>CM046949.1:94560471-97526547 GCA_025698515.1 Gossypium sturtianum
ATTTAAAAGTTTTATGTATCAACTATAATTCTCATAATTAATAGATATTTTATGATGAGCGATGTGTAACACCCCCATACCGAGTTCGGAGGCTCAGAGCGAGGATACAAGACATTACTATGCTTGAGCTTGCTTAATCATGACATTGACGGACTATAAAATTTCGTTCCAAATTAAAACTTCTCATTCTTAAACAACTGCATTACATTTCATGGGTCCCTCATTGAGGCCTTAAACTCGTCTTTGATAAACTTTCAAAACCCAATCGAAAAACTATTCTTTGAAATAGGGTCACACGTCCCGTGTAAGATAAGACACGCTGAGTGGATGAACATCTGCGTCCCATGTCCCGAGACCGTGTCTAAAAACTTCGGCGATACCTTGACTGCCCACGGCCAAGACATGCCCGTGAACTTAGACCATGTACTTTATCTTGATATATCGACTTATTTTACACGACCATAGCACACCGTGGACTTGGTATGTACTACAACCGATAATTTGCCTTAAGATGCAAAGGTGCGGGTTATGCCTGCGGCCTGAACACACGCAGTGTGTCCAACGATGTCAGGCACTTAGAGGCTATTTACCAAGCCAATTGCCACCACGAAATCAAGATCCAATTCATACTCATTTCAACAACTCAATACTACATCATTCATGAATAATACTACATGCTTCATTGATAATTATAAACATACACACTTGGCCAATCACTTAGCCATATACAAAAGAATAACAAACTTAATAGCCTATACTTTGGCTCTTCTTAAAACATTTACTCAAAATGTAATGCTTCCTATACATGCCATACTTAATAAAACAACTTGGCTATACCAAAATAGCGATTGATAGTGTGCTCCGAGCTCAGATGGTGGTGATCCTCGATATTAGCTTAGCGAGGACTACATGGAAAGAAAGAATGAAAGACATAAGAGTTTAGCTTAGTAAGTTTGCATAATGCACATAACAACATTCTTACTTAATATAGACCATTTGATATAAACAATGGTATCATAAATTCACTATAAAGCTTACTTACTCATACTTGATTCTTACATATCTCATGAAACTTACTAATCTCATACTTGATGAGGCAAACAAAGTACACTGTATCACTTGATCACTTTGATCGAGCATACTTGAACATAATACTCATAATTTCTAATTCATCATTCATAACATGAATAATCTGATTTTCACTTAATAATAACTTTGCTTACTTAGCTTTCTTGTTATCTCAATGGAGCTTAACTCGTTTTTGTCAGATGAATTTATATGAATAGCGAGGATACTAAATCTCATCTTAGTTTGAGAGCCATGTCTTAACATGGACTTATACGAAGTCTTTCTCATGAGTTCCTTTGGGAACTTACCATTGCCATGTCTTGACATGGTCTTACTTAGTATCTTTGCTCATGGGCTGGTCAATCTTTGAGCCTTGGCTTGGACTTACTTGAAATCTCTTTCTCTTAATAGCTTTTCAATGCCAAGCTTGCCTTGGACTTACATGATAACTTCAATACCAAGCTTGCCTTGGACTTACATGATAACTTCTCAATGCCAAGCTTGCCTTGGACTTACATGATAACTTGCTTGCTTGCCGATGCCATGCCTCGGCTTGGTCTTATACGGACTTTCTTGTTTCATGTGGTAGATCGAGTATCCTAAGCTATTCAACTTCAATCGGGGCTTTCTCATGCTTGATCTCATTAATTTCTTTGTTTAACATAGCATTAAACATTTTCATAATAACATTGTACATTATACTAAGCAATTCAATGATATAAATCATAAAGCTTAGAAATCATACAAACTTACCTCAATATACAAAATGTACTTGTTCTTGCCTCGGTTTGATGCAGGCTTCATTTTCTTGATCTATAGTCATAAATAGATCATTTAATACTCACATTGACTAAATTGACTCTTTACTCATATTTTGGCAAATTACTATTTTGCCCTATGCTTTCTCATATTTGCACTTTTGCCCCAGAGGCTCGTAAAATAATTCTCATTCAACTTTCTTAGACTTCATGCACTAGTTGATTCATTTTCTCTACTATGACAATCCTCAATTCTCACTATTTCTACTATGTATGAACAATCTCATAACTTTTACAAACTAGTCCTATGCTCATTTTTCATGAAATTCACTTAGAAAAAGATGTTTATCTAACATCAAACTCTCATAAACTTCCATAAAACATCATTTAATAAGCATATCATTCATGGGTAGATTTTGAACATGCATCTTAGCTCACTTTTATAGCTAAAAATAGCTAATTCATAATACGAGAACTTCAAAAATACAAAGAATATTAAAAGCAGGGCTAAGATGAACTTACTAGTAAGCTTGAAAGATGAACAAACCCTAGCTATGGGTTCTTTGAAAATTTCGGCAATGAGGAAGAAGATGATAGTGATTTTGTCATCTTTTTCCTTTATTAATCATTTAATAGACAAATGACTAAAATGCCCTTCTCGTAAAAATTCTCTATTTTACTAACTCATGTCCAATTTTGTCCAAATTTTATGATTTGGGAAAATTGCTATTAAGGACTTATAATTGCTATTCTAAAGCTATTTCATACAAAATGCTTCTAGAAACTCATATTTTGCAACTTTTGCAATTTGGTCCTTTATGACCATTCAATCTCAATTTAGCAAAATTGTTTCAGAAACTTTCACACTAACATGCAAACATGGCATGAACCTTAAAAACTCATAAATTTACCTTCAGTTTCGTGGTCTTGCACCACTATTTCAACTAGGCCCTAAATCGAGAACATTACAATTCTCCCCCTTTACAGTTTTCGTCCTCAGAAAATTTTACCAACAAAATGGTTTGAATCTTTGGTTTCTCATACTCTCTTCTAGTTCCATGTGGCTTCTTCTATTCCATGTCTTTGCCACAATACTTTCACTAAGGCAATACTTTTCTTTCTTAGGCTTAACTTCCCGAGCTAAAATCTTGGTAGTTCTTCACCATAAGTCATGTCGGGATGAATCTCTATCTCGACTAGGGAATTACATGTGAAGGGTACGATCGGTAGCGTCTCAACATTGACACGTGAAACACATCATATATCTTTTCTAACTCGATGACAAAGCCAATGCAGCCAAACTACGGGCCCAACTTTCTCGGTAATCTCATACGGTCCAATAAAATGTGGACTCAACTTGCCTTCAATAAATCTGAGAACTTTTCTCCAAGGTGACACTTTCAAGAAAACTTTATCTCGACTTGATACTCTATCTCTTTTCTCTTTAAGTCTGAATAGGACTTACGCCTATCTCGATCAACTTTCAAACTTTCCGTATCACTTTCACTTTCTCTTGATTTCTCTAACCAAACCAACCCAGTGAATTTGGTTTTCTTTAAGTTGATCCAATATAGAGGCGTTCGACACTTACACCCATATAAAGCTTCATAAGGCGCCATCTTTAAGCTCGATTGAAAACTATTATTGTAGGCAAACTCTACTAATGGAGAAACTTTCCCAATCGCCTCAGAATTCAAGAATACAACATCTCGAGCATATCCTCCAGTACTTGAATTAACCTCTACATGGCAGTCGGTTTGAGGATGAAAAACAGTACTAAAATTCAACTTTGTACCCAAGGCCTCTTGTAACTTCTTCCAAAACCTGGATGTGAATCTCGAATCTCTATCCGATATGATTGACAAAGGAACTCCATGAAGTCTTACTATTTCGAAACATACAAGTTTGCCAACTTGTCGAGGAGTAATCCACTCGAACAGGTATAAAATGGGCTGATTTAGTGAGTCTATCAACTACAACCCATACGACATCTTTCTTGCTCGGAGACAATGGTAAACCCAGTTACAAAATCCATAGTAATACGTCCCATTTCCATTCTGGAACTAAAATGGGTTGAAGTGGCTTAGAAGGTACTTAGTGTTCGACCTTTACTTGTTGACAAATAAAGCATCTGAAACAAATTTGAAATATCTTTCTTCATTCTCTACCACCATCTTCATTGCTTCAAGTCATTATACATCTTGGTACTACCAGAATGTGCAGATAAACATCCATTATGGGCCTCATACAAAATTCTCTGAATAAGCTCTTCTTTTCTTGGTACACAAACTCTATCTTTGAACATCAAACTTCCATTGGGACTAATCCAGGAAGTCAGACTCAACATCATGCCATGCTGATCTCTCTAAACTTGCAATTCACTATCCTCTTTTTGAGCTTCAATGATCTCTTGGAGGAATATTGGTCTAGCTCTCAACTCGGCTAGAATAGAACCATCATCGGACAAAGTCATCCGTGAATTCATTGCCCTAATGCAAATAAGGATTTTCGCTCTCAAAGCGTCGGCGACCACATTCGCCATCCAGGATGGTAATCAATGACCATCTCATAATCTTTTATCAACTCTAACCATCTCCGTTGTCTTAAGTTCAACTCTTTTTGCGTCATCAAGTACTTCAAACTTTTATGATCGGTGAAAATCGACATTTCTCACCATATAGGTGATGTCTCCATATCTTCAATTCAAGACTATAGAAGCCAACTCTAAATCATGCATCGGATAATTTTTCTCATGAGGCTTCAACTGTCTGGAGGCATAAGTAATAACTTTGCCTTCTTGCATAAGTACACAGCCTAACCCATTTAAGGATGCATAGCTGTAAATCACAAATTCTTTCCCTGTCTCAAGTTGAACCAAAGCGGGGCTTACATCAACATCGCTTTCGGTTTCTCGAAACTTTGTTGGCATCTTTCAGTCCACTCAAATTTCACATTTTTACGTAACAATTTAGTCATCGGGGTTGCAATAACAGAAAACCCCTTGACGAATCATCTATAATAGCCGGCTAGGCCTAGAAAGCTTTTAATCTCAGATATATTCTTCGGTGGATTCCAATCCATTATGGCCGAAATCTTACAGGGGTCTACTCGAACTCCTTTTTTCGAGACAATATGTCCCAGAAACTCTACTTCCTTGAGCCAAAATTTGCTTTTACTGAACTTGGCATATAATTGATTTTCTCTTAGAATCAGAAAAAGCGTCGTGTAGGTGCTTAGCATGCTCATTCTCATCTCGGGAATAAATCAGTATGTCGTTAATGAAAATGACTACAAACTTGTCAAGGTATGGTCTAAACATACGGTTCATTAAGTCTATGAATACCGTCGGAGCATTGGTCAAACCAAAGGGCATGACTAAAAATTCATAATGCCCATACCTTGTTTGGAAGGCTGCTTTAGGCACATTTGATTCTTTTACTCGTAGCTGGTAGTACCTTGATCTCAAGTCTATTTTGGAGAACATAGTGGCTCCTTTCAATTGATCGAATAAATCATCGATTCTAGGCAATGGGTACTTATTCTTTCTTTGTCACTTTATTAAGTTGATGATAATCTATACACAATCTCATAGTGCCATCTTTCTTTTCACAAATAAAGCTGGAGCACCCTAGGAGAACAACTTGACCTTGCAAAGCCTTTATCATCAACTCTTGTAAGCGTGACTTGACTCCTTCAACTCCATCGGAGACCATGTACAGGAGTAATAGATATTGGCACAACGATGCAGGAGCTAGCTCAATCTTTGAACTCAACCTCTCTAAGCGGTGGTAGTCACGGCAATTCCTCGGAAACACATCCACGTACTCACATACTATTGGCACTAACTCAATCTTTAACTCTGTTTCTTTTTCATTCATCACAAAGGCCAAATATGCTTCATACCCCTTTCTTATGTATCTCTGTGCCGTCACATGAGAAATCAATTTTGATAATCTACTCTGTTCATCTGATTCTATGTGAAGGGTGTTCCCATCCTCACATCCCATTTCAATGTATTTCTTCCCACAATTAACTATTACATTATGGGCAGTCGACCAGTCCATACCGAGAATAAGGTCAAACTCATCAAATGGTAACAACATAAGGTTTGCTTTAAAATAATGACCTCTAATCATTAATGGGCAATCTTTACATACTTCATCAACTAACACACTCTCACCTAAAGATTAGACACTTTAATCACAAATGCTAAACTCTCTGAGCATACTCATCTCGGATACCAATTTCATGCAAATGTAAGAGTGTGTGGATCAGTGATCTATTAAAGAAATAAATTTGACATCATGAAGAGAGAAGGTACAGTGATAACATCATGGGAAGATGCCTCTTCGCGGCCAGCGAATGGCATAAGTCCGTGCAGAGCGCCCTACCCTCGGGTCTCACGGCTGCTCTCTAGGGTTACCTCTTCCACTTGCCCCACCCTCAGGGTTTCTCTGTGGCCTTCCTCTGACCATACTCCCGGATCTCGAGTTTTGAGTTCTGTCCTCTTTCATCATCTCTGGACAATCTTTTATGTAGTGGTCCTGGGAACCACATCTCAAACATGCATTTTCGTGTGCTCGGCATTCCCTAAATGGTATGCATACAATATGGGCATTCGGGTCTATCGGATCGAACATTCCCCACACTAGCGCATCAAGAAGTAGTGCGTGCCTTTATTTCCCGAATCCTGTTTACTTTTGTCCTTCCTGGAAAATCTAATGGAAGTAGCCGATCGGGCAGGGAAATCTCTTGAATTCTTGGATGAAGATTGGGATGACTTGTTCCACTGCCTCTTTCTAGAGTCACGAGACTCCATTTCAGATTTCTTCTTCTCTTTTACTAGTTCTTCGGCTTTACAAGCCCTCTCGACTAGCATAACAAATTCCTTCAATTCTAAGACCGCAACAAACAGTTTGATGTCCTCATTTAGCCCATCTTCAAATCTTTTACTCATGATGGCTTGGTGGACAAGCATTCTCAGCGTATTTCTTTGAGTCTTACAAAGTCACGCTCGTAGTCGATTCTGAGACATCTTGCCTTGTTTGATTCTAGGAAATTCCTTCCTTTTTAGTCCGCAAACCTTTGGTGATATACTTTTTCTTAAACTCTTCTTGGAAAAATTCCCACTTGATCTTCTCTCTCTTGGGACTCACGATACCAAGGTGTTCCACCATTGATAGGCGAGAATCTCTTAAAGAAACTCACGCACTCCATGCACTCTTGGTGTACATGACAACTCATTAAATACCTTGATGGTATTTTCTAACAGAATTCACCTCTTTCCGGATCGTCATCTTTTCTAGCGGAATTCTTCACCCCATGTTTCTGATCCTATCAAGCTGGAGGCTTAACTCCTCTTACCACCTCTATTACTTAAGGGGCTCTTGGGATAGGTTGAGGAATAGGCGTCGGTGGAGGGTTGTGCATTCCGGGTTCGTGCTGAGCGAACTCCGTGTACCATGTGTTCATCATATGGAGGAAGGCTTCTCTAGCCTCTTCTCCTCCTCCTTGACTCATGATGGTGGGTCTATTCTCATTCTCATTCGGCACCCAGTCCCGCCGGCGGGAGCCAGACACGTTACTTTCTACATCATCCGCCATATCTCTTTTAGGATCCATTTACTATATACATATAAACATAATTTAAGTCATCAGGAGTCGTCACACTATCATTATAAAAACATTCTTACGTATAGCATGTATAACTAGACTTGTGCTCGTACTACATTAATCCTAGAATCGACTAAACCGTAGCTCACGATACCACTAAATGTAACACCCCATACGAGTTCGAGGCTCGGAGACGGGATACAAGACATTACTATGCTTGAGCTTGCTTTAATCATGACATTACGGACTATAAAATTTCGTTTGAAATTAAAACTTCTCATTCTTAAACAACTCGTACATTTCATGGGCCTACGAGGCCTTAAACTACGTTTGATAAACTTTGAAACCCAATCGAAAAACTATTCTTTAAAATAGGGTCTGCGCTTGTGTAAGATAAGACACGCCCTTGGATAGACATACATGCCCATGTCCCCGGACCGTGTCTAAAAACTCGACGATACCGCCAATTTGCCCACGGCCAAGACATGCCCGTGGACTTAGAGCGTGTACTTTATCTTGATATCTTGACTTATTTCACACGGCCATAGCATGCTCGTGGACTTAGGCCGTGTACTACAACTTGATAATCGCCTTAAGATGCAAAGGTGCGAGTTACGCATGGCCTAGACACATGCCCGTGTGTCCAACCGGGTGTGAGCACTTAGAGGCTATTTACCAAGCCAATTGCCACCACGAAATTAAGATCCAATTCATACTCATTTCAACAACTCAATACTACATCCTTCATGAATAATACTACATGCGTCATTGATAATTATAAACATACACACTTGGCCAATCACTTAGCCATATACAAAAGAATAACAAACTTAATAGCCTATACTTTGGCTCTTCTTAAAATATTTACTCAAAATGTAATGCTTCCTATACATGCCATACTTAATAAAACAACTTGGCTATACCAAAATAGTGATTGATAGTGTGCTCTGAGCTCCGATGACGGTGATCCTCGATATTAGCTTGGCGAGACTACATGGAAAGAAAGAATGAAAGACATAAGCGTTTAGCTTAGTAAGTTTGCATAATGCACATAACAACATTCCTACTTAATATAGACCATTTGATATAAACAATGGTATCATAAATTCAGTTATAAAGCTTACTTACTCATACTTGATTCTTACATATCTCACGAAACTTACTAATCTCATACTTGATAGGCAAACAAAGTACCTGTATCACTTGATCACTTTGATCAGCATACTTGAACATAATACTCATAATTTCTAATTCATCATTCATAACATGAATAATACTGATTTTCACTTAATAATAACTTTTCTTACTTAGCTTTCTTGTTATCTCAATGGAGCTTAACTCGTTTGCCCGATGAATTTATATGAATAGCAGGGGATACTAAATCTCATCTTAGTTTTGAGGCCATGTCTTGACATGGACTTATCTGAAGTCTTTCTCGTGAGTTCCCTTGGTAACTTACCATTGCCATGTCTTGACATGGTCTTACTTAGTATCTTTGCTCATGAAGCTGGTCAATGCAGGAGCCTTGGCTTGGACTTACTTGAAATCTCTTTCTCTTGATAGCTTTTCAATGCCAAGCTTGCATTGGACTTACATGATAACTTCTCAATGCCAAGCTTGCCTTGGACTTACATGATAACTTCTCAATGCCAAGCTTGCCTTGGACTTACATGATAACTTGCTTGCTTGCCGATGCCATGCCTCGGCTTGGTCTTATACTCTGGACTTTCTTGTTTCATGTGGTAGATCGAGTATCCTAAGCTATTCAACTTCAATCGGGGCTTTCTCATGCTTGATCTCATTAATTTCTTTGTTTAACATAACATTAAACATTTTCATAATAACATTGTACATTATACTAAGCAATTCAATGATATAAATCATAAAGCTTAGAAATCATACAAAGTTACCTCAATATATAAAATGTAGCTAGGTATGCAATTTAGTCCTCGACCTTGTTCTTGCCTCGGTTTCGATTCGGG
The DNA here is from genome assembly GCA_025698515.1 of Gossypium sturtianum. NCBI lineage: Eukaryota > Viridiplantae > Streptophyta > Magnoliopsida > Malvales > Malvaceae > Gossypium > Gossypium sturtianum. The sequence continues at coordinate 94,569,893 of CM046949.1, forward strand.
CTTCATTTTTCTCGATCTATAGTCATAAATAGATCATTTAATACTCACATTGACTAAATTGACTCTTTACTCATATTTTGGCAAAATTACTATTTTGCCCCCTATACTTTCTCATATTTACACTTTTGCCCCAAGGCTCGTAAAATAATTCTCATTCAAATTTCTTAGACTTCATGCTTAGCTGATTCATTTTCTCTACTATGACAATCCTCAATTCTCACTATTTCTACTATGTATGAACAATCTCATAACTTTTACAAACTAGTCCCTATGCTCATTTTTCATGAAACTCACTTAGAAAAGATGTTTATCTAACATCAAACTCTCATAAAATTCCATAAAACATCATTTAACAAGCCTATCATTCATGGGTAGATTTTTGAACATGCATCTTAGCTCACTTTATAGCTAAAAATAGCTAATTCATAATCTGGGAACTTATTAGAAAGCTTGAAAGATGAACAAACCCTAGCTATGGGTTCTTTGAAAATTTTGGCAATGAGGAAGAAGATGATAGTGATTTTTGTCATCTTTTCCTTTATTAATCATTTAATAGACAAATGACTAAAATGCCCTTCTCTTAAAAATTCTCTATTTTACTAACTCATGTCCAATTTTGTCCAAATTTTATAATTTGGGAAAATTGCTATTTAAGGACTTATAATTGCTATTCTAAAGCTATTTCATACAAAATGCTTCTAGAAACTCATATTTTGCAACTTTTGCAATTTGGTCCTTTATGACCATTCAATCTCAATTTAGCAAAATTGTTTCATGAAACTTTCACACTAACATGCAAACATGGCATGAAACTTAAAAACTCATAAATTTACCTCAGATTCGTGGTCTCGCACCACTATTCTGACTAGGCCCTAAATCGGGCTGTTACAAGTAATTAGGGTTGTTTCTGCAGATCAAATTTTTACTACAGTTTTCAGTCTCCAATAGTCTTAGTTTCTCTAACTAAGGAGTTTTAGTATACTATTACTATCCCTAATAGTTTCTCAGTATAGTCATTTCAGTATATAACAGAGTACAGTGTCAAAGAACTTACAGATTTGGTGCCGGAGACTCAGTGTGCTACACTTTCAGTAACAACATTACTTTCCAAACCAAAATTTAAGCAGTTAGAACATTTTCAAAACACACTCCACGGTAGTTTTACAACTGGCTCGATACCATTAAATGTAACACCCCAAACTCGGCCTAGGCGTTACAATCGGATCGATCGTCACACTAAAGTGACGTTTGTAAACTGGCAAGTTTGAAAAAAACTCAATATAAAACATTTATTCTCTGTAATACTTTTAGGATAGTATTTTCGTAAACACATGATTTTCCTATTAATCAAAGCACTTATTAAACAGAATTAAATATCGCAGAAGTTCGTTTGAGTTGTATTTTTATTTTTTTTAGGGTTTGAAAATCGTAATTTCCTTTAAAAACCATTGTCGTTTTAAAACTCGCGTTTCCTAGTCTAGCAGGTAGTAATGAAAAGAAAATACCAATTAAAAGTTAAAAATCCCAAATAGCCTTATTACAGAATCATTAGCCCAATATATTACAATTAAATTAAATAAAATAACTAAGTTTACGAGTAAAACATATCGAGCGTGTGGCCACCTCCGAGTCCCTCGCGGCTCCAAATCACCTAAAACTAGGGATTACCTGCACAGTTAAGGAAAAGGGTGAGTTACGAGAACTCAATGTGTAATCCCTCATCACGGTGAATGATGCAGGCCTAAGCCCTATTCGAGAATGATGCGGGCCTAAGCCCTATGCAGTATCAGAGTGGGTCAAAGCCCAAAATCGTGTCAATACAAACAGAATGCAGCCCAACCCAGTTCAACCATCACACCACACGTACCAACCCTACACACCTTGTGGGGACCAAGTCGACCCACCCAGCCCTACACACAATACAATGCGCATTTGCTAATATCAAATCTGACAAAGCGCTAATAACAATAAACGTGGCTGAGCCACTAGAATCAGTATACGTGGCAAAGCCACTAAATTAGTAAATCGTGGCATAGCCACCAGTACAGTACTTCCTCCAAAATACAAAACCCAAACCAATGCAGCATGTCATGTCATATATAACCCATGTATGCAGTATATCACAATAATAATAAATCATACAAAATACACATACATCACTTATACTACCCCTAAAGGTATACGGTCATTTGGTCGTTTGGGGGTAAAACAGTAATTCACCCCTCGGGGATATTCTGGTAATTTTTCCCACTGAGGGTATTTCAGTAATTTCACCCACTGAGTGTATTTCAGTAATTTTACCCACCGAGGGTATTCCAGTAATTTCACCCACCGAGGGTATTTTAGTAATTTCACCCACCGAGGGCATTTCAGTAATTTAACCATCTAACGGCCTCTCCAGAGGCCTACAGTCGCCTCGAGCGACACAGATACCCTTTTTGGTCAAAACAGTGAAATTGGGCCTAAAGCCCAATTTTTGGCCCAAGCAGGCCCACACGCTCGTGTGGCCCATTCAGCCCATTCTCGGTCACGGTTCTGTGAGCCTCACAGCAACATCTATTATCCGGCATTTACCATGGCCCACTTGGCCCACTTTGGCCCAACAAGGCCCATTCTGGCCTAAGCCCACGAGAAAGTTCATGGCACTGCCAACGATCTATCGCCAACGTTTGTGGCTCAGTTTATCTCTACGAGCGCTCGCACGCTCAAGTGATCTCGAATGCCAAAGTTTTGGCTCATCGGTTTTCGACTTTAGCCGATTCACAGTTCATCAGGGTGTGAATACACACCGCCATTCATCGCATTAACAGATCTAAAGTAGGTGTACGATTACACACCTTGATTACGAACGTGCCACGAATCCCTTAACACCGAACCTATGTTAAAATAAGACTATCAGTTAGTCATCCCATCCAAGAGTTATCCTCCTTCCCATCTACAAAAGTCGAAACCACCTATACATACCTTGATTAACCAAGTTTTGGTAAGTCCTCCAAAAATTAGCAAAGATTAAGAACCCTTGAATGGACTCTGCGTTACAATCCACTCCTTATTAAAAGAGATAGAATAAACATGTGGTTAAAACCCACCCTTGACAAATACAAAGCGAGAATGCTTACTTGATCAAAGCTAAGAGTACGTAACGATTACTTCTGAATGCTTGCCCCTTCCTACACTTCGAGTGAACCTACATACCAACCAACATCAGACTATAGAAGGTAGGGAAGATTCGGTACTAGGAAGACAAGAATGATACCCACCACGAAAATAATTGAAAGAAAGTCAATATAACTTACTCTTCAAATTCGGCAAGACAGGTTTCCTTGAGTACAGCCTCAAAGATGAGGTTATAAAAGAAGGATAAGAATAGATTGATTTCGGTTTACCCAACTTAAAGGACAAGAGAAGAAATGTTGAGGACAACGAAGAAGATAGATTCGGCTATCTTGAAGGGTATAAAAAAGAAGATGAGAGGAAAAGAGGAGATTGAATTCGGCCAAGATCTTTGTAGAAGAGAAAGAACGAACTTGCACACAAGTCAAATCGGCAAGGAAACAAATGAGAAAAAGAAAGAAGTTTTCCCCAGAGAATTCGGCACTAAGAACTTGCTCTCATTTGATCCCGAAAGCACCAAAAGGTCACTTTCAACAGACACTTAGGAAGAAAAGAAACACGAAAATGCCAAAAAGAACCAAAACCCAAAAATGCTCCCAAATGACCCTCAGTAGAATTTGCATCATACAAACCTCTAATGAAATTTCCATCCTACCTAAACTCCCAATTTCAGCCAACACTCCCACTCACATCCACTTCCCGATTTTATCCACCACAATCTCCTAGAATTGCTCCCATCCTTCCATTTGAAATTTTTGACCAAGTCTTCAACTTCCCCTGTAGAGTTTGATCCAAACTCTACTTCTTCCACTCTCAAGACATAAAATAAAAGTCCCCAATTACTATTCGTGGGATTCGAACCCCACTCCTCCTTGTTATCCCATTGGACGCCACACCACTAAGTCCCAGCAGCTCTTTGCGTCACAAAACACACATAAATATACTTAAGTCCCTCACGCTATGACCCTCTCCTCTTAAGGGCCAAAAACTAAAATTTTTCTAAAGCTCAGACTCGAACCCAGGCCTCCATAGAACCCCCAATACACTCAAATAGCTAGCCGTTCAAGCACAACATGAAATTTAAGCAAAATTATAAACCCCTAATTTTTGGGGCATTACAAAGTCCAATCAGCTCCCATCCATGTTAATTTAATTTCATTTGAATAAGGGCCTCTAGAAGGCTGTCCAATGGCATTCTCAAAGTGGAGAAGCTTCAAGGATCCTTCTTGCATTATTCTGGAATTTTCAGCTCATTAAAAAGCTGAATTTAAATGTCCTTTTTGCCTTTAACATGTCTAATCGGCTAGCCTTAGTTTTTGCCTATAAATACTTTGTTATTTGCTGTTTGTAAGGACTTTTAGCTTGTTGAATGAACTTTGTTATTTTTGTGAGAATTTCTTCTCTCAAATTTCGTCCAAAGACTTAGCTTGGCTTATCTGATTTTCAGTGGCATCAACCTTAGTCTTTCTTTCCGAACTTATCACTCTATGCGAGTGTGGCGTTCAACCCAAACCTATACCTTTGGTTCCTACCTCTTTAGGTAACGGTTCAAGGTCCTTTCTTTCCATTCTCAAACACCTTAAGTTGTATAAGTCCTGGGTCAGCACTCTCCTTTAGTGTTGGTTCGTTCTTGAAACTTAAGTCTGATTTCCACCCCATCCTATTATCAATTAACCTACTTAATTTCTTTGTTAGCCAATCTTTAAACACAAACACTTAGCCATTTTAGACCTATTCTTCATTCTTGATTCCATACTTAGCCGAATATAGATATATTACAATCTTGGGAATGTTACTTCTTCGTTCGACGATCGGGCAACTAACGACTCAACTCATCAAATCGAGGCGAGATTGTATCAGATGAGCTATGAACGAGCTGAATGAGCTTGTAGCAAATTGCATGGAACACTTGAATTGGGCATCTTTGATTGTTCGATTATTCTAGCAATGGTTTCCAACCCAAGCTTGCTTAATTAAGGCCTGCACACAAATGAACAAACTAAAATTAAGCTTCATTTTGCACTTAGGCTCCTCTTGTTTAGGCCAATCTCGATGGCATCGAGTTGATATGAATCGGATCGATTGATGTGAGTCGAGTCACTTAAGTTGCCCGATCATCGATGAGAAGTTTCGTTCGTATTGTTGAAAGGGTATTTGGCTAAGTAAAAGCGGAAGTTTGACAAATAAGTAAAGATAAGTTATATATGAATAAGATAGGTTCGCTTTAACAAGAAAATAAAGATAGGTAAATTTTTGGATAATGGGTGGAATAGAAATTGAACTTAAACGTCAAGAGCGATTCAACACTATAAAGAGTGTCACCCTGATTCTTATATTATTTAAGGTGGTAGGATGGTTTGGTAGAAGGATAGGTGAACGCCACACCAAATGAATGGTGATAAGTTCAAAAACAAGTTCGGTAGACGCCACTAGCAAGCTAGATAAGTCACTCGAGACACGTACGAAAATGAGAGGAAGTTAACCTCACAGAAACAAAGTTTCATTCAAATAAAATGGTAAAAGTCCATACAAAATGAAAATAGCTAAGTATTTATAGCTATACATAAGGCTAGCCGAATGGACAAGCTAACAAGACTTAAGGGCTAAGCATTCGGCTATTAAATAGGATAGAATAATCTAAAATAAAGTCATTAAAACACTAAGTCCAAATTCGACTTCTTTGGGACGCCAAAGGTCATGCTTCATGGAGAAGGAAATAAGTTGGATGCACTTGGAAGCAAGGGAACTCCAATGGACTTGTCTAGGTTCAGCTATGGGCATAAATGAAGCATTAAAATTCAGTTCATGCTTGAAGATGGTGCATGAATTGGCGAACCATCATGTTGCTTCACTTGATGCATTCATGCATACTTAGCCTTGAAGAATAGCCATAATGCCATGAATGTGCAACCCTTTAATACTCCTACATATCCCTTGGCCGAATGAGGCTTTAATGTGCCTTGAATACTTGAATTGAATGTATAGAAATTCACCTCCCTTGTGGCCAACGTCTATAAACCTTAATAAATGGTAGAATAATCATGCATGGGAGAAGAATAGTTTGTTCTAGATGCTGGTTGGTACTTGCAAGAATTTCCCAAGCATTTATCTTCCAATTGTCCATAAATACAGTCCATGAATCTTCAAATACATGAACAATCAACAGCTTCCTCTTGCATGAACGTCCCACATGCATGTGTCCCATTTAATGCCGTCCATTGAACCGCAAATATGCATGCACCTTGAATTAATGCACCCATACATTATTTGCACCTAAAAGACATGAACCAATATTAAAACAAGCCAAATTAAATTGAACCAAATAACAACATGCTTTAGACATAATAATTAACATACTAATTAAATTATAACATGATTATTATAAACTAGCTAACATAATAAATTCAGCTAGCTCAACTAAGTGAAAACAATTTAATGGACTGATTGAGCTAGGAAGTTTCGGACATGAGCTGTAGCAAATTAATTAAAATAACACAAACATTTAATTTATTTAAATGATTAAAAGAAATGAGCTGGAAAGAAACAGAATCGAGCTCCAATGAGCTGAATTAAGCTCAAGTGAGCTGATTTGAACTGAGGGGAGCTCGGGGAGCTAGAGATGAGCTGAAGTCAGTGATGTGAGACGGCCCGGGTTAGTCAAGACGTTCACTTGTGTGCCCGATCATCTACAAGGAGTGGTTTGAAAACTCGGAAAGATAGGTGTTTGAAGAGTTGAAGTGTGGAAGCTATGTTAAGTTTTGTAACTATATTTATTTAAGTTAAGAATGGAGGAATAATGATAGGGATGGGTTTTGGTTTGAAGTCGGAAGAAGAGGGTTCGGGTTTAGATTAGATAAAGAAAGAAAGATGTTTGGTGTTCGGTTTAGTCGGATGGAAGAAGGATGGATGAAAGATGGATAATGGATGTTTCGGTTTAAGAATGAATAAAAGAAAAATAGTTGGATGGAAATGGGGAATAGGACTTAAATCGAGAATCAATTCAACACTATAAAGAGTGTCACCACGGTTCTATTCGGTTTAAGGTGGAAAGATGGAAATGCCGGGAAAGGGTTGAACGCTGCACCGTGAGGTGATAAGTTCAGAGAACAGGTTCGAGACGGCATACAAGCTTGCTTGATAAGTCAACCGAAAACTTCATACGAATAAGAAGAGGAGTAATCTCACTCTTGTGAACAAAGTTCATATAAAAATTTGCCAAAAGTTTTTTACAACTTAAATCGGCTAAGTATTTATAGCCAACAAAGGGCTAGCCGAATGGACACTAAATGACTTAATGGCTAAGCTAAATTTGACTAGAATTAACTAGAAAATTTTGGAAATAATTCCATAATGAGCTCTTTGCTAGATTAATTTGAATGAGGAGTCAAAAGGCGACTTCATGGTTAAGAAAATGTATTTGGAAAACGATGAATGCACAAGCAACCCAATGGACATGTCCATGTTAGGCCAAGGCTTGAATGAGCTTCATAAATTGCTATCTTTTGATGAAAAGTGTCCAACATTTAATCTTGAACATGAACAGCCATGCAAATGTGAAAATGGCGTTGGAAGGGTCTTGGTGGTGTGAACTAATCCAACCGAATAGCCTCTAATTTGTGCAGCAAAAGTGAACATCATTGATGTGCATCGGGGATACAATCGGCCAAGCATCATCCCTTTAATTTGGTGTCCCTTGGAGGCTGAATAGTTGCTTTAAAAACACCAAAAGGCAGCAGTCACAAACAATGTACCAGCCGATCCATGTATGAGCCAAATACATTGCACCTAGGTGCATGAATCTTCTTCTTTAATGTTCCTTGAACATTCGACTGCACCTAATTGACACATGAACCAAATTTAATTAAGAACATTTCAGCTGAATAAAATTAAGGACACACTAGGACACATTAAATAATATTTAGATAAAATAAATACTAGCAATCTAGGACACCATTAATATTCGGCTGTAACTAAAACACATTAAAACCTGTTGTAAAAATTAAGACAACTCAAATGGAGTTTAGACATCATAAATTCGGTACTAATTAAAGCTTTGAGACATTAACTTGTTGTAGTAAAATTAAATAATTAAAGGTTTAATTTATTTAAGCAATAAAACTTAAGCAATTTAATTAATTCATCTCAATGAGCTGGAGCGAGCTCAAATGAGCTACTCCGGGCTAAGTATGACATGCACCAAAGTGCATAGCAGCTTTTTCATCATCTTGCATCCCTTGTTCCAAGCTCGAGTATGTAATCCTTCGATCGTCGCAAATCCCTGGATTGCAATTCGTTGGGTACCCCGGGTTGGATTACATCATCCCCCCTCTTCAAAGCGATTCGTCCTCGAATCGAGCCGTTGGTTCTCTAGAACATAGTTCCTTTTACTCGGCTTTCCTCGGTCAAACAGGGCGGATGGTAATCGAGTCAACTGAAAAGAATAACCATGAGTTAGCAAATAATGCTCCGAACAAATTTGCAATTCAAGCCTAATTGTATCAAGACAAGTATGACGCATGTGGATGGACAGATTCGAATTACCATGCAAACTAACTAAATTACTCGATAATGCCTCGTCAAATGTTTGAAACAAAATCGAATGGGTTACAAGGCATGCATACAACTCAGTTTGATTCCACAAGTCATGGTTGGATCGCGAATAACGAATTAAATGGTAGACGTAATCGTCACAAGCAGATATTTGAAAAGTTTCACATGATTCTCGAAGTTGCACAATCATACCATGCATTAGACGATTTGACTATAGATTCTCTCACACATGAATTATAAAAATTATCAAAAAATAAGAATCTTTTTATCAACCATCAAAACAGATAGATCATTATCAAGCAAAATAAAGCTATTAAACATATCTCGATCTAAGTGTTTTACAAGAACGAAATTAGCAACGTGATTTTTCTCACCATCCGAGGAGTACAAACAAGTTTCAATTTTTTTATGAGTCTTATCTTGTTTATCTTCAAGAGCAAGAAAACAGAGGTCAATTTTACCTTTTTCGATCAACACAAACCTTCGCTCCTCTGGAGTATAGCGTAGTCAAATCCTCGTGATTGAGTTAACCTTTTCGGAATGGATTGTGAGCTTCATGTACAACCACAAAAATTGTCGAAGGAACGAATTTAAATTGAAAACAAATTGGGCAATTTTCATTACCTTATTCAAAAACCACGTATCAAAATGATAGAAATTGTTCGTACACAATCGATGTTGCTTGATTGTCCAACAAAATGAATCAAAACAAATTCCTAGTTTTAAAAACATGAGTTTGATTACTTATGTCGAAATGTAGCAAAGGGTTCATTAAGTCAAACATGTCAAACCAGAAAGATTTTTGCATACACGGCAACATACAATCAAAACTCTTTGCAATCATCGAAACTGAATTGCACAAACTCAAAGATTTTACACACCGCAGTAATTGGTTCACGAAATCACCACAATCAAACAATTTAATCACCTTTCATAAAAACCCGTTATTTTGCAAACTCAAATCTTTGGTTTGTCGATTGGAACAAACGATATCAACCACATTCAAAGAATAGCAGTCAATCAAACAAAAATAAGGGAAACTTTCTAAAACTAAGTCATTTTCCACAACGTTCAAACCTGATCGCCATGACTCGGTTGTTAAAATTTCCTTACTTCGCTTACCTTCGAACTCGTGGGATGTGATTTCATCTTCAATCTTACCTTTGCTGATCAAACGAAAGCGTCTTTCATCGGGAAGGTATTGAAGATGAAAATTATCGTCACTTAGCCTTTCGGAAACCTGAAAAGAAGGAACAGAACAATAGCAAACATCGCGGGGGTTAGTTAAAATATCACTCTCTTTTTCTTGTTATCACTCACTATCTTCATTTTCTTTCGTTTCTTTTTCGACATCTTTTTCTTTTTCACTTTTTTTTTTTCTCAATCTCAATTTCTTTTTCAATTTTCTTTTCTTTGTCTTCTTTTTCTCTCACTTTTTCAATTTTTTTCTTCCTTTTCAATCTCTTTTTCTTTTTCTTTTTCTTCTTTTTCTATTTCTTTTTCCTCTTTTACATTCTTGTTTTTCTCTTTTTCATTTGAGAGTCTTATAGATGCTTTCAACTTTATTTGATCTTTAAGAACTTGTGTCGGTGTCATTGGGGCTAAAGTAATTTGCTTTCCCAAATATTGGAACGTGTACCTATTGGTGTAGCCGTCGTGGATAACTTTTTGGTCATATTGCCACGACCTTCCAAGCAACAGGTGTCCCTCGTGCACTGGCACAACATTGCAAAGCACATCATCCTCGTATTTCCCAATAGAAAACGTTACTCGAACTTGCTGGGTCACCTTAATCTCACCACTATCGTTGAGCCATTGAAGCTTGTATGGACTCGGGTGTGGGGTGGTTGACAAACCAAGTCATTCGACCATCAGGGTACTAGCCACATTGGTGCAATTGCCACCATCAATGATTAGACTACATACCTTTCCATTTACTTGGCATCAGGAATGAAAGATATTCTCTCGTTGTTGTTTGTCCTCCGAGCCTTGGATGCTAAGACTCCTTTTTACTACGAGCAGCTTACTTTCGGGAACAATCAAAGGCATCTCTTCCTCATGGCAGATTGCTTTGGCTTCGTTTCCACTCGTACTTCTATCCATCTTGAAAAAAAATGAAAGGAATTTATTTCTACCTCACCATAAAGTCTCACAAGTGCACTCACAAAGAAAATCACTCACACTCGTGTTTCACTCGAATATGGCTTTTTCTTTAATGATTACACTCGTGCCTTTTACCACTCGACTCTCTCTCACAAATTCGTACTTCATTTTTAGAAAACTTATCGCAGCTTGAGGGTCGGTTTCAAAGTGGTTACAAAGGTTAATGTTTGGGTGAAACGGGTAGGCTAAAAACAAATAAAAGGGTAAAGGGAGTATGTGTGGCGTTGGGTATACCAAATGATGGTGAAAAGGAATATGGATGATTGGGGTTGAAGATGAGGATAGAATGTAGGCATTAGATTTAGAAACAGAGGAGAAGTGATACAGTCCCGTCTTCGAGTTGAATCTGAGATGTATTCGAGATTGCTCGATCGTTAACGAAAAGTAGAATGTTCGGTATAGAAGAAACTGAATGACACTTGGTTCGTCTAAGTTTGGGAGTGAATTGAGAAAAGGAAGTGAGATCGAAAGAAACTAAGTTTGGAATGATTCGGTTTTGGTTCGGGTACAAGAGGTTTAGAAAATTGGTTTGGTTCATGGAAGAAAGAGGTGAAATTGGCAATACGATTCAGGTGGATAAATTGGAAAGATGGAATCGATAGGGGTAAAGAATAGATAGTGAAGCATTTTTGGTTTTGGAATTGGGGTACAAAATGGTACGAAATAGGTCTTAAGAAATCAAACAAGAACCAATACCAAATTGGTATCAACCCAAATTGTTGATACGATTCTTAAGGTTCGGGATAGATGGAATTTGGACCTCGACCCACTATCAGGATTGATAGGAACCTCGGTATAGGGTGGATAGAAAAGGAAACGGTTGATGCCACTAGCTCACTAGATAAGCCAACGAGTCCTAAACAAAATTGGAGAAAAGATGTCTCACAAATTCGGCAGAGTAACATTAATTTTTTTGCCAAAAGTCCTTTACAACTGAAATTAACAAGCTATTTATAAGCCTAAGGAGCTAGCCGAATGGACATGCTTAATATATAAGAAATGTTCATCCATGAATCACCTAGATTAATCTAGAAGAACACCATTAATCTTGCTGACCACATTCGGCCAATGGACACCAACAATAAGCTTCTAAAGTGGCTAGGTGCAGTTGAATTTTAATGGGAAAGTGAAGAGTTGATTTGTACTTTAATATTCGGCCTTGGGAGCTTGAATGACTTGATTGAGCTTCATAATTAGCCTTGAGTAGCTAGCTGGTCTGATGGTATGAACTCATGGACACCAACGGTGATTATTGTTTTGTCGAGTTTTAAAATTTATAAAGAATGAGATCAAACCTAGAAACTAACTCTGACAACGATTTAAGGCAACTGCACCTATCGAACAGTAGTATAGTTAAGGCAAGATCGGATTGTTGAACCCAAGGGAACTAAGAGTACTAATACTAGCTTTCTTCCTATTATTTAGCCTTTATTATGAAGTGATTGGTTGTTTAATCTAAGACTAACTAATTACTAAGCTAAGATGCAAAGACAAAAAGACTAAAATTGGGAGATAACTTTTGGGAAAACTCAGTTGATTTAAACGATATCCTTAGGAAGAATCCACCTAGACTTCACTTGTTATCTAACACTGAACCATACAATTTATTCACTTAGTTTGATCTGTAAGACTCCCTAACGTATATTAAACCCTCTCTCAAGGCGAATAACGTCTAAACCTAGGTTAATTAATGGAAATATCTTTCTCTGTTAATAACCCCATAGAATAGCAGTAAATTGATCTGTGGACTCCCATATTAGGTTTCACCCTAATCCGCCAAAATCTCGTCACCCTATCTCTAGGCGTGTGAACAACCCCGCTTAACTAAGTTGGATCTACTCTTAGGCAGGGTCTATTCCTCATCCACCTAAGCACATTAGATTTGGATTAAGCTCACATAATTAAGAACAAACTAAGTATTTATCATATAATTCAGAAAATAATAACAAGATTCATCATAGGTTTCATCCCCTTCGGGTATCCGAAAGGTTTAGTTCATAATAATAAAGGAAAACATCTCAAAAGAAAAGATAAAACAAAACATAAGAAATCCCTAAAACCCCCTGAAGGAATTGAAGGAGAGATCCGTCGTCTTGAGTATAATTCCGGCTTCTTGAGATGGATCAACTTGCTATCTTCGAGTGATTCCTACAAATCTGACCTTTTTGGCTCGGCTCCTTGGCCTAGCTAACCGCCCTGACAAAAGCCCTGGCAGAAGGCTTCTGCCAAACTCCCCTTTCAAGTTGCCCCCTTGGGTGTTTATATAGACTTTGAGATGCCTTACTTGGCCCCTAAGTTTCCTAATTCAAGTAGAGTTCCTACTAGGGTGTTTGAATAGGCTTTGGAATGTGTTTCTTTGCCTCAAAGTATCCAAATCCGAGTAAACTTTTCTTTCCAGCGACAGGGACACGGCCATGGCACATGCCCGTGTAAGTCGTGGCCAGGCCGTGTTCGAGCCTGTTGAATGAGGCACGGCCGTGTGGATTTGGCCCAGGCCGTGTCGATTTCGTGATATGGCCCATTTACTCTGTTTTGGGCCCGTTTTCCATTCTTTATGTCCTTGGGTGCTCTCCTGGGTATAAAACATGAAAAGAAGGGATTAAGAGCACCTTTTTACATAAATTAAGAGAAAAATCATCCAAAAGTATGCTAAATGTGGTATTAAAATATGTTACTTTTACGGTTTATCAAATACCCCCACACTTAAGCTTTTGCTTGTCCTCAAGCAAAATTCTCAATTTACAATTAAAACGAACTTTCCATGATTCATAATATTCATCAATAATATCTCATCATAATTCATAGATAATTTATACATGGATAATTCAACTCAAAGAGTCTTAAAGATTCAAAAAATATAAGTCATACATTTGAAGCATGAAAACATAGGTGTTTCCCTTCGTCTAAATAATTACCTTTAGTTCAAAATCGACAAGGATTGATATCCTCACTAAAGATACACTCAAATCACTCAAAGTGTTTTAAGGTTCAAAATTAAGCACTCAATAAGTCGAACATGAAAAGTTAATCCCATAGGCTTGCATGAAAATAAATCTCCACCACTGCAAAATGAGATGATAAACAGATCAAAAGGTCTTTATCAGGGTTGTAACGGGGCTTAGGTTAAGGGTATGGATAAAGGCTAAATTAGAAGGTTAGAATCGAGATTGAATTGACAAATTGCCTAGCTTAGAAAAATAAACTAATCCTGAATAATTACATAACTGGAAATAATAACAATTACATCAATTGAAAAATAATGAACCTAATAATACGAGCTTTTTCTTCTGATAACTAAACTTTAATTGTATAAGCTCACTTTTCATAATACTAATACTGAATATACTTTGGGTTTTTTTTTTGATGAGAATGAATACATAATAAATTCATAACTTGAAATAAAATAACTAGATAACTTGATCAAATCAAATCTCGATATAAGGGTAGTAAAAAAAAAAGAATGGTGATAACAAAAACAAAGGGTTTTGGGTTAATATTAGTAGGTGAGTCAATAAAAAGGGTTGTTAGGATCAACGGGGTTTACTAGGGGTTAATTATGAAGGTAGGATTTTTAGTGGAGTAAGTGGGTTAAATCCTAGGTTCCTTAATCATTTCTGTATATCAAATCAATAATGTGGTCTCAACATGTATAATCGACACAAGTTCTAGAATAACAGTTCAATGTTGACACACTCATAATCAAAAAGTGAGCATGAAAAGGATGCATGCTCTAAAAGGCTCAAAATCTCACAACAATTATGGGTATTTTGATATCAACCTTGTAAATTTCAAATTTCAAGATAATATTCAGATTTAGTTCGACAACCTAGAAAATTTTAATTTTCTTGAAAAATTAGACTTATCATGCTTGATTCTCTAGTATTCTTCAAATTTAATCATCAATGCACAATTATCAATGACTTATTCTAAAACATATCAACGAAACATCATAAATCAAAGAAAGTTTCATTCTAATCATAATATGAGAAACTTACTTTAAAACAAGGCATAATTCAGGGATTTTCAAATGATACTATAGTTAACCCCCCACACTTAAGATGTACATTGCCCTCAATGTACAAAGATAGATAAAATGACAATATAGTGAGAAAATCAAAAGATAGGGAGAGATGTGAAACTTCTTAAATTTTTGGATGAAGTCAATGAAAAGAAACCGGATAGGATTGGCGGTGAAAGTGGGGAAGCGTCTCGAACCGTTTGAAATTGAATCCTCGAAGCAGCCGGTCGAATTTTATTGTGTCCTAAGCTAAATCTAAATGACATAAATAATAAAAAGAAAATAATAAAGAAGATAAAAATAAAAATAAAAGAATAAAAAATGAAAATAAAAAATGAAAATAATAATAAAAAAATAAAAATAAAAATAAAAGTAAATAATTAAATAGTGATACGGTCCATGCCCATGTGCCTACCCGTGGTGTCCACACGGCCACGGCCACTGTCGTGTGCAAGGCCGTGTGGTATGGAAATCGTGTTTCACTTATTAGGTTAGTTTGTAGTTAGATGCTGAAAGTAAAAAATAAAAACATGAAAGTAAAAATATGAAAATTAAATGAGGTTAGTGCTCGGGTTGCCTCCCGAGAAGCGCTCGTTTATAGTCTTAAGCTAGACTTTACCTCTTATTTATATGGTCAAGGTGGTTTGAGGAGGTGAAAATCCTTTCTCATGCGATCAACTCGATTTTTGATATAAAGTTAAGTCGAGTAGTGTTTACCTCAAAAGTGCTGAATTTAGGATTGCTTACCTCGACTGTCCCGTATAGGAAGACATTAAGTACCTCAAAAGTGATTTCTTCATTTGTCTTTAGGTTTGAATTGATGATTCAAGGGTCTTCCTTATTCAACAATACCTGATCCCCTATTTTGAAGTGATTTGTTGTTCCTATCGGCTTGTCTGAGGGTTCCTTCAGTTTTTCTTCGTGCAGTTTAGGTTTCTCTTTAAAGTGTGTCTTCCACTCTTCTAGTTTGTCGACCTCAAGGCTTTGTTCCTCATATAATTCTTCTTTATCGGCACGAGGTCTATGATTCGGCTCAGGTTTGTGGCTTCGTGGTGTTTCCTGTGATGAACGTTGAACAAATTTATTATCAACTGAATTTACTTTCTCACCTTCATCAGTCGATCTTCTGGCCGAGTCAAGAGCTTGTAGACTGATTGATTCGTCACCTATACGAAGAATGAGTTCTCCGTACCAACATCAATTTTAGTCCTGGCAGTTGCTAGAAAGGGTCTTCCTAAAATTAAAGGAATCGAATTGTCCTCATCCATCTCTAAAATGACAAATTCTACTGGGAATACGAATTTATCAATTTTGATTAGAACATTTTCTATTATACCCCTAGGAATTCTGATAGTTTTATTAGTTAATTGAATGCTCATCCTAGTTTGCCTTGGTTTCCCTAGACCTAGTTGTTTAAACATTTTATAAGGCATAACATTGACGCTTGCCCCTAAATCAGCTAAAGCATTATCAATAGATAAACTACCAATTAAACATGGAATTGTAAAACTCCCTGGATCTTTTAGTTTCCGTGGTAGTTTATTTTGTAGAATTACTGAGCACATTGCGTTTAGCTCCACATGCGATGCCTCGTCTAGCTTCCGTTTGTTTGTCAACAGCTCTTTTAAAAATTTTCTATAATTGGGTATCTGCGAAAGAGCTTCGAGAAACGGTAAGTTAATATGTAATTTCTTTAGAAGTTTAAGAAACTTACCAAACTGTTCCTCTGTGTCGTCCTTCTTCATTGCTTTGGAATATGGTATACGAGGTTGGTACTCTTTAATTGCCGATTTTGGTATTTCATGAATTACCTCCGCTTTATCTTCTTCTACCTCATTTTCTTGTACTGGGATGGGTTCATCAAACCCTACATTTTCCTGAGCTGTTATGGCTTGGATTTGCTCCTTTGGATTAATCTCAGTGTTGCTTGGTAGACGCCCTTGTGGTCATTCGGACAACAGTTTTGCAATTTGTCCAACTGACTGAGTAAGTTCAGCAACTGACTTAGTAAGTCCCCCAACTTGGTTCTCGATCGCTTTGATCAACGTTTGTTGGTTATCAAGTGTTGTCTCAGCGATGAATTTGTTCAGCGTCTCTTCAAGATTCGGCTTCTTTTCCTGTGGATAGGGCTGATTTTGGAAGTTTTGAGAAGGTTGTTGTCTTTTATTTCCTTGATTTCCTGGACCTCCCCACGAAAAATTTGGGTGGTTTCTCCAACCTGGATTATAAGTATTACTATACGGGTTATTGTTAGATCTAAAATTGTTACCTATATAGTTCATCTATTTGCTCTCTGGTTGGTATGGTGGGTACTCAGGATTCGCAACGGTTCCACCTGTGTCGCACTGCATCACCGAATGTACCTGCGAAGAACACAAACTATCAAGCTTTTTATTCATCATATCTACCTGATTTGATAGCATGGTTACTGCGTCGACGTTGAAAACTCCGGCTGTTTTAGTCGGCCTTATCCTTGTAACTTGCCACTGATAATTATTCAGTGACATCTCTTCTATAAACTCGTAGGCTGCTTCCGGCGTTTTGTTGTTCAGGGTTCCACCGGCGGCTGAATCAATTAATTGCCTCATTGAGGGGTTCACACCATTATAAAAAGTTTGGACTTGGAGCCACAATGGTAAACCGTGGTGTGGGCATCTCCTCAAGAGATCCTTGTATCTCTCCTATGTGTCATATAATGTCTCTAAATCCATCTGCACAAAAGAAGAGATATCATTCCGTAATTTGGTCGTTTTAGCCGATGGGAAATATTTTAAAAAAAAATTTTGGTCATTTGATCCCATGTGGTGATTGACCCTCGTGGTAATGAGTTTAACCACTGTTTAGCTTTATTCCTTAATGAAAAGGGAAATAATCGAAGACATATGGCATCATCAGAAACGCCATTTATTTTGAAAGTATCACAGAACTCTAAAAAATTAGCTATATGAGTGTTCAGATCTTCGTCCTGCAAACCATCAAATTGAACAAATTATTGAATCATTTGTATAGTGTTAGGCTTTAATTCAAAATTATTAGTAGTTATAGCAGGCCTAACAATACTCGATTCTGCTCCTGTTAAATGAGGTTTAGCATAATCATACATAGTACGAGGAGCATTATGTTTTGCCACATCTTGCGGTGGTTGATTATTCTCGTCCATCCCTTCAGTAGGATTGGATCTGTCTTCTCGCTCTTCTTCTGTGTAGTTTAGGACTCGCCTAATTTCTCTGCGATTCCTTCGAGCGGTAGCTTCAATATCACTGTCGTATACTAATGGTCCTCTCAGGTTCCTTCTAGTCATAAACTAGAGGTACCTGCTAGGAAAAGAAAGAAAGAAATTTAGCAAAATTAAAAATTAAACTAAAAATAAAAGTAAAGTGCTGGAAATAAAAAATAATAATGGCTAAAGTAATAAAAATAGAGCTTTCTTAATATTTTAGTTCCCCGACAACGGTGCCAAAAACTTGATCGTTGTTTTGTCGAGTTTTAAAATTTATAAAGAATGAGATCGAACCTAGAAACTAACTCTGACAATGATTTAAGGCAAGTGCACCTATCGAATAGTAGTATAGTTAAGGTAACACCAGATTGTCAAACCCAAGGGAACTAAGAGTACTAATACTAGCTTTCTTCCTATTATTTAGCATTTATTATGAAGTGATTGGTTGTTTAATCTAAGACTAACTAATTACTAAGCTAAGATGCAAAGACAAAAAGACTAAAATTGGGAGATAACTTTTGGGATAACTCAGTTGGTTTAAACGATACCCTTAGGAAGAATCCACCTAGACTTCACTTGTTATCTAACACTGAACCATACGATTTATTCACTTAGTTTGATCTATAAGACTCCCTAACGTATATTAAACCCTCTCTCGAGGCGAATAACGTCTAAACCTAGGTTAATTAATGGAAATCTCTTTCTCTATTAATAACCCCATAGAATAGCAGTAAATCGATCTGTGGACTCCCATATTAGGTTTCACCCTAATTTGGCAAAATCTCGTCACCCTATCTCTAGGCGTGCGAACAACCCCGCTTAACTATGTTGGATCTACTCTTAGGCAGGGTCTATTCCTCCTCCACCTAAGCACATTAGATTTGCATTAAGCTCACATAATTAAGAACAAACTAAGTATTTATCATATAATTTAGAAAACAATAACAAGATTCATCATAGGTTTCATCCCCTTCGGGAATCTGAAAGGTTTAGTTCATAATAATAATGGAAAACATCTCAAAAGAAAAGATAAAACAAAACATAAGAAATCCCTAAAACCCCCTGAAGGAATTGAAGGAGAGATCCACCGTCTTGAGTATAATTTCGGCTTCTTGAGATGGATCAACTGGCTATCTTCGAGTGATTCCCACAAATTTGACCTTTTCGGCTCGGCTCCTTCGCCTAGCTAACCGCCCTGATAAAAGCCCTGGCAGAAGGCTTCTGCCGAACTCCCCTTTCAAGTTGCCCCCTTGGGTGTTTATATAGACTTTGAGATGCCTTACTTGGCCCCTAAGTTTCCTAATTCAAGTAGAGTTCCTACTAGGGTGTTTGAATAGGCTTTGGAATGTGTTTCTTTGCCTCCAAGTATCCAAATCTGAGTAAACTTTTCTTTCCAGCGACAGGGACATGGCCATGGCACACGCCCGTGTAAGTCATGGCCAGGCCGTGTGTAACACCCCAAACCCGGTCTATGCGTTTAGACAAGATTTGGTTTGTCACACCAATCATTCATTCGTTTATTTTTCATAGGGTTAAGATAAAATAGTGCTACAAAACTTTTTGTTATAAAACCAATGTTCTTAAGAAAACTTAACATATTTGAGATAAAACCATATTAAGAGTTTAGAAATAAAATTTAAATCATCCACACAATAAAACCATAAAACATAATAAGAGGCCTTATTACATCAACCCAATAATAGCAATTAAAATAAAAACTTAAATAAAGTCATAGTTTATTAAAACCCAAGTTTGTAGTATGGCCTCCACCAAGTCATCTCGGCCCAAGTCCACGTCAATTTCCATCCATTACTGAAATGGTTAATAAAAATTGGGTGAGTTACAAAGAACTCAGTGTGCAACTCACTTACCACCATTTTTAGGCGGATCGTCAAGATATCATTTGGGCTTGAGCCCATTATGATTTTCAACCATACATTGTAAAGTAACATAATTTAAAGAAAAGAATGCATGAAATATGAATTTCCCAAACCAACCTAGTATCCATCCGCTAACACCCCCGTACCAACCAACACACCTGTGGGGATCAAGTCAACCCACCCCGCCAAACACACCAGTCATGGGCTTAAAGCCCTTAAATAATTTTGTAGTGCACTACCGAACTAGATTGTGACATTGTCACCGAACTAGAGGCATTTAGCCGAATTTGTGGCAACTGGCCATTCTTCTCTTCATATAACCCACCCCATGCAATCATGCGTATTAACAAATATAATCATATAACAGATTTCCATTAATCCATATCATCGGTGGGCTTATCAATTAACCCTTCATTAGGCTCATATAAACAATTTATCAACTAGCCCATTTAGTAGTTTAGTGACTTTGGCCCATTTTAGCCCAATTTATCGAAACAGAGTATTTTCAGCCCATTTAATCGAACTAGAGTATTATCGGCCCATTTTATCGAACTAGAGTTTTATCGGCCCATTTTATCGAACTAGAGTTTTATCGGCCCATTTTATCGAACTAGAGTGTTATCGGCCCATTTTATCGAACTAGAGTTTTATCGGCCCATTTTATCGAACTAGAGTGTTATCGGCCCATTTTATCGAACTAGAGTTTTATCGGATTTTATTCTCTCGGTTTTAACCGTTTTCATGCATTCACTCAAAAATATGAGTTACTACGTATTTTTTTCCCGTTTTTACTATTTTACGATTTTATCACAGAACTTACAACTTGATGTCCAACCCGAAAATGAGTGTGAAGTTACACACCTGGTTATGGAGAGAACTAAACTTTCCCGCTCTTCAACACCTATCGTATTGTGTTAATTAAAACACTATAATCTATAATAAAACCGATCTAACTATAGCGATCTAGAAATTTACCCTCGGATTTTTCGTAAGACTTCTACTTGCGATTTCTCTCCGATTGATGGTTCGTTAACCGAATCGAATCCACGAACAAATAATGGTTCGGGAGTACGAACGACTTGAGCAGATTGATTTTCCTCGGTTGAACGTCCACAACCCGGTGGGAAATCCCGGATTCTTCAAAACATCCTTTGCTTGTACTTAGGGGAATAACAGAACCTCCCTTCTTCCGAAGGCTAAACACCGCCCTTTTCTTCCCTATTTTGAATGTCTTCAAAGACAAAGATCGTTAATCCAATCTAAGATAAATTTTGAAATAATACCAAGGTTTAAAGATATGATTTCCTTACCACAAAAATCGATTCCAACGATTTGTGTCACCCACGACTTCTTGATTCCAACTTCCGTTATCGCACTAAAGTTTAACAAAATAAAGCGTTAATAAAATGAACGTTTATTTTGATCTAATAAAGCCTTCAAACCAACATTAATATTCGGCACTAACCACTAATAACTAATCAAAACGAAAAGAACTCTTACCTATAATCCACGTCGAAAAGAAAAGATTCGAGAATAGAATGGATTTAAGAAGGATTCGGCTATATGAGATTAAGAAGAGAAGAAAATAATTTGACTTATGAACACCTTAATATTCGGCCATGAGAGTGTAGGTAAGGAGAATTTCGATTGAAAAGAATAAAATTAGAGAAAGATGGTGATGATGTTGCTTGATTTCAAAGTGAATAGAAGGAAAAGAATGAAAGAGATGAGCTTTAAGATAGGTGCATATTCGGCTATGGTAGAAAGAAAAGTAAAAGAATAAAATGGTCTCTTTAGGTTTTGGTAAAATCGGCACAAAGAGAAAACACAAGATTGGCACAAAGTGTAAAACAAAATGACCAAATGGTCATAAGAAACTAGGCTTACCAAGTGCACAAATTCGGCCAAAGGGAGAGAGTTTGAGAAAATTTGCAAAACTTGCACAAAACAAAAATGACCAAAAACTAAAACTAAAACTCTAGCCAAAACTATCACCAAAAATTGGCTCCCCCTATAGCCATATTGCAGTCCAAGTACATGGTCTAATGACCAAGATATTGTTTCAAAAATTCTTCCTTGATTCATGCCTCATATCTTCTCACCTTTCCTTATTTTCTTGATACCCTTCCTTAAATTCAAATTTTCCTTATTCCTTTGATATTCTAACCAAAAATAACAAGTCAACACCTTCCATATATGCTCTTGGCCGACACTTGCTATTTTGGTGCATAAAAATTCAAAATAAAATTTACCTAGATGCTAAACATGGGATTCGAACCTTCAACCTCATGCACAAGCTCATGCGCCATCACCACTTGTCCAATAATTCATCTTATGCCTCACTTTGACACTTAAATTAATTTATGTGTCAAAGTCACTTAATCCACTTCCATAAATAATTTCTTAAAATTAATAATATTCCTTCTAAAAAAAAAATTTTAAAACCTTCTTCAGGACTATACTAACCACGAAAATAAATCAGAAAATTTTACTTTCTAGAATAATTACTCAAAGCACACATAGAAAATAAATTATTCAAATTTTCAGGGTGTTACAACTCTACCCCCCTAAAAGAAAATTTCGTCCTCGAAATTTACCTAGCTGAAAAAGGTGAGGGTATTGTTGCCGAATTGCATCCTCAGGCTCCCACGTAGCTTCCTCCACTCCGTGGTTACGCCACAACACTTTGACCAACGGCACAGTCTTCTTTCTTAGCACCTTCACGTCTCGGTCTAAGATTTCCACTGGTTCCTCCTCAAAAGACAAATCCAAATTCAACTCCACTTCTTCTACCGGTACTATGTGCGAAGGATCCGATCTATAGCGCCTCAACATGGACACATGAAAAA
Source organism: Gossypium sturtianum (assembly GCA_025698515.1). Classification (NCBI taxonomy): domain Eukaryota; kingdom Viridiplantae; phylum Streptophyta; class Magnoliopsida; order Malvales; family Malvaceae; genus Gossypium; species Gossypium sturtianum. Next base: position 94,592,687 of record CM046949.1, read on the forward strand.
CATTATGAATTTGACTCAATTAGGAGGTAACTCAATTTGATAGGCCACTGGACCAACTCGTTTCACACACGATATGGTCCAATGTATCTAGGACTCAACTTGCCCTTCTTCCCGAATCGAATATCTTCTTCCAAGGTGAGACCTTCGGGAAGACTTGATCTCCTACGGCATACTCGATATCCTTACGCTTCAGATCCGCATCGACGACGTCTATCCAAGCTTCCTTTAACTGCGTTCGAATAACTTTCACTTTTTCTTCCGTTTTAAATCATCTCGGGTCCTAACAATCTGCCGATCACCCAACTCGGTCCAACAAATAGGAGAACGACACCTACGACCATACAATGCCTCGTAGGGTGCCATCCGAATGCTAGATCGGTAGCTGTTGTTGTACGCAAATTCCGCTAAACGGTAGAAAATCCTCCCAACTACCTTTGAAGTCGATTACACATCCCCTTAACATGTCTTCCAGAATCTGAATCACTCTCTCCGACTGACCATCAGACTGAGGATGAAAAGCCGTACTAAAATTAAGCTTTGTACCCAAGGCTTCATGCAAAGCTTTCCAAAATCGAGATGTAAACCTAGGATCCCTATCCGATATAATCGATACAGGTACCCCATGCAACCTCACGATTTCGGATACATACAAACCGCCAACTTCTGCAACGAGTAGTCCGTACGCTACTGGTAGAAAATGAGCAGTCTTCGTCAGACGATCAACAATTACCCAAACAGAATTTTTCTTAGTAGGTGTTAAAGGTAACCCACTAACAAAATCCATTGTTATCCGCTCCCATTTCCAAAGAGGAATCTTAATGGTTACAAAAGACTGACGGCAATTGATGCTCCGCTTTCACTTGCTTGACAAGTTAAGCATTTTCCCACAAATTACGAAATCTCACGTTTCAACCTGTGCCACCAATACTGCTCACGAAGATCCCGATACATCTTATTTCCTCCGGGTGCATAGCATAAGGGCTACTATGCGCCTCCTCAAAATCATTTGCCTCGGATCTGAATCCTTAGGCATCTACAGACCCTTCCACGAAAAACACAATACACCTTTCTGAATTTATTCCAAAATCCTCAATTTCACCATTTTCCACTTGCTGAAATAAAAGTCTCAACTTCTCATCTAAAATCTGTTTTTCCTTGATTTGATCCCACCACAGAGGTTTCACTTGAAGTTCCGCTACCAAACTACCATCCTCATACAAACTCAAATGGGCGAACATAGCTCTCAAATCAGATACCACCTTACGACTTAATGCGTCCGCCACTACATTAGCCTTTCCAGGATGATACTTAATAGAGAAATCATAGTCCTTTAACAGCTCCACCCATCTTCGTTGTCTCAAGTTTAACTCCTTCTGAGTAAGAAGATACTTAAGACTCTTGTGGTCCGTATAGATGATAGACTTTTCACCATAGAGGTAATGCCTCCAAATCTTTAAGGCAAACACCACTGCTGCTAACTCCAAATCATGAGTAGGGTAGTTCACTTCGTGCGGTCTCAATTGACGAGAAGCGTAAGCTACCACTTTCCCACTTTGCATCAATACGCAGCCTAAACCCGTATGTGACGCATCACAATAAAGCGTAAACTCCTTCCCACCTCGAGTTGAATCAATACCGCGCCTGTTAAAACCTTCTTCACCGCTTTCGAAACTTTCTTGCTGCTTATCAGTCCATATAAACAACACTCCCTTCCGCAAAAGCTTAGTTAGAGGTGCAGCAATCAATGAGAACCCCTCAACAAAGCGTCTATAATAACCAGCCAAACCCAAGAAACTCCGAATCTCAGCTACCGACTTCGGTGGTTTCCAATCCAATACCGCCTCAATCTTTCGAGGATCCACCCTTATTCCTTGGTGATACCACATGACCCAAGAAAGTCACTTCTCTTAACCAAAATTCACATTTATCGAATTTGGCATACAATCGATTATCTCGAAGCACTTGCAATACAATCCGCAAATGCGAGTCATGTTCTTCTTCGCTCCTCGAATAAAACGAGAATGTCATCTATGAATACCACCACAAACCGATCTAAGAATGGTTGAAAGACCCGGTTCATCATATCCATAAATGCGGTGGTGCATTGGTCAACCCAAGCGGCATCACTAAAAACTCATAGTGTCCGTAACGGGTTCGGAACATTTGTCTTGTGAATATCCGCTTCTTTCACCTTAAGTGGTGGTAACCCGACCTTAAATCAATCTTGAGAAAGCAGAAGCTCCCTTCAATTGATCAAACAGGTCGTCAATCCTCGGCAGAGGGTACCGATTCTTGATCGTCAGCTTATTCAATTGCCTATAGTCAATACACATACGCATTGACCCATCCTTCTTCTTAACAAACAAAACCGGTGCTCCCCACGGAGACACACTCGGTCGAATAAAACCCCGATCTAGCAGTTCTTGAATTTGGGCTTTAAGCTCGACAACTCCTTCGGTGCCATTCTATAAGGAGCAATGGACTTTGGAGCGATTCAGGCAAAAGCTCAATACCAAATTCCACTTCCGATCGGAGGTACACCAGGAAGTTCTTCAGGAAAAACATCCGAAAATTCCTTCACCGTTCTCACATCTTCCACTGACAGCTCTTTGGCATCTAAAGCACTAATAAATGCTAAAAATGCTCCATATCCTTTTCGTACCAACTTCTCCGCCTTTAACGCAGAAATCACGTTTGTCAAGAAATTTCTCCGCTCGCCTATCATAACTATCTCCTTATCCTCCCGCGATTCTTATCAACATCCGCTTTTCAGCACAGTCCAATTGCGCCCGGTGCTTAACCAACCAATCCATGCCCAGAATGATATCGAATTCGCCAAAAGGCAGTTCCATCAAATTTGCCAGGAATGTTTCTCCTTGAATTACTAAGGGCACGTCTCTAAACAATTTATTAACCAACACCGACTGTCCTAAGGGACTAATCACCCTCATCTCTTTATCGGAAATTTCAGAGTCTAATTTCAAGTTTCCAGTTATGGTGCTAGCAATGTACGAATGAGTAGAACCAATATCTATCAAGGCAATAACGGGTACATCAGAAATGAAGAACGTACCAGTTATCACATCAGGTGCATTGCCATCCTCACGACGTCTGACCGCATACACCAATCTCGGTGTCTTGCATCCGCGTTGCCCCTAGGACCATTGCCTCGACCATTGCACCTTGACCACGTCCGGCCCCATTACCACCACGACTGGTCCCCGACCTCTCGGTGGTTCTTTGAACTCCTCTTGCCGGTGGTGCATCAAGAGTACGAACTTCTTGAGTTGTATCCATACGTCGAGGGCAACTCCTATATTGATGCTCCGTCGATCCACATTTATAGCAAGCACCCGCTTTCCTCCAACATTCTCCGGAATGTCTTTTCCCACATTCAGCACAATCCCGACTACGATTAACGAGCCATCGGTGCTCTTCCTTGAGCTGGTTCCTCATTCCGGCCTCTTCAGAATCTTCTCGAAGAACCCGAATGCTTGAGATCTTTCTTGCCTCGAATTTGCTCCCGATTTTGGCGTTCCGGAGTTCTTAGCCTCTTCGGCTATCTTGGCCTTCTCCACAAGAGCGGCAAAGTTCTAACTTGTTGTGGGGCTATCAGAACCCGCAACTCGTCTTTCAAACCGTCCTCGGCGCACACAACGCTCATGGTCCGTTGCCACTATCGTTCGAGCATAGCGACTCAAACGTAAGAACTCGGCCTCATATCTTCGCCACCGTCTTATTTCCTTGCACCAGTTCAAGAATTCCTTCCTTCGGGCATCCACATAGCTTGTTCCCACATATTTCCCTTGAAAGGAAGCCTTAAAGAACTCCCAATTAACCAAAGCAAGATCATCGGTGCCATCTCGGATAGTAAGCCACCATTGGTAAGCCGTCTCTCTCAACAAAGATACCGCTCCTCTTAACTTTTGTTCCACGGTGCACTCAAGATCGTCCATAATTCGCTCTCTCGCCTCAAGCCAATATTCGGCGACATTGGGAGCTACACGAGAGACACCTCTGAAAACCTCGGCCCACCTGGATTTGATCGCTCCGATATCGAACCACGAGCGGTTGGTCCGATTCGGATCCAGCGACCCTTTCAAGTACTCGCAGCATTGCTCGTGTCAAAGATTATCCTCTTCCATATGGTCGTGCGATCCCGTCTCACTCTCGAGTGACGCAGTGCATCCATTTCCGACATATGACCCGGCACATCGATTGCGCCCTAACACCTCGTCCTCTACCACGGCCACGCCTACCGCGCCCACGACCACGTCCTCTAGTGCTCATGGCGAAAAATTCGATTTAACTCGATTAAGAGTTTTATGAATCGAATAATATTTCAATTGTTTATTAACGATATCTTATGATATGAAAGAGATAGAGTATTTTCGCATCAATATCCTATTGTCTCAATCTCTACGGTTTTAACACCTAAAACTAGAAGTTCTAGAGTGTTTCTTATAATCATATCACAATGATAATAAACATACGATATCTGAGATACTTACTTGACTTGGCGCGGGATGCTCATGGTGCCATACTACTTTTAATCAAAACTCTAGAAATTATTTTCTAACAAATTTCTTTATTGAACCCAAACCACAGCCGAGTTTTGAAACTGAGCTCTGATACCACTAAATGTAACACCCCAAACCCGGTCTATGCGTTTAGACAAGATTTGGTTTGTCACACCAATCATTCATTCGTTTATTTTTCATAGGGTTAAGATAAAATAGTGCTACAAAACTTTTTGTTATAAAACCAATGTTCTTAAGAAAACTTAACATATTTGAGATAAAACCATATTAAGAGTTTAGAAATAAAATTTAAATCATCCACACAATAAAACCATAAAACATAATAAGAGGCCTTATTACATCAACCCAATAATAGCAATTAAAATAAAAACTTAAATAAAGTCATAGTTTATTAAAAACCCAAGTTTGTAGTATGGCCTCCACCAAGTCATCTCCAGCCCAAGTCCACGTCAATTTCCATTACCTGAAATGGTTAATAAAAATTGGGTGAGTTACAAAGAACTCAGTGTGCAACTCACTTACCACCATTTTTAGGCGGATCGTCAAGATATCATCTTTGGGCTTGAGCCCATTAACAGATTTTCAACCATACATTGTAAAGTAACATAATTTAAAGAAAAGAATGCATGAAATATGAATTTCCCAAACCAACCTAGTATCCATCCGCTAACACCCCCGTACCAACCAACACACCTGTGGGGATCAAGTCAACCCACCCCGCCAAACACACGGTCATGGGCTTAAAGCCCTTAAATAATTTTGTAGTGCACTATCGAACTAGATTGTGACATTGTCACCGAACTAGAGGCATTTAGCCGAATTTGTGGCAACTGGCCATTCTTCTCTTCATATAACCCACCCCATGCAATCATGCGTATTAACAAATATAATCATATAATGATTTCCATTAATCCATATCATCGGTGGGCTTATCAATTAACCCTTCATTAGGCTCATATAAACAATTTATCAACTAGCCCATTTAGTAGTTTAGTGACTTTGGCCCATTTAGCCCAATTTATCGAAACAGTATTTTCAGCCCATTTAATCGAACTAGAGTATTATCGCCCATTTTATCGAACTAGAGTTTTATCGCCCATTTTATCGAACTAGAGTTTTATCGCCCATTTTATCGAACTAGAGTGTTATCGGCCCATTTTATCGAACTAGAGTTTTATCGGCCCATTTTATCGAACTAGAGTGTTATCGCCCATTTTATCGAACTAGAGTTTTATCGGATTTTATTCTCTCGGTTTTAACGTTTTCATGCATTCACTCAAAAATATGAGTTACTACGTATTTTTTCCCCGTTTTTACTATTTTACGATTTTATCACGGAACTTACAACTTGATGTCCAACCCGAAAATGAGTGTGAAGTTACACACCGGTTATGGAGAGAACTAAACTTTCCCGCTCTTCAACACCTATACGTATTGTGTTAATTAAAACACTATAATCTATAATAAAACCGATCTAACTATAGCGATCTAGAAATTTACCCTCGGATTTTTCGTAAGACTTCTACTTGCGATTTCTCTCCGATTGATGGTTCGTTAACCGAATCGAATCCACGAACAAATAATGGTTCGGGGAGTACGAACGACTTGAACAGTTGATTTTCCTCGGTTGAACGTCCACAACCCGGTGGGAAATCCCGGATTCTTTAAACGATCCTTTGCTTGTACTTAGGGGAATAACAGAACCTCCCTTCTTCAGGAAGGCTAAACACCGCCCTTTTCTTCCCTATTTTGAATGTCTTCAAAGACAAAGATCGTTAATCCAATCTAAGATAAATTTTGAAATAATACCAAGGTTTAAAGATATGATTTCCTTACCACAAAAATCGATTCCAACGATTTGTGTCACCCACGACTTCTTGATTCCAACTTCCGTTATCGCACTAAAGTTTAACAAAATAAACGTTAATAAAATGAACGTTTATTTTGATCTAATAAAGCCTTCAAACCAACATTAATATTGGCACTAACCACTAATAACTAATCAAAGCGAAAGAACTCTTACCTATAATCCACGTCGAAAAGAAAAGATTCGAGAATAGAATGGATTTAAGAAGGATTCGCTATATGAGATTAAGAAGAGAAGAAAATAATTTGACTTATGAACACCTTAATATTCGGCCATGAGAGTGTAGGTAAGGAGAATTTCGATTGAAAAGAATAAAATTAGAGAAAGATGGTGATGATGTTGCTTGATTTCAAAGTGAATAGAAGGAAAAGAATGAAAGAGATGAGCTTTAAGATAGGTGCATATTCGGCTATGGTAGAAAGAAAAGTAAAAGAATAAAATGGTCTCTTTAGGTTTTGGTAAAATCGGCACAAAGAGAAAACACAAGATTGGCACAAAGTGTAAAACAAAATGACCAAATGGTCATAAGAAACTAGGCTTACCAAGTGCACAAATTCGGCCAAAGGGAGAGAGTTTGAGAAAATTTGCAAAACTTGCACAAAACAAAAATAACCAAAAACTAAAACTAAAACTCTAGCCAAAACTATCACCAAAAATTCGGCTCCCCCCCTATAGCCATATTGCCGTCCAAGTACATGGTCTAATGACCAAGATATTGTTTCCAAAAATTCTTCCTTGATTCATGCCTCATATCTTCTCACCTTTCCTTATTTTCTTGATACCCTTCCTTAAATTCAAATTTTCCTTATTCCTTTGATATTCTAACCAAAAATAACAAGTCAACACCTTCCATATATGCTCTTGGCCGACACTTGCTATTTTGGTGCATAAAAATTCAAAATAAAATTTACCTAGATGCTAAACATGGGATTCGAACCTTCAACCTCATGCACAAGCTCATGCGCCATCACCACTTGTCCAATAATTCATCTTATGCCTCACTTTGACACTTAAATTAATTTATGTGTCAAAGTCACTTAATCCACTTCCATAAATAATTTCTTAAAATTAATAATATTCCTTCTAAAAAAAAAATTTTAAAACCTTCTTCAGGACTATACTAACCACGAAAATAAATCAGAAAATTTTACTTTCTAGAATAATTACTCAAAGCACACATAGAAAATAAATTATTCAAATTTTCAGGGTGTTACACCGTGTTCGAGCCTGTTGAATGAGGCACGACCGTGTGGATTTGGGCCAGGCCGTGTCGATTTCGTGATATGGCCCATTTACTCTGTTTTGGGCCCATTTCCTATTCTTTACATTTTTGGGTGCTCTCCTGGGTATAAAACATGAAAAGAAAGGATTAAGAGCACCTTTTTACATAAATTAAGAGAAAAATCATCCAAAAGTATGCTAAATGTGGGATTAAAATATGTTACTTTTACGGTTTATCAAAAAGGTGTGAAAACAAGGAAGGAAACAACCCTCAAGTGTGAACGCCTAGGCTACTAGTGTGAACGGCATTAAAATGGAGCTTGGATGAGCTCAATGGACATGTTTGGGAGAGTAATCAGTAGCTAAGGATGGCTATTGCATTGACCGGAACATCACAACTCTTGAAAAAAATTCCAACAGTAAATGCACCTTAAATGCCGTCCCAACATTGCACCTGCACAAAGAAAAATTCAGCTCATTAAATCTAAGTCAGCTCATTAACTTCCAGTAACTTAATTCACATTTAAACCATGTTTTAAGCTGGAACAAATTAAATAGGAGTTGATTAATGCTTACCTTAATTTCGGCTGGAGCTAAGACACTTTAAATGAGCTAGACGGCTAGACAAATTAAATGGGCAGCAAGCTTATTAATTTTGTCCTAAGCTTAGCATGTTAACTCTTAGCTAATAAATATGTAATAATTAAATCTTAATCAAACTTATTTAAATGCAGCAAATTTAAAACAACTAATTAATATGTCCAAATTTATTTAATGTAGCTAACTAATTTAATAGCTAAGGCTGAATAGCCTTAGTGAGCTCACCATGCACGAATGAGCTAGAATCGAGCTAAGGGAAGCTCGTGAGCTGGCCAATAGCTGGGATTGAGCTCGGATGTTGATTTCGAGCTAAGGTTGAGCTCGGTAGCTTGAACTTGAGCTTGTAGGAGAGTGCGATACTGACTCCTTAGGTTGCCCCCAGCTTGTTCGAATGGACTAGCATTGACTTCATCCCACACTTGCTGAACCATAACCCCAATAGCATCCTTGAATCACCTTGCACGAGCCCTTGTGATTGGCCCTTGAGGTAACACCATCGGGTCTTGGTTTGAACTTGGCTCATGGTGGGGCGTGCCCGTATCATCCTCCCCTCTTGAGAATGACTTGTCCTCAAGTCAGTACCTATATCAAACGGAGTCAAGTCAGCAACATTGAAACTAGCACTGATATTGTACTCACCCGGCAAGTCAAGCTTATATGAGTTTTCGTTGATTTGCTCGATGATTTGAAAAGGGCCATCTCCCCGTGGTGACAACTTTGACCTTCGTCGAGCCGGAAATCTCTCTTTTCTCATGTGCACCCAGACCCAGTCTTCAGGTTCAAACGCAACTTGCCTTCCTTGCTTCAATATTCTCTTGTACCTTCCTATGTAGCTCCTTGACATATTCCACCGTTTTCCTTGCATCGGAATGAACAAATTTATCGTTAGGAAAGGGTAATAAATCAAGAGGAGATAGAGGATTAAACCCGTAAACTATCTCGAAAGGAGAAAACTTAGTCGCTGAATGGACGAATCGATTGTAGGCAAACTCGATATGGAACAAACATTCTTCCCACGTCTTGAGGTTCTCTTCCGTACCAATGCTCACAATAAAGTTGATAACACCCGGTTTACCACCTCAGTTTGTCCATCCGTTTATGGATGACAAGTGGTCGAAAACATCAGTTTTGTTTCGAGCTTTCCCCATAATGTCTGCCAAAAATGACTCAATACTTTCACATCTCGATCAGATACTATCGTCATCAGAACTCCATGCAGTCGTACGATTTCTCTAACAAACAAATTAGCAATATGCACTGCATCGTCAGTCTTAGCACATGAAATAAAATGGGACATTTTAGAGAATCTATCGACTACAACAAAGATTGAATCCTTCCTTGTCTTAGATTTTGGTAATCCAAGGATAAATCCATGGATACGTCAGCCCATGGAGTGTCCGGAACTGGAAGGGGCGTGTATAATCCATGAGGTTGAACTCTCGATTTAGCCTGCTTACAAGCTATGCAACGCCCGCAGATCCGTTCTACATCCTTTCGCATCCCTGGCCAATAAAAATGCTCTTGGAGGGTTGTCATTGTCTTGTCTCTTCCGAAGTGACCCATAAGGCCACCACTATGCGCCTCCAACACGAGCAACTCTTGAATGGAGCCTTGTGGTATACATAACTTGTTCTCTTTGAAGAGAAATCCTTCGTACCTGTAAAACTTCTCAAAAGCACCATTTTCACAAGCAGCATAGATATTTCCAAAATCTTCATCTCCAACATACAATTCTTTCATATGATGAAAACCAAGCAATTTAGAGTCAAGAAAAGTCAATAGAGTATACCTTCGTGACAGGGCATCAGCCACTACATTTTCTTTACCTTTCTTGTACTTGATTACGTACTAAAATGACTCTAAGTACTCGATCCACTTTGCATGTCGTTTGTTGAGTTTATGATGGCCCTTGACATACTTAAGCGCTTCATGGTCAGAGTGAATGACGAACTCCCTCGATCTTAGATAATGCTGCCATGTTTTGAGTGATCGAATCAAGGCATACATCTCCTTGTCGTACACCGGATAATTGAGGGCGAATCCACTCAATTTTTCACTAAAGTATGCCACCGGTCTTCCATCTTGAGTCAGCACAGCTCCAGTTCCTACACCTGAAGCGTCACACTCAATCTCAAAAGTTTTAGTAAAATCAGGGAGGGATAATAAGGGAGCTTTCACAAGACACTCTTTAATCAAATTAAATGATCGTTCTTGTTCTTCAGTCCAATGAAATGCATCATTTTTCTTAATTACACTCATTAATGGGGCGGCTATTGTGCTAAAGTTGGGCACAAATCTGCAGTAAAAACTAGCCAACCCATGGAAACTCCTAACTTGGCTAATATTCGTCGGGCGTGGCCATTCTTGGATCGCTCGTACCTTCTCTTGATCCACCTCCAAGCCTTTGGCACTCACGACATAGCCTAAAAACACAACCTTGTCAGTACAAAATGAGCACTTCTTAAGGTTAGCATACAATACCTCTTTTCATAGAGTTTCCAACACAGCGTGCAAATGTTGTACATGCTCCTCCAAGGACTTGCTGTACACCAAAATATCATCAAAATAGACTACACATGATTTACCAATAAACGCACACAATACACGATTCATAAGACGCATAAAAGTACTTGGAGCATTTGTAAGCCCGAATGGCATTACCAACCATTCGTACAAACTTAGCTTCATCTTAAAGGTCGTTTTCCATTCATCTCCTTCACGCATCCTGATTTGGTGGTAGCCACTTTTGAGATCGATCTTTGTAAAGATTCGTGCACCACTTAGTTAGTTGAGCATGTCGTCGAGACGAGGTATCAAATGTCAATACTTAACAGTTATTTTGTTGATGGCACGACAATCGACACACATCCACCACGAGCCATCTTTCGTGGGTACAAGTAGTACCGGCACCGCGCAAGGACTCAGACTCTCTCGAATGTATCCTTTGTCTAAGAGTTCGGTGATTTGCTTTTGGAGTTCCTTCGTTTCTTCAGGATTGCTCCTGTATGCGGGGCGGTTGGGCAAAGCAGCTCCGGGCACCAAGTCGATCTGATGCTCGATGCCTCGAATGGGAGGCAGCCCACTTGGTATCTCATCCGGGAAAATGTCTTCAAATTCCTGAATCAAAGACAACACAGAAGCAGGAAGATTTTCGGGTAACTCATTAGTATTCAAAAACGCTTCTTTGTACAAAAGTACATACATTGGTTATCTTAAAAATATAGCCCTCCAGATATCACTAGCCCTCGCAAAGACACTCATTTTACCACTCTCTTTTTCATCTCCATTTTTTCTAATTTTTGTTTTCTTTCACTTTCTTTTGCATTTTTATTTTTCTCTCGCTCATTTTTTTTTGACTTTTTCTTTTGTACTCTTTTCTTTTTCTCTCGCTTGATCAATAGAAAGTTTAAGCCTTTGCTGATCTTTGAAAACTTGCTTAGGAGTGAGGGGTGCAAGCGTCACATTCCTTCCAAGGTGTTTGAAGGAATAACGATTGGTGTAGCCATCGTGCATCACCCGTTAATCGTACTACCATGGTCGTCCTAGGAGTAGGTGACCCGCGTGCATCGGCACCATATCGCATAACACTTCGTCGAAGTACTTCTCGATGCTAAAGGACACTAGGGCTTGCTTCGTAACTTTCAAATCTCCGCCATCATTAAGCCACTAAAGCTTGTATGGAGTTGGGTGCTTGGTGGTTGTCAAACCCAACCTTTCCACCATGAGAGTACTGGCAACATTAGTGCAACTTCCTCAATCGATTATGATGCTACATACTTTTCCTTGCACTTGACACCTTGAATAAAGATGTTCTCTCGTTGCTCCTCGTTTCCCACGCTTTGGAGACTTAGGCTTCGCTTTACTACGAGCAACTCTCCTTCAACGGCCTGCTCTAAGTCCTCCTCATTTTCAGAGTTAGGCTCAGACTCATTCTCCTCCTCGTCCTCTGTTTTGATCTCGCCGTCAGCCCGCATCACCATGGTTCATCTATTCGGGCACTGACTCGCGATATGTCCTCGGCCAAGGCACTTAAAACATTTTATGTCCCTCGAATGAGTAGTAGAGCTTTCAGGAGCCTTGCCTTTACTTGTCTCAGCCATAGGCTTGTTTGGCTTAGAGATTGTCGTGGACACCTTCGGTCGGTTTGTTGGGAATGCTTTGTTGGTGTTTTGGCCCCACTTAGATGGTTTGGCATTGGGATAGCTTCGGTTTGCACCTTTTTTGTTTCATTTGCTTCTCCACTTTAATTTCCATATGAACCATGTCCTCCACCTCAATGTAATGTTGCAACTCAACAACGTTTGCAATCTCCCGATTGAGTCCGGCTAGAAATCGAGCCAATGTAGCTTCTCGTTCTTCTTGGATATCGGCTCGGATCATCGCCACCTCCATTTCCTTATAGTAATCTTGGACACTCTTCGCCCCTTGTGTAAGGTTTTGAAGCCTTTGATGTAACTCCCTATGATAGTATGTTGGGATAAATCGTCGTTGCATGGCCGCCTTTATGTCGGCCCAAGTGGTGATTGGCCTTTCTCCGTTACGCCTCTAACTAGTGGTCAACTGATCCCACCATATCATAGCGTAATCTGAAAATTCTATTGCGGCTAGTTTGACCTTCTTATTTTCTGAATAGTTATGACAATCAAACACGAGTTCAATTTTCTTCTCCCATTCTAGGTACGCTTCGGGATCTGACTTTCCTTGAAAAGGGGGAATGGAAAGTTTGATGTTCTTCAGATCGTCATCTTCCCTCCTCCGTTCTCTTGGCCCTTGGTTTCGAGGATCTCTCCTGCCAACACTTAGGTTGGACTCATGGTCACTTTCATCCTCGCTAAGTTCATTGATATCATCGTCGGGAACTCTTGGTCATTCTCATCGTGGATTAGGTCGTCTACGCCTTCGTCTAACTTCTTCAGGTGTTTCATTGCATGGTCCTTGGTTCTAGATATGGTAGGGCTTATCTTCAAGAGGATTGAGTCTCCGATCGAGTAGTCATTCCATCTCGCGCAAAAGAGCTTGCATTTGCAAATCTAGAACGTTTCTGACTGGTTGCCTCCCTTGTTGTTCTTCCACATTTTGGCCAGTATTTTGTGACATTTTAACAAAATTTAAACCTTACAATAAAACCTCACAGTTCACTCGAAAAGAAAGAAGTTCAATGACACTCACACTCGTGTTTACACTCTTAGTTCAGTTTTTACCTCCCCTCGAATGAACTCACGCTCTCGTGCCTTTTACCTCTCCTCGTTTCTCATGATTTTGTTTCCAAACTCGCCAAGGCCTAGCAGTAGGCTTAGGGGTCGATCACAACAGGGTTTTAAGGGTCGTAAAGTAGAAGGTGATAGGGTAGGCTGAAAGATTGAAGGGATGGGTGAAGAAGAATGATAAGTAGAGTAGGGTCGAGAAACAATTTTGTTCAAAGAAAGAAGAAAGATGAACTTAGATTCGAACCTTTTTTTTAAATACGAAATTTTTTTTACTAACTTCGATTCTTTCGGGATTGTTTTTTGAAGCCTCGTACTTCCCATTTTAAGTGGCTCTGATACCAGATGATACAGTCCCGTCTTCGAGTTGAATCCGAGATGTATTCGAGATTGCCAGCTCATTAATAAAAAGTAGAATGTTCGGTATAGAAGAAACTGAATGACACTTGGTTTGTCTAAGTTTGGGAGTGAATTGAGAAAAGGAAGTGAGATCGAAAGAAACTAAGTTTGGAATGATTCGGTTTTGGTTCGGGTACAAGAGGTTTAGAAAATGTTTTCGGTTTATGGAAGAAAGAGGTGAAATTGGCAATACGATTCAGGTGGATAAATTGGAAAGATGGAATCGATAGGGGTAAAGAATAGATAGTGATGCATTTTTGGTTTTGGAATTGGGGTTCGAAATGGTACGAAATAGGTCTTAAGAAATCAAATAAGAACCAATACCGAATTGGTATCGACCCAAATTGTTTATACGATTCTTAAGGTTTGGGATAGATGGAATTTGGACCTCGACCCACTATCGGGATTGATAGGAACCTCAATATAGGGTGGATAGAAAAGGAAATGATTGAAGCCACTAGCTCACTAGATAAGCCAACGAGTCCTAAACAAAATTGGAGAAAAGATGTCTCACAAATTCGGCAGAGTAACATTAAAATTTTTGCCAAAAGTCCTTTACAACGGAAATTAAAAAGCTATTTATAAGCCTAAGGAGCTAGCCGAATGGAAATGCTTAATATATAAGAAATGTTCAACCATGAATCACCTAGATTAATCTAGAAGAACACCATTAATCTTGCTGACCACATTCGGCCAATGGACACCAACAATCAACTTCTAAAGTAGTTAGGTGCAGCCGAATTTTAATGGGAAAGTGAAGAGCTTATTTGCACTTTAATATTCAGCCTTGGGAGCTTGAATGACTTGATTGAGCTTCATAATTAGCCTTGAGTAGCTAGCTGGTCTGATGGTGTGAACTCATGGACACCAACGGTCAAAAAGGTGTGAAAACAAGGAAGCAAACAGCCCTCAAGTGTGAACGCCTAGGCTGCTGGTGTGAATGGCATTAAAATGGAGCTTGGATGAGCTCAATGGACATGTTGGGGAGAGTAATCAGCAGCTAAGGATAGCTATTGCATTGACCGAAACATCACAACTCTTGAAAAAAATTCCAGTAGCAAATGCACCTTAAATGCCGTCCCAACATTGCACCTGCACAAAGAAAAATTCAGCTCATTAAATCTAAGTAAGCTCATTAACTTCCAGCAACTTAATTCACATTTAAACCATGTTTTGAGCTGGAAAAAATTAAATAGGAGTTGATTAATGCTTACCTTAATTTCAGCTGGAGCTAAGACACTTTAAATGAGCTAGATGGCTAGACAAATTAAATGGGCAGCAAGCTTATTAATTTTGTCCTAAGCTTGGCATATTAACTCTTAGCTAATAAATATGTAATAATTAAATCTTAATCAAACTTATTTAAATGTAGTAAATTTAAAACAACTAATTAATATGTCCAAATTTATTTAATGTAGCTAACTAATTTAATAGCTAAGGCCGAATAGCCTTAGTGAGCTCATCATGCACGAATGAGCTAGAATCGAGCTAAGGGAAGCTCGTGAGCTGGCCAACAGCTGGGATTGAGCTCGGATGTTGATGTGGAGCTAAGGTTGAGCTCGGTAGCTTGAAATTGAGCTTGTAGGAGAGTGCGATACTGACTCCTTAGGTTGCCCCCAGCTTGTTCGAATGGACTAGCATTGACTTCATCCCACACTTGCTGAACCATAGCCCCAATAGCATCCTTGAATCGCCTTGCATGAGCCCTTGTGATCACCCCTTGAGGTAACACCATCGGGTCTTGGTTTGAACTTGGCTCATGGTGGGGCGTGCTCGTATCAAGAAGAAACGAGAAACAACAAGTACTTGCAAAATTCAACACTTCTTTTTTATTTTCATATTTTTCTTTTTTCTTTTTTCAAATACACGAAATTAATACAACAGAACTTTAAATTACAACTTTTGAATTTTTTTTTTCACTACGAACCTATTCTAGCTTCTCGATCGTCGTCGTCGGAGCTCCTCATTTTATAGCTCTGATACCAAATGATGAGAGACGGCCCAAGTTAGTCGAGACGTTAACTTGTGTGCCCGATCGTCTATGAGGAGTGGTTTGAAAACTCGAAAAGATAGGTGTTTGAAGAGTTGAAGTACGGAAGCTATGTTAAGTTTTGTAACTATATTTGTTTAAGATAAGAATGGAGGAATAACGATAGGGATGGGTTTTGGTTTTAAAGTCAGAAGAAGAGGGCTTGGGTTTAGATTAGATAAAGAAAGAAAGATGTTTGGTGTTCGGTTTAGTCGGATGGAAGAAGGATGGATGAAAGATGGATAATGGATGTTTTGATTTAAGAATGAATAAAAGAGAAATAGTTGGATGGAAATGGAGAATAGGACTTAAATCGAGAATCGATTCAACACTATAAAGAGTGTCACCCCGGTTCTATTCAGATTAAGGTGGAAAGATGGAAATGTCGGGAAAGGGTTGAACGCCACACCGTGAGGTGATAAGTTCAGGAACGGGTTCGGAGACGCCATAAGCTTGCTTGATAAGTCAACCGAAAACTCGCACGAATAAGAAGAGGAGTAATCTCACTCTTGTGAACAAAGTTCATATAAAAATTTGCCAAAAGTTTTTTTACAACTGAAATCGGCTAAGTATTTATAGCCAACAAAGGGCTAGCCGAATGGACACTAAATGACTTAATGGCTAAGCTAAATTTGACTAGAATTAACTAGAAAATTCTGGAAATAATTCCTTAATGAGCTGCTGCTAGATTCGGCTGAATGAGGAGTCAAAGGGGCAGCTTCATGGTTAAGCAAATGTATTTGGAAAAGATGAATGCACAAGCAACCCAATGGACATGTCCATGTTAGGCCAAGGCTTGAATGAGCTTCATAAATTGCTATCTTTTGATGAAAAGTGTCCAGCATTTAATCTTGAACATGAACAGCCATGCAAATGTGAAAATGGCGTTGGAAGGGTCTTGGTGGTGTGAACTAATCCAACCGAACAGCCTTTAATTTGTGCAGCAAATGTGAACATCATTGATGTGCATTGGGGATACAATCGGCCAAGCATCATCCCTTTAATTTGGTGTCCCTTGGAGGCTGAATAGTTGCTTTAAAAACACCAAAAGGCAGCAGCCATAAACAATGTACCAGCCGATCCATGTATGAGCCAAATACATTGCACCTAGGTGCATGAATCTTCTTTAATGTTCCTTGAACATTCGGCTGCACCTAATTGACACATGAACCAAATTTAATTAAGCACATTTCAGCTGAATAAAATTAAGGACACACTAGGACACATTAAATAATATTTAGACAAAATAAATACTAGCAATCTAGGACACCATTAATATTTGGCTGTAACTAAAACACATTAAAACCTATTGTAAAAATTAAGACAACTCAAATGGAGTTTAGACATCATAAATTCGGTACTAATTAAAGCTTTGAGACACATTAACATGTTGTATTAAAATTAAACAATTAAAGGTTTAATTTATTTAAGCATTAAAACTTAAGTAATTTAATTAATTCAGCTCAATGAGCTGGAACGAGCTCAAATGAGCCTTGTTAAATTCAGCTGCACCTACATGAACAAAGAAACACATTAATTCACTTAGATTCAGCTGAATAAAATCAATGACACAACTAAGACACATTAATAGGCACTTAAATAATATTTGGCCAAATTAAAACAACCTACTTAAGACACAATCAATATTCGGTTGGAACTAAAGACACATTAAAACTTGCTGTAAAAATTAAGACAAATTAAATTAAGTTTGGACAACTTAATTTCGGCACTAAATAAACTTTCAAGACACATTAACTTGCTGTAGTAATTTAAACAAATTAAAGGTTCAATTTATTTAAGCATAAAAGATTAAGTAATTTAATGAATTTAGCTCAATGAGCTGGAATGAGCTCAAATGAGCTGCTCCAGGCTAAATATGACATGCACCAAAGTGCATGGAGAACTCATGAGTTGGACCCGAGCTGATTCTATGCTCGTAGATGAAGTTTCACCCCATAGTCGCTTTGTAAGGGCTGCTACAGCTTCTTGTAGTTGTTTGACCCTAGCTCGAGTCATGGGTCCTTCGGGCACTTCGAGTGCTTCGAAACTTGATTCCTTAGTTGCCACGGGCTGGGTTACATCATCCCCCCTCTTCAAAGCGACTTGTCCTCAAGTCTGAATCTGCATCAAAAGGAGACAAGTCAGATACGTTAAAAGTCGCACTTATATTATATTCTCCCGGTAAGTCTAGTTTGTAGGAATTCTCATTAATGCGCTCAAGAACTTGAAAGGGTCCGTCTCCTCGAGGTAATATGATGCGAGCACGTTCCATGTTAAGTCAAGCTCGAGTCATGATCCATTGGTGCTACCTCGTGGTCCTATCACTAGAGCTCGATCTAAGCTATTTAAAGACGCCATTGGAGTTTTGGTCCAGCAAGTGTGGAAAGATAATGAAACTAATTTACTTGGACGAGTGGAGAGACCAACGTTGGAGCATTTTTGCAATGTTCTACAAGTTCAACCCACAACCTATGAGCTCGGTTCTAGCTCGTGCTAAGTTTCGATTAAGTTCAATGAGTTTAATTGGTCATTCGGTCTTAAGCTAAATAAATTAGTTGGAATTTTATTTAAAATAAATTTGGATAAATTTAATTTCCTTTAATTAATTTGCTGTTATTAAATAAGGTTTTAAGTTGCTTTTAAGTCTAGCATATTTACTTGGAAATTAAAGTGGTTTAGCTAAAACTAGTATTTAATGTTTGTCCTAAGCTTCAGCCGATTTTTATTAGCTGTTAAATAGCTTAGATTTAATTTGTTTCAGCTCAATTTAATGTCTTAATGTGTTCTTTAATTGCTGGAATTAATTAGCTAAGTTAATGAATTTAATTTGCTTGTAGGTGCATATAAAGGGACGGCACAAGGAGATTAATGGGCAGCAGCAATTACTTTCATTTAAGATGATGTTTTGGTTAGTTCAATAGTCTTTTATAGCTGCCGTTTCAACTTCCCAAGGTGCCTATTCAGTTCACCGAAGTTAATGCAAGAAGGTCAACCATCAACAATCAATTGAGCTGAAAAGTCCGCCATTAAAGTGGAATTTAAGGAGGAATTTAAGGGCATTCATGCATGCTTGGTTGAATATTGAAGAGTCACTCAATTATTTCTTTTCTTTGATGATTGGCTGCACCATTGATGATTTTAAAGTTGCCTCTTGAGCTTCCATTCACCAATGTGGACCTGGAACTTGAAGAGTTTTCCTATTTAGAATTTACAAGTTAATGCTAGTATTAATTTTGCTTAGTCATTAAGGCTAGAAGATGACCATTTTAGCTCAAGCAACTATAAATAGTTGGCCATTTTATTTTGTAAAGGGACTTTTGCCAAATTTTATATCGTTATTATGCTGAATTTGCGAGAGCAATTTCTCCTATTTCGTTCTTAGGATCTGTTGGCTTATCTAGGAGTCTAGTGGCGTCAACCATCCTTCGTTCAATTTTTGATACCAAGGTTCCTATTGTACATCGATAGTGGGTCGAGGTCTGTTAAACAACTAAAACCGAAGCCTCTAGGAACGTATAAGTAACCG
The DNA here is from genome assembly GCA_025698515.1 of Gossypium sturtianum. NCBI lineage: Eukaryota > Viridiplantae > Streptophyta > Magnoliopsida > Malvales > Malvaceae > Gossypium > Gossypium sturtianum. The sequence continues at coordinate 94,612,074 of CM046949.1, forward strand.
GGTCGATACCTTTCTCGGTATTGGTTCTTACTTGTTCCCTAAAGTCCTAAACTGAAACCCAACCCTTATTTCTTTCTTAAACCGAAACCCGAGCCATTCATTCTTTCATAACTTCGAAACATATCCTAATCCGAAACTATCCAAGCTAATACCGAATCCAACTCATCTTGTCAACCCAATTCTTACAACTTATCCTAACTTCACCAAAATTTCTTTCTTTCTTCGATTCTCTGGTTTACGATCGAACTCCAAGTATACATCTCGTTTTCTCCTCGAGACCGGGAGCGTATCATCTGGTATCAGAGCTAGTTAAATCGAGATCTACGAAGCCGGGAACAACCATCGAAGTCGTCTAAGCGAAGGTTCGAAGTAACAAAAAAAAATTCCAAAAAAAAGAGAGGAAATTCGAAATTAAAAAAAAAATTCAAAATTTCGAAATAAAAAAAAAATTCTAAGTGTTTTGATTGAATTGCTTTCATTCTATTCATCTTCATTCTCTAAATTCCTCTCCGACCCACTTGAACCACCGATCCCTTCTTCTTACTTTAGCCTACCTACACCCACATCTTACACCCTTTGAACCCATCTTGAAACCGACCCCTAAGCCCTAATAGGCCTTGGCAAATCCGACTAACAAAACTGTGAGAAGTGCGAGAGGTAAAAGGCACGAGTGTGTGAGACTATTTGAGGGGAGGTAAAAGCCAAACTGAGAGTGTTAAACACGAGCGGAGTGTCAATAACTTCTTTCTTTTTGAGTGAATTGTGAGAATTTGTTGTGAGGTACTATAGTCCACGCGATGTCTCAAGAACACGAGCAAAATGTAAATGAGCCACAAGGAAGACAACCCGTTCAGTAACATTCCCGACCGCCAATGCAAGCCTTGTTGCGTGAAATGGAGCGGTTACTCGATCGAAGGCTCAACCCTTTGGAAGACCGATTATACCAAATGGAAGCCCAGAGACAACGAGAAATACGTGGGCGACCAAATAGACGACGTGAACAGCCACAAGAGGGTGAAGATTATTATAATGATGTTTTTGATAGTGCGATCGAATCTAATGCAAGTGTCGGAAGACGAGGACCCCGACACCGTGGCAATAGAGATCGAGCCCGAGTAGATGATGATTTGAAGAATATAAAGTTGTCTATTCCATCATTTCAAGGGAGATCCGATCCGAAAGTGTACCTTGAATGGGAAAAGAAGATTGAATTGGTCTTTGATTGTCATAACTATTCGGAATCTAAAAAGGTTAAATTGGCCGCTATCGAATTCACCGATTATGCCATGATATGGTGGGACCAAATAACTACCAGTCGAAGGAGAAATGGAGAACAACCCATCAGACGCACGTGGTAGAAATGAAATCATGTATGCGTCAACGATTTGTCCCACATTTTTACCATCGAGAATTATACCAAAAACTCCAAAATCTTACTAAGGATCGAGGAGTGTTGAAGATTACTTCAAAGAGATGGAAGTTGCCATGATTAGAGCAGATGTGCAAGAGGAACGCGAGGCGACCATGGCCCGATTTTTGGCTGGTCTCAACCGAGACATAGCTAATATGGTGGAACTCCAGCATTATGTCGAACTTACGGACATGGTGCACATGGCGATTAAGGTGGAGAGGCAGCTGAAGCGCAAGGGTACTGTTCGAAACTATCCCAATTCCAACCCTACCAAATGGGGCCAAGGGACTAATAAAGCCAATCCATCGATTCGAACCAAGGAGACCACACCAGTTGCCAAACCAAGTAAGTCCTTCACCGAATCTAACAAAGGCAAGGTAATAGAAAGCCCATCCAACCGATCACGAGACATCAAATGTTTTAAGTGTCTCGGGAAGGGACATATTGCAAGTCAGTGTCCAAACCGAAGTACGATGGTGATGCGTGCCAATGGAGAAATAGAGTCTGAAGAAGACGATGAAGAACGTGAGATTGAAACTACCACCGATGAGGAAGAAGAAATTGAACATGCCATAGATGGTGAATTCCTCTTTGTAAAGAGAAGTCTCAACCTTAAAGGAGTTAATGATGAGCAACAACGAGAAAACATCTTCCATACTCGATGTCAAATACAAGGCAAAATTTGTAGTGTTATCATTGACGGTGGAAGTTGTACAAACGTTGCTAGTACTTTCATGGTGGAGAAGTTGGGTTTACCAACCACAAAGCACCCGAGCCCGTATAGGCTGCAATGGCTTAATGATGGAGGTGAACTAAAGGTAACTAAACAAGTCCTAATTTCTTTCAACATTGGAAAATATGTGGATGAGATCCTTTGTGATGTTGTACCCATGCACGCGGGTCATTTGTTACTTGGACGTCCCTGGCAGTTTGATCACAAAATGATTCACGACGGATACACCAATAGATATACGTTTAAACACTTGGGAAAGACTATCACTCTAGCACCTTTGACTCGAAACAAGTTCATGAAGATCAAGTAAAGTTAAAAGATTCTTTTGAAAAGATGAGAGAAAAGAGAAAAATGAGAAGACAAAAGAAAAGAAACTTGAAACAAAAAAGAGCAAGTGAAAAGAAAAATGAAAAAGGAGAGATGAGTGGAAAACAAGAAAAAGAAAAGAAAATGAGAAAGTGAGTGTCTTTGCAAAGGGAAGTGTAATACGAAAGGCCTTGTCTTGCTGCGACAACCGATTTTTGTACTTATGTACAAAGAAATTCTTTTTAACACTAACGATCTCCCCTAATCTCCCTTCTTCAATTATGTCTCTTTTGCGGGATTTTGATGATCTATTTCAGGAAGACATCCGAATGGATTACCACCACTTGAGGATAGAACATCAAATCGATTTCATACGTTTGTTATTCCAAACCGACCGCTTATCGAACTAACCTCAAGAAACAAAAGAACTTCAACGGCAAGTCGAAGAACTCATGGAAAAGGGCTACATACGAGAAAGCCTTAGTCCTTGTGCTGCACTCTGGTCTTATTGGTTCCAAAGAAGGATGGCACTTGGCGCGTAAAGCGTCGATTGCCGAAATGTGAACAAAATTACCATTAAGTATAGACATCCAATTCCGTGACTTGACGATATGTTAGACGAGTTGAGTGGTGCTAAACTATTTTCGAAAATCGACTTAAAGAGTGGTTATCACCAGATTCGAATGAGGAAGGCGATGAATGGAAAAGCGCCTTCAAAACTAAGCATGGTTTGTATGAGTGGTGGTCATGCAGTTTGTTTTAACCAACGCTCCTAGCACTTTCATGAGATTAATGAACTATGTTTTAAGAGCTTTTATCGGTAAGTTTTGCGTTGTATATTTTGATGATATCTTGGTGTATAGCAAGACATTGGAAGATCATGTAGACCATCTTCGATCTGTTTTGGAAGTCTTACGTAAGGAAACTCTTTATGCTAACCTTAAGAAATGTTCCTTACATTCGATAAAGTTATTTTTCTTGGTTTTGTAGTTAGTGCTCAAGGTCTCAAGTCGATCAAGAGAAGATCAAGGCTATCCAAGAATGGCCGAGACCTACGAATATAAGCCAAGTAAGGAGTTTTCATGGTCTTGCGAGTTTTTATCGCGCAGTTTGTGCCAAACTTGAGACGTTAGCCGCACCTCTTACCAAAGCGTCATCAAGAAGAGCTCAGCCTTTTTCCGGGGGAGACGAACAGGAAAACTCTTTTAATATTATTAAAGATAGACTTACTAGAGCTCCTTTATTAGCATTGCCTGATTTCTCTAAAACTTTTGAGATTGAATGTGATGCATCGTGTGTAGGCATTGGAGCCGTATTGACTCAAGAAGGAAGGCCTATAGCATACTTCAGTGAAAAGTTGAATGGGGCATCTCGAACTATCCCGTCTATGACAAAGAAATGTATGCTTTGATTCGTGCCCCGAGGCGTGGCAACACTACCTTTGGCCGAAAGAATTTGTAATTCATTCAGATCATGAAGCGCTAAAACACATTAAAGGACAAAGCACAAGTTGAATAAACGACATGCAAAATGGGTGCTATACCTTGAGTCGTTTCCTTATGTCATCAAACACAAAAAGGTAAGGATAACGTTGTGGCCGATGCACTCTCAAGAAGATATGCATTTTTAGCACATTTAGAATCAAAAGCGCTTGGATTTGTTTACTTGAAAGAATTGTATGCCACTGATGATGATTTTGGTGAAATTTTCCGTGCGTGTGAGAAAATGGCTGTTGATAAGTTTTACAGGTCTGACGATTTTCTTTTCAAAGAAGGTAAACTATGTGTACCAAAAAGTTCTATTCGGGAAGTGTTGGTTAATGAAGCGCATAGCGGAGGACTCATGGGGCATTTTGGAGTAGAAAAGACGATGGCTACTCTAAGAGAACATTTTCTTGGCCAAAAATGAGGAGAGATGTCGAGCGAGTAGTATGCTGTATTTGTATTTCGTGCAAGAAAGCTAAATCGAGGATCAAGCCTCATGGCTTATACTTACCTCTTCCAATTCCTGATGCACCATGGCAAGATATTTCAATGGATTTCGTACTTGGTTTACCCCATACCAAAACAGGAAAAGATTCAATTTTTTTGTAGTAGTATGTGTTTTTGAAAATGTCTCATTTTATACCATGTACGAAAAACTGATGATGCTGTTCATATTTCTAATCTTTTCTTTAGGGAGGTGGTGCGCCTTCATGGGTTACCAAGAACCATTGTTTCGGATCGCGATACTAAATTCTTAAGTCACTTTTGGCGATCACTTTGGGGAAAGCTTGGAACGAAGCTACTTTTCTCGACTACGTGTCATCCCCAAACCGATGGGCAAACTGAAGTAGTCAATAGGGTGCTATCAACTTTACTAAGGGGCATCATTCGAAAAAACTTGAAATCATGGGAGGAATGTTTACCACATGTGGAGTTCGCCTATAATCGATCGGTGCATTCGGCGACTAAGTTTTCACCATTTGAAGTCGTCTACGGGTTTAATCCCCTAACTCTGTTAGATTTAATGCCGCTACCTAATGATCAGCTTGTGCATGCAGATGCCAGAAAAAAAGCCGAATACATGAAGAATTTGCATAAACAAGTTCGAGACAACATTGAATCTAAGACTGAAAAGTACGCTCGAAAGGCGAACAAAGGTATAAACGAGTTATTTTGAACACGGAGATTGGGTTTGGGTACATATGAGAAAAGAACGCGCTTTCCACCCCAACGTAGATCTAAGTTACTACCTCGTGGAGATGGACCGTTTCAAGTTCTTGAGAAAATTAACGATAACTCCTATAGACTTGATTTACGGTGAGTACAATATTAGCGCGACTTTCAACGTAGTGACTTGAGTTTTTTGATCTGAGTTCGACTTGAGGACAAGTCATCTTCAAGAGGGGAGGGTGATGCAAGCACGTTCCATGTTAAGTCAAGCTCGAGTCATGATCCATTGGTGCTACCTCGTGGTCCTATCACTAGAGCTCGATCTAAGCTATTTAAAGACGCCATCGGAGTTTTGGTCCAGCAAGTGTGGAAAGATAATGAAACTAATTTACTTGGACGAGTGGAGAGACCAATGTTGGAGCATTTTTGCAATGTTCTACAAGTTCAACCCACAACCTATGAGCTCGGTTCTAGCTCGTGCTAAGTTTCGATTAAGTTCAATGAGTTTAATTGGTCATTCGGTCTTAAGCTAAATAAATTAGTTGGAATTTTATTTAAAATAAATTTGGATAAATTTAATTTCCTTTAATTAATTTGCTGTTATTAAATAAGGTTTTAAGTTGCTTTTAAGTCTAGCATATTTACTTGGAAATTAAAGTGGTTTAGCTAAAACTAGTATTTAATGTTTGTCCTAAGCTTTAGCTGATTTTTATTAGCTGTTAAATAGCTTAGATTTAATTTGTTTCAGCTCAATTTAATGTCTTAATGTGTTCTTTAATTGCTGGAATTAATTAGCTAAGTTAATGAATTTAATTTGCTTGTAGGTGCATATAAAGGGACGACACAAGGAGATTAATGGGCAGCAGCAATTACTTTCATTTAAGATGATGTTTTGGTTAGTTCAATAGTCTTTTATAGCTGCCGTTTCAACTTCCCAAGGTGCCTATTCAGTTCACCGAAGTTAATGCAAGAAGGTCAACCATCAACAAGCAATTGGAGCTGAAAAGTCTGCCATTAAAGCTGGAATTTAAGGAGGAATTTAAGGGCATCCATGCATGCTTGGTTGAATATTGAAGAGTCACTCAATTATTTCTTTTCTTTGATGATTAATTTTGCACCATTGATGATTTTAAAGTTGCCTCTTGAGCTTCCATTCAGCCAATGTGGACCTGGAACTTGAAGAGTTTTCCTATTTAGAATTTACAAGTTAATGCTAGTATTAATTTTGCTTAGTCATTAAGGCTAGAAGATGACCATTCGTTTAGCTCAAGCAACTATAAATAGTTGGCCATTTTATTTTGTAAAGGGACTTTTGCCAAATTTTATATCGTTATTATCTTTGAATTTGCGAGAGCAATTTCTCCTATTTCATTCTTAGGATCTGTTGGCTTATCTAGGAGTCTAGTGGCGTCAACCATCCTTCGTTCAATTTTCGATACCAAGGTTCCTATCGTACATCGATAGTGGGTCGAGGTCTATTAAACAACTAAAACTGAAGCCTCTAGGAACGTATAAGTAACCGGGTCGATACCTTTCTCGGTATTGGTTCTTACTTGTTCCCTAAAGTCCTAAACCGAAACCCAACCCTTATTTCTTTCTTAAACCGAAACCCGAGCCATTCATTCTTTCATAACTTCGAAACATATCCTAATCCGAAACTATCCAAGCTAATACCGAATCCAACTCATCTTGTCAACCCAATTCTTACAACTTATCCTAACTTCACCAAAATTTCTTTCTTTCTTTGATTCTGTGGTTTACGATCAAACTCCAAGTATACATCTCGTTTTCTCCTCAAGACCGGGAGCGTATCATAATAGTTTCGACCTCCACTGGGCAGGAAAGCGCTCTTTGCGCATGTGGATCCAAACCCAATCCCCGGGTTCGAACACAACCTTCTTTCATCTTTTATTTGCTTGCCGAACGTAAGATTCAGTTTTCGCCTCTATGTTAGCTCACACCTTTCTATGGAGTTCCCTCACAAAGTCAGCCTTTTTCCTAGCCAAGTCATTAGTAGGCAATGATAATAAATCCAAAGGTGTTAAAGGATTAAATCTGTAAACCACTTCAAAAGGCGAATGTTTTGTGGCTGAGTGGACGGTTCGGTTATAAGAAAATTCAACATGGGGCAAACATTCTTCCCAAACTTTTATGTTCTTTCGGATTAGGGTACGTAGCAAAGTAGTAAGAACACGATTGACCACTTTCGTTTGCCCGTCCGTTTGAGGATGGCAAGTGGTTGAGAATAGAAGCTTCATTCCTAATTTTCCCCACAACGACCTCCAAAAGTGGCTTAAAAATTTAGCATCTCGATCTGACACAATGGTACGTGGAATCCCATGTAATCTGACGACGTCCCTAAAAAACAAGTTAGAAATGTGAACAGCGTCATCAGTCTTATTACAAGCAATAAAATGTGACATCTTAGAGAAACGATCAACAACTACAAAAATGGAGTCTTTTCTCGTTCTTGTTCTAGGTAATTCAAGGATGAAATCCATGGATATGTCCGTCCACGGAGTTTCAGGAATCAGAAGGGGCGTATAAAGCCCGTGGGGCTAAGTCTTGGACTTTGCCCGTTTACATGTCAAACAACGCTTACAGACTCGTTCAACATCTCGCCTCATCCGCGGCCAATAGAAATGCTCGTTAAGCGTAGCGAGTGTCTTTGTAACTCCGAAATGCCCCATAAGGCCTCCACTATGGGCTTCATGGATGAGAACGTCTCTAACGGAGCTTCGGGGAACACAAAGCTTGCCTTCTTTAAACAAGAATCCGTCATGCCTATAAAATTCTCATACGCATTTTTCTCACAGGCAGAATAAATCTCGTCAAAATTAGGGTCATTAACATATAAATCCTTTAGAAAAGTAAAACCTAAAAATTTTGATTCTAGTGTAGATAATAATGTGTACCTTCTCGAAAGAGCATCGGCAACAATATTGTCTTTACCTTTTTTGTATTTGATGATGCAAGGAAACGACTCGAGGTACTCGACCCACTTGGCATGTCTTTTGTTCAACTTTTGTTGGCCCTTAATATGCTTTAGCGCCTCGTGATTAGAGTGAATCACAAACTCCTTGGGCCAAAGATAATGTTGCCACGTCTCGAGGGCCCGTATTAACGCATACATCTCTTTATCGTACATCGGGTAGTTGAGTGGGGCTCCATTAAGTTTTTCGCTAAAATACGTGATAGGACGTCCATCTTGCGTCAACACGACTCCTATGCCAACTCCAAATGCGTCACACTCAAGTTCAAAGGTCTTGGAGAAATTGGGCAATGCCAGCAATGGTGCATGAGTAAGACATGCTTTAATTTCGTTGAAGGACTTCTCTTGTTCTTCGTTCCATCGGAAAGCACAACCCTTCTTGATCACACTAGTCAAGGGTGCGGCAATAGTGCTAAAGTTAGGCACAAACTGCCGGTAGAAGCTCGACAAACCATGGAAGCTTCGAACTTGGCTAATAGTCTTAGGCCTTGGCCAGTCTTGTATCGCTTTTATCTTTTCTTGGTCCACTTCCAACCTGTGGGCGCTTACTACAAAACCAAGAAAGATAACTTTGTCAGAACAAAATGTACATTTGTTTAAATTAGCATAAAGAATTTCCTAACGCAAAGTTTCCAAGATGGATTTTAGATGTTCCACGTGATCTTCCAATGTCTTGCTATAAATTAAAATATTGTCGAAGTAAACAACGCAAAACTTACCGATGTGTGGCCTTAACACATGATTCATAAGTCTCATAAAAGTACTTGGTGCGTTGGTTAAGCCGAATGGCATGACCAACCACTCATACAAACTGTGCTTTGTTTTGAAGGCGGTTTTCCACTCGTCGCCTTCTCGCATTCAGATTTGGTGGTAGCCACTTTTCAAATCAATCTTGGAGAATAGCTTGGCTCCACTTAACTTGTCTAACATGTCGTCAAGCCTAGGAATGGGGTGCTGATACTTGATTGTGATTTTATTCACAGCTCGACAATTGACGTACATTCGCCATGTGCCATCTTTCTTGGGCACCAAGAGAACGGGAACGGCACAAGGACTTAAACTCTCTCGAATGAAACCCTTTTGCATCAATTCATTGACTTGTCATTGTAATTCCTTGGTTTCTTTGGGATTCGTCTGATATGCAGGTCGGTTCGAGATAACAGCTCCGGGTACGAAATTAATTTGATGCTCGATTCCGTGAAGGGGCGATAATCCGCTAGGCGTTTCTTTCAAAAAAACATCTCAAAAATCTTGCAAAAGAACCAAAATAGAAGGGGGAAGTTCCTTAGGAAACTCGTTAGAATTTAGAAGCGTTTCCTTGTACATGAGTACAAGGACAGTTTGTCTTGCCAATAGTGCTTTCTGGATCTCACTTTCTTTTGCAATCAAACTTTTTTTTCCACTCCCTTTTTCTTCTTTTTTTTCTTTTTCTTTTTCTATTTTTGTTTTCTTTTTCTCACTTTTCTTTTCTTTTTGGTTTTCTTTTTTCTTTTTTACATTTATTTTCTTTTCTTTTTCCTTCGAGAGTTTTGTAGACGCTTTCAACTTTGTTTGATCTTCAAGAACTTGCGTCGGTGTCAATGGGGCTAAAGTAATTTGTCTTCCCAAATATCGGAATGTGTACCTATTGGTGTAGCCGTCGTGGATAACTCTTCGGTCATATTGCCACGGCCTTCCGAGCAACAGGTGTCCCGCGTGCATAGGCATGACATCGCAAAGTATTTCATCCTCGTATTTCCCAATAGAAAACGTCACTCGAACTTGCTAGGTCACCTTGATCTCGCCACCATCGTTGAGCCATTGAAGCTTATAGGGGCTCAGATGTGGGGTGGTTGACAGACCAAGTCGTTCGACCATCAGGGTACTTGCCACGTTTGTGCAACTACCACCATTGATGATTAAACTACAAACTTTTCCATTTACTTGGCATCGAGAATGAAAGATATTCTCTCGTTGTTGTTCGTCCTTTGAGCCTTGGATGCTAAGACTCCTTTTGACTACGAGCAACTTACTTTCTCGTACGACCAAAGACATCTCTTCCTTGTAGCAGATTGCTTCGGCTTCGTTTCCGCTCGTACTTCGATCCATACTTGAAATATGAAAGAAACTTATTTCTACCTCACCATAAGTCTCACAAGTTCTCTCACAAAGAAAAATCGCTCACACTCGTGTTTCACTCGAATATGGATTTTTCTCTAATGTAAGCACTCATGCCTTTTACCACTCGACTCTCTCTCGCAAATTCGTACTTCATTTGTAGAAGTCTTATCGCAGCTTGAGGGTCGGCTTCAAAGTGGTTACAAAGATTAATTTTGGGTGTATCGAGTAGGCTGAAACAAAGGAAGGTATAAATTGGGGAATGTGTGGCGTTGGGTGAAATGGAGGATACCAAATGATGGTAAAAGGGATCTTGGATGATCGGGGTATGTAACATCCCGATTTAGGGCCCAGTCAGAATAGTGGTGCGAGACCACAAATCTGAGGATTATGAATGAGTTTTTTAGGCTTATGCTATGTGTGCATGCTAGTGTGAAAGTTTCATGAAGCAATTTTATGAAATTGCGGTTGAATTGTCTAAAAGGACTAAATTGCAAAAGTTGCAAAATGTGATATTCTAGAAGCTATTTGTGTGAAATAGCTTTAAAATATTAATTAGAGGTCCTTAAATAGCAATTTTTCCAATTTCTAATTTTTGGACAAAATTGGGCATGGATAAGTTAAAATAGAAAGTTTATCAAAAAGGGCATTTTGGTCATTTAACAATTAAGTGATTAAAATAGGAGAAAAGATGACAAAATTCATTCATCTTCTTCTCCAAGGCTGCCAAAATTTTGAGAGAGCCATTGTTAGGGTTTTTCAAATTTTTCAAGCTTGCTAGTAAGTGCCTCTAGCCTCGTTTTTGATATTCTTTGTATTTTTGAAGTCCTTGTTGCATGAGTAAGCTATTTTTAACTATTTGATGAGCTATGATGGATGTTTAAAAATGTGGCCATGTATGACATGCATGTATTTTGATGTTTTATGGAAGATTATGAAAGCTTGATGTAGTAGAAACATCTTTTGCTAAAGGAATTTCCATAGAAAATGCATGTAGGGACTAGTTTGTAAAAATCTTGAGTTTGGTCATACATGTGTGTTGTGATGAGAATTGTTGAATGCTTTAGTTGAGTAAGTGATTCAGCTAAGCATGAAAGGCTAGAAAGTTGAATAAAAATCACTTTACGAGCCTTGGGGGCATAGTATAATTATGAGAAAGATTAGGGGCAAAAGAGTAATTTTTGCCAAAGTATGAGATGTGGGTCAATTTAGTCAATGTGTGTATTAATAAGCTGATTTATTCATTATAGATCAAGAAAGACAAAGCCCGGATCGAAACCGAGGCAAGAGCAAAGTGGTGGACAAAATTACACGTTTTTATACTTTTGAGTATCGAGGTAAGTCTATGCATAAACAATGCATCCATACTTACAATTTGTTAATGCTAGCTAGTGTATAGCATGGTTGAGAATGATTGAGAACCTATGTGGTTCAAGGGGAATGAATGTGATAGACTTTGTAAATGGATGAATAATTAAATAAGTAGATTGTGAATGTGTTGTAATAATGCTAAATGGTGGGCTAAGTGCGATACCATCTTAATGCATATTGACGATGAGCTGGCTATGTGTGATGCTATCGTTAGGTATATTATCTAGTGGGCTATGTGCGAAACCGCTATGAATACCTTGTTGGTAGGCTAAGTGCGATACTACCTTATTAATTGATTGTGGTGGGCTAAGTGCGGAACCACCGAGACATTAGCTGTGTGGATGTATTATCGAGAAATAATGATGTGTTGTATATTGTGTAAATGTTATATTGAATGCAGGGGTGCATGTCAATGGTTATGAGTAAGTGACTCATGATGTGTTGGAAATGTGGTAAGGGATAGAAAGAGTAAGCATAGTTGTACATTATATGTTAGTATAATGCTAATTGTTGTTTAGCTTATACTATGTAGCTCAATTGTTTATGTGTAAACTTACTAAGCTTAAAGCTTACTCTCTTTCTTTTCCCTTGTCTTATAGAGCAAAAGTGTTGAATCAAGATACGAGGGTCAATTGGAAGATCGCCCACACTATCAGCACACTCTGGAACATGAGACTCAATGTTTTGTATATGGCATGTATAGGGGCTAGACAAGTTAGTGAATTTTATTGTAAATGGCTAAGATGTGTTGGCCTTTAGATGGATAGTCTAGTTTGTATAATGCCATAGTTGTTGGAACTTTATTATATGAAAAGATGTAGTTATCTAAGTGAGATTGTAAGATTTTGAGTTGATTATGGATATGTTGAATGAGTGCATAATTGTGTATGCTTGGAGAGTGAAAAGGACTTGGAAAATAGCTTTGTTCTTGTCCATGTGGGTAGACACACGGGCATGTGTCTAGGCCATGTGTGACACACGGTCAGCCCACGGGCGTGTGACTTGGCCGTGTGTCCCCTGCATGTTAGTATTTTAAATTAGAATAGACCACGGACTAGTCACACGAGCGTGTGCCTAGACTGTGTGTGTTAATCAGTGTTGGCCACGAGCTAGCCACACGGGCGTGTGTCTAGACTCTAGGCCGTGTTAAGGTAGTCAGTGTGCACCACGGGTGGAAGGCACAGGCGTGTGCCCTAACCGTGGGGCATTGGCAGAATGCTTGGGTTTTTATGCACGGTTTGGGGACATGGGCATGTGTGACTACACACGGGCGTGTCAAATCTTACACGGGCATGTGAGCCCTGTAGAGATGGAAAAGTTTTAAAAATCATAAAAGTTTCGATATAGTCTCGAGAGCCCTCGTGTGTTTGAGCGAGGCCTCTTAAGTGGAGAATGAGGTTGTTGAGGTGACTTAAGAGATTAGTCACGATTAGCCTAAGTGGCGATCATGGGGTTTTAATTCGGTAACACCTCATGCCCGGTTCCAACATTGAATACGAGTAAGGGGTGTTACATTTAGTGGTATCAGAGCTATGGTTTAGTCGATTCTAGGACTACCGTAGTGGGTGTAAGAGTCTAGCTATACATGTCATAAGTGTACAATGATAGTGTGATGGCTTCTAATGATTTTAAATATTGTTTTATAGAGAATATGGATTCCGATCCATTGACTGCTGATGAAGCAGCTAGTAACACGTCGGCTCCTGTGCAAGGAACCGCGCCCGTACAAAGTGGACCTGAGGCTAGGGGTCAAGGGGAAGAGGCACGAGAAGCCTTTCTCCAGATGATGAGTAATTGGTACTCGGATTATGTTCGAGCGAACCCTAATGCTCAACCTCCTCCACCTCCTCCTCCTATACCTCAGCCAATTCCTGTGGCTCCTCAAGGTATTGATGTAGTGAGGATATCGAAACCCCCGGTGGATAAGATTAGGAAACACGGGGCTGAGGAGTTTAGAGCTAAGGTAGATGATGACCCTGAGAGGGCGGAGTTCTGGTTAGAGAACTTGATGAGAGTGTTTGATGAACTCTCATGTACACCTGAAGAGAGCTTGAAGTGTGTCGTATCCTTGCTGAGGGACTCGGCATACCATTGGAGGAAGACGTTAATGTCAGTGGTCCCGAGAGAGCGGGTGATGTGAGACTTCTTTTTGGAAGAGTTCCGGAAGAAGTATATAAGCCAGTGATTCACAGATCGGAAGAGGAAGGACTTCCTTGAGTTGAAGCAAGGAAGAATGTCAGTAGCGGATTATGAGCGTGAGTTTGTTAGGCTCAGCAAATACGCTCAAGAATGTGTGTCGTCAGAGACCATATTGTGTAAGAGGTTCAAAGACGGACTGAATGAGGACATCAAACTCCTAGTGGGTATTTTGGAGTTGAAATAATTTGTAGTGTTGGTCGAAAGGGCAAGTAAGGCCGAAGAGTTGAGTACAAAAAAGAGAAGGGCTGTGAGTGAAGCCCAAGATGCTAGAAAGAGGCTGATGGGCAAGTCGTATCAAGCCCAGTCGAAAAGGTCCAAGGAAGTGAGTCCTAGGATGACAGCACTAGTGGGTTATTCGCATCGAGACTTGGGCAATACTCGCTCGGGTTTGAGAGTCGAAGCTACCTCGATCGAAAGTGTAGGCAATCCGAAGAGTAAACCGGAGTGTCCAAGTTGTGGTAGATATCACACCAGAGAATGTTGGGGTAACAGTCGAAACTGTTATAAGTGTGGTTCCCCCGACCATTTTATCCGAAACTATCCTGAGAAGGATGATAAGGAAGAGAAACAAGAGATGCGATCTATCGATGTGTCTGCAAGGGGTAGATCACCAAGGAACCCGAGAGGCGAGAATAGTGGTAGAGGTGCGTCCAGAGATTCTGCTGTGAGACCAGAGGGTCGGGCACCTGTGAGGACGTATGCCATTCGCGCTCGCGAAGAGGCATCCTCCCCAGATGTGATAACGGGTACTTTTTCTCTCCTTGACACCTTTGTTATTGCTTTAATAGATCCAGGGTCTACTCACTCTTATATTTGCATGAGATTAGCATCTAGTCTGAGTATGATCGTTGAGTCTACGGATATTGTGGTTAAGGTGTCAAACCCGTTAGGAAAGCATGTGTTAGTGGACAAGGTGTGTAAAAATTGTCCTCTGTTGATTAAGAGTCATTATTTTTCGGCAGACTTGATGTTGTTTCCGTTTGATGAGTTTGACTTAATCCTAGGCATGGATTGGTTAACTACCCATAGTGTTTTAGTGAACTGTGGTAGTAAGTACATTGATTTGAAATTTAAGAGTAGAGATGTGGTTCGGGTTGAATCAGGTGGATCGGATAGTCTACTAGTGATGATTTCTTCCTTAGTGGCTGATAAATGCTTGTGTGAGTCCTATCTTGCTTTTGTGTTGAATACTCAAGAGGTTGGAGTAGAGTTTGAAATAGTGCCAGTGGTATGTGAGTATCCGAATGTATTCTTGGAAGAGTTACCCGGATTACCTCCAGTGAGAGAGGTTGAGTTTGGGATTGAGTTGGTTCCGGGAACGGCACCTATTTCGATTGCTCTGTATAGGATGGCACCTTTAGAGTTGAAAGAGCTGAAGGTTCAGTTGCAAGAGTTGACAGATAAGGGTTTTGTAAGACCGAGCTACTCGTCGTGGGGTGCTCCGGTATTATTTGTGAAGAAGAAAGATGGGTCTATGAGGTTGTGTATAGACTATAGACAGCTTAACAAAGTGACGGTTAAGAATAAGTATCCTTTACCAAGGATGGATGATCTTTTTGATCAACTGAAAGGAGCTACCGTGTTCTCCAAGATAGACTTGAGGTCTGGTTATTATCAGCTCAGAGTGAGAGAGCAAGATGTGTTGAAAACTGCATTTTGAACGAGGTATGGCCATTATGAGTTTTTGGTTCTGCCGTTTGGTTTGACGAATTCACCGGCGATTTTTATGGATCTGATGAACCGTGTTTTCAGACCATATGTGGACAAGTTTGTAGTTGTCTTCATTGACGACATATTGATCTATTCTCAAGATGAGAACGATCATGAAGAACATTTGAGAATTGTCTTGCAAACTTTAAGAGCTAAGCAGTTGTATGCTAAGTTTAGCAAGAGTGAGTTTTGGCTTCGAGAAGTCAGATTCCTAGGACACTTGGTGTCGGGTGATGGTGTCAGAGTTGACCCGAGTAAGATTTCGGCTGTGGTGGATTGGAAACCACCGAGAAATGTGTCAGAAATCAGAAGTTTCTTGGGATTAGCAGGATATTACAGACGTTTCGTAAAAGGGTTCTCTATGATTGCTACCCCGATGACGAAACTATTGCACAAAGATGTCAAGTTTGATTGGACTGAGGCATGTCAACAGAGTTTTGAGAGATTGAAGACATTATTGACTGAGGCGCAGGTTTTGGTTCAACCAGAATCGGGGAAAGAGTTTGTGGTTTATAGTGACGCTTCGTTTAATGGTCTCGGTTGCATGTTGATGCAAGAGGGTAAGGTAGTCACTTACGCCTTGAGATAGTTGAAACCGCACAAGAAGAATTATCCGACTCATGATTTGGAGTTGGCTGATATTGTATTTGCGTTAAAGATTTGGTGACATTACTTGTATGGTGAGAAGTGCCGAATCTTTACAGATCACAAGAGTTTAAAGTATTTGATGGATCAGAAGGATCTGAATTTGCGACAGAGATAGTGTCTTGAGTTGTTGAAAGACTATGAGTTAGTCATTGACTACCACCAGGGAAAAGTGAATGTGGTTGCGGATGCCCTGAGTAGGAAATCCTTGTATGCTCTAAGAGTTATGAGGACGAGTTTGGCATTGTCTGATGATGGTGCTATTCTGGCAGAGTTGCGAGTTAAGCCACTATTTGTTCAACAGATATGTGGGGCTCAGAGAAATGATAGTGAGATGCTAGCTAAGAGAGCTAAGTGTGAATCAGAAAGTGTTTCAATTTTCGAGTGGGCTCGAATGGTTGTTTGCTGTACCATGATAGAATTTGTGTACCCAGAGATGAAGAGTTGATCCGAAAAGTTTTGCATGAGGCACATAATGGTTATTTGTCAGTACACCGGGGTAGTATGAAAATGTACAATGATTTGAAGAAGTTTTATTGGTGGCCGGGTATGAAAAAAGATATCTCAGAGTTTGTGGCAAAGTGTCTGACTTGTCAACAAGTGAAAGTTGAGCATCAAGTGCCTTTGGGATTGCTTCAGCCAGTGTTGGTACCTGAATGGAAGTGGGATTGGGTTACCATGGATTTTGTGATGGGGTTGCCGATGACTCCGAAAAAGAGAGATGCTGTGTGGATGGTTGTGGATAGACTAACGAAGTCAGCTCACTTTATCCTAGTTTGTGTTGATTATTCACTGGATAAGTTAGCTGAATTGTATGTTGCAGAGATAGTGAGATTGCATGGTGTGCCTATGTCTATAATATCGGATAGGGACCCGAGGTTCACTTCGAGGTTTTGGAAGAAGTTGCAAGAGGACATGGGTACGAGATTAAATTTTAGTACTGCGTTCCATCCGCAAACCGATAGTCAGTCTGAAAGAGTGATTCAAGTTCTTGAAGATATGCTTCGATGCTGTGTGTTAGAATTCGTAGGTAGTTGGGAGAGATATCTACCTTTAGTCGAATTCGCCTACAACAACAGCTATCAGTTGAGTATACGGATGGCTCCGTATGAGGCTTTGTATGGACGTAAGTGTCGAACTCCTCTGTATTGGACTGAGCTTAGTGAGAAGTAGATTCATGGAGTTGATCTGGTAAAAGAGACCAAAGAGAAAGTAAAAGTAATCCGTAATAGTCTAAAAGCTACTTCGGACCGACAAAAGTCGTATGCGGATTTGAAAAGAAAAGAAATTGAGTTTGAAGTGGGCGACAAAGTGTTTTTGAAAGTTTCACCGTGGAAAAAGATTATGAGATTTGGACACAGAGGTAAATTGAGTCCAAGATTCATAGGGCCGTATGAGATTATAGATAGAGTTGGGCCAGTAGCATACCGGTTGGCTTTACCGGTAGAGTTGGAAAAGATCCATAATGTGTTCCATGTGTCGATGTTGCGACGGTATCGCTCCGATCCTTCACATGTGATTCCTTCGACGGAAATTGAGATAAGACCGGATATGTCTTATGAGGAGGAGCCGATTAAGATTTTGGCTCGAGAAGTGAAACAGTTGAGATTTAAGAGCATAGCACGAGTGAAAGTGTTATGGCAGAAACACGGTGTGGAAGAGGCTACGTGGGAAACGGAAGAGACTATGAGAGAGCAACATCCAAACCTCTTTACTGGTAAGATTTTCGGGGGCAAAAATCTCTAAAAGGGGGAGAGTTGTAACATCCCGATTTAGGGCCTAGTCGGAATAGTGGTGCGAGACCACAAATCCTAGGATTATGAATGAGTTTTTGAGGCTTATGCTATGTATGCATGCTAGTGTGAAAGTTTCATGAAGCAATTTTATGAAATTGCGGTTGAATTGTCCAAAAGGACTAAATTGAAAAAGTTGCAAAATGTGAGATTCTAGAAGCTATTTGTGTGAAATAGCTTTAGAATATTAATTAGAGGTCCTTAAATAGCAATTTTTCCAATTTCTAATTTTTGGACAAAATTGGGCATGGATAAGTTAAAATAGAAAGTTTATCAAAAAGGGCATTTTGGTCATTTAACAATTAAGTAATTAAAATAGGAGAAAAGATGACAAAATTCATTCATCTTCTTCTCCAAGGCTGCCAAAATTTTGAGAGAGCCATTGTTAGGGTTCTTTAAATTTTCCAAGCTTGCTAGGAAGTTGCTCTAGCCTCGTTTTTGATATTCTTTGTATTTTTGAAGTCCTTGTTGCCTGAGTAAGCTATTTTTAACTATTTGATGAGCTATGATGGATGTTCAAAAATGTGTCCATGTATGACATGCATGTATTTTGATGTTTTATGGAAGATTATGAAAGCTTGATGTAGTAGAAACATCTTTTGCTAAAGGAATTTCCATAGAAAATGCATGTAGGGACTAGTTTGTAAAAATCTTGAGTTTGGTCATACATGTGTGTTGTGATGAGAATTGTTGAATGCTTTAGTTGAGTAAGTGATTCGGCTAAGCATGAAAGGCTAGAAAGTTGAATAAAAATCACTTTACGAGCCTTGGGGGCAATAGTGTAATTATGAGAAAGATTAGGGGCAAAAGAGTAATTTTTGCCAAAGTATGAGATGTGGGTCAATTTAGTCAATGTGTGTATTGAATAAGCTAATTTATTCATTATAGATCAAGAAAGACAAAGCCCGAATCGAAACCGAGGCAAGAGCAAAATGGTGGACTAAATTGCACGTTTTTATACTTTTGAGTATCGAGGTAAGTCTATGCATAAACAATGCATCCATACTTACAATTTGTTAATGCTAGCTAGTGTATAGCATGGTTGAGAATGATTGAGAACCTATGTGGTTCAAGGGGAATGAATGTGATAGACTTTGTAAATGGATGAATGATTAAATAAGTAGATTGTGAATGTGTTGTAATAATGCTAAATGGTGGGCTAAGTGCGATACCATCTTAATGCATATTGACGATGAGCTGGCTATGTGCGATGCTATCGTTAGGTATATTATCAAGTGGGCTATGTGCGAAACCGCTATGAATACCTTGTTGGTAGGCTAAGTGCGATACTACCTTATTATTTGATTGTGGTGAGCTAAGTGCGGAACCACCGAGATATTTGCTGTGTGGATGTATTATCGAGAAATAATGATGTGTTGTATATTGTG
Source organism: Gossypium sturtianum (assembly GCA_025698515.1). Taxonomy (NCBI): domain Eukaryota; kingdom Viridiplantae; phylum Streptophyta; class Magnoliopsida; order Malvales; family Malvaceae; genus Gossypium; species Gossypium sturtianum. The sequence goes on from CM046949.1 coordinate 94,631,373, forward strand.
TAAATGTGATATTGAATGCAGGGGTGCATGTCAATGGTTATGAGTAAGTGACTCATGATGTGTTGGAAATGTGGTAAGGGATAGAAAGAGTAAGCATAGTTGTACATTATATGTTAGTATAATGCTAATTGTTGTTTAGCTTATACTATGTAGCTCAATTGTTTATGTGTAAACTTACTAAGCTTAAAGCTTACTCTCTTTCTTTTCCCTTGTCTTATAGAGCAAAAGTGTTGAATCGAGATACGAGGATCAATTGGAAGATCGCCCACACTATCAGCACACTCTGGTACATGAGACTCAATGTTTTGTATATGGCATGTATAGGGGCTAGACAAGTTAGTGAATTTTGTTGTAAATGGCTAAGATGTGTTGGCCTTTAGATGGATAGTCTAGTTTGTATAATGCCATAGTTGTTGGCACTTTATTACATGAAAAGATGTAGTTATCTAAGTGAGATTGTAAGATTTTGAGTTGATTATGGATGTGTTGAATGAGTGCATGATTGTGTATGCTAAGAGGGTGAATAGGACTTGGCAAATAGCTTTGTTCTTGTCCATGTGGGTAGACACACGGGCATGTGTCTAGGCCATGTGTGACACACGGTCATCCCACAGGCGTGTGAGTTGGCCGTGCGTCCCCTGCATGTTAGTATTTTAAATCAGAATAGACCACGGACTAGTCACACGGGCGTGTGCCTAGAACGTGTGTGTTAATCAGTGTTGGCCACGGGCTAGCCATACGGGCGTGTGTCTAGACTCTAAGCCGTGTTAAGGTAGTCAGTGTGCACCACGGGTGGAAGGCACGGGCGTGTGCCCTAACCGTGGGGCATTGGTAGAATGCTTGGGTTTTTATGCACGGTTTGGGGACATGGGCGTGTGTGACTACACACGGGCGTGTCAAATCTTACACGGGCGTGTGAGCCCTGTAGAGATGGAAAAGTTTTAAAAATCGTAGAAGTTCTGATATAGTCTCGAGAGCCCTCGTGTGTTTGAGCGAGGCCTCGTAAGTGGAGAATGAGGTTGTTGAGGTGAGTTAAGAGAATAGTCACGATGAGCCTAAGTGGCGATCATGGGGTTTTAATTCGGTAATGCCTCGTGCCCGGTTCTGGCATTGAATACGGGTAAGGGGTGTTGCAGGGTAGAAGGATAAGAATAGAATGATGGTTTATGGATTCAGGAACAGAGGAGAAGAAACGAGAAACACAAACTTGCAACAATTTCACACACTTTTTTTTATACTCGTATTTCTCTCTTCTTCTTTTTTTTTGAATTTTCGTACTTCTTTTTTTTTTAACTTTGATTACACGAAATGCTGATTACAAGAATAATAAAATACACATGGAAATTTTTTTAATTTCAATTTTTTTTAAAATTCACGAACGTAATTTTGGCTTCTCGATCATCGTCGGAGCTCCTTGTTTTCAAGCTCTGATACCAAATGATGTGAGACAGCCCGGGTTGATTTGAGTCGTTCACTTGTGTGCCCGATCATCTACGAGGAGAGGATTGAAACTCAGAACGTAAGATGATTGAAGAGCTGATTTGCGGAAGCTATGTTCAATTTTGTAACTATATGGGTTTAAGTTAGGAATGGAGGTATAATGATAGGGATGGGTTTTGGTTTAGAAGTCGAAAAAAGAAGGTTCGGTTTTAGGTTAGATAAAGAAAGATAGATGTTTGGTGTTCGGTATCGTCGGTGGAAGAAAGATGGATAATGGATATGTAAATGAAGTTCGGTGTAAAAACGAATGAAGGAAGATAGTTGGATGGAAATGGAAAGTAGGACTTAAATTGAGAATCGATTCAACACTATAAATAGTGTCACCCCGGTTCCAATCGATTTAAGGTGGAAAGATGGAAATATCGAGAAAAGGTTGAACGCCACACCGTAAGGTGATAAGTTCAAAACGAAATTCGGAGATGCCACAAGCTCGCTTGATAAGTCAACCGAAAACTCGTACGAATAAGTAGAGGAGTAATCTCACTCTTGTGAACAAAGTTCATATAAAATTTTCCAAAAGTTTTTTTACAAGAGCAAATGAACATCTATTTATACTAATCACCAAGGTAGCCGAATAGCCTATTTCTAAGACTTAATAACTAAGTAAATTCAGCTAGAAAATGCTAGACAAATCTGGAATAAACTCATTAAAATGCTATGGTCAGATTCGGCTGAATGGTAGCTCTTTGGACGATTTCTAGAAGGTGGAATGCATTTGAAGCTTCTTGCAAATTCATGGCAGCAGCTAGGTTCGTCCCTTTCTTTGAATGAGCTCTTAAATTGCTATCTTTTGATGAAGAATGATCAGCATTAAAAGGGATAGCTGAGCAGCCATTTTGAGTGTGAACAGCCGGCCATGAAGAGTCCATAAGGTGTGAACATGCTGAACCGAATAGTCTCCTACGTGGACAGCAATGTGAAAAGAATTTTGAAGCTTGATGGCTGGAAGTTTCTTAGCCGAATGGGTGCTTGGGGAAGCCAAAAGTGACCAGCAATTAAATGTAGAATCAGCTGCACATACATTGCTTCATGCGTCCAATGTACCAGCCACATACATTGCACCTAGGTGCATGAATCTCTTTAAATGGCCTTGTTAAATTCGGCTACACCTACATGAACAAAGAAACACATTAATTCACTTAGATTCAGCTGAATAAAATCAATGACACACCTAAGACACATTAATAGGCACTTAAATAATATTTGGACAAATTAAAACAACCTACTTAAGACACAATTAATATTCGGCTGGAACTATAGACACATTAAAACTTGCTGTAAAAATTAAGACAAATTAAATTAAGTTTGGACAAGTTAATTTTGGCACTAAATAAACTTTCAAGACACATTAACTTGCTGTAGTAATTTAAACAAATTAAAGGTTCAATTTATTTAAGCATAAAAGATTAAGTAATTTAATGAATTCAGCTCAATGAGCTGGAATGAGCTCAAATGAGCTGCTCCAGGCTAAATATGACTTGTACCAAAGTGCATGGAGAACTCATGAGTTGGACCCGAGCTGATTCAATGCTCGTAGATGAAGTTTAACCCCATAGTCGCTTTGTAAGGGCTGCTACAGCTTCTTGTAGTCGTTTGACCCTAGCTCGAGTCATGGGTCCTTCGGGCACTTCGAGAGCTTCAGAACTTGATTCCTTAGTTGCCCCGGGCTGGGTTACATGAGGAAGAAAACTCCACCAAGTCGAGAAACGGAGTTAAGATTATCATGAAGACACTACTCGAGGAGAGACTCATATTAAGACTCCTATTCAACAAGGCTTTCGAGTCAAATAGAAGCAAACATCGAGTCAGAAATCTTTCGAGATTGTAACATCCTTAAATTAGGGGTCTGGCATTTTTGTGTTATTGCATGTGTTTAGCCCGCTTAGCTTGTTATTTAGGTGTGTTTGGGGGTCCTAGAGAGGCTCGGGTCCGAGCCAGAGCTTTGGGAAAATTCTACTTTTTCGGTATAAGGGGAGAGAGCTAGTGGAAGTAGGAGTTAAGCATATTTGTTTTTGTTTTGATAACACAAGTGGAGTGTGTGGCTTAGTGGTGATGGCATCATGGGCATAGCAAGGAGGAAGGAGTTCGAATACCTCATGCTGCAAGTTTGGCATTTATTTTTTGTGCTCAGGATGGAGAGGAGGTGGTATTGGCATGGGACTCTGATGGGGTGGTTGTTGAATGAGTCAAAGAATTCAAAATGGATAGAGGAGAGGAGCTTGGGGAGTTTGAATGAGTCAAATATTTCAAATGGGGGTTGGAGAGTGGATTGTGGAGGAAATGGGGGAGAGAATCATGGGAGAAGAGTGAGAGGTAGTAGTTGGTCGGTTGTGGGGTGTGTGGGGAGGTGAAATTCTGCTAGGGAGTAAAGGGGGTGCATATTCGGTCTTGTGGCAAGTTGGTTGCGAAATTTCTTTGGGTTTTCCTTATTTTTCCTTTTTGCGTTTTTGTGCAATTTTGTGCTGTTTGTTTAGAGTATTTGGGTTACTTTCACACGTACCATTTGGTTGAAAACCTTACTCTTCTTTCATTCTTCATCATTTCTTTCTTCTAGCCGAAACTCATATCCCACCATTCTCCTTTTCACATCTTTTTCTACACCATTAACACCATAGCCGAAACTCCTTTCTTCATCAACCGAGTTCTTTTTTTTTTACCAATAGCCGAACCTCCTCTTGTGTCAAACTAAATCTGTTTCTTCATCTTTGCTGCTAGCCGAACACCAAGAGGCAAAGTACTAGGATCTCTTTTGACTGTCGAAAGTCTCTCTTCACCCAGTTTTCTAGTTGCAAGGTAAGGGGTTCCTCTATTCGTATGATTTCTTCTTCTCTTTTCCTTTCTCTTGGTTGTGGCCGAATGTGTGATATATTTCTTTCCTATTGTTTCCTTCTCTAGTGATACCATAAGCCGAGTACTCTATACATCGACCTTGTGTGGTGTTGATTATCATCTCTGAAGGGTGTGAGGGTTTGATTTTTGATTGATCAAGAACATGTTCTTGCCGAAACTTGGAAGGTTCACTTTGGTCTATTTTCATAGCCGAATCTGTTGGTGTTCGGTTCTCCATTGATCAAGCCGTTCTAAGGAAGTATCAACAAAGGAGCCTGAGAGGAGTGGACTCGTAGTCTCTACTCCTAAGTTCAAACGGCGTAGGGTGTCAGTGGTTCGGGATTTTCTGCCGGGTTATGGTTGAGAGCCGACATCGGTTTGGGATAGGCAAATCGTTGTTGTTCCCGCTGGTGAGAGTGACGGCGATCGAGAGTGTATAGTTCTTTGCGTAATCAGGTGTGTAATCTCACACCTTTAATTCATTTTTGTATTGTGTTATACTATGTTTCGGCTAAAAGCCGAAATAACTGTAATGGTAATGCAGTTGAAATATCCTAGTGGATATTGTTGGGGATATACCAGGTAAGTAAACTTATGACTATATTACTTTGGGTAAATTAGCATGATTGGATGTGTGTTCTGATTATCTGACATACTTTGACATATGTTTGCATCTATCACGTTATGACATTATGACATCTTGCATGGGAAAAGGGATATTGATTGATCGGGGAAGTGTATTTCGGTGGCTCTGCCACATATTTCGGTGACTCTGTCACATTATTTCGGTGGCTCCGCCACATATTTTGGTGACTCTGTCACATTATTTCAGTGGCACTGCCACAATTTCAGCGATGAGCAGTGTGACTGCCATCGATGGTGTGTAGCGAATGAGAGTTGATTGTAGAAATCCCCACCGGTGTGTTTTGGCTGGAACGGGTGGTGTTTAGCGGATGGATATTTAGGTTGGGTTGGGTTGCATTGCATTCATTATCTGCTATGCCATGCTAAATAGGGCTCAGGCCCGATTCATTTATGTATGGGCTTTGCCCAATTTGATTTCGTAAGGGCTAAGGCCCAGTTGGTATCTGAACGGGCTCGAGCCTAGTTAATGATCGTGTAGGGGATTACACACTGAGTTCTCATGACTCACTCCTCTGCTTAATTTTGCAGGTAATCCCTAGCTTTGAGGATTTGGAGCCGAGGTGGACTCTGTGGTGGCCATGCAATGTTTCTTTAGTAATCTCCGTTTTACATTACTTTAAATTTATTTTAATTTGGGACTATGTTCTGTAATAAGGCCGCTGGAATTTTAATTTGGTTTTGTTTTAACGCATGTATGATCTATTATGTATTGATCAAAATGGGTTTTCCTAAAAATGTAAATAACCATTTTCCAAAATATTGATGAACGGTTTACAAACTATTAATAATTAAACATGGGATTTTCTTAAAACTACAATCACTGTTTACAAAACGTCACATTTTTGAAACCCATTGAATTTGGTTTTTGTTCAGTGTTAATAATTTCAATAACGTTTTGCAAGAAAACCTTAAATATGAATCTGATTTTTAGAATGAAAACAAAACTCGAAATTTTTCAACAATCGCATAGCTTCTTTAAACAACCTTTCCATGTGGCATGCTAGATCCGGTTGTAACGTCTAGGCCGGGTTTGGGGTGTTACATTTTGTGGTATCATAGCCATGGTTGCAAACCTCGGCTGTGGATTGGGTTCGACAATGTTTTTCCAAAATTTGTTTAAAATATGGTTTAGAAAAATATATGTCTTCTTGGAAGTATGGCACCCGAGTCTTCGGCACTGAATCCGTAAGTTTTCTGACTTTTTTTGATATTATGAAATGATTTGAGAAAGAATTATTAGAATTAGTGTTTTATGACTGCTAGATATAAGAGTTAAGACTATAGAGACTGAGACATTAGGAAATTCAATCTGCGAAAACAACTACTATACTCACTTTGCATAAAACATTGTTAAGAAACATTGAAATGATATACTAATTCATAAAATTTTTAGTCAGATTAATACGATCTAGCGAACATGAGCACAAGAGGACGTGGACGTGGTACTTGCGGCCGTGGTAGACGCCGAAGTCCGAGGTGGATCCTCGAGAATCGGGGCATGTCTTTGGAGGCGAAGCGCCGCATCACCGAGAGCGGGAGTAGGGTCTCAAGACCGAATTGGAGGGGCCGATGCTTTGTCCCAAGCTATGCTACGAGTCTTGGAATGGGTTGCTGGAGCAAGCACTGGATCGGTAGCCTGGAAATCTATTCCTGAGCGGCTTCGGGCAAATGGGGCGGAGATATTTAGGGGTATTTCTGGTGTGGCCCCAAACGTAGCTAAATACTGGCTGGAAGCAGTTGAGCGAATTATGGATGATCTTGACTGCACGATGGAGGAAAAATTGAAAGGAGCAGTGTCCCTCCTACGAGATGAGGCGTACCAGTGGTGGGTCACGATAAGGGAGGGTACACCGGCAGACCGTATCGCCTGGGACTTCTTTAAGACAGTGTTCCAGGGAAAGTATGTTGGGGCGAGTTATGTGGATGCCCAGAGGAAGGCATTTCTAAACTTGGTCCAGGGGAATAAATCTATGGCAGAATATGAGGCTAAATTTTTGTGCTTAAGTCGTTATGCTCGGGGCATAGTCGCAACTGATTATGAGCGTTGTGTACGGTTTGAGGATGGTCTGTGGGACGAACTGCGAGTACTGATACCTCTTTAGCGAGAATGAGATTTTGCCATTCTGGTCGAGAAAGCAAAAATAGCCGAAGAAGTGAAGCGATCTGAGAGGCAGAACTGGGATAAGGATAGGGGAAAAAATAAGAGAAGTTTTGGGTCATCAGGTTCTTCTGGGGGTTTCCAGAAGAAGCTCAGGTTAGATGGGCCAGCTCGAGCCATGGTGCCCATTCTTTGTAGGTCGATTGCGACCTTGTGCTGAAGTGGTAGGAGAACGATCGGGAGAGTGTTGGAGAAGAACTGGAGGATGTTTAAAATCTGGATCTAGGGATCACCTGATAAAGGACTATCCACAAGAGGTGACTAGAGCGCGGACATTAGGTCAGGGTTTTACACAGTCAGAGAGAGGTGGTCAGCAGCCGTCGAGGGGTCATGGTCCGGCCAGAGGAGGAAATGGGTTTGGTCGAGGTCGTGGGGCACTGGGCAGAGGTGCTGGGAATACAGATGCAAGATAACCTGGATTAGTTTATGCGGCTAGACTTCGAGAGGATGGCGATGCACCGGACGTCATAACCGGTACGTTTCTTATACTTGATGTGTCGTTTACTGCTTTGATTCATATTGGATCAACCCATTCATATGTTGCCTGTACTATGTCTGAGACTTTGGGTATAAAATCTGAGATTGCTGCTAGGGAAATGTCTGTGGTTAGCCCTCTAGAACAATCTGTGGTAGTGAACAAACTATTTAGGAATGTGCCATTAGAAGTACAAGGGATTGTTTTCCCGGTAGACTTGATGGAACTACCATTCGGCGAGTTTGATCTGATCTTAGGCATGGACTGACTAGTTAAGCATTATGCAAACTTGGATTTTGCTGCTAAGCGCATGATATTGAAGACTTCCAAGGATAAGGAGGTGCTGGTGATAGGAGAAAGAAGGAATTACCTGTCCAATGTGGTGTCGGCATTAAAGGCTGAAAGGATGGTGCAAAAAGGGTGTGAGGCATTCTTAGCTTTCATCAGTGCTTTAGATGCCAAGGAATTGTCTGTAGGAGATGTTAGAACGGTGAAAGAGTTCTCAGACGTCTTCCCTGAAGAGCTTCCAGGGTTACCTCCGGATCGCGAGGTGGAATTTGGCATTGAGTTATTGCCAGGAACGGCTCCTGTGTCCATCGCTCCTTATAGGATGGCACCGAAAGAATTGGCAGAACTAAAAGCTCAGATCCAAGAGCTGTTGGACCGGGGATTTATTCGACCAAGTGTATCTCCGCGGGGAGCGCCGGTATTGTTCGTCAAGAAAAAGGATGGGTCGATGCGTATGTGCAATGACTATCGTCAGTTGAACAAGTTAACTATTAAGAACAAATACCCACTACCAAGGATTGATGATTTGTTCGATCAACTGCGAGGAGCTTCGGTGTTCTCGAAGATAGATTTGAGATCAGGGTATCATCAGCTAAAGGTCAAGGAGGCAGATATTCACAAGACTACTTTTCGAACTCGTTATGGGCATTACGAGTTTCTAGTGATGCCGTTCGGATTGACTAATGCACCAGCCGCTTTTATGGACATGATGAATCGGGTTTTCCAACCCTACCTAGACCGGCTCGTGGTGGTATTCATAGACGATATCTTGGTGTACTCAAGGACTGAGGAGGAGCATGATTCGCACCTTCGGGTTGTTCTGTAGATATTGAGGGAGAAACAACTTTACACTAAATTCAGTAAGTACGAGTTTTGGTTGAAAGAAGTGACGTTCTTGGGTCATGTTGTGTCTGCTGAAGGGATTAGAGTCGATCCTCGGAAGGTTGAAGCTGTATTGGATTGGAAGCAACCGAAGTCAGTGTCTGAAATTCAAAGTTTTCTGGGTCTGGCTGGGTACTACAGAAGGTTCGTTGAGGGGTTTTCGTTGATTGCTGCACCTTTAACCAAGTTATTGCGGAAAGGAGCACCTTTGTTTGGGCCGATAAGCAACAGGAAAGCTTTGAGAAGTTAAAGAAGATTCTCACTGAGGCACCGGTGTTGATTCAGCCTGAGGCGGGGAAAGAGGTTGTCATCTATGGTGATGCATCGCACACAGGTCTGGGTTGCATGTTGATGCAAGAAGGGAAGGTAGTAGCGTATGCATCTCATCAACTAAGGCCGCATGAGATGAACTATCCCACTCATGATTTGGAGCTAGCTGTCGTGGTGTTCGCCTTGAAAATATGGAGACACTATCTGTATGGAGAAAAGTCGATTATCTACACCGACCATAAGAGTCTGAAATATCTCCTTACCCAGAAGAAGCTAAATTTAAGACAACGGAGGTGGATTGAGTTGCTGAAAGACTATGACTGCTCGATTGAGTATCACCCGGGTAAAGCTAACGTGGTGGCAGATGCATTAAGTCGTAAAGTGATATCAGATTTGAGAGCAATGTTTGCTCATCTCAGTCTTTACGAAGATGGCAGCTTGTTAGCGGAACTTCAAGTGAAACCGTTATGGATAAGACAGATTAAAGAGAAGCAGTCATTAGATGAATCATTGGGTTCTCGACTGCAGCAAGTGGAAAGTGGGGAGACAGTGGATTTTGGGTTGAACAATGAAGGGGTATTATGTTTCCGTGGAAGAATTTGTTTGCCGAAGGACTTTGAGTTGAGGCAGATGATTCTGCGGGAAGCGCATAGTAGCCCATACGCTATGCATCCCGATGGAAGTAAGATGTATCGGGACTTACGTGAACTGTATTGGTGGTCTGGTCTGAAATGGGAAGTTACCGACTTTGTGGGTAAGTGTTTGACATGCCAGCAAGTGAAGGCGGAACATCAGTTGCCTTTAGGGATGCTACAACCGGTGAAGATTCAACTTTGGAAGTGGGAGAGGATAACGATGGACTTTGTTAGTGGGCTACCCCTCACGCCTACTAAGAAAGATTCAGTGTGGGTAATTGTTGACCAGTTGACTAAGTCCGCACACTTCATACCGATTCATACCGACTATTCGTTACAGAAGTTGGCCAAGCTGTATGTGGCAGAAATCGTGAGGTTGCATGGGGTACCAGTGTCTATCATATCAGACAGGGACCCTAGGTTTACATCGCGGTTCTAGAAGGCTTTGCATGAAGCTTTGGGTACAAGGCTAGATTTCAGCATAGTGTTTCACCCACAGACTGATGGTCAGTCAGAAAGGGTAATTCAGATCCTAGAAGACATGTTAAGGGGCTGTGTGATTGACTTCAGAGGTAGTTGGGAAGATTACCCACCGCTATTGAATTCACAGACAACAAACGATTACCAATCCAAAGATTCGAATGGCACCTTATGAGGCATTGTATGGTCGTAGGTGTCGTACCCCTACCTGTTGGACTGAGTTAGGTGAGCGACAGTTGTTGGGTCCGGAATTGATCTCAAAAACGGAGGAAAAGGTTAAGCTGATTCGAGACTGATTGATAAATCGTAAAAGTAACATATTTTAATCCAACATTTAGCATACTTTTGGATGATCTATCCCTTGATTTATGTAAAAAGGTGCTCTTAATCCTTTCTTTTTATGTTCTATACTCAGGAAAGCACCGGAGGATGGAAAGAATGAGAAACGGGCTCAAAACAGACCAAATTGGGCCAAAGTGGAAATTGACACGGCCTGGACTTAAGCCCACACGGCAGTGCCTCCTTGATAGACTAGACCATGGCCTGATCACGATTTACACGGGCATGTCACCTCATTAAAAGTCCGAACACGACCTAAAGACGATTCACACGGGTGTGTGCCATGGCCGTGTCCCTTTCATGGAGAAGAGCAATTTCAATCGGATTTGGGTACTTAGGGACGAAGAAACACATTCCAAAAGCCTATATAAACACCCTAAGGGCCAACATTCAAGGGGCAGTTAGCTAGGCCAAGGAGCCGAACCGAAAAGGTCAGATTTGTGGGAAACACTCGAAGATAGCAAGTTGATCCATCTCAAGAAGCTAGAATTCTACTCAAGACGGCAGATCTCTCCTTCAATTCTTTTAGGGGGTTTTAGGGATTTCTTATGTTTTATTTTATCTTTTCTTCTGAGATGTTTTCTTTTATTGTTATGAACTAAACCCTTCAGATACCTGAAGGGGATGAAACTTAGATGAATCTTGTTATTGTTTTCTGAACTATATGATAAATACTTAATTTTTTCTTAATTATGTGTGCTTAATTCTTGTTTTAATATTTCTGGGATATTGATTCAAGTTGAATGTGCTTAGGTGGTGGAGCAAAAGTCCCTGCTTAAGAGTAGATCTAGCATAATTAAGCAGAGTTGATCGCGCGCCTAGAGATAGGGTGACGATATTTTGTCGAATTAGGGTGAAACCTAATATGGGAGTCCATAGATCGAGTTAATGCGATTCTAGGGGTTTTAATTAGAAAGAGATTTCAATTAATCAACCTAGGGTTAGACGTTATTCGCCTCGAGAGAGGGTTTAATATAAATTAGGGAATCTTACGGATCAAGTCAAGTGAATACATCGTCTGGTTCAGTGTTAGATAACAAGTGAAGTCTAGGTGGATTCTTCCTAAGGGTATCGTCTTAATCAACTGAGTTTTTCTAACAGTATTTCCCCAATTCATTCTTTTTGTCTTTGTGTCTTTAGCTTAGTAGTTAGTTAAATTTAGATTAAATAACAACTTAACTTATTTTAGGCTAGATAATAAAAAGAAAGTTAGTATTAGTACTTTTAGTTCCTTTGGGTTCGACAATCCGGTCTTGCCTAAGCTATACTACTACGCTTGCCTAAAAATTGTTGTCATAGTTAGTTTCCAGGTTCGATCATTCTCATTATAAATTTAAAACTCTGAAATCAACGATCAAGTTTTTGGCGCCGTTGCCAGGAACTAAAATATTAAGAAAGCTCTATTTTTATTACTTTAGCCATTGTTATTATTTTTTTATTGTAATTTATTTATTTATTTATTTTTATTTACTTTGCTAATTTTTCTTTTATTTTCTTTTGGCAGATAATTTTAATTCATAAAAGAGATGTCACTGAATAACTGTCAGTGGCAATTTACAAGAACAAGGCCAACTAAAACATCTGAAGTTTTCAACCTCGACCCAGTCACCATGCTATCAAATCAAGTAGAGATGATGAATAAAAAAATTGATGGTTTGTGTTCTCCGCAGGTACATCCGGTAATGCAGTACAAAACAAGTAGAGGTGTGGTGAATCCTGAGTACCCACCCTACGGATATGGCATGGAAAACGAGCAAGCTCACTATACGGGTAACAATTTTAAATTTCAAAATAACCCTTATAGTAATACTTACAATCTAGGTTGGAGGAACCACCCCAATTTCTCGTGGGGAGGTCAAGGTAATCAGAGACAACGACCCCTCCCGAACTTCAAAAATCAGCCCTATCCACAGGAAAAGAAGCCGAACCTTGAAGAGATGTTGACAAAATTCATGGCAGCCACAGATACCCATCTCCAAGACACTGAGACAACACTGAAAAACCAACAAGCATCGATCAAAGGGATCGAGAACCAAGTTGGGGAACTTACTAAGTCAGTTAGACAACTTGCGAAGCTGATCTCAGAACTACCACAAGAAAGCTTGCCAAGCAACACTGAAACTAACCCTAAAGAGCAAATTCAAGCCACAACTATTTACAATAATGAAGGGTTAAATGAACCAGAACAAAGGCAAGAAAACGTGGCAGATAAGGGTAAGGTTGAGGTAAGCCATGATATACCAAAACCGGTAATTACAGAGTACCAAGTTCGTGTGCCATATCCCGAAGCAATGAAGAAGGACAACACAGAGAAATAGTTTGGTAAGTTTTTGAAACTTTTAAAGAAATTACATATTAACTTACCGTTTCTCGAAGCTCTTTCGCAGATGCCCGATTATAGAAAATTTTTAAAAGAGCTGTTGACAAACAAACGGAAGCAAGACGAGGCATCGCATGTAGAGCTAAACGCAATGTGCTCAGCAATTCTACAAAATAAACTGCCACGAAAATTAAAAGATCCAGGGATTTTTACAATTCCATGTTTAATTGGTAGTTTATCTATTGATAATGCTTTAGCTGATTTAGGGGCAAGCATCAATGTTATGCCTTATAAAATGTTTAAACAGCTAGGTCCAGGGAAATCCAAACAAACTAGGATGAGCATTCAATTAGCTGATAAAACTATTAAAATTCCTAGGGGTATAATTGAAAATGTTCTTTTAAAAATTGATAAATTCGTATTCCCAGTAGACTTTGTTGTTTTAGACATGGATGAGGACAACACGATCCCCTTAATTTTAGGAAGACCCTTTTTAGTAACTGCCAGGACTAAAATCGATGTTGGTACAGGAGAACTCATACTTCGTGTAGGCGATGAGACAGTAACTCTTCAAGCTCTTGACCCAGCTAGGACATCGAGTAATAAAGGTACGAACGTAAATTCTATTGATAACCACTTAGTTCAACCTTCTTTATAGGAAGCACCACGAAATCACCTAGCTGAGCCAGATCTTAGACCTTGTACCCATAAACAAGTAATCCATGAAGAGCTAAGGCTTCAGGTCAATGAATTAGATGAGTGTAAAACACACTTTAAAGAGAAACTTGGAATACACGAAGTGAAACCGAAGGAACCCCCAGACGAGCTGATAGGAACAACAAATCACTTCAAAGTAGGGGATCAGGTATTGTTGAATAAGGAAGACCCTCGAATCTCCAATTCAGACCTCAAAACAAACGAAGAAATCACTTTTGAGGTACTTAATATCTTCCTATATGGGACAGTTGAGGTAAGCAATCATAAATTCAGCACTTTTGAGGTAAACACTACTCGACTTAAACTATATATCAAAAATCGAGTTGATCGCATGAGAAAGGATTTTTACCTCCTCAAACCACCATGACCATACGAATAACAGGAAAGTCTAGCTTAAGACTTTAAACGAGCACTTCTCGGGAGGCAACCCGAGCACTAACCATTTATTTTTACATTTTTATTTTATTTTATTTTATTTATTTACTTTTATTCTTCCTCTTTAGCACCTAATTATAAGCTAACCAAAAGTGTAGATTTTCAAGCCACACGGCCTTACACACGACCGTGGCCGTGGCCGTGTGAGCACCATAGGTAGGTAAAAGGGCGTGGCCATAGACGTGTGGCAATAGGACAAAAATTTTTCCCAGAACACGAGCTGCATCTCTATTTAAACCCCCCCTTCTTCCTTTTTCTTTTCCAATTGTCTTTCTTCTTTCATTTTCCATTATTTACTTTTATTTTATTTTTCTTTTATTTTCTTTATTATTTTCTTCTTATTCTTCATGCCATTTAGATTTAGCTTAGGATACAATAAAATCATGCCGGCTGCTTCGAGGATTCAAATTCAGACGGTTCAAGGCACTCCCCCACGTTCACCTTTGCCAATTCCTATCCGATTCCTTTTCATGGACTCCATCCAAAACTCAGGAAGTGTCACTTCTCACCTTCACTTTTGATTTTAGCATTACATAAATATCATTTATCTTTGTACATTGAGGGCAATGTACATCTTAAGTGTGGAGGGGTGAACCTAAAATGTGCCTAACCTTTTGCATTATTCTCAAATCTTGAATTATGTCTGGTTTCTTAAAGTAAGTTTCTCACATTATGATTAGAATGAAATTTCCCTGATTTATAATTTTTATTGATATGTTTTGGATTAAGTAATTGATAATTGTGCATTGATGATTAAATTCTAAGATACTAGAGAATCAGGCATGAGAAGTCTATTTTTCAGAATTAAAAATTTTCTAGGTTGTCTACCTAAATTTAAATATTACTTTGAAGTTTGAAATTTACGAGGTTGACATCAAAAATACCCATAATTTTTGTGAGATTTTGAGCCTTATAGAGCATATATTCTTTTTCTTGCTCACTTTATTGATTATGAGTGTGTCAACATTGATTTGTTATTCTAGAACTTGCATCGATTATACATGTCGAGACCACACCTTTGATTTGATATACTAAGATGATGAAGGCACCTAGGATTTAACCCACTTACTCCACTAAAAAGCCTACCGTCATAATTAACCCCTAGTGAACCCCGTTGAATCCTAACAACCCTTTTTATTGACTTACCCGCTAATATTAACCCAAAATCTTTTATTTTTACCACCATTCCTTTTAATTACCCTTATGTCGAGATTTGACTTGATCAATTGTCTAGCTATGATCTTTATTTTAGTAATTTATCCTTTATTATGTATTTATAATGTAAAAAAAATCGAAGTATATTTATTATTAGTTTTGTGATTAAATGAGCTTATAGATCTAAATTCCAATTGTTGAAAAAGAAGCTCGTATTATT
This sequence comes from Gossypium sturtianum, assembly GCA_025698515.1. Taxonomy (NCBI): domain Eukaryota; kingdom Viridiplantae; phylum Streptophyta; class Magnoliopsida; order Malvales; family Malvaceae; genus Gossypium; species Gossypium sturtianum. The sequence continues at coordinate 94,646,721 of CM046949.1, forward strand.
ATTTATTTTTAGTTGATGTAATTACTTATTATTCAGTTCATTGTTTCTAGTTAGGTAATTTGTCAATTCAGTCTCGATTCTAACCCTCTAATTTAGCCTTTATCCACACCTTAACCCAAGCCCCGTTACAACCCTGTTAAAGACCTTTTGATTTGTGTATCATTTCATATCATAGTGGTGGAGATTTGATTTTCATAAAATCCTATGGGATTAACTTTTCATGTTTGACTTTTGAGTGCCTAATTTTAAACTTACACACTTTGAGTGATTTGAGTGAATCTTTAGTGAGGATGTCAATCCTTGCCGGTTTTGAATCAAAGGTAATTATTTAGATGAAGGGAAACACCTATGTTTTTGTGCTACAAATGTATGACTTAGACTATTTGAATCTTTAAGACTCTCTGAGTTGAATTATCTATGAATAAATTATCTTTGAATTATGATAAAACATTATCAATAAATATTATGAATTAAGGGAAGTTCATTTTAATTACGAGTTGAGAATTTTGCTTGAGGACAAGCAAAAGCTTAAGTGTGGGGGTATTTGATAAACCGTAAAAGTAACATATTTTAATCCCACATTTAGCATACTTTTGGATGATTTATCCCTTGATTTATGTAAAAAGGTGCTCTTAATCCTTTCTTTTCATGTTCTATACTCAGGAAAGCACCGGAGGATGGAAAGAACGAAAAACGGGCTCAAAATGGACCAAATTGGGCCAAAGTAGAAATTGACACGGCCTGGACTTAAGCCCACACGGCCGTGCCTCCTTGATAGACTAGACCACGGCCTGATCACGATTTACACGGGCGAGTTACCTCATTAAAAGTTTGAACACGACCTAAAGACGATTCACACGGGCGTGTGCCATGGCCGTGTCTCTGTCGTGGAGAAGAGCAATTTCAATCGGATTTGGGTACTTAGGTACGAAGAAACACATTACAAGAGCCTATATAAACACCCTAAGGGCCAACATTCAAGGGGCGGTTAGCTAGGCCAAGGAGCCGAGCCAAAAAGGTCAGATTTGTGGGAAACACTCGATGATAGCCAGTTGATCCATCTCAAGAAGCCAGAATTCTACTCAAGACGGCGGATCTCTCCTTCAATTCCTTTAGGGGGTTTTAGGGATTTCTTATGTTTTGTTTTATCTTTTCTTCTGAGATGTTTTCTTTTATTGTTATGAACTAAACCCTTTAGATACCTGAAGGGGATGAAACTTAGATGAATCTTGTTATTATTTTCTGAACTATATGATAAATACTTGATTTTTTCTTAATTATTTGTGCTTAATTCTTGTGTTAATATTTCTGGGATATTGATTCAAGTTGAATGTGCTTAGGTGGTGGAGCAAAAGTCCCTGCTTAAGAGTAGATCTAGCATAATTAAGCAGAGTTGATCGCGCACCTAGAGATAGGGTGACGATATTTTGCCGGATTAGGGTGAAACCTAATATGGGAGTCCATAGATCGAGTTAATGCGATTCTAGGGGTTTTAATTAGAAAGAGATTTCAATTAATCAACCTAGGGTTAGACGTTATTCGCCTCGAGAGAGGGTTTAATATAAATTAGGGAATCTTACGGATCAAGTCAAGTGAATACATCGTCTGGTTCAGTGTTAGATAACAAGTGAAGTCTAGGTGGATTCTTCCTAAGGGTATCGTCTTAATCAACTGAGTTTTTCTAATAGTATTTCCCCAATTCATTCTTTTTGTCTTTGCGTCTTTAGCTTAGTAGTTAGTTAAATTTAGATTAAATAACAACTTCACTTATTTTAGGCTAGATAATAAAAAGAAAGTTAGTATTAGTACTTTTAGTTCCTTTAGGTTCGACAATCTGGTCTTGCCTAAGCTATACTACTGTTCGATAGGTGCGCTTGCCTAAAAATCGTTGTCATAGTTAGTTTCCAGGTTTGATCATTCTCATTATAAATTTAAAACTCTGAAATCAACGATCATCGATTAAAAGAAGCTTCCGATAGACAGAAATTGTATGCGGATCTGAAGCGAAAGGAGATAGAATTTTTAGTAGGGGATCACGTCTTCTTAAAAGTTTCACCTTGGAAGAAGATTTTAAGATTTGGACGAAAGGGCAAGTTGAGCCCCAAATTCATCGGGCCTTATCGGATAGTTAAACGTGTGGGACCGGTCACTTATCAGCTTGAGTTACCCCTAGAGTTGAATCGGATACATGATGTGTTTCATGTTTCAATGTTAAGGCGCTACCGTTCTGACCCATCTCACATAGTGCCGGTGAAAGAAGTCGAGGTTAGACTTGATCTATCTTTTGAGGAGGAACCAGTACAGATTTTGGATCGAGAGGTCAAAGTATTGAGAAGGAAGTCTATTTCACTGGTCAAGGTGTTGTGGCGTAATCATGGCTCAGAGGAAGCCATGTGGGAGCCGGAGGAGGCAATTCGACAGCAATACATCTCTTTTGATCAGGTAAATTTTGAGGCTGAAATTTCTTTAAGGGGGTAGAGCTGTAACATCCTTAAATTAGGGGTCTTGCATTTTTGTGTTGTTGCATGTGTTTAGCCCGCTTAGCTTGTTATTTAGGTGTGTTTGGGGATCCTAGGGAGGCTCGGGTCTGAGCCAGAGCTTTGGGAAAATTCTGCTTTTTGGGCATAAGGGGAGAGAGCTAGTGGAAGCAGGAGTTAAGAATATTTGTTTGTGTTTTGATAACACAAGTGGAGTGTGTGGCTTAGTGGTGATGGCGTCATGGGCATAGCAAGGGGGAAGGAGTTCGAATCCCACATGCTGCAAGTTTGGCATTTATTTTTTGTGCTCAGGATGGAGAGGAGGTGGTGTTGGCGTGGGACTCTGATGGGGTGATTGTTGAATGAGTCAAAGAATTCAAAATGGATGGAGGAGAGGAGCTTAGGGAGTTTGAATGAGTCAAATATTTCAAATGGGGGTTGGAGAGTGGATTGTGGAGGAAATGGGGGAGAGAATCGTGGGAGAAGAGTGAGAGGTAGTAGTTGGCCGGTTGTGGGGTGTGTGGGGAGGTGAAATTCGGCTAGGGAGTAAGGGGGTGCATATTCGGTCTTGTGGCAAGTTGGTGCCGAAATTTCTTTGGGTTTTCCTTATTTTTCCTCTTTGTGTTTTTCTGCAATTTTGTGCTGTTTGTTTAAAGTATTTGGGTTACTTTCACACGTACCATTTGGTTGAAAACCTTACTCTTCTTTCATTCTTCATCATTTCTTTCTTCTAGCCGAAACTCATATCCCACCATTCTCCTTTTCACATCTTTTTCTACACCATTAACACCATAGTCAAAACTCCTTTCTTCATCAACCTAGCTTTGAGGATTTGGAGCGGAGGTGGACTCTGTGGTGGCCATGCAATGTTTCTTTAGTAATCTCCGTTTTACATTACTTTAAATTTATTTTAATTTGGGACTATGTTCTGTAATAAGGCCGCTGGAATTTTAATTTGGTTTTGTTTTAACGCATGTATGATCTATTATGTATTGATCAAAACGGGTTTTCCTAAAAACGTAAATAACCATTTTCCAAAATATTGATGAACGGTTTACAAACTATTAATAATTAAACACGGGATTTTCTTAAAACTACAATCACTGTTTACAAAATGTCACATTTTCGAAACCCATTGAATCTGGTTTTTGTTATAAAATGAGTTTTCGGTGTTAATAATTTCAGTAACATTTTGCAAGAAAACCTTAAATACGAATCTAATTTTTAGAATGAAAACAAAACTCAGAATTTTCAACAATCGCATAGCTTCTTTAAACAACCTTTCCATGTGGCATGCCAGATCTGGTTGTAATGTCTAGGCCGGGTTTGGGGTGTTACAGAGATGCCAAACGGGGAAGTATGAGTTATTCTTCATATGCTTCAAAGACATGACGCACGAAGAATCGCTCCCGAAGAGTTGATCGAGATATCTATGAGAATACTTTCTCTTTATTTGAGCCCAACAATTATCTTTTTGATTCTTTTGTATCGTCCTCACGTTGTAATAAAAAGAAAAAGAAGAAAAAGAAAAAGCAAGTGAAAAAGAAAAAGAAATCAAAAAAGAAATTGAAAAAAAAAAGTGAGAGTGAGAAAAAGAAAAACAAAATTGAGATTGAGCAAAAATGTAGAGAGAAGAGGAAATTGAAAAGGAAAAAGAAACGAGAGAAAAAGAGGCAAGCGAACAAGAAACGGTGAGGAGTGTTTCAACTAACCCATATGAAATTTGTTCTTGTCCTGTTCCTCCTTTTTAGGTTTCCGAAAAGCTGAGTAACGAGTATCAACTTCAATACCTTCCTGAAGAAAGACGCTTTCGTATGACCAGCAAAGGTAAGGTTGAAGGTGAGAACAAACCACACAAGATCGAGGGTAAGTGCGGTAAGAATCACATAGCGCTTGAATTTCCACTATCCTCCTTGAATGTTAAAAAAATTATTATTGTCGATGACTTCATCTTGGAAAAAGCTACGTACCTTGATTTGGTTAATTTTCCTTCCTTGATTAAAATTGATATTTTAAATGATGGTAAGGAAAAATTTGTTAATAAAAATCTTTGCGTTGACAAGTTTGAAGATGAAGTAATGTTTAATCGGCAAATGCAAAACTCGATTCTACGTGACAATGGACTTTCATATAAGCATCTCAATTTAGTCGATTGTGGTGATTATGTGAATCATTTACTGCCTTGTTTGAAATCCTCGAGTTTTTGTAAATCTATTTTGAAGATCGTAAATAGTTTTGATTGTATGTTGCCGTGTATGCAAAAATCCTTTTGATTTGACATGTTTGACTTAATGAAACCTTTGCTACATTTCGGCATAAGTATTCAAACTCGCGTGTTTAAACACGGAATCTGTTTTGGTTCCTTTTGTGGGAAAATCAAGCATCATCGATTGTGTGTGAACAATTTCTATTGTTTTGATACTTGGTTTTTGAATAAGGAAATGAAATTTGACAATTTTTTTTCAATATAAATTCGTTCCTTAAATAATTTCTATCGTTGTATATGAAGTTTGCGTTTCATTTTGAAAAGGTTAATTCAACCATGAAGCTTTGACTAGACTATATTCCCAAGGAGAGAAGATTTGTGATCATTGAATAAGGTAAAATCAATCTTTGTCTTCCAACTTCTAAAGGTAAGACTCTTGAAATATTTGAAACGTCTTTGTTCTCCTCGGATGGTGATAAAAATCGCGTTGATGATTTAGCTTTTGTAAAACACTTGGATCGTGACGTGCTTAATTGTTCTATTTTGCTTAATGATGATCTATCTGTTTTTATTGTTAATAAAAAGATTCTTGTTTTCGATAATTGTGATGATGCATTTGTGGGTGAGTCTATAGTTAATCGTCCAATGCACGGTTTGATTATGCGAATTCATGAACCATGTGAATCTTTTCAATTACCTGTTTGTGATGATTACGTCTACCTTTTGATTTTCTACTCGCATTCCGATCATGACTTGTGGAAACAATTTAAGTTGTTTGAATGCCATGAAACCTATTCAAATTTGTTTCAAACATTTGACGAGGCATCGGCGAGTAAATTAGTTTGCTTGCATGATTGTAAACATGGTAATTTGAATATGTCCATTCGCATGTGTTATACTTGTCTTGCTATGCTTATGCTTGGACTGCTAGTTTGTTTGGATTACTTTTGGCTAACTCATGGTTATAAATTTTAGATTACTCATTTGCCATTCACCCCATTCATCCAAGGCAAACCTAGCAAACATTTTCGAGTAAACCAATGGCTCGACTTGAGGACAAGTCCCTTTGAAGAAGAGGGGATGATACCGCACGGTCGAGGACTATTTCAATTCGAGCAAGGAATTTACGAGACCGTGCGAAATGACTTTGAAACTAGCTCAGGCTAGCAATTCAAGGATTTTATGCACCTTAATGCAAGCTAATTTTAGCTCGAACTCAGCTCCCAGAGCTCCGTCTTGCTCGAATCAGCTCACATGAGCTTAATTCAGCTCATTTTAGCTCGATTTAATTTCTTTTCAGCTCATTATTTTATTTGCTGGAATAAATTAGTTTAAGTATTTAATTAATTTAGTTAAGTGCTAAATGTGTTTTTAAGCTATTTAATGTGTCCAAATAATTTCGGTATTAATAGGTGTAAGTCATTTAATTTGTCTAAATTCCTACAGCAATTTAAGTTGTCTTTAGGCCATTTAATTTGTCTTAAGTCCTACAGCCATTTAAAGTGTCCTAAGCTAAGACAACTTAATTAGGTTCATTGAAAGTGTTTGACCGAATTAATGTGCTTGTGTTAATGTGTCATAAGCTGCAAAATTAATGTGTTCTAAAATGAATTTATTTGGTCCAGGTACATGGCATGGACGGCACAATAAGTGAGCTGATGGTTCAACTCTTCAAAGCATCATTTCGTGGACCTCAATGGACATAGCAACTGATGTGAGATGGCCCGGGTAGATTCGAGTCGTTTCACAAGAATGCCCGATCGTCGACGAGGAGAAGTTAACTGATACGATCCCGAATCTGTCGATTAATCCGAGTCTATGGTTGCCCGATCGTTTAAAAGAGAAAGTACCGTTCAGGTTTGGAAAGATGTTGGATATTAGATTAAGTGTAGTTAAGGGTGACAAAGTTAGGCTTAAAAGAAGAAAAGTTATTCGAAATAGGAAGGTTCGGTTATGAAGGAATAAGGAGGTTGGTGATTGGTTTGAAAACGTGTTCTTAAGAACAAGAGTGAACCAACACTTCAATTGAAGGTTGACCCGAAACTTATAGGTCCTTAAGTGGTTTATGAAAGAAGAATGGGAAACCTCGACCCACTATCTAAAGAAGATAGGAACCTCGGTATAATTGGTGTCAAACGCCACACAAAATCGTGATAAGTTCGGTCAAACAAAAATGGGTTGATGCCACTAACTAGTTAGATAAGTCAACGAAGTCTTTGGACGAAATTTGAGAGAAGAATTTCTCACCAAATTGGCAGCAATTCATTAAGTTATCAAAAAGTCCCTTCAAAATGGCTGGTTACACATATTTATAAGGATAGAAAAGCTAGCTGAAAGGTCACATCTCAATGTGCTAATTAAAACTGAAATTAAACTCAAGACTCTTGATATTCTTGTAACAATTTACTCCATGCTTGAATTCACTTTAATTCAGCTTGAATGATCATCCTTGAATGCTTAAAATGTCTCTTGAGTTGTCCCTTGGCTAGCTGAAAAGACACCAGCAACTAAATGGTGTTTTGAATGCCTGTTTTCATCTTTAAATGAGCAAAAACTGCTGGTAGGTGAAATAGGTTGCTGCCGAATTTAAGAAGAGTAAAAATGCTCTTTAAAACTCCTTAATTGATGTATTAAACATCCCTTATAACAGCCACTTTGTTTGTAACCAAAAATCACCTAAAAAGTCACTTCAATTAAGTTGTAACAGCCTTGAAATGTAACGGTTGTGAGCTGAAGAGACACATGCAATAAACACATTAAAATGAACTTATTAAACATAATTAAACACTAATTAAACTCAAACACATTAAACACTTGACTTCAATAAATGAACTAAAAGTAAAGACATCAATTAATGTAGCAACTAGTTTAATTATAGAAGCAGAATTAAACAAACTTAAACTCATGCTCCATTAAATTATCCTAGTAACTAGATTATTTAAATAAACTTCTTATTAAACACAACTTATTTATTTAAACTAAACACCTTTATTTTAAGCTAATATTTAATTTAAAAGTTTGTATTCAGTAAAATAAAAATGCATGAGCTAAATCGAGCTAAACACAAGCTGAATGAGCTGAATGTGAGCTTATTTCAGCTTGCAAAAGCATGCGCATTGGGCTTATTGAGCTAACCTGATTCTCCTCGTTTTGTCCAGCCAATGACTTGCTCCACATTTGCTCAACTAAGGCCGAGATAGCCTCTTTGAAATGTTTTGCTCGTGCTCGGGTGATGGGACCTTGCGGAAATTCAAATGGCTCTTTGTTTGAACTTGGCGCGACCCGACACGTGGCCGTGTCATCCTCCCCCTCTTAGAAGTGATTTGTCCTCAAATTGGAATCTGCATCAAAGAGAGATAAATCAGACACATTAAAAGTTGCACTTATATTATACTCACCCGGTAAGTCGAGTCGATAGGAGTTGTCGTTAATTCGCTCCAAAACTTGGAATGGACCGTCACCACGCGACAATAATTTGGACCTTCTTTTGGCTGGAAATTGCTCCTTCCTCATGTGAACCCAAACCTAATCCCCGGGTTCAAATATGACTTGTTTTCGCCCTTTGTTGGCCTTGCGCACATATTGCTCTGTCCTAGCCCCGATATTAGCTTTAACTTTTTGATGTAATTGTTTCACATAGTCCACTTTCCTCTTTGCTTCTACATTAATAATTTGATCGTTAGGTAATGGAATTAAGTCAAGAGGAGATAAAGGATTAAAATCATAAACTATTTCAAATGGAGAGAATTTAGTAGCAGAGTGAATAGTTCAGTTATAAGCAAACTCTATGTGAGGTAGACACTCCTTCCACGACTTGAGATTTTTGCGAATAATGGCCCGTAGCAGGGTGGATAGTACGTGGTTCACCACTTCGGTTTGGCCATCCGTTTGGGGATGACATGTCGTGGAGAATAAGAGCTTCGTGCCTAACTTACTACAAAGTGTCCTCCAAAAATGGCTAAGTAATTTTGCATCACGGTCGGACACTATCGTCTTCGAAATTCCATGCAACCTGACAACTTCTTTAAAGAAGAGGTTAGCAATATTAACAGCATCATCAGTTTTTGAAAACACAATAAAATGAGACATTTTTGAAAACTGATCTACTACTATAAAAATGGAGTCTTTCCCGGTTCGAGTTCGCGGTAGACCTAAGATAAAATCCATTGATAGATCAACCCAAGGCCCTTCGGGAATAGGCAAAGACGTGTATAGCCCATGTGGGTTAACCTTAGATTTTGCCTTCTTACAAACCATGCATCACGAACATATTTTCTCGACATCCCGTTTCATCCGTGGCCAAAAGAAATGTTCTTACAGTACGGCCAGGGTCTTTGCAATGCCAAAATGGCCCATGAGACCACCACCATGCGCCTCGAGTACGAGCATTTCTCGCACGGAACTTTGCGGGATACAAAGCTTACCTTCTCAAAAAAGGAAGCCATCAAACCTAAAAAACTTATCGACAGTAGCATGTTCACTCAATTTATATACATCCCCAAAATCTGTAACACCCCTAACCCGTATCCGTCACCAGAATGGGGTTACGGAGTATTACCGAACAAAACACAACTTCTGGATATTTATGAACATATATAGAAATTAAATCATTCAAAAATCATCAAATATTAAAATAAACCGAAATTACTATTTGATACTCCTATAATAAATATCAAATATAATATAAAGATTATTTAATAATTAAAACACATTAACAAAGTCACAAGCTAACTCATATCTAACTATTTTATTTATTAAAACATAAATCACTATTCATATGGTCATTTCATAAACTTAAACTTAATATTAAACAAGCTTAATAATTATACTCTATTTAATGTCAACTGTTATTATACTTTAATCAATTCAAGTTAAAACATCTCAAGTCTATTTTATAAACCACAACTTATCCGTAACTTAACATATAACAATATTACTCAAATTCGCATTTATACTTTTCTTGACATATGATAGCCGAACCATACTCATTTTAATCTATACTCATTCACCATATTCAAATATATATATATATATACCTAACATAAACATCATTTATCCATAGCACAAAACATCATAATCAAACATACTCAAACTCAACTAAACAAAACAAATTCAAACTAATATGTTACGCCATTTTCGCATGGCTTTATATACAAACACTTTCAAAATAATCTAATTCCAAGGCTAGCCTATACATGCCATAAGTCTGATTTCAATTTATAAAAGTACCGAAACAGTTGATAGTGTGATGAACTTTGCTGACGATCCCCGAGCCTGTAACTTGAGTCCAAAAAAAATCTATAAAACAGAATAAACATAACACACAAAGTAAGCTACTTTAGCTTAGTAAGCCTTAAGCAAATTAAACAATAAATGCTTAATATCATTTCAATACTAAATCATTTAAATCAAATAATTCAACTTGTACATTTGTAATCACATTTAATTTCAAGCTTTCAATTCCATACCTATATAACATATAAATTCATAGAATAATTTCTCTTTAACCGAATGCTTATATAATCAAAATATTTACTCATAATCCAACCTTCCAAAATCAAAATGTCATTATATAACCAAATGTATAAACATTCATATACTCAAGCTCAATTATTATAATATAGCATCACATACACAAACTATCCATGTGGTCGAATATACCTGGTCTTGTATACACATATTAAAAGACCAAAACCAAAATATTCATATCATTCATTTATAAAACCGAGAACACATATTATAATCATATATATAAACTTCATTTGTATCACATACAATTTGTAATAAATAACTGGAGTACTTGCTTACCTTATTTTAAATTTGGTAAGAAGTTAATTCATACTGGCCATTTAGATTGATTAACATACTCAAATACCACATCAGCATGAAATCTTTTAGGCATAAGCTTATACGTAATCACCGGCATAAAGCCCGCTAGGCCTTAAGCCTGTATCACACACACCAAGACAAAGCCTGCTAGATTAAAGTCTGATTTTATACACCGACAATAAGCCTGCTAGGCATAAAGACCGATTTAATTCACCAGCACAAGGCTTGCTAGGCCCAAAGCCTGAATATCAATATTATAGAACTGTCTCATACACATTTCATATATCAAATTTTTTTCCAGATTTTTCACATAATTCATACGGACTTTCAAATGTTATATCTCAATCAATATAAACTCAAACACAATATTTTTATGTTAATTCACATTCGGCAAGCTCACTAATAAGTCCACAATTACAATTCAGCATATTACTAAGCTACATTCAAAATTAACGATGTTTAATTGCTTTAAGACTTACCTCGGATATCGACGAATGATGTAATCGGCTATTCGACTATTTTTATTTTTCCCCGATCCAAGTCTGATTTCTTTGGTTCTTGATCTAAACATATTCAAATTAAGCTCATTCAAACATATTTTCATTCAATTTAGTCCAAAAAACAGATAAATGGGCAAATTACATTTTTACCCATAATATTTTACATTTTCACAATTTAGTCCCTATTACACAAAACACAAAATATTCAAAATTTGACTACACTATAGTTGGGCCGAATTTTACCCATATTCATACAAGTCTATACATGTCATTTATTTTGCATTTTAGTCCCTCAATTTATTATTTTTGCAATTAAGCCCTAATTACTCAAAATCACCAAAAATCTCAATACAAAACATGTTAATCTAAAACATATATTTCATATTTCATCAACTAACAACAACAAAAATCACAACTAATCATCAATGGCATATCTCAAAATCTTTATTAAATTCTAAAATTAGGGTATGGGCTTGATAGTATACTAAGCAACGATCTCAAAAATGTAAAAATTATCGAAAACCGAACAAAATCACTTACCCAATTAAGCCTCCAAAGTGCCGAACCTTAGATAGCTTTTCTTCTTTTATTTTCCTTTTATTTTCGGTAAAGATGAACATATAATGGCTTTGTTTTATGTTTGTTTTATTAATATTAACATAAATTATTAAATACCATTTTTAACCTTAATTAAAACATTAAAAATTTACATATATCAAGGCTGTAACATCCTAAAATTTGGGAATTTATGTTTTACATTATACCATACGATAGGCTAGTCAATAGTGTTAATTGTGTATGTTTAGGGGCCCTAAGAAGACTTGGGATTGGGTTGGGCCTTAGCAAAATTTTTGTGTTTAAGTACTTTAAGGAGAGAAGGTAAGTGGCATCAAGACTTAAGGAAATAAATGTGTATTTTGCTAGCACAAGTGGAGCACATGGTGGAGTGGTGTGGCGTCAAGTGGAGAGCATTGAGGGAAGGGGTTTGAATCCCATCTATTGCAACTTTTGGGATTTAAATTTTTTTGAGCTTCTCAAGTGTTGTATGGTAAGTGTCAGCCATGGCATCAAAGAAGGAAAGGAAGACTTTTCTAATGTTGGAAAGAAGACTAAGAAAATATGGTAAGGAGGAAAGCAAGGGAAAAAGAAGGAAATAAATAAAGGAAAGGGATAAGGTGGGGGAAACATGTTGGCCAAATCTTAGGGAGGTGTTTTGGAAAGAAATTTTGGTCAAACTTAATCCTTTTGGTGCTTGGGATACACGGTTTTGTTGGGAGAAAAAGAGGAGCCGAATTTTCCTAGCCTATTTGCAAGTTTGCGCATGAAAGGCCTATTTTCTCTTTTGAACATTTTTGGTGCTCTTTTCCAACCTTTTTCCTTTGTTGCCAAAACACAAAATGACCAAAACACTCAAAGCATTTTGCTCACTTTTTCCTTTGTGTTAGCCGAATTACCTAACACTTCTTTTTCCATCTCTTCTTTTCTTTTTACCATTTCTTCAACCTTTCTAACTTTTTCCTAAATCGACATTACCTTATGACCGAATCTTCTTTGTTCATTTCTCCCAATAGCCGAATCCTCTTAGTCACTATCTCGTCTCCATTCTTGCATGTTGGACATTTCTCTTTGGTTGAACGGGTAAGGGGCTTCATTCTATTCTTATCTTTATTCCTAGCCGAATGTGTGTTCATCACTATTCAGTTGTTCTACTTGTTTCTAAACCGAAATATCATTTTCTCTTACTCCCTCATATCTTGATCATCTTCTTTTCGTAGTGTTCTAGTGGGTGGCTGAATATCACATCCTTGCCGATTCATCTCTAGTCTTAAGTCCATCGGTGGAAGTCAGATCTATTATCGTTAAGGTAAGGAGTTTCTTTATGGATTATTTCGATCTCTCAATACTTGGTTATTCCGTTAAAATGGAATGATAGATTTGACTAATCGATTGTTATAGGGATTAAATCGCTCGTTTTCTCTACTCGTTGGTTCTTCAAAAGTAGTGGTAAGTCGAATCCTATCCCTAAACAACTACTTTCTCTCATAGTAGTATTTTACTGACCGAGACTTTTTCAATGGAGGCAAGTGGTAACGATTTGAAAGGAAAAGCAATAGGAGAACACAAAAGGAGTGGATTTGCAATTCCTACTCCTAAGTTCAAACATAGGGCGGTATCTGCAGTTCAGGATTTCCCACCGGGTTGTGGACCATCATCCGGTGAGAATAGACAAATTGTGGTCGTTCACGATACTAAGGGTAAGCATTTCATTAGATTGTCTGATTTAGATTAATAAAACCTCGTTTGTTGGTTAATCGAGTGTAATGGTGATTTAGGTGCCGACAATCAAGAAGGTTTAGTCCTTACCGTAATCAGGTGTGTAATCTCACACTAAAATCTCGTAGATTCGAGATTCAATATTATGTTGGAAAAATAGATCGTTATTATTTACAGAGTTAAAAATCGTAATATGGCATAAATCGAGTAACTTGCCTAAATTAATATTATTTCTAAAGATCTGTCAAAATCGGTATTAAATTGCTAAATTACGAAGATGCCCCTAAGGGCCGATTTACCAAAATGCCCCTATGGGCCGATTTGCTAGAATGCCTTAGTGGGCCGAATTATTAAAATGCTTTAATGGGCTGAATCACCAAAATTGTTCAATAGAATAATGGTTGTTATATAAATATGGATATTTTATTTAGTTATGTATGTTGCATCTTTTTTTCTTTTTACATTTTGCATGGGATGGGAAAATTGTATGAAGAGCAGTGTAGCCTGGTGGCATTGCCACAAATTGTTTATTATTGTGCCTAAATTATGATTTCAGTGGCTTGACCACAAAAATAAAATGCTATAGCAGTTTGACTGCAAATTTGGTGTGAGCGACGGGGTGGGTTGACTTGATCCCTACAGGTGTGATTGACTGGTCGGGGGTGTGATGGATGGATGGGTTGGGTTGCATACATTTACTTCATATAAATATTTTTATGTAAATGGGCTTCGGCCTAAGAATATGCTATATGGGCTTAGGCCCAAGATTATGCTATGTGGGTTTAGGCCCAGTGGATGACGGTAAGGAGATTATGCACTGAGTTCTAGTAACTCACCCCTTTTTCTTAATCCTTGCAGGTAATGCTCAGTGATGTGGACTTGGGCCATGGATGACTCGGTGGAGGCCATACTTTAGAAATGGTGTTTTCGAACTTTAGCAAATTTTCATTCTCGGCTTTATTTCATTACTTTTACTATTTTGGGTTTAAAGTTGTAATAAGGCCTCTGGGATAGACTTTAATTTGCTTTATGTTTGGATGTATTTATTATTTTTCTTAAATTGTTTTAAATGGGGATTTTTCTAAAATCATAAATAACGGTTTTCCAAAGTTGAGTAACAAAAGGATTTTATAACATATTTATAAATAATTTAACTCGGATTCTCTTTTGGATTATCAACAATATTTTCAAAAGTCACGGTTTTAAAATATCACAAATTTGAATATCAATTCTTCAATTAACCTCTCGAGATTAGTAGTATTTTTATCGAATATTTTTAATCAAACTAGTTTTCTTAATTATAACCAAATAATACCTATTTTAGTACGAATTACAAGTTCTTAATACGTTTTATTCAAGTGACATGTCAGATCCGGTCGTAATGCATGGGCCGGGTTTGGGGTGTTACATTGTAACATCCTGAAATTGGGCCTAGTAGGATTGGGCCCAATAGGCCTTGAGCACAGTGGCGTTTAAAGTTTTTGAGATCAAGAGATCTTCATTAGTGCAAGTTGGACCTATTAGGTGAGTGATTTTGGAAGGTTAGGGGGCTTCTATGAAGTCCCGAGATTAAGCTTGGGCTTAGGAAAAATTTTAGTTTCAGGTGAATAAAACCCTGGGAGTTAGTAGGTAGGCTTTAAGAATAAAATATGGGAAAAAATGACATAAGTGGAGTGTGTGGTGCAGTGGCAAAGTGACGCCACTTAGGGAGCAAGGGGGTGACGCCACAAGGAAGGAAGTAGGTCCAAGGTTCAAGGCGTGGAACTTGCATTTCTTTTAGATTATTTTGTTAAATGGATTTAGGCCTTGGCCATAGACTTATATTTAGTTGCGCATGGTTATAGACACAAGAGGAGCTTGTGGCTTAGTGGCAAGGTGGCGTTACAGCTGGCAAGAGGTCTGAGGTTCAAGTCTCAGGATCAGCAAGGGAGTATTTATTTTGCGAATTGGACGGTCAGAGTTTGAGTTGGATTTAAACTCTGCTAGCGGAGGGATCCCACATCGGAAAGATACAAAGAAGGAAGGTAAGAAGCTAGCTATATATAGAGCTATCTATGATGGGAGGAAGGATATATCTTGGCGGGCGTTTGGGCACAGGAGTGTTCGGAGTGCGGATTAGCACCAGATTCCTATCAGGTGTGTACTCTCTCTACTCTAGTTGTAGAGCGGTAAATTGCCGAATGCCGGTCACACGGCGATAGTAGCCACACGAGCGTGTGAGCACACGTGTGGGGGCTTCGACGCGATAGTTGAGGCCATCATTAGTGTTCTTGTGGGTTGATGTTGTTTGGGCCACGATGGGACAATAGGGGCCGAGTGGGTCCAATGGGCCCGTGGGCCCATATGAGTAGATTGTATGATTGTGTAGTATATATTAGACTGGACTAGGTGAATCTCATATCTGTGGCTAAATTTGTGCTAGTTGGGCCACACGAGCGTGTGGGCTCGAATAGGCCGAAATTAGGTTTTAGGCCCAATAGTCCGGTAACAACAGAAAGTGCTAGCTGAGTCGCTCGGGGCGACATTAGGCCTTCAGAAAGATCATTACAGGTGCGAAATTACTGAAATACCCTCGATAGGTAAATTACGAGAATACCCTTGGTAGGTAAAATTACTGATATACCCTTAGATGTTGATTAGCTTGATTACATTGTATTCCGTTTATCTGATTATGATGGTAATCCATGTTATACGTTATATTTGATATATGTTTTGCATACATGACATACTGCATACACGAATTATTATGTCATATTGCATGGGTTTGGAATATGATGCGAAAGGGGAAGTGTTTGAGACTGTCACGGTGGTTTGGTACCACGAGTGGGTTGGCCCCACATATATCTGATTTAGTGACCATGTCTCGGTGGCTTAGTGCCACGGTGGTTTAATACCACGTATATACGATTTAGTGACTCGTCCCAGTGGTTTGGTACCACAGTGGGTTGGCCCCACATATATTCATCAGGGATTGTCACGGTGGTTTGATACCACGGTGGGTTGGCCCCACGTATGATAATAGAGACTCTGTCACGGTGATCTAGTATCACGGTGGTCTGGAACCACGAGTGGCTTGGTGCCACATATGAGGTGTGTAGCGGATGGAAGGTTGATTGTAGAAATCCCCACGGTGTGTTGGGCTGGTACGGGTGGCGTGTAGAGGATGGAAAATTAGGTTGGGCTGGGCTGCATTGTATACATGTGATATACGCTATATTGAATGGGCTAAGGCCCAATGTGCATCTATGGGCTTAAGGCCCAAATTTCATTTAATGGGGATTTACACACTGAGTTTTCGTAAACTCACCCCTTCTACTTTAACTTTTGCAGGTAATCCTTAGCTTGAGGATTTGGAGCCGAGGTGGACTCTGGGGTGGCCATACGTCGTCACTTCAGTAAATTAAGTGTTATTTTCTTTTAAATTTCATTTTAATTTGGGTTTATGTTCTGTAATAAGGCCACTGGGATTTTAATTTGGTTTTTATTTTAATGCGGTTATTATCTATGAGGAAATAATCAATACGGAGTTTTCCTAAAAACACAAATAACTAATTTCCAAAATATTAATGAACGGTTCACAAACTACTGATAATCAAAACTCAAAATTTTTAAACGATCGCGAATTTTTTTAACTACCTTTCCTTGTGACATACCAGATCCGGTCGTAACGTGTAGGCCGGGTTTGGGGTGTTACATACATTTTATGGCATCAGAGCTCGGTTGCAAAACTCGGCTGTGGTTTGGGTTCAAAAATGTTTTCCAAAACTGCTTGAAATCCGATTTATAAATACATGTTTTAGAGGAAGTATGGCACCATGAGCATCCGGCACCAAGTCAGTAAGTATTTATTTTCATTTTATTATTGTGATATGACTGTGGAAAGAAAACTCCACAAAATAGAAATACTTTATAACTTTTAGCTTTAGGAGTTGAAACTATAGAGATTGAGACCTTAGATACATTTTGCGAAAATGACTTTACTTCCTATACTCCATAAAACATTGTTTAATAAACATTGAATAGTATACTGAATCATAAGACTTTTAATCAGATTAAATCGACTTAGCAAACATGAGCGCTAGAGGACGTGGACGCGGTAGACGTGGCCGTGGTCGAGGCTGAGGTGCTAGAGTTGTATCTGAGGCATCGGGACATATGCCGAAAATGGACGCACCTGCATCACCAGTGACTGAAGCTGGGTTACATGATCGAATGAGAGAGGACGACGCTCTATCCCAAGCGATGTTGCGGGTACTGGAAAGGGTTGCTGGGGCAAGAACTGGGTCGATAGCTCGTGGGTCGATATCGGAGTGACTCAGATCGAATGGGGCTGAAGTCTTTAGAGGTATTTCGGGTGTAGCCCCTAGTGTAGCGGAGTACTAGCTTGAGGGGTAGAGCGAATTATGACGATCTGGATTGCACAGCTGAGCAGAAACTGAAAGGGGTTGTGTCATTACCGAGAGACGAGGCGTATCAGTGGTGGCTCACTGTTCGAGAAGGCACTCAGGCTGATCGTATTACCTGGGAATTCTTTAAGACCGCATTTCAAGGAAAGTATGTCGGGGCTAGTTATGTAGACGCCCGAAGAAAGGAATTCCTGAATCTGGTTCAAGGAGGTAAATCTGTGGCAGCATACGAGGAAGAGTTTCTACGTCTGAGTCGGTATGCTTGGGGAATAGTACCGACTGATTATGAACGCTGTGTGCATTTTGAGGACGGGTTGCGTGATGAGTTGCGGGTACTGATAGCCCCACAGAAGGAGAGGAATTTTGTGATACAGTCCACCTCGAGAAGATTCGAAAAGTATGCGAATGCCCAATCGTCTACGAGGAGGAGATAAGCCTTTGAAAAATAATATGAGATATCGTTAAGTTGCGGAAGCTTTTTGTTTGAATTTGTTTAGAAAATAGATTAAGTTAGGAATGGAGGTTATGAGAATGAGGGAAACGGTTTAGATGAAGGTAATGATAGGTTCGGAAAAGATGAAGAAAGGAAATGGTATTTGATGGTTCGGTTTAACAATGAAAACAAAGGATAGATGATAATTTGATATTTTGGTGGAAATGGAAGAAAGAACTTAAACAGAAATGATTCAACATAAAGATGTGTCACCCCGGTTTCTATAGCGTTTAAGGTGGGAATATGGAAATCGATATGGACCAAAGACCCGTTATCAAGATGGATAAGAACCAATGGTATAGTTAAATGGAAGAGATACGTTTGACGCCACAAACGAACTTGATAAGTCAAGACGAAACTCGTACGAAAGATAGAGAGGAGAAAAATCTCACTCAGAGAACCAAAGTTCATATAATTTAAATAAAGTCTTAAAACTATCCAACATTCAAAAATAACATGTTTTTATAGCCTCTTTCAATGGCTAGCCGAATGGTTAACTTAATGGCTAAGGATTCAGCCATGAACATGCTAGAAAATTCTAGAACAAATAAGTTCATTAATTGTTTTCACTTAGTTTGAGCTAGCCAAACTTAATGCTACTAGCTAGTCTTTCATTAATGTGTTTAATTTAGCTTAGCATGATATTTATGGTGTCTAGTTCATGCTCTTATCTTGTTCTGCCGAATATACATTAGGATTTAATGTGTTCATGTTACTTGTAGGTTCAGCCAAATGTATTGAGCACATTTAATGAGATTCATGCACGGCTAGGTACATGGAATATAAGAGTTCATGCATGAACGAATTTATGCATGGTGGACTGGCTATTGGTGATCCCTAAGCAGGTTTTGGCCAAGAGTTAAGTTATCAAAGTGACTAAATGTAACATCCTGAAAAGGGCCTATGCATTTTCGGTTTAGTTCTACGAAGTGACATGTTTTATGTACTAAGAATAAATTTTGAATATTTTTGGAAACCCAGAAATGAGTGAAAATAAGTTAGAAATGAACATTTTTGGAAACCTGAAAATGTATGGAAATGTTAAGTTTAAAAATGGAAGGTGAACATTTTTGGAAACTAGGAAATGTAAGGAAAATGGAAAGTGAACATTTTTGGAAACTTGGAAATGTAAGGAAATGTCAAGTTTACAGAGCCGATCGAAAATTTTTGGAAACTTAGAAATGACCTAGAAATGACGAGTTTTAAGGTTTAAAAGGGGAAATTAAGGCAAGGTGGCCTTAAAAGAAAAAGTTTGTGAAATTTGACACACAAACAGCTTGGAAAAGTGGTCCAAGATGCCACTTAGGGCCTATGGAAATGGCGCCATATGCAAGAGGAATGGGCCTGAGTTCAAGTCACTTGGGAAGCAAATAAAGGAGGTTTTATTTTTGCTTCAGGAGTAAGACCGAGGTGGACGGTACATGCTTCTAGAAAGGAGGTATTTTATTTTCATAAATATTCGATTAAAAAGGGTGATAAATAAAGGATTTTTAAATTGGATTATTATGAAGAGATAAATGTTGGATTTAAACTCTTTTATTTATGATAATTAAAGGATAAAGTTATCGATAGAGGAGTGGTGGCCAAGTAAGGGACTCCTTAGATGATAATTTCGGCTATAAAAGGAAGGAGGGCTACTCATCAATTTTTGCTTCCTCCTTTTCTCCGCCGAATTCTTAGTGCTCTCTTCTCTTCTTTGCTTTCTTTTCTTTTGTCAAGCCGAAATTAAGTAATTGTTGGAACCTAGCCGAATATTTTCCTCTCCATTAGAAGCCATAGCCGAATCTCCCTGTGAATCTAAGCAAGGAAGCAATGATCAAGTATTAAAGGGATCTCTCGGGTTTCTACAACCATTCGACTACAAGGAGGAATATTTCGGGATCTAAGGTAAGAAACTATAAGATCCAAAGGTCTTGTTTTAAGTTTTAATGTTAGATTAAACCTAACATGCGATTATAGGAATTTCGACATCCCTAGGAAAGCAAGGATACTTTTCGGGATTTGAGATCACAAAGGTATGTGTTTAAGACATTCGGCCAAAGCCTATTTTAAGTATTTGGATTTATTCCCAAAAGCCGAAACTAACCTATGATGTGTTTTAATGTTGGCCGAATGCAAGAAGGAATACAACAAAGTTTTGGGACTTGATTCTTATGTCAATCGGCAACAAGGTAGGTTTTCAGTATACAAATCCTACTAGGATTTGGTTTTAAAGCCAAAAAGGTTTATTAATGTGTTTAAATGATTGGCCGAATATAGGAGTTAAGGATCTAAATCAGTAGATCGGTTTTTCAGGATTTCAAGGACTTCGTTAAATGAATCAGGTGTGTACCCCACACTAACTTTTAATAAGATTGATGGTAATATGTAAAATATGCATGTTTATAAGAATGTGGATAAGGTACCATAATATGGTACAAAGTACTCAGGTACGTTTCCTACTCCTATTAGGATTACGAAATATGTTATATTTAACATGTGAAATATGATAAGAATGTGAATTTAAGTATGATATGCATGATATGAATAATATGGGTCATTCGGGATATATGAAAAAGGGGAAGTGAATGTGATGACTTCGGTCACATTATCTGAATGTGGTAACTTCGGTTACATTATCTTGAATGTGGTGTCTCATGACACAATTATCTGGTGGCTATGCCACAAATTTTATATGGGCGATGAGCACGTCGATCGCAAATGATCGCCTTCGATGGTGTGTAGCGGATGGAGGGTTGACTTAGTAGTCCCTACTGCGTGTGTGTGCTGGTACGGGGATGTGTAGCGGATGGCACCTAGGTTTGGGTTTGGGTTACATCATCATTTTTTTATCTGTTATATGAATAAGTATTAGATATGAAAAATGTATGCCCGATCTATTGAATTTTAGTGTTGTGTACACATTGAGTCTGTTGACTCACCCTGTTGTGGGACTATTTTTTTGGTGACGATCAATAATGGACCGGGTTCATGGAAGCTTAGGGATGGCTATGCTCAGCTTGAAGTTTTATTCAATATGGATATTTAAATTTATTTAAGTATTTTAATTTTATTTTGGGATTTTACTTGATGTAATAAGGCCATAAGTTACATTTCTTTACTTTTATTTTTAATTACTATGTTACTTAATTATTTTCAATTAAAGTTAAGTAAAATTTATTTCTTTAAAAATAAACCCTAATTGTTTTTTCATCTTAATTAATTGGACTTTAAAATAAGATCAATGGGTTTTTAACTCAAGCCCAACCCAAAACAATAGTTTTTAAAAATCGCACAAGTTTTCCTCCGTAATAAAAGAATTTTGTAACAGACATTTAAGGAACATACCACCCGGTCCGTGCTCGTGGGCCGGGTGTGGGGTGTTTTAGCAAATGCATGAAGGAGTCATTAATGCAAGTGCATGCATGGCTTAATACATTGTATGGAAGGATACATGCACAACTAATGTTCAATGGATGGCAATTGAAGGAGTTCATGTATCAAGGACGTTCATGCAACTGGAGGCTATTTTATGTTCATGTATTTGAACATTCATGGACCGAATTTATGGAAGAACATACCTTTGGACGTTTCTTGCAAGTTCCATGCATATTCAAGTTGTCCATTCAAGTATTCAAGGTACATTTAAGCTTCATTCGGCCAAGGGAGATGTAGGAACACTTAAGGGGCTGCATATTCATGGAATCAAGCTTTCTTCAAGGTTAAGGATGCATGAAAGCATCAAATGAAGCAACATGTTGATTCAGCCATCCATGCATCATCTCCAAACATGCACCGAAATTTTAATGCTTCATTCATGCCCAATCAGCCGAATTTAGCCATGGCATTTTAAGGGATTTTCTTCTAAATTTCTCCAGCATTTTCTAGTTTAATTTTTGCTTAGCCATTAAGGTTTTTTAGTGGCCATTCGGCTAGCACAAGATAGGATTATAAATACTTTGCACATTTCATTTGTAAAAAAAGCTTTTGGATCTTTTTTAAAAATTACATGAACTTTTGTTCACCGAGTGAGATATTCTCCTCTTCGACTTCGTACAAGTATCGTAGACTTATCGAGCTGTGGTTGTGGCGTCTATTACTTGTTATTCCTTTTAATTATATCATTGGTTCCTACTTTACTAAGTAACGGGTCTTTGGTCCATCATCAATATCCATAATTCCACCTTAAGCAAATATAGAAACCGGGGTAACATTTGTTAATGTTAAATCACTTCTTTGTTTAAGTTCATTGTCTATTACCACCTACTCTCATTATCCTTTACCTTTCGTTTGCTAAATCGAATCATTCAAACATCATCTTCTTTCTTTCCATCCCTTAACCGAACCTATCCCTTTCATTCCACTATATCATTCCTTTCATTCCTAACTTAAAAACCATTTCCGAAAGCAAACTTATTCAAGCTTCCGCAAATTCAACCTTAATCCTGAATAATTTCTCGAAGGCTTAGAATTCATCCTCATAGATGATTGGGAACTTGCATACATTTCGACTCTTCCCGAGGCGGACTGTATCATCTGGTATCAGAGCTATAAAACGAGGAGTTTTCGACGACGACGAGAGCCAGAATAGGTTCGTGAAGAAATAGAAAAAAAATCAAAAAAAAAGTTCAAGTTGTAATTTTTCTTTCTCTTTGTATTATTTAATGTATTTGGAGTAAAAAAAGAAAAAAAACGAAAATTCAAAAAGAAAAAGAAAAAAAATCGAAGTAAAAAAAAGTGTGAAGTTTTGCAAGTTTTGCTTTGTTTTCATACTCTTCTTCTTTCCTGATCCTCAAGCCATCCTTCTTCACCCCATCGCCCCACATACTTTCTTTTTCTCTATTTTAGCCTCCCCTAAACCTAACATCAATCCCTTGTTACCCACTTTGAAGCTGACCCTCAAGCCACGATTAGTCTTTCGAAACGAAGTACGAAATTGTGAGAGCGAGAGAGAGCAGTAAAAGGCACGAGTGTAATCATCAAAGAAAAAGCCTTATACGAGTGAAACACGAGTGTGAGTGATTTTTTTTTCTTTGTGAGTGACTTGTGAGGTTTTATGGTAAAGCATTTTAAATTTTGGATTTATTTTCTTTCTTTATAACGATATTCCTTTTCAGTAATAAATATGTTTCAAGATGAACTATCCACCTAAGACTTCCAATTCTTGGTAAATGAAATGGACCGAATGCTCGAGAGGAAACTAAGTCCAATACAAAGGCGTTTGAACCGAGCAAAGGAAAAGGTTCGACGAAAGCACACTACAACGAGTCGAGAAACGGAGTGGCGACCATCCCAGAGACCCACTTTCGATGAATACTTGAGAAAAGATTTCCGTCATGACTACCATCCGACATCGACTTCGAGATCAAGAGATTTCTCTCAAGCATCCTCGTCATCAAGAAGTCCATCATTCAATGACTATGTGAGAGAGGATTATTATCGAGACTTGTATTCATCAAGGCCTTTGAGACAACGAGAAGAAAGTAACGAGTACAAGGCTTTTTGACAACGCGAACGAGAAAGCACAAGCCATTCTTCAAGAAATTCATCCATGAAGAATCTTTCAAGAAGAAACGATTGTGATATCTATGAGAACATTCTCTCGATCCTTGAGTCAATTTTTTTATTTCGATTCTTCTGACTCATCCTATTGTTGTAATGAAAAAGAATGTGAAAAAGAATGTGAAAAAGAAGGAAAATAAATTGAAAAAGAGTTCGTGAGAAAAAGAGAAAAAGAAAAAGAAAATGAGAGAAAAGAAAATGAAAATGAGAAAGAGGAAAAAAAGATTGAGAAAGAAATTGAGATAGATGAAGAGAGTGTTGAATTAACTAACCCATCAGAACTTTGTTCTTCTTTTGTTTCTTCTTTTCAGGAATCTGAGAAGTCGAGCAATGAAAATCTTCAACTCCAATACCTTCCCGACGAGCGACGTTTTCGTGTGATCAATAAAGGTAAAATTGAAAACGAAGTCAAACCACATGAAATTGAAGGTAAGGAAGGTAAGTGTTTTGAGATAATTCTGTCTCCACTAAACTTTGCTAATGAATGTGAATATGTGGATAATACCATCATTTTCCATTCCTCCATCCCTTGTGATAATTTAAATGATGGTAAGACGAATATATTTCATCATTGAGGAGTAACGAATGTTCAAGACTCGATAAGGTATGATGATGACTTTTCTTTTAATCTCCAATTGTTTGATTGTGGGTTTTACGAGATTTGTTCATTATCTAATACGGAATCGATAAGTCTTTGTAAATCAGTTTTGAAACATGTTAAGAGATTTGATCGTTCAATATTGAGAATGCACAATTCATATTGGTTTAACATGTTCGTTTCATCGAAACCATTGTCCCATCTTGACTTAAATAGTCAAACCTATGTTTTTAAACCGGGAATTCGTTCTGATTTGCATTGTGGGAAATTCAAGTATCACCTGGTAAGTTTGAAAGACTACTATCTTTTTGATATTTGGTTTTTGAGTAATGTGGCAAGATTTGTTCATTTTGTTTTCAATTTTTATTCGCTCTTTAAACAAATTTTGTGGTTGTACATGGAATTCGTGTACATGGAGTTCCCATTTCGTTTGAAAAAGATTGATGCGCGAGCAAAGCCACGACTACACTACGATTCTGAGGAGCGAAGGTTTGTGCTAACGGAGAAAGGTAAAATCGATAATTTTCCTTCTACTCCCGAAGGTAAGACACTTGAGACCTATGAATTCCTTTTGTTCTCTTCTGATGGTGATCAACATCATGTTAATGATTTCATTTTTGCAAAACATTTAGATCATGAAATGCTTAGCTGTTCTAATTTTCTTGCTCATGATTTATCTGTTTCGGATATTGAAAGAACACATGATGCTGAATTCATTTTTGTAAAGCATTTAGATCTTGTTATGTCCAAATGTTCCATTTTGCCTTGTAATGGTCTATCTACTTTAATGATTGATGAAAAGATACTTGTGTTCGATAATCATTATAATTCATGTGCAAGTGATTTCGTATATCCCTCAATACAAAATTTGGTTGTTTCATGTCGAGTATCAAATGCACTTTTTCATCTATTTGCTTGTGACGATCATATATATCATTTGATGTGTTACTCGCATGATAATGTTGTTTTGAGAACTCTGTTAAAATCATACTCATGTTTTGAAGTCTATTCACTTTTGTTGCAAAAAGTTGATAAGGCTTTGTTACTTTTATCTGATAAAAAGTTTATGCCCGTGTGCGTGCAAACTAGTTGTTTTGTTTTGCTTATGTTTGGCTTGCACAAATGTTTGTTAACTTGTGGTTACCTTTTTTAGGTACTACGATTATCATCCGTTTTGTTTGATCGAGGAAAGTCGAGCAAGGAGAATTTTATTCGAGATAACCAGCAGGTCGATTCGAGGACGAATCGTCTTGAAGAGGGGAGGGATGATACGGGTACGCCCGGGGCACCATCGATCTTCAAGTCAACGAGGCTCGACGCCAAAGTCCCACGTGCCGTGGAGCTTGTGTGCATCTTGGTGCACTTCCAAATTGAGCCAGATTAGCTCAATCGAGCTTAATTTGAGCTCACTCGAGCTCGCTCCAGCTCATTGAGCTGATTGCTTTTAATTTAATATTTTAAATAAATTGCATCATTAATTTATTTATTTTCCTACAGCTCAATTAAAGTTCAATTAAATACGGTTCAGCTTGATTCCAGCTCCCCGAGCTCCGTCCAACTCAATTCAGCTCCTTTGAGCTTATTTCTGCTTGTTTGAGCTCAACCGAGCTTACTTTCAGCTCGTTCTTTATTTCAATAAATTAAATTAAGTTTGAGTTTTATACTAATTAGTTTGCTACAGCTCATTAACGAAAATCCTAGCTCAAATAAGTTCATTAATTATTTTCACTTAGTTTGAGCTAGCCGAACTTAATGCTACTAGCTAGTCTTTCATTAATGTGTTTAATTTAGCTTAGCATGATATTTATGGTGTCTAGTTCATGCTCTTATCTTGTTCAGCCGAATATACATTGGGATTTAATGTGTTCATGTTACTTGTAGGTTCAGCCAAATGTATTGAGCACATTTAATGAGATTCATGCACGGCTAGGTACATGGAATATAAGAGTTCATGCATGAACGAATTTATGCATGGTGGGCTGGCTATTGGTGATCCCTAAGAAGCTTTTGGCCAAGAGTTAAGTTATCAAAGTGACCGAATGCATGAAGGAGTCATTAATGCAAGTGCATGCATGGCTTAATACATCGTATGGAAGGATACATGCACAACTAATGTTCAATGGATGGCAATTGAAGGAGTTATGTATCAAGGACGTTCATGCAAGTGGAGGCTATTTTATGTTCATGTATTTGAACATTCATGGACCGAATTTATGGAAGAACATACCTTTGGACGTTTCTTGCAAGTTCCATGCATATTCAAGTTGTCCATTCAAGTATTCAAGGTACATTTAAGCTTCATTCGGCCAAGGGAGATGTAGGAACACTTAAGGGGCTGCATATTCATGGAATCAAGCTTTCTTCAAGGTTAAGGATGCATGAAAGCATCAAATGAAGCAACATGTTGATTCGGCCATCCATGCATCATCTCCAAACATGCACCAAAATTTTAATGCTTCATTCATGCCCAATCAGCCGAATTTAGCCATGGCATTTTAAGGGATTTTCTTCTAGATTTCTCTAGCGTTTTCTAGTTTAATTTTTGCTTAGCCATTAAGGTTTTTTAGTGGCCATTCGGCTAGCACAAGATAGGCTTATAAATACTTTGCACATTTCATTTGTAAAAAAAGCTTTTGGATCTTTTATAAAAATTACATGAACTTTTGTTCACCGAGTGAGATATTCTCCTCTTCGACTTCGTACAAGTATCGTAGACTTATCGAGCTGTGCTTGTGGCATCTATCACTTGTTCTTCCATTTAATTATACCATTGGTTCCTACTTTACTAAGTAACGGGTCTTTGGTCCATCATCGATATCCATAATTCCACCTTAAGCAAATATAGAAACTGGGGTAACATTTGTTAATGTTAAATCGCTTCTTTGTTTAAGTTCATTGCCCATTACCACCTACTCTCATTATCCTTTACCTTTCGTTTGCTAAACCGAATCATTCAAACATCATCTTCTTTCTTTCCATCCCTTAACCGAACCTATCCATTTCATTCCACTACATCATTCCTTTCATTCCTAACTTAAAAACCATTTCTGAAAGAAAACTTATTCAAGCTTCCGCAAATTCAACATTAATCCTGAATAATTTCCCGAAGGCTTAAAATTCATCCTCGTAGACGATTGGGCACTTGCATATATTTTGACTCTTTCCGAGGCGGACTGTATCATCTTGCTACATTAGTGGAAAAAGCTAAGATAGCTGAAGAAGTCAAACACTCGGAACAACAAAATTGAGACAAGGATAGGGGCAAGAATAAGAGAGACTCTGGGTATTCAGGTCGTGCTAGAGGATTTCAGAAAAGGCCCAGGAATGAGGGGCCAGTTCGAGTGGGTGCTCCAGTGCTACCAATCGATTGCGACCTTTTGTGGATTGTGGGAAACTTCACTCGGGTGAATCTTTGGAAGAGAAGCGGTGGTTGTTTTGAGATGTGGATCCAAAGACCATCGGTTTAAGGATTGCCCTCGAGAGCCTGCTCAGACTCAGGTAGTTTGTAATAGATTTGCGTGATCGGTAGGAGGCGCCAGAGTCATGAGAGGAGGTCGGGCCGGTCGAGGTGGTAATGGTGTAAGATGAGGTCAGGGTGCACCGGGTAGAGGTACCGGTAATAGGGGTAACATGAAGGCGAGGCAGCCAGGTTTGGTTTATGCGGTCAGACGTCGAGAGGATGGTGATGCACCGGACGTTATAACCGGTACGTTCTTCATATCTGATGTACCTATTACTGCTTTGATAGATATTGGATCCACCCATTCGTATGTTGCTTGTGCTGTGTCTGGAACTTTGAATATTAGATCTAAGATTATTGCTAGAGAAACAACTATAATTAGCCCTTTAGGATAGTAGGTGGTAGTAAATAAGTGGTTTAGAGATGTGCCCTTAGAAGTCCAGGGGAAAGTATTTATGGCTGATTTGATGGAACTGCCATTCGGCGAGTTCGATCTTATTTTGGGCATAGACTGGTTGGTTAAGCATCGTACGAATTTAGACTGTGCTACAAAGCAGATGGTATTAAGAACTTCAGAGCATAAGGAATTGATGATGATAGCTGAAAGAAGAAACTATCTGTCTAATGTGGTATCTGCTTTAAAGGCAGAGAAGTTGGTGCGAAAGGGGTGTGGAGCATTCTTAGCCTTTACCAGTGCTTTGGATGCCAAAGAGTTGTCGGTTGAGAGTGTTAGAACGGTGAAAGAGTTTTTAGACGTCTTTCTCGAGGAGCTTCCAGGATTGCCTCTAGATCGGGAAGTGGAATTTGGTATTGAGATGTTGCCAGGAACGGCTCCGGTGTCTATTGCCCCTTACAGAATGGTGCCGAAGGAGCTTGTGGAACTTAAGGCTCAAATTCAGGAGTTGATGGATCGTGGATTTATTCGACCAAGTGTGTCACCGTGGGGAGCGCCAGTTTTATTCGTTAAGAAAAAGGATGGATCGATGCGTATGTGCATCGATTATAGGCAATTGAATAAGTTGACGATCAAGAACAAGTATCCGTTACCAAGGATCGATGATCTGTTCGATCAGCTGCGATGAGCTTCAGTTTTCTCGAAGATAGACTTGAGATCGAGATATCACCAGCTTAAGGTCAAGGAGGCAGATATTCACAAGATTGTGTTCTGAACTCATTATGGGCATTACGAGTTCTTAGTGATGCCGTTCGGGTTGACGAATGCACCAGCTGCATTTATGGACATGATGAACCGAGTCTTCCAACCCTATCTAGATCGGTTTGTGGTGGTATTCATAGATGACATCTTGATGTATTCAAAGACTGAAGAAGAGCATGATTCTCATTTACGAGTCGTATTGCAGATATTAAGGGAGAAGCAATTGTATGCCAAATTCAGTAAGTGTGAATTTTGGTGAAGGAGGTAACCTTTTTGGGGCATGTTGTGTGCATCGAGGAATTAGAATTGATCCCGGAAGGTCGAGGTGTATTGGATTGGAAGCCACGAAGTCGCGCGTAAATTTGGAGTTTTCTAGGCTTGGCTGGGTATTACAGGAGATTCATTGAGGGGTTTTCGTTGATTACTGCACCCCTAACTAAACTATTGCGTAAAGGAGTACCGTTTGTGTGGTCGATAATAAAGAAGAGAGCTTTGAGAAATCAAGAAGATTCTCGGCTGAAGCGCCGATTGATTCAACTCGAGGTGGTAAAGAGTTTATTGTGTATTGTGATGCGTCACACACACGGGCTTAGGATGTCTGTTGATGCAAGGGGGAAAAGTGGTGGCATATGCATCTCGTCAATTAAGGCCGCATGAGGTAAACTATCCCACTCATGATTTGGAGTTACCTACAGTGGTGTTTGCTCTGAAGAATTAGAGACACTATCTGTACGGGGAGAAGTCAATTATCTATACGGATCATAAGAGTCTGAAGTACCTTCTTACCCAAAAGGAGTTGAACTTAAGACAGTGGAGGTGGATAGAATTGTTGAAGGATTATGACTTCTCAATCGAGTATCAACCAGGTAAAGCTAACGTAGTGGCAGATGCGTTGAGTCGTAAGGTGATATCGGATTTGAGAGTGATGTTCGCTCATCTCAGCCTTTATGAAGATGGTAGTCTGTTAGCCGAACTTCAAGTGAAGCCGGCATGGGTAAGCCAGATTAAGGAAAAGAAGTTGTTAGATGAAAGGTTGGGTTCTCGACTTCAGCAAGTGAAAAGTGGTGAGATAGGGGATTTTGGATTAAATAGTGATGGAGTATTGTGTTTTCGCGGAAGAGTTTGTATGCCCAAGGATTCAGAATTGAGACAAATGATTCTGCATGAGGCGCATAGTAGCCCATATGCTATGCACCCCAAAGGAAACAAAATGTACCGAGACCTCCGTGAGCAGTATTGGTGGCCAGGATTGAAACGGGAGGTTACTGACTTCGTGAGTAAGTGCTTGACATGTCAGCAGGTGAAGGCGGAGCATCAACTGCCTTCAGGGTTGTTACAACCGGTGAAAATCCCACTATGGAAATGGGAAAGGATAACGATGGACTTTGTTAGTGGGTTACCCTTAACGCCTATTAAGAAAGATTCAGTATGGGTTATAGTGGATCAGTTAACGAAGACTGCTCATTTCCTACTTGTTCGTACGGATTATTCGTTGCAGAAGTTAGCCAATGTAACACCCCGAATTTGGGCCCAGAAGAATTGGGCCCAATGGGCCTTGGGAATGGAAGCGTTTAAAATTTTTGAGATATAAGTATCACTTAGAATATTATTAAGATAGTATCGGGATTAATTGAAGCCTTAGAGTTAGGGGTGACCTTAGGGAAAATTTTATTTTTCTCACTTAGTGGACCCTAGTCTCAAGCATGAGGCCTCATAAGCAGATTTAGAGAAGAGAGGACACAAATGGGCTTGTAGTCCAGTGGAAAGTGGCGTCATATAAGGTTTAAAAGGTGGTATCTATGTCTAAAATACCAAAGTGGGCTTGTGGCCCAATGTTAGGTGGCGCTGCAAAGGAGCTAGAGGGTGGCGTCACTAGTAGATGGAGAGAGAGCCCAAGTGTTGGCCGCATGGAGCCCATGTATCTGGGCCATTTTCGACAATTAAAGGGGAGCTAGTTGGGACGGCAATGGGGCTAGAAAATAGGTGGATTAAATGATTGGGATAATGTGGATATTATGCTGATAATAGTAGGGAGAGGTGGTGTTGTTTAGGCCTCTTCTAAAGGTATGAATAGCTTAGGATAAAGGAGAAAAGATAGGAGCTATCTGCTGAGTGCAGTGTTGGCCAAAATTCCCTCACCTAGAGGAGGGAAGAAATCGATTTCTTTATGGCAAAGGGGTGCCGAAATTTCCCCTATTATTTGATGAGTTGTTAGTTAGCAAGAAGGGCACTTTCAGTTTTTGATAAGTAAGTGCCGAAAGTCTCTATAAATAGGGGTAGTATCTCTTCAATTCCGGCATTTGAACCCTATTCTTTTCTTCATTCTCTGTGCCGAAACTCTCAGTCACTCTCTGCAATTTCTTTTCTTTTGATTTCTTCAAAAGCCGAAAACTCCATTGTTCTTTTCTCTTCTTTCTTCTAAAAGCTGAAACCTCATAATCCTTCCTCTATATTCTTTTGATCCTTGCTAAGGCCGAAACCACCCCTAGTCTGTCGAAATTCTCTTTTCCTCTTCCTACTGATTTCTTTATTAAAAGCCGAATCATCATAGACTTCTTTGAATCATCTTCACTTCTTGACTTTCGCAAAAAGTTGAAATCTCCTAAGAGTAGCCAAATCTCCTCTATGAAGGATTTGAAGGAAACCTGATCGTCTAGATCTAAAAGCCAGAAATCGCTAGTCTCTAATTTCAAGATTTTAAGGCAAAGGAGAGGATTGGGTCTGTAAACCCAATCCCTAAGTTTAAGAAACGTGCAGTGTCAGCGGTTCGGGATTGGCCACCGGGTTGTGGACCGGCTTCTGAACAACACCTTAGGCAGATAGTAGTTGTGTCGACTACGGATAGCGTCGACATAGGAAGTATCATTTTATCGGTAATCGGGTGTGTAGATCTCTATCACACTACTTAACCTGTTTATATACATGTGTTATGGGCTAAAAGCCGAAAAGGTAGGCTGTATGAACAGTCGTGTTACCCAAAAAGGGTAGGCAATGGATGCCAGGTACGTAATCATAGAAATCTCTATGTGTATCGATAAATGTATAAATGAAAGCCTGTTCTCTTAAAGATGGTATGATGTTTTCAATTTTTCATGTGTGTATGCATGGGGTGGGATTATGATAATGAAGGGGAAGTGCATAATAGGTCACATGGTGATCGGTGGTTAAACCACAAATTCAAATGTTAGGTTACATAGTGATCGGTGGCTATGCCACGTTTAATGATTCCTGATTAATAGGAATAGGCAGTACGGCTGTCGTTATGGTGTGTAGCGGATGGAGGGTTGATTGTAGAAATCCCCGAGGTGTGATGGTTGGTACGGGTTGGTGTGTAGAGGATGGAATTCTAGGTTGGGTTGGGCTATTCATCATTTATTATTTATCATGTAAATATGATTGTTGCCTTTATGTATGGGCCAGGGCTCATAATGTGTTTATGGACCTCAGGTCGTTGTGTGTTTCGGGATTTATACACTGAGTCTTGGTGACTCACCCTTTTTATTTTTCCTACTCTTTCAGATGAGCAGTAGATCATGGATATGGAAGCCAAGACGGACTCGAGGGGCCATCAAGTTATTTAATTTCATAGACTATTTCGGTTTTTTTTCATTTAAGTTATAATTTTTGGGATTAATTATGTAATAAGGCCCAGGGCTTAGGTTATCGTTTTCTTTATTTTATTTGCTGATGTTTACAATTTAAAATTTATGTTCAAGGACTTAAGTCTCAAAAAGTAATAAAATGGTTTTTCCAAACATGTTCAACGTAAAAACAAAGGTTTCCAACAAATATCTTATTTTCCAAATGCCTAAGTAAAGAAACTGAGATTTTCTATAATCAATTTAAGTAAAGTTTTTAACAATAAACCCCGTAGCATACCAGATCTGGTCGTAGCGTTTGGGTCGGGTTTGGGGTGTTACATTTTGGTATCAGAGCCTAGTTCAAAACTCGGGCTGTGAAATAGGTCTAGTAGTGTTTTAAAAATTTGATGAGAATTTGAGAAAAGTTTGGGTTGAAGATATGGCCTTCGAGTCTACCGGCACCCGATCCACGCAGGTAAGCATTCTAAACTGTTGGATGTGATATGTATGTTGGGCTTGATAGGCTTGATGGATGTAGGCTAGTATATTAGACATTGATGGACTTTAGGCTTAGTTTAAACAACTCTTTAAATTCATAAGATTTAATCCAACCAAACAAACCTGTGAACAAGTCGCGAGATTAGGGTGTGGCAACAGGCATACGCATGTCTAGGATTGGATTCAGGGAGAGCTTGGTATTTAAGCAGTCCTAGTGACTCACCTCCTTTTCGCTGGAATCCTACCTGGTGCGTAGTGACTGTTCACTTTAGTCATGAGGACTTGTTGATGGGCCAAAATCTATAACTAAAACCCGAAAGGGACCAGCCATTCTATTTTATAAAATTACTAAATTACCCCTAATTTATAAATGACCAAAATATCCCTGATTTGTAAAATTACCAAAATACCCCCGGATTGTAAAATTACTGAAATACCTCCGGATTGCAAAATTACCAAAATACCCTTCTTTCACAAAATCACCAAGGAACCCTATTTCAAAAAATTATGAAAATACCCCTGTAGGATAAATTATGAAAATACCCCTGGGTAGTGAAACGATGAAAATACCCTTAGGTGATGAATATAAGTTCGTGGATGCTACTTGTATGTTGATGTTAAATGATTGAATGTATGTGCTTCCTGGAACTAGAAGATGCGGACTTGAGACTAAATTGTAGATATAATTGCGAATTCGAAAGAACTACTCTTAAAATTACTATTCATAAGACTGTTCGTGGTTAATCAGTGGAAGAAAACTAATAATTCATAAAATTTCTAGTTAGATAAACGTGAATCGGTAGAATGAGTACAATAGGTCGTGGACGTACGCCGCGTGGTCGTGGTAGGGGTAGGATGACGGTGTCGTCGAACCGGTGAGGGTCCGCCATGGATTTGGAAATGAGATGCCTGTATCACCACAGTGCGGAGGAGGAATTTTAGGACCGGGATTATTTGGAGATGATGCGGTATCTCAGGCGATGTTAAGGGTTCTAGAGAGGGTTGCTGGGGCAGGCATGGGCACAGGAGCTCAGAAATCTATGCCGGAGCGACTTAGAGCCAATGGGGCGGAAGTGTTTAGGGGAATTTCTAGTATAGCCCCGAGTTCAGCTGAGTATTGGTTGGAGGCGGTTGAGCGCATAATGGATGATTTGGATTTCACGGAGGAGGAGAAGTTGAAAGGGGTTGTATCTCTCCTACGGGACGAAGCTTATCAATGGTGGCTTACGGTTAAGGATGGTACGGTGGCTGACTGTATCACCTGGGATTTCTTCAAGATGGCGTTTCAAAGTAAATACATTGGGACTAGTTATGTGGATGCACAGCGTAGAGCATTTCTAAATTTGGTGCAAGGAAGTAGGTCGGTGGCTGCGCACGAAGCGGAATTCTTACGCCTTAGCCGTTATGCTCGAGGAATGGTGGCCACAGACCATGAACGTTGTGTTAGATTTGAAGATGGTCTGAGGGATGATTTGCGTGTATTAATAGCTCCACAGCGGGAGAGGGAATTTGCTGTGCTTGTGGAAAAAGCTAAGATAGCTGAGGAGGTGAAGCGGACAGAGAAACTAAATCGGGATAGAGAAAGGGGTAGAAGTAAGAGGAATTTTGGATCGTCAGGGGTAGCTGGGCGTACTCAGAAAAGGCCCAGGTCAGACGGGTCGAGACGGGAAGAGAGACCTACTGCTGTTGGTCAGACACAGAAGTGTGTTCAATGTGGTAAATTCCATGTAGACGAGTGTTGGGCAGGCAGTGGGAAGTGCTTTAGGTGTGGATCTACAGACCACCAAGTTAGAAACTGTCCGCAGCAACGGGGCAATGAAGGGCCCACGGGCCAAGGGAATGCACAGCCAGAAAGAGGTGGTCAACAACCACCAAGGGGCCGTGGTCAAGTCAATGGTGGCAATGGCACAGGACATGGTCGTGGAGGTGTAGGTTATGCTGAGGTGAGGCAGCCAGCTTTGGTCTATGCAGCACGTCGCCAAGGGGACGAGGACGCTCTAGATGCGAATACCGGTGCGTACTCTACCATAGTATACTAAGTATTTCTTTTGGCTTTAGAATTAGAGTGCGCAGCGAAAGCATAGTGGTGAGACTTGGGTAGTACGATTAATAGTTAGTTGGAAATTTTGAGGACAAAATTTCTTTAAGGATGGTAGAATTGTAACACCCCGAATTTGGGCCTAGAAGAATTGGGCCCAATGGGCCTTGGGAATGGGAGCGTTTAAAATTTTTAAGATATAAGTATCACTTAGAATATTATTAAGATAGTATCGGGATTAATTGAAGCCTTAGAGTTAGGGGTGACCTTAGGAAAAAAATTATTTTTCTCACTTAGTGGACCCTAGTCTCAAGCATGAGGCCTCATAAGCAGATTTAGAGAAGAGAAGACACAAATGGGCTTGTAGTCCAGTGGAAAGTGGCGTCATATAGGGTTTAAAAGGTGGTATCTGTGTCTAAAATACCAAAGTGGGCTTGTGGCCCAATGTTAGGTGGCGCTGCAAAGGAGCTAGAGGGTGGCGTCACTAGTAGATGGAGAGAGAGCCCAAGTGTTGGCCACATGGAGCCCATGTATCTGGGCCATTTCCGGCAATTAAAGGGGAGCTAGTTGGGACGGCAATGGGGCTAGAAAATAGGTGGATTAAATGATTGGGATAATATGGATATTATGCTGATAATAGTAGGGAGAGGTGGTGTTGTTTAGGCCTCTTCTAAAGGTATGAATAGCTTAGGATAAAGGACAAAAGATAGGAGCTATCTGCTGAGTGCAGTGTTGGTCGAAATTCCCTCACCTAGAGGAGGGAAGAAATCGGTTTCTTTATGGCAAAGGGGTGCCAAAATTTCCCCTATTATTTGATGAGTTGTTAGTTAGCAAGAAGGGCACTTTCGGTTTTTGATAAGTAAGTGCCGAAAGTCTCTATAAATAGGGGTAGTATCTCTTCAATTCTGGCATTTGAACCCTATTCTTTTCTTCATTCTCTGTGCCAAAACTCTCAGTCACTCTCTGCAATTTCTTTTCTTTTGATTTCTTCAAAAGTCAAAAACTCCATTGTCCTTTTCTCTTCTTTCTTCTAAAAGCCGAAACCTCATAATCCTTCCTCTATATTCTTTTGATCCTTGCTAAGGCCAAAACCACCCTTAGTCTGTCGAAATTCTCTTTTCCTGTTCCTGCCGATTTCTTTATTAAAAGCAGAATCATCATAGACTTTTTTGAATCATCTTCACTTCTTGACTTTCACAAAAAGCCAAAATCTCCTAAGAGTAGCCGAATCTCCTCTATTAAGGATTTGAAGGAAACCTGATCGTCTAGATCTAAAAGCTAGAAATCGCTAGTCTCTAATTTCGAGATTTTAAGGCAAAGGAGAGGATTGGGTCTGTAAACCCAATCCCTAAGTTTAAGAAACGTGCGGTGTTAGCGGTTCGAGATTGGCCACCAGGTTGTGGACCGGCTTCTGAACAACACCTTAGGTAGATAGTAGTTGTGTCGGCTACGGATAGCATCGACATAGGAAGTATCGTTTTATCGGTAATCAGGTGTGTAGATCTCTATCACACTACTTAACCTATTTATATACAAGTGTTATGGGCTAAAAGCCAGAAAGGTAGGCTGTATGAATAGTCGTGTTACCCAAAAAGGGTAGGCAATGGATGCCAGGTACGTAATCATAGAAATCTCTATGTGTATCGATAAATGTATAAATGAAAGCCTGTTCTCTTAAAGATGGTATGATGTTTTTAATTTTTCATGTGTGTACGCATGGGGTGGGATTATGATAATGAAGGGGAAGTGCATAATAGGTCACATGGTGATCGGTGGTTAAACCACAAATTCAAATGTTAGGTCACATAGTGATCAGTGGCTATGCCACGTTTAATGATTCTTAATTAATAGGAATAGACAGTACGGCTGTTGTTATGGTATGTAGCGGATGGAGGGTTGATTGTAGAAATCCCCGAGGTGTGATGGTTGGTACGGGTTGGTGTGTAGAGGATGGAATTCTAGGTTGGGTTGGGCTATTCATCATTTATTATTTATCATGTAAATATGATTGTTGCCTTTATGTTTGGGCCAGGGCTCATAATGTGTTTGTGGGCCTCAGGTCGTTGTGTGTTTCGGGATTTATACACTGAGTCTTAGTGACTCACCCTTTTATTTTTCCTACTCTTTCAGATGAGCAATAGATCGTGGACATGGGAGCCGAGACGGACTCGAGGGGCCATCAAGTTATTTAATTTCATAGACTATTTTGGTTTTTTTCATTTAAGTTATAATTTTAGGGATTAATTATGTAATAAGGCCCATGGCTTAGGTTATCGTTTTCTTTATTTTATTTGCTGATGTTTACAGTTTAAAATTTATGTTTAAGGACTTAAGTCTCAAAAAGTAATAAAATGGGTTTTCCAAACATGTTCAACGTAAAAACAAAGGTTTCTAACAAATATCTTATTTTCCAAATGCCTAAGTAAAGAAACTGAGATTTTCTATAATCAATTTAAGTAAAGTTTTTAACAATAAATCCCGTAGCATACCAGATCTGGTCGTAGCGTTTGGGCTGGGTTTGGGGTGTTACAGCGAAGTTGTATGTAGCAGAAGTCATGAGGTTACATGGGGTACCAGTGTCTATTATATCGGACAGGGATCCTAGGTTTACATCACGGTTTTGGAAGGCTTTACATGAAGCTTTGGGTACAAGATTAAATTTCAGCACGGCATTTCATCCGCAGACAGATGGTCAGTCAGAGAGAGTAATCCAGATTTTAGAAGACATGTTAAGGGGCTGTGTGATCGATTTCAGGGGAAGTTGAGAAGATTTTCTACCATTGGTAGAGTTTGCATACAACAATAGCTATCAATCCAGCATCCAGATGGCACCCTACAAGGCATTGTATGGTAGTAGGTGTCGTACTCCTACTTGCTGGACTGAGCTGGGGGAGCGACAATTATTGGGTCAAGAGTTGATCTCGAAGACGGAGGAAAAAGTTAAGGTAATTCGGGCACGATTAAAAGAAGCTTTGGACAGACAAAAATCATACGCGGATCTAAAGCGGAAGGAGATA
The DNA here is from genome assembly GCA_025698515.1 of Gossypium sturtianum. NCBI lineage: Eukaryota > Viridiplantae > Streptophyta > Magnoliopsida > Malvales > Malvaceae > Gossypium > Gossypium sturtianum. The sequence goes on from CM046949.1 coordinate 94,684,795, forward strand.
GAGTTCTCTGTGGGTGATCAGGTCTTTTTGAAGGTCTCACCTTGGAAAAAGATCTTAAGATTTGGACGGAAGGGCAAGTTGAGCCGTAGGTTCATCGGACGATACAGTGTACTGAAGCGTGTTGGGCCAGTGGCTTATCAGCTTGAGTTACCTCCGGAGTTAAGTCAGATACATAGCGTATTCCATGTCTCGATGTTAAGGCGTTATCGTTCGAATCCGTCTCATGTTGTGCCAGATGAAGAAGTTGAGATAAGACCTCGCTTGTCTTTTGAAGAAGAGCCAGTGCAGATTTTAGATCGGGATATTAAGGTGCTGAGAAAGAAGTCAGTTTCGTTGGTCAAAGTATTATGGCGTAATCACGGGTCAGAGGAAGCTACATGGGAGCCAGAGCACACGATCCGGCAGCAATATCCTCATCTCTTCTAATCAGGTAAATTTCGAGGCCAAACTTTCTTTAAGGGGGTAGAATTGTAACATCTTGAAATTCGGGAATTTATGTTTTACATTATACCATACGATAGGCTAGTCAATAGTGTTAATTCTGTATGTTTAGGGGCCCTAAGAAGACTTGGGATTGAGTTGGGCCTTAGCAAAATTTTTGTGTTTAAGCACTTTAAAGAGAGAAGGTAAGTGGCATCAAGACTTAAGGAAATAAATGTGTATTTTGCTAGCACAAGTGGAGCACATGGTGGAGTGGTGTGGCGTCAAGTGGAGAGCATTGAGGGAAGGGGTTCGAATCCCATTTATTGCAACTTTTGGGATTTAAATTTTTTTGAGCTTCTCAAGTGTTGTATGGTAAGTGTCGGCCATGGCATCAAAGAAGGAAAGGAAGACTTTTCTAATGTTGGAAAGAAGACTAAGAAAATATGGTAAGGAGGAAAGCAAGGGAAAAAGAAGGAAATAAATAAAGGAAAGGGATAAGGTGGGGGAAACATGTTGGCCGAATCTTAGGGAGGTGTTTTTGAAAGAAATTTTGGTCAACCTTAATCCTTTTGGTGCTTGGGATACACGGTTTTGTTGGGAGAAAAAGAGGAGCCAAATTTTCCTAGCCTATTTGCAAGTTTGCCCATGAAAGGCCTATTTTCTCTTTTGAACATTTTTGGTGCTCTTTTCCAACCTTTTTCCTTTGTTGCCAAAACACAAAATGACCAAAACACTTAAAGCATTTTGCTCACTTTTTCCTTTGTGTTAGCCGAATTACCTAACACTTATTTTTCCATCTCTTCTTTTCTTTTTACCATTTCTTCAACCTTTCTACCTTTTTCCTAAATCGGCATTACCTTATGACCGAATCTTCTTTGTTCATTTCTCCCAATAGCCGAATCCTCTTAGTCACTATCTCGTCTCCATTCTTGCGTGTTGGACATTTCTCTTTGGTTGAACGGGTAAGGGGCTTCATTCTATTCTTATCTTTATTCCTAGCCGAATGTGTGTTCATCACTATTCGGTTGTTCTACTTGTTTCTAAACTGAAATATCATTTTCTCTTACTCCCTCATATCTTGATCATCTTCTTTTCATAGTGTTCTAGTGGGTGGCTGAATATCACATCCTTGCCGATTCATCTCTAGTCTTAAGTCAATCGGTGGAAGTCGGATCTATTATCGTTAAGGTAAGGAGTTTCTTTATGGATTATTTCGATCTCTCAATACTTGGTTATTCCGTTAAAACAGAATGATAGATTTGACTAATCAATTGTTATAGGGATTAAATCGCTCGTTTTCTCTACTCGTTGGTTCTTCGGAAGTAGTGGTAAGCCAAATCCTATCCCTAAACAACTACTTTCTCTCATAGTAGTATTTTACTGACCGAGACTTTTTCAATGGAGGCAAGTGGTAACGATTTGAATGGAAAAGCAATAGGAGAACACAAAAGGAGTGGATTTGCAATTCCTACTCCTAAGTTCAAACGTAGGGCGGTATCGACAGTTCGGGATTTCCCACTGGGTTGTGGACCATCATCCGGTGAGAATAGACAAATCGTGGTCGTTCACGATACTAAGGGTAAGCATTTCATTAGATCATCTGATTTAGATTAATAAAACCTCGTTTGTTGGTTAATAGAGTGTAATGGTGATTTAGGTGCCGACGATCAAGAAGGTTTAGTCCTTACCGTAATCAGGTGTGTAATCTCACACCGAAATCCCGTAGATTCGAGATTCGATATTATGTTGGAAAAATAGATCGTTATTATTTACAGAGTTAAAAATTGTAATATGGCATAAATCGAGTAACTTGCTTAAATTAATATTATTTCTAAAGATCTGTCAAAATCGGTATTAAATTGCTAAATTATGAAGATGCCCCTAAGGGCCATTTTACCAAAATGCCCCTATGGGCCGATTTACCAAAATGCCCCTATGGGCCGATTTGCTAGAATGACTTAGTGGGCCAAATTATTAAAATGCTTTAATGGGCTGAATCACCAAAATTGTTCAATAGAATAATGGTTGTTATATAAATATGGATATTTTATTTAATTATGTATGTTGCATCTTTTTTTTGTTTTACATTTTGCATGGGATGGGAAAATTGTATGAAGAGCAGTGTAGCCTGGTGGCATTGCCACAAATTGTTTATTATTGTGCCTAAATTATGATTTTAGTGGCTATAGCAGTTTGACTGCAAATTTGGTGTGACCGGCGGGGTGGGTTAACTTGATCCCCACAGGTGTGATTGGCTGGTCGGGGGTGTGATGGATGGATGGGTTGGGTTGCATACATTTACTTCATATAAATATTGTTATGTAAATGGGCTTCGGCCCAAGAATATGCTATATGGGCTTAGGCCCAAGATTATGCTATGCGGGTTTAGGCCAAGTGGATGACGGTGAGGAGATTATGCACTGAGTTCTAGTAACTCACCCCTTTTTCTTAATCCTTGCAGGTAATGCTCAGTGATGTGGACTTGGGCCATGGATGACTCGGTGGAGGCCATACTTTAGAAATGGTGTTTTCGAACTTTAGCAAATTTTCATTTTCCTCTTTATTTCATTACTTTTACTATTTTGGGTTTAAAGTTGTAATAAGGCCTCGGGATAAACTTTAATTTGCTTTATGTTTGGACGTATTTATTATTTTTCTTAAATTATTTTAAATGGGGATTTTTCTAAAATCATAAATAACAGTTTTCCAAAGTTGAGTAACGAAAGGATTTTATAACATATTTATAAATAATTTAACTCGGATTCTCTTTCGAATTATCAACAATATTTTCAAAAGTCACGGCTTTAAAATATCACGAGTTTGAATATCAATTCTTCAATTAACCACTCGAGATTAGTAGTATTTTTATCAAATATTTTTAATCAAACTGGTTTTCTTAATTATAACCAAATAATACCTATTTTAGTACGAATTACAAGTTTTTAATACGTTTTATTCATGTGACATGTCAGATCCGGTTGTAACGCATGGGCCGGGTTTGGGGTGTTACAAAGGCCATTATTGTCCATTACCGTCCACTACCCTTTAAAATGGGTAAATTACATTTGAAATACTCCCATTTAAAAAGACAACAACAATTCAGCCCTTGCAGATTAAACTATCAAATTTTCATTTTACACGATTAAGCCCATTTTAATAATTCGGCACCCAAACGATAAAATTTTAAAACAAAAATTTAATACACACAAGTTCACACATTATAAACACCAAAAATAATTTTAAAATATTTTTCTGACTCGGATTTGTGGTCTCAAAACCACCATCCCGATTAGGGTCTAAATCAGACTGTTACAACTCTGCCCCCTTAGGGATTTTCGTCCCCGAAAATCTTACCGGTGAATAGGTTCGGATAACGTTCTTTCATTGCATCTTCTGGCTCCCACATTGTTTCCTAAACTCCATGCCTATGCCACAGTACTTTAACCAATGGAATTTTCTTATTTCGTAACTCTTTAATCTCGTAATCCAAAATACGAATCGGTTCTTCCTCGTACGACATATCTGACTGAATCTCTATCTCAGATGGACAAATCACATGCGAGGGGTCGGATCTATGTCGCCGAAGCATCGAAACATGAAATACATTATGGATCTTTTCTAACTCAGGAGGCAACAGTAGTCTATACGCAACCGGTCCAATCCTCTCTATAATCTCGTACGATCCAATAAATCTCGGACTCAAATTGCCTTTACGACCGAATCTGAGTACTTTCTTCCACTATGAGACTTTCAAAAATACTTTATCCCCGATCTGAAACTCTATGTTTTTACGTTTCAAATCTGCATACGATTTCTGACGATCTGATGCTGCTTTCAAACTTTCACGGATCACTTTTACTTTCTGTTCGGTTTCTTTGATCAAATCGACCCCGTGTATCTTATTTTCACTGAGCTCAGTCCAGTACAAAGGTGTACGACATTTACGATCGTACAAAGCCTCGTAGGGTGCCATTTTGATACTAGATTGAAAGCTATTATTGTACGCAAATTCAATCAGAGGTCGATATCGTTCCCACGTACCTCGAACTCGAGAATGCAACATCTCAACATATCCTCAAGTATTTGAATAATTCGCTCAGACTGACCGTCTGTCTGGGGATGAAAAGTAGTACTAAAATGCAGTTTAGTACCTAATGCATCTTGCAGTTTCTTCCAAAATTGCGATGTAAACCTCAGATCTCTATCTGAAACAATAGATATAGGCACACCATGTAACCTTACGATATGAGAAACATACAATTCAGCCAGTTTATCAAGCGAGTAATCTGTACGAACCGGAATAAAGTGAGCAGATTTAGTCAATCTATCTACAATAACCCAGATTGCATCTTTCTTGCTCGATGTCAATGGTAAACCTGATACAAAATCCATCGTGATTCTGTCCCATTTCCATTCAGGTATCATGATCGGCTGAAGTAATCCAGAAGGTACCTGATGCTCGGCTTTTATTTGCTGACAGACTAAACATTTCGATACAAAGTCAGAAATGTCTCTTTTCATACCTTGCCACCAATAGTGCTGTTTCAGATCATTATACATCTTCGTACTACCCGGGTGAACAGATATTCAATTGTTGTGAGCTTCATTCAAGATCATCTGAATCATCTCTGTATTTCTCGGAACACATATTTGGTTTCTAAATCTCAAACAGTCATCAACATCAACTCAAAACTTTGAATCTGGATTTGTATCACATTGAACCCGTTTCACTATCAAATCATTGTCGATTTTTTGAGCTTCACAAATCTGCTGAATAAATAACGGTATTGCTTTTAACTCAGCTATTATCGCACCATCATCTAACATAGCCATATGTGTATTCATTGCACGTAAAGCAAATAGTGATTTTCAGCTTAAAGCATCAGCAATAACATTAGCCTTTCCCAGGTGATAGTCAATCACTAACTCGTAATCTTTTAACAACTCTAACCATCGACGCTGTCTCAAATTCAGATCTTTCTGAGTCATCAAGTACTTCAAACTTTTATGATTGGAATAAACATGACATTTTTCACTGAACAAATAGTGGCGCCAGATTTTTAATGCAAACACAATAGCTGCTAATTCTAGATCGTGCGTCAGATAGTTCTTTTCATAACTGTCTCGAGGCATAAGCTATAACTTTGCCTTCTTGCATCAAAATACAGCCCAAACCATTTAAAGATGCCATACTATATATAACAAATTCTTTACCCGATTCTGGCTGAACTAACACTGGAGCTTCAGTCAAAAGGGCTTTCAACTGATCAAAGCTTTTTTGGCACTTTTCTGACAACTCAAACTTAACATCTTTCTGCAGCAGCTTCGTCATCGGGGTTGCAATCATAGAGAAACCTTTCACACACCGTCTATAGTAACCAGCAAGTCCCAGAAAACTTCTGACTTCAGATACGTTTCTCGGAGGTTTCCAGTCAAGTATTGCTGAAATTTTGCTCGGATCAACCCGATGCACGATCGCCGATACAACATGGCCTAAAACCGACTTCACGTCACGTAACTCACACTTACTAAACTTTGCATACAACTGTTTATCTCGCAAAGTCTGTAGCACAAGTCTCAGATGCTCAGCATGCTCGGTTTCATCTCGGGAGTAGATCAGTATATCATCAATGAACACAACCACAAATCGATCTAAATACTGCCTCGTTCGAAAAATAGTTTTTTTGCACGTCGGAGTCTTTAACTCGCAACTGATAGTGTCACGATCTCAAATCTATCTTTGAAAACACTGTAGCCCCTTTCAGCTGATCAAACAGGTCGTCAATTCTTGGTAACGGATACTTGTTCTTTATGGTCACTTTATTAAGCTGCCTGTAGTCAATACACATTCTCATGGTTCTGTCTTTCTTTTTCACAAACAAAACTGGTGCGCCCCAAGGAGAGAAACTCGGTTGTGCAAATCCCCTATCTGTTAACTCTTGCAACTGTGCTTTCAATTCTTTTAATTCTGTAGGTGCCATCCTGTATGGAGCTATAGAAATCGGAGTCGTCCCCAGCATTAATTCAATCCCAAACTCAACTTCTCGAATAGGTGGTAAACCCGGCAATTCTTCAGGAAACACGTCCAAATACTCGCACACAACTGGTACAGATTTAATTTTCTTTTCAGTCACTTTACTATCAAGCACATAAGCAAAGTAAGCTTCATAACCTTTTCTCATATACTTCCGAGCTAACATCGAAGATATTACTGTTGGTAAACCATTCAGATCATTAGATTCAATTCAAATAATCTCATTGTTCTGACATATCAAATCAATGGTCTTTCTTTTGCAATTAACAATGGCATCGTGCAAAGTCAACCAATCCATACCCAAAATTATATCAAACTCGTTGAAAGGTAACAACATCAAATCGGTTGGAAAGCATGAATCTTGAATCATCAACGGGCAATTTTTACACACTTTGTCAACCAGAACACACCGGCCCAGGGGGTTTGACACTCAAATCACAAACTCAGTAGGCTCAACAGGCAGAGTCTTATTGGATACTAATGTTTCACACACATATGAATGAGTCAAACCAGGATCAATCAATGCAATAACACTAGTATCATAAAGAGTGAAAGTACCGGTAATAACATCTGGGGAAGAAGTATCCTCACGAGTGCGTATAGCATATGCTCTGGCAGGTGCACGAGCCTCAAATCGAATCACTGTATCTTTCATCCCTCACTGACTGCCACTTACATTACTCAAATGTCTGGGTGCTCTGCCTCGTACTGACATGTTACTCGGTCTCGCATTCTGAACAGTGTTTTACTCGGCTAACATCGGGCAATCTCGGATAAAATGATCCATCGATCCACATTTAAAACAAGACCGATCATGCAATCTATAATTTCCAAAATGCCATTTACCATAATGCTTACACTCGAGTCTGTTCTGCCGATCATTGCCAACACTAAAAATCGAAGTGGCTCGTGAACTCACAGGAGGTCGGTCTCGATCTCGTCTAGAAAAGTCTGAAGTAGCTTTAGATCGACCTGAATCATCTTTGAACTTCTTCAATGCTGAGTGAAAAGTCTTACTCGATGATCTTTTACAGGAATCTCTGGCTTCAAAATTAGCTTTTCTTTTCTCTTTGCCAAGCTCTTCGGCTTTGCAGGCTTGCTCAACAAGTACCACAAACTCTTTAATTTCAAGTATACCAACCAGCAATTTAATGTCTTCGTTCAAACCATCTTCGAATCTTTTACACATGATAGCTTCGGTTGAAACACATTCACGAGCATATCGACTTAGTCTCACAAATTTTCGTTCATACTCAGTTACAGTCATACGACCCTGTTTCAATTCTAGAAATTCTTTGCGTTTCTGGTCGATAAATCTCTGGCTGATGTATTTCTTATGGAACTCAATCTGAAAGAATTCCCATGTCACTATCTCTTTTGGGACCACTGATACTAGTGTATTCCACCAGTGATATGCGGTGTCTCGCAGCAAGGATATAGCACATTTTAAACACTCATCCGGGGTACAAGATAACTCATCAAACACGCGGATAGTATTATCAAGCCAGAATTCAGCTCACTCAACATCATCATCATCAGTAGCTCTGAATTCCTCAGCCCCGTGCTTTCTGATTTTATCAACAGGAGGCTTATTAAATCTCATAGGATCAATCATCGTAGGTACCAAAGGTATCGGAGACGGATTATTCGGGGGTGGAGGTTACTGAACAGCTGGATTAGTTCGAATATATTGAGTAAACCAATCATTCATCACTTGGTAGAAGGCTTGTTTAGCCTCCCCCTCATGGCTACTCGAGATAGGTCGAGATTCAACTGGCGCTGTCCCATGTGCGGGAGTAGGCGCTACACTCTCGACATCATTAGCTACAGCTCTGTCGGGATCCATTTACTATATGAAAACACATTTTCAAATGTCAGAAGTCATCACACTATCGCAGTAAAATTTATGGCATGTATAGCTAGACTCACACACGCTGCTACGTTAGTCCTAGAATCGACTAAACTGTAGCTTTGATACCAATAAAATGTAACACCCCTAACCCATATCCGTTGCCAGAATGGGGTTACAGAGTATTACCGAACAAAACACAACTTCTAGATATTTATGAACATATATAGAAATTAAATCATTCAAAAATCATTAAATATTAAAATAAACCGAAATTACTATTTGATACTCCTATAATAAATATCAAATATAATATAAAGATTATTTAGTAATTAAAACACATTAACAAAGTCACAAGCTAACTCATATCTAACTATTTTATTTATTAAAACATAAATCACTATTCATATGGTCATTTCATAAACTTAAACTTAATATTAAACAAGCTTAATAATTATACTCTATTTAATGTCAACTGTTATTATACTTTAATCAATTCAAGTTAAAACATCTCAAGTCTACTTCATAAACCACAACTTATCCGTAACTTAACATATAACAATATTACTCAAATTCACATTTATACTTTCCTTGACATATGATAGTCGAACCATACTCATTTTAATCTATACTCATTCACCATATTCAAATACATATATATACATAACATAAACATCATTTATCCATAGCACAAAACATCATAATCAAACATACTCAAACTCAACTAAATAAAACAAATTCAAACTAATATGTTACGCCATTTTTGCATGGCTTTATATACAAACACTTTCAAAATAATCTAATTCCAAGGCTAGCCTATACATGCCATAAGTCTGATTTCAATTTATAAAAGTACCGAAACAGTCGATAGTGTGATGAACTTTGCTGACGATCCCTGAGCCTGTAACTTGAGTCCAAAAAAAAATCTATAAAACAGAACAAACATAACACACAAAGTAAGCTACTTTAGCTTAGTAAGCCTTAAGCAAATTAAACAATTAATGCTTAATATCATTTCAATACTAAATCATTTAAATCAAATAATTCAACTTGTACATTTGTAATCACATTTAATTTCAAGCTTTCAATTCCATACCTATATAACATAAAATTCATAGAACAATTTCTCTTTAACCGAATGCTTATATAATCAAAATATTTACTCATAATCCAACCTTCCAAAATCAAAATGTCATTATATAACCAAATGTATAAACATTCATATACTCAAGCTCAATTATTATAATATAGCATCACATACACAAACTATCCATGTGGTCGAATATACCTGGTCTTGTATACACATATTAAAAGACCAAAACCACAATATTCATATCATTCATTTATAAAATCGAGAACACATATTATAATCATATATATAAACTTCATTTGTATCACATACAATTTGTAATAAATAACTGAGTTACTTGCTTACCTTATTTTAAATTGGTAAGAAGTTAATTCATACCTGGCCATTTAGATTGATTAACATACTCAAATACCACATCAGCATGAAATCTTTTAGGCATACGCTTTGATAAACCGAAATAGTAACATATTTTAAGCCCACATTTAGTATGCTTTTGGATGATTTATCCCTTGATTTATGTAAAAATGTGCTCTTAATCCTTTCTTTTCATGTTCTATACTCAGGAAAGCACCGGAGGATGGAAAGAATGAGAAACGGGCTCAAAACAGACCAAATTGGGCCAAAGTGGAAATCGACACGGCCTGGACTTAAGCCCACAGGGCCGTGCCTCCTTGATAGGCTAGAACACGGCCTGATCACGATTTACACAGGCGTGTCACCTCATTAAAAGTTCGAACACAGCCTAAAGATGATTCACACGGGCGTGTGCCATGGCCGTGTCCCTGTCACAGAGAAGAGTAATTTCAATCGGATTTGGGTACTTAGGGACGAAGAAACACATTCCAAGAGCCTATATAAACACCCTAAGGGCCAACATTCAAGGGGCGGTTAGCTAGGCCAAGGAGCCGAGCCGAAAAGGTTAGATTTGTGGGAAACACTCGAAGATAGCCAGTTGATCCATCTCAAGAAGCCGAAATTCTACTCAAGACGGTGGATCTCTCCTTCAATTCCTTCAGGGATTTTAGGGATTTCTTATGTTTTGTTTTATCTTTTCTTCTGATATGTTTTCTTTTATTGTTATGAACTAAACCCTTCAGATACCTGAAGGGGATGAAACTTAGATGAATCTTGTTATTGTTTTCTGAACTATATGATAAATACTTGATTTGTTCTTAATTATGTTTGCTTAATTCTTGTGTTAATATTTCTGGGATATTGATTCAAGTTGAATGTGCTTAGGTGGTGGAGCAAAAGTCCCTACTTAAGAGTAGATCTAGCATAATTAAGCGGAGTTGATCGCGCGCCTAGAGATAGGGTGACGAGATTTTGCTGGATTAGGGTGAAACCTAATATGGGAGTCCATAGATCGAGTTAATGCGATTCTAGGGGTTTTAATTAGAAAGAGATTTTAATTAATCAACCTAGGGTTAGACGTTATTCGCCTTGAGAGAGGGTTTAATATAAATTAGGGAATCTTACGGATCAAGTCAAGTGAATACATCATCTGGTTCAGTGTTAGATAACAAGTGAAGTCTAGGTGGATTCTTCCTAAGGGTATCATCTTAATCAACTGAGTTTTTCCAACAGTATTTCCCCAATTCATTCTTTTTGTCTTTGTGCCTTTAGCTTAGTAGTTAGTTAAATTTATATTAAATAACAACTTCACTTATTTTAGGCTAGATAATAAAAAGAAAGTTAGTATTAGTACTTTTAGTTCCTTTGGGTTCGACAATTCGGTCTTGCCTAAGCTATACTACTGTTCGATAGGTGCGCTTGCCTAAAAATCATTGTCATAGTTAGTTTCCAGGTTCGATCATTCTCATTATAAATTTTAAGACTTTGAAATCAACGATCAAGCTTATACGTAATCACCGGCATAAAGCCTGCTAGGCCTAAGCCTGTATCACACACCGACACAAAGCCTGCTAGACTTAAAGTCTGATTTTATACACCGGCAATAAGCCTGCTAGGCATAAAGCCTGATTTAATTCACCAGCACAAGGCTTGCTAGACCCGAAGCCTGAATATCAATATTATAGAACTGTCTCATACACATTTCATATATCAATTTTTTTTTCAGATGTTTCACATAATTCATACGAACTTTCAAATGTTATACCTCAATCAATATAAACTCAAACACAATATTTTTATGTTAATTCACATTCGGCAAGCTCACTAATAAGTCCACAATTATAATTCAGCATATTACTCAGCTGCATTCAAAATTAACGATGTTTAATTGCTTTGAGACTTACTTCGGATATCGACGAATGATGTAATCGACATTCGACTATTTTTATTTTTCCCCGATCCAAGTCTGATTTCTTTGGTTCTTGATCTAAACATATTCAAATTAAGCTCATTCAAACATATTTTCATTCAATTTAGTCCAAAAAACACATAAATGGGAAAATTACATTTTTACCCCTAATATTTCACATTTTCACAATTTAGTCCCTATTGTACAAAACACAAAATATTCAAAATTTGACTACACTATAGTTGGGCCAAATTTTACCCATATTCATAAAAGTCCATAATGTCATTTATTTTGCATTTTAGTCCCTCAATTTATTATTTTTGTAACACCCCAAACCCGGTCTATGCGTTTAGACAAGATTTGGTTTGTCACACCAATCATACATTCGTTTATTTTCATAGGGTTAAGATAAAATAGTGCTACAAAACTTTTTGTTATAAAACCAATGTTCTTAAGAAAACTTAACGTATTGAGATAAAACCATATTAAGAGTTTAGAAATAAAATTTAAATCATCCACACAATAAAACCATAAAACATAATAAGAGGCCTTATTACATCAACCCAATAATAGCAATTAAAATAAAAACTTAAATAAAGTCATAGTTTATTAAAAACCCAAGTTTGTAGTATGGCCTCCACCAAGTCATCACCGGCCCAAGTCCACGTCAATTTCCATTACCTGAAATGGTTAATAAAATTTGGGTGAGTTACAAAGAACTCAGTGTGCAACTCACTTACCACCATTTTTAGGTCAAATCGTCAAGATATCATGCTGGGCTTGAGCCCATTAATGTGATTTCATCCATACATCGTAAAGTAACATAATTTAAAGAGAAGAATGCATGAAATATGAATTTCCCAAACCAACCTAGTATCCATCCGCTAACACCCCCGTACCAACCAACACACCTGTGGGGATCAAGTCAACCCACCCCGCCAAACACACCAATCATGGGCTTAAAGCCCTTAAATAATTTTGTAGTGCACTACCGAACTAGATTGTGACATTGTCACCGAACTAGAGGCATTTAGCCGAATTTGTGGCAGAGCCACCGAACTAGAGGCATTTAGCCGAATTTGTGGCAGAGCCACCGAACTAGAGGCATTTAGCCGAATTTGTGGCAACTGGCCATTCTTCTCTTCATATAACCCACCCCATGCAATCATGCGTATATAACAAATATAATCATATAACAGATTTTCATTAATCCATATCATCGGTGGGCTTATCAATTAACCCTTCATTAGGCTTATATAAACAATTTAACAACTAGCCCATTTAGTAGTTTAGTGACTTTGGCCCATTTTAGCCCAATTTATCTAAAAGCAGTATTTTCGCCCATTTAATCGAACTAGAGTTTTATCGCCCATTTTATCGAACTAGAGTATTATCGCCCATTTTATCGAACTAGAGTATTATCGCCCATTTTATCGAACTAGAGTATTATCGCCCATTTTATCGAACTAGAGTATTATCGCCCATTTTATCGAACTAGAGTTTTATCGCCCATTTTATCGAACTAGAGTTTTATCGGATTTCATTTTCTCGGTTTTAACCGTTTTCATGCATTTACTCAAAAATATGAGTTACTACGTATTTTTCCGTTTTTACTATTTTACGAATTTATCACGTAACTTACAACATGATGTCCAACCGAAAATGAGTGTGAAGTTACACACCTGGTTATGGAGAGAACTAAACTTTCCCGCTCTTCAACACCTATACGCATTGTGTTAATTAAAACACTATAATCTATAATAAAACCGATCTATCTATAGCGATCTAGAAATTTACCCTGATTTTCGTAAGACTTCTACTTGCGATTTTTCTCCGATCGATGGTTCGCTAATCGAATCGAATCCACGAACAAATAATGGTTCGGGAGTACGAACGACTTCGAACAGTTGATTTTCCTCGGTTGAACGTCCACAACCGGTGGAAATCCCGGATTCTTTGAAACAATCCTTTGCTTGTACTTAGGGGAATAATGTAACCTCCCTTCTTCCGAAGGCTAAACACCGCCCTTTTCTTCCCTATTTTGAATGTCTTCAAAGACAAAGGAAGGTTAATCCAATGATATCAAAATAATCCTAAGGTTTTAAAGATATGATTTCCTTACCACAAAATTGATTCCAACGTTTTGTCACCCACGACTTCTTGATCCCAAACTTCCGTTATCGCACTAAAGTATAACAAAATAAACGTTAAAAGAAGGAACGTTTATTTTGATCTAATAAAGCTTTCAAACCATCATCAATATTCGCCATAACCACTATTAACTAATCGAAACGAAAAGGATTCTTACCTATTTCCACGTCGAAAAGATAGGATTTGAGAATAATATGGATCTAAGAAGAATTCGGCTATGAAGAAACAAAGAAAAAGAGAAAATAAAAATCGGTTATAGGCACTTTAACATTCGCCATGAAAGTGTAGGTGGAGAGAATTTCGATTGAAAGAAATCAAATAGGAGAGAGATGGTGATGATGTTTGGTTTCCAAATAGAATGGAAAAGAAAAGAAAGAAAAAGATAAGTTTTGAGAGCAATGTAAAATCGGCAATGGGGAGAAGAAAAGAAAAGAATGGTCTCTTTAGGTATTGGTAAAATCGGCACAAAGAGAAAGGCACAAAATTGACACCAAAGTGTAAAACAAAATGACCAATTTGACAAAAGAAACTAGGCTTACCAAGTGCACAATTTTGGCCAAGGAAAAGAGAGTTTGAGAGAATTTTCAAAACTTGCACAAACTAAACAAAATGACCAAAACCAAAGACTAAAATTCCTAGCCAAACTATCACCAAAAATTGGCTCCCCTAGCCATAATGCCGCCCATATGCTTGGTCTTTAGGCCAAGATATTGTTTCTTAAACAACTCCTTGATTCATGCCTCATATCCTCACATTTTCCTTATTCTTTTGATACCCTTCCTTAAGTTCAAATTTTCCTTATTCCTTTGATATACTAACCAAAAATAACAAGTCAACACCTTCCATATATGCTCTTGGCCGACACTTGCTATACATGGGCAGAAAAATCAAAAATAAAATTCACCTAGATGCTATTTAGGGGATTCGAACCTTCACCCCCATGTACTAGCTCATGCGCCAACACCACTTGTCCAACTACTCATCTTATGCTACACATTGACACTTAAATTAATTTATGTGTCAATGCCACTTAGTCTATTTCCATAAATTCTCAAAATTAATATTATTCCTTCTAAAAAAATTTTAAACCCTTCTTCAGACTATACTAACCACGAAAATAAATCAGAAAATTTTACTTTCTAGAATAATTACTCAAAGCACACATAGAAAATAAATTACTCAAATTTTCAGTGGTGTTACAACTCTACCTCTAAAAGAAAATTTCGTCTCTCGAAATTTACCGGCCTGGAAAAGGTGAGGGTATTGTTGCCGAATTGCATCCTCTCAGCTCCCACGTAGCTTCCTCCACTCCGTGGTTACGCCACAACACTTTGACCAACGGCACAGTCTTCTTTCTTAGCACCTTCACGTCTCGGTCTAAGATTTCCACTGGTTCCTCCTCAAAAGACAAATCCAAATTCAACTCCACTTCTTCTACCGGCACTATATGCGAAGGATCCGATCTATAGCGCCTCAACATGGACACGTGGAAAACATTATGAATTTGGCTCAATTCGAGGTAACTCAATCGATAGGCCACTGGACCAACTCGTTTCACCACACGATATGGTCCAATGTATCTAGGACTCAACTTGCCCTTCTTCCCGAATCGAATATCTTCTTCCAAGGTGAGACCTTCAGAAAACTTGATCTCCTACGGCATACTCGATATCCTTACGCTTGGATCCGCATACGACTTACGTCTATCCGAAGCTTCCTTTAACCGTGTCCGAATAACTTTCACTTTTTCTTCCGTTTGAGAAATCATCTCGTGTCCTAACAATAACTAGGAGAACGACACCACGACCATACAATGCCTCGTAGGGTGCCATCCGAATGCTAGATCGGTAGTCGTTGTTGTACGCAAATTCCGCTAACGGTAGAAAATCCTCCCAACTACCTTTGAAGTCGATTACACATCCCCTTAACATGTCTTCCGAATCTGAATCACTCTCTCCGTCGACCATCGATCGAGGATGGAAAGTCGTACTAAAATTAAGCTTTGTACCCAAGGCTTCATGCAAAGCTTTCCAAAATCGAGATGTAAACCTAGGATCCCGATCCGATATAATCGATACTGGTACCCCATGCAACCTCACGATTTCGGATACATACGGCTTTTCGCCAACTTCACGCAACGAGTAGTCCGTGACGACCGGTAGAAAATGAGCAGTCTTCGTCGACGATCAACAATTACCCAAACAGTAATTTTTCTTAGTAGGTGTTAAAGGTAACCCACTAACAAAATCCATTGTTATCCGCTCCCATTTCCAAAGAGGAATCTTAAGCTGGTTGCAAAAGACCGACGGCAATTGATGCTCCGCTTTCACTTGGCGACAAGTTAAGCATTTTCCCACAAATTCTCAAATCTCACGTTTCAACCTGTGCCACCAATATCGTTTCACGAAGATCCCGATACATCTTATTTCCTCCGGGGTGCATAGCATATAAGGGCTACTATGCGCCTCCTCAAAATCATTTGCCTCAGATCCGAATCCTTAGGCATACAGACACTTTCACGAAAAACACAATACACCTTACGAATTTATTCCAAAATCCTCAATTTCACCATTTTCCACTTGCTGAAATAAAAGTCTCAACTTCTCATCTAAAATCTGTTTTTCCTTAATTTGTTCTAACCACATAGGCTTCACTTGAAATTCCGCTATCAAACTACCATCCTCATACAAACTCAAATGGGCAAACATAGCTCTCAAATCGATACCACCACCTTACGACTTAATGCGTCCGCCACTACATTAGCCTTTCCAGGATGATACTCAATAGAGAAATCATAGTCCTTAAACACTCCACCCATCTTCGTTGTCTCAAGTTTAACTCCTTCTCGAGTAAGAAGATACTTAAGACTCTTGTGATCCGTATAGATGATAGACTTTTCACCATAGAGGTAATGCCTCCAAATCTTTAAGGCAAACACCATCTTTGCTAACTCCAAATCATGAGTAGGGTAGTTCACTGCATGCGGTCTCAATTGACGAGAAGCGTAAGCTACAACTTTCCCACTTTGCATCAATACGCAGCCTAAACCCGTATGTGACGCATCACAATAAATCAGTAAACTCCTTCCCGACCTCGAGTTGAATCAATACCGCGCCTCGTTAAAACCTTCTTGATCGCTCGAAACTTTCTTTGCCGCTTATCGGTCCATATAAACAACACTCCCTTCCGCAAAAGCTTAGTTAGAGGTGCAAAGCAATCAATGAGAACCCCTCAACAAAGCGTCTATAATATCCAGCCAAACCCAAGAAACTCCGATCTCGCCACCGACTCGGTGGTTTCCAATCCAATACCGCCTCAATCTTCCGAGGATCCACCCTTATTCCTTGGTGATACCACATGACCCAAGAAAGTCACTTCTCTTAACCAAAATTCACATTTATTGAATTTGGCATACAACTGATTATCTCGAAGCACTTGCAATACAATCCGCAAATGCGAGTCATGTTCTTCTTCGCTCCTCGAATAAACCAGAATGTCATCTATGAATACCACCACAAACCGATCTAAGAATGGTTGAAAGACCCGGTTCATCATATCCATAAATGCGGTGGTGCATTGGTCAACCCAAACGGCATCACTAAAAACTCATAGTGTCCGTAGCGGGTTCGGACGCATTTGTCTTGTGAATATCCGCTTCTTTCACCTTAAGTGGTGGTAACCCGACCTTAAATCAATCTTGAGAAAAGCAGAGCTCCCTTCAATTGATCAAACAGGTCGTCAATCCTCGGCAGAGGGTACCGATTCTTGATCGTCAGCTTATTCAATTGCCTATAATCGATACACATACGCATTGACCCATCCTTCTTCTTAACAAACAAAACCGAAGGTGCTCTCCCACGGAGACACACTCGGTCGAATAAAACCCCGATCTAGCAGTTCTTGAATTTGGGCTTTAAGCTCCGACAACTCCTTCGGTGCCATTCTATAAGGAGCAATGGACACTGGAGCAGTTCCGGGCAAAAGCTCAATACCAAATTCCACTTCCCGATCTGGAGGTACACGGGGAAGTTCTTCAGAAAAACATCCAAAATTCCTTCACCGCTCTCACATCTTCCATCGATGACTCTTTGGCATCTAAAGCACTAATAAATGCTAAAAATGCTCCATATCCTTTTCGTACCAACTTCTCGCCTTTAACGCAGAAATCACTTTTGTCAAGAAATTTCTCCGCCGCCTATCATAACTATCTCCTTATCCTCCGCATTCTTATCAACATCCGCTTTTCAAAGACAGTCCAATTGCGCGGTGCTTAACCAACCAATCCATGCCCGAGAATGATATCGAATTCGCCAAAAGGCAATTCCATCAAATTTGCCAAGAATGTTTCTCCTTGAATAACTAAGGGCACGTCTCCAAACAGTTTATTAACCACCACCGATCGACCTAAGGGACTAATCACCTCATCTCTTTATCGGAAATTTGAGTCTAATTTCAAGTTTCGATTATGGTGCTAGCAATGTACGAATGAGTAGAACCAATATCTATCAAGGCAATAACGGGTACATCGAAATGAAGAACGTATCAGTTATCACATCAGTGCATTGCCATCCTCACGACGTCGACCGCGCATACACCAATCTCGGGCCGTCTTGCATCCGCGTTGCCTCTAGGACCATTGCCTCGACCAGCCGCACCTTGACCACGCCCGGCCCCATTACCACCACGACCTGGTCCCCGACCTCTCGGTGGTTGCTGAACTCCTCTTGCCGGTGGTGCATCAGTAGCACGAACTTCTTGAGTTGTATCCATACGTCGAGGGCAACTCCTATATTGATGCTCCGTCGATCCACATTTATAGCAAGCACCCGTTTTCCTCCAACATTCTCGGAATGTCTTTTCCCACATTCCGCACAATCCCGACTTCGATTAACAGCTTACTGGTGCTCTTCCTTGAGCTGGTTCCTCATTCCGGGGCCTCTTCAGGAATCTTCTCGAAGAACCCAAATGCTTCAGATCTTTCTTGCCTCGAATTTGCTCCCGATTTTGACGTTCCGAGTTCTTAGCCTCTTCGGCTATCTTGGCCTTCTCCACAAGAGCGGCAAAAGTTCTAACTTGTTGTGGGGCTATCAGAACCCGCAACTCGTCTTTCAAACCGTCCTCGAAGCGCACACAACGCTCATGGTCCGTTGCCACTATCGTTCGAGCATAGCGACTCAAACGTAAGAACTCAGCCTCATATGCTGCCACCGTCTTATTTCCTTGCACAGTTCAAGAATTCCTTCCTTCGGGCATCCACATAGCTTGTTCCCACATATTTCCCTTGAAAGGAAGCCTTAAAGAACTCCCAATTAACCAAAGCAGCATCAGTGCCATCTCGGATAGTAAGCCACCATTGGTAAGCTTCGTCTCTCAACAAAGATACCGCTCCTCTTAACTTTTGTTCCACAGTGCACTCAAGATCGTCCATAATTCGCTCTACTGCCTCAAGCCAATATTCAGCGACATTGGGAGCTACACAGAGACACCTCACGAAAACCTCGGCTCCACTGGATTTGATCGCTCCGATATCGACCCACGAGCGGTTGGTCCATTTACGGATCCGACCCTTTCAAGTACTCGCAGCATTGCTCGTGTCACAAAGATTATCCTCTTCCATATGGTCGTGCGATCCCGTCTCACTCTCGAGTGACGCAGTGCATCCATTTCCGACATATAACCTGGCACATCGTTGCGCCCCTAACACCTCGCCCTCTACCACGGCCACGCCTACCTGGCGCCCACGACCACGTCCTCTAGTGCTCATGGCGAATAATTCGATTTAATCGATTAAGAGTTTTATGAATCGAATAATATTTCAATTGTTTATTAACGATGTCTTATGATATGAAAGAGATAGAGTGTTTTCGCATCAATATCCTATTGTCTCAATCTCTACGGTTTTAACACCTAAAACTAGAAGTTCTAGAGTGTTTCTTATAATCATATCACAATGATAATAAACATACGAAGATCTGAGATACTTACTTGACTTGGCGCGGGATGCTCATGGTGCCATACTACCTTTACTCAAAACTCTAGAAATTATTTTCAAACAAATTTCTTTATTGAACCCAAACCACGTACCGAGTTTTGAACGGGCTCGATACCACTAAATGTAACACCCCAAACCCCGGTCTATGCGTTTAGACAAGATTTGGTTTGTCACACCAATCATACATTCGTTTATTTTCATAGGGTTAAGATAAAATAGTGCTACAAAACTTTTTGTTATAAAACCAATGTTCTTAAGAAAACTTAACGTATTGAGATAAAACCATATTAAGAGTTTAGAAATAAAATTTAAATCATCCACACAATAAAACCATAAAACATAATAAGAGGCCTTATTACATCAACCCAATAATAGCAATTAAAATAAAAACTTAAATAAAGTCATAGTTTATTAAAAACCCAAGTTTGTAGTATGGCCTCCACCAAGTCATCACCAGGCCCAAGTCCACGTCAATTTCCATTACTGAAATGGTTAATAAAATTTGGGTGAGTTACAAAGAACTCAGTGTGCAACTCACTTACCACCATTTTTAGGTCAAATCGTCAAGATATCATGCTGGGCTTGAGCCCATTAACAGATTTCATCCATACATCGTAAAGTAACATAATTTAAAGAGAAGAATGCATGAAATATGAATTTCCCAAACCAACCTAGTATCCATCCGCTAACACCCCGTACCAACCAAACACACTGTGGGGATCAAGTCAACCCACCCCGCCAAACACACCAATCATGGGCTTAAAGCCCTTAAATAATTTTGTAGTGCACTACCGAACTAGATTGTGACATTGTCACCGAACTAGAGGCATTTAGCCGAATTTGTGGCAGAGCCACCGAACTAGAGGCATTTAGCCGAATTTGTGGCAGAGCCACCGAACTAGAGGCATTTAGCCGAATTTGTGGCAACTGGCCATTCTTCTCTTCATATAACCCACCCCATGCAATCATGCGTATATAACAAATATAATCATATAACAGATTTTCATTAATCCATATCATCGGTGGGCTTATCAATTAACCCTTCATTAGGCTTATATAAACAATTTAACAACTAGCCCATTTAGTAGTTTAGTGACTTTGGCCCATTTTAGCCCAATTTATCGAAACAGAGTATTTTCGGCCCATTTAATCGAACTAGAGTTTTATCGGCCCATTTTATCGAACTAGAGTATTATCGGCCCATTTTATCGAACTAGAGTATTATCGGCCCATTTTATCGAACTAGAGTATTATCGGCCCATTTTATCGAACTAGAGTATTATCGGCCCATTTTATCGAACTAGAGTATTATCGGCCCATTTTATCGAACTAGAGTTTTATCGGCCCATTTTATCGAACTAGAGTTTTATCGGATTTCATTTTCTCGGTTTTAACCGTTTTCATGCATTTACTCAAAAATATGAGTTACTACGTATTTTTCCCGTTTTTACTATTTTACGAATTTATCACAGAACTTACAACATGATGTCCAACCCGAAAATGAGTGTGAAGTTACACACCTGGTTATGGAGAGAACTAAACTTTCCCGCTCTTCAACACCTATACGCATTGTGTTAATTAAAACACTATAATCTATAATAAAACCGATCTATCTATAGCGATCTAGAAATTTACCCTCGGATTTTCGTAAGACTTCTACTTGCGATTTTTCTCCGATCGATGGTTCGCTAACTGAATCGAATCCACGAACAAATAATGGTTCGGGAGTACGAACGACTTCGAACAGTTGATTTTCCTCGGTTGAACGTCCACAACCCGGTGGGAAATCCGGATTCTCAAACGATCCTTTGCTTGTACTTAGGGGAATAATGAACCTCCCTTCTTCCGAAGGCTAAACACCGCCCTTTTCTTCCCTATTTTGAATGTCTTCAAAGACAAAGGAAGGTTAATCCAATGATATCAAAATAATCCTAAGGTTTTAAAGATATGATTTCCTTACCACAAAATTGATTCCAACGTTTTGTCACCCACGACTTCTTGATCCCAAACTTCCGTTATCGCACTAAAGTATAACAAAATAAACGTTAAAAGAAGGAACGTTTATTTTGATCTAATAAAGCTTTCAAACCATCATCAATATTCGGCCATAACCACTATTAACTAATCGAAACGAAAAGGATTCTTACCTATTTCCACGTCGAAAAGATAGGATTTGAGAATAATATGGATCTAAGAAGAATTCGGCTATGAAGAAACAAAGAAAAAGAGAAAATAAAAATCGGTTATAGGCACTTTAACATTAGGCCATGAAAGTGTAGGTGGAGAGAATTTCGATTGAAAGAAATCAAATAGGAGAGAGATGGTGATGATGTTTCGGTTTCCAAATAGAATGGAAAAGAAAAGAAAGAAAAAGATAAGTTTTGAGAGCAATGTAAAATCGGCAATGGGGAGAAGAAAAGAAAAGAATGGTCTCTTTAGGTATTGGTAAAATCGGCACAAAGAGAAAGGCACAAAATTGACACCAAAGTGTAAAACAAAATGACCAATTTGACAAAAGAAACTAGGCTTACCAAGTGCACAATTTCGGCCAAGGAAAAGAGAGTTTGAGAGAATTTTCAAAACTTGCACAAACTAAACAAAATGACCAAAACCAAAGACTAAAATTCCTAGCCAAACTATCACCAAAATTCGGCTCCCCTAGCCATAATGCCGTCCATATGCTTGGTCTTTAGGCCAAGATATTGTTTCCTTAAACAACTCCTTGATTCATGCCTCATATCCTCACATTTTCCTTATTCTTTTGATACCCTTCCTTAAGTTCAAATTTTCCTTATTCCTTTGATATACTAACCAAAAATAACAAGTCAACACCTTCCATGTATGCTCTTGGCCGACACTTGCTATACATGGGCGGAAAAATCAAAAATAAAATTCACCTAGATGCTATTTAGGGGATTCGAACCTTCACCCCCATGTACTAGCTCATGCGCCAACACCACTTGTCCAACTACTCATCTTATGCTACACATTGACACTTAAATTAATTTATGTGTCAATGCCACTTAGTCTATTTCCATAAATTCTCAAAATTAATATTATTCCTTCTAAAAAAATTTTAAACCCTTCTTCAGACTATACTAACCACGAAAATAAATCAGAAAATTTTACTTTCTAGAATAATTACTCAAAGCACACATAGAAAATAAATTACTCAAATTTTCAGGGTGTTACAATTTTTACAATTAAGCCCTAATTACTCAAAATCACCAAAAATCTCAATATAAAACATGTTAATCTAAAACATATATTTCATATTTCATCAACTAACAACAAAAAAAATCACAACTAATCATCAATGGCATATCTCAAAATCTTCATTAAATTCTAAAATTAGGGTATGGGCTTGATAGTATACTAAGCAACGATCTCAAAAACGTAAAAATTATCGAAAACCGAACAAAATCACTTACCCAATTAAGCCTCCAAAGTGCCTAACCTTAGATAGCTTTTCTTCTTTTATTTTCCTTTTATTTTCGGCAAAGATGAACATATAATGGCTTTGTTTTATGTTTGTTTTATTAATATTAACATAAATTATTAAATACCATTTTAACCTTAATTAAAACATTAAAAATTTACATATATCAAGGCCATTATTGTCCACTACCGTCCACTACCATTTAAAATGGGTAAATTTCATTTTAAATACTCCCATTTAAAAATATAACAACAATTCAGCCCTTGCACATTAAACTATCAAATTTCCATTTTACGCGATTAAGCCCATTTTTAATAATTTGGCACCCAAACGATAAAATTTTAAAACAAAAATTTAATACACACAAATTCACACATTATAAACACCAAAAATAATTTTAAAATATTTTTCTGACTCGGATTCATGGTCTCGAAACCACCATTCTGATTAGGGTCTAAATCGGACTGTTACAAAATCACATTAGAAATGTACAGATCTTTCAAAAACGCAAAACCAAGCAATTTTGAGTCCAAATGATTTAACAAAGTATATCGACGAGATAGTGCATCGGCCACAATATTTTCCTTACTCTTTTTTATACCGTATAACATAAGGGAAGGATTCAAGAAATTCTACCCATTTTGCGTGCCTTTTGTTGAGCTTGTTTTGGCCTTTGATGTGCTTGAGCGATTCATGGTCCGAATGGATGACAAACTCCTTCAGCCACAAATAGTGTTGCCATGTTTCCAATGCCCGGACCAAAGCGTACATTTCCTTATCGTATGTTGGGTAATTCAATGGTGCACCACTTAGCTTTTCACTAAAATACGCCACGGGCTTTCCTTCTTGAGTCAACACAGCACCAATCCCGATACCTGAGGCATCACATTCAATTTCAAATGTTTTATCAAAATCAGGTAATACGAGTAATGGGGGTTAGTTAAATGGTCTTTAAGTGAAATAAAAGATTTTTCTTGCTCCTCGCTCCAAAAGAAGGCAGAATTCTTTTTGATCATGCTCGTGAGAGGTGCGGCCAATGAGCTAAAATTCGGGACGAAGCGATGGTAGAAACTCGCCAAGCCATGGAAACTTCGTACTTGGCTTATGCTGGACGGTCTAGGCCATTCTCAGATGGCTTTCACATTTTCTTGATCTACTTCGAGTCCTTGCGAGCTGACAACAAATCCTAAGAAAACGACTTTGTTAGAACAAAATATGCATTTCTTAAGATTGGCATATAAAGTTTCCTTTCGGAATACATCAAGAATAGCTCGTAAATGCTTCAAATGATCATCTAAAGATCTACTATAAACAAGAATGTCATCAAAGTAAACCACACAAAATTTACCAATATAAGCACGAAGAATGATGCGATCCCGAGTTGCAGAGGAATTCTAGGTTATATTTGTGCCCGATCGTTAAATCGATCAAGTATCATTGTATTCGGAGTTGCTGGAAGTTTGGACTATTTGTAGGCAAAGTAAAGGTTGCTAATGGTTTAAAAGAAGGTTATGAGTCTAATGAAATAGGCTCGATTCAGTAACAAGGGAAATAAGGCAATTAATCGGGTAATGTTGGATAGGTGCACTTAAGGACAAGTTCAAACCAATACTAAGTAGTATTGACCCGGGACTTATAAGTCACTCAAAGTTGTTGGAATTGGTTGGTAAAACTTCGACCCACTATCTATATTGAGATAGGAACCGGAAGTATGTCGGGTGAATGCCACACTTGTTGTCGAGTGATAAGTTTGAAGAAATAAACAAGGTTGACGCCACTAGAGAACTAGATAAGCCAACTCGAGTTTAAAACGAAACTTGAGAGTGAATAAATCACAAAGTAACAGAATTTCATTCAAAGTTTCAAAAGTCCCCTCCAAATGGCTGGTTACACTTATTTATAAGGATAGAAAAACTAGCTGAAAAGTCACATCTTAATGTTCTAATTAAAATTGAATTAAAACTCAAGACTCTTGATATTCTTGTAATAAATTTACTCTATGCTTGAATTCACTTTAATTCAGCTTGATTGATCATCCTTGAATGCTTAAAATGTCTCTTGAGTTGTCCCTTGGCTAATTGAAAAGACACCAGCAACCAAATGGTGTTTTGAATGCTAGTTTTCATCTTTTAATGAGCCAAAAAACTGCTGGTAGGTGAAGAGGTTGCTGCCGAATTTAAGAGGAGTTAAAATGCTTCTTAAAACTCCTTAATTGATGTATTAAACATCCCTTGTAACAGCCACTTCATTTGTAACCAAAAATCAACTAAAAATTCACTTCAATTAAGTTGTAACAGCCTTGAAATGTAACGGTTGTGAGCTAAAGGGACACCTGTAATAAACACATTAAAATGAACTTATTTGTAACACCCCAAACCCGGCCTAGACATTACAACCGGATCTGGCATGTCACATAGAAAGGTTGTTAAAGAAACTTTGTGATCGTTTAAAAATTTCGAGTTTTGTTATCTATTGCTTGTGATTCGTTTGTTAATATTTTGAAAAAAAAGATTGGTTATAAAGTATTTTAGAAAAAAAAAGTCTGTATTTAACATTTCATAATCTAAAATAACCGCACTAAATCAAAAACCAAATTAAATCCCGGAGGCCTTATTACATAACAAATTCCCAAATTTAAAAACGGTAAAAAAACAAAGTTTTGATTGAATTAAACCCGTGCATGGCCACCTCGAGTCCACTCCGGCCCAATCCACTAAACTAAGAATCACCTGCAAATATTTAAGCAACAAGAGTGAGTCATAAAGACTCAGTGTGCAATTAGCCCACCACAAACCACAAGTGGGCCTAAGCCCCATATGACAATCGGCCAAAGCCCAATCAATATAGCATATCGAAATAGTCAATACGATGACCCAACCCATCCTAATATTCCATCCTCTACACTCCGCTCCATATATCCATCCTCAACACTCCTACGGGGATTTCTACAATCAACCCTCCATCCTCTACACTCCTCTTTGGCAGCCATGCTGACAGTCATGCTGCTCAAAGTCGATATAATGTGGTCTAGCCACCGATAAATATGTGACCAAGTCACCGATATACATTAAGGCACCGAGCCATTGAAATAGTGTGACAGAGTCACCGATATACACTTCCCCTTCATATCATTATCATTTCCCAAATCCCATGCACATGCAAACATAGTGTAATGAGCATATCATATAATGTCATACAATTATTATTTAGAGCACATGCACAATCATGCTAACGACAATAATTATAAGACTTAATCGAAGAACAACTAACCTGGTGTTACGATTTTACCCTTCATGGGTAACTCAATAGCCCTTACCGAGTTTTCGACTTTCACACAGTTCACATAAACATTTTATAAAAACAAGGAAAGTGTGGTAATTACACACCTGTATACGAGGAGAACTAAACTCTCAATATTATCGACACTCTCGGAAGAGGGAACAACCGCAATCTATCGGTCCTGATTCGAAGCTGGTCCACAACCAGGTGGAAAGTCTCGTACTGCCGATACCGCACGTTTTTTGAACTTAGGGGTAGGGAGTACGAGTCCAACCCCCTCCTTTACTTGGCTGGTATTCGAATCCATGAAAAAGGTCTTGGTTAGAAGACCGGGTTAAGGCATTGAAGAAGGTGAAAGGGAAAATAGATACTCCAAACGAAGAAGTTCTTACCTAGATCGATAAAAATCGGAAGCTAATAGACTTGGATTAAGGAATCGCTGGAGCCCCTACACAATCACCAAATTAGAATCGGTTCCCCAATATAGACAACAAGAAGTGGCCTTTCGGCCTAACAAAACCACATGAAGCCTTACTACCCATTCGACCATCGATCACTTACCAATAATCTTCTAACCGTTGACCAGATGCAGAAAAGAATACAAAAACGAAGCCCCTACTACATTTGGCCAAAACACCCAAAGTACCAAGGTTAACGCCTTCGGTTGTACAATCAGCAAGAGAAAAGAAAGAATCGAAAGAGAAGAAGAATACTTACCACAAAACAAGAAAGAACCGATTGAGAGGGTTGGAAGAATGAGTGTTGGCAATCCACTGAAACAAGAACGAATGAAGAGAAAAGAACAGTTAGTAATTCGACTATAGAAAAAGAATGAAAGCAAAACTCAAAGAGGAGAGAAGGGGAAATAGGTTTCGGCTTTGAGTAGAAGAAATAGAAGAAGAAAACAATGAAGTGGAGAAGGTGATAGAAGGGTTCGGCTAAGGGGATATGAAATGTAAAATGAGTATGAACAAAAGAAAAAGAGAGGGTTAAAGTTTTGGCTTTTGGTTGAAAGAAGAAAGAATGCCAAAAGTGAGATTCCCAAGAGATGATTTCGGTTTGGTAAATGAGAGAAGAAAAACAAATGCTCACCGATTGCAAAAGAGAGTAAAAGACTTCTAGGGTTGATTTGCTATCACTCCTCTCACAAAGACCTTTGGAAGAAACGGCTCTCACACACGCACACCTAAAACTGAAAGTGCACCAAAATGAGAACTAAAAAAAACTCCTAAGACTTCCGGCACTTAACCACACAAAGGCATACGGTTCACTTCAGCTCCACACGTCCACAATGCTGAAATTTACTAACCCATACTCCCCTAGCCGAAACTCAATTCCACCAAAGCCCCAAATTCGGCCAACTCTAGCACCCCCAACACCTTCCACGATTTTCTCCTATTTTCCCTCTCCATCACCCATTTAATTTAGTTTGAATGATTCAAACTCCACCTTTCACTCTTGGCCACACTTTCAAATCATTTGACTCATTCCACCCTCATCTATGAAGAGCCCTTGCTGAAACCACCACTTAAGCTCCCCATGCGCAAAAATAAAACTCCAGAATGCTGTCAATGCAACTCGAACTCCTTCCCCTTGCAGCTCCCTTATGATGCCACTTCCAAACACTCAAGGTGACGTCTCCTTGCCACTTCACCACCTCTTTTCTTGTGTCAACAAACCCAAATATTTATTCTTAAGACAAGCCTCTCCTAGCTCCCACTAAAGAGCCTAAAAAGAAAATTTTCACCAAGGCTTCAGCTTAACCCTGAGCCTTTCCGAGGCCCCCAAACACACCCAAACAACAAGCAAGGCGTACCAAACACACAAAAACATAGTAAGTGCAAAGCCCCTAATTCCCAGATGTTACAGTTCTACCCCCCTTAAAGAAATTTTGACCTCGAAATTTACCTGGTCAAAAGAGATGAGGGTATTGCTGTCGCACTGCATCCTCAGGTTCCCACGTAGCTTCTTCCGTACCATGATTTTGCCACAAGACTTTGAGCAAAGGAACTGATTTCCTTCTCAGTACCTTAATGTCTCGATCTAAGATCTGCACAGGTTCCTCCTCAAAGGACAGGTCTAGTCTTACCTCAATCTCCTCCACTGGCATAATATGAGACGGATCCGAATGATAGCGCCTCAACATCGAGACATGAAACACATCATGTATCTGTTTCAATTCTGAAGGTAATTCAAGCTGATACGCCATTGGTCCCACACGTTTTAATACCCGATAAGGCCCGATGAACCTGGGACTTAGCTTGCCCTTCCGTCCAAACCTCATAACTTTTTTCCACGGTGAGACTTTCAAGAAGACTTCATCACCCACTGCAAATTCCATATCCTTACGCTTCAGATCAGCGTAAGATTTCTATCTGTCAGAAGCCTCCTTCAACCGAGTTCGAATCAACTTAACTTTCTCCTCTATCTCCGAAACCAATTCCGGACCCAACATCTGACGCTCACCCAACTCTGTCCAGCAAGTAGGAGTACGACACCTTCGTCTATACAACGCTTCATAGGGCGCCATCTAAATACTAGACTGGTAGCTATTATTGTATGCGAATTCTGCCAACGGTAGAAACTCTTCCCAACTACCCCTGAAGTCAATGACACAGCCTCTCAACATATCTTCCAAGATCTGAATTACCCTCTCAGACTAACCATCAGACTGTGGATGAAATGCTGTGCTGAAGTCTAGTCTTGTACCCAATGCTTGATGCAGCGCTTTCCAAAAATGCGACGTAAACCTAGGGTCTTTATCCGATATGATCGACACTGGTACCCCATGCAACCTCACAATCTCTGCCACATACAGCTTAGCTAACTTCTGCAGTGGATAGTCGATACGAATAGGTATGAAATGAGCGGACTTCGTCAACCGATCTATAATCACCCATACCGAATCCTTCTTAGTAGACGTAAGAGGTAGTCCACTAACAAAGTCCATCGTTATCCTCTCCCACTTCCACTGTGGAATCTTCACCGGCTGTAATAACCCCGAAGGCAACTGATGTTCTGCTTTCACCTGCTGACACGTCAAGCATTTACCTACAAACTCGATAATTTCTCGCTTCAACCCAGGCCACCAAAACTGCTCACGCAGATCCCGATACATCTTATTCCCACCAGGATGCATAGCGTAAGGGCTACTATGCGCCTCCTGAAGAATTATCTGTCTTAACCCAACATCCTTCAGCATGCAACCCCTCTTACAGAAACACAGAACCCCATCACTGTTCAAACCAAAATCCTCTACCCCACCATTCTGTACCTGCAGAAGTCGAGCACTTAAGTCATCATCCAATAACTGCTTTTCCTTAATCTGACTAACCCACGTCGGCTTTACTTGAATTTCAGCTAGCACACTCCCATCATCATACAAGCTGAGATGGGCAAACATCACCCTCAAATCTGATATCACTTTCCGACTTAACGCATCTGCCCCCACGTTAGCTTTTCCCGGATGATACTCGATCGAGCAGTCGTAATCCTTTAATAGTTCAATCCACCTCCACTGCCTCAAATTTAACTCCTTCTGAGTAAGGAGATACTTTAAACTCTTGTGGTCGGTGTAGATAATAGACTTCTCTCCATACAGGTAATGTCTCCAGATCTTCAGAGCGAACACTACCGCAGCCAACTCTAGATCATGTGTGGGATAGTTAATCTCATGCGGCCTTAACTGCCAAAATGCATACGCAACTACCTTTCCGTCTTGCATTAACACGCACCCTAACCCCGTGTGTGAAGCATCACAATAGACAATAAACTCTTTCCCAGCCTCAGGCTAAATCAAAACCGAAGCCTCCATCAAGATCTTTTTCAGCTTCTCAAAGCTTTCCTGCTGCTTCTCAGCCCAAACGAAAGGTACCCCTTTTCGCAACAACTTAGTTAAGGGTGCCACAATCAGAGAGAATCCCTCCACAAACCTTCTATAATACCCGACCAGACCCAAGAAACTTTGAATCTCTGCTACTGACTTCGGCGACTTCCAATCTAAAACAGCTTCAATCTTTCGGGGATCCACCCTTATTTCTTCCGCGAAAACAACATGCCCTAAGAAAGTTACTTCCTTCAGCCAAAAATCACACTTGCTGAATTTGGCATACAGTTGCTTTTCTCTCAATACTTGTAGAACAATTCGAAGGTGTGCATCATACTCCTCCTCCGTTCTTAAGTAGACCAGAATATCGTCTATGAACACCACAACAAATCGGTCTAAATAGGGTTGGAATACCCAATTCGTCATGTCCATAAATGCAGCTGGTGCATTCGTCAATCAAAACGGCATCACCAAGAACTCATAGTGTCCATAATGAGTTCGAAATGTCGTCTTATGAATGTCCACCTCCTTAACTTTAAGCTGATGGTAACCTGACCTCAGATCTATCTTCGAAAAGATTGAAGCCCCTTTTAGCTGATCGAACAGATCATCAATCCTTGGCAGCGGGTACTTGTTCTTAATCGTCAACTTATTCAACTGGCGGTAGTCAATGCACATACGCATTGACCCGTCCTTTTTCTTCACGAACAGCATCGGCGCTCTCCACATCTACACTTGGTCAGATGAACCCACAGTCCAACAGCTCCTGGATCTGAGCCTTAAGTTCTACCAGCTCTTTTGGCGCCATCCTATATGGAGCGATAGACACCGGAGTCGCACCAGGAAGTAATTCAATTCCAAATTCTACCTCACGATCTGGAGGCAACCCTGGAAGCTCTTTAGGAAAGACGTCTATGAATTCCTTCACTGTTCTCACTCCTTCTACAGATACTTCCTTTGCATCCAAAGCACTGATAAAAGCTAGGAATGCCTTGCACCCTTTCCGAACCATCTTAACAGCCCTTAATGCAGATACCATGTTAGACAGATAATCCCTTCTTACTCCTATCACAACCACCTCTCTATCCTCTGGGGTTCTCAACACCATTCGCTTATTTACACAATCCAAATTAGCATGATGCTTAACCAGCCAATCCATGCCTAAGATAAGGTTGAATTCTCCGAATGGTAATTCCATCAAGTCTGCCGGGAATACTATTCCTCGAATTTCTAAAGGCACCTCCCTAAACATCTTGTTCACTACTATGGATTGTCCTAAAGGGCTAACCACAGTCATCTCTCGAGTAGCAATCTCAGATTCTATACTTAAAGTCTCAGATACAGTGCAAGCAACATAAGAATGGGTTGATCCAATATCAATCATAGCAAAAAATGGCTTATCGGCTATAAGAAACGTACCGATTATGATGTCCGGTGCGTCGCCATCCTCTCGCCGCCGTGCTGCATAGACTAAACCCGGCTGTCTTGCATCTGTACCATTGACACCCCTGCCCGGTGCTCTACGACCCCGACCAAAACCATTTCCCCCTCTGATCGGACCACGACCTCTCGGCATCTGCTGTCCACCCCTTCTTGGCTGCACATAACCCTGACCTACCGTCCGTGCCCTGGTCATTTCTTGCAGACAATTCCTTATTAAATGATCCTTTGACCCACACTTGAAACATCCCCTATCTCTTCCCCAGCACTCTCCCACATGTGATCTCCCACACTGAGCACACTATCGAAACTGTCCAACAGCAACTTGCATTGTAACTCGACCCGGCCCATCAACCCTACGCCTCTTCTGAAAACGCCCAGATGACCCTGACGATCCATAACTCCTCTTATTTTTACCTCTATCCTTATCCCTATTTTGCATCTCAGTCTGTTTTACCTCCTCGGCTATTTTAGCCTTTTCAACTAGGATAGCAAAATCCCTCTCACGCTGCGGAGCTATCAACACTCTCAACTCATCTCGCAGCCCATCTTCTAACCGTACGCAATGCTCGTAATCGGTCGCGACTATCCCTCGGGCGTAACGACTCAATCGCAAAAATTCCACCTCATACTCAGCCACAGATTTACTCCCTTGTACCAGATTCAGAAATGCTTTCCTCTGAGCATCCACATAACTTGCCCCAACATATTTCTTTTGAAATGCAGTTTTGAAGAAATCCCAGTCAATGCGATCCGCTGGAGTACCCTCTCTTACTGTGAGCCACCATTGATATGCCTCGTCCCGCAGAAGAGACACCGCTCCTTTCAATTTCTCCTCCACCGTGCAGTCTAGATCATCCATAATTTGCTCGACGGCCTCCAGCCAGTACTCAGCTACATTTGGGGCCACACCAGAAATACCCCTAAACATTTTAGCCCCGTTTGCTCGAAGTCGCTCAGGAATAGACTTCTGAGGTACTGTCCCAGAGCTCGCCCCAGCCACTCGCTCAAAAACCCTCAACATCGCTTGAGACAAGGCATCATCTCCACCAGTTCTATCTTGAGACCCTGCTTCTGCTACAGGTGACGCTGGCGCTTCACCTTCAGGCTCATGCCTTGCTTCTGAAAACTCAGCCTCTATACCCCGACCTCTACCACGGCCGCGTGCAATACGTCCTCGTCCTCTAGCACTCATGTCTAACATTTCGTCTTAATCTGATTACAAATTTTATGCATTAGCTTTTCTTTTCACTATTTATTAACGAGTAGTTTTATGAGAATAGAGTTATAAGTAGTTTTTCGTAAAAACACATGCATACCTAAAGGTTTCCATTTCTAAAGTAGAGTTGCTTGATTCTAAATTTCATAGCACGACATATCTACTTCATGCAATTCACCCAACTTCGATTGAAAACTTACAGTATGGTCTTGGTGCTAGGAGGCTCGGGTGCCATACTTTCAGAAAACATGTACCTATATATATTTTCTTTCTAAACCATCTTTAAACCCAATTTGGAAAACATTTTGGACCCAAAAATCCATAGCTGAGTTTTGCAACCCAGGCTCTGATACCACAATTGTAACACCCCAAACCCGGCCTAGACGTTATTAACAGGATCGACATGTCACATGGAAAGGTTGTTAAAGAAACTTTGTGATCGTTTAAAAAATTCGAGTTTTGTTATCTATTGCTTGTGATTCATTTGTTAATATTTTGAAAAAAAAAGATTGGTTATAAAGTATTTTAGAAAAAAAGTCTGTATTTAACATTTCATAATCTAAAATAACCGCACTAAATCAAAAACCAAATTAAATCCCGGAGGCCTTATTACATAACAAATTCCCAAATTTAAAAACAGTAAATAAAGCAAAGTTTTAATTGAATTAAACCCGTGCATGGCCACCTCGAGTCCACACTGGACCAATCCACTGAACTAAGAATCACCGCAAATATTTAAGCAACAAGAGTGAGTCATAAAGACTCAGTGTGCAATTAGCCCCCCACAAACCACAAGTGGGCCTAAGCCCCATATCACAATCGGCCAAAGCCCAATCAATATAGCATATCGAAATAGTCAATGCGATGACCCAACCTATCCTAATATTCCATCCTCTACACTCCGCTCTATATATCCATCCTCAACAACACTCTGTGGGGATTTCTACAATCAACCCTCCATCCTCTACACTCCTCTTTGGCGACCATCCATGTGATCATCATGCTGCTCAAAGTCGATATAATATGGTCTAGCCACCGATAAATATGTGACCAAGTCACCGATATACATTAAGGCACCGAGCCATCAAAATAGTGTGACAGATTCACCGATATACACTTCCCCTTCATATCATTATCATTTCCCAAATCCCATGCACATGCAAACATAGTGTAATGAGCATATCATATAATGTCATACAATTATTATTTAGAGCACATGCACAATCATGCTAACGACAATAATTATAAGACTTAATCGAAGAACAACTAACTTGGTGTTACAATTTTACCCTTCATGGGTAACTCAATAGCCCTTACCGAGTTTTTGGCTTTCACACAGTTCACATAAACATTTTATACAAACAAGGAAAGTGTGGTAATTACACACCTGTATACGAGGAAAACTAAACTCTCAATATTATCGACACTCTTAGAAGAGGGAACAACCGCAATCTGTCAATCCTGATTTGAAGCTGGTCCACAACCAGGTGGAAAGTCTCGCACTGCCGATACCGCACGTTTTTTGAACTTAGGGGTAGGGAGTACGAGTCCAACCCCCTCCTTTACTTGGCTGGTATTCGAATCCATGAAAAAGGTCGTGGTCAGAAGATCAGGTTAAGGCATTGAAGAAGGTGAAAGGGAAAATAGATACTCCAAACGAAGAAGTTCTTACCTAGATCGAAAAAAATTGGAAGCTAATAGACTTGGATTAAGGAATCACTGGAGCCCCTACACAATCACCAAATTAGAATCGGTTCCCCAATATAGACAACAAGAAGTGGCCTTTCGGCCTAACAAAACCACATGAAGCCTTACTACCCATTCGGCCATCGATCACTTACCAATAATCTTCCAACCATTGACCGGATGCGAAAAGAATAATAAAAGCAAGCCCTACTACATTCGGCCAAATCACCCAAAGTACCAAGGTTAATGCCTTCGGTTGTACAATCAGCAAGAGAAAAGAAAGAATCAAAAGAGAAGAAGAATACTTACCACAAAACAAGAAAGAACCGATTGAGAGGGTTGGGAGAATGAGTGTTGGCAATCCACTGAAAAAAGAACGAATGAAGAGAAAAAGAACGAACAAATGAGATTCAGCTATAGAAAAGAATGAAAGCAAAACTCAAAAGGGAGAGAAGGGGAAATAGGTTTTGACTTTGAGTAGAAGAAATACAAGAAGAAAACAATGAAGTGGAGAAGGTGATAGAAGGGTTCGGCTAAGGGGATATGAAATGTAAAATGAGTATGAGCAAAAGAAAAAGAGAGGGTTAAAGTTTTGGCTTTTGGTTGAAAGAAGAAAGAATGCCAAAAGTGAGATTCCCAAGAGATGATTTTGGTTTGGTAAATGAGAGAAGAAAAACAAATGCTCACCGATTGCAAAAGAGAGTGAAAGACTTCTAGGGTTGATTTGCTATCACTCCTCTCACAAAGACCTTTGGAAGAAATGGCTCTCACACACGCACACCTAAAACTGAAAGTGCACCAAAATGAGAACTAAAAAAAACTCCTAAGACTTCCGGCACTTAACCACACAAAGGCATACGGTTCACTTCAGCTCCACACGTCCACAATGCCGAAATTTACTAACCCATACTCCCTTAGCCGAAACTCAATTCCACCAAAGCCCCAAATTCGGCCAACTCTAGCACCCCCAACACCTTCCACGATTTTCTCCTATTTTCCCTCTCCATCACCCATTTAATTTAGTTTGAATGATTCAAACTCCACCTTTCACTCTTGGCCACACTTTCAAATCATTTGACTCATTCCACCCTCATCTATGAAGAGCCCTTGCTGAAACCACCACTTAAGCTCCCCATGCGCAAAAATAAAACTCCAGAATGCTGTCAATGCAACTCATACTCCTTCCCCCTGCAGCTCTCTTATGACGCCACTTCCAAACACTCAAGGTGGCGTCTCCTTACCACTTCACCACCTCTTTTCTTGTGTCAACAAACCCAAATATTTATTCTTAAGACAAGCCTCTCCTAGCTCCCCCCTAAAGAGCCTAAAAAGAAAATTTTCACCAAGGCTTCAGCTTAACCCCGAGCCTTCCTGGGGCCCCCAAACGCACCCAAACAACAAGCAAAGCGTACCAAACACACAAAAACATAGTAAGTGCAAAACCCCTAATTCCCGGATGTTACATTATTAAACACAATTTAAACACTAATTAAACTCAAACACATTAAACACTTGACTTCAATTAATGAACTAAAAGTAAAGACATCAATTAATGCAGCAACTAGTTTAATTATAGAAGTAGAGTTAAACAAACTTAAACTCATGCTCCATTAAATTATCCAAGTAACTAGATTAATTAAATAAGCTTCTTATTAAACACATTTAATTAACTATTTGACAACTATTTAAAATGAGCTTAATTTATTTAAGCTAGCTAAATAAACTAACTTAATTATTTCAGCAAATTAGAATGCATGGAAATTAAATAATTTCAAATCAAGCTCAACAAGCTTGCGTCAAACCGAGTTGAGCTCCAATGAGCTGAGTCAAACAATAATTATCCCGATAATAAAACTGAATTGAGTTGGACGGAGCTCGGGGAGCTGGAAATGAACTAGGATCAGCTTGCCAATAGTGCAATACTCGGCTGGGTAAGCTTGGCCAAAGTAGTTTGCGGGGCGGGTTCGTATCAAAGAACATGGTTCATTAAACGCATAAAGGTATTAGGAGCGTTAGTAAGACCGAATGGCATTACCATCCACACGTACAAACCGTGTTTAGTTTAAAATGCTATTTTCCACTCATCTCCCTCACGCATCTGTATCTGATGGTAACCGCTTTTGAGATTGATTTTGGAGAACAACTGAGCACCACTTAATTCATTGAGTATATCATCAAGGCGCGGTATTGGATGACGATATTTAATCGTGATTTTGTTTATGGCGCGACAGTCAACGTACATACGCGAAGTCCCATCCTTTTTAGGCACCAATAAAACCGGAACGGTGCACGGACTAAGGCTCTCACGGATGAATCCCTTCTCAAGGAGTTTATTCACTTGTTTTTGCAGTTCCTTGGTCTCTTCAGGATTGCTACGATAAACCGATCGGTTCGGTATGGACGCGCCGGGAATGAAGTCAATTTGATGTTCTATTCCTTGAATAGGTGGTAAGCCACTCGAAACTTCGTCGGGAAATACATATTCAAATTCCTGCAAGAGAGAGACAATAGAAGAGGGTAAAGCAACATCTAACTCATTAATATTCACATAGGATTCCTTGTACATGAGTACAAGTACGGGCTGCCTCAACATGAAGGATTTTCGAATGTCACTCTCTTTTACATACACACTCATTTTTGCACTCGTTTTTTCGTCACTCTTTTTGCTCTCTTGATCTTTATTCTTTTCTCTCATTTTTACATCTTGTTTCCCTCGTTTCTTTTCAGTCAAATTTTTGCACACCTTTTCACTCTTTTCTTTCTTTTCATTCTCTTTAAATTTTTCAATTGACTCACACAGTTTCACTTGATCTTTGTATACTTGTCTCGGTGTCAAAGGCACTAAAGTGATGTTTTTGCCTAACTGCTTGAAGGTGTATCGGTTGGTGTAGCCATCATGTACCACCTTTTGATCAAATTGCCATGGACGACCAAGCAAAAGGTGCCCGGCATGCATGGGAACCACATCGCAGAGAACTTCATCGTCATATTTTCCGATGGAAAACGACACCAACACTTGTTTTGTCACCTTTAACTCCCCTCCATCGTTAAGCCACTGAAGCTTATATGGACAAGGATGTTTTGTTGTGGTCAAGCCAAGTTTCTCCACCATTAATGTACTAGCGACATTTGTACAACTTTCGCCATCCACAATAAGGCTACACGTGTAACATCCTGATTTAGGGCCTAATCGGAATAGTGGTGCGAGACCACAAATTTGAGGATTATGAATGATTTTTTGAGGCTTATGCTATGTATGCATGCTAGTGAGAGAGTTTCATGAAGCAATTTTGTGAAATTGCAGTTGAATTGTCCAAAAGGACTAAATTGCAAAAGTTGCAAAATGTGAGATTCTAGAAGCTATTTGTGTGAAATAGCTTTAGAATATTAATTAGAGGTCCTTAAATAGCAATTTTTCCAATTTCTAATTTTTGGACAAAATTGGGCATGGATAAGTTAAAATAGAAAGTTTATCAAAAAGGGCATTTTGGTCATTTAACAATTAAGTGATTAAAATAGGAGGAAAAGATGACAAAATTCATTCATCTTCTTCTCCAAGGCTATCGAAATTTTGAGAGAGCCATTGTTAGGGTTCTTCAAAATTTTCAAGCTTGCTAGTTAGTGCCTCTAGCCTCGTTTTTTATATTCTTTGTATTTTTGAAGTCCTTGTAGCATGAGTAAGCTATTTTTAGCTATTTGATGAGCTATGATGGATGTTCAAAAATGTGGCCATGTATGACATGCATGTATTTTGATGTTTTATGGAAGATTATGAAAGCTTGATGTAGTAGAAACATCTTTTGCTAAAGGAATTTCCATAGAAAATGCATGTAGGGACTAATTTGTGAAAGTCTTAAATTTGGTCATAGATGTGTGATTTAGTGAGAATTGATGAATGCTTTAGTTGAGTAAGTGATTCGGCTAAGCATGAAAGGCTAGAAAGTTGAATAAAAATCACTTTACGAGCCTTTGGGCAATAGTGTAAATATGAGAAAGTTTAGGGGCAAAAGGGTAATTTTTCCAAAGTTTGAGATGTGGGTCAATTTAGTCAATGTGTGTATTGAATAAGCTGATTTATTCATTATAGATCAAGAAAGACGAAGCTTGGATCGAAATCGAGGCAAGAGCAAAGTAGTGGACTAAATTGCACGTTTCTATACTTTTGGGTATCGAGGTAAGTCTATGCATAAACGATGCATTCATACTTCTACTTTGTTAATGCTAGCTAGTGTGTAGCATGATTGAGAATGATTGAGAACCTATGTGGTTCAAGTAAAATGATTGTGGTAGAACTTGTGAATGAATGAATGATTGAGTAAGTATATGTGTTGATGTATTGTGATAATGCAAAAAGGTGGGCTAAGTGCGATACCATTCTAATGTATAATGACGATGAGCTGGCTATGTGCGATGCTATCGTTAGGTATATTGTCTAGTGGGCTATGTGTGAATCCACAACGATTACCTTTATGGTAGGCTAAGTGTGATACTACCTTATTTATTGATTGTGGTGGGCTAAGTGCGGAACCACCGAGACATTAGCTGTGTGGATTAGCTGTGTGGATGTATTATCGAGAAATAATGATGTGTTGTATATTGTGTAAAAGTGATATTGAATGCAGGGGTGCATGTCAATGGTTATGAGTAAGTGACTCATGATGTGTTGGAAATGTGGTAAGGGATAGAAAGTGTAAGCATAGTTGTACATTATATGTTAGTATAATGCTAATTATTGTTTAGCTTATACTATGTAGCTTAATTGTTTATGTGTAAACTTACTAAGCTTAAAGCTTACTTTCTTCCATTTCCCTTGTCTTATAGAGCAAAGGGTTGAATCGAGATACGAGGATCAATTGGAAGATCGCCTACACTATCAGCACACTCTGGTACATTAGACTCAATGTTTTGTATATGGCATGTATAGGGGCTAGACAAGTTAGTGAATTTTGTTGTATATGGATATTATGTGTTGGCCTTTAGATGGATAGTCTATTTTGTATAATGCCATAGTTGTTGGCACTTTATGTAACAGCTCGATTTAGGGCCTAGTCAGAATAGTGGTGCAAGACCACGAATCCGAGGTGAATTTATGAGTTTTTAAGGTTCATGCCATGTTTGCATGTTAGTGTGAAAGTTTCATGAAGCAATTTTGCTAAATTGAAGTTGAATGGTCAAAAAGGACCAAATTGCAAAAGTTGTAAAATGTGAGTTTCTAGAAGCATTTTGTGTGAAATAGCTCTAGAATAGCAATTATAAGTCCTTAAATAGCAATTTGCCCAAATCATAATTTTTGGACAAAATTGGACATGAGTTAATAAATGGTGATATTTTTAAGAGAAGGGCATTTTGGTCATTTACCTATTAAATGATTAATAAAGGAAAAAGATGACAAAAATCATTATCATCTTCTTCCTCATTGCCGAAATTTT
Source organism: Gossypium sturtianum (assembly GCA_025698515.1). Classification (NCBI taxonomy): domain Eukaryota; kingdom Viridiplantae; phylum Streptophyta; class Magnoliopsida; order Malvales; family Malvaceae; genus Gossypium; species Gossypium sturtianum. The sequence goes on from CM046949.1 coordinate 94,724,915, forward strand.
CAAAGAAACCATAGCTAGGGTTTGCTCATCTTTCAAGCTTGCTAGTAAGTTCATCTTAGTCCCGATTTTAATATTCTTCGTGTTTTTGAAGTCCTCGTATTATGAATTAGCTATTTTTAGCTATAAAATGAGCTAAGATGCATGTTCAAAAATCTACCCATGAATGACATGCATGCTAAATGATGTTTTATGGAAGTTTATGAGAGTTTGATGTTAGATAAACATCTTTTCTAAGTGAATTTCATGAAAAATGAGCATAGGGACTAGTTTGTAAAAGTTTTGAAATTAGTCATACCTATTTGAAATAATGAGAATTGATAATGGCTATAGTAGAGAAAATGAATCAGCTAAGCATGTAGTCTAAGAAAGTTGAATGAAAATTATTTTACGAGCCTTGGGGCAAAAGTGCAAAAATGAGAAAGTATAGGGGCAAAATAGTAATTTTGCCAAAGTATGAGTTAAGAGTCAATTTAGTCAATGTGAGTATTAAATGATCTATTTATGACTATAGATCAAGAAAAACGAAGCCCGGATCGAAACCGAGGCAAGGACAAAATCGAGGACTAAATTGCATATCTACATACATTTTGTATATTGAGGTAAGTTTGTATGATTTCTAAGCTTTATGATTTATATCGTTAAATTGCTTAGTATAATGTATAATGTTATTATAAAAAATGTTCAATGTTATGTTAAACAAAGAAATTAATGAGATCAAGCATGAGAAAGCCCCGATTGAAGTTGAGTAACTTAGGATACTCGATCTACCACATGAAACAAGAAAGTCCGTATAAGACCAAGCCGAGGCATGGCATCGGCAAGCAAGCAAGCTATCATGTAAGTCCAAGGCAAGCTTGGCATTGGATAAGTTATCATGTAAGTCCAAGGCAAGCTTGGCATTGAGTAAATTATCATGTAAGTCCAAGGTAAGCTTGTCATTGAACAAGTTATCATGTAAGACCAAGGCAAGCTTGGCATTTAAAAGTTATCAAGAGAAAGAGATCCCATATAAGTCCAAGTTAAGGCATGGCATTGGTGAGAACAAGAAAGACTTCGTATAAGTCCATGTTAAGTCATGGCCTCAAAATTTAGATGAGATTTAATATCCTCGGTTATTCATATAAATTCATCGGGTAAACGAGTTAAGCTCAAATGAAATAATAAGAAACCTAAGTAAGCAAAGTTATTATCAAGTGAAAATGAGTATTATTCATGTTATGAATGATGAATCAGAGATTATGATTATTATGTTAAAGTATGTTGATCAATGTGATCAAGTGATACAGGTACATTGTTTACCTCTCAAGTATGAGACTAGTAAGTTTCATGAGATATGTAAGAATCAAGTATGTGTAAGTAAGCTTTATAGCTGAAATTTATGATGCCATTATTTATGTCAAATGGTTTATATTAAGCAAGTATGTTGCTATGTGCATTATGCAAACTTACTAAGCTAAATGCTTACATCTTTTATGATTTCTTTCTATGTAGTCCCGCCAAGCTAACTTGTGGATCGTTGAAGTCGGAGCTCGAATCACACTATCAACTGCTATTTTGGTATAGCCAAGTTGTTTTTATTAAGTATGGCATGTATAGGAAACATTTCATTTTGAGTATATATCTTAGAAAGGGCAAAAGCATAGGCTATCAAGTTTATTATTATTCTTTTGTAAATGGCTAAATGATTGGCCAAGATTGACTAAGTATGTATGTTATTGATATCAATGGAGCATGTTGTATTGTTCATTAAAGTTGTAGTGATTTGAGTTGTTGAGATAGTATGAATTTGCTTTTGATTTCAGGGTGGCAATTGGCTTGGTAAATAGCCTCTAAGTGCCCACACGGTCGGACACACGGGCGTGTGTCTAAGCCGTGTATACCCTGCACCATTGCACCTTAAGTTAGAATATCAAGTTGTAGTACACGGTCTAAGTCCACGGGCGTGCCATGGCCGTGTGTTATAAGTTAGAATGCTAAGGTTTTTCACATGGGCCAGGACCACGGGGGTTCCATGGCCATGTGAAGTTTGGCAGTAAGCTCGAGTTTTAAGCACGGTTAGGAGACATGGGCGTGTCTCAGGTTTACACGGGCGTGTCCCAACTCACATGGGCGTGTGACCCCTATTTCAATGAAAAGTTTTCGATTGAGTTCTGAAAGTTTACAGACATGAGTTTAAGGCCTCGTAGGCCCATGAAAAGTACAAGTTGATTAAGAAAGATAAGTTCTTAATTCAGAACAAAATTTTATAGCCCGTAAGTACTTGATTAAGCAAGTTCAAGCATAGTAACTTCTCGTATCTGGCCTAAGCCTCAGACCTGGGTATGGGGTGTTACACTTTATTATATAAAAGGATGTAGTTATCTAAGTGAGATTGTAAGATTTTGAGTTGTTTATGGATGTGTTGAATGAGTCTATGATTGTGTATACTAGGAGGGTGAAAAGAACTTGGCAAATAGCTTTGTTCTTGTCCATGTGGGTAGACATACGGGCGTGTGTCTAGGCCATGTGTGACACACGGTCAGCCCACGGGCGTGTGACTTGGCCGTGTGTCCCCTGCATGTTAGTGTTTTAAATCAGAATAGACCACGGACTAGTCACACGGGCGTGTGCCTAGAACGTGTGTGTTAATCAGTGTTGGCCACAGGCTAGCCACATGGGCGTGTGTCTAGACTCTAGGCCGTGTTAAAGTAGTCAGTGTGCGCCACGGGTGGAAGGCACGAGCGTGTGCCCTAACCGTGGGGCATTGGTAGAATGCTTGGGTTTTTATGCATGGTTTGGGGACATGGGCATGTGTGACATCACACGGGCATGTCTAATCTTACACGGGCGTGGGAGCCCTGTAGAGATGAAAAAATTTTAAGATCGTAGAAGTTTTGATATAGTCTCGAGAGCCCTTGTGTGTATGATTGAGGCCTCGTAAGTTGGGAATGAGATGTTAAGGTGACTTAAGAGATTAGTCACGATGAGCCTAAGTGGCGATCATGAGGATTTTATTATGGTGATGCCTCGAGCCCGGTTCTGGCATTGAATACAGGTTAGGGGTGTTACATTTAGTGGTATCAAAGCTATGGTTTAGTCGATTCTAGGACTACCGTAGCGGGTGTAAGAGTCTAGCTATACATGCCATAAGTGTACAATGATAGTGTGGTGGCTTCTGATGATTTTAAATCTTGTTTTATATAGAATATGGATTCCGATCCATTGACTGCTGATGAAGCAGCTAGTAACGCGCCAGCTCCTGCGCAAGGAATCGTGCCTGTACAAAGTGGACCTGAGGCTAGGGGTCAAGGGGAAGAGGCACGAGAAGCCTTTCTCCAGATGATGAGCAATTGGTACTCGGACTATGTTCGAGCGAACCCTAATGCTCAACCTCCTCCTCCTCCTCCTATACCTCAGCCAATTCTTGTGGCTCCTCAAGGTGTTGATGTAGTGAGGATATCGAAACCCCCGGTGGATAAGATTAGGAAGCACGGGGCTAAGGAGTTTAGAGCTAAGGTTCATGATGACCCTGAGAGGGCAGAGTTCTGGTTAGAGAACTCGATGAGAGTATTCGATGAACTCTCTTGTACTCCTGAAGAGAGCTTGAAGTGTGTCGTATCCTTCGTTGAGGACTCGGCATACCATTGGTGGAAGACATTTGACGTCAGTGGTCCCGGGAGAGTGGGTGACGTGGGACTTCTTTCTGGAAGAGTTCCGAAAGAAGTATATAAGCCAGAGGTTTACTGATCGAAAAAGGAAGGAATTCCTTGAGTTGAAGCAAGGAAGAATGTCAGTAGCGGAATATGAGCGTGAGTTTGTTAGACTTAGCAAATACACTAAAGAATGTGTGCCGACAGAGACCATCTTGTGTAAGAGGTTCGAAGATGGGCTGAATGAGGACATCAAACTCGTAGTTGGTATTTTGGAGTTGAAAGAATTTGTGGTGTTGGTTAAAAGGGCAAGTAAAGCCGAAGAGTTGAGTACAGAAAAGAGAAGGGCTGTGAGTAAAGCCCGAGATGCTAGAAAAGGGCCGATGGGCAAGTCGTATCAGGCCCAGTCGAAAAGGTCCAAGGAAGTGAGTCCTAGGACGATAGCACCAGTGGGTTATTCGCATCGAGACTTGGGCAATACTCATTCGGGTTTGAGAGTCCAAGCTACCTCGATGGAAAGTGTGGGCAACCCGAAGAGTAAACCGGAGTGTCCAAGATGTGGTAGATATCACACCGGAGAGTGTTGGGGTAACAGTCGAAATTGTTATAAGTGTGGTTCCCCCGACCATTTTATCCGAAATTACCCCGAGAGGGATGATAAGGAAGAGAAGCAAGAGATGAGACCAGGCGATATGTTTGCAAGGGGTAGACCACCAAGGAACTCGAAAGGTGGGGCTAGTGGTAGAGGTGCATCCAAAGACTCTGCTATGAGACCGGAGGGTCGGGCACCTGCGAGGACGTATGTCATTCGCGCTCGCGAAGAGGCATCCTCCCCTGATGTGATAACGGGTACTTTTTCTCTCTTTGACACCATTGTTATTGCTTTAATAGATCCAGGGTCTACTCACTCTTATATTTGCATGAGGTTAGCATCTAGTTTGAGTATGACCGTTGAGTCTACGGATATTGTGGTTAAGGTGTCAAACCCGTTAGGAAAGCATGTGTTAGTGGACAAGGTGTGTAAAAATTGTCCTCTGTTGATTAAGAGTCATTATTTTCCGACAGACTTGATGTTGTTGCCGTTTGATGAGTTTGACTTAATCCTAGGCATGGATTGGTTAACTACCCATAGTGTTTTAGTGAACTGTGGTAGTAAGTACATTGATTTGAAATGTGAGAGTGGAGATGTGGTTCGGGTTGAATCAGGTGGATCGGATAGTCTACCAGTGATGATTTCTTCCTTAGTGGCTTATAAAAGCTTGAGAAAAGGGTGTGAGTCCTATCTTGATTTTGTGTTGAATACTCGAGAGGTTGGAGTGAAGTTTGAAATAGTGCCAGTGGTTTGTGAGTATCCAGGTGTATTCCTGGAAGAGTTACCCGGATTACCTCCAGTGAGAGAGGTTGAGTTTGGGATTGAGTTGGTTTCGGGAACGGCACCTATTTCGATTGCTCCGTATAGGATGGCACCTTTAGAGTTGAAAGAACTGAAGGTTCAGTTACAAGAGTTGACAGATAAGGGTTTTGCAAGACCGAGCTACTCATTGTGGGGTGCCCCAGTATTGTTTGTGAAGAAGAAAGATGGGTCTATGAGGTTGTGTATAGACTATAGACAGCTTAACAAAGTGACGGTTAAGAATAAGTATCCTTTACCAAGGATTGATGATCTTTTTGATCAACTGAAGGGAGCTACAGTGTTCTCCAAGATAGACCTGAGGTCTGGTTATTATCAGTTGAGAGTGAAAGAGCAGGATGTGTTGAAAACTGCATTTTGGACTAGGTATGGCCATTATGAGTTTTTGGTTATGCCGTTTGGTTTGACGAATGCACAGGCGATTTTTATGGATCTGATGAACTGTGTTTTCAACCATATGTGGACAAGTTTGTAGTTGTCTTCATTGACGACATATTGATCTATTCTCGAGATGAGAACGATCATGAAGAACATTTGAGAATTGTCTTGCAAACTTTAAGAGATAAGCAGTTGTATGCTAAGTTTAGCAAGAGTGAGTTTTGGCTCCGAGAGGTCAGATTCCTAGGACACATTGTGTCGGGTGATGGTGTTAGAGTTGACCCGAGTAAGATATCGACTGTTGTGGATTGGAAACCATCGAGGAACGTGTCAAAAATCAGAAGTTTCTTGGGACTAGTGGGATATTACAGACGTTTCGTAAAGGGGTTCTCTGTGATTACTACCCCGATGACGAAACTATTGCACAAAGATGTCAAGTTTGATTGGACTGAGACATGTCAGCAGAGTTTCGAGAGACTAAAGACATTATTGACTGAGGCACTGGTTTTGGTTCAACCAGAACCGGGGAAAGAGTTCGTGGTTTACAATGACGCATCATTTAATGGTCTCGGCTGCGTGTTGATGCAAGAGGGTAAGGTAGTCGCTTACGTCTTGAGACAATTGAAACCGCACGATAGGAATTATCCGACTCATGATTTGGAGTTGGCTGCGATTGTTTTCGCGTTAAAGATTTGGCGACATTACTTATATAGTGAGAAGTGCCGAATCTTTACGGATCACAAGAGTTTAAAGTATTTGATGGATCAGAAGGATCTGAATTTGAGATAGAGGCGGGCTTGAGTTGTTGAAAGACTATGAGTTAGTCATTGATTACCACCTAGGAAAAGCGAATGTGGTTGCGGATGCCCTGAGTAGGAAATCCCTGTATGCTCTAAGAGTTGTGAGGACGAGTTTGGCATTGTCTGATGATGGTGCTATTCTGGCAGAGTTACGAGTTAAGCCACTATTCGTTCAACAGATATGTGAGGCTCAGAGAAATGACAGTGAGATGCTAGCTAAGAGAGCTAAGTGTGAATCAGAAAGTGATTCTGATTTTCGAGTAGGCTCGAATGGTTGTTTGCTGTACCTTGATAAAATTTGTGTACCTAGAGATGAGAAGTTAATCCAAAAGGTTTTGCATGAGGCCCACAGTGGATGTTTGTCAGTACATCCGGGCAGTACGAAAACGTATAATGACTTGAAGAAGTCTTATTGGTGGTCGGGTATGAAAAGAGATATTTCAGAGTTCGTGACAAAGTGTCTGATTTGTCAACAAGTGAAAGCTGAGCATCAAGTGCCTTCGGGATTGCTTCAGCCAGTGTTGGTACCCGAATGGAAGTGGGATCGGGTTACCATGGATTTTGTGACGGGGTTGCCGACGACTCTGAAAAAGAAAGATGCTGTGTGGGTTGTTGTGGATAGACTAACGAAGTCGGCTCACTTTATCCCAGTTCGTGTTGATTATTCACTGGATAAGTTAGCTGAATTGTATGTTGCAGAGATAGTGAGATTGCATGGTGTGCCTATGTCTATAATATCGGATAGGGATTCGAGGTTCACTTCGAGGTTTTAGAAGAAGTTGCAAGAGGCCATGGGTACGAGATTGAATTTCAAGATCATTGCATTCCATCCAGAACCGATGGTCAGTCTGAAAGAGTGATTCAAGTTCTTGAAGATATGCTTTGATGCTGTGTGTTAGAATTCGAGGGTAGTTGGGAGAGATATCTACCTTTAGTCAAATTTGCTTACAACAGTTATCAGTCAAGTATATGGATGGCTCCGTATGAGGCCTTGTATGGTCGTAAGTGTCGGACTCCTCTATATTAGACCGAGCTTAGTGAGAAATGGATCCATGGGGTCGATCTAGTAAAAGAGACCGAGGAGAAAGTGAAAGTAATCCGTAATAGTCTGAAAGCTGCCTCGGACCGACAGAAGTCGTATGCGGATTTGAAAAGAAAAGAAATTGAGTTTGAGGTGGGTGACAAAGTGTTTTTGAAAGTGTCCCCGTGGAAAAAGATTATGAGATTTAGACAAAAAGGAAAATTGAGTCCAAGATTCATAGGGCCGTATGAGATTACAGATAGAGTTGGCCAGTAGTATACCGGTTGGCTTTGCCGGTAGAGTTGGAAAAGATTCATAATGTGTTCCATGTGTCGATGTTGCGACGATATCGCTCTGATCCTTCACATGTGATTCCTTCGACGAAAATTGAGATAAGACCGGATATGTCTTATGAGGAGGAGCCGATTAAGATCTTGGCTCGAGAAGTGAGATAGTTAAGAAATAAGAGCATAGCACTAGTGAAAGTGTTATGGCAGAAACACGGTGTGGAAGAGGCTACGTGGGAAACGAAAGAGGCTATGAGAGAGCAACATCCAAACCTCTTTACTGGTAAGATTTTTGGGGGCGAAAATCTCTAAAAGGGGGGAGAGTTGTAACATCCCGATTTAGGGCCTAGTCAGAATAGTGGTGCGAGACCAAAAATCCGAGGATTATGAATGAGTTTTTGAGGCTTATGCTATGTATGCATGCTAGTGTGAGAGTTTCATGAAGCAATTTTGTGAAATTGCGGTTGAATTGTCCAAAAGGACTAAATTGCAAAAGTTGCAAAATGTGAGATTCTAGAAGCTATTTGTGTGAAATAGCTTTAGAATATTAATTAGAGGTCCTTAAATAGCAATTTTTCTAATTTCTAATTTTTGGACAAAATTGGGCATGGATAAGTTAAAATAGAAAGTTTATCAAAAAGGGAATTTTGGTCATTTAACAATTAAGTGGTTAAAATAGGAGGAAAAGATGACAAAATTCATTCATCTTCTTCTCCAAGGCTGCCAAAAATTTGAGAGAGCCATTGTTAGGGTTCTTCAAATTTTTCAAGCTTGCTAGTAAGTGCCTCTAGCCTTGTTTTTGATATTCTTTGTATTTTTGAAGTCCTTGTAGCATGAGTAAGCTATTTTTAGCTATTTGATGAGCTATGATGGATGTTCAAAAATGTGGCCATATATGACATGCATGTATTTTGATGTTTTATGGAAGATTATGAAAGCTTGATGTAGTAGAAACATCTTTTGCTAAAGGAATTTCCATAGAAAATGCATGTAGGAACTAATTTGTGAAAGTCTTAAATTTGGTCATACATGTGTGATTTAGTGAGAATTGATGAATGCTTTAGTTGAGTAAGTGATTCGGCTAAGCATGAAAGGCTACAAAGTTGAATAAAAATCACTTTATGAGCCTTGGGGCAATAGTGTAAATATGAGAAAGTTTAGGGGAAAAAGGGTAATTTTGCCAAAGTTTAAGATGTGGGTCAATTTAGTCAATGTGTATTGAATAAGCTGATTTATTAATTATAGATCAAGAAAGACGAAGCCCGAATCGAAATCGAGGCAAGAGCAAAGTAGTGGACTAAATTGCATGTTTCTATACTTTTGGGTATCGAGGTAAGTCTATGCATAAACGATGCATTCATACTTCTACTTTGTTAATGCTAGCTAGTGTGTAGCATGATTGAGAATCATTGAGAACCTATGTGGTTCAAGTAAAATGATTGTGGTAGAACTTGTGAATGAATGAATGATTGAGTAAGTAGATGTGTTGATGTGTTGTGATAATGCAAAAAGGTGGGCTAAGTGCGATACCATTCTAATGCATAATGACGATGAGCTGGCTATGTGCAATGCTATCGTTAGGTATATTGTCTAGTGGGCTATGTGTGAAACCACAACGATTACCTTTATGGTAGGCTAAGTGCGATACTACCTTATTTATTGATTATGGTGGGCTAAGTGCGGAACCACTGAGACATTAGCTGTGTGGATTAGCTGTGTGGATGTATTATCGAGAAATAATGATGTGTTGTATATTGTGTAAAAGTGATATTGAATGCAGGGGTGCATGTCAATGGTTATGAGTAAGTGACTCATGATGTGTTGGAAATGTGGTAAGGGATAGAAAGAGTAAGCATAGTTTTACATTATATGTTAGTATAATGCTAATTGTTGTTTAGCTTATACTATGTAGCTTAATTGTTTATGTGTAAACTTACTAAGCTTAAAGCTTACTCTTTTCCTTTTCCCTTGTCTTATAGAGCAAAGTGTTGAATCGAGATATGAGGATCAATTGGAAGATCGCCTATACTATCAGCACACTCTTGTACATTAGACTCAATGTTTTGTATATGGCATGTATAGGGGCTAGGCAAGTTAGTGAATTTTGTTGTATATGGCTATTATGTGTTGGCCTTTAGATGGATAGTCTATTTTGTATAATGCCATAGTTGTTGGCACTTTATTATATGAAAGGATGTAGTTATCTAAGTGAGATTGTATGATTTTGAGTTGTTTACGGATGTGTTAAATGAGTGTATGATTGCGTATGCTAGGAGGGTGAAAAGAACTTGGCAAATAGCTTTGTTCTTGTCCATGTGGGTAGACACACGAGCGTGTGTCTAGGCCATGTGTGACACACGGTCAGCCCATGGGCGTGTGACTTGGCCGTGTGTCCCCTGCATGTTAGTGTTTTAAATCAGAATAGACCACGGACTAGTCACACAGGCGTGTGCCTAGAACGTGTGTGTTAATCAGTGTTGGCCACGGGCTAGGCACATGGGCATGTGTCTAGACTCTAGGCCGTGTTAAAGTAGTCAGTGTGTGCCACGGGTGGAAGGCACGGGCGTGTGCCCTAACCCTGGGGCATTGGCAAAATGCTTGGGTTTTTATGCACGGTTTGGGGACATGGGCGTGTGTGACATCACACGGGCGTGTCTAATCTTACACGGGCGTGGGAGCCCTATAGAGATGGAAAGATTTTAAGATCATAGAAGTTTCGATATAGTCTCGAGAGCCCTCGTGTGTATGATTGAGGCCTCGTAAGTCATGAATGAGATGTTAAGGTGACTTAAGAGATTAGTCACAATGAGCCTAAGTGGCGATCATGAGGATTTTATTATGGTGACGCCTCAGGCCCGGTTCCGGCATTGAATACGGGTTAGGCGTGTTACAACACGCCTTGCCTTGCACAAGGCAGCATGTATGGGAGATGTTCTTGCGTTGTTGTTCGTTCTCCATGCTTTGCAAACTTAGGCTACGTTTGATCACTAGAATTTCACCTTCAACAGCGTATTCAAATTCATCCTCCTCTTCACTGGTAGAGGTGTCAGATTCCTCATCTTTCTCATCTTCTGACTCTATTTCACCGTTGGCTCTCAACACCATTGTACTTCGGTTAGGGCATTGACTAGCAATGTGCCCTCGTCCCAAGCACTTAAAGCACTTGATGTCCCTTGTACGATTTGGATTGGTGACTTCTTTGCCTTTGCTTGATTCATCGACGGGTTTGTTAAACTTTACAGGAGTGTTTTGATCCTTTAGGCGGTTAGGGAAGTCTCTTTTGCTCGTACCTTGTCCCCACTTTGAGTTGTTTGCGGGGTTGGAATAGATCCGAACGGAGCTTTTCTTCTTGAGTTGTTTTTCTACTTTAATTGCGACATGAACCATGTTGGTCACCTCGACATAGTGTTGAAGCTCCACCACGTTAGCAATTTCTCGATTTAACTCGGCTAAGATTCTAGCCATGGTTGCCTACGGTCCTCTTCCACGTTCGCACGAATCATCGCAATTTCCATTTCTTTGAAATAATCTTCTACGCTTCGGTGTCCTTGTGTAAGGTTTTGCAATTTTTGGTATAACTCTCGATGGTAATAAGATGGAATAAATCTCTTTCTCATCACTGCTTTCATCTCGGACCATGTAGAAATCGGCCTCTCTCCATTACGTCTTCGATTGGTTATTAGTTGGTCCCACCACACTATGGCATAGTCGGAGAATTCGATCGCCGCCAACTTGACTTTCTTGGCCTCCGAGTAGTTGTGGCAGTCGAACATCAACTCGATTTTCTTTTCCCACTCCAAGTATGCCTCCGGATCGGACTTGCCTTGGAAGGGTGGTATGGAGAGCTTAATATTCTTCAAGTCATCGTCCACTTGTCCTCGTTCTCTTTGGCCTCGGTTTCGTTGACCCCTCCGCCGATCACTTAAGTTGGACCTTTTGTCGCTTTTGGCTTTGCTAGAGAAGGGATCATCTTCGTTGAACCTTGGGCGGCCTCGTTCCCTTCGTGGACCTCGAGGAGTCCTCTCTCGCTGGGCTCTCTCTTTGACTTGATCTAGCCTTTCTTGAATGGGCTCGAGCTTGCGGTCGAATAGGTGCTCAACCTCGTGCAATAGGGCTTGAAGATTAAGATCCGGTACGTTGCGGACTGGTTACCGTTCGGGCCTTTCTTCCATGTTTCGTTTCAGACTTCTTGACATAAGAAAGTTTAAACCTCACCACAAACCTCGCTAGTCACTCGGAAAGAAAAGAAATAATGACACTCACACTCGTGTTTGCACTCTTTTTTTCGGCTTTTACCTCCACTCTAATGCGCTCACACACTCGTGCCTTTTTCTGCTTGTTTCTTCTCTCGTGATTTCATATAAAACTCGGGGTGACTAAATCTCCTAGCTTAGAGGGTCGGCTTCAAGGGGTTAGCAAGGGATAAATTGGTCGGTACGGGGTAGGCTGAAGAAAAATAAAAAGTTGAGGATGGTGGCGTTGGGGTTTGAGGAAATGAGATAGGATAAGTTGAGGATCGAGAAATAGAATTAATAAATAAAACAAAACTCAACACTTCACTTTTTTTTAATTCGTAATTTTTTTTTCATATTTTTTTTACTTTAAATACAATTTAGAATTTTTTTTTTAAATTTCAATTTTTTTTAATACGAACCTAGTTCGAGATTGGCACGAACATCTGAACTTCTCGTTTTAATTAGCTCTGATAACAGATGATACGATCCCAGTTCCATCGATTAATTCGAATCGTATGGTTGCCCAATCGTTTAAAGGAGGAAGTACCGTTCGGGTTTGGAAAGATGTTGGATATTAGATTAAGTGTAGTTAAGGGTGACAAAGTTAGGCTTAAAAGAAGAAAAGTTATTTGAAATAGGAAGGTTCGGTTATGGAGGAATAAGGAGGTTCGTGTTTGGTTTTAAAACGGGTTCTTAAGAACAAGAGTGAACCAACACTCCGATTGAAGGTTGACCCAAAACTTATAGGTCCTTAAGTGGTTTACGAAAGAAGAATGGGAAACCTCGACCCACTATCTAAAGAAGATAGGAACCTCGGTATAATTGGTGTCGAACGCCACACGAAATTGTGATAAGTTCGGTCGAACAAAAACGGGTTGACGCCACTAACTAGTTAGATAAGTCAACGGAGTGTGTGGACGAAATTTGAGAGAAGAATTTCTCACCAAATTGGTAGCAATTCATTAAGTTATCAAAAAGTCCTTTCAAAATGGCTGGTTACACATATTTATAAGGATAGAAAAGCTAGCTGAAAGGTCACATCTTAATGTGCTAATTAAAACTGAAATTAAACTCAAGACTCTTGATATTCTTGTAACAATTTACTCCATGCTTGAATTCACTTTAATTCAGCTTGAATGATCATCCTTGAATGCTTAAAATGTCTCTTGAGTTGTCCCTTGGCTAGCTGAAAAGACACCAGCAACTAAATGGTGTTTTGAATGCTTGTTTTCATCTTTAAATGAGCAAAAACTGTTGGTAGGTGAAAGAGGTTGATGCCGAATTTAAGAAGAGTAAAAATGCTCCTTAAAACTCCTTAATTGATGTATTAAACATCCCTTGTAACAGCCACTTTGTTTGTAACCAAAAATCACCTAAAAAGTCACTTCAATTAAGTTGTAACAACCTTGAAATGTAACGGTTGTGAGCTGAAGAGACACCTGCAATAAACACATTAAAATGAACTTATTAAACATAATTAAACACTAATTAAACTCAAACACATTAAACACTTGACTTCAATAAATGAACTAAAAGTAAAGACATCAATTAATGTAGCAACTAGTTTAATTATAGAAGCAGAATTAAACAAACTTAAACTCATGCTCTATTAAATTATCCTAGTAACTAGATTATTTAAATAAACTTCTTATTAAACACAACTTATTTATTTAAACTAAACACCTTTATTTTAAGCTAATATTTAATTTAAAAGTTTGTATTCATCAAAATAAAAATGCATGAGCAAAATCGAGCTAAACACAAGCTGAATGAGCTGAATGTGAACTTATTTCAGCTTGCAAAAGCATGCACATTGGGCTTATTGAGCTAGCCCAATTCTCCTCGTTTTGTCCAACCAATGACTTGCTCCACATTTGCTCAACTAAGGCCGAGATAGCCTCCTTGAAATGTTTTGCTCGTGCTCGGGTGATGGGACCTTACGGCAATTCCAATGGCTCTTTGTTTGAACTTGGCGCAACCCGGGACGTGGCCGTATCATTAACTTGTCAAAATAGGATAAAAATAGGCTAAGGATTGCGGAAGGTTTCAAGGTGTCTAAAAAGATGGCTATGGTGTTGTTAGGTACGGCTAGGCTAGAAATAAGAAAAATGGTGATTTAGATGGCTCGGTTTAGTAAAGAAACAAAGGATGGATAATTTGGGATGGTTGAGTGGGAATGAAAAATGAACTTAAACGTTAGAAATGATTCAACACTAAAAAGTGTCACCTCGATTTCTATATTGTATAAGGTCGAATTACGGAATAGAGAGTTGTTGAATGCCACCCCAAATTCGGTGATAAGTTTAAAGGAGTTCGGTTGACGCTACTAGCTCGCTAGATAAGTCAATTCGAGACTCACACAAAAAATAAGAGAGGAGTTTAACTCACTCAAGAACACAATGTTCATTCAAAGATTGGCAAAAAGTCCTTTTACAATGAAAATAACAACTATTTATAATACTTAACTAGGTAGCCGAATGGCCTATTCAATAGCTTAATAGCTACGCAAAATAATACTAGATTAAGCTAGAAAATTCTAGAAAATAAGACTTAAATTGCTGTAGCTAAATTCAGTTGATTTGGAGCTCAATGGACAGTTTCTAGAAGGCCGAATGAACTTGGAAGCTTTTGCTTGGTACATGGCAGCAGCTAGGTTCGGCCAATGGCTTTAATGGAGCTCAATCAATGTGCAACTTTTTCTAAAAAAATTACTAGCATTAAAGGAGGATTTGAGGAGCCATTTGGAGTGTGAATGGCTGGTTTTGAAAGGTCTTCATAGTGTGAAACATGGATGAACCGAATGGACATGGTGTGAACAGCAAGTGTGAAAAGAATTGTGCTGCTTTGGGGAGAGGAACGGCCAAGCCTTGGGGAGTTAATGGCTGGACATCCCTTGGCCGAATAGGTGCCTTGGGGAGCCAAAAGTGATAAGCTTTAATGTTATGCACCAGCCGAACATACACCTTCCACATACATTGAACCTACATGCATGCACCTCCTTTAATGGCTTCAAAAATTCGGCTGCACCTATTTATCACCAAGAAACACTTTAAATTAAGCCATAATCAGCTGAACATAATTAAAACACAATCTAGACATATTAAATAACACTTAAAAAAATTAAATAAAAACTAACTAAGACACATTAAAATTCGGCTAAGGCTAGGACACTTTAAAAACATGTAATAATTCAAGACAAATTTAATTAACTTAAGACACCATAAATTTGGCTAAGACAAAGCACTTAAAACATATTTATAAGCTGTATAAAAATTAATTAAATGAAATATTTAATTTATTCAAATATTAAGTAATGAGCTGAAAATAATTAAATGAGCTGAAATAAGCTCATGTAAGCTGAACCGAGCTAAATTCGGTTTGCACCAAAGTACACGGCTTGCTCAAATTTTGGCCCGAGCTGGTCCTTTGTCTTCAGATTGAAATTCATGCCACAAATGACTCGACTAAGCTGCCACGGCCTTATGCAATTGCTTAGTCCGAGCTCGAGTCATAGGGCCTTTGGGAAGCTCGAAAGCATCAGAATTCAAATCCTTGGTTGCCCCGGGTATGCTTACATCATCCCCCCTCTTCAAAGCGACTTGTCCTCAAGTCGAGCCGTTGGTTCACTCGAAAATATTTACGCGGCTTGCCTTGGACGAATGGGGCGAATGGTAAATGAGTAATCTGGAATTTATAACCACGAGTTAGCAAAAAGCAATGCAAACAAACTGGAAGTCCAAGCATAAGCATAGCAAGACAAGTATAACGCATGCGAATGGACATATTCAAATTACCATGTTTACAATCATGCAAGCAAACTAATTTACTCGCCAACGCCTTGTCAAATGTTCAAAACAAAATTGAATAGGTTTCAAGACATTCAAACAACTTAAATTGTTTACACCAGTCATGATCGGAATGTAAGTAATAAATTAAAAGGTAGACGTAATCATAACAATTATCAAAAACAAGAATATTTTTATCAACAATCAAAACAGATAGATCATCATCAAGTAAAATAGAACAGTTATGGACATCACGATCTAAGTGTTTTACAAAAGCTAAATCATCAACATGATTTTTATCACCATCCGAGGAGAACAAAAATGTTTCAAAACTTTCAAGTGTCTTACCTTTATGAGCAGGAAAATAAAGATCGTTTTTACCTCGCTCGATCAACACAAACCTTCGCTCCTCAGGGGTATAATGTAGTTGAAACTTCGTGGTTGAGTTAACCTTTTCCAAATGAAACGCGAACTTCATGTACAACCACAGAAATTGTTTAAGGAACGAATTTATATTGAAAACAAATTTGTCAAATTTCGTTTCCTTATTCAAAAACCAAATATCTAACAAATAGAAACTGTTCGCACAAAATTGAGGATATTGGATTTTCCCACAAAACAAACCAAGATAGATTTCAGGTTTAAACACGCGAGTTTGATTACTTATGTCGAAACGTAGCAAAGGTTTCATTAAGTCAAACATGTCAAACCAAAAGGATTTTTGCATACACGGCAACATACAATCAAAACTCTTTACGATCTTCAAAAAGATCTGCAAAAACTCGAGGATTTCAAACAAGGCAAAAAATGATTCAAATAATCACCACAATCGGATGAATTGAGATGCTTATATGAAAATCCATTGTCACGCAAAATCGAGTTTTGCATTTGCCGATTAAACATTACTTCATCTTCAAACTTGTCAACGCAAAGATTTTTATTAACAAATTTTTCCTTACCATTATTTAAAACATCAATTTTAACCAAGGAAGGAAAATTAACCAAATCAAGGTACGTAGCTTTTTCCAAGATGAAGTCATCGACAATAATTTTTTTAACATTCAAGGAGGATAGTGGAAATTCAAGTGCTATGTGATTCTTACGGAACTTACCCTCGATCTCGTGTGGTTTGTTCTCACCTTCAACCTTACCTATGCTGATCATACGAAAGCTTCGCCCGTCTGGAAGGTATCGAAGTTGAAAAATATCTTTCGGCCTTTCGAAAACCTGAAAAGAAGAAACAGAACAAGAACAACTCTTATGTGGGTTAGTTGAAACAACACTCACTTTTTCTCGCTCGTCTTTTTCTTTCGTTTCTTTTTCTCTTTCAATTTTCTCTTTTTCTTCACACTTTTGTTCAATCTAAATCTCGTCTTTCTTTTTCTCACTCTCATTTTCTTTCTCAAATTCTTTTTCGATTTCTTTCTCTTTTTTAATTTCTTTTTCTTTTTCTTCTTTTTCAACTTCTTTTTATTTTTCTTCTTTTTCTTTTCGTTCTCTTTCGTGTTCCATTTCGATTGTATTACAACACAAAGATGATACAAAAGAGTCAAAAAGATAAGTGTTTTGCTCAAAAGAAGAGAAAGCATTCTCATAAATTTCATGATTAATTCTTCGTGAACGATTCTCCGAAAGGGACTTCTTTGAGGCATACGAAGAATAACTCGTACTTTCTCGTTCAGCATCTCAAATGATTTTTGACTCGAAGTTTGCTTCTCTTTGTCTCGAAAGCCTTGTTGAATAGGAGTCTTGATAAGAGTCTCTTCTCGAGTAGTGTTGTCGTGATGATCTTAACTCCGTTTCTCGACTTGGTGGAGTTTGCTTCCGTTGGGCTTTTTCCTAAACTCGGTCCAAACGTCTTTGTAATGGACCTAGTTTTCTTTCAAACATTAGGCCCATCTCCTTCACCAAGTATTGAAATTCATCTGCTGGAAATTCTTCTCGAGACATGATTATTACGGAAAACAAGAAATGTTAAAAAGAACCAAAAAACAGAAGATTAAATACCTCACCACAAAAACTCACAAATCACTCGAAAAGAAAAATAAAGAATGTTCACTCCGCTCGTGTTTACACTCGTTTTTTAGGTTTTTTCTTCTCTCAAATGATCACACACTCTCTTGCCTTTTACCGCTCTACTCACTCTCGTAAATTTTGTATTTTGTCTCGTCTAAACTTATTGCGGCTTTGGGGTCGGCTTCAAAAATGGTAACTAGGGATAACGTTGGGTGTTGGGTAGGCTGAAAGAAAGAAAAAATTGGTATGTGTGGCATTGGGGGTTGAAGGGATGAGGGTAGGATGATCTTGATGATCGGGAATAGAAGAGAATGGATACAAAGCAAAACTTGTAAAAACCTCACTATCTTTTTTTTATTATACTCGAATATATATATATTTTATAATTTCATAATTCTCTTTTTTTTTTAATATTTCAAATACAATATATTGAATACAAGAAAAAAATAAAATACAACTTGATTTGTTTTTTAATTTTGAAATTTTTTATTTTTTTCACGAACCTATTTTGGGATAGATACGAATGTCGGCGCTCCTCGATTTCCAAGCTCTTATACCAAATGATGTGAGACGGCCCTGGTGGATTCGAGTTGTTTCACGAGAATGCCCGATCGTCGACGAGGAGAAGTTAACTTGTCGAAATAGGATAAAAATAGGCTAAGGGTTGCGGAAGCTTTCAAGGTGTCTAAAAAGATGGCTATGGTGTTGGTAGGTACGACTAGGTTAGAAATAAGAAAGATGGTGATTTAGATGGCTCGGTTAAGTAAAGAAATAAAGGATGGATAATTTGGGATGGTTAGGTGGGAATGGAAAATGAACTTAAACGTCAGAAATGATTCAACACTAAAAACTGTCACCCCAATTTCTATATTGTTTAAGGTGGAATTACGGAATAGAAAGTTGTTGAACACCACACCAAAATCGGTGATAAGTTCAAAGGAGTTCGGTTGACGCCACTAGCTCGCTAGATAAGTCAATTCGAGACTCACACAAAAATAAGAAAGGAGTTTAACTCACTGAAGAACACAATGTTCATTCCAAAGATTGGCAAAAAGTCCTTTTACAATGAAAATAACAAGTATTTATAATACTTAACTAGGTAGCCGAATGGCCTATTCAATAGCTTAATAGCTAAGCAAAATAATACTAGATTAAGCTAGAAAATTCTAGAAAATAAGACTTAAATTGCTGTAGCTAAATTCAGCTTATTTGGAGCTCAATGGACAGTTTCTAGAAGGCCGAATGAACTTGGAAGCTTTTGCTTGGTACATGGCAGCAGCTAGGTTCGGCCAATGGCTTTAACGGAGCTCAATCAATGTGATACTCTTGCTGAAAAATTACCAGCATTAAAGGAGGATTTGAGCAGCCATTTGGAGTGTGAATGGCTGGTTTTGAAAGGTCTTCATAGTGTGACCATGGCTGAACCGAATGGACATGGTGTGAACAGCAAGTGTGAAAAGAATTGTGCTGCTTTGGGGAGAGGAACGACCAAGCCTTGGTGATTTAATGGCTGGACATCCCTTGGCTGAATGGGTGCCTTGGGGAGCCAAAAGTGATCAGCTTTAATGTTATGCACCAGCCGAACATGCACCTTCCACATACATTGAACCTACATGCATGCACCTCCTTTAATGGCTTCAAAAATTCGGCTGCACCTATTTAACACCAAGAAACACTTTAAATTAAGCCATAATCAGCTGAACATAATTAAAACACAATCTAGACATATTAAATAACACTTAGACAAATTAAATAAAAACTAACTAAGACACATTAAAATTCGGCTAAGGCTAGGACACTTTAAAAACATGTAATAATTCAAGACAAATTTAATTAACTTAAGAGACCATAAATTCGGCTAAGACGAAGCACTTAAAACATATTTATAAGCTGTATAAAAATTAACTAAATGAAATATTTAATTTATTCAAATATTAAGTAATGAGCTGAAAATAATTAAATGAGCTTAATGAGCTGAAATAAGCTCATGTGAGCTGAACCGATCTAAATTCGGTTTGCACCTAAGTGCACGGCTTGCTCAAATTTTGGCCCGAGCTGGTCCTTTGTCTTCAGATTGAAATTCATGCCACAAATGACTCGACAAAGCTGCCACAGCCTCATGAAATTGCTTAGTCTGAGCTCGAGTCATAGGGCCTTTGGGAAGCTCGAAAGCATCAGAATTCAAATCCTTGGTTGCCCCGGGTATGCTTACATCATCCCCCTCTTCAAAGCGACTTATCCTCAAGTCGAGCCGTTGGTTCACTTGAAAATATTTACGCGGCTTGCCTTGGTCGAATGGGGCGAATGGCAAATGAGTAATCTGGAATTTATAACCATGAGTTAGTAAAAAGCAATGCAAACAAACTGAAAGTCCAAGCATAAGCATAGCAAGACAAGTATAACGCATGCGAATGGACATATTCAAATTACCATGCTTACAATCATGCAAGCAAACTAATTTACTCACCAACGCCTCGTCAAATGTTCAAAACAAAATTGAATAGGTTTCAAGACATTCAAACAACTTAAATTGTTTCCACCAGTCATGATCGGAATGCAAGTAATACATCAAAAGGTAGACGTAATCATCACAATTATCAAAAATAAGAATCTTTTTATCAACAATCAACACAGATAGATCATCATCAAGCAAAATAGAATAGTTAAGCACGTCACGATCTAAGTGTTTTACAAAAGCTAAATCATCAACATGATTTTTATCACCATCCGAGGAGAACAAAAACGTTTCAAAACTTTCAAGTGTCTTACCTTTATGAGCAGGAAAATAAAGATCATTTTTACCTCGCTCGATCAACACAAACCTTCGCTCCTCAGGGGTATAAAGTAGTTGAAACTTCGCGGTTGAGTTAACCTTTTCCAAATGAAACGCGAACTTCATGTACAACCACATAAATTGTTTAAGGAACGAATTTATATTGAAAACAAATTTGTCAAATTTCGTTTCCTTATTCAAAAACCAAATATCAAACAAATAGAAACTATTCGCACAAAATTTAGGATATTGGATTTTCCCACAAAACAAACCAAGACAGATTTCGGGTTTAAACATGCGAGTTTGATTACTTATGTCGAAACGTAGCAAAGGTTTCATTAAGTCAAACATGTCAAACCAAAAGGATTTTTGCATACACGGTAACATACAATCAAAACTCTTTACGATCTTCAAAACAGATTTGCAAAAACTTAAGGATTTCAAACAAGGCAGAAAATGATTCACATAATCACCACAATCGAATAAATTAAGATGCTTATATGAAAATCCATTGTCACGCAAAATCGAGTTTTGCATTTGCCGATTAAACATTACTTCATCTTCAAACTTGTCAACGCAAAGATTTTTATTAACAAATTTTTCCTTACCATTATTTAAAACATCAATTTTAATCAAGGAAGGAAAATTAACCAAATCAAGGTACGTAGCTTTTTCCAAGATGAAGTCATCGACAATAATTTTTTTAACATTCAAGGAGGATAGTGGAAATTCAAGTGCTATGTGATTCTTACCGAACTTACCCTCGATCTCGTGTGGTTTGTTCTCACCTTCAACCTTACCTATGCTGATCATACGAAAGCGTCGCCCGTCAGGAAGGTATCGAAGTTGAAAATTATCTTTTGGCCTTTCAAAAACCTAAAAAGAAGAAACATAACAAGAACAACTCTTATGTGGGTTAGTTGAAACAACACTCACTTGTTCTCGCTTGTCTTTTTCTTTCGTTTCTTTTTCTTTTTTAATTTTCTCTTTTTCCTCACACTTTTGTTCAATCTCAATCTCGTCTTTCTTTTTCTCACTCTTATTTTCTTTCTCAAATTCTTTTTCGATTTCTATCTCTTTTTTAATTTCTTTTTCTTTTTCTTCTTTCTCAACTTCTTTTTATTTTTCTTCTTTTTCTTTTCCTTCTCTTTCGTGTTCCATTTCGATTGTATTAAAACACAAGGATGATATAAAATAGTCAAAAAGATAAGTGTTTTGCTCAAAAGAAGAGAAAGCATTCTCATAAATTTCACGATTAATTCTTCGTGAACAACTCTCCGGAAGGGACTTCTTTGAGGCATATGAAGAATAACTCGTACTTTCTCGTTCGACATCTCGAATGATTTCTGACTCGAAGGTTGCTTCACTTTGTCTTGAAAGCCTTGTTGAATAGGAGTCTTGATAAGAGTCTCTTCTTGAGTAGTGTCGTCGTGATGATCTTAACTCCATTTTTTGACTTGGTGGAGTTTGCTTCCGTTGGGCTTTTTCCTCCACTCGGTCCAAACGTCTTTGTAATGGACCTAGTTTTCTTTCAAACATTCGGCCCATCTCCTTCACCAAGTATTGAAATTCATTGCTAGAAATTCTTCTTGAGACATAATTATTACTGAAAAGAAGAAATGTTAAAATGAACCAAAAAACAGAAGATTAAATACCTCACCACAAAAACTCACAAATCACTCGGAAAGAAAAATAAAGAATGTTCACTCCGCTCGTGTTTACACTCGTTTTTAGGCTTTTTCTTCTCTCGAATGATCTCACACTCTCTTGCCTTTTACCGCTCTACTCACTCTCGTAATTTTTGTATTTTGTCTCGTCTAAACTTATTGCGGATTTGGGGTCGACTTCAAAAATGGTAACTAGGGATAACGTTGGGTGTAGGGTAGGCTGAAAGAAAGAAAAATTTGGTATGTGTGGCATTTGGGGCAGAAGGGATGAGGATAGGATGATCTTGATGATTGGGAATAGAAGAGAATGGATACAAAGCAAAACTTGTAAAAACCTCACTATCTTTTTTTTATTATACTCAAATATATATATATTTTATAATTCGTAATTCTCTTTTTTTTTAATATTTCAAATACAATATATTGAATACAAGAAAAAAATAAAATACAACTTGATTTGTTTTTTAATTTCAAAATTTTTTATTTTTTTTCATGAACCTATTTCGGGATAGATACGAATGTCGACGCTCCTCAATTTTCAAGCTCTTATACCAAATGATGTGAGACAGCCCGGGTGGATTCAAGTCGTTTCACGAGAATGCCCGATCGTCGACGAGGAGAAGTTAACTTGTCAAAATAAGATAAAAATAGGCTAAGGGTTGCGGAAGCTTTCAAGGTGTCTAAAAAGATGGCTATGGTGTTGGTAGGTACGGCTAGGTTAGAAATAAGAAAGATGGTGATTTAGATGGCTCAGTTTAGTAAAGAAATAAAGGATGGATAATTTGGGATGGTTGGGTGGGAATGGAAAATGAACTTAAACGTCAGAAATGATTCAACACTAAAAAGTGTCACCCCAATTTCTATATTGTTTAAGGTGGAATTACGGAATAAAAAGTTGTTGAACACTACACCAAAATCGGTGATAAGTTCAAAGGAGTTCGGTTGACACCACTAGCTCGCTAGATAAGTCAATTTGAGACTCACACAAAAATAAGAGAGGAATTTAACTCACTCAAGAACGCAATGTTCATTCCAAAGATTGGCAAAAAGTCCTTTTACAATGAAGATAGCAAGGATTTATAATACTTAACTAGGTAGCCGAATGGCCTATTTAATAGGTTAATAGCTAAGCAAAATAATACTAGATTAAGCTAGAAAATTCTAGAAACTAAGACTTAAATTGCTGTAGCTAAATTTAGCCGATTTGGAGCTCAATGGACGGTTTCTAGAAGGCTGAATGAACTTGGAAGCTTTTGCTTGGTACATGGCAGCAGCTAGGTTTGGCCAATGGCTTTAATTGAGCTCAATCATTGTGCAACTTTTGCTGAAAAATTACCATCATTAAAGGATGATTTGAGCAGCCATTTGGAGTGTGAATGTCTGGTTTTGAAAGGTCTTCATAGGTTGAACATGGCTGAACCGAATGGACATGGTGTTAACAGCAAGTGTGAAAAGAATTGTGCTGCTTTGGGGAGAGGAACGACCAAGCCTTGGTGATTTGATGGCTAGACATCCCTTGGCTGAATGGGTGCCTTGGGTAGCCAAAAGTGATCAGCTTTAATGTTATGCACCAGCCAAACATGCACCTTCCACATACATTGAACCTACATGCATGCACCTCCTTGAATGGCTTCAAAAATTTGGCTGCACCTATTTAACACCAAGAAACACTTTAAATTAAGCCATAATCAGCTGGACATAATTAAAACACAATCTAGTCATATTAAATAACACTTAGACAAATTAAATAAAAACTAACTAAGACACATTAAAATTCGGCTAAGGCTAGGACACTTTAAAAACATGTAATAATTCAAGACAAATTTAATTAACTTAAGACACCATAAATTCGGCTAAGATAAAGCACTTAAAACATATTTATAAGCTGTATAAAAATTAACTAAATGAAATATTTAATTTATTCAAATATTAAGTAATGAGCTGAAAATAATTAAATGAGCTTAATGAGCTGAAATAAGCTCATGTGAGCTGAACCGAGCTAAATTCGGTTTGCACCAAAGTGCACGGCTTGCTCAAATTTTTGGCCCGAGCTAGTCCTTTGTCTTCGAATTGAAATTCATGCCACAAATGACTCAACAAATCTGCCATGGCCTTATGCAATTGCTTAGTCTGAGCTCGAGTCATAGGGCCTTTGGGAAGCTCGAAAGCATCGGAATTCAAATCCTTGGTTGCCCCGGGTATGCTTACATCAGTAAGGCTACTGATTTTTCTTCTCTAAGCTGGCCGATTAGCTCCCCAAAGCCAACTTTAAAGCTTTCACACATGCTGCACATTCCTTTCACATTGCTTGCCCTTTTGTTTTTGTGTGTTCATACTTGGGGGACTGTTTGCATTTGGTTTCACACCTTGGTGACCTTCACAATACTCCAGCTGATCATTAAAATGTCCTTAAATTTTTAGCTGATCAAGGCAACTTATTTCAGCTCATTAAACCCTTTTGGCCAAACATGGACAAGTCATTTTAGCTCCAAACAGTTCAATTAATGTCACGCTGAATGGTCACCTTCTAGATGTTGTCCAATGGTGTTTCCCATGCTAGGAAACTTCAAGGAAGTTTCCAAGGACGTTCAAGAAACTTCAAGGAAATTTTTAGCTCCCTTTAGCTTTAATTTGCTATCCATTTAGCTTCTCAAATTGCCTATTCGGTTAACCCCATGTATTGGCTATAAATTTAGCTCATTTCATGTTGAAAGGGACTTTTGATCTTTTTGATAAACTTTATATGAACTTTGTGTTCTCGAGTGAGTTTACCTCCTCTCTTATTTCGTACAAGTTTTGATTGACTTATTTGGCTTTGCTAGTGGCATCTTTGACTTGTTTTTGAACTCATCACCTTAGTTGGTATGGCGTTCATCCTACTATCCTTCATCCGACCACCTTAACCTTATAAGAACCGGGGTGACACTTTCATATAGTGTTAATCGTTCTTCGTGTTAAGTTTGAATTCCATTTCCATCCCTTATTATCGAACATCACTTATCCTTTCTTTGTTTATTTGTTAAACCGATCCTACTTAATTTCATAAAACTATCTTCCCTTCCAAACCACTTTGTTAAGCTTCTGATGTGAGACGGCCCGGGGTTAGTCGAGTTGTTCACTTGTGTGCCCCATCGTCAACGAGGAGTAAAGGAGTATTCGAAAAAGATAGGATTTTTGTTATGGTTGCGGAAGCTTTTGATTAGTTTTCTTTTTAATTATATTTAAGTTAGGAATGGAGGTTTAGTATTATCGAGATTAAGTTGGAAGGTGAAATGAATAGGTTCGGTTTAGTTATTGATGAAGAAAAGAAGGTAATCGGGTATTCGATTTAGTAGGGTCAGAAAGAGATAGGTAAAGGATGGATAGTCAATGGCTCAGGTTTAGGTGAATAAAGAAGATAGTTTGAGTGGTGATGGAAGAAAGAACTTAAACTCGAGAATCGATTCAACACTATATGTAGTGTCACCTCGGTTCTATACGGTTTAAGGTGATTGATGGAAATGTCGGATAAGGTCGAATGCCACACCGGTTAAGGTGATAAGTTTGGGAGACAAGTTCGGAGACACCACAAGCTTGCTTGATAAGTCAACCGAAAACTCGTACGAATTTTAGAGAAGAGATAACTCACTCTTTGAACAATGTTCATATAAATTTGCCAAAAGTTTTTTTTACAAATGAAATTCAGCAACTATTTATACTACTTAGCTAAGTCAGTCGAATGGACTAGTTCAAGGACTTAATGACTAAGTAATTTTAGCTAGAATTAGCTAGAAAATTCCAGAATTAAAACACTAATTTGATGAATCTAAATTCAGCTCATGGGTAGCCTAATGGACGGCATTCTAAAAGGTGGAATGCATTTGAAGCTTCTTGCAAATTCATGGCAGCAGGTAGGTTCATCCCATGCCTTAATTAAGCTCTTAAATTGCTCCCTTTTGGCTAAAAAGTGACCAGCATTTAAGGGGGAATTGAGCAGCCTCTTTGAGTGTGAACAGCCGGCCATGAAAAGTCCATAGGGTGTGAACATGGATGAACCGAATGGACTCCAATGTGAACAGCAATGTGAAAGGAATTTTGGAAGCTTTAATTGCTGGAAGCTTCTTGGCCGAATAGGTGCTTAGGAAACCCAAAAATGACCAGCCTTTAAGTGTTTGTCCAGCCGAACATGCAATGCACTAGCCCCTCCATGTACTGGCCACATACATTGCACCTAGGTGCATGAATCTCCTTAATTACTCCTTGTAAATTCGGCTGCACCTACATGCACAAGGAAAAACACATTAAATCACTCTAGTTCAGCTGAATAAAATTAAGTACATATCTAGGACACATTAATGGACACTTTAGACAAATTAAACACAAGCTACTTAGGACACATTTAATAATCGGCTATGACTTAGACATATTAAAAACCTGTAATAAAATGAGACAAATTAAATTAAGTTTAGACAACATAAATTCGGCCTAATTAAAATACCAAAGACACATTTACTTGCTGTAATAAAATAAATAAAATAAAGAGTTCAATTTATTTAAGCATTAAAATTAAGCTAGTTTAATTAAACAGCTCAATGAGCTGAAATAAGCTCAAATGAACTATTCCAGGCTAAATTGAACATGCTCCATTGTACACGGCATCTTGCATCCTTTGATCCGAGCTCAAGTCTTTGGTCCTTCGGACATCACGAGATCATCGGAATGCAAGTCGTTGGTTACCTCAGGTTGGCTTACATCATCCCCCTCTTCAAAGCGACTTGTCCTCAAGTTGAATCGCTCGTTCTCCTTGAAACTCACATTCTCCATTGGCTTGTTAAGAACAAATGGGGCGAGGGATCTTGCAAATATCTGTCCACTCAAATTCTCAATATTCGGCAATGAGTTTGGCATATAAATCATTTTGGAAGATAGGCAAGAATTATCAATAACTTGATTTATATTATCACACAAAACACGGCCTTTCGGAACAGCCAACAAGGTTTCATTCAAACGGTTCAATAGATCAAAATAATTCAGTTTGCCAAAACAATTCACAAAATAAAATTTTCGATCAAGATAAGGGATATAGAAAAATTTTGGCAAAAGCGGTTCAACTATTGGATTCTCAAACGCAAAAAACATCAAATTTCCCGAAAAGAAGAACCTTAATATCATCATTCACGGCAAACAAATGTTCATCAATCTGAAACGGACAAGTATTCCCAACAAGATAGTTTTCTTTCCCAAAATTCACATTACGAACAAAATCTCCACATGGATCCCAATAGAGCTGTTTAGGAATTTTAGAAGACTCACCTTGCTTACCTTTGGAAGGGAAGAAATGAGAGTCGATTTTACCTTGTGCTTCTAGCACGAATTTCCTTTCATCGACAAGGTATCGTAATTGAAGTGCTCGGATTGGCTTAACTTGAAAAGAAGAAACAAACAAACAACGGTTAAGTAAAACACTTTTCTTTTTCTCTCCTTTTTTTTCTTTCACCTTCTTTTTCACTCTTGTTTTTCTCGCTTTCTTTTCTTTCTCCTTTTCATTTTCATTTTCTTTTCTTTTTTTTTCACTCTCGTTTTCTTCAACTCTCAAATTATTTCCAATCGATTTTTCTGCTATCTTTTCTTTTGAGTTTACAAACTTTTCTTTCAAAGTCTCCATGGATTGCCTTAGGCATTGCTAGTCTTCCATTACTTGTTACGGTGATGATGGTGCCAAAATGATGTTCTTGCCGTTATGCTTGAATGAATATTGATTCGCAAAACCATCATGTTTGACTCAGCGGTCAAACTGCCACGGTCTTCCTAACAAGAGGTGGCCCGAATGCATGGTCATGATGTCGCACAAGACTTCATCATGGTAGTTGCCAATCGAAAATGGAATCTTGGCTTGTTTGGTCACCTTGAGTTCGACTCCTTCGTTGATCCACTGCAATTTGTAGGGGCTCGGGTGCTTAAGACTCGGCAAAGACAATTATTCGATCATGAGAGTGCTCGCAACATTCGTGCAACTCCCGCCATCGATTACAACGCTGCACACCTTTCCCAAAACATGACAACGAGTATGGAAAAGGTTTTCTCATTGAGGCTCACTTACCGAGTTTTGCGCATTGAGACTTCGTTTTACCACAAGCATTTCGCCCTCAATAGTAAACTCTACTTTTTCGTCATTTTTGGATGGATGCTCGACTTCGTCTTTGTTTTTGTCTACTTCATCCTCCGACTCTATTTCACCGTTGGGTAGCATGATCATCGTGTTACGATTCAGACATTGGCTCGCGATGTGCCCTTGGCCTTGGCACTTAAAACACTTAATGTCTCGGGATCGCGATTGTATGCTCTCAGGGGCCTTGCTTTTACTTGGTTCGGCCACAGACTTGTTGGACTTCATGGGAATCGCAGGTTCCTTCGTTGGATTCACAGAGGCGTTCTTGTTTGGGCCTTGGTTCCACTTAGGTGTTCTCAAAGTGGAATAACCACGAACGACTCCTTTCTTATTGAGTTGTTTCTCCATTTTGATCGCCATATGCACCATATCGACGATCTCGACATAATGTTGCAACTTGACGACATTGGCTATGACTCGATTCAATTCGGCCAAAAACCGTGCCATGGTGGCCTCGCGGTCCTCTTGCACGTCCACTCGTATCATAGCCACTTCCATTTCTTTGAAGTAATCTTCCATGCTTCTCGTTCCTTGCGTGAGATTTTGGAGTTTTTGGTACAACTCCCGGTGATAATAGGAAGGAATGAAACGTCGTCGCATGACAGCTTTCATTTCGGCCCATGTTTGGATAGGACGCTCGTCGTTTTGCCTCCGGCTCGTTGTAAGCTGGTCCCACCATATCATTGCGTATTCAGAGAACTCAATAGCCGCCAACTTTACTTTCTTTGCCTCGGAGTAGTTGTGGCATTCGAACACAAGTTCGATCTTTTTCTCCCACTCGAGGTAGGCCTCGGGATCCGATCGACCTTGGAACGAAGGAATTGATAGTTTGATTGTAACACCCTTTACCCGTATTCAAGCCGGAACAGGGTTTGAGGCATTACGTAACTAATCTTACTTAAACATCTCGAATAGGGTTATAAAATTTCGTTTAAACCCATCACTTGCACATACTCGGCCTAGGAGGCCCTAACATACTTTTGAGAGGTATCGAAACTATTCCTGGAACTTTTACGAGTTCGAGAAACTTTTCAATGAAACAGGGGCCACACACCCGTGTGGGTCTAGGGTCACGCCCGTGTGCCCCTAAGACATGCCCGTGTCTTCCACCCGTGGTCGACACTGACTAATTTCACACGGCCTTGACACGCCCGTGGCCCTGGCCCGTGTGCCAAACCTTGGCATTCTAACTTATCCACATGGCTTATACACACGTCTGTGTGCTTCAGCCGTGTGGCGGTTTAAATCCCAAGTGCAAGGTGCAGACTTCACACGGCCTGGGCATACGCCTGTGTGCTAGTCGTGCCTCCCACACGGTTTAGACACACGCTCGTGTGTCTACCCATGTGGACAATTAGCAGGCTATCTACCAAGCCCTTGCCACTCTACATTGCACACATACATACACCATTGCCAAATCTTCCCATTTCATCAATTATAAATCTTAAATTATCACATTTAAACTATAAAATAAAGTCTTCATCCCATACACGAGAGAGAACTAATTCTGGTAATTACAAACGACTTAAGCCATCATCTATGGCTATACACAACCTGTAACACCCTTTACCCGGGTTCTACGTCGGGAACTGGGCCCAAGGCGTTACCGAACTCAAACCACTTAATCACCACTTAGGCTCAACGTCATTACTCACTATAACCTCATTCTCGACTTACGAGGCCTCACTCATACACACGAGGGCTCTCGAGACTAAACCAGAACTTTTACGATCCTTAAAATTTTTCTCTTTTAAACAGGTCTCACACGCCCGTGTAAGATTAGACACGCCCGTGCATGGGCACACACGCCCATGTCCCTAGACCGTGCCTAAAAACCCAAGCATTCTACCAAATGCCCCACGGTTAAGGCACACGCCCATGCGGTTTGGGAACATGCCCGTGTACCCTATTACATACCCGTGCCTTCCACCTGTGGTCGACACTGACTAAATCCACACGGCCTGGACACGCCCGTGGCCCTGGCCCGTGTGACAATCCTGACTTACAATGTTAACATGCAGGGGACGCACGGCCACAGCACACACCCGTGGGCTGACCGTGTGTCACACATGGCCTAGACACATGCCCGTGTGTCTATCCACATGGTCAAGAACAAGACTAAGTGTCAAGTTCTTTTCACCCTTCTAACATACACAACATATACTCATCTAACACCATCATAATCAACTCAAATTGAAGTGCATTCTCACATAAAAATATACATCTTTCTTTCATATAATGTAATAGCCAACAACCATGGCATTATACAAAATAAGCTATCCATCTAAAGGCCAACACATCTTAGCCATTTACAACAAAATTTACTAACTTATCTAGCCCCTATACATGCCATATACAAAATATTAAGTTTCATGTACCAAAGTGTGCTGATATGTGGGCTATCTTCTGATGATCCTCGTATCTCGATTCAACGCATTTAATCTACAAGACAAGGGAAAAGAAAGAGAGTAAGCTTTGATCTTAGTAAGTTTACACATAAACAAATAAGCAACATAGTATAAGCTAAGCAACCATTAGCATTATACAAACAAGTAATTCACAACCATGCTTACTCTTTCTATCCCTTACCACATTTCCAACACATCATGAGTCACATACTCATAACCATCAAATGCACCCCTGCATTCTATGTCACATTTACACAATATACAACACATCATTATTTCTCGTAATACATCCACACAGTTTATCCACATAACTTATCCACACGACTATTCACACGCTTAGTTCACATAACTAATCCACATAGCTAATACACACGATTAATCCACACAACCAATATCTCAATGGTTTCGCACTTAGCCTACCACAAAGGTATTCATAGTGATTCAGCACATAGCTCACCAAACGATATACCTTACGATAGCATTGCACATAGCTAGCTCATTGTCAATATGCATTGGGATGGTATCACACTTAGCCCACCATCTAGCATTATCACAACACATGCAAAAGTCTACTTACTTAATCATTCTCCATCATACATTCATTTCACATTTTCTACTACATTCATCCCACATAGGTTCTCAAATATGCTACACACTAGCTAGCATTAACAAATTGTAAGTATGAATGCATTATTTATGCATAGACTTACCTCGATACTCAAAAGTATAGAAATATGCAATTTAGTCCACCACCTTGCTTTTGCCTCGGTTTCAATCTGGGCTTCGTCTTTCTTGATCTATAATGAATAAATCAGCTTATTCAATACATACATTGACTAAATTGACCCACATCTCATACTTTAGCAAAATTACTATTTTGCCCCTAAACTTTCTCATATTTACACTTTAGTCCCAAAGGCTCGTAAAGTGATTTTTATTCAACTTTCTATCCTTTCATGCTTAGCCAAACCACTTACTCAACTAAAGCATTCATCAAATCTCACTAAATCACACATGTATGACCAAACTAAAGTTTTTCACAAACTAGTCCCTACATGCATTTTCATGGAAAATCACTTAACAAAAGATGTTTCTACTATATCAAGCTTTCATAATCTTCCATAAAACAACAAAATACATGCATGTCATACATATGAACATTTTTGAACATCCATAATAGCTCACCAAAAAGCTAAAAATAGCTTACTCATGCTACTAGGACTTCAAAAATACGAAGAATATCAAAAACCGGGCTTAGGATCACTTACTAGTAAGCTTGAAAAATTGAAAGAGCCCTAACAATGGCTTCTCTAATTTTCGGCAGCTAAGGGGAAGAAGATGAATGAATTTGTCATCTTTTCACCTATTTTAATCACTTATTTGATAAATGACCAAAATACCCTTTTTGATAAACTTCAAATTTTGACTCATCCATGCCCATTTTTGTCCAAAAATTAGAATTTGGAAAAATTGCTATTTAAGGACCTCTAACTAATAATCTAAAGCTATTTCACACATATAGCTTCTAGAAACACACATTTTGCAACTTTTGCAATTTAGTCCTTTTGGACAATTCAACCACAATTTCACAAAATTGCTTCATGAAACGTTCACACTAGTATGCATACATAATATAAACCTCAAAAACTCATTCCTAACCCTCGGATTTGTGGTCTCGCACCACTATTCCGATTAGGCCCTAAACCGGGATGTTACAACTCTCCCCCCTTTAGAGATTTTCGTCCCCAAAAATCTTACCAGTAAAGAGGTTTGGATGATGCTCTCTCTCATAGCTTCTTCCGTTTCCCACGTAGCCTCTTCCACACCATGTTTCTGCCATAACACTTTCACTAGTGCTATGCTCTTATTTCTCAACTGTTTCACTTCTCGAGCCAAGATCTTAATCGGCTCCTCTTCATAAGACATATCCGGTCTTATCTCAATTTCCATTGGAGGAATCACATGTGAAGGATCGGAGCGATACCGTCGCAACATTGACACATGGAACACGTTATGAATCTTTTCCAACTCTACCGGCAAAGCCAACCGGTAAGCTATGTGCCCAAGTGCCTCAGTAATCTCATACGGCCCTATGAACCTTGGACTCAATTTCCCTTTCCATCCAAATCTCATAATCTTCTTCCACGACGATTCTTTCAAAAATACTTTATCGCCTACCTCAAACTCAATTTCTTTTCTTTTCAAATCCGCATACGACTTACATCACATCCAAGGCGACTTTGGACTATTACGGATTACTTTCACTTTCTCTTCGGTCTCTTTTACTAGATCGACCCCATGGATCCTCTTCTCACTAAGCTCGGTCCAATACAAAGGAGTCTGACACTTACGGCCATACAAAGCCTCATACGGTGCCATCTGTATACTCGACTAATAACTGTTGTTATAGGCGAATTCGACCTAAGGTAGATATCTCTCCCAACTACCTTCGAATTCTAGCACACAGCATCGAAGCATATCTTCAAGAACTTGAATCACTCTTTCAGACTGACCATCGGATTGCGGATGGAACGCAGTACTGAAATTCAATCTCGTACCCATGGCTTCTTGTAACTTCTTCCAAAACCTCGAAGTAAACCTCGGATCTCTATCTGATATAATAGACACAGGTACACCATGCAATCTCACTATCTCTGCCACGTACAACTCAGCTAACTTATCCAGTGAATAATCAATGCGTATTGGAATAAAGTGAGCCGACTTCGTTAATCTATCTACAACAACCCACACAGCATCTCTCTTTCTCGGAGTCATCGGCAACCCCGTCACAAAATCCATGGTAACTCAATCCCACTTCCATTCGGGAACCATCACTGGCTGAAGCAATCCCGAAGGCACTTGATGCTCAGCTTTCACTTGTTGACAAATCAGGCACTTTGCCACAAACTCTGAAATATCTCTTTTCATACCCGGCCACCAATACAACTTCCTCAAATCGTTGTAATTTTTCGTACTGCCCAGATGTACTGACAAGCATCCACTGTGGGCCTCATACAAAACCTTTCGAATCAACTCCTCATTTTTAGGAACACTAATTCTGTCACGATACATCAAACAACTATTCAAATCCACTCGAAAATTAGAATCACTTTCTGATCCGCACTTAGCCATCTTAGCTTGCATCTCGCTGTCATTTCTGTGAGCCTCACATATTTGTTGAACAAATAGTGGCCTAGCTCTCAACTCTGCCAAAATAGCACCATCATCAGACATTGCTAAACTCGCTCTCATAACTCTTAGAGCATACAGGAATTTCCTACTTAAGGCATCCGCAACCACATTCGCTTTTCCCGGGTGGTAATCAATGACTAACTCATAGTCTTTCAACAACTCAAGCCACCGTCTCTGTCTTAGATTCAGATCCTTCTGATCCATCAAATACTTTAAACTCTTGTGATCCGTAAAGATTCGGCACTTTTTGCCACACAAATAATGTCGCCAAATCTTTAACGCAAACACAATCGCAGCCAACTCCAAATCGTGAGTCGGAGAATTCTTCTCTTGTGATTTTAACTGCCTCGAGGCGTAAGTGATTACCTTACCCTCTTGCATCAACACGCAACCGAGACCATTAAACGACGCATCACTATAAACCACGAACTCCTTCCCCGATTCTGGTTGAACCAAAATCGGTGCCTCAGTCAACATTGTTTTCAGTCTCTCGAAGCTCTGTTGACATGTCTCAGTCTATTCAAACTTGACATCTTTATGCAACAGTTTCTTCATCGAGGTAGCAATCACAGAGAACCCCTTTACGAAATGTATATAATATCCTGCTAATCCCAAGAAACTTCTGATTTCTGACACGTTCCTCGGCGGTTTCCAATCCATAACAGTCGATATCTTACTCGGGTCAACTCTGACACCATCACCTGACACCATGTGTCCTAGGAATCCGACCTCTCGGAGCCAAAACTCACTCCTGCTAAACTTAGCATACAACTGCTTATCTCTCAAAGTTTGCAAGACAATTCTCAAGTGCTCTTCATGATCGTTCTCATCCTGAGAATAGATTAATATGTCGTCAATAAAGACAACCACAAACTTGTCCACATATGGTCTGAAAATACGGTTCATCAGATCCATAGAAATCGCAGGTGCATTCGTCAAACTAAACGGCATAACCAAAAACTCATAATGGCCATACCTTGTCCGAAACGCATTTTCAACACATCTTGCTCTTTCACACTGAAGTGATAATAACTGGACCTCAAGTCTATCTTGGAGAACATCGTAGCTCCCTTGGTTGATCAAAAGATCATCAATCCTTGGTAAAGGATACTTATTCTTAAACGTCACCTTGTTCAGTTGTCTATAGTCTATACACAACCTCATAGACCCATTTTTCTTCTTCACAAACAATACCGGAGCACCCCACGGTGAGTAGCTCGGTCTTGCAAAACCCTTATCTGTCAATTCTTGCAATTGAACCTTCAGTTCCTTCAACTCTACAGATGCCATTCTGTACGGAGCAATCGAAATAGGTGCCATTCCCGAAACCAACTCAATTCCAAACTCGACCTCTCTCACTAGAGGTAATCCAGGTAACTCTTCTGGAAATACATCTGGATACTCACATACCACTAGCACTGTTTCAAACTCTACTCCAACCTCTTGAGTATTCAACACAAACACAAGATAGGACTCACACCCTTTTCTTAAACATTTCTCAGCCACTAAGGAAGAAATCATCACGGGTAGACTGTCCGATCCACCTGATTCAACCCGAACTACATCTCCACTCTCACATTTTAGTTCAATAAACTTACTACCACAGTTCACTAAGACACTATGGGTAGTAAACCAATCCATGCCTAGGATTAGATCAAACTCATCAAACGGCAACAACATAAGGTTTGCCAGAAAACAATGATTCTCAATCAATAAAGGACAATTCTTACACACTTCGTCCACTAACACATTCTTTCCTAACGGGTTTGACACCTTAATCACAATGTCCGTAGACTCAATGGTCATACTCAAACTAGAAGCTAATCTCATGCAAATATAAGAGTGAGTAGACCTTGGATCTATTAAAGCAATAACAAGGGTGTCAAAGAGAGAAAAAGTACCCGTTATCACATCAGGGGAGGATGCCTCTTCGCGAGCGCGAATGGCATACGTCCTCGCAGGTGCTTGACCCTCTAGTCTCACAGCAGAGTCTCTGGGTGCACCTCTACCACTAGCCCCACCTCTTGGGTTCCTTGGTGGTCTACCCCTTGTAGACACATCACTAGGTCTCACTTCTTGCTTCTCTTCCTTATCATCCCTCTCGGGACAGCTACGGATAAAGTGGTCAGGGGAACCACACTTATAGCATTTCTGACTGTTTCCCCAACACTCTCCGGTGTGATACCTACCACAACTAGGACACTCCGGTTTACTCTTTGTATTGCCCACACTTTCCATCGAGGGGGCTTGGACTCTCGAACCCGAACGAGTATTGTCCAAGTCTCGATGTGAATAACCCACTGGTGCCGTCGTCTGATGATTCACTTCCTTGGATCTTTTCGACTGGGCTTAGTATGACTTGCCCATCGGTCTCTTTCTAGCATCTCAGGCTTCACTCACAGCCCTTCTCTTTTCTGAACTCAATTCCTCGGCCTTACTTGCCCTCTCAACTAGTACCACAAATTCTTTCAACTCCAAAATGCCCACTAGGAGTTTGATATCCTCATTCAGCCCATCTTCGAACCTCTTGCACAAGATGGTCTCTGTCGACACACATTCTTGAGCGTATTTGCTAAGCCTAACAAACTCACGCTCGTATTCAGCTACTGTCATCCTTCCTTGCTTCAGCTCAAGGAATTCTTTCCTTTTTTGGTCAGTAAACCTCTGGCTTATATACTTCTTCCGGAACTCTTCCAGAAAGAAGTCCCATGTCACCCGCTCTTTTGGGACCACTAACGTCAGCGTCTTCCACCAATGGTATGCCAAATCTCTCAGAAACGATACGGCACACTTCAAACTCTCCTCAGGTGTACATGAGAGCTCATTGAACACCCTCATCGAGTTCTCCAACCAGAACTCCGCCCTCTCTGGGTCATCATCTACCTTAGCTCTAAACTCCTCAGCCCTGTGCTTCCTAATCTTATCCACCTGGGGTTTCGATATCCTCACTACATCCATACCTTGAGGAGCCACTGGATTTGGCTGCTTCATCAGTAGTCAACGGATCAGAATCCATATACTATATAAAACAAGTTTTAAATTATCAGAAACCACCACATTATCATTGTACACTTATGGCATGTATAGCTAGACTCTTACACCTGCTACGGTAGTCCTAGAAACGGCTAAACCATAGCTCTAATACCACTAAATGTAACACCCCTTACCCGGGTTCTATACCAGGAACCAGGCCCGAGGCGTTATCGAACTCAAACCACTTAATTGCCACTTAGGCTTAACGTCATTACTCGCTATAACCTCATTCTCGACTTACGACGCCTCACTCATAAACACGAGGGCTCTTGAGACTAATTCGGAACTTTTACGATCCTTAAAATTTTTCTCTTTTAAATAGGTCTCACACGCCCGTATAAGATTAGACACGCCCGTGCATGGGCACACACGCCCATGTCCCCAGATCGTGCCTAAAACTCCAAGCATTCTGCCAAATGTCCCACGGTTAAGGCACACGCCCATGCGGTTTGGGAACACGCCCGTGTACCCTACTACATGCCCGTGCCTTCCACTCGTGGTCGACACTGACTAAATCCACACGGCCTGGACATGCCCGTGGCCCTGGCCCGTGTGACAATCCTGACTTACAATGTTAACATGCAGGGGATGCACGGCCACAGCACACACCCGTGGGCTGACCGTGTGTCACACATGTCCTAGACACACGCCCGTGTGTCTATCCACATGGTCAAGAACAAGACTAAGTGTCAAGTTCATTTCACCCTTCTAACATACACAACATATACTCATCTAACACCATCATAATCAACTCATATTGAAGTGCATTCTCACATAGAAAACTACATCTTTCTTTCATATAATGTAATAGCCAACAACCATGGCATTATCCAAAATAAGCTATCCATCTAAAGGCCAACACATCTTAGCCATTTACAACAAAATTTACTAACTTATCTAGCCCCTATACATGCCATATACAAAATATTAAGTTTCATGTACCAAAGTGTGCTGATATGTGGGCTATCTTCTGATGATCCTCGTATCTCGATTCAACGCATTTAATCTACAAGACAAGGGAAAAGAAAGAGAGTAAAGCTTTGATCTTAGTAAGTTTACACATAAACAAATAAGCAACATAGTATAAGCTAAGCAACCATTAGCATTATACAAACAAGTAATTCACAACCATGCTTACTCTTTCTATCCCTTACCACATTTCCAACACATCATGAGTCACATACTCATAACCATCAAATGCACCCCTGCATTCTATGTCACATTTACACAATATACAACACATCATTATTTCTCGTAACACATCCACACAGTTTATCCACATAACTTATCCACACAGCTATTCACACAGTTAGTTCACATAACTAATCCACATAGCTAATACACACAGTTAATCCACACAACCAATATCTCAATGGTTTCGCACTTAGCCTACCACAAAGGTATTCATAGTGATTCAGCACATAGCTCACCAAACGATATACCTTACGATAGCATTGCACATAGCTAGCTCATTGTCAATATGCATTGGGATGGTATCACACTTAGCCCACCATCTAGCATTATCACAACACATGCAAAAGTCTACTTACTTAATCATTCTCCATCATACATTCATTTCACATTTTCTACTACATTCATCCCACATAGGTTCTCAAATATGCTACACACTAGCTAGCATTAACAAATTGTAAGTATGAATGCATTATTTATGCATAGACTTACCTCGATACTCAAAAGTATAGAAATATGCAATTTAGTCCACCACCTTGCTTTTGCCTCGGTTTCAATCTGGGCTTCGTCTTTCTTGATCTATAATGAATAAATCAGCTTATTCAATACATACATTGACTAAATTGACCCACATCTCATACTTTAGCAAAATTACTATTTTGCCCCTAAACTTTCTCATATTTACACTTTAGTCCCAAAGGCTCGTAAAGTGATTTTTATTCAACTTTCTATCCTTTCATGCTTAGCCAAACCACTTACTCAACTAAAGCATTCATCAAATCTCACTAAATCACACATGTATGACCAAACTAAAGTTTTTCACAAACTAGTCCCTACATGCATTTTCATGGAAAATCACTTAACAAAAGATGTTTCTACTATATCAAGCTTTCATAATCTTCCATAAAACAACAAAATACATGCATGTCATACATATGAACATTTTTGAACATCCATAATAGCTCACCAAAAAGCTAAAAATAGCTTACTCATGCTACTAGGACTTCAAAAATACGAAGAATATCAAAAACCGGGCTTAGGATCACTTACTAGCAAGCTTGAAAAATTGAAAGAGCCCTAACAATGGCTTCTCTAATTTTCGGCAGCTAAGGGGAAGAAGATGAATGAATTTGTCATCTTTTCACCTATTTTAATCACTTATTTGATAAATGACCAAAATGCCTTTTTTGATAAACTTCAAATTTTGACTCATCCATGCCCATTTTTGTCCAAAAATTAGAATTTGGATAAATTGCTATTTAAGGACCTCTAATTAATAATCTAAAGCTATTTCACACATATAGCTTCTAGAAACACACATTTTGCAACTTTTGCAATTTAGTCCTTTTGGACAATTCAACCACAATTTCACAAAATTGCTTCATGAAACTTTCACACTAGCATGCATACATAATATAAACCTCAAAAACTCATTCCTAACCCTCGGATTTGTGGTCTCGCACCACTATTCCTACTAGGCCCTAAACCGGGATGTTACGCAACGAAAACATAAACTCTCTTAGGCCAACACAATTTGGCTACATCAATTAGGACTTAATAAACTTAAAAAAGATCCCTATACATGCCATAACTCACAAGGACTTAAAACCTCATACCAAGCGTCTGCTCGATAGTGTGAAACATCTCTAGCGGTCTCCAACCCGAGCTAGTTAAATTAACCTATAAGAGATGAGAAAGGAAGAGGAGTAAGCAATAATGCTTAGTAAGTTCATATGCACATAACAATAAACTATTGATATTCATCGATTATACTCAACCACAAGGTATTATAATGAGTTTTACTCTTAAACTTATGGTTACTTACTCAACCATTTTTGAGACTTACTCATTCTGCCTCTTACCACATTCTAACCATGCCACAAGCTAATTGCTCACGTTAACTTGCATATATCCCTGCACTTGTCACCATATGATCTCATAAAACAATACATCAAACATTTTCAATAAGTCACTCATACTACAATCTCTCGGTGGTTTCGCACTTAGCCTACCCTCAATTTCTAATAGGGTGGTATCGCTCATAGCCCACCATTTACAATTTAAGGTGGTATCGCACATAGCCCACCATTATTATACATTCACGGATATTTATCCACATACATTTCTCTATTTCAAATGTCTATCCAGGAACATCCTCACACATTATCATTCTTACTTAGCTTTCTATGATAATCATTCGCATTCACACAATGCATTAATAATTATAACTTATACAACCAAGGTGCATCATTTACACATACCTACTATGGGTTTATCATATACTGAATTCCTCTCAATTTAGTTCTAACACATACATGTACCTCTCGTGGTGCAACCACATTCATTCTCATTCTCAACATACTTGTTGAATCACTCAAATTGTTAAATAACACTATTGAGTCTCGTACACATAATGTCACATTGACATCATACCCCCGATAGGATCTTTTATGAATTAACATATCGATGCCATATCCCCGACATGGTCTTATAAAAAATCCCACACCGAGGCCATATTCTAAATATGGTCTTACACGGGGCCTTAATTACCATCGTATCATGATTTTTGCATTTCGACTATTCATGGATTAAATCAAGACTTTCATTTCTTGACATCACAACAAAATGTATTTAACGTATACATAGAGGCAACAACTAATCTATATAACATCAAAAATTAAAAATACTTCACTTGGTGTTGTTCAATTTAACACATAAACTTACCTCGATACCGAAAAGGGTCGAAAGGGACATATATGTCCACATTTCTCTTTTCTCCCGTTCTAGGTCCGAATCTCATTTTCTTTGATCTAGAACAATAAAATATACTCATTTTATCACCACACTAATCAATACATTTTAAAAATTCTACTTTGGCAAAATTACCAATTTGCCCTTGGACTTTGACAAAATTACAATTTTGCCCCTAGACTCATAAATAAATTTTTATCACATTTTCTTATTAAACAAGCCTAGCTGAACATTTAATACTCTTACAACTATTCACATTTCCAACTATTTCATGCATTAATGAACAATTTACCATATTTGCATCTTAGTCCTAATTTGGTGTTTTCATGACAATACCTTTCACAAAAGTTGTTTCTCATCTTCCTAACATTCATTTTCTTCCACAAAAACTCAGCAACCAACATAAAATCTCTCATGGAAATTCCCTAGACTTTCAACCATAATGCAAATTAGTCCCCTCATTAGCTAGCTTAAGCTTTGGGGACTCCAAAAGTACAAAAATCATTTAGAAAAACCTCAAAAATCACTTACTTGCTAGGGAATATGTTGGATAAAAGTTTTGAGCTCCAAAACCCTTATTTCTCTTCAATTTTAGGTGGATGAAGGTGGAGGAATAGTGAAAAGATGATAACATCTTTATTCATCTTATTGTATTCATTTCTATCACCTAATATCCACTAAATTTGACCAACTTTAAAATCTTGTCTCCCTAGCTCCTATATGGTCGGCCATCACTAATTCAATGGCCTAATATCACTTTAAGGACCCCCAATTTATAATCCTTAGCTAATTGGCACCTCTAGCAATTCAAATAGAACTTTCACACTTTATGCGATTTAGTCCTTTTCAGCAATTAAGCCCTCAATCGCTAAAATTAAAGCACCAAAATTCTCATGCCTCTTTATAAACATTTTATAACACATAAAATAATATCAAAATAATTTTTTCCAACCTCGAATTAGTGATCCCGAGATCACTGTTCTGACTAGCCCCTAAATCGGGCTGTTACAATTTTCTCCCCCTTAGGGATTTTCGTCCTGAAAAATCTTAGCAGGAGAAGTTGCTCTTAACACTCCTGAAATGTTTTCAGCAACTCATCAAAATCACAAATCGACTTATCCTTAAGTTTCTCTCACCAACAACCTTTAAGCTGTAATACACAAGGTCGAAGCACAATTTGAGACCTAGATTACTCTTCCTCCCGGCACATATACTCAAAAATCTTACAACTGTGAATTCGGCACATGCCAAAATGATCATTCGGATCTTTATCGCATACTTCACTAAAATTCGGATGACATTTCCCTCCTTGGAAATCAAGTCACTTTAAATTTGAAATCTATTGTATTTTATCTCACTTTATTACTAGGATATTCACCGACTGTAATAGTCTTGACTTGCACGCTTTGAAAATTCAGCTTTTAATTGATGTGGGCACATCCAAGCCAATCAAGGAGGATGATCCAAAGGTCTTGCCATTAGGACCTATCACACGATCTAAGGCAAAGAAATTCAGGAAAGTTCTTTCTTTCACTTGTGCTAAAGTTTCTGACTCATTCGAAAGTGAAAGTGCCTTAGAAGATAAGTTTTATAGTGTGTTGCATGCTGATATGTGACATACTTATGCCATAATACTTATATTGGTGTGTTTAGTATGTATATATTATGCTAAGTATGTTTTTGGATTGGGTTGATAGTATTTGTATTGTCTTCAAGTTGTTTGTGTGTTAACGAATAAGTGTGCCCTTGTTTACAACTTATTAGACTATGTTATATTAAGTTTACATAGCTTTGATAAGTGTTATATTGTTTTGTAACATGTACACGAAAAGACTGCAGCTTACGAGACTAACCTTCAGCTCAAGTCAACTCAGAGGCTTGTTCCACTAGCTCAACTTTAGCTGACAAGTCCAAAAGTAGCTGAATAGTGTCCTACGTGTCGGGGAGTACACCAGTGCACATGTGGCAGCCTAGGTGGCGTCCAAGCATGTGGATGTGCATGTGCCAGCCTTGTACACATGTGGTGCACATGTGTGACCAAAAACCAGCCCGTTCTTGTGCATTTGTGCGGCAATTGAAGAGATAAGGACAAGGGAAGTTGTGTGTTTGAATTTCAAATGAAATTAACACATTTTTAAAGTGATAAACATGCCAACTCCCTCTTTTTTACTTGGCTGCAAATTAATTCCGCCCAAAAGGAGTTATTCAATTCAAATTTAATTTTTAAACTCCTTTAATGTTAACCACACAATGTAATTCGGCCACCTCTTCATTCTTCTATATATTTGTACTTCAAACATTGTTAAAAGGTAGACTATTTGAAATAAAAATTACTTTGTGAGTTTTCTCTCAAATTCGGTTCTTTTTTTTTGAACTTCTTTCTTGACATTTCAATTCTGAATTGTTGTGTCAATCTTGTGATACTTCGGGTTCCTAGATCACTATCTAGCGAGTCCAAGTCTGTTGACGTGGAACAGATTCGATTTGGGTTTGCATAATAGATTGTGCGAGTTCTTTCGAGTTCTTTGTTGTTCAAATTCCCAACCAATTTCTAGCTTATTTCTGCCATTTTATTATTATTATTATTTTTGAATTGTTCAAGGCTGCTATGGATGAATTTTGAAGCATTCATCTTCTACCTTCTTCAAATCTGTTTAGAAATTCTAGCAACATGTTTTTCTTCTTCAAATCTATTCAATTTCGTGTTTTTAAGTCTAAAACTAACCTCTTTGTTTTTTTTAATTGCAGGGAAGTGCTTGCTACAATCCTAGATCCGTAAACACTCAAGGATCATTATTTTGCTAAGCAACGCCTTATCATATGGTATCAGAGCCCAGGTTGGATTTTTTAGCACATTCTGCACTCAAAATCAAGAAAACAAAATAAAAATTTAAAAAAAAACCAAATTTGAAAATTCAAAAAAAATACAAAAAAAATCAGATTTGAAACACAACAACAAAACAAAAACAAAAGAAAAAAGAAAGTGTGCTATTTTGTTGAAATGATAAAAGATGCTCATATTATGCCATGAAATGCTTGGAAATTAATCGAAACAACTTATTCTTGTCTGTTCGGTGATAGGTTCGTTGTAAGCATTTCTGTTGCAGTAAGTTGTTGATTTTTTTCCTTCTTATTTTCATTCTTGTTTTCTTCATTCTAGCCTTGTATTTCATTATTTTTAGCCTTTATATCTCATTTTTTTTCCAGCCCTATTTTCATTCTAACCCTTGATTCTTTATCCTTGTTGTTTCTTACAAGTTGACACGGTAAACAGATTCTAAAAGATCAAAATTAGTTCCTTTAAAGAACTGATTATGAGAGATTGAGTGGAAAAGGCAATTGAGTGTGTGAGATTAGAAGGGGAGACAAAAAGAGCCACGATTCCGAATAGACCAGCATACCGTAGTAACCCTGAAGAGACGA
Organism: Gossypium sturtianum; assembly: GCA_025698515.1. Taxonomy (NCBI): domain Eukaryota; kingdom Viridiplantae; phylum Streptophyta; class Magnoliopsida; order Malvales; family Malvaceae; genus Gossypium; species Gossypium sturtianum. The sequence continues at coordinate 94,769,063 of CM046949.1, forward strand.
AGGAACTTCAAAGACAGATTTTTGAGTTGTTGGACAAGGGGTACATTTGAGAGAGTTTGAGTCCGTGTGTTGTACCAGTATTGTTGGTACCCAAAAAGGATGGAACTTGGAGGATGTGTGTTGATTATCGAGCAGTGAACCAGATTACAATCAAGTATCGATATCCCATTCCTCACCTTGATGACATGTTGGATGAGTTGTGCGGAGCGACTACCTTCTCCAAAATTGATTTGAAGAGTGGATATCATCAGATTCGCATGAAAGAAGGCGGCGAGTGGAAGACAGCCTTCAAGATGAAACTAGGACTGTATGAATGGCTAGTGATGCCTTTCAGTTTAACTAATGCTCCTAGTACTTTTATGCGTTTGATGAATCATGTTCTGCGATCTTTTATTGGTAAGTTTTGTGTTGTGTACTTTGATAACATTTTGATTTATAGCAAGACTTTGCAGGATCACGTAAAATATTTGCGAGCTATTTTGCAGACTTTACGAGAAGAGAGATTGTTTGGTAACATGGAGAAATGTGTGTTTTGTACTGATAAGCTTATATTTCTTGGTTATATTGTTAGTTCTCAGGGAGTTGAAGTTGATCCTGAGAAGATTAAGGCGATTCAAGAGTGGCCACGACCGACATCGGTTAGTCAAGTTAGATCGTTTCATGGTTTAGCTAGTTTCTACCGTCAGTTTGCTCCCCATTTTAGTTCTATTATCGCCCTTTAAGGGATTATAAAGAAAAATTTGGTCTTCTCATGGGGTAAAGAACAAGAGGACGCCTTTCTACGAAAATAAAGGAGTGTTTGACAAAAGCACTGTTTTAGCATTACCTAACTTTGATAAAATGTTTGAAGTTGAATGTGATGCTTCCAGAGTTGGTATAGGTCTTTGTTTTGTCACAGAAAAGAGGGCGTTGCATATTTCAAAGTGAGAAGCTTAGTGGGCGACGTTGAACTATCCTATCTATGATAAGGAGATGTATGCACTAATTCGGGCATTGGAAACTTGGCGGCATTATTTGTTGCCTAAGGAGTTCATGATTCACAGCGATCATGAGGCTTTGCGATATATCACAGGTCAGCATAAATTAAACAAACGACATGCTAAATGGGTTGAATTTCTTGAGTCTTTCCCTTATGTCATTCGTTACAAGAAAGGTAAAGACAATGTCATTCTTTGATGCTTTATCACGCGGTATGCACTTTTAAATTACCTTGATTCTCATTTGATTGGATTTGCATATATTCGTGAGCTATACACTGATGATCCTGATTTTAGAGATAAGTTTAATGCTTACACAAAAGGTGCAGAAGGAAAATTTTATAGGCATGATGGCTATCTTTTCAAAGAGAACAGGATATGCATTCCACAAGGATCCATGCGTGGTATTCTGATCCATGAAGCACATGAAGGTGGACTGATGGGTCATTTTGGAGTCAACAAAACGTTACAGACATTAAAGGAGCATCTATTTTGGCCTAAAATGCGTAGGGACGTTGAGCAGTCATTGTGAACATTGTGTGACATGTAAGAAAGCAAAATCGAAGGTTTCACCACATGGTATGTACTTGCCTTTACCTATTCCTGATTCCCCTTGGACTGATATTTCGATGGATTTTGTTTTGGGATTGCCTAGAACTAGGACCGGTAGAGATAGTATATTTGTTGTGGTTGATAGGTTCTTGAAGATGGCACATTTTATTGCTTGCCATAAACCGATGATCTTTGTAAATGTGGCTAACTTGTTCTTTAGGGATGTTGTTCTTTTTACATAGTATTCCTAGGTCAATTATTTCCGATAGGGATGTAAAGTTTTGAGTCATACGGAGGACTCTTTGGAGCAAATTAGGTACGAAACTTATGTTTTCTACTACTTGTCATCCCCAGACTGATGGACAAACTGAGGTTGTCAACAGGGTTTTATCTACTTTACTTCGTTCCATAATTAAAAAGAACATAAAAACTTGGGAAGATTGTTTGCCACATGTTGAATTTGCTTATAATCACGTTGCACATTCTGCTACTAAGATGTCACCATTTGAGGTTGTTTATGGATTTAATCCTATTACTCCTCTAGATATGTTGCCTTTGCCACAAGAACAGGTGATGAACAGGGACGGTAAAGCGAAAGCAAAATATGTGAAGAAGTTGCATCAACAGGTTAAGGAGAACTTAGAACGGAGGACTCAGCAGTACGAAAAGCAAGCAAACAAAGGAAGAAAGCGAGTCACCTTCGATGTTGGTGATTGGGTTTTGGTTTATTTTCGAAAGGAACATTTTCTAGCCCAAAGATGGTCTAAGTTGTTACCGCGAGGAGATGATCCTTTTCAGGTGTTGGAGAAAGTGAATGACAACGCCTACAAATTGGACTTACCGGGTGAATATAATGTAAGTGCCACATTTAATGTTTCGGACTTAACCCTTATGACAATTCTACAGATTTGAGGACAAATCCTTTTCACGAAGGGGGACTGATGTGGGCACATCCAAGCCAATCAAGGAGGATGATCTAGAGGTCTTGCCATTAGGACCTATCACATGATCTAAGGCAAAGAAATTCAGGGAAGTTCTTTCTTTCACTTGTGCTAAAGTTTCTGACTCTTTCGAAAGTGAATGTGCCTTAGAAGATAAGTTTTATAGTGTGTTGCATGCTGATATGTGACATACTTCTGCCGTACTACTTATATTGGTGTGTTTAGTATGTATATATTATGCTAAGTATGTTTTTGGATTGGGTTGATAGTATTTGTATTGTCTTCAAGTTGTTTGTGTGTTAACAAATAAGTGTGCCCTTGTTTACAACTTATTAGACTATGTTATATTAAGTTTACATAGCTTTGATAAGTGTTATATTGTTTTGTAACATGTACACGAAAGGACTGCAGCTTACGAGACTAACCTTCAGCTCAAGTCAACTCAGAGGCTTGTTCCACTAGCTCAACTTCAGCTGACAAGTCCAAAAGTAGCTGAATAGTGTCCTACGTGTCGGGGAGTACACCAGTGCACATGTGGCAGCCTAGGTGGCGTCCAAGCATGTGGATGTGCATGTGCCAGCCTTGTACACATGTGGTGCACATGTGTGACCAAAAACCAGCCCGTTCTTGTGCATTTGTGCGGCAATTAAAGAGATAAGGACAAGGGAAGTTGTGTGTTTGAATTTCAAACGAAATTAACACATTTTTAAAGTGATAAACATGCCAACTCCCTCTTTTTTACTTGGCTGCAAATTAATTCCGCCCAAAAGGAGTTATTTCAATTCAAATTTAATTTTTAAACTCCTTTAATGTTAACCACACAATGTAATTCGACCACCTCTTCATTCTTCTATATATTTGTACTTCAAACATTGTTAAAAGGTAGACTATTTGAAATAAAAATTAATTTGTGAGTTTTCTCTCAAATTCGATTCTTTTTTTTGAACTTCTTTCTTGACATTTCAATTCTGAATTGTTGTGTCAATCTTGTGATACTTCGGGTTCCTAGATCGCTATCTAGTGGGTCCGTTGATGTAGAACAGATTCGATTCGGGTTTACATAACAAATTGTGCGAGTTCTTTCGAGTTCTTCGTTGTTCAAATTCCCAACCAGTTTCTAGCGTTATTTCTGCCATTTTATTATTATTATTATTATTTTTGAATTGTTCAAGGCTGCCATGGATGAATTTTGAAGCATTCATCTTCTACCTTCTTTCAAATCTGTTTAGAAATTCTAGCAACATTTTTTTCTTCTTCAAAACTGTTTAAGTCTAAAACCAACCTCTTTGTTTTTGTTTAATTGCAGGGAAGTGCTTGCTACAATCCTAGATCTGTAAACACTCAAGGATCGTTGTTTTGCCAAGCAACGCCTTATCATTAATGGTCGACTACTTCTGACCATAAACTCAATCATATCATGAAATGTACTCAATTGTCAAAACATTTATGCATATAACTGTGCTTTTTCTTAGTCTTGCATGAGTAGGCATGCTATTATTAAATCTCATGCCAAAACCTTCTGTATAAGTTCTGAATTCATCAACATACAAATTCTACCTTAAGGTATCATCAACAATGGAGATCTTATTTGACCTGAACTTTAACGTCTTAGTCAAACTCATTTCCTCAGAGCTTATTTAAAATGCCATCCATGGCATTAATTAACCGTACACAAGTCATAGGCTTCTTGCCATACTTACTTACAATTGCCTTTATTTAGCACATACCGTGCCACACATCATACTCGTTTCTTCGTGACTCGTTCAAGAGTACATGTATTCACTCATTCACATGACTTTAGTACAATTCTCATTTCTACTTCTAATCTCATCTACTTATCCCATTAATCGCTAGGGATAGTCAAAGACGCATATTCATCGTCATTACTATAGGTACAAAGCCAATGCCACATTCCCGAAGTGGTCTTACATGGAGTCACTTCTAAATGCCAATGCCATATCCCGGATATGGTTTTATATGGACTTTCACCTCAAGTATCGATGCCACATCCCGGATATGGTCTTATACGATTTTCATATTCATTACCGAAGCCATATCCCAGATATGGTCTTATACGGGATCTCAACTCGGTGCCGAGGCCATGTCCCGGACATGGTCTTATACGGGACCTTATCTATGTCATATCTCGATGATAGCATTTTCATATTCACATGGTCCACTAGGACTTCAACATCTCATTCAACATCAACAACTCAATTTAGTAGAGTATCATACATCAATATGATACCAAGCATTCTCAATTATGCCAACACGAATGTTGCATTAATCACATACAAACTTACAAACTCTTTCTCTCGATTCATACTGAACTCAATACTAAGACTTTCAGTTAATAGTACCTTTAATGACTTTTAACTTAACCATCACAGTTAAAATGTTTCAATGAGCATACCTCTGTATCATGCTCCTTACTCATGTACACCTAGAATTTCATACTCCCTATTGATTCATGTGTAAATATACACATTACTAGAATCGTATCTCAATTCATCAATCTACTCTTTTCTCCTCACTGAGAATATATTTCAAACACACTCTCGTTTGAGTTTCTCTTTACGTGCTAATTTAAAACCTTTACTAACGTCATATCCCAAGATAGCGAGGACATCTCAATCGAGTGCATTAACTCTATTAAACACCCGAAAACCCATCGTACAACATGAAACTTGTGATTTCACTTCTTATAATAGAATTATCACCTTTCTATGATTAAAACAAAAGTGCAATCATAGTAGATATAACTATCACAACTCAAAGAACACACACTTTAAAGATAATCATGATCAACGGAATTATAAGAGAAATCTCACATAAAGTTTTATCACCAACTTCCTCCTCAAAGTACCGAATAAGGTTACGAAGAGATAAATGAATGTCGATTTCAATTGACTAAATCGACAATTGTTTTGTGCGATCTTACGATCGACTAACATTCTCACACGATCATGATTCATGAAAAGGACAACTACATCACCCCACGAAAGGTAATAGATATTAATCGTAATACTCAAAGAGATCATTATAATCCATACAACTATGGTTGTCATGATCAAACACTTTCATGATTCAAATATTGTTTCTCTAACCATTTCCGTCATCAAAACTCCTTGACTATTCCTTTCATTAGTGAACATCAATTCATGAAGGTCTCGATAAACATACACCTCAGGCTTCCTACTCGATTGAGTCAAATAGCCTAGGCTAACTTTCTCTTTGCTCTTAACATTGCATAATCAGTACAATCGTCAAAGCATTCAGACATTCTTATCAAAACTATTTTTCATCTTCTAACTACCTTTATCTCTATATACAATACTAATTGTTTCGCCACTGAACTCTTTTATTCCATACCCATGAACTTACTCAACTTGATTCTCATAAACATCTCATCATGATTCAATAGTGGTAAGGGGGGTGAGGTCATAGAGCCCCTAACTTGACTCTCGTGACTACATACATGTGATTTAACATTCATCATTAATGAAACATCATCGTAGTCACACAACTCGCTCCAGGTGAGTTTTCACGTTTACTCATGCTACAATTATTTCTATCACTCATAATCTCGAACAGTGACTTCACTTACTCAAGTTCCACATTAATGTCTGCTCGAGTACTCAACATTTAACTCTAATTCTTACCATCGCTTATCAAATTAAAGAATGTCTTACGGGTTTGAGTACGTCGTTCACCTGATTGCCATAGTCCAACTATGGTCTTACTCGTATCATAACATCATAGCCCAGCTATTACCTTACATGTTGTCACAATGCCATAGCCTCGCTATGGTCTTACATTTAAATCTCATATCGATACCAATGCCATATCCCGATCACGGTCTTACATGGAAACTCATCGCGATCGCGATGGCATATCCTAGATATGGTCTTACACGGGATCTTATATCAATATCGACGCCATATCCCAGATATGGTCTTACACAATTTCATGCCGAAGCCAGGTCTCAGACGTGGCCTTAAACGGAACCACTATTCGATGCCGATGCCATATCCCAGATATGGTCTTACACGGGATCACGTGTCATTGCCAATGCCCCGGACATGGTCTTATATGGGATCACATGTATTGCCATGGTCCAACCATGGTCTTATTCATCAATTTATCATTGAACGACCGTACTCATCTCCTGCATTCTATTTAGTCAAACTTCTCAGTTTAACTCCCACGCTATAATATGTGTGGCTTCATAACTGAGTCATAAAATAAAACATTATACATCTTCTACTTTAATAGTCTCACATGAGATTCAACTATGTGGACATATTGATAATACATCATTTAAACAGTCGTACATACACACATATCCCGTTCTCTGGATATATTTACTCACTATATGCACCTAACCCAATAGGTTGAGTATATAACACTGTATGCATATCAAGCCAATATAGATAAGCTTATCACTTTATAGATCTCATTTCAATCATCAACTTAGAATTATCTCATTTCATACCTTATCACATACATGTCATAAAATTCTATTCATACCTCTTTGAATTTCAACAATGTATAAGCGCATTCCAATTACCTCTGTAACATCCGAGATTTATGGCTTATGCATTAATGCCTAATTGTATGCTTATGTGTATATAAATGTGTTTTGTATGAATTTTGAGAACCTTAGAATATAGAAGAATGCCTTAGAAAATATTAAGTTTTAAGTATTGAAGGGGAATTGAACAAAAGAGGCCTTAAGAGGAATAGTAGGGGAAATTAGACACAAAAAGTGCCTTGGTAAAGTGGCATGAAGGCGCCACTTAAAGCTCTGGTAAGTGACGCCATATACAGGGGGCAAGGGGCTAGGTTCGAGCTGCAAGGGAAGCAAATAAAAGAGTTTTATTTTGCTGCAAGATTGAGCAGTAGTGGACGGCAATGGGGCACTAAGGGATGAGTTTAAGGTTCCTTTTAAAAATTCGGCTAAGTTAAGAGATAATTGTAGATTTATTTTTATTATTTTGAATGAAGTTATAGAAAGAAAAATAAGGGATTTGATAAGTGAAGATGTAGTGGCCAAATGTAGGGCTCTAAGGGTGCATAATCGGTTTTGGGGTTTTGATAGGGGAAGTGTGCCGAAAATTCATAGTTGATAGTTTTGTTTTTCTCTTTTTCTTTCTCCAAGTTCGGTCACTTAGTTCATTAAGGGGCTGCCGAATTTTTCTAATCTCTTCCAAACCCATTTTTTCTTTCCTTCCCTTCAACCTTACCCCTTCCTCTTATAGCCGAATATTTCATGACCATTTGGGAGCCATAGCTGAATCTTCAGAAGGCCTTATTCTTCTCTCTTTGTCGCAAGTTTTAAAAGCCGAAAGAGTTGGTCGAAATCTTTTCTCTTTTAGTCTCTTCAAGCAAACGTTGGTGGTAAGTATTCCTCTTAGCAATCAGTTTTATCTTTTCTTATTTGGTGAGCCGAAATCAAGGGTAGGCCTTGATTTCTAAGGATGGCCGAATATGCTTAAGGCCATATTAATGTGTTTCTTTTGGTTTTAACCAGCGTAAAGGTGTTCTTTCGGGATTTGAGGTACTCAAGGTAAGCAGTATGTATTCGGCCAAGGGCCATTTATTGAGATTAAGTGTCATAACAGAATCTAACATATACCTATAGGGATCTTGACATCGCCAAGAGCAAGTAGCAATTTCGGGATTTAAGATTCGCAAGGTAAGTGAACCTGAACATTCGGCCAAGTCTATATTTAGTGATTCAAATATGTTTCTTAGTTATTTAGAAGCCAAAACTAACCAAGTCCGGTGATCTAGTATTGGCCGATTGCAAGGAAGGAGTGTCACAAAGTTTCGGGATTTGATTAGTAATCAAATCGGCAGCAAGGTAAGGATTTTGATTGCAATAATCCTTCAGGATTTGATTGTTTAGCCGAATGGCTTTTTACTAAAAGTATTAAGTGTTGGCCGAATATAGGAACTAAGGATCTAGAGTGTTAGATCGGGATTTTGGGATTTGGTGAAAGCATTAAGTAAACCGGTGTGTACCCCACACTAACTATTAATAGATTTATGGCATCAATTTAATATATGTGTTTATAATAATGTGAAAAGTGGGCAAAGGTACCATGTGATGGTACAAAGTACTCGAGTAAGTAACCTTAACATTATGTTAATAAATGATATGAATAATATTATGATATGAATATTTGGAATATGGTACATATGTGAATATCGATAAGAATGTGGAATAAGGCATAAGGCATGATATTGCATATTACTGTGTGACATGGGGCATATGGGTTATATGGAAAGGGGAAGTGATCTGGTGGTTTATACCACAATATCTGAATGTGGTGACTCATGTCACGAAATCTGAATGTGGTGACTCATGTCACGAAATCTGAATGTGGTGACTTATGTCACAAAAAATAATGTCCAGTGGCTATGCCACAAAATTTATAAGAGGCGATGAGCAAGTAAATCTGCGGCGATCGCAGCCGATGATGTGTAGCGGATGGAGGGTCGACTTAGTAGTCCCCACGGTGTGATGGTTGGTACGGGTGATGTGTAGCGGATGGTTATCTAGGTATGGGTTCGGGTTTGCATCATTATTTCTATCTGTTATATATACGTATGATATGATATGATATGCACGAATCGTTGGGGCTTAGTGTTGGTTATACACACCGAGTCTGCATTTGACTCACCCCGTTGTGGGATATTTTTCAGGTGACACTCGAACGGACCGGGTCGGCAGGAGCTTAGTGGTGGCCATGTTCAACTCAGACTTGATTTTAATTTTGGACTTTTTATTTCTAAGTATTTTGGATTTATTCGGGTTTTATTTTAATATAATAAGGCCATAGCTATAAACTGATTATGCATGCATTTATATTTATTTTATTATGATACAATTTTTATCAATTTAAAATTTAAGCAAATTTTCTTAAAAATAAATCTTTAAATGTTTTAACACCTAACACAAATCATTTTCAATTTAAATAGTAAACTCTAAAAACTCGACTTTTTCCTTTAACTTATGGTTTTGAAATATAACAATAAAGTCTTAATAAAGCCTAATCTTCGAGAATAACAATGTTTTCAATTTGAACCCAATCCAAATTTTCTCCTAAATCACCCAAAGTTTTCCAAGAAACAAAAAGTTTTGAAGCTGTTTTACTCTAAGAACATACGAGATCAAGTCGGGGTTCGTGGGTCGGGTTTGGGGTGTTTGACAGTATCGAGCCCGATTTTAAACTCTCGGCCTTGGGTTTAAAGCCCATAACATTTTCAAAATCGAGCCCAAATAAGTTTTGTGAAAATTTTAGTGAAATGAGCAGGTTTTACGGCATGGCACCTAAGTCTCAGGCAGAAGTCCACGGGTAAGTACCCCTAACCGTTGTGTGAATTAATGTATGATTTGTATATGGGTATAGCGGGGCGTAGATTAGTATATTAAGTTATGGAACCCTAGGATTAGTTTACCCCAACACAAGAACTACATAAAATTTAAGGCCTAACTAAACAAACCTGTGACTAAGTCGCCGAGTTAGGGTGTGGCAACCATTGTGCACATGTCTAGGATTGGATTTAGGGAGAGCCTGGTATTTAAGCAGTCCTAGTGACTCACCTCCTCTTCACTCGAATCTTACCTGGTGCGTAGTGACGGTTCACCCTAACCAAGAGGACTCATTCACAGGCTAAACTCAATAATTAAAACCCAAAAGGGACTAGCCATATTTTCTATAAAAACCTTAGTTTTAAAAGCGCCAAATTACCCCTTTGATTTGTAAAAACTCTTTTACAAAATTTTTTCTAAAATATTCTTACTTTACAAAAATACCAAAAACCCCTATTTTTGCGAAATATCAAGATACCCTGATTTGAAAATTTACCAAAATACCCCTATAGGACAAATTACGAAAATACCCCTGGGATTAAAACGGACAAAAATGTACAAGTGATGAATGTGTGTAGTAGATACTACTGAATGAAGGTGCATCTTTCTCTGAACTAGGATAGAAGACTTGAAAGAAAACTCTAAAATGATCGAAAGAACTACTATTAAACTTCCTTACATAAAACTTGTTCGTGGATAATTAGTGGAACAAAATACTAATGCATAAAACTTTCTAAAACAGATTAAATCGCGATCGTAGACATGAGTTTTAGGGGACGTGGTCGTAATGTGTGAGGACGTGGTAGAGGCAGAATGACCGTATCGGAACCCGTTAGGTCTGGACAAGGGTCCGAAAATGAGGTACCACCACCCCCACCACCAGCTGTTAGTGTTGACCGGCAAAGATCGGATGGGGATGATGCGCAGATCCATGCGATCTTTGCGAGTTCTTGAGATGGCGGTTTGGAGCGGTGGAGGTATGGGAGCTCGAGAAATGCATACCGAGCGACTCCGAGCAAATGGAGCTAAAGTATTCCGTGGCGTATCTGGTGTGGCACCCAGTATGACCGAGTATTGGATGGAAGCGGCAGAGCAAATTATGGATGAGCTGGATCATTTGCTTGAAGAGAAGTGAAGGAATGGTGTCGCGCTACTCAGCGATGAGGCATATCGGTGGTGGCTCACGATTCGGGATGGTGCTACACGGTGAGGATCTCACTTGGGAGTATGTTAAGGTGGCATATCGGAAGAAGTATGTTGGAACTAGTTATACGATGCTCGAGAGGAAGGCATTTACGAGGGCTGGTTCAAGGGAACAAGTCCGTAGCGAATCTGGTGAATTCTTAAGGTTGAGCCGGTATGCTCGAGGTATCATGGCTACGGAGCATGAGCGATGTGTCCGATTTGAGGACGGGTGAGGATGACACGAGATTGTTGATAGCTCCACAGTAGGAGCGAGAGTTTGCCGTGTTGGTGGAAAAGGCTAAGCTAGCCGAAGGGATTAAGGAATCATAAGGCGAGAATACGGATAGGAGCAGGCAAAGGAGAGGTTTTGGATCATCGAGGTCATCCGGGAATGCTCAAAAGAGACAGAGAGAGTTGATGGGCGCGAGGTCGCGGAGTTGCTAAGGAGGCGATGATCGTACTTGTGATCAGTGTGGGAAGAGGCACCTAGGAGAGTATTGGAAGAAGACAGGGGATGTTTCAAGTGTGGGTCCAAGGACCACATGATTAAGGAGCTGTCTTATAAAAATAGGCGGGCCGACCAACAGTCGAATTTCAATCGAGGATGGAAAAGGTGGACCGCAGCCACACCGCGGGTCGTGGTCCGAATGGCGAGAGGAAATGGTCTTTGGAAGAGGGCCCGGGAACAGGCAGAGGTGTTGGTAACACAGAGGCAAGGCAGTAAGGGTCCGGTGTATGCAGTTCACCGGAGGGAGGATGGAGACGCACCGGACGTCATAATCGGTACGTTCCTTATAGCTGATAAGCCTTATTTTGCTTTAATTGATGTTGGCTCGACCCACTCGTATGTTGCATGTAGAGTAGTCGAAGCGCTAGGCATAGCATCTGAACTATCTAGTAGGGAGATGATGTGTAGTAAGTAAGCCCAGATTAGGTCAAACTATAGTGGTGAATAAGATATTTCGAAATGTACCCCTAGAGATTCAGAGAGTGATATTCCCTGCCGACTTAATGGAATTACCCTTCGGAGAGTTTGACCTCATACTTGGCATAGACTGGCTAGTAGAACACCGGGCTATATTGGATTGTACAGCTAAGCGAATGGAGTTAAGGACCCTGGAGGATGAGGAGATAATTATGATAGGAGAAAGAAGAAACTACTTGTCTAACATAGTTTACGCATTAAAAAGGTGATAAGATGGTTTGGAAAGGGTGCAAGGCATTCTTGGCTTTCGTTAGTGCGTTGGATGCAAAAAAAGAAGGAGTTAGTGGAGTTAGAGCAGTAAAGGAATTTGTGGATGTTTTCCGGAGGAGTTACTGGAATACCCACGATAGGGAGGTGGAGTTTGGAATTGACTTATTGCTGCACAGGCGGCGCGGTATCTATCGCTCCGTATAGAATGGCACCAAAGGAGTTGGTAGAGCTCAAGGCTCAAATCCAGGAGTTGCTTGATCGTGGGTTTATTCAACCCAGTGTGTCTCCGTGGGGAGCACCGGTTCTATTTGTGAAGAAGAAGGACGGAACTATGCGTATGTGCATAGACTATCGTCAGTTGAATAAGCTGACCATCAAGAACAAGTACCCGTTGCCAAGGATAGACGACTTATTCGATCAGCTTAAGGGAGCCGTAGTGTTTTCGAATATAGATCTAAGGTCTGGGTATCATCAGCTTAAGGTGAAGGAGGTGGATATCCATAAGACAGCTTTCCAGACAAGATACGGGCATTATGAGTTCGTGGTAATGCCGTTCGGATTGACGAACGCCCCAGCCGCGTTCATGGATATGATGAACCGGGTTTTTCAACCCTACTTGGATCGATTCGTTGTTGTGTTCATAGACGACATCCTAGTGTATTCTAAGTCGGAGGAGGAACATGACGAGCATCTCCGGTTAGTGTTGCAAGTATTAAGGGAGAAGAAGCTCTATGCCAAATTCAGCAAGTGTGAATTTTGGCTGAAGGAGGTTGCGTTCTTAGGGCATGTAGTGTCTGCAGAAGGGATAAGGGTGGATCCTAGGAAGATTGAGGCGGTGCTAGGACCTGGAAACCACCTAAGTGCGTGGTCGAGGAGTGCGTAGTTTCTTGGGATTGGTGAGTTACTACTGAGAAGGTTCGTAGAAGGGTTCTCATCAATAGCCGCACCTTTGACAAAATTGTTGAGAAAGGAAGTACCTTTCGTATGGACAGATAGGCAACAGGAGAGCTTTGAGAAGCTTAAGAGGGTCTTGACTGAAGCCCCAGTCTTGATTCAGCCTGAGGCAGGGAAGGATTTTGTGGTGTATTGTGACACTTCTCACACAGGATTAGGATGTGTCCTGATGCAAGACGAGAAGGTAGTCACTTATGCGTCTCGGCAGTTAAGGCCACATGAGGTTAACTATCTGACGCATGACTTGGAATTGGCGGCGGTGGTCTTTGCTCTTAAGGTATGGAGGCACTATTTATATGGAGAAAAGTCAGTGATTTACACAGACCACAAGAGCCTTAAGTATCTGTTGACTCAGAAAGAGCTAAACCTGAGATAGCGAAGGTGGGTGGAGTTATTAAAGGACTACGATTGTTCCATAGAGTATCACCCGGGCAAGGCAAATGTAGTGGCAGATGCTCTAAGTTGAAAAGTAGTGTCGGATCTGAGGGCGATGTTTGCACATCTGAGCTTGTATGACAACAGAAGTTTGCTAGCTGAATTGCAAGTTAAGCCGACATGGTTGGAGGAGGTGAAAGAGAGTCAGTTGGCAGATGATGATATAAGTGCTAAGTTGCGGCAGGTGCAGAGGGGGGAGTTAGAGGATTATGGAGTTAGCAGCGATGGAGTATTGTGTTGCAAGGGTAAGGTCTGTATGCCTAAGGATAAGGAGTTAAGGCAGAGAATTCTTCAGGAATCGCATAGTAGCCCCTATGCTATGCATCCTGGAGGTAGTAAGATGTATAGAGACCTAAGGGAACAGTTTTGGTGGCCTAGTCTTAAGCGAGAAGTTACCGAATTTGTAGGGAAATGCTTGACGTGTCAGCAAGTCAAGGCTGAACACCAAGTTTCGTCAGGATTGCTTCAGCCGATAAAGATTCCACAGTGGAAGTGGGAGAGAATCACCATGGACTTCGTTAGTGGGCTTCCCCTTATGCCTACTAAGAAGGACTAGGTATGGGTGATAGTGGACCGATTGACAAAATCCGCGCATTTCATACCAGTGCGGGTTGACTATTCTTTGCAGAGGTTGGCGAAGTTGTATGTGGCAAAAATTGTGAGGTTGCATGGAGTGCCGGTGTCAATTATTTCATATAGGGATCCGAGGTTTACGTCTCGGTTTTGGAAAGCACTACATCAGGCTTTAGGCACCAGATTGGATTTTACTACGGCATTTCATCCACAATCGAACGGTCAATCTGAGCGAGTGATCCAAGTGTTGGAAGATATGTTGAGGGGCTGTGTGATAGACTTTAGAGGAAGTTGGGAAGAATACTTGCCTTTAGCAGAATTTGCATATAATAATAGCTATCAAGCCGAGATTCGGATGGCACCGTATGAAACCTTTGTATGGGCGGAGGTGTCGTACACCTACATGTTGGGACAAATTAGGAGAACGTCAAGTTTTGGGTCCGAGATTGTGGCGAATCCGAAGAAAAGGTTAAGTTAATTCGCACGATTAAAGGAGGCATCGACGAGGCGAAGTCGTATGCGGATCTTAAGCGAAAGGAAATAGAATTTGCTGTGGGAGATCGAGTGTTTCTTAAGGTTTTGCCTTGGAAGAAGGTGATGAGATTTGGTCGCAAAGGGAAATTAAGTCCAAGGTTTATAGGACCTTATCGGGTATTGAAGCGAGTTGGACCAGTGGCATACCAGCTAGAGTTACCTCCAGAATTGAAGCAGATGCACGTATTCCATGTTTCTATGCTACATCGTTATCGATCGGATCCATCTCATGTGGTGCCAGTTGAGGAGGTGGAGCTAAGACCAGATTTGTCCTACGAGGAAGAGCCGATTCAGATCTTGGAACGAGATGTGAAAGTGTTGCGAAGGAAATCAGTTCTTTTGGTCAAAGTGTTATGGCGTAATCATGGATCAGAAGAAGCTTCGTGGGAGCCGAAAGAAGCAATACGACAGCAATACCCTCACCTATTTTAGCCAGGTAATTTCGAGGACGAAATTATTTTAAGGGGGGTAGAACTGTAACATCCGGGATTTATGGCTTATGCATTAATGCCTAATTGTATGCTTATGTGTATATAAATGTGTTTTGTATGAATTTTGAGAACCTTAGAATATAGAAGAATGCCTTAGAAAATATTAAGTTTTAAGTATTGAAGGGGAATTGAACAAAAGAGGCCTTAAGAGGAATAGTAGGGGAAATTAGACACAAAAAGTGCCTTGGTAAAAGTGGCATGAAGGCGCCATTTAAAGCTCACAGTAAGTGATGCCATATCTGGGGGCAAGGGGCTAGGTTCAGTGCAAGGGAAGCAAATAAAAGAGTTTTATTTTCTTTGCAAGATTGAGCAAGCTTGATAGTGGGCGGCAATGGGGCACTAAGGGATGAGTTTAAGGTTCCTTTTAAAAATTCGGCTAAGTTAAGAGATAATTGTAGATTTATTTTTATTATTTTGAATAAAGTGATAGAGAGAAAAATAAGGGATTTGATAAGTGAAGATGTAGTGGCCGAATGTGGGGCTCTAAGGGTGCATAATCAGTTTTGGGGTTTTGATAGGGAAGTGTGTTAGAAAATTCATAGTTGATAGTTTTGTTTTTCTCTTTTTCTTTCTCCAAGTTCGGTCACTTAGTGCATTAGGGGCTGCCAAATTTTTCTAATCTCTTCCAAACCCATCTTTTCTTTCCTTCCCTTCAACCTTACCCCTTCCTCTTGTAGCCAGAATATTTCATGACCATTTGGGAGCCATGGCGAATCTTGAAGGCCTTATTCTTCTCTCTTTGTCGCAAGTTTTAAAAGCCGAAAGAGTTAGCTTGAAATCTTTTCTCTTTTAGTCTCTTCAAGCAAATGTTGGTGGTAAGTATTCCTCTTAGCAATCGGTTTTATCTTTTCTTATTTGGTGAGTAAGAGAAATCAAGGGTAGGCCTTGATTTCTAAGGATGGCCGAATATGCTTAAGGCCATATTAATATGTTTCTTTTGGTTGTAACCAGCGTAAAGGTGTTCTTTCGGGATTTGAGGTACTCAAGGTAAGCAGTATGTATTCGACCAAGGGCCATTTATTGAGATTAAGTGTCAGAACCGAATCTAACATATACCTATAGGGATCTCGACATCGCCAAGAGCAAGTAGCAATTTCGGGATTTATGATTCGCAAGGTAAGTGAACCTGAACATTCGGCCAAGTCTATATTTAGTGATTCAAATATGTTTCTTAGTTATTTAGAAGCGGAAACTAACCAAGTCTGGTGATCTAGTATTGGCCGATTGCAAGGAAGGAGTGTCACAAAGTTTCGGGATTTGATTAGTAATCAAATAGGCAGCAAGGTAAGGATTTTGATTGCAATAATCCTTCGGGATTTGATTATTTAGCCGAATGGCTTTTTACTAAAAGTATTAAGTGTTGGCGAATATAGGAACTAAGGATCTAGAGTGTTAGATCGGGATTTTTTGGGATTTCGGTGAAAGCATTAAGTAAACCAGTGTGTACCCCACACTAACTCTTAATAGATTTATGGCATCAATTTAATATATGTGTTTATAATAATGTGAAAAGTGGGCAAAGGTACCATGTGATGGTACAAAGTACTCAGGTAAGTAACCTTAACATTATGTTAATAAATGATATGAATAATATTATGATATGAATATTTGGAATATGGTACATATGTGAATATCGATAAGAATGTGGAATAAGGCATAAGGCGTGATATTGCATATTCATGTGTGACATGGGGCATATGGGTTATATGGAAAGGGAAGTGATCCGGTGGTTTATACCACAATATCTGAATGTGGTGACTCATGTCACGAAATCTGAATGTGGTGACTCATGTCACGAAATTTGAATGTGGTGACTCATGTCACAAAATCTGAATGTGGTGACTTATGTCACAAAATAATGTCTGGTGGCTATGCCACAAAATTTATAAGGGCGATGAGCAAGTAAATGCGCAGCGGCGCCTTCGATGATGTGTAGCGGATGGAGGGTCGACTTAGTAGTCCCACACGGTGTGATGGTTGGTACGGGTGATGTGTAGCGGATGGTTATCTAGGTATGGGTTGGGTTTGCATCATTATTTCTATCTGTTATATATACGTATGATATGATATGATATGCCCGAATCGTTGGGGCTTAGTGTTGGTTATACACACTTGAGTCGCATTTGACTCACCAGTTGTGGGATATTTTTAGGTGACACTCGAGAACGGACCGGGTCCTACAGGAGCTTAGTGGTGGCCATGTTCAACTCAGACTTTATTTTAATTTTGGACTTTTTATTTCTAAGTATTTTGGATTTATTCGGGTTTTGTTTTAATGTAATAAGGCCATAGCTATAAACTGATTATGCATGCATTTATATTTATTTTATTATGATACAATTTTTATCGATTTAAAGTTTAAGCAACTTTTCTTAAAAATAAATCTTTAAATGTTTTAACACCTAACACAAATGATTTTCAATTTAAATAGTAAAATCTAAAAACTCGACTTTTTCCTTTAACTTATGGTTTTGAAATATAACAATAAAGTCTTAATAAAGCCTAATCTTCGAGAATAATGATGTTTTCAATTTGAACCCAATCCAAATTTTTCTCCTAAATCACCCAAAGTTTTCCAAGAAACAAACAAGTTTTGAACTGTTTTACTCCAGGAACATACCAGATCCGGTCAGGGTTCGTGGGTCGGGTTTGGGGTGTTTCAACCTCTTTATCACTTACAACATTATTGGATTTAGCTCGGTTGGGAATCATCTCTATCTTAACAAAACAATTTCGTTAGAGCCGGGAGATATCACACAACCACGGTCCACATATGGCATGTATAGCTAGACTCTTACTCACGCTAGGTTAGTCCGAGAACCGACTAAACCATAGCTCTGATACCAATAAATGTAACACCCCTTACCTGTATTTAAGCCGAAACAGGGTTTGAGGCATTACGTAACTAATCTTGCTTAAACATCTCGAACAGGGTTATAAAATTTTGTTTAAACCCATCACTTTCACATACTCGGCCTAGGAGGCCCTAACAAACTTTCGAGAGGTATCGAAACTATTCCGGGAACTTTTACGAGTTCGAGAAACTTTTCAATGAAACAGGGGCCACACGCCCGTGTGGGTCTAGGGACACGCCCGTGTGCTCCTAAGACATGCCCGTGTCTTCCACCCGTGGTCGACACTGACTATTTTCACATGGCCTTGACACGCCTGTGGCCCTGGCCCGTGTGCCAAACCTTGGCATTCTGACTTATCCACACGGCCTATACACACGCCTGTGTGCTTCTGCTGTGTGGCAGTTTAAATCCCAAGTGCAAGGTGCAGACTTCACACGGCCTGGGTATACGTGTAACATCCTGATTTAGGGCCTAGTTGGAAAAGTGGTGCGATACCACAAATCTGAAGTAGTAATATGAGTTTTTAAAGTATTTTAGATGTTTGCATGGTATTATGAAAGTTTCATGTAGAAATTTTATGGAAATTTCCATTAAAGGGTCCATTAGGACTAAATTACAAAAGTTACAAAATATGAGTTTCTAGAAGCTTTTTGTATGAAATAGCTTTAGAATAGTAATTAGAAGTCCTTAAATAGCAAATTTCTCAAATTATAAGTTTTGGATAAAAATGGACATGAGTTAGTAAAAGGGAAAATTTTAAAGAGAAGGGCATTTTAGTCATTTATCTAATAAATGATTAAAATAGGAAAAAGATGATAAAAATCTCATTCATCTTCTTCATTGTGCCAAAAATTTGAAGAACCCCATAGCTAGGGTTTGTTCATCTTTCAAGCTTGCTAGTAAGTTCATCTTAGTCCCGTTTTTAATATTCTTCGTATTTTTGAAGTTCTCGTATTATGAATTAGCTATTTTTAGCTATAAAATGAGCTAAGATGTATGTTTAAAAATATACCCATGTATGACATGCTTGTTAAATGATGTTTTATGGAAGATTATGAGAGCTTGATTTTAGATAAACATCTTTTTCTAAGTGAAATTCATGAAAAATGAATATAGGGACTAGTTTGTAAAAGTTATGAAATTGTTCATACCTATTAGAAATAATGAGAATTTATGATTGCTATAGTTGAGAGAATGAATCATCTAAGCATGAAGTTTAAGAAAGTTGAATGAGAATCATTTTACAAGCCTTGGGGCAAAAGTGCAAATATGAGAAATTTTAGGGGCAAAATAGTAATTTTGCCAAAGTATGAGTTAAGAGTCAATTTAGTCAATGTGAGTATTAAATGATCTAATTATTATTATAGATTAAGAAAAACGAAGCTCGGATCGAAACCGAGGCAAGAACAAAGTCGAGGACTAAATTGCATATCTACATACATTTTGTATTGAGGTAAGTTTGTATGATTTCTAAGCTTTATTATTAATATCATTGAATCGCTTAGTATAATGTACAATATTATCATAAGATCAAGCATGAGAAAGCCCCGATTGAAGTTGAATAGCATATGATACTCGATCTATCACATGAAATGAGGAAGTCCGTATAAGTCCAAGCCGAGGCATGGCATCGATAATCAGACAAGTTATCATGTAAGACCAAGACAAGTCTTGGCATTGAAGAGTTATTATGAGATGAAGACCCATATAAGCCCAAGCCAAGGCATGGCAATGGTGAGTCTCCAAGCAAAGATGTCATGTAATTCCAAGACAAGTCTTGGCATTGAAAAGTTATCATGTAAGTCCAAGACAAGTCTTGGCATTGAAAAGCTATCAAGAGATAGAGATCCCATGTAAGTCCAAGCCAAGGCATGGCATTGGTGAGTAACAAGGAAGATTTCATGTAAGTCCAAGCCAAGGCTCGGCATTGACCAGTTCATGAGTAAAGATACCAAGTAAGACCATGTCAAGACATGGCAATGGTAAGTTCCCAAGGGAACTCACGAGAAAGACTTCGTATAAGTCCATGTCAAGACATGGCCTCGAAACCAAGATGAGAGATTCCATGTAAGACCGTATTTAGGATATGGCTTTGGCATCGAGTTATGTGAGATGAGATTCAGTATCCTCGGTTATTCATAGAAATTCATCGGGCAAACGAGTAAAGTTTAAATGAGATAACAAGAAGTAAATAAGCAAATTTATCATCAAGTCGAGAATGAGTATTATTCATGTTATGAATGATAAATTAGAGATTATGATGTTAAAGTATGCTGATCAATGTGATCAAGTGATACAGGTACCTTGTTTACCTCACAAGTATGAGACTAGAAGTATCATGAGATATGTAAGAATCAAGTATGAGCAAGTAAGCTTTATAGCTGAAATTATGATGCCATTGTTTATGTCAAATGGTTTATATTAAGCAAGTATGTTGTTATGTGCATTATATGCAAACTTACTAAGCTAAATGCTTGTATCTTTCACTATTTCTTTCCATGTAGTCGCGCCAAGCTAATCTCGTGGATCATCGTCATCAGAGCTCGGAGCACACTATCAATCTCTATTTTGGTATAGCCAAATTGTTTATATTAAGTATGGCATGTATAGGAAGCATTTCATTTTGAGTTATGGTTTAGAATTAGCCAAAGTGTTGGCTATCAAGCTTAGTATTCTTTTGTATATGGCCAAAGAGATGGGTCATGAATGATTAAGTATGTATGTTTTTATCTATCAATAAAGTATGTATCCTTGTCATGTTAGATGTAATACTTAAGTTGTTAAATTGAGTATTGGATTGATCTTGATATCAGGGTGGCAATTGGCTTGGAAGATAGCCTCTAGGTGCCCACACGGATAGACACACGGGCGTGTGTCTAAGCTGTGTGTCCCCTGCACATTAGTCTCTTAAGTCAGAATAGACCACGGGCTAATAACATGGCCGTGTGTTTAGGCCGTGTGTGCCACACGGTTAGCACATGGGCATGTGCCCTGGACGTGTGAAGTTTGCACCTTGCACTTATAAATTGAATAACCACATGGCTGAAGTACATGGGCGTGTGTATGGACCATGTAGATAAGTCAGAATGCCAAGGTTTAGCACATGGGCCAAAGCCACAGGCGTGTCAAGGCCGTGTGATATTAGTCAGTGTCGACCACGGGTGGAAGACACGGGCGTGTTTTAGGGGTATACGGGCGTGTCCCAAGTCACATGGGCGTGTGACCCCTATTCGAGGAAAAGTTTCCGATTGAGTTCCAAAGGTTTCTGGATAGATGTTTAAGGCCTCGTAGGCCCACGAAACGTATGTTTTGTCTAAGAAAGAGAAGTTTATAATTCGGAACAAAATTTTTACAGCCCGTAAGTACATGTTCAAGCAATTTCAAGCATAGTAATGTCTCGTATCTGGTCTTAGCCTCAGACTCGAGTATGGGGTGTTACATTTAGTGGTATCAGAGCTACAGTTTAGTCGATTTTAGGACTAACGTTGCATGAGCACGAGTCTAGCTATACGTGCCATACGTAAGAATGTTTTTATAATGATAGTGTGACGACTCCTAATGACTTAAATTATGTTTATACATTTAGTAAATGGATCCCAAAAGAGCTGTGGCGGATGATGTAGAAAGTAACGCGCCGGCTCCCGCAGAAGGGACGATGCTGAATGAGAATGAGAATAGACCCACTACGGTGAGTCAAGGAGGAGAAGAGGCTAGAGAAGCCTTCCTCCATATGATGAACACGTGGTATACAGAGTTCATTCGTATGAACCCAAATGTACAACCCCTCCACCCCCGCCTGTTCCACAACCTATCCCTGTAGCCCCTCAAGTAGTAGATGTGGTAAGAGGAGACAAACCTCCAGTTGATAGGATCAGGAAACATGGGGCAGAAGAATTCTGGGCTAGAAAAGATGATGATCCGGAAAAGGCAGAGTTCTGGATAGAAAATACTATCAGGGTATTTAATGAGTTGTCATGCACACCTGAGGAATGCATTAAGTGTGTGGTCTCTCTTTTAAGAGATTCTGCTTACCAATGGTAGAACACCCTTGTGTCGGTGGTACCGAGGGAAAAGATCACATGGGAATTTTTCCAAGAAGAGTTCAAGAAAAAGTATATCAGTCAAAGGTTTGTAGATCAAAAAAGAAAAGAATTTCTAGAGTTAAAGCAAGGCAAGATGTCGGTGACCAATTATGAGCGTGAGTTTGTGTGACTCAGCAAATACGCTCGAGAATGCGTGTCCACCGAGGCCATCATGAGCAAAAGATTTGAAGATGGGCTAAATAAGGACATCAAACTGTTTGTTGCTGTCTTAGAATTAAAGGAATTCGTTGTGCTAGTAGAGAGGGCTTGTAAAGCCGAAGAGCTAGTAAAAGAGAAGAGAAAGTCTGAAATGGAGTCTCGTGACTCTAGAAAGAGACAGTGGAATAAGTCATTCCAATCCTCATCCAAGAAGTCAAGAGATTTCCCTACCCGATTGGCTACTTCCACTGGGTTTTCAAAGAAAGACAAGAGTAAATGCAGATTCGGGAAATAAAGCCTGAGACTACTTGGCCGCTAGTGTGGGGAATTTTCAATCTGAAAGACCTGAATGCCCACAGTGTGGCAGACGTCATCTTGGAGAATGTCGAGCGCACGAAAATGCATGTTTTAGATGTTGTTCCCAAGACCACTACATAAAAGATTGTCCAAAGACAATGAAAGAAGAGAGAGCTCAGAACCCGAGATCCGGGAGTATGGTCGAGAGGAAGACCATGAGAGAAACCTGGGGAAGTGGGGCAAGAGGAAGAGGTAACCCTAGAGAGCAGGCCACGAGACCCGAGGGTAGGGCACCTGCACAGACTTATGCCATTCGCGCTCACGAAGAGGCATCTTCCCATGATGTTATTACGGGTACCTTTTCTCTTCATGATATCAAAGTTATTGCTTTAATAGATCCCAGATTCACACACTCTTACATTTGCATGAAACTAGTATCCGAAGTGAGTATGCCTATAGATTCTACAGAATTTGTTGTTAAGGTGTCTAATCCTTTAGGCAAGAGTGTGTTAGTTGATGAAGTATGTAAAGACTATCCATTAATGATTAAAGGTCATTGTTTTAAAGCAAACCTTATGTTGCTACCATTTGATGAGTTTGACCTCATTCTTGGTATGGATTGGTTAATCACCCATGATGTAATAGTGAATTGTGGGAAGAAATACATTGAGATAAGATGTGAAAATGGGGACATTCTCCATATAGAAGTAGAAGAACAATGTAGATTACCAGTATTGATCTCTCACCTGAAAGCACATAGATACATGAGAAAAGGGTATGAGTCATATCTGGCTTTTGTGATGAATGCTAGAGAAACAGAGTTAAAAATTGAGTCAGTACCGATAGTATGTGAGTACTTAGACGTTTTTCCTGAAGAGTTACCAGGATTACCTCCAATCAGAGAAGTTGAGGTCAATATTGAGCTAGCTCCCGGTACTGCACCGATATCTATTACTCCTTACAGAATGGCTCCAACGGAGTTGAGAGAGTTGAAGATACAGTTGCAAGAGTTAACAGACAAAGGCTTTGCAAGGTCGAGAGTTATTCTCCCAGGGTGCTCCGGTTTTATTTGTGAAAAGAAAGATGACACTATGAGATTGTGCATAGATTACCGTCAGCTTAATAAGGTGACAGTGAAGAACAAGTACCCATTGCCTAGGATCGATGATTTGTTCAATCAATTGAGAGGAGCCACTGTGTTCTCCAAAATAGACTTGAGATCAGGATACTATCAATTGAGAGTAAAGGATTCAGATGTATCCAAGATCGCTTTTGAATAAGGTATGGACATTATGAATTTTTAGTCATGCCCTTTGGTTTGACCAATGCTCTGCGATATTCATGGACTTAATGAAGCGCATTTTTAGGCCATACCTCGACAAGTTTGTAGTCGTTTTCATTGACGACATACTTATTTATTCTCGAGATGAGAATGAGCATGCTAAGCACCTACGGACAGTTTTACAGATTCTTCGAGAAATCAGTTATATGCCAAGTTTAGTAAAAGTGAGTTTTGGCTCAAGGAAGTAGGATTTCTGGGACATATTGTCTCAGGAGAAGGAGTTCGAGTAGACCCAAGTAAGATCTCGGCTATTATGGACTGGAAACCATCGAGAAACATCTCTGAGATTAGAAGTTTTCTAGGCCTAGCCGGCTATTACAGACGATTTTTCAAGGGGGTTTCCATGATTGCAACCCCGATGACGAAATTGTTACAGAAAAATGTGAAGTTTGAGTGGACAGAAAGATACCAACAAAGTTTCGAGAAACTAAAGGCATTATTGACAAAAGCTCCGGTTTTAGTACAACCCGAGACAAGGAAAGAGTTTGTGATATACAGCGATGCATCTTTAAACGGATTAGGCTGCGTACTTATACAAGAAGGCAAGGTAATTGCTTATGCCTCAAGACAGTTGAAGCCTCATGAGAAGAATTATTCGACACACGATCTAGAATTGGATGCCATAGTCTTGCATTGAAGATATGGAGACACCACCTATATTGTGAGAGATGTCGAATTTTCACTGATCACAAAAGTCTAAAGTATTTGATGACGCAGAAAGAATTGAACTTAAGGCAGCGGAGATGGTTAGAGTTAATAAAAGACTATAAGTTGGTCATTGACTACCATCCAGGAAAGGCGAATGTGGTCACCGATGCTTTAAGCAGAAAGTCCCTATTTGCATTAGGAGCAATGAATTCATAGATAACTTTATCCGACGATGGTTCTATTCTAGCTGAGTTGAGAGCTAGACCAATGTTTCTCCAAGAGATCATTGAAGCTCAAAAAGAAGATAGTGAATTGCAAGTCAAGACAGCTCGGTGCGAGACAGATGATGAGTCTGATTTTCGGATTAGTCCCAATGGAAGTCTGATGTTCAAAGATAGAGTTTGTATATCGAGAAAGGAGGAGCTTATTCAGAGAATTTTGCATGAGGCACATAACGGATGTTTATCTGTACATTCGGGTAGTACTAAGATGTATAATGACTTGAAGTAACAGTATTGGTGGCCAAGAATGAAGAAAGATATTTCAGAGTTTATTTCCAAATGCATGATTTGTCAGCAAGTAAAGGCTGAACACCAAGTACCTTCGGGTTTGCTTCAACCCATTTTGGTTCCCGAGTGGAAATGGGACTTTATCACCATGGATTTTGTAACAGGTTTACCGTTATCACCGAGTAAGAAAGATACTGTATAGGTTGTGGTTGACAGACTTACGAAGTCAGCCCATTTCTTACCTGTCCGTGTGGATTACTCATTAGACAAGTTGGAAAACTTGTATGTTTCTGAAATAGTAAGGCTTTACGGAGTTCCTTTGTCAATCATATCGGATAGAGATCCTAGATTCACATCCAGATTTTGGAAGAAGTTACAAGAGGCCCTTGGTACAAAGTTGAACTTTAGTACGGCCTTTCATCCTCAAACTGACGGTCAGTCGGAGAGGTTAATTCAGATACTAGAGGATATGCTTCGGTGTTGTATTCTAGAATTCCGAGGCAATTGGGAAAAGTTTCTCCCATTGGTAGAATTTTCCTATAATAATAGTTTTCAGTCGAGCTTAAAAATGGTGCCTTATGAGGCTCTATATGGGGGTAAGTGCAGAACGCCTTTATTTTGGATTGAACTCAAAGAAAACCAAATTCACGGGGTTGATTTGGTTAGAGAAGCTGAAGAGAAAGTAAAAGTGATACGAGAGTGCTTAAAAACTACTACAGACAGACAGAAATCCTACTCAGATTTAAAAAGAAAAGAGATAGAGTATCAAGTTGGAGATAAAGTTTTCTTGAAAGTATCACCATGGAGAAAAGTCCTCAGATTTGGCCGGAAAGGCAAGTTAAGTCCGCGTTTCATTGGACCGTAAGAGATTACTGAGAGAGTTGGGCCGGTAGCTTACCGTTTGGCTTTGCCATCAGAGTTAGAAAAGATACATGATGTGTTTCACGTGTCTATGTTACGACGCTACCGATCAGACCCTTCACATGTAATTACCCCATCAGAAATAAAGATTCATCCCGACATGACTTATGGTGAAGAACCAGTCAAGATCTTAGCTCGGGAAGTCAAGCAGCTAAGAAATAAAAGTATTGCCCTAGTGAAAGTATTGTGACAAAGACATGGGATAGAAGAAGCTACATGAGAACCAGAAGAGAGTATGAGGAACCAGTATCCAAACCTATTTGCTGGTAAGATTTTCGGGGAAGAAAATCCCTAAAGGGGGGAGAATTGTAACATCCCGATTTAGGGCCTAGTCAGAAAAGTGGTGCAATATCACAAATCCAAAGTAGTAATATGAGTTTTTAAAGTATTTGAGATGTTTGCATGGTATTATGAAAGTTTCATGTAGAAATTTTATGGAAATTTCCATTAAAGGGTCCATTAGGACTAAATTGCAAAATTTGCAAAATATGAGTTTCTAAAAGCTTTTTGTATGAAATAGCTTTATAATAGTAATTAGAAGTCCTTAAATAGCAAATTGCCCAAATTATAAGTTTTGGACAAAAATGGACATGAGTTAGTAAAAGGGAAAATTTTAAAGAGAAGGGCATTTTAGTCATTTATCTAATAAATGATTAAAATAGGAAAAAGATGATAAAAATCTCATTCATCTTCTTCATTGTGCCGAAAATTTGAAGAACCCCATAGCTAGGGTTTGTTCATCTTTCACTTGCTAGTAAGTTCATCTTAGTCCCTTTTTTAATATTCTTCGTATTTTTGAAGTTCTCGTATTATGAATTAGCTATTTTTAGCTATAAAATGAGCTAAGATGTATGTTCAAAAATCTACCCATGTATGACATGCTTGTTAAATGATGTTTTATGGAAGATTATGAGAGCTTGATTTTAGATAAACATCTTTTTCTAAGTGAAATTCATGAAAAATGAATATAGGGGCTAGTTTGTAAAAGTTATGAAATTGTTCATACCTATTAGAAATAATGAGAATTTATGATTGCTATAGTTGAGAGAATGAATCAGCTAAGCATGAAGTTTAAGAAAGTTGAATGAGAATCATTTTACAAGCATTGGGGCAAAAGTGCAAATATGAGAAAGTTTAGGGGGAAAATAGTAATTTTGCCAAAGTATGAGTTAAGAGTCAATTTAGTCAATGTGAGTTTTAAATGATCTAATTATTATTATAGATCAAGAAAAATGAAGCCCAGATCGAAACCGAGGCAAGAACAAAGTCGAGGACTAAATTGCATATCTACATACATTTTGTATTGAGGTAAGTTTGTATGATTTCTAAGCTTTATGATTAATATCATTGAATTGCTTAGTATAATGTACAATATTATCATGAAAATTTTTAATTTTATGTTAAACAAAGTAATCAATAAGATCAAGCATGAGAAAGCCCCGATTGAAGTTGAATAGCTTAGGATACTCGATCTATCACATGAAATGAGAAAGTCCGTATAAGTCCAAGCCGAGGCATGGCATCGGCAATCAGACAAGTTATCATGTAAGACCAAGACAAGTCTTGGCATTGAAGAGTTATTATGAGATGAAGACCCATATAAGCCCAAGCCAAGGCATGGCATTGGTGAGTCTCCAAGCAAAGATGTCATGTAAGTCCAAGACAAGTCTTGGCATTGAAAGGTTATCATGTAAGTCCAAGACAAGTCTTGGCATTGAAAAGCTATCAAGAGATAGAGATCCCATGTAAGTCCAAGCCAAGGCATGGCATTGGTGAGTAACAAGGAAGATTTCATGTAAGTCCAAGCCAAGGCTCGGCATTGACCAGTTCATGAGTAAAGATACCAAGTAAGACCATGTCAAGACATGGCAATGGTAAGTTCCCAAGGGAACTCACGAGAAAGACTTCGTATAAGTCCATGTCAAGACATGGCCTCAAAACCAAGATGAGAGATTCCATGTAAGACCGTATTTAGGATATGGCTTTGGCATCGAGTAATGTGATATGAGATTCAGTATCCTCAGTTATTCATAAAAAAATCATCGGGCAAACGAGTAAAGTTTAAATGAGATAACAAGAAGTAAATAAGCAAATTTATCATCAAGTCGAGAATGAGTATTATTCATGTTATGAATGATAAATTAGAGATTATGATGTTAAAGTATGCTGATCAATGTGATCAAGTGATACAGGTACCTTGTTTACCTCACAAGTATGAGACTAGAAGTATCATGAGATATGTAAGAATCAAGTATGAGCAAGTAAGCTTTATAGCTAAAATTATGATGCCATTGTTTATGTCAAATGGTTTATATTAAGCAAGTATGTTGTTATGTGCATTATATGCAAACTTACTAAGCTAAATGCTTATATCTTTCACTCTTTCTTTCCATGTAGTCGCGCCAAGCTAATCTCGTGGATCATCGTCATCGGAGCTCGGAGCACACTATCAATCTCTATTTTGGTTATAGCCAAGTTGTTTATATTAAGTATGGCATGTATAGGAAGCATTTCATTTTGAGTTATGGTTTAGAATTAGCCAAAGTGTTGGCTATCAAGCTTAGTATTCTTTTGTATATGGCCAAAGAGATGGGTCATGAATGATTAAGTATGTATGCTTTTATCTATCAATAAAGTATGCATCCTTTTCATGTTAGATGTAATACTTAAGTTGTTAAATTGAGTATTGGATTGATCTTGATATCAGGGTGGCAATTGGCTTGGAAGATAGTCTCTAGGTGCCCACACGGATAGACACACGGGCGTGTGTCTAAGCCGTGTGTCCCCTGCACATTAGTCTCTTAAGTCAGAATAGACCGCGGACTAATAACACGGCCGTGTGAAGTCTGCACCTTGCACTTGTAAATTGAATTACCACACGGCTGAAGTACACGGGCGTGTGTATGGACCGTGTAGATAAGTCAGAATGCCAAGGTTTAGCACACGGGCCAAAGCCACGGGCGTGTCAAGGCCGTGTGATACTAGTCAGTGTCGACCACGGGTGGAAGACACGGGCGTGTTTTAGGGGTATCCGGGTGTGTCCCAAGTCACATGGGCGTGTGACCCCTGTTCGAAGAAAAGTTTCCGATTGAGTTCCGAAGGTTTTCGGATAGATGTTTAAGGCCTCGTAGGCCCACGAAACGTATGTTTTGCCTAAGAAAGAGAGGTTTTTAATTTGGAACAAAATTTTTATAGCCCGTAAGTACATGTTCAAGCAAGTTCAAGCATAGTAATGTTTCGTATCCGGTCTTAGCCTCAGACTCGAGTTACATTTAGTGGTATCAGAGCTATAGTTTAGTCGGTTCTAGGACTAACGTAGCATGAGCCCGAGTCTAGCTGATACAGTCCGCCTCGGGAAGAGTCGAATTGTATGCGAGTTGCCCAATCGTCTACGAGGAGTAATTCAAGCCTTCGAAAAATAATCAAGAAATAAGGAAGTGTTTGCGGAAGCTACAAATGAATTGGTTTAGAAAATGGGTTAAGTTAGGAATGGGGGTTAGAAAATAAAAGTAACAGTTTAGATGAATGAAAGGATAGGTTCGAAATTAACTATGGAAGGAATATGGTGATAAGGGAATGGTTCGGTTTGTTAGAAAGAAAGAATGATGGATAAGTAGATAGGTGATAGATTGGTGGAGATGGATAAGAAACTTAAACAAAGAATCGATTCAACACTATGAGAGTGTCACCCCGGGTTCTATAATGTTTAAGGTGATAATATGGAAATTGATATGGACCAAAGACCCGTTATCAAGATTGATAAAAACCAATGGTATAGCTAAATGAAAGAGAATCGTTGGATGCCACAAGCAAGCTTGATAAGTCGGGATCGAAACTCGTACGAAAGTGAAGAGGAGATAATCTCACTCAGTGAACAAATGTTCATATATGTTTCATATAAATTTAACTTACTTTACAAAATGCAAAATAATAAGTATTTATAGGCTTATGAAAGGGCTAGCCGAATAGCCATCCATATAGCTTAAAGGCTAAGTAACTTTCAACTAGAAATGACTAGAAAAATCTAGAAAGAAGACCATTGAAATCCTTGGCAAAAATTAATTTGAACTTGTTTGGAAATGTCTTCATTCGGTTTTTGGGCTTTAAATGGCGTTTAATTATGCCTTGAAGAAGAGAAATGGCCATCCTTGAAGAGGTGTGACCCTTGGCCGAATATGAGCATCCTTCCATACGTGAACCTCCTCCTTGCATGCATCTTCATTAAATGCTAGACCATGAATTCGGCCAACAAGCTATTTGCATGCCCAACATGTCAATTAATGATGCTGTCATCCATGCCTTGTATGTATTCTAACATATCATTAAATTCGGCCAACTTGCAGCCCTTTGTTGTTCACGAAAAAGAGCTTTGAAATCTGAACAATCACCTCATTTAATAGCTGCCGTCCCAAGCTTGCTAGACATAGCATTAATACATCCTTGAATAGATGTTCATGCATGGAGAAACAACCAGCAACTCTTTTAATTTTGTTGTCCCTTTGGTGGCCGAGTGGTTGCTTGAAAACATCAAAAAGGCACCTTGGAGAACGCCAATCAGCCTATTAAATGTTGTGCATGCTCCAACATCTCCAACAGCCTATTAAATGGCTGTACATGCATGGGAAAGCAAAACAATGCATTGTCCCTTTTATATTCACGAAAAAGCCACCTTAAATCCCTTTGTGATTCACGAGATGGCATCAGCAGCTTTGTCCTTTTAGGTTCACAAAAAAGACACAAGGAAGCATTAATTTAGCATTTAAATGCCGTTCGT
The DNA here is from genome assembly GCA_025698515.1 of Gossypium sturtianum. Lineage (NCBI taxonomy): Eukaryota > Viridiplantae > Streptophyta > Magnoliopsida > Malvales > Malvaceae > Gossypium > Gossypium sturtianum. Next base: position 94,799,868 of record CM046949.1, read on the forward strand.
GCATGCCAAACACCCCATTTAATTCGGCCATGTAGCAAGTTAATGCACCATCTATTAATTCAGCCAGCTTACTTGAGGAAAAGGAATCAGATTCAATGGTCTTTAATTACTGCCCCAACCAAGGTCCAACATCACAATAAATGATGTTCCCAGCATGCTAACCCCCTTAGTGCCGTCCCAACCAGCAGCTCATTAATTTTGGCCAACATGCTTCTTTAGTTTCCACGAAATGCTCCTTAGTTGCATGCTGAACATTAATTTCATCCATGGGGAGAGTGAAAGGCTCCATAATTTTTTTGCTACAATTCATGAGACAAGTAAGCATTAGTGTCTCAATAAATTCGGCTGAAAAGTAGCAAGAATGAATTAAATTCGGCTGGTCCTTTATTAGCATGAATCTTTCATTAATTCAAGCCAAATAAGTTGAACAAAACTAAAAACATGCTATGGGATCAATAATGGACGTTTTAGACATCTTAAAGATACCTTTAGGATGCACTGAATTTCGGCAGCCCATATTTTAGTGAAAAAAAACTGCACATTTAATTTATGTTTTAAACAACTTAAAAACATGTAATAAAATGTAAAAAAATTAATTTAGGCTAAGACAAATTAATTTAAACACTAAATAAAATATTTAAACACATTAATGGGCTGTAGGAAAATTAATAAATAAAAGACTTAATTTATTTAAAGCATTAAATTTTAGGCAATCAGCTCAATGAGCTGGGGCGAGCTCGAGTGAGCTCAAATCGAGCTAGAATGAGCTAATCTGGCTCAATTTGAAAGTGCACCAAGATGCACAAGAGCTCCACGGCACTTCGAGCTTTAAATTTCGCGGGTGCCCCGGGCGTGCCCGTATCATCCCTCCCCTCTTCAAGACGATTCGTCCTCGAATCGACCTGTTGGTTTACTCGAACAAAATTCTCCTTGTTCAATTTTCCTCGATCAAACGGGACGGATGATAATCGCAACACCTGAAAATAATATTCATGAGTTAGCAAGAAAAAATTTAAACACGCTTGCAACCCAAATATGATCAACACCAAACAAATGATTCTCATGTACTCGAGGAAAATCAAATGATCATACAAGAGATATAACGCTTTGCCAAAATTTTGGAACAACAGTGGACAAGCTTCAAAGCATACGTATGATATCCTCAAAACAAATTGATCATGCGAATAATAGATCACCAGATGATAGATATATTCGTCACAAGCAAGTAGTTGAGATAACACATATGGCACATGATTTCGTACAGAAGTATCAAGCTTTGATCGATATATGGACTCTTTCATACGAGATTTATCAAAATGGTCAAACGTGAGAATCCTTTTATTAATCAAGAAAACAGGTAGATCACAAGCAGGCAAAATAGAACGATTAAGCATGTAATGATCTAAATGTTTTACAACAACGGAATCAGTAGCGCAAAGTTTTTCACCATTCGAAGAGGGCAACAATGCATCAAAAGATTTAGAAGGCTTACCTTGATGCTCGGAAAGGCAAAGGTCATTCTTACATTAGTCGCGCAATACAAACCTTCTCTCTGTAGGCATGTAGTGTAGTCGAAGCTTCACGTTTGATTCGAACCTTTTCGGATGGAAAGTGAATTCCAAATACATCCACAGAATTTGTTTAAGGAGCGAATAAAAGTTGAAAACAAAATAAACAAATTTCGCAACCTTACTTATAAACCTCGTATCAAAACAATATAAAGGATTTGCACACAATCGATTTTGCTTGAGTTTCCAACAAGTTATACCAGATGATACTTGAGTTTTCCATAAACCAGATGATATAAAATATATTCATGGTTTAAACACATGCGTTTGATTATTTAAAACAAAACGATTCAATGGTTTCGAAAAATCAAGCATGTTAACCCAAAGAGAATTATGTATGTTCAAGATCGAACTGTCAAAATTCTTAACGTGCTTCAAAATAGATTTATGAAAACTCCAAGATTCTATATTGGACAATGAACAAATCTCGTAATACCCGCAATCAAACAAATGGGGATTAAGAGAAAAGTCATCATCATACCTGATCGATTCTTGAACATTCGTTATTCCACCTTCTTGGTTTACAACACAATGAGGAAATATATTCGTCTTACCACCATTTAAAGCATCAAATTGAATCGAGGAATGGAAAAGGACGATATTATCCATATGTTCACAAACATTAGAAAGATTAAGTGGAGACTAAATCTTATCAAAACACTTACCTTCCTTACCTTTTTCAATCAAATGAAAACGCCGTTCTTCGGGAAGGTACTAAACTTGGAGATCATCGCGAGATACGTCGGGAATCTGAAATGAAGAAACAGAAGAAGAGCAAAGTTTTGATGATTTAGTTAAATCAACACTCACTTCTTTTTGTTCTTCTCGTTCTCTCGTTTCTTTTTCAAGATCTTTTTCTTTTGTTTCTCTCACTTTTTCTATTTCAATTTCTTTCTCAATCTCGATTTCAATTTTTCTTTCTTCACTTTCTTTTCCTCTCATGATTTCTTTTTCCTCTTTTTCAATTTCTTTTTCTTGATTTTCTTTTGTACATTCTGTTTCACTTGGATTACAACAAGGGAATGTTTCAAAAGAGTTGAAAATAGAAGGATTTGACTCTAAGATCGAGGCGACGTTCTCATAGATATCTTGATCAATTCCTCGTGAAAATTTCTTCATACGAGACTTCTTTGAATCATAAGTTGAATAACTCATGCTTTCTTGATCGTCACCGTAAAAGGCTTCAAACTCGTAACTCGCTTTGCTTCGCCCTGAATACGAATCATGATGTGAATTACTTCGAGAACGATCTTTCATAGACGAATATTTATAGATTTCTTCTCGTTCGTTGCCTCGAAAAGATTTGAACTTATTTCTTGCTTCTCTCCGTCTCGAAAGCCTCGACGAACATGAGTCTTGATAAGAGTCTCTTCGCGAATAGTTTTTGGATGTATATCGCGGTGAAGAACTTGACTCCGTTCTCCAACTTGATGACATCTTTCGGTTTAACATGCTTTCCATTTCGCTCAACAAATATTGGAAGTCGGCGGCTGAGAACCCTTCTTGTGACATTTTGTTGCACAAAAACCTCACAAGTCACTCATAAAGAAAAAACACTCACACTCGTGTTTCACTCGTATTAAGGCTTTTTCTTTGATGAAATCTCTTGTGCCTTTTACCACTCAGTCTCGTCTCACAATTTCGTACTTCATTTCAATAGACTTATTGCGACTTGAGGGTCGGCTTCAAAGTAGGTGACAAGGGAAAACGTTAGGTAATTTGGGTAGGCTAATCACAGAGGAAGGCAAATGAAGTAAAGGTGAAAAGGGTGAAATACCAAATGATGGTAGTAAAATTTTTTTTTTTTTTTGACGGTTGGGGTAGGAAGATGAGGAGGGTGGAATGACGATTTTGTTGTTCGGGACACAGAAGAGAAAAGATGAAAAAACAAAACTTGCATATACTTCAAGAACTTCACTTTTTTTTGAATTCTTTTTTTTTTGAATTTTTGTTTTTTGTCTTTTTTTACATTTTTTGAATTTTCGTTTTTTTTTCTTTTTTTTCCTACTATGTCAAATACAATATGCTAAAATTCAAGAAAAAAAATTACAACTTTTTTTTTTATTTTTTTTCTTCACGAACCTATTTTGGCTTCACGTACATCGTCAAAAATCCTCGTTTGGTAGCTCTGATATCAAATGATACAGTCTGCCTCGAGAAGAGTCAAATTGTATGCAAGTTGCCCAATCGTCTACGAGGAGTAATTCAAGCCTTCGGAAAATAATCAAGAAATATGGAAGTGTTTGCGAAAGCTACAAATGAATTGGTTTAGAAAATGGGTTAAGTTAGGAATGGGGGTTAGAAAATAAAAGAAACGATTTAGATGAATGAAAGGATAGGTTCGAAATTAACTATGGAAGGAATATGGTGATAAGGGAATGGTTCAGTTTGTTGGAAAGAAAGAATGATGGATAAGTAGATAGGTGATAGATCGGTGGAGATGGATAAGGAACTTAAACAAAGAATCGATTCAACACTATGAGAGTGTCACCCCGGGTTCTATAATGTTTAAGGTGATAATATGGAAATCAATATGGACCAAAGACCCGTTATCAAGATTGATAAGAACCAATGGTATAGCTAAATGAAAGAGAATCGTTGGACGCCACAAGCAAGCTTGATAAGTCGGGATCGAAACTCGTACAAAAGTGAAGAGGAGATAATCTCACTCAGTGAACAAATGTTCATATATGTTTCATATAAATTTGACTTACTTTACAAAATGCAAAATAATAAGTATTTATAGGCTTATGAAAGGGCTAGCCGAATAGCCATCCATATAGCTTAAAGGCTAAGTAACTTTCAACTAGAAATGACTAGAAAAATCTAGAAAGAAGACCATTGAAATCCTTGGCAAAAATTCGGCTGAACTTGTTTGGAAATGTCTTCATTCGGTTTTTGGGCTTTAAATGGCGTTTAATTACTGCCTTGAAGAAGAGAAATGGCCATCCTTGAAGAGGTGTGACCCTTGGCCGAATATGAGCATCCTTCCATACGTGAACCTCCTCCTTGCATGCATCTTCATGAAATGCTAGACCATGAATTCGGCCAACAAGCTATTTGCATGCCCAACATGTCAATTAATGATGCTGCCGTCCATGCCTTGTATGTATTCCAACATATCATTAAATTCGACCAACTTGCAGCCTTTTGTTGTTCACGAAAAAGAGCTTTGAAATCTGAACAATCACCTCATTTAATAGCTGCCGTCCCAATCTTGCTAGACATAGCATTAATACATCCTTGAATAGATGTTCACGCATGGAGAAATAACCAACAACTCTTTTAATTTTGTTGTCCCTTTGGTGGCCGAGTGGTTGCTTGAAAACATCAAAAAGGCACCTTGGAGAATGGCAATCAGCCTATTAAATGTTGTGCATGCTCCAACATCTCCAACAGCCTATTAAATGGCTGTACACGCATGGGAAAGCAAAACAATGCATTGTCCCTTTTATATTCACGAAAAAGGCACCTTAAATCCCTTTGTGATTCACGAGATGGCATCAGCAGCTTTGTCCTTTTAGGTTCACGAAAAAGACACAAGGAAGTAATAATTTAGCATTTAAATGCCATTCTTGCATGCCAAACACCCCATTTAATTCGGCCATGCAGCAAGTTAATGCACCATCTATTAATTCGACCAGCTTGCTTGAGGAAAAGGAATCAGATTCAATGGTCTTTAATTGCCGCCCCAACCATGGTCCAACATCACAATAAATGATGTTCCCAAACATGCTAACACCCTTAGTGTCATCCCAACCAAAGCACTCATTAATTTCGGCCAACATGCTTCTTTGGTTTCCACGAAATGCTCCTTAGCTGCATGCTGAACATTAATTTCGTCCATGGGGAGAGTGAAAGGCTCCATAATTTTTTTTGCTGCAATTCACGAGACAAGTAAGCATTAGTGTCTCAATAAATTTGGCTGAAAAGTAGCAAGAATGAGTTAAATTTGGCTGGTCCTTTATTAGCCTGAATATTTCATTAATTCAAGCCAAATAAGTTGACCAAAACTAAAAACATGCTATGGGATCAATAATGGACGTTTTAGACATCTTAAAGACACCTTTAGGATGCATTGAATTTCGACAGCCCATATTTTAGTGAAAAAAAGCTGCACATTTAATTTATGTTTTAAACAACTTAAAAACATGTAATAAAATGTAAAAAAAATTAATTTAGGCTAAGAAAAATTAATTTAAACACTAAATAAAATATTTAAACACATTAACGGGCTATAGGAAAATTAATAAATAAAAGACTTAATTTATTTAAAGCATTAGATTTTAGGCAATCAGCTCAATGAGCTGGGGCGAGCTCGAGTGAGCTCAAATCGAGCTAGAATGAGCTAATCTGGCTCAATTTGAAAGTGCAGCAAGATGCACAAGAGCTCCACGGCACTTTGAGCTTTGAATTTCGTGGGTGCCCCGGGCGTGCCCGTATCACTAGCTATAAATGCCATGCGTAAGAATGTTTTTTTAATGATAGTGTGACGACTCCTGATGACTTAAATTATTTTTATACATTTAGTAAATGGATCCCAAAAGAGTTCAAGAAAAGAGTTCAAGAAAAAGTATATCAGTCAAAGGTTTGTAGATCAGAAAAGAAAAGAATTTATAGAGTTAAAGCAAGGCAAGATGTCGGTGACCGATTATGAGCGTGAGTTTGTGCGACTCTGTAAATACGCTCGAGAATGCGTGTCCACCGAGGACATCATGAGTAAAATATTTGAAGATGGGCTAAATGAGGACATCAAACTGTTTGTTGCTGTCCTAGAATTAAAGGAATTCGTTGTGCTGGTAGAGAGGGCTTGTAAAGCTGAAGTGCTAGTAAAAGAGAAGAGAAAGTCTGAAATGGAGTCTCGTGACTCTAGAAAGAGACAGTGGAATAAGTCATTCCAATCCTCATCCAAGAAGTCCAGAGATTTCCCTACCCGATTGGCTACTTCCACTGGGTTTTCAAAGAAAGACAAGAGTAAACAGTATTCGGGAAATAAAGCACAAACTACTTCAGTCGCTAGTGTGGGGAATTTTCAATCTGAAAGACCTGAATGCCCACAGTGTGGCAGATGTCATCTTGGAGAATGTCGAGCGCACGAAAATGCATGTTTTAGATGTTGTTCCCAAGACCACTACATAAAAGATTGTCCAAAGACAATGAAAGAAGAGAGAGCTCAGAACCCGAGATCCGGGAGTATGGTCAGAGGAAGACCGCAGAGAAACCCAGGAAGTGGGGCAAGAGGAAGAGGTAACCCTAGAGAGCAGGCCACGAGACCCGAGGGTAGGGCACCTGCACAGACTTATGCCATTCGCGCTCACGAAGAGGCATCTTCCCATGATGTTATTACGGGTACCTTTTCTCTTCATGATATCAAAGTTATTGCTTTAATAGATCCCAGATTCACACACTCTTACATTTGCATGAAACTAGTATCCGAAGTGAGTATGCCTATAGATTCTACAGAATTTGTTGTTAAGGTGTCTAATCCTTTAGGCAAGAGTGTGTTAGTTGATGAAGTATGTAAAGACTATCCATTAATGATTAAAGGTCATTGTTTTAAAGCAAACCTTATGTTGCTACCATTTGATGAGTTTGACCTCATTCTTGGTATGGATTGGTTAATCACCCATGATGTAATAGTGAATTGTGGGAAGAAATACATTGAGATAAGATGTGAAAATGGGGACATTCTCCATATAGAAGTAGAAGAACAATGTAGATTGCCGGTATTGATCTCTCACCTGAAAGCACATAGATACATGAGAAAAGGGTATGAGTCATATCTGGCTTTTGTGATGAATGCTAGAGAAACAGAGTTAAAAATTGAGTCAGTACCGATAGTATGTGAGTACTTAGACGTTTTTCCTGAAGAGTTACCAGGATTACCTCCAATCAGAGAAGTTGAGTTCAATATTGAGCTAGCTCCCGGTACTGCACCGATATCTATTACTCCTTACAGAATGGCTCCAACGGAGTTGAGAGAGTTGAAGATACAGTTGCAAGAGTTAACAGACAAAGGCTTTGCAAGGTCGAGTTATTCTCCCTGGGGTGCTCCAGTTTTATTTGTGAAAAAGAAAGATGACACTATGAGATTGTGCATAGATTACCGTCAGCTTAATAAGGTGACAGTGAAGAACAAGTACCCATTGCCTAGGATCGATGATTTGTTCAATCAATTGAGAGGAGCCACTGTGTTCTCCAAAATAGACTTGAGATCAGGATACTATCAATTGAGAGTAAAGGATTCAGATGTATCCAAGATCGCTTTTCAAATAAGGTATGGACATTATGAATTTTTAGTCATGCCCTTTGGTTTGACCAATGCTCCTGCGATATTCATGGACTTAATGAACTGCATTTTTAGGCCATACCTCGACAAGTTTGTAGTCGTTTTCATTGACGACATACTTATTTATTCTCGAGATGAGAATGAGCATGCTAAGCACCTACGGACAGTTTTACAGATTCTTCGAGAAATCAGTTATATGCCAAGTTCAGTAAAAGTGAGTTTTGGCTCAAGGAAGTAGGATTTCTGGGACATATTGTCTCAGGAGAAGGAGTTCGAGTAGACCCAAGTAAGATCTCGGCTATTATGGACTGGAAACCACCGAGAAACATCTCTGAGATTAGAAGTTTTCTAGGCCTAGCCGGCTATTACAGACGATTTTTCAAGGGGGTTTCCATGATTGCAACCCCGATGACGAAATTGTTACAGAAAAATGTGAAGTTTGAGTGGACAGAAAGATACCAACAAAGTTTCGAGAAACTAAAGGCATTATTGACAAAAGCTCCGGTTTTAGTACAACTCGAGACAAGGAAAGAGTTTGTGATATACAGCGATGCATCTTTAAACGGATTAGGCTGCGTACTTATACAAGAAGGCAAGGTAATTGCTTATGCCTCAAGACAGTTGAAGCCTCATGAGAAGAATTATTCGACACACGATCTAGAATTGGATGCCATAGTCTTCGCATTGAAGATATGGAGACACCACCTATATTGTGAGAGATGTCGAATTTTCACTGATCACAAAAGTCTAAAGTATTTGATGACGCAGAAAGAATTGAACTTAAGGCAGCGGAGATGGTTAGAGTTAATAAAAGACTATAAGTTGGTCATTGACTACCATCCAGGAAAGGCGAATGTGGTCACCGATGCTTTAAGCAGAAAGTCCCTATTTGCATTAGGAGCAATGAATTCACAGATAACTTTATCCGACGATGGTTCTATTCTAGCTGAGTTGAGAGCTAGACCAATGTTTCTCCAAGAGATCATTGAAGCTCAAAAAGAAGATAGTGAATTGCAAGTCAAGAGGCGAATTTCGGTGCGAGACGGATGATGAGTCCGATTTTGGATTAGTCCCAATGGAAGTCGATGTTCAAAGATAGAGTTTGTGTATCGAGAAAGGAGGAGCTTATTCAGAGAATTTTGCATGAGGCACATAACGGATGTTTATCTGTACATTCGGGTAGTACTAAGATGTATAATGACTTGAAAGTAATGAGATTGGTGGCCAAGAATGAAGAAAGATATTTCTGAGTTTATTTCCAAATGCATGATTTGTCAGCAAGTAAAGGCTGAACACCAAGTACCTTCGGGTTTGCTTCAACCCATTTTGGTTCCCGAGTGGAAATGGGACTTTATCACCATGGATTTTGTAACAGGTTTACCGTTATCACCGAGTAAGAAAGATACTGTATAGGTTGTGGTTGACAGACTTACGAAGTCAGCCCATTTCTTACCTGTCCGTGTGGATTACTCATTAGACATGTTGGCAAACTTGTATGTTTCTGAAATAGTAAGGTTTCACGGAGTTCCTTTGTCAATCATATCGGATAGAGATCCGAGATTCACATCCAGATTTTGGAAGAAGTTACAAGAGGCCCTTGGTACAAATTTAAACTTTAGTATGGCCTTTCATCTTCAAACTGACGGTCAGTCGGAGAGGTTAATTCAGATACTAGAGGATATGCTTCGGTGTTGTATTCTAGAATTCCGAGGCAATTGGGAAAAGTTTCTCCCATTGGTAGAATTTGCCTATAATAATAGTTTTCAGTTGAGCTTAAAAATGGCGCCCTATGAGGCTCTATATGGGGGTAAGTGCAGAACGCCTTTATTTTGGACTGAACTCAAAGAAAACCAAATTCACGGGGTTGATTTGGTTAGAGAAGCTGAAGAGAAAGTAAAAGTGATACGAGAGTGCTTAAAAAGCTGCTCTGCATGCATGCATGTAAATCCTACTCGAATTTAAAAAGAAAAGAGATAGAGTATCAAGTTGGAGATAAAGTTTTCTCGAAAGTATCACCGTGGAGAAAAGTCCTCAGATTTGGTCGGAAAGGCAAGTTAAGTCCGCGTTTCATTGGACGGTATGAGATTACTGAGAGAGTTGGGCCGGTAGCTTACCGTTTGGCTTTGCCATCAGAGTTAGAAAAGATACATGATGTGTTTCACGTGTCTATGTTACGACGCTACCGATCAGACCCTTCACATGTAATTACCCCATCAGAAATAGAGATTCATCCCGACATGACTTATGGGGAAGAACCAGTTAAGATCTTAGCTCGGGAAGTCAAGCAGCTAAGAAATAAAAGTATTGCCCTAGTGAAAGTATTGTGGCAAAGACATGGGATAGAAGAGGCTACATGGGAACCAGAAGAGAGTATGAGGAACCAGTATCCAAACCTATTTGCTGGTAAGATTTTCGGGGACGAAAATTTGTAAAGGGGAGAGAATTGTAACATCCTGATTTAGGGCCTAGTCGGAAAAGTGGTCGAGACCACAAATCCGAAGTAGTAATATGAGTTTTTAAAGTATTTGAGATGTTTGCATGGTATTATGAAAGTTTCATGTAGAAATTTTATGGAAATCTAAATTAAAGGGTCCATTAGGACTAAATTGCAAAAGTTGCAAAATATGAGTTTGTAGAAGCTTTTTGTATGAAATAGCTTTAGAATAGTAATTAGAAGTCCTTAAATAGCAAATTTCCCAAATTATAAGTTTTGGACAAAAATGGACATGAGTTAGTAAAAGGGAAAATTTTAAAGAGAAGGGCATTTCAGTCATTTATCTAATAAATGATTAAAATAGGAAAAAGATGATAAAAATCTCATTCGTCTTCTTCATTGAGCCGAAAATTTGAAGAACCCCATAGCTAGGGTTTGTTCATCTTTCAAGCTTGCTAGTAAGTTCATCTTAGTCCCTTTTTTAATATTCTTCGTATTTTTGAAGTTCTCGTATTATGAATTAGCTATTTTTAGCTATAAAATGAGCTAAGATGTATGTTCAAAAATCTACCCATGTATGACATGCTTGTTAAATGATGTTTTATGGAAGATTATGAGAGTTTGATGTTAGATAAACATCTTTTTCTAAGTGAAATTCATGAAAAATGAATATAGGGACTAGTTTGTAAAAGTTATGAAATTGTTCATACCTATTAAAAATAATGAGAATTTATGATTGCTATAATTGAGAGAATGAATCAGCTAAGCATGAAGTTTAAGAAAGTTGAATGAGAATTATTTTACAAGCCTTGGGGCAAAAGTGCAAATATGAGAAAGTTTAGGGGTAAAATAGTAATTTTTCCAAAGTATGAGTTAAGAGTCAGTTTAGTCAATGTGAGTATTAAATGATCTAATTATTATTATAGATCAAGAAAAATGAAGCCCGGATCGAAATCGAGGCAAGAACAAAGTCGAGGACTAAATTGCGTATCTACATACATTTTGTATTGAGGTAAGTTTGTATTATTTCTAAGCTTTATGATTAATATCATTGAATTGCTTAGTATAATGTACAATATTATCATGAAAATGTTTAATGTTATGTTAAACAAAGTATGAGAAAGCCCCGATTGAAGTTGAATAGCTTAGGATACTCGATCTATCACATGAAATGAGAAAGTCCGTATAAGTCCAAGCCGAGGCATGGCATCGACAATCAGACAAGTTATCATGTAAGTTCAAGACAAGTCTTGGCATTGAAGAGTTATTGTGAGATGAAGACCCATATAAGCCCAAGCCAAGGCATGGCATTGGTGAGTCTCCAAGCAAAGATGTCATGTAAGTCCAAGACAAGCCTTGGCATTAAAAAGTTATCATGTATGTCCAAGACAAGTCTTGGCATTGAAAAGCTATCAAGAGATAGAGATCCCATGTAAGTCCAAGCCAAGGCATGGCATTGGTGAGTAACAAGGAAGATTTCATGTAAGTCCAAGCCAAGGCTCGGCATTGACCAGTTCATGAGTAAAGATACCAAGTAAGACCATGTCAAGACATGGCAATGGTAAGTTCCCAAGGGAACTCACGAGAAAGACTTCGTATAAGTCCATGTCAAGACATGGCCTCGAAACCAAGATGAGAGATTCCATGTAAGACCGTATTTAGGATATGGCTTTGGCATCGAGTTATGTGAGATGAGATTCAGTATCCTCGGTTATTCATAGAAATTCATCGGGCAAACGAGTAAAGTTTAAATGAGATAACAAGAAGTAAATAAGCAAATTTATCATCAAGTCGAGAATGAGTATTATTCTTGTTATGAATGATAAATTAGATATTATGATGTTAAAGTATCTTTGATCAATGTGATCAAGTGATACAGTACCTTGTTTACCTCACAAGTATGAGACTAGAAGTATCATGAGATATGTAAGAATCAAGTATGAGCAAGTAAGCTTTATAGCTAAAATTATGATGCCATTGTTTATGTCAAATGGTTTATATTAAGCAAGTATGTTGTTATGTGCATTATATGCAAACTTACTAAGCTAAATGCTTATCTCTTTCACTCTTTCTTTCCATGTAGTCGCGCCAAGCTAATCTCGTGGATCATCGTCATCGGAGCTCGGAGCACACTATCAATCGCTATTTTGGTATAGCCAAGTTGTTTATATTAAGTATGGCATGTATAGGAAGCATTTCATTTTGAGTAATGGTTTAGAATTAGCCAAAGTGTTGGCTATCAAGCTTAGTATTCTTTTGTCTATGGCCAAAGAGATGGGTCATGAATGATTAAGTATGTATGTTTTTATCTATCAATAAAGTATGCATCCTTTTCATGTTAGATGTAATACTTAAGTTGTTAAATTGAGTATTGGATTGATCTTGATATCAGGGTGGCAATTGGCTTAGAAGATAGCCTCTAGGTGCCCACACGGATAGACACACGGGCGTGTGTCTAAGCCGTGTGTCCCCTGCACATTAGTGTCTTAAGTCAGAATAGACCACAGGCTAATAACACGGCTGTTTGTTTAGGCCGTGTGTGCCACACGGTTAGCACATGGGTGTGTGCCCTGGACGTGTGAAGTCTACACCTTGCACTTGTAAATTGAATTACCACACGGCTGAAGTACACGGGCGTGTGTATGGACCGTGTAGATAAGTCAGAATGCCAATGTTTAGCACACGGGCCAATGCCACAGGCGTGTCAAGTCCGTGTGATATTAGTCAGTGTCGACCACAGGATGAAGACACGGGCGTGTTTTATGGGTATACGGGCGTGTCCCAAGTCACATGGGCGTGTGACCCCTGTTCGAGGAAAAGTTTCCGATTGAGTTCCGAAGGTTTCCGGATAGATGTTTAAGGCCTCGTAGGCCCACGAAACGTATGTTTTGTCTAAGAAAGAGAAGTTTTTAATTCCGAACAAAATTTTTACAACCCGTAAGTACATATTCAAGCAAGTTCAAGCATAGTAATGTCTCGTATCCGGTCTTAGCCTCGGACTCGGGTATGGGGTGTTACAATACGCCCGTGTGCTAGCCGTGCCTCCCACACGGTCTAGACACACGCTCGTGTGTCTACCCATGTGGACAATTAGTAGGCTATCTACCAAGCCCTTGCCACTCTACATTGCACACATACATACACCATTGTCGAATCTTCCCATTTCATCAATTATAAATCTTAAATTATCACATTTAAACTATAAAATAAAGTCTTCATCCCATACACGAGAGAGAACTAATTCTGGTAATTACAAATGACTTAAGCCATCATCTATGGCTATACACAACCAAACCATAAACTCTCTTAAGCCAACACAATTTGGCTATCAAGCTTAGTATTCTTTTGTCTATGGCCAAAGAGATGGGTCATGAATGATTAAGTATGTATGTTTTTATCTATCAATAAAGTATGCATCCTTTTCATGTTAGATGTAATACTTAAGTTGTTAAATTGAGTATTGGATTGATCTTGATATCAGGGTGGCAATTGGCTTAGAAGATAGCCTCTAGGTGCCCACACGGATAGACACACGGGCGTGTGTCTAAGCCGTGTGTCCCCTGCACATTAGTGTCTTAAGTCAGAATAGACCACAGGCTAATAACACGGCTGTTTGTTTAGGCCGTGTGTGCCACACGGTTAGCACATGGGCGTGTGCCCTGGACGTGTGAAGTCTACACCTTGCACTTGTAAATTGAATTACCACACGCCTTTTGAAGTACACGCGTGTGTATGGACCGTGTAGATAAGTCGAATGCCAATGTTTAGCACGGGCCAATGCCACAGCGTGTCAAGTCCGTGTGATATTAGTCGATGTCGACCATGTGGAAGACACGGGCGTGTTTTATGGGTATACGGGCGTGTCCCAAGTCACATGGGCGTGTGACCCCTGTTCGAGGAAAAGTTTCCGATTGAGTTCCGAAGGTTTCCGGATAGATGTTTAAGGCCTCGTAGGCCCACGAAACGTATGTTTTGTCTAAGAAAGAGAAGTTTTTAATTCCGAACAAAATTTTTACAACCCGTAAGTACATATTCAAGCAAGTTCAAGCATAGTAATGTCTCGTATCCGGTCTTAGCCTCGGACTCGGGTATGGGGTGTTACAATACGCCCGTGTGCTAGCCGTGCCTCCCACACGGTCTAGACACACGCTCGTGTGTCTACCCATGTGGACAATTAGTAGGCTATCTACCAAGCCCTTGCCACTCTACATTGCACACATACATACACCATTGTCGAATCTTCCCATTTCATCAATTATAAATCTTAAATTATCACATTTAAACTATAAAATAAAGTCTTCATCCCATACACGAGAGAGAACTAATTCTGGTAATTACAAATGACTTAAGCCATCATCTATGGCTATACACAACCAAACCATAAACTCTCTTAAGCCAACACAATTTGGCTACATCAATTAGGACTTAATCAACTTAAAAAAAATCCCTATACATGCCATAACTCACAAGGACTTAAAACCTCATACCAAGCGTCTGCTCGATAGTGTGAAACATCTCCGGCGGTCTCCAACCCGAGCTAGTTAAATTAACCTATAAGAGATGAGAAAGGAAGAGGAGTAAGCAATAATGCTTAGTAAGTTCATATGCACATAACAATCAACTATTGATATTCATCGATTATACTCAACCACAAGGTATTGTAATGAGTTTTACTCTTAAACTTATGGTTACTTACTCAACCATTTTTGAGACTTACTCATTCTGCCTCTTACCACATTCTAACCATGCCACAAGCTAATTGCTCACGTTTACTTGCATATATCCCTGCACTTGTCACCACATGATCTCATAAAATAATACATCAAAAAATTTCAATAAGTCACTCATACTACAATCTCTCGGTGGTTTCGCACTTAGCCTACCCTCAATTTCTAATAGGGTGGTATCGCTCATAGCCCACCATTTACAATTTAGGGTGGTATCGTGCATAGCCCACCATTATTATACATTCATGGATATTTATCCACATACATTTCTCTATTTTAAATGTCTATCCGGGAACATCCTCACACATTATCATTCTTACTTAGCTTTCTATGATAATCGTTCACATTCACACAATGCATTAATAATTATAACTTATGCAACCAAGGTGCATCATTTACACATACCCACTATGGGTTTATCATATACTGAATTCCTCTCAATTCAGTTCTAACACATACATGTACCTCTCGTGGTGAAACCACATTCATTCTCATTCTCAACATACTTGTTGAATCACTCAAATTGTTAAATAACACTATTGAGTCTCGTACACATAATGTCACATTGACATCATACCCCCGATAGGGTCTTTTATGAATTAACGTATCGATGCCATATCCCCGACATGGTCTTATACAAAATCCCACACCGAGGCCATATTCTAAATATGGTCTTACACGGGGCCTTAATTACCATCGTATCATGATTTTTGCATTTCGATTATTCATGGATTAAATCAGGACTTTCATTTCTTGACATCACAAAAAAAACGTATTTAACGTATACATGGAGGCAACAACCAATCTATATAACATCAAAAATTAAAAATACTTCACTTGGAGTTGTACAATTTAACACATGAACTTACCTCGATACCGAAAAGGGTCGAAAGGGACATATATGTCCACATTTCTCTTTTCTCTCGTTCTAGGTCCGAATCTAATTTTTTTCGATCTAGAACAACAAAATATACTCATTTTATCACCACACTAATCAATACATTTTAAAAATTCTACTTTGGCAAAATTACCATTTTGCCCTTGGACTTTGACAAAATTACAATTTTGCCCCTAGACTCGTAAATAAATTTTTATCACATTTTCTTATTAAACAAGCCTAGCTGAACGTTTAATCCTCTTACAACTATTCACATTTCCAACTATTTCATGCATTAATGAACAATTTACCATATTTGCATCTTAGTCCTAATTTGGTGTTTTCATGATAACACCTTTCACAAAAGTTGTTTCTCATCTTCCTAACATTCATTTTATTCCATAAAAACTCAGAAACCAACATAAACTCTCTCATGGCAAGTCCCTAGACTTTCAACCATAATGCAAATTAGTCCCCTCATTAGCTAGCTTAAGCTTTGGGGACTCCAAAAGTACAAAAAATCATTTAGAAAAACCTCAAAAATCACTTACTTGCTAGGGAATATGTTGGCTGAAAGTTTTGAGCTCTAAAACCCTTATTTCTCTTCAATTTTTGGTGGATGAAGGTGGAAGAATAGTGAAAAGATGATAACATCTTTATTCATCTTGTTTTATTCATTTCTATCACCTAATATCCACTAAATTTGACCAACTTTAAAATCTTGTCTCCCTAGCTCCTATATGGCTGGCCATCACTAATTCAATGGCCTAATATCACTTTAAGGACCTCCAATTTATAATCCTTAGCTAATTGGCACCTCTAGCAATTCAAATAGAACTTTCGCACTTTATGCGATTTAGTTCTTTTTCGCAATTAAGCCTTCAACCGCTAAAATTAAAGCACCAAAATTCTCATGCCTCTTTATAAACATATTATAACACATAAAATAATATCAAAATAATTTTCTCCAACCTCGAATTAGTGATCCCGAGATTGCTGTTCCGACTAGCCCCTAAATCGGGCTGTTACATTGATTCTCTTCAAGTCATCGTCGAACCTTTCTCGGTCACGTTGGCCTCGGTTGAGGGGCCCTCTCCTTCGAACACTTGCATTTGATCCTTGATCACTTTCGTGATCACTTGGCTCAGAGAAGTCATCTTCTTGGTCGAGTTGCCATCCTCGATTTCTCGGGGGGCTTACGGAGTCCTTCGTCGTTGGGCTCGTCCCTCCACTTGATCGAGCCTCTCTTGGATTGGTTCTAGCTTTTGATCAAACAACCTCTCAACTTCACGTAACAAGGCTTGTAAGTTCAAGTCCGGAACATTTTGAACGGGCTGCCTTTCCCCCATATTTCGCTCGGGACTATGGGACATGAAAATTTTGATTCCTCACGACAAAACTCACAAGTTTGCTCACAAAGAAAAATCACTCACACTCGTGTTTCACTCAAATATGGCTTTTTCTTTAATGAAAACACTCGTGCCTTTTACCACTCGACTCTCTCTCACAAGTTCGTATTATATTTTTAGAAGACTTATCGTGGCTTGAGGGTCGACTTCAAAGTGGTTACAAGGGATAGTGCTGGGTGTATGGGGTAGGCTGAAAATGAATGAAGTTGGAGTATGTGTGCCATTAGGGTGAAATGGAAAGAACCAAATGATGGAGGTATGAATCTTGGATGATCGGGGTAGAAAGATTAGGATTGGTATGATGGCTTTGGATTTCAGAAACAGAGGAGAAGAACGAGAAACTAACAAGAACTTACAAAAAATTCACACACTTTTTTTTATATTTTCGTATTTTTTTCTCTTTTTTTTTCTACTTCAATCACACGAAATTAAATACAAGAGAACTTTTGAACACAATTTGAAACTTTTTTTAATACGAACCTATTTCGGCTTCTCGTTCATTGTCGGAGCTCCTCATTTTAGTAGCTATGATACCAAATGATATGAGACAGCCCGGGGTCAGTCGAGTCGTTCACTTGTGTGCCCGATCGTCCACGAGGAGTAAAGGAGTATTCAGAAAAGATAGGATTTTTGTTATGGTTGCGGAAGCTTTTGATTGGTTTTCTTTTTAATTATATTTAAGTTAGGAATGGAGGTTTAGTATTATCGGGATTAAGTTGGAAGGTGGAATGAATAGGTTCGATTTAGGTATTGATGAAGAAAAGAAGGTAATCGGGTAATTCGATTTAGTAGGGTCAGAAAGAGATAGGTAAAGGATGGATAGTCAATGGCTCAGGTGTAGGTGAACAAAGAAGATAGTTTGAGTGGTGATGGAAGAAAGAACTTAAACTCGAGAATCAATTCAACACTATATGTAGTGTCACCCCGGTTCTATACAGTTTAAGGTGATTGATGGAAATGTCGGATAAGGTCAAATGCCACACCGGTTAAGGTGATAAGTTCAGGAAACAAGTTCGGAGACGCCACAAGCTTGCTTGACAAGTCAACTGAAAACTCGTACAAATTTTAGAGAGGAGATAACTCACTCTTTGAACAATGTTCATATAAATTTGCCAAAAGTTTTTTTACAAATGAAATTCAGCAACTATTTATACTACTTAGCTAAGTCAGCCGAATGGACTAGTTCAAGGACTTAATGACTAAGTAATTTCAGCTAGAATTAGCTAGAAAATTCCAGAATTAAAACATTAATTTGATGAAGCTAAATTCAGCTGATGGTCAGCCTAATGGACGGCATTCTAGAAGGTGGAATGCATTTGAAGCTTCTTGCAAATTCATGGCAGCAGCTAGGTTCATCCCATGCCTTAATTAAGCTCTTAAATTGCTCCCTTTTGGCTAAAAAGTGACCAGCATTTAAGGGGGAATTGAGCAGCCTCTTTGAGTGTGAACAACCGGCCATGAAAAGTCCATAGGGTGTGAACATGGCTGAACCGAATGGACTCTAATGTGAACAGCAATGTGAAAGGAATTTTGGAAGCTTTAATGGCTGGAAGCTTCTTGGCCGAATAGGTCCTTAGGAAACCCAAAAATGACCAGCCTTTAAGTGTTTGTCCAGCCAAACATGCAATGCACCAGCCCCTCCATGTACCGGCCACATACATTGCACCTAGGTGCATGAATCTCCTTAATTGCTCCTTGTAAATTCGGCTGCACCTACATGCACAGGGAAAAACACATTAAATCACTCTAGTTCAGCTGAATAAAATTAAGTACATATCTAGGACACATTAATGGACACTTTAGACAAATTAAACACAAGCTACTTAGGACACATTTAATAATCGGCTATGACTTAGACATATTAAAAACCTGTAATAAAATGACAAATTAAATTAAGTTTAGACAACATAAATTCGGCCTAATTAAAATACCAAAGACACATTTACTTGCTGTAATAAAATAAATAAAATAAAGAGTTCAATTTATTTAAGCATTAAAATTAAGCTAGTTTAATTAAACAACTCAGTGAGCTAAAATAAGCTCAAATGAACTATTCTGGGCTAAATTGAACGTGCTCCATTATACACGGCATCTTGCATCCTTTGATCCAAGCTCGAGTCTTTGGTCCTTCGGACATCGCGAGATCATCGGAACGCAAGTTGTTGGTTACCCCGGGTTGGCTTACATTAGCTTCCGCATACCTTAATCAATTTTAAGCCTTTTTGACATTGCGAATATTCTCCTCGTCGACGATCGGGCAAACTATGTGAAATGACCCGATTTACCTGGGCCGAATCACATCACTTGTGGCATCATTTCCATCCTTGTTTATCGAACTTATCACTTCTAAGTGTGGCGTTCAACATACCTCTGGTTCCTATCTTGTTAGATAGTGGGTCAAGGTTTATTTGTTGATTTCACTTTTCTTATTCATCTAAGTGCTTGTAAGTCTTGGGTCAACATTCTCTATATTATTGGTTCAGCCTTTGCCTTAGCTAAACCTATCCATTCCTTTCCTAAACATTCATTGAACCTTTGTTTGAACCTATCTTCTATCCATTTTTAGCCTTTTCTTGTAATGAATCAAACTTACTTAATTTCTCGATCGGGCAACTAATACGACTCGAATCATCACCGAACCGAGTTCGTATCCGAAGTAAATCTCACAAAAATAACATAATTTCATTGAAGTTTCCAAAAGTCTATACAAAATGAAATTAGCTAAGTATTTATAGCTAGAAGTCTAGGCTAACCAAATAGTCAAATGGATAGCTAAATGGACACTTGATTTCAGCTTTTTAATGAGCTGAAAATTCCAGATTCAAGAAAATTCCAGGAAGCTTCTCCAGCCTTGGAACACCACTAGTCAGCTTCTAGATGATGAACATTCAGCTGAATTAAACTTGAAACAATTGGGAGCTGAAATGCTTTGTCTAAGTTCGGCCATAGTGCTTAATGAGCTGGAATTAAGTTGCCTTGATCAGCTAGAAAGGTTGTGTTTGATTAATGAATAGCTTAAGTATTGCAATGGTCATCAAGTGTGAACCGAATTCAAACAGCTTCTTATGTGTGTGTGAAAACACAAAACTGAACAGCCTTGAAGTGTGAATGGAATGTTCGGCTGGTGTGAAAGCCTTCAAGGTTGCTTTGGGGATCTAATTAGTAAGCTTAGGGAAGAATAATCAGTAGCTTAGCTTTGGCCATTGAAGTCCACGAAGTGGTGCTTTGAAGAGCTGAACCATCAGCTCTTTGCATTTATGTCGTCCCAAGCATGTACCTGCACTTAATTAATTCAACAAATTAATCCATCTTAAGACACATTAATTCGGCAGCTCAAGTCACATTAAGAAAAAGTTTAAACTAAGACATATTTATAACATATATTTAAACTAAGTTACTAATTAATTTCGGTTGTAGCTAGACATATTTAAAACATGTAATAGGCTAAGACAAATTAATATCAGGTAATAACTAGGACATATTAAAAACATGTATTTAAATAAACACATTTATAAACAAAACTAATAAGTCTAAATTAAGACATATTTATGAGCTGAAGCTAATTAACTAATTTAATTAAAACATTTATTTATTCCATCAAACAAAAATGCAAGCATTAAAAAAATAGAGATGAGCTTAATTGAGCTAAGTTGAGTTGAATTAAGCTCATGGAGCTGAGCTTGAGATGAGTTCGGCTTGCAAGAGGTTGCAAGGTGATATTGGGGAGCTGGTTCAAGCTCTCTCGATGTGTCCAGCCAACGTCTTGCCCCACACTTGGTTGACTAAAGCCGAAATGGCCTCTTTGAATAGCTTGGCTCGAGCTTGTGTGATAGGACCTTGGGGCAGCTCTAATGGATCCTTGCTCGAGCTAGGTGCACTCCAAGGCGTGGTCGTATCATCCCCCCTCTTTAAAGTGACTTGTCCTCAAGTCGAATCCTGCATTGAAGGGAGACAAATTAGACACATTGAAGCTCGCACTAACATTGTACTCTCCTGGTAAGTCAAGTCGATAAGAATTCTCATTGATTCGTTCTAAAACTTGGAAGGGTCCGTCTCCTCTCAGTAGCAATTTGGATCTACGTTAGGCTGGAAAGCATTCTTTGTGCATATGAACCCAAACCCAATCATCGGGTTCAAATACAATTCTTGATGTGAGCACACCCGGGGGTCCTGCGAATATAGTTTTCGATCCTCTCGAGCTCCCTAAAGGCCCCATGACTCGAGCTCAAGCTAAATGAATGCAAGAGGCTGTCGCGGCTTTAACAAGTCAATTTTGGAGTGAATTCTAACCCAAAGATGATGAACAAGCTCGGTGATGTGAGCACGCGGGTCCAGCAAATGCAATTTTCGATCCTCTCGAACTCCCTAAAGGCCCCATAACTTGAGCCCGAGCTAAACAACTCCAAGAAGCTGTTTCATCTTTATTGATTCAATTTTGGACCAAAATTCAACTCGATGAAGATGGAAAAGCTTGGGTCAACGTTTTAGAGAAGCCTTGCACCTTAGTGCAAGCTGATTTCAGCTTGGTTCAACTCACTTGAGCTCAAGTCAGCTCACACGAGCTCTTCAGCTCATTGAGCTCATTTTTAGCTCTTTTAGCTCATTAATTTTAATTGCTGGAATAAATTAAGTGTTTAAGTTAAATTATTTAATATTACTACAGCTCATAATTATGTTTGAATTATTACATGTTTTAATTATGTCTTGATCCTAGCCAAATTTAATGTGTCTTGACTAGAATAAATTTGTCTTAGCTTAATTATGTTTTAATTAAAATGTCTAGATTCTGTTATGAATATGTTTAGCTAAATTTGGCTTGCTTAATTTGGTTCTTTGTGTTTTTGTAGGTTGGTCGAATGCATGAAGGTGCATTTAAGCAAGGTACATGCATGGGTTTGGTTCAATGCATGGGACGATGCATGCATGGCTACCTTCAACGAAATTTGTGCTGATTGTTGGTGTCCCAAGCACTTATTCGGCCAAGAATTAGCTGCAAATTATCTCTCCTAGTTGGCCGAACATCTACCCAAGACAACCATCAAAGTGACCATTCAAGCTGCCCCATTATTGCTACCACCTATTCGACCAAGCATTACAAATTGAATGACACATTTAAGACCATTGTCGAATCTAGACAAGGCTCTTTAGCTCCCTTGCATCCAAGTTCATTCAGCTGAATTTTCTTCATCATGAAGCATGACCATTGGCATCCCAAGTAGCTGAATATGGACATGGCCATTGGCCTCCCCATCCATTCATCTTTTCAAGTTCAATTGCTTAATCTAGAAGCTACCCCTTGGAGCTCCATCAGTCGAACCTAGTTTCATCTTTTAATGGTTTTTATTCTAGATAGTTTTAGCATGTTCTAGTCGAAATTACTTAGTTATTAAGCTTGTGATTTGACTATTCGGCTATCCTAGCTTAGGCCTATAAATACTTAGACATTTCATTTGTAAAAGGACTTTTGCCAACTTGTTAAATGAACATTGTGTTCTTGAGTGAGTTTATCTTCTCTCAAATTTTGTACAAGTCTTGTTGACTTATCTAGCTCTGCTAGTGGCATCTTCCCGACTTGTTTGAACTTATCACCAACCTTTTGGTGTGGCGTTCTTCTATTCCATTTTCCAACCTACCACCTTAACGACATAAGAAACGGGGTGACACTACGATATAGTGTTGAATCTTTCTTCCGTTAAGTTCATTTTCCATCCCCACCATTTATCCCAAAATTATCGATCTTTATTATTTTTGTTAAACCGAGACTACTACATCTTTCTAAACCTACCATTCATTTCAAAACCACTTTGTTAGCTTCCGCATATCTTAACCAAACTTGCATTTTTCAATGCACCGAACATTCTCCTCATCGACGATCGGGTAACTACATGAACCAACTCAACTAACCCGAGCTGGATCACATCATTTGGTATCAGAGCTTGAAAATGAGGAGTGCCGAAGATTGAATCAAACCGGAGTAGGTTCGTAGAAGAAAAAATTCAAAATTAAAAAAAAATTCAAGTTGTAATTTTAATTTTCTTTGTAATCAGCATATATTGTAGTTGAAGTTTAAAAAAAAGATACGAAAATTCAAAAAAAAACAAAGAAATACGAGTATAAAAAAAGTGAAAGTTGCAAGTCTTATTTTGTTTTCATCAATTTCTACCCCGATCATCGAGGTTGTCTACCATCATTCTCCATTTCCCAAACGCCACACTCAAAACCCAAACTTCTTTTGTTCAGCCTACCTACACCCGTAACATCACATCCCTTGTAACCATTTTGAAACCAACCCCCAAAGTAAGCAAATAGGTCTAACGAGACAAAATATGAAGTTATGAGAGTGAGAAAGAGCAGTAAAAGGTAAGAGACTATGAGCCTATTTGTAACGCCCCGAATTTGGGCCTAGAAGAATTGGGCTTTAGGCTTTGGGTCTCAGAAAATTTTTAAGTGAGCGAGAAAATGACAATTGGCATGTGGGCTTTGAGGGTTAATGAATTTGGAGTGTCTAGGGGTGCTGGAGATGTCCTGGGATCAAGTAAGGGTATAGGAAAAATTTTGGTTTTAGCCCCAAGGGAACTGTGACTTCAGGTAGTAGGCCTTTTAAATAAATGAAGAAGAAAAAATGACACAAAAGGAGCTTGTGGTGAAGTGGCAAAGTGGCGCCACTTAGGGAGCAGGGAGGTGGCGTCATTAGCAGGCAAGGGAGTCCAAGGTTCGAGTAGTGGCATGGTATTTTGTTAGAGATTTAATTTTTGCCTTCTAGATGGTTAGTAGTGGCGTTGGACGTGAACTTTGAAGGAAGTGTTCATAAGAGAAAATCAAGGAAGGGATAAAGGAGCTTATCTTAGAGAAAATTTAGGATGAGATTGAGGAGTTATCAGGGAGAAAAGTTAGGAGCTGAGAAGTGTGAAGAGTTGGTGCCGTTTTGGGAAGTGGGAAGTGTATAAATTCGTCTTAGGAGGGTAAATGAGTGTCGTTTTTGGGTCTTTTAGGGGGTATTACGAATTTTCATTGTGGCTTTCGGCATTTGGAGAGTTTTACAAATAGGTCAGTCTTTCTTTTCTTGACCGAATATCCTGTAGTTACCCTCACGCAAGCACATTTGATCTTTTCTTTTCTCCCCCTCATTTTGTTCTCCTGTTGTCGAATTCTTCCATTGCTGAAAAACCATCATTCTTTTTTGCCGAAATCCCTATTGGTGTTGCGTTCTTCTTCTTTCTCTGAAAGCCGAATACTCCCTTATAATCGAATAGCCCTATCTTTTTGCCGATTCCTTGTTGTTTTTCCTCCATCACAAATCTGTTACTGTTATCTACTCTTAGTCAAGTTTAAAAGCCGAATCTCGTTCAGTAGCTATCTAGGCCGCAGGATCAAAGGTTGGATTCGGTAAGTATTTAGTCAATCTTCTTCAGTGTCTTTTGGTAAAAGCCGAAGGGCTATCTAACTCTTTCTTGTCGTTAACCCTGTATTAACAAGGGTAGGGTTCAAGCGTAGTAAGGATCGTAAGCAAGTGGTAAGTGTACTCGTTTCGATTGTGGTTTAAGTAAGTGGCCGAATATAAATATGATCTATAGGGGTGACTCGTGTGGAAGATGAGTCACTCGATTTTTTATAATATATGTGTGGGTGCAGATCTAGGGGACACTCGTGAATAGTAGCTAAGGAAGGGCTACTAGAACTAGTGGCACACGGTAAGGTTACGGTGAGGTTTCGGTTTTTGATAAAGTATGTATTAAGCCCTTGGTTAATCGTTAAGTGATGTCGATTGTAGGTTCGTGATTAAGGGGTTTGTAGCATGCGTTATTCCCAGGTGTGTACAAACACTACACATACACGATATCGGCAACGCCGAAAAGCCAAAAAGCCGAAAGTGGCTAAATGGGCCTGCCGAGCTAGTGGGCCGAAATCGGCAGAGATTAATATGTGAACTTGAATAATGAATTGACATGGATGATTGTATGATTTGATTGTGATTGGGCCTGATGGGCTATGTAAACATGATTGGGCCTAATTGGCTATATAAACATGATTGGGCTTAGTGGGCCTTATGGGATTTTAGAAATGTATGCTAGGGTTTAATAGACTCTAGGCCTAGTTCTGATAAATTCTTAAAGTTGCATAAGACTTAATTTATTAATCAAACATGTCTGTGGACAAGTCGATTAGTTAGAGTGTGGTAACCGACATATGCATGTCTAGGATTGGATCTAGGGAGAGCTTGGTACTTAAGCGGTCCTAGTGACCCACCTCCTCTTTTCTGAGATCCAACCTGGTGCATAGTGTTTGTTCACTTTAACCGCAATGACTTAATTATGGGCCAAAGTTCATAACTAAAACCCGAGATGAAAGAAATTATGAAAATACCCCTGTAGTGTAGAATTACGGAAATACCTCTGTAAGGTAGAATTACGAAAATACCCCTGGGTAGTGAAATGACTAAAATACCCCTAGGTGCTTAATGTGTGAAAATGTATATGTTGCATTCATGAAATATATGTTGCACTTGGGTGGGTTTGATGATACGGAGGAAGATATGTGAAGATCGCATAGTCGCTTGACGATTGTGGATCCACCGGTGGTTTTAAGCCCATTATATGCTTAGCAGCTTTGCTGCAACATTGAGTAGTGCCGTTGTTGGTGCTACCTTTGGAGTGTAGGGCTGGGTGGGTTGATATTTATATCCCCACAGGAGTGTAGGGTTGGTACGGGTGGAGTGCAGGGTTGGATTTGGGATGGGTGCATTGCATTCATGTGTACTGAGGTGATATGAGGTCATTGTGGGCTAAGGCCCAAGACCACCGATTTTGATAGGGCTTAGGCCCAACGTGATAATTGTGATAATTGCATGTTGATTGGATTACCAAGGGTCGTACACACTGAGTTTCGAAACTCACACCCTTTAATTAAATATTTCAAGTGATCATGAGTAGACGGTTCGACTTGGAAGAGGACTCGGGGACGGCCACACACTTCAAGCTACTTAGAAGTTTTTTTTCTTTATTTGTTTTGAACAACTCTATTTTAATTACTTTATTTTCATTGGGATGTAATAAGGCCATGTACCTCCAGTTTGATATTACATTTGGGTTTTAATTATTGTTACAACTGTTTAATTATTAAACTTTAATAATTTCTAAAGTTTAAATATGATTTTCGAAATAACTATTACATATGGACGTTTTTATTAAAATATGGGCTTTTCATCCTAACTTAACAAGATTCATAGATTTTGGGCTTCTAAACCTTAAACTTAAGTTTTTAACTAAACAAAGTCATTTTGGAATTTTCCCTTCAATGTGAAACGCCGAATTCGGGCCTAACTCCAAGGCCAGGTTTGGGGTGTTACATTTAGTGGTATTAGAGCCCGGTTGCAAAGCTCGGGCTGTGAAATGGGCCTTAAATTTTGGGTTTTTAAAATAAGTAGGTTAAAAAGTTTTGCAGGATTCTTGAAGTGTGGTTCACCGAGCCCTCGACGTCGAGCCAAGTAAGTTTTTCTATTATTGTACTTGTTTAAATTACTGAACTGTATTTAGATGTTGGGCTACTTTAAATGATTATACTAAAGTTTTTTTAGTTAGAGTGAAACTAAAGCCTGTAGGAACTTGAAACTGTAGAGGATTTACGAAAACAACCTCTTTACTTAATACTATCATAAAACATCGGCTTAATTACTGAAACTAACTAAAACTTCATAAAATTCCTAATTCAGATAATACGAGAATCAACGATGAGCGCCGGGAAGATGGGGATGCCCAAATGTGATAACGGGTATGTTTTGTGTGGATGCGATATTTTGGGTATAGAAACTGTGTGCATGCAATGTTTATCTACTCCAGTGCGTAGGTTTTTTTGGGTAAGTGTAAAGGGTTCAATTAGAGTTAAAGTGTGTTAGTGTTATTAAAATCAGAGTGCGCAGTGAAAGCATAGTGGTGTGACTTGAGCGGTGCGATTAATAGTTAGTTGGAAATTTCGAGGACGAAATTTCTTTAAGGGGGTAGAATTGTAACGCCCCGAATTTGGGCCTAGAAGAATTGGGCTTTGGGATTTGGGTCTGAGAAAATTTTTAAGTGAGAGAGAAAATGACAATTGGCATGTGGGCTTTGAGGGTTAATGAATTTGGAGTGTCTAAGGGTGTTGGAGGTGTCGTGGGATCAAGTAAGGGTATAGGAAAAATTTCGGTTTTAGCCCCAAGGGAACTGTGACTTCAGGCAGTAGGCCTTTTAAATAAATGAAGAAGAAAAAATGACACAAAAGGAGCTTGTGGTGAAGTGGCAAAGTGGTGCCACTTAGGGAGCAGGGAGGTGGCGTCATTAGCAGGCAAGGGAGTCCAAGGTTCGAGTAGTGACATGGTATTTTGTTGGGGATTTAATTTTTGCCTTCTAGATGGTTAGTAGTGGCGTTGGATGTAACACCCCATACCCGAGTCTGAGGCTAAGACCGAATACGAGACATTACTATGCTTGTACTTTAGTAAACATGTACTTACAGGCTGTAAAATTTTGTTTCGAATTAAAAACTTCTCTTTCTTAGCCAAAACATACATATCATGGGCCTACGAGGCCCTAAACACATAACCGAAACTTTCAAAATTCAATCGAAAGCCTTTCGTTAAAATAGGGGTTACACGCCCATGTGACTTAGGACACACCCGTATACCCCTAAAACACGCCCGTGTCTTCCACCCGTGGTCGACACTGACTAATATCACACGACCTTGACACGCCCGTGGCTTTGGCCCATGTGCAAAACCTTGGCGTTCTGACTTATCCACACGGTCCATACACATGCCCGTGTACTTCCACCGTGTGGTAATTCAATTTACAAGTGCAAGGTGCAGACTTCACACGTCTAGGGCACACGCCCATGTGCTAACCGTATGGCACACACGGACTAAACACATGGTCGTGTTATTAGCCCGTGGTCTATTCTGACTTAAAACTCTAATGTGCAGGGGACACACGGCTTAGACACACGCCCGTGTGTCCATCCGTGTGGGCACTTAGAGGCTATTTTCCAAGACAATTGCCACCCTGAGATTAAGATCAACCCAATTCTCAATTTGCCAACTCAAGCATTACATCTGACATGAATAATAGTACGTGCTTCATTGATAATTATAAACATACACACTTAGTCAAACTTGGCCAATCACTTAGCCATATACAAAAGAATAATAAACTTGATAGCCTATACTTTGGCCCTCCTTAAGACATTTTTCAAAATGAAATGCTTCATATACATGCCATACTTAATATAAACAACTTGGCTATACCAAAATAGCGATTGATAGTGTGCTCTGAGCTCCGATGACAATGATCCACGAGATTAGCTTGGCGGGACTACATAGAAAGAAATAATAAAAGACGTAAGCATTTAGCTTAGTAAGTTTGCATAATGCACATAGCAACATACTTGCTTAATATAAACCATTTGACATAAACAATGGTATCATAAATTTCAGCTATAAAGCTTACTTACTCATACTTGATTCTTACATATCTCATGAAACTTACTGGTCTCATACTTGAGAGGTAAACAAGGTACCTGTATCACTTGATCACATTGATCAGCATACTTTAGCATAATAATCATAATCTCTGATTCATCATTCATAACATGAATAATACTCATTTTCAACTTGATAATAACTTTGCTTACTTACTTTCTTGTTATCTCATTTAAACTTTACTTATTTGCCTGACGAGTTTCTATGAATAACTGAGGATACTAAATCTCACTCCACATATAACTTGATGACAAAGCCATATCCTAGATACGGTCTTACATGGAATATCTCATCTTGGGTTCGAGGCCATGTCTTGACATGGACTTATACGAAGTCTTTCTCATGAGTTCCCTTGGGAACTTACCATTGCCATGTCTTGACATGGTCTTACGTGGTACCTTTGCTCATGAACTGGTCAGTACCGAGCCTTGGCTTGGGCTTACATGAAATCTCTTTCTCTTGATAGTTTTTCAATGCCAAGCTTACCTTGGACTTACATGATAACTTTTCAATGCCAAGCTTGCCTTGGGCTTACATGATAACTTTTCAATGCCAAGCTTGCCTTAGGCTTACATGATAACTTTTCAATGCCAAGCTTGCCTTGGACTTACATGACATCTTTACTTAGAGACTCACCAATGCCATGCCTTGGCTCAGACTTACATGGGTCTTCATCTCATAATAACTCTTCAATTCCAAGCTTGTCTTGGTCTTACATGATAACTTTCTTGCTTGCCGATGCCATGCCTCGGCTTGGACTTATACGGACCTTCTCATTTCATGTGATAGGTCGAGTATCCTAAGCTATTCATCTTCAATCGGGGCTTTCTCATGCTTGGTCTCATTGATTACTTTGTTTAACATGACATTAAACATTTTCATGATAATAATATACATTATACTAAGCAATTCAATGATATTAATCACAAAGCTTAGAAATCATACAAACTTACCTCGATATAAAAAATGTATGTAGATATGCAATTTAGTCCTCGACTTTGTTCTTGCCTCGGTTTCGATCTGGGCTTCATTTTTCTTGATCTATAATCATAAATAGATCATTTAATACTCACATTGACTAATTTGACTCTTAACTCATACTTTGGTAAAATTACTATTTTACCCCTATGCTTTCTCATATTTGCACTTTTGCCCCAAGGCTCGTAAAATGAATCTCATTCAAATTTCGTAAACTTCATGCTTAGATGATTCATTTTCTCTACTATAGCAATCATCAATTCCCATTATTTCTAATAGGTATGACCAATTTCATAACTTTTACAAACTAGTCCTTACTAGCATTTTTCATGAAATTAACTTAGAAAAAGATGTTTATCTAACATCAAACTCTCATAAACTTCCATAAAATATCATTTTACAAGCATGTCACTCTTGGTTAGATTTTGAACATGCATCTTAGCTCATTTTATAGCTAAAAAATAGCTAATTCATAATACGAGAACTTCAAAAACACGAAGAATATTAAAAACGGGGCTAAGATGAACTTACTAGCAAGCTTGAAAAAAATGAAGAACCCTAGCTATGGAGTCTCCAAATTTTTGGCAATGAGAGGAAGAAGATGAATAGATTTTTATCATATTTTTCCTATTTTAATCACTTATTAGACAATTGACCAAAATGCCCTTCTCTTTAAAAATTTCTATTTTACTAACTCATGTCCAATTTTGTCCAAAAAATATAATTTAGGCAAATTGCTATTTAAGGACTTCTAATTAATATTTAAAGCTATTTCATACTAAAAGTTTCTAGAAATTCATATTTTGCAACTTTTACAATTTAGTCCTTTTGGACCATAAAACCTCAATTTAATGAAATTGCTTCATGAAACTTTCACACTAGCATGCAAACATGGCATAAACCTTAAGAATTCAATTTTACTAACTCGGGTTTGTGGTCTCACACCACTATCCCGACTAGGCCCTAAATCGGGCTGTTACATTGGATGTGAACTCTGAAGGAAGTGTTCATAAGAGAAAATCAAGGAAGGGATAAAGGAGCTTATCTTAGAGAAAATTTAGGATGAGATTGAGGAGTTATCAGGGAAAAAAGTTAAGAGCTGAGAAGTGTGAAGAGTTGGTGCCATTTTGGGAAGTGGGAAGTGTATAAATTCGGCTTAGGAGGGTAAATGAGTGCCGTTTTGGGTCTTTTAGGGGGTATTACAAATTTTCTGTAACATCCTAAAATTTGAGTTTTTTATATGTTACATTATTTTGGTACTCAGCTAGTTTAATTATCCAATGTGTGTGTTTATTTAGTCCTGAGAAGGCTCGGGATTTATTTTGGATTTGGAATAATTTTTGGTATTTAGTACTTTAAGGAAATGGAATAAGTGACCTTAAAGCTTAAGGTAATTAGGTGGTAAAAAGTCAGCATAATTGAGCAATTAGTAAAGGGGATATGGCGCCATGTGTGTTCCTTGAGGGAAGGAGTTCGAATCCCTTGGTGTGCATGAATTTTATTTTTATGCTTTCCTTCCTCATAGTGTCGGTCAAGCCTAGTACATATGGTAAGTTGGACTTTTATTTTTATGGTAAGGTGGCTAAGAGAAAAGGCAAGTTTTAACTTAAGGAAGGGAATCAAATGGAAAAGGTATGTAGGGGGAACACAAGGCTTAAAACAAGGGAGATGTTTTGGAAAGTTTAGGGTGGCCAAACTTTGACCTTTTGGCCATGTACTTGGATGGTTTTAGGGGCTAGGGGGTGGCCAAATTTTTGATGGCTTTTGGTAAGGTTTAGGTGCTAGTTGGTCACTTTGGCATTTTGGCATTTTTGTGTTTCTCTTCAAAGTTTTTCTCTCTAATTTCCTCTCCCTAACCGAATGTATCTTGAACAATAGGTAAACTTTTGCTTTCTTTTTGGGCATTTCATTTTTGACCATTTCGGTCTTAATTGCTTATTCTCCCAAACCTTTTCCTCTTGGTGCTGAAACCACATAACCTTGAAGGGCCATTTTTCTTTCTCTTCTTTTCTTCTTCTTTGAATGCACACTAGTCTCAAAGTTTCTTCTTTGTTCATCTTCCATTCTTGAAAAGAACCAAAACCTAAACACCTTATTTTCTTATACCTTTCTTCTTCTTTTTCTTCTTGCAAAAATCTCTCAAACATCATTCTCTCTTCAATTTTTCCACCATAGCCGAATCTTCTACCACACACATATCTCCTTCTCAATCATTTTTTTTCTACTCTCACTTTGATCAATCGGTAAGTGGCTAGTTTCAACATTTTGGTATTTTTATTTCACCTTATCCATTGTGCCAAGTCTATACTTTGTTGTGGGATGGCCTTTCTAGATCGAGACCATCATCATACCATATCTTATTCGAATCTCTTTTTCTCTATCATAGAAATTTAGTGGAAGGCCGAAACTTGGAGTGTCCGAAGTCATCGTGTTATCATTAGGATTCAGTCCAAAAATCTAAGGTAAGGATTTCTTTCAAGGATTCCATATTACTTATTAAAGATAGGGTGATTAACCGATTTTTATCTTAGGGACTCTATCGTTCGATTTTCATCCTGTGAACGTAAGGATTTTGTGGTAAGCCGACTTCGCTCATAAGACCAATCGTTTTTAATTACGAAATATTAGTTTGGACTAATATTTAATTGTCAATGGAGGCAAACAAGATCGAATCAAAAGGAGTGGTGAATAGTGATAAAAAAAGGGGCAGATTCGCGATCCCCTCAGATTCAAACGAAGGGCTGTTTCGGTAATTTGGGATTTTCCAATGGGTTGTGGACCGTCAACCGGGGAAAACCGGCAAATCATAGTTATTCGCGATTCCGAGGGTAAAAATCCTAGATCATTTATCTTAGAATAGATTTACTATAAGTGTTAATGTTCTAATCGAGCGTTAAAAATATTTTTAGGTGTCAACGATCAGGAAAGTGTAGTGCTTACCGTAATCAGGTGTGTAATCTCACACCGTATTCCATGGGTTAGATAATTATATCGTGTTAATCGTTTGATTAAATCGCATGTTAGTGACATCGGGTAAAATGGCATAATTATTACTAAAATGGTAAAGACTATGAAATCGGTATTAAGACTATAAAAATTACGAGATTACCCTTAACGGGCCAAATGTGATATTTGATATATGGGCCAAATGTGATATTTGATATATGGGCCAAATGTGATATTTGATATATGGGCCAAATGTGATATTTGGTATATGGGCCAAATGTGATATTTGGTATATGGGCCAAAAAGGTGATATGGGCCAGATTGTGGAAATTTTTATAATGGGCCATATTGTTCGTAATAATTATATGAATGGATTGTTGTAAATGAGTATGCATATTATATACATGATTTGCATGGGTTGGGATATTGACGAAGAGAAGTTCTGGTAGCTTTGCTACAAAATTCTGGTGGCTCTGCCACAAGCAAATGCCATGTAAACTCTGTAAATCTGGTGGCTTGTCCACAAATTGATAAACGGCTTAATGCCTATTTTGGTGTGTTGGCGGGGTGGGTGACTAAAGCTCCCCACAGGTGTGCTGGTTGGTACGGGTGGTGTGTAGCGGATGGAAATTAGGTTTGGTTTGGGAATTGCATATTACATTCATTTAATACATGTTATTATGTTATATTTGTATTGGGCTTTGGCCCAATAAATGCTAAATTGGATTTTGGCCCAGTGGGCGATGGCAAGTGGTTTACACATCGAGTTCTAAGTAACTCACCCGTTTTCCTTACTCTTCTCGGGTAATGATCGAGTGCGGAGACTTGAGCTGTGGACAACTCGGTGGGGGCCATACTACGAATAATGGGTTATTTAAATTTCGGATTTCTTTAAGTACTTTTTATTATTTGCTATTTAAGTTATGTTGTAATAAGGCCTCTGGTTAAATTTTTATGGATGTTTTACTTGTGGATGGATTTTATAACTATGATTTAAATACTTAAGCGGGATTAATTTCCTTCAAAATAGAAATAAACGTTTTCCTCAAATATACGTGTGAAAAAGGTTTCATTCTTAAATATTTTTAACTCGAAAATTTTTCTCTTAACATTGATTCTTCAAACTTTTCCAAAGTTATCATTCAAACTCTTTTTCTCAAATTAAACTTTCCAAAGTTTCGTTTCATAAACTCTTACGATTTAAATTGTTGATTCAATAATCAACTTTAGTATTCAATAAACTCCACGTTAAAAAGTTTTTTTTTAAAACCCGCTTTCTTTAAATCTTTAAAAAGACTTTACGTATGTTCATTTCGTGTGACATGTCAAATCTGGTCTTAATGCTAAGACCGGGTTTGGGGTGTTACATTTTATGGTATCAAAGCCCGGTTCAAAACTCGACTGTGGATTGGGTTCAAAAACATTTATAGTTCAAAACTATTTTAAATTATAGAACTTATGTTTTTAAAGGTAGTATGGCACCACGAGTATCCGGCACCAAGTCAAGTAAGTGAATTGAATAATTCTCATTATTGTGATATGACTATAGGAACACTCTAGAACTTTTAGTTTTAGGTGTGGAAACTATAGAGATTGAGACTATAGGATGTGTTTGCGAAAATAACTCTACTTCTTATATCTCATAAAATATCGTTAATAAACACTGAAATAGTATACTGATTCATAAAACTTATAATCAGACTAAACTGAAATACTTAAAATGAGTGCTAGAAGACGTGGACGTGGTAGACGTGGCCGTGGTAGAGGCTGAGGTGCTAGGGTTGCGTCTGAAGCGTCGGGACATATACTAGAAATAAACGCACCTGCATCACCCGGGACTGAGACTGGATCACATGACCATACGAGAGAGGACATTGCCTTGACCCAAGCAATGTTGCGAGTCTTAGAAAGGGTTGCTGGATCTAGAACTGGGCCAGCAGCTCGTGGATCAATTTCAAAATGACTTAGATCGAGTGGTGCCGAGGTTTTTAGGGGTGTCTCGAGTGTAGCTCCAAATGTAACGGAGTATTAGCTCGAGGCAGTAGAGCGGATCATGGATGATTTGGAGTGCACCACCGAGCAAAAACTGAGAGGAGCTGTGTCCTTGTTGAGAGATGAGGCGTATCAATGGCAGCTTACTGTTCGGGAGGGCACCCAGGCCGATCGTGTTACTTGGGATTTCTTCAAAACTGCATTCCAAGGAAAGTATGTCGGGGCAAGCTATGTGGATGCCCGAAGGAAGGAATTCCTTAATCTGGTTCAAGGAAATAAGACGGTGGCTGCTTACGAAGTAGAATTTCTATGTTTGAGTCATTTTGGTCAGACTATAGTGCCAACTGACCATGAACGCTGTGTGCATTTTAAGGACGGGTTGAATGATGAGTTGCGGGTACTGATAGCCCCACAATAAGAAAGGACTTTCGCCACGCTTATGGAGAAAGCCAAAATAGCTAAAGAGGCTAAGAACTCCAAGCATCAGAACCGAGAAAGAGACAGAGGCAGAGGCAAGAGGGACTTTAAGTACTCGGGTTTCGCTAAAAGGTTTCAGAAGAGGCCCAGGAATGATGAGCCAGCTCAAGCTAGAGCATCTGCTACTACCAATCAGATTCAACCATGTACTGACTGTGGAAGACGACACCCTGGTGAGTGCTGGAAAAGAACCGGTGGGTGTTTCAAATATGGTTCTAAGGACCATCAGCTTAAGAATTGTCCTCGACGGACTACTCTGACTCAAGAAGCTTGTAACCCTGATACACAGCCAGCTAGAGGCGCTCAACAGCCACTGAGGGGTCGTGGACCAGGTCGAAGTGGTAATGGCACTGGTCGTGGTCAAGTTGCACTGGGCAGAGGTAATGGCTTCAGGGGTAACGCGGAGGTGAGGCAGCCAGGGTTAGTTTATGCGGTCAGACACCGTGAGGATGGTGATGCACCTGATGTGATAATTGGTACGTTCTTCATCTCTGATGTACCTGTTACTGCTTTGATAGATATCAGATCTACCCATTCGTATGTTGCTAGTGCTATATCTGGAAATTAAACATTAGTTCTGAGATTACTGATAGAAAGATGACGGTAATTAGTCCTTTAGGACAGTCTGTGATAGTGGATAAATTGTTTAGAGATGTACCCTTAGAAATTCAAAGAGAAATATTTTTGGCGGATTTGATGGAACTACCTTTCGGAGAGTTCGACCTTATTTTGGGCATGGACTGGTTGGTGAAGCACCGTGCGCACTTGGATTGTGCTGCAAAGCAAATGTCGATAAGGACTTTGGAAGATAAGGAAGTGGTGATAATGGGCGAACGGAGAAACTATTTAGCAAATGTGATATCTGCTTTAAAAGTAGAAAAGTTGGTGCAAAAAGGGTATGGAGCATTCCTAGCCTTCATTTGTGCTTTGGATGTCAAGGAATTATCAGTGGAAGGTGTTAGAAAGGTGAAAGAATTTTTAGATGTTTTTCCCAAGGAACTTCTGGGTTTACCTCCAGACCGGGAAGTAGAGTTTGGCATTGAGCTTTTGCCCGAAATGGTACCGGTGTCCATTTCTCCTTATAAGATGGCGCCGAAGGAGTTAGTGGAGCTTAAGGCTCAAATTCAGGAGTTGTTGGATCGGGGATTTATTCGACCGAGTGTGTCACCGTGAGGAGCACCGGTCTTGTTCGTCAAGAAGAAGGATGGGTCGATGCGTATGTGCATTGATTATAGGCAGTTGAATAAGTTGACGATCAAGAATAGGTATCCGTTGCCAAGAATCGATGACCTGTTCGATCAACTGCGAGGAGCTTCGGTTTTCTCAAAAATATATTTGAGATCGGGTTATCACCAACTTAAGGTCAAGGAGGCAAATATTTATAAGACAGCATTTCGAACTCGTTATGGACACTACGAGTTCTTGGTGATGCCGTTTGGGTTAACCAATGCACCAGCTGCATTTATGGACATGATGAACCGGGTCTTTCAACCCTATTTAGACTAGTTTGTGGTGGTGTTCATAGATGACATCTTGGTATATTCAAAGAATGAAGAAGAGCATGATTCACATCTGCGGATAGTATTACAAATATTGCGGGAAAAGCAAATTTTTTCCAAATTCAGTAAGTGTGAATTTTGGCTGAAGGAAGTGACTTTCTTAGGACATGTTGTGTCGGCCGAAGGAATCAGAGTTGATCCCCGGAAAGTAGAGGCTGTGTTGGATTGGAAACCACCAAAGTCAATGGCTAAAATTTAGAGTTTCCTAGGGTTGGCTAGTTACTACAAGCGTTTCGTTGAGGGGTTTTCATTAATTGCAGCACCTCTAACTTAACTGTTGCGCAAGGGAGTACCATTTGTGTGGTCAAATCAGCAACAAGAGAGTTTTGAGAAATTGAAGAAGATTCTGACGGAAGCGCCCGTATTGATTCAACTTGAGGCTGGAAAAGAGTTTATTGTTTACTGCGATGCGTCACACACGGGCTTGGGATGTGTGTTGATGCAAGGTGGTAAAGTGGTGGCTTATGCATCTCATCAGTTAAGGTCGCACGAAGTCAATTATCCTACTCATGATTTGGAGTTGGCTGCAGTGGTTTTTGCTTTGAAGATTTGGAGGCACTACCTGTACGGTGAGAAGTCGATCATTTATACGGATCATAAAAGTCTGAAGTACCTCCTTACCCAAAAGGAGTTGAACTTAGGACAGCGGAGATGGATAGAGCTGTTGAAGGATTATGACTTCTCAATCGAGTATCATCCTGGAAAGGCTAATGTGGTGGCAGATGCGTTGAGTCGTAAGGTGATATCAGAGTTGAGAGCAATGTTTGCTTATCTTAGTTTGTATGAAGATGACAGTTTGCTAGCGGAACTTCAGGTGAAGCCTATGTGGTTAGAACAGATCAAGGAGAAGCAGTTATCAGACAAAAAGTTGGGTCCCTTAATTCAACAAGTTGAAAGTGGTGTAATAGGGGATTTTGGATTGAATAAGGATGGAGTACTGTGTTTTCGCAGAAGAATTTGTATGCCCAAGGATTCGGATTTGAGACTAATGATTCTGCGAGAGGCGCATAGTAGCCCCTATGCTATGCACCCCGAGGGAAATAAGATGTATCGAGACCTCCGTGAATAGTATTGGTGGCCAAGGTTGAAGCGGGAGGTTACTGATTTCGTGGGTAAGTGCTTGACTTGTCAACAAGTGAAGGCAGAACATCAATTGCCGTTAGGATTGCTACAACCGGTGAAGATTCCATTATGGAAATGGGAACAGATAACGATGGACTTTGTTAGTGGGTTACCCTTATTGCCTACTAAGAAAGATTCCGTCTGGGTAATAGTGGATCGATTGACGAAGACTGCCCATTTTCTACCTATTCGTACGGGTTTCTCACTTCAGAAGTTGGCCAAGTTGTATGTAGCGGAGATCGTGAGGTTACATGGGGTACTAGTGTCTATTATTTCGGACAGGGACCCTAGGTTTACATCGCGGTTTTGGAAAGCTTTGCATGAAGCTTTGGGAACAAAGTTAAATTTCAGCATGGCTTTTCATCCTCAGTCAGATGGTCAGTCAGAAAGAGTAATTCAGATTTTGGAAGACATATTAAGGGGTTATGTGATTGACTTCAGAGGTAGTTGGGAGGATTTTCTACCGTTGGCGGAGTTTGCGTATAACAATAGCTATAATCCAGCATCCAGATGGCACCCTACGAGGCATTGTATGGTCATAGGTGTCGTACTCCTACTTGTTGGACTAAATTGGGGGAACGACAGTTATTGGGTCCTGAATTGATATCAGAGACGGAAGAAAAAGTAAAGGTGATTCGAGCACGGTTAAAGGAAGCTTCGGATAGACAAAAGTCGTATGCGGATCTAAGGCGTAAGGATATTGAGTTTGCGATGGGAGATCAGGTCTTTCTAAAGGTCTCACCTTGGAAGAAGATTTTCAGATTTGGAAGGAAGGGCAAGTTGAGCCCTCGGTTCATCGGACCGTACCGTGTGTTGAAGCGTGTAGGATCAGTGGCTTATCAGCTTGAATTACCTCTGGAGTTGAGTCAGATTCATAGTGTTTTCCATGTCTCTATGTTGAGGCGTTATCGATTGGATCCGTCTCACATAGTACCGATAGAGGAAGTTGAGTTAAGGCCTGACTTGTCATTCGAGGAAGAACCAGTGAAAATTTTAGATCGAGATTTTAAGGTGCTAAGAAAGAAGTCAGTACCGTTGGTTAAGGTTCTATGGCGAAATCACGAAGCAGAGGAAGCTACGTGGGAGCCTGAGGACGCAATTCGACAGCAATACCCTCACCTCTTTTAACCAAGTAAATTTCGAGGATGAAATTTTTTTTAGGGGGTAGAATTGTAACATCCTAAAATTTGAGTTTTTTATATGTTACATTATTTTGGTACTCAGCTAGTTTAATTATCCAATGTGTGTGTTTATTTAGTCCTGAGAAGGCTCGGGATTTATTTTGGATTTGGAATAATTTTTGGTATTTAGTACTTTAAGGAAATGAAATAAGTGACCTTAAAGCTTAAGGTAATTAGGTGGTAAAAAGTTAGCATTGGTAAAAAGTTAGCATAATTGAGCAATTAGTAAAGGGGATATGGCACCATGTGTGTTCCTTGAGGGAAGGAGTTCGGATCCCTTGGTGTGCATGAATTTTATTTTTATGCTTTCCTTCCTCATAGTGTCGGTCAAGCCTAGTACATATGGTAAGTTGGACTTTTATTTTTATGGTAAGGAGGCTAAGAGAAAAGGCAAGTTTTAACTTAAGGAAGGGAATCAAATGGAAAAGGTATGTAGGGGGAACACAAGGCTTAAAACAAGGGAGATGTTTTGGAAAGTTTGGGGTGGCCAAACTTTGACCTTTTGGCCATGTACTTGGACGGCTTTAGGGGCTAGGGGGTGGCCGAATTTTTGATGGCTTTTGGTAAGGTTTAGGTGCTAGTTGGTCACTTTGGCATTTTGGCATTTTTGTGTTTCTCTTCAAAGTTTTTCTCTCTAATTTCCTCTCCCTAGCCGAATGTATCTTGAACAATAGGTAAACTTTTACTTTCTTTTTGGCCATTTCATTTTTGACCATTTCGGTCTTAATTGCTTATTCTCCCAAACCTTTTCCTCTTGGTGCCGAAACCACATAACCTTGAAGGGCCATTTTTCTTTTCTCTTCTTTTCTTCTTTGCCGAATGCACACTAGTCTCAAAGTTTCTTCTTTGTTCATCTTCCATTCTTGAAAAGAACCAAAACCTAAACACCTTATTTTCTTATACCTTTCTTCTTCTTTTTCTTCTTGCAAAAATCTCTCAAACATCATTCTCTCTTCAATTTTTCCACCATAGCCGAATCTTCTACCACACACATATCTCCTTCTCAATCATTTTTTTTCTACTCTCACTTTGATCAATCAGTAAGTGGCTAGTTTCAACATTTTGGTATTTTTATTTCACCTTATCCATTGTGCCGAATCTATACTTTGTTGTGGGATGGTCTTTTTGGATCGAGACCATCATCATACCATATCTTATTCGAATCTCTTTTTCTCTATCATAGAAATTTAGTGGAAGGCCAAAACTTGGAGTGTCCGAAGTCATCGTGTTATCATTAGGATTCGGTCCAAAAATCTAAGGTAAGGATTTCTTTCAAGGATTCCATATTACTTATTAAAGATAGGGTGATTAACCGATTTTTATCTTAGGGACTCTATCGTTAGATTTTCATCCTGTGAACGTAAGGATTTTGTGGTAAGCCGACTTCGCTCATAAGACCAATCGTTTTTAATTACGAAATATTAGTCTGGACTAATATTTAATTGTCAATGGAGGCAAACAAGATCGAATCAAAAGGAGTGGTGAATAGTATCAGAAAAGGAGCAGATTCGCAATCCCCTCTAGATTCAAACAAAGGGCTGTTTCGGCAATTTGGGATTTTCCAACGGGCTGGGACCGTCAATCGGGGAAAATCAAAAAATCATAGTTATTCGCGATTTCGAGGGTAAAAATCCTAGACTGTTTATCTTAGAATAGATTTACTATAAGTGTTAATGTTCTAATCGAGCGTTAAAAATATTTTTAGGTGTCAACGATCGAGAAAGTGTAGTGCTTACGTGAATCAGTGTGTAATCTCACACCGTATTCTATGGGTTAGATAATTATATCGTGTTAATCGTTTGATTAAATCGCATGTTAGTGACATCGGGTAAAATGGCATAATTATTACTAAAATGGTAAAGATTATGAAATCGGTATTAAGACTGTAAAAATTACGAGATTACCCTTAACGTGCCAAATGTGATATTTGATATATGGGCCAAATGTGATATTTGATATATGGGCCAAATGTGATATTTGGTATATGGGCCAAAAAGGTGATATGGGCCAGATTGTGGAAATTTTTATAATGGGCCATATTGTTCGTAATAATTATATGAATGGATTGTTGTAAATGAATATGCATATTATATACATGATTTGCATGGGTTGGGATATTGACGAAGAGAAGTTCGGTAGCTTTGCTACAAAATTGCAGTGGCTCGCCACAAATCGAAAAAATGGCAAATGCCATGTAAACTCTGTAAATCTGGTGGCTTGTCCACAAATTGATAAACGGCTTAATGCCTATTTTGGTGTGTTGGCGGGGTGGGTGACTAAAGCTCCCCACTGTGTGTCTTTGGTTAGTACGGGTGGTGTGTAGCGGATGGAAATTAGGTTTGGTTTGGGAATTGCATATTACATTCATTTAATACATGTTATTATGTTATATTTGTATTGGGCTTTGGCCCAATAAATGCTAAATTGGATTTTGTGATGGGCGATGGCAAGTGGTTTACACACCGAGTTCTAAGTAACTCACCCCGTTTTTCCTTACTCTTCTCAGGTAATGATCAGTGACGGAGACTTGAGCTGTGGACAACTCGGTGGGGGCCATACTCCGAATAATGGGTTATTTAAATTTCGGATTTCTTTAAGTACTTTTTATTATTTGCTATTTAAGTTATGTTGTAATAAGGCCTTTGGTTAAATTTTTATGAATGTTTTACTTGTGGATGGATTTTATAACTACGATTTAAATACTTAAGCGGGATTAATTTCCTTCAAAATAGAAATAAACGTTTTCCTCAAATATACGTGCAAAAAAGGTTTCTCTTAAATATTTTTAACTCAGAAATTTGTCTCTTAACATTGATTCTTCAAACTTTTCCAAAGTTATCATTCAAACTCTTTTTCTCAAATTAAACTTTCCAAAGTTTCGTTTCATAAACTCTTACGATTTAAATTGTTGATTCAATAATCAACTTTAGTATTCAATAAACTCCACGTCAAAAAGTTTTTTTTTAAAACCCGCTTTCTTTAAATCTTTAAAAAGACTTTACGTATGTTCATTTCGTGTGACATGTCAAATCTGGTCTTAACACATAGACCGGGTTTGGGGTGTTACATTTTCATTGTGGCTTTTGGCATTTGGAGAGTTTTGCAACTATGTCAGTCTTTTTTTTCTCGACTGAATATCCTGTAGTTACCCTCACGCAAGCACATTTGATCTTTTCTTTTCTCCCCCTCATTCTGTTCTTCTGTTGCCGAGTTCTTCCATTGCCGAAAAACCATCATTCCTTTTTGCTGAAATCCCTATTGGTGTTGCGTTTTTCTTCTTTATCTGAAATCTGAATACTCCCTTATAATCGAATAGCCCTATCTTTTTGCCGATTCCTTATTGTTTTTCCTCCATCACAAATCTGTTGCTGTTATCTACTCTTAGTCAAGTTTAAAAGCCGGATCTCGTTCAGTAGCTATCTAGGTCGCAGGATCAAAGGTTGGATTCGGTAAGTATTTAGTCAATCTTCTTCAGTGTGTTTTGGTAAAAGCTGAAGGGCTATCTAACTCTTTTTTGTCATTAACCCTGTATTAACAAGGGTAGGGTTCAAAGACCACAAGCGTAGTAAGGATTGTAAGTAAGTGGTAACTGTACTCGTTTCGATTGTGGTTTAAGTAAGTGGCCGAATATAAATATGATCTATCGGGGTGACTCGTGTGGAAGATGAGTCACTTGATTTTTGATAATATATGTGTGGGTGCAGATCTAGGGGACACTCGTGAATAGTAGCTAAGGAAGGGCTACTAGAATTGGTGGCACACGGTAAGGTTACGGTGAGGTTTCGATTTTTGATAAAGTATGTATTAAGCCCTTGGTTAATCGTTAAGTGATGTCGATTGTAGGTTCGTGATTAAGGGGTTTGCAGCACACGTTATTACTAGGTGTGTACAAACACTACACACACACGATGTCGACAACACTGAAAAGCTGAAAAGCTGAAAGTGGCTAAATGGGGCCCAAATCGGCAAAGATTGATACGTGAACTTGAATAATGAATTGACATGGATGATTGTATGATTTGATTGTGATTATGATACAATCCACCTTGGGGTGAGTCGAGTCGTATGTGAATTGCCCAATCGTCTACGAGGAGGAATCAAGTCTTCAGAAAATAATTGGAAAAATATGGATGAGTTTGCGGAAGCTTTAGGTGAATTTGTTTAGAAGGTGGGTTTAAGTTAGGAATGGAGGTGTTTAAATGAAAGAGTTGATTTGGATAATTAAAAGGATAGGTTCAGTAAAATAATTGGAAAAATATGGATGAGTTTGCGGAAGCTTTAGGTGAATTTGTTTAGAAGGTGGGTTTAAGTTAGGAATGGAGGTGTTTAAATGAAAGAGTTGATTTGGATAATTAAAAGGATAGGTTCAGTTTAAGATGAAGGGAAAGAAGATGGGATTCGGTTTAAGGTTAAACAAACAATGATAGGCTGATGGTAATGGAATTGGATAGATGGATAAGTGATGGTTTAGATAAATGATAGGTAATAGTTGATGGGAATGGATGAAAGAACTTAAACAAAGAATCGATTCAACACTAATAAAGTGTCACCCCGGGTTCTATATTTGTTTAAGGTGGAAAAATGGTAGTCGATGATGGACCAAGACCCGTTATCTATAAAGATAAGAACCTATGGTATAAGTTAATGGAAGAGAACGATTGACGCCACAAGCAAGAAAACTTGATAAGTCGAAATCAAAACTCGTATGAAAGATAGAGAGGAGAATAATCTCACTCAATGAACAAAAGTTCATAAAATATATTCCAAAGTTCAAAAGTCTGCTTTTTACAAACTAATAACAGGTATATATAGTGCTTACATGTGGTTAGCTGAAGAGAAATGAATTCAACTTTAATATGCATTTAAATGGCTAAAATAAAATCTAAAAACTCTTGAATTCCTCCAGCCAAATAACAGCAACTTTATGACTCCTAATGAGCTGATTAAATGAATTTGAATGCTTAAAAAGTGTCCCTTGAGTTCTTCCATGATCAACTGAAAAGTCACCAGCCAAATGAAAAGTCTCAACTTTTGGAATTCTAGCCATGTAACTCCCATCTTCAATGTGATTAATTCTTCAATTAAATTTCTTGTCAATGTCCTTTGAGTTCTCCATGATCAATCAAAAAGTCACCAGCCAAATGATGGAGAAATGATTGCTTGTAGTAAATACCATGAAGCAAATGTTATAGAAGTTGAAGACAAAGAGGCTACCGAATTTAAAGAACCATAATGTTCTTCTTTATTTAATAGTAATAATGGATGTAAGATGAAAAGTCACCTGCAATTATCACAA
Organism: Gossypium sturtianum; assembly: GCA_025698515.1. NCBI lineage: Eukaryota > Viridiplantae > Streptophyta > Magnoliopsida > Malvales > Malvaceae > Gossypium > Gossypium sturtianum. The sequence goes on from CM046949.1 coordinate 94,844,229, forward strand.
GTAACCGACAAATTAATGTAATTATTAAACTTAAAATAGATTAACAACTAACTTAATTAAATAAACTAACACTTAAACATCATTTATTCCAGCAACTAGCTTAATTAAATAAAGCATCATTAAATGAACTTAACTCATGCATCAATAAATTAACCTAGTAACTAAATTAATTAAAGAAACAACTATTAAATTAAATTCATTAAAAGAACTCAATTAATTAAACTAAGTTGAGTTGAATTAATGACCAGCAACCATTTATTGAACTAAGATGCTTAAATGCAAGTATTTAAAATGCAAACTAAATGCAAAGCTAAAAATTAAATAAAGAGTTCAATTTAGTTGGATCGGTTCAAGGAGCTGGAATCAGCTTCATTTTGCACTTTGGCCCCTCAAACTTAGGCCACTCTCGATGGCATCAGATGGAGTCAAACCATGATGCGACCAGGATCACATCATACCCCCTCTTGAAAGCGATTCATCCTCAAATCGAGCAGATGGTTCTCTCGAACAGAATTCCTTTTGCTCAGCTTTCCTTGATCAAACGAGGAGGATGGTAATCGAGACACCTGGAAAGAATAGTCGTGAATTAACAAGTATTGCTTCAAACAAATTTGCAATCCACGCATAAACACAGCAACACAAGTATGACACATGTGGAAGGATAAGATCAACTTATCATACAAAAGAAATAATGCCTTATCAAATTTGTGGATCGAAATTGAATAATCTCTAAGGCATTCATACGATGTAAATGGATTCCATAAGTTAAAATCATCAAGCGAATAATGATTCAGATGATAAACATAAACATCACAAACAGGTATTCCAAATGTTTCACATGGCTCATGACTTCGTACAACAATATCATGCAACGATTGATATATGGACCCTTTCATACGAGATTTATCAAAATGATCAAACATAAGAATCCTTTCTTCAATCCAAAAGATAGTTAGATCACAAATAGGCAAAATAAAACGATTAAGCATTTCATGATCTAAATGTTTTACATCAACGAAGTCAGCAACATGTGTTCTATTAACATCCAAAACAGATAGATCATAAACAAAAAAATTGGAATAGCTAAGCATATCACGATCTAATTGTTTTGCAAAAGGCAGTTCATCAATACAATGTTTGTCATCATCCGAAAAGAGCAAAAATGTATCAACAATTTTAGTAGACTTACCTTGATGCACGAAAAAACAAAGATCTTGCTTACCTTGGTCGAGCAATACAAACCTTCTCTCCGTAGGCATGTAGTGTAGTCGAAGCTTCGCATTCGATTCAACCCTTTTTGGATGGAATGTGAAATACACCCACAAAGTTTGTTTAAGGAGTGAATAAAAATTGAAAACAAAGTGAACAAATTTTGCAACTTTACTCAAAAACCTTGTATCAAAAAAATAGAAATTATACGCACATAATTGATGTTGCTTAACTTTCCAACGAGATGAATCAAAATGGATTCCCGGTTTAAAAACTTGATTTTGATTATTTGAGTCAAGATGTACCAATGGCCTCGATAAATCAATCTTATTAAACTAATAAGAATTATGCACATTCAAGATCGAGCAATCAAAACTCTTGACATGTTTTAAAACTGATTTGCAAAAACTCAAAGATTCTGCATTAGACAATGAACAAAGCTCGTAATAACCACATTCAAACAAATTGGGATTAAGAGAAAATTCATCGTCATACTTACTTGAGTCCTGCACTTGCTGGACATTCGTTACTCCACCGCCACATTTTGCAATGCAATGTTTCTGATTTGACAAATTCGTCTTACCATCATTTAAAACATCACAATGAATCGAGAGATGGCTAATGACGATATTATCCACATATTCACAAACATTAGAAGAATTTAGTGGAGACGAAATTGTTTCAAAATACTTACTTTCCTTACCTTCCGATTCGGGTGATTCAACTTCCCTTTCAACTTTACCTTTGTTGATCACACGAAAATGTCGTTCATCGGAAAAGGTACTGAAGTTGGCAATCGTTACTCTATTTCTCAGAAACCTGAAAAGAAGGAACAGAACAAGAGAAATCTTCAAATGGGTTAGTTGAAAATTCACTCTCTTTTTCTTGCTCATCTTGTTTTCTCGTTTCTTTTTCAAGATCTTTTTCACTTTCTTTTTCAATTTTTTTCTCAATCTCAATTTTCTTTTCTTCATTTTCTTTTTCTCTCACGACCTCTTTTTCTTTTTCAACTTCTTTTTCTTCCTTTTCAATTTTATTTTCTTCTTTTTCAATCTCTTTTTCTTCACTCTCATTTCTATTTTCTTTTCTCCCCAACTCTTTTTCATTTTTTTTCACTTTTATTTTCTTTTTCTTTTTCCTTTTCATTTTGATTACAACAAGTGGATGGTTCAAAAGAGTCGAAAAGAGAAAAATTTGACTCAAGGATCGAGGCAATATTTTCATAGATATCTCGATCGATTCTTCGTGAAAGAGTCTTCATGCGTGATGACTTTGAATCATAAGACGAACAACTCGTGCATTCTCGTTCATCATCTTGATAGGCTTCAAACTCAAAACTTGTTTTGCTTCGTCTTGAATCCTTCGTCGAATAAGAATCGTGATCTGAACTACTTCGAGAACAATCTTTCGTGGATAAATTCTTCAACGTATATGAACCACGTTCACTTCTTCGTAAAGGTTTTCTTGAAGATAGATTGGTTGAAGCTTGTGAAGAAGAAATCATACCTTCACGATGGTAACCTTGAAAAATCTCAAACTCGCAGTTTGATTCATACCGTGTTGAACTTCTATATGAACCATAATCTCGATCAAAATTTCTCCTTGAATGATCTTCGAAAGCATGACTTCGGGACGACCTTGACTCCGACCTTTGATTTGAAGAAAGTCGTTCTTGTTGGTCTCGTTCCTCGATTCAATCCAACCGCTTGTGCAACTTGTCAAACTTGGCATTTATGACTTTTCGCATCCCGTTCAACAAGTATTGATAATCAGAATCTGACAATGCTTCTTGATTCATGATGTTAGTAATGCAAAAGATAATTGATTGAAATAGAAAGAAGAAAAAAAAAATTACAAACCTCACCACAAGGCTCACAAGTCACTCACAAAGAAAAATCACTCTCACTCGTGTTTTCACTCGTATTAAGGCTTTTTTTATGAATACTCTCATTTTTTTACCACTCGTCTCGTCTCACAAATTCGTACTTTGTTTCGAAAAGACTTATCGTGGCTTGAGGGTCAGCTTCAAAATTGGTTAACAACGGATTAATGTCGAGAATAGGGGAGGCTGAATGAAACACCCCAAACCCAGCCCACGAGCCTTGACCAGATTTGGTATGTTCCTTAAGAAAAACCGGTTTGAATTCGTGTGCACTTTGAAAAAAAACTTTAAGTGATTTTGGGAGAAGGTTTGAATTGGGTTGGGCTTGAGTCGAAAACAAGTTTATCTTATTTGGAAAACCCATTTATTTTAGGTGACAAAACATTTAGAGTTTATTTTAAATGAAATTAACTTAATCTTTAACAAATAAAGTTTCATAACATAATAAAAAAAAAACAGAAATAATAGAGTTCACAATGGCCTTATTACATCAATAAACCCAAATAATTTAAAGTACTCAAATAAGAGTAAAATGTCCAAATAAAATTCCTTGCTGAGCATGGCCACCTTTATGCTCCTCCCGACCCGGTCCATCACTGTTCATCACCTGAAACATGTTCCCACAACGGGGTGAGTCAACAGACTCAATGTGTACTACAACACTAAATCTTAACAACTTAGGCATACATAATCATATCACACATCAATTCTTATAACATATCAAAATAATGATGCAATCCCAAATCCAAACCTATATACCATCCGCTACACATCCCCGTACCAACCTGCACACCGTGGGGACTACTAAGTCGACCCTCCGTCCGCTACACACCATCGAAGGTAGTCGCTGCAGTCAACGTGCTCATCGCCCTTATGAGTATTCGTGGTCTTAGGTCACCATACTCAGATATCGTGGTCTTAGGTCACCATATTCAGATTTCGTGGTCTTAGGTCACCACATCCAGATTTCGTGGTCTTAGGTCACCACATTCACTTCCCCTTTTCAATAACCCATATGCCCCATATCATACTTATTATGTATTAATCATGCCAACTTTCACATTCTTATCACATATTAAATATAACATGTTTCATAATCCTAGTAGGAGTAGGATACGTACCTGGGTACTTTGTACCATTACATGGTACCTTAGCCATATTCTTGCACATTCTTATAACCACATATAGATTAATTATTGCCATCAATATATTAAGAAATAGTGTGAGGTACACACCTGATTAACCTAGCGTATTCCTTGAAATCCCGAAAAAAAGAAAAACCGATCTATCACTTTAGATCCTTAATCCCTACATTTGGTCAATCCCTTACTATTTAGTAAAAGCCTATTCGGCCATAAGACAGAATCCCGAAGGATTATTGTAACCAAAACTTACCTTGTGCCGATCAAATCCCGAAAACTTGCTGAGTTCCTTCTTGAAATCGGCTAGCCATTAAATCACTTAGCTATGTTAGTTTCTGGCCTTTGAATAAATAAGAAACAGTTCTAAATACCAAAAATAGGCCTTGGCCGAATACCTTATATGCTTACCTTGTGGATTCTAAAGTCCCGAAAAGATTCACTTGCTTAGGGAGTTGTCAAAATACCTATGGACTCATGTTAGATCCGATTTCATCCTTAAACATAATTAATGGCCTTTGGCCGAATATTCACATGTCTTACCTTGAAGCTTTAAATCCCAAAAAATCCTCCTTTTAGTCGCCTACTTTGATAATCCCGAAAGATCCTTCCATATTTCGGCCAAAATCAATAATAGGGATTAGTCCCTAAATTTCGATAAGTCTACAATATAAAAGAATGGAAACCAAACTTGGATCTTACCCTTATTTGAAGAAATCGATTGCACCTTCACTTCAACCTTCAGGGATTCGGCTATGGCTAGATGATGATCTCACAACCTTCGGCTTTTGGAAAGTTGAGAGAAAAAGAAAAAGGAAGAAAAGAAAGGTGAAGAAATCGGCTTGCTTTGCTAGAGATTTCGGTTTTGACAAGATAGCAGAGAAGAGAGGATTTTGCTAGGAAAATTCGACAGAGGGAAGAGAATGAATGAATGGCCTTAATTCTCCTCCTTGTGCCGAAATTACTAGGCCAAGACTCCCTTACTTGGCCACCACTCTTCTATTTTGATAGCTTTATCCCTTTAATTTAAAATTAAAAGAAATAATCCTTTTAATTATACCAATAATTATCCCTCATTTATCCACCCATTTAACCGAAATTTAAAGAGGATAAAACTCCTCTTTTAAGAGCCTTCATGCCGTCCAACTCCCTTGCTCCTTGTAGCAAAATAAAAATCTTTTATTTTGCTTCCTATGTGACTCGAACCTTGGCCCCTTTCTCTTTAGACATGGCGTCACTTGCTAGGCCCTAAGTGGTGCCTTGTAGCCATTTTACCAAGGCTATTTGTATGTCATATTTCACATACATTTTCTCTTAAGACCACCTTGCCTTAGTTTCCCCTTTTTGAACTTTAAAACTTAACATTTCTATGACATTTCCTTACATTTCCAAGTTTCCAAAAATTTTCGTTTTCCTCTTTAAACTTGACATTTCCTTTCATTTCCAAATTTCCAAAAATGTTCGCTTTCCTCTTTTGAATCATTTCTAAATCATTTCCTTACATTTCCTAGTTTCCAAAAATGTTCGCTTTCCTCTTTTGAATCATTTCTAAATCATTTCCTTACATTTCCTAGTTTCCAAAAATGTCCACTTTAAACTTAACATTTCTATACATTTCCAGGTTTCAAAAATTCATTCATAACACATAAGACATGTCATTTCGTACAATTAAACCGAAAATGCATAGGCCCTTTTCAGGATGTTACAGTTCTACCCCCTTAAAATAATTTCGTCCTCGAAATTTCTTAACTAAAATAATTGAGGGTATTACTGTCGCATTGCCTCTTCTGGTTCCCACGAAGCTTCTTCCGATCCATGATTGCGCCATAACACTTTGACTAGAGGCGACTTCCTCCGTAGCACTTTCACATCACGTTCCAATATCTGAATCGGCTCCTCTTCGTAGGATAAGTCTGGCCTTAGCTCCACTTCTTCAACTGGTACCACATGAGACGGATCCGATCGGTAATGACGTAACATGGATACATGGAATACGTCGTGCATCTGCTGCAACTCTGGTGGCAACTCCAATTGGTATGCCACTGGTCCAACTTGCTTCAGTACTCGATAGGGCCCTATAAACCTTGGGCTTAACTTCCCTTTGCGCCCAAATCTCATCACCTTCTTCCAAGGCGAGACTTTCAGAAACACTTGATCTCCCACTTCAAACTCTATTTCCTTCCGTTTAAGGTCTGCGTACGACTTCTGCCTATCAGAGGCTTCTTTTAACCGTGCCCGAATTATCTCAACCTTCTCTTCAGTTTCTGCCACTAACTCTGGGCCCAAAACTCGACGTTCTCCTAACTCAGTCCAACAAGTAGGTGTTCGACATTTCCGACCATACAACGCTTCATATGGTGCCATCCGAATGCTAGCCCGATAAAATTGTTGTTGTAGGCAAACTCGGCTAAAGGAAAATAGTCTTCCCAACTTCCTCGGAAATCCATCACATGACCTCTCAACATATCCTCCAACACTTGTATAACCTGCTGGTGCCCCGTCGATTGTGGATGAAAAGCTGTAGTGAAGTCTAACTTAGTGCCTAAAGCTTGATGAAGTGCCCTCCAAAACCGAGACGTAAACCTTGGGTCCCTATCGGAGATGATCAATACCGGTACTCCGTGCAACCTCACAATTTCCGCTACATATAATTTGGCCAACTTTTGAAGAGAATAATCCATTCTTACTAGAATGAAATGCGCGGACTTGGTCAAACGGTCCACTATTACCCATACCGAGTCCTTCTTAGTAGGCGTAAGGGGAAGCCCACTAACGAAGTCCATGGTGATTCTCTCCCACTTCCACTGCAGAATCTCAATTGGCTGAAGTAATCCCGATGGAACTTGGTGTTCAGCTTTAACTTGCTGACACGTCAGACATTTTCCCACAAATTCAGTAACTTCCCGTTTAAGATCAGGCCACCAAAACTGTTCCCTTAGATCCCTGTACAACTTAGTGCCTCCGGGATGCATAGCATAAGGGCTACAATGCGCCTCTCGAAGAATCTTTTGTCTTAACTCCTCATCCTTTGGCATATAGACCTTTCCCTTGAAGCACAATACTCCCTCATCATTAACACCATAATCCTCTAACTCTCCGTTCTGTACTTGCTGTAGCTTAGCATTTAAGTCCTCATCCACCAACTGACTTTCCTTTACCTCATTTAACCATGTTGGTTTGACTTGCAATTCTGCCAACAGGCTGCCATCATCATATAGACTCAAGTGTGCGAACAACGCCCTCAGATCCGATACAACCTTCCGACTCAGGGCATCCGCTACTACATTTGCCTTGCCCGGATGATACTCTAACGAACAATCATAGTCCTTCAATAATTCTACCCACCTTCGCTGTCTCAAGTTTAACTCCTTCTGAGTCAACAAGTACTTGAGACTCTTGTGATCCGTGTAAATTATCGACTTTTCTCCATAAAGATAGTGCCTCCACACCTTAAGAGCGAAGACCACTACCGCCAATTCCAAGTCGTGGGTTGGGTAGTTAACCTCATGAGGCCTTAGTTGTCGAGACGCATAAGCGACCACTTTTCCATCTTGCATTAGAACACACCCTAATCCCGTATGTGAAGCGTCACAGTATACCACAAACTCCTTTCCTGCCTCCGGCTGAATTAACACTGGAGCTTCAGTCAAGACCTTCTTGAGCTTCTCAAAGCTCTGCTGTTGCTTATCCATCCATACAAAGGGTACTTCCTTCCTCAATAACTTTGTCAAAGGTGCGGCTATTGACGAGAACCCTTCTACAAACCTCCTGTAATAGCTTTGCCAAACCTAAGAAACTTTGGATTTGACCACGGACCTAGGTGGTTTCCAATCCAACACTGCCTCGATCTTCCTAGGATCCACCTTATTCCCTCTGCGGATACCACATGTCCTAAGAATGCCACCTCCTTAAGCCAAAATTCACACTTGCTGAATTTGGCATAGAGCTTCTTTTCCCTTAATACTTGTAGCACTATCCGTAGGTGCTCATCATGCTCATCCTCTGACTTCGAGTATACTAAGATGTCGCCGATGAACACGATGACGAACCTATCCAAGTAGGGTTGGAAGACCCTGTTCATCATATCCATGAACGTGGCTGGAGCGTTCGTCAACCCAAACGGCATTACTACAAACTCATAATGGCTGTATCTTGTCCTAAAGGCGGTCTTATAGATATCTGCCTCCTTTACCTTCAACTGATGATATCCCGACCGTAGATCTATCTTCGGAAAAATAGCTGCCCCCTTTAGCTGATCGAACAAGTCGTCTATCCTTGGCAAAGGATACTTGTTCTTAATGGTCAGTTTATTCAACTGACAATAGTCTATGCACATTCGCATAGTTCCATCCTTCTTCTTTACAAACAGGACCGGTGCTCCCCACGGAGACACACTGGGTCGAATAAACCCACGGTCAAGTAACTCCTAAATCTGAGCCTTGACTCAACTAACTCCTTTGGCGCCATTCGGTATGGGGCGATTGACACAGGAGCTGTTCCCGGTAGCAAGTCTATTCCGAATTCCACCTCCCTATCTGGGGGTATTCCTGGTAATTCCTCTGGAAACACATCCACGAAGTCCCTTACCGTTCTGACTCCATTGACTCCTTCCTCCTTTCCATCTAACACACTTACGAAGGCTAAAAATGCCTTGCACCCTTTCCAAACCATCCTTTCAGCCTTTAGTGTCGAAAGTACATTAGACAAGTAGTTTCTTCTTTCTCCTATCATGATAATCACCTCACCCTCCGGGGTTCTTAGTTCCATTCGTTTAGCCACACAATCCAACACGGCTCGATGCTCTACTAGCCAGTCCATCCCAAGTATGAGGTCAAATTCTCCGAAGGGTAACTCCATTAAGTCAGCCCGAAAGTTCACTCCCTGAATTTCTAGGGGTACACTCCGAAAGATCTTATCCACCACTACAGTTTGGCCTAATGGGCTTACTACAGTCATCTGCCTATCAGAGAGTTTAGAGTCTAGGCCTAGTGTTTCCACTACACTACATGCAACATAGGAATGGGTCGAGCCCACATCAATCAGAGCATAATAAGGTTTCCCAAATATAAGGAACGTATCGGTTATGACGTCTAGAGCGTCTCCATCCTCCCTCCGGTGAACCGCATAAACCAAACCCGGTTGCCTTGCCTCAGTATTAGCAGCACCTCTGCCCTGCGTTCCACGTCCTCTGCCAGCACCATTACCTCTATTATTTGGACCACGACCTCGCTGAGGCTGCTGTCCACCTCTACCGGCTTGATTAACATTCTGAGCTACCGGTCGATTTCCATCTGGTTTCGTAGGACAATCTTTGATCATATGGTCCTTGGACCCACACCTAAAACATCCTCCCGTCTTTTTCCAACACTCTCCTAAGTGTTTCTTCCCACACTGGTCACAAGTACAATACTGCCCTCCTGTAGCAGCTTGCTGACCTCGCGGCCTATCATCTCTAGGCCTTTTATTCCCAGATGATCCTAAAGATCCAAAACCTCTTTTCTGCCTGTTCCGGTCAACGTTATGCTTTGTAGAATCCTTAATCCCCTCAGCTACCTTAGCTTTCTCTACTAGAGCAGAAAACTCTCGTTCCTGATGCGGAGCTATCAATAGCCTTAAATCATCCCTCAAACCGTGCTCAAATCGGACACACCGTTCATGCTCCATAGCCACCACTCCTCGAGCATAACGGCTCAGCCTTAGAAACTCCGCTTCATATTCTGCCACGGACTTGTTCCCTTGAACCAGCCCCATAAATGCCTTCCTTTGCTCATCGATATCTGCAAATACCGACATACTTCTTCTGATAGGCCGTCTTAACATAGTCCCATGTCAGATCCTCAGCTGTGGCACCATCACAGACTGTAAGCCACCATTGGTACGCTTCATTGCATAGGAATGCCACCATTCCTTTCAGCTTCTCCTCAGGGGTCAGATCCAGCTCATCCATAATCCGTTCGGTTGCCTCCAACCAATATTCAGCCGTACTGGGTGCTACACCAGATACGCCACGAAACACCTCAGCTCCATTGGCTCGAAGTCGCTCAGGTACAGACTTTCGAGCTCCCATGTTTCCTCCAGCACCAGCCACCATTTCTAGCACTCGTAGCACAGCCTACGACACAGCATCCTCCCCCGTCTGATCTTGTTGTTCAGCACCAAAAGCTGGTGGTGGTGGCAGCGGTGGTACTTCATTTTCAGATCCTTGACCCGATCTAATGGGTTCCGAGACAGCCATTCTACCTCTACCGCGTCCTCGTACGTTACATCCACGTCCTCTAGAACTCATTTCTATTGTCGCGATCTGATTAAGAAGTTTTATGAATTAGTCCTCGTTTCACTTATTACCCGCGAAGAAGTTTTATGAAAAGAAATTTTAGGAGTGGTTCTTTCATATTCATACATGCACACAGTCTTTGCATTCATACATCCATCAATCAATTATGAACTTCCGTTCATTCAGAAAAATGTTGTAGTTTCCATTATTGTTTTTTTTCCACTACCCAGGGGTATTTTCGTAATTTGTCCTACAGGGGTATTTTCGTAGTTTTTTAGGATAAGGTTCCTTGTTGATTTTGTCAATAAGGGTATTTTGGTACTTTTACATTTTCGGGGGTATTTTGGAAATTTTGAAATCCGGGGGGTATCTCAGTAATTTTGTGATTCGGGGGTATTTTGGTAATAAACCAGGGTAAATTTGTAAAGTCTAATAATTCTGGGGTATTTCCAAATTTGCGAAACTTTGAGGGTTCTTTTTGAGAACTTGCTTTCTAATTTGATGATATTGCAAAAATTTTGGAAGTTAGGGTCATTTTGGTAATTTGTAGGTTAGGGGCAATTTGGTAATTTTCCAAAATTTAGGGTATTTTTGATAGTTTGCAAATTAGGGTTTTTGAACATTTTATAAAGTGACGAAATTTTGACTAAGGACTGTGGGTATTTTGGGCATTTTATAAACCAAGGGCATTGTTGTAATTTTACCATTAGGGGTATTTTAGTAATTTTGCAATTCGGAAATTTTTTGGAAAATTTTGTAAAAATAGTTCTCACAAATTAAAAAGTAATTTTAAGAATTTTTATAACTAGGGTTTGTATAAAAACACGGCTAGTTCCCTTTCGGATTTTAGTTATTGTGTTTAGCCTATGACCGAGTCCTCTTGGTCGGGGTGAACCAAAGCTACGCACTAAGTAGGATTCGAGTGGAGAGGAGGTGAGTCACGCGGACTGCTTAAGTACCAAGCTCCCACCGAAACCGGTCCTAGACATGCACACAGAGGTTGCCACACCCACTGAGTCTTCTTGGTTAGGGTGAACCGAAGCTACGCACCAGGTAAGATTCCAGCGAAGAGGAGGTGAGTCACTAGGACTGCTTAAATACCAGGCTCTTCCGGATCCAATCCTAGACATGCACATAGGGGTTACCACACCCTAACTCGGCGACTTAGCCATAGGTTTGTTTAGGCATTTAAGTCTTATGTTTTTGTGTTTGAGTAGACTAGACCTACGGTTCAAGTACCTATCATACTATTCTACGTTCCATTACATTTCTACCCTTCTACAGATCATATTAAAAATCACACAAGGGATAGGGGTACTTACCTGGTGGACCTCGGGTCAGAGACTTGGGTGCCATGCCAGAAAACCTGCTGATTTCATAAAAAAATTTTATAAAACATATTTGGGCTCGATTCGAAAACGTTTTGGGCCTTAAACCTCAGGCCGAGAGTTTGGAACTGGGCTCTGATACCAAACTGAAACACCCCAAACTAGGCCCACGAGCCTTGACCAGATTTGGTATGTTCCTTAAGAAAAACCGGTTCGAATTTGTGTGCACTTTGAAAAAAACTTTAAGTGATTTTGGGAGAAGGTTTGAATTGGATTGGGCTTGAGTCGAAAACAAGTTTATCTTATTTGGAAAACCCATTTATTTTAGGTGACAAAACATTTAGAGTTTATTTTAAATGAAATTAACTTAATCTTTAACAAATAAAGTTTCATAACATAATAAATAAATAAAAACAGAAATAATAGAGTTCACAATGACCTTATTACATCAATAAACCCAAATAATTTAAAGTACTCAAATAAGAGTAAAATGTCCAAATAAAATTCCTTGCTGACCATGGCCACCTTTATGCTCCTCCCGACCCGGTCCATCACTTCATTCATCACACAAACATGTTCCCACAGCAGGGTGAGTCAACAGACTCAATGTGTACTACAACACTAAATCTTAGCAACTTAGGCATACATAATCATATCACACATCAATTCTTATAACATATCAAAATAATGATGCAATCCCAAACCCAAACCTATATACCATCCGCTACACATCCCCGTACCAACTTCGCACAAGTGGGGACTACTAAGTCGACCCTCCGTCCGCTACACACCATCGAAGGCGATCATTTGCAATCGGCGTGCTCATCGCCCTTATGAGTATTCGTGGTCTTAGGTCACCACACTCGATGATATCGTGGTCTTAGGTCACCACATTCGATTTCGTGGTCTTAGGTCACCACATCCAGATTTCGTGGTCTTAGGTCACCACATTCACTTCCCCTTTTCAATAACCCATATGCCCCATATCATACTTATTATGCATTAATCATGCCAACTTTCACATTCTTATCACATGTTAAATATAACATGTTTCACAATCCTAGTAGGAGTAGGATACGTACCTGGGTACTTTGTACCATTACATGGTACCTTAGCCATATTCTTGCACATTCTTATAACCACATATAGATTAATTATTGCCATCAATATATTAAGAAATAGTGTGAGGTGCACACCTGATTAACTTAGCGTATTCCTTGAAATCCTGAAAAAAAGAAAAACCGATCTATCGCTTTAGATCCTTAATCCCTACATTTGGTCAATCCCTTACTATTTAGTAAAAGCCTATTCGGCCATAAGACTGAATCCTGAAGGATTATTGTAACCAAAACTTACCTTGTGCCGATCAAATCCCGAAAACTTACTGAGTTCCTTCTTGAAATCGGCTAGCCATTAAATCACTTAGCTATGTCACACGGCTTTTGAATAAATAAACAGTTCTAAATACCAAAAATAGGCCTTGGCCGAATACTTATATGCTTACCTTGTGGATTCTAAAGTCCCGAAAAGATTCACTTGCTTAGGAGTTGTCGAAATACCTATGGACTCATGTTAGATCCGATTTCATCCTTAAACATAATTAATGGCCTTTGGCCGAATATTCACATGTCTTACCTTGAAGCTTTAAATCCCGAAAAATCCTCCTTTTAGTTGCCTACTCTGATAATCCCGAAAGATCCTTCCATATTTTGGCCAAAATCAATAATAGGGATTAGTCCCTAAATTTCGATAAGTCTACAATATAAAAGAATGGAAACCAAACTTGGATCTTACCCTTATTTGAAGAAATCGATTGCACCTTCACTTCAACCTTCAGGGATTCGGCTATGGCTAGATGATGATCTCACAACCTTCGCCTTTTGGAAAGTTGAGAGAAAAAGAAAAAGGAAGAGAAGAAAGGTGAAGAAATCGGCTTGCTTTGCTAGAGATTTCAGTTTTGACAAGATAGCAGAGAAGAGAGGATTTTGCTAGGAAAATTCGGTAGAGGGAAGAGAATGAATGAATGGCCTTAGTTCTCCTCCTTGTGTCAAAATTACTAGGCCAAGACTCCCTTACTTGGCCACCACTCTTCTATTTTGATAGCTTTATCCCTTTAATTTAAAATTAAAAGAAATAATCCTTTTAATTATACCAATAATTATCCTCATTTATCCACCCATTTTAACCGAAATTTAAAGAGGATAAAACTCCTCTTTTAAGAGCCTTCATGCCGTCCAACTCCCTTGCTCCTTGTAGCAAAATAAAAATCTTTTATTTTGCTTCCTATGTGACTCGAACCTTGGCCCCTTTCTCTTTGGACATGGCATCACTTGCTAGGCCCTAAGTGGTGCCTTGTAGCCATTTTACCAAGGCTATTTGTATGTCATATTTCACATACATTTTCTCTTAAGACCACCTTGCCTTAGTTCCCCTTTTTGAACTTTAAAACTTAACATTTCTATGACATTTCCTTACATTTCCAAGTTTCCAAAAATTTTTGTTTTCCTCTTTAAACTTGACATTTCCTTTCATTTCCAAGTTTCCAAAAATGTTCGCTTTCCTCTTTTGAATCATTTCCTTACATTTCCTAGTTTTCAAAAATGTTCGCTTTCCTCTTTTGAATCATTTCTAAATCATTTCCTTACATTTCCTAGTTTCCAAAAATGTCCACTTTAAACTTAACATTTCTATACATTTCCAGGTTTCAAAAATTCATTCATAACACATAAGACATGTCATTTCGTACAATTAAACCGAAAATGCATAGGCCCTTTTCAGGATGTTACACTGAACTAAGAAAAGTTTGGTATCGGGTAGGCTAAACAAAAGAGAAAGCAAATGGGGTAGAAGGATAAGTACCAATGATGGTAACGGAAAATTTGGAGATTGGGCGGTAGAAAACAATTTCGATGATTGGGAAACAGGATAGAAGAGATGGGATCCAAAACTTGCATAAACTTCAAGAACTTCACTTTTTTTTTACTCTCTTTTTTTTATTCGTATTTTTTTTGAATTTTTGTTTTTTTAACACTTCAAATGCATGAAAAAAATACAATAGAAATGAAATTACAACTTGGAAAATTTTTTTCTGATCTTTTTTTTACTTCACGAACCTATTCCGGCTCTCATTATCGTCGAAAACTCCTCGTTTTGTAGCTCTGATACCAAATGATACGATCTGCCTCGGGGTGAGTCGAGTCGTATGCGATTTTGCTCGATCGTCTACGAAGAAATGTCGTTCGGCTCTTTTTAAGAGGATATCTTAAGGTAAAAATGATGGTGGAAGCTATATTTAAGGGTTCAAAAAGGGGTTTATAGTTGTGAAAAATATGTATAGGTTCAATTTTTGGGAATATAATTATGAAAATAAAAATAGAAGTTGGATAACAAAGAATGGATAGAAAGGGAAATGGATGGATCGATTATGATGAAACGAAAAGATGGAATGGAATGAAAATGATCTCAAAAACAAACATGAACCATTATTAGAAAATATTGACCCAAATGCTTATAAGTTTTCAAGATGGTCGAATGGAGAATAGGAGAACCTCGACCCACTACTTAGCAAAGTAGGAACCTTGGTATAAGGGTGAACGCCACACTATTTGATAGTGATAAGTTCAGGATAAAGAAGAAGGCAGGTTGACGCCACTAATGACCTAGATAAGCCAACGAGTTCTTCAACGAAATATGAGAGAAAGAAATCTCACAAATTTCATATAAGTTCAATAATATTTTCAAACTAAGCAAATAGATCAAAAGCTCCTTTACAAAGGCTGATTTCACCTATTTATAGTACTAAATTAGGCTAGCTGAATGGTCACAAACATTCAACTTAATGTGCCAATTAAAAGCTGAAATTTAACTCAAGTCTTTTCACATTCTTGAGCCAAATAACTCCATCCTTGAATTGTTTTTAATTCAGCTGAATGAATGACTTTTTGAACTTGGAATATATTTTATGAACTTTTGTTCATTGAGTGAGATTATTCTCCTCTCTATCTTTCGTACGAGTTTCGATTTCAACTTATCAAGTTTTCTTGCTTGTGGCGTCAATCATTCTCTTCCATCAATTTATACCATAGGTTCTTATCTTTATAGATAACGGGTCTTGGTCCATCATTGATTACCATTTTTCCACCTTAAACAAATATAGAACCCGGGGTGACACTTTATTAGTGTTGAATCGATTCTTTGTTTAAGTTCTTTCATCCATTCCCATCAACTATCACCTATCATTTATCTAAACCATCACTTATCCATCTATCCAATTCCATTACCATCAGCCTATCATTGTTTGTTCAACCTTAAACCGAATCCCATCTTCTTTCCCTTCATCTTAAATCGAACCTATCCTTTTAATTATCCAAATCAACTCTTTCATTTAAACACCTCCATTCCTAACTTAAACCCACCTTCTAAACAAATTCACCTAAAGCTTCCGCAAACTCATCTATATTTTTCCTATTATTTTTTGAAGACTTGATTCCTCCTCGTCGACGATTGGGCAACTACCATACATTTCGACTCACCCCGAGGTGAATCGTGTCAGATTGGGCCTAATAGGCTATGTAAACATGATTGGGCCTAATGGGCTATATAAACATGATTGGGCTTAGTGGGCCTTATGGGATTTTAGAAATGTATGCTAGGGTTTAATGGACTCTAGGCCTAGTTCTGATAAATTCTTAAAGTTGCATAAGACTTAATTTATTAATCAAACATGTCTGTGGACAAGTCGATTAGTTAGAGTGTGATAATCGACATATGCATGCCTAGGATTGGATCTAGGGAGAGCTTGGTACTTAAGCAGTCTTAGTGACCCACCTCCTCTTTTCTGAGATCCAACCTGGTGCATAGTATTTGTTCACTTTAACCGCGATGACTTGTTGATGGGCCAAAGTTCATAACTAAAACTCGAGATGAAAGAAATTACAAAAATACTCCTGTAGGGTAGAATTACGAAAATACCTCTGTAAGGTAGAATTACAAAAATACCTCTGGGTAGTGAAATGACTAAAATACCCCTAGGTGCTTAATGTGTGAAAATGTATATGTTGCATTCATGAAATATATGTTGCACTTGGGTGGGTTTGATGATACGGAGGAAGATATGTGAAGATCGCATAGTCGCTTGATGATCGTGGATCCACTGGTGGCTTTAAGCCCATTATATGCTTAGCAGCTTTGCTGCAACGTTGAGTAGTGTCACTGTTGGTGCTACCTTTGGAGTGTAGGGCTGAGTGGGTTGATATTTATATCCTCACAGGAGTGTAGGGTTGGATTCGGGATGAATGCATTGCATTCATGTGATACTGTTGTGATATGAGGTCATTGTGGGCTAAGGCCCAAGACCACCGATTTTGATAGGGCTTAGGCCCAACGTGATAATTGTGATAATTGCATGTTGATTGGATTACCAAGGGTCGTACACACTGAGTTTCGAAACTCACACCCTTTAATTAAATGTTTCAGGTGATCCTCAGTAGACGATTCGACGTGGAAGAGGACTCGGGGACGGCCACACACTTCAAGCTACTTAGAAGTTTTTTTTCTTTATTTGTTTTGAATAACTCTATTTTAATTACTTTATTTTCATTGGGATGTAATAAGGTCGTGTACCTCCAGTTTGATATTACATTTGGGTTTTAAGTATTGTTCAACTGCTTAGTCATTAAACTTAATTAAATAATTTTTTTTAAAATCTTAAACTTAAGCAAAGTTGTTTTGGAATTGTCCTTTTTAACTTTTGTTTAGAAGGGTTTTAATGAAAACAAGGTTTTCGCTAAAATACTTCAATGTGGCACGCCAGATTCGGGCCTAACTTCTGGGCTGGGTTTGGGGTGTTACACTATTAAAGAGACAAAAAAAGCCAAAAAAAAAAGAAAAAAAGAGCGAAACACGAGAGTGAGTGAAATTATTTCTTTCCGAGTGACTTGTGAGAATTTTGTAGTGAGGTTTTACTTACTGTTTTTGTTTAACACTTTTCTTGTTATTATTTAATCATGTCTCTAGAAGAATTTTCAGCCGATGAATTTCAATACTTGGTGAAAAAGATGGGCTAAATGTTTGAAAGAAAACTAGGTCCATTACAAAAATGCTTGGACCGAGTGGAGGAAGGAGCCCGACGGAAACAAATTCCACCAAGTCAAAAAACGGAGTCACGACCATCACGAAGACACCTTCCCAATGACTATTCGAGGAGAGATTCTTATCGAGATTCCTATTCAACAAGGCCATCGAGACAAAGAGAAGAAAGCTTCGAATTTGAGACTTTTCGAGATAACGAATGAGAAAGTACGAGTTATTCTTCGTATGCTTCAAAGACATCACGCACGAAGAATCGTTCCCAAAGAATTGATCGAGATACCTATGAGAATAATTTCTCTTTCTTTGAGCAAAACACTTATCTTTTTGATTCTTTTGTATCGTCCTCATGTTGTAATAAAATCAAAAAAGAAATTGAAAAAAAAAGAAAAAAATGGAAAAAGAGGAAAAAGAAAAAAAATAGAAAAAGAGGAAAAAGAAAAAGAAATTGAAAAAAGAGAAAGAACTCAAAAAAGAATGTGAAAAAGAAACGAAAGAAAATGAAGATAGTGAGCGAGAAAAAGAAAAAGAGAGTGATGTTTTAACTAACCCAGACGAGAGTTGCTCTTGTTCTGTTCCTTCTTTTCAGGTGCCTAAAAATCCATGTGGCTAATATCAACTTCAATACCTTCCTAATGAGAGATGTTTTCGTATGACCGAAAAAGGTAAGGTTGAAGATGACATCGAACCACACGAGCCCGAAGGCAAGTTAGGTAAGGATAACCTAGCACTTGAAACTCCACTATCCTCCTTGAATGTTGGTGAAAATATTGTCGGTGACTTCATCTTTGTAAAAGCTACGTGCCTTGAAATGGTTACTTTTCCTTCCTTGATTAAAATTGATGTTTTAAATAATGGCAAGGAAAATTTTGTTAATAAAAATCTTTGCGTTGACAAGACTGAAGGTGAAGTAGTGTTTAATCGGCAAATGCACAACTCAATTATGCGTGACAATGAACTTTCATATAAACATCTCAATTTATCTAATTGTGGTGATTATGTGAATCATTTACTGCCTTGTATGAAATCCTCGAGTTTTTGCAAATCTAGTTTGAAGAATGTAAAGAGTTTTGAATGTTTGTTTTTGTGGATGCAAAAATCCTATTGGTTTAGCGTGTTTGATTTAATGAAACCTT
Organism: Gossypium sturtianum; assembly: GCA_025698515.1. NCBI lineage: Eukaryota > Viridiplantae > Streptophyta > Magnoliopsida > Malvales > Malvaceae > Gossypium > Gossypium sturtianum. The sequence continues at coordinate 94,863,284 of CM046949.1, forward strand.
TGTTGCACTTTAGAGTAAGTAATCAAACTCGCGTGTTTAAACCGGGAATTTGTTCTCATTCATTTTGTGGGAAAATCAAGCATCCTCAGTTCTGTGCGAATAGTCAATATTTGTTTGATGCTTGGTTGTTGTCTAAGGGAATGAAAGTTGACCATTTTGATTATCAATTAAAATCGTTCCTAGATCATTTTATGTGGCTGTATGTAAAATTCCTATTTCTACCCGAGAAGGTAAACTCAACTTATATTTTTGAGCCTGGCATCGAATCATATGTTTCCTTTGTGAATCTCGTTTCAGAATTTTCCTTTGAGTCCATCGTTCATGATGATATTCACCTTCTTCATTATTGTGGACACAACACTTTGAAAAGTGCAAAGTGTCTTTGTGTTTACCATTCATTTCAGGTTGATTCGACCAAGAAGTTTCACTACACTATACCCCCAAGGAGCGAAGGTTTGTGTTGATCGAACAAGGTAAAAATGATCTTTGTTTTCCTGCTCTTGAAGATAAACAAGGTAAGACTCTTGGAAGTTGTAAAACATTTTTGTTCTCTTCGGGTGGTGACAAACATCATGTTGATGAACTGGTTTTTGAAATATACTTAGATCGTGATGTGGTTAACTATTTTGCTTCATTTGAACACGATCTGACTGTTTTGGTTATTGATAAAAAGATTCTTATTTTTTATCATTGTGATTTTTTTGGCGAGCATATGACTAAACGGAAATTACAAGGTCCAACTAAGAAAAACCATGAATCTTGTAATTCTTTTCATTTACCTGTTTGTGATGCCTACGTACATCTTTTGACTCATTACTCGCATTCCAATCATGACTTGTGGAAATAATTTAAGTTGTTTAAATGCCTTGAAACCTATTAAATTTTGTTTCGAACATTTGACGAGGCATTGGCGAGTAAATTAGTTTGTTTGCATGGTTGTAAACATGGTAATTTGAATCTGTCCATTCACATGCGTTATACTTGTCTTGTTATGCTTATGCTTGGACTGCAAGTTTGTTTACATTGCTTTTTGCTAACTCATGGTTATAAATTCCAGTTGACTCATTTACCATTCGCCCCCATTCATCCAAGACAAGCCGCGCAAACATTTTCAAGTAAACCAACAGCTCGACTTGAGGACAAGTCGTTCTGAAGAAGGGGGAATGATGTGAGCACGCCCGGGGGTCCAGCGAATGCAATTTCTAATCCTCTCGAACTCCCTAAAGGCCCCATAACTCGAGCCCGAGCTAAACAAATCCAAGAAGCTATTTTGTCTTTATTGATTCAATTTTGGACCAAAATTTAGCTCGATGAAGATGGAAAAGCTTGGGTCAATGTTTTAGAGAAGCCTTGCACCTTAGTGCAAGCTGATTTCAGCTCGATTCAGCTCACTTGAGCTCAAGTCAGCTCACACGAGCTCAATTCAGCTCACACGAGCTCAATTCAGCTCATTGAGCTCGTTTTTAGCTCTTTTAGCTCATTAATTTTAACTGTTGGAATAAGTTAAGTGTTTAAGTTAAATTATTTAATATTACTACAGCTCATAATTGTGTTTGAATTATTACATGTTTTAATTATGTCTTGGTCCTAGCCGAATTTAATGTGTCTTGACTAGAATAAATTTGTCTTAGTGATGTGAGACGGCTCAGTGTAATCGAGTCATTCACGTAGGGTGCCCGATCGTCTACGAGGAGTAGTTGAACCTTCAGAAAATAAGTGATTGGGGAATAAGTTGTGGAAGCTTTTTGATAAGTTTCTTTTTATATTTGTTTAAGTTAGGAATGGAGGTTGATTATTGAAAGGAATCAATTTAGAAGTAGGAATGATTAGGTTCAGTTTAAGGTAGAATGAAGATGGTATTTAGAAAAGGTTCGGTTTAAGATTGGAAAGAAGTTAGATGGAAACGTAGGATATTCGAAGGCTCGGTTCTAGAAAGGGAAAGTAAAGATAGGATTGGTGGTGATGGATTGAAGGACTTAAACTCGAGAAACAATTCAACACTATATGCAGTGTCACCCCAGTTTCTATGCGGTTTAAGGTGAAGGATGGAAATATCAAAAAAGTTGAACGCCACACCGAAGAGGTGATAAGTTCAGAAAGAATTTGGAGACGCCACAAGCACACTTGATAAGTCAACCGAAAACTCGTACGAATTTGGAGAGGAGTAATCTCACTCTTTGAACAAAGTTCATATAATCAAATTGACAAAAGTTCTTTCCAACTTAAAATGGTTCGGTATTTATAGCCTAACAAATGGCTAACCGATTGGACACAAAAAAATAACTTAATAACTAAGCAAAATTCAACTGGAATAAGCTGGAAAATTCCAGAATAAAAGCCTTAATGGCTATAGCTAAATTCAGCTAATTTGAAGCCCAAGGGATGGTTTCTAGAAGAGAAAATGCACTTGGAGAAGTTGCATGGTTCATGGCAGCAGCTAGGTTCAGCCAATTGAGCTTAAATGAGCTCATTAAAATGCAATTCTTGGCTGAAATGATACCAGCCTTAAAGGAGGACGTGAGCAGCCTTTGAAGGTGTGAAAAGTCAGCTTCTAGATTGAGTAATAAACTTGGGAAGATGAATGCTTGAGGGAGGCTAATGGCCATGTCCATATTCAGCCACTTGGGACGCCAATGGGCAGCTTAAGGATGAAGAAATATTTAGCAGCATTAAAATGAATCTTGGAACAGCCACCAAGTGTTTAATTCAGCTTTTAAAAACTCCCTTGTCCTTTGCATTACATGAACAACCACTTGGGGAAGAGGAATGAGCTGCTGGGTTTTAATTCTAGCTGAAAAACTCCCTTAATTGTCAGCCATGCATTTGGACGTCCTAGGGAATGTACCTGCACCAAATAATTCAAAAATTAAGTTTCCCCCTTGAACATATTAAATTAAAGACAAGGCACTTAAAACACTGCACTTTAATTTTAATTATAGCTCCTGATTAAATTGTCTTAGATTAAGACATATTAATTAGTTGTAGGACTTAAGACAACTTAATTGGCCTAAGGACAACTTAAATGGCTGTAGGAAGACAGATTAATTGGGCTCAAGACAAATTAAATTGCTGTAGTAATTTAGACAACTTAAATGATTCTAATCCTATTAATGCCGAAAAATGCTAAGACAAATTAAATAGCTTAAAAGATATTTAATTCTTAACTAAATTATTTAATTAACTTAAACTAAATTAGCTAAATTTTATTCCAGCAATTAAATAATTAAAATGAGCTAAGAGTGAGCTAATAACGAGCTCAATGAGCTGAATTGAGCTCGTGTGAGTTGACTTGAGCTTGAGTGAGCTGAACCGAGCTGAAATTAGCTTGCACCAAGGTCCATGGGTTGCTCAAATTTCGGCCTTCAGGGAGTGCGAGAGGGTCGAAAAGTGAATCTTGGGTTGCCCCGGGTATGCTCACATCACTTAGCTTAATTATGTTTTAATTAAAATGTCTAGATTCTGTTATGAATATGTTCAGCCGAATTTGGCTTGCTTAATTTGGTTCTTTATGTTTTTTTAGGTTGGCCGAATGCATGAAGGTGCATTTAAGCAAGGTACATGCATGGGTTTGGTTCAATGCATGGGACGATGCATGCATGGCTACCTTCAACAAAATTTGTGCTGATTGTTGGTGTCCCAAGCACTTATTCGGCCAAGAATTAGCAGCAAATTAACTCTCCTAGTTGGCCGAACATCTCCACAAGACAACCATCAAAGTGACCATTCAAGCTACCCCATTATTGCTCCCACCTATTTGGCCAAGCATTACAAATTGAATGTCACATTTAAGACCATTGCCGAATCTAGACAAGGCTCTTTAGCTCCCTTGCATCCAAGTTCATTCAGCTAAATTTTCTTCATCATGAAGCATGACCATTGGCATCCCAAGTAGCTAAATATGGACATGGCCATTTGATACGAGCTCAGTTATATTGGACTCGAGTCGTATTCGTTGCCGATCGTGAATTTGGGTAAGATAAGTTGTGCCAAGGCTTTGGACAATATTCGCAAGATGGCTAACAAAGAAAAGAGCTTATTGGCTCAAAGGGGTGGAATTGGCTTATCAAGTTGTTCTTGTGGCGTCTTTCATTCCTTGTTAAACCGAACTTATCACCATTCGGTGTGGCATTCAAACACCTTTGATTCCTATCATCTTTGATAGCGGGTCAAGGTCATTTTCTTTCTACCCTACTCGAAACTAACCTAAGAGCCTTGCTAAGATTTGGGTCAACAATCTTCTCTATTGTTGGTTCTTTTGTAACATCCTGAAAGTGGGCCTATGCATTTTTGGTTTAACTGTACGAAATGACATGTCTTATGTGTTATGAATGTATTTTGAACATTTTTGGAAACCTGGAAATGTATGGAAATGTTAAGTTCAAAGTGAACATTTTTGGAAACTAGGAAATGTAAGGAAATGATTTAGAAATGATTCAAAAGAGGAAAGTGAACATTTCTGGAAACTTGGAAATGTAAGGAAATGTCAAGTTTAAAGAGGGAAACGAAAATTTTTGGAAACTTGGAAATGTAAGGAAATGACTTAGAAAATGTCGAGTTTTAAAGTTTAAAAGAGGAAACTAAGGCAAGGTGGCCTTAAGAGAAAATGTAGGGAAAATATGACACACAAACGGACTTGGAAAAGTGGCCTGGAGATGCTACTTAGGGCCTCTGGAAATGGCGCCACATACAAGGGTATTGGGCCTAAGTTCGAGTCACATGGGAAGCAAATAAAAGAAATTTTATTTTGCTACAAGGAGCAGAGAGGTGGACGGCACATGGCTATAAATTAGGAGCTTTTATTCTTTTATAAATAGTGGATAAATAAGGGATTTATTTATCATTATTTTCAAGAGATAATTGTTGGATTAAATTCTTTTAATTTGAATAAAGAGATAAAGAGGAAAATAAGGGAGAAGTGATGGCCAAGTAAGGGACTTTGAGTTTAATAATTTCGGCTAAGTAAGGATAGTTGCTGAATTATCTTTTATTTTAAGTGATAACTAAAGGATAAAGTTATCAGATAGAGGAGTGGTGGCCAAGTAAGGGACTCCTTAGATGATAATTTCGGCTATAAAAGGAAGGAAGGAGGGCTACTCATCAATTTGTGCTTCCTCCTTTCTCTGCCGAATTCTTAGTGCTCTCTTCTCTTCTTTTCTTTCTTTTCTCAAGTCGAGATTAAGTAATTGTTGGAACCTAACCGAATATTTTCCTCTCCATTAGAAGCCATAGCCGAATCCTCCATCTTTATTCTTCCTTCTCTTTTCTTTCCAATCCATCAAAAGCTGAATCTTTGAGGGGCTTCAAGCATAGGTGCTGTCGATTTCTTCAAGAAAGGGATTCTTTTGGGATTATCAGAGTAGTCGACTAAAAGGAGGAGTATTCGGGATTTCTAAGATTAAGGTAAGACATGTGAATATTCGGCCAAAGGCCTTGATTTATGTTTTGATGATTAAGATTAAGTCTAACGTAAGGTTTTAGGGATTTTGACATTCCTAGTGAAACAAGGAACAGTTTCGGGATTTGTTGGTGTTCCAATCGGCAACAAGGTAAGAATACTAATCCTACTAGGATTTGGAGTTTTGGCCGAATGGCTTTTTATTAAGGTAATAAGTGATAAATCAATGTAGGGATTAAGGATCTAAGCATTAGATCAAGCTTTTCGGGATCTCAAGGAAATTTTAAGCGAATCAGTGTGTACCCCACACTAATTCTTAATATGTTTTATGGTGTGTTTAATTAAAATATGTGATATTAAGAATATGAAAGTGGCTAAGGTACCATGTTATGGTACTAAATACTGAATGCACGTTTCCTACTTCTACTAGGAATATGAAAAATGTTATTTGTAACATGAGAATATGATAAGAATGTGAACTCGGCATATTATGCATATTATTATATGGGGCATATGGTTTTGTTTTGAAAGGGGAAGTGAATGTGGTGACCTAAGACCACGAACACGGTGATCCAAGACCGTGATATCTCGAAAAGTGGTGACCTAAGACCACGGTAATCTAAAAGTGGTGACCTAAGACCACGATGATCACGGTGACCTAAGACCGCAGATTTGGAGTGTAGCGGAAGGAGGGTCGACTTAGTAGTCCCCACGATGTGATTTGGCAGTGCGGGGTGTGTAGCGGATGGACAACTAGGTTTGGGTTTGGGAATGCATCATACTTTGTATTCAATGTTTTGAATGTGTAATATGTGATATGCCTGATTCTATTATGATTTAGTGTCGTGTACACATTGAGTCTGTTTGACTCACCCGTTGGGAACATTTTTGAGCGATGAGCAGTGATGGACCTGACTGAGAACTTGTGGTGGCCATGCTCAACATGAAGTTTATATTTTGAGGACTCTTGAATTTATTTTAGTACTTTGAATTATTTTGGGAATTATTTGATGTAATAAGGCCATAAGGCCATAGCTGAATTACTTTACACTTATTTTTATTTATTATGATTATGAATTTTATCTATTAAAATTTAATTAAAATTTCTTTTAACCTAAACCCTAAATATTTTGTCACCTAAGATAAAAGGGATTTCAATATAAAACGAACCTGTTTTCAACACAAGCCCAACCCAAAACAATATTTTTCTTAAAATCACACAAGTTTTCCTAAGAACAAAAGAATTTTGAACCGGTTTACTTGAGGAACATACCAAATCTGGTCAAAGCTCGTGGGCCGGGTTTGGGGTGTTTCATCTTTCTTTTGGGCTTTAGCCGAATCCATTTTTACCCTATAGCCAATTCCACCCCTTTGAACCGATAAGCTCTTTTCTTTGTTAGCCATCTTGCGAATATTGTCCAAAGCCTTGGCACAACTTATCTTACCCAAATTCACGATCGACAATGAATACGACTCGAGTCCAATATAACTGAGCTCGTATCATTTGGTATTAGAGCTAGCTGAATTGAAGTAAGAATCAACATTCTCGACGCAACGGTTTTATAAAAAAATTCAAAAAAAAAAGATTTGTGAAAATTCAAGTGATATTCTAGTATATTTGTAAAAAAAAATTGATCAAAAAAAATTTATTGTCGAAATTTACTCCTACAAGTTATATTGCTGCTCAAAGTGTTCCATTATTTTTTCATATCATTCGGCCACACCTTTAGTAACCCACTTTGATCTATTTCTTTCCAGCCTACCCTGTAACACCCCAAACCCAGTCTATACGTTAAGACCAAATTTGACATGTCACACAAAATGAACATACACCTAGTCCTTTAAAGATTTAAAGAAATCGGTTTTTAAAAAAAAAACATTTTGACGTGGAGTTTATTGAATACTAAAGTTGCTTATTGAATCAACAATTTAAGTCGTAAGAGTTTATGAAACGAAACTTTGGAAAGTTTAATTTGAGAAAAAGAGTTTGAATGATAACTTTGGAAAAGTTTGAAGAATCAATGTTAAGAGAAAATTTTCCGAGTTAAAGTATTTAAGAATAAAATCTTTTATTTTTTTTTATGTCTATTTGAGAAAATGTTTATTTATGTTTTTAGAAAATATAATCCCTCTTGAAGTATTTAAAGCTATTTATAAAATCCATCAAACCTAAAGCAATATTAAAAATTTATCCGAAGGCCTTATTACATCTTAACTTAAAATAGTAAAATAATTAAAAGTACTTAAAAGAAATCCAAAATTCAAATAACCCATTATTTGTAGTATGGCCCCCATCGAGTTGTCCACAGCTCAAGTCTCCGTCACTGATCATTACCTGAGAAGAGTAAGGAAAAACGGGGTGAGTTACTTAGAACTCGAGTGTGTAAACCACTTACCATCGTCCCTTTGGGCCAAAATCCAATTTAGCATTTTTGGGCCAAAGCCCAATACAAATATAACATAATAGCATGTATTAAATGAATGTAATATGTAATTCCCAAACCAAACCTAATTTCCATCCACTACACACCACCCGTACCAACCAGCACACCTGTGGGGAGCTTTAGTCACCCACCCCGCCAACACACCAAAATAGGCATTAAGCCGTTTATCAATTTGTGGACAAGCCACCAGATTTACAGAATTTACATGGCATTTGCCATTTTTCAGATTTGTGGCAGAGCCACCAGAATTTTGTAGCAAAGCTACCAGAACTTCTCTTCGTCAATATCCCAACCCATGCAAATCATGTATATAATATGCATATTCATTTACAACAATCCATTCATATAATTATTACGAACAATATGGCCCATTATAAAAATTTCCACAATATGGCCCATATCACTTTTTTGGCCCATATACTAAATATCACATTTGGCCCGTATATCAAATATCACATTTGGCTCATATATCAAATATCACATTTGGCCCATATATCAAATATCACATTTAGCCCATTAAGGGTAATCTCATAATTTTTACAGTCTTAATACCGATTTCATAGTCTTTACCATTTTAGTAATAATTATGCCATTTTACCCGATGTCACTAACATGCGATTTAATCAAACGATTAACACGATATAATTATCTAACCCATGGAATACGGTGTGAGATTACACACCTGATTACGGTAAGCACTACACTTTCCTGATCATTGACACCTAAAAATATTTTTAACACTCGATTAGAACATTAACACTTATAGTAAATCTATTCTAAGATAAACGGTCTAGGATTTTTACCCTCGGAATCACAAATAACTATGATTTGCCGATTTTCCCCGGTTGACGGTCCACAACCCGTTGGAAAATCCCGAATAGCTAATGGCTCAGAACTGTGAACAACCTCGAATAGTTGATTCTCACCGGATGAGGGTCCATAACCCGGTGGAAAATCCTGGATTACCGAAATAGCCCTTCGTTTGAATCTAGAGGGGATCGCGAATCCGCTCCTTTTTCAATCACTATTCACCACTCCTTTTGATTCGATCTTGTTTGCCTCCATTGACAATTAAATATTAGTCCAAACTAATATTTTATAATTAAAAACGATTAGTCTTATGAGCGAAGTCGGCTTACCACAAAATCCTTACGTTCACAGGATGAAAATCGAACGGTAGAGTCCCTAAGATAAAAATTGGTTAATCACCCTATCTTTAATAAGTAATATGGAATCCTTGAAAGAAATCCTTACCTTAGATTTTTGGACCGAATCCTAATGATAACACGATGACTTCGGACACTCCAAGTTTCAGCCTTCCACTAAATTTTTATGATAGAGAAAAAGAGATTCGAATAAGATATGGTATGATGATGGTCTCAATCCAAAAAGGCCATCCCACAACAAAGTATAGATTCGGCACAATGGATAAGGTGAAATAAAAATACCAAAATGTTGAAACTAGCCACTTACCGATTGATCAAAGTGAAAGTAGAAAAAAAATGATTGAGAAAGAGATATGTGTGTGGTAGAAGATTCGGCTATGGTGGAAAAATTGAAGAGAGAATGATGTTTGAGATATTTTTTCAAGAAGAAAAAGAAGAAGAAAGGTATAAGAAAATAAGGTGTTTAGGTTTCGGTTCTTTTCAAGAATGGAAGATGAACAAAGAAGAAACTTTGAGACTAGTGTGCATACGGCAAAGAAGAAAAGAAGAGAAAAGAAAAATGGCCCTTCAAGGTTATGTGGTTTCGGCACCAAGAGGAAAAGGTTTGGGAGAATAAGCAATTAAGACCGAAATGGTCAAAAATGAAATGGCCAAAAAGAAAGCAAAAGTTTACCTATTGTTCAAGATACATTTGGCTAGAGAGAGGAAATTAGAGAGAAAAACTTTGAAGAGAAACACAAAAATGCCAAAATGCCAAAGTGACCAACTAGCACCTAAACCTTACCAAAAGCCATCAAAAATTCGGCCACCCCCCTCTAGCCCCTAAAACCGTCCAAGTACATGGCCAAAAGGTCAAAGTTTGGCCACCCCAAACTTTCCAAAACATCTCCCTTGTTTTAAGCCTTGCGTTCCCCCTACATACCTTTTCCATTTGATTCCCTTCCTTAAGTTAAAACTTGCCTTTTCTCTTAGCCACCTTACCATAAAAATAAAAGTCCAACTTACCATATGTACTAGGCTTGACCGACACTATGAGGAAGGAAAGCATAAAAATAAAATTCATGCACACCAAGGGATTCGAACTCCTTCCCGCAAGGAACACACATGGTGCCATATCCCCTTTACTAATTGCTCAGTTATGCTAACTTTTTACCACCTAATTACCTTAAGCTTTAAGGTCACTTATTCCATTTCCTTAAAGTACTAAATACCAAAAATTATTCCAAATCCAAAATAAATCCCGAGCCTTCTCAAAACTAAATAAACACACACATTGGATAATTAACTAGCTGAGTACTAAAATAATGTAACATATAAAAACTCAAATTTTAGGATGTTACATACCCACTACCCAACGTTATTCCTGCCCAAAACCGACAACTCTTTGCAACCGACCCACATCGACTACTTATAAGTCTATTTGGTCCCTTCGAGAACTTAGGGAAGCGGATTGAGTGGAAAAAAAAAGCCAATCGAGTGGATTTCTTTGTGAGAGAAAATTGTGAGGTTTTGTTGAGAGTGTCAAAATGACTCATAGTCCAGAAAGAAACTTGAACTAGGGAGGTGGATTTCGACCAGTAAGAAATATTGGAGGAGTTTCGGATCTTACATTACAAGCAATTATGCGAGAGATGGAGCGGTTATTCGATCGCAAGCTAGAGCCAATAGAAGACCGTCTATATCGAGTTGAAACCCAAGGACAACGCGAGGCAACTCCGGAAGTTACAAGGCGAGGGCGAGAGCGTTCGAATAACGATCTTGATGAAGTAAGTGAAGCCGAGAGTGAGCCTTCATCTGTTCGTAGCATACAATAACGAGGCCAACAGAATTGGGGCAATAGAGATCGAGATTGACCTGATGATAATCTTAAAAACATCAAGATGTCGATACCCCCGTTCCAAGGAAAGAATGACCCTGAAGCCTACTTAGAGTGGGAGAAGAAGATTGAGTTAGTCTTCGAATGCCATAATTATTCGGAGAGTAAGAAGGTCAAACTTGCGGTAATTGAGTTCTCAGACTATGCCATAGTATGGTGGGACCAACTCATGACAAGTCGAAGAAGAAATGGAGAAAGGCCTATCTCAACTTGGGCCGAAATGAAGGCTGTCATGAGGAAGCAATTTATTCCTTCCTACTATCACCGAGATCTCTATCAACGCTTGCAAAGCCTCACCCAAGGTAATAAGAACGTTGAAGACTACTATAAAGAGATGGAGATAGCAATGATCCAGGATGACATTGAGGAGGACCGGGAAGCGACAATGGCTAGATTTCTAGCAGGGCTAAACTGGGACATCGCTAACATAGTGGAACTACAACACTACGTTGAAGTAATGGACATGGTCCATATGGCTATCAAAGTAGAAAAGCAACTCAAACAAAAGGGAGTCAACCGATCTTATTCTACTCCTTCAAACACACGATGGAGCCAGGGAGCCAATAAGACCCCAATTCGAGCCAAAGATCCTGTAGCACCAACCAAGTCCAATCCAACCATGGGCGAGACAAGCAAGAATAAGAATGAACCTGTCCCAAACCGGACAAGGGACATTAAATGCTTCAAATGTCAAGGACGGGGCCATATAGCTAGCCAATGCCCCAATCGACGAGTGATGGTGATCAAGGCTGACGGCGAGATTGAGTCCGAGGAGGAAGGTGAGAACGAGCCTGAAGCACCAACTGATGAAGATGAAAGCTTGGAGTTTCCCCTTGAAGGAGAAATCTTGGTAGTGAAAAGGAGTCTTAGCATCCAAAGCGCGGAAACTGAACAGCAACGAGAGAACATCTTCCACACTCGATGCCACATTCAAGGCAAGGTGTGCAGCATGATAATTAACGGAGGGAGCTGCACCAATGTCGCAAGTAGTATGTTGGTGGAAAAGCTAGGGTTAACCACGACTAAGCATCCAACTCCGTACAAGTTGCAATGGTTGAATGACGGAGGCGAACTTAAGGTAACTAAACAAACCGTGGTTGCTTTTTCTATTGGGAAGTACCAAGATGAAGTTGTCTGCGATGTGGTGCCAATGCATGCGGGACATCTTCTTTTGGGGCGACCATGGCAGTTCGACAAACGTGTGATTCATGACGGGTATACGAACCGGTACACGTTCAAACACTTAAGAAAAAATCTAACATTAGCCCCTCTTACCCCTAAACAAGTGTATCAAGATCAGTTGAAATTAAAAGAATCAATTGAAAAGGCAAAAGAAAAAGAACAAGAAAAAAAGATTGAAAAATAAAAAGAAAAGAAAAATGAGAGAAGAAAAGGAAAGAGTGAGCGAGTGGAGGTAAAATCCCAAGAAGAAAAAGAAAGTGCAAAAGAAAATGAGAAAGGAAAAATGAGCGTATTTGCAAGAAGAAGAGAAGTGAGGAAATCCTTGTTGATGCGCCAACCTGTACTTGTACTCATGTACAAGGAATGTTTAATTCATACTAACGAGTTTGATTCTTCTGTACCTTCTTCTGTTGTTTCCTTGCTTTAGAAGTTCGAGGACGTTTTTCCGGAAGAAGTGCCGAGTAGGTTGCCTCCCCTCTAAGGTATTGAACACCAAATAGATTCTGTTCCCGGAGCCACAATTCTGAACCGCCCAGCTATCGAAGCAATCCCAAGGAAACCAAGGAGTTGCAACGACAAGTAGCGGACCTAATGGAGAAAGTCTACATCCGCGAGAGTTTAAGTCCATGTGCGGTACCTGTATTGCTAGTGCCCAAGAAGGATGGTTCATGGAGAATATGCGTGGATTGTCGAGCCATCAATAAGATTACTATTAAGTACCGGCATCCCATCTCGAGGCTCGATGACATGCTAGACGAACTCAGCAGTGCTAAACTATTTTCTAAGATTGACTTGAAAAGCGGGTATCATCAAATTCGTATGCGGGAGGGGGACGAGTGGAAAACGACCTTTAAAACCAAATATGGTTTGTATGAGTGGCTTGTGATGCCATTCGGCCTCACCAATGCCCCAAGCACCTTCATGCGGCTAATGAACCATGTCTTAAGGGCTTTTATAGGACGTTTTTGCGTAGTTTACTTTGATGATATTTTAATTTACAGTAAATGTTTATCTGATCACTTAGAACATTTGCATGTTGTTTTGGAAGTTTTAAGAAAGGAAGTGTTGTATGCGAACCTTAAGAAGTGTAGTTTCTGTACTGACAAGGTTATTTTTCTTGGTTTTGTAGTGAGCGCAGATGGCCTCGAAGTAGATCAAGACAAAGTTAAGGCGATCCGAGAGTGGTCGCGCCCGACTAACGTTAGCCAAGTGAGAAGTTTTCACAGTCTTGCGAGCTTCTATAGGAGGTTTGTGCCAAATTTCAGTACCATTGCTGCTCCATTGACCGGTATCATTAAAAAGAAATTTCCTTTCACTTGGGGTGATGAACAAGAAACTGCTTTTATTAAAATTAAAGATTGTTTGACTAATGCTCCCCTTTTGTGTTTACCGGATTTTAACAAAACCTTCGAGGTGGAGTGTGATGCTTCTGGCATAGGTATAGGTGTGGTTTTAATGCAAGATGGGCGTCCAATAACTTATTTCAGTGAGAAACTAAATGGGGTGACGCTTAACTATCCCACCTACGATAAGGAAATGTATGCTTTGATACGAGCGTTGGAGACATCGCAACGCTACCTTTGGCCTAAAGAGTTTGTAATACACACAGACCACGAAGCTCTAAGCATTTGAGAGGACAAACCAAACTTAACAAACGACACGCCAAATGGGTTGAATTCCTAGAATCTTTTCTGTATGTAATCAAATACAAACAAGGTAAGGAAAACATTGTGGCAGATGCGCTATCACGAAGGTATGCTCTTCTAAACTATTTGGATGTTAAGTTGCTTGGTTTTACTTATCTGAAAGAGTTATATGCTAACGATTCTAATTTTGGAGAGATTTACAAGCTTTGTGAACGAGGTGTGTATGATAGGTATTTTCGATAAGATGGGTTTCTCTTCAGAGAAAACAAATTGTTCATACCCCAAGGATCGACTAGAGATGTGTTGATTCAAGAAGCTCATAGCGGGGGATTGATGGGTCACTTTGGCATAGCTAAGACCCTAGCTGTTCTACAAGAGCACTTTTATTGGCCGAAGATGAAACGAGACGTGGCCAAGGTTTGTGAGTGTTGCATTGCTTGCAAGAAGGCAAAATCAAGGATCCAACCGCACAGACTGTACACTCCATTGCCAATTCCGGAGGCGCCATGGATGGACATCTCCATGGATTTCATCCTGGGGCTTCCTAGAACACGGACTGGCAAAGATTCAATTTTTGTTGTAGTAGATCGATTCTCAAAGATGGCTCATTTCATTGCGTGTAATAAAACTGACGACGCTTTAAATGTTGCTAACCTTTTCTTTAGGGAGATCATCTGACTACATGGCGTGCCCAGAACCATCATTTCGGATCGATACACGAAATTCCTCAGTCACTTTTGGAGGACTTTGTGGGGAAAGCTTGGCACTAAGCTGCTGTTTTCAACAACGTGCCATCCCCAAATCGACGGCCAAACAGAGGTCGTTAATCGAGTTTTATCTACGCTCTTAAGAGTGATCATTCGGAAAAACCTAAAGACTTGGGAGGAATGTCTACCCCACATCGAATTCGCATACAATCGATCGGTGCATTCGGCTACCAAGTATTCGCCATTCGAGGTAGTTCACGATTTTAATCCCCTAACTCCATTAGATTTGTTGCCTTTACCTTCTGATCATTTGGTGCATGTAGACGGAAAGAAAAAGGCTGAGTTTGTGAAACACTTACACCAAAGAGTTAGGAATAATATTGAAAGAAGGACCGAGCAATATGCTCGTAAAGTTAACAATGGACTTAAATGAGTCACGTTCAAACCCGGAGATTGGGTTTGGATACACATGCGCAAGGAGAGATTTCCAATTCAAAGGCGGTCCAAGCTCTTGCCAAGAGGCGACGGTCCTTTTCAAGTTCTTGAAAAGATTAATGATAACGCTTACAAGCTTGACTTGCCTGGTGAGTATGGGGTTAGTGCTACCTTTAATGTCTCTGACTTATCCCCTTTTGATGTAGGAGACGATTTGGGGACAAATCGCTTCGAAGAAGGGGGAATGATGCGGCCCTAGCTCGGGATGCTGTTGCCAAACCTATCGAGCTGCCAAAAGGACCAATCACTTGGTCTCATGCTAAGAAGTTCCAAGACGCATTAGCTAGCTTTGTCAACCAAGCTTGGGGAAAGCAAGTACCTGAACCCGTCGAGACCAGCCCCTTAGGCGTCCCTTGCAGCTTATTACATGCTGAATTTTAGTTTACTTAATTTACATTTAATTATTTTGCTGCTAGAATAAAATTGTTTATTTAGTTTAAGTAATTAATTAATTTAGTTAAACTAATTAAATATGTTTTGAACTATTTAAGTTGTCTTAAATTTGTTGGGCATTAAAATCATTAAATTCGGCTGAACCATTTCAGCCATTTAATTGGTCTCAAGCTTAATTAAGTTGTCTCAATTATTACAGCTATTTAATTTGTCATAAGTTCAATTAAGTTGTCTTAATCATTACAACCATTTAAAATGTCCAAAATTAAGACACATTAATTGAACTTAATTATGGTGTAATGACCGAATTTATTTTGGTTATTTTTCAGGTGTCCATTCGGCTGGAAGAATTAAATGAAATGTAACATCCTAAAATTTGGAATTTTATGTGTTGCATTATTTTTGGTGTTAAGCTAGTTAGATTATTAATTGTGCATGTTTAGGAGGTCCTGAGAAGGCTCGAGGTTTATTTGGACCTAGTAAAAAATTTTGGCATTTAGCACTTTAAGGAGATAGGGTAAGTGACCTTAAAGCTTATGGAAATAATTGAGTAAATAGCTAGCATAAATGAGCTATTGGTAGAAAGGATATGGCGCCACATGATGTACCTTGAGGGAAGAGGTTCAAATCCCATTATGTGTAAATTTTTGATTTATATTTTTGCACTCTTTCCTTAAGTGTCGACCAAGAAGTATATATGGCAAGTTGGACTTCTTTATTTTTGGTAAGGTGGCTAAGAAATAAGGAAAGGTTGAGGTTGGGGAAAGGAATCAAAAGAATAAGGCAAGTAAGGGGAACATGTGGCTTATTTCATGGAGATTGTTTTGGAAAGTTTGGGTGGCCAAACTTTTGTCCTTTAGGGGCATGAATGTGATACGATCGTCTCGGGGTGAGTCGAGTCGTATGTGAAGTTGCCCAATCATCTACGAGGAGTAATTGAAAAGTTGTCTGGAAATAGGTGAAATAGGGTTAAAATTGCGGAAGCTGATCAGAAAGGTTAATATTTGGATGGAAGATGGAGATAGGTTCGGTTAGGAAGCAAACAAGGAAGATGAATATAGTGGATGGACTTGGTTTTAATAGAAATAATCAAAAGGATATATATTAAGATAGTTGGTGGAGATGGATAGAAGAATTTAAACAAAGAATCGATTCAACACTAGGAAAGTGTCACCCCGGGTTCTATATTTGTTTAAGATGGAAAATGGAAGTCGATGATGGACCAAGACCTGTTATCTATAACGATAATAACCTATGGTATAAATTGATGGATGAGAAAGCATTGACGCCACAAGCAACGCTTGATAAGTCGAGAATCGATACTCAAATCGAAAGATAGAGAGGAGAAAATCTCACTCGAAGAACAAAGTTCATAAAATATATTCAAGGATCAAAAGTTCTCCCTACAATATGTGATTACATGTATATATAGTATCAAATGAAACTAGTTGAATGGTCACTTTTAATGAGGCTAATAATGATTTCAAATGAAGAGTCTCAACTTTTGGAATTCTAGCCATGTAACTCCCATCTTCAATGTGTTTAACTTTTCAATTAAATTGCTTGTCAAAATCCTTTGAATTCTTCATGATCAACCGAAAAGTCACCAACCAAATAAAGAGTCTCAACCTTTGAAATTCTTGGATCAATTAACTCCTCTCTTTAAGATGCTTTAATCAGCTGATTCAATGCCCTTGAATGCTTTGAAAATGTCTCTTGGTTTCTCCTTTGGCTTAGCTGAATAGACTCCAAAAACTTAATGAAGTTTTTAAAGTATGAATTGACCATTAAAGTAGCAAAAACGTTTGGAGTAGTAGAAGGGTGGCTACTGAAATTTAAAGGAAGTGTAATGCTCCTTTAAACTCTTTTTATTGATGTTTAAAGCCTCTTTTTATAATAGCCCCCTCTTTTTGTAACCGAAATCACTTGAAAAGCCACCTTATTGAAGGTGTAACAGCCTTTAAATTTAATGGTTGTGTAACATCCCAAAGTTGGGCCTAGTAGGATTGGGCCCAATGGGCCTTGGGCGTAGTAGCGTTTAAAATTTTTGAGAACAAGAGAACGGCTTGTTGGACCTATTAGGTGAGTGATTTTCGAAGGTTAGGGGGCTTCTATGAAATCCCGGGATTAAAGTTGAGCTTTAGGAAAATTTTGGTTTTAGGTGAAAAAAACCCTGGGAGTTGGTAGGTAGGCTTTAAGAATAAAATGTGGAGAAAAATGACACAAGTGGAGTGTGTGGTGTAGTGGCAAAGTGACGCCACATAAGAGACAAGGGGGTGACGCCACAAGGAAGGAAGGAGGTCCAAGGTTCAAGTCTTGGCTCTTGCATTTTGGTTTTCTTTTTAAATGGACTTTAGAATTTGGCTATAGATTTATAATTAGTTGCGCATGGTAAGACACAAGAGGAGCTTGTGGCTTGGTGGCAAGTGGCGTGTTGAACTATTGAAGGGAGCCTGGGTTTGAATCTCATGAAAAGCAAGGGAGTATTTATTTTGCGAATTGGACGGCAAGAGTTTGAGTTGGATTTAAACTCTACTGACGAGGAGATCCCACATCGGAATGATACAAAGAATGAAGGTGAGAAGCTAGCTATATATAGAGCATTCTATGATAGGAGGAAGGATACCTTGGAGGGCGTTTGGGCATAGGAGTGGTCGGAGCGCGGATTAGCACCAGATTCCTATCAGGTGTGTAACTCTCTCTACTCTAGTTGTAGAGCGGCAAATGCCGAAGTGCCGGTCACGGCAATAGTAGCCACATGAGCGTGTGAACGCACGTGTGGGGCTTCGACGCGATAGTTGAGGCCATCAGTAGTATTCTTGTGGGTTGAGGCTGCTTGGGCCACGATGGGCCCAATTGAATAAAATGTATGACGGTGTAGTATAGAGTGAACTAGACTAGGTGAATCTCATATACGTGGCTAGATTTGTGTTAGGTGGGCCACACAAGCGTGTGGGCCCGAATGGGCCAAAATCGGGTTTTAGGCCCAATAGTCCGGTATGACCAGAAATGGTAGTTGAGTCGCTCAAGGCGACATTAGGTCTTTGGGAAGGCCATTGCAGGTGCAAAATTACAGAAATACCTTTGGTTTACAAAATTACTAAAATACCCTTGGTTTACAAAATTACTAAAATACCCTTGGTTTACAAAATTACTGAAATACCTTTGGTTTACAAAATTACTAAAATACCCTTGGTTTACAAAATTACTAAAATACCCTTGGTTTAAAAAATTACTAAAATACCTTGGTTTACAAAATTACCGAAATACCCCTTATTTGTGAAATTACTAAAATACCCCCGATTTGCAAAATTACCAAAATACCCTCGATTTGCGAAATTACCAAAATACCCTCAATTTACAAAATTTCTAAAATACCCCCGGTTTGCAAAATTACCAAAATACCCTCGATTTGCAAAATTACCAAAATACCCTCGATTTGCGAAATTACCAGAATACCCCCGATTTGCAAAATACCAAAATACCCCCGATTTGTGAAATTACTAAAATACCCCCAAGGGGTGAAATTACCGTTTTACCCCTAAACGACAAAATGACCGTTGTACCCTTGTGGTAGTACTAGCGTTGTATGTGTTAATTGTATGATTGATTATGTTTGAGATGCGTTGCATACATGGATTGGTTATGAGTAGAATTACCGAACTACCCCTGTAGGGTAGAATTACCGAAATACCATTATAGGGTAAAATGACTGATTTGCCCTTGTAGGTAAATGATCGACTTGTGTAATGAGTGGACTAATTTGGCTGTGGTTGTATGACTGATATGCTTTTATTACATGTTTGAATAATTGTTACTGAGCATGGCCATTTTGCATACACGTGTAATGATTGAGCATGACATACACGAC
Source organism: Gossypium sturtianum (assembly GCA_025698515.1). Lineage (NCBI taxonomy): Eukaryota > Viridiplantae > Streptophyta > Magnoliopsida > Malvales > Malvaceae > Gossypium > Gossypium sturtianum. Next base: position 94,882,459 of record CM046949.1, read on the forward strand.
ATATTGCATGGGGTTGGGATTATTAATACGGAGGAAGTGCTAATAGGATCGCATGGTCGCTTGACGACTGTGGATCCACCGAAGGCTTTATAGCCACCGTAGGCTTTTTAGCCACCGAGCAGCCATGCTGCACCGATAATGTTACCGAGGGTGTGTGCATTAATATGGGCCGTCACGTAATTATGGGCTTTGTGCCAATACTGAAGGCTTTGTCTTTGATATTATGGCTTTGTGCCAATCGTATTTCTACCGTGGCTATGTGCCTAACTTATATATCGATGACTCGTGTCGATCATATTTACCCAAGGTGTGTGTGCCGATTATATTACCGTCATTGATGGCTATGTGCCAAATATAATCTGATCCTTGATGGCTTTGTGCCAATTGTAATACCGCTCACTGAAGGCTTTTTAGCCACCGAGAAGCGGCTATCTTTGCATCGATAAGTTAGTGCCGCAACCAGGTGCTACATAAGGAGTGTAGGGATGGGTGGGTCGATTAAATCCCCACAGGAGTGTAGGGTTGGACGAGGAGACGGAGTGCGGGGTTGGTATGGGCATTAACGCATTGCATATCCGGATTATATTATTGAGATGGGCTTAGGCCCCGATTTATATGTATGACATGTGACATTTGACTTGGGTTAAGGCCCAAAGAGAGGCTATTTTGGGCTAATGCCCAATTGCCATAGATTACTTTAATGGGCTTGGGCCCGAATTATTTTTATGCATGTTCTTCTGCGATGAGGGTGTACACACATTGAGTTTTGTAAACTCACCCCTCTTTTTATTAAATGTTTCAGGTAATTCCCAGCGATAGAGGATTGGGAGCCGTGGAGGACTCGGGGTGGCTATACATAGGAGATACTACTCGTGAAATTTAGTAATTTCTATTTCTACCTTATTTTAAGATTATTTATTTTGGGTTAATATTTTGTAATAAGGCCATTGGTTTATTTTTCTAGGTTTTCATTTATAAGCTGTTAAACTTATAAATACGGGGTTTTCTTAAAACATTAGCAATCGTTTTCTAAAATATCATGTTTATGCAACGATGCAAGTTCAACTTTCATAACAAAGCAGTTTTTCAAAATAATAACAACTTTTAAGCGGTCATTTAGCAAATCACGTTTTTCTCAAACAAACAACGAACTCGGAGTTCAAAAATGCGAAAACTTTTCTAAACAATTGCTTAGCTTTTCAACTTCCTTCAATGTGACACGCTGATTCGGGCCTAACTTCTAGGCGGGTTTGGGTGTTACAATTATAATATCGAGCACAGGTTGCAAAACTAATTTGTGGAATGGGTTGAAAATGTTTTTAGATTTATTTGAAATTTTTTTAAAAAAGTATCTTTATTGGAAGTATGGCACCCGAGTCTCGGCACCAAATCAGTAAGTCCCCTTACTTATTATATGCTATAATGGTGTATTTATTACGTGTATGTTTTGGATGTGATGTTTGAATGAAAATTTTTATGTATGAGTGTTAAATATCATTTTATACAGTATTAGATATTTGGTTGTGTGAAGAGGTTGCAAGCTTAAGTTAGAAAGTGTATTCTTGTTTTAGAATCAGAGTGTGCAGCGTGAGTGTAGTGTTGTAGGTTAGGATGTGCGACTGTTTCTATAGCTAAAAATTTTGAGGACGAAATTTCTTTAAGGAGGGTAGATTTGTAACATCCCAAAGTTGGGCCTAGTATGATTGGGCCTAATGGGCCTTGGGCGTAGTAGCGTTTAAAATTTTTGAGAACAAGAGAATGGCTTGTTGGACCTATTAGGTGAGTGATTTTGGAAGGTTAGGGGGCTTCTATGAAGTCCCAGGATTAAACTTGAGCTTTAGGAAAATTTTGGTTTTAGGTGAAAAAAACCTTGGGAGTTGGTAGGTAGGCTTTAAGAAATAAATGTGGAGAAAAATGACACAAGTGGAGTGTGTGGTGTAGTGGCAAAGTGACGCCACATAAGAGACAAGGGGTGGCATACAAGGAAGGAAGGAGGTCCAAGGTTCAAGTCTTGGCTCTTGCATTTTGGTTTTCTTTTTAAATGGACTTTAGAATTTGGCTATAGATTTATATTTAGTTGCGCATGGTAAGACACAAGAGGAGCTTGTGGCTTGGTGGCAAGTGGCGTGTTGAACTATTGAAGGGAGCACAGGTTTGAATCTCATGAAAAGCAAGGGAGTATTTATTTTACGAATTGGACTGGCAAGAGTTTGAGTTGGATTTAAACTCTACTGACGAGGGATCCCACATAAAAAGATACAAAGAAGGAAGGTGAGCAGCTAGCTATATATAGAGCATTCTATGATAGGAGGAAGGATACCTTGGAGGCGTTTGGGCACGAGGAGTGGTCGAACGCGGATTTAGCACACGATTCCTATCGGTGTGTAACTCTCTCTACTCTAGTTGTAGAGCGGCAAATGTCGGAAATCTTGGTCACGACAATAGTAGCCACACGAGCATGTGAGCATGCGTGTGGGGCTTCGACAGCGATAGTTGAGGCCATCGTGTAGTATTCTTGTGGGTTGAAATTTTGCTTGGGCCATGATGGGTGAAATGGGCCCAATTGGCCCGTGGGCTCAATTGAATAAAATGTATGATGGTGTAGTATATAGTGAACTAGACTAGGTGAATCTCATATACGTGGCTAGATTTGTGTTAGGTGGGCCACACGAGTGAGTGGGCCCGAATGGGCCGAAATCGAGTTTTAGGCCCAATAGTCTAGTACGACCAGAAATGGTAGTTGAGTCGCTCGAGGCGACATTAGGTCTTTGGAAAGGCCATTGCAGGTGCGAAATTACTGAAATACCTTTGGTTTACAAAATTACTAAAATACCCTTGGTTTATAAAATTACTGAAATACTCTTGGTTTACAAAATTATCAAAATACCCCTGGTTTGCGAAATTACTAAAATACCCCTTGATTTGTAAAATTATCAAAATACCCCTGATTTGTGAAATTACCAAAATACCCCTAATTTGCAAAATTACTAAATACCCCCGGTTTGCAAAATTACCAAAATACCCCCGATTTGCAAAATTACCAAAATACCCTCGATTTGCGAAATTACCAAAATACCCCCGGTTTACAAAATTACCAAAATACCCCCGATTTGTGAAATTACTGAAATACCCCCAAGGGGTGAAATTACCGTTTTACCCCTAAACGACAAAATGACTGTTGTACCCTCGTGGTAGTACTAGCGTTGTATGTGTTAATTGTATGATTGATTATGTTTGAGATCGTTGCATACATGGATTGGTTATGAGTAGAATTGCAGAACTACCCACTGTAGGGTAGAATTATCGAAATACCCTTATAGGGTAAAATGGTGATTTGCCCTTGTAGGTAAATGATCGACTTGTGCAATGAGTGGACTAATTTGGCTGTGGTTGTATGGTGATATGCTTTTATTACATGTTTAAATAATTGTTCTTGAGCATGGCCATTTTGCATACACGTGTAATGATTGAGCATGACATACCACGACATATTGCATGGGGTTGGGATTATTAATACGGAGGAAGTGCTAATAGGATTGCATGGTCGCTTGACATTTGTGGATCCACCGAAGGCTTTATAGACACCGAGCTTTTTAGCCACCGAAGCGACCATCTTTGCACCGATAATGTTACCGAAGGCGTGTGTGCCATTAATATGGGCTTCGTGCGTAATTATGGGCTTTGTGCCAATCAGAAGGCTTTGTGCCGATATTATGGCTTTATGCCAATCGTATTTACCGTGGCTATGTGCCTAACTTATATATCGATGACTACGTGTCGATCATATTTACCCAAAGTAATTTGTGTGTGCCGATTATATTACCGTCGTCGATGGCTATGTGCCAAATATAATCTGATCCTTGATGGCTTTGTGCCAATTGTAATACCGCCATCGAAGGCTTTTTACCCACCGAAAGCAAGCGGCTATCTTGCACCGATAAGTTAGTGCCGCAACCGGTGCTACATAAGGAGTGTAGGGATGGGTGGGTCGATTAAATCCCACGAGAGTGTAGGGTTGGACGGAGGCGGAGTGCGGGGTTGGTATGGGCATTAACGCATTGCATATCTGGATTATATTACTGAGATGGGCTTAGGCCCCGATTTATATGTATGACATGTGACATTTGACTTGGGTTAAGGCCCAACCGAGGCTATTTTGGGCTAATGCCCAATTGCCACCGTTACTTTAATGGGCTTGGGCCCGAATTATTTTGATGCATGTTCTTACTGATGAGGGTGTACACACTGAGTTTTCGTAAACTCACCCCCTCTTTTTATTAAATGTTTCAGGTAAGTCCCAGCAATAGAGGATTGGGAGCCGTGGAGGACTCGGGGTGGCTATACATCGGAGATACTACTCGTGAAATTTAGTAATTTCTATTTTTACCTTATTTTAAGATTATTTATTTTGGGTTAATATTTTGTAATAAGGCCATTGGTTTATTTTTTCTAGGTTTTCATTTATAACTGTTAAACTTATAAATACGGGGTTTTCTTAAAACATTAGCAATCGTTTTCTAAAATATCATGTTTACGCAACGATGCAAGTTCAACTTTCATAATAAAATAGTTTTTCAAAATAATAACAACTTTTAAACGATCATTTAGCAAATCGCATTTTTCTCAAACAAACAACGAACTCGGAGTTCAAAAATCCGATAAAACTTTTCTAAACAATTGCTTAGCTTTTCAGCTTCCTTCAATGTGACACGCCAGATTCGGGCCTAACTTCTAGGCCGAGTTTGGGGTGTTACAGGTTGTAAGCTGAAAAATCACCTACAATTAACACATGTAACCGACATATTAAACACATTTATTCATTGATTAAACCTAAAACAAAGTAACAACTAACTTAAATAAATGAACTAAACCTTAAGCATCATTTATTCCAGCAGCTAGACTTAAATAAATGAACTAACACTTAAGCATCATTTATTCCAGCAACTAGTTTAATTAAGAAAAACATTATTAAATGAACTAGAAATAAAGACTTCAATTAATGCGACAACTAGTTAATTTATGGAAGCGAATTAAATTAACTTAAACTCATACTTCATTAAAACATCCTAGTAACTAGATTAATTAATAAGCCTCTTATTAAACACAACTTATTTAATTAAACTAAACACCTTTATTTAAAGCTAATATTTAATTTAAAAGTTTGTATTCAGCAAATTAAAAATGCATGAATTAAATCAAGCTAAACACAAACTAAATGAGGCTGAATGTGAACTTAAACCAATCTCAATGAGTGAGATGAACTCATGTGAACTGAACCACATAGAAAAGGAGTTTAATTGAGCTAAAAATGAGCTGGAATCAGCTTCATTTTGCACTTTGGCCCCTCAGCTTAGGCCACTCTCGATGGCGTTGGAAAGAGTCGAACCATGATGCGACCAGGATCGCATCATACCCCCCTCTTGAAAGCGATTCGTCCTCGAATCGAGCCGATGGTTCTCTCGAACAGAATTCCTTTTGATCAGCTTTCCTCGATCAAACGGGGAGAATGGTAATCGAGATACCTATGAAATATAACCAAAAGTTAGCAAGAATTGTGTCAAACAAACTTGCAATCGAAATATGAACAAAACAAAACGAATAGATCAAACACAAACGGGCATATTCGCATTATCATACAAAAGGAACAAAGCCTTATCAAATATTTGAATCTGAATTGGATAGGTTTCATGGTATGCATACAATTCAAATGGATTCCACAAATCAAAATCAACATGTGAGTAACACATCAAATGATAGATATGTTCATCACAAGTAGATAGATGAGAAAATGCATATGGCACTCGAAAGTGAACATCCAAATCTTGCGTTGAACGACATATGTAATCACTCGCACATGAACAAAAATTATTAAACACAAGATTCCTTTTGTCAACAAGTAGACCATCATTAAGCAGGATAGGGCGTTCAAACATTTCATGATCTAAATAATGAAAATCAGCATCATGTGTTCTATCAACAATCGGAGAGAACAAAGTCATCTCAAAATTTTTACATGGATCACACATGTGAAGCAATATGGATTCTTTCACACGAAAATTATCAAAATTATCAAATTCAAGAATCTGTCATCATTCAACGAAAGCAGATAGATCACAAGCAGGCAAAATAGAGCGATTAATCATAACATGATCTAAATGTTTTATAAAAACTAGTTCATCAACGCATAAAGCTCGTCACTTTTCAAAAAGATCACAAAGGTGTCAACAAGTTCAGAAGACTTACCTTTATAGTTAGAAAGAAAAGATCAGTCTTACAGTGGTCAAGTAATACAAACCTTCTCTCTTTGGAAAGATAATGCGAGTGAAGCCTCGCATTTGATTGACATTTTCAAATGGAATGTGAATTTCAAGTGCAACCATAGAATTTGTTTAAGGAGCGAATAAAAATTGAACACAAAATGGGCAAATTTCGTAACCTTAATCAAAAACCAAGTATCAAAATGATTGTAATTCTTTAAGCACAATTGTCGTTGCTTGATTTTCCAACAAGGCATACCAAATGATACAAAACATTGTCTGGTTTAAAGACATGATTTTGATTATTAAACTCAAGATGTGACAAGGGTTTAGAAACATCAAACATGTTAAACCAATAAGATTTATGCACATTCAAGATCGAGCAATCAAAACTCTTTATATGTTTCAAAGCGATTTACAAAAACTCAAAGTTTCCAGTATTAGACAATGAACCGATTTCGTAATAACCACAATCAAACAAGTTGGGATTAAGAGAAAATTCATCGTCATACTTACTTGAGTCTTGCACTCGTCGAATAGATGTTACTCCACCTTCACACTTAGCAGCACAATGAGATGAACTCGTCTTACCATCATTTAGAACATCAAAATTAATCAAAGAATGGTCATAGATGAAGCTATCCACATGATCACAATTATTCGAAAAATTTGGTGGAGAATGAAACTCTTCAAAAATCTTACCTTCCTTACCTTAGGCTCGCGTGATTCAATCTTACCTTTTTCAACCAAAAAAAACGTCGCTCATCGGGAAGGTATTGGAGTTAGTAGTTATCGCTTGGTTCTTGAAAACTGAAATGAAGAAGCAGAAGAAGAGAAAACTTTAAATGGGTTAGTTGAAAATTCACTCTCGTTTTCTCTTTCGTTCTTTCTCTCGTTTCTTTTTCTATCTCAATTTCTTTTCTTTCTTTTTCAATCTTATTTTCTTCATTTCCTTTTTCACGCTCATTTTCTCTTTCATCTTCTTTTTGTTCTCTCTCATTTTATTTTATTTCTTTTTCAACTTTTTCATTTTCTTCTTCTTTTTTCTCATTTTTATTTTCTTTTCTCTCGAACTCTTTTTCAAGTTCTTTTTCATTACAACAAGGGGATGATTCAAAAGAATTGAAAAGAGAAAATTTTGACTCAAGGATCAAGGAAATATTTTCGTAGATGTCACGATCGATGCTTCGTGAAAAATCCTTTGTGCTCATCATCTTTGGTTCATAAGACGAGTAACTCGTACTTTCTTCTTGTTCATCACCATAGTAGGCTTCAAACTTTACTTTGCTCACCTTGAATCCTTCGTCGAATAAGAATCACGATTTGAACTACTTCGAGAATGATCTTTCGTGGATGAATTCTTCGACGCATATGAACCACGTTCACTTCTTCGTAAAGTTTTCTCCGTGGATGGATATGTTGAAGCTTGTGAAGAAGAAATCATACCTTCTCGATGGTAATCACGAGAGGTCTCACATTTGCAGTTTGATTCATACCATCTCGAACTTCTATATGAACCGTAATCTCGGTCGAAATCTCTTCTTGAATGATCTTCAAAAGTGTGTCTTCGAGATGACCTTGACTCCATTCTTCGACTTGAATAAAGTTGTTCTTGTTGGTCTCGTTCCTCGATTCGATCCAACCGCTTATGTAACTTGTCAAACCTGGCATTCATGACTTTTCGCATCCCGTTCAACAAGTATTGGTAATCAGATTCTGTCAATGCTTCTTGATTCATGTTTATTTTCTAAAAAGAAAGATTGTCAAAAAGAATAAAACAGAAAATTAAATCCTCACCACAAAATTCTCACAAGTCACTCGCAAAGAAAAATTGCTCACACTCGTGTTTCACTCGAATATGGCTTTTTCTCTAATGTAGCACTCGTGCCTTTTACCGTTCTTTCTTGCTCTCGCAACTTCGTACTTCGTTTCAAAAGACTTATTACGGCTTGAGGGTCGGCTTCAAAATTGGTTAACAAATGTTTGACGTTGGGTTTCGGGTAGACTAAAAGAAAGAAAAGGCAAATGGAGTAAGGGTGGATGGCGTTGGGTGAAAAGAGAAAATACCAAATGATGGTAGAAATTATTTTTTTTGATGATCGGGGTAGGTAGATGAGACTAGAATGGTAGCTTTGAGGTCGGAAATAGGGTAGAAGAAATGAAACACAACTTGCAATCTTTTCAAAAAAAATTCCACAAACTTTTTTTTTCACTCGTATTTTTTTCTCTTTTTTTAATTTTTTTTTTCAAATTTTTTTTCACCAAATGCAAAAAGATGAGTACAAAAGAAATGAAATATAACCTTTTTTTTCAATTTTTTTATTTTTTTACGAACCTATTACCGACTTCTCGTTCGTTGTCAAAACTCCTTGTTTTATAGCTCTGATACCAAATGATACGATCCGTCTCGGGGTGAGTTGAGTCGTATGTGAAGTTGCCCAATCGTCTACGAGAAGTAATTGAAAAGTTGTCTGGAAATAGGTGAAATAAGGTTAAAATTGCGGAAGCTGATCAGAAAGGTTAAGATTTGGATGGAAGATGGAGATATGTTCGGTTAGGAAGCAAACAAGGAAGATGAATATAGTGGATGGACTTGGTTTTAATAGAAATAATCAAAAGGATATATATTAAGATAGTTGGTGGAGATGGATAGAAGAATTTAAACAAAGAATCGATTCAACACTAGGAAAGTGTCACCCCGAGTTCTATATTTGTTTAAGATGGAAAATGGAAGTCGATGATGGACCAATACTCGTTATCTATAAAGATAAGAACCTATGGTATAAATTGATGGATGAGAAACGACTGACGCCACAAGCAACGCTTGATAAGTCAGAATCGATACTTGTATGAAAGATAGAGAGGAGAAAATCTCACTCGAAGAACAAAGTTCATAAAATATATTCAAGGATCAAAAGTTCTTTTTCTTTTTCTTTTTCATCGGCTTTTTCAATGACTTTCTCGAGCTCTTTCAAGAATCTCTCATTTTCTCTCTTACTCGCCTCTTGCCTCTCTTTTATTTCTTTTTCTTTTTCTTCTTTTGCTTTTCTCGTTTTCTTTTTACAAGAAGATACAAAAGAATCATGAAAAAAATGATTTTGTTCAAAAGAACGAAAATTATTTGCATAAGAATCTTGATCAATGCTTTGTGAAAAAGATTCTGAGTAGGATTTCTTTGAAGATTGGAAAGAGGTATGCTTATCTCTTCGGATGTCATCTTGGACGGGTTCAAAATCGAGGTCAGACTCTCGTCGTCTTGAATTCCTTGACGAAAAGAAATCTCAATTGAAATCCCTTCGTTTTGAAGTCGATGACGAATAGAAATCACAATGGAAATCTTTTCTCGAATGATCATTGAATGTATGTCTTCGTGATATTCTTGATTCCACTTTTTGACTTGAAGACATTCGTTCCCGTTGGTCTCTTTTCTTCACATGGTCTAATCTCTCGTACAATGTATCGAATTTAGAATTCACCATTTTTCGCATTTCTTGCACCAAATATTGGAACTCGATTGATAAATTCTTTGAGACATCTTTGATTCTTTGAAAAGAAATTTGTTAAGTAAAACAAAAATTAAATTCCTCACAACAAAATCCTCACAATTTCACTCGGAAAGAAAAATTAATGGTTTGCACTCTCGCTCGTGTTTACACTCGTTTGGCTTTTACCACCACTCGAATAGTCTCACACGCTCGTGCCTTTTACCACTCAAACTTTCTCTCGCAATTTCGTATTCAGACTCGCCAAGGCCTTATCATAGGCTTAGGGGTCGGTTTTCAAATGAGTAACAAGGGATAGGTGTCGGGTGTATAGGGTAGGCTGAAAACAAATGCAGTCAGGGTATGTGTGGCGTTGGGGTTGAACGGATGGTACCAGATGTTGGTAAAAGGGTGATGTTGATGATCGGGGTAGAAAGATGAAAAATAATGGTTTTTGAAACTCAGAAATTGAGGAGAAGAATGAAGAAATTCAAAAGATCTCAAAAGTTCACTTCTTTTTTTTCCGTATATTTTTTTCTTTTCTTTTTTTTTCACTTCAAGTGCACGAAACTAAGTACAATAGAACACTTTGAAAGCAATTTTTTTTCAAATTTTTTTTCAATATTTTTTTCAAATTTACGTACTACTTCAGATTTACGATGATCATCGGAGCTCCTCGTTTTCTAGCTCTGATACCAAATGATACGATTTGCCTCGGGGTGAGTTGAGTCGTATGTGAAGTTGCCCGATCGTCTACGAGAAGGTTTTGTTCGACAAGTTTGAAGATGGTACTTTTGGGTAAAATGGTGCGGAAGCTATTGAAAAGGGGTTTCAAAGATAGGTCGAAGGATATGAATTTTATATAGGTTCGGTTAAAGTATGAAGATGGAGATTAGTATGGAAGGGAATTAACAATAATGGATGATAAGTAAAAGGAGGATTCAGCTATAATGAAGGGAAAGGAAGAAAAGAAAGAAAGTTTGGTAGATGATGGGTATGGAATAAAACAACTCAAAAACAAGTAAGAACCAATACTAAAAAGTATTGACCCGAATACTTATAGGCTTTCAAGGTGGAAGATGGGAGTAGTGAAACCTCGACCCACTACTTAGAAAAGTAGGAACCTTGGTATGAAGGTGAACGCCACACTATATAATAGTGATAAGTTCGGATAGAAGAAAACGGGTTGACGCCACTAGAGACTAGATAAGCCAACTAGTCTTTAACGAAATATGAGAGAAAACAATCTCACAAATTTCATATAAGTTTAATAATGTTTTCAAACTAAGCAAAAAGATCAAAATCCACTTTACAAAGGCTGATTTCACCTATTTATAGTGCTAAATTAGGCTAGCTGAATGGTCACAAACATTCAACTTAACGTGCCAATTAAAAGCTGAAATTTAACTCAAGTCTTTTCACATTCTTGAGCCAAATAACTCCATCCTTGAATTGTATTTAATTCAGCTGAATGAATGACTTTAAGTGCTTGAAAAATGACTCTTGAGTTAGCCCTTGGTCAGCCGAATGGACACCATCTACTTAATCAGCTTCTTAATGATGTTTGAATGCTTGAAAAAACCCTTGAAATGGCAAAAATGGCTGGTAGTGGAAAGGTTGCTGCCAAAATTAATTTGGATGATTAAATGCTCCTTAAACCTCCTTTAAATGATGTATAAAACATCCCTTGTAACAGACACTTCATTTGTAACCAAAAATGACTTAAAAAGTCACTTTATTTAATGTGTAACAGCCCTTGTAATGTAATGGTTATGACTTGAAAAGACTCCTGCAATAAATACATTAAAATGAGCTTATTAAACACATGTAATCACTTATTAAACATAACACACATTAATACTTAACTTAGGTAAATGAACTATGCATCAATTACTCCAGAAACTAGTTAATTAAAGATACATCATTAAATAAAACTTAACTCATGCATCAATAAATAATCCTAGGAACTAGATTAATTAATGAAGTAAAAATAAAATTATATTTATTAAAAGAACTCAATTAATTAAACTAAGTTGAGTTGAATTTGTAACATCCTGAAAGTGGGCCTATGCATTTTCGGTTTAACTGTACGAAATGACATGTCTTATGTGCTATGAATGTATTTTGAATATTTTTGGAAACCTGGAAATGTATGGAAATGTTAAGTTCAAAGTGAACATTTTTGGAAACTAGGAAATGTAAGGAAATGATTTAGAAATGATTCAAAAGAGGAAAGTGAACATTTCTGGAAACTTGGAAATGTAAGGAAATATCAAGTTTACAGAGCCGGACGAAATTTTTTGGAAACTTAGAAATGACCTAGAAATGACGAGTTTTAAGGTTTAAAGGGGAAATTTGACACACAAACAGGCTTGGAAAAGTGGCCTGAAAATGGCACTTAGGGCCTATGGAAATGGCGCCATATACAAGAGGAATGGGCCTGAGTTCGAGTCACTTGGGAAGCAAATAAAGGAGGTTTTATTCTAGAAGACTGAGGTGGACGGCACGTGGCTATAAATTAGGAGCTTTTATTATAAATAGTGGATAAATAAGGGATTTATTTATCATTATTTTCAAGAGATAATTGTTGGATTAAATTCTTTTAATTTGAATAAAGAGATAAAGAGGAAAATAAGGGAGAAGTGATGGCCAAGTAAGGGACTTTGAGTTTAATAATTTCGGCTAAGTAAGGATAGTTGCTGAATTATCTTTTATTTTAAGTGATAATTAAAGGATAAAGTTATCAGATAGAGGAGTGGTGGCCAAGTAAGGGACTCCTTAGATGATAATTTTGGCTATAAAAGGAAGGAAGGAGGGCTACTCATCAATTTGTGCTTCCTCCTTTCTCTGCCGAATTCTTAGTGCTCTCTTCTCTTCTTTTCTTTCTTTTCTTTTGTCAAGTCGAGATTAAGTAATTGTTGGAACCTAGCCGAATATTTTCCTCTCCATTAGAAGCCATAGCCGAATCCTCCATCTTTATTCTTCCTTCTCTTTTCTTTCCAATCCATCAAAAGCTGAATCTTTAAGGGGCTTCAAGCATAGGTGCTGTCGGATTCTTCAAGGAGATCTTTCGGGATCTACTAAGTGTCGACTACAAGGAAGGAGAAGTTCTTTTCCTGAAGGTACACCATAGGCCGCGTGTTCCCTAGTTATTCGGTGAGTTTCGGGATTTAGAATCCACAAGGTAAGTGTCTATAGCATTCAGCCAAGGCCATGTTTGGTATTCTAGATCTATTTCTCATATGTTTTAAGAGCCGAAAACTAACTAGTTAGGAGTTTTGGTGGCTAGCCGATTTCAAGAAGGAACTCAGCAAGTTTTCAGGATTTGATTTTTAATCCAATCGGCACAAGGTAAGTTTAAGTATACTAATCCTACTAGGATTTGGATTTATGGCCGAATGGCTTTTTATTAAATTAGTAAGTGATTAATCAAATGTAGGGATTAAGGATCTAAGCGGTAGATCAGATTTCGGGATTTCAAGGAAATTGTTAAGCAAATCAGGTGTGTACCCCACACTAATTCTTAATATGTTTTATGGCTGTGTTTAATTAAAATATGTGATATTAAGAATATGAAAGTGGCTAAGGTACCATGTTATGGTACTAAATACTCAGGTACGTTTCCTACTTCTACTAGGAATATGAAAAATGTTATTTTTAACATGAGAATATGATAAGAATGTGAACTCTGGCATATTATGCAGATTATTATATGGGGCATATGGTTTTGTTTTGAGAGGAAGTGAATGTGGTGACCTAAGACCACGAACACGGTGATCTAAGACCGTGATATCGAAAAGTGGTGACCTAAGACCACAGTAATCTAAAAGTGGTGACCTAAGACCACGGTGTCACGGTGACCTAAGACCCTTGATTTGGAGTGTAGCGGAAGGAGGGTCGACTTAGTAGTCCCCACGGTGTGGTGGCAGTGCGGGGTGTGTAGCGGATGGACAACTAGGTTTGGGTTTGGGAATGCATCATAACCTGTATTCTATGTTTTGAATGTGTGATATGTGATATGCCTGATTCTATTATGATTTAGTGTTGTGTACACATTGAGTCTGTTTGACTCACCCCGTTGGGGAACATTTTTCAGGTGATGAACAGTGATGGACCGGGACGGCAGAACTTGTGGTGGCCATGCTCAACATGAAGTTTATATTTTTGAGGACTCTTGAATTTATTTTAGTACTTTGACATATTTTGGGAATTATTTGATGTAATAAGGCCATAAGGCCATAGTTGAATTACTTTACACTTATTTTTATTTATTATGATTATGAATTTTATCTATTAAAATTTAATTAAAATTTCTTTTAAACTAAACTCTAAATATTTTGTCACTTAAGATAAAAGGGATTTCAATATAAAACAATCCTATTTTCAACACAAGCCCAACCCAAAACAATATTTTTCTTAAAATCACACAAGTTTTCCTAAGAACAAAAGAATTTTGAACTGGTTTACTTGAGGAACATACCAAATCTGGTCAAAGCTCGTGGGCCGGGTTTGGGGTGTTTCAGTTTGGTATCGAGCCCAGTTTTAAAAATTCCGGGCCTGTGGGCTAAGGCCCAAAACATTTTCAAATCGAGCCAAGTAAGTTTTTTTTGAAAGTATCTTAAGAAATAAGCAGGTTTTCTGGCATGGCACCTAAGTCTCCGACCCGAAGTCCACCAGGTAAGTACTTTTGACTTCTGAAATGATTTGAGCATGTGAACTGTATGGGCTTTTATGGGAACATAGATTAGAAGATTAGGATCTATTGAACCCTAGGACTAGTCTACTCAAACACAAGTGCATAAGACTTAAGGATCACTAAACAACCCTGTGACTTAGTCGCCGAGCTAGGGTGTGGCAACTGTTGTGCGCATGTCTAGGAGTGGATTCAGTAAGAGCTTGGTATTTAAGCAGTCCTAGCGACTCACCTCCTCTTTACTCGAATCCTACCTGGTGCATAGTAACCGTTCACCCTAACCAAGAGGACTTATTCACGGGCTAAACCAATCATTAAAACCCGAAAGGGACTAGCCATATAGTTTTATAAAATTCCTAGTTTTAAAATCCCTAAATTACCCTTTTAATTGTAGTAAAAGATTATTGTGAAATTTTTTCCAAAATATCTCGGATTTACAAAATTACAAAAATGCCCCTGTATTGTAAATTACTAAAATACCCTTAGTTCTTAAGATTTTCAAAAAATACCCTCGATGTTTGCTACAATATTTCTACTTTACAAAGATATCAAAAACTACATTTTACAAATAACAAGATACTGATTTGGAAAATTTGGAATCCTTACGACTTCCAAAATTACCGAAATAACCTCGATTTCTGAAATTTTTGCAACACCTCTGATTTGGAAAACAAAATAACCCAGAGATTTTGTAAATTTTGAAATACCTTTAAATTTAGAAAATATTTTCGAATTGACCCCGATTTATTACCGAAATACCCTCGAATTTCAAAATTTTTCCAAAATACCCCGGGAACTTAAAATTTCCAAAATACTTGTCGGCAAATCACCAAGAAACTTTTTCTTTTAAAAAAAATTACGAAAATACCCCTGTAGGACAAAATTACGAAAATACCCCTGGGTAGTGGAAAAGCAACAACAATGAAAACTACAACATTTCTCTGAATGAACGAAAGTTCATAATTGGTTGATGAATGTGAACGTGACTTCCTGAATAGTGAATTTGAGTTGAGAACTTTGTTTGATCGAAAGAACCACTTTTAAACATCTCTTTTCATAAAACTGTTCGCGGTTAATAAGTGGAACAAAAAAAAATTCTGATGCATAAAACTCTTTAATCGGATTAAATCGCGAAGCTAGAAATGAGTTCTAAGGGACGTGAACTTAGAGATTGTGCCTAGAAAGTATGATGGTTCTATTAAGATCAGAGTACGCAGCGTAAGCATAGTGCGGTGAGAAGGATTGCACGACTGTTAGTAAGTAATTTCGAGGACGAAATTATTTTTAAGGAGGGTAGAACTGTAACATCCTAAAAGTGGGCCTATGCATTTTCGGTTTAACTGTACGAAATGACATGTCTTATGTGCTATGAATGTATTTTGAACATTTTTGGAAACCTGGAAATGTATGGAAATGTTAAGTTCAAAGTGAACATTTTTGGAAACTAGGAAATGTAAGGAAATGATTTAGAAATGATTCAAAAGAGGAAAGTGAACATTTTTGGAAACTTGGAAATGTAAGGAAATGTCAAGTTTACAGAGCCGAACGAAAATTTTTGGAAACTTAGAAATGACCTAGAAATGACGAGTTTTAAGGTTTAAAAGGGGAAATTACGGCAAGGTGGCCTTAAAAGAAAAAAGTTTGTGAAATTTGACACACAAACAGGCTTGGAAAAGTGGCCTGAAAATGGCACTTAGGGCCTATGGAAATGGCGCCATATGCAAGAGGAATGGGCCTGAGTTCGAGTCACTTGGGAAGCAAATAAAGGAGGTTTTATTCCAGAAGACTGAGGTGGATGGCACGTGGCTATAAATTAGGAGCTTTTATTATAAATAGTGGATAAATAAGGGATTTATTTATCATTATTTTCAAGAGATAATTATTGGATTAAATTCTTTTAATTTGAATAAAGAGATAAAGAGGAAAATAAGGGAGAAGTGATGGCCAAGTAAGGGACTTTGAGTTTAATAATTTCGGCTAAGTAAGGATAGTTGCTGAATTATCTTTTATTTTAAGTGATAATTAAAGGATAAAGTTATCGAGATAGGAGTGGTGGCCAAGTAAGGGACTCCTTAGATGATAATTTCAGCTATAAAAGGAAGGAAGGAGGGCTACTCATCAATTTGTGCTTCCTCTTTTCTCTGCCGAATTCTTAGTGCTCTCTTCTCTTCTTTTCTTTCTTTTCTTTTGTCAAGTCGAGATTAAGTAATTGTTGAAACCTAGCCGAATATTTTCCTCTCCATTAGAAGCCATAGTCGAATCCTCCATCTTTATTCTTCCTTCTCTTTTCTTTCCAATCCATCAAAAGCCGAATCTTTAAGGGGCTTCAAGCATAGGTGCTGTCGAATTCTTCAAGGAGATCTTTCAGGATTTACTAAGTGTCGACTACAAGGAAGGAGAAGTTCTTTTCCCAAAGGTACACCATAGGCCGCGTGTTCCCTAGTTATTCGGTGAGTTTCAGGATTTAGAATCCACAAGGTAAGTGTCTATAGCATTCGGCCAAGGCCATGTTTGGTATTCTAGATCTATTTCTCATATGTTTTAAGAGCCGAAAACTAACTAGTTAGGAGTTTTGGTGGCTAGCCGATTTCAAGAAGGAACTCAGCAAGTTTTCGGGATTTGATTTTTAATCCAATCGGCACAAGGTAAGTTTAAGTATACTAATCCTACTAGGATTTGGATTTATGGCCGAATGGCTTTTTATTAAATTAGTAAGTGATTAATCAAATGTAGGGATTAAGGATCTAAGTGGTAGATCAGATTTCGGGATTTCAAGGAAATTGTTAAGCAAATCAGGTGTGTACCCCACACTAATTCTTAATATGTTTTATGGCTGTGTTTAATTAAAATATGTGATATTAAGAATATGAAAGTGGCTAAGGTACCATGTTATGGTACTAAATACTCAGGTACGTTTCCTACTTCTACTAGGAATATGAAGAATGTTATTTGTAACATGAGAATATGATAAGAATGTGAACTCTAGCATATTATGCATATTATTATATGGGGCATATGGTTTTGTTTTGAGAGGGGAAGTGAATGTGGTGACCTAAGACCACGAACACGGTGATCTAAGACCGTGATATCGGAAAAGTGGTGACCTAAGACCACAGTAATCTAAAAGTGGTGACCTAAGACCACAGTATACGGTGACCTAAGATCGCAGATTTGGAGTGTAGCGGAAGGAGGGTCGACTTAGTAGTCCCCACGGTGTGACTGGCAGGTACGGGGGTGTGTAGCGGATGGACAACTAGGTTTGGGTTTGGGAATGCATCATAACCTGTATTCTATGTTTTGAATGTGTGATATGTGATATGCCTGATTCTATTATGATTTAGTGTCGTGTACACATTGAGTGCATTTGACTCACCCCTGTTGGGAACATTTTTGGTGATGAGCAGTGATGGGACCGGGACGGTAGAACTTGTGGTGGCCATGCTCAACATGAAGTTTATATTTTTGAGGACTCTTGAATTTATTTTAGTACTTTGAAATATTTTGGGAATTATTTGATGTAATAAGGCCATAAGGCCATAGTTGAATTACTTTACACTTATTTTTATTTATTATGATTATGAATTTTATCTATTAAAATTTAATTAAAATTTCTTTTAAACTAAACCCTAAATATTTTGTCACTTAAGATAAAAGGGATTTCAATATAAAGCGAACACTGTTTTCAACACAAGCCCAACCCAAAATAATATTTTCTTAAAATCACACAAGTTTTCCTAAGAACAAAAGAATTTTGAACCGGTTTACTTGAGGAACATACCAAATCTGGTCAAAGCTCGTGGGCCGGGTTTGAGGTGTTTCAGAATTAATGACCAGCAACTCATTTATTAACTAAGATGCTTAAATGCAATTATTTAAAATGCAAACTAAATGAACAAATGAGTTACTTAATGCATGACTTAATTAAATGTAGAACACATAATGCATGTCATAATTAAAATATGTAGATCAATAATGCATGACATTAACTAAAGATGCATTTAATTAAACAATACATAATTAAAGACTAAAGTATTGAGTTGATTCAAGCTTAAATGAGCTGAATTTGAACTGGACGAAGCTCGTGGAGCTAGAAACGAGCTGGGATCAGCTTGCCAACAATGCAATGCTCGACTTGAAATACTTGTCCAAAGAAGTTTGCGTGGCGTGCTCGCATCATTCCCCCCTCTTTTAGGCGACTTGTCCTAAAGTCGGGTTGTTCCTCTATTGGAAAATATTTCCTCTATTCAGCTTTCCTCGATTGAACGGAATAGAAGATATCACACAATCCTGGAAATGATTTATCAATGGACAAGAAAGCACATCACCATCATAGATAAGTAACAGTGGGTTAAGACAACAAAAACCTAAAGATAAACCAAATGCTAAGCAAAAAACTAATTTTATTTTGCCAAAATGACTTATCAATTTTGAAAATGACAAGTGCAAAGTATTCAAATCCAAATAGCTCTTATAGAATGTAGTCCAAAGATCATATGGCAATAATCTCAATTGGGCAAAGCAAACATACTTCAATTTATTGAAAAGTTTCATTATTCCATCAATGCAAACATGTGGATTCAATTGGATAAAAGGATACTTAGTCATGAAAATTTATAAAAAGTTAAGCATACTATTCCACATCCAAAACTTTTCAATATGTTTATTCAAAAATAGAAATTCATGTGATTGTACACACAAAGTGTTCCATGGCCAACATCTTTCAATCATTTGCTTATTATCATGATTTGTGATAACATTATGTCCATTGTCACAATCCAACACAAACAAATCAATACTAGGCCAAAAACTACCATCAAACACATCATGATTCAAAGAATTTCCAAACATCCAATCAACAAAAATTTCATCTTCATTTGAACGAAGCAAAGGTATTTGAAAATTTTCAGAGACTTTACCTTGATGATCTTGAAGTGAAGAAAATTTATGATTGGTTTTACCTTTGTCAATCAAGACAAATCTTCTCTCCTCGGAAATGTAATGTAATACAAACCTTTTATCTCGAACAACTTGGATGGGTGATGAGACACCATGACATCTCATGTTCCTCGAAGTGTGGAATTCATAAAAATGAGATTGGTTAGTATTAACAGAATTGATAGACTTAAAAGGGAAAGATAGATCATATTGGAAATTAGATTCAAGTCCATATGTTAGCCTTACCTTTTCAGAATGAAACAAATATTTCATATGTGGCCAAACAATATGATTAAGGAACAAAACAAAACCAAAGTTGATACGATCTGCCTCGGGGTGAGTCGAGTCGTATACGAATTTGCCCGATCGTCTACGAAGAGGTTTCGTTCGATTTGTTTTAAAAGGGAAAAAATGGTTGGATTTAAGAAAATGGCAGCGATTTAATAACAAAGAAAATAGATGGATTGAATGGATAATTGGCTGAAACAAGAAAGAACCCTTAATAGGAATTAAGGACCCGAGTCTTATATGTTTCAAAGGTAAAAAAATGGAATTGGATAAAACCTCGACCCACTATCTAGCAAGATAGGAACCTCGGTATAAAGGTTTGAACGCCACACCCAAATGGATGATAAGTTCAAAACAAGTCAGATTGACGCCACTAGCTACTAGATAAGTCAATTTGAACCTTGAAGAATAAAGAGAGTAGATAACTCACAAATTTCATTAAGCATCAAAAGTCCCTTTTACAAGCTATTAACAAAGTATTTGTAGTGTTTACATGTGGTTAGCTGAAGAGTCATATGAATTCAGCTTTATTATGCATTTAAATGGCTGAAATAAAATCTAATCAATGGGTAAAACTCTTGAATTCCTCCAGCCAAATAACAACAACTTTAAGACTCCTAATGAGCTGATTTTAATGAGTTTAAATGCTTGGTTTCATGCTTTCTTAGCAGTCGAATGGTCACCAGCAACTTAATGAGAAGTTGTAACTCTTGGGTGATCTTTTAAGCCTCAAATGGTTATGGAAGATGAATAGGTTGCTGCTGAAATTAATGGAGATGTAATGCTTCCTTCAATGATCATAACAACTCCCTTTAATGTTAAATAATGGAGATGTAATGCTTCCTTCAATGATCATAACAGCTTCCTTCAAAGTCCTTATTCCAGCAACCAAATTAACAAACTAAAATTAAAAGCTTTATTTTGCACTTGGGCCCCTCGAGTTTGGGCCAATCTCGGTGGCATCGAGTTGTGTCGTAACATGATGCAGTCAGGATCGCATCATACCCTCCCTCTTGAAGACGATTTGTCCTCAAATCGAGCTATTTGCTCGCGAAAAATTTTTCATCGTCACAAACCTGAAAAATACACAAGACTCAAAAAGGAAGTAGATTAGTTTCTTGCCTTCCCTTAGAAAAATGAAAGAGGTTAGTGACACCATGGATGATGAACTCAAAGGAAAATGTCGAAACGTTATTCACAAATTGAACATATGAATTGATGCCAGGATCAAAAACAGAAATCGATCTTACCTTTTTCTTCGATGGAAACAAACCATAACCACATAACATTCGAGAGTTAATAACATTTCGATTCTCAAACCACTTGAACAAAGCTATAGAACAAAGGTCTCCGGGGTCAAAAACAATAATCTTTTTATCACCAATCAAAACAAATAAATCGTGTTCAAGCGAGCGAGCGATTAATCACATCACGATCTAAGTAATTTTCAAAAACTAAGTCATCAACGTGAATTTTGTTACCATCCGAGGAGAACAAACAAGTTTCAAAAGTTTCAAGCGTCTTACCTTGTTGAACAGAAGGATAAGGGTCGATTTTACCTTTTCCATTTAACACAAACCTTCTCTCCTCAAAAATATAGTCTAGTCGAAGCTTCGTGGTTGGATTAGCCTTTTCCAAATGAAACGCAAATGTAACACCCCAAACCTGACCCAGAAGTTAGTCCCGAATCTGGTGTGTCACATGGAAGTAAAAACCATCTTTGCGATTATTAAAAACTTGCTTGAGAAATACAGCCTCTTTGTTAAAACCAAAAACACTTAAGCAATTGTTAACTACTTGAAAACGTAATAATCTTTAAAAACCTTTTCATTTGCGAAAGCATATTTGAAATAAACAATTTACAAAAATGTGACATTTATAAATAGAGTTGCAGAAGCATTTTGAGAACGTTGCGGAAACGTAGATAAAATACAAGTATTTGATTGATAAATCGATAAATTTGAACTAATGATCTTACAAAACCGTGACTTTTGAAAATGACGTTGAAAATTTGAAAGAGAATCCAAGTCTTTTGAAAATATCGTTAATAGTTCGAGAGAAAATATCCATGTTCAAAATATTTGTAAAAGTTTATTTTGAAATCCATTTGTTAATCGATTTTGGAAACCATTGTTTAAGTTTTTAGAAAATTCCCCTTTTTAAACAATTTAAGAAAAATAATAAAAACATCCCAACCAAAAATCCAAAAATAAAAATAGTCCAGAGGCCTTATTACAATATTTAACCCAAAATAGTAAAGTAATAAAATAAACGAGAAAGAAGTCTAAAGTCCAAATAAACCATTTAGAAGTATGGCCTCCTCGAGTCATCCATAGCCCAAGTCCATATCATCAAGCATTACCTACAAGGGTTAAGAGAAAGGGGGTGAGTTACAAGAACTCGGTGTGAAATTCCTTTCTCAGTTATTCATTGGGCCGGAACCCAATTAGCAATATTTTGGGCCTAAGCCCATTTACAATAACAATAATAAATAAATGAAATGAATGCAACCCATCCCATCCTACCAGTAGTCTAACTCTCCACCCGTACCAACCAATCTCTCTGTGGGGATCAAGTCAACCCACCCCTTGATCTCTCAATTTGCGGTCAAGCTACCATTTATACTATTTGTGGCTAAGCCACGAGAATCATATCTGGTAATATAATCGACACATGACTCGGTAAAAAAAAAATGATCGACACAGAGTCATTAATTCATATGTTAGGCACATAGCCCCGGTAAAAATGATCGACACAGTCGTTAATTCATATGTTAGGCACATAGCCTCGGTAAACACGTTTAGCACAAAGCCATAATCACGATGGCACAAAGCCATATTTAGGTTGGCACATAGTCACATTATCGAGAATTTGTGGCAATGCCACTTGGTCTATACTTCTCTTCATTCAAGTTTCCCATCCCATGCAAAATTATGTAAATGCAACATTCATAGTAAGGCATCATATTTACAAATATAAACAACAATTATTACTCCAGAGATTTGTTACGATAAATCGGCCCATTATAACACTTCGCAATTCGGCCCATTAAGGCATTCTATCAAATCAGCCCATAGGGGCATTTTCGGTAAATCGGTACATAAGGACATTTTGGTAAATCAGTCCATAAGGACATTTCGGTAAATCGGTCCATAAGGACATTTCAATAAATCGGTCCATAAGGACATTTCGGTAAATCAGTAATTTTACCCACTAAGGGCAATTCGGTAATCTCGTAACCCAGGGGTATTTCGATAATTTACCCTCCAAGGGTATTTTGGTAATTCAGCAACCCCAGACTTAACTACTAATTTGAGCATAGAAAATTGAAACTGTCCATCTACGTCATATTGACTAAACTGACCATAACTCGGATTAAGAAACTTAAAATTTAGATCCGTAAATTTTCCTTGAAACTAAACTCATATATCTTCTTACGATAATTTTTACAGAATTTTTGACTTAACCATTTAGTACAGTTTATTCCTTAAAATTTCCCTTGTTTCACTGTCCAATGATTCTGACCTCTCTTACCTTAATTTCAAATATCTCACTATACGGTTTTCATATACTGCTCCCACTTGTTTCTAATGAAAATAGGCTCACTAATGAATCCATACATATGAATTATAACCCTTAATTCACTTTGTACAATTTTATACCATTTTTCCAAGAAAGATCAGGGAACCACGAAGTTAATCAGAACCAGTCTCACTAAAATTAAGATATCTCAGAATATAGAATTCCTTTTCCTTCTCCGTTTCTTCCTTATCAAAATAGACACAGTAAGCTTTAATCTGATATCTTATTATCTTTGTAATTCCTTTTCTCATATTTTTCGTGATTTTTCAAATACATGTCACTATTTCTGACCGAAACTGTTTTATTACGAAATACGATTACCATTACGATCATACGCACGCCCGAGTGATCACGGATGCCAGTTTTTGGGTTTCTTCGGTATTTTGACCAAATCACAGAACATATCATACAAACTTTCAGAGAGATGTGAGATTACCCACCATATCAAACATGTATTCGGAAGGTATGGGATTACACACCTGATTTTGATTTCCTAAAGAACCACTCGTCGATGACCTAGAACAATACCAACTGTAACACCCCAAACCCGGCCCAAACATTATGACCATATTTGGTATGTTACAGAGGAAAACGTTTTGTAAAATCCCTTTAAGCCGATTTAAGTTTGTCGAAAACGTTTCATTTTATATGGTTTTGTTAAAACCATTGAGGTGTGTGAAGGAACCTCACTTAGTTTTATTTAAAGATCTATTAAGTCAGGTTGTTACCGATATTGAATGTACCCGATGGCACAATAAAACTTTTTGCGTTTAAATTTAAGAAAACGTGTGTACCCATTTTAAAGTCATTAAGTAACTTAAACAAATTATCCAAAACATGTAAAAGAAGCAAAATAAAATCTTAGGAGGCCTTATTACAACTTGAACAAATGAAACCGAAAATAAATATGAAAATAGTGAAAGTTCATTTAAATCACATTGTCTTTGCATGGCCACCTCGAGTCCATCCGGCTCCTCATCCGCGATCTACGAGTCACTGAAAAGTTAAAGGAGAAGGTGAGTCACCAAGACTCAATGTGTAACCCTTCCCGGTTTAATGCAACATCATACACAATTTATAACTAAGTTAACATGCACTAAATTTAACATGCACCCAACCTAGCCATCCAATGCACCTTTTCTACCCCGTGTGGTACCAAAACCACTGGTGGTGCCAAACCACCGGTGTCCAAAGACACGATATCCATCAATATTGTGGTGCCAAACCACTGGTGGTGCCAAACCCACTGGTGACCCGAAGTCACAAATAGTAGTGATGGGGCCAACCCATCGTGTGATACCAAATCACGGCGTCAATCCCGTCATATCATACGTGGGGCCAACCCTTTGTGGTACCAAACCACTGGGACGAGGCGCTATGAGGTGCCAAACCTCGGTGACCGTGAGTCACGAAATGTGGTACCAAACCATTGGTGTCAGAAGACACGGATATCACTTCCCCCTCCACTCGTTTAACCCACATCAATCAATGATATGCATTTAGCGTAAATCAAGCCAACATGTTTATTTAACAACATATATTTGGATTTATCATCACCACGTATTTATTTGCCACATATACCAAATATGTCATGCTTCCCAAAAGCATCATAAAGAAAACTCATAACAACAAGGACTTACTCAATCCTTGCCTATACCATGATGGTATTAAATCCAAATCTACACCAATTTAGTTTAGCATACACAATGCGTTTAGCACATGAATATTAGTTATAAAGTGTGTATGTACACACATTACTAACGATAGCCCTAAATCCCAAAGAGTCAATCGGCCACACTAGATTTCCTTGCTCCTATATTCGGCCAACATAAAGGTTAGTGTCATAGACCATTCGGTCAAACCAATTAAATCCAAAGGGTTAACGTATGAACCTGAAACCTCACCTAAACGCCCTGAGTACTAGCCACAAAGACACGTTTTGGTGAATCTACTTTACTACCCTACAATCGACAATTATTAGTAGCCACCATAATAGCCTTGGCTTTGGACGATTACTAAAAGAATTAATGATCTTAAAATGGATCCTTACCACCCTTACCAAAGCCGATTGTCAGAGAATAGAGGTTTGGATTGTGCACTTCAAAATCCCGGAGCACCTTCTAAGAAATCAGTTCCAAAGGAGAAGAATAGTTAGCCACACACCATCAACATGTGCCGACTTTCGGCTTCCCATTCATCCAAGTCGACAAAGAACAAAAGATTGTGGGAGGAGGGTTTCGGCAATACTTACCTTCACCAATCGATTGAAAAAGAAATCCCGAAGAGACTTATGCTACTCCTAATATTCGGCCAAAGTGAGTCTAATAGGAAAAATTAAAGAATTTCGGCACAAAGGTAGGGAGTAGATTCGGCTAATAGAGAAAGAGAAGAGAAGGGGAAAAGAAGATAGGGATTCGGCAAAGAAAGGGTAGAGAGAGTTTTGGTTTTGAGAAAGAATGAAAAAGAAGGAAAAAGAGGTGGAAGATGGGAAAATGCTTAGCCGAAATTGTCAAGTAAAAGACTAAGAGAATTCGGCCTCCCCCTCTACATAGTTCCCTTGCCGATTACTCCTCTCCAACAAGGAGTCCTAGATTCGGCCAACACCCTGAATTACTCTTGGCCAACCATTTAAAATCATTCAAAAGAATTTGAATTAATCAAGTTCCTACTTTTTCTCTCTGCCAACTTTTTAAACAAATATTCAAATAAAATCCAATTAAAATCTTAATAATATCCTTATTATCCTGAAGTTTAAATTGAGCATTTCTCTCTCTCTTTTGCCGTTAAAATAAAGAGCAAAAAGGGAACTTCCGCGACTCGAACATAGGCTCCCCTTGCTCCCCTTGTGGCGTCAATTCCAGCTCCTCAGTGGCCTCCCTTTTGCCACTTTTCCAAGGCCTTTTTAGTGACAAATTTCCCCTCATTTAACTTGTACCCCTACTTACTAAGGCTCCCTATCTTTAAAGCTTACAAATAAAATTTTTTCTACTATCCGAGCCTACTCAAGATCCATGATTAAGCCTTATTACACCGCAACAACATCATAACAATCCAATCACAAGCAAAATAATTCAATCACAAATAACCCCAATTTTAGGATGTTACACCAACCAAAAGTTAGCCTCAGATTTCCAAAAGATTTTGTATCACTTACACTTGAATCACTTACCACTATGTCTGAAGGTAGAACATATCGAGTGATTTTGTCCCTAAAACATAATCGATTAGTCAAAACTTCAATCTGATTTGCAACATAGCCAAATAGAGATATAACGAAAAATCCAAAAATGAACCCCCTTACCTTATCGATATTGGATCCAATTTCCACCGTTTTACTCCGACTAGAACAATACACGGTCTCCCACTTAAAGCACTACGAAAAGAGAGTGATTAAGACATGAAGAAGTGGAGGATAACACCATTTTCGGTTACGATCATGATTTACAACCGAATAGTGATAAATACTTATTCGGCTAAAGAGAAAAGAATATGATCATAGAAAAGAATTCACTTACCGATTTAATCGAAGAAAGAATGTCACCTCAAAGCGAGAAAGAAATTATGAAGGAGTGATTGTGGATTACGAGTTTGGCTATGGAAGAAAATGAACAAGAATAGTTTCGGTTATGAGGGTATGGATTAGAGGAAAAAGATAGTAGAGTTGGAGAATTTCGTGAAAAGAAAAGAAAGGTCGAGAAGGGGTGCTTATCAAATTTCGGTTTTCAAGAGAAGATGAATGAAAATAGTTTGGTCTCAATGGTTTGGTACCTACGGCAACAAGAAAGAATTGAAGAAAAGAAATGCTCACTAATGGCTTGAAGTTTCGGCAAAGATGAGAAGAATTTGAGAGAAATGGCATAAAAATGCAAGAAGGAATTTTGACCAACCAAGCACCAAGGTTTCTACCAAAACACTAACAAAAATTCGGCTACCCCTCTTACACCCAAAACCATCCACATTCATGATCAAAATGGTCAAAATTAGCCAACCATACTTTCCATAACATTTCCCTTGAAAAAGGCTACTTGTTCCCCCTACTTTCCTATTTCTCTTGATTCCTTTCCCCAACTTCAACCTTGCATTTTTTCTTTTAGACACCTTACCAAAATAATGAAGTCAACCTTGCCATGAATGCCTCTTGGCCGACACTTAAGGAAAGGGTGCAAAAATATAAGTCAAAATTTGCACACAAAGTGATTCGAACCTCTTCCCTCAAGGTACTACATATGGCGCCATAACCCTTTTACCAATTGCTCATTTATGCTAGCAATTTACTCTTTTATTTCCATAAGTCTTGATGCCACTTACTATCTCTCCTTAATAGGCTTAAACACAAAATTTTACTAAGGCCCAACTTGAACCCGGAACTTCATAGAAACCTCGTAACTTTCCAAAATTACCTTCTTAATAAGTCTAACTTGAAATAATGTCATTCTCTTGTTCTCAAAATTTTAAAACGCTTCTACGCTCAAGGCCCATTGGGCCCAATCCTACTAGGCCCAATTTCGGGATGTTACAGCAAACTTCATGGACAACCACAGAAATTGTTTAAGGAACGCATTAAAAGGGAAAACAAATTTTTCATACCTCGTTTCCTTATTCAAAAACCAAGTATAGAAATTATTCGTACAAACTTTAAGTTGCTGGTTTTTCCCACAAAATGAATCAAAACAAATTCTCGGTTTAAAAACATGAGTTTGATTACTTATGTCGAAATGTAGCAACGGTTTCAATAAATCAAACACGTTAATCCAAAAGGAGTGGTGCATACTCAAAAACGTACAATCAAAACTCGTCACATGTTTCAAAATAAATTTGCACCAATTCATGGAATTTTCACAAGGCAGTAGTTGATGCACAAAATGATCAAAGAATTTATTTATTTTTCGTGAGAACCCGTTATCATGCAAAATCAAATTTTTGGTTTGTCGATCGTACCGAACAACGTCAACCACATTCAAAGAATAGCAATCAATCAAATGAAAATAAGGGAAACTTTTTAAAACTAAGTCATTTTCAACAACGTTCAAACCTGATCGCCATGACTCAGTTGTTAAAAATTCCTTACCTCGCTTACCCTCGAACTCATGTAGTTCGATTTCATCTTCAACCTTACCTATGCTGATCATACGAAAACGTCTTTCATCGGAAAGGTATTGAAGTTGAAGGTTATTGTTCGTTATTTCGAGATCCTGAAAAGAAACACAACGAGGCAATTTCACATCTGGATTAGTAAACAAATTCCTCACTTTTTTTTGTTCTTTTGCCTCTTTTTTTCTCATTTGTTTTTCAACATCACTCGTTTCTTTTACACTCTCTTCTTTTTCTTTTTCTATTTCTTTTTCTTTTTCTTTTTATTTTCTTTTGTATTCTTATTTGATTTAATTACAACATGAAGGTGATACAAAAGAATAAAAAAGATGGATGTTTTGCTCAAAGAAAGAGAAAGTATTCTTGTTGATTTCTCGATCAATTTTTTGGGTACGTTCCTTCGTGCGTGATGTCTTTGAAGTGTACGAAGGATAACTCGTACTTCCTCCTTCGTTATCTCGAAGAGTCTCAAACTCAAAACTTTCTTCTCTTTGTCTCGACGACCTTGTTGGATGGGAATCCCGATAAGAATCTCTTCTCGAATAGTCATCAGGAAGGTGTCTTCGTGATAGTCGTGACTCCGTTTTATGACTTGTTGGAGTTTGCTTTCGTCGGGTTGTTGCTCGAGATTCTCGCTTCTCTTGAATTGGCTTAATCTTGCAGTCGAGCATGCTTTCCATTTCTTCCAACAAATATTGAAAATCAAACGTGGAAATCTCTTCTCGAGACATTATTATGTACTGAAAGAAGTAATGTTAAAAAGAACAAAAATAGAAAATATAAATACCTCACCACAAACTTCACTAAAATCACTCAGAAAAAAAAAGTAAATATTGAACGCTCACACTCGTATTTCGCTCAATTTTGGCTTTTTCTTTAATGAGTCACTCGTCCCTTTTACCACTCGAATCCACCTCTCAAAATTCTGGAAGGTTGCCTTAGACTTATTAGCAACCTGTAGGTCGACTTCAAGGGGTTAAAGTAAAGGATAATTCGTTTTAGGTAAAGGTAGGCTAAAAAAAATGTTAGGGATGGTGGCGTTGGGATTAAACAGATGGTACAGAATGATGGTTAAAAAAGCTTCTTGAAGGATCGGGGTGGGAGATAAAAATATTGGCTTCAGGATCTCAGAAATTGAGAAGAAGAATAGAAAAATTATCAAAGTCACAAAGCTTCACTTTTTTTTGACTTTTTTCTTTTTTTTTTCTTTTTTTTCCTCAAAGCACGAAAATAACACAATTACAACTTTGAGATTCAACTTGTAAATTTTTTTTTGAATTTTTTTTCAAATTTTTTTTGAATTTTTTTTGAATTTTTTTAAAATTACGTACCTACTTCAGATTGAATACGAACGTCAGTGCTCCTCGTTTTCTAGCTCTGATACCAAATGATACGATTCGCCTTAGGGTGAGTCAAGTCGTATACAAATTTGCCCGATCATCTACGAAGAGGTTTCGTTCGATTTGTTTTAAACGGGAAAAAATGGTTGGATTTAAGAAAATGGCAGCATTTTAATAACAAAGAAAATAGATGTATTGAATGGATAATTGGCTGAAACAAGAAAGAACCCTTAATAGGAATTAAGGACCCGAGTCTTATATGTTTCAAAGGTATAAAAATGGAATTGGATAAAACCTCGACCCACTATCTAGCAAGATAGGAACCTCGGTATAAAGGTTTGAACGCCACACCCAAATGGATGATAAGTTCGAAACAAGTCAGATTGATGCCACTAGCTACTAGATAAGTCAATTTGAACCTTGAAGAATAAAGAGAGTAGATAACTCACAAATTTCATTAAGCATCAAAAGTCCCTTTTACAAGCTATTAACAAAGTATATATAGTGTTTACATGTGGTTAGTGAAGAGTCATATGAATTCAGCTTTATTATGCATTTAAATGGTCATTTGAAATAAAATCTAATCAATGGGTAAAACTCTTGAATTCCTCCAGCCAACTAACAACAACTTTAAGATTCCTAATGAGCTGATTTCAATGAGTTTAAATGCTTGGTTTCATGTTTTCTTAGCAGTCGAATGGTCACCAGCAACTTAATGAGAAGTTGTAACTCTTGGGTGATCTTTTAAGCCTCAAATGGTTATGGAAGATGAATAGTTGCTGTCGAAATTAATGGAGATGTAATGCTTCCTTCAATGATCATAACAGTCCCTTTAATGTTAAATAATGCTTCCCATGTGTGTGTAGTTTTCACTTGAAAAGTCACATTAACTCTTTGTAACATTCCCTTGAGTGTAACGGTTTTCAATTTGAAAAGTTTCCTACATTCAAACACATTAAACAAACAATTTAATCACATTTAAACACTTATTAAACACTACTTTAACTTAAACACATTAAACACTTGACTTTATTAAATGAACTAAAAGTTAAGACTTCAATTAATGCAAGCAACTAGTTAATTTATGGAAGCGAATTAAATTAACTTAAACTCATGCTTCATTAAAACATCCTAGTAACTAGATTAATTAATAAGCCTCTTATTAAACACAACTTATTTAATTAAACTAAGATGAGTTGAATAAATGTCCAGCAACTCATTTATTAAACTAAGATGCTTAAATGCATGTCATGATTTATTATGCAAACTTAACTATCATGAGAGTTACATAATGCATGACTTTATTAAATGCAGAACACATAATGCATGTCATAATTAAAAGATGTAGATCAATAATGCAAGACATTAGTTAAAGATGCATTTAATAAACAAGACATAATTAAAGACTCATATTATAATAACTAAAGTAACTAAAATAAATAAATCAAAGTCCTTATTCCAGCAACCAAATTAACAAACTAAAATTAAAAGCTTTATTTTGCACTTGGGCCCCTCGAGTTTGGGCCAATCTCGGTGGCATCGAGTTGTGTCGTAACATGATGCAGTCGGGATCGCATCAAAAGTCATTAAGTTTCATTGCCTTAATTAAAGTACGAATATCAAACAAACTTAAATAAGATGCACAACAAACAAGTTTCTTGAAGTTTCTATAAAACGAATCAAAGTAACAAATACCAGGTTTGAACACACGAACTTGATCATTCGTTCCAACATGCAACATATTTTGAATAATTTCCAATGTCCACAACATGTTAGAAAATGATATAATCAACTCACTACAAGACTTAAATTCCACTCGAACAAGCAAACATGCAGAGTTAACAAAACCAAGCAGATCAAGATATGGGAATCTCATATAAAAATTCAAAGTTTTATCTTGAAGGCCAAAATCAAACGATTTGAACATTGCATGCGAAAGCCTTTTAACATGTATGTCAAACAAAGACATGGTGAACATATAACTATTCAGAGATTCAAATCTATCACGAACCAAATGAACAGTCATGTTTAAACAGACATATTTAACACATGAGTTCAAAGAGTTTATATAACCAAAATTAGTATGTGCAAAGCTTTTATCAAAAACATCTAAAATTCGATTAGGGTGAGCCATTCCAATAGAAGGATCAAACGTGTCACAAAATAGAATTTTCACTGCACTTTTTGAAGTAGGGTCATCAAGAGATGAACAAGGACTAATCAAATCAAATGATGGAGGCATATTAGAAATTAACCCATCAAAATCTTTATGAGCAATCCTTGATTCGATAAACATAGAATGTAACACCCCAAACCCGGCCCAAACATTACGACCGAATTTGGTTTGCTACAGAGAAAAGATTTTGAAAACCATTTTAAAACCGATTTCCAAATTAGTCGAAATGTCTTTCAATTTAAATTTTCTTTGTTAAAAACCAAACTTAATATATTTGCTGAGTCGAGTTGATTACAAATTTCGAATGTACCCGATGGTACTTTAAAACATTTTTCGTTTAATTTGAGAAAACATGTGCATCCGTTTTAACATCATCAAATAGTTTAAACAAAACATTCAAAACATGCGAAATAATAAAATAATCTTAGGAGGCCTTATTACAATTAAGCAACATAAACCCAACAGAAAAATAGATAAAATCCAAAATTCATTTATTAAAAATCTCCTTTGCATGGCCACCTCGAGTCCATCGGGCCTCATCCGCGGTCTACGAGTCACCTGAAAAATTAAAGGAGAAGGTGAGTCACCAAGACTCAATGTGTAACCCTTCCCCAATTTAATGTAATAACATACACAAATTATAACCAATTAACATGCATAAGTTTAAATGCACCCAACCTAATCATCCATACGCCTTTTTCTACCCCTTGTGGTACCAAACCCTTTGGTGGTGCCAAACCACTGGTGACGTATAGTCACAAATGTGATACCAAATCTTTGGAGATACTAAATCTCACGGTGTCCAGAAGACACAATTGTGTTACCTAAAACACTGGTGACCGAAGTCACAAATAGATGATGGGGCCAACCCATCGTGTGATACCAAATCACCGCGGACAATCCCATATCTCAAAGTGGGGCCAACCCACGGTGGAATTAACCACGGGGACAAGTCGCTATGAGGTGCCAAACCTCTGGAGGTACCAAACCTCGGTGACCGTAGTCACGATGTGTTACAAAAAACACCGTGTCAAAATCGACACGAATATCAACGCCCCCTCCTCTCATCAACCCATAACAATCATTTATATGCATGTACCACAAATCATGTTAATAGATTTATTTAACAACATCCAATCGATTTATCATAAGCCATATATCAAATAATACACATACCAAATGTGTCATGCTTCCCAAAAGCATCAAATAATAATCACATAGTAATAAGAACTTACCCAAATCCTTGTTAATACCATGAAGGTATTTCATCCATGTCTACACAAAACGTTAGGCATAAAATAACACTTAGCATATTAAAAGTTATAAGATGTGTATGTATACACACTGGCACCAAAAAGAGTTCTAAATCCCGAATATACAAATCGGCCACACAAGTATTCTTGCCCTATATTCGGCCAAAAATGAATATTAGAACCATGGCCTATTCGGCCAAGCCAAAATAATTGAGAAAGGTTCCTTGTGAACCTAAAATCTTACCAAAGCCTTGAACACTTATCCAACACACTCCTAAAGAATCGGCCTCACTTCCCTACAATCAACCATCATCAATAAGGTTTATTAGCCTTTGGCTTAAACGAAAACTTAAAAAAGTAATCCCTTTGAAATAAGCCTTACCACCTTACCAAAACCAATTTTCTAGAGAAGTCCCAATGATAACTTATCTTACCTTCAAAATTCGGCCTAAGTTGATCAAGATAGGAGAAGAAAATTCGGTATACCCAAGAGAATGGATTCGGCTATGATTTGTTCAACACAATCAACCAAGGTTCAACTTGTATGGAAAAAGATGAAGTAAGAAAGTGAACCAATAGTTTCGGCTAAGTGCTTTTGAGAAGAGAAAAGAAAGAATTAGATAGAGTATTATGGTATAGGAGATTCGGCTAAGAAAGAAAGAAGAAAATGGTCAAAAGAGATGAGTGTTTCGGTTTTGAGAGAATGAAAAGGAGAAATAGAAAATGAACCAAAAATGACCAAATGGTCAAAAAGTATTAGGCTTATCAAAAGGTGAAATTCGGCTAACAAGAAAAGAGTTTGAGAGAAAAATTGTTTTGCACCTTTGCACCAAATGAAAGAAATGACCAAAAATTCCTCCCAAGCCTTACCAACACTAGCATATTCGGCCAAATCCCCTCCCTTAGCCACATTGCCGTCCAAGTTCATGGCATAAAGGCCATGATTATGTTTCCAAAACATAATCCTTGATACTAGCCCCATGTCTCCATATTTTCCTTAATCACTTGATTCCCTTCCATATGATAACACTTGCCTTAAACCTATAGTCTACTAACCAAAAATTAACATGGTCAACCCTTATCTTAATCATCCTTGGCCGACACTTACTATACCAAAGCAAAAATAAAAGTTGTCCCAATGCTATTTAAGGGATTCGAACCTCTCCCCTCAAGCTAAACTCCATGCGCCATTACCAACTTGCCATGCACTCATCTTGTGACACTTATTGCTACTTAAATTAACTAAAGTGCTAAGCTCATTTAATCCTCTTCTTTAAATAAGCCTTACTAAGAATTATTCTACTAAACCGAGCTTACTCAAGACCCCTAAATAAGCCTTATATCATCACGAATAATATCACAGAAATTCAAATACAAGAAAAATAATTCAATCACAAATAACCCCTATTTTGGGATGTTACAGTTCTACTCTCCTTAAAAATAATTTCGACCTCGAAATTACCCGATCGTAAAAGATGGGGTATTCTTTGCCGCATCACCTCCTCGATTCCCACGTCGCTTCCTCCGTACCATGGTTTCGCCATAGCACTTTCACTAAAGGTACCGACTTTCTACGCAACACCTTGACATCACGATCTAAAAATCGAACTGGTTCCTCCTCGAATGATAAGTCGGAGTTAACCTCAATCTGCGCGCATCGCACGATGTGCGATGGATCGACCTATACCGTCTAATCATCGACACATGGAAGACATCGTGAATCGACTCAACTCTGCTGGCGATTCGGTGATAAGCTACCGGTCCTACTCGCTTCAACACGAAGATACGGGCCGATGAACCTTGGACTTAATTTCCTTTTGCCCAAAGCGCAACACCTTTTTCCAAGGCGACACCTTCGAAAGACTTTATCTCCTACCTCGTATTCCATTTCCTTGCGCTTGAGATCGGCGTAAGACTTACGCCTATCGACGCTTCCTTGAGACGAGCCCGAATTACCTTAACTTTGTCCTCGGTTTCGTCACCAGTGCGGACCCAAGACATGTCGTTCACCTAGTTTCGTCCAACACGTAGGAGTACGGCATTTTCGTCCATACAATGCTTCATATGGAGCCATTCGGATACTCGCTTGATAACTATTGTTATAAGCGAATTCCGCCAACGGTAGATACTCCTCCCAAGCGCCATCGCTGAAATCCGAACACAACCTCTCGAGCATATCTTCTAAGATCTCGAATCACTCTCTCCGATTGTCCGTCGGATTGCGGATGAAAAGCTGTGCTGAAGTCCAATCTCGTACCCAAAGCTTGATGCAACGCTCTCCAAAACCTCGATGTAAACCTCGGATCCCTATCCGAGATAATCGACATCTTGGCACACCATGCAATCTCACTATCTCGGCTACATATAACTTAGCTAACCTCTGCAGGCGAATAATCTACCCCTTACAGTATGAAATGCGCCGATTTAGTCGACGATCCACAATCACCCAAACCGAATTCTTCTTGCTAGGCGTAAGAGGTAATCCACCGACAAAGTCCATGGTGATCCTCTCCCACTTCCATCGAGGAATCTTCATCTGGTGAAGTAACCAGATGGCAACCGATGTTCAGCCTTGACTTGTTGACACGTCGGACACTTACCCACGAACTCGATTACTTCTCGCTTTGCACTGCCACCAAAATTGCTCTCTCAAATCCCGATACATCTTGCTACCTCCGGGATGCATAGCATATGGGCTGCTATGTGCGCCCGAAGAATCCTTTGTCTCAATTCCACATCCTTCGGCATACAAGCTCTTCCTTTAAAGCACAAAACTCCATCATCGGGACGGACTAAAATCCTCTAATCCACTATTCGGACTTGCAACCTCCGATCATTCAAACCATCATCCTCTAAGCGCTTCTCCTTAATCTGATCTAACCAAATCGGCTTAACTTGCATTCGCCAAAAGACTCCCATCATCGAAGCGGACTAAGTCGAGCAAACATCGATCTTAAATCCGATACAACCTTACGACTCAACGCTGCTCGCCACCACGTTAGCCTTACCGGGATGATACTCGATCGAGCGAGTCGTAGTCCTTCAACAGCTCAATCCATCTACGCCGCCTCAAATTCAAATCCTTACGAGTCAAGAGATACTTAAGACTCTTGTGATCCGTATAAACTATCGACTTCTCTCCGCATACAAATAGTGCCTCCATATCTTCAAAGCGAAGACTACACCGCTAACTCCAAGTCATGAGTCGGATAATTAGCCTCATGTGGTCTCAATCGCCGAGATGCATAAGCCACTACCTTCCTTCTTGCATCAAAGACGCATCCCAAACCAATATGTGATGCATCGCAATAAACCGTGAATTCCTTGCTCGCCTCAAAGTTGAATCAAAACCGAGCTTTGATCGAGAATCTTCTTCAATTTGTCGAAACTTTCTTGTCGCTTCTCGGTCCATACAAATGGAACTCCTTTCCTCAACAACTTGGTCATCGGTGCGGCAATCAAAGAAAATCCTTCCACAAATCTTGGTAATACCCGCTGAGACCTAGAAAACTCCGAATTTCACCCACAGATTTAGGCGGCTTCCAATCTAACATCGCCTCAATCTTTCGAGGATCCACTCTAATCCCCTCGGTGAAACAACGTGACCCAAGAAAGTCACCTCCTTAAGCCGAGTCGCACTTACTAAATTTCGCATCTGTTTGCTTTTCCTCAGAATCTGTAACACCACTCGCAAATGCGCATCATGCTCCTCTTCTGACTTCGAATACACCAAAATATCATCTATAAAGACCACAACAAACTGATCCAAAAACTGTTGAAATACCCTATTCATCATGTCCATGAAAGCTGCTGGTGCATTAGTCAAACCAAAGCGGCATCACCGGGAACTCGT
The DNA here is from genome assembly GCA_025698515.1 of Gossypium sturtianum. Lineage (NCBI taxonomy): Eukaryota > Viridiplantae > Streptophyta > Magnoliopsida > Malvales > Malvaceae > Gossypium > Gossypium sturtianum. Next base: position 94,919,409 of record CM046949.1, read on the forward strand.
AGTGTCCATACCGAAAGTCACGAAATGCCGTCTTATGGATATCGGCCTCTTTCACCTTGGTTGATGATATCCGGACCTTAAATCAATCTTAGAAAACCGCAGGCCCTTTCAACTGGTGATCAAACAAGTCATCTATCCTCGGCAAAGGATACTTGTTTTTAATCGTCGACTTATTCAATGGCGGTAGTCTATACACATCCGCATCGCACCATCCTTCTTCTTGACAAAAGTACCAAGCGCTCCCCAAGGTGAAACACTTGGTCGAATGAAACCTCGATCCAACAACTTTTGTATCCGAGCCTTCAATTCCAACAATTCCTTCGGTGCCATCCTATATGGAGCTATAGACACCGGCGCTGCCTTCGTAAATGATCTATACTAAATTCGACTTCACGATCCGGAGGCAATCCGGAAGTTCTTCAGAAATACGTCAACCAAATTCCTTTACAGATTTGAACATTTCCCACGAAGACTCCTTAGCTTCCAAAGCACACACATGAACTACGAACGCCTCACGGCCCTTCCCGACCATCTTTATCGCTTTCAGCGCAGATACCACGTTGGATAGATAATCTCTCCTATTACCTATCATGACCACTTCTTCACCTTCAACCGTCTTCAAAACCATGCGTTTAGCGGCACAATCCAAACTTGCGTGGTACTTGACCAACCAGTCCATCCCAAGAATCAGATCGAACTCCTCGAACGGCAGTTCCATCAGATCGGCTACAAACACTACCCCTTGGAGTTCTAGGGGTATATCCCTATACAGCTTATCTACTTCTACAGAGTGACCTAAAGGACTAAGTACAGTCATCCTCTTAGAAGCAGTCTCGGGAACTAAACTCATGGTCTCAACTATACTACTAGCAACGTAAGAGTGCGTCGAACCCACATCTATCAAGGCAGTATATGGAACACCAAAAATTAAAAACGTACCGGTTATGACGTCCGGTGCGTCTCCTTCCTCACGACGCCTCGCAGCATACACCAAACCAGGCTGCCTAGCCTCCGTGTTGCCAATACCTCTGCCGTACCGCCCGCGACCTCCACTAGAGCCATAACCACCTCTACCATTACCACGACCTCTCTGCGGTGCTGGTCCCTCCTTTTCGAATCAGGCACGACCTTGACCTTCAGACTGATTCCTAGCTTGCTTACGCGGACAGTCCCTCACACGATGTTCTAGCGAACCACACTCGAAACATCCTTTCCCTCCGGTCCAACATTCACCCCAATGAAACTTTCCACAACGGTTACACTGGGCCGATCTTTGATTAGCAATTTGTGGACCTCCTCGCTGATTTGACCCACTCGCCTAAATCTTTTCTCGAACATTACCACGACCTGCACGATCCAAAGCCTCTCTTCACTTGCTCCTATCATAACTTTGCCTCGCGGACTCCTTGATTCCTTCCGGCTACCTTGGCCTTCTCTACCAAGACAGCAAACTCACATTCTTCTTTGTGGAGCAATCAGCACCTTAACTCGTCTCTAAGTCCGTCTTCAAAACGAACACAACGATCATGCTCCGATGCCACTATTCCACGAGCATAACGACTCACCTTAGGAATTCCGCTTCATACTCGAGAGACGGACTTATTCCCTTGCACTAACCCCCTAAAAGCTTTCCTTTGAGCGTCAATGTAGCTTGATCCAACATACTTCTTCCGATATGCGGCTTTGAAGTACTCCCAAGTGAGATCATCCGCCGTAGCACCATCTCGGACCGTGAGCCACCATCGATATGACTCATCCTTGAGAAGCGACACCGCTCCTTTCGGTTTCTCCTCATTTGTCAAATCTATCTCATCCATGATTCTTTCGGTCGATTCCCACCAATACTCACCGTATTGGGCGCTACACCGCACACACCTCGGAAAAATTCAGCTCCATTAGCTCGAAGTCTCTCAGAACCGACTTCCGAGCTCCTCCACTTCCACCAATTCCGGCTACCCTTTCCAGAACCCGTAGCATCGCTTGTGACACAAATGCGTCGTCACCGTCCGATCCGCTCTTGACTCTAAAGGTTGGGGTGGTGGTGGCGGTATCTCATTCTCGAGATCCTTGACCCGAACCGGACAGGTTTCGATACGACCATCCTACCCCTTCCACGTCCACGACGGCCACGTCCTCTAAAGCTCATTCTAACTATCGCGCTTTAATCGATTAGGAAATTTTTATGAATTAGTACATGTTTCACTTGATTATCCATGAAGAAATTTTATGAAAAGAGTTTAATAGAGATTCTTTCGATCAAACAAGGTTTTAAGTCTTCTATCTTGGTTTACACAGAATAATACATCCATTCCCTATACCTTTCATACCTATGCACTCTTCTGCATTATCTTGTCAGTTTCTAACCTGTGGGTATTTTCGTCATTTTTTCCTAAAGGGTATTTTTGTAATTTTGTCAATCAAGAATATTTTGAAAATTTTCGAAGATAAATTTGTCCTACCATCTAAAAATAAATTAATGATTTTAAACCGAAGTTTTCCTTAAAACATGGCTAATCCCTTTCGGTTTTATTTAGGATTTTGCCTATGACCGAGTCCTCTTGGTTAGAGTGAACCGAAAGCTACGCACGGTAGGAATCCGCGAAGAGGAGGTGAGTCACGAGGACCGCTAAGTACCAAGCTCTTCCGGATCCAATCCTAGACATGCGCACCAAGGTTACCACACCTAACTCGGCGACTTGGTCGTAGGTTGGTTTAATTAGGCTCTTAAAGTCTTATGTCTTTGTTTGGAGTAAATTAGTCCTAAAGTTTAAAATACTATCACTATCTACGTCCCATGCTTCCTACCCTTCTACAAGAAATAATTCATACAAAAAGTTAGTGGTACTTACCTGAGCGGATCGGTGCGGGAGACTCGGTGCCATGCTTATTCAAAACCATAGTATTTGAGATAGACCTACTACAAAACATTTTTGGGCCTTGGGCCCCCACAGTGAGCTTTGAACTGGGCTCGATACCAATTTTGTAACACCCCAAACCGGCCCAAACATTACGTAACCGAATTTGGTTTGCTCTGAGAGAAAAGATTTTGAAAACCATTTTAAAACCGATTTCCAAATTAGTCGAAATGTCTTTCAATTTAAATTTTCTTTGTTAAAAACCAAACTTAATATATTTCTTTGAGTCGAGTTGATTACAAATTTGAATGTACCCGATGGTACTTTAAAACATTTTTCGTTTAATTTGAGAAAACATGTGCATCCGTTTAACATCATCAAATAGTTTAAACAAAACATTCAAAACATGCAGAAATAATAAAATAATCTTAGGAGGCCTTATTACAATTAAGCAACATAAACCCAACAGAAAAATAGATAAAATCCAAAATTCATTTATTAAAAATCTCCTTTGCATGGCCACCTCGAGTCCATCAGGCTCCTCATCCGCGGTCTACGAGTCACCTGAAAAATTAAAGGAGAAGGTGAGTCACCAAGACTCAATGTGTAACCCTTCCCCAATTTAATGTAATAACATACACAAATTATAACCAATTAACATGCATAAGTTTAAATGCACCCAACCTAATCATCCATACGCCTTTTTCTACCCTTGTGGTACCAAACCACCTGGTGGTGCCAAACCACTGGTGACGTATAGTCACAAATGTGATACCAAATCACTTTGGAGATACCAAATCTCACGGTGTCCAGAAGACACAATTGTGTTATTAAAACACCGTGACGAAGTCACAAATAGATGATGGGGCCAACCCATCGTGTGATACCAAATCACCGCGCGGACAATCCCATATCTCAAAGTGGGGCCAACCCACGGTGGAATTAACCACAGGGACAAGTCGCTATGAGGTGCCAAACCTCTGGAGGTACCAAACCTCTGGTGACCGTAGTCACGATGTGTTACCAAAACACTGGTGTCCGTCGACACGAATATCACCGCCCCTCCTCTCATCAACCCATAACAATCATTTATATGCATGTACCACAAATCATGTTAATAGATTTATTTAACAACATCCAATCGATTTATCATAAGCCATATATCAAATAATACACATACCAAATGTGTCATGCTTCCCAAAAGCATCAAATAATAATCACATAGTAATAAGAACTTACCCAAATCCTTGTTAATACCATGAAGGTATTTCATCCATGTCTACACAAAACGTTAGGCATAAAATAACACTTAGCATATTAAAAAGTTATAAGATGTGTATGTATACACACCTGGCACCAAAAAGAGTTCTAAATCCCGAATATACAAATCGGCCACACAAGTATTCTTGCCCCTATATTCGGCCAAAAATGAATATTAGAACCATGGCCTATTCGGCCAAGCCAAAATAATTGAGAAAGGTTCCTTGTGAACCTAAAATCTTACCCAAAGCCTTCGAACACTTATCCAACACACTCCTAAAGAATCGGCCTCACTTCCCTACAATCAACCATCATCAATAAGGTTTATTAGCCTTCGGCTTAAACGAAAACTTAAAAAAAGTAATCCCTTTGAAATAAGCCTTACCACCTTACCAAAACCAATTTTCTAGAGAAGTCCCAATGATAACTTATCTTACCTTCAAAATTCGGCCTAAGTTGATCAAGATAGGAGAAGAAAATTCGGTATACCCAAGAGAGTGGATTCGGCTATGATTTGTTCAACACAATCAACCAAGGTTCAACTTGTATGGAAAAAGATGAAGTAAGAAAGTGAACCAATAGTTTCGGCTAAGTGCTTTTGAGAAGAGAAAAGAAAGAATTAGATAGAGTATTATGGTATAGGAGATTCGGCTAAGAAAGAAAGAAGAAAATGGTCAAAAGAGATGAGTGTTTCGGTTTTGAGAGAATGAAAAGGAGAAATAGAAAATGAACCAAAAATGACCAAATGGTCAAAAAGTATTAGGCTTATCAAAAGGTGAAATTCGGCTAACAAGAAAAGAGTTTGAGAGAAAAATTGTTTTGCACCTTTGCACCAAATGAAAGAAATGACCAAAAATTCCTCCCAAGCCTTACCAACACTAGCATATTCGGCCAAATCCCCTCCCTTAGCCACATTGCCGTCCAAGTTCATGGCATAAAGGCCATGATTATGTTTCCAAAACATAATCCTTGATACTAGCCCCATGTCTCCATATTTTCCTTAATCACTTGATTCCCTTCCATATGATAACACTTGCCTTAAACCTATAGTCTACTAACCAAAAATTAACATGGTCAACCCTTATCTTAATCATCCTTGGCCGACACTTACTATACCAAAGCAAAAATAAAAGTTGTCCCAATGCTATTTAAGGGATTCGAACCTCTCCCCTCAAGCTAAACTCCATGCGCCATTACCAACTTGCCATGCACTCATCTTGTGACACTTATTGCTACTTAAATTAACTAAAGTGCTAAGCTCATTTAATCCTCTTCTTTAAATAAGCCTTACTAAGAATTATTCTACTAAACCGAGCTTACTCAAGACCCCTAAATAAGCCTTATATCATCACGAATAATATCACAGAAATTCAAATACAAGAAAAATAATTCAATCACAAATAACCCCTATTTTGGGATGTTACATAGAATCCTTACCTTTCTTACCTTTAATCACAAGTGGGTGGTCATCATTTGCGTACTTACCTTTCTCGAATAATCGAAAACATCTCTCGTTTGGAAGGTAGTGAAGCTGGAATTGGTCGTACAAGACTTTAAGAACCTGAAAAGTTACATCACAAGAAGATTGAACAGGTGGGTTAGTGGAAACAATCCTTGCTCACTTTCTTTTTTACTTGATTCTTTTTTTCTCGAGATCTCTCGTTTCTTTTTCCTCAATCTCTTTTTCCACTCGTTGTTCTTGTTCAACTTCTTTTTCTCTCTCAAACTCTTTTTCATTCTCTTTTTCAATTTCTTTTTCAATCTCATTTTCATTCTCTTTTTCCTTTGACTTAAATAAATGAACTAACACTTAAGCATCATTTATTCCAGCAACTAGTTTAATTAAGAAAAACATTATTAAATGAACTAGAAATAAAGACTTCAATTAATGCAGCAACTAGTTAATTTATGGAAGCAGAATTAAATTAACTTAAACTCATACTTCATTAAAACATCCTAGTAACTAGATTAATTAATAAGCCTCTTATTAAACACAACTTATTTAATTAAACTAAACACCTTTATTTAAAGCTAATATTTAATTTAAAAGTTTGTATTCAGCAAATTAAAAATGCATGAATTAAATCAAGCTAAACACAAACTAAATGAACTGAATGTGAACTTAAACCAATCTCAATGAGCTGAGATGAACTCATGTGAACTGAACCACATAGAAAATGAGTTTAATTAAGCTGAAAATGAGCTGGAATCAGCTTCATTTTGCACTTTGGCCCCTCGAGCTTAGGCCACTCTCGATGGCGTCAGAAAGAGTCGAACCATGATGCGACCAGGATCGCATCAGAATGTGGACGATTTTGGGGCTATAGGGTGATAGCCGAATTTTGCTTGATGTTTTGGTGAGACTAAAGTGTTAGTTTTGGTCAAAATACCATTGGCATCAATTGTGTCATTTTCTCAAAATTTCTACTCTTTGTGAGTTTTGGTTTTTTCTTCTATTCTCTCCTCTTTGCCGAATCCTCCTAGCACAATTGTGCATTTTCCTCCTCTTTTGTTTGGTCAAAACCTTTATCCCTTGTTCATCTTTCTTGGATAGCCGAACAACCTATCATCCATCCAACCTCTCATCCTTTCTTTTAACCATTCCTCTAATCTTTTCTCTTCTCTAAACCAACACCACCATTAAATCACATATTCTTGTTTGATTATTCCCCATAGCCGAATATCAACATATATTTTCCTCTATGACCGAATCTTCATCTCTTCTTTATCTTTTCTTCTCATCCATTTTAGCACTCATTTCTTGATTTAATCGGTAAGTGTTCTTTTCAACTATTTTTTTTCTTTCTTTCTTCTATTGCCGAATCTATATTTTGGTTTGGGAGGGTCTTTTTGACCGAGACCATCACTTACTCCCTCTCAAACAAGATCTCTTTCTTCTTCGTAGTGATATAGTGGAAGGCCGAAACCTTTATTCTTCCGAAGTCATCGTATGATCGCTAGAAATCGGTCCTAAAATCTTTAAGGTAAGAGTTCTTCACGGATTTTATAATCATTCATTATTCGTTAAGATGATTATTAGTATGGTAATGATTAACCGATTATATTATAGGGATTTAATCGCTTGATCTATCCAATCATTGATCACTCGAAAATTAGTGGTAAGCCGATCTTTACCATTTTGATAAGTCCATATTTTATCGTAATTTTGATCTACTTAAGATCTAACCGAATGGAGGCTTGTGGTACCGGTTCGATTGGGAAGTCGAGTGGAGATCTAAAAAGGAGCGGATTAGCGATCCCTACTCCTAAATTCAAGCGAAGGGCGGTATCGGCGATTCGAGACTTTCCATCGGGTTGTGGACCCTCATTCGGTGAGAATCGACTATTCGAGGTCGTTCGCAATTCTGAGGCATCAGCGATTCGGGATTTTCCACTGGGTTGTGGACCGTCAACCGGGGAAAACCGACAAATCGTAGTTGTTCACGATCCTGAGGGTAAAATTTTAGATCGTTTATTTTAAAGTAGATTTATTAAATCGCGTACGTTGACTAATCGAGCGTTATAATATTTTAGGTGTCAACAATCAAGAAAGCGTAGTGCTTACCGTAATCAGGTGTGTAATCTCACATCGTATTCTGTGGGTTAAAGATTAATATCATATTGGTAGTAAATCGCTTGATTAAATCGGATTTTTGTGAAATCAGAAAAATTGGCTTAGATATCTTTATTTTGAAAAAAATTGACAAAATCGGTATTAACACCGTGAAAAATTACGAAAATACCCCTAATGGGCCAAATCAATAAAATTTGCTATATGGGCCAATGTGAAAATATGATATATGGGCCGATGTGATAATTTGATATATGGGCCGATTTGAAAATATGATATATGGGCCGATGTGATGATATGATATATGGGCCGATGTGATAATTTGATATATGGGCCGATTTGAAAATTTGCTATATGGGCTGATGTGATATTTTGATATATGGGGCGATCTGATATTTGCTAAATGGGCCAATTTGAAATTTTGTTACTTGGGCCATAATTTTTGTAATAAATATCAGAATAAATTATTGTTATTATATTATGATTTGTTATGCATTATATACATGATTTGCATGGGATGGGATAATGATGAAGAGAAGTTTTGGTGGCTCTGCCATAATTCTGTATAGTGGCAATGCCACGTAAATTCTAATATTTTGGTGGCTTGACCACAAAATTATATTTGATATAAATGGCTTAATGCCTGCGATTGGTGTGTTGGCGGGGTGGGTTGACAAAAGATCCCCACAGGTGTGTTGGTTGGTACAGGTGGTGTGTAGCGGATGGATTACTAGGTTTGGTTTGGAAATTACATTTCATACACATGATATAATTGATACGTTATAATTATTGTAAATGGGCTTAGGCCCAAATTATCGCTTAATGGGATTTTGGCCCAGTGGACAACGGTAAGTGAGTTTGTAACACCCTAAAAATCCGAGTCTTGATATATTGCATGTTTTGGTGATTAGTTTATAAAGGAAAAATTTTCTTATTACTTTTCGTGCCTATGATAGGCCTGAAGAAGAGTATAGAATTATTCGGTTATGGAATAATTTTTAGTTTTGAAAATTTATTGAAGTGGAGCAAGTGGCATTGACACTTAAGTTATTTTAAGTGTTAATAAGTGACATAAGATGAGTAATGGCAAGGTGGTGTTGGCACATGGGTTATAGCATGAGGGGAGTGGTTCGAATCCCTTGGATGGCATTTTGACAACATTTATTTTGCTCTTCTATGGTAAGTGTCGGCCAAGCTTATTTATGGTAAGTGTTGACCTTGTTATTTTTGGTTAGTATATCAAAGGAATAAGGTAAGAGTGAATTTATGGTAGGGAATCAAGAAAATATGGAAAGATATGGAGACATAGGGCAAGTATCAAGGAAAGTGTTTTGGAAACAAATTCATGGTCATTTGACCAATGAATTTAGACAAGCAATATGGCTAGGGGAAGGTTGGCGAATTTTGCTAGTAGCTTAGTAAGCTTTAGGAGTTTGCTTTTGGTCATTTTAGTTTTTGTGCAAAATTTTGCATTCCTCTTCTCAACTTTTCCCTTTGGCCGAAATTGATCTTTTGGTAAGCCTTGATTATTTTGACCATTTGGTCATTTTTGCTTTCCACTTTAGTGTTCAATTTTGTGCCTTTCTCATAGTGCCAATTCTACCAACACCAAAAAGCCATTCTTTATTTTTCTTCTCCCCATTGCCGAATATACATTGCTCCCAAAACTCATCTCTTTCTTTCTTTCTCTTTTATTCTCTTTGAAAATTGAAACAACATCATCATCATTCTTCTCTCATCTTTTATTCTTGATACTCATACTTTCTCTATTATTTTCTCTCATGGCCGAATGTTGATGTACCCATAGCCGAATCTTTTTTCTATTTTTTTTTGGTCATATAGCCGAATCCTTCATCTTGCACAAACATCTTTCTCAATCGTCTCTTTCCAATCGTGGATAATAGTGCGATAGTGGAAGATCAAAAATCAAGTGTTCGTGGGTATCTTAGAATGTTGGAATCGATTTAAGGTGATAAAGGAACATTTGATCGATTCTCATATTTTGGAACAAGGATCTTTGTGGTAAGCAAATTTCACCCTTAAACCCTTAGTCATATTTCGATGTAATATTAGATTGGATTAACGATCTTTTGTCTTTGAAGACAATCAAAATAGGGAAGAAAAGGGCGGTGAATAGTGTTCGGAAGAGGGGTGGTTCCGTTATTCCCCCTAAGTTTAAGCGAAGGACTGTTTCAGCAATCTGAGATTTCCCACCGGGTTGCGGACGTTCATCCGAGGAGAATCAACTGTTCGAAGTCGTTCGTACTCCCGAACCATTATTTGTTCGTGGATTTGATTCGGTTAACGAACCATCAATCGGGGAGAAACCGCAAGTAGAAGTAGTTCGAAAACCCGAGGGTAAAATTTTAGATCGTTATTTTTAGATCTGTTTCATTAATAAATTATAGTGTTCTAATTATCGTGATACGTATAGGTGTTGACGAGCGGGAAAGTCTAGTTCTCACTATAACCAGGTGTGTAACTTCACACTTATCTTTCGGGTTATATACTAAACCGTAAGAAATTTGATAAATCGTAAAAATGGCCAAATTGGAAATGTTGTAGTAATTAGTACTTTTGTGTAAATGCATGAAAATGGCTAAACCGAGAAATTTACGAAAAATTGCTAGATCGATAAATTGGGCCATAAAGCGCTAGATCGATAAATTGGGCCATAAAGCGCTAGATCGATAAATTGGGCCATAAAAGCGCTAGATCGATAAATTGGGCCATAAAAGCGCTAGATCGATAAATATGGGCCAAAGTTTGCTAGATCGCTAATGAGCCAAAACCCTCTAGTTCGAGATATGGGCCAAAGTTTAATACTATATTGTTAATAGGCCCAAATGAAAGGTTTTATTAAAGACTCATTTGTGTTATGGGTTACTTGATAAAATTTTTATGATTTAAAGTTTGTTATTCATACATAATTGCATAGGATAGGATTTGATGAAGAGAAGAAAGGCCTGTGGCCATGTATCTAGTTCGGTGGCTCTGCCACAAATTTTGGCTTAATGCCTCTAGTTCGGTGACTATGTCACAATCTAGTTGATGAGTGCACTACAATATTTTTAAAAAGGCTTAATGCCCTACGATTGGTGTGTTTGGCGGGGTGGGTTGACTTGATCCCCACAGGTGTCTTTGGTTGGTACGGGGGTGTGTAGTGGATGGAAAATTAGGCTTGGTTTGGGAAATTCATTTTTATATGCATTTTATATATTTATTTCATATTTATATCGTTGAAATTTGTAATTGGGCTCAAGCCCAAATTAATGCCTTGATGGTCTGGCCCAACAACGGTGGTAAGTGGGTTACACACTCGAGTTCTTTGTAACTCACCCCGTTTTATTACCCATTTGGGTAATGAAAATTGATGTGGACTTGGGGTAGGGGATGACTTGGTGGAGGCCATACTACGAGCATGGGTTTTTATAAACTATGAAAATTATTTAAGTTATTCATTTTATTTACTATTTGTGGTATGATGTAATAAGGCCTCTAATTATGTTTTTATGGATTTTTATGTGTGGATGGATTTAATTTTGTTTAAGACTCTCATTATGGGCTTATGCTAAATTTTTAAAGTTTTCTTAAACATTGCGTTTTATAACATTTTGAAACACCTAAATTACTCTTTTAAATTCTTTCAAGTTCTTTTAAAATTACTTAAAGGTTTTGACAAATATATTTTAAATAATAAGATTTTCAAACGAGTAATTTCTTAAATCATCAATTTTGAATTATCGTACTAAATTTTTGTTAACCTCTATTTCCAAAAGGTTTTGGTAGTAATGTTTTACTTTAATCACTAGAGAATTAAATGAATATTCGATTGGTGTGACTAACCGAATCTCGTCTAAACGCATAGACCTGGTTTGGGGTGTTACATTTAATGGTATCAGAGTAAGTTTCAAAACTCGGCTGTGATTTGGGTTCAACAAAGATATTTGTTTGAGAAACAACTCAAATTTCTAGACTTTTTGATTTAAAGGTAGTATGGCACCATGAGCATCCCGCGCCAAGTCAAGTAAGTATCTGTATATTGATTGTTTATTATCATTGTAATATGATCATAAGAAACACTCTAGAACTTCTAGTTTTAGGTGTTGAAACTGTAGAGATTGAGACGATAGGATATGATTGCGGAAACAACTCTATCTCTTTTATATCATAAAACATCGTTAATAAACACTGAAATAGTATTCTGATTTATAAAACTCTTAATCAGATTAAATTGAGTTAGTCATTATGAGCACTAGAGGACGTGGTCGTGGACGCGGTAGACGTGGCCATGGTAGAGGACGAGGTGTTAGAGGCGCAACTGAAGCGCCGGATCATATGCCGGAAATGGATGCACCTGCATCACTCGAAAGTGAGACGGGATCACATGATCATATGGAAGAAGATAATGCGGTGACACGAGCAATGCTGCGAGTCCTTGAAAGGGTCATTTGGAGCTAGAGGCTGGGCCAACGGCTCGTGGGTCGATATCAAACGATTGAAATCAAGTGGTGCTTTGAGGTTTTTTGAGGTGTCTCGGTGTAGCTCCAAATGTCGCTGAACATTGGCTTGAGGCGATGGAGCGAATTATGGACGATCTTGAGTGCGGTGGAACAAAAACTAAAGGAGCGGTGTCCTTGTTAAGGGACGAAGCATACCAATGGTGGCTTCTTGTCAGAGAAGGCATGAAGTTTGCATTAGTTAATTGGGAATTCTTTAAAGTTTCCTTCCAAAGGGAAATATGTAGGAACGAGTTATGTTGATGCGGAAAGAAGGAATTCTGAATCTGGTCCAAAGGAATAAGGCGGTGGCAAGCATATGAAGCCGAGTTTTTGCGCTTGAGTCGCTATGCTCGAACAATAGTGGCAGCGGATCATGAGCGTTGTATGCGCTTTGAGGATGGCTTGAATGATGAATTGCGGGTTTTGATAGCCCCACAACAAGTTAGAACTTTTGCCACGCTTGTGGAAAAGGCCAAGATAGCCGAAGAGGCTAAGAACTCGAACGTCGAGAATCGGGAACGAGCTAGAAGCAAGAGAGATATGAAGTATTCGGGTTCTTCAAAAAGGTTTCGAAGAGGCCTCGGAATGATGAACGACTCAAGGTAGAACACACATGGCGTGGAATCGAGTCGAGATTGTGCTTGATTGTGGGAAAAGGCATTCGAGAGTCTTTGGAAGAAAGCGGGTGCTTGCTATAAATGCGGTCGATGGATCATCAATATAGGAATTGCCCTCGTCGAATGGATACAACTCGGGAAGCTCGTATCTTGATGCACCACCGGTAAGAGGAATTCGGCAACCACCGAGAGGTCGTGGACCAGTCGTGGTGGTAATGGGGTGGGCGTGGTCAAGGTGTAGCGGGTCGAGGCAATGGTCCTAGAGGCAACACGGATGCAAGACGGCCCAGGATTGGTATATGCGGTTAGACGCCGTGAGGATGGCAATGCACTGATGTGATAAGCTGCACGTTCTTCATCTTTGATGTACTGTTATTGCTTTGATAGATATTGGTTCTACCCATTCGTATGTTGCTAGCACCATATCGGAAACTTGAATTTAGACTCTGAAATTTCCGATAGTAAGATGAAGGTAATTAGTCCTTTAGGACTGTCGGTGTTGGTAAATAAACTGTTTAGAGATGTGCCCTTAGAAATTCAAGGAGAAATATTTCGCGAATTTGATGGAATTGCCTTTTCGGTGAGTTCGATATCATTTTGGGCATGGATTGGTTGGTTAAGCACCGGGCAAAATTGGATTGTCTTTGAAAAGCGGATGTCAACAAGGGCGGTGGAGGATAAAGAAATAGTTATGATAGGCGAACGAAGGAATTACTTGGCAAATGTGGTATCTGCGTTAAAGGCAGAAAAGTTGATGCGGAAGGGGTATGGAGCATTTCTAGCTTTTATTAGTGCTTTAGATGCCAAAGAGTTGTCAGTGGAAGATGTGAGAACAGTGAAGGAACTTCCAGATGTATTTCTGAAGAACTTCACGGCATACCTCCGGATCGGGAAGTGGAATTTGGTATTGAGCTCTTGCCGGAGCAGCTCCGGTGTCCATTGCTCCTTATAGAATGGCACCGAAGGAGTTGGCGGAGCTTAAAGCTCAAATTCAAGAATTGTTGGATCGGGGTTTAATTCGACCAGGGTGTGTCTCGGTAGAGAGCACCGGTTTTGTTTGTTAAGAAGAAAGATGGGTCGATGCGTATGTGTATTGACTACAGGTAATTAAATAAATTGACGATCAAGAATAGGTACCCTCTGCCAAGAATTGATGACTGTTTGATCAAATGAAGGAGCTTCATTTTCTCCAAAATTGATTTGAGATCGGGTTATCACCAAACTTAAGGTGAAAGAAGCGGATATTCACAAGGCGGCTTTCGAAACTCGTTATGGACATTATGAGTTTTTGGTGATCTTTGTTTGGGTTGACCAATGCACAGTTTGCATTTATGGATATGATGAGCAGGTCTTTCAACCATATTTAGACCGGTTTGTGGTGGTATTCATAGATGACATTCTGGTATATTCAAGGAATGAAGAGGAGCATGACTCGCATTTGCAAATTGTATTGCAGTTACTTCGAGATAATCAACTGTATGCCAAATTCGGTAAATGTGAATTCAGTTAAGGAAGTGACTTTTTGGGTCATGTGGTATCGGTAGAAGGAATAAGGGTGGATCCTCGGAAGATTGAGGTTTGTATTGGATTGGAAAACACCAAAGTCGTGGCGAGATTGGAGTTTCTTGGGTTTGGTGGTTACTATAGACGCTTTGTTGAGGGTTTTCGTTGATTGCTTTGCACCCCTAACTAAGCTTTTTGAAGAAAGGAGTACCATATATATGGACCGATAAAGCAGCAAGAAAGTTTCGAGAAATTGAATAAGATTTTAACAGGCGCGCCAAATTACTAATTCAACTTTGAGGTGGAAAGGAGTTTATAGTTTATTGCGATCGTCACACACGGGCTTAGGATGTGTATTGATGCAAAGTGGGAAAGTGGTGGCTTATGCTTCTCGTCATTTGAGACCGCTTGAAGTAAACTACCCTACTCATGACTTAGAGAGTTAGCTGCAGTAGTGTTTGCTCTAAAGATTTGGAGGCATTACCTCTACGGTGAAAAGTCTATCATCTATACGGATCACAAGAGTCTTAAGTATCTTCTTACTCGGAAGGAATTAAACTTGAGACAACGAAGATGGGTGGAGTGTTAAAGGACTATGATTTCTCAATCGAGTATCATCCTGGAAAAGCTAATGTGGTAGCGCACGCGTTAAGTCGTAAGGTGGTATATCGATTTGAGAACAATGTTTGCCCATTTGAGTTTGTACGAGGATGGTAGTCCGACAGCGAGAACTTCAGGTGAAGCCTCCGTGGTTAGAGCAAATCAAGGAAAAACAGATATCAGATAAGAAGTTGGGACTTTTAATTCAACAAGTTGAAAATGGTGGAATAGAGGATTTTAGCATAAATGCAGAAGGTGTGTTATGTTTTTGTGGGAGAGTTTGTATGCCTAAGGACTCAGATCTGAGACAAATGATTCTACGGGAGGCGCATAGTAGCCTTTATGCTATGCACCCCGGAGGAAATAAGATGTATCGGGATCTTCGTGAATAATATTGGTGGCCAGGGTTGAAGCGTGAGATTTCTGAATTTGTGGGAAAATGTTTAACTTGTCAGCAAGTGAAGGCGGAGCATCAATTGCCGTCAGGATTATTACAATCGATAAAGATTCCTCTTTGGAAATGGGAGCGGATAACAATGGATTTTGTTAGTGGGTTACCTTTAACACCTACTAAGAAAAATTCCGTTTGGGTAATTGTTGATCGTTTGACGAAGACCGCTCATTTTCTACGGTTAAATGCGGATTACTCGTTACGAAGTTGGCTAAGTCGCATGCGTATCCGAAATCGTGAGGTTGCATGGGTTTTTGTGTCTATTATATGAGATAGGGATCCTAGGTTTACGTCACGATTTTGGAAAGCTTTGCATGAAGCTTTGGGAACAAAGCTAAACGATGACGGCTTTTCATCCTCGGTCGGATGGTCAATCGAGAAAGAGTAATTCAGATTCGGAAGACATGTTAAGGGGATGTGTAATCGACTTCAAAGGTAGTTGGGAGGATTTTCTACCGTTGGCGAATTTGCTTACAACAATAGCTATCGGTCTAGCATTGAGATGGCACTCTACGAGGCATTATATGGTCGTAGGTGTCGTTCTCCTAGTTGTTGGACTGAATTGGGCGACGACGACAGATGTTAGGTCTGGTGATCTACGAAAGCGGAAGAAAAAGTAAAAGCTATTCGAGCACGGTTAAAGGAAGCTTGGATAGACAAAAGTCGTATGCGAATCTGAAGCGTAGAAGTATCGATTATCTTTGTGGGGATCAAGTTTTCTTGAAGGTCTCACCTTGGAAGAAGATTTTCAGGTTTGGGAAGAAGGGCAAGTTGAGTCCTAGATACATTGGACCATATCGTGTGGTGAAGCGTGTTGGTGCAGTGGCCTATCGGATCGAATTACCTTGGAGTTGAGTTAGATTCATAATGTTTTTCATGTTTCCATCTTTGAGGCGCTATAGATCGGATCCTTCGCACATAGTACCTGGTAGAAGAAGTGGAGTTGAATTCAGACTTGTCTTTTGAGGAGGAACCAGTGGAAATCTTAGACCGAGATGTTAAGGTGCTAAGAAAGAAAACCGTGCCGTTGGTCAAGGTTTTATGGCGTAATTACGGAGTGGAGGAAGCTACGTGGGAGCCTGAAGATGCAATTCGGCAACAATACCCTCACCTTTTTCAACCAGGTAAATTTCGAGGACGAAATTTTCTTTAAGGAGGGTAGAGTTGTAACACCCTAAAAATCCGAGTCTTGATATATTGCATGTTTTGGTGATTAGTTTATAAAGGAAAATTTTTCTTATTACTTTTTCGTGCCTATGATAGTCTGAAGAAGAGTATAGAATTATTCGGTTATGGAATAATTTTTAGTTTTGAAAATTTATTGAAGTGGAGCAAGTGGCATTGACACTTAAGTTAATTTAAGTGTTAATAAGTGACATAAGATGAGTAATGGCAAGGTGGTGTTGGCGCATGGGTTATAGCATGAGGGGAGTGGTTCGAATCCCTTGGATGGCATTTTGACAACTTTTATTTTGCTCTTCTATGGTAAGTGTCGGCCAAGCTTATTTATGGTAAGTGTTGACCTTGTTATTTTTGGTTAGTATATCAAAGGAATAAGATAAGAGTGAATTTATGGTAGGGAATCAAGAAAATATGGAAAGATATGGAGACATAGGGCAAGTATCAAGGAAAGTGTTTTGGAAACAAATTCATGGTCATTTGACCAATGAATTTGGATGGCAATATGGCTAGGGGGAAGGTTGGCCGAATTTTGCTAGTAGCTTGGTAAGGTTTAGGAGTTTGCTTTTGGTCATTTTAGTTTTTGTGCAAAATTTTGTATTCCTCTTCTCAACTTTTCCCTTTGGCCGAAATTGATCTTTTGGTAAGCCTTGATTATTTTGACCATTTGGTCATTTTTGCTTTTCACTTTAGTGTTCAATTTTGTGCCTTTCTCATAGTGCCAATTCTACCAACACCAAAAAGCCATTCTTTATTTTTCTTCTCCCCATTGCCGAATATACATTGCTCCCAAAACTCATCTCTTTCTTTCTTTCTCTTTTATTCTCTTTGAAAATTGAAACAACATCATCATCATTCTTCTCTCATCTTTTATTCTTGATACTCATACTTTCTCTATTATTTTCTCTCATGGCCGAATGTTGATGTACCCATAGCCGAATCTTTTTTCTATTTTTTTTTGGTCATATAGCCGAATCCTTCATCTTGCACAAACATCTTTCTCAATCGTCTCTTTCCAATCGTTGATAATAGTGCGATAGCGGAAGATCGAAAATCAAGTGTTCGTGGGTATCTTAGAACGTTGGAATCGATTTAAGGTGATAAAGGAACGTTTGATCGATTCTCATATTTTGGAACAAGGATCTTTGTGGTAAGCAAATTTCACCCTTAAACCCTTAGTCATATTTCGATGTAATATTAGATTGGATTAACGATCTTTTGTCTTTGAAGACAATCAAAATAGGGAAGAAAAGGGTGGTGAATAGTGTTCAGAAGAGGGTGGTTTCGTTATTCCCCTAAGTTTAAGCAAAGGATCTGTTTGATGAATCCGGGATTTCCACCGGGTTGCGGACGTTCATCCGAGGAGAATCAATCGTCGAAGTCGTTCGTACTCCCGAACCATTATTTGTTCGTGGATTTGATTCGGTTAACGAACCATCAATCGGGGAAACGCAAGTAGAAGTAGTTCGAAAACCCGAGGGTAAAATTTTAGATCGTTATTTTTAGATCGGTTTCATTAATAAATTATAGTGTTCTAATTATCGTGATACGTATAGGTGTTGACGAGCGGGAAAGTCTAGTTCTCACTATAACCGGTGTGTAACTTCACACTTATCTTTCGGGTTAGATACTAAACCGTAAGAAATTTGATAAATCGTAAAAATGGCCAAATCGAAATGTTGTAGTAATTAGTACTTTTGTGTAAATGCATGAAAAGCAGCTAAACCGAGAAATTTACGAAAAGCGCTAGATCGATAAATTGGGCCATAAAGCGCTAGATCGATAAATTGGGCCATAAAGCGCTAGATCGATAAATATGGGCCAAAGTTTGCTAGATCGCTAATGGGCCAAAACCCTCTAGTTCGAGATATGGGCCAAAGTTTAATACTATATTGTTAATAGGCCCAAATGAAAGGTTTTATTAAAGACTCATTTGTGTTATGGGTTACTTGATAAAATTTTTATGATTTAAAGTTTGTTATTCATACATAATTGCATGGGATGGGATTTGATGAAGAGAAGAAAGGCTGTGGCCATGTATCTAGTTCGGTGGCTCTGCCACAAATTTTGGCTTAATGCCTCTAGTTCGGTGACTATGTCACAATCTAGTTCTGTGAGTGCACTACAATATTTTTAAAAAGGCTTAATGCCTACGATTGGTGTGTTTGGCGGGGTGGGTTGACTTGATCCCCACATGTGTCTTTGGTTGAGTACGGGGTGTGTAGCGGATGGAAAATTAGGCTTGGTTTGGAAATTCATTTTTACATGCATTTTATATATTTATTTCATATTTATATCGTTGAAATTTGTAATTGGGCTCAAGCCCAAATTAATGCCTTGATGGTCCGGCCCAACAACGGTGGTAAGTGGGCTCTGATGAGTTCTTTGTAACTCACCCCGTTTATTACCCATTTAGGGTAATGAAAATTGATGTGGACTTGGGCGGGGATGACTTGGTGGAGGCCATACTACGAGCATGGGTTTTTATAAACTATGAACTTTATTTAAGTTATTCATTTTATTTACTATTTTGGGTATGATGTAGTAAGGCCTCTAATTATGTTTTTATGGATTTTTATGTGTGGATGGATTTAATTTTGTTTAAGACTCTCATTATGGGCTTATGCTAAATTTTTAAAGTTTTCTTAAACATTGCGTTTTATAACATTTTGAAACACCTAAATTACTCTTTTAAATTCTTTCAAGTTCTTTTAAAATTACTTAAAGGTTTTGACAAATATATTTTAAATAATAAGATTTTCAAACGAGTAATTTCTTAAATCATCAATTTTGAATTATCGTACTAAATTTTTGTTAACCTCTATTTCCAAAAGGTTTTGGTAGTAATGTTTTACTTTAATCACTAGAGAATTAAATGAATATTCGATTGGTGTGACTAACCGAATCTCGTCTAAACGCATAGACCTGGTTTGGGGTGTTACAGAGTTATACACTGAGTTCTAGTAACTCACCCCATTTTTCCTTATCCCTTTTCAGGTAATGATCAGTGATGGAGACTTGGGTCATGGATGACTTGGTGGAGGCCATACTACAAAAAAAATGGTTTAATTTGAAATTTGGATTTCTTTTAGTATTTTTAATTACTTTGCTATTTTGAGTTAAGGTTTGTAATAAGGCCTCTGGATTAATTTTTATTTTGTTTTATGTTTAACGAATTTATAAATTGCTCTAAGTATTTTAATTGAGATCTTTTTCGAAAAACTTAAATAAACATTTTTCTTAAAATGGATATACAAAAAGGGTTTCATAATAAGCTTTCATAAATATATTTTTAAACTCAAAAATTTCTCTTGGAAATTTTTATCAACACTTTTCAAAAATTTCTTCCAAATTCTTCTCGAACTATTAACAATATTTCTAAAGTCACGGTTTATAAGATTTTATCTCAAAATTTATCGATTTATCAATCAATCTTTATTCAATAATACTTTATTAAATTTTTTTAAATGGGAGTTATTTTAAATGATTTTAAATCTAAATCTTTTTATGTACAAATGAAAAAGGACTTAGTAGTATTTTTCTCATGTAACATGTCAGATCTAGCCTTAACGCATGGGCCGAGTTTGAGGTGTTACATTTTATGGTATCAGAGCCCGGTTCAAAAACTCAGCTGTGGTTTGGGTTCAAAAACATTTTTTTTCAAAGCTGTTTTGAAATGTAAAATTTAGAACGTATGTTTTTAAGGAAGTATGGCACCATGGGTATCCGGCACCAAGTCAAGTAAGTGTATGTTAATGTATGATTATGATTATTGTGATATGACTATAGGAACACTCTAGAACTTTTAGTTTTAGGTGTTGAAACTATAGAGATTGAGACTATAGGATGCGTTTACGAAAACGACTTTACTTATTATGTTTCATAAAACATTGTTTAATAAACATCGAAATAGTATACTGATTCACAAGACTTCTAATCAGATTAAATCGAATTAGCCTATATGAGCGCTAGAGGACGTGGACGCGGTAGACGTAGCCGTGGTAGAGGCCGAGGTGCTAGGGTTGCGTCTGAAGCGTCAGGACATATGCCGGAAATGGACGCACCTGCGTCACCCGTGACTGAAACTAGATCACAAGACCGTATGAGGGAGGACATCACTCTATCCTAAGTAATGTTGCGGGTTTTGGAAAGGGTTGCTGGGGCTAGAACTGGGCCAACAGCTCGTGGATCAATTTCGGAGTGACTTAGATCAAATGGTGCTGAGGTTTTTAGGGGTATCTCGGGTGTAACCCCAAATGTCGTAGAGTATTGGCTCGAGGTAGTGGAGCAGATCATGGATGATCTGGATTGCACCACCGAGCAGAAACTGAGAGGAGCTGTGTCCTTATTGAGAGACGAGGCGTATCAATGGTGGCTTACTGTTCAGGAAGGCACTCAGGCCGATTGTGTTACCTGGGATTTCTTCAAAACTGCATTCCAAGGAAAGTATGTCGGGGCTAGCTATGTGGATGCCCGAAGGAAGGAATTCCTAAATCTGGTCCAAGGAGGTAAGACTGTGGCAGCTTATGAGGTGGAATTTCTACGTCTGAGTCGTTATGCCCGGGGTATAGTGCCAACTGACTACGAACGTTATGTGCATTTTGAGGACAGGTTGTGTGATGAGTTGCGGGTACTGATAGCCCCACAACAAGAAAGGAATTTTACCACACTTGTGGAGAACGCCAAGATAGCTGAAGAGGCTAAGCACTCAGAGCGGCAAAACCAAGAAAAAGATAGAGGCAAGAGCAAGAGGGACTTTAAGTACTCAGGTCCTGCTAGAGGGTTTCAGAAGAGGCCTAGGAATAATGAGCCAGCTCGAGCTAGAGTACCAGCTGTGACCAATCAGATACAACCATGTGCTAACTAAGGAAAATGACACCCGGGTGAGTGCTGGAAGAGAACTGGTGGTTGTTTCAAATGTGGTTCCAAGGACCATCAACTCAAAGATTATCCTTGACAGACTGCTCAAACTCAGGATGCTCGTAACTATAATGCACAGCCAGCTAGAGGCGCTCAGCATCCACTGAGAGGTCGTGGGCCACGTTGAGGTGGTAATGGCATAGGACGAGGACAGGGTGCATCGGGTAGAGGTACTGGTTTCAGGGGTAACGCGGAGGCGAGGTAGCAGGGTTGGTTTATGCGGTCAGACGCTGGGAGGATGGCGATGCACCTGATGTGATAACCGGTACGTTCTTCATATCTAATGTACCTGTTACTGCTTTGATAGATATCGGATCCACCCATTCGTATGTTGCTAGTGCTGTGTCTGGATATCTGAACATTAGATTTGAGATTACTGCTAGAGAGATGACGGTAATTAGTCCTTTAGGACAGTCTGTGATAGTAAATAGATTGTTTAGAGATGTGCCCTTGAAAATTCAAGGAGAAACATTTTTGGCAGATTTGATGGAACTGCCTTTCGGTGAGTTCGACCTTATTTTGGGCATGGATGGTTGGTGAAACATCGTATGCGAACTTGGATTGTGCCGCAGCGGATGACACTAAGAACTTGGAAGATAAGGAAGTGGTGATAATAGGTGAAAGGAGAAACTATCTATCAAATGTGGTATCTGCTTTAAAGGCAGAAAAGTTAGTGCGAAAAGGGTGTGGAGCATTCCTAGCCTTCATTAGTGCGTTGGATGCTAAGGAATTGTCGGTGGAAGGTGTTAGAACGGTGAAAGAGTTTTCGAACGTCTTTCTCGAGGAACTTCCTGGATTGCCTCTGTATCGGGAGGTAGAGTTTGGCATTGAGTTATTGCAAAGAACAGCTCCAGTGTCCATTGCTCCTTATAGAATGGAGCCAAAGGAGTTAGTGGAGCTTAAAACTCAAATTCAGGAGTTGTTGGATAGGGGATTCATTCGACCGAGTGTGTCACCGTGGGGAGCACCAGTCTTGTTCGTCAAGAAGAAGGATGGGTCGATGCGTATGTGCATCGATTATAAATAGTTGAATAAATTGGTGATCAAGAATAGGTATCCGTTGTCGAGAATCGATGACCTGTTCGATCAATTGAGAGGAGCTTCAGTTTTCTCGAAGATAGATTTGAGATTTGGTTATCACCAACTTAAGGGCAAGGAGGTGGATATTCATAAGACTGCATTTCAAACTCGTTACGGACATTATGAGTTCTTGGTGATGCCGTTTGGGTTGACTAATGCACCAGCTGCATTTATGGACATGATGAACCGGGTTTCCAACCCTACTTAGATCAGTTTGTGGTGGTGTTCATAGATGACATCTTGGTATACTCGAAGAATGAAGAAGAGCATGATTCGCATCTGCGAGTGGTATTGCAGATATTGCGGGAAAAGCAACTTTATGCCAAATTCAGTAAGTGTGAATTTTGGCTGAAGGAAGTGACCTTCTTGGGGCATGTTGTGTCGGCCAAAGGAATTAGAGTTGATCCCCGGAAAGTAGAGGCTGTGTTGGATTGGAAACCACCGAATTCAGTGGCTGAAATTCGGAGTTTCCTAGGATTGGCAGGTTACTACAGGCGTTTCGTTGAGGGGTTTTCGTTGATTGTTGCGCCCCTAACTAAGCTGTTGCGTAAGGGAGTACCATTTGTGTGGTCAGATTAGCAGCAAGAGAGCTTTGAGAAATTGAAGAGGATTCTGACAGAAGCGCCAGTATTAATTCAACCCGAGGCTAGAAAAGAGTTTATTGTTTACTGCGATGCATCACACACGGGCTTGGGATGTGTGTTGATGCAAGGAGGTAAAGTGGTGGCTTATGCTTCTCGTCAGTTAAGGCCGCACGAAGTGAATTATCCCACTCATGATTTGGAGTTGGCTGCGATGGTGTTTGCTTAGAAGATTTGGAGACATTACCTATACGGTGAGAAGTCGATCATCTATACGGATCATAAGAGTCTAAAGTACCTTCTCACCCAAAAGGAGTTGAACTTAAGACAGCGGAGGTGGATAGAACTGTTGAAGGATTATGACTTCTCAATCGAGTATCATCCCGAAAAGGCTAACGTGGTGGCAGACGCGTTGAGTCATAAGGTGATATCAGATTTGAGAGCGATGTTCGCTCATCTCAACTTGTATGAAGATGGTAGTCTGCTAGCCGAACTTCAGGTGAAGCCTGCGTGGATTGGTCATATTAAGGAAAAATAGTTATTAGATGAAAGGTTGGGTTCTTTACTTCAGCAAGTGGAAGGTGGTGTGATAGGGGATTTTGGATTGAATAATGATGGAGTATTGTGTTTTTGCGGAAGAATCTGTATGCCTAAAGATTCGAAATTGAGGCAAATGATTCTGCGTGAGGTGCATAGTAGCCCATATGCTATGCACCCCAGGGGAAATAAAATGTATCGAGACCTCCGTGAACAGTATTGGTGGCCAGGGTTGAAACGGGAGGTTACTGATTTTGTGAGTAGGTGCTTAACATGTCAGCAAGTGAAGGCGGAACATCAATTGTCGTCGGGATTACTACAACCGGTGAAGATTCCATTATGGAAATGAGAATGGATAACGATGGACTTTGTTATTGGGTTACCCTTAACGCCTACTAAGAAAGATTTCGTTTGGGTAATAGTGGATCGGTTGACGAAGACTGCCCATTTCCTACCTGTTCGTACAGATTACTCATTGCAAAAGTTGGCCAAGTTGTACGTAGCAGAGATCGTGAGGTTACATGGGGTACCAGTGTCTATTATATCGGACAGGGACCCTAGGTTTACATCACGATTTTGGAAAGCCTTACATGAAGCTTTGGGAACCAAGTTGAATTTCAGTACGGCGTTTCATCCTCAGACGGATGGTTAGTAAGAGAGTAATCCAGATTCTGGAAGACATGTTAAGGGGCTGTGTGGTTGACTTCAGGGGTAGTTGGGAAGATTTTCTACCGTTGGCAGAGTTTGCATATAACAATAGCTATCAATCCAGCATCCAGATGGCACCCTACGAGGCATTGTATGGTCGTAGGTGTCGTACTCCTACTTGTTGGACTGAATTGGGAGAGTGACAGCTATTAGGTCCTAAACTGACATCAGAGATGGAGGAAAAAGTGAAGGTAAAAGGAAGCTTCGGATAGACAAAAATCTTATGCGGATCTGAAGCGTAAGGATATTGAGTTTGCGGTGGGAGATCAAGTCTTTCTAAAGGTCTCACCTTGGAAGAAGATCTTCAGATTTGGAAGGAAGGGCAAGTTGAGCCCTAGGTTCATCGGACCGTACCGCGTTTTGAAGCGTGTTGGGCCAGTGGCTTATCAGCTTGAGCTACCTCCGGAGTTGAGTCAGATACATAGTGTATTTCATGTCTCAATGTTAAGGCGTTACCGATCGGATCCGTCTCATATAGTACCGGTAGAGGAAGTTGAGATAATACCTGACTTGTCGTTCGAGGAGGAGCCAGTGCAAATTTTAGATCGGGATGTTAAGGTACTGAGAAGGAAGTCGATACCGTTAGTCAAGGTTTTATGGCACAATCACGGATCGGAGGAAGCTACATGGGAGCATGAGGACGCGATTCGGCAGCAATATCCTCACCTCTTTTAATCAGGTAAATTTCGAGGACGAAATTTTCTTTAAGGGGGTAGAATTGTAACATCCTAAAATTTGAAATTTTATGTGTTGCATTATTTTTGGTGTTAAGCTAGTTAGATTATTAATTGTGCATGTTTAGGAAGTCCTGAGAAGGCTTGAGGTTTATTTGGACCTAGTAAAATTTTTTGGCATTTAGCACTTTAAGGAGATAGGGTAAGCGACCTTAAAGCTTATGGAAATAATTGAGTAAATAGCTAGCATAAATGAGCTATTGGTAGAAAGGATATGGCGCCACATGATGTACCTTGAGGGAAGAGGTTCAAATCCCATTGTGTGCAAATTTTTTATTTATATTTTTGCACTCTTTCCTTAAGTGTCGGCCAAGAAGTATATATGGCAAGTTGGACTTCTTTATTTTTGGTAAGGTGGCTAAGAAATAAAGAAAGGTTGAGGTTGGGGAAAGGAATCAAAAGAATAAGGCAAGTAAGGGGAACATGTGGCTTATTTCATGGAGATTATTTTGGAAAGTTTGGGTGGCCAAACTTTTGTCCTTTAGGGGCATGAATGTGGACAGTTTTGGGGCTATAGAGTGATAGTCGAATTTTGCTTGATGCTTTGGTGAGACTAAAGTGTTAGTTTTGGTCAAAATACCATTGGCATCAATTGTGTCATTTTCTCAAAATTTTTACTCTTTGTGAGTTTTGGTTTTTCTTCTATCCCTTGTTCATCTTTCTTGGATAGCCGAACAACCTATCATCCATCCAACCTCTCATCCTTTCTTTTAACCATTCCTCTAATCTTTTCTCTTCTCTAAACCAACACCACCATTAAATCACATATTCTTGTTTGATTATTCCCCATAGCCAAATATCAACATATATTTTCCTCTATGACCGAATCTTCATCTCTTCTTTATCTTTTCTTCTCATCCATTTTAACATTCATTTCTTGATTTAATCGGTAAGTGTTCTTTTCAACTATTTTTTTTCTTTCTTTCTTCTATTGCTGAATCTATATTTTGGTTTGGGAGGGTCTTTTTGACCGAGACCATCACTTACTCTCTCTCAAACAAGATCTCTTTCTTCTTCGTAGTGATATAGTGGAAGGCCGAAACCTTCATTCTTCCGAAGTCATCGTATGATCGCTAGAAATCAGTCCTAAAATCTTTAAGGTAAGAGTTCTTCACAGATTTTATAATCATTCATTATTCATTAAGATGATTATTAGTATGGTAATGATTAACCGATTATATTATAGGGATTTAATCGCTTGATCTATCCAATCGTTGATCACTCGAAAATTAGTGGTAAGCCGATCTTTACCATTTTGATAAGTCCATATTTTATCGTAATTTTGATCTACTTAAGATCTAACCGAATGGAGGCTTGTGGTACCGATTCGATTGGGAAGTCGAGTGGAGATCTAAAAATGAGCGGATTAGCGATCCCTACTCCTAAATTCAAACGAAGGGCGGTATCGACGATTCGGGACTTTCCATCGGGTTGTGGACCCTCATCCGGTGAGAATCGACTATTCGAGGTCATTCGCAATTCTGAGGCATCAGCGATTCGGGATTTTCTACTGGGTTGTGGACCGTCAACCGGGGAAAACTGACAAATCGTAGTTGTTCACGATCCCGAGGGTAAAATTTTAGATCGTTTGTTTTAAAGTAGATTTATTAAATCACGTACATTGACTAATCGAGCGTTATAATATTTTAGGTGTCAACGATCAAGAAAACGTAGTGCTTACCGTAATCAGGTGTCTAATCTCACACCGTATTCTGTGGGTTAAAGATTAATATCGTATTGGTAGTAAATCACTTGATTAAATCGGATTTTTGTGAAATCGGAAAAATTGGCTTATATCTCTTTATTTTGATAAAATTGACAAAATCGGTATTAACATTGTGAAAAATTATGAAAATACCCCTAATGGGCCAAATCGATAAAATTTGCTATATGGGCCAATGTGAAAATATGATATATGGGTCGATGTGATAATTTGATATATGGGCCGATTTGAAAATATGATATATGGGCCGATGTGATGATATGATATATGGGCTGATGTAATAATTTGATATATGGGCCGATTTGAAAATTTGCTATATGGGCCGATGTGATATTTTGATATATGGGTCGACCTGATATTTGCTAAATGGGCCAATTTGATATTTTGTTACTTGGGCCATAATTTTTGTAATAAATATCTGAATAAATTATTGTTATTATATTATGATTTGTTATGCATTATATACATGATTTTCATGGGATGGGATAATGATGAAGAGAAGTTTTGGTGGCTCTGCCATAATTCTGTATAGTGGCAATGCCACGTAAATTCTGATATTTTGGTGGCTTGACCATAAAATTATATTTGATATAAATGGCTTAATGCCTAGGATTCGTGTGTTGGCGGGGTGGGTTGACAAAAGATCCCAACAGGTGTGTTGGTTGGTACGGGTGGTGTGTAGCGGATGGATTACTAGGTTTGGTTTGGGAATTGCATTTCATACACATGATATAATTGATACGTTATAATTATTGTAAATGGGCTTAGGCCCAAATTATCGCTTAATGGGATTTTGGCCTATTGGACAACGTTAAGTGGGTTATACACTGAGTTCTAGTAACTCACCCCATTTTTCCTTATCCCTTTTCAGGTAATGATCAGTGATGGAGACTTGGGCCATGGATGACTTGGTGGAGGCCATACTACAAAAAAATAGTTTAATTTTAAATTTGGATTTCTTTTAGTATTTTTAATTACTTTGCTATTTTGAGTTAAGGTTTGTAATAAGGTCTCTGGATTAATTTTTGTTTTATTTTATGTTTGACGAACTTATAAATTGCTCTAAGTATTTTAATTGAGATCTTTTTCGAAAAACTTAAATAAATGTTTTTCTTAAAATGGATATACAAAAAGGGTTTCATAATAAGCTTTCATAAATATATTTTTAAACTCGAAAATTTCTCTTGGAAATTTTTATCAACACTTTTCGAAAATTTCTTCCAAATTCTTCTCGAACTATTAACAATATTTCTAAAGTCATGGTTTATAAGATTTTATCTCAAAATTTATCGATTTATCAATCAATCTTTATTCAATAATACTTTATTAAAAATTTTTAAATGGGAGTTGTTTTAAATGATTTTAAATCTAAATCTTTTTATGTACAAATGAAAAAGGATTTAGTAGTATTTTTCTCATGTAACATGTCAGATCTGGCCTTAACGCATGGGCCGGGTTTGGGGTGTTACATGAAAGGAATTTTCATGCATGCAAATGGGAGGCTGGCCGAATGCATGAATGACATTAAATTGGATGCATGCAAGGAAGGGTTCAATGCATGGACGGATTCATGCATGGCTACCTTCAACGAATGGTGGCTGATCATTAGGCTTCCCTAAGTACCTATTCGGCCAAGAGTCACCAGCAAATTAAAGGCT
This sequence comes from Gossypium sturtianum, assembly GCA_025698515.1. Classification (NCBI taxonomy): domain Eukaryota; kingdom Viridiplantae; phylum Streptophyta; class Magnoliopsida; order Malvales; family Malvaceae; genus Gossypium; species Gossypium sturtianum. Next base: position 94,947,888 of record CM046949.1, read on the forward strand.
TCAAGCTTGGCCGATTCTCTCCCCAAGGAAGCATTATTCCGTTCACATGTGGAGTTCACACCAAGCAACCATTCGGCTGGCCATGTTCATATTTAAAAGACTTTTTAAGCTCCATGTTCATACCTTAAGTGTCTGTTGGAGACCCTCATTTAATTCATACTTATTCAGCCAAAGGTGACAACTTGAATGCTCACATTAAGCCACATTCAGCCGAACCTAGCTGGTGCATTGATCCAAGGCCACTTCAACGTTCATACAAGATGAAATGTTCATTCTAGAAGCTGCCCAATGAACTCCATTCAGCCGAATCTTGCACCAAGGAATTAATGAATTAATTCTGGAATTTTCCAGCCCTTTCTAGCTAGGAATTACTTAGACATTAAGATTATTCAATGACTATTCGGTCACTTTATTATTGGCTATATATACTTAGCCGAATATGGTTGTAAGGGTAGACTTTTTGCAAACTTTTATGCTTAAAAGCAAACTTGTGAGATTTCCAAATCTCTTTGTTCTCTCCGGGATTGAATTGACTTATCAAGTTGTTCTTGTGGCGTCTTTCATTCCTTGTTAAACCGAACTTATCACCATCCGATGTGGCGTTTAAACACCTTCGGTTCCTATCATCTTTGATAGCGGGTCAAGGTCATTTTCTTTCTACCCTACTCGAAACTAACCTAAGAGCCTTGCTAAGATTTGGGTCAACAATCTTCTCTATTGTTGGTTATTTCTTTTGGGCTTTAGCCGAATCCATTATTTACCCTATAGCCAATTCCACCCCTTTGAGCCGATAAGCTCTTTTCTTTGTTAGCCATCTTGCGAATATTGTCCAAAGCCTTGGCACAACTTATCTTACCCAAATTCACGATCGGCAACGAATACCACTCGAGTCCAATATAACCGAGCTCGTATCACCATTGGCCTCTCCATCCATTCATCTTTTCAAGTTCAATTGCTTAATCTAGAAGCTGCCCTTTGGAGCTCCATCAGCCGAACCTAGTTTCATCTTTTAATGGTTTTTATTCTAAATAGTTCTAGCATGTTCTTGCCGAAATTACTTAGTTATTAAGCTTGTGATTTGACTATTCGACTATCCTAGTTTAGGCCTATAAATACTTAGACATTTCATTTGTAAAAGGACTTTTTCCAACTTTTTAAATGAACATCGTGTTCTTGAGTGAGTTTATCTCCTCTCAAATTTCGTACAAGTCTTGTTGACTTATCTGGCTCTGCCAGTGGCGTCTTTCCGACTTGTTTGAACTTATCACCAACCTTTTGGTGTGGCGTTCTTCTATTCCATTTTCCAACCTACCACCTTAACGACATAAGAAACAGGGTGACACTACGATATAGTGTTGAATTTTTCTTCCGTTAAGTTCATTTTCCATCCCCACCATTTATCCCAAAATTATCTATCTTTATTATTTTTGTTAAACCGAGCCTACTACATCTTTCTAAACCTACCATTCATTTCAAAACCACTTTGTTAGCTTCCGCATATCTTAACCAAACTTGCATTTTTCAATGCACCGAACATTCTCCTCGTCAACAATCGGGCAACTACGTGAAATGACTCAACTAACCTGAGCTAGATCACCTCACTCGGGTCTTTATTTTGAGCAAACCTTACACCTTAGTGCAAGCTAATTTTAGCTCGGTTCAGCTCACATGAGCTCACTTTAGCTCATTGAGCTAATTTTTAATTACTTTCAACTCATTTACTTTAATGTTTGAATAAATTAAGTATTTCATTTATTTAGTTTAAATTATTACAGCTCATAAATATGTCTTAGCTTATTACATGTTTTTAATGTGTCATAGCCGAATATTAATGTGTCTTGTTTAATCTTTATTTAATTTGTCTAGTTTAATTATGTGTTTATTTAATGTGTCTAAATTATGTTTTAATTATGTTCAGCTGATATTGGTTTAATTTAATTTGATTCTATGTGTTTAATAGGTGCAACCGAATTTTTGAGTGCAATTAAACAAGGTGCATGCATGGTAGGTTCAATGTATTGGACGATGCATGTAAGGCCTCCTTCAATGAATGGTGGCTGATCCATTTGGCTCCCCAAGGTGTCCATTCGACCAAAAGTGTCCAGCAAATTAAAACCCCAAGCTTGGCCGATTAGCTCCCCAAAGCAGCCTCATTCTTTTCAAATTTGGTGTTCACACCTTATGTCCAATCGGTTGGCTTTGTTCACACTTTAAAGACTCCTCAAGCTCCATGTTCACACGTTTTAGGTTGTTCAAATCCAGATTAAATGCTGGTAACTTTTCAGCCAATGGTTGCACAATGAATGAGCTAATTTAAGCTCATTGGTCAAACCTAGCTAGTGCAATGCATCCATAAAGGCTCCAAATTCATGCAAGCTGATCAGCCCCTTTCTAGAAGTCGTCCATTGAGCTCCATTCAGCCAAATTTAGCTACAGCAACTTAATGATTTAATTCCAGAATTTTCTAGCTTATTCTAAATGAATTTGCTTAGCTATTAAGCTTGTATTTTGACTATTCGGCTAACTAGCTAGATAGACTATAAATAGTTGTTCATTTCAATTGTAAAAGGACTTTTGCCAAATTGTTAATGAAACTCTGTTTCTGTGAGGTATCCTCCTCTCAAACTTCGTACGAGTCTCAAGTGACTTATCTAGCGTGCTAGTGGCGTCAACCCAAATTCGTTTTTAGAACGTATCACCATTCTTTGGTGTGGCGTTCTCCTATCTAGCTATCAACCATCCAATCACCTTAACCGTATAAGAACTGGGGTGACACTCTTTTATAGTGTTGAATCGTTCTTGGTGTTAAGATCGTAATTCCATCTTCCATCCTTTATTTTCGAAATTCACATCACTATCCTATTTCTTTGTTAACTGAACCTACTAAACTTAAAACTAATCTTTTATTCGTAAACCCGCATTAAGCTTCCGCATACTTTAACCAAAATTATCTTCAATAATGAATCGAAAACTCTCCTCGTCGATGATCGGGCAAACTACGTGAAACGACTCGATCAACCCGAGCAGGATCACATCAATTCTCTTTCGGCCTTTGTTCGCCTTTTAAATGTAGCTCTCGATTCTTGCTTCGATATTGGCTCGAACCTTTTGGTGCAACTCATTGACATACTCGGCCATTTTCTTTGCATCTACATGAATAAATTGATCGTTAGGTAAAGGCACTAAGTCTAACGGAGTTAACAGATTAAATCCATAAATAATTTCAAAAGGAGAAAACTTAGTAGCCGAATGGACTTATCTATTATATGCAATCTCGATATAAGGTAAGCATTCCTCCCACGACTTTAAATTTTTTCGGACGATGGCTCGCAACAATGTAGACAACACTCGATTAACCACCTCCATTTGTCCATCCGTTTGAGGGTGACAAGTGGTTGAAAACAGCAAATTGGTCCCGAGCTTCCCCCACAACGATCTCTAAAAGTGACTCAAAAACTTCGCATCATAGTCTGACATGATCGTTCTCAGAATTCCATGTAGTCGAACGATTTCCCTAAAGAAAGGATTAGTAATGTGAACAACATCTTCAGTTTTTGTACATGCAATAAAATGTGACATCTTTGAAAATCTATCAACTACAACGTAAGTAGAATTCTTCCCTATTTTTGTTCGCGGTAATCCAAGGACAAAGTCCATGGATATATCCATCCAAGGCGCTTTGGGTATGGGGAGTGGCGTGTACAAGCCATGGGGTTGAATCTTGGACTTGGCTTTCTTGCACGTCACACAACGCTCGCAAACACGTTCAACGTCCCTTTTCATTCATGGCCAATAAAAGTGTTCTTGGAGCGTTGATAAGGTTTTGCTTATACCAAAATGTCCCATGAGGCCCCCACTATGTGCCTCGTTAAGAAGCAAGTCCCGAATGGAACTTTTCGGGATGCACAATTTTCCTTCATTGAAAAGGAAGCCTTCGTACCTATAAAACTTTTCAACAGAAGCATTCTAACAGGCGGTAAACATTTCACCAAAGTCATCGTCATTAGAATTCAAATATTTCAAGAAAGAAAATCCAAGCAATTTAGAATCAAGATATGACAATAAAGCATACCTTCTCGAAAGTGCATCAGCCACGATATTATCTTTACCTTTCTTATATTTGGTGACGTAAGGAAATAATTCGAGATACTCGACCAATTTTACATGGCTCTTGTTCAACTTATTGATGTGAGCATGGCCAGGACCTTTTCCGAAACGAGCAAAGATTGTTTGAGGCTGCTCACTAAGTTTACAAATCGAGCTCGGGCCAGCAATTCAAGGACTCTATGCACCTTAATGCAAGCTAATTTTAGCTTGAACTCAGGTTCCCGAGCTCTGTTCAGCTCGAATCAGCTCACTTGAGCTCATTTAAGCTCGTTTGAGCTCAATAAAGTTTATTTTCAGCTCGTAACTTTAATCATTTAAATAAATTAAAAACTTGTGTCATTTTAGCTAATTTGCTACAGCTCATAGTCAAATTCCCTAGTTCAATCAGCTCACTAGTTGTTTTCACTTAGTTTGAGCTAGCCGAATTTATTAAGTTAGCTAGTCTATATTAAATTTGTCTTAATTTAATTATTTGCTTAATTAAAGTGTCTAAATTATGTTATTAAGTGGTTCAGCCGAATTTGGCTTGTTTAATGTTGGTTCATGACATTTGTAGGTTCAGCCGAATGTGAGAGGTGCATTAAAGGCAAGATGCATGCACAATTGAGGTTCAAAGGATGGCATTTAAAGTAGCACATGCATGTGGGACGTTCATGCAAGAGGAAGCTGCTGAATGTTCATGTATTTGAAGATTCATGGACCGTATTTATGGATGAACAAATATTGGGACGTTTCATGCATGCTTCATGCATTTTCAAGATGACCATTCAAGTATTCAAGGCACATTAAAGCTTCATTCAGCCAAGGGAGATGTAGGAACATTAAAAGGTTGCACATTCATGGAATTAAGGTTTTCTTCAAGGTTAAGAATGCATGAATATAGCAAGTGAAGCAATATGATGGTTCGGCCAATTCATGCACCATATTAAAGCATGAACCTAAATTTTAATGCCGCTGCCCATTGGAGCTCCATTCAGTCGAACCTAGCTTCAGCAACTTAATGATTTTATTCTAGAATTTTCTAGCTCCTTCTAGCCGAATTACTTAGTCTTTAAGCTTTGTATTTTGTCCATTCGGCTAGCTAGTTAGATAGGCTATAAATAGTTTGTTATTTCATTTGAAAAAGGACTTTTTGCCAAATTGTTAATGAAACTTTATTTTTGTGAGGTTTCCCTCAAATCCTATTTCGTACGAGTCTCGAGTGACTTATCTGGCATTGCTAGTGGCATCTCCGAAACTTGTTTGAACTTATCACCAATCCTTGGTGTGGCGTTCTTCTATCCAACTACCAGCCATTACTTGTAACGCCCCGAATTTGGGCCTAGAAGTATTGGGCCTTGAGTATGGGTCCGTAAGGAGGCTGCAAATAGGTATTTAATTTGCAAGGATATAACACGACTAAATGTCTGCTCAAGTGGTTAAGGGTCCTGAGAAGTGTTGGAAAATTCCTGGGTTCAAACCTGGGCTCTAGCAAAAATTTTGGTTTTAAGCGAATAAAACCCTGGATGCTTGGATGTAGGCCTTTTAAATTATTTTGATAAAAAAAATGATACAAGGAAGCATGTAGCCTAGTGGTTGTGGCGTCATTAAGGGTGTAAGGGAGCTTGGGTTCAAATCTTGGCTCTTGTAGAATTTCTTTAATTTTTGGCTCTTATAAGAATCTGGACACTGGCACATAGGTTTTATAAATATTTGCGCATGTTTTAAGTCACAAAAGGAGCTTGTGTTGTGGTGGCATGTAGCGTCTGGAGCATAGGAGAGGGCAAGGGTTCGAATCCCATTGCAAGCAAAAAGGGATATTTATTTTGCAGTTGGGACGGTTTTGGAGGATTGATGGAGGGATCCCACATCGGGAAGCTAGCATGAGAGTAGGGGAGAAGCTGGCTTTAAATAGAGTGACCTATGATGAGAGTAAGCATACCTTGGTTGGCGTTTGGGCATAGGAGTGTCCAGAGCGTGGATTAACTCCAGATTCCTATCAGGTGTGTATTTCGCACTACTCTAGCTGTAGAGCGGCAAATGCCGAAATGCCGGTCACACGGTGATGGTAGCCACACGAGCGTGCGAGCGTACGTGTGGGAGCTTCGACGCGATAGTTGAGGCCATCATGAGTGTTCTTGTGGGTTTAGGCTATTTGGGCCACGATGGGCCGAAAGGGGCCATGTGGGGCCAATGGGCTCGTAGGCCCAATCGAATAAGTTGTATGATTGTGTAGTAAATATTGGACTGGACTATGTGAATCTCATATTTGTGGCTAGATTTGGGCTAAATGGGCCACACGAGCGCGTGGGCCCATTTGGGCCGAGAATGGGCCCTAGGCCCATTTGCATCCTTATCTCTGTTTAGAATACCTTGGTTTACAAAATTACAGAAATACCATTGGTTTACAAAATATCTGAAATACTCTTGGTTTACAAAATTATTGAAATACCCTTGGTTTACAAAATTACTGAAACACCCTCGACTTGTAAAATTATAGAAGTACCCTCGGTTTGTAAAAATTATCGAAATACCCTCAGTTTGGAAAATTATCGAAATACCCCGATTTGCAAAATTACCGAAATACCCCTAATTTGCAAAATTACCAAAATACCCTCAGTTTGTGAAATTACCAAAGTATCCCTAATTTGCAAAATTACCGAAACACCCTTGATTTGTAAAATTACCGAAATACCCCCAATTTATGAAATTATTGAAATACCCTCAATTTGCAAAATTACCGAAATACCCTTGATTTGTAAAATTATAGAAATACCCATGTAGGGTAGAATTACCGAAATACCCCTGTAGGGTAGAATTACTGAAATACCTCTGTAGGGTAGAATTATCGAAATACCCCTGTAGGGTAGAATTACTGAAATACCTCTGTAGGGTAGGATTACCATAATACCCTTGTAAGTGTAAAATGACAGTTTTGCCCCTCGAGGGTAATTGACTCACTTGAGGTACGATTGGACTGATTTGACGGTAATTCACTGTTGTGACTGTGTCTGTATGATTGTTTATGGGCATAACATTTCGCATACATGACATACTGCATGGGGTTGGGACATTGATACGGAGGAAGTTCTGATAGGGTTGCACGGGTCGCATAACGACTGTGGATCCAGTCGCACGGGTCACATGAGACGACTGTGGACCGGCGGACAGCTTAAAGCCGCGTAATCTGATTATGGCTCTGTGCCAACCTAAATATGGCTCTGTGCCATCTTGATTATGGCTTTGTGCCAATCGTATTTACCTGTGGCTATGTGATACGGGCACGTCTGGGGCACCAGCGATTTACAAATTGATGGAGCTCGGATCAAATGACCCAAGTGCCGTGGAGCTAATGTGCACTTTGGTGCACTTCCAAATTGAGCCAGATTAGTCCATTTGAGCTCGATTTTAGCTCATTTGAGCTCACTCCAGCTCATTGAGCTGATTATTTAATTTAATGCTTTAAATTAATTGAACTCTTTAATTTATTTATTTTTCCTACAACAAATTTAAAGTGTCCTAACAATTTAATTAGTGCCGAATTTAATGTGTCTAAGTCTAATTTAATTTGTCACATTTTATTACAGCCTTTTAAGTGTTTTAATTTAAGAATTAAATGTGCATGATTTTTAATCTAAGTTGCTACCGAAAATTCAATGTGTTTTAAATGATGTGTTTAATTTGTCCAAAGTGTCTATTAAGGTGTCTTAGTGTGTCTTTAATTGTGTTTAGCTGAATTTGAAGGATCTAATGTGATTTTCTTATTCACGTAGGTTCAGCCGAATTTCCCAAAGCAATTAAAGAAGATACATGCACCTAGGTGCAATGTATGTGGCTGGAACATTAAACACATGAAACAATGAACCTGGTGGGTGCATGGACGGCTGGAATCATGCATGATGGCTGCCAACTTTTGGCCATTCAAGGTAACCATTCGGCTGGAAAAGAGCTAACTACATGGATGAATTTTAATGAAGGTTTTTAATCTGGAATTAAAACAAGTCAGCAGCTCATTCATCTTCCCAAAGGCTATTCGTGTATAGAAAAGGCCAAGGGAGTTTTGATGGCTGAATTAAACACATTAGAGCTATTCAAAGTCATGTTTTAATGCTGGTAACTATTCAAACAAAAGGTGCAGCTCATTTCAATGTTTGGCCGAACCTGGACATGCCCATTCAGCTCCCTTGCTGTCCAAATGCAATCAGCTACTTGCTTATTCATTAAGCTGACTTGAGAACGTCCCAAATGGCTGAATTTACACATTCTAGAAGCTAACTCTTCATCCCACATTCAGCCAAACCTAGAAGGTGCATTGACTCCAAGGATTTTTCAACATTCATGCCAAGTGAATTGCCCATCTAGAAGCTGTCCAATTGTCTCCCAATCAGCCGAATTTTGCCAAAGAGTTTAATGGTTTTTCTTCCAGATTTTTCCAGCATTTTCTAGCTGAATTAACTTAGTCTTTAACCTATGTTAGTGACTATTCGGCTAGCTCTTTCCATAGCCTATAAATACTTTGTTATTTTTATTTGTAATCAGTTTAGAACTTTGAAATTTGATTAAACTTTATGAACTTTTGTTCTAGAGTGAGATTTACTCCTCTCTATCTTTCGTACGAGTTTTGTCTTTGACTTATCAAGCTTGCTTGTGGCGTCAAACGTTTCTCAACCATCCTATTATACCATCGGTTCTTATCTTTCTAGATAACGGGTCGTGGTCCATCCTCAATCTCCATCGTCCACCTTAAACAACATAGAAACCGGGGAGACACTTTGCTAGTGTTAAATCGTTTCTCGTTTAAGTTCATTTCTCCATTTCCACCCAACTATCACCTAGCTATTTTTCATCCAACTTCATTCGTTCCCATTAAACCAATCCATTTCCCAAAACACCACCTTCTTTCCTTTTAATCATAGCCGAACCTAATTCCTTCCATATTTCCAAATCATTTCCATCATTCCTCATCCTTCCATACTTAACTTAAATCCCTTTCTATAAGCCAATTTATACTTAGCTTCAGTAAATTAAACCGTATTTACTATTATTTGTCTCGAAGACTCAACTTCTCCTTGTAAACGATTGGGAAATTCGCATACGACTCGACTCATCCCGAGGCGGACCATATCATCTGGTATCAGAGCTGCAAAATGAGAAATTTTGACGACAACGAGAGCCGGAATAGGTTCGTGAAGAAATAAAAAAAAAGTTCAAAGTTGTAATTTTAATTTTCTTTGTAATTAGCAAATAGTGCATTTTGAGTTTTTTTTTAAAAAAGAGAAAAAAAAGTACGAAAAATTAAAAAAAAAAGAGGTGAAGTTTTATTTTGAAAGATTTGCAAAGTTCTTGGTTCTTTGTTTCTCATCCTTTCTACCTGATCTTTAAAACCCCCTACCATCATTCGGTTCCTTTGTCATCTATCCCCAACGCCACACATATCCCCATTTGCCTTTTTTTCTTTGTTTTAGCCCACTGTACACCCAATATTCACCCTTTGATAACCATTTTTGTAGCCGACCCTCAAGCAGCAAATAAGTCTTTCAAAACGAAGTACGAATTTATGAGAATGAGGTTGAGCAGTAAAAGGCACGAGGGTACTCATTAGAGAAAAAGCCATAATACGAGTGAAACACGAGTGGAGTGATTTTTCTTTATGAGTGACTTGTGAGACTTTTGTGGTGAGGAATTCATCTTTCTATTTTAATTTTTAACACTTTTTCTTTCAGCAATAAACATGTTTCAAGAAGAACTATCCACCGATGACTTCCATTTCTTGGTGAAAGAAATGGACCGAATGCTCAAGAGAAAGCTAAGTCCAATACAAAAGTGTTTGGACCGAGTGGAGGAAAAGGCTCGACGGAAGCACATTACATCAAGTCGAGAAATGGAGTTGCGACCATCTCGAAGACCCACTTTTGATGATTATTCGAGAAAAGATTTTCGTCATGACTTCCATTCATCATCGACTTCAAGATCAAGAGATTTCCATCAAGATTCCTCTTAATCAAGAAGTTCATCGTTCAATGACTATGTGAGAAGAGATTATTATCAAGACTCGTATTTGTCAAGGCCTCCGAGACAACAAGAAGAAAGCTACAAGTTCGAGATTCTCTGACATAACGAACGAGAACGCATAAGCCGTTCTTCAAGAAATTCATCCATGACGAATCCATCTTGAAGAATTGACCATCTTGTGCATGACGCCCCTTTCTCTTCTTCACAACGAAGTGTTTCTCATCTTGATGATTCTTTTATATTTCCCTCTCGTAATAAATTCGAAAAAGAGTGTGAAAGAAAAGAAAAAGAAATAAAAGAAGAAAACGAAAAAGAACAAGAAAAAAAGATTGAAAAAGAAAGAGAAAAAGAAAAAGAGATTGAAAAAGAAGTCGAAAAAGAGAAAGAAAAAGAAAGCGAGTTAGAAAAAGAGGCAAAAGAACAAGACGAGCAAGAAAAAGAGAGTGTTGATTCAACTAACCCACTTGAAGTTTGTTCTTGTTCTATTTCTTCTTTTCAGGTTCCCGAGAAACTGAGCGACGAATACCAACTTCAATACCATTCCGATGAAAGACGCTTTCGTTTGATCAGCAAAGGTAAGGTTGAAGTTGACAATAAACCACACGAGCCCGAAGGTAAGTGAGGTAAGGAAATTTTATTAACCGAGTCACGGCCATCCGATTTGACATTTTCCAATACAATCTTTGGTGACTTAGTTTTTAAAGGTTTTCCCTATTCTCATCCGATTATTTTTTATTCTTTGAATGAGGTTGATATTTTTCATTCTGATCGACAAAATCATTTGATTTTGAAAGATAACAAATTTTCAAGAAAAATGGTTAAACTTTGCGATCGTGATAACTATGTGTTTCAATTTCCACTTCTTAAAAAACCCTTAAATTTGTGCAAGTCTGTTGCGATACGTGGAAAGAGTTTTGACTACATGTGGCCTCATATGTGAAATTTTTCTTGCTTTAACATGTTTGATTTAGTGAAACCGTTGTTACTTTTTAACCTAAATAATCAAACACATATTTTTAAACCGGGAATTTGTTTTGATTCATTTTGTTGGAAAATCAAGCTGCGACAATTGTGTGCGAAAAATTTCCATCATTTTGATTTGTGTTCTTTGAATAAGGTAACGAAAATTGTTCAATTTATTTTTAATTTGCATTCATTCCTTAAACAATTTCTTTGGTTGTCCATGAAGTTTGCGATCCGTTTGGAAAAGGTTAATTCAACCGTGAAACTTCGACTACACTACAAGCCCGAAGAGAGAAGATTTGTATTGTTCGAGCAAGGTAAGAATGATCTTTGTCTTTCCGCGCATAAAGGTAAGTCACTTGAAGACTTTGAGATGTTTTCGTTCTCTTCGGATGTTGATAGAACTCATGATACTGATTCCCCTTTTGTAAATCATTTAGATCATGAATTGTTTGAATGTTCTACTCTATTTATTGATGATCTATCTGTTTTGTTCATTGACAAAAGGAATCTTGTGTTCGATAATTTTTATAATTCATGTGCGAGTGATTTCATATATCGTTCAAAGCAAGGTTTGGTTGTTCAATTTCATGTGCCATGCGTATTTTCTCAACTACCTACTTGTGACGTTTATGTTTATCATTTGATTCATTATTCGCATGATAATTTTGACTTGTGGACTCCAATTAGATCGTATGCATGCCTTGAAGTCTATCCAATTTTGTTGCAAATGTTTGACAAGGCATTACGTCTCTTGTATGATAATTTGGTTCTGTCCATTAGCATGCGATTTATTTATTTGGTGCTGCTCACATTTGGATTGAAAATTTGTTTAAAACAACTCTTGCTAACTCATGGTTATCCATTTCAGGTAACCCGATTAATATCCGCCCCATTTGACCAAGGAAAAATTGAGCATAAGGAATTCTGTTCAGAAAACCAATGGGTCGATTCGAGGACGAATCGTCTTGAAGAAGGGGATAATACGAGCACGCCTGGGGCACCAGCGATTTACAAATTGATGGAGCTTGGATCAAATGACCCAAGTGCCATGGAGCTAATGTGCACTTTGGTGCACTTCCAAATTGAGCTGGATTAGTCCATTTGAGCTTGATTTCAGCTCATTTGAGCTCACTCCAGCTCATTGAGCTGATTACTTAATTTAATGCTTTAAATAAATTGAACTCTTTAATTTATTTATTTTTCCTACAGCAAATTTAAAGTGTCCTAACAATTTAATTAGTGCCGAATTTAATGTGTCTAAGTCTAATTTAATTTGTCACATTTTATTACAGCCTTTTAGGTGTTTTAATTTAAGAATTAAATGTGCCGGATTTTTAATCTAAGTTGCTGCCAAAAATTCAATGTGTTTTAAATGATGTGTTTAATTTGTCCGAAGTGTCTATTAAGGTGTCTTAGTGTGTCTTTAATTGTGTTCAGCTGAATTTGAAGGATCTAATGTGATTTTCTTATTCACGTAGGTTCAGCCGAATTTCCCAAAGCAATTAAAGAAGATACATGCACCTAGGTGCAATGTATGTGGCTGGAACATTAAACACATGAAACAATGAACCTGGTGGGTGCATGGATGGCTGGAATCATGCATGATGGCTGCCAAATTTTGGCCATTCAAGGTAACCATTCGGCTGGAAAAGAGCTAAGTACATGGACAAATTTTAATGAAGGTTTTTAATGTAACACCCCTAACCCGTATCCGTCGCCGGATTAGGGTTACGAGGTATTACCGATCTAAACCCAACCCAAATTAAACATTTTAAATCATTATCAGACCTACTTCAATCATATCACATTGCATCACAGATGAACAAACTTCATTAATAATCATATCAGACTCACTTGCACGTAATTACATATCAACATATACCTATCACTTATTTTATCAAAAGTTGAAACCAACTAACATGCACCACAACTAAACTACTTATTTTTAATATACAAAAAGATCGAAATATATAAACATTTCATGCATGATATTCGTTATACATATGGTCATAACCGAATGTATAATATGTAATAATGTACTTCCATAGCATGCTTTAGACATTAACTTTCAAATCACTAATCCATAAAACCAAATTCACATAAAAGGCATTTTTGATCAAATAACAAAAGTTACTATTCATTTGGTCATTAAATATAAAAGCCCAATATGCACATGTTTATAAACATTTTACCAAAACGAATTATCTAATGCCAAAACCAATATACATATATGTCAAAACCTTGCTTATCCGAATCTAGGGTACACCAAATTTTATACCAATGGCCAAAAACATCCATACATATCAATAATCACATCTCTTATAATTAACATAGCCAAATTTTAAAGTTTGATACATATCTTACCATAACCTAAACATATAATTCAATCTTCATACATACACATATACATGTTATGTTCGAATATACACAACCCAAAGACATAACCTACATTGCCATTCATACCAATCATGTAAGTATACCTACTTTATCCTACAAATACCATAACCGAATATTACAACTATGATTAACTCGATTCATTTAATTCTCATATCCAAATACCAAACATAACACATTAAGATATATACACCAAAATAAGTTAATACCATAGCCGATTCTATATAAAACCATGATACCATAATTTAGCCATTTTCGCATGGCATTTTGCATATACACACCATTCAAAATCAACTCAAAAGTGACATAGCCTATACATGCCATAATTTTCAAAAGAAGTACAACTTATAAGGTAACAAAGTTAGTTGATAGTGTGATAGACTTGACGATGATCCCTGAGCTCAAAATCGGGCTTCAAAACCTAATAAACAACACAACAACCACATAGAGTAAGCTATCATAGCTTAGTAAGTTATAAGCAATTACAAAACAATGCATTAAACATTATAATAGTCAACTCACACATTTTATAACCCATAATGCCGAATACTCAAACATTTCATATTAAGTTTCACCTTAAACTATAAACCATTTTCTCATCTCAAAACAAATTTATAAGCAAATAAATACATCACATTTCATTAATTTCATATGCAAATATTACTTACCGAATTTGTACTTAATTTTCAAACCATCATGAATCACATACCTGATCATTTTATTTTTGTTTAACACATTTCACTAATCAATATTCTTGGAGGATCCGCAAACCCGCACACTCGATGCCAAACCATGTAACGTATCGCACACTTAGTGCCGTCACATTAACATATCGCACACATAGTGCCAAATATTTTTAATGTATCGCATACTTAGTGCCATTACATTAATATTCCACACACTTAGTGCCAAATGACCGATTTCGCACACATAGTGCTCGGTGTTTAGATTCGCACACTTAGTGCTTTACTTGAACCAGTTAATTCACTTCAGTAACCACATATTTACATTCAATTTAACTTATTACATCTATATTTCAACATCACATTCGGCTATACTAAATATATACAAATATGCATCACATTCAGCCAAATTCATCTCTTAAATTAATATCTCATATAGCTATATCACTAACATATACGTATACTTCACATTCAACTAAATTCATCTCCTAACCAATATTTCATTCGGCATTATCATATTGTATATATTTACCTCTAATAAATACATGTACATCATTGTAGATAAAATTTCAATTCAACCCAATTGCTTAAAAACTTACCTCAAATATCGACGGACTTTGTTTTTCGACTATTCAATTAACTTCTCCTTTCCCCGATCCAATCTCGATCCTTTTTGTTCTTGATCTAAATCAATTTCAAATTAAACTCATTCAACATATTTTCATTCAATTTAGTCAAAAAACACAAAATTGGGCAAATTACAATTTTACCCCTGACATTTTACACTTTTTATAATTTAGTCCCCATTGCACAAAACACAAAATACTCAAAATTTAACCACACTTCTTTAGGGCCGAATCTTCATCCTCTTATTACAAGCTCATACAATTCATTTATTTCACATTTTAGTCCCTCAAAAATTTATTTTTGCAATTTAATCCTAACTACTAAATTTTTTCAAAAATTCAAAGACAAAACTTGTTAATCTAACACATATAATCAATATTTCATCATCAACTCACAAAAATAACAAGCTTCCTTCAATGGCAATTCACAAAATACACATCCAATTCAAAAATTCAAGCATGGGCTAGCTAAATCACATAGCAATGATCTCAAAAACGTAAAAATTATCAAAAACTGAACAAAATCACTTACTTAATTAAGCCTCCAAAGTGCCGAATGAAGCTAGGTTTTTCTTTCTTTTTCTTTTGCTAAGTTTCGGTCATGCAACAAAGAAGATGAACACTTTCATCTCTTTCTTTCCAATATAATATTTTATCATAGATTATAATATATCATAATGTCATAAAATAAAATAAACAACTTTAAATCACTATTACATGCATTTTGGTCGGCCACTAAGTTTAATTGTGGTTAAATTGCAACTTTAAACCTCCAATTTTTAAAGACATCATCAATTCAGTACTTACACATTTAACCACCACATTTAACCACCAAAATTTCTTTTTACGCGATTAAGCCCTTTTTCACAATTAAGCACTAAAATGATCAAATTTTAATACAAAATTTTCACACACACCAATTCACACATAATGAACATAGAAAATAATATTAAAATATTTTTCTGACTCAAATTTGTGGTCTCGAAACCACCGTTCCAATTTGATATGATCTCGATTATATTGGACTCGAGTCGTATTCGTTGCCGATCGTGAATTTGGGTAAGATAAGTTGTGCCAAGGCTTTGGACAATATTCGCAAGATGGCTAACAAAGAAAAGAGCTTATCAGCTCAAAAGGGTGGAATTGGCTATAGGGTAAATAATGGATTCGGCTAAAGCCCAAAAGAAAGAACCAACAATAGAGAAGATTGTTGACCCAAATCTTAGCAAGGCTCTTAGGTTAGTTTTGAGCAGGGTAGAAAGAAAATGACCTTGACCCGCTATCAAAGATGATAGGAATCGAAGGTGTTTGAACGCCACACCAGATGGTGATAAGTTCGGTTTAACAAGGAATGAAAGACACCACAAGAACAACTTGATAAGTCAATTCAATCCCGGAGAGAACAAAGAGATTTGGAAATCTCACAAGTTTGCTTTTAAGCATAAAAGTTTGCAAAAAGTCTACCCTTACAACCATATTCGGCTAAGTATATATAGCCAATAATAAAGTGACCGAATAGTCATTGAATAATCTTAATGTCTAAGTAATTCCTAGCTAGAAAGGGCTGGAAAATTCCAGAATTAATTCATTAATTCCTTGGTGCAAGATTCGGCTGAATGGAGTTCATTGGGCAGCTTCTAGAATGAACATTTCAACTTGTATGAATGTTGAAGTGGCCTTGGATCAATGCACCAGCTAGGTTCGGCTGAATGTGGCTTAATGTGAGCATTCAAGTTGTCACCTTTGGCTGAATAAGTATGAATTAAATGAGGGTCTCCAACAGCCACTTAAGGTGTGAACATGGAGCTTAAAAAGTATTTTAAATATGAACATGGCCAGCCGAATGGTTGCTTGGTGTGAACTCCACATGTGAACGGAATAATGCTTCCTTGGGGAGAGAATCGGCCAAGCTTGAAGCCTTTAATTTGCTGGTGACTCTTGGCCGAATGATCAGCCACCATTCGTTGAAGGTAGCCATGCATGAATCCGTCCATGCATTGAACCCTTCCTTGCATGCATCCAATTTAATGTCATTCATGCATTAGGCCAGCCTCCCATTTGCATGCATGAAAATTCCTTTCATTTAATTCTTCCAGCCGAATGGACACCTGAAAAATAACCAAAATAAATTCAGTCATTACACCATAATTAAGTTCAATTAATGTGTCTTAATTTAGGACATTTTAAATGGTTGTAATGATTAAGACAATTTAATTGAATTTATGACAAATTAAATAGCTGTAATAATTGAGACAACTTAATTAAGCTTGAGACCAATTAAATGGCTGAAATGGTTCAACCGAATTTAATGATTTTAATGCCCAACAAGTTTAAGATAACTTAAATAGTTCAAAACATATTTAATTAGTTTAACTAAATTAATTAATTACTTAAACTAAATAAGCAACTTTATTCTAGCAGCAAAATAATTAAATGTAAATTAAGTAAACTAAAATTCACCTTGTAATAAGCTGCAAGGGACACCTAAGGGGCTGGTCTCAATGGGTTCGGCTACTTGCTCTCCCCAAGCTCGGTTGACAAAGCTAGCTAATGCGTCTTGGAACTTCTTAGCACGAGACCGAGTGATTGGTCCTTTTGGCAGCTCGATAGGTTCGGCAACAGCATCCCGAGCTAGGGCTGCATCACGATTAGGGTCAAAATCAGGCTGTTACAACTCTCCCCCTTAAGGATTTTCGTCCTCGAAAATCTTACCGGTGAATAGGTTTGGATAACGCTCTTTCATTGTATTCTCTGACTCCCAAGTTACTTCCTCGTTCCCATGCTTATGCCACAATACTTTCACCAATGAGATTTTCTTATTACGCAACTCTTTCACTTCTCGAGCCAAAATACGAATCGGTTCTTCCTCATAGGTCAAATCAGATTGAATCTCAATTTCTGACGGACTAATCACATGAGTAGGATCGGATCTATATCATCGAAGCATCGAAACATGGAAAACATTGTGGATCTTTTCTAACTCAGGTGGCAACATCAACCTGTACGCAACCGGCCTGATACGTTCAATAATCTCGTACGGCCCAATAAATCTCAGACTCAATTTGCCTTTACGACCAAATCAGAGTATTTTCTTCCACGGTGAGACTTTCAGAAACACACGATCACCAATCTGAAACTCTATATCTTTACGTTTCAAATTCGCATAAGATTTCTGACGGTCTGACGCTGCTTTCAAACTTTCGTGGATCACTTTTACTTTCTGTTCAGTCTCTTTGATTAGATCAACCCCGTGTATCTTGCTTTCACTTAGCTCGGTCCAATACAAAGGTGTACGACATTTACGACCGTACAAAGCCTCGTAAGGTGCCATTTTGATACTCGATTGAAAGCTATTATTGTACGCAAACTCAATCAAAGGCAAGTATCATTCCCACGTACCCTCGAACTCGAGAACACAACATCTCAACATATCCTCAAGTATTTGAATAATTCTCTCGGATTGACCATCCACTTGAGGGTGAAAAGCGGTGCTAAAATGCAATTTAGTACCTAATGCATCTTGCAGTTTCTTCCAAAACCGCGATGTAAACCTCGGATCTCTATCTGAAACAATAGAAATAGGTACTCCGTGTAATCGTATAATCTGAGAAATGTACAATTTAGCTAGCTTTTCGAGCGAGTAACCTGTACGAACCGAAATAAAGTGAGCCGACTTCGTCAATCTATCAACAATAACCCAGATTGCATCTTTCTTGCTCGGTGTCAACGGTAATCTAGATACGAAATCCATCGTGACTCGATCCCATTTCCATTCGGGTATCATAATTGGCTGAAGCAACCCGGATGGCACCTGATGCTCGGCTTTTACTTGCTGACATATCAAACATTTCATCACAAATTTTGAAATATCTCGTTTCATACCGTGCCACCAGTAATGCTGTCTCAAATCATTATACATTTTCGTACTACCCGGGTGAATAGAAAATTTACTATTATGAGCTTCATTACAAATCATCCGAATAAATTCAGGATCCTCCGGTACACATAATCGGTTTCTAAACTGCAAACATCCCTCAATATCAACCCGAAACTCTGAGTCAGCATTTGAACCACATTGATTCCTTTTTGCTAATAAATTATCATCCATCTTTTGAGCTTCGCAAATTTGTTGAACAAATAATGGTCTCACTTTCAATTCTACTATGATCGCACCATCGTCAGTTATGGCCATATCTGTGTTCATTGCACGCAGAGCAAACAGTGATTTTCAGCTTAGGGCATCGGCAACCACATTAGCCTTCCCCGGGTGATATCAATCACAAGCTCGTAGTCTTTTAACAATTCCAACCATCGTCGTTGTCTCAGATTCAGATCCTTCTGAGTCATCAAGTACTTTAGGCTTTTATGATCGGAATAGACATGGCATTTTTCACCGAACAGATACTGGCGCCATATCTTCAGAGCAAAAACTATAGCAGCTAATTCGAGATCGTGCGTTGGATAGTTCTTTTCGTGTGGCTTTAACTATCTCGAGGCGTAGGCTACAACCTTACCCTCCTGCATCAAAACACAACCCAAACCATTCAAGGATGCATCACTGAAAATAATGAACTCTTTACCCGACTCTGGCTGAACAAGCACTGGGGCTTCAGTCAACAAGGTTTTCAACTGATCAAAACTCTTCTGGCACTTCTCTGTCCACTCGAATTTAACATCTTTTTGAAGTAACCTTGTCATCGAAGTTGTAATCATTGAGAAACCTTTCACGAAGCGTCTATAATAATCAGCAAGTCCCAAAAAACTCTAAACTTCAGAAATATTCCGCGGGGGGTTTCCAATCCAGTTGATCGTTGTTTTGTCAAGTTTTAAAATTTATAAAGAATGAGATTGAACCTAGAAACTAACTCTGACAATGATTTAAGGCAAGTGCACCTATCGAACAGTAGTATAGTTAAGGCAAGACCAGATTGTCGAACCCAAGAGAACTAAGAGTACTAATACTAACTTTCTTTCTATTATTTAACCTTTATTATGAAGTGATTGGTTGTTTAATCTAAGACTAACTAATTACAAAGCTAATATGCAAAGACAAAAAGACTAAATTTGGGAGATAACTTTTGAGAAAACTCAGTTGATTTAAACGATACCCTTAGGAAGAATCCACCTAGACTTCACTTGTTATCTAACACTGAACCATACGATTTATTCACTTAGTTTGATCCGTAAGACTCCCTAACGTATATTAAACCCTCTCTCGAGGCGAATAACGTCTAACCCTAGGTTAATTAATGGAAATCTCTTTCTCTGTTAATAACTCCCTAGAATAGTAGTAAATCGATCTGTGGACTCCTATATTAGGTTTCACCCTAATCCAGCAAAATCTTGTCACCCTATCTCTAGGCGTGCGAACAACTCCGCTTAACTATGTTGGATCTACTCTTAGGTAGGGTCTATTCCTCCTCCACCTAAGCACATTAGATTTGGATTAAGCTCACATAATTAAGAACAAACTAAGTATTTATCATATAATTCAGAAAACAATAACAAGATTCATCATAGGTTTCATCCCCTTCGGGTATCCGAAAGGTTTAGTTCATAATAATAAAGGAAAACATCTTAAAAGAAAAGATAAAACAAAACATAAGAAATCCCTAAAACCCCTGAAGGAATTGAAGGAGAGATCCACCATCTTGAGTATAATTCTGGCTTCTTGAGATGGATCAACTGGCTATCTTCGAGTGATTCCCACAAATCTAACCTTTTCGGCTCGGCTCCTTGGCCTAGCTAACCGCCCCCTTTTAGGTTATACTTAGGGTCTTTATATAGGCTTTTGAAATAGGTTTCTTTGCCCCTAAGTATCCTTTTCCGAGTGAAATTCCTCTCCTCCACGGTAGGGGCACGGCCATGGTACACGCCCGTGTGACTCGTGGCCAGGCCATGTGGGACTTTGTTTAATGAGACACGATCGTGTAAATCGATATCAGGCCGTGTTCTAGTATATTTGAGGAGGCACGGCCTTGTGGGCTTTAGTCCAGGCCGTGTCAATTTCCACTTTGGCCCATTTCGGTCCGTTTTAGGCCCATTTCTCATTCTTTTCATCCTCGGGTGCTTTCCTGAATATAAAACATGAAAAGAAATGATTAAGAGCACCTTTTTACATAAATTGGGGCTTAAATCATTAAAAAGCATGCTAAATATGGGCTTAAAATATGTTACTTTTACGGTTTATCAAATACCCCCACACTTAAGCTTTTTCTTGTCCTCAAGCAAAATTCTCAACTTACAATTAAAACAAACTTTCTATGATTCATAATTCCTATCAACAATATCTTATCATAATTCATAGGTAATTTATACATGGATAATTTGACTCAAAGAGTCCCAAAAGATTCAAACAGTTTAAGTCATATATTTGTAGCACAAAACATAGGTGTTTCCCTTCATCTAAATAATTACCTATGATTCAAAATCGACAAGGATTGACATCCTCACTAAAGATTCACTCAATTTACTCAAAGTGTTTAAGGTTTAACATTAAGCACTCAAAAGTCAAACATGAAGAGTTAATCCCATAGGCTTGCATGAAAATCAAGTCTCCACCACTATGATATGAAATAATGCACAAATAAAAAGGTCTTTGACAGGGTTGTAACGGGACTAGGGTTAAGGTGTGGATAAAGGCTAAATTTGAGGGTTAGAATCGAGATTGAATTTACAAATTACCTAACAATAAACTGAATAATAAGTAATTACATCAAATGAAAAACAAATAATAATATGAGCTTCTTTCTAAAGATGTGGATTTCACTGTTTTAAGCTCATCAGACATAAACTGAACTAATACTGAATTACATCAACTAAAAATTCATAATACTAATAATTCGAGCTTTTTCTTCAATAATTGGCATTTTAAACATGTAAGCTCTCCTAATAATGAATATACTATGTTTTTTTTAAGAACAAATCAAATAATAAACGATGAATTCATCTACTGAAATAATATAATTAGGTAACCAATCAAATCAAATCTCGATATAAGGGTAGTCAAAAGGAATGGTGATAACAAATACAAAGGGGTTTTGGGTTAACATTAGCGGTTAAGTCAATAAAAAAGGGTTGTTAGGATTAAACGGGGTTCACTAGGGGTTAATTATGGAGGTAGGCTTTTAGTGGAGTAAGTGGGTTAAAACCTAGGTGCCTTTATCATCTCTGTATATCAAATCAAAGGTGTGGTCTCAACATGTATAATCGAGGCAAGTTCTAGAATAACAAATCAATGTTGACATACTCATAATCAATAAAGTGAGCAAGAAAAAGAATATATGCTCTATAAGGCACAAATTTTCACAAAAATTATGGGTATTTTGATATCAACCTCATAAATTTCAAACTTCAAAGTAATATTTAAATTTAGGTAGACAACCTAGAAAATTTTAATTTCTGAAAAATAGACTTATCATGCTTGATTCTCTAGTATCTTAAAATTTAATTATCAATGCACAATTATCAATGAGTTAATCCAAAACATATCAATAAAAATCATAAATCATCAGAATTTTCATTTTAATTAGTAATATGAGGAAATTACTTAAAAACAAGACTAAATTCAGGGATTTTGAGAATAATGAGAAAAGTTAGGCACGTTTAAGATTTCACCCCCACACTTAAGATGTACATTGCCCTCAATGTGCAAAGATAGATATTAGCATGATAATAATAAATCAAAAGATATGGGGAGAAGTGAAACTTCCTGAATTATGGATGATATCCTTGGATTGGAGGTGAAAGATAAGTTGGAGGGGTCGGTCTGGATGATGATCCTGCGCTAGATGAAGAAATTTGGTAGCTCATGGAGAATTAGCCAGGATATACTAATAATAATTAAAACTATACTAATTAAATACTTAAATAAAAGCAAGCTAAAGTGAAGAAAAATAAAAAATAAAATAAAGTTAAAAGAAAAGATAAATGGATCGTAATGTCCTTATTGTTGGGTGTGATTTCTAAGGCTGTGGATATGGTGGTGGTCGTGGTGTGATTCCTTAGCAGCCTGTAGAACCTCTAAGGCTGTGGTGGGGTGATGGTGGCGGTCGTGGCGTGATTCCCTAGCAGCCTTTAGAACCTGACACTAAGAAACTAAATTAAAATATACTAATTTAAGCAGAAGAGAGGTAAAGATAAGGAAATTGAAGCAAAAGAGAAAAACAAAATAAAAACTAGATAGCCTCAAATATCCTTGGCTTATCGTATGAATGAAGCGGCCGGTATGAACTTATGTAGATTGGTCTCCTTCAGGGAGACTATGCTTGATTCCTTCCGCTTCTTCGGCATTTGATGGTGTAGCTTAAGAGTATAGAGAAAAGGAGTAGGGAAAAAAAATGAAAAGTTGAAAGTTAGTAGGAGAAGGGTGAAGGAGGTGGGTTTAAATAGATTTCCAAACCTGGTACAACCCCACGCCCGTGCGCCTTAGGCGTGTCGATTCACACGGTCGCCTCACACGGCCGTGTGTCTAGGCGTGTTGGTTCACCCACGCCCGTTTTACTAATTGCCACGCCCGTTGGTGAGAAGTCAGTGTTGTCCACGGCTACATCGCACGGCCGTGGCGTTTCCGTCGGTGCCTGTGGGGCGGTGGTTGAAGTCCGTGACTTTGAAGATTTGATTCTCTCTGACTCGTACCACTTCTGCCATGTCAGTACGGCAATCCGGGACATCCACATGGCCACGACCACGGCCGTGTGCTAGGCCGTGTGGCCTGGAAATTTGCACTTTCGGTTAGTTTAAAGCTAGATACTATAAAGAAAGGATAAAATCAAATAAATAAGAAAAATAAAAATGTAAAAGTTAATGGGGTTAGTGCTCGGGTTGCCTCTCGAGAAGTGCTCGTTTAAAGTCTTAAGCTAGACTCTCCTCTTGTTTGCATTATCAGGGTGGTTTGAGGAGTTGGAAGTCCTTCCTTATGCTATCATTTGTATCCTCGTGAAAAAATTTAAGTCGAGATGTGTTTATAGTAAAAGTACCAAAAATAGGATTACTTACCTCGACTGTTCCGTATGGGAAAACACTGGTTACCCTAAAAGGTATTTCTTTGTTTGTGGTAGGGTCCAGAGGAGATGTTCGAGGATCTGCCTTATCTAACAGTACCTGGTCTCCTATTTTGAAGTGGTTTGTTGTTCCTATGAGCTCTTCTAGGGGCTCTTTCAGTTTTACCTTGTATGGTTCTGGTTCTTCGTCGTGTATCCCTAATTTTTCCTTGAAATGTGTCTTCCACTCGTCTAGATCATCGATCTGAATCCTTCGATCTTCATGAACTACTTCCTTGTTGGCATGGGGTTTAGGATCGGGTTGGTTGTATTCTTTATGGTGCTTCCACGAAAATAAGGGTTAGCGAATGGTTATCGTGTAGAATTTACGTTCTCACCTTGATTACTCGATGTTCGGGCCGAGTCGAGAGCCTTGAGGGTGACCGTCTCATCACCTATACGAAGTATGAGTTCTCCTGCATCAACATCAATTTTAGTCCTGGCAGTTGCTAAAAAGGGTCTTCCTAAAATTAAGGGAATCGAATTATCCTCATCCATGTCTAAGACAACAAAATCTACTGGGAAAACGAATTTGTCAATTTTTACAAGAACATCTTCGATAATACCCCTAGGAATTCTAACAGTTTTATCAGCTAATTGAATGCTCATCCTAGTTTGTTTGGGTTTCCCTAGACCTAATTGTTTAAACAATTTATAAGGCATGACATTTATGCTTGCCCCTAAATCAGCTAACGCATTATCAACAGTTAGTCTACCAATTAAGCATGGAATTGAAAAACTCCCTGGGTCTTTTAGTTTCTGTGGTAGCTTATTTTGCAAGATTGCCGAGCACTTTGTGCTGAGTTTGACATGCGAATCTTCGTCTAATTTTTGCTTGTTTGTCAGAAGCTTCTTTAAAAATTTCCTGGAATCAGGCATCTGTGAAAGAGCTTCGAGGAGTGGTAAGTTAATATGTAATTTCTTTAAGAGTTTAAGAAACTTACCAAACTGTTCCTCTGTATCATCTCTCTTCAATGCTTCGGGATAAGGTATGCGAGGCTGGTACTCTTTGATTACCGGTTTTGGCTTTTCTTGAATTACCTCCGCTTTATCTTCTTCTACCTCGTTTTCTTGTACTGAGATGGGTTCATCTAACCCTGCATTTTCCTGAGCTGTTATGGCTTGGATTTGCTCCTTTGGATTAATCTCAGTGTTGCTTGGTAGACACCCTTGTGGTCGTTCGGACAACAGTTTTGCAATTTGTCCAACTGACTGAGTAAGTTCAGCAACTGACTTAGTAAGTCCCCCAACTTGGTTCTCGATTGCTTTGATCGACGTTTGTTGGTTATCAAGTGTTGTCTCAGTCTTTTGGAAACGTGCCTCTGTGGCTGCCACGAATTTGTTCAGCGTCTCTTCAAGATTCGGCTTCTTTTCCTGTGGATAGGGTTGATTTTGGAAGTTTTGAGGAAGTTGTTGTCTTTGAATTCCTTGATTTCCTTGTCCTCCCCACGAAAAATTTGGGTGGTTCCTCCAACCTGGATTATAAGTATTACTATAAGGGTTATTATTAGATCTGAAATTGTTACCTATATAGTTCGTCTATTCACTCTCTGGTTAGTATGGTGGGTACTCAGGATTCGCCACAGTTCCACTTGCGTCGCACTGCATTACTGGATGTACCTGCGAAGAACACAAACTATCAAGCTTTTTATTCATCATATCTACCTGATTTGATAGCATGGTTACTACGTCGAAGTTGAAAACTCCGGCTGTTTTAGTCGGCCTTGTCCTTGTAACTTGCCACTGATAATTATTCAGTGACATCTCTTCTATAAACTCGTAGGCTGCTTCCGTTGTTTTGTTGTTTAGGGTTCCACCGGCGACTGGATCAATTAATTACCTCGTTGAGGGGTTCACACCATTATAAAAAGTTTGGACTTGGAGCCACAATGGTAAACCGTGGTGTGGGCATCTCCTCAAGAGATCCTTGTATGCGTCATATAATGTCTCTAAATCCATCTGCACAAAAGAAGAGATATCATTCCGTAATTTGGCCGTTTTGGCCAGTGGGAAATATTTTAACAAAAAATTTTCGGTCATTTGATCCCATGTGGTGATTGACCCTCGTGGTAACAAGTTTAACCACTGTTTAGCTTTATTCCTTAATAAAAAGGGAAATAACTGAAGACGTATGGCATCATCAGAAACGCCATTTATTTTAAAAGTATCACAGAACTCTAAAAAATTAGCTATATGAGTGTTCGGATCTTCGTCCTACAAACCATCAAATTGAACAAATTGTTGAATCATTTGTATAGTGTTAGGCTTTAATTCAAAATTATTAGTAGTTATAGCAGGCCTAACAATACTAGATTCTGCTCCTGTTAAATGAGGTTTAGCATAATCATACATAGTACGAGGAGCATTATGTTCTGCCACATCTTGCGGTGGTTGATTATTCTCGTCCATCCCTTCAGTAGGATTGGATCTGTCTTTTCGCTCTTCTTCTGTGTAGTTTAGGGCTCGCCTAATTTCTCTGCGATTCCTTCAAGCGGTAGCTTCAATATCACTGTCGTA
The DNA here is from genome assembly GCA_025698515.1 of Gossypium sturtianum. Classification (NCBI taxonomy): domain Eukaryota; kingdom Viridiplantae; phylum Streptophyta; class Magnoliopsida; order Malvales; family Malvaceae; genus Gossypium; species Gossypium sturtianum. The sequence goes on from CM046949.1 coordinate 94,974,213, forward strand.
TACTAATGGTCCTCTCGGGTTCCTTCTAGTCATAAACTAGAGGTACCTGCTAGGAAAAGAAAGAAAGAAAGAAATTTAGCAAAATTAAAAATTAAACTAAAAATAAAAGTAAAGTGCTGGAAATAAAAAAATAATGGCTAAAGTAATAAAAATAGAGCTTTCTTAATATTTTAGTTCCCCGGCAACGGCACCAAAAACTTGATCGTTGTTTTGTCGAGTTTTAAAATTTATAAAGAATTAGATCAAACCTAGAAACTAACTCTGATAATGATTTAAGGCAAGTGCACCTATCGAACAGTAGTATAGTTAAGGCAAGACCGGATTGTCGAACCCAAGGGAACAAAGAGTACTAATACTAACTTTCTTCCTATTATTTAGCCTTTATTATGAAGTGATTGGTTGTTTAATCTAAGACTAACTAATTACTAAGCTAAGATGCAAAGACAAAAAGACTAAATTTGGGAGATAACTTTTGGGAAAACTCAGTTGATTTAAATGATACCCTTAGGAAGAATCCACCTAGACTTCACTTGTTATCTAACACTGAACCATACGATTTATTCACTTAGTTTGATCCGTAACGTATATTAAATCGATATTAAATCCACCTAGACTCCCTAACGTATATTAAACCCTCTCTCGAGGCGAATAACGTCTAACCCTAGGTTAATTAATGGAAATCTCTTTCTCTATTAATAACCCCCTAGAATAGCAGTAAATCGATCTGTGGACTCCCATATTAGGTTTCACCCTAATCCGGCAAAATCTCGTCACCCTATCTCTAGGCGTGCGAACAACTCCGCTTAACTATGTTGGATCTACTCTTAGGCAGGGTCTATTCCTCCTCCACCTAAGCACATTAGATTTGGATTAAGCTCACATAATTAAGAACAAACTAAGTATTTATCATCTAATTCAGAAAACAATAACAAGATTCATCATAGGTTTCATCCCCTTCGGGTATCCGAAAGGTTTAGTTCATAATAATAAAGGAAAACATCTCAAAAGAAAAGATAAAACAAAACATAAGAAATCCCTAAAACCCCCTGAAGGAATTGAAGGAGAGATCCGCCGTCTTGAGTATAATTCTGGCTTCTTGAGATGGATCAACTGGCTATCTTCGAGTGATTCCCACAAATCTGACCTTTTCGGCTCGGCTCCTTGGCCTAGCTAACTGCCCCCTTTTAGGTTATACTTAGGGTCTTTATATAGGCTTTTGAAATAGGTTTCTTTGCCCCTAAGTATCCTTTTTCGAGTGAAATTCCTCTCCTCCACGGTAGGGGCACGGCCATGGCACACGCCCGTGTGATTCGTGGCCAGGCCGTGTTGGACTCTGTTTAATGAGACACGGCCGTGTAAATCGATATCAGGCCGTGTTCTAGTATATTTGAGGAGGCACAGCCATGTGGGCTTTAGTCCAAGCCGTGTCGATTTCCACTTTGGCCCATTTCGGTCCGTTTTAGGCCCATTTCTCGTTCTTTTCGTCCTCGGATGCTTTCCTGAATATAAAACATGAAAAGAAAGTATTAAGAGCACCTTTTTACATAAATTGAGGCTTAAATCATTAAAAAGCATGCTAAATATCGGCTTAAAATATGTTACTTTTACGGTTTATCACCAGTATAGCCGAGATCTTACTTGGATCAAGTCGAGTACCTGATGCTGAAATAACATGCCCCAAGAAGCTAACTTTGCGTAATTAGAACTCACATTTACTAAATTTCGCGTACAATTGCTTATCACGCAAAATCTGTAACACAAGTCTTAAGTGTTCGGCATGCTCGGTTTCGTCACGCGAATAGATCAGAATGTCATCTATAAATACAACTACAAACTGATCTAGATACTGTCTGTATACCCGATTCATCAAATCCATGAAAATAGCAGGGGCGTTAGTGAGTCCGAACGACATCACTAAGAACTCGTAGTGGCCGTATCTCGTTTGGAAAGCAGTCTTAGGCACATCAGAATCTCTAACTCGCAGCTGATAATAACCCAATCTTAAATCGATCTTCGAAAATACTGAGGCTCCCTTTAACTGATCGAATAGATCATCAATGCACGGCAACGGGTATTTATTCTTTATGGTTACCTTATTGAGCTGTCGATAATCGATGCACATTCTCATAGTTCCATCTTTCTTCTTCACGAATAACACTGGCGCACCCCAGAGAGAGAAACTCGGTCGACCAAAACCTCTATCTGTTAATTCTTGCAACTGAGCTTTCAACTCTTTTAATTCAGCCGGTGCCATTCTATACGGAGCTATCGAGATCGAAGTCGTCCCTGGCACTAACTCAATACCAAACTCTACTTCCCGAACAGGTGGCAAACCCGACAATTCTTCTGGAAACACATCCGGATACTCACATACAACAGGTACAGATTCAATCTTCTTTTTGGTCACTTTATTATCAATCACATAAGCTCAATAATCTTCGCAACCCTTTCTCATATACTCTCGAGCCAACATCGAAGATATCACTGCTGGTAGCCCATTTAAATCCGCAGATTCAATCCAAATTATCTCATTATTCTGGCACCGCAGATCAATAGTCTTTCGTCTGTAATTCACTACGGCATCATGCACAGTTAACCAATCCATACCGAGGATGATATCGAACTCATCAAATGGTAGTAACATCAAATCAGCCAGAAAACATAAATCTCGAATCATCAAAGGGCAATTCTTACACATCTTATCAACTAGCACACACCGGCCCAGGGGGTTCGAAACCTAAATCACAAATTTAGTAGACTCAACAGGTAAAGTCTTACTAAATACTAATGTTTCACACACATAAGAATGAGTTGAACCGAGGTCAATCAGAGCAATTACACTAGTATTAAAGAGAGTAAATATACTGGTGATGACATCTGGAGATGAAGCCTCCTCTCGAGCACGAATGGCATAGGCTCTAGCAGGCACACGAGCCTCTGATCGAATAGCTATATCCGAAGTCCCTCTCTGAGTGCCGCTCCTACCTCCCACATTTCGGGGTGGTCTACCTCTAGCTGCAGTACTGCTCAGTCTTGCACTCTGAGCATTATCCTTCTCAGCTAACTCTGGTCAATCCCGAATAAAGTGATCCTGCGAACCACACTTGTAGCAAGCTCGGTTGTTGGGCTTGCCCCAACATTCACCAAAATGTCGCCTACCACACTGTTGACACTCGGGTTTATTCGGTCGAGTATTGCCAACACTAGCAATCGAGGTAGCTCGTGAACTCACTGGTGGTCTCTCTCCTATGGAAATCCCAACATTAGTCTTAGATCGGTTACTATCATTTCGAAACTTCTTTGATGCCATCTGAGAAGTTTTACTTGCTGATCTCTTGTGAAAATCTCTAGCTTCGAATTCAGCTTTTCTTTTCTCTTTTCCGAGCTCTTCGGCCCTGCAAGCTCGCTCGACAAGTACTATGAACTCTTTTATTTCAAGTATGCCGACAAGCAATTTTATATCTTCGTTCAGTCCCTCCTCGAATCTTTTACACATAGCATCCTCGGTTGCAACACACTCTCGGGCATAACGGCTGAGTCTCACAAACTCACGCTTATAATCAGACACAGTTATACGATCCTGTTTTAATTTGAGAAACTCTTCGCATTTCTGATCAATGAATCATTGACTGATATACTTTTTGCGAAACTCCGTCTGAAAGAAATCCCAAGTAACCCTTTCCTTCGGAACAACCGAGACCAAAGTATTCCACCAATAGTAGGCAGAATCCCGTAATAAAGATATAGCACACTTCAAGCACTCTTCGGGTGTACAAGATAGTTCATCAAAGACACGAATAGTATTATCGAGCCAAAATTCAGCCCGCTCAGCATCATCAGTAGCTGTGGCCCTAAACTCTTCAGCTCTGTATTTTCTAATTTTATCAACAGGAGGCTTATTTAATCTCTCAAGATTAATGATCGAAGGTACCATAGGCACTACAGGTGGATTATTCGGATTCGGGGGTTGTTGAACAACCGGATTGGTCTGAATATATTGGTTAAACCAATCATTCATTATACTAAAGAAGGCTTGCTTAGCCCCCTCATCTTGATTACTCGTAGCTGGTCGAGATTCATCCGGTGCGGTCCCTTGCGTGGGAGCAGGGGCCACACTCTCGACATCATCAACTACAACCCGCTCGGGATCAGGATCCATTTACTATATAAAAAGAGAAAACATGTTTCATTGTCAGAAGTAATCACACTATCATAATAAAGATATTTATGGCATGTATAGCTAGACTCACACAGGCTACGTTAGTCTGAGAACCGACTAAACTGTAGCTCTGATACCAATCAAATGTAACACCCCTAACCCGTATCCGTCGCCAGATTAGGGTTACGAGGTATTACTGATCTAAACCCAACCCAGATTGAACATTTTAAATCATTATCAGACCTACTTCAATCATATCACATTGCATCACAGATGAACAAATTTCATTAATAATCATATCGGACTCACTTGCACGTAATTACATATCAACATATACCTATCACTTATTTTATCAAAAGTTGAAACCAACTAACATGCACCACAACTAAACTACTTATTTTAAATATACAAAAAGATCAAAATATATAAACATTTCATGCATGATATTCGTTATACATATGGTCATAACCGAATGCATAATATGTAATAATGTACTTCCATAGCATGCTTTAGACATTAACTTTCAAATCACTAATCCATAAAACCAAATTCACATAAAAGGCATTTTTGATCAAATAACAAAAGTTACTATTCATTTGGTCATTAAATATAAAAGCCCAATATGCACATGTTTATAAACATTTTACCAAAACGAATTATCTAATGCCAAAACCAATATACATATATGTCAAAACCTTACTTATCCGAATCTAGGGTACACCAAATTTTATACCAATGGTCGAAAACATCCATACATATCAATAATCACATCTCTTATAATTAACATAGCCAAATTTTAAAGTTTGATACATATCTTACCATAATCTAAACATATAATTCAATCTTCATACATACACATATACATGTTATGTTCGAATATACACAACCCAAAGACATAACCTACATTGCCATTCATACCAATCATGTAAGTATACCTACTTTATCCTACAAATACCATAACCGAATATTACAACTATGATTAACTCGATTCATTTAATTCTCATATCCAAATACCAAACATAACACATTAAGATATATACACCAAAATAAGTTAATACCATAGTCGAATCTATATAAAACCATGATACCATAATTTAGCCATTTTCGCATGGCATTTTGCATATACACACCATTCAAAATCAACTCAAAAGTGACATAGCCTATACATGCCATAATTTTTAAAAGAAGTGCAACTTATAAGGTTCCAAAATTAGTTGATAGTGTGATAGACTTGACGATGATCCCCGAGCTCAAAACCGGGCTTCAAAACCTAATAAACAACACAACAACCACATAGAGTAAGCTATCATAGCTTAGTAAGTTATAAGCAATTACAAAACAATGTATTAAACATTATAATAGTCAACTCACACATTTTATAACCCATAATGCCGAATACTCAAACATTTCATATTAAGTTTCACCTTGAATTATAAACCATTTTCTCATTTCAAAACAAATTTATAAGCAAATAAATACATCACATTTCATTAATTTCATATGCAAATATTACTTACTGAATTTGTACTTAATTTTCAAACCATCATGAATCACATACCTAATCATTTTATTTTTGTTTAACACATTTCACTAATCAATATTCTTGGAGGATCCACAAACCCGCACACTCAATGCCAAACCATGTAACGTATCGCACACTTAGTGCCGTCACCTTAACATATCGCACACATAGTGCCAAATATTTGTAATGTATCTCACACTTAGTGCCATTACATTAATATTCCACACACTTAGTGCCAAATGACCGATTTCACACATACAGTGCTCGGTGTTTAGATTCGCACACTTAGTGCTTTACTTGAACCAGTTAATTCACTTCAGTAACCACATATTTACATTCAATTTAACTTATTACATCTATATTTCAACATCACATTTGGCTATACTAAATATATACAAATATGCATCACATTCGGCCAAATTCATCTCTTAAATCAATATCTCACATAGCTATATCACTAACATATACGTATACTTCACATTCAACTAAATTCATCTCCTAAACAATATTTCATTCAGCATTATCATATTGTATATATTTACCTCTAATAAATACATGTACATCATTGTAGATAAAATTTCAATTCAACCCAATTGCTTAAAAACTTACCTCGAATATCGACGGACTTTATTTTCTGACTATTCAATTAACTTCTCCTTTCCCCGATCCAATCCCAATCCTTTTTGTTCTTGATCTAAATCAATTTCAAATTAAGCTCATTCAACATATTTTCATTCAATTTAGTCCAAAAACACAAAATCAGGCAAATTACAATTTTACCCCTGACATTTTACACTTTTTGCAATTTAGTCCCCATTGCACAAAATACAAAATACTCAAAATTTAACCACACTTCTTTAGGGCCGAATCTTCATCCTCTTATTACAAGCTCATACAATTCATTTATTTCACATTTTAGTCCCTCAAAAATTTATTTTTGCAATTTAATCCTAACTACTAAATTTCATCAAAAGTTCAAAGACAAAACTTGTTAATCTAACACATATAATCAATATTTCATCATCAACTCACAAAAATAACAAGCTTCCTTCAATGGCAATTCACAAAAAACACATCCAATTCAAAAATTCAAGCATGGGCTAGCTAAATCACATAAAAACGATCTTAAAAATGTAAAAATTATCAAAAACTGAACAAAATCACTTACTTAATTAAGCCTCCAAAGTGTCGAATGAAGCTAGGTTTTTCTTTCTTTTTCTTTTGCTAAGTTTCGGTCATGCAACAAAGAAGATGAATACTTTCATCTCTTTCTTTCCAATATAATATTTTATCATAGATTATAATATATCATAATGTCATAAAATAAAATAAATAACTTTAAATCACTATTACATGCATTTTGGCCGGCCACTAAGTAGAATTACCGAAATACCCCTGTAGGGTAGAATTATTGAAATACCTCTGTAGGGTAGAATTACCGAAATACCCTTGTAGGGCAAAATTACTGAAATACCTCTATAGGGTAGGATTACCGTAATACCCTTGTAAGGGTAAAATGACCGTTTTGCCCCTCGAGGGTAATTGACTCACTTGAGGTACGATTAGACTGATTTGAAATTGACTGTTGTGACTGTGTATGTAAGATTGTTTATGGGCATAACATTTCGCATACATGACATACTACATGGGGTTGGGACATTGATACGGAGGAAGTTCTGATAGGGCCACACGGGTCGCATGACGACTGTGGACCGGCGGACGACTTAAAGTCGCGTAATCTGATTATGGCTCTATGCCAACCTAAATATGGCTCTGTCCCATCTTGATTATGGCTTTGTGCCAATCGTATTTACCCGTGGCTATGTGCCTAACATATATATTGATGACTCTATGTCGATCATATTTACCCAAGGCTGTGTGCCGATTATATTACCGTCGCTGATGCCTATGTGCCAAACATAATACAGTTACTGATGGCTTTGTGCCAATTGTAATACCGCTACTGAAGGCTTAGAGCCATATATATATACTAGCTGATGCAATCCTGATCGCATCATGGTTTGACTCCATCCGACGCCATCGAGAGTGGCCTAAGCTCAAGGGGCCAAAGTGCAAAATGAAGCTGAATCCAGCTCATTTTCAGCTCAATTAAACTTCCTTCCTATGTGGTTCAGCTCACATGAGTTCATCTCAAGTCATTGAGCTTGGTTTAAGTTCACATTTAGTTCATTCAACTTGTGTTTAGCTTGATTTAATTCATGCATTTTTATTTTGCTGAATAAAAACTTTTAGATTAGCTTTAAATAAAGGTGTTTAGTTTAATTAAATAAGTTGTGTTTAATAAGAGGCTTATTAATTAATCTAGTTACTAGGATGTTTTAATAAAGCATGAGTTTAAGTTAATTTAATTCTGCTTCCATAAATTAACTAGTTGTTGCATTAATTGAAGTCTTAACTTTTAGTTCATTTAATAAAGTCAAGTGTTTAATGTGTTAGAGTTTAATTAGTGTTCATTTGTGTTTATTAAGTGCATTTTTAATGCATTTATTACAGGTTATTTTTAGCTCACAACCGTTACTTTACAAGGCTATTACAACATTAATGGAAGTGACTTTTTAGTTGATTTTGGTTACAAAAGAAGTGGCTGTTACAAGGGATGCTTAATACATCAAATTAAGGAGTTTTAAGGAGCATTTTAACTCCTCATAAATTTGGCAGCAACCTCTTCACTTACCAGCAGTTTTTTGGCTCAATTAAAAGATGATAACAAGCATTCAAAACACCATTAGTTGCTGGTGTCTTTTTGGCTAGCCAAGGACAACTCAAAGGACCTTTTTTAAAGCATTCAGATTCATTTAATCAGCTCATTAGGAGTCATAAGGTTGTTTTTATTTGGCTGGAGGAATTCAAGAGTTTTTTATTTATTGATTAGATTTTATTTCAGCCATTTAAATGCATATTAAAGCTGAATTCATATGACTCTTTAGCTAACCACATGTAAACACTATATATACTTTGTTATTAGCTTGTAAAGGGGAACTTTTGATTTTTAATGAAATTTTCTTATTGTGAGTTATCTACTCTCATTATTCTTCAAGGTTCAAATTGACTTATCTAGTAGCTAGTGGTGTCAATCTGACTTTGTTTCAAACTTATCATCCATTTGGGTGTGGCGTTCAAACCTTTATACCGAGGTTCCTATCTTGCTAGATAGTTGGTCGAGGTTTTTATCCAACTCAACCATCCCTTTGAAACATATAAGATTCGGGTCCTTAATCTTTTATTAAGGGTTCTTTCTTGTTTCGAACATCATTCCATTCATCCATCTATTTTCTTTGTTATTAAACCACTGCCATTTTCTTAAATCCAACCATTTTTCCCTTTTAAAACAAATCAAACGAAACCTCTTCGTAGACGATCGGGCAACTCACATACGACTCGACTCACCCCGAGGTGGATTGTATCACTAGCAGCTTTACTGCGATTTTGGTTAGTGCCGTAATCGGTGCTAACATTGGGAGTGTAAGGATGGCGTGGGTGATTTATTCCCCACAGGTAGTGCAGGGTTGGATGGGATGGGTTAGCATGCATCACACATTATTCATTTGTAATTGATTCTGATATGGGCTAGGCCCAACTGTTATTGATATGGAGAATGGGCTAGGCCCAATTGATTTTGATAAGGGCCGAGACCCAAGTGAAATTGTACTGGGCTTAGACCCACACATATTGTTCTGTTACTGTAATTGGGCTCCAGCCCAGACTGATTATGATTTCTGTCTATTTTACTAACTGTTTTAGTTAGGGGGATTACACACTGAGTTTTCGCAAACTCACCCCATTTTTAACTGTGCAGGTAATCCCCATCTTTAGGAGGATTGGTGCTGCGAGGGACTCGGAGATGGCCACACGACTGCCTTTGGATTTCATTTATGCTTTAGATTCTATTTTGAGTTTTAATTTTTGTAATAAGGCCTCTTTAAGTTTCTAGATTTTAACTTTGGGTTTTATTTATGTTTGAATTATATTCGTTAGAAGTAAATCACAATTTTCCAAAATGTTAACTGTTTTTAAACAACACTACATTTTCGCAACATTTTCGAAATGGTTTCGCGACTTAATCTTTTTCGTAAATTAATTTCTTTCAAAATTTGCTTTCGCAACTAAAAAGATATTTTGGGAATAAAATTAATAATTTTCCAATGTACCACGTTTTAAAATAAACTAACGTAACTGAGAGTTTACTTAAGCTTTTAAACAATAAGGGTTTTTAATGAAAACAAGGTTTTCGAAAAACACTTCAATGTGACACACCAGATTCGGGCCTAACTTCTAGGCCAAGTTTGGGTGTTACATTTAGTGGTATCAGAGCCTAGTTGCAAAACTCGGCTGTGGATTGGGTTTTTAAAATTGAATTTCCAAAAGAATTGTTTCAAAAAGGTTTGAAAAGAGTTGGAGTTTTCTGGAAGTGTTTTTCTGGAAGTGTGGTTCACCGAGTCTCCGGTGCCGAATCCGTAAGTTTTCTGTTAGACAGTATTTAAAATTAGATTTTGTATTTATTCAGTGTGTGTTCTGGAAATCATATTGTTTTTTTTAGCTAGCAACAGTACTGTGATGGATTCTGAAGGCAAGTAAGGTCGCGAGGAGTCGCCCATCTCTCTAGAACATAAGATGGTTTAGGAGACGGTGGTCGAGGTAAGTTCACCAACTTCGGGTAGTGATAACCCGGAGCTTGGTACGGAGGCACTGACCCGGTTGGTAAGGGAAGTGCTGGAAGAAGTGTTTGAGGCAGGAGTTAAGGCGTATGGTGAAACACTTCAAGCTAGGTGCCTGAGTGCAACGGGAAGAGGGATCACGATCCTGCAGGCGAGAGCCTCGTTCTGTGAAACGTGTTAAGACGCGTCTGAACTTTTCGACTTGTGAGCATTACAAAAGGCGACATCCGGGTGAATACTGGAGGAAGTCAGGAGTGTGCCTTAGATGCGGGTCTAAGGAGCATCGGGTTCAGGATTGGACAGTCCCTTTTAAGTCAGGTGTGTTTTTTTTTGGATGCGATGTTTGAATATAGAAATTGTATGCATGTGTGATAAATATTTGTTTGCTTCTGTGGTTAGATGTTTGGTTGTATGTAAGAGGTTTCAAGATTAAGTTAAAAGTGTATTAGTGTTATTAGGATCTGAGTTCGTAGCGATAGCGTAGGGGTGTAGTTGTTCCACAACCACCCCGTTAGTTGGAAATATCGGGGACGAAATTTCTTTAAGGAGGGGTGAGTTGTAACGCCCCGAATTTGGGCCTAGAAGTATTGGGCCTTGAGTATGGGTCTGTAAGGAGGCTGCAAATAGGTATTTAATTGTGCAAGGATATAACACAATTAAATGTCTGGTCAAGTGGTTAAGGGTCCTGAGAAGTGTTGGAAAATTCCTGGGTTCAAACCTGGGCTCTAGATAAAATTTTGGTTTTAAGTGAATAAAACCCTGGATGCTTGGATGTAGGGCTTTTAAATTATTTTGATAAAAAAATGATACAAGGAAGCATGTGGCCTAGTGGTTGTGGCGTCATTAAGGGTGTAAGGGAGCTTGGGTTCAAATCTTGGCTTGTAACATCCTGGAAAGGGCCTATGCATTTTCAGTTTAATTGTACGAAGTAACATGTTTTATGTACTAAGAATAAATTTTGAACAATTTTGGAAACCTGAAAATGTATGGAAATGTTAAGTAAAAAAATGGAAAGTGAACATTTTGGAAACTTGGAAATGGATGGAAATGATTTGGAAATGATTCAAAATAGGAAAGTGCACATTTTGGAAACTTGGAAATGTAAGAAAATGTCAAGTTTCTGAGTCGAACTAAAAAATTTTGGAAACTTAGAAATGACTTAGAAATGTCGAGTTTTAAAGTTTAAAAGAGGAAATTAAGGCAAGGTGGCCTTAAAAGAAAAATTTTGTGAAATTTGACACACAAACAGGCTTGGAAAAGTGGCCTGAAGATGCCACTTAGGGCCTCTGGAAATGGCGCCACATGCAAGGTGTTGGGCCTGGTTCGAGTCACTTGGGAAGCAAATAAAAGAAGTTTTATTTTTGCTTCCAGAAGCTCTGAGGTGGACGGCACAAGCCTTCTAGAAAGGAGGAGTTTTATTCTCTTTAATATTCGATTAATAAGGTGATAAATAAGGGATTTAATTTGGATTATTTTTGAAGAGATAATAAAGGATTATTCTCTAATTATTTTAAATTAAGAGATAAAGCTATCAAATAAAGAAGAGTGGTGGCCAAGTAAGGGATTCTGAGGAGTACTTTCGGCTATAAAAGGAAGGAAATAGGGCTACTCATTAATTTTTCTTCCTTCTCTCTCTCTCGCCAAATTTACGAGTGCTCTCCTCTTTTCTCTTCTCTTTTCTTTTGTCAAGCCGAATCTATAGTCCACCATTGCCAAAATTCTCAAGTTTCTTTTCCTTATTTTCGTGGAAACCAAATACCCCAAGAGAATCTCTAGTCGACTTCTCCATTAAATCCCAAAAGCCAAAACTTTATCATCTAGTCATCAAGGCCGATTCTTTAAGGGGCTTTTAACAAGGGTGCTACCGATTTCTTAAAAGGGTAAGATCCAAAGTTTGGTTTCAATTCTTTTATATTTTAAACCTATCTAAAATTTAGGGACTAATCTCTATTATGGATTTTGGTAGGAGTTAAGGAAGGGTGTTTTTGGATTTAAGAAATTGTCAACTACAAGAAGGTATCTTTCAGAACTTCTAAGATCTAAGGTAAGTTATGAATACCATTCTACCATAAGCTATATTATTATGATTTAATGTTAGATTGGATCTAACATGGGTACATAGGGATTTCGACAGTAATAAAGAAGCAAGGATCCAATTCGGGATTTAAGATTTGGAAGGTAAGAATAAAGGTAAATTCGGCCAAGGCCTATTTTAGTAGTAGATCTATTATTATGTGTTTTAAGCCGAAAACTAACCAATTCAAGGGATTTAGTGACTAGCCGATTTCAAAGGGGAAAAATACGAGTTTCTGGGATTTGATTAAATGATCAAATCGACACCAAGGTAAGCTTTAAGAATACAAATCCTACTAGGATTTGGTTTTCTAGCCGAATAGGCTTTGTGCTAAATAGTAAGTGATTAATCAATTGTAGGAACTTGATATCTAAGGCAGTAGATCGATTTCGGATTTCGGTGAAGTGGTTAAGCAAATCAGTGTGTACCCCACACTACTTCATAATAAGTTTTATGGCTATGTCTAATTAAATATGTGATAATAAGAATAAGAAAGTGGCTAAGGTACCATGTTATGGTACTAAGTACTCAGGTACGTTTCCTACTCCTACTAAGAATATGAAATATGTTATTTGTAACATGAGAATAAGAATGTGATCTTTGGCATATTAATGCATATTACAAAATGGGGCATATGGGTTATTGAAAGGGGAAGTGAATGTGGTGACCTAAGACCACGAACACGGTGACCTAAGACCGTGATATCTGAATGTGGTGACCTAAGACCACAAATGCGGTGACCTAAGACAGCGATATGGAGTGTAGCGGAAGGAGGGTCGACTTAGTAGTCCCCACGGTGTACAGGTTGGTACGGGGGAGTGTAGCGGATGGCTTATTAGGTTTGGGTTTGGGAATGCATCATAATTTGTATGCTATGATATGAATGCGTAACATTTGTATGCCTGATTCTATTTTGATTTAGTGTTTGTGTACACATTGAGTCTGTTTGACTCACCCGTTGTGGGACCATGTTTTAGGTGATTGACCATGGATGACCCGGGACGGCAGAACTTGTGGTGGCCATGCTCAACATGAAGTTTTTATTTTATGAACTACTATTTCTATTTAAGTACTTGAATTACTTGGAAATTATTTGATGTAATAATGCCATAAGGCCATAATTGAATTGTTTTCCATTTATTTCTATTTATTATGATTATGAGTTTTACCTATTAAAGTTTAAGTAAAATTTTTAATATAAAGAATTGAATTCGTTTTCAACACAAGCCAAACACAAAATAATTTTTTTCAAAATCGCACAAGTTTTCTTTAGGTAACGAAAGAACTTTTGAAACCGGTTTACTTGAGGAACATACCAAATCTGGGCAAATCTCGTCGGCCGGGTTTGGGGTGTTTTGATTTGGTATCGAGCCCAGTTTTAAAACTCTCGGCTTTGTGGGCCAAGGCCCAAAACATTTTTAAAGCGAGCCCAAATGAGTTTTTTTGAAAATATTTTATGAAACAAGCGAGGTTTTACGGCATGGCACCTAAAGTCTCAGACCATGATCCACGAGGTAAGTACCCTAACTATTTGTGTGATTATGTGTAATGAATATTAGAAGGGTAGAAAAGGAATGGAACGTAGAATAGCATGATAGGAACTCGAACCCTAGGACTAGTCTACTCAAACACAAACACATAAGACTTAAGGAACATACCAAATCTGGGCAAATCTCGTGGGTCGGGTTTGGGGTGTTTCAGTTTGAAATCCAGGGGTATTTCGGTGATTTTGGACCTCGGGGGGTATTTTGGTGATTTTTTTTTCCAAGCCAGAGTAAATTTGTAAAATCTTATAAATCAGGGATATTTCAAAGGTTGCAAAACTTTGAGGGCTCTTTTTGAGAATTGTACTTTTCAAAACGGTGATGTTGCAAAAATTTTGGAAATCAGGGTCATTTTGGTAATTTTATAAGTTAGGGGCAATTTTGAAATTTCCAAAATTCAAGGTATTTTTGATAATTTGCAAATTAGGGTTTTTGAACATTGATAAAATAATGAAATTTTGGCAAAACTGTTGGGTAGTTGGTCATTTTATAAACCAAGGGTAGTGGAAGAAAAAAAAACAATAACAATGAAAACTACAACCTTTCTCTGAATGAACGAGAGTTCATGATTGTTTGATGGATGTATGGATGAATGAATGGAAAGACTGTGTGCATACGAAAGAACCCCTCCTAAAACTCTTTTCATAAAATTTCTTCGCGGGTAATCAAGTGAAACAAAGACTAATTCATAAAACTTCTTAATCAGATCACGACGTTAGAAATGAGCTCTAGAGGACGTGGTCGTCGTGGACGAGGTAGAGGAAGGGTGACGGTGTCAGAACCCGTTAGATCGGGTTAAGGGTCCGACAATGAGATACCACCGCCACCACCACCCCCGGTGTTGGTGTTGAGCAGCAAGCTCGAGACGGGGATGATCTTTGTGTCGCAGTCGTCTTTGCGAGTTTTGGAGTTGGTGGGCAGTGCGAGGAAATTCGGGAACCCGTAAGTGCAGGCTCGAGTGACTCCAAGCTAATGGAGCCGAAATGTTTCGTGGGGTATCGGTGTGGCACCCGATTCCGTGAAATCTTGGTTGGAAGCAACAGAGCGCATCATGGATGAGCTTGACTTGACCCGAGGAGAAGTTAAAGGAATGGTGGCCTTCGTTACGCGATGAAGCGTA
Source organism: Gossypium sturtianum (assembly GCA_025698515.1). Classification (NCBI taxonomy): domain Eukaryota; kingdom Viridiplantae; phylum Streptophyta; class Magnoliopsida; order Malvales; family Malvaceae; genus Gossypium; species Gossypium sturtianum. The sequence goes on from CM046949.1 coordinate 94,989,308, forward strand.
TCAGTGGTGGTTGACTGTTCGGGATGGTGCCACGGCTGAGGATCTGACCTGGGAATATGTTAAGGAAGCATTTCAGAAGAAGTATGTGGGAACCAGGTATACTGATGAGCAAAGGAAGGCATTTCTGGGGCTAGTTCAAGGGAACAAGTCCGTGGCGGAGTATGAGGTTGAATTCCTGAGGTTGAGCCGATATGCTCGAGGAGTAGTGGCAACTGAGCATGAGCACTGTGTCCGTTTTGAGGACGGGCTAAGGGATGATCTAAGACTGTTGATAGCACCGCATCAGGAGCGGGAGTTTTCTACTTTGGTAGAAAAGGCCAAGGTGGCTGAGGGAATCAAGGATTCTACAAAGCAGGCTATGGATAGGAATAGGCCCAAAAGAGGTTTTGGAATGTTTGGAAAGGTTCATAAGAGGCCTAGAGTTGATGGGCCGCGAGGTCGCAAGTTGGTTCTGTAAGGCGATGATCGACCTTGTGATGTGTGTGGAAAGAAGCACTTAGGAGAGTCTTTGGAAGAAAACAGGAGGATGTTTTAGATGTGGGTCCAAGGACCATGTGATCAAGGATTGTCCTAAGCAATCGGATGAAAGCCGACCAACGACTCGAATGTTAGTCGGTGGTAGAGGAGGACCGCAGCCTCAACGAGGTCGTGGTTCGAGTAATGAGGTAATGGTGCTTTGGCAGAGGCCGTGGAGCACAAGCGCGAGGTGCCGCTAATCGCCGAGGCAAGGCAACCAGTGTTTGGTTTATGCGGTTCACGGAGGGAAGATGGAGACGTGCGGACGTTATAACCCCAGACGTTCTTTATTTTTGACAAGCCCTATTTTTCTCTAATTGATGTGGGCTCGACCCATTCCTATGTTGCATGTAGTGTAGTGGAAACACTAGGCCTAGACTCGAACCTTCCGATAAGGCAGATGACTATAGTAAGCCCATTAGGCCTAACTGTAGTGGTGGATAAGATCTTTCGGAATGTACCCCTAGAGATTCAGGGAGTGAACTTTTGGGCTGACTTAATGGAACTACCTTTCGGGGAGTTTGAACTTATACTTGGAATGGACTGGCTAGTAGAGCACCGAGTCGTGTTGGATTGTGCGGCTAAATGAATGGAACTAAGGACCCCGGAGGATGAAGTAGTAGTAATGATCGGAGAGAGAAGAAACTACCTGTCCAACGTAGTTTCAGCGTTGAAGGCTGAGAAAATGGTTAAGAAAGGGTGCAAGGCGTTCTTAGCCTTCGTAAGTGCGTTAGGTGAAAAGGAAGAAGGTGTCAGTTGAGTTAGAACGGTGAAAGACTTTGAAGATGTATTTCCGGAGGAATTACCAGGAATACCCCCAGATAGGGAGGTGGAGTTTGGAATAGACTTACTACCGAGAATAGCTCCTGTGTCAATCGCTCCATACCGAATGGCGCCAAAGGAGTTAGTTGAGCTCAAGGCTCAAATCCAAGAGTTGTTGGATCGTGGGTTCATACGACCCAAAGTGTGTCTCCATGGGGAGCACCCGGGCCATTTGTAAAGAAGAAGGACGAAACTATGTGTATGTGCATAGATTACCGTCAGTTGAATAAGCTGACCATCAAGAACAAGTATCCTTTGCCAAGGATCGATGACTTGTTCAATCAGCTGAAGGGGGCCACAGTATTCTCAAAGATAGACTTAAGGTTGGGATATCACCAGTTGAAGGTGAAGGAGGCAGATATCCATAAGACCGCTTTTAGTACAAGATACGACCATTTTGAGTTTGTGGTGATGCCGTTTGGATTGACAAACGCTCCAGCCGCGTTCATGGATATGATGAACCGAGTTTTTCAACCCTACTTGGATAGGTTCGTCGTTGTGTTCATCGACGATATTTAGGTGTATTCTAAGTCTGAAGAGGAGCATGATGAACATCTCTGAGTGGTGCTACAAGTGTTAAGGGAGAAGAAGCTCTATGCCAAATTCAGCAAGTGTGGATTTTGGCTTAAGGAGGTGGCATTCTTAGGGCATGTGGTATCCGCAGAAGGAATAAGAGTGGATCCTAGGAAGATTGAGGCAGTGTTGGATTGGAAACCACCTAGGTCCGTGGCTGAGATTCGAAGTTTCTTAGGTTTGGTAGGCTATTACAGAAGGTTCAGTAGAAGGATTCTCGTCAATAGCCGCGCTTTGACAAAGTTACTAAGGAAGGAAGTACCCTTTGAATGGAGTCGATAAAGCAAGAAGAGCTTTGACAACCTTAAGAAGGTGTTGACGGAGGCTCCAGTGTTAATTCAGCCGGAGGCTGGGAAGGATTTTGTGGTGTACTGTGATGCTTCGCATACGGGATTAGGATGTGTGCTAATGCAAGAAGGAAAAGTAGTCGCTTATATGCGTCTCGGCAACTAAGGCCTCATGAGGTTAACTACCCAACTCATGACTTGGAACTAGCGTAGTGGTTTTCGCCCTTAAGGTTTGGAGGCACTACCTCTATGGAGAAAGGTCACCGATCTACACAGGACCACAAGAGCCTTAAGTATCTGTTGACTCGAGAAGGAGTTGAACTTGAGGCAAAAGGTGGGTGGAGTTGTTGAAGGACTACGATCGCTCGATAGAATATCATCAGGGCAAGGCGAATGTGGTAGCCGATGCCCTAAGTCGGAAGGTTGTGTCGGATCTAAGGGCTATGTTCGCTCACTTAAGTTTGTACGATGATGGAAGCTGTTGGCGAGTTGCAAGTCAAGCCCACATGGTGAAGGGGGTGAAAGAGGGACAGATTGGTTGATAAGGATCTAAGTGCTAAGTTACGGCAAGTGCGAAGCGGAGAGTTAGAGGATTATAGTGTTAATGATGAGGGAGTATTGTGCTTCAAGGGAAAGGCATGTATGCCTAAGGACAAGGAGTTAAGACAAAGGATTCTTCGGGAGGCGCATAGTAGCCCTTATGCTATGCATCCCGGAGGCATTAAGCTATATAGAGATCTAAGGGAATAATTTTGGTGGTCTAATCTTAAGCAAGAAGTGACTGAATTTGTGGGGAAATGTTTGACGTGTCAGCAAGTTAAGGCTGAACACCAAGTTCCATCAGGATTGCTTCAACCAATCGATATTCCGCAATGGAAGTGGGAGAGAATTACCATGGATTTCGTTAGTGGGCTTCCCCTTACGCCTACTAAGAAGGACTCGGTATGGGTGATAATGGACCGTTTGACTAAGTCCGCGCATTTCATCCCGTAAGAGTTGACTATTCTCTTGAAGTCGCTAAGTTATATGTGGCGAAATTGTGAGGTTACATGGTGTACCAAGATCGATCATCTCCGGCGAGACCGAAGGTTTACGCCTCGATTCTGGAGGGCACTTCATCAAGCTTTAGGCACTAAGTTGGACTTCACTACGGCTTTTCATCCACAATCGACGGCAAATCGAACGAGTTATACAAGTGTTGGAGGATATGTTGAGAGGTCAGGTGATGGATTTTCGAGGAAGTTGGGAAGACTATTTGCCTTTAGTTGAAGTTCGCCTACAACAACATGACTATCAGGCTAGCATTCGGATGGCACCATATGAAGCATTGTATGGTTGGAAGTGTAGAACTCCTACTTGTTGGGTGAGTTAGGAGAACGTCGAGTTTTGGGTCAGAGTTAGTGGCGGCGAAGAGAAGGTTGAGATGATTAGAGCACGGTTAAAGGAAGCCTCGATAGGCGTCGTCGACGCAGACCTTAAGCGGAAGGAAATAGAGTTTGAAGTGGGAGACCAAGTGTTTCGAAAGTCTCGCCTTGGAAAAAGGTAATGAGGTTCGGTCGTAAGGGAAGTTAAGCCCAAGGTTTACAGGCCCTATCGAGCACTTGAAGCGAGTTAGAGCGATGGCATACCAATTGGAGTTGCCACGAGTTGCAGCAGATGCACGACGTATTCCATGTATCCATGCTACGTCGTTACCGATCGGATCCGTCTCATGTGGTACTGTCAAAGAAGTAGAGCTAAGGCGGACTTATCCTACGAGGAGGAGCCGATTCGGATATTGGAACGTGATGTGAAAGTGCTACGGAGGAAGTCGGTTCCTCTAGTCAAGGTGTTATGGCACAATCATGGATCGAAAGAAGCTTCGTGGGAACCAGAAGAGGCAATGCGACAACAATACCCTCAATTATTTTAGTTAGAAAATTTCGAGGACGAAATTATTTTAAGGTGGTAGAATTGTAACATCTCGAAAGGGCCTATGCATTTTCGGTTTAATTGTATGTAAGTAACATGTTTTATGTACTAAGAATAAATTTTGAACAATTTTGGAAAAACTGAAAATGTATGGAAATGTTAAGTAAAAAAATGGAAAGTGAACATTTTTGGAAACTTGGAAATGGATGGAAATGATTTGGAAATGATTCAAAATAGGAAAGTGCACATTTTTGGAAACTTGGAAATGTAAGAAAATGTCAAGTTTCTGAGTCGAACGAAAATTTTTGGAAACTTAGAAATGACTTAGAAATGTCGAGTTTTAAAGTTTAAAAGAGGAAATTAAGGCAAGGTGGCCTTAAAAGAAAAAGTTTGTGAAATTTGACACACAAACAGGCTTGGAAAAGTGGCCCTGAAGATGCCACTTAGGGCCTCTGGAAATGGCGCCACATGCAAGGTGTTGGGCACAGGTTCGAGTCACTTGGGAAGCAAATAAAAGAAGTTTTATTTTTGCTTCCCGGAAGCTCGAGGTGGACGGCACAAGCCTTCTAGAAAGGAGGAGTTTTATTCTCTTTAATATTCGATTAATAAGGTGATAAATAAGGGATTTAATTTGGATTATTTTTGAAGAGATAATAAAGGATTATTCTCTAATTATTTTAAATTAAGAGATAAAGCTATCAAATAAAGAAGAGTAGTGGCCAAGTAAGGGATTCTGAGGAGTACTTTCGGCTATAAAAGGAAGGAAATAGGGCTACTCATTAATTTTTCTTCCTTCTCCTCTCTCTGCCAAATTTCTGAGTGCTCTCCTCTTTTCTCTTCTCTTTTTCTTTTGTCAAGCCGAATCTATAGTCCACCATTGCCAAAATTCTCAAGTTTCTTTTCCTTATTTTCGTGGAAACCAAATACCCCAAGAGAATCTCTAGTCGACTTCTCCATTAAATCCCAAAAGCCAAAACTTTATCATCTAGTCATCAAGGCCGATTCTTTAAGGGGCTTTTAACAAGGGTGCTACCGATTTCTTAAAAAGGGTAAGATCCAAAGTTTGGTTTCAATTCTTTTATATTTTAAACCTATCTAAAATTTAGGGACTAATCTCTATTATGGATTTTAGTAGAGTTAAGGAAGGGTGTTTTGGGATTTAAGAAATTGTCAACTACAAGAAGGTATCTTTCGAACTTCTAAGATCTAAGGTAAGTTATGAATACCATTCGGCCATAAGCTATATTATTATGATTTAATGTTAGATTGGATCTAACATGGGTACATAGGGATTTAAATGATAATAAAGAAGCAAGGATCCAATTAAGGATTTAAGATTTGGAAGGTAAGAATAAAGGTAAATTCGGCCAAGGCCTATTTTAGTAGTAGATCTATTATTATGTGTTTTAAGCCGAAAACTAACCAATTCAAGGGATTTAGTGACTAGCCGATTTCAAAGGGGAAAAATACGAGTTTTCGGGATTTGATTAAATGATCAAATCGACACCAAGGTAAGCTTTAAGAATACAAATCCTACTAGGATTTGGTTTTCTAGCCGAATAGGCTTTGTGCTAAATAGTAAGTGATTAATCAATTGTAGGAACTTGATATCTAAGGCGATGAGATCGATTTGGGATTTCAGTGAAGTGGTTAAGCAAATCAGTGTGTACCCCACACTACTTCATAATAAGTTTTATGGCTATGTCTAATTAAATATGTGATAATAAGAATAAGAAAGTGGCTAAGGTACCATGTTATGGTACTAAGTACTGTGCACGTTTCCTACTCCTACTAAGAATATGAAATATGTTATTTGTAACATGAGAATAAGAATGTGATCTTTGGCATATTAATGCATATTACAAAATGGGGCATACGGGTTATTGAAAGGGGAAGTGAATGTGGTGACCTAAGACCACGAACACGGTGACCTAAGACCGTGATATCTGAATGTGGTGACCTAAGACCGCGATATGGAGTGTAGCGAAAGGAGGGTCGACTTAGTAGTCCCCACGGTGTACAGGTTGGTACGGGGGAGTGTAGCGGATGGCTTATTAGGTTTGGGTTTGGGAATGCATCATAATTTGTATGCTATGATATGAATGCGTAACATTTGTATGCCTGATTCTATTTTGATTTAGTGTTTGTGTACACATTGAGTCTGTTTGACTCACCCCGTTGTGGGACCATGTTTCAGGTGATGAACAGTGATGGACCGGGACAGCAGAACTTGTGGTGGCCATGCTCAACATGAAGTTTTTATTTTATGAACTACTATTTCTATTTAAGTACTTGAATTACTTGGAAATTATTTGATGTAATAAGGCCATAAGGCCATAGTTGGGTTGTTTTCCATTTATTTCTATTTATTATGATTATGAGTTTTACCTATTAAAGTTTAAGTAAAATTTTTAATATAAAGAATTGAATTCGTTTTCAACACAAGCCCAACCCAAAACAATTTTTTTCAAAATCGCACAAGTTTTCTCTAGGTAACGAAAGAATTTTGAAATCGGTTTACTTGAGGAACATACCAAATCTGGGCAAATCTCGTGGGCCGGGTTTGGGGTGTTTCAGTTTGGTATCAGAGCCCAGTTTTAAAACTCTCAGCCTGTGGGCCAAGGCCCAAAACGTTTTCAAAGCGAGCCCAAATGAGTTTTTTTTAAAAATATTTTATGAAACAAGCGGGTTTTACGGCATGGCACCTAAAGTCTCCGACCATGATCCACGGTAAGTACCCTAACTATTTGTGTGATTATGTGTAATGAATATTAGAAGGGTAGAAAAGGAATGGAACGTAGAATAGCATGATAGGAACTTGAACCCTAGGACTAGTCTACTCAAACACAAACACATAAGACTTAAGGAACGTTAAACAAACCCATGGCTAAGTCACTAAGTTAGGGTGTGGTAACCTGGCGTGCGCATGTCTAGGATTGGATCCAGAAGAGCCTGGTATTTAAGCGAGCCCCTAGTGACTCACCTCCTCTTCGCAGAATCCTACCAGTGCGTAGCTTCGGTTCACCCTAACCTGAGAGGGCTCGATGAGGTATGGCAACCTCTCGTGCGCATGTCTAGGAATGGTTTTGGTGGGAGCTTGGTATTTAAGCGATCCGCGTGACTCACCTCCTCTCCACTCGAATCCCGCTCGGTGCGTAGCTTTGGTTCACCTACGACCAAGAGGACTCGGTCATAGGCTAAACACAATAACTAAAACCCGAAAGGGAATTAGCCGTGTTTTTATAAAAACAACAAAACCCTAGTTTTAGAACTCTTAAAACTTTCTTCTAAATTCATGAAAACCATCTTTACAAAATTTTCCGAAAGATTTCCGATTTATGCAAAAATGCCCCTAGTGGTAAAATTACCAAAATACCCTTGGTTTATAAAATGACCAACTACCCAACAGTTTTGCCAAAATTTAATTATTTTATCAATGTTCAAAAACCATAATTTGCAAATTATCAAAAATACCTTGAATTTTGGAAATTTCAAAATTGCCCCTAACTTATAAAATTACCAAAATGACCCTGATTTCCAAAATTTTTGCAATATCACCGTTTTGAAAAGTACAATTCTCAAAAAGAACCCTCAAAGTTTTGCAACCTTTGAAATATCCTTGATTTATAAGATTTTACAAATTTACCCCGACTTGGAAAAAAATCACCAAAATACCCCCGAGGTCCAAAATCACTAAATACCCTGGATTTCAAAATTTTTCAAAATACCCAGAATTTAAAAATACCAAAATACTTTGTGACAAAATCACCAAGGAACTTTTTCCTTTTGAAAATTACGAAAATACCCCTAGAGGGATGAATTACGAAAAATACCCACTGGGTAGTGGAAGGAAAAAAACAATAACAATGAAAACTACAACCTTTCTCCGAATGAACGAGAGTTCATGATTGTTTGATGGATGTATGGATGAATGAATGGAAAGAGCGTGTGCATACGAAAGAACCCCTCCTAAAACTCTTTTCATAAAATTTCTTCGCGGGTAATCAAGTGAAACAAAGACTAATTCATAAAACTTCTTAATCAGATCACGACATTAGAAATGAGCTCTAGAGGACGCGTGGTCATCGTGGGACGAGGTAGAGGAAGGGTGGCGGTGTCGAGAACCCGTTAGATCGGGTTAAGGGTCCGACAATGAGATACCACCGCCACCACCACCCCGGTTGTTGGTGTTGAGCGCAAGCTCGAGACGGGGATGATGCGTGTGTCGCAGTGGCCGCGAAGTTTTGGAGTTGGTGGGTCGTGTGGGGAGGAAATTCGGGAACCCGTAAGTGCAGGCTCTGGCGACTCGAGCTAATGGAGCCGAAATGTTTTGTGGGGTATCGTGTGGCACCCGATTCGGTGAGTCTTGGTTGGAAGCAATGAGCGCATCATGGATGAGCTTGACTTGACCCCGAGGAGAAGTTAAAAGGAATGGTGGCTTTATTTACGCGATGAAGCGTATCGGTGGTGGTTGACTATTCGGGATGGTGCCACGGTACCGAGGATCCGACACGGGAATATGTTAAGGAAGCATTTCGGAAGAAGTATGTGGGAACCGTGGGTATCTTGATGAGCAAAGGAAGGTATTTCAGGGCTGGTTCAAGGGAACAAGTCCGTGGCGGAGTATGAGGTGAATTCTTGAGGTTGAGCCGATATGCTCGAGGAGTAGTGGCAATCGAGCATGAGCGCCGTATCCGCTTTTGAGGGCGGGCTAAGGGATGATTTGAGATCGTTGATAGCACCGCATCGGGAGCGGGAGTTTCTCGCTTTGGTAGAAAAGGCCAAGGTGGTCGAGGAATCAAGGATTCTACAAAGCGGGCTATGGATAGGAATAGGCCCAAAAGAGGTTTTGGAACGTCCGGAAAGGTTCATAAGAGGCCTAGAGTTGATGGGCCGCGAGGTTAGCAAGTTTGTTCGGAAGGGGCGGTATCGACCTTGTGATGTGTGTGGAAAGAAGCACTTAGGAGAGTCTTTGGAAGAAAACAGGAGGATGTTTTAGATGTGGGTCCAAGGACCATGTGATCAAGGATTGTCCTAAGCAATCGGATGAAAGCCGACCAACAGCTCAGAATGTTAGTCAGACTGGTAGAGGAGGACCGCAGCCTCAACGAGGTCGTGGTTCGAGTAACAGAGGTAATGGTACTGGCAGAGGCCGTGGAACACAAGGAAGAGGTGTCTTGCTAATCTTTGAGGCAAGGCAACGAGGTTTGGTTTATGCGGTTCACCGGGAGGAAGATGGAGACGCCACGGACGTTATAACGTGACGTTCTTTATTTTTGACGAGCCCTATTTTTCTCTAATTGATGTGGGCTCGACCCATTCCTATGTTGCATGTAGTGTAGTGGAAACACTAGGCCTAGACTCGAACCTTCCGATAGGCGAGACGATCGTAGTAAGCCCATTAGGCCTAAGCGTAGTGGTGGATAAGATCCTTCGGAATGTACCCCTAGAGATTCGAGGAGTGAACTTTTGGGTGACTTAATGGAACTACCTTTCGGGAGTTTAAACTTATACTTGGAATGGGTGGATAGTAGAGCACCGAGCCGTGTTGGATTGTGCGGCTAAACGAATGGAACTAAGGACCGGAGGATGAAGTAGTAGTAGTGATCGAGCGAGAAGAAACTACCGCCCAACGTAGTTTCGGCGTTGAAGGTCGAGAGAAAATGGTTAAGAAAGGGTGCAAGGCGTTCTTAGCCTTCGTAAGTGCGTTAGGTGGAAAGGAAGAAGGTGTCAGTGGAGTTAGAACGGTGAAAGACTTTGAAGATGTATTTCCGGAGGAATTTCTAGGAATACCCCCAGATAGGGAGATGGAGTTTGGAATAGACTTACTACGGGGAACAGCTCCTGTGTCAATCGCTCCATGCCAAATGGCGCCAAAGGATTTAGTTGAGCTCAAGGCTCAAATCCAAGATTTGTTGGATCGTGGGTTCATACGACCCAGTGCGTCTCCATGGGGAGGACCAGTTCTGTTTGTAAAGAAGAAGGACGGAACTATGCGTATGTGCATAGATTACCGTCAGTTGAATAAGCTGACCATCAAGAACAAGTATCCTTTGCCAAGGATCGATGACTTGTTCAATCGGTGAAGGGCCACATGATATTCTCAAAGATAGACTTAAGGTCGGGATATCACCAGTTGAAGGTGAAGGAGGTAGATATCCATACGACCGCTTTTAGGATAAGATACGGCCATTTTGAGTTTGTGGTGATGCCGTTTGGATTGACAAGCGCCGGCCGCGTTCATGGATATGATGAACCGAGTTTTTCAACCCTACTTGGATAGGTTCGTCGTTGTGTTCATCGACGATATTTTGGTGTATTCTAAGTCCGAAGAGGAGCATGATGAACATCTCCGAGTGGTGCTACAAGTGTTAAGGAGAAGAAGCTCTATGCCAAATTCAGCAAGTGTGGATTTTGGCTTAAGGAGGTGGCATTCTTAGGGCATGTGGTATCTGCGGAAGGAATAAGAGTGGATCCTAGGAAGATCGAGCGAGTGTTGGATTGGAAACCACCTAGGTCCGTGGTGAGATTCGAAGTTTCTTAGGTTTGGCAAAGCTATTACGGAAGGTTCAGAGAAGGATTCTCGTCAATAGCCGCGCTTTGACAAAGTTACTAAGGAAGGAAGTACCCTTTGAATGGTCCGATAAGCAAATGAAGAGCTTTGACAACCTTAAGAAGGTGTTGATGGAGGCTCCGGTGTTACTCAGTAGGAGGTGGGAAGGATTTTGTGGTGTCTTGTGACGCCGCATACGGGATTAGGATGTGTGCTAATGCAAGAAGGAAAAGTAGTCGCTTATGCGTCTCGGCAACTAAGGCCTCATGAGGTTAACTACCCAACTCATGACTTGGAACCGCAAAGAAGTGGTTTTCGCCCTTAAGGTTTGGAGGCACTACCTCTATGGAGAAAGGTCAGCGATCTACACTGGACCACAAGAGCCTTAAGTATCTGTTGACTCGAAGGAGTTAAACTTGAGGCAACAAAGGTGGGTGGAGTTGTTGAAGGACTACGACTGTATTCGATAGAATATCATCAGGCAAGGCGAATGTGGTAGCCGATGCCCTAAGTCGGAAGGTTGTGTCGGATCTAAGGGCTATGTTCGCTCACTTAAGTTTGTACGATGATGGAAGCTTTGTTAGCGAGTTGCAAGTCAAGCCCACATGGTGAAGGAGGTGAAAGAGGGACGATTGGTTGATAAGGATCTAAGTGCTAAGTTACTGACAAGTGCGCAACAGAAAGTTAGAGGATTATAGTGTTAATGATGAGGAGTATTGTGCTTCAAGGAAAGGCATGTATGCCTAAGGACAAGGAGTTAAGATAAAGGATTCTTCGGGAGGCGCATAGTAGCCCTTATGCTATGCATCCCGGAGGCATTGTCAGCATGTCAGAGATCTAAGGGAACAATTTTGGTTGTGCGATCTTAAGCAAGAAGTGACCGAATTTGTGGGGAAATGTTTGACGTGTCGCCAAGTTAAATTTGAACACCAAGTTCCATCAGATTGCTTCAACCAATCGATATTCCGCAATGGAAGTGGGAGAGAATTACCATGGATTTCGTTAGTGGGCTTCCCCCTTACGCCTACTAAGAAGGACTCGGTATGGGTGATAGTGGACCGTTTGACTAAGTCCGCACATTTCATCCCGGTAAGAGTTGACTATTCTCTTCAGTGGCTAAGTTATATGTGGCGGAAATTGTGAGGTTACATGGTGTACCAAAGATTGATCATCTCTCCGACAGAGACCCAAGGTTTACGTCTCGGTTGGAGGGCACTTCATCAAGCTTTAGGCACTAAGTTGGACTTCACTACGGCTTTTCATCCACAATCAGACAGGCGATCAACGAGTTATACAAGTGTTGGAGGATATGTTGAGAGGTTGTGTGATGGATTTTCGAGGAAGTTGGGAAGACTATTTGCCTTTGTTTGAGTTCGCCTACAACAACAGCCTATCAGGCTAGCATTCGGATGGCACCATATGAAGCATTGTATGGTTGGAAGTGTAGAACTCCTACTTGTTGCAATCGAGTTAGGAGAACGTCGAGTTTTGGGTCCAGAGTTAGTGGCGGCAAGAGAAGGTTGAGATGATTCGAGCACGGTTAAAGGAAGCCTCTAATAGGCGAAGTCGTCACGCAGACCTTAAGCGAAGGAAATAGAGTTTGAAGTGGGAGACCAAGTGTTTCGAAAGTCTCGCCTTGGAAAAAGGTAATGAGGTTCGGTCGCAGAGGAAGTTAAGCCCAAGGTTTATAGGGCCCTATTGAGTACTGAAACGAGTTGGAGCAGTGGCATACCAATTGGAGTTGCAACCAGAGTTGCGGAAGATGCACGACGTATTCCATGTATCCATGCTACGTCGTTACCGATCGGATCCGTCTCATGTGGTACCTGTCGAAGAAGTAGAGCTAAGGCCGGACTTATCCTACGAGGAAGAGCCGATTCGGATATTGGAACGTGATGTGAAAGTGCTACGGAGGAAGTCAGTTCCTCTAGTCAAGGTGTTATGGCGCAATCATGGATCGGAAGAAGCTTCGTGGGAACTGGAAGAGGCAATGCGACAACAATACCCTCAATTATTTTAGTTAGAAAATTTCGAGGACGAAATTATTTTAAGGGGTAGAATTGTAACATCCGGAAAGGGCCTATGCGTTTCGGTTTAATTGTGCGAAGTAACATGTTTTATGTACTAAGAATAAATTTTGAACAATTTGGAAACTGAAAATGTATGGAAATGTTAAGTTAAAAAAATGGAAAGTGAACATTTTGGAAACTTGGAAATGGATGGAAATGATTTGGAAATGATTCAAAATAGGAAAGTGCACATTTCTAGAAACTTGGAAATGTAAGAAAATGTCAAGTTCTGAGCCGAACGAAAAATTTTGGAAACTTAGAAATGACTTAGAAATGTCAAGTTTTAAAGTTTAAAAGAGGAAATTAAGGCAAGGTGGCCTTAAAAGAAAAAGTTTGTGAAATTTGACACACAAACAGGCTTGGAAAAGTGGCCTGAAGATGCCACTTAGGGCCTCTGGAAATGGCGCCACATGCAAGGTGTTGGGCCAGGTTCGAGTCACTTGGGAAGCAAATAAAAGAAGTTTTATTTTTGCTTCAGAAGCTCGAGGTGGACGGCACAAGCCTTCTAGAAAGGAGGAGTTTTATTCTCTTTAATATTCGATTAATAAGGTGATAAATAAGGGATTTAATTTGGATTATTTTGAAGAGATAATAAAGGATTATTCTCTAATTATTTTAAATTAAGAGATAAAACTATCAAATAAAGAAGAGTGGTGGCCAAGTAAGGGATTCCGAGGAGTAGTTTCAGCTATAAAAGGAAGGAAATAGGGCTACTCATCAATTTTTCTTCCTCCTCCTCTCTCTCTGCGAATTTCTCGAGTGCTCTCCTCTCTTCTCTTCTCTTTTCTTTTGTCAAGTCGAATCTATAGTCCACCATTGCCAAAATTCTCAAGTTTCTTTTCCTTATTTTTGTGGAAACCAAATACCCCAAGAGAACCTCTAGTCGACTTCTCCATTAAATCCCAAAAGCCGAAACTTTATCATCTAGTCATCAAGGCCGATTCTTTAAGGGGCTTTTAACAAGGGTGCTACCGATTTCTTAAAAAGGGTAAGATCCAAAGTTTGGTTTCAATTCTTTTATATTTTAAACCTATCTAAAATTTAGGGACTAATCTCTATTATGGATTTTGGCCGAGTTATGGAAGGGTGTTTTCGGGATTTAAGAAATTGTCAACTACAAGAAGGTATCTTTCTGAACTTCTAAGATCTAAGGTAAGTTATGAATACCATTCGGCCATAAGCTATATTATTATGATTTAATGTTAGATTGGATCTAACATGGGTACATAGGGATTTCAACAGCAATAAAGAAGCAAGGATCCAATTTGGGATTTAAGATTTGGACGGTAAGAACAAAGGTAAATTCGGCCAAGGCCTATTTTAGTAGTAGATCTATTATTATGTGTTTTAAGCCAAAAACTAACCAATTAAAGGGATTTAGTGACTAGCCGATTTCAAAGGGGAAAAATACGAGTTTCTGGGATTTGATTAAATCATCAAATCGACACCAAGGTAAGCTTTAAGAATACAAATCCTACTAGGATTTGGTTTTCTAGCCGAATAGGCTTTGTGTTAAATAGTAAGTGATTAATCAATTATAGGAACTTGAGATCTAAGGCAATAGATCAGATTTCGGGATTTCAGTGAAGTGGTTAAGCAAATCAGGTGTGTACCCCACACTACTTCTTAATATGTTTCATGGCCTTTTTTATTAAAATATGTGATATTAAGAATATGAAAGTGGCTAGGGTACCATGTTATGGTACTAAGTACTCAGGTACGTTTCCTACTTCTACAAAGAATATGAAAAAGGTCATTAGTAACATGAGAATATGATAAGAATGTGAACTCGGCATATTTATGCATATCATCATTATATGGGGCATATGGGTTTGTTTGAAAGAGGAAGTGAATGTGGTGACTTAAGACCACGAACACGGTGACCTAAGACCGTGATATCCGAAAGTGGTGACCTAAGACCACGAATCGAAAGTGGTGACCTAAGACCACGATGTCCGAAGCGTGGTGACCTAAGACCACAAATGCGGTGACCTAAGACCGCGATATGGAGTGTAGCGGAAGGAGGGTCGACTTAGTAGTCCCCACTGTGTGCAAAGTTGGTGCGGGGAGTGTAGCGGATGGCTTATTAGGTTTGGGTTTGGGAATGCATCATAATTTGTATGCTATGATATGAATGCGTAACATTTGTATGCTTGATTCTATTTTGATTTAGTGTTTGTGTACACATTGAGTCTGTTTGACTCACCCGTTGTGGGACCATGTTTCGTGTGATGAGCAGTGATGGACCAGGGGACGGCAGAACTTGTGGTGGCCATGCTCAACATGAAGTTTTTATTTTATGAACTACTATTTCTATTTAAGTACTTGAATTACTTGGAAATTATTTGATGTAATAAGGCCATAAGGCCATAGTTGGGTTGTTTTCCATTTATTTCTATTTATTATGATTATGAGTTTTACCTATTAAAGTTTAAGTAAAATTTTTAATATAAAGAATTGAATTCGTTTTCAACACAAGCCCAACCCAAAACAATTTTTTTCAAAATCGTACAAGTTTTCTCTAGGTAACGAAAGAATTTTGAAACCGGTTTACTTGAGGAACATACCAAATCTGGGCAAATCTCGTGGGCCGGGTTTGGGGTGTTTCACGACACCAAGGTAAGCTTTAAGAATACAAATCCTACTAGGATTTGGTTTTCTAGCCGAATAGGCTTTGTGCTAAATAGTAAGTGATTAATCAATTGTAGGAACTTGAGATCTAAGGCAGTAGATCAGATTTTGGGATTTCAGTGAAGTGGTTAAGCAAATCAGGTGTGTACCCCACACTACTTCATAATAAGTTTTATGGCTATGTCTAATTAAATATGTGATAATAAGAATAAGAAAGTGGCTAAGGTACCATGTTATGGTACTAAGTACTGTGCACGCGTTTCCTACTCCTACTAGGAATATGAAATATGTTATTTGTAACATGAGAATAAGAATGTGATCTTTGGCATATTAATGCATATTACAAAATGGGGCATACGGGTTATTGAAAGGGGAAGTGAATGTGGTGACCTAAGACCACGAACACGGTGACCTAAGACCGTGATATCTGAATGTGGTGACCTAAGACCACAAATGCGGTGACCTAAGACCGTGATATGGAGTGTAGCGGAAGGAGGGTCGACTTAGTAGTCCCCACGGTGTGCAGGTTGGTGCGGGGAGTGTAGCGGATGGCTTATTAGGTTTGGGTTTGGGAATGCATCATAATTTGTATGCTATGATATGAATGCGTAACATTTGTATGCTCGATTCTATTTTGATTTAGTGTTTGTGTACACATTGAGTCTGTTTGACTCACCCTGCTGTGGGACCATGTTTGTGTGATGAACAGTGATGGGATGGGACGGCGGAACTTGTGGTGGCCATGCTCAACATGAATTTTTATTTTATGAACTACTATTTCTATTTAAGTACTTGAATTACTTGGAAATTATTTGATGTAATAAGGCCATAAGGCCATAGTTGAATTGTTTTCCATTTATTTCTATTTATTATGATTATGAGTTTTACCTATTAAAGTTTAAGTAAAATTTTTAATATAAAGAATTGAATTCGTTTTCAACACAAGCCCAACCCAAAACAATTTTTTTCAAAATCGCACAAGTTTTCTCTAGGTAAC
The DNA here is from genome assembly GCA_025698515.1 of Gossypium sturtianum. Lineage (NCBI taxonomy): Eukaryota > Viridiplantae > Streptophyta > Magnoliopsida > Malvales > Malvaceae > Gossypium > Gossypium sturtianum. The sequence goes on from CM046949.1 coordinate 95,005,667, forward strand.
GAAAGAATTTTGAAACCGATTTACTTGAGGAACATACCAAATCTGGGCAAATCTCGTGGGCCGGGTTTGGGGTGTTTCATGGCTCTTGCAAAATTTCTTTAATTTTTGGCTCTTATAAGAATCTGGACACTGGCACATAAGTTTTATAAATATTTGCGCATGTTTTAAGTCACAAAAGGAGCTTGTGTTGTGGTGGCATGTAGCGTCTGGAGCATAGGAGAGGGCAAGGGTTCGAATCCCATTGCAACCAAAAAGGGATATTTATTTTGCAGTTGGGACGATTTTGGAGGATTGATGGAGGGATCCCACATCGGGAAGCTAGCATGAGAGTAGGCGAGAAGCTGGCTTTAAATAGAGCGATCTATGAGGAGAGTAAGCATACCTTGGTTGGCGTTTGGTCATAGGAGTGTTCGGAGCACAGATTAACTCCAGATTCCTATCAGGTGTGTATTTCGCACTACTCTAGCTGTAGAGCGACAAATGCCGAAATGCCGGTCACACAGTGATGGTAGCCACACGAGCGTGCGAGCGTACGTGTGGGAGCTTCGACGCGATAGTTGAGGCCATAGTTGAGGCCATCATGAGTGTTCTTGTGGGTTTAGGATGTTTGGGCCACGATGGGCCGAAAGGGGCCACGTGGGGCCAATGGGCTCTTGGGCCCAATCAGATAAGTTGTATTATTGTGTAGTAAATATTAGACTGGACTATGTGAATCTCATATCTGTGGCTAGATTTGGCTAAATGGGCCATACGAGCGTGTGGGCCCATTTGGGCCGAGAATGGGGCCTAGGCCCATTCGCATCGTTATCTCTGTTTAGAATACCTTAGTTTACAAAATTACTAAAATACCCTTGGTTTACAAAATTACTTAAAAACCCTCGACTTGTAAAATTACCGAAGTACCCCTGATTTGTAAAAATTATCAAAATACCCTCGATTTGCAAAATTACCAAAGCACCCCTAATTTGCAAAATTATCCAAATACCCTCAGTATGGAAAATTATTGAAATACCCCCGATTTAAAAAATTACCAAAATACCCTCGATTTGCTAAATTACCAAAATACCCCCAGTTTGCAAAATTACCAAAGTACCCCTAATTTGCAAAATTACTAGAACACCCCCGATTTGTAAAATTACCAAAATACCCCCGATTTATGAAATTACTGAAATACCCTCAATTTGTGAAATTACTGAAATACCCTTGATTTGTAAAATTATCGAAATACCCCTAATTTGTGAAATACCCCTGTAGGGTAGAATTACCGAAATACCCCTGTAGGGTATGATACGGCCATGATCCGGGTCACACCAAGTTCCAACAAAGAGCTATTGGAGTTACCACAAGGACCCATCACCCGAGCACGTGCAAAACGATTCAAGGAGGCTATTTCGGCCTTAGCTGAGCAAAAGTGGAGCAAGTTAATGGCTGGTCAAAATGAGGAGAATTGGGCTAACTTAATAAGCCCAATGCGCATGCTTTTGCAAGTTGAAATAAGCTCATATTCGGCTCATTCATCTTGTGTTTAGCTTGATTTAATTCATGCATTTTTATATAAAACTTTTAAATTAGCATTAAATAAAGTTGTTTAGTTTAATTAAATAAGTTGTGGTTAATAAGAGGCTTATTAATTAATCTAGTTACCAGGATGTTTTAATGAAGCCTGACTTTAAGTTAATTTAATAAGAGGCTTATTAATTAATCTAGTTACTAGGATGTTTTAATGAAGCATGAGTTTAAGTTAATTTAATTCTGCTTCCATAAATTAACTAGTTGCTGCATTAATTGAAGTCTTAACTTTTAGTTCATTTAATAAAGTCAAGTGTTTAATGTGCTTAAGTTAAAGTAGTGTTTAATAAGTGTTTAAATGTGATTAAATTGTTTGTTTAATGTGTTTGAATGTAGGAAACTTTTCAGCTGAAAACAGTTACACTCAAGGGGATGTTACAAAGAGTTAATGTGACTTTTCAAGTGAAAACGGTTACACACATGGGGAAGCATTATTTAACATTAAAGGGAGCATTTATGATCATTGATGGAAGCATTACATCTCCATTAATTTCGGCAGCAACCTATTCATCTTCCATAACCATTTGAGGCTTAAAAGATCACACAAGAGTTACAACTTCTCATTAAGTTGCTGGTGACCATTCGGCTACTTAGAAAGCATGAAACCAAGCATTCAAACTCATTAAAATCAGCTCATTAGGAGTCATTAAGTTACTGTTATTTGGCTGGAGGAATTCAAGAGTTTTTACCTATTGATTAGATTTTATTTCAACCATTTAAATGCATAATAAAGTTGAATTCATATGACTTTTCAGCTAACCACATGTAAACACTATATATACCTTGTTATTAGCTTGTAGAGGGGACTTTTGATGCTTAATGAAATTTGTGAGTTATTTACTCTCTTTATTCTTCAAGGTTCAAATTGACTTATCTAGTAGCTAGTGGCGTCAATCTGACTTGTTTCGAACTTATCATCCATTTGGGTGTGGCGTTCAAACCTTTATACCGAGGTTCCTATCTTGCTAGATAGTGGGTTGAGGTTTTATCCAATTCCATTTTTTACCTTTGAAACATATAAGACTCGGGTCCTTAATTCCTATTAAGGGTTCTTTCTTGTTTCAGCCAATTATCCATTCAATCCATCTATTTTCTTTGTTATTAAATTGCTGTCATTTTCTTAAATCCAACCATTTTTCCCTTTTAAAACAAATCGAATGAAACCTCTTCGTAGACGATCGGGCAAACTCGTATACGACTCGACTCACCCTGAGGCGGATTATATCATTTGGTATCAGAGCTAGAAAATGAGGAGCACCGACGTTCGTATTCAATCCGAAGTAAGTACGTAATTTTAAAAAAAATTGAAAAAAAATTCAAAAAAAAATCAAGTTGAATCTCAAAGTTGTAATTGTATTATTTTCGTGCTTTGAGAAAAAAAGTCAAAAAAATAAAAAAAAAGTCAAAAAAAAGTGAAGCTTTGTGACTTTGATAATTTTTCTATTCTTCTTCTCAATTTCTGAGATCTTGAAGCCAATATTTTTATCTCCCACCCCGATCCTTCAAGAAGCATTTTTAACCATCATTCTGTACCATCTGCTTAATCCCAACGCCACCATCCCTAACATTTTTTTTAGCCTACCTTTACCTAAAACGAATTATCCTTTGCTTTAACCCCTTGAAGCCGACCTACAAGTTGCTAATAAGTCTAAGGCAACCTTCCAAAATTTTGAGAGGTGGATTCGAGTGGTAAAAGGCACGAGTGACTCAATAGAGAAAAAGCCAAAATTGAGTGAAACACGAGTGTGAGTGTTCAATCTTTACTTTTTCTTTCCGAGTGACTAGTGAGGTTTGTGGTAAGGTTTTAAAAAAAAACAAAACTTTCTTATGTCGAGATGTTCGAACCGGAATATGGAAGAAAGGCCCGAACGGCAACCAGTCCGCAATGTACCAGATCTTAATCTTCAAGCCCTATTGCGTGAGGTTGAGCATCTATTCGACCGCAAGCTCGAACCCATTCAAGAGAGACTAGATCATGTTGAAGAGAGAGCCCAACGAGAGAGAAATCCTCAAGGTCCACAAAGAGAACGAGGCCGCCCAAGGTTCCAAGAAGTCGATCCCATCTCTAGTGAATCCAAAAGCGACCAAGGGTCTAATTTAAGTGATCAGCGGAGGGGACAACGAAACCAAGGCCGAAGGGGACGAGAACAAGTGGACGATGATCTGAAGAATATTAAGCTCTCCATACCACCTTTCCAAGGCAAGTCTGATCCGGAGGCATATTTGGAGTGGGAAAAGAAAATCGAGTTGGTGTTTGACTGCCACAACTACTCAGAAACCAAGAAAGTCAAGTTGGCAGCAATCGAATTCTCTGATTACGCCATGGTGTGGTGGGATCAACTAACAACCAATCGAAGACGTAATGGAGAAAGGCCAATTTCTACATGGTTAGAAATGAAAGCAGTGATGAGAAAGAGATTTATTCCATCTTTTTACCATCGGGAGTTATACCAAAAGTTGCAAAATCTTACACAAGGCCACCGAAGTGTAGAAGATTATTTCAAAGAAATGGAAATTGCAATGATTCGTGCGAACGTGGAAGAGCACCGAGAGGCGATGATGGCCAGATTCCTAGCCGGGTTAAATTGAGAAATTGCTAATGTGGTGGAGCTTCAACACTATGTCGAGGTGAACGACATGGTCCATGTTGCAATTAAAATAGAAAAACAACTCAAGAAGAAAGGCTCTATACGGACCTATTCCAACCCCGCAAACACTTTCAAGTAGGGACAAGGTACGAGCAAAAGAGATTTTTCTAACCGTTTGAAGGATCAAAATGCTTCTGTTAAGTTTAACAAACCCATCGGTGAATCAAGCAAAGGAAAAGAAGTTGCCAATCCAAATCATGCAAGGGACATCAAGTGCTTTAAGTGCTTGGGACGTGGTCACATAGCTAGTCAATGCCCTAACCGACGTACAATGGTGTTGAGAGCCAATGGTGGCATAGAGTCAAAAGATGAGAAAGATGAGGAATCCGACACCTCTGCCAGTGAAGAGGAGGATGAATTTGAATATGCCGTTGAAGGTGAGATTCTAGTGATCAAACGTAGCCTAAGTTTACAAAGTGTGGAGAACGAACAACAATGTGAGAACATCTTCCATACACGCTATTTTGTGCAAGGCAAAGCCTATAGTCTTATTGTGGATGGCGGAAGTTGTACCAATGTTGCTAGTACATTAATGGTGGAGAAACTTGGTTTGGCCACAACGAAACATCCTTGCCCATACAGGCTTTAGTGGCTTAACGAAGGAGGGGAGTTAAAGGTGACTAAACAAGTGTTGGTTCCGTTTTCCATTGGAAAATATGAAGATGAAGTTCTTTGTGACGTGGTTCCCATGCATGCCGGGCACTTATTGCTAGGCCGTCCATGGCAATTCGATCGAAAGGTGATACATGACGGCTACACAAACCAATACACCTTCAAGCATTTAGGCAAAAACATCACTTTGGTGCCTTTTACACCGAGACAAGTATACGAAGATCAAGTGAAATTGCGAGACTCAATTGAAAAATTCAAAAGAGAGTGAAAAGAAAGAAAAGAGTGAAAAAGTGTGTGAAAATTCGAGTGAAAAGAAACGAGGGAAACAAGAGGTAAAAATGAGAGACAGGAATAAAGATCAAGAGAAAAAAATGAGTGATGAAAAAGTAAGTGCAAAAATGAGTGTGTATGCAAAAGAGAGTGACATTCGAAAATCTTTCATGTTGAGGCAGCCCCTACTTGTACTCATGTACAAGGAATCTTATTTGAATATTAATGAGTTAGATGCTGCTTTACCTTCTTCTATTGTTTCTCTCTTGCAAGAATTTGAAGATGTATTTCCCGATGAAATTCCAAGTGGCTTACCACCTATTCAGGGAATAGAACATCAAATTGACTTCATTCTCGGTGCATCCATACCGAACCGACCAGCCTATCGTAGTAATCCCGAAGAGACCAAGGAATTGCAAAAACAAGTGAATGAACTTCTTGAGAAGGGATTCACCTGCGAGAGCCTTAGTCCGTACACCGTTCCAGTTTTATTAGTGCCAAAAAAGGATGGGACTTGGCGTATGTGTGTTGATTGTCGTGCTGTAAACAAAATCACGATAAAATATTGTCATCCAATACCGCGTCTTGATAATATGCTCGATGAACTAAGTGGTGCTCAATTGTTTTCCAAAATCGATCTCAAAAGCGGTTACCATCAGATTCGAATGCTTGAGGGAGATGAGTAGAAAACAGCGTTTAAAACTAAACACGGTTTGTACGAGTGGTTGGTCATGCCATTCGGTCTCACTAACGCTCCTAGTACTTTTATGCGTTTAATGAACCATGTTCTTCGTGCTTATATTGGTAAATTCTGTGTGGTTTACTTTGATGACATTCTTGTTTATAGTAGATCTTTAGATGATCATTTGAAGCATTTACGGAGCTATTTTAAATGCATTGCGCAGGAAACATTATATGCTAATCTTAAGAAATGCACATTTTGTTCTAACAAAGTCATTTTCTTAGGATTTGTTGTTAGCTCTCAAGGACTTGAAGTAGATCAAGAAAAGGTGAAAGCTATTCGAGAATGGCCTAGATCGACCAGCATAAGTCAAGTATGAAGTTTCCATGGCTTGGCAAGTTTCTACCGTCGCTTTGTTCTAAATTTCAGCATATTGGCCGCACCTCTCACGAGTGTGATTAAAAAGAATTCTGCCTTCTTTTGGAGCGAGGAACAAGAGAAATCTTTTATTTCACTTAAAGATCATTTAACTAATGCCCCATTACTTGTATTACCTAATTTTTACAAAACATTTGAAATTGAATGTGATGCCTCAGGTATTGGGATTGGTGCTGTGTTGACTCAAGAAGGAAAGGCCGTGGCGTATTTTAGTGAAAAGCTAAGTGGCGCACCATTGAATTACCCAACATACGATAAGGAAATGTACGCTTTGATCCGGGCATTAGAAACATGGCAACACTATTTGTGGTCGAAGGAGTTTGTCATCCATTCGGACCATGAACCGCTCAAGCACATCAAAGGACAACACAAGCTCAACAAAAGGCACGCAAAATGGGTAGAATTTCTTGAATCCTTTCCTTATGTTATTCGATATAAGAAGGGTAAGGAAAACATTGTGGCTGATGCACTATCTCGTAGATATACTCTATTAAATCATTTGGATTCAAAATTGCTTGGTTTTGCATTTTTGAAAGATTTGTATAGTTCTGATGCTGATTTTGGAGATGTGTATAAATTGTGTGAACATGTTGCTGTTGATAAGTTTTTCAGGTTTGATGGCTTCCTTTTTCGAGAAGGTAAGCTTTGTATTCCACAAAGTTCCGTGCGAGAGTTACTTGTACTCGAGGCACATGGTGGTGGACTTATGGGCCATTTTGGCATTGCAAAGACTTTGGCCGTTCTGCAAGAACATTTCTTTTGGCCACGAATGAAATGAGATGTCGAGAAAATTTGTTCGCGATGTGTAGCATGTAAAAAGGCAAAATCAAAGGTTAACCCACATGGGCTTTACACGCCTTTGCCTATTCTCGAAGGGCCTTGGGTTGATCTATCTATGGATTTTATCTTAGGATTATCGCGAACTCGAACCGGAAAGGACTCTATCTTTGTAGTAGTAGACTGGTTTTCAAAAATGTCGCATTTCATTGCATGTTCGAAAACTGATGATGCTGTTAATATTGCTAACCTTTTCTTTAAAGAAATTGTTAGGTTACATGGAATTCTGAAGACAATAGTGTCTGATCGTGATGCGAAGTTTCTTAGTCATTTTTGGAGGACACTTTTGAGTAAGCTAGGCACGAAGCTCTTATTCTCTATGACATGTCATCCCCAAACGGATGGCCAAACTGAAGTGGTGAATCGCATCTTATCCACACTACTACGAGCCATAATTCGCAAAAATCTCAAGTCGTGGGAGGAGTGTCTACCTCACATAGAGTTTGCTTATAACCGAACTATTCACTCTGCTACTAAATTCTCTCCATTCAAAATAGTTTACGATTTTAATCCTTTATCTCCTCTAGACTTAATTCCATTACCTAATGATCAAATTGTTAATGTAGATGCCAAGAGGAAAGCGGACTATGTGAAACAATTACATCAAAAGTTTAAAGCTAATATCGAGGCTCGAACGGAGCAATATGTGCGTAAGGCTAACAACGGGTGAAAGCAAGTCATATTTGAACCCGGGGATTGGGTTTGGGTTCACATGAGGAAGGAACGATTTCCAGCTCAAAGAAGGTCCAAATTATTACCGCGTGGTGACGGTCCATTCCAAGTTTTGGAGCGAATTAACGACAATTCCTATTGACTAGACCTTCCAGGTGAGTTTAATATAAGTGCAACTTTTAATGTGTCTGATTTATCTCTCTTTGATGGAGATTCCGATTTGAGGACAAATCACTTTGAAGAGGGGGAGGATGATACGGCCATGATCCGGGTCACACCAAGTTCCAACAAAGAGCCATTGGAGTTACCACAAGGACCCATCACCCGAGCACGTGCAAAATGATTCAAGGAGGCTATTTCGGCCTTAGTTGAGCAAAAGTGGAGCAAGTTAATGGCAGGTCAAAACAAGGAGAATCGGGCTAACTTAATAAGCCCAATGTGCATGCTTTTGCAAGTTGAAATAAGCTCATATTTGGCTCATTCAGCTTGTGTTTAGCTTGATTTAATTCATGCATTTTTATATAAAACTTTTAAATTAGCATTAAATAAAGTTGTTTAGTTTAATTAAATAAGTTGTGGTTAATAAGAGGCTTATTAATTAATCTAGTTACCAGGATGTTTTAATGAAGCCTAACTTTAAGTTAATTTAATAAGAGGCTTATTAATTAATCTAGTTACTAGGATGTTTTAATGAAGCATGAGTTTAAGTTAATTTAATTTTGCTTCCATAAATTAACTAGTTGCTGCATTAATTGAAGTCTTAACTTTTAGTTCATTTAATAAAGTCAAGTGTTTAATGTGTTTAAGTTAAAGTAGTGTTTAATAAGTGTTTAAATGTGATTAAATTGTTTGTTTAATGTGTTTGAATGTAGGAAACTTTTCAGCTGAAAACAGTTACACTCAAGGGGATGTTACAAAGATTTAATGTGACTTTTCAAGTGAAAACGGTTACACACATGGGGAAGCATTATTTAACATTAAAGGGAGTTGTTATGATAATTGATGGAAGCATTACATCTCCCTTAATTTCGGCAGCAACCTATTCATCTTCCATAACCATTTGAGGCTTAAAAGATCACACAAGAGTTACAACTTCTCATTAAGTTGCTGGTGACCATTTGGCTACTTAGAAAGCATGAAACCAAGCATTCAAACTCATTAAAATCAGCTCATTAGGAGTCATTAAGTTACTGTTATTTGGCTGGAGGAATTCAAGAGTTTTTACCTATTGATTAGATTTTATTTCAGCCATTTAAATGCATAATAAAGTTGAATTCATATGACTTTTTAGCTAACCACATGTAAACACCATATATACCTTATTATTAGCTTGTAGAGGGGACTTTTGATGCTTAATGAAATTTGTGAGTTATCTACTCTCTTTATTCTTCAAGGTTCAAATTGACTTATGTAGTAGCTAGTGGCGTCAATCTGACTTGTTTCGAACTTATCATCCATTTGGGTGTGGCGTTCAAACCTTTATACCGAGGTTCCTATCTTGCTAGATAGTGGGTCGAGGTTTTATCCAATTCTGTTTTTTACCTTTGAAACATATAAGACTCGGGTCCTTAATTCCTATTAAGGGTTCTTTCTTGTTTCAGCCAATTATCCATTCAATCCATCTATTTTCTTTGTTATTAAACCGCTACCATTTTCTTAAATCCAACCGTTTTTCCCTTTTAAAACAAATCAAATGAAACCTCTTCATAGACGATCGGGCAAACTCGTATATGACTCGACTCACCCCGAGGCGGATCGTATCAGGGTAGAATTACCAAAATACCCCTGTAGGGCAGAATTACTGAAATACCTTTGTAGGGTAGGATTACCGTAATACCCTTGTAAGGGTAAAATGATTGTTTTGCCCCTCGAGGGTAATTGACTCACTTGAGGTACGATTGGACTAATTTGACGGTAATTGACTGTTGTGACTGTGTATGTATGATTGTTTATGGTCATAACATTTCGCATACATGACATACTACATGGGGTTGGGACATTGATACGGAGGAAGTTCTGATAGGGTCGCACGGGTCACATGACGACTGTGGATCCAGTATTGATCTGTTAAGGTCACACGGGTCGCATGAGACGCATCGTGGACCGACTGCAGGACGCTTTAAAGCCGCGTGTAATCTGATTATGGCTCTATGCCAACCTAAATATGGCTGCCATCTTGATTATGGCTTTGTGCCAATCGTATTTACCCGTGGCTATGTGCCTAACATATATATTGATGACTCTGTGTCGATCATATTTACCCAAGGCTGTGTGCCGATTATATTACCGTCACTGATGGCTATTTGCCAAACATAATACAGTTACTGGTGGCTTTGTGCCAATTGTAATACCGCTACTGAAGGCTTAGAGCCATATATATATATATACTAGCAGCTTTGCTGCGATTTTGGTTAGTACCGCAACCGGTGCTAACATTGGGAGTGTAGGGATGGCGTGGGTGATTTATTCCCTGCAGGTAGTGCAGGGTTGGACGGAGGCAAGTGCAGGGTTGGATGGGATGGGTTAGCATGCATCATACATTATGCATATATAATTGATTCTAATATGGGCTAGGCCCAACTGTTACTGATATGGAAAATGGGCTAGGCCCAATTGATTCTGATAAGGGCCGAGACCCAAGTGAAATTGTAATGGGCTTAGACCCACACATATTGTTCATTCATCGTAATTGGGCTCCTACTGCATCGATTATGATTTGTCTATTTTACTAACTGTTTTAGTTAGGGGATTACACATCGAGTTTAGGAAACTCACCCTGTTTTTTAATCAAAAGGGTAATCCCCATCTTTAGGAGGATTGGTGCTGCGAGGGACTCGGAGATGGCCACACGACTGCCTTTGGATTTCATTAATGCTTTAGATTCTATTTTGGGTTTTAATTTTTGTAATAAGGCCTCTTTAAGTTTCTAGATTTTAACTTTGGGTTTTATTTATGTTTGAATTATATTCGTTAGAAGTAAATCACGGTTGTCCAAAATGTTAACTGTTTTTAAACAACACTACATTTTCGTAACATTTTCGAAATGGTTTCGTGACTTAATCTTTTTCGTAAATCAATTTCTTTCAAAATTTGCTTCCGCAATTAAAAAGATATTTTGGGAATAAAATTAATAATTTTTCAATGTACCACATTTTAAAATAAACTAACGTAATTGAGAGTTTACTTAAGCTTTTAAACAAGAAGGGTTTTTAATGAAAATAAGGTTTTTGAAAAACACTTCAATCTAACACACCAGATTCGGGCCTAACTTCTAGGTCGGGTTTGGGGTGTTACATCACTCCACCTTAACGATATAAGAAACGGGGTGACACTACTATATAGTGTTGAATCTTTCTTCCATTAAGTTCCCTTTTCCATTTTCATCACTTATTCAATTTACCTATCTTTATTTCTTATTAAACCGAACCTACCTAAACCTATATACTTACCTTTTCTTTTAAACCCCTTTGTTAAGACTTCCGCTACCTTTACCAAATTTTAACCCATTTCGACAACTCAAACATTCTCCTCATCGACGACCGGGCAATGATATGGCCCACCTCGAGATGAGTCGAAATGTATGCGAGTTGCCCAATCGTCTACGAGGAGGAAATAAGCCTTCGGGAAAATATTAGCGAACTATAGATGAAAAATAGATTAAAATGGCGGAAGCTATCAAAGGGATGGTAGTTGGATAAGTTATGGAGATGATTTGGATAATGAAAATAATATGGAAGGGATAGGTTCGATTTATGATGAGAGGAAGAAAATGGTGATTGGTGGTTCAATTTAACAAACGAAACAAAGGTTAGATGATAAGCGATAGTTTGGATAAGTGTTAAATTATCTTTGATGGAGATGGATGAAGAACTTAAACAAAGAATCGATTCAACACTAAGAAAGTGTCACCCCGGGTTCTATAATTATTTAAGGTGGGAAATGGAATCGAAGATGGACCAAAGACCCTTTACTTAGTGAAGTAAGAACCAATGGTATAATGGTATGGAAGAACAAGTGATAGACGCCACAAGCACGGCTCGATAAGTCTAAGAAACTTGTACGAAAGTGAAGAGGAGATAAAACTCACTCGGTGAACAAATATTCATATATGTTTAATCAAAGTCTTAATCTTTCTTACAAATGAAATTTAGCAAATATTTATAGGCCATTGAGAGCTAGCCGAATGGTCAACCATATAGCTTAAAGGCTAAGTAAAATTAATACTAGAAACACTTAGAAAATTCTGGAAAGAAAAACCATTGATTTGCCAAGCAAAATTCGGCTAAATGTGGGCTTCATTTGCTTGCAAAAATTTGGCTGAAATAAATGGAGGCCTTGGGAGCTGAAATTGGCTTTAATTGGTGCTCCTTGATCAGCTGGACAACCTTTAGAGTTCTTAAATTCTTCTTGAGTTCTCCAACAGCCTTTTAGGTGTGAAATCATGAATTTGGGCAGCCTTGCATGTGAACACACAGAAATGAATGGTCTTGAAATGGGAAATGAATTTTTGGCTGAAAGGAAGCTTTAATTTGCATGGAAGAGCTGAACAATCAGCTTGGGAAATTAATGTCCTCGCCATTTCCGAAGTGATGCTTGGAGGATAGCAACCAGCATCTCATTAAATCCGCCCAAAACAATGTTGCCTGCACATGAAACACTCCTTTAATGCCTTGTCTTGGTCATACCAACAGCTTCTTAAATGCTGTGCATGCTCCAACGTCACCATCTCCTTTAAGGCCGTCCATGCTTGTTCCCTTGCCTTTATGCCGTCCACTCATGCTAAACAATCCATTTAATGCCGTTTTCAAGCATGCTTAGCCATTTACTTGGATGCCCCAAGCATGCTGAACACACATTAATTCGTCTATGGGAGAGAGTGAAAGGCTCCTTAATTGCTGCTGCACTTCACGAAACAAACATGAATTTTAGTAATAAATTCGGCTGGACACACTAGGACACTTTAAACACACTAAATGCACCATTTAGTTCATGTAATAATTCGGCAACCCCTATTTAATTAGAAAAATCTGCAAAATTATTTTTAACTTAAAAACATCTTAAAAACATGCAATAAAATGTGACAAATTAATTTAGGCTTAGATAAATTAAATCCAACACTAAATTAATTATTTAGACACATTTAATTTTCTGTAGGAAAATTAATAAATTAAATACTTAATTTATTTAATGCATTAAAATTAAAGAGTTAGCTCAATGAGCTGGAACGAGCTCGAGTGAGCTCAAATTGAGCTCGAATGAGCTAATCCGGCTCAATTTGGAAGTGCATGAAGATGCATACAAGCTCCATGGCACTTGGAACTTTGAATTTCGTGGGTGCCTCGGGCTTGCCCATATCATCCCTCCCCTCTTCAAGACGATTCATCCTTGAATTGACCCGTCGGTTGTCTCGAACAAAATTATCCTTACTCGACTTTCCTCGATCAAACGGGATGGATGATAATCGCGATACCTGAAGAAGATAACCTTGAATTAGCAAGACTGGTTTCAAACAAACTTGCAATCCAAATAAGAGCAAAACAAGACAAATAGATCGCACGCAAACGGGCATAATCACTTTATCATATAAAAGTAACAAAGCCTTACCAAATGTTTGAGACATAAGCGAATAGGCTTCATGGCATGCATACGATTTAAACAGAGTCCTCAAAACAAAATTATTATGCGAATAACACGTCAAAGGATAGATGTAATCGTCACAGGCAGATAGGTGAGAAGGTGTATATGGTACTCGAAATCGATCAACCAAATCTTGCATTAAACGATATATGAAATCACTCGCACACGAATTATACAAATTTTCGAACACAAGATTCTTTTTGTCAATCATTAAAGTAGATAGAACATGAACAGGCAAAATGGAACGATTAAGCATTTCATGATCTGAATGATTCACAAAAGTTGATTCATTGATGCACAGCTTATCATCATCCCAATTATAAAAAATAAGCATCTTTTTATCAAACATCAAAATAGATAAATCATCCAGAAACAGAATAGGACATTCAATCAAATCATGATCTAGGTGTTTTACAGAAGGAAAATCAGTGACATAACTTTTAAATTCATCCAAAGAGAACAAGAACATCTCAAAGTCTTCAAGTGACTTACCTTGATGCGCGGAAAGACTAAGAATGTTTTTACCTTGTTCAACCATTACAAACCTTCACTCCTCGGAATCGTAATGTAGTCGTGGCTTCGCTCGCGAATCAACCTTTTTCAAATAATATATGAATTTCAAGTACAACCACAGAATTTGTTTTGGGAACGAATAAAGATTGAACAGAAAGTGGGCAAATTTCGTTACCTTTTCCAAAGAACACGAATCAAAACAATAGGAATTATTTGCACATAATTGAGATTGCCTGATTTTCCAACAAGATATACCAGATGATACAAAACATACTCCCGGTTTAAAAACATGCGTTTGACTATTCAAGTCAAAGTATAGCAATGGTTTCAATAAACCAAACATGTTAAACCAATATGAATTGTGCATGCTCAAGATCGAGCGATCAAAACTCTTGACATGTTTTAAAACTGATTTGCAAAAACTCAAAGTTTCCATATTGGACAATGAACAAAGCTCGTAAAAACCACAATCAAGCAAACTAGAATTAAAAGAAAATTCATCGTCATACTTACTCGAGTCTTGCACTTGTTGGATTTGCATCTTTCCACCTTCATACTTTGCAACACAATGATTTTTATGAAATGGACTCGTCTTACCATCTTTTAAAACATCACAACTAATCAAAGAATGGCAATGAATGATGCTATCCACATAGTCACCAACATTATGAAAATTTGGTAGAGACGGAATCGTTTCATAACACGTACTTTCCTTACCTTTCGACTTGTGTGATTCAACTTCATCTTTACCTTGGTTGATCATTTGGAAACGTCGCTCGTCGGGAAGGTATTGAAGTCAGCATTCATCACTCGGTTTCTCGAAAACCTGAAAGGACAAAACAGAAGAGGAACAAAATTTCGATGAGTTAGCTAAATCAACACTCACCTTTTCTCGCTCATCTTGTTCTCTTGTTTCATTTTCAAGATCTTTTTCTTTTTCAATTTCCTCTCTATTTTCATTCTTATTTTCATTTTCTCTTTTCTCGATTCCTTTTTCAATTTTTTTTCACTTTTATTTTCTTTTTCTTTTTCCTTTTCTTCTTTTTCACACTCTTTTTCTTTATTTTCTTTTTCATTTGATTTTTCCTTTTCATTTTGATTACAACAAGTGGATGGTTCAAAAGAATCAAAAAAAGAAAATTTTGACTCAAGGATCGATGAAATATTTTCATAGATATCACGATCGATTCCTCGTGTAAGGTTCTTCGTACGGGACATCGTTGAATCATATGGCAAATAATTTATGCTTTCATGTTCATCACCGTAGTTGGCTTCAAACTTGACATATGCTTGGCTTCGCCTTGAATTCCTTGTCCAATAAGAATCGTGATTTGAACTATTTCGAGAATGATCTTTTATGGATGAATTCTTCGACACATATGAACTACGTTCACTTCTCCGCAAAGGTTTCTCCGTAGATAGATATGTTGAAGCTTTTGAAGAAGGAATCATACCTTCGCGATGGTAACCTTGAAAGGCCTCAAATTCACGGTTTGATTCATACCGTCTTAAACTTCTATAGGAACCATAATCTTGATCGAAATTTCTTTCTGAATGATCTTCGAAAGCGTGTCTTCGAGGTGACCTTGACTCTGACCTTCGATTTGAAGAAATTCATTCTTGTTGGTCTCGTTCCTCGATTCAATCCAACCGCTTATATAACTTGTCAAACTTGGAATTCATGAGTTTTCGCATTCCGTTCAGCAAGTATTGATATCAGATTCTGACAACGCTTCTTGATTCATGTTTATTTTTTGCAAAGAAAGATTGTTAAAACAAAACAAAAACCTTACCAAAAAAATCTCACAAGTCACTCACAAAGAAAAAAATTGCTCACACTCGTGTTTCACTCG
Organism: Gossypium sturtianum; assembly: GCA_025698515.1. NCBI lineage: Eukaryota > Viridiplantae > Streptophyta > Magnoliopsida > Malvales > Malvaceae > Gossypium > Gossypium sturtianum. Next base: position 95,021,398 of record CM046949.1, read on the forward strand.
TATTAAGGCTTTTTCTTTGATGAATGCACTCATGCCTTTTACCACTCAGTCTCGTCTCACAATTTTGTACTTTGTTTTGATAAACTCATTATGGCTTGAGGGTCGGCTACAAAAATGGGTAACAAGGGAAAACGTTAGGTGAATCAGGTTGGCTAAAACAAAGGGGAAGGACAAATAGGGTAGGGGTGGCGTTGGGGTTTTGAAAGAATGGGGGCAAAATCTGATCTCGGTGATCGAAAATAATAGAAGAGAATGAAATCAAACTTGCAAAACTTTCTCCTTTTTTTTTCTTCTTTTTTTTACTCGAATTGTTTTTTTCAATTTTCGTATTTCTTTCTTTTTTTTACTTCAATACAATATATGCTAATACAAGAAACAATAAATTACAACTTGAATTTTTTTTGAATTTTTTTCAATTTTTTTTGTTGAACTTACAAACTAACTTCTAGCTTTATGTTCTTCGTCAAAACTCCTCGTTTGGTAGCTCTGATACTAGATGATATGGCCCGCCTCGAGATGAGTCGAAACGTATGCAAGTTGCCCAATCGTCTACGAGGAGGAAATAAGCCTTTGGGAAAATATTAGCGAACTATAGATGAAAAATAGATTAAAATGGCAGAAGCTATCAAAAGGGGTGGTAATTGGATAAGTTATGGAGATGATTTGGATAATGAAAATAATATGGAAGGGATAGGTTCAGTTTATGATGAGAGGAAGAAAATGGTGATTGGTGGTTTGATTTAACAAACGAAACAAAGGTTAGATGATAAGCGATAGTTTAGATAAGTGTTAAATTATCTTTGATGGAGATGGATGAAGAACTTAAACAAAGAATCGATTCAACACTAAGAAAGTGTCACCCCGGGTTCTATAATTGTTTAAGGTGGGAAATAGAATAGAAGATGGACCAAAGACCCTTTATTTAGTGAAGTACGAACCAATGGTATAATGGTATGGAAGAACAAGTGATAGACGCCACAAGCACGACTCGATAAGTCTAAGAAACTTGTACGAAAGTGAAGAGGAGATAAAACTTACTCGGTGAACAAATGTTCATATATGTTTAATCAAAGTCTTAATCTTTCTTACAAATGAAATTTAGCAAATATTTATAGGCCATTGAGAGCTAGCCGAATGGTCAACCATATAGCTTAAAGGCTAAGTAAAATTAATACTAGAAACACTTAGAAAATTCTGGAAAGAAAAACCATTGATTTGCCAAGAAAAATTCGACTGAATATGGTCTTCATTTGCTTGCAAAAATTTGACTGAAATAAATGGAGGCCTTGGGAGCTGAAATTGGCTTTAATTGGTGCTCCTTGATCAGCTGGACAGCCTTTAGAGTTCTTAAATTCTTCTTGAGTTCTCCAACGGCCTTTTAGGTGTGAAATCATGAATTTGGGCAGCCTTGCATGTGAACACACGAAAATGAATGGTCTTGAAATGGGAAATGAATTTTTGACTGAAAGGAAGCTTTAATTTGCATGGAAGAGCTGAACAATTAGCTTGGGAAATTAATGTCCTCGCCATTTCTGAAGTGATGCTTGGAGGATAGTAACCAGCATCTCATTAAATCTGCCCAAAACAATGTTGCCTGCACATGAAACACTCCTTTAATGACTTGTCTTGGTCATACCAACAGCTTCTTAAATGCTGTGCATGCTCCAACGTCACCAACATCTCCTTTAAGGCCGTCCATGCTTGTCCCCTTATCTTTATGTCGTCCACTCATGCTAAACAATCCATTTAATGTTGTTTTCAAGCATGCTTAGCAGCTCATTAAATTGATGTCGTCCAAGCCTTGAATATGCTCCAACATCTCATTAATTGATGTCCATGCAAGCTCCCTAGACAACCTCTTAAATGGCTGTACACGCATGGGAAAGCAAAATCAATGCATTGTCCCTTTTACATTCACGAAAAGGCACCAGCAGCCTATTAATTTCTTCCCATGCATGTCCAACATATCATTAAATTCCTAGCTCATTTATTTGGATGCCCCAAGCATGCTGAACACACATTAATTCGTCCATGGGGGAGAGTGAAAGGCTCCTTAATTGCTGCTGCACTTCACGAAACAAATATGTACTTTAGTAATAAATTCAGCTGGACACACTAGGACACTTTAAACACACTAAATGCACTATTTAGTTCATGTAATAATTCGGCAGCCCCTATTTAATTAGAAAAATTTGCACATTAATTTTAACTTAAAAACATCTTAAAAACATGCAATAAAATGTGACAAATTAATTTAGGCTTAGATAAATTAAATCCAACACTAAATTAATTATTTAGACACATTTAATTTGCTGTAGGAAAATTAATAAATTAAATACTTAATTTATTTAATGCATTAAAATTAAAGAGTCAGCTCAATGAGCTGGAACGAGCTCGAGTGAGCTCAAATTGAGCTCGAATGAGCTAATCCAGCTCAATTTGGAAGTACATGAAGATGCACACAAGCTCCACGGCACTTAGAACTTTGAATTTCGTGGGTGCCCCGGGCTTGCCCGTATCAGGCAAACACGTGAATCGACTCGACATTCCCGAGCCGGATCACATCATTTGGTATCAGAGCTTGAAAATGAGGGCGTCGTTGTTCGTGCTAATCTCGTAGTAGGTTTGTAAAAAAATTCAAAATAAAAAAATCAAGTTTGAAACACCCCAAACCCGGCCCACGAGCCTTGACCGGATCTGGTATGCTCCTCGATGTAACCGGTTCAAAATTCATATGTTACTCTAATAAATAGTGTGTTTTGAAAGAAATATTATTTTGGGTTGGGCTCGAGTAGAAAACAAATTCATTTTAATAATGGAAACCCTTTTTAAATTTTTAGGTGATAAACCATTTAGAGTACATTTAAAATAAATTACTTAACTTTTGACTTAATAAAAATTTGTAAACATAAAAATAAATGTAAAATAGTTCAATTGTGGCCTTATTACATCAAAACAAATCCAAATAATTTAAAGTACTTAAATGAAATAAATGTCCAAATAAAATAAACTTCAAGCTGAGCACGGCCACCACAAGTTCTGCCGTCCCGGTCCATCACTATCCATCACCTGAAACATGTTCCCACAACGGGGTGAGTCAACAGACTCAATGTGTAACCAACACTAAAATTTAATAGTCAGGCATACATTATCATATTACATTCACATTCACATAACAGATAGAAAAGTGATGCAACCCGAATCCAAACCTATATGCCATCCGCTACACATCACCCGTACCATCCTGCACACCGTGGGGACTGCTAAGTTAACCCTCCATCCGCTACACATCATCGAAGGCAGTCGCTACAGTCGACGTGCTCATCGCCCTTATAAATATTTGTGGTCTTAGGTCACCACATTCAAATACCGTGGTCTTAGGTCACCATATTCAAATATCGTGGTCTTAGGTCACCACATTCACTTCCCCTTTTCAATAACCCATATGCCCCATATCATTCATATTATGCATTAACATGCCAAATTTCACATTCTTATCACTTATCACATGTTAAACATAACATATTTCATAATCCTAGTAGGAGTAGGAAACGTACCTGAGTACTTTGTACCATAACATGGTACCTTAGCCACATTCTTACACTTTCATATTAACACATATATCAAGTTAAAGCCATAAATCTATTAAGATTAGAATGGGGTACACACCTGATTCGCTCAACAATTCACTGGAATCCCGAAATCCAATGTACTGCCTCAGATCTTTAACTTCCTACATTCGGCCATCACTTTAAAAATTTAATGAAGACCATTCGGCCATAAAACCAAATCCTATTAGGATTATTATTACTCAAAACTCACCTTGGTGCCGATTTTACTACTTAATCGAGTCCCGAAATCTTTGTTATGCTCCTTCTTGTATTCGGTCAAACATAGATCTCTTCATAGATTAGTTTTCAGTTTTTAGGATAATAAGAAACAACTCTTTACTCAACAAATAAGGCCTTGGCTGAATACCACATGTGCTTACCTTAGGTTTCTCAAATCCCGAAAGTGATTTCTTGGCTATGGAGTTGTCGAAACCTACATGGTACATGTTAGATCCTCCTCTAACATTTAAATACTAATAACTGGCCCTTAGCCGAATACAGGACTTACCTTAGATCCTTATGAATCCTGAAATATCCCTCCTTGTAGTCGACAGTTGTAGAAACCCGAGAGGTCCTTTGTTGATTCGGCCACTAGACACAGATGGCATTAGAATCTTAATTTCGGTTTTGAAGACTAAACGTTGATAATAAAATCCTTACCCTTAATGCACAAGTCAACAACCCCCTTGCTTGAAGTCCCAAAGTGTTTTGGCTCTTGCTTAAATGATCAATTCAGCTCCTGAAGGATAGGAGAGCATTCGGCTATGGCCACCACACAGGGGATTCGGCTTGAATAAGGAAAAGAAAAGAGAGGGTGTTGAGGTTTGAAGAATCTTCGGCAATGGTGGATAATGAAGAAGTAGATTTGGCTTATCAAAAGAAAAGAGAAATATTGCTTAGGAAATTCGGCAGAGAATAGGAGAAAGAAAGAATGATGAATGACCTCTCTTTTCCTCCTATTGCCGAAATTACTAGGCCAAGACTCCCTTACTTGGCCACCACTCTTCTATTTTGATAGCTTTATCACTTTAAAAAAAATAAAGAATAAAGCCTCATTTATCTCTTAAAAATAATCCAAAATAAATCCATCATTTATCCCCTATTTAGCCGAAATTTAAAGAGAATAAAACTCCTCTTTTAAAAGCCTTGTTGTCTTCCAACTCCCTTGCTCCTTGCAGCAAAATAAAACTCTTTTATTTTGCTTCCCCTACAGCTCGAACCTTGGCCCAATACTCCTGTATGTGGCGCCATTTCCAGGGGCCCTAAGTGGCATCTTCAGGCCACTTTTCCAAGCCCATTTGTGTGTCATATTTCACATACATTTTCTCTTAAGGCCAACTTGCCTTAGTTTCCTCTTTTAGACTTGGAAACTCACATTTTATAAGTCATTTCCTTGTATTTCCAAGTTTCCAAAAACGTTCGTTTCCCTCCTTTAACCTAACATTTCCTTACATTTCCAAGTTTCCAAAAATGTTCGCTTTCCTCTTTTGAATCATTTCTAAATCATTTCCTTGCATTTCCAAGTTTCCAAAAATGTTCACTTTCCTCTTTTAAACTTAATATTTCCAAAGCATTTCCTTACATTTCCAAGTTTCCAAAAATGTTCACAATACATTCATAACACATAAGACATGTCATTTCGTATAATTAAATCAAAAATGCATAGGCCCATTTTCAGGATGTTACAAAGTTGTATTTTATTTTTTTCTTGTATTCATTCTATTGTATTTGAAGTGAAAAAAATAAATACGAAATTAAAAAAAATAAAATATACGAGTAAAAAAAAAGTGTGAAATTTTTTGAAAGTTTTTGTAATCATTCTCTTCTACTCCGATCCTCCAAAATTCTTCCATCAATTTCTTCCCTCCCCAACGCCACACTCATCCCAAATTTTTCTTTGTTTAGCCTACCCTACACCCAAACGTTTATCCCTTGTAACCATTTTGAAACCGACCCCGAAGCAACCAAATAGGTCTTTTGAGACGAAGTATGAAATTGCGAGAGAGTGGTCGAGTGGAAAAAGGCAAAGAGTGGTGAGCCCAAAAGAGTACTACGAAAAAAGGCTTTAAAACGAGCGTAAACACGAGCGTGAGTGCAAAATCCTTATTTTTCTTTTCGAGTGTTTTTAGTGAGGTTTGTGGTGAGGTACTCATTTCTATTTTTATTTTTCTAACATTTTCTTCTTTTTATCAATAAAATCATGTCTCGAGAAGAATTTTTAGAATCTAAATTTCAATATTTGGTGCAAGAGATAGACTGATTATTTGATCGAAAGCTAGGACCATTACAAAGACGATTGGACTGAGTGGAGGAAAGAGCCCGGCAGAAGCAAATATCATCAAGTTAGAAAACGGAGTCACGACCGTCACGGAGACACATATTTGATGACTACTCGAGAAGAGACTCTTATCAAGATTCCTATTCATTAAGGCATTCGAGACAAAGAGAAGCAAACTTCGAGTCTAAAATCTTTCAAGATGACGAACGAGAAAGTACAAGTTTGATACGATCATGGCTCGAGAACCAACCAAGGCTGCCGAAGAACCTTTGGTGCTTCCAATGGACCCGATCACTCGTGCTCGTGCCAAGAGGTTCAAGGATGGAGTTACGGCTCTTGTAGATCGAGTTTGGGGAGAAACCAATGCTGGACTCTTCAACCAGTCACGGAACTATAATTTGAGCATTTCGTGCAATCTTCTTCAAGCTCAATTTTAGCTCAATTTAGCTTACTTCAGTTTAGATTTTATTTGCTGGAATAAAAAATATTAATTTGGATTAGTTAGTTAAATTATTTTCAGCTAATTAAATTAGTGTCATAAATATGTCATGATTTAATGCATAAATAATTTGAGTTTTAATGTGTCAAAATCTGGACAAATTAAATATGTCTTAAGACCATTAAATCTGTCCAATTTCATACAGATTTAATATATGTGATTTAATTGGTCTTAGTTTAGACAAATTAAATATGTTCTAAAATCAGTTTTAATGTTACTTTAAATGTGTCTTGTAGGTTGGTTGAATGGGTGCTCATCAATGCATGCATGGACGGCAATTAAAGAAGCTACATGAATCTGGTAATACATGCACTTGCAGCTGTCGTTTACTCTCTCCCAAGCAGCAATTCGTGGATTTCAAAGGCCAAAGGTGTTCAATTAATTTCAGCAGCTGGTTTCACATGCAAAAGACCAGCCAAGTCCAGCCGTTCACACCTGGTGTCTTTTCCTTGCTGAATGTTCACATTTGGTGGCTGTTGGTGTGCCACAACTTCATTAAAATGGCCGCTATACATTCAGCTTCCCAAGAGAAGACTTAATCACATTCACATCTCCTTGGCTGAACATATACTTGCCAAAATTCAGCTCAGCTATTAAGTCCACATAAATGGCCGATTGGGAAGAGCAACAAGCAAGGCTGTTGGCGTCACCTATGTCTAGGAATTTCCAAAAGTCTTGTTGATCATTTCAATAGCCATTTCAGCTCATTTAAAGCTTAATTAAGCTGATCACATTTTGTCTATTTGATTGGAGCTATGTAGCCTATAAATAGCCGATTGCAAACTATTTTTGAGGTTACTTAACTTTGTTATTTTTATGAATATTAAACTTAGTGAGTTATTCAACTCTCTTGGTTTGTTTGAGACTCGATTGACTTATCTAGTGAAACACCCCAAACCCGACCCACGAGCTTTGACCAGATTTGGTATGTTCCTCAAGTAAACTGGTTCAAAATTCTTTTGTTCTTAGGAAAACTTGTGTGATTTTAAGAAAAATATTATTTTGGGTTGGGCTTGTGTTGAAAACAGGTTCGTTTTATATTGAAATCCCTTTTATCTTAAGTGACAAAATATTTAGGGTTTAGTTTAAAAGAAATTTTAATTAAATTTTAATAGATAAAATTCATAATCATAATAAATAAAAATAAGTGTAAAGTAATTCAACTATGGCCTTATGGTCTTATTACATCAAATAATTCCCAAAATAATTCAAAGTACTAAAATAAATTCAAGAGTCCTCAAAAATATAAACTTCATGTTGAGCATGGCCACCACAAGTTCTATCGTCCCGGTCCATCACTGTTCATCACCTGAAAAATGTTCCCAAACGGGGTGAGTCAAACAGACTCAATGTGTACACGACACTAAATCATAATAGAATCAGGCATATCACATATTACACATTCAAAACATAGAATATAGGTTATGATGCATTCCCAAACCCAAACCTAGTTGTCCATCCGCTACACACCCCCGTACCTGCCAGTCACACCGTGGGGACTACTAAGTCAACCCTCCATCCACTACACACCATCGAAGGCGATCATTTGCGATCGACGTGCTCATCGCCCATATAAAATTTGTGGCATAGCCACAGATAATTGTGTCATGAGACACCACATTCGAGATAATGTAACGAAGTTACCACATTCGGATAATGTGACCGAAGTCACCACATTGAGATAGTGAGACCGTAGTCATCACCTTCACTTCCCCTTTTCATATATCCCGAATGACCCATATTATTCATATCATGCATATCATACTTAAATTCTCATTCTTATAAATTTTCACATGTTATAAATAACATATTTCATAATCCTAGTGGAAGTAGGAAACGTACTGAGTACTTTGTACCATATCATGGTACCTTAGCCACTTTCATATTCTTAATATCACATATTTTAATTAAACACAGGCCATAAAACATATTAAGAATTAGTGTGGGGTACACACCGATTCGCTTAAAATTTCCTTGAGATCGAAAAGCTTGATCTAATGCTTAGATCCTTAATCCCTACATTGATTTATCACTTATTACCTTAATAAAAAGCCATTCGGCCATAAATCCAAATCCTAGTAGGATTAGTATACTTAAACTTACCTTGTGGATTTTAAATCCCGAAACTCACCGAATAACTAGGGAACACGTGGCCTATGGTGTACCTTCGGGAAAAGAACTTCTCCTTCCTTGTAGTCGACACTTAGTAAATCCCGAAAGATCTCTTCAAAGTTTTGGCAACAAGATATTAATGGGGTTAGTCCTAGATTTCGGCAAATCTTAAGAAAAAAGGATGAAACCGAATGAGATCTTACCCTTACTTGAAGAAATCGATTGCACCTTTGCTTGAAGCCCCTCAAAGATTCGGCTTTTGATGGATTGGAAAGAAAAGAGAAGGAAGAATAAAGATGGAGGATTCGGCTATGGCTTCAAATGGAGAGGAAAATATTCGGCTAGGTTCCAACAATTACTTAATCTCGACTTGAGAAAAGAAAGAAAAGAAGAGAAGAGAGCACTAAGAATTCGCAGAGAAAGGAGGAAGCACAAATTGATGAGTAGCCCTCCTTCCTTCCTTTTATAGCCGAAATTATCATCTAAGGAGTCCCTTACTTGGCCACCACTCCCTCTATCGATAACTTTATCCTTTAATTATCACTTAAAATAAAAGATAATTCAGCAACTATCCTTACTTAGCCAAAATTATTAAACTCAAAGTCCCTTAATTGGCCATCACTTCTCCCTTATTTTCCTCTTTATTTCTTTATTCAAATTAAAAGAATTTAATTTGACTCAACTCCAGAGGTAATTCAATCTGATAAGCCACTGGACCAACACGCTTCATCACATGATATGGTCCAATGAACCTAGGACTCAACTTGCCCTTCCTTCCAAATCTGAAAATTTTCTTCCAAGGTGAGACCTTCAGAAAGACCTGATCCCCCACAGCAAACTCGATATCCTTACGCTTCAGATCTACATATGACTTCTGTCTATTCGAAGCTTCCTTTAACCGTGCTCAAATGACTTTTACCTTTTCTTCCGTCTCCGATATTAACTCCGGACCTAACATCGCTGTTCACCCAATTCAGTCCAACAAGTAGGAGAATGACACCTACAACCGTACAATGCCTCGTAGGGTGCCATCCGAATGCTAGATCGATAGAATTGTTGTTATACGCAAATTCTGCCAACAGTAGAAAATCCTCCCAACTACCTTTGAAATCAATCACACATCCCCTTAACATGTCTTCCAATAACTGAATTACTCTTTCCGACTGACCATCTGACTGAGGATGAAAAGTCAGATGAAGTTTAACTTTGTTCCCAAAGCTTCATGCGAGCTTTCCAAAATCGTGATGTAAACCTAGGATCCCTATCTGATATAATAGATGCTGGTATCCCATGCAACCTCACAATTTCAGATACATACAGCTTAGCCAACTTCTGTAATGAATAATCCGGAATTAACTGGTAGAAAATGAGCAGTCTTCGTCAATCGATCAACTATTACCCAAACGGAATTTTTCTTAGTAGGTGTTAAAGGTAACCCACTAACAAAATCCATAGTTATCCGCTCCCATTTCCAAAGAGGAATCTTTACTGGTTGTAATAAGCTCCGACAAAGAATTGATGCTCCGCCTTCACTTGTTGACAAGTCAAACATTTTCCCACAAACTCAGAAATCTCACGCTTCAACCTTGGCCACCAATACTGTTCACGGAGATCCCGATACATCTTATTTCCTCTGGGGTGCATAGCATAAGGGCTACTATGCGCCTCCCGCAGAATCATTCGTCTCAAATCGAGTCCTTAGGCATACAAACTCTTCCACGGAAACACAAAGACTCCATCCGTGTTTATACCAAAATCCTCTATTTCACCACTCCCAACTTGTGAATTAAGGGTCCCAACTTTTTATCCGAGCACTGCTTTTCCTTGATTTGCTCTAACCACAGAGGCTTCACTTGAAGTTCGCTAATAGACTACCATCCTCATACAAACTCGGATGAGCAAACATTACTCTCAAATCAGATACCACCTTACGGCTTAACGTGTCAGCTACCACATTAGCCTTTCCTGATGATACTCGATTGAGAAATCATAATCCTTTAACAGTTCTATCCATCTTCTTTGTCTCAAGTTTAACTCCTTCTGAGTAAGAAGATACTTAAGACTCTTGTGATCCGTGTAAATGATGGACTTCTCACCGTAGAGATAGTGTCTCCAAATCTTTAAAGCAAACACTACCGCAGCTAACTCCAAGTCATGAGTGGGGTAATTTACTTCGTGCGATCTTAGTTGACGAGAAGCATATGCCACTACTTTTCCACTTTGCATCAGCACACAACCTAAACCCATGTGAGACGATCACAATAAACGATAAATTCCTTTCCACCTCAGTGAATCAGCGGTGCTTCCGTCAGAATCTTCTTCAATTTCTCGAAACTCTCTTGTTGTTTTTCAGTCCAAATATACGGTACCCCTTTCCGCAACAGTTTAGTTAGGGGTACAGCAATCAGAGAAAACCCCTCAACAAAGCGCCTATAATAACCACCAACCCCAAGAAACTCGAATCTCGCCATCGACTTTGGCGGTTTCCAATCCAAGATCTGACCTCAATTTTTCGAGGATCCACCCTTATTCCTTGGTGATACCACATGACCCAAGAAAGTCACTTCCCTTAACGTAATTCACATTTACTAAATTTGGCATAAAGTTGATTATCTCAAGTAATCGCAATACTATACGCAAATGCGAGTCATGCTCCTCTTCATTCCTTGAATATACTAAAATGTCATCTATGAACACCACCACAAACCGGTCTAAATATTGTTGAAAGACCCGATTCATCATGTCCATAAATGCAGCTGGTGCATTTGTCAACCCAAATGGCATCACCAAAAACTCATAATGTCCGTAACGAGTTCGGAATGCTGTCTTATGAATATCTGCTTCTTTCACCTTAAGCTGGTGATAACCCGATCTCAAATCAATTTTGGAGAAAACTGAAGCTCCTTTCAATTGATCAAACAGGTCATCAATTCTCAGTAAAGGATACCTATTCTTGATCGTCAATTTATTTAACTACCTGTAATCAATGCACATACGCATCGACCCATCCTTTTTCTTAACGAACAAAACCGGTGCTCCCCACGGAGACACACTCGGTCGAATAAAACCTCGATCCAGCAATTCTTGAATTTGAGCTTTAAGCTCCGCCTAACTCCTTCGGTGCCATTCTATAAGGAGCAATGGACACTGGAGCCGTTCTGCAAAAGCTCAATACCAAACTCCACTTCCCGATCCGAGGTACACCGGGAAGTTCTTCAGAAATACATCGGAAATTCCTTCACCGTTCTCACGCCTCCTCCATCGATAACTCTTTGGCATCCAAAGCACTAATAAAAGCTAGAAATGCTCTGCACCCTTTTTGCACCAACTTTTTCTCGCTTTTAACGCAGATACCACATTTGCCAAGGAATTCCTTCTGTCCTTATCATTACTATTTCTTTATCATCCAAGTCCTTATTGACATCCGCTTTTCAAAGATGAGTCCAAAAGCGCCCGGTGCTTAACCAACCAATCCATGCCCAAAATTAGATCGAACTTCGCGAAAGGCAATTCCATCAAATTCGCCAAAAATATTTCTCTTTGGATTTCTAAGGGCACGTCTCTAAACAGTTTATTTACAATTACCGACTATCCTAAAGGACTAATTACCATCATCTCACTATCGGTAATTTCAGATTCTAGATTCAAGTTTCCAGATATGGCGCTAGCAACATACGAGTGGGTAGAACCAATATCTATCAAAGCAAGAATAGTACATCAAAGATAAAGAACGTGCGATTATCACATCAGGTGCATTGCCATCCTCGCGGTGTCTAACTGCATATACCAATCCTGGCTGTCTTGCATCCGTGTTACCTCTAGAACCATTGCCTTGACCCAATGCACCTTGACCACGTCCAGCCCCATTACCACCACGACCTGATCCACGACCTCTCGGTGGCTGCTGAGTTCCTCTTGCCGGTTGTGCTTCAATATTACGAACTTCCTGAGTCGTATCCATGCGTCGAGGGCAATTCTTATATTGATGATCCATTGAACCACATTTATAACAAGCACCCGTTTTTCTCCAGCACTCTCCGGAATGTCGTTTTCCACATTCAGTACAGTCTCGACTCTGATTATTAGCTATAGGTGCTCTTCCTTGAGCTGGCTCATCATTCCGAGGCCTCTTCAGAAACCTTTTTGAAGAACCCGAATACTTTATATCTCTTTTGCCTCTAACTCTTTACCGATTCTGACGTTCTGAGCTCTTAACCTCTTCGGCTATCTTGGCTTTCTCCACAAGCGTGGAAAAAGTTCTAACTTGTTGTGGGGCTATCAGAACCCGCAACTCATCATTCAACCCATCCTCAAAGCGCATACAACGCTCATGGTCCATTGGCACTATTGTCCGAGCATAGCGACTCGGACGTAAAAACTCGACTTCATAAGTCGCCACCGTCTTATTTCCTTGAATCGATTCAAAATTCCTTCCTTCGGTGTCCACATAACTTGTGCCTACATATTTCCCGAAAGGCGCTTTGAAGAACTCCCAATTAACTAATGCGGCTTGGTGCCTTCCGGACGATAGAAGCCACCATTGATAAGCTTCATCCCTTAGCAAGGACACCGCTCCTCTTAGTTTCTATTCTACAGTGCACTCGAGGTCTTCCATAATTTGCTCCACCGCCTCAAGCCAATATTCGGCAACATTTGGAGCTACACCTGAGACACCTTTGAAAACCTCAGCACCACTTGATTTCAGTCGCTCCAATATCGACCCACGATTTATTGGCCCAGCTCTAGGTCCAGTGACCCTTTCAAGGACTCGCAGCATTGCTCGTGTTAAAGCATTATCTTCTTCCATATGATCATGTGATCCCGTCTCACTCTCGAGCGATGCAGGTGCATCCATTTCCGGCACATGACCTGGCACTTCAGACGCAGCACCTCATTCTCTACCACGGCTACGTCTACCGCATCCACGACCACGTCCTCTAGTGCTCATAATAACTAATTCGGTTTATTCTGGTTACAAGTTTTATGAATCAGAATACTATTTCAGAGTTTATTAACGATGTTTTATGAGATATAAGAGGTAAAGTTGTTTTCGCAATCACGTCCTATAGTCTCAATCTCTATTGTTTTCAACACCTAAAACTAGAAGTTCTAGAGTGTTCCTATGATCATATCACAATAATAACAATCAATATACAAATACTTACTTGACTTGGTGCCGGATGCTCGTGGTGCCATACAACCTTTAGAACATAAAGTTTAAAAATTTAAACTGTTTCTCAAACAAAATTGTTGTTGAACCCAACCACAGCTGAGTTTTGAAACTGGCTCTGATATCATTAAATGTAACACCCTAAACCAGGTCTATGCGTTAAGACGAGATTTGGTTTGTTACATCGATCTATCATTCATTTAATACTCTAATGTTTTAGGTAAACAGTTCTATAAAACCTTTCGAAAATGATGTTTGGTTGAAAATTTAGAAAAATGATTTAAAATTTGATGAATTAAGAAATACTAGTTTGAAATCTTATCATTTAGTACTTTAATTGTTTAAATCTTTAAAGTAGTTTTTAAAGAGTTCAAAAGGATTTAAAAACACGAATAGTTAAAGCATCTTCAACGTTTTAAAGGAAATTTAAATCCTTCCACACACATAAAAATCCATAAAAGTATTAATAGAGGCCTTATTACATCATACCCAAAATAGTAATTAAAAGAAATTACTTAATAAAAGTTCATAGTTTATAAAAACCCATATTCGTAGTATGGCCTCCATGAAGTCATCCTCGGCCCAAGCCGTCAATTTCCATTACGAAATGGTTAAAAGATAGAGTGAGTTACTCGAACTCGAGTGTGTAACTCACTTACCACGTTCATTGAGTGGATAATCAAGGCATTGTTTTGGACTTGAGCCCATTTACGAATATAATATAATAAATTAAATGCATGCAAAATGAAATTTCCCAACCAAACCTAATTTCCATCCGCTACACACCTGTGTACAACCAACACACCTGTGGGGATCAAGTCAACCCACCCGCCAACACACCAATCGTAGGCAATAAGCCGTTTTAAATATATTGTGGTGCACCACCGAACTAGATTGTGACAAAGTCACCGAACTAGAGGCATTAAGCCATTAAAATTTTGTGGCAAAGCCACCGAACTAGATTTTTGGCAACATGTGCCTTTCTTCTCTTCATCGATTATCCTAACCCATGCAATCGGGTATGCATAACAATTTATATCCATGTAATAATTTAACAAAAGGCCTACCATACATGTGAGTCTATATTACAAATTTTCATTTGAGCCCATAAGATAAAATAGCATTTAGCCCATTTAGCAATCTAGCTAACGGGCCCATATATCGATCTAGTAGATTTTCGGCCCATTAACGATCTAGCAGTTTTCGGCCCATTTAACGATCTAGCAAATTTTCGGCCCATTTAACGATCTAGCAGTTTTCGGCCCATTTAACAATCTAGCAGTTTTTGGCCTATTTAACGATCTTAGCAGTTTTCGGCCCATTTAACGATCTAGCAGTTTTCGGCCCATTTCACGATTTTATCCCAATATTTACGGTTTAGTATCTAACCCGAGAGATAAGTGTGAAGTTACACACCTGGTTACTGTGAGAACTAGACTTTCCCACTCGTCGATACCTAAACGCATCACGATAAATTAGAACACTATAATTTATTCACATATCGAATCTTAGAAATAACGATCTAGACTTTACCCTCAAAATTTTGAACCACTTCTATTTGTGGTTTCTCCTCGATTGATGGTTCGTTACCCGATAAAAATCCACTAACAAACAAAGGTTCGGGAGTACGAATGATTTCAAACAACTGATTCTCCTCGGATGAGCGTCCACAACCCAGTGGAAAATCTCGGATTGCTGAAACAGTCCTTTGCTTAAAATTAGGGGGAATAGCGGAACCACCCCTCTTCCGAACACTATTCACCACCCTTTTCGTCCCTATTTTGATTATTTCTAATGACAAAAGATCATGAGTCCGACTAAATATATCGAAATTATGACTAACGATTACAAGGGTGAGATTGCCTTACCACGAAATATCCTTGTTCCACAATATGCGAATTGAGCGATACGTCTCCTAAATTGAAATCGAGTTATAATCCATCTATATCAAAATGACGAGTAATATGAGAATCTTTGAATAAACTCCTTACCTTAACTCTTTAGATCGATTCCAATGATTCACTATACTCACGAACACTTGAGTTTCGGTCATCCAAAATCACACTATTGTCCATGATTGAAAAAGAAAAGTTTGAGAAGAATACCTATGTATAGTAGGAGATTCGGCTATGAATAACAAAGGAAGGGAAAAATGGTTCGGCAATGGAGCAATCTAGCATTCGGCCATGAGAGAAAATAATGAAGAAAATTTAGTTGAGAAAAAAGTAGAAGGATGAAGGAAGGAGATGATGTTGATTCGGTTTTCAAGAGAGAAAAGAGAAAAGAAAAGAGATGAGTTTAGGAGTAAGGTACATTCGGCAATGGGGAAAAGGAGAAGGAAACAAAAATGATCTTAGCTTTGGTATTTCGGCCAAAAGAGAAAATGTCTTGAGATGCTAAGCAAAAATGTGTCCAAATGGTAACATGAAATGGTCAAAAACAAAGCTTACCAAAAGCTCAAATTCGGCTAAAAGAAAGGTTGAGAAGAGAATTGCAAATTTTGAACAAAAATGCTAGAAATGACCAAAAGCTAACTCCTAATCCTAGCCAAGCTACTAACACATTCGGCCAACCCCCTTAGTCCACAATGCCGTCCATGTTCATGGTCAAAATGGCCATGAAGAAGTTACCAAAACATCAACCTTGAGAATCTTATCCCCAAAATCAAGCCATTCCATCCCCATCTTATCCATGTTTGATGCTTGGCCGACACATGCTAGGAAAAACCAAAAATAAAAGCTCCTAAATTGCATGCTAGGAGATTCGAACCTCTCCCCTCAAGTCCAACTTATGGCGCCATCACCACTTTGCCAATTACTCATCTTATGCTAATTTTAGACACTTAAATTAACTTAAGTATCAGTGTCACTTGATCCACTTCAATAAATTCTCAATACTAAAAATTATTCTATACCAGAATACTTCTATGCCCTTTTCAAGGCTATAATAAACACGAAAAAGAAGAAAGGAAAATTTTCATTCATACGCTAAACACCAAAACATGCAATATATCGATACTCGGATTTTTAGGATGTTACAGAATCTGTCCATGGAACTTTAAGGAGTTTATTCCAGATTTTTCTAGCATTTTCTAGCTCAAATTTGCTTAGTCTTTAAGGCATTTTGTGACCATTCGGCTAGCTACTTTAGTTGGCTATAAATATTTGCTAATTTTCATTTGTAAGGGAGACAATTATCCTTTGATTAAATATATATGAACTTTGTTCATTCGAGTGAGATTTTTCTCCTCTCTATCTTTCGTACGAGTTTCGATCTTGACTTATCAAGCTTTGCTTGTGGCGTCAGTTGTTTCTCATCCATCAACTTATACCATAGGTTCTTATCTTTATAGATAACGGGTCTTGGTCCATATCTTCGTTTTCCATATTTCCACCTTGAACCATATAGAAATCGAGGTAGCACTTACTAGTGTTAAATCATTTCTTCGTTCAAGTTTACTGATACGGGCACGCCCAAGGCCTCTAACATTTTGCGAACTGATGAGCTCGGGTCATTGAGCCCAAGTGCCGTGGAGCTTGTGTGCATCTTAGGGCACTTCCAAATTGAGCCGGACTAGCTCATTCGAGCTCAATTTGAGCTCACTCAAGCTCACTTCAGCTCATTGAGTTGATTCGTTAAATTAATGCTTTAAATAAATTGAATAATTAATTTAATTAATTTCTCTACAGCAAATTAATATGTCTAAATAATTTATTTGGTGTCTAAATTAATTTGTCTAAAGACTAATTTAATTTGTCACATTTTATTACATGCTTTTAAGATGTTTGGTTTTAAAATTTAATGTGCAGATTTTTCTATTTAAGTTGCTGTCGATTTTTAATGTGTGTTAAATGTTGTGTTTAAGTTGTCTAAAAACGTCCATTATTGTGTCCCTAGCATGTTTTAATTATGTTCAATTTATTTGGCTTGAATTAATGAAAGTTCATGCTCAAAAAAGTTCCAGCCGAATTTAACTTATTGTTGCTTCTTTTCAGCCGAATTTATTGAAACATTAAAGCCTACTTGTTTCGTGAATTGCAGCAGCAATTAAGGAGTCTTTAACTCTCCCCCATGGCCGAATTAATGAGCTGTTGGAAGCATGGATGGCTCCTTTAATGAGCAGCAAGTTTGGGACTTCAATTAAAGCATTGTTGGAGAAGCATGGGCGTCCATTTAATGATGCACATTCAGCATGCATGGGACATTATTTATTGCAATGTTGGTGCATGTCTTGGACGGCAATAAAGATAGCTGAATGCTTCAGCTTTCAAGGCACCTTTTCGTGAATTGTAAGGACACATGAGGAGTTAAAGCATGCATGTTTTTGCTAGCCAAAATTAATAGATGTTGGAGCATGCATGGGAGTTATTTAATATGCTTCAAGTTGACCGAATTTAATGGTATGTTTGAGTTGGTTGGGACGGCAATCAATGAGCTACTGGAGAAGCATGCATGGGCATTAAGAAACTGCCGAAATTCTTCTTTTCATGTGTGCCTTTTCGAGTAAAGCAATGGACAATGCATTAAATAATGTTTCGTGAACAGCAAAGGACTTAAATGAGCTGATGGTGCAAGGTTTTTAAACACCTTTTTCAGAAACACTCATGGGATGAATTTAAGAGGATGTTTGGACGGCATTTATTGAAGTGTCTCCCATGCATGGAAGTACTTAAACGAGTTGCTGACTTTTCCATAAGCTTGACGTGTAGACCATTGGACAAAACATTAAAGGCATGATGGTTGCTATTTCCTAAGTGACCATCCGGCCAAAGCATGCATGAAGTATCCATTCTTCAAGGCTGACGTTTTCACTCTCCAAGAAGCATCTCAAGGAGTTCACACTAGCTGCCTATCCATATTCGGCCAACCTAGCCAAGCAAGCCAAAGGACTTCGATCTAGACTTTTCTAGCTTAATCTAGTTTAAGTTTTACTTAGCTTTAAGGTATTTAGATGACCATTCGGCTAGCACTTTAATAGCCTATAAATACTTATTGTTTTCCATTTTGTAAGGGAGCTTTTGATCATTTTTTTATAAAAAGTGTGAAGTTTTGCAAGTTTTGCTTTGTTTACATACTCTTCTGCTATCCTCGATCCTCAAAGCCACCACTCTAGTCTCATCTTCCTACCCCGACCCTCAAAATTTTTCTTCTACCCTAAATTGGTTCCTCCTCATTTTTAACCCAATGCCACCCACCCTTAATCCATTTACTTTCCCTTTATTTTAGCCTACCCGATACCCAACTTTATCCTTTGTTACCAATTTTGAAGCCAACCCTCAAGCCGCGATGAGTCTATCGAAACGAAATACAAAATTGTGAGACAAGATTGAGCAGTAAAAGGCATGAGAGAATTCATCGAAGAAAAAGTCTTAATACGAGTGAAACACGAGTGTGAGCAATTTTTCTTTGTGAGTGACTTGTGAGGTTTTTGTGGTAAAGTACTTTAATTTTTGTCTATTTATTTCTCTTCTTTATAACCGTTTCTTTTTTCAGTAACAAAATGTCACAAGAAAGGTTCTCAGCCGTCGACTTCCAATATTTGTTGAGCGAAATGGAAAGTGTGTTCAACCGAAAGATGTCAATAAGTCAGAGAACAGAGTCAAGTTCTTCACTGCGATATACATCTAAAAACTATTTGCGAAGAGACTCTTATCAAGACTCATGTTCGTCGAGGTCTTTGAGAAGGAGAGAAGCAAGATATGAGTTCAAAACTTCTCGAGGCGACGAACGAGAAGAAAGCCATAAATACTCGTCTATGAAAGATCGTTCTCGAAGTAATTCCCATCATGATTCGTATTCAAGGCAAATCAAAACAAATAATGAGTTTGAAGCCTTTTACAGTGACGACCAAGAAAGCATGAGTTAGTTATACATCTTATGATTCAAAGAAGTCCCATATGAAGAAATTTTCACGAGGAATTGATCAAGATATCTATGAGAACATCGCCTCGATCTTAGAGTCAAATCCTTCTATTTTCAATTCCTTTGAAAAATCTCCTTGTTGTAATCCAAGTGAAAAAGAATGTACAAAAGAAAATCAAGAAAAAGAAATTGAAAGGGAAGAAAAAGAATTTGAGAGAGAAAAAGAAGAAAAGGAAAGAAAAATTGAAAAATAAAAGAAAATTGAAAAGAAAATCGAGATTGAGAAAAAAGAGAGCGTTGAAAAAGAAAAAGATCTTGAAAAAGAAACAAGAGAACATGATGAGCAAGAAGTGAGTGTTGATTTAACTAACTCATCGGAACTTTGTTCTTCTTTCGTTTCTTCATTTCAGGTTCCCGACGTATCCCACAAAGACTTCCAACTACAATACCTTCCCGACGAGCGACGATTTTGTTTGATTGACAAAGGTAAAGTTGAATCACACGAGCTAGAAGGTAAGGAAGGTAAGTGCGTTGATGAGATTCAATCTCCACTGAATCTTTCTACTGTTTGTGATTATGTGGATAATTTTGTCATTTGCCATCCTTTGATTCGTTATGATGATTTAAAAGATGGTAAGACGGGTTTACCCCATAATAACCATTGTGAAGCAAAGTGTGAAGGTGGAGTAACGTCTATTCGACCAGTGTAAGACTCGAGTAAGTATGACGATGAATTTTCTTTTAATCCCAACTTGTTTGATTGTGGATTTTACGAGATTTGTTCATTATCTAATACGGAATCTGTGAGTTTTTGTAAGTCTGTTTTGAAGCACGTCAAGAGTGTTGATCGTTTGATCTTGAACATGCACAATTCCTATTGGTTTAACAAGTTTGAATTAAAGGAACCATTGAAAAATTTTGATTTAAATAATCAAACGCATGTTTTTTTAAACCGGGAATTCGTTCTAATTTGTTTTGTGGAAAGCTCAAGTATCATCCGGTAAGTTTGAAAGACTTCTATCCTTTTAATACTTGGTTTTTGAGTAAGGTTGCGAAATTTGTTTATTTTGTCTACAAATTTTATTCGCTCCTTAAGCAAATTTTGTGGTTGTATTTGAGATTTACAATCCATTTGAAAGGTGTTGATTCAAACGCAAAGCTTCGACTATACTACCTGCCCATGGAGAGAAGGTTTGTATTGCTCGACTGAGGTAAGACTGATCTTTGTCTTTTTGAGTATAAAGGTAAGTCTTCTGAAACCGTTAATGTTTTTTTGCTCTCTTCGAATGGTGAAAAGCTCTGCGTTGCCGATTTCATTGTTGAAACACATTTAGATCATTATATGCTTGAATGCTCCAATTCGTTTGTTGATGATCTATTTGTTTTGGATGTTGATGAGATTTGTGTTACTGTTTCTCATTTTATAAATCATTTAGATCATGGATTTTTTGAATGTCCTATTTTGCTTATTGATGAACTATTTGTCCTAATAGACGACAAAAGGAATCTTGAGTGTGATAGTTCTTATTCATGTGCGAGTGATCTTATATATTGTTCAATGCAAAGTTTAGTTGTTCAATATCGTGTGCAAATGGCCTCTTCTCAACTACTTGCTTGTGACATATATGTCTATCATTTGCTTTATCATTCGCCTGATCATTTTGACTTGTGGAATCCATCAACATCGTATACATGCCTTAAAGTCTTTTCAATTTTTTTGCAAACGTTTGACAAGGCATTACTTCTTTTGTACGATGATTTGATGCTACCTGATCATATGCAATTTATTTGTTTGGTGCTGCTTACATTTGGATTGCGAACTAGTGTGAAGTTTTATTTGCTAATCCATGGTTATATCTTTCAGGTGTTGAGATTATCATCCATCCCATTTGATCGAGGTAAATCGAGCCAAAAGGAATTTTGTTCGGACCACCAACAGGTCGATTCAAGGACGAATCATCTTGAAGAGGGGAGGGATGATACGGGCACGCCCAAGGCCTCCAACATTTTGCAAACTGATGAGCTCGGGTCATTGAGCCCAAGTGCCGTGGAGCTTGTGTGCATCTTGGTGCACTTCCAAATTGAGTCGGATTAGCTCATTCAAGCTCAATTTGAGCTCACTCGAGCTCACTTCAGCTCATTGAGTTGATTCGTTAAATTAATGCTTTAAATAAATTGAATAATTAATTTAATTAATTTCTCTACAGAAAATTAATATGTCTAAATAATTTATTTGGTGTCTAAATTAATTTGTCTAAAGACTAATTTAATTTGTCACATTTTATTACATGCTTTTGAGATGTTTGGTTTTAAAATTTAATGTGCAGATTTTTCTATTTAAGTTGCTATCAATTTTTAATGTGTGTTATAAATGTTGTGTTTAAGTTGTCTAAAAACGTCCATTATTGTGTCCCTAGCATGTTTTAATTATGTTCAATTTATTTGGCTTGAATTAATGAAAGTTCGTGCTGAAAAAAAGTTCCAGCCGAATTTAACTTATTGTTGCTTCTTTTCAGCCGAATTTATTGAAACATTAAAGCCTACTTATTTCGTGAATTGCAGCAGTAATTAAGGAGTCTTTCACTCTCCCCCATGGCCGAATTAATGAGCTGTTGGAAGCATGGACGGCTCCTTTAATGAGCAGCAAGTTTGGGACTTCAATTAAAGCGTTGTTGGAGAAGCATGGGCGTCCATTTAATGATGCACATTCAGCATGCATGAGACATTATTTATTGCAATGTTGGTGCATGTCTTGGACGGCAATAAAGATAGCTGAATGCTTCAGCTTTCAAGGCACCTTTTCGTGAATTGCAAGGACACATGAGGAGTTAAAGCATGCATTTTTTTGCTAGCCGAAATTAATAGATGTTGGAGCATGCATGGGAGTTATTTAATATGCTGCAAGTTGGCCGAATTTAATGGTATGTTTGAGTTGGTTGGGATGGCAATTAATGAGCTGCTGGAGAAGCATGCATGGGCATTAAGAAGCTACCGAAATTCTTCTTTTCATGTGTGCCTTTTCGAGTAAAGCAATGGACAATGCATTAAATAATGTTTCGTGAACAGTAAAGGACTTAAATGAGCTGATGGTGCAAGGTTTTTAAACACCTTTTTCGGAAACACTCATGGGACGAATTTAAGAGGATGTTTGGACGACATTTATTGAAGTGTCTCCCATGCATGGAAGTACTTAAACGAGTTGCTGACTTTTCCATAAGCTTGACGTGTAGACTATTGGACAAAACATTAAAGGCATGCTGGTTGCTATTTCCTAAGTGACCATTCGGCCAAAGCATGCATGAAGTATCCATTCTTCTAGGCTGACGTTTTCTCTCTCCAAGAAGCATCTTAAGGAGTTCACACTAGCTGCCTATCCATATTCGGCCAACCTAGCCAAGCAAGCCAAAGGACTTCGATCTAGACTTTTCTAGCTTAATCTAGTTTAAGTTTTACTTAGCTTTAAGGTATTTAGATGACCATTCGGCTAGCACTTTAATAGCCTATAAATACTTATTGTTTTCCATTTTGTAAGGGAGCTTTTGATCATTTTTTATAAAATTATATGAACATTATTCATTTGAGTGAGCTTGTCTCCTCTTCGACTTTGTACAAGTTTCATAGACTTATTGAGCTGTGCTTGTGGCATCTATCACTTGTTCTTCCATTTAACTATACCATTGGTTCTTATCAATCTTGATAACGGGTCTTTGGTCCATTCTCGATTTCCTTATTTCCACCTTGAACCATATAGAAATTGGGGTGACACTAACTTGTGTTGAATCATTTCTTCGTTCAAGTTCATTTGCCATTTCCACAAACTATCCTATTTTACCATCTTCTTCACTTCCATCCTAACCCGAACCTACCCATTTATCAACTAGCCATTTTCATTACAAATCCATTCCCATAACTTTCTCAATTATCATTCCTTTGATAGCTTCCGCAATTTTAATCTATTTACATCCATATTTTACTATTAATTCCCGAAGACTTGATTTACTCCTCGTAGACGATTGGGCAACTTGCATACAATTCGACTCTTCCTGAGGCGGGCTGTATCATTTACTTATCCATTTCCATAAACTATCTTTACTAAATTTATCTCCCTTCAATTTTTCTTGAACCGAAAACCTACATTATCCATATTTCTTCCTATCACTAAACCCGAACCCATCCTCCCATTTACTAAAACCATTTTCATCATTCTTTCAAACCTCCATTCCTAACTTAATTTCTTCTTCTAAACAAATTCATTCAATAGCTTCCGCATATTCGACTATATTTCCTAATATTTTCTGAAGACACATTTTACTCCTCGTAGACGATTGGGCAACTCGTATACGTTTTGACTCATCCCGAGGTGGATCGTATCATCTGGTATCAGAGCTACCAAACGAGGAGTTCTGACGACGATCGAGAGCCGGAATAGGTCCGTAGTTTGAAAAAAAAGTTCAAAGTTGTAATTTAGTTTTTCTTGTAAGCATATTGTATTTGGTATATTGAAGTTAAAAAAAAGAATTACAAAATTTCAAAAAAAAAAGAAAAAAATATACGAGTAAAAAAAAAGAAAAGTGGTGAAGTTTTTTTTTTGTAAGTTCTTGTCTTGTGTTCATCCTTCTTACCCCACTCCTTTAAAACCACAACGCCCTCACACCCAAAATTTTTCTTTATTTTAAGCCTACCTGATGCGATCCCAACTGCATCATGTTACGACACAACTCGATGCCACTGAGATTGGCCCAAACTCGAGGGGCCCAAGTGCAAAATAAAGCTTTTAATTTTAGTTTGTTAATTTGGTTGCTGGAATAAGGACTTTGATTTATTTATTTTAGTTACTTTAGTTATTATAATATGAGTCTTTAATTATGTCTTGTTTATTAAATGCATCTTTAACTAATGTCTTGCATTATTGATCTACATCTTTTAATTATGACATGCATTATGTGTTCTGCATTTAATAAAGTCATGCATTATGTAACTCTCATGATAGTTAAGTTTGCATAATAAATCATGACATGCATTTAAGCATCTTAGTTTAATAAATGAGTTGCTGGATAATTTATTCAACTCATCTTAGTTTAATTAAATAAGTTGTGTTTAATAAGAGGCTTATTGATTAATCTAGTTACTAGGATCTTTTAATGAAGCATGAGTTTAAGTTAATTTAATTCTGCTTCCATAAATTAACTAGTTGCTGCATTAATTGAAGTCTTAACTTTTAGTTCATTTAATAAAGTCAAGTGTTTAATGTGTTTAAGTTAAAGTAGTGTTTAATAAGTGTTTAAATGTGATTAAATTTTTTGTTTAATGTGTTTGAATGTAGGAAACTTTTCAGCTGAAAACCGTTACACTCAAGGGGATGTTACAAAGAGTTAATGTGACTTTTCAAGTGAAAACGGTTACACATATGGGGAAGCATTATTTAACATTAAAGGGAGCTGTTATGATCATTGAAGGAAGCATTACATCTCCATTAATTTTGGCAGCAACCTATTCATCTTCCATAACCATTTGAGGCTTAAAAGATCACCCAAGAGTTACAACTTCTCATTAAGTTGCTGGTGACCATTCGGCTGCTAAGAAAGCATGAAACCAAGCATTTAAACTCATTGAAATCAGCTCATTAGGAGTCTTAAAGTTGTTGTTATTTGGCTGGAGGAATTCAAGAGTTTTACCCATTGATTAGATTTTATTTCAGCCATTTAAATGCATAATAAAGCTGAATTCATATGACTCTTCAGTTAACCACATGTAAACACTATATATACTTTGTTAATAGCTTGTAAAAGGGACTTTTGATTCTTAATGAAATTTGTGAGTTATCTACTCTCTTTATTCTTCAAGGTTCGGATTGACTTATCTAGTAGCTACTGGCGTCAATCTGACTTGTTTCAAACTTATCATCCATTTGGGTGTGGCGTTTAAACCTTTATACCGAGGTTCCTGTCTTGCTAGATAGTGGGTCGAGGTTTTATCCAATTCTATTTTTTACCTTTGAAACATATAAGACTCGGGTCCTTAATTCCTATTAAGGGTTCTTTCTTGTTTCAGCCAATTATCCATTCAATCCATCTATTTTCTTTGTTATTAAACCGCTGCCATTTTCTTAAATCCAACCATTTTTCCCTTTTAAAACAAATCGAACGAAACCTCTTCGTAGACGATCAGGCAAACTCATATACGACTTGACTCACCCCGAGGTGGATCGTATCACTACCCGATACCAAACAATATCCCTTGTTACCCATTTTAAAGCCGACCCTCAAGCCGCAATAAGTCTTTTCGAAATGAAGTACAAAATTGTGGGTTGAGATTGAGCGGTAAAAGGCACGAGTGTTACATTAAAGAAAAAGCCGATTCTGAGTGTAAACACGAGTGGAGTGAATTTTCTTTCTGAGTGATTGGTGAGGTTTTTGTGGTAAGGTATTTAATTTTGTTTTATTTTGAGCACTAACATTTTTCTTCAGCAACAAAGTCATGTCTCGCGAAGAGTTCACCGAATCGGAGTTCCAATATTTGGCATAAGAAATGCGAAGAATGGTGAATTCAAAATTTGACAAATTGCACGAAAGATTGAATCGTGTGGAACAAGGAACCTTCTATGAATGAGACACTTCAAGTCGAAAAATGGAATTGAGAACCCCACGGAGATATACCCCCGAATATTACTTGAAGAAGTCCCAACGTGATTCTTTTTCGCCATCGATTCCGAGACGAGGAGTTGAATATGATTCTTACTCCTTCCAAGATGACGTGCAAGTTGATCGATATACCCGTTCAGAAACTTCGAAGAAAATATCCACAAAGTATTCTTCTTGAAGAACCACTCCCGATGACTATTCAAGAAGTGACCATTATCGAGACTCCTACTTAACGAGGCCGTCAAGACAGAGAGAAGGAAGTTACGAGCTCGATTCTTTTCAAGGCGATGGACGGGAAAGCACGAGTTATTCGATGTATGAATCAAAGAAGTCCCGCATGAAGAATCTTACACGAAGGATCGAACGTGATTTCTATGAGAAAATGACTTCTTTCTTTGAGGCAAATCCTTATATTCTCAGTTCTTTTGTATCATCTATGAGTTGTAATGAAAATGAAAAAGAAAATGAGAGAAAATAAAATAAAAATGATAGTGAAGAAAAAGAGATTGAAAAAGAAGAAAAAGAAAATAAAGAAAAAGAATTTGAGAGAGAAAAAGAAAATGAAGAAAGAAAATTTGAAATCGAGATTGAGAAAGAAAGAAAAGAAATTGAGATTGAGGAAAAAAGAGAAATAGAAAAAGAAGTGAGAGAAAAGAATGAGCTAGAAAAAGAGAGAGTTTATTCAACTAACTCGTTTGGAGTTTTTTCTTCTTCTGTTTCTTCATTCCAGGTTCCCGACAAATCGTAAGAAGACTTTCAACTACAATACCTTCCCGACAAGCGTCATTTTTGTTTTATTGAAAAAGGTAAAGTTGAAAGTGAGGTTGAACCTCCCGAGCCGGAAGGTAAGGAAGGTAAGTACGGTAAGACTCACATATCACCTGAACTTCTACCACCCTCCTTGAATGATAAAAACATTATTGTCGATGGTTTCATCTTCGAAAAGGCCACATACCTTGATTCGACTAATTTTCCTTTCTTGACTAAAGCTGTTGTTTCAAATAATGGCAAAGAAAATTTTGTTGACGATTTTGAAGATGTGGTAGCGTATATTCGAAAAATGCAGGATTCAAATAGGTATGACGATGACCTTTCTTTTAATCCCAACTTGTTCGATTGTGGTTATTACGAGATTTGTTAATTGTCTAATACGGAATCTTTGAGTTTTTGTAAGTCTGTTTTGAAGCACGTCAAGAGTTTTGATCGCTCGATCTTGAGCATGCACAAATCCTATTGGTTTAACATGTTTGATTTATCGAGACCATTGCCTTATTTTGACTTACATAATCAAACGCGTGTTTTTATACCGGGAGTATGTTTTGTATCATCTGGTATATCTTGTTGGAAAATCAAGCAAAACAGATTGTGTGCGAACCCTTTCTATCATTTTGATTCGTGGTCGTTGAATAAAGTAACGAATTTTGTCAACTTTTTGTTCAATTTTTATTCATTCCTTAAACAATTTCTGTGGTTGTACTTGAAGTTTACATATCGTTTGGTCGAGACTAACCTAACCCCGAAGTATCAACTACATTATGATCCCGAGGATTAGATGAAAAAGGTAAACTCGATCTTTATTCTCTTGCCCATAAAGGTAAGATCCTTGAAACTCCTGAAATAATTCTGTTCTCCTCGGATGGTGTTCAACATCTTGTTGATAATTTCACTTTTGTGAAACAATTAGATCATGATATGCTTAGCTGTTCTAATTTGCTTGCTTGTGATCTATCTGTTTTGGATGTTTATGGAACACATGATGCTAATTTTCAATTTGTAAAACATTTGGAACATGAAATGCTTAATCGTTTCATTTTGCCTGTTCATGTTCTATCTGCTTTAATGATTGACAAAAAGAATCTTGTGTTCTAAAATTTTTATAATTCGTATGCGAGTGATTTCATATATCATTCAATGCAAGATTTGGTTGTTCGGTTTCGAGTACCATATGCACTTTCTCACCTATCTGCCTGTGATGATTATATTTATCCTTTGATGTGTTACTCGCGTGATAATTTTGCTTTGAGGACTCTGTTTAAATCGTATGCATGCCATGAAGCCTATTCGCTTATGTCTCAAACATTTGATAAGGCTTTGTTACTTTTATATGATAAAGTGATTATGCCCGATTGCGTGCCATTTACTTGTTTTGTTTTGCTCATATTTGGGTTGCAAGTATGTTTAAAACATTTCTTGCTAATTCCTGAATTTTCTTTTCAGGTGATTCGAAAACTATCCGTCCCATTTGATCGAGGTAAACCGAGCCAAAAGGAATTTTGTTCGGAAAACCAACGGGTCAATTTGAGGACGAATCATCTTGAAGAGGGGAGGGATGATACGGGCACGCCCGGGGCACCAACAAATTTCAAACTAATGGAGCTCATGTGCATCTTCATGCACCTCCAAATTGAGCCAGATTAGCTCATTCTAGCTCAATTTGAGCTCACTCGAGCTCGCTCCAGCTCATTGAGCTGATTCTTTAATTTTAATGCGTTAAATAAATTAAGTATTTAATTTATTAAAATTCCTACAGTAAATTAAATGTGTCTAAATAATTAATTTAGTGTTGGATTTAATTTTTCTAAGCCTAAATTAATTTGTCACATTTTATTACATGTTTTTAAGATGTTTTAAAGTTAAAATTAATGTGCAGATTTTTCTAGTTTAATTAGGGGCTGCCGAATTTAGTATGTGTCCTAATGGTGTCTTTAAGTTGTCTAAAACGTCTATTAATGTGTCCATAGCATGTATTTAATTATATTCAGCTTATTTAGCTTGATTTAATGAATGTTCATGCTCTTTGTAGGTTCAGCCGAATGTGCAAGACACATTAAAGGAGGTTCATGCACTTAGGTGCAATGTATGTGGCTGATTCATGGATGCATGTTGAGATGCATGTTCGGCTGGAGCAAGGCATTTATGCTGCTCACTTTTGGCTCCCCAAGACACCCATTCGGCCAAGGAAGGTCCGGCCCTTAAGATTCCTAAAATTCTTTTCACATTTGGGGCTGTTCGGTTCAGCATGTTCACACTCAAAGTGGCTGCTCAGCTAACCTTTTAATGCTACTCATTTTTCATCAAAAGACACCAATTTAAGAGCTTCATTAAGTCATGGGACGTACCTAGCTGCTGCATGCACCTTCAAGTGACCCAAAAATACATTTCTCCTTCTAAAAAGCTGTCCATTGACATCCCCAAAGGCTGCACATGGATTTGGACGAATTTTAATTTAATTCTTGAACATTCATCCTTATAGAAAACGTCCATTGGAGTGCCCTTGCTGCCCAAATACAATCAGCTCATTTCCTTCTCGATTAAGGTGGCTTTTGGCGTCCCAAGTAGCTGAACATGGACATGTCTTCAAGCTTTCACTTTTCAAGTAAATTACATCATCTAGAAGCTGCCTATTTAGCTACCATTCAGCCGAATCTGTCCATGAAACTTTAAGGAGTTTATTCCAGATTTTTCTAGCATTTTCTAGCTCAAATTTGCTTAGTCTTTAAGGCATTTTGTGACCATTCGGCTAGCTACTTTAGTTGGCTATAAATATTTGCTAATTTTCATTTGTAAGGGAGACAATTATCCTTTGATTAAATATATATGAACTTTGTTCATTCGAGTGAGATTTTTCTCGTCTCTATCTTTTGTACGAGTTTCGATCCCGACTTATCAAGCTTTGCTTGTGGCGTCAGTCATTTCTCATCCATCAACTTATACCATAGGTTCTTATCTTTATAGATAACGGGTCTTGGTCCATATCTTCGTTTTCCATATTTCCACCTTGAACCATATAGAAATCGGGGTAGCACTTACTAGTGTTAAATCATTTCTTCGTTCAAGTTTACTTATCCATTTCCATAAACTATCTTTACTAAATTTATCTCCCTTCAATTTTTCTTGAACCAAAAACCTACATTATCCATATTTCTTCCTATCACTAAACCTGAACCCATCCTCCCATTTACTAAAACCGTTTCCATCATTCTTTCAAACCTCCATTCCTAACTTAATTTCTTCTTCTAAACAAATTTATTCAATAGCTTCCGCATATTCGACTATATTTCCTAATATTTTTCGAAGACACATTTTACTCCTCGTAGACGATTGGGCAACTCGTATACGTTTTGACTCATCCCGAGGCGGACCGTATCAACTTGGAATAGCTTCCATGTGTTTAATTCAACCTTTAAAGCTCCCTTGACCTGTGCAATACACGAATAGCACCTGGAAGTCAAATGAGCTGCTGATTTGTTTTAATTCAGCTGAAAAAAGACTCCTTTAAATGTTAGCCATGCATTTGGACGTCCAAGGAGTGTACATGTACCAAATAATTAAAAGAATTAAGTTCTTCCCCTTGGACATATTAAATTCGGCAGCAATAACTCAAAAAACCTACTCATTAATTCTAATTTTAGCTCCTAATTAAATTGTCTTAAATTAAAACATATTAATTAGCTGTAGGACTCAAGACAACTTAATTAGCCTAAAAATAACTTGAATGGCTGTAGGAAAAACATATTAATTGAGCTGAAGACAAATTAAATAGTTCAAAACATATTTAATACTTAACTGAATTATTTAATTAACTTAAACTAAATTAACTAAATTTTATTCCAGCAATTTAATTAACTCAAACTAAATTAACTAAATTTTATTCCAGCAATTAAATAATTAAAATGAGCTAAGAATAAGCTAATAACGAGCTCAATGAGCTGAATCGAGCTCGTGTGAGCTAAACCGAGTTGAGAACAGCTTGCATTAAGGTGCAAAGCTCCTCTAAAACGTTGACCCAAGTCACTCCATCTTTAACGAGCTGAACTTTGGTCCAAAATGGAGTCAACAAGGCCGAAATAGCTTCTTGGTATTGTTTGGCTCGGGCTCGAGTTGCTGGACATTTAGAGAGCTCAAGAGGACCAAAATTTGATTCTTGAGTTGCCTCGGGTGTGCCCGTATCATCCCCCCTATTCAAGACGATTCATCCTCGAATCGACCCATCAATTTTTCGAACAAAATTCCTTTTGGCTTGGCTTTCCTCGATCAAACGGGATGGATAATAAAAGCAACACCTGAAAAGAAAAACCGTGATTTAATATTAGGCAATGTAAACAGGATTGCCACCCATGCATGATCGAAAGAAAACAAATAGGACGCATGTAGATAACCTTCCAAATGACTAGATTACCATGAGTTAACAAATGATGCTTCGAACAATTTTGCATTTCAAGTATAAACTTATCAACACAAGTATAACGCATGTGGACGGAAAGATACAGAGCAACATATTGGCAACCATCTAAACAACTTAATTTACTCGCTAATGCCTCGTCAAATGTTCGAAACAAAAATGGACATGTTTTAAGGCATTCAAACGTCACGAGTTGTTTCCACAAATCTTGATTTTCACGCGAGTAATGGGTCAAAAGATAAACATAATCGTCACAAGCAAGTAATTAAAGAATTTCACATGGTTCATAAAGTTGCACAATCAAACCTTGCAATTGACCTTTGGACATATGCTTGCTACCAAATGCTTCATGCCAGTTATCAAAAAACAAGAGTCTTTTTATCAATGTCCAAAACTGATCGATCATTGTCAAACAGAATAGAACAATTAAGCACATCACGATTTAAGGACTTTACAAAAATGAAATCATCAACGTGATGGTTGCCATCATCCGAGGAAAACAAAAATATTTTAAAGCTTTTAAGAATCTTACCTTGCTTGTCTTCAAAAGCAGGAAAATAAAGATCGAATTTACCTTGCTCGACCATCACAAATCTTTGCTCCTCAGAAGTATAGCGTAACTAAAGCTTCGCGGTTGAATTAGTCTTTTCCAAACGGATTGCAAACTTCATGGACAACCAAAGAAATTGTTTAAAGAACGAATTGAAGTTGAAAACAAAGTTATCACATTTTGTTACCTTATTCATAAACCAAGGATTAAGAAGATTGAGATTATTCGTATAAAATCATTGAAACTTGATTTTCTCACAAAACAAACCAAAACAAATTCCCGGTTTAAAAACTTGATTTTGATTGTTTATGCCAAAATGTAGCACAGGTTTTGCCAAATTAAACATGTCAATCCATAAAGATTTTTGCATACTCAGGAACAAACAATCAAAGCTATTTACATGTTTCAAAACAGATTTGTTAAGAATCGGGAAGTTCAAACAGGGGAGCAAGTTATTCACATAATCATCACAATCGAAGGAATTGAGATGTTTACATGAAAACTCATTGCCACGTAAAATCAAGTTTCAATTAAACGCTACTTCACCTACGAGTTGGTTAACGTATAGATTGGCGTTGGAAAAACTCGTCTCACCACCATTTGAAATTTTAGCAATAATCAAAGAAGGAAAACTTTCCATTCTGTGGCACGGAGCTTTTGCAAAGGTAAAGTTTTCAACAAGAGGTT
This sequence comes from Gossypium sturtianum, assembly GCA_025698515.1. Taxonomy (NCBI): domain Eukaryota; kingdom Viridiplantae; phylum Streptophyta; class Magnoliopsida; order Malvales; family Malvaceae; genus Gossypium; species Gossypium sturtianum. The sequence goes on from CM046949.1 coordinate 95,053,990, forward strand.
TACGCAAATCCAAGGAAGATAATGGAAACGCAAGTGTGAGAGAATCCTTACCTAACTTACCTTTGAACTCACATGTTTTTTTCTCGACTTCAGCCTTACCTTTGTTGACCATACGAAAGCGTCGTTCATGGGGAAGGTATTGAAGTTGAGATTTATCGCTCGGCCTTTCGAAAACCTGAAAAATAGGAACAGAACAAGAACAACTTTCAAGGGGGTTAGTTGAAACACTCCTCACTTTTTCTCGCTCGTCTTGTTCTTTTGTTTCTTTTTCCAACTCGAGTTCTTTTCTTTCTTTTTCAATTTTCTCTTTTTCTTTTTCTCTTTCGTTTTCCTCTTTTTCTTTTTCTTCTTTTTCTATTTCTTTTTCAATTTTATCACAACTTGTAGATGTTACAAAAGAATCAAAAATATAAGGGTTTGTTTCAAGGATCGAGGAAATATTCTCATAGATATCATGATCGATTCTTCGTGAAAGATTCTTCAGGCGTGACATCTTTGAAGCGTTCAAAGAGTAGCTCGTACTTTCTCGTTCATTATGTCGAAGAGCCTCGAACTTATAGCTTTCTTCTCGTTGTCTCGGAGGCCTTGTTGAGTAGGAGTCTCGATAATAGTCTTCGAAAGTGGGTCTTCGAGATAGTCGCGACTCCGTTTCTCGACTTGGTGTAGTGTGCTTCCGTCGAGCTTTTTCCTCTACTTGGTCTAAACGCTTTTGTATTGGACTTAGCTTTCTTTCGAGCATTCAGTCCATTTTGTTCACCAAGTATTGGAAGTCATCGGTGGAGAATTCGCCTTGAGACATGTTTATTTACTGTAAAGAAAATAAATGTTAAAAGAACAAATAGAAAGTTGAACACCTTACCAAAAATTCTCACAAGTCACTCCACTTGTGTTTCACTCATTTTATGGATTTTTCTCTAATGAGTACACTCGTGCCTTTTACCACTCAACCTCACTCTCACAAATTCGTACTTTGTTTCGAAAGACTTATTTGCTGCTTGAGGGTCGGCTTCAAAGTGGTTACAAGGTTTAAATGATTTACAGTTATAGGGGAGGCTGAAAAAGAAAAAAAAAATTTGGTATGAGTGTGGTGTTGGAAACAAAATAATGGTAGAAAGATCAGGGTAGAAAGATGAAAATGAAGCAACTTGCCAAAAACTTTCACTATCCTCTTTTTTTATTATATTCGTATCTTTTTTTTCAATTTTCGTATTTTCTCTTTCTTTTTTAAACTCAAATACACTATATACTGATTATAAGAAAAATTAAATTATAACTTTGAACTTTTTTTCGAATTTTTTTTTATTTTTTTAACTTACAAACTAACTTACGGCTTCACGCTCTTCGTCAAAACTCCTCATTTTGTAGCTCTTATACCAGATGATAGGGTCCACCTCAGGATGAGTCGAGTCGTATGCAAATTGCCCAATCGTCTACGAGGAGAAAAATGTGTCTTAGGAAAATAATAGAAAATATAGTTAAATAGGTGGAAGCTATTGAATGAACTTGTTTAGAAAAGAGAATTAAGTTAGGAATGGAGGTTTGAAAAATGATAGAAACAATTTAGTAGATGGAAGGATAGGTTCGGTGTAGGTAGGATGAAGAACGATGGATATTCGGTTGGTTCGATTTAGAAAGAAATAGTAAAGGTAGAAAAGGATAGTAGGATAATAAAATGGGAATGGAAAATAGAACTTAAACGAGAAACGATTTAACACTAATAAGTGTCACCCCGGTTTTTATAATGTTTAAGGTGGAAGATGGAAATTGATGATGGACCATGACTCGTTATCTAGAAAGATAAGAACTGATGGTATAATAGAATGGAAGAGTACAATTGACACCACAAGCAAGCTTGATAAGTCAGAATCGAAACTCGTACGAGAATGAAGAGGAGATAAAACTCACTCGATGAACAAAAGTTCATATATTTTAATCAAAGTTCAACAACCTTTTTACAATGATAAACAAAAAATATTTATAGTAATAATCTAGGTAGTCGAATGGCCAACTTAGGAACTTAATAGCTAAGTAAAATTAGTCTAGAATGAGCCTAGAAAATTCCAGAATTAAAACACTAAATTGCTGGAGCTAAATTTAGCTGAATTGTAGCTCAAGGGATGGTTTCTAGAAGAGTAAATGTACTTGGAGGAATGGCAGCAACTAGGTTCAACCAATTGAGCTTAAATGAGCTCATTAAAATGCATCTCTTGGCTGAAAAGTGACCAGCAATAAAGGAGGACGTGAACAGCCTTGAAAGTGTGAAAAGTCAGCTTCTAGATGACAAATTCAGCTGCTATGGGATGTCAAGAGTTAGCTTAATGGAGAAGGAAATCAGCTGAATGCATTTGGACAGTAAGGAAGCTGAAAGAGCATGTCCAGATTCGGCCAAGCTTGGAATGAGTTGCAACCTTTTGTTAAAGAGTTACCAGCATTAAAACATAACTTGGAATAGCTTCCATGTGTTTAATTCAACCTTTAAAGCTCCCTTGACCTTTGCAATACACGAACAGCCCCTGGAAGTCAAATGAGCTGCTGATTTGTTTTAATTCAGCTGAAAAAAGACTCCTTTAAATGTTAGCCATGCATTTGGACATCCAAGGAGTGTACCTGCACCAAATAATTAAAAGAATTAAGTTCTTCCCCTTAGACATATTAAATTCGGTAGCGATAACTCAAAAAACCTGCTCATTAATTTTGATTTTAGCTTCTAATTAAATTTTCTTAAATTAAAACATATTAATTAGCTGTAGGACTCAAGACAACTTAATTAGCCTAAAAATAACTTGAATGGCTGTATGAAAAACATATTAATTGAGCTGAAGACAAATTAAATAGTTCAAAACATATTTAATACTTAACTGAATTATTTAATTAACTTAAACTAAATTAACTAAATTTTATTCCAGCAATTAAATAATTAAAATGAGCTAAGAATAAGCTAATAACGAGCTCAATGAACTGATTCGAGCTCGTGTGAGTTGACTTGAGCTCGAGTGAGCTAAACCGAGTTCAGAACAGCTTGCATTAAGGTGCAAAGCTCCTCTAAAACTTTGACCCAAGTCACTCCATCTTTAACGAGCTAAACTTTGGTCCAAAATGGAGTCAACAAGGCCGAAACAGCTTCTTGGTATTGTTTGGCTCGGGCTCGAGTTGCTGGACATTTAGAGAGCTCAAGAGGACCAAAATTTGATTCTTGAGTTGCCCAGGGTGTACTCGTATCACACAACTACTCTCAGGCAAAGAAAGTATGATACAATCCACCTCGGGGTGAGTTGAGTCGTATGTGAAGTTGCCGATCGTCTACGAGAAGGTTTCGTTCGACAAGTTTGAAGATGGTACTTTTGGGTAAAATGGTGCGGAAGCTATTGAAAAGGGGTTTCAAAGATAGGTCAAAGGATATGAATTTTATATAGGTTCGGTTAAAGTAAATAAAGATGGAGATTGGTATGGAAGGGGATTAACAACAATGGATGATAAATGAAAGGAGGGTTCGGCTATGATGAAGTGAAAGGAAGGAAAGAAAAAAAGTTTGGTAGATAATGGATATAGAATAAAATGAACTCAAAAGCAAGTAAGAACCAATACTAAAAAATATTGACCCGAATACCTATAGGCTTTCAAGGTGGAAGATGGGAGTAGTGAAACCTCGACCCACTACTTAGAAAAGTAGGAACCTTGGTATGAAGGTGAACGCCACACTATATAATAGTGATAAGTTCAGATAGAAGAAAACGGGTTGACGCCACTAGAGACTAGATAAGCCAACGAGTCTTCAACAAAATATGAGAGAAAACAATCTCACAAATTTCATATAAGTTCAATAATGTTTTCAAACTAAGCAAAAAGATCAAAAGCTCCTTTACAAAGGCTGATTTCACCTATTTATAGTGCTAAATTAGGCTAGCCGAATGGTCACAAACATTCAACTTAATGTGCCAATTAAAAGCTGAAATTTAACTCAAGTCTTTTCACATTCTTGAGACAAATAACTCCATCCTTGAATTGTCTTTAATTCAGCTGAATGAATGAATTTAAGTGCTTGAAAAATGACTCTTGAGTTAGCCCTTGGTCAGCCGAAATGACACCATCTACTTAATCAGCTTCTTAATGATGTTTGAATGCTTGAAATAACCCTTGAAATGGCAAAAACGGCTGGTAGTGGAAAGGTTGCTACCAAAATTAATTTGGATGATTAAATGCTCCTTAAACCTCCTTTAAATGATGTATAAAACATCCCTTGTAACAACCACTTCATTTGTAACCAAAAATGACTTAAAAAGTCACTTTATTTAATGTGTAACAGCCCTTGTAATGTAATGGTTATGACTTTAAAAGACTCTTGCAATAAATACATTAAAATGAGCTTATTAAACACATGTAAACACTTATTAAACATTACACACATTAATACTTAACTTAGGTAAATGAACTATGCATCAATTACTCCAGCAACTAGTTAATTAAAGATACATCATTAAATAAAACTTAACTCATGCATCAATAAATAATCCTAGGAACTAGATTAATTAATGAAGCAACAATAAAATTAAATTCATTAAAAGAACTCAATTAATTAAACTAAGTTGAGTTGAATTAATGACCAGTAACTCATTTATTAACTAAGATGCTTAAATGCAATTATTTAAAATGCAAACTAAATGAACAAATGAGTTACTTAATGCATGACTTAATTAAATGCAGAACACATAATGCATGTCATAATTAAAATATGTAGATCAATAATGCATGACATTAACTAAAGATGCATTTAATTAAACAAGACATAATTAAAGACTAAAGTATTGAGTTGATTTAAGCTCAAATGAGTTGAATTTGAACTGGACGAAGCTCGTGGAACTGGAAACAAGCTGGGATCAGCTTGCCAGCAATGCAATGCTTGACTCGGAATACTTGTCCAAAGAAGTTCGTGGGGCGTGCTCGCATCAGAAAGTGAAGTTGGCGACGATCGAGTTTTCCGACTATGCAATGATTTGGTGGGACCAACTTACAATAAGCTGAAGGTGAAACGGTAAGCGTCCTATCCAAACATGGGTCGAAATGAAAGCTGTCATGTGACGACGATTCATTCCATCCTATGATCACCGGGAGTTGTTTAAAAAACTCCAAAATCTCACGCAAGGAAAAAGAAGCGTGGAAGATTACTTCAAAGAAATAGAAGTGGCTATGATCCGTGCAGACGTGCAAGAGGACCGCGAGGCCACCATGGCGCAGTTTTTGGCCGGATTGAACCGAGACATAGCAAATGTCGTCGAGTTGCAACATTATGTCAAGATCGTCGATATGGTACACATGGCGATCAAAGTGGAGAAACAACTCAAGAAGAAAAGAGCTGTTCATGGTTACTCCACTTCAAACGAGCCTAAATGGAACCAAAGCCCAAACAAGAACACTTCTGTTAAACCAACGAAGGAACCCACAATTCCCGCGAAGTCTAACAAGTCCGTGGCCAAAACCAATAAAGGTAAGGCCCCTAAAACTGTTCAATCGTGATCCTGAGACATTATGATGGGAGACAGCCCGGGGTTAGTCGAGTCGTTCACTTATGTGCCCGATCGTCTACAAGGAGTGGTTTGAAAACTCAGAAAGATATTGCTTGAAGAGTTGGAATGCGGAAGCTTTTGATAGGTTTTATACTTATATTTAATTAAGTTAGGAATGGAGGTTTTATATGAGATGGGTTTAATTTTTAGAAGTCGGAAGAAGAAAGGTTTGGGTTTAGATTAGATAAAGAAAGAAAGATGTTTGGTGTTCGATTTAGTCGGATGGAAGAAGGATGGATGAAAGATGGATAATGGATGTTTCGGTTTAAGAACGAATAAAAGAAAGATAGTTGGATGGAAATGGAGAATAGGACTTAAATCGAGAGTCGATTCAACACTATAAAGAGTGTCACCCCGGTTCTATTTGGTTTAAGGTGGATTAATAGAAATGTCGGGAAATGGTTGAACGCCACACCGTGAGGTGATAAGTTTAGAAACGGGTTCGGAGATGCCACAAGCTTACTTGATAAGTCAACCGAAAACTCGTACGAATAAGTAGAGGAGTAATCTCACTCTTGTGAACAAAGTTCATAAAATTCAAATTGGCAAAAGTTTTTTTACAACTGAAATTGGCTAAGTATTTATAGCCAACAAAAGGGCTAGCCGAATGGACACTAAATGACTTAATGGCTAAGCTAAATTTGACTAGAATTAACTAGAAAATTCTAGAAATAATTCCTTAATGAGCTGCTGCTAGATTTGGCTGAATGAGGAGTCAAAGGGGCATCTTCATGGCTAAGCAAATGTATTTGGAGAAGATGAATGCACAAGCAACCCAATGGACATGTCCAGGTTCAGCCTAGGCTTGAATGAGCTTCATAATTGCTATCTTTTGATGAAAAATAATCAGCATTAAAAGGGATAGCTGAGCAGCCATTTTGAGTGTGAACAGCCGGCCATGAAGAGTCCATAAGGTGTGAACATGCTGAACCGAATAGTCTCCAATGTGGACAGCAATGTGAAAAGAATTTTGGAAGCTTGATGGCTGGAAGTTTCTTAGCCGAATGGGTGCTTGGGGAAGCCAAAAGTGACCAGCAATTAATTGTAGAATCAGCTGCACATACATTGCTTCATGCGTCCAATGTACCAGCCACATACATTGCACCTAGGTGCATGAATCTTCCTTTAAATGCTCCAAGAATATTCGGCTGTACCTACATGCACAAGAAACACATTAATTCCTTTAAATTCAGTTGAATAAAATTAAAGACACATCTAGACACATTAATGGACTCTTAGATAATATTTAGACAAATTAAAAACTAGCTCCTTAGGACACACTTAATATTCGGCTGGAACAAAACTCATTAAAACTTGCTGTAAAAATTAAGACAAATTAAATGTAGTTTAGACATCATAATTTCGGTACTAATTAAAGCTTTGAGACACATTAACTTGCTGTAGTAAAATTAAACAAATTAAAAGTTCAATTTATTTAACCATTAAAAACTAAAGAAACTTAATTAATTCAGCTTAATGAGCTGGAACGAGCTCGAATGAGCTACTCCGGGCTAAGTTCAACATGCAACAAAGTGCATGGAGTGCTCATGAGTTGGACCCGAGCTGGTTCTACACCCGTAGTTGAGGTTTCAGCCCATAATCGCTTTGCTAGGGCTACTACACTTCTTGTAGTCGTTTGAACCTAGCTCGAGTCATGGGTCCTTCGGGCATCACGAGAGCTTCAGAGCTTGATTCTTGGGTTGGCCCGGGCTGGATTACATCATCCCCCCTCTTCAGAGCGACTTGTCCTCAAGTCGAAATCTACATCAAAAGGAGACAAGTCAGAGACGTTAAAAGTCACACTTATATTATATTCTCCCGGTAAGTCAAGTTTAAAAGAATTCTCGTTTATGTGTTTAAGAACTTGAAAGGGACCGTCTCCTCGAGGTAATAGTTTCGACCTCCGTTGGGCAGGGAAACGCAATCCCCAGGTTCGTACACAACCTTCTTTCGTCCTTTATTTGCTTGTCGAATGTAGGATTCAGTTTTTGCCTCTATGTTAGCTCTCACCTTTCAATGTAGTTCCTTCACGAAGTCAGCCTTTTTCCTAGCATCAATATGAACTAACTCATTATTAGGCAATGGTAATAAATCTAAAGGCATTAAAGGATTAAAACCGTAAACCACTTCAAAAGGTGAATGTTTTGTAGCTGAGTGAACGGTTCGATTATAGGCAAATTCAACGTGGGGAAAACATTCTTCCCACATTTTAATATTCTTTTGGATTAAAGTACGTAGCAAAATAGAAAGAACGCGATTGGCCACTTCTGTTTGCCCGTTTGTTTGAGGATGGCAAGTGGTTGAGAATAGAAGCTTCATGCCTAATTTTCCCCACAACAACCTCCAAAAGTGGCTTAAAAATTTAGCGCCTCGATCCGACACGATGGTACGTGAAATCCCATGTAATCTAACAACTTCCCTAAAAAACAAGTTAGAAATATGAACAACATCGTCAGTCTTATTACAAGCAATAAAATGCGACATCTTAGAAAAATGATCAACAACAACAAAGATGGAGTCTTTTCCCATTTTTGTTCTAGGTAATCCAAGGATAAAATCCATGGATATGTCAGTCCACGGAGTCTCGAGAATTGGAAGTGGAGTATAAAGCCCGTGGGGTTGAATCCTAGACTTCGCTCGTTTACACGTCAGACAATGCTCACAAATTTACTCCACGTCTTGCCTCATCTGCGGCCAATAAAAATGCTCGTTAAGCGTAGCAAGTGTCTTGGTAACTCCGAAATGCCCCATAAGGCCTCCGCTATGGGCTTCATGGACAAGAACGTCTCTAACGGAACTTCAGGGAACACAAAGTTTGCCTTCCTTAAATAGAAATCCGTCATGCCTATAAAAATTCTCAAACGCATTTTTATCATAGACAGAGTAAATCTCATCAAAATCAGGGTCATTAACGTACAAATCCTTTAGAAAAACAAAGCCTAACAATTTCAATTCTAGTGTAGATAATAACGCGTACCTTCTCGAAAGAGCATCGACAACAATATTGTCTTTACCTTTTTTGTATTTGATGATGTAAGGAAATGACTCGAGATACTTGACCCACTTGGCGTGTCTTTTTTCAATTTTGTTGGCCCTTAATATGCTTTAGCGCCTTGTGTTCGGAGTGAACCACAAACTCCTTGGGCCAAAGATAATGTTGCCATGTCTTGAGGGCCCGTATTAGTGCATACATTTCTTTATCATACACCGGGTAGTTGAGCGGGGCTCCGTTAAGTTTTTTGCTAAAATACGTGATAGGACGTTCGTCTTGCGTCAACATGGCTCCTATGCCAACTCCAGATGCGTCACACTCAAGTTTAAAGGTCTTGGAGAAATCGGGCAATGCAAGCAGTGGCACATGAGTAAGACACGCTTTGATTTCGTTGAAGGACTTCTCTTGTTCTTTGTTCCATCAGAAAACACAATCCTTCTTAATCACACTAGTCAAGGGCGCGGCAATAGTGCTGAAGTTAGGCACGAACCACCTGTAGAAGCTTGCCAAAACCATGGAAGCTTCGGACTTGGCTAATAGTCTTAGGCCTAGGCCAATCTTGTATCGCCTTTATCTTTTCTTGGTCCACTTCTAACCCGTGGGCGCTTACTACAAAACCAAGAAAGATAACTTTGTCAGAACAGAATGTACATTTGTTTAAATTAGCATAAAGAATTTCCTTACGCAAAGTTTCCAAGACGGATTTTAGATGTTCCACGTGATCTTCCAATGTCTTGCTATAAATTAAAATATCATCAAAGTAAACTGATACGATCCGCCTCGGGGTGAGTCGAGTCGTATGTGAGTTGCCCAATCGTCTACAAGGAGGAAACAAGTCTTCTGAAAATAATCAGAAAAATATGGATGAGTTTGCGGAAGCTTTAGGTGAATTTGTTTAGAAGGTGGGATTAAGTTAGGAATGGAGGTGTTTAAATGAAAGAGTTGATTTGGATAATTAAAAGGATAGGTTCGGTTTAAGATGAAGGGAAAGAAGATGGAATTCAGTTTAAGGTTGAACAAACAATGATAGGCTGATGGTAATGGAATTGGATAGATGGATAAGTGATGGTTTAGATAAATGATAGGTGATAGTTGATGGGAATGGATGAAAGAACTTAAACAAAGAATCGATTCAACACTAATAAAGTGTCACCCCGGGTTCTATATTTGTTTAAGGTGGAAAAATGATAGTCGATGATGGACCAAGACCCGTTATCTATAAAGATAGGAACCTATGGTATAAGTTGATGGAAGAGAACGATTGACGCCACAAGAAAGAAAACTTGATAAGTCGAAATCGAAACTCGTACGAAAGATAGAGAGGAGAATAATCTCACTCAATGAACAAAAGTTCATAAAATACATTCAAAGTTAAAAAGTCTACTTTTTACAAACTAATAATAGGTATATATAGTGCTTACATGTGGTTAGCTGAAGAGACAAATGAATTCAACTTTAATATGCATTTAAATGGCTAAAATAAAATCTAAAAACTCTTGAATTCCTCCAGCCAAATAACAACAACTTTATGACTCCTAATGAGCTGATTAAATGAATTTGAATGCTTAAAAAGTGTCCCTTGAGTTCTTCCATGATCAACTGAAAAGTCACCAGCCAAATGAAAAGTCTCAACTTTTGGAATTCTAGCCATGTAACTCCCATCTTCAATGTGATTAATTCTTCAATTAAATTGCTTGTCAATGTCCTTTGAGTTCTCCATGATCAATCAAAAAGTCACCAGCCAAATGATGGAGAAATGATTGCTTGTAGTAAATACCATGAAGCAAACGTTATAGAAGTTGAAGACAAAGAGGATGCTGAATTTAAAGAACCATAATGTTCTTCTTTATTTAATGGTAATAATGGATGTAAGATGAAAAGTCACCTGCAATTATCACATGTAACCGACAAATTAATGCAATTATTAAACTTAAAATAAATTAACAACTAACTTAATTAAATAAACTAACACTTAAACATCATTTATTCTAGCAACTAGCTTAATTAAATAAACTAACACTTAAACATCATTTATTCCAGCAACTAGCTTAATTAAATAAAGCATCATTAAATGAACTTAACTCATGCATCAATAAATTAACCTAGTAACTAAATTAATTAAAGAAACAACTATTAAATTAAATTCATTAAAAGAACTCAATTAATTAAACTAAGTTGAGTTGAATTAATGACCAGCAACCATTTATTGAACTAAGATGCTTAAATGCAAGTATTTAAAATGCAAACTAAATGCAAAGCTGAAAATTAAATAAAGAGTTCAATTTAGTTGGATCGGTTCAAAGAGCTGGAATCAACTTCATTTTGCACTTTGGCCCCTCAAACTTAGGCCACTCTCGATGGCATCGGATGGAGTCGAACCATGATGCGACCAGGATCGCATCATACCCCCCTCTTGAAAGCGATTCGTCCTCGAATCGAGCAGATGGTTCTCTCGAACGGAATTCCTTTTGCTCAGCTTTCCTCGATCAAACGGGGAGGATAGTAATCGAGACACCTGGAAAGAATAGTCGTGAATTAACAAGTATTGCTTCAAACAAATTTGCAATCCACGCATAAACACAGCAACACAAGTATGACGCATGTGGAAGGATAAGATCAACTTATCATACAAAAGAAATAATGCCTTATCAAATTTGTGGAACAAAATTGAACAATCTCTAAGGCATTCATACGATGTAAATGGATTCCATAAGTTAAAATCATCAAGCGAATAATGATTCAGATGATAAACATAAACATCACAAACAGGTATTCCAAATGTTTCACATGGCTCACTACTTCGTACAACAATATCATGCAACGATCGATATATGGACCCTTTCATACAAGATTTATCAAAATGATCAAACATAAGAATCCTTTCTTCAATCCAAAAGATAGGTAGATCACAAACAGGCAAAATAAAATGATTAAGCATTTCATGATCTAAATGTTTTACGTCAACGAAGTCAGCAACATGTGTTCTATCAACATCCAAAATAGATAGATCATTAAGCAAACAAATTGGAACAGTTAAGCATATCACGATCTAATTGTTTTGCAAAAGGCAGTTCATCAATACAATGCTTGTCATCATCCGAAAAAACAAAAATGTATCAACAATTTCAGTAGACTTACCTTGATGCACGAAAAGACAAAGATCTTGCTTACCTTGGTCGAGCAATACAAACCTTCTCTTCGTAGGCATGTAGTATAGTCGAAGCTTTGCATTCGATTCAACCCTTTTTGGATGGAATGTGCAATACACCCACAAAGTTTGTTTAAAGAGCGAATAAAAATTGAAAACAAAGTGAAAAAATTTCGCAACCTTACTCAAAAACCTCGTATCAAAAAGATAGAAATTATACGAACATAATTGATGTTGCTTAACTTTCCAACAAGATGAATCAAAACAAATTCCTGGTTTAAAAACTTGATTTTGATTATTGGAGACAAGATGTACCAACGGTCTTGATAAATCAAACTTATTAAACCAATAAGCTTTATGCATATTGAAGATCGAGCAATCAAAACTCTTGACATGTTTTAAAACCGATTTGCAAAAACTCAAAGATTCCGCATTAGCAATGAACAAATCTCGTAATACGCACAATCAAACAAGTTGGGATTAAAAGAAAATTCATCATCATACCTTGCATCACAATGAATGTTATTAGACAAACTCGTCTTACCATCATTTAAAATATCACAATGAATCGAGGGATGGCAAATGACGGTATTATCCACGTTTTCACACTCATTAGAAAAATTTGATGGAGTTGAAATCGTTTTAAAACACTTACCTTCCTTACCTTCCGGCGTAGGCGGTTCAATTTCACTTTCAACCTTACTTTTTTTAATCAAACAAAAACGTCGCTTGTCGGGAAGGTATTGAAGTTGGAAGTCTTCGTGCGATTTGTCGGGAACCTAAAAAATAGAATCAGAAGAAGAACAAACTTCAAACGAGTTAGTTAAATCAACTCTTTATTTTTCCCGTTCTTCTTGTTCTCTTGTTTCTTTTTCAACATCTTTTTCTATCTCAATTTCTTTCTCAATCTCAATTTTCTTTTCAATTTTCTTTTCTTCATTTTCTTTTTCTCTCACGATCTCTTTTTCTTTTTCTTCTTTTCTTTCTTTTTCTTTTTCATTTTCTTCTTTTTCAATATCTTTTTCTTCACTCTCGTTTTTCTTTTCTTTTTCACTTTCTATTTCTTTTTCATTTTGATTACAACAAGAGGAAGATACAATAGAATCGAAAAGAGAAGGATTTGACTCAAAGAAGGAAGTCATTTTCTCATAGAAATCATTTGCTATCCTTTGTGAAAGGTTTTTCGATCGTGACTTCTTTGAATCATATGATGAATAACTCATGCTTTCGTGTTCATCACCGAAGTTGGCTTCAAACTCAACATATGCTTGGCTTCGCCTTGAGTTCCTCGTCGAATAAGAATCACAATGTGAACCACTTCGAGAACAATCTTTCGTGGATGAATTCTTCGACGTATATGAACCACGTTCACTTCTTTGCAAAGGTTTCTCCATAGATAGATATGTTGAAGCTTTTGAAGAAGAAATCATACCTTCGCGATGGTCACCTTGAAAGGTCTCAAATTCGCGGTTTGACTCATACCATCTTGAACTTCTATATGAACCATAATCTCGATCGAATTCTCTTCTTGAATAATCTTCGAAAGGGTGTCTTCGAGACAACCTTGACTCTGTTCTTCGACTTGAAGAAAGTCGTTCTTGTTGGTCTCGTTCCTCGATTCGATCCAACCGCTTATGTAACTTGTCAAACTTGGCATTCATGACTTTTTACATCCCGTTCAACAAGTATTGATAATCAGATTCTGTCAACGCTTCTTGATTCATGTTTATTTTCTGAAAAGAAAGGTTGTTAGAAAGAATAAAACAAAAAATTAAATCCTCACCACAAAATTCTCACAAGTCACTCGCAAAGAAAAATCGATCACACTCGTGTTTCACTCGAATATGGCTTTTTCTCTAATGTAGCACTCGTGCCTTTTACCGCTCTTTCTCGCTCTCGCAACTTCGTAATTCATTTCGAAAGACTTATTGCGGCTTGAGGGTCGGCTTCAAAATTGGTTAACAAAGGTTTGACGTTGGGTTTTGGGTAGACTAAAAGAAAGAAAAGGCAAATGGAGTAAGGGTGGGTGGCGTTGGGTGAAAAGAGAAAATACCAAATGATGGTAGAAATTTTTTTTTTGAAGATCGGGGTAGGTAGATGAGACTACAGTGGTAGCTTTGAGGTCGGAAACATGGTAGAAGAAATGAAACACAACTTGCAATCTTTTCAAAAAAAATTTCCACAAACTTTTTTTTTTCACTCGTATTTTTTTCTTTTTTTTTAATTAATTTTTTTCGAATTTTTTTCACCAAATGCAAAATATGAGTACAAAAGAAATGAAATACAACTTTTTTTTGATTTTTTTTGATTTTTTTTTACAAACCTATTACCGGCTTCTCGTTCATCGTCGAAACTCCTTGTTTTATGACTCCTAATGAGCTGATTAAATGAATTTGAATGCTTAAAAAGTGTCCCTTGAGTTCTTCCATGATCAACTGAAAAGTCACCAGCCAAATGAAAAGTCTCAACTTTTGGAATTCTAGCCATGTAACTCCCATCTTCAATGTGATTAATTCTTCAATTAAATTACTTGTCAATGTCCTTTGAGTTCTCCATGATCAATCAAAAAGTCACCAGCCAAATGATGGAGAAATGATTGCTTGTAGTAAATACCATGAAGCAAACGTTATAGAAGTTGAAGACAAAGAGGCTGCCAAATTTAAAGAACCATAATGTTCTTCTTACTTTAATAGTAATAATGGATGTAAGATGAAAAGTCACCTGCAATTATCACATGTAACCGACAAATTAATGCAATTATTAAACTTAAAATAAATTAACAACTAACTTAATTAAATAAACTAACACTTAAACATCATTTATTCCAGCAACTAGCTTAATTAAATAAACTAACACTTAAACATTATTTATTCCAGCAACTAGCTTAATTAAATAAAGCATCATTAAATGAACTTAACACATGCATCAATAAATTAACCTAGTAACTAAATTAATTAAAGAAACAACTATTAAATTAAATTCATTAAAAGAACTCAATTAATTAAACTAAGTTGAGTTGAATTAATGACCAGCAACCATTTATTGAACTAAGATGCTTAAATGCAAGTATTTAAAATGCAAACTAAATACAAAGTTGAAAATTAAATAAAGAGTTCAATTTAGTTGGATCGGTTCAAAGAGCTGGAATCAGCTTCATTTTGCACTTTGGCCCCTCAAACTTAGGCCACTCTCGATGGCATCGGATGGAGTCGAACCATGATGCGACCAGGATCGCATCATAAACGATGTAAAACTTATCGATGTATGGTCTTAACACATGATTCATAAGTCTCATAAAAGTACTTGGTGCGTTGGTTAAGCCGAATGGCATGACCAACCACTCATACAAACCGTGCTTTGTTTTGAAGGCGGTTTTCCACTCGTCGCCCTCTCGCATTCGGATTTGGTGGTAGCCACTTTTCAAATCATTCTTGGAGAATAGCTTGGCTCCACTTAACTCGTCTAACATGTCATCGAGCCTAGGAATTGGGTGCTGATACTTGATTGTGATTTTATTCATAGCTCGACAGTCGACGCACATTCGCCATGTGCAATCTTTCTTGGGCACCAAGAGAACGGGAACCGCACAAGGACTTAAACTCTCTCGAATGAAACCCTTTTGTATCAATTCATTGACTTGTCGTTGTAGTTCCTTGGTTTCTTCGGGATTCGTCTGATATGCAGGTTGGTTCGGGATAATGGCTCTGGGCATGAAATTGATTTGATGCTCGATTCTGCGAAGGGGCGGTAATCCGCTGGGCGTTTCTTCCAGAAAAAACATCTCAAAAATCCTGCAAAAGAACCAAAATAGAAGGGGGAAGTTCCTTAGGAAACTCGTTAGAATTTAGAAGCGTTTCCTTGTACATGAGTACAAGGACAGTTTGTCTTGCCAATAGTGCTTTCTGAATCTCACTTTCTTTTGCAATCAAACTTTTTTTTCCACTCCCTTTTTCTTCTTTTTTTCTTTTTCTTTTTCTATTTTTATTTTCTTTTTCTCACTTTTCTTTTCTTTTTCGTTTTCTTTTTTCTCTTTTACATTGATTTTCTTTTCTTTTTCCTTTGAGAGTCTTATAGACGCTTTCAACCTTGTTTGATCTTCATGTACTTGCTTCGGTGTCATAGGAGCTAAGGTGATTTCCCTTCCCAAGTATCGAAACATGTACCTATTGGTGTAGCCATCGTGGATAACTTTTCAGTCGTATTGCCACGGCCTACCGAGCAATAGGTGTCCCGCGTGCATGGGCACAACATCGCAAAGTATCTCATCTTCGTACTTTCCAATTGAGAAGATCACTCGAACCTGCTGGGTTACCTTAATCTCGCCACCATCGTTGAGCCATTGAAGCTTATAGGGGCTCGGATGTGGGGTGGTTGACAGACCAAGTCGTTCGACCATCAGGGTGCTTGCCACGTTGGTGCAACTGCTGATACGATCCTGAGTTGCGGAGGAATTCTGGGTCATATTTGTGCCCGATCGTTAAATCGATGAAGTATCATTATATTCGGAGTTGCTAGAAGTTTGGGCTATTTGTAGGCAAAGTAAAGGGTGCTAATGGTTCAAAAGAAGGTTATGAGTCAAATGAAATTGGCTCGATTCAGTAACAAGGGAAATAAGGCAATTAATCAGGTAAGGTTGGATAGGTGAACTTAAGGACAAGTTCGAACCAATACTAAGTAGTATTGACCCGAGACTTATAAGTCACTTAAAGTTGCTAGAATTGGTTGGTAAAACTTTAACCCACTATCTATATTGAGATAGGAATCGAAAGTATGTCGGGTGAATGCCACACTCGTTGTCGAGCGATAAGTTCGAAGAAATAAACAAGGTTGACGCTACTAGAGAACTAGATAAGCCAACTCGAGTTTAAAACAAAACTTGAGAGTGAATAACTCATAAAGTAACAGAATTTCATTCAAGGTTTTCAAAAGTCCCCTCCAAATGGCTAGTTACACTTATTTATAAGGATAGAAAAACTAGCTGAAAAGTCACATCTTAATGTGCTAATTAAAACTGAATTAAAACTCAAGACTCTTGATATTCTTGTAATCAATTTACTCCATGCTTGAATTCACTTTAATTCAGCTTGATTGATCATCCTTAAATGCTTAAAATGTCTCTTGAGTTTTCCCTTGGCTAGCTGAAGAGACACCAACAACTAAATGGTGTTTTGAATGCTTGTTTTCATCTTTTAATGAGCCAAAAAATGCTGGTAGGTGAAGAGGTTGCTGCCGAATTTAAGAGGAGTTAAAATGCTCCTTAAAACTCCTTAATTGATGTATTAAACATCCCTTGTAACAGCCACTTCATTTGTAACCAAAAATCAACTAAAAAGTCACTTCAATTAATTTGTAACAGCCTTGAAATGTAACGGTTGTGAGCTGAAGAGACACCTGCAATAAACACAATAAAATGAACTTATTAAACACAATTTAAACACTAATTAAACTCAAACACATTAAACACTTGACTTCAATAAATGAACTAAAAGTAAAGACATCAATTAATGCAGCAACTAGTTTAATTAAATAAGCAGAATTAAATAAACTTAAACTCATGCTCCATTAAATTATCCTAGTAACTAGATTAATTAAATAAGCATCTTATTAAATAAAGTTCAATAAAAACACTTATTAATTAAACTAAGATGAGTTGAATAAATGTCCAACAACTCATTTATTAAACTAAGATGTTTAAATGCATGGTTTGAAATGCAAACTAAATGAACAAATGCAAGACTTAATTTAATGATGCAAACTTAAACTAACATGGGAGTTACATACTGCATGTCATTATTTATGATGTATACTTAACTAGCATGGAAGTTACATAATGCATAACTTTATTAAATGCAGAACACACAAAGTGCAAATCTAAAATTAAAAAAATATGCAAACTTATTAATTTAAATAAAATTATATTAAATTAAAAAGTCCTTAAAACATTAGCCCAATAATCAATCAGGCCTATGAGATGTTTCATCTTGCACTTGGGCCCCTCAAGTTTAGGCCATTCTCGTTGTCGGCGGGTTGTGTCGAAACATGATGCGACTGGGTTCGCATCAGCTGCCACCATTGATGATTAAACTACAAACTTTTCTAGTTACTTGGCATCGGGAATGAAAGATATTCTCCCATTGTTGTTCATCCTTCGAGCCTTGGATGCTGAGACTCCTTTTGACTACGAGCAACTTGCTTTCTCGTACGGCCAAGGACTCCCTCGTGGCAGATTGCTTCGGCTTCATTTCCGCTCATACTTCGATCCATACTTGAGAAATGAAAGAAATTTATTTCTACCTCACCATAAAGTCTCACAAGTGCACTCACAAAGAAAATCACTCACACTCGTGTTTCACTCGAATATGGCTTTTTCTTTAATGAATACACTCGTGCCTTTTACCACTCGTCTCACTCTCACAAATTCGTACTTCATTTTTAGAAAACTTATTGCAGCTTGAGGGTCAGTTTCAAAGTGGTTACAAAGGTTAATGTTTGGGTGAATCGGGTAGGCTAAAAACAAAGGAAAGGCAAATGTGATACGCTCCCGGTCTCGAGGAGAAAACGAGATGTATACTTGGAGTTCGATCGTAAACCAGAGAATCGAAGAAAGAAAGAAATTTTGGTGAAGTTAGGATAAGTTGTAAGAATTGGGTTGACAAGATGAGTTGGATTCGGTATTAGCTTGGATAGTTTCGGATTAGGATATGTTTCGAAGTTATGAAAGAATGAATGGCTCGGGTTTCGGTTTAGGACTTTAGGGAACAAGTAAGAACCAATACCGAGAAAGGTATCGACCCGGTTACTTATACGTTCCTAGAGGCTTCGGTTTTAGTTGTTTAACAGACCTCGACCCACTATCGATGTACGATAGGAACCTTGGTATCGAAAATTGAACGAAGGATGGTTGACACCACTAGACTCCTAGATAAGCCAACAGATCCTAAGAACAAAATAGGAGAATTTGCTCTCGCAAATTCAGCATAATAACGATATAAAATTTGGCAAAAGTCCCTTTACAAAATAAAATAGCCAACTATTTATAGTTGCTTGAGCTAAACGAATGGTCATCTTCTAGCCTTAATGACTAAGCAAAATTAATACTAGCATTAACTTGTAAATTCTAAATAGGAAAACTCTTCAAGTTCCAGGTCCACATTGGCTGAATGGAAGCTCAAGAGGCAACTTTAAAATCATCAATGGTGCAGCCGAATCATCAAAGAAAAGAAATAATTGAGTGACTCTTCAATATTCAACCAAGCATGCATGAATGCCCTTAAATTCCTCCTTAAATTCCAGCTTTAATGGCGGACTTTTCAGCTCCAATTGCTTGTTGATGGTTGACCTTCTTGCATTAACCGGTGAACTGAATAGGCACCTTGGGAAGTTGAAGCGGTAGCTATAAAAGACTATTGAACTAACCAAAACATCATCTTAAATGAAAGTAATTGCTGCTGCCCATTAATCTCCTTGTGCCGTCCCTTTATATGCACCTACAAGCAAATTAAATTCATTAACTTAGCTAATTAATTCCAGTAATTAAAGAACACATTAAGACATTAAATTGAGCTGAAACAAATTAAATCTAAGCTATTTAATGACTAATAAAAATCGGTGAAGCTTAGGACAAACATTAAATACTAGTTTTAGCTAAACCACTTTAATTTCCAAGTAAATATGCTAGACTTAAAAGCAACTTAAAACCTTATTTAATAACAGCAAATTAATTAAAGGAAATTAAATTTATCCAAATTTATTTTAAATAAAATTCCAACTAATTTATTTAGCTTAAGACCGAATGACCAAATTGAACTTAATCGAAACTTAGCACGAGCTAGAACCGAGCTCATAGGTTGTGGGTTGAACTTGTAGAACATTGCAAAAATGCTCCAACGTTGGTCTCTCCACTCGTCCAAGTAAATTAGTTTTATTATCTTTCCACACTTGCTGGACCAAAACTCCGATGGCGTCTTTAAATAGCTTAGATCGAGCTCTAGTGATAGGACCACGAGGTAGCACCAATGGATCATGACTCGAGCTTGACTTAACATGGAACGTGCTCGCATCACAAATGGGGTATGTGTGGAGTTGGAATGAAAGGAAAGGTTCCAAATGATGGTGAATAGCAAAGTGGATGATCGGGGTTGAAAAATGAGAATAATGACTTCAAAATTCAGAAATTGAGGAGAAGAATCGAGAACTAACAAAAACACAAAACTTCACTATTTTTTTATATTTTCGTATTTTTTTTACTTCAAATACACAAAATTAAATACAAAAGAACACTTTGAATACAATTTGAAACTTTTTTTTTAATTTCAATTTTTTTTAAATCTTCACGAACCTATTTCGGCTTCTCGATCGTCATCGGAGCTCCTCGTTTTCTAGCTCTAATACCAAATGATGGGAGACGGCCTGGGGTTAGTCGAGTCATTTACTTATGTGCTCGATCGTCTACGAGGAGTGGTTTGAAAACTCGGAAAGATATTGCTTGAAGAGTTAGAATGCGAAAGCTTTTGATAGGTTTTATACTTATATTTAATTAAGTTAGGGATGGAGGTTTTATATGAGATGGGTTTAATTTTTAGAAGTCAGAAGAAGAAAGGTTTGGGTTTAGATTAGATAAAGAAAGAAAGATGTTTGGTGTTCGATTTAGTCGGATGGAAGAAGGATGGATGAAAGATGGATAATGGATGTTTCGGTTTAAGAACGAATAAAAGAAAGATAGTTGGATGGAAATGGAGAATAGGACTTAAATTGAGAATCAATTCAACACTATAAAGAGTGTCACCCCAGTTCTATTCGGTTTAAGGTGGATTGATGGAAATGTCGGGAAATGGTTGAACGCCACACCGTGAGGTGATAAGTTCAGAAACGGGTTCGGAGATGCCACAAGCTTACTTGATAAGTCAACCGAAAACTCGTACGAATAAGTAGAGGAGTAATCTCACTCTTGTGAACAAAGTTCATAAAATTCAAATTGGCAGAAGTTTTTTTACAACTGAAATCGGCTAAGTATTTATAGCCAACAAAAGGGCTAGTCGAATGGACACTAAATGACTTAATGGCTAAGCTAAATTTGACTAGAATTAACTAGAAAATTCTGGAAATAATTCCTTAATGAATTTCTTTGCTAGATTCAATTTGAATGAGGAGTCAAAGGGGCAGCTTCATGGCTAAGCAAATGTATTTGGAGAAGATGAATGCACAAGCAACCCAATGGATATGTCCAGGTTTGGCGTAGGCTTGAATGAGCTTCATAATTACTATCTTTTGATGAAAAATAATCAGCACTAAAAGGGATAGCTGAGCAGCCATTTTGAGTGTGAACAGCCGGCCATGAAGAGTCCATAAGGTGTGAACATGCTGAACCGAATAGTCTCCAATGTGGACAGCAATGTGAAAAGAATTTTGGAAGCTTGACGGTTGGAAGTTTCTTAGCTGAATGGGTGCTTGGGGAAGCCAAAAGTGACCAGCAATTAATTGTAGAATCAGCTGCACATACATTGCTTCATGCATCCAATGTACCAGCCACATACATTTCCAAGAACATTCGGCTGTACCTACATGCATAAGAAACACATTAATTCCTTTAAATTTAGCTGAATAAAATTAAAGACACATCTAGACACATTAATGGACTCTTAGATAATATTTAGACAAATTAAAAACTAGCTCCTTAGGACACACTTAATATTCGCTTGGAACTAAAAACTCATTAAAACTTGCTGTAAAAATTAAGACAAATTAAATGGAGTTTAGACATCATAATTTTGGTACTAATTAAAGCTTTGAGACACATTAACTTGTTGTAGTAAAATTAAACAAATTAAAAGTTCAATTTATCTAACCATTAAAAACTAAAGCAACTTAATCAATTCAGCTCAATGAGCTGGAACGAGCTCGAATGAGCTACTCCGGGCTAAGTTCAACATGCAACAAAGTGCATGGAGTGCTCATGAGTTGGACCCGAGCTGGTTCTTCACCCGTAGTTGAGGTTTCAGCCCATAATCGCTTTGCTAGGGCTGCTACAACTTCTTGTAGTTGTTTGAACCTAGCTCGAGTCATGGGTCCTTCGAGCACCACGAGAGCTTCAGAGCTTGATTCTTGGGTTGGCCCGGGCTAGATTACATCACATTAAGTGTTTCAAGTGCCAAGGCCGAGGGCATATCGCAAGCCAATGCCCAAATCGTAACACGATAATTGAACTACCCAATGGTGAAATAGAGTCGGAGGATGGAGTTGACAAAAACAAAGACGAAGTCGAGCATCCATCTGAAAATGACGAAGAAGTTGAGTTCGCGGTTGATGGCGAATGCTTGTGGTCAAATGAAGTCTCAACGCGCAAAGTTCGGTAAGTGAGCCACAACGAGAAAATCTTTTCCATACTCATTGTCATGTTTTGGGAAAAGTGTGTAGTGTGGTAATCGATGGCAGGAGTTGTACTAATGTTGCAAGCACTCTCATGATCGAGAAGTTATCTTTGCCAACGCTTAAGCACCCGAGCCCCTACTAATTGCATTTGCTCAATGAAGGTGTCGAACTCAAGGTGACCAAGCAAGCCAAGATTCCCTTTTCAATTGGCAACTACAATGACGAAGTTTTGTGCGACGTCGTTCCTATGCATGCGGGCCATTTGTTGCTAGGAAGTGTAACACCCCAAACCCGGTCTATGCGTTAAGACCAGATTTGACATGTCACACGAAATGAACATACGTAAAGTCTTTTTAAAGATTTAAAGAAAACGGGTTTTTTAAAAAAACTTTTTGACATGGAGTTTATTGAAAACCGAGGTTGATTGGTAAATCTAATAATTTAAGACGTAAGGATTTATAAATTGAAAACTTAGAAAATTTTATTTAATATTCTGAGAAATTTAAAAAAAAGAGTTCGAAAGAAATTTTGAAAACAAAGATTTTAAAAGAATTGTTCTGAGAAAATTTACGAGTTAAAAATATTTAAGAATGAAACCTTTTTTGCACGTATATTTGAGGAAAACATTTATTTCTATTTTGAAGGAAATTAATTCCGCTTAAGTATTTAAATCATAGTTATAAAATCCATCCACAAGTAAAACATCCATAAAAATTTAACCAGAGGCCTTATTACAACATAACTTAAATAGCAAATAATAAAAAGTACTTAAAGAAATCCAAAATTTAAATAACCCATTATTCGTAGTATGGCCTCCACCGAGTTGTCCATGACTCAAGTCTCAAATCACTTGATCATTACCGAGAAGAGTAAGGAAAAAGCGGGGTGAGTTACTTAGAACTCAAAGTGTGTAAACCACTTACCATCGCCCATGGGCCAAAATCCAATTTAGCACTTATTGGGCCAAAGCCCAATACAAATATAACATAATAACATGTATAAAATGAATGTAATATGCAATTCCCAAACCAAACCTAATTTCCATCCGCTACACACCACCCGTACCAACCAGCACACCTGTGGGGAGCTTTAGTCACCCACCCCGCCAACACACCAAAATAGGCATTAAGCCGTTTATCAATTTGTGGACAAGCCACCAGATTTACAGAGTTTACATGGCATTTGCCATTTTTCAGATTTGTGGCAGAGCCACTAGAATTTTGTAGCAAAGCTACCAGAACTTCTCTTCGTCAATATCCCATCCCATGCAAATCATGTATATAATATGCATATTCATTCACAACAATCCATTCATATAATTATTATGAACAATATGGCCCATTATAAAAATTTCCACAATCTGGCCCATATCACCTTTTTGGCCTATATACCAAATATCACATTTGGCCCATATATCAAATATCACATTTGGCCCATTAAGGGTAATCTCGTAATTTTTACAGTCTTAATACCGATTTCATAGTCTTTACCATTTTAGTAATAATTATGCCATTTTACCCGATGTCACTAACATGCGATTTAATCAAACGATTAACACGATATAATTATCTAACCCATGGAATACGGTGTGAGATTACACACCTGATTACGGTAAGCACTACACTTTCCTGATCGTTGACACCCTCGGAATCGCGAATAACTATGATTTGTCAGTTTTCCCCGGTTGACGGTCCACAACCTGTTGGAAAATCCCAAATAGCTAATGGCTCAGAACTGCGAACAACCTCGAATAGTTGATTCTCATCGGATGAGGGTCCACAACCCGGTGGAAAATCCTGGATTGCTGAAACAGCCCTTCATTTGAATCTAGAGGGGATCGCGAATCCGCTCCTTTTCTGATCACTA
This sequence comes from Gossypium sturtianum, assembly GCA_025698515.1. Lineage (NCBI taxonomy): Eukaryota > Viridiplantae > Streptophyta > Magnoliopsida > Malvales > Malvaceae > Gossypium > Gossypium sturtianum. The sequence continues at coordinate 95,077,925 of CM046949.1, forward strand.
TTCACCACTCCTTTTGATTCGATCTTGTTTGCCTCCATTGACAATTAAATATTAGTCCAAACTAATATTTCGTAATTAAAAACGATTGGTCTTATGAGCGAAGTCACCTTACCACAAAATCCTTACGTTCACAGGATGAAAATCGAATGATAGGGTCCCTAAGATAAAAATCGGTTAATCACCCTATCTTTAATAAGTAATATGGAATCCTTGAAAGAAATCCTTACCTTAGATTTTTGGACCGAATCCTAATGATAACACGATGACTTCAGACACTCCAAGTTTCGGCCTTCCACTAAATTTCTATGATAAAGAAAAAGAGATTCGAATAAGATATGGTATGATGATGGTCTCGATCCAAAAAGGCCATCCCACAACAAAGTATAGATTCGGCACAATGGATAAGGTGAAATAAAAATACCAAAATGTTGAAACTAGCCACTTACCGATTGATCAAAGTGAGAGTAGAAAAAGAAATGATTGAGAAGGAGATATGTGTGTGGTAGAAGATTCGGCTATGGTGAAAAATTAGAGAGGATGATGCTTAATGACATTCGGCCTAGTGAATATTAAGGAGGGAATGATGTTTGAGAGATTTTTGCAAGAAGAAAAAGAAGAAGAAAGGTATAAGAAAATAAGGTGTTTAGGTTTCGGTTCTTTTCAAGAATGGAAGATGAACAAAGAAGAAACTTTGAGACTAGTGTGCATTCAGCAAAGAAGAAAAGAAGAGAAAAGAAAAATGGCCCTTCAAGGTTATGTGGTTTCGGCACCAAGAGGAAAAAGGTTTGAGAGAATAAGCAATTAAGACCGAAATGGTCAAAAAAGAAATGGCCAAAAAGAAAGCAAATGTTTACCTATTGCTCAAGGTACATTTGGCTAGGGAGAGGAAATTAGAGAGAAAATTGTAGAAAAGAAAAGCTATTGACAACACCAAAAGCCAAAATGAAAAAGTGACCAACTAGCACCTAAACCTTACCAAAAGCCAACAAAAATTCGGCCACCCCCCTAGCCCCTAAAACCGTCCAAGTACATGGCCAAATGGTCAAAGTTTGGCCACCCCAAACTTTCCAAAACATTTTCCTTGCTATAAGCCTTGTGTTCCCCCTACATACCTTTTCCATTTGATTCCCTTCCTTAAGTTAAAACTTGCCTTTTCTCTTAACCACCTTACCATAAAAATAAAAGTCCAACTTACCATATGTACTTGGCTTGACCGACACTATGAAGAAGGAAAGCATAAAAATAAAATTCATGCACACCAAGGGATTCGAACTCCTTCCCTCAAGGAACACACATGGCGCCATATCCCCTTTACTAATTGTTCAATTATGCTAACTTTCTACCACCTAAATACCTTAAGCTTTAAGGTCACTTATTCCATTTCCTTAAAGTACTAAATACCAAAAAAATATTCCAAATCCAAAATTAATTCCGAGCCTTCTCAGGACTAAATAAACACACACATTGGATAATTAAACTAGCTGAGTACCAAAATAATGTAACATATAAAAACTCAAAATTTTTAGGATGTTACAATTCTACCCCCTAAAAAAAAATTTTGTCCTCGAAATTTACCTGGTTAAAAGAGGTGAGGGTATTGCTGTCGAATTGCGTCCTCAGGCTCCCACGTAGCTTCCTCTGCTCCGTGATTTTGCCATAGAACCTTAACCAACGGTACTGACTTCTTTCTTAGCACCTTAACATCTCGATCTAAGATTTTCACTGGTTCTTCCTCGAACGACAAGTCAGGCCTTAACTCAACTTCCTGTAACATCTTGGAAAGGGCCTATGCATTTTTGGTTTAGTTCTACGAAGTGACATGTTTTAGGTACTAAGAATAAATTTTGAATATTTTTGGAAACCCGGAAATGAATGAAAATGAGTTAGAAATGAACATTTTTGGAAACCTGGAAATGTAAGGAAATGATTTGGAAATGATTCAAAAAATGGAAAGTGAACATTTCTAGAAACTTGGAAATGTAAGGAAATGTCAAGTTTACAGAGCCGAACGAAAATTTTTGGAAACTTAGAAATGACGAGTTTTAAGGTTTAAAAGGGGAAATTAAGGCAAGGTGGCCTTAAAAGAAAAAGTTTGTGAAAATTTGACACACAAACAGGCTTGGAAAAGTGGTCTGAAGATGCCACTTAGGGCCTATGGAAATGGCGCCATATGCAAGAGGAATGGGCCTAAGTTCGAGTCACATGGGAAGCAAATAAAAGAAATTTTATTTTGCTACAAGGAGCAGAGAGGTGGACGGCACATGGCTATAAATTAGGAGCTTTTATTCTTTTATAAATAGTGGATAAATAAGGGATTTATTTATCATTATTTTCAAGAGATAATTGTTGGATTAAATTCTTTTAATTTGAATAAAGAGATAAAGAGATAAAGAGGAAAATAAGGGAGAAGTGATGGCCAAGTAAGGGACTTTGAGTTTAATAATTTCGGCTAAGTAAGGATAGTTGCTGAATTATCTTAAGTGATAATTAAAGGATAAAGTTATCAGATAGAGGAGTGGTGGCCAAGTAAGGGACTCCTTAGATGATAATTTCGGCTATAAAAGGAAGGAAGGAGGGCTACTCATTAATTTGTGCTTCCTCCTTTCTCTACCGAATTCTTAGTGCTCTCTTCTCTTCTTTTCTTTCTTTTCTTTTGTCAAGTCAAGATTAAGTAATTGTTGGAACCTAGCCGAATATTTTCCTCTCCATTAGAAGCCATAGCCGAATCCTCCATCTTTATTCTTCCTTCTCTTTTCTTTTTAATCCCTCCAAAAGCCGAAAGTTGTGAGATCATCATCTAGCCAAAGCCGAATCTCTGAAGGTTGAAGTGAAGGTGCAATCGATTTCTTCAAGTAAGGGTAAGATCTCATTCGGTTTCATCCTTTTTTCTTAAGATTTGCCAAAATCTAGGACTAACCCCATTAATATCTTGTTGCCAAAACTTTGAAGAGATCTTTCGGGATTTACTAAGTGTCGACTACAAGGAAGGAGAAGTTCTTTTCCCGAAGGTACACCATAGGCCACGTGTTCCCTAGTTATTCGGTGAGTTTCGGGATTTAAAATCCACAAGGTAAGTTTAAGTATACTAATCCTACTAGGATTTGGATTTATGGCCGAATGGCTTTTTATTAAAATAGTAGGTGATTAATCAAATGTAGGGATTAAGGATCCAAGCATTAGATCAAGCTTTTCGGGATCTCAAGGAAATTTTAAGCGAATCAGTGTGTACCCCACACTAACTTTTAATAAGATTGATGGTAATATGTAAAATATGCATGTTTATAAGAACGTGGCTAAGGTACCATAATATGGTACAAAGTACTCAGGTACGTTTCCTACTCCTATTAGGATTACGAAATATGTTATATTTAACATGTGAAATTTATAAGAATGAGAATTTAAGTATGATATGCATGATATGAATAATATGGGTCATTCGGGATATATGAAAAAGGGGAAGTGAATGTGATGACTACGGTCTCACTATCCGAATGTGGTGACTTTGGTCACATTATCCGAATGTGGTAACCGGTTACATTATCTCGAATGTGGTGTCTCATGACACAATTATTTGGTGGCTATGCCACAAATTTTATATGGGCGATGAGCACGTCGATCGCAATGATGCGCGCCTTCGATGGAGTGTAGCGGATGGAGGGTTGACTTAGTAGTCCCCACGGTGTGACTGCGGCAGCACGGGGGTGTGTAGCGGATGGACAACTAGGTTTGGGTTTGGGAATGCATCATAACTCTGTATTCTATGTTTTGAATGTGTAATATGTGATATGCCCTGATTCTATTATGATTTAGTGTCGTGTACACATTGAGTCTGTTTGACTCACCCCGTTGGGAACATTTTTTGTGTGACGAACAAGTGATGGACCGGGACGAGCAGAACTTGTGGTGGCCATGCTCAACATGAAGTTTATATTTTTGAGGACTCTTGAATTTATTTTAGTACTTTGAATTATTTTGGGAATTTTTGATGTAATAAGGCCATAAGGCCATAGTTGAATTACTTTACACTTATTTTTATTTATTATGATTATGAATTTTATCTATTAAAATTTAATTAAAATTTCTTTTAAACTAAACCCTAAATATTTTATCACTTAAGATAAAAGGGATTTCAATATAAAACGAACCTGTTTTCAACACAAGCCCAACCCAAAACAATATTTTTCTTAAAATCACACAAGTTTTCCTAAGAACAAAAGAATTTTGAACCGGTTTACTTGAGGAACATACCAAATCTGGTCAAAGCTCGTGGGCCGGGTTTGGGGTGTTTCACTTCCTCTACCGATACTATGTGAGACGGATCCGATCGGTAACTCCTTAACATTGAAACGTGAAATACACTATGTATTTTACTCAACTCCGGAGGTAACTCAAGCTGATAAGCCACTGGTCCTACCCGCTTCAACACACGATACGGTCCGATGAACCTAGGGCTCAACTTGCCCTTCCTTCCAAATCTGAAGATCTTCTTCCAAGGTGAGACCTTTAGAAAGACCTGATCTCCCACCGCAAACTCAATATCCTTACGCTTCAGATCCGCATATGATTTCTGTCTATCTGAAGCTTCCTTTAACCTTGTCCGAATTACTTTTACCTTTTCCTCCGTCTCTGATATCAATTCAGGACCCAATAACTGTCGTTCCCCCAATTCAGTCCAACAAGTAGGAGTACGACACCTACGACCATACAATGCCTCGTAGGGTGCCATCTGGATGCTGGATTGATAGCTATTGTTATACGCAAACTCCGCCAACGGTAGAAAATCCTCCCAACTACCTCTGAAGTCAATCACACAACCCCTTAACATGTCTTCCAAAATCTGAATTACTCTTTCCGACTGACCATCTGATTAAGGATAAAAAGCCGTGCTGAAATATAACTTTATTCCCAAAGCTTCATGCAAAGCTTTCCAAAACCGCGATGTAAACCTAGGGTCCCTGTATGAAATAATAGACACTAGTACCCCATGTAACCTCAGGATCTCCGCTACATACAACTTGGCCAACTTCTAAAGTGAGAAATCCGTACGAACAGGTAGAAAATGGGCAGTCTTCGTCAATCGATCCACTATTACCTGCATGAATCTTTCTTAGTAGGCGATAAGGGTAACCCACTAACAAAGTCCATCGTTATCCGTTCCCATTTCCATAATGGAATCTTCACTGGTTGTAGCAATCCCGACGGCAATTGATGTTCTGCCTTCACTTGTTGATAAGTCAAGCACTTACCCACGAAATCAGTAACCTCCCACTTCAACCTTGGCCACCAATACTATTCACGGAGGTCTCGATACATCTTATTTCCCCCGGGGTGCATAGCATAGGGGCTACTATGCGCCTCTCATAGAATCATTAGTCTCAAATCTGAATCCTTGGGCATACAAATTCTTCCACGAAAACACAGTACTCCATCGTTATTCAATCCAAAATCCCCTATTACACCACTTTCAACTTGTTAAATTAAGGGACCCAACTTTTCGTCTGATAACTACTTCTCCTTGATCTGTTCTAACCACATAGGCTTCACCTGAAGTTCCGCTAGCAAACTGCCATCTTCATACAAACTAAGATGAGCAAACATTGCTCTCAACTCCGATATCACCTTACGACTCAACGCGTCTGCCACCACATTAGCCTTTCCAGGATGATACTCAATTGAGAAGTCATAATCCTTCAATAGCTCTATCCATCTCCACTGTCTTAAGTTTAACTCCTTTTGGGTAAGGAGGTACTTCAGACTTTTATGATCCGTATAAATGATCGACTTCTCATCGTACAGGTAGTGCCTCCAAATCTTCAATGCAAAAACCACCGCAGCCAACTCCAAATCATGAGTAGGATAATTGACTTCGTGTGGCCTTAACTGACGAGATGCATAAGCCACCACTTTACCACCTTGCATCAACACACATCCCAAGCCCGTGTGTGACGCATCGCAGTAAATAATAAACTCTTTTCCAGCCTCAGGTTGAATCAATACGGGTGCTTCCATTAGAATCTTCTTTAATTTCTCAAAACTCTCTTGTTGCTGATCTGACCACACAAATGGTACTCCCTTGCGCAATAGTTTAGTTAGAGGTGCTGTAATCAACGAAAACCCCTCAATGAAACGCCTGTAGTAACCAGCCAACCCTAGGAAACTCTGAATTTCAGCCACTGACTTTAGTGGTTTCTAATCCAACACAGTCTCTACTTTCCGGGGATTAACTCTGATTCCTTCGGCCGACACAACATGTCCTAAGAAAGTCACTTCCTTCAGCCAAAATTCACACTTACATGAACTTGGCATAAAGTTACTTTTCCGCAATATTTGCAATACTATCATGAGATGTGAATCATGCTCTTCTTCATTCTTGAATATACCAAGATGTCATCTATGAACACCACCACAAACCGGTCTAAATAGGGTTGGAAGACCTTGGTTCATCATGTCCATAAATGCGGTTGGTGAATTGGTCAACCCAAAGCAGCATCACCAAGAACTCGTAGTATCCATAACGAGTTGAAACAGCTGTCTTATAAATATCCGCCTCCTTGACCTTAAGCTGGTGATAACCCGATCTCAAATCTATTTTGGAGAAAAGCGAAGCTCCTCGTAATTGATCGAACAGGTCATCGATTCTCAGAAATGGATACCTATTCTTGATCGTCAACTTATTCAACTGCCTATAATCGATGCACATACGCATTGACCCATCCTTCTTCTTGACAAACAAGATCGATGCTCCCCACAGTGACACACTCGGTCGAATGAATCCTCGATCCAATAACTCCTGAATTTGAGCCTTAAGCTCCGCTAACTCCTTCTGCGTTATCCTAAAAGGAGCAATGGACACCAGAGCCGTTCCAGGTAAAAGCTCAATGCCAAACTCTACTTCCCAGTCTGGAGGTAAACCCGAAAGTTCCTCGAGAAAGACATCCGAAAACTATTTCACCGTTCTAACACCTTCCACTGATAATTCCTTGACATCCAAAGCACAAATGAAGGCTAGGAATGCTCCATACCCTTTTCGCACCAACTTTTCTGCTTTTAAAGCAGATATCACATTTGCTAAATAGTTTCTTCGTTTGCCCATCATCACCACTTCCTTATCTTCCAAAGTCCTTATCGACATCCGCTTTTCAGCACAATCCAAGTGCGCACGGTGCTTCACCAACTAGTCCATGCCCAAAATAAGGTCGAACTCTCTTAAAGATAGTTCCATCAAATCCGCCAAAAATATTTCTCTTTAAATTTCTAAGGGCACGTCTCTAAACAATTTATCCACTATCACAGACTGTCCTAAAGGACTAATTATCATCATCTTTCTATCAGTAATCTCAGAACTAATGTTCAAATTTCCAGATATAGCACTAGCAACATACGAATGGGTAGATCCGATATCTATCAAAGTTGTAACAGGTACATCAGAGATGAAGAACGTACCAGTTATCACATCAGGTGCATCGCCGTCCTGTCAGTGTCTGACCGCATAAACTAACCCTGGCTGCCTCACCTTCGCGTTACCCCTGAAGCCATTACCTCTACCCGTGCGCCTTGACCTCGACCTGTGCCATTACCATCTCAACCTGGTCCACAGCCCCTCGGTGGCTATTGAGCGCCTCTAGCTAGCTATGTATCAGGGTTACGAGCTTCTTGAGTCAGAGCAGTCCGTCGAGGACAATTCTTAAGCTGATGATCCTTAGAACCACATTTGAAATACCCACCGGTTCTCTTCCAGCATTCACCAGGGTGTCGTCTTCCACAGTCAGCACATGATTGAATCTGATTGGTAGAAACAGGTGCTCTAGCTTGAGCTGGCTCATCATTCCTGGGCCTCTTTTGGAACCTTTTAGCGGAACCCGAGTACTTAAAGTCCCTCTTGCCTCTGCCTCTGTCTCTTTCTCAGTTCTGACGCTCGGAATTCTTAGCCTCTTCAGCTATTTTGGCTTTCTCCACAAGCGTGGCGAAAATCCTTTCTTGTTGTGGGGCTATCAGTACCCGCAACTCATCATTCAACCCGTCCTCAAAATGCACACAGCGTTCATGGTCAGTTGGCACTATAGTCCGAGCATAACGACTCAAACATAGAAATTCTACTTCATAAGCGGCCACCATCTTATTTCCTTAAACCAGATTAAGGAATTCCTTCCTTCGGGCATCCACATAGCTTGCCCCGACATACTTTCCTTGGAATGCAGTTTTGAAGAAATCCCAAGTAACACGATCGGCCTGGGTGCCCTCCCGAACAGTAAGCCACCATTGATACGCCTTATCTCTCAACAAGGACACAGCTCCTCTCAGTTTCTGCTCGGTGGTGCACTCCAGGTCGTCCATGATCCGCTCCACAGCCTCAAGCCAATACTCCGCGACATTTGGGGCTACTCCCGAATACCCCTAAAAGTCTCAGCACCATTTGATCTCGAAGTCGCTCCGATATTGACCCACGAGCCTCGGCCCCGATCTAGCCCAAAGAACCCTTTCCAAGACTCGTAACATTGCTTGGGACAGAGCAATGTCTTCTCTCATACGGTCATGTGATCCATTATCTGACACAGGTGACGCCGGTGCGTCCATTTCCAGTATATGTCCCGATGCCTCCGATACAACTCTAGCACCTTGGCCTCTACCACGGCCACGTCTACCACGTCCACGTCCTCTAGCGCTCATATTGACTATTTCATTTTAATCTGATTACAAGTTTTATGAATCAGTATACTATTTCAGTGTTTATTAACGATATTTTATGAGATATAAGAGGTAGAGTTGTTCTCGCAAATACATCCTATAGTCTCAATCTTTATAGTTTCCACACCTAAAACTAAAAGTTCTAGAGTGTTCCTATAGTCATATCACAATAATAAGAATTATTCAATTCACTTACTTGACTTGGTGCCGGATACTCGTGGTGCCATACTACCTTTAAAACCATAAGTTCTATAATTCAAAATAGTTTTGAACCATAAATGTTTTTGAACCCAAATTACAGCCGAGTTTTGAACCGGGCTCTGATACCATAAAATGTAACACCCCAAACCCGGTCTATGCATTAAGACAAGATTTGACATGTCACACGAAATGAACATACGTAAAGTCTTTTTAAAGATTTAAAGAAAATGGGTTTTTTAAAAAAAACTTTTTGACATGGAGTTTATTGAAAACCGAGGTTGATTGGTAAATCTAATAATTTAAGACGTAAGGATTTATAAATTGAAAACTTAGAAAAAATTATTTAATATTTCGAGAAATTTAAAAAAAAAAGAGTTTGAAAGAAATTTTGAAAACAAAGATTTTAAAAGAATTGTTACAGAAAATTTCCGAGTCAAAAATATTTAAGAATGAAACCTTTTTCGCACGTATATTTGAGGAAAACATTTATTTCTATTTTGAAGGAAATTAATTTCGCTTAAGTATTTAAATCATAGTTACAAAATCCATCCACAAGTAAAACATCCATAAAAATTTAACCAGAGGCCTTATTACAACATAACTTAAATAGCAAATAATAAAAAGTACTTAAAGAAATCCAAAATTTAAATAACCCATTATTCGTAGTATGGCCTCCACCGAGTTGTCCACAGCTCAAGTCTCCAAATCATCGATCATTACACGAGAAGAGTAAGGAAAAGCGGGTGAGTTACTTAGAACTCAGTGTGTAAACCACTTACCATCGTCCACTGGGCCAAAATCCAATTTAGCACTTATTGGGCCAAAGCCCAATACAAATATAACATAATAACATGTATAAAATGAATGTAATATGCAATTCCCAAACCAAACCTAATTTCCATCCGCTACACACCACCCGTACCAACCAAAGACACCCGTGGGGAGCTTTAGTCACCCACCCCGCCTAACACACCAAAATAGGCATTAAGCCGTTGATCAATTTGTGGACAAGCCACCAGATTTACAGAGTTTACATGGCATTTGCCATTTTTGATTTGTGGCAGAGCCACTGTAATTTTGTAGCAAAGCTACCGAACTTCTTCGTCAATATCCCATCCCATGCAAATCATGTATATAATATGCATATTCATTCACAACAATCCATTCATATAATTATTATGAACAATATGGCCCATTATAAAAATTTCCACAATCTGGCCCATATCACCTTTTTGGCCCATATACCAAATATCACATTTGGCCCATATATCAAATATCACATTTGGCCCATATTTCAAATATCACATTTGGCCCATTAAGGGTAATCTCGTAATTTTTACAGTCTTAATACCGATTTCATAGTCTTTACCATTTTAGTAATAATTATGCCATTTTACCCGATGTCACTAACATGCAATTTAATCAAACGATTAACACGATATAATTATCTAACCCATGGAATACGGTGTGAGATTACACACCTGATTACGGTAAGCACTACACTTTCCTGATCGTTGACACCCTCAGAATCACGAATAACTATGATTTGTCAGTTTTCCCCTGTTGACGGTCCACAACCCGTTGGAAAATCCCGAATAGCTAATGGCTCAGAACTGCGAACAACCTCGAATAGTTGATTCTCACCGGATGAGGGTCCACAACCCGGTGGAAAATCCCGGATTGCTGAAATAGCCCTTCGTTTGAATCTAGAGGGGATCGCGAATCTGCTCCTTTTCTGATCACTATTCACCACTCCTTTTGATTCGATCTTGTTTGCCTCCATTGACAATTAAATATTAGTCCAAACTAATATTTCGTAATTAAAAATGATTGGTCTTATGAGTGAAGTCGGCTTACCACAAAATCCTTACATTCACAGGATGAAAATCGAACGATAGGGTCCCTAAGATAAAAATCGGTTAATCACCCTATCTTTAATAAGTAATATGGAATCCTTGAAAGAAATCCTTACCTTAGATTTTTGGACCGAATCCTAATGATAACACGATGACTTCGGACACTCCAAGTTTCGGCCTTCCACTAAATTTCTATGATAGAGAAAAAGAGATTCGAATAAGATATGGTATGATGATGGTCTCGATCCAAAAAGGCCATCCCACAACAAAGTATAGATTCGGCACAATGGATAAGGTGAAATAAAAATACCAAAATGTTGAAACTAGCCACTTACCGATTGATCAAAGTGAGAGTAGAAAAATAAATGATTGAGAAAGAGATATGTGTGTGGTAGAAGATTCGGCTATGGTGAAAAATTGGAGAGGATGATGCTTAATGACATTCGGCCATAGTGAATATTAAGGAGGGAATGATGTTTGAGAGATTTTTGCAAGAAGAAAAAGAAGAAGAAAGGTATAAGAAAATAAGGTGTTTAGGTTTCGGTTCTTTTCAAGAATGGAAGATGAACAAAGAAGAAACTTTGAGACTAGTGTGCATTCGGCAAAGAAGAAAAGAAGAGAAAAGAAAAACGGCCCTTCAAGGTTATGTGGTTTCGGCACCAAGAGGGAAAAGGTTTGGGAGAATAAGCAATTAAGACCGAAATGGTCAAAAATGAAATGGCCAAAAAGAAAGCAAATGTTTACCTATTGCTCAAGGTACATTTGGCTAGGGAGAGGAAATTAGAGAGAAAATTGTAGAAAAGAAAAGCTATTGACAACACCAAAAGCCAAAATGAAAAAGTGACCAACTAGCACCTAAACCTTACCAAAAGCCAACAAAAATTCGGCCACCCCTAGCCCCTAAAACCGTCTAAGTACATGGCCAAATGGTCAAAGTTTGGCCACCCCAAACTTTCCAAAACATTTTCCTTGTTATAAGCCTTGTGTTCCCCCTACATACCTTTTCCATTTGATTCCCTTCCTTAAGTTAAAACTTGCCTTTTCTCTTAGCCACCTTACCATAAAAATAAAAGTCCAACTTACCATATGTACTAGGCTTGACCGACACTATGAGGAAGGAAAGCATAAAAATAAAATTCATGCACACCAAGGGATTTGAACTCCTTCCCTCAAGGAACACACATGGCGCCATATCCCCTTTACTAATTGCTCAATTATGCTAACTTTCTACCACCTAAATACCTTAAGCTTTAAGGTCACTTATTCCATTTCCTTAAACTACTAAATACCAAAAAATTATTCCAAATCCAAAATAAATCTCGAGCCTTCTCAGGACTAAATAAACACACACATTGGATAATTAAACTAGCTGAGTACCAAAATAATGTAACATATAAAAACTCAAATTTTTAGGATGTTACAGGAAGACCGTGGCAGTTTGACCGTCGAGTCAAACACGATGGGTTCGCAAATTAGTATTCTTTCAAGCATAACGGCAAGAACATCGTTTTGGCACCATTATTACTGTAACAAGTAATGGAAGATCAGCAACGCCTAAGATAATCCATGGAAACTTTGAAAGAAAAACTTGTAAACTCAAAAGAAAAGAAAGATGAAATATCAAGTGGAAACGATTTGCGAATTGAAGAAAATGAAAGTGAAAAAAAAGTGAAGAAAAAAGAAAAGAAAAAGAAAGTGAAAGAAAATGAGAGAAGAAGAAGAGTGTTTTGCTTAACCATTGTCTATTTGTTTCTTCTTCTTTTCAGGTTGTTGGTCCTAAGGAGCTACGATTGAAATATCTCCCTAAAGAAAGAAGGTTTGTCATGCGAGAAGAACACGGTTTGAAATCTGAAAACTCAATGCTGAATCTTTCTAACTTTAAGGAAATCGGTAAAGATGATGAATTTGTGGAACAAGTGAACAAACATTGGCCATTGTTACATTTTAACATGCAAAACTTGAACCGAATTTGTAACTTTGATTGTCTTGGCCGAATCGAACTTGTTCTATCTAATTACTTGAGTAATTCTTTGCTGAATTTTGGTTGTATGACGTTTGATTACTTGAAGACGTGTGTTCGAACGAGATTTGCAATATGTGTTTGCCCAAAGTACTTTGAATCAGTTCCTATGGTTCTATTTATGGAGAATTTGGCAAATCGATCTGGAAAGGTAAGTTTTCAATCAAACTTAACCGTAGTGTTTTCTACGTCCGATGTTAATTCGAAAATGGTAAGGCCGTCAATTTCCTATTTCGTTGATAAACTTTTGCACCTTGATGATAACTGATCGTTCCCTAGTCTTATGTTGATTTCATTTTATATATATGAAAACGAGTCTCATTTGTTTGATCAAATTGATTTTATTACGAGGAAATACTCCCTATTGAACCAGCGATTCGACTTGAGAACAAGTCACTTTGAAGAGGGGGGATGATGTCATCCAACCCGGGGCCACCAATGTTTCGCGAACCGATGATCTTGCGATGCTCAAAAAATCAAAGTCCCAAGTTTGGATCAAAGGAAACAAGTACCGTGGAGCTGTTGTGTACTTTGGTGCACGTTAAACTTAGCTCGGATTAGCTCCCTCGAGCTCGTTCCAACTCATTGAGCTGTTTAGTTAATTTACTTAATTTTTAATGCATAAATAAATTTAACTTTTTTAATTTAATTATTTTATTTCAGCAAGTTAATGTGTCTTGGTGATTTAATTAGTGTCGAAATTAAGATGTCCAAACTTAATTTAATTTGTCTCATTTTACTATTGATTTTTAATATGTCTTGTTCGTAGCCGATTATTAAATATGTCTTAGATAGCTTGTGTTTAATTTGTCTAAATATTAATTAAGTGTCCATTAAAGTGTCCTAGTTGTGTCCTTAATTTTATTCAGCTGAATTAAGATGATTTAATGAGTTTTTCTTATGCATGTAGGTGCAGCCGAATTTAACAAGGCCAATTAAAGGAGATTCATGCACCTAGGTGCAATGTATGTGGCTGGTACATGGATTGGTTGGAACATTGTATTAGGCTGCTACCTTTTGGCATTTCAAAGCACCCATTCGGCCAACAAGTACCAGAAATTAAACAACTTCTTGATTGGCCGATTGCCTCCCCAATTCACCATAAAGGGCGTTCACAGTAGCTGCCATTTTTAAAGACTATTCGTGATGCAAGCACGCCCCGCGAACTTCTTTGGACAAGTATTCCGAGTCGAGCACTGCATTGCTGGCAAGCTGATCCCAGCTCCACGAGCTTCTTCCAGTTCAAATTTAGCTCATTTGAGCTTGAATCAACACAATACTTTAGTCTTTAATTATGTCTTGTTTAATTAAATGCATCTTTAGTTAATGTCATGCATTATTGATCTACATATTTTAATTATGACATGCATTATGTGTTCTGTATTTAATTAAGTCATGCATTAAGTAACTCATTAGTTCATTTAGTCTGCATTTTAAATAATTGCATTTAAGCATCTTAGTTAATAAATGAGTTACTGGTCATTAATTCAACTCAACTTAGTTTAATTAATTGAGTTCTTTTAATGAATTTAATTTTATTGTTGCTTCATTAATTAATTGTAATATCCTGGATTATGGCTTATGCATTAATACTAAATTAGATGAAGTAGCATGCTTATGAATATTTTGAATGTGTTCTATGAATTTTTGTGAACCTTAGTGTATAGTTAAATGCCTTAGAAATTATTGGATTTTTAAGTTTAAAAGGGGAGCTAAGCTTGATAAGGCCTTAAGGAAATTTGTAAGGGAAATATGACATAGAAATGGGCTTGTCTAAGTGGCTTGGAGGCGCCACTTAAAGCCCAGGAAAGTGACGCCATATGCAGTGCAAGGAGGTCTTGAGTTCGAGCCACAAGCAAAGCAATAAGGGAATTTTTTATTTTTGCGGCAACAAGGGAAGTAATGGACGGCATGGGGAGTCTATGGGAGGAGTTTAAGATGAGGTGTTATTCTTTCAAATAATTTCGGCTAAGGTGGAAGATAAATGATGGATTAATTTTATTAATTTGGATAAGGTGATAATTGAGAAATAAAGTTATCAGAATAGGGAAGAGTTGGCCAAATAGGGGTCTCTAGGTAGAGTAATTTTGGCAAAAAGGGGAAAAGGGTGGCTATTTTTCATTCTTTCTTTTCTCTTTTTCCTCTGTCGAATTCTCTAGTGAACCTCCTCTTCTCTTTTATTTTGCCAAAGCTGAAAACTCAAGCAAAGTCTAGCCGATTTCTTCACCTTTCTTCTCTTCTTTTTCTCTCAATCTTCCAAAAGCCGAAAGCAAGTTCCTTCTAGGCCATAGCCGAATACTCAAAGTAGTCCTAGCCGAATATCTCTGTGAGTTTTGGTAAGGGTGCCGTCGCCTACAACATTAAGGGTAAGGATTCAATTGTTGTCATATTATTATTTCCTTTCTTTTAGCTTGAAACATAGGTATCTAATCCCAATAATACTCTATGGTGAAACTTTGAAGGGTCTTTTAAGGATTTGGTAGTTGTTTCGACTATAATAGAAGATTGTTCGGGATTTTGTTAGATCGAAGGTAAGCAAATAAGATCTTAGGTCGAAGGCCATTTTATTATGTTTTAATGTTAGATTAGATCTAACATGTGGCCATAGGAATCTCGACATCATTAAAGAAGCAAGGATCAATTTCAAGATTGGAATCGCAAGGTAAGGGCATATACACATTCGGCCAAGGCCTATTTAGTGACTTAGATTTAATTCTTATTTACTTAGAAGCCAAAAACTAATCCATGAAGTGATTTAGTGCTAGCCGATTGCAAGAGGGATTATCTCGGAGTTTCGGGATTTGATTAGTGATCAAATCGGCAGCAAGGTAAGATTTTGCTCGCATTGATTCTTTGGGATTTGGTTTTATAGCCGAATAGGCTTTGTTAAAATATTAAGTGTTGGCCGAATGTAGGGGACTAAGATCTAGAACATTAAAGCGGGATTCTTCGGGATCTCAGTGGAAGCTATAAGTATATCAGGTGTGTACCCCACACTAAACCTTATTAGATTACGGCTTAAATTAGTTATGTGTGTTTATAATAATATGAATGTGGCCAAAGGTACCATGCAATGGTACAAAGTACTCAGGTACGTTTACCCACTCCTACTATGAGTATAATATGATCTGTTATGGCACACGTGTAAAACTATAAGAATTTGAATAAAGAATATGGCATGATATTGCATGTTTTGTATGGCATGGGCATATGGGTTATATGGAAAGGGGAAGTGATTGGTGGTTATATACCCCAATATATGAATGTGGTGGCGGTCACAATATTCGAATGTGGTGACTTGGTCCACGTTATTCGAATGTGGTGTCTCATGACACAAAATAATTATCTGGTGGCTATGCCACGAATATTATAAGGGCGATGAGCACGTCGACTACAGCGACTGCCTTCGATGATGTGTAGCGGATGGAGGGTTGACTTAGTAGTCCCCACGGTGTGCAGGTTGGTACGGGTGATGTGTAGCGGATGGTAACTAGGTTTGGGTTGGGTTTGCATCATTTTATTATTTAATTATATGCATATGTATGAACTGATATGCCTAAACTACTGGGATTTAGTGTTGGTTACACATTGAGTCTGTTTGACTCACCCCGTTGGGGAATATTTTTCAGGTGACACTCAGTGATGGACCGGGTCGGCAGGAGCTTAGTGGTGGCCATGCTCAGCACAAAGATTATTTTCAATTTGGACTCTTCATTTTCTTATAAGTATCTTGGATTTATTTGAGTTTTGCTTCGATGTAATAAGGCCACTAGTATGAAACTGTTTATGCATGCATTTTAATTATTTTATTATGATACAATTTTTATCAATCTAAAGTTTAAGCAACTCTTCTTAAAAATAAATGTAAATGTTTAGACACCTAAACACAAACGATTTCCGAATTAAAGATTTACCCCAAAACAACTCGGTATTTTTATAAAACCACCCCAAATTTTCCAAGTAATAAACATGAAATTAAAACATTTTACTCGAGGAACATACCAGATCCGGTCTGGGCTCGTGGGCCGGGTTTGGGGTGTTTCAAATTGGTATCAGAGCCCGGTTCAAAACTCGGCTCTGGGGTTTTTGGGCTCCAAAACATTTTCTAAAAATGGGCTTTTTAAAGGATAAGCAGTGCATTAGCTCAAAGATGGCACCTGCGTCTCCGACCCAAGTCCGCCAGGTAAGTACCCTAAACCATTATGTGATATACATGTGGGCTTTATGGGACGTAGACTAGTTTAAATAGACTCTGATGGACTATAGGCTTAGTTTAAACCACTTCTTAAACTTTCATAAGACTTAATTTCACTAAACAAACCCGTTAACGAGCCATAAGACTAGGGTGTGGTAACCGTCGTACGCATGTCTAAGATTGGATCTGGAAGAGCTTGGTATTTAAGCAGTCCTAGTGACACACCTCCTCTTATTTGGAATCCTACCAGTGCGTAGTATTTGTTCACCTTAGTCGAGTTAGGGTGTGGCAATAGGCAGACGCATGCCTAGGAGTGGATTCAGGGAGAGCTTGGTATTTAAGCAGTCCTAGCAACTCACCTCCTCTTTGCTGGAAGCCTACCTGGTGCATGGTGACTATTCACCCTAGTTATGAGGACTCGTTGATGGGCTAAACCCTATAATTAAAACCCGAAAGGGACCAGCCACCCTAGTTTGGAAAAAAAATAAAAAAATTTACCAAAATACCCTTATTTCATAAAATCACCAAGGAACCCTGAATTGGAAAATTTATGAAATTACCCCTGCTTTACAAATTTTTAAATTAACCCCGATTTATTACCAAAATACCCCTGTAGGTGAAATGACGAAAATACCCCTGGGATAGGAATAGGACGAAAATGTTTGAATGATGAATGTGTGTTGAATGGATGTGCTCCTTTAAATTAGGATAGAAGACTTGAAACTTTGATCGATCGAAAGAACTACTTCTAAACTTCTTTCATAAAATTTCTTCGCGGATAATCAGTGGAACAAAATACTAATGCATAAAAATTTCTTAATCAGATTAAAGCGCGATCGTAGACATGAGTTCTAGGGGACGTGGTCGTAATGTACGAGGACGTGGTAGAGGCAGAATGACCGTATCGAAACCCGTTAGGTCTGGACAAGGGTCCGAAAATGAGGTACCACCACCCCCACCACCAGCTGTTGGTGTTGAGCAGCAAGATCAGACGGGGGAGGATGCTATATGCAGGCAATGCTGCGAGTTCTTGAGATGGTGGCTGGAGCAAGTGGAGGTATGGGAGCTCAGAAATCTGTGCACTGCGAGCGACTCGAGCCAATGGGGCTGAGGTGTTTCGTGGTGTATCTGGTGTAGCACCCAAGATGCTGGTGAGTATTGGTTGGAGGCAACCGAGTGAATTATGGACGAGCTCGATTTAACTACTCGAGGAGAAACGAAAGGGATGGTGGCACTACTGCCGCGACGAATCATATCAATGGTGGCTCACGATCGGGATGGTGCCACGGTGAGGATCTTACTTGGGAATATGTTAAGGCGGCATATCGGAAGAAGTATGTTGGTACCGATTATATTGATGCGCAGAGGAAAGCATTTAGGGGCTGGTTCAAGGAACAAATTCGTGGCGAGTACGAGGCTAAATTCTTAAAATTTGAGTCGGTATGCTCGAGGATAGTGGCTACGAGCATGAAGCGGTGTGTTCGGTTTGAGGATGGACTTAGGGATGACCTAAGGTTGTTGATAGCTCCGCATGAAAGAGGAGCGAGAATTTGCCGTATTAGTGGAGAAGGCTAAAGTGGCCGAAGGAGTTAAGGACTCTGTAAGGCGTAACTCGATCGGAATAGGCAAAAGAGAGGATTCGGATAAATGCGGGTCATGCGGGAATGCGCAAAAGAGGCCTAGAGTTGATGGGCCGCGAGGTCGCAAGTTGTGACAGGAGGCGTGATCGTATTTGTGATCGGTGTGGGAAGAGGCACCTAGGAGAGTGTTGGAAGAAGGCAGGGGATGTTTCAAGTGTGGGTCCAAGGACCACATGATTAAGGATCATCCCTATAAAAATAGAGCGGGGGCCGACCAACAGGTCAAGGTTCTAATCAGGCTGGAAGAGGGGGACAACAGCCTCAGCGGGGTCGTGGTCCAAATAATAGAGGTAATGGTGCTGGAAGAGGACGTGGGACCCCGGGCTGAGGTGTTGGCAATGCCGAGGCAAGACAGCCGAGTCTAGTGTATGCAGTTCGTCAGAGGGAGGACGAAGACATGCCGGACGTCATAACCGATACGTTCCTTATAGCGAACAAGCCTTATTTTGCTTTGATTGATGTGGGCTCGACCCATTCCTATGTTGCATGTAATGTAGTTGAAACACTAGGCATAGACTCTGAACTATCTAATAGGGAGATGACTGTAGTAAGCCCATTAGGCCAAACTGTAGTGGTGAATAAGATCTTTCGGAGCGTACCCTTAGAAATTCAGGGAGTGATATTTTCTGCCGACTTAATGGAACTTCCCTTTGGAGAATTTGATCTCATACTTGGCATGGACTGTCTAGTAGAACACCGAGCTATATTGGATTGTGCAGCTAAACGAATGGAGTTAAAGACGCCCGAGGATGAGGCGATAATTATGATAGGAGAAAGAAGAAACTACTTGTCTAATGTAGTCTCTCGCCTTAAAGGTGATAAAATGGTTTGGGAAAGGGTGCAAGGCATTTCGACTTTTGTTAGGCGTTGGATGCCAAAGAAGGGGAGTTAGTGAAGTTAGAGCAGTAAAGGAGTTTGTGGATGTCTTTCCGGAGGAGTTACAGAATACCCCGGACGGGGAGGTGGAGTTTGGAATTGACTTATTGCACAGGCAGCGCGCAAGTATCTATCTCTCCGTATAGAATGGCACCGAAGGAGTTGGTTGAGCTCAAGGCTCAAATCCAAGAGTTGTTTGATCGTGGGTTCATTCGACCCAGTGTGTCTCCATGGGGAGCACCGGTCTTGTTTGTGAAGAAGAAAGATGGGACTATGCGTATGTGCATAGATTATCGTCAGTTGAATAAGCTGACCATCAAGAACAAGTACCTTTTGCCAAGGATAGACGACTTGTTTGATTAGCTTAAGGGGGCAGCGGTATTCTCAAAGATAGACCTAAGGTCTGGATATCATCAGCTTAAGGTGAAGGAAGTGGATATCCATAAGACGGCTTTTCGGATAAGATACAGGCATTATGAGTTCGTAGTGATGCCATTTGGTTTGACGAACGCCCCGGCCGCGTTCATGGATATGATGAACCAGGTTTTTCAACCCTACTTGGATCGGTTCGTCGTTGTGTTCATCGACGATATCCTAGTATACTCCAAGTCTGAGGAAGAACATGACGAGCATCTCCGGAAAGTGTTGCAAGTGTTAAGGGAGAAGAAGCTATATGCCAAATTCAGCAAGTGCGAGTTTTGGCTTAAGGAGGTTGCATTCTTAGGGCATGTGGTGTCTGCAGAAGGAATAAGGGTGGACCCTAAGAAGATTGAGGCAGTACTAGATTGGAAACCACCTAAGTCTGTGGCTGAAATTCGAAGTTTCTTGGGATTGGCAGGCTACTACAGAAGGTTTGTGGAAGGATTTTCTTCAATAGCCGCACCGTTGACAAAGTTGTTGAGAAAGGAGGTACCTTTCGTTTGGACAGATAGGCAACAGGAGAGCTTTGAGAAGCTTAAGAGAGTTTTGACCAAGCTCGGCTTTGATTCAATCGGAGGCAGGGAAGGACTTTGTGGTGTACTGTGATGCTTCTCACACAGGATTAGGATGTGTTCTAATGCAGGACGGGAAGGTTGTAGCTTATGCATCTCAACAACTGAGGCCACATGAGGTTAACTACCCGATGCATGACTTGGAATCAAGCGGAAGTGGTCTTTGCTCTTAAGGTGTGGAGGCACTACCTTTATGGAGAAAAGTCAGTGATCTACACGGACCACAAGAGTCTTAAGTATCTGTTGACTCAGAAGGAGCTGAACTTGAGACAGCGAAGGTGGGTGGAATTACTGAAGGATTATGATTGTTCCATAGAGTATCATCCGGGCAAGGCGAATGTAGTGGCAGATGCCTTAAGTCAGAAAGTGGTGTCGGATCTGAGGGCAATGTTTGCACATCCGAGCTTGTATGACGATGGAAGTCTCATCGCGAGTTGCAAGTTAAGCCGTCATGGCTGAATGAGGTAAAGGAAAGTCGGTTAGTGGATGAGGACTTAAGTGCTAAGTTGCGACAAGTGCGCAGTGGAGAGTTGGAAGATTATGGTATTAATAACGAAGGAGTGTTGTGTTTTAAGGGTGAGGTGCGTATGCCGAGGAACAAGGAGTTAAGGCAGAGGATTCTTCAAGAATCGCATGGTAGCCCCTATGCTATGCATCCTGGAGGTACTAAATTGTACAGGGATCTAAGGGAATAGTTTTGGTGGCACAGTGCGAAGAAGGAAGTTGCGAATTTGTCGGCAAGTGCTTAACGTGTCGACAAGTTAAGGTGAACACCAAGTTCCGTCGGGATTGCTTCAACCGATAATGATTCATGAGGTGGAAGTGGGAGAGAATTACCATGGACTTCATTAGTGGGTTTCCCCTTATGCCTACTAAGAAGGACTCGGTATGGGTGATAGTGGACCGGTTGACCAAGTCCGCGCACTTCATTCCGGTAAGAGTTGATTATTCTTTGCAGAAGTTAGCAAAGTTATATGTGGCAGAAATTGTGAGGTTGCATGGAGTGCCACTATCAATTATTTCAGATAGGGATCCAAGGTTTACGTCTCGGTTTTGGAAGGCTCTACATCGGGCTTTGGGCACTAAATTGGATTTCACTACGGCTTTTTCATCCACGATCGGACGGGCGATGCGAGCGAGTAATCCAAGTGTTGGAAGATATCCTGAGAGGCTGTGTGATAGACTTCAGAGGAAGTTGGGAAGAATATTTGCCGTTAGCGAAATTTGCATACAACAACAGCTATCAAGCTAATATTCGGATGGCACCGTATGAAGCGCTGTATGGACGAAAGTGTCGCACTCCTACGTGTTGGACGGAATTGAGGGAACGACGAGTTTTGGGTCCAGAGATTGTGGCAAAATCTGAAGAGAAAGTTGAGATAATTCGCGCATGGTTGAAGGAAGCATCCGACGAGCGTAAGTAAATGACGCAGATCTTAAGAGGAAAGAAATAGAATTTGATGTGGGAGATCAAGTGTTTCTTAAGGTATCGCCTTGGAAGAAGGTGATGAGATTTGGTCGCAAAGGGAAGTTAAGTCCAAGGTTTATAGGACCATATCAGGTATTGAAGCGAGTTGGACCAGTGGCATACCAGTTAGAGTTGCCTTCGGAATTGAAGCAGATAAACGACGTATTCCGTGTGTCCATGCTACGCCGTTATCATTCAGATCCATCTCATGTAGTTCCGGTTGAAGAGGTGGAATTAAGGCCAGATTTGTCCTATGAGGAAGAGCCGATTCAGATCTTGAAACCAGATGTGAAAGTGTTGCGAAGGAAGTCAGTTCCTTTGGTCAAAGTGTTATGGCATAATCACGGATCGGAAGAAGCTTCGTGGGAGCAGGAAGAAGCAATGCGACAAAGCAATACCCTCACTTATTTTAGCTGTGTAATTTCGAGGTCGAAATTATTTTAAAGGGGTAAAAGCGTAATATCTGGATTATGGCTTATGCATTAATACTAAATTAGATGAAGTAGCATGCTTATGAATATTCCGAATGTGTTCTATGAATTTTTGTGAACCTTAGTGTATAGTTAAATGCCTTAGAAATTATTGGATTTTTAAGTTTAAAAGGGAGCTAAGCTTGATAAGGCCTTAAGGAAATTTGTAAAGGAAATATGACACAGAAATGGGCTTGTCTAAGTGGCTTGGAGGCGCCACTTAAAGCCCAGAAAGTGACGCCATATATGCGAGTGCAAGGAGGTCTTGAGTTCGAGCCACAAGGAAAGCAATAAGGGAATTTTTTATTTTTCCGGCAACAAGGGAAGTAATGGACGGCATGGGGAGTCTATGGGAGGAGTTTAAGATGAGGTGTTATTCTTTCAAATAATTTCGGCTAAGGTGGAAGATAAATGATGGATTAATTTTATTAATTTGAATAAGGTGATAATTGAGAAATAAAGTTATTAGAATAGGGAAGAGTTGGCCGAATAGGGGTCTCTAGGTAGAGTAATTTCGGCAAAAAGGGGAAAAGGGTGGCTATTTTTCATTCTTTCTTTTCTCTTTTTCCTATGCCGAATTCTCTAGTGAACCTCCTCTTCTCTTTTATTTTGCCAAAGCTGAAAACTCAAGCAAAGTCTAGCCAATTTCTTCACCTTTCTTCTCTTCTTTTTCTCTCAATCTTCCAAAAGCCGAAAGTAAGTTCCTTCTAGGCCATAGCCGAATACTCAAAGTAGTCCTAGCCGAATATCTCTGTGAGTTTTGGTAAGGGTGCCGTCGCCTACAACATTAAGGGTAAGGATTCAATTGTTGTCATATTATTATTTCCTTTCTTTTAGCCGAAACATAGGTATCTAATCCCAATAATACTCTATGGCTGAAACTTTGAAGGGTCTTTTCGGGATTTGGTAGTTGTCGACTACAATAGAAGATTGTTCGGGATTTTGTTAGATCGAAGGTAAGCAAATAAGATCTTAGGCCGAAGGCCATTTTATTATGTTTTAATGTTAGATTAGATCTAACATGTGGCCATAGGAATCTCGACATCATTAAAGAAGCAAGGATCAATTTCAGGATTGGAATCGCAAGGTAAGGGCATATACACATTCGGCCAAGGCCTATTTAGTGACTTAGATTTAATTCTTATTTACTTAGAAGCCGAAAACTAATCTGTGAAGTGATTTAGTGCTAGTCGATTGCAAGAGGGATTATCTCAGAGTTTCGGGATTTGATTAGTGATCAAATCGGCAGCAAGGTAAGATTTTGGTCACATTGATTCTTCGGGATTTGGTTTTATAGCCGAATAGGCTTTGTTAAAATATTAAGTGTTGGCTGAATGTAGGGGACTAAGATCTAGAACATTAAAGCGGGATTCTTCGGGATCTCAGTGGAAGCAATAAGTATATCAGGTGTGTACCCCACACTAAACTTTATTAGATTACGGCTTAAATTAGTTATGTGTGTTTATAATAATATGAATGTGGCCAAAGGTACCATGCAATGGTACAAAGTACTAAGGTACGTTTACCCACTCCTACTATGAGTATAATATGATCTGTTATGGCACACGTGTAAAACTATAAGAATGTGAATAAAGAATATGGCATGATATTGCATGTTTTGTATGGCATGGGCATATGGGTTATATGGAAAGGGGAAGTGATTGGTGGTTATATACCCCAATATATGAATGTGGTGGCTTCGGTCACAATATTCGAATGTGGTGACTTCGGTCACGTTATCGAATGTGGTGTCTCATGACACAAAATAATTATCTGGTGGCTATGCCACGAATATTATAAGAGGCGATGAGCACGCCGATCGCAAATGATCGCCTTCGATGATGTGTAGCGGATGGAGGGTTGACTTAGTAGTCCCCACGGTGTGCAGGTTGGTACGGGTGATGTGTAGCGGATGGTAACTAGGTTTGGGTTCGGGTTTGCATCATTTTATTATTTAATTATATGCATATGTATGAACCGATATGCCTAAACTATCTGGGATTTAGTGTTGGTTACACATTGAGTCTGTTTGACTCACCCCGTTGGGGAATATTTTTAGGTGACACTCAGTGATGGACCGGGTCGGTAGGAGCTTAGTGGTGGCCATGCTCAGCACAAAGATTATTTTCAATTTGGACTCTTCATTTTCTTATAAGTATCTTGGATTTATTTCGGGTTTTGCTTCGATGTAATAAGGCCACTAGTATGAAACTGTTTATGCATGCATTTTAATTATTTTATTATGATACAATTTTTATCAATCTAAAGTTTAAGCAACTCTTCTTAAAAATAAATGTAAATGTTTAGACACCTAAACACAAACGATTTCCGAATTAAAGATTAACCCCAAAACAACTCGGTATTTTTTATAAAACCACCCCAAATTTTCCAAGTAATAAACATGAAATTAAAACATTTTACTCGAGGAACATACCAGATCCAGTCTGGGCTCGTGGGCCGGGTTTGGGGGTGTTTCATTAATCTAGTTCCTAGGATTATTTATTGATGCATGAGTTAAGTTTTATTTAATGATGTATCTTTAATTAACTAGTTGCTGGAGTAATTGATGCATAGTTCATTTACCTAAGTTAAGTATTAATGTGTGTTATGTTTAATAAGTGATTACATGTGTTTAATAAACTCATTTTAATGTATTTATTGCAAGAGTCTTTTCAAGTCATAACCATTACATTACAAGGGCTGTTACACATTAAATAAAGTGACTTTTTAAGTCATTTTTGGTTACAAATGAAGTGGCTGTTACAAGGGATGTTTTATACATCATTTAAAGGAGGTTTAAGGAGCATTTAATCATCCAAATTAATTTTGGCAGCAACCTTTCCACTACCAGCCGTTTTTGCCATTTCAAGGGTTATTTCAAGCATTCAAATATCATTAAGAAGCTGATTAAGTAGATGGTGTCCATTCGGCTGACCAAGGGCTAACTCAAGAGTCATTTTTCAAGCACTTAAAGTCATTCATTCAGCTGAATTAAAGACAATTCAAGGATGGAATTATTTGGCTCAAGAATGTGAAAAGACTTGAGTTAAATTTTAGCTTTTAATTGGCACATTAAGTTGAATGTTTGTGACCATTCAGCTAGCCTAATTTAGCACAATAAATAGGTGAAATCAGCCTTTGTAAAGGAGCTTTTGATCTTTTTGCTTAGTTTGAAAACATTATTGAACTTATATGAAATTTGTGAGATTGTTTTCTCTCATATTTCGTTGAAGACTCGTTGGCTTATCTAGTCTCTAGTGGCGTCAACCCATTTTCTTCTATCCGAACTTATCACTATTAATATAGTGTGGCGTTCACCTTCATACCAAGGTTCCTACTTTTCTAAGTAGTGGGTTGAGGTTTCACTACTCCCATCTTCCACCTTGAAAGCCTATAAGTATTTGGGTTAATACTTTTTAGTATTGGTTCTTACTTGCTTTTGAGTTCGTTTTATTCCATATCCATTATCTACCAATCTTTCTTTCCTTCCTTCCTTTCACTTCATCATAGCTGAACCCTCCTTTCATTTATCATCCATTGTTGTTAATCCCCTTCCATACCAATCTCCATCTTTAATTTAACCGAACCTATATAAAATTCATATCCTTCAACCTATCTTTGAAACCCTTTTCAATAGCTTCTGCACCATTTTACCCAAAAGTACCATCTTCAAACTTGTCGAACGAAACCTTCTCGTAGACGATCGGGCAACTTCACATACGACTTAACTCACCCCGAGGCGGATCATATCTTTTGGTATCAGAGCTAGAAAACGAGGAGCTCCGACGATCATCGTAAATCTGAAGTAGGTACGAAAATTTGAAAAAAAAATTACTTTCAAAGTGTTCTATTGTACTTAGTTTCGTGCACTTGAAGTGAAAAAAAAGAAAAAAATATACGAAAAAAAGTGAACTTTTGAGATCTTTTGAATTTCTTCATTCTTCTCCTCAATTTCTGAGTTTCAGAAACCATTATTTTTTCATCTTTCTACCCCGATCATCAACATTCCCTTTTACCAACATTTGGTACCATCCGTTCAACCCCAACGCCACACATACCCCGACTACATTTGTTTTCAGCCTACCCTATACAACCGACACTTATCCCTTGTTACTCATTTGAAAATCGACCCCTAAGCTTACGATAAGGCCTTGGCGAGTCTAAATACGAAATTGTGAGAGAATGTTTGAGTGGTAAAAGGCACGAGCGTGTGAGACTATTCGAGTGGAGGTAAAAGCCAAACGAGTGTAAACACGAGCGAGAGTGCAAACCATTAATTCTTCTTTTCGAGTGAAATTGTGAGGATTTTGTTGTGAGGAATTTTTTTTTGTTTTACTTAACAAATTTCTTTTCAGTAATCAAAGATGTCTCGCGAAGAATTTACTGAATCAGAGTTCCAATATTTGGTGCAAGAAATGCGAAAAATGGTGAATTCTAAATTTGATACATTGTACGAGAGATTAGACCATGTGAAGAAAAGAGACCAACAGGAATGAATGTCTTCAAGTCAGAAAGTGGAATCAAGAATATCACGAAGACATACATTCAATGATCATTCGAGAAAAGATTTCCATTGTGATTTCTATTCGTCATCGACTTCAAAATGAAGGGATTTCAATCGAGATTTCTTTTCATCAAGGAATTCAAGACGACGAGAGTCTGACCTCTATTTTGAACCCATCCAAGATGACATCCGAAGAGATAAGCATACCTCTTTTCGATCTTCAAAGAAATCCTACTCAGAGTATTTTTCACGAAGCATTGATCAAGATTCTTATGCAAATAATTTTCCTTCTTTTGAACAAAATCATTGTTTTCATGATTCTTTTGTATCTTCTTGTAAAAAGAAAATGAGAAAAGAAAAAGAAGAAAAAGAAAAAGAAATAAAAGAGAGGCAAGAGGCGAGTAAGAGAGAAAATGAGAGATTCTTGAAAGAGCTCGAGAAAGTCATTGAAAAAGCTAATGAAAAAGAAAAAGAACAAAAAGAGAGTGAAAATGAGATTGAAAAGAAATTAAAAAGAGAATGAAAAGATTTTGAGAGAGAAAAGAAGTTGAACAAGAACAACGAGTGGAAAAAGAGATTGAGGAAAAGAAGCGAGAGATCTCGAGAAAAAGAATCAAGTGAAAAGAAAGTGACCAAGCAAGGATTGTTTCCACTAACCCACCCGTTCGATCTTCTTGTGATGTAACTTTTCAGGTTTCTAAAGTCTTGTACGACCAATTCCAACTTCACTACCTTCCAAACGAGAGAAGTTTTCAGTTATTTGGGAAAGGTAAGTACGCAAATGACGACCACCCACTTGTGATTAAAGGTAAGAAAGGTAAGGATTCTATGTTTATCGAATCAAGGATTGCTCATAAAGATTTTGATGGGTTAATTTCTAATATGCCTCCATCATTTGATTTGATTAGCCCTTTCATTTCTTGATGACCCTACTTCGAAAAGTGCCGTGAAAATTCTGTCTTGTGACACATTTGATCCTTCCATTGGAATGGCTCACCCTAATCAAATTTTAGATGTGTTTGATAAAAACTTTGCACATACAAATTTTGGTTATATAAAATCTTTGGACTCATGTGTTAAATATGTCTGTTTAAACATGCCTGTTCATTTGGTTCGTGATAGATTTGAATCTTTGAATAGTTATATGTTCACCATGTCTTTGTTTGACATACATGATAAAAGGCTTTCGCATGCAATGTTCAAACCGTTTGATTTTGGACTTCAAGATAAAACTTTGAATTTTTATATGAGATTCCCATATCTTGATCTGCTTGGTTTTGTCAACTCTGCATGCTTGCTTGATCGAGTGGAATTTAAGTCCTGTAGTGAGTCGATTACATCATTTTCTAACATGTTGTAGACATTGGAAATTATTCAAAATATGTTGCATGTTGGAACGAATGATCAAGTTCGTGTGTTCAAACCTGGTATTTGTTACTTTGATTAATTTTATAGAAACTTCAAGCAACTTGCTTGTTGTGCATCTTATTTAAGTTTGTTTGATATTTGTACTTTAATTAAGGCAATAAAACTTAATGGCTTTGGTTGTGCTTTGTTCCTTAATCATATTGTTTGGCCACATATGAAATATTTATTTCATTTTGAAAAGGTAAGGCTAACATATGGACTTGAATTGAATTTCAAATATGATCTATCTTTCCCTTTTAAGTCCATCAATTCTGTTAATACTAACCAATCTCGTTTTTGTGAATTCCACACTTCGAGGAACATGAGATGTCATGGTGTCTCATCACCCATCTAAGTTGTTCGAGATAAAAGGTTTGTATTACATTACATTTCTGAGGAGAGAAGATTTGTCTTGATTGACAAAGGTAAAACCAATCATAAATTTTCTTCACTTCAAGATCATCAAGGTAAAGTCTCTGAAAATTTTCAAATACCTTTGCTTCGTTCAAATGAAGATGAAAATTTTGTTGATTGGATGTTTGGAAATTCTTTGAATCATGATGTGTTTGATGGTAGTTTTTGGCCTAGTATTGATTTGTTTGTGTTGGATTGTGACAATGGACATAATGTTATCACAAATCATGATAATAAGCAAATGATTGAAAGATGTTGGCCATGGTACACTTTGTGTGTACAATTACATGAATTTCTGTTTTTGAATAAACATATTGAAAAGTTTTGGATGTAGAATAGTATGCTTAACTTTTTGCAAATTTTCATGACTAAGTATCCTTTTATCCAATTGAATCCACATGTTTGCATTGATGGAATAATGAAACTTTTCAATAAATTGAAGTATGTTTGCTTTGCCCAATTGAGATTATTGCCATATGATCTTTGGACTACATTCTATAAGAGCTATTTGGATTTGAATACTTTGCACTTGTCATTTTCAAAATTGATAAGTCATTTTGGAAAAATAAAATCAGTTTTTTACTTAGCATTTGGTTTATCTTTAGGTTTTTGTTGTCTTAACCCACTATTACTTATCGATGATGGTGATGTGCTTTCTTCTCCATTGATAAATCATTTCCAGGATTTGTGATATCTTCTATTTCATTCGATCGAGGAAAACTGAACGAGAGGAAATATTTTCCAATAGAGGAACAACCCGACTTGAGGACAAGTCGCCTAAGAGAGGGGGGAATGATGCGAGCACGCCCCACGAACTTCTTTGGACAAGTATTCTGAGTCGAGCCTTTGCATTCTTTGGCAAGCTGATCCCACTCGTTTCGGCTCCACGAGCTTCGTCAGATTCAAATTTAGCTCATTTGAGCTTGAATCAACACAATACTTTAGTCTTTAATTATGTCTTGTTTAATTAAATGCATCTTTAGTTAATGTCATGCATTATTGATCTACATATTTTAATTATGACATGCATTATGTGTTCTGTATTTAATTAAGTCATGCATTAAGTAACTCATTTGTTCATTTAGTTTGCATTTTAAATAATTGCATTTAAGCATCTTAGTTAATAAATGAGTTGCTGGTCATTAATTCAACTCAACTTAGTTTAATTAATTGAGTTCTTTTAATGAATTTAATTTTATTGTTGCTTCATTAATTAATCTAGTTCCTAGGATTATTTATTGATGCATGAGTTAAGTTTTATTTAATGATGTATCTTTAATTAACTAGTTGCTAGAGTAATTGATGCATAGTTCATTTACCTAAGTTAAGTATTAATGTGTGTTATATTTAATAAGTGATTACATGTGTTTAATAAGCTCATTTTAATGTATTTATTGCAGGAGTCTTTTCAAGTCATAACCATTACATTACAAGGGCTGTTACACATTAAATAAAGTGACTTTTAAGTCATTTTTGGTTACAAATGAAGTGGCTGTTACAAGGGATGTTTTATACATCATTTAAAGGAGGTTTAAGGAGCATTTAATCATCCAAATTAATTTTGGCAGCAACCTTTCCACTACCAGCCGTTTTTGCCATTTCAAGGGTTATTTCAAGCATTCAAACATCATTAAGAAGCTGATTAAGTAGATGGTGTCCATTTGGCTGACCAAGGGCTAACTCAGGAGTCATTTTTCAAGCACTTAAAGTCATTCATTCAGCTGAATTAAAGACAATTCAAGGATGGAGTTATTTGGCTCAAGAATGTGAAAAAACTTGAGTTAAATTTCAGCTTTTAATTGGCACATTAAGTTGAATGTTTGTGACCATTCAGCTAGCCTAATTTAGCACTATAAATAGGTAAAATCAGCCTTTGTAAAGGAGCTTTTGATCTTTTTGCTCAGTTTGAAAACATTATTGAACTTATATGAAATTTGTGAGATTGTTTTCTCTCATATTTTGTTGAAGACTCGTTGGCTTATCTAGTCTCTAGTGGCGTCAACCCATTTTCTTCTATCCGAACTTATCACTATTATATAGTGTGGCGTTCACCTTCATATCAAGGTTCCTACTTTTCTAAGTAGTGGGTTAAGGTTTCACTACTCCCATCTTCCACCTTGAAAGCCTATAAGTATTCGGGTCAATACTTTTTAGTATTGGTTCTTACTTGCTTTTGAGTTCGTTTTATTCCATATCCATTATCTACCAAACTTTCTTTCTTTCCTTCCTTTCACTTCATCATAGCTGAACCCTCCTTTCATTTATCATCCATTGTTGTTAATCCCCTTCCATACCAATCTCCATCTTTATTTACTTTAACCGAACCTATATAAAATTCATATCCTTCAACCTATCTTTGAAACCCTTTTCAATAGCTTCCGCACCATTTTACCCAAAAGTACCATCTTCAAACTTGTCGAACGAAACCTTCTCGTAGACGATTGGGCAACTTCACATACGACTCAACTCACCCCGAGGTCGATCGTATCAATTCGGCTGGAGTTGTTCACACTTCAATGACTCTCCAAACTTCATTTTCACACCTACAAGGCTGGTCAAATCTACAATTTAATGCTGGTAACATTTCAGCAAGAGTTGCCTATTGAATGAGCCTATTTACTCCATTTGCCGAACCTAGCTTGTACAATGCATCTCATGGAGTGTTCAAATGCATGCTAGCTGATCAGCCTTCTAGAATGTCGTCCCTTGAAGTCCCATTCAGTCAAATTTAGCCATGGCATCTTAAGGGTTTTTATTCTATAATTTTCAAGTTTGTTCTAGCTGAATTTTACTTAGCTTTTAAGGTTCATTGGTGACTATTCGGCTAGCTTTGTTTAGACTATAAATATTTGTTATTTTCCATTGTAAAAGGACTTTTGACTCTTAATGAATTGCTATCGAATTTGTGAGAAAACTTTTCTCTCAATTTTCGTTCGAGACCCGACAGACTTATCTAGATACTAGTGGCGTCAGTCCGAGTCTTCTTTATCTGAACTTATCACTCCTTAAACCCGAGTGTGGCGTTCATTCTATCTCAATCTTTAACCTTTAACCTTATAAGAATCGGGGTGACACTTTTTAGTGTTGAATCGCTCTTGGTTAAGTTCTTTATTCCATCGTCACCAAACTATCTTGTTATCCATCTTTAAATCGAGACAACGATTATCCATCCTTTTTCCTTTCTTGATTCGTTTCTTTCTAAACCGAAATCTTCACCACCCATCTTCCATCTTTATACCTTAGCCGAACCTATTCTCCCCAATCTTTCAACTTGTTTCCATTATCCTTAACCTCCATTCCTAATTTAAACCAAAATATAAAGAAATTCACTTAAAAGCTTCCGCGAATTTAATTACTTATCCATTGTTTTCCAAAGACAAAACCTCTCCTCGTAGACGATCGAGCATCTAAAGTGACTCGTGTCATTCGTGAATCTGAGGGCACATCATTTGGTATCAGAGCTATAAAATGAGGAGCTCCGACGATGATCGAGAAGCCGAAATAGGTTCGTAGATTAAAAAGATCAAAATTAAAAAAAAAATTCAAAGTTGTAATTTAAAGTTCTCTTGTATTAATTTCGTGTATTTGTAGTAGAAAAAAAAGAAAAGAAATACGAAAATTTAAAAAAAAGAATTTCGAGTATAAAAAAAAGAAGAGTGAAGTTTGACAAGTATTTGTTGAGTTTCTATTCTTCTCCTCTGTTTCTGATTTCAAAACCATCATTTTATTATCATCTTTCTACCCGATCATCACAACCATTCTTCTACCATCAATTTCATCAAATGCCACACATATACCAACACTTTTTGTTTCAGCCTACCCGAACACCCAGCATTATCCCTTGTAACCCGTTTGTAGCCGACCCACCTAGACTATGATAATGTCACATCGAGTCTCATATGAAAACACGAGAGGAGAGTCGAGTGGTAAGAGGCACGAGTGTTTACATTAAAGAAAAAGCCATATTCGAGTGAAACACGAGTGCGAGTGACTTTTCTTTGTGAGTGTACTTGTGAGAGTTTGTAGTGAGGATTCCACATTTTCATGTCTCGAAGTCCCGAAAGGCATATGGCGGAGAGGCAACCCATACGAAATGTTCCCGACTTAAACTTACAAGCCTTGTTACATGAAGTTGAGAGGCTGTTCGATCGAAAGCTAGAACCAATCCAAGAGAGGCTCGATCAAGTGGAAGGATGAGCCCAACGATGAAGAACTCCCGTAAGCCCCCAAGAAATTGAGGAAGTAAATTCCACCAAGAAGATGATTACTCCGAGTCGAGCGATCACGAAAGTGATCAAGGATCAAATGCAAGTGTTTGAAGGAGAGGCCCCTGCAATCGAGGCCAACATGACCAAGAGAGGTTCGATGATGACTTGAAAAGCATCAAACTACCGATTCCTCCATTCCAAGGTCGATCAGATCCCGAGGCCTACCTCGAGTGGGAGAAAAAGATCGAACTTGTGTTCGAATGTCACAACTACTCCAAGGCAAAGAAAGTGAAGTTGGCAGGATATAGTTTTTCGACTATACAATGATTTGGTGGAACCAGCTTACAACAAGCTGAAGGCGAAACGGCGAGCGTCCTATCCAAACATGGGCCAAAATGAAAGCTGTCATGTGACGATGATTCATTCCATCCTATTATCACCGGGAGCTATATCAAAAACTCCAAAATCTCACGCAAGGAACAAGAAACGTGGAAGATTACTTCAAAGAAATAGAAGTGGCTATGATCCATGCGGATGTGCAAGAGGATCGCGAGGCCACCATGGCGCGGTTTTTGGCCGGATTGAACGAGACATAGCAAATGTCATCGAGTTGCAACATTATGTCGAGATCGTCAATATGGTACACATAGTGATCAAAGTGGAGAAACAACTCAAGAAGAAAGGAGCCATTCGTGGTTACTCCACTTCAAGTGTGCCTAAATGGAACCAAGGCCCAAAAAAGAGCACTTCCGTTAATCCAACGAAGGAACCCATGATTCCCGTGAAGTTTAACAAGTCCGTGGCCGAAACTAATAAAGGTAAGGCCCCTGAAACTGTTCAATCGTGATCCCAAGAAATTAAGTGTTTCAAGTGCCAAGGCCGAGGGCATATCGCAAGCCAATGCCCGAATCGTAACACGATGATCGTGCTACCCAATGGTGAAATAGAGTCAGAGGATGAAGTTGACAAAAATGAAGACGAAGTCAAGCATCCATCCGAGAATGACGAAGAAGTCGAGTTCGCGGTTGAAGGCGAAATGCTTGTGGTCAAACAAAGTCTCAATGCGCAAAGTTTGGCAAGTGAGCCACAACGAGAAAATCTTTTCCATACTCGTTGTCATATTTAGGGAAAAGTGTGTAGCGTGGTAATCGATGGCGGGAGTTGTACTAATGTTGCGAGCACTCTCATGATCGAGAAGTTATCTTTGCCAATGCTTAAGCACCCGAGCCCCTACAAATTGCAATGGCTCAACGAAGGCGTCGAACTCAAGGTGACCAAGCAAGCCAAGATTCCCTTTTCAATTGGCAACTACCATGACGAAGTTTTGTACGACGTCGTTCCTATGCATGCGGACCATTTGTTGCTAGGAAGACCGTGGCAGTTTAACCGCCGAGTCAAACATGATGGGTTTGCAAATCAGTATTCTTTCAAGCATAATGGCAACATCGTTTTTGGCACCATTGTCATCGCAACAAGTAATGGAAGATCAGCAATGCCTAAGACAATCCAGGAAACTTCAAAAGAAAAACTTGTAAACTCAAAAGAAAAGAAAGATGAAATATCGAGTGGAAATGATTTGCAAATTGAAGAAAACAAAAGTGAAAAAAAAGTGAAGAAAAAAGAAAAGAAAAAGAAAGTGAAAGAAAACGAGAGAAGAAGAAGAGTGTTTTGCTTAAACATTGTCTATTTGTTTCTTCTTCTTTTCAGGTTGTTGGTCCTAAGGAGCTACGATTGAAATATCTCCCTAAAGAAAGAAGGTTCGTCATGCGAGAAGAACACGGTTTGAAATCTGAAAACTCAATGCTGAATCTTTCTAACTTTAAGGAAATCGATAAAGATGATGAATTTGTGGAACAAGTGAACAAACATTGTCCATTGTTAAATTTTAACATGCAAAACATGAACCAAATTTTTAACTTTGATTGTCTTGGCCGAACCAAACTTGTTCTATCTAATTACTTGAGTAATTCTTTGCTGAATTTTGGTTGTAGATGTTTGATTACTTGAAGACGTGTGTTCGAACGAGATTTGCAATATGTGTTTGCCCAAAGTACTTTGAATCAGTTCTTATGGATAACTAGGGAGAATTTGGCAAATCGATCTGGAAAGGTAAGTTTTCCATCAAACTTAACCGTAGTGTTTTCTACGTCCGATGTTAATTCGACAAAGGTAATGGCATCAATTTCTTGTTTCATTGATAAACTTTTGCACCTTGATGATAACCGATCGTTCCCTAGTCTTATGTTGATTTCATTTCAGATATATGAAAACGAATCTCATTTGTTCGATCAAATTGATTTTATTGTGAGGAAATAGTCCCCATTGAACCAGCAATTCAACTTGAGGACAAGTCGCTTTGAAGAGGGGGGATGATGTGATCCAACCCGAGGCCACCAATGTTTCGCGAACCGATGATCTTGCGATGCTCGGAAAATCAAAGTCCCAAGTTTGGATCAAAGGAAACAAGTGCCGTGGAGCTGTTGTGTACTTTGGTGCACGTTAAACTTAGCTCGGATTAGCTCCCTCGAGCTCGTTCCAACTCATTGAGTTGTTTAGTTAATTTACTTAATTTTTAATGCTTAAATAAATTGAACTTTTTAATTTAATTATTTTATTTCAGCAGGTTAATGTGTCTTCATGATTTAATTAGTGCCAAAATATAGATGTCCAAACTTAATTTAATTTGTCTCATTTTACTACAGATTTTTAATATGTCTTGTTCATAGCTGATTATTAAATATGTCTTAGATAGCTTGTGTTTAATTTGTCTAAATATTAATTAAGTGTCCTAGTTGTGTCCTTAATTTTATTCAGCTGAATTAAGATGATTTAATGAGTTTTTCTTATGCATGTAGGTGCAGCCGAATTTAACAAGGCCAATTAAAGGAGATTCATGCACCTAGGTGCAATGTATGTGGCTGGCACATGGATCGGTTGGAACATTGATACGGTCCACCTCGGGGAGAGTTGAAACGTATACAAGTTGCCCAATCATCTACGAGGAGGAAACAAGCCTTCGGAGATTTAATCGGAAAATATGGATGAGTTTGCGGAAGCTTTTAGTGAATTTATTTTAGAAATGGATTAAGTTGGGAATGGAGGATGGAAAATGAAAGGAACGGGTTCAGATAAATGATAGGATAGGCTCGAGAATAATTATAGAAAGAAGAAGGTGAAGGATAAATAAGATAGATAGATAATAGTTTGGTGGAAATGGCTAGTAGAACTTAAACAAATAATCGATTCAACACTAAGGAAGTGTCACCCCGGGTTCTATAATTGTTCAAGGTGGGAAAATGGAATCGAAGATGGACCAAAGACCCTTTACTTAGTGAAGTAAGAACCAATGGTATAATGGTATGGAAGAACAAGTGATAGACGCCACAAGCACGGCTTGATAAGTCTAAGAAACTTGTACAAAAGTGAAGAGGAGATAAAACTCACTCGGTGAACCAAAGTCCATATAATATAATCAAAGTCTAAAAAGGTCTAACCTTACAAATGAAAATTAGCAAATATTTATAGGCTAGTAAGAGCTAGCCAAATGGTCATAGAACACCTAATAACTAAATTTAATTTTGGCCATAAATTGCTGGAAAATTCTAGAAAGAAACCCATTAAAATCCTTGGCAAAATTTGGCTGATTGGTAGCCAAATGGACAGCTTCTAGATGGTTGAATTCACTTGGCAAATTCGGCTGAACATGGCCCTTCTAATGCTTGCTAGATTCGGCTGAATGTGGGGAAATTGATGCGAGCACGCCCCGCGAACTTCTTTGGACAAGTATTCCGAGTTGAGCATTGCATTGCTGGCAAGCTGATCCCAACTCGTTTCCAGCTCCACGAGCTTCGTCCAATTCAAATTCAGCTCATTTGAGCTTGAATCAACTAAATACTTTAGTCTTTAATTATGTCTTGTTTAATTAAATGCATCTTTAGTTAATGTCATGCATTATTGATCTACATATTTTAATTATGACATGCATTATGTGTTCTGCATTTAATTAAGTCATGCATTAAGTAACTCATTTGTTCATTTAGTTTGCATTTTAAATAATTGCATTTAAGCATCTTAGTTAATAAATGAGTTGCTGGTCATTAATTCAACTCAACTTAGTTTAATTAATTGAGTTCTTTTAAATGAATTTAATTTTATTGTTGCTTCATTAATTAATCTAGTTCCTAGGATTATTTATTGATGCATGAGTTAAGTTTTATTTAATGATGTATCTTTAATTAACTAGTTGCTGGAGTAATTGATGCATAGTTCATTTACCTAAGTTAAGTATTAATGTGTGTTATGTTTAATAAGTGATTACATGTGTTTAATAAGCTTATTTTAATGTATTTATTGCAGGAGTCTTTTCAAGTCATAACCATTACATTACAAGGGCTGTTACACATTAAATAAAGTGACTTTTTAAGTCATTTTTGGTTACAAATGAAGTGGCTGTTACAAGGGATGTTTTATACATCATTTAAAGGAGGTTTAAGGAGCATTTAATCATCCAAATTAATTTTGGCAGCAACCTTTCCACTACCAGCCGTTTTTGCCATTTCAAGGGTTATTTCAAGCATTCAAACATCATTAAGAAGCTGATTAAGTAGATGGTGTCCATTCGGCTGACCAAGGGCTAACTTGATGCGATCCTGGTCGCATCATGGTTCGACTCTTTCCGACGCCATCGAGAGTGGCCTAAGCTCGAGGGACCAAAGTGTAAAATGAAGCTGATTCCAGCTCATTTTCAGCTCAATTAAACTCCTTTTCTATGTGGTTCAGTTCACATGAGTTCATCTCAGCTCATTGAGATTGGTTTAAGTTCACATTCAGTTCATTTAGTTTGTGTTTAGCTTGATTTAATTCATGCATTTTTAATTTGCTAAATACAAACTTTTAAATTAAATATTAGCTTTAAATAAAGGTGTTTAGTTTAATTAAATAAGTTGTGTTTAATAAGAGGCTTATTAATTAATCTAGTTACTAGGATGTTTTAATGAAGTATGAGTTTAAGTTAATTTAATTTCTGCTTCCATAAATTAACTAGTTTGTTGCATTAATTGAAGTCTTTATTTCTAGTTCATTTAATAATGTTTTTCTTAATTAAACTAGTTGCTGGAATAAAGGATGCTTAAGTGTTAGTTCATTTATTTAAGTTAGTTGTTACTTTGTTTTAGGTTTAATCAATGAATAAATGTGTTTAATATGTCGGTTACATGTGTTAATTGTAGGTGATTTTTCAGCTTACAACCATTAAATTTAAAGGCTATTACACCTTCAATAAGGTGGCTTTTCAAGTGATTTCGATTACAAAAAGAGGGGGCTGTTATAAAAAGAGGCTTTAGACATCAATAAAAAGAGTTTAAAGGAGCATTACACTTCCTTTAAATTTCAGTAGCCACCCTTCCACTACTCCAAACGTTTTTGCTACTTTAATGGTCAATTCATACTTTAAAAACTTCATTAAGTTTTTGGAGTCTATTCAGCTAGCCAAAGGAGAAACCAAGAGACATTTTCAAAGCATTCAAGGGCATTGAATCAGCTGATTAAAGCATCTTAAAGAGAGGAGTTAATTGATCCAAGAATTTCAAAGGTTGAGACTCTTTATTTGGTTGGTGACTTTTTGGTTGATCATAGAGAATTCAAAGGATTTTGACAAGAAATTTAATTGAAAAGTTAAACACATTGAAGATGGGAGTTACATGGCTAGAATTCCAAAAGCTGAGACTCTTCATTTGAAATCATTATTAGCCTCATTAAAAGTGACCATTCAACTAGTTTCATTTGATACTATATATACATGTAATCACATATTGTAGGGAGACTTTTTTTTGAACTTTGAATATATTTTATGAACTTTTGTTCATTGAGTGAGATTATTCTCCTCTCTATCTTTCGTTCGAGTTTCGATTTCGACTTATCAAGTTTTCTTGCTTGTGGCGTCAATCGTTCTCTTCCATCAATTTATACCATAGGTTCTTATCTTTATAGATAACGGGTCTTGGTCCATCATCGATTACAATTTTTCCACCTTAAACAAATATAAAACCCGGGGTGACACTTTATTAGTGTTGAATCGATTCTTTGTTTAAGTTCTTTCATCCATTCCCATCAACTATCGCCTATCATTTATCTAAACCATCACTTATCCATCTATCCAATTTCATTACCATCAGCCTATCATTGTTTGTTCAATCTTAAACCGAATACCATCTTCTTTCCCTTCATCTTAAACCGAACCTATCCTTTTAATTATCCAAATCAACTCTTTCATTTAAACACCTCCATTCCTAATTTAAACCCACCTTCTAAACAAATTCACCTAAAGCTTCCGCAAACTCATCTATATTTTTCTGATTATTTTCTGAAGACTTGATTTCTCCTCGTAGACGATTGGGCAACTAGCATATGTTTTGACTCACCCCGAGGTGGATCGTATCATTTGGTATCAGAGCTACAAAATGAGGAGCTCCGACGACGTTCGTATAAGGCCGAAAGTAGGTTCATAAAAAAATCAAATTTTTTTTCTCGAAATTGCTTGTATTTCATTCTATTGTATTTGAAGTGAAAAAAAAGAATTACGAAAATTCAAAAAAAATACGAGTGAAAAAAAAAGTTTGTGGAAATTTTTTTTGAAACGATTACAAGTTGTGTTTCATTTCTTCTACCCTGTTCCCGACCTCAAAGCTACCACTCTTGTAACACCCCAAACCCGGCCCATGCGTTATGAGTGGATTTGGTATGTCACACGAGCAAAACATGTTAAACCCTTTTTGTTCATACTAAAATATTACTTTGTTAAAAATTAAGAGAACAAGTTTGATTTGATAAAATACTACTATCCTCAAAGATTTGATTGATAGATCGATAAATTTGAACTAATGATCTTACAAAACCGTGACTTTTGAAAACGACGTTGAAAATTCGAAAGAGAATCCAAGTCTTTTAAAAATATCGTTAATAGTTCGAGAGAAAATATCCGTGTTAAAAATATTTGTAAAAGTTTATTTTGAAATCCATTTGTTAATCGATTTTGGAAACCATTGTTTAAGTTTTTAGAAAATTCCCCTTTTTAAACAATTTAAGAAAAATAATAAAAACATCCCAACCAAAAAGCAAAAATAAAAATAGTCCAGAGGCCTTATTATAACATTTAACCCAAAATAGTAAAGTAATAAAATAAACGAGAAAGAAGTCTAAAGTCCAAATAAACCATTTTCGAAGTATGGCCTCCCTCGAGTCATCCATAGCCCAAGTCCATATCATCAAGCATTACCTACAAGGGTTAAGAGAAAGGGGGTGAGTTACAAGAATTCAGTGTGTAACCCACTTACCATTATTCATTGGGCCGGAACCCAATTAGCAATATTTTGGGCCTAAGCCCATTTACAACAACAATAATGTATCAAATATAATATGCATATGATATGCAATTCCCAAACCAAACCTAGTTTTCCATCCGCTACACACCACCCGTACCAACCAGCACACCTGTGGGGAGCTTTAGTCACCCACCCCGCCAACACACCAAACATAGGCATTAAGCCGATTATATCAAATTTGTGGACAAGCCACCATATTAACAGAATTTACATGGCATCGCCATTTTTCATATTTATGGCAGAGCCACCAGAATTATGTAGCAGAGCTACCAGAACTTCTCTTCATCATTATCCCATCCCATGCAAATCATGTATATAATGCATAGCCATTCACAACAATTTATTCAGATATTTATTACAAAAGTATGGCCCATTACAATAATTAATCAAAAGGCCCATTAAGCAAAATATCAGATTTGGCCCATTTAGCAAAATATCAGATTGGCCCATATAGCAAAATATCAGATTGGCCCATATAGCAAAATATCAGATTGGCCCATTTATCAAAATATCAGATTGGCCCATTTATCAAAATATCAGATTGGCCCATTTATCAAAATATCAAATTGGCCCATATAAAATTTCGTAATTCGGCCCTTTAGGGGCATTTTCGTAATTTTGACCCATAGGGGCATTTTAGTATTTTTGACCCATAGGGGCATTTTCGTAATTTCAATAATTTACCCACTAAGGGTAATTCGGTAATTTCGCAACCTAAGGGTATTTTGGAAATTTCGCAACCTAGACTTAACTACTAATGTGGAGCATAAAATTCGAAACTGTCCATCTGCGTCGTACTAACTAAATTGACTATAACTTGAGTTAGAAATCTCGAAATCTAACTCCGTAAATTTTCCTTGAGACTAGACTCATATATCTTCTTACTATAATTTTTCCAGAATTTTTGACTTAGCCATTTAGTACATGTAACACCCCAAACCCGACCCAAACATTACGACCGAATTTGGTTTGCTACAGAGAAAAGATTTTGAAAACCATTTTAAAACCGATTTCCAAATTAGTCGAAATGTCTTTCAATTTAAATTTTCTTTGTTAAAAACCAAACTTAATATATTTGCTGAGTCGAGTTGATTACAAATTTCGAATGTACCCGATGGTACTTTAAAACATTTTTCGTTTAATTTGAGAAAACATGTGCATCCGTTTTAACATCATCAAATAGTTTAAACAAAACATTCAAAACATGCAGAAATAATAAAATAATCTTAGGAGGCCTTATTACAATTAAGCAACATAAACCCAACAGAAAAATAGATAAAATCCAAAATTCATTTATTAAAAATCTCCACTGCATGGCCACCTCGAGTCCATCCGGCTCCTCATCCATGATCTCTACGAATCACTGAAAAATTAAAGGAGAAGGTGAGTCACCAAGACTCAATGTGTAACCCTTCCCCAATTTAATGCAATCACATACACAAATTATAACCAATTAACATGCATAAGTTTAAATGCACCCAACCTAACCATCCATACGCCTTTTTCTACCCCTTGTGGTACCAAACCACTGGTGGTGCCAAACCACTGGTGACGTATAGTCACAAATGTGATACCAAATCTTTGGAGATACCAAATCTACGGTGTCCAGAAGACACAATTGTGTTACCAAAACACTGGTGACCGAAGTCACAAATAGATGATGGGGCCAACCCATCGTGTGATACCAAATCACTGGCAGACAATCCCATATCTCAAAGTGGGGCCAACCCACGGTGGTATTAACCACAGGGACAAGTCGCTATGAGGTGCCAAACCTCTGGAGGTACCAACCTCTGGTGACCGTAGTCACGATGTGTTACCAAAACACGGTGTCCGTCGACACGAATATCACTGCCCCCTCCTCTCATCAACCCATAACAATCATTTTTATGCATGTACCACAAATCATGTTGATAGATTTATTTAACAACATCCAATCGATTTATCATAAGCCATATATCAAATAATACACATACCAAATGTGTCATGCTTCCCAAAAGCATCAAATAATAATCACATAGTAATAGGAACTTACCCAAATCCTTGTTAATACCATGAAGGTATTTCATCCATGTCTACACAAAACGTTTAGGCATAAAATAACACTTAGCATATTAAAAAGTTATAAGATGTGTATGTATACACACCTGGCACCAAAAAGAGTTCTAAATCCCGAATATACAAATCGGCCACACAAGTATTCTTGCCCCTATATTCGGCCAAAAATGAATATTAGAACCATGGCCTATTCGGCCAAGCCAAAATAATTGAGAAAGGTTCCTTGTGAACCTAAAATCTTACCC
The DNA here is from genome assembly GCA_025698515.1 of Gossypium sturtianum. Classification (NCBI taxonomy): domain Eukaryota; kingdom Viridiplantae; phylum Streptophyta; class Magnoliopsida; order Malvales; family Malvaceae; genus Gossypium; species Gossypium sturtianum. The sequence goes on from CM046949.1 coordinate 95,120,543, forward strand.
AAAGCCTTCAAACACTTATCCAACACACTCCTAAAGAATCGGCCTCACTTCCCTACAATCAACCATCATCAATAAGGTTTATTAGCCTTCGGCTTAAACGAAAACTTAAAAAAAGTAATCCCTTTGAAATAAGCCTTACCACCTTACCAAAACCAATTTTTCTAGAGAAGTCCCAATGATAACTTATCTTACCTTCAAAATTCGGCCTAAGTTGATCAAGATAGGAGAAGAAAATTCGGTATACCCAAGAGAGTGGATTCGGCTATGATTTGTTCAACACAATCAACCAAGGTTCAACTTGTATGGAAAAGATGAAGTAAGAAAGTGAACCAATAGTTTGGCTAAGTGCTTTTGAGAAGAGAAAAGAAAGAATTAGATAGAGTATTATGGTATAGGAGATTCGGCTAAGAAAGAAAGAAGAAAATGGTCAAAAGAGATGAGTGTTTTGGTTTTGAGAGAATGAAAAGGAGAAATAGAAAATGAACCAAAAATGACCAAATGGTCAAAAGTATTAGGCTTATCAAAAGGTGAAATTCGGCTAACAAGAAAAGAGTTTGAGAGAAAAATTGTTTTGCACCTTTGCACCAAATGAAAGAAATGACCAAAAATTCCTCCCAAGCCTTACCAACACTAGCATATTCGGCCAAATCCTCCCTTAGCCACATTGCCGTCCAAGTTCATGGCATAAAGGCCATGATTATGTTTCCAAAACATAATCCTTGATACTAGCCCCATGTCTCCATATTTTCCTTAATCACTTGATTCCCTTCCATATGATAACACTTGCCTTAAACCTATAGTCTACTAACCAAAAATTAACATGGTCAACCCTTATCTTAATCATCCTTGGCCGACACTTACTATACCAAAGCAAAAATAAAAGTTGTCCCAATGCTATTTAAGGGATTCGAACCTCTCCCCTCAAGCTAAACTCCATGCGCCATTACCAACTTGCCATGCACTCATCTTGTGACACTTATTGCTACTTAAATTAACTAAAGTGCTAAGCTCATTTAATCCTCTTCTTTAAATAAGCCTTACTAAGAATTATTCTACTAAACCGAGCTTACTCAAGACCCCTAAATAAGCCTTATATCATCACAAATAATATCACAGAAATTCAAATACAAGAAAAATAATTCAATCACAAATAACCCCTATTTTGGGATGTTACAGTTCTACCTCCCTTAAAAATAATTTCGACCTCGAAATTACCTGATCAGAAAAGATGGGGGTATTGCTGCCGCATCACATCCTCAGATTCCCACGTCGCTTCCTCCGTACCATGGTTTCGCCATAGCACTTTCACTAAAGTGCGACTTTTCACGCAACACCTTGACATCACGATCTAAAATGCGAACTGGTTCCTCCTCGAATGATAAGTCGGAGTTAACCTCAATCTACGCTCTTCGCACGATGTGCGATGGATCTGACCTATACCGTCTAATCATCGACACATGGAAGACATCGTGAATCTGACTCAACTCTGCTGGCGATTCGGTGATAAGCTACCGGTCCTACTCGCTTCAACACAGTATACGGGCCGATGAACCTTGGACTTAATTTCCCTTTTTGCCCAAAGCGCAACACCTTTTTCCAAGGCGACACCTTCAGAAAGACTTTATCTCCTACCTCGTATTCCATCTCCTTGCGCTTGAGATCGGCGTAAGACTTACGCCTATCTCGACGCTTCCTTGAGACGAGCCGAATTACCTTAACTTTGTCCTCGGTTTCCGTCACCAGTGCGGACCCAAGACATGTCGTTCACCTAGTTAGTCCAACACGTAGGAGTACGGCATTTTTCGTCCATACAATGCTTCATATGGAGCCATTCGGATACTCGCTTGATAACTATTGTTATAAGCGAATTCCGCCAACGGTGAGATACTCCTCCCAAGCGCCACTGCGAAATCAGAACACAACCTCTCGAGCATATCTTCTAAGATCGAATCACTCTCTCCGATTGTCCGTCGGATTGCGGATGAAAAGGCATCTTTGAAGTCAATCTCGTACCCAAAGCTTGATGCAACGCTCTCAAAACCTCGATGTAAACCTCGGATCCCTATCCGAGATAATCGATCTTGGCACACCATGCAATCTCACTATCTCGGCTACATATAACTTAGCTAACCTGCAGGCGAATAATCTACCCTTCACGGTATGAAATGCGCTGATTTAGTCGACGATCCACAATCACCCAAACTGAATTCTTCTTGCTAGGCGTAAGAGGTAATCCCGCGACAAAGTCCATGGTGATCCTCTCCCACTTCCATCGAGGAATCTTCTTTGGTGAAGTAAAACGGATGGCAACCGATGTTCAGCCTTGACTTGTTGACACGTCGGACACTTACCCACGAACTCGGTTACTTTCGTTTGCACTGGCCACCAAAATTGCTCTCTCAAATCCCGATACATCTTGCTACCTCCGGGATGCATAGCATATGGGCTGCTATGTGCGTCGAAGAATCCTTTGTCTCAATTCCACATCCTTCGGCATACAAGCTCTTCCTTTAAAGCACAAAACTCCATCCTTTGGACCAGACTAAAATCCTCTAATCCACTATTACGGACTTGCAACCTCCGATCATTCAAACCATCATCCTCTAAGCGCTTCTCCTTAATCTGATCTAACCAAATCGGCAACTTGCATTACGCCAAAAGACTCCCATCATCGAGCAGACTAAGTCGAGCAAACATCGATCTTAAATCCGATACAACCTTACGACTCAGCGCGCTCGCCACCACGTTAGCCTTACCAGGATGATACTCGATCGAGCGATCGTAGTCCTTCAACGACTCAATCCATCTACGCTGCCTCAAATTCAAATCCTTACGAGTCAAGAGATACTTAAGACTCTTGTGATCCGTATAAACTATCGACTTCTCTCCGTACAAATAGTGCCTCCATATCTTCAAAGCGAAGACTACTGAGCCGCTAACTCCAAGTCATGAGTCGGATAATTAGCCTCATGTGGTCTCAGCTGCCGAGATGCATAAGCCACTACCTTCCCTTCTTGCATCAACACGCATCCCAAACCAATATGTGATGCATCATAATAAGCCAGTGAATTCCTTGCACCGCTCAAAGTTGAATCAAACCGGAGCTTGATGAGAATCTTCTTCAATTTGTCGAAACTTTCTTGTTTGCTTCTCGGTCCATACAAATGGAACTCCTTTCCTCAACAACTTGGTCATCGGTGCGGCAATCAAAGAAAATCCTTCCACAAATCTTCGGTAATACCCATGGACCTAGAAAACTCGAATTTCAGCCCGTGATTTAGGCGGCTTCCAATCTAACACTCGCCTCAATCTTTCGAGGATCCACTCTAATCCTCATTTGAAACAACGTGACCCAAGAAAGTCACCTCCTTAAGCGTAATTTGCACTTACTAAATTTCGCATGATGGTTGCTTTTCCTCGAGAATCAGTAACACCACTCGCAAATGCGCATCATGCTCCTCTTCGACTTGAATACACCAAAATATCATCTATAAAGACCACAACAAACTGATCCAAAAGCTGTTGAAATACCCTATTCATCATGTCCATGAAAATTCTTTGGTGCATTAGTCAAACCAAAGCGGCATCACCGGGAACTCGTAGTGTCCATCACCGAGTACGAAATGCCGTCTTATGGATATCACCTCTTTCACCTTGATTGATGATATCCGGACCTTAAATCAATCTTAGAAAACCGCGCCCCTTTGGTGATCAAACAAGTCATCTATCCTCGGCAAAGGATACTTGTTTTTAATCGTCGACTTATTCAAGCTGGCGGTAGTCTATACACATCCGCATCGCACCATCCTTCTTCTTGACAAAAAGTACCGGCGCTCCCAAGGTGAAACACTTGGTCGAATGAAACCTCGATCCAACAACTCTTGTATCTCGAGCCTTCAATTCCATCAATTCCTTTTGCCATCCTATATGGAGCTATAGACACTGGCGCCGTTTCGGTAACAGATCTATACCAAATTCGACTTCACGATCGGAGGCAATCCGGAAGTTCTTCAGAAATACGTCGGCAAATTCCTTTACGATTTGAACATTTCCCACAGAAGACTCCTTAGCTTCCAAAGCACACACATGAACTACGAACGCCTCACGGCCCTTCGACCATCTTTATTGCTTTCAGCGCGAGATACCACGTTGGATAGATAATCTCTCCTATTACCTATCATGACCACTTCTTCACCTTCAACCGTCTTCAAAACCATGCGCTTAGCGGCACAATCCAGACTTGCTTGGTACTTGACCAACCAGTCCATCCCAAGAATCAGATCAAACTCCTCAAGCGGCGGTTCCATCGGATCGGCTACAAACACTACTCCTTGAAGTTCTAGGGGTATATCTCTATCTGACTTATCTACTTCTCTGAGTGACCTAAAGGACTAAATGCAGTCATCCTCTTAGAAGCGATCTGGGAACTAAACTCATGGTCTCAACTATACTACTAGCAACGTAAGAGTGCGTCGAACCCACATCTATCAAGGCGTTATATGGAACACCAAAAATTAAAAGCGTCATCGGTTATGACGTCCGGTGCGTCTCCTTCCTCACGACGCCTCAAAGCATACACCAAACCAGGTGCCTAGCCTCCGTGTTGCCAATACCTCGCCATTTGCTCGCGACCTCCACTAGAGCCATAACCACCTCTACCATTACCACGACCTCTCTGCGGTCTTTGGTCCTCCTTTACTCGAGCTGGGCACGACCTTGACCTTGGACCGATTCCTAAGCTTGCTTACGCGGACGAGTCCCTCACCACGATGTTCTAGCGAACCACACTCGAAACATCCTTTCCTCCGGTCCAACATTCACCCCAATGAAACTTTTCACAGCGGTTTGCTGGGCGGTCTTTGATTAGCATTTGTGGACCTCCTGCACTGATTTGACCCACTCTGCCTAAATCTTTTACGAACATTACCACGACCAGACGATCCAAAGCCTCTCTTGACTTGCTCCTATCATAACTTTGCCTCGCGGACTCCTTGATTCCTTGGCTACCTTGGCCTTCTCTACCAAGACGGCAAACTCACGTTCTTCTTTGTGGAGCAATCAGCTGACTTTAACTCGTCTCTAAGTCCGTCTTCAAAGCGAACACAACGATCATGCTCCGATGCCACTATTCCCACGAGCATAACGACTCGACCTTAGGAATTCCGCTTCATACTCGAGACGGACTTATTCCCTTGCACTAACCCTTGAAAAGCTTTCCTTTGAGCGTCAATGTAGCTTGATCCAACATACTTCTTCCGATATGCGACTTTGAAGTACTCCCAAGTGAGATCATCTGCCGTAGCACCATCTCGGACCGTGAGCCACCATCGATATGACTCATCCTTGAGAAGCGACACGCTCCTTTCGGTTTCTCCTCATTTGTCAAATCTATCTCATCCATGATTCTTTCGGTCGATTCCGGCCAATACTCACCGTATTGGGCGCTACACGAACACACCTCGGAAAAATTCAGCTCCGTTAGCTCGAAGTCTCGAGAACCGACTTAGAGCTCCTCCACTTCCACCAATTCCGGCTACCCTTTCCGAACCCGTAGCATCGCTTGTGACACAGCGTCGTCACCCGTCGATCTGTTCTTGACTCCAAAGGTTGGGGGTGGTGGTGGCGGTATCTCATTCGAGATCCTTGACCCGAACCGAAGCGAGTTACGATCGACCATCCTACCCCTTCCACGTCCACGACGGCCACATCCTCTAAAGCTCATTCTAACTATCGCGCTTTAATCAGATTAGGAAATTTTTATGAATTAGTACATGTTTCACTTGATTATCCGCGAAGAAATTTTATGAAAAGAGTTTAATAGAGATTCTTTCGATCAAACAAGGTTTTAAGTCTTCTATCTTGGTTTACACAGAATAATACATCCATTCCCTATACCTTTCATACCTATGCACTCTTCGGGCATTACTGTCCGTTTCTAACCCAGGGGTATTTTCGTCATTTTTTTCCTAAAGGGTATTTTTGTAATTTTGTCAATCAAGAATATTTTGAAAATTTTTGAAGATAAATTTGTCCTACCATCTAAAAATAAATTAATGATTTTAAAACCGAAGTTTTCCTTAAAACATGGCTAATCCCTTTCGGGTTTTATTTAGGATTTTGCCTATGACCGAGTCCTCTTGGTTAGAGTGAACCGAAGCTACGCACCAGGTAGGAATCCCGCGAAGAGGAGGTGAGTCACGAGGACTGCTTAAGTACCAAGCTCTTCCGGATCCAATCCTAGACATGCGCACCAAGGTTACCACACCCTAACTCGGCGACTTGGTCGTAGGTTGGTTTAATTAGGCTCTTAAAGTCTTATGTCTTTGTTTGGAGTAAATTAGTCCTAAAGTTTAAAATACTATCACTATCTACGTCCCATGCTTCCTACCCTTCTACTGATAAATAATTCATACAAAAGTTAGTGGTACTTACTGAGCGGATCGGTGCAGGAGACTCGAGTGCCATGCTTATTCAAAACCATAGTATTTGAGATAGACCTACCAAAACATTTTTGGGCCTTGGGCCCCACAAATGAGCTTTAGGCTGGGCTCGATACCAATTTTGTAACACCCCAAACCCGGCCCAAACATTACGACCGAATTTGGTTTTGCTCTGAGAGAAAAGATTTTGAAAACCATTTTAAAACCGATTTCCAAATTAGTCGAAATGTCTTTCAATTTAAATTTTCTTTGTTAAAAACCAAACTTAATATATTTCTTTGAGTCGAGTTGATTACAAATTTGAATGTACCCGATGGTACTTTAAAACATTTTTCGTTTAATTTGAGAAAACATGTGCATCCGTTTTAACATCATCAAATAGTTTAAACAAAACATTCAAAACATGCAGAAATAATAAAATAATCTTAGGAGGCCTTATTACAATTAAGCAACATAAACCCAACAGAAAAATAGATAAAATCCAAAATTCATTTATTAAAAATCTCCTTTGCATGGCCACCTCGAGTCCATCCGGCTCCTCATCCATGGTCTACGAATCACTGAAAAATTAAAGGAGAAGGTGAGTCACCAAGACTCAATGTGTAACCCTTCCCCAATTTAATGCAATCACATACACAAATTATAACCAATTAACATGCATAAGTTTAAATGCACCCAACCTAACCATCCATACGCCTTTTTCTACCCCTTGTGGTACCAAACCACTTTGGTGGTGCCAAACCACCGGTGACGTATAGTCACAAATGTGATACCAAATCACTGGAGATACCAAATCTCACGGTGTCAGAAGACACAATTGTGTTACCAAAACTTTGGTGACCGAAGTCACAAATAGATGATGGGGCCAACCCATCGTGTGATACCAAATCACCGGCGAGACAATCCCATATCTCAAAGTGGGGCCAACCCACGGTGGTATTAACCACAGGGACAAGTCGCTATGAGGTGCCAAACCTCTGGAGGTACCAAACCTCTGGTGACTGTAGTCACGATGTGTTACCAAAACACTGGTGTCCGTCGACACGAATATCACTGCCCCCTCCTCTCATCAACCCATAACAATCATTTTTATGCATGTACCACAAATCATGTTGATAGATTTATTTAACAACATCCAATCGATTTATCATAAGCCATATATCAAATAATACACATACCAAATGTGTCATGCTTCCCAAAAGCATCAAATAATAATCACATAGTAATAGGAACTTACCCAAATCCTTGTTAATACCATGAAGGTATTTCATCCATGTCTACACAAAACGTTTAGGCATAAAATAACACTTAGCATATTAAAAAGTTATAAGATGTGTATGTATACACACTGGCACAAAAAGAGTTCTAAATCCCGAATATACAAATCGGCCACACAAGTATTCTTGCCCCTATATTCGGCCAAAAATGAATATTAGAACCATGGCCTATTCGCCAAGCCAAAATAATTGAGAAAGGTTCCTTGTGAACCTAAAATCTTACCCAAAGCCTTGAACACTTATCCAACACACTCCTAAAGAATCGGCCTCACTTCCCTACAATCAACCATCATCAATAAGGTTTATTAGCCTTCGGCTTAAACGAAAACTTAAAAAAAGTAATCCCTTTGAAATAAGCCTTACCACCTTACCAAAACCAATTTTTCTAGAGAAGTCCCAATGATAACTTATCTTACCTTCAAAATTCGGCCTAAGTTGATCAAGATAGGAGAAGAAAATTCGGTATACCCAAGAGAGTGGATTCGGCTATGATTTGTTCAACACAATCAACCAAGGTTCAACTTGTATGGAAAAAGATGAAGTAAGAAAGTGAACCAATAGTTTCGGCTAAGTGCTTTTGAGAAGAGAAAAGAAAGAATTAGATAGAGTATTATGGTATAGGAGATTCGGCTAAGAAAGAAAGAAGAAAATGGTCAAAAGAGATGAGTGTTTCGGTTTTGAGAGAATGAAAAGGAGAAATAGAAAATGAACCAAAAATGACCAAATGGTCAAAAAGTATTAGGCTTATCAAAAGGTGAAATTCGGCTAACAAGAAAAGAGTTTGAGAGAAAAATTGTTTTGCACCTTTGCACCAAATGAAAGAAATGACCAAAAATTCCTCCCAAGCCTTACCAACACTAGCATATTCGGCCAAATCCTCCCTTAGCCACATTGCAGCCCAAGTTCATGGCATAAAGGCCATGATTATGTTTCCAAAACATAATCCTTGATACTAGCCCCATGTCTCTCATATTTTCCTTAATCACTTGATTCCCTTCCATATGATAACACTTGCCTTAAACCTATAGTCTACTAACCAAAAATTAACATGGTCAACCCTTATCTTAATCATCCTTGGCCGACACTTACTATACCAAAGCAAAAATAAAAGTTGTCCCAATGCTATTTAAGGGATTCGAACCTCTCCCCTCAAGCTAAACTCCATGCGCCATTACCAACTTGCCATGCACTCATCTTGTGACACTTATTGCTACTTAAATTAACTAAAGTGCTAAGCTCATTTAATCCTCTTCTTTAAATAAGCCTTACTAAGAATTATTCTACTAAACCGAGCTTACTCAAGACCTCTAAATAAGCCTTATATCATCACGAATAATATCACAGAAATTCAAATACAAGAAAAATAATTCAATCACAAATAACCCCTATTTTGGGATGTTACAGTACAGTTTATTCCTTGAAGTTTCCCTTGTTTCACTGACCAATGATTCTGACCTCTCTTACCCAAAATTCAAATATCTCACTGTACAGTTTTCATATGTTGCTCCCACTTGTTTCTATTGAAAATAGGTTCAATAAGGAATCCATACATATTAATTATAACTCTTAATTTACTTTGTACAATTTTATACCATTTTTCCAAGACAGATCAGGGAACCACGAAGTCATTCAGAACTAGTCTCACTAAATTAACATATCTCAGAATATAAAAATCCTTTTCCTTATCCGTTTCTTTCATATTAAAATAGACACAGTAAGCTTTAATCTTATATCTTGTTCACTTTATAATTCCTTTTCTCCTATTTTTCGTGATTTTTCAAATACACGTCATTGTTTCTGACCGAAACTATTTTATTACAACATACGATTACCACTACGATCATACGCACGCCCGAGTGATCACGGATGCCGGTTTTCAGTTTTCTTTGGTATTCCAACCGATTCATAGAATATTTCATACAAACTTTCAGAGAGATGTGAGATTACACACCATATCAAACATGTATTCGGAAGGTACGGGATTACACACCTTGATTAGGATTCCCTAAAGAACCACTCTTCATTGACCCACTATATCCGAAGGATTTGCAAATAGGATATATCGAGTGGTTTCGTCCCTAAAACATAATTGATTAGTCAAAACTTCAATCCGATTTGCAACATAGCCAAATAGAGATATAACGAAAAATCCAAAATGAACCCCCTTACCTTATCGATATTAGATCCAATTTCCACCGTTTGACTTCGGCTAGAATAATACACGGTCTCCCACTTAAAACACTACGAAAAAGAGAAAATTATCTCGTTTGAGAGGGTAGAATAAAATGATGGTCTCGGTTAAAAGGACCATCCCATGCCAAGACATATATTCGGCTAGGAGAAAGAAAAAATAGAAAATGTTTGAATAGAACCACTTACCGATTGATCAAAGGAGTGAGTGTTAATACGGATGAGAAGAACGATAAAGAAGAAATGAAGGGTTTGATTTTTCCAAAGGAAAACGAGTGAACAATTTGACCTCCAAGGCTTAGGTACTTTCGGCAACAAGGAAGAAAAGAAGAAACAAAAATGCACACTAAAGGCTTGAAAATTCGGTAAAGAGAAGAGGAAATTTGGAGAGAAAGAGAATGATACAAAAAAAACTAAAGAGTACAACCTCTCAAGCACTAGCTTTGCCAAAAACTCTTAGCAAAATTCGGCTATCACCCCCTTTAGCCCCAAAATCATCCACATTCATGTCCCTAATAGTCAAAATTTTGCCAACCACCCTTTCCATAATACATCCCTTGAAAACGGCCACATGTTCCCCCTACTTTCCCCTTTCTCTTGATTTCTTTCCTCACATTCATCCTTTCCTATTTTCCTTAGCCATCTTGCCAAAACTAAAAGTCCACCTTGCCTTATTTACATGCTTGGCCAACACTTAAGGAAAGAGTGCAAAAATAATAGTTAAAGTTTGCACATAATGGGATTTGAACCTCTTCCCTCAAAGTCCATCACTTGATGCCATAACCTCTTTACCAATAGCTCATTTATGCAAGCACATTACTCATTAATTTCTATAAGTCTTGAAGCTACTTACAATCTCTCCTTAAAGTGCTAAAATACCAATTTTTTTTCCTAAGGCCCAATTAAACCCGAGACTTCATAGAAACCTCGTAACCTTCCAAATTCACTTAACTAATAAGTCTAATTTGCAATAATGCCATTCTCTTGTTCTCAAAATTTTAAACACTCCTACACTCAAGGCCCATTGGGCCCAATCCTACTAGGCCCAATTTTGGGATGTTACAACTCTAGTCTCATCTACCTACCCCGATCTTCAAATAATTTTTTTTACCATCATTTGGTATTTTCTCTTTTCACCCAATGCCACCCACCCTTACTCCATTTGCCTTTTCTTTCTTTTAGAAACCCAACGTCAAACCTTTGTTAACCAATTTTGAAGCCGACCCTCAAGCAGTAATAAGTCTTTCGAAATGAAGTACGAAGTTGCGAGAGCGAGAAAGAGCGGTAAAAGGCACAAGTGCTACATTAGAAAAAAAGCCTTATACAAGTGAAACACGAGTGTGAGCGATTTTTCTTTGTGAGTGACTTGTGAGAATTTGTGGTGAGGATTTAATTTTCTGTTTTATTCTTTTTGAAAGTCTTTCTTTTAAAAAAAAATAAACATGAATCAAGAAGCATTGAGAGAATCTGATTATCAATACTTGTTGAACGGGATGCGAAAAGTCATGAATGCCAAGTTTGACAAGTTACATAAGCGATTGGATCGAATCGAGGAACGAGACCAACAAGAACGACTTTCTTCAAGTCGAAGAACGGAGTCAAGGTCATCTCAAAGACACACTTTTGAAGATCATTCAAGAAGAGATTTCGATCGAGATTATGGTTCATATAGAAGTTTGAGACGGTATGAATCAAACCGCGAATGTGAGACCTCTCGTGATTACCATCGAGAAGTTATGATTTCTTCTTCACAAGCTTCAACATATCCATCCACGGAGAAAACTTTATGAAGAAGTGAACGAGGTTCATATGCGTCGAAGAATTCATCCACGAAAGATCATTCGCGAAGTAGTTCAAATCGTGATTCTTATTCGACGAAGGATTCAAGGCAAAGCAAAGCAAAGTTTAAAGCCTACTATGGTGACGAACAAGAAGAAAGTACGAGTTTTTCTTCTTATGAATCAAAGATGTCGAGCACGAAGGATTTTTCACGAAGCATCGATCGTGACATCTACGAAAATATTTCTTCTATCCTTGAGTCAAATCCATCTCTTTTCAATTCTTTTGAATCATTCCCTTGTTGTAATGAAAAAGAACTTGAAAAAGAGTTTGAGAGAAAAGAAAATAAAAATGAGAAAAAAGAAATAAAAAGAAAAGAGAGAAAAGAGGCAAGTAAGAGAGAAAATGAGCAAGTTTTGAGAGAGCTTGAAAAAGCCATTGAGAAGGTTTTGAAAAGAGAAAGAAGAAAAAAGAAGTTGAAAGAGAAGTCGAAAAGAAATTTGAAAAAGAATTTGAGAGTGAAGAAAAAGAGCTTGAAAAAGAAAATGAAGAAAAGATTGAAAAGAAAATTAAGATTGAAAAAAAAATTAAAAGTGAAAAAGAAGAGTTGGAAAAAGAAACGAGAGAACGAGATGAGCGAGAAAAAGAGAGTGATTTTTCAACTAAGCCATTTGAAGTTTTCTCTTCTTCTATCTCTACTTTTCAGGTTTACGAGAAACCGAGTGCTGAAAGCCAACTTCAATACTTTCCTGATGAGCGACGTTTTTCTTTGGTTGAAAAAGGTAAGATTGAATCACGCGAGCCGGAAGGTAAGGAAGGTAAGATTTTTGAAGAGTTTCATTCTCCACCAATTTTTTCGAATAATTGTGATTATGTGAATAGCTTCGTCTATGACCATTCTTTGATTAATTTTGATGTTCTAAATGATGGTAAGACGAGTTCATCTCATTGTGCTGCTAAGTGTGAAGGTGGAGTAACATCTATTCGACGTGTGCAAGACTCAAGTAAGTATGACGATGAATTTTCTCTTAATCCCAACTTGTTTGATTGTGGTTATTACGAAATTAGTTCATTGTCTAATACGGAAACTTTGAGTTTTTGTAAATCAGTTTTGAAACATATAAAGAGTTTTGATTGCTCGATCTTGAATGTGCATAAATCTTATTGGTTTAACATGTTTGATGTTTCTAAACCCTTGTCACATCTTGAGTTTAATAATCAAAATCATGTCTTTAAACCGGGACTATGTTTTGTATCATTTGGTATGCCTTGTTGAAAAATCAAGCAACGACAATTGTGCTTAATGAATTACAATCATTTTGATACTTGATTTTTGATTAAGGTTACGAAATTTGCCCATTTTGTGTTCAATTTTTATTCGCTCCTTAAACAAATCTATGGTTGCACTTGAAATTCACATTCCATATGAAAAATGCTGAATCAAACGCGAGGCTTCGACTGCATTATCTTTCCAAAGAGAGAAGGTTTGTATTGCTTGACCATGATAAGACTGATCTTTTTCTTTCTAACTATAAAGGTAAGTCTTATGAACTTGTTGACACCTTTGTGATCTTTTTGAAAAGTGACGAGCTTTGCGTTGATGAACTAGTTTTTATAAAACATTTAGATCATGTTATGATTAATCATTCTACTTTGCCTGTTTGTGATCTATCTGTTTCGTTGAATGATGACAGGATTCTTGAATTTGATAATTTTGATAATTTTCGTGTGAAAGAATCCATATTGCGTCACATGTGTGATCCATGTAAAAATTTTGAGATGACTTTGTTCTCTCCGGTTGTTGATAGAACACATGATGCTAATTTTCATTATTTAGATCATGAAATGTTTGAACGTCCTATCCTATTTAATGATGGTCTACTTATTGACAAAAGGAATCTTGTGTTTAATAATTTTTGTTCATGTGCGAGTGATTACATATGTCGTTCAACGCAAGATTTGGATGTTCACTTTCGAGTGCCATATACATTTTCTCATCTATCTGCTTGTGATGAACATATATATCATTTGATGTGTTACTCGCATGTTGATTTTGATTTGTGGAATCCATTCGAATTGTATGCATACCATGAAACCTATCCAATTCAGATTCAAATATTTGATAAGGCTTTGTTCCTTTTGTATGATAATGCGAATATGCCCGTTTGCGTTTGATCTATTCATTTTGTTTTGTTCATATTTCGATTGCAAGTTTATTTAACACAACTCTTGCTAACTTTTGGTTATATTTTACAGGTATCTCGATTACCATTCTCCCCGTTTGATCTAGGAAAGCCGATCAAAAGGAATTTTGTTCGAGAGAACCATCGGCTCGATTCGAGGATGAATCGCTTTCAAGAGGGGGGTATGATGCGATCCTGGTCGCATCATGGTTTGACTCTTTCCTACGCCATCGAGAGTGGCCTAAGCTCGAGGGGCCAAAGTGTAAAATGAAGCTGATTCCAACTCATTTTCAGCTCAATTAAACTCCTTTTCTATGTGGTTCAGTTCACATGAGTTCATCTCAGCTCATTGAGATTGGTTTAAGTTCACATTCAGTTCATTTAGTTTGTGTTTAGCTTGATTTAATTCATTCATTTTTAATTTGCTGAATACAAACTTTTAAATTAAATATTAGCTTTAAATAAAGGTGTTTAGTTTAATTAAATAAGTTGTGTTTAATAAGAGGCTTATTAATTAATCTAGTTACTAGGATGTTTTAATGAAGTATGAGTTTAAGTTAATTTAATTCTGCTTCCATAAATTAACTAGTTGCTGCATTAATTGAAGTCTTTATTTCTAGTTCATTTAATAATGTTTTTCTTAATTAAACTAGTTGCTGGAATAAAGGATGCTTAAGTGTTAGTTCATTTATTTAAGTTAGTTGTTACTTTGTTTTAGGTTTAATCAATGAATAAATGTGTTTAATATGTCGGTTACATGTGTTAATTGCAGGTGATTTTTTAGCTTACAACCATTAAATTTAAAGGCTGTTACACCTTCAATAAGGTGGCTTTTTAAGTGATTTCGGTTACAAAAAGAGGGGCTGTTATAAAAATAGGCTTTAAACATCAATAAAAAGAGTTTAAAGGAGCATTACACTTCCTTTAAATTTCAGTAGCCACCCTTCCACTACTCCAAACGTTTTTGCTACTTTAATGGTCAATTCATACTTTAAAAACTTCATTAAGTTTTTGGAGTCTATTCAGCTAGCCAAAGGAGAAATCAAGAGACATTTTCAAAGCATTTAAGGGCATTGAATCAGCTGATTAAAGCATCTTAAAGAGAGGAGTTAATTGATCCAAGAATTTCAAAGGTTGAGACTCTTTATTTGGTTGGTGACTTTTTGGTTGATCATGGAGAATTCAAAGGATTTTGACAAGCAATTTAATTGAAAAGTTAAACACATTGAAGATGGGAGTTACATGGCTAGAATTCCAAAAGTTGAGACTCTTCATTTGAAATCATTATTAGCCTCATTAAAAGTGACCATTCAACTAGTTTCATTTGATACTATATATACATGTAATCACATATTGTAGGGAGACTTTTTTTTGAACTTTGAATATATTTTATGAACTTTTGTTCATTGAGTGAGATTATTCTCCTCTCTATCTTTC
The DNA here is from genome assembly GCA_025698515.1 of Gossypium sturtianum. Classification (NCBI taxonomy): domain Eukaryota; kingdom Viridiplantae; phylum Streptophyta; class Magnoliopsida; order Malvales; family Malvaceae; genus Gossypium; species Gossypium sturtianum. Next base: position 95,135,849 of record CM046949.1, read on the forward strand.
GTTCGAGTTTCGATTTTGACTTATCAAGTTTTCTTGCTTGTGGCGTCAATCGTTCTCTTCCATCAATTTATACCATAGGTTCTTATCTTTATAGATAACGGGTCTTGGTCCATCATCGATTACCATTTTTCCACCTTAAACAAATATAGAACCCGGGGTGACACTTTATTAGTGTTGAATCGATTCTTTGTTTAAGTTCTTTCATCCATTCCCATCAACTATCGCCTATCATTTATCTAAACCATCACTTATCCATCTATCCAATTTCATTACCATCAGCCTATCATTGTTTGTTCAACCTTAAACCGAATCCCATCTTCTTTCCCTTCATCTTAAACCGAACCTATCCTTTTAATTATCCAAATCAACTCTTTCATTTAAAACCTCCATTCCTAACTTAAACCCACCTTCTAAACAAATTCACCTAAAGCTTCCGCAAACTCATCTATATTTTTTTGATTATTTTTCGAAGACTTGATTCCTCCTTGTAGACGATTGGGCAACTAGCATATGTTTCGACTCACCCCAAGGTGAATCGTATCATAACTCAAGAGTCATTTTTCAAGCACTTAAAGTCATTCATTCAGCTGAATTAAAGACAATTCAAGGATGGAGTTATTTGGCTCAAGAATGTGAAAAGACTTGAGTTAAATTTCAGCTTTTAATTGGCACATTAAGTTGAATGTTTGTGACCATTCAGCTAGCCTAATTTAGCACTATAAATAGGTGAAATCAGCCTTTGTAAAGGAGCTTTTGATCTTTTTGCTTAGTTTGAAAACATTATTGAACTTATATGAAATTTGTGAGATTATTTTCTCTCATATTTCGTTGAAGACTCGTTGGCTTATCTAGTCTCTAGTGGCGTCAACCCGTTTTCTTCTATCCGAACTTATCACTATTATATAGTGTGGCGTTCACCTTCATACCAAGGTTCCTACTTTTCTAAGTAGTGGGTTGAGGTTTCACTACTCCCTCTTCCACCTTGAAAGCCTATAAGTATTCGGGTCAATACTTTTTAGTATTGGTTCTTACTTGCTTTTGAGTTCGTTTTATTCCATATCCATTATCTACCAAACTTTCTTTCTTTCCTTCCTTTCACTTCATCATAGCTGAACCCTCCTTTCATTTATCATCCATTGTTGTTAATCCCCTTCCATACCAATCTCCATCTTTATTTACTTTAACCGAACCTATATAAAATTCATATCCTTCAACCTATCTTTGAAACCCTTTTCAATAGCTTCCGCACCATTTTACCCAAAAGTACCATCTTAAAACTTGTCGAACGAAACCTTCTCGTAGACGATCGGGCAACCTCACATACGACTCAACTCACCCCGAGACAGATCGTATCATTTGGTATCAGAGATAGAAAATGAGAAGCTTCGACGATCATCGTAAATCTAAAGTAGGGTAAATTTGAAAAAAAAAATTCAAAAAAAATTGCTTTCAAAGTGTTCTATTGTACTTAGTTTCGTGCACTTGAAGTGAAAAAAAAAGAAAAAAATATATACGAAAAAAAGAAGAAGTAAACTTTTGAGATCTTTTGAATTTCTTCATTCTTCTCCTCAATTTCTGAGTTTTAGAAACCATTATTTTTCATCTTTCTACCCCGATCATCAACATCACTCTTTTACCAACATCTGGTACCATCCATTCGACCCCAACGCCACACATACCCCGACTGCATTTGTTTTCAGCCTACCCTATACACCTGACACTTATCCTTTGTTACTCATTTGAATGAGTCTAAATACGAAATTGTGAGAGAAAGTTTGAGTGGTAAAAGGCACGAGCGTGTGAGACTATTCGAGTGGAGGTAAAAGCCAAACGAGTGTAAACACGAGCGAGAGTGCAAACCATTAATTTTTCTTTCCGAGTGAAATTGTGAGGATTTTGTTGTGAGGAATTTAATTTTTGTTTTACTTAACAAATTTCTTTTCAGCAATCAAAGATGTCTCGCGAAGAATTTACTGAATCAGAGTTCCAATATTTGGTGCAAGAAATGCGAAAAATGGTGAACTCTAAATTCAATACATTGTACGAGAGATTAGACCATGTGAAGAAAAGAGACCAACGGGAACGAATGTCTTCAAGTCAAAAAGTGGAATCAAGAATATCACGAAGACATACATCCAATGATCATTCGAGAAAAGATTTCCATTGTGATTTCTATTCGTCATCGACTTCAAAACGAAGGGATTTCAATCAAGATTTCTTTTTGTCAAGGAATTCAAGACGACGAGAGTCTGACCTCGATTTTGAACCCGTCCAAGATGACATCCGAAGAGATAAGCATACCTCTTTCCGATCTTCAAAGAAATCCTACTCAGAGTATTTTTCACGAAGCATTGATCAAGATTCTTATGCAAATAATTTTCCTTCTTTTAAACAAAATCATTGTTTTCATGATTCTTTTGTATCTTCTTGTAAAAAGAAAATGAGAAAAGCAAAAGAAGAAAAAGAAAAAGAAATAAAAGAGAGGCAAGAGGCGAGTAAGAGAGAAAATGAGAGATTCTTGAAAAAGCTCGAGAAAGTCATTTAAAAAGCCGATGAAAAAGAAAAAGAACAAAAAGAGAGTGAAAATGAGATTGAAAAAGAAATTGAAAAAGAGAATGAAAAAGATTTTGAGAGAGAAAAAGAAGTTGAACAAGAACAACGAGTGGAAAAAGAGATTGAGGAAAAAGAAACGAGAGATCTCGAGAAAAAAGAATCAAGTGAAAAAGAAAGTGACCAAGCAAGGATTGTTTCCACTAACCCACCCGTTCGATCTTCTTGTGATGTAACTTTTTAGGTTCCTAAAGTCTTGTACGACCAATTCTAGCTTCACTACCTTTCAAACGAGAGATGTTTTCGATTATTCGAGAAAGGTAAGTACGCAAATGACGACCACCCACTTGTGATTGAAGGTAAGAAAGGTAAGAATTCCATGTTTATCAAATCAAGGTTGTCCGATTTAAAAATTGCTCATAAAGATTTTGATGGGTAAATTTCTGATATGCCACCATCATTTGATTTGATTAGTCCTTATTCATCTCTTGATGACCCTGCTTCGAAAAGTGTCGTGAAAATTCTGTCTTGTGACACGTTTGATCCTTCCATTGGAATGGCTCACCCTAATCGAATTTTAGATGTGTTTGATAAAAACTTTGCACATACAAATTTTGGTTATATAAAATCTTTGGACTCATGTGTTAAATATGTCTGTTTAAACATGCCTGTTCATTTGGTTCGTGATAGATTTGATTCTTTGAATAGTTATATGTTCACCATGTCTTTGTTTGACATACATGATAAAAGGCTTTCGCATGTAATGTTCAAACCATTTGATTTTGGACTTCAAGATAAAACTTTGAATTTTTATATGAGATTCCCATATCTTGATCTGCTTGGTTTTGTCAACTCTGCATGCTTGCTTGATCGAGTAGAATTTAAGTCCTGTAGTGAGTCGATTACATCATTTTCTAACATGTTGTGGACATTACAAATTATTCAAAATATGTTGCATGTTGGAACGAATGATCAAGTTCGTGTGTTCAAACTTGGTATTTGTTACTTTGATTCGTTTTATAGAAACTTCAAGCAACTTGCTTGTTGTGCATCTTATTTAAGTTTGTTTGATATTCGTACTTTAATTAAGGCAATAAAACTTAATGGCTTTGGTTGTGTTTTATTCCTTAATCATATTGTTTGGCCACATATGAAATATTTGTTTCATTTTGAAAAGATAAGGCTAACATATGGACTTGAATTGAATTTCGAATATGATCTATTTTTTCCTTTTAAATCCATCAATTTTGCTAATACTAACCAATCTTGTTTTTGTGAATTCCACACTTTGAGGAACATGAGATGTCATGGTGTCTCATCACCCATCCAAGTTGTTCGAGATAAAAGGTTTGTATTACATTACATTTCTGAGGAGAGAAGATTTGTCTTGATTGACAAAGGTAAAACCAATCATAAATTTTCTTCACTTCAAGATCATCAAGGTAAAGTCTCTGAAAATTTTCAAATACCTTTGCTTCGTTCAAATGAAGATGAAAATTTTATTGATTGGATGTTTGGAAATTCTTTGAATCATGATGTGTTTGATGGTAGTTTTTGGCCTAGTATTGATTTGTTTGTGTTGGATTGTGACAATGGACATAATGTTATCACAAATCATGATAATAAGCAAATGATTGAAAGATGTTGGCCATGGTACACTTTGTGTGTACAATCACATGAATTTCTGTTTTTGAATAAACATATTGAAAAGTTTTGGATGTGGAATAGTATGCTTAACTTTTTGCAAATTTTCATGACTAAGTATCCTTTTATCCAATTGAATCCACATGTTTGCATTGATGGAATAATGAAACTTTTCAATAAATTGGAGTATGTTTGCTTTGCCCAATTGAGATTATTGCCATATGATCTTTGGACTACATTCTATAAGAGCTATTTGGATTTGAATACTTTGCACTTGTCATTTTCAAAATTGATAAGTCATTTTGGCAAAATAAAATCAGTTTTTTGCTTAGCATTTGGTTTATCTTTAGGTTTTTGTTGTCTTAACCCACTGTTACTTATCTATGATGGTGATGTGCTTTCTTGTCCAATGATAAATCATTTCCAGGATTGTGTGATATCTTCTATTCCATTCGATCGAGGAAAGCTGAACGAGAGGAAATATTTTCCAATAGAGGAACAACCCGACTTGAGGACAAGTCGCCTAAAAGAGGGGGGAATGATGCAAGCATGCCCCGTGAACTTCTTTGGACAAGTATTTTGAGTCGAGCATTGCATTGCTGGCAAGTTGATCCCAGCTCGTTTCCAGCTCCACGAGCTTCGTCCAGTTCAAATTCAGCTCATTTGCGCTTGAATCAACTCAATACTTTAGCCTTTAATTATGTCTTGTTTAATTAAATGCATCTTTAGTTAATGTCATGCATTATTGATCTACATATTTTAATTATGACATGCATTATGTGTTCTGCATTGAATTAAGTCATGCATTAAGTAACTCATTTGTTCATTTAGTTTGCATTTTAAATAATTGCATTTAAGCATCTTAGTTAATAAATGAGTTGCTGGTCATTAATTCAACTCAACTTAGTTTAATTAATTGAGTTATTTTAAATGAATTTAATTTTATTGTTGCTTCATTAATTAGTCTAGTTCCTAGGATTATTTATTGATGCATGAGTTAAGTTTTATTTAATGATGTATCTTTAATTAACTAGTTGCTGGAGTAATTGATGCATAGTTCATTTACCTAAGTTAAGTATTAATGTGTGTTATGTTTAATAAGTGATTACATGTGTTTAATAAGCTCATTTTAATGTATTTATTGCAGGAGTCTTTTCAAGTCATAACCATTACATTATAATGGCTGTTACACATTAAATAAAGTGACTTTTTAAGTCATTTTTGGTTACAAATGAAGTGGCTGTTACAAGGGATGTTTTATACATCATTTAAAGGAGGTTTAAGGAGCATTTAATCATCCAAATTAATTTTGGCAGCAACCTTTCCACTACCAGCCATTTTTGCCATTTCAAGGGTTATTTCAAGCATTCAAACATCATTAAGAAGCTGATTAAGTAGATGGTGTCCATTCGGCTGACCAAGGACTAACTCAAGAGTCATTTTCAAGCACTTAAAGTCATTCATTCAGCTGAATTAAAGACAATTCAAGGATGGAGTTATTTGGCTCAAGAATGTGAAAAGACTTGAGTTAAATTTCAGCTTTTAATTGGCACATTAAGATGAATGTTTGTGACCATTCAGCTAGCCTAATTTAGCACTATAAATAGGTGAAATCAGCCTTTGTAAAGGAGCTTTTGATCTTTTTGCTTAGTTTGAAAACATTATTGAACTTATATGAAATTTGTGAGATTGTTCTCTCATATTTCGTTGAAGACTCGTTGGCTTATCTAGTCTCTAGTGGCGTCAACCCATTTTCTTCTATCCAAACTTATCACTATTATATAGTGTGGTGTTCACCTTCATACCAAGGTTCCTACTTTTCTACGTAGTGGGTTGAGGTTTCACTACTCCCATCTTCCACCTTGAAAGCCTATAAGTATTCAGGTCAATACTTTTTAGTATTGGTTCTTACTTGCTTTTGAGTTCGTTTTATTCCATATCCATTATCTACCAAACTTTCTTTCTTTCCTTCCTTTCACTTCATCATAGCTGAACCCTCCTTTCATTTATAATCCATTGTTGTTAATCCCCTTCCATACCAATCTCCATTTTTATTTACTTTAACCGAACCTATATAAAATTCATATCCTTCAACCTATTTTGAAACCCTTTTCAATAGCTTCCGCACCATTTTACCCAAAAGTACCATCTTCAAACTTGTCGAATGAAACCTTCTCGTAGACGATCGGGCAACTTCACATACGACTCAACTCACCCCGAGGCGGATCGTATCAAAAATAAAGGCAGCTTCTAGATGGTCCAAATTCATCTTCTTGGGATGCCAAAAGCCAACTTAATGGTGAAGGAAATTTGCTGAATGGATTTGGACATCAAGGGCACTCCATTGGACGGTTTCTAGAAGGATGAAAATTCAGAAATTAACTCCAAAATTCGTCCAAGTCTAGGTGCAGCTTGTTGGAACGTCAAAAGGCAGCTTCATGGCTAAGGAAATGCACTTGAAAGCTGGTGAATGTATGGGGCTAGTCTAGGCTCATCCCTTGCCTTGAATGAACTCTTAAATGAGTGTCTTTTGATGAAAAATAAGAAGGATTAATAGGTTAGCTGAGCAGCCATCTTAAGTGTGAACATGCTGAACCGAACAGCCCCAAATGTGAAAGGAATTTTGGGAGTTTAAGGGCTGGACGTTCCTTGGCTGAATAGGTGTCATTGGGAGCCAAAAATGAGCAGCCAACATGCATGTTCCAGCCGTCCATGCATCTCCTAGGTTCCTTGATGTATTCGGCTAGGTACAATGCACCTAGGTGCATGTATCTCCTTTAATGTTCCATGTACATTCGGTTGTACCTATAAGGAGCATGAATATTCATTAGATCAAGCCAAATAAGCTGAACAATAATTAAATATGTCCATGACACACTAATGGACACTTTGGACAAACTAAATGCACCATTTAGTTCATGTAAGAATTCGGCAGCCCCTATTTAATGAGAAAAATCTGCACATTTAATTTAGCTTTAAAACATCTTTAAAACTTGTAATAAAATGTGGCAAAATTAATTTAAGCTTAAACAAGTTAAATCCAACACTAAATTAATTATTTAGACATTTAATTTGCTGTAGGAATTTTAATAAATTAAATACTTAATTTATTTAATGCATTAAAATTAAAGAATCAGCTCAATGAGCTGGAGTGAGCTCAGGTGAGCTCAAATTGAGCTCGAATGAGCTAATCCGGCTCAATTTGGAAGTGCACCGAGATGGACATGAGCTCTACATTACTTCGAGCTTTGAATTCGAGCTCATCAGATTGCAACATGTTGGAGGCCTTGGGCGTGCCCGTATCATCCCTCCCCTCTTCAAGACGATTCGTCCTCGAATCGACCTGTTGGTTTCCTCGAACAAAATTCTCATTGCTCGACTTACCTCGATCAAATGGGACGGATGTTAATCGCAACACCTGAAAGAGATAATCACGCATTAACAAATAAAGCTTCACATAGAGTCGCCATCCAAACGTAAGCAAAATAAAACAAGTTAATTGCATGCGAACAGGTAGAATCACATTGTCATGCAAAAGGAACAATGCCTTGTCAAATTTGTGGAAAGAAATTAAACAATCTCTAATGCATGCATATGATGTAAATGGATTCCATAAGTCAAAATCAACAAGCGTATAATGATTCAGATGATAAACATAAACATCACAAACAGATATTCCAAATGTTTCACATGGCTCACGACTTTGTACAATAATATCATTCAATGATCAATATATGGACCCTTTCATACGAGATTTCTCAAAATGATCAAACATAAGAATCTTTTCATCAATCAAGAAGATAGGTAGATCACAAACAGGCAAAATAAAATGATTAAGCATATCATGATCTAAATGTTTTACGTCAACGAAGTCAGCAACATGTGTTCTATCAACATTCAAAACAGATAGTTCAGAAACAAGCAATTTGGAACAGCTAAGCGTATCATGATCTAATTGTTTTGCAAAAAATAGTTCATCAACACAAAGCTTGTCATCATCCGAAAAGAGCAAAAATGTATTAACAATTTCAGTAGACTTACCTTGATGCACGGAAAGACAAAGATCTTGCTTACCTTGGTTGAACAATACAAACCTTCTCTCCGTAGGCATATAGTGTAGTCGAAGCTTCACGTTCGATTCAAACCTTTTCAGATGGAATGTGAATTTCAAATACATCCAAAGAATTTGTTTAAGGAGCGAATAAAAATCAAAAACAAAGTGGACAAAATTCACTACCTTAGTCAAAAACCTCGTATCAAAAAGATAGAAACTATACGCACATAATTGATGTTGCTTAATTGATACGATTCGCCTCGGGGTGAGTCGAGTCGTATACGAGTTTGCCCGATCGTCTACGAAGAGGTTTCGTTCGATTTGTTTTAAAAGGGAAAAATGGTTGGATTTAAGAAAATGGCAGCGGTTTAATAACAAAAAAAATAGATGGATTGAATGGATAATTGGCTGAAACAAGAAAGAACCCTTAATAGGAATTAAGGACCCGAGTCTTATATGTTTCAAAGGTAAAAAATGGAATTGGATAAAACCTCGACCCACTATCTAGCAAGATAGGAACCTCGGTATAAAGGTTTGAACGCCACACCCAAATGGATGATAAGTTCAAAACAAGTCAGATTGACGCCACTAGCTACTAGATAAGTCAATTTGAACCTTGAAGAATAAAGAGAGTAGATAACTCACAAATTTCATTAAGAATCCAAAAGTCCCTTTTACAAGCTAATAACAAAGTATATATAGTGTTTACATGTGGTTAGCTAGAGAGTCATATGAATTCAGCTTTATTATGCATTTAAATGGCTAAAATAAAATCTAATCAATAGTTAAAACTCTTGAATTCCTCCAGCCAAATAACAACAACTTTAAGACTCCTAATGAGCTGATTTCAACGAGTTTAAATGCTTGGTTTCATGCTTTCTTAGCAGCCGAATGGTCACCAGCAACTTAATGAGAAGTTGTAACTCTTGGGTGATCTTTTAAGCCTCAAATGGTTATGGAAGATGAATAGGTTGCTGCCGAAATTAATGGAGATGTAATGCTTCCTTCAATGATCATAACAGCTCCCTTTAATGTTAAATAATGCTTCCCCATGTGTGTAACCATTTTCACTTGAAAAGTCACATTAACTCTTTGTAACATCCCCTTGAGTGTAACGGTTTTCAGCTGAAAAGTTTCCTACATTCAAACACATTAAACAAACAATTTAAACACATTTAAACACTTATTAAACACTACTTTAACTTAAACACATTAAACACTTGACTTTATTAAATGAACTAAAAGTTAAGACTTCAATTAATGCAGCAACTAGTTAATTTATGGAAGCAGAATTAAATTAACTTAAACTCATGCTTCATTAAAACATCCTAGTAACTAGATGAGTTGAATAAATGTCCAGCAACTCATTTATTAAACTAAGATGCTTATATGCATGTCATGATTTATTATGCAAACTTAACTATCATGAGAGTTACATAATGCATGACTTTATTAAATGCAGAACACATAATGCATGTCATAATTAAAAGATGTAGATCAATAATGCAAGACATTAGTTAAAGATGCATTTAATAAACAAGACATAATTAAAGACTCATATTATAATAACTAAAATAAATAAATCAAAGTCCTTATTCCAGCAACCAAATTAACAAACTAAAATTAAAAGCTTTATTTTGCACTTGGGCCCCTCGAGTTTGGGCAAATCTCGGTGGCATCGAGTTGTGTCGTAACATGATGCAGTCGGGATCGCATCATACCCTCCCTCTTGAAGACGATTTGTCCTCAAATCGGGCCATTTGCTCGCGAAAATTTTTTTATCGTTACAAACCTAAAAAATCCACAAGACTCGAAAAGAAAGTAGATTAGTTGCTTGCCTTCCCTTATGAAAATGAAAGAGGTTAGTGACACCATGGATGATGAACTCGAAGGAAAATGCTGAAACGTTATTCACAAATTAAACATATGAATTGATGCCGGGATCAAAAACAGAAATTGATCTTACCTTTTTCTTCAATGGAAACAAACCATAACCACATAACATTCGAGAGTTAACAACATTTTGATTCTCAAACCACTTGAACAAAGCTATAGAACAAAGGTCTCTAGGGTCAAAATCAATAATCTTTTTATCACCAATCAAAATAGATAAATCGTGTTCAAACGAAGCAGAACAGTTAATCACATCACGATCTAAGTAATTTTCAAAAACTAAGTCATCAACGTGAATTTTGTTACTATTCGAGGAGAACAAACAAGTTTCAAAAGTTTCAAGCGTCTTACCTTGTTGAACAGAAGGATAAGGGTCAATTTTACCTTTTCCATTTAACACAAACCTTCTCTCCTCAAAAATGTAGTCTAGTCGAAGCTTCGTGGTTGGATTAGCCTTTTCCAAATGAAACGCAAACTTCATGGACAACCACATAAATTGTTTAAGGAACGCATTAAAAGGGAAAACAAATTTTTCATACCTCGTTTCCTTATTCAAAAACCAAGTATAGAAATTATTTGTACAAACTTTAAGTTGCTGGTTTTTTCCACAAAATGAATCAAAACAAATTCCCGGTTTAAAAACATGAGTTTGATTACTTATGTCGAAATGTAGCAACGGTTTTGATAAATCAAACACGTTAATCCAAAAGGAGTGGTGCATACTCAAAAATGTACAATCAAAACTCGTCACATGTTTCAAAATAAATTTGCACCAATTCATGGAATTTTCACAAGGCAGTAGTTGATGCACAAAATGATCAAAGAATTTATTTATTTTTCGTGAGAACCCGTTATCATGCAAAATCAAATTTTTGGTTTGTCGATCGTACTGAACAACGTCAACCACATTCAAAGAATAGCAATCAATCAAATGAAAATAAGGGAAACTTTTTAAAACTAAGTCATTTTCAACAACGTTCAAACCTAATCGCCATGACTCAGTTGTTAAAAATTCCTTACCTCGCTTACCTTCGAACTCGTGTAGTTCGATTTCATCTTCAACCTTACCTATGCTGATCATACGAAAGCGTCTTTCATCAGAAAGGTATTAAAGTTGAAGGTTATTGTTCGATATTTCGGGATCCTGAAAAGAAACACAACGAGGCAATTTCACATCTAGATTAGTAAACAAATTCCTCACTTTTTCTTGTTCTTTTGCCTCTTTTTCTCTCATTTGTTTTTCAACATCACTCGTTTCTTTTACACTCTCTTCTTTTTCTTTTTCTATTTCTTTTTCTTTTTCTTTTCTTTCGTATTCTTTTTCGATTTGATTACAACATGAAGGTGATACAAAAGAATCAAAAAGATGGATGTTTTGCTCAAAGAAAGAGAAAGTATTCTAATTGATTTCTCAATCAATTTTTTGGGTACGTTCCTTCGTGCGTGATGTCTTTGAAGTGTACGAAGGATAACTCGTACTTCCTCGTTCGTTATCTCGAAGAGTCTCAAACTCAAAACTTTCTTCTCTTTGTCTCGATGACCTTGTTGGATGGGAATCCCGATAAGAATCTCTTCTCGAATAGTCATCGGGAAGGTGTCTTCATGATAGTCGTGACTCCATTTTCTAACTTGTTGGAGTTTGCTTTTGTCGGGTTGTTGCTCGAGATTCTCGCTTGTCTTGAATTGGCTTAATCTTACAGTCGGGCATGCTTTCCATTTCTTCCAACAAATATTGAAAATCAAACGTTAAATCTCTTCTCGAGACATTATTATGTACTGAAAGAAGTAATGTTAAAAAGAACAAAAATAGAAAATTTAAATACCTCACCACAAACCTCACTAAAATCACTCAGAAAGAAAAAGTAAAGATTGAACACTCACACTCGTGTTTCACTCAATTTTGGCTTTTTCTCTAATGAGTCACTCGTGCCTTTTACCACTCGAATCCACCTCTCAAAATTCTGGAAGGTTGCCTTAGACTTATTAGCAACTTGTAGGTCGGCTTCAAGGGGTTAAAGCAAAGGATAATTCGTTTTAGGTGAAGGTAGACTAAAAAAATGTTAGGGATGGTGGCGTTAGGATTAAACAGATGGTACAGAATGATGGTTAAAAATGCTTCTTGAAGGATCGGGGTGGGAGATAAAAATATTGGCTTCAGGATCTCAGAAATTGAGAAGAAGAATAGAAAAATTATCAAAGTCACAAAGCTTCACTTTTTTTTATTTTTTTTATTTTTTTCGAATTTTTTTATAAAATTTACGTACCTACTTCGGATTGAATACGAACGTCGGTGCTTCTCGTTTTCTAGCTCTGATACTGTAACATCTTGAAATTGGGCCTTGTAGGATTGGGCCCAATAGGCCTTGAGCGTAGTAGCGTTTAAAATTTTTGAAATCAAGAGATCGACATTAGTGCAAGTTGGACCTATTAGGTGAGTAATTTTGGAAGGTTAGGGGGCTTCTATGAAGTCCCGGGATCAAATTTAAGATTTAGGAAAATTTTGGTTTTAGGTGAATAAAACCCTGGGAGTTAGTAGTAGGCTTTAAGAATAAAGTGTGGAGGAAAATGACACAAGTGGAGTGTGTGGTGTAGTGGCAAAGTGACGCCACTTAGGGAGCAAGGGAATGACGCCACAAGGAAGGAAGGAGGTCCAAGGTTCAAGGTGTGGAACTTGCATTTCTTTTAGATTATTTTGTTAAATCGATTTAGACCTTGACAATAGACTTATATTTAGTTGCGCATGGTTATAGACACAAGAGGAGCTTGTGGCCTAGTGGAAAGGTGGTGTTACAGCTGGCAAGAGGTCTGAGGTTCAAGTCTCGGGATCAGTAAGGGAGTATTTATTTTGCAGATTGGACGGCCAGAGTTTGAGTTGGATTTAAACTCTGCTATCGGAGGGATCCCACATCGGAAAGATACAAAGAAGGAAGGTGAGAAGCTGGCTATATATAGAGCTATCTATTATGGGAGAGGGGGCATACCTGGTTGGCGTTGGGCATAGGAGCATTCGGAGCGCGGATTAGCTTCAGACTCCTATCAGGTGTGTACTTCTCTACTCTAGTTGTAGAGGCAAATTGCCGAAATGCCGGTCACACGACGATAGTAGCCACACGAGCGTGCGAGCACACGTGTGGGGGCTTCGACGTGATAGTTGAGGCCTCATTAGTATTCTTGTGGGTTGAGGCTGCTTGGGCCACGATGGGCCGAAGTGGGCCCAATGGGCCCATGGGCCCATATGAGTAGATTGTATGATTGTGTAGTATGTATTAGACTAGACTAGTTGAATCGCATATACGTGGCTGGATTTGTGCTAGATGGGCCTCACGAGCGTGTGGGCCCGAATGGGCCAAAATCGGGTTTTAGGCCCAATAGTCCGGTAACGACCGAAAGTGGTAGCCGAGTTGTTTGGGGCGACATTAGGCCTTCAGAAAGATCATTGCAGGTGCGAAATTATGGAAATACCCTCGATAGGTAAATTACGAGAATACCCTTGGTAGGTAAAATTACTGTTATACCCTTAGAGGTTGATTAGCTTGATTACGTTGTATTCCGTTTATCTGATTATGATGGTAATCCATGTTATACGTTATATTTGATATATGTTTTGCATACATGACATACTGCATACACGAATTATTATGTCATATTGCATGGGCTTTGGGATATGATTGAAAGGGGAAGTATTTGAGACTGTCATGGTGGTTTGGTACCACGAGTGGGTTGGCCCCACATATAACTGATTTAGTGACCATGTCTCGGTGGCTTGGTTCCACGGTGGTTTAATACCACGTATATACGATTTAGTGACTCGTCCCAGTGGTTTGGTACCACAGTGGGTTGGCCCCACATATATTCATCAGGGATTGTCACGGTGGTTTGATACCACGGTGGGTTGGCCCCATGTATGTTAATAGTGACTCTGTCATGGTGATCTAGTATCACGGTGGTCTGGTACCACGAGTGGCTTGTTGCCACATATGAGGTGTGTAGCGGATGGAGGGTTGATTGTAGAAATCCCCACGGTGTGTTGGGCTGGTACGGGTGGCGTGTAGAGGATGGAAAAATTAGGTTATTTGGGTTTACATCGCATTGCATACATTATCTGCTGTGACATATGATATGGGTTAAGGCTCAACTGAGGCTATTTTGGGCTAAGGCCCAATTGCCACCAGCATCGTAATGGGCTTGGCCCAGATTGTTGTGATGCATGTTCTTACCGATGAGGGTTGTACACACTGAGTTTTCGTAAACTCACCCCCTCTTTTTTATTAAATGTTTCAGGTAATTCCCAGCAATAGAGGATTGAGAGCCGTGGAGGACTCGGGGGTGGTTATACATCGGAGATACTACTCGTGAAATTTAGTAATTTCAATTTTTACCTTATTTTAAGATTATTTATTTTGGGTTAATATTTTGTAATAAGGCCATTGGTTTATTTTTTTCTAAGTTTTCATTTATAACTGTTAAACTTATAAATACGAGGTTTTCTTAAAACATTAGCAATCGTTTTCTAAAATATCATGTTTACGCAACGATGCAAGTTCAACTTTCATAACAAAACAGTTTTTCAAAATAATAACAACTTTTAAACGATCATTTAGCAAATCGCATTTTTCTCAAACAAACAACGAACTCGGAGTTCAAAAATCTGATAAAACTTTTCTAAACAATTACTTAGCTTTTCAACTTCCTTCAATGTGACACGCCAGATTCGGGCCTAACTTCTAGGCCAGGTTTGGGGTGTTACAGATACCAAATGATACGATTCGCCTCGGGGTGAGTCGAGTCGTATACGAGTTTGCCCGATCGTCTATGAAGAGGTTTCGTTTGATTTGTTTTAAAAGGGAAAAATGGTTGGATTTAAGAAAATGGCAGCGGTTTAATAACAAAGAAAATAGATGGATTGAATGGATAATTGGCTGAAACAAGAAAGAACCCTTAATAGGAATTAAGGACCCGAGTCTTATATGTTTCAAAGGTAAAAAACAGAATTGGATAAAACCTCGACCCACTATCTAGCAAGATAGGAATCTCGGTATAAAGGTTTGAACGCCACACCCAAATGGATGATAAGTTCGAAACAAGTCAAATTGACGCCACTAGCTACTAGATAAGTCAATTTGAACCTTGAAGAATAAAGAGAGTAGATAACTCACAAATTTCATTAAGCATCCAAAAGTCCCTTTTACAAGCTAATAACAAAGTATATATAGTGTTTACATGTGGTTAGCTGAAGAGTCATATGAATTCAGCTTTATTATGCATTTAAATGGCTGAAATAAAATCTAATCAATAGGTAAAACTCTTGAATTCCTCCAGCCAAATAATAACAACTTTAAGACTCCTAATGAGCTGATTTCAATGAGTTTAAATGCTTGGTTTCATGCTTTCTTAGTAGCCGAATGGTCACCAGCAACTTAATGAGAAGTTGTAACTCTTGGGTGATCTTTTAAGCCTCAAATGGTTATGGAAGATGAATAGGTTGCTACTGAAATTAATGGAGATGTAATGCTTCCTTTATTGATCATAACAGCTCCCTTTAATGTTAAATAATGCTTCCCCATGTGTGTAACCATTTTCACTTGAAAAGTCACATTAACTCTTTGTAACATCCCCTTGAGTGTAACGGTTTTTAGCTGAAAAGTTTCCTACATTCAAACACATTAAAAAAACAATTTAAACACATTTAAACACTTATTAAACACTACTTTAACTTAAACACATTAAACACTTGACTTTATTAAATGAACTAAAAGTTAAGACTTCAATTAATGCAGCAACTAGTTAATTTATGGAAGCAGAATTAAATTAACTTAAACTCATGCTTCATTAAAACATCTTAGTAACTAGATTAATTAATAAGCCTCTTATTAAACACAACTTATTTAATTAAACTAAGACGAGTTGAATAAATGTCCAGCAACTCATTTATTAAACTAAGATGCTTAAATGCATGTCATGATTTATTATGCAAACTTAACTATCATGAGAGTTACATAATGCATGACTTTATTAAATGCAGAACACATAATGCATGTCATAATTAAAAGATGTAGATCAATAATGCAAGACATTAGTTAAAGATGCATTTAATAAACAAGACATAATTAAAGACTCATATTATAATAACTAAAATAAATAAATCAAAGTCCTTATTCCAGCAACCAAATTAACAAACTAAAATTAAAAGCTTTATTTTGCACTTGGGCCCCTCGAGTTTGGGCCAATCTCGGTGGCATCGAGTTGTGTCATAACATGATGCAGTCAGGATCCCATCATTAACTTTCCAACGAGATGACTCAAAACAGATTCTCGGTTTAAAAACTTGATTTTGATTATTTTAGTTAAGATATACCAATGGTCTCGATAAATCAAACTTATTAAACCAATAAGAATTATGCACATTCAAGATCGAGCAATCAAAACTCTTGACATGTTTTAAAACTGATTTGCAAAAACTCAAAGATTCCGCATTAGACAATGAACAAATCTCATAATACCCGCAATCAAACAAGTTGGGATTAAAAGAAAAGTCATCATCATACCTTGCATCACAATGAATGTTATTAGACAAACTCGTCTTACCAACATTTAAAACATCACAATGAATCGAGGGATGGCAAATGTCGGTATTAACCACATTTTCACATTCATTAGAAAAATTTGGTGGAGTCGGAATCGTTTCAAAACACTTACCTTCCTTACCTTCCGACTCGTGCGATTCAACTTTACCTTTTTTCGATCATATGAAAACGTCTTTTGTCAGGAAGGTATTGAAGTTGGTATTCGTGGCTTGGCTTCTCGGGAACCTGAAAAGAAGAAACAGAAGGAGAAAAGATTTTCGATGAGTTAGTTAAATCAATACTAACTTCTTCTTGCTCATCTTGTTCTCTCGTTTCTTTTTCTATCTCAATTTCTTTTCTTTCTTTTTCAATCTTATTTTCTTCATCTCCTTTTTCAAGCTTATTTTCTTCCCTCTCATTTTTATTTTCTTTTTTCTCGAACTCTTTTTCAATTTCTTTTTCGTTATTTTCTTTTTCTCTCACGAACTCTTTTTCCTCTTTTTCAACTCCTTTTTCAATTTCTTTTTGTTCTCTTTCTTCTTTTTTATTTTGATTACAACAAGAGGATGATTCAGAGGAATCGAAAAGAGAAAAATTTAATTCAAGGATCGAGGAAATATTTTCATAGATATCACGGTCGATTCTTCGCGAAAGAGTTTTCGTGCGAAACTTCTTTAGATCATACGACGAAAAACTCGTGCTTTCTTGTTCGTCGCTTTGAAAAGAATCGCGCTCATAACTTTCTTCTCTCCGTCTTGACGGCCTTGTTGAGTAGGAGCCTCGATAATAGTCACTTCTCGAATAGTCGTCGGGAGTGGTTCTTTGAGAAGAATACCTCAAGGATGTTTTCTTAGAAACTTCTGAACGGTTATATCGATCAACTTGCACGTCATCTTGGAGGGAGTAAGAATCATAGTCAACTTCTCGTCTCAGAATCGATGGCGAAAAAGAATCACGTCGGGACTTCTTCAAGTAATATTCGGGGGTATATCTCCGTGGGGTTCTTGGTTTCGTTTTTTGACTTGAAGCGTCTCGTTCATAGAAGGCTCCTTGTTCCACACGATTCAATCTTTCGTGCAATTTGTTAAATTTTGAATTCACCATTCTTCGCATTTCTTGTGCCAAATATTGGAACTCTGATTCGGTGAACTCTTCGCGAGACATGACTTTGTTGCTGAAAGAAAAATGTTAGTGCTCAAAATAAAACAAAATTAAATACCTTACCACAAAAACCTCACCAATCACTCAGAAAGAAAATTCACTCCACTCGTGTTTACACTCAGAATCGACTTTTTCTTTAATGTAACACTCGTGCCTTTTACCACTCAATCTCATCTCACAAATTCGTACTACGTTTTGAAAGACTTATTTGTGGCTTGCAGGTCGGCTTCAAAATTGGTTTTCAAAGGATTGATGTCAGGTATAGGGGAGGCTCAACAAAAGAAAATTTTGGTATGGATATGGCGTTGGGATGGAAAGGATGAAAAGAGAACCAAATGATGGTAGGGGGTTTTAAAGATCGGGTAGAAGGGATGAGAACACAAAAGCTTGCAAAAACTTATCACACTTCTTTTTTTTTAACTCGAATTTTTTATATATATTTTTTTTTGTATTTTCTTTTTTTTCACTATTTCAAGTACAATATGCTGAAATACAAGAAAATAAAATAAAAATCTTTTTTTATTTCTTCACGAACCTATTCTGACTCTAGTCATCGTTAGAAACTCCTCGTTTTATAGCTCTAATACCAGATGATACGGTCCACCTCAGGGAGAGTCGAAATGTATACAAGTTGCCCAATCGTCTACGAGGAGGAAACAAGCCTTCGGAGATTTAATCGAAAAATATGGATGAGTTTGCGGAAGCTTTTAGTGAATTTGTTTTAGAAATGGATTAAGTTAGGAATGGAGGATGGAAAATGAAAGGAATGGGTTCAGATAAATGATAGGATAGGCTCGAGAATAATTATGGAAAGAAGAAGGTGAAGGATAAATAAGATAGATAGATTATAGTTTGGTGGAAATGGCTAGTAGAACTTAAACAAAGAATCGATTCAACACTAAGGAAGTGTCACCCCGGGTTCTATAATTATTTAAGGTGGGAAAATGGAATCGAAGATGGACCAAAGACCCTTTACTTAGTGAAGTAAGAACCAATGGTATAATGGTATGGAAGAACAAGTGATAGACGCCACAAGCACGGCTTGATAAGTCTAAGAAACTTGTACGAAAGTGAAGAGGAGATAAAACTCACTCGGTGAACCAAAGTCCATATAATATAATCAAAGTCTAAAAAGGTCTAACCTTACAAATGAAAATTAGCAAATATTTATAGGCTAGTATGTAACATCCTAAAATTGGGGCTATTTGTGATTGAATTATTTTTCTTGTGTTTAAATCTCTGTGATATTATTTGTGGTGTTATAAGACTTAATTAGGGGTCTTGAGTAAGCTCGGTTTAGTAAGATAATTCTTAGTATGGTTTATTTAATGAAGTGGATTATGTGAGGTTAGCACTTAAGTTAATTTAAGTGTTAATTAAAGCACATAAGGAATTAATGGCAAAGTGGTTATGGTGTTTGAACTTATAGCTTGAGGTTAGAGGTTCGAGTAGTATGTTTAGCATTTTTAAAAGTTTATTTTGTATGTTAGCATTAATGGTAGGTCAACCTATGATTATGATAGGTTGGACTTTCATTTTGGTAAGTTGAATTTATTTTAAAGGAAAGCATGGAATAAGGGATAAGATTCCTAAGGTTATGGAAGGATATCTTGAAGTTATGGTAAATTGAGGGACAAAAGGCTTGGTTTGTGGAAAATGTTTTGAAACTAACTCATGGCCAATTGACCATGAACTTGGACGGCAATGTGGCTAAGGGGAGGATTTGGCCGAATATGCTAGTAATTGGTAAGGTTTAGGAGTGTTTTGGTCATTCCTAGCATTTGGTGAAAAAGGTTGCAATTCTCTCTCAATCTCTTTTCTTTTCTTTTGGCCGAATTTTACCTTGTGATAAGCCTAAACTCTTTTGACCATTTGGTCATTTCTTTTGTTCATCTTCTATTTTCTCCATTTCATTCTCTCAAAACCGAAACATTCATCAACATCTTGTTCTCCTATTTGTTTTGCTTAAACACCAAAAATCTTCTATACTCTCTTCTTTGCCGAAACTCTATTCCCTTTTTCCTATTATTTTCTTTTTGTTCTTTAGCCGAATATACCTCTTTGTTGTGCCAAAAATTTTCTTCTCCTATCTTGAATCACTTTGGCCGAATATTAAAGGTAGCATAGTTTTCCTCGGGACTTTTCTATCAATTGATTTTGGTAAGGTGGTAAGGGTTTATTTCAAAGGATTATTCTTTTAAGTTTTTGTTTAAGCCGAAGGCTAATAACCTTAATGATGATGGTTGGTTGTAGGGAAGTGAGACCGGTTCACATTTAGGAGTGTGTTGGCTAGTGTTCGAATGCTTTTGGGTAAGGTTTCGGGTTCACAAGGAACCCTTCTCAATTATTTTGGTTTGGCTGAATAGGCCATGGCACTAATCTAGTTTTTGGCCGAATATAGGGGCAAGGAAAACTTGTGTGGCCGATTTGTCTATTCGAGATTTAGGACTCTCGTTAGTATCAGGTGTGTGCATACACATCTTATAATCTTTTAAATATGCTAAGTGTTATATTATGCCTAATCGGTTTGTGTAGACATGGATGTTATACCATCATGGTATTAACAAGGACACGGGTAAGTCTTTATTACTTTGAGATTATTATTTGATGCTTTGGGAAGCATGTCACATTTGGTATGTGCAATATTTGGTTTATGGTAATGATAAATCTATGAACGTTGTTAAATAAACCTATTATCATGATTTCAGTAAAAGTATATAATTGTTTATATGGGTTGATGAGTGGAGGGCGGTGATATTTGTGTCAGCGGACACGGTGTTTTAGTAACACATTGTGACTACGGTCACCAGAGGTTTGGTACCTCTAGAGGTTTGGCACCTCATAGCGACTTGTCCACGTGGTTGATACCACCGTGGGTTGGCCCCACTTTGAGATATGGGATCGTCGCCGGTGATTTGGTATCACACGCGATGGGTTGGCCCCATCATTTGATTGTGACTTCGGGTCACCGGTGGTTTGGTACCACAATATTGATGGATTTCGTGACTATACGTCACGGTGGTTTAGCACCACCGGTGGTTTGGTACCACGGGGTAGAGAAAGGCGTCTGAGATGGCTAGGTTGGGTGCATATTAAACTTGTGCATATTAAATTAATTATGATTTGTGTATGATGTTACATTAAACCGGGAAAAAGGGTTACACATTGGGTCTTGATGACTCACCTTTTTCCTTTAACATTTTCAGGTGACTCGTAGTTGCGAGATAAGGAGCCGGATGAACTCGAAGCGGCCATGCAATGAAAATATGGACTAGGTGGATTTGGAACTATTTTTATTTTAATATGGGTTTGATTTATTTTGTTTAAGATGTAATAAGGCCTCCTAAAATTTGCACTTGGATTATTTTATGTTTTGATAAATTGCTTAACTATTTTATGATATTAAAATGGGTACACATGTTTTTCTCAAATTAATTCGTAAAAATGTTTTATTGTGCCATCGGGTACACTTGAAACTCAGTAACAACCTAACTTAGTATATTTTTAAATGACATTAAGTAATGCTTTCTTCATAACACCTCAACTGTTTTAAATCAAAACAATATCTTTTATCAAAATTTAAAACGACTTAAAAGGGATTTTCAAAAGTTTTTCCTCCGTAGCATACCAAATTCGGTCGTAATGTTTGGGCCGGGTTTGGGGTGTTACAAATTAGTATCGAGCCGGTTCAAAGCTCATTTGTGGGGCCCAAGGCCCAAAAATGTTTTAGTAGGTCTATTTGAAATATTTTGGTTTTGAATAAGCATGGCACCGTGTCTCGGCACCGATCCGCCTGTAAGTACCTCTAACTTTTTGTATGGATTATTATTATAGAAGGGTAAGAAGGGAGCGTAGTTAGTGTGATAGGTGTTGAACCTTAGGACTAGTCCACCCCAACAAAACTCATAAGAATTTAATGGCCTAATTAAAACCAACCCGTGACCAAGTCGCCGAGTTAGGGTGTGGTAACCTTAGTGCGCATGTCTAGGATTGGATCGGAAGAGCTTGGTATTTAAGCGGTCCTCGTGACTCACCTCCTCTTCTTGGGATTCCTACCAGTGCGTAGCTTTGGTTCACCCTAACCAAGAGGACTCGGTCATAGGCTAAACACGTTAAATAAAACCCAAAAGGGATTAACCTGTTTTGTGAAAGCTCTAAGTTTTAAAAATCGTTATGATACTCATTTCAATAGCAACAAAAATTTACTTTGGAAAATTTTCAAAATATTATTCAACTTACCAAAATTACTGAAATTTCCCTAGTGGCAAAATTACGAAAAATACCACAGGATAGAAAGCAGATGATAATGCAGAAGAGTGCATAGGTATGAAAGGTATAGGGAATGGATGTACTTTTCTATGTAAATTAGGATAGAAGACTTAAAACTTTGATTGATCGAAAGAATCTCTATTAAATTCTTTTCATAAAATTTCTTCGCGGATAACCAAGTGAAACATGTTCTAAATCATAAAAATTTCCTAATCAGATTAAAGCGCGATAGTTAGAATGAGCTTTAGAGGACGTGGCCGTCGTGGACGCGGAAGGGGTAGGATGACCGTGTCAGAACCTGTCATATCGGGTCAGGGATCTGAGAATGAGGTACCACCGCCACCACCACCCCCAACCTTTGGAGCTGAGGAGCAGGATCAGACGGGTGATGACGTAGTGTCACAAGCGATGCTGCGGGTTCTAGAGAGAGTAGCTGGAATGGGTGGAGGTGGAGGAGCTCGAAAGTCAAGACTCGAGAGACTTGAGCTAACAGAGCTGAATTTTTCCGAGGTGTGTCCGGTAACGCAATACTGGTGAGTATTGGCTAGAATCGATCGAAAGAATCATGGATGAGATAGATCGACGAATGAGGAGGCGAAAGGAGCGGTGTCGCTTCTCAAGGATGAGTCATATCGATGGTGGCTCACGGTTCGAGATGGTGCTACGGCAGATGATCCGACTTGGGAATACTTCAAAGCCGCTTATCGGAAGAAGTATGTGGGCACAAGCTACATTGATGCACTGAGGAAAGCTTTTCAGGGGTTGGTACAAGGAAATAAGTGCGTGGTCGAGTATGAAGCGAAATTCTTGAGGTTGAGCCGCTATGCTCGAGGTATAGTGTCAGCGGAGCATTATCGTTGTGTCGCTTTGAAGACGGACTTAGGGATGAGTTAAGGTTGCTGATTGCTCGCGCAGCAGGGCGTGAGTTTGCTTTGTCTTGGTGGAAAAAGCTAAGGTAGCCGAAGGGGTCAAGGAGTCCGTGAGACGAGAACTATGATAGGAATAAGCGAGAAAAGAGGATTTAGGTCGTGCGGATCGGGTGGTAATGTTCGAGAAAAAGGGTGAGGCGAGTGGGCGAATCGGTAGGAAGGCCCATGGTCGCTAACCGCAGACCAAGCTCACTTTATGTCGCTGTGGCAAATCGCATTGGGGAGGTTGTTGGACCGGTGAGAAGGGTTGCTTTGAATGTGGGTCTTTGGACCACCGTGTAAGGGATTGTCCTCGGAAGTTAGCCAAGAATCGTCAGAGGTTGAGAACCGTGCTCGGGCTAGGAATGTAGGACCACCACGGAGGGTCGTGGTAATGGTAGAGGAGGAAATGGATCTAATCGAGGTCGCAAATTTGAGGCAGAGATACAGCGACACTGAAGCAAAGCGCACTGGTCTAGTCTATGCGGCGCGAGGCGTCAAGAGGAAGGTGACGCACCGGATGTTATAACCGGTGACGTTCTTAATCTTTGGTGTTCCATATCTTGCTTTGATTGATGTGGGTTCGACGCACTCATACGTTGCTAGTAGTGTGGTAGAGACTATGAACTTAGACTTTGAGATCGCTTCTAGGAGATGGCGTAATTAGTCCTTTAGGTCACTATGTAGTTATTAATAAGCTATATAGAGATGTACCTCTAAAACTCAGGGTCGTGTTTGTGGGTGATCTGATGGAACCGCCGTTTGGGAGTTCGATTTGATCCTTGGTATGGGTGGTTGGTTAAGTATCGAGGCAAGGTTGGATTGCTTTGCTAAGCGCATGGTTCTTAAGATGGTGAGGGTGATGAAGTGGTCATGATAGGTAATAGAAGAGATTACCTATCTAATGTAGTGTCTGCGTTGAAGGCTAAAAAGATGGTCGGAAAGGTTGCGAGGCGTTTTTGGTTCGAATTTGTGCTTTGGAAGCTAAGGAGTCGTGGTTGAGAAGGTCCGAACAGAAGGAATTCGCTGATGTGTTCCCGAAGAAGAACTTCCGGTCCGCCTCGGATCGGGAAGTTGAATTTGGTATAGACTTGCTACAGGAGGCGGCTTTGTGTCAATAGCACCACCGAATGGCACCAAAGGAATTGGTGGAGTGAAGGCTCAAATTCAGGAGCTTTTGGACCAAGGATTTATCCGACCAAGTATATCTCCGTGGGGAGCACTGTGTTGTTTGTTAGGAAGAAGGATGGTTCAATGCGGATGTGTATCGACTACCGCCAATTGAACAAGTTAACGATCAAGAACAGGTATCATTGCCTCGGATTGATGACTTGTTTGACCAAGCTGAAGGGTGCATCGGTATTTTGAAGATAGATCTTAGGTCGGGATATCATCAACTCAAGGTGAAAGAGGTTGATGTACACAAGACGGCATTCCGAACAAGGTATGGGCATTACGAGTTTTTGGTGATGCCTTTTGGGTTGACTAATGCACCAAAGAAAGCATTCATGGACTTAATGAATAGAGTGTTTAGTGATACTTGGATCAATTTGTCGTGGTGTTTATAGGCGACATATTGGTTTACTCAAAAAGACGGAGAAGGAGCATGACATGCATTTGCATATAGTTCTACAAATCTTGAGAGAGAAGCGATTATATGCCAAATTCAGTAAGTGTGAATTTTGGCTTAGAGAGGTGGCTTTCTTAGGTCATGTGGTGTCATAGGAAGGGATTAGAGTAGATCCTCGCAAGGTGGAAGCGGTGTTGGATTGGAAACCCCTAGGTCGATGGCGAGAAATTGAAGCTTTTGGAGTGCAGCGAGGGTATTATCGGAGGTTTGTGGAAGGATTCTCTTTAATCGCAGCGCCGTTGACTAAGTTGTTAAGAAAGGGAGTTCCATTTGTATGGTCGGAGAAGCAACAAGAAAGTTTTGACAAGCTAAGGAAGATTTTGTGGAAGCTCGGTTTTTTAGTACGACCCGAGGCGGGAAAGTTGTTCTGATAGCATTGTGACGCGTCCCATCTTGGTTTGGGATGCGTATTGATGCAAGAAGGGAAGGTAGTGGCCTGTCGTCTCGTCGAGATAAGACCGCATGAGGTTAACTATCAACGCACGACGACTTGGAGTTAGCGGCAGTAGTTTTCGCTTTGAAAATATGGCGGCATTACTTGTATGGGGAAAAGTCAATAGTCTACACGGATCATAAAAGTTTGAGGTATCTTTTGACTCGGAAGGATTTGAATTTGAGGCAGGCGTCGGTGGATTGAGCTGTTAAAAGACTATTTGTTTGATTGAGTACCATCCGGGTAAGGCGACCGTGGTGGCTGATGCCTTGAGCCGAAAAGTCGCGACAGCAGACTTAAGAGCGATGTTTGCTCATCTCGATCTATCGACAGCGGAAGTCTTTTGCCGAATCGCAAGTTAAACCGACTTGGATCGAGGAGATTAAGGAAAAGCGATTGGTGGATAGCGAGTTTGAATGCAAGGAGGTTGCAAGTTCAAGACGGTGGTTTGGAAGGGTACAGATTTGTGGCGAGGAGTGTTATGTTTTCAAGGGCGAGCTTGTATGCTTAGAAAGATGTGGAGTTGAGGCAAAGAATTCTCCAAGATGCACATAGCAGCCCATACGCTATGCATCCGGGAGGTAGCAAGATGTATGGAGATTTGCGGGAGCAGTTTTGGTGGCACAGGTTGAAGCGTGAGGTAAATCGAATTCAGGTAAGGTAAAGTGTCGACGTGTCGCAAGTTAAAGTTTGAACATCGGTTGCCATCGGGGTTACTCCAACCGGTGAAGATTCCTTAGTGGAAATGGGAGAGGATCACTATGGATTTTGTCGGTGGATTACCCCTCACGCCTAGTAAGAAGAACTCGGTTTGGGTAATTGTGGATCGACTAACTAAGTCGGCACATTTCATACCGATGAGGGTAGATTATTCGCCAGAAGCTAGCAAAGCTATATGTAGCCGAGATAGTAAGATTGCATGGTGTGCGGTATCAATTATCTCGGATAGGGATCCGAGGTTTACATCAAGGTTTTGGAGAGTTTTGCATCGGGCCTTGGGAGCGAGATTGGACTTCACCATGACTTTTCACCGCAAACCGTGACGGACAATCGGAAAGAGTGATCTGATTTTAGAAGATATCTTTGAGAGGTTGCGTTTTGGATTTGGTGGTAGTTGGGAAGAGTATCTACCATTGGCGGAATTCGCTTATAACAATAGTTATCAAGTGAGTATCCAAATGGCACCATATGAAGCACTCTATGGACGAAAATGCCGTACTCCTACGTGTTGGACGGAGTTAGGTGAACGTCAGGTTTTGGGTCCAGAATTGGTGACTGAAACGGAGGACAAAGTTAAGGTAATTCGGGCTCGTCTCAAGGAAGCATCAGATAGGCAAAAGTCATATGCCGATCTCAAGCGCAAGGAAATGGAATACGAGGTAGGAGATAAAGTCTTTCTGAAGGTGTCGCCTTGGAAAAAGGTGTTGCGTTTTGGGCGAAAAGGGAAGTTAAGCCCAAGGTTCATCGGCCCGTATACTGTGTTGAAGCGAGTAGGACCGGTAGCTTACCAGCTCGAGTTGCCGGTAGAGTTAAGGCGAATTCATGACGTCTTCCATGTGTCAATGCTTAGGCGATATCGGTCCGATCCATCGCGACGTTGTGCTGTGATGAGATTGAGGTTAACTCGAGATCTATCTTTCGAGGAGGAGCGATTCGGATCTTAGAACGTGATGTCAAGGTTTGCGCGAAAGCGGTACCCTTAGTGAAAGTGCTATGGCGAAACCATGGTACGGAGGAAGCGACGTGGGAACCCGAGGATGTGATGAGGCAGCAATATCCCCATCTTTTCTGATCAGGTAATTTCGAGGACGAAATTATTTTAAGGGGGGTAGAACTGTAACATCCTGAAATTGGGGCTATTTTTGATTGAATTATTTTTCTTGTGTTTAAATCTCTGTGATATTATTTGTGGTGTTATAAGACTTAATTAGGGGTCTTGAGTAAGCTCGGTTTAGTAAGATAATTCTTAGTATGGTTTATTTAATGAAGTGGATTATGTGAGGTTAGCACTTAAGTTAATTTTAAGTGTTAATTAAAGCACATAAGGAATTAATGGCAAAGTGGTTATGGTGTTTGAACTTATAGCTTGAGGTTAGAGGTTCGAGTAGTATGTTTAGCATTTTTAAAAGTTTATTTTGTATGTTAGCATTAATGGCCGGTCAACCTATGATTATGATAGGTTGGACTTTCATTTTGGTAAGTTGAATTTATTTTAAAGGAAAGCATGGAATAAGGGATAAGATTCCTAAGGTTATGGAAGGATATCTTGAAGTTATGGTAAATTGAGGGGACAAAAGGCTTGGTTTGTGGAAAATGTTTTGGAAACTAACTCATGGCCAATTGACCATGAACTTGGACGGCAATGTGGCTAAGGGAGGATTTGGCCGAATATGCTAGTAATTGGTAAGGTTTAGGAGTGTTTTGGTCATTCCTAGCATTTGGTGAAAAAGGTTGCAATTCTCTCTCAATCTCTTTTCTTTTCTTTTGGCGAATTTTACCTTGTGATAAGCCTAAACTCTTTTGACCATTTGGTCATTTCTTTTGTTCATCTTCTATTTTCTCCATTTCATTCTCTCAAAACTGAAACATTCATCAACATCTTGTTCTCCTATTTGTTTTGCTTAAACACCAAAAATCTTCTATACTCTCTTCTTTGCCGAAACTCTATTCCCTTTTTCCTATTATTTTCTTTTTGTCCTTTAGCCGAATATACCTCTTTGTTGTGCCGAAAATTTTCTTCTCCTATCTTGAATCACTTTGGCCGAATATTAAAGGTAGCATAGTTTTCCTCGGGACTTTTCTATCAATTGATTTTGGTAAGGTGGTAAGGGTTTATTTCAAAGGATTATTCTTTTAAGTTTTCGTTTAAGCCGAAGGCTAATAACCTTAATGATGATGGTTGGTTGTAGGGAAGTGAGACCGGTTCACATTTAGGAGTGTGTTGGCTAGTGTTCGAAGGCTTTTGGGTAAGGTTTCGGGTTCACAAGGAACCCTTCTCAATTATTTTGGTTTGGCAGAATAGGCCATGGCACTAATCTAGTTTTTGGTCGAATATAGGGGCAAGGAAAACTTGTGTGGCCGATTTGTCTATTCGGGATTTAGGACTCTCGTTAGTATCAGGTGTGTGCATACACATCTTATAATCTTTTAAATATGCTAAGTGTTATATTATGCCTAATCGGTTTGTGTAGACATGGATGTTATACCATCATGGTATTAACAAGGACAGGTAAGTCTTTATTACTTTGAGATTATTATTTGATGCTTTGGGAAGCATGTCACATTTGGTATGTGCAATATTTGGTTTATGGTAATGATAAATCTATGAACGTTGTTAAATAAACCTATTATCATGATTTGAGTAAAAGTATATAATTGTTGATATGGGTTGATGAGTGGAGGGGGCGTGATATTTGTGTCGACGGACACCGGTGTTTTGGTAACACATTGTGACTACGGTCACCGAGGTTTGGTACCTCCAGAGGTTTGGCACCTCATAGCGACTTGTCCCCGTGGTTGATACCACCGTGGGTTGGCCCCACTTTGAGATATGGGATCGTCTCGCGGTGATTTGGTATCACACGATGGGTTGGCCCCATCATTTGATTGTGACTTCGGGTCACCAAAGTGGTTTGGTACCACAATATTGATGGATTTCGTGACTATACGTCACGGTGGTTTAGCACCACCGGTGGTTTGGTACCACACGGGGTAGAGAAAGAAAGGCGTCACGGATGGCTAGGTTGGGTGCATATTAAACTTGTGCATATTAAATTAATTATGATTTGTGTATGATGTTACATTAAACCGGGAAAAAGGGTTACACATTGGGTCTTGATGACTCACCTTTTTCCTTTAACATTTTCAGTGACTCGTAGTTGCGGATAAGGAGCCGGATGAACTCGAGGCGGCCATGCAATGAAAATATGGACTAGGTGGATTTGGAACTATTTTTATTTTAATATGGGTTTGATTTATTTTGTTTAAGATGTAATAAGGCCTCCTAAAATTTGCACTTGGATTATTTTATGTTTTGATAAATTGCTTAACTATTTTATGATATTAAAATGGGTACACATGTTTTTCTCAAATTAATTCGTAAAAATGTTTTATTGTGCCATCGGGTACACTTGAAACTGTAACAACCTAACTTAGT
Source organism: Gossypium sturtianum (assembly GCA_025698515.1). NCBI lineage: Eukaryota > Viridiplantae > Streptophyta > Magnoliopsida > Malvales > Malvaceae > Gossypium > Gossypium sturtianum. Next base: position 95,165,110 of record CM046949.1, read on the forward strand.
ATATTTTTAAATGACATTAAGTAATGCTTTCTTCATAACACCTCAACTGTTTTAAATCAAAACAATATCTTTTATCAAAATTTAAAACGACTTAAAAAGGGATTTTCAAAAGTTTTTCCTCCGTAGCATACCAAATTCGGTCGTAATGTTTGGGCCGGGTTTGGGGTGTTACATAGTAAGAGCTAGCCGAATGGTCATAGAACACCTAATAACTAAATTTAATTTCAGCCATAAATTGCTGGAAAATTCTAGAAAGAAACCCATTAAAATCCTTGGCAAAATTTGGCTGATTGGTAGCCAAATAGACAGCTTCTAGATGGTTGAATTCACTTGGAAAATTCGGCTAAACATGGCCCTTCTAATGCTTGCTAGATTCGGCTGAATGTGGGGAAATAAAGCCAGCTTCTAGATGGTCCAAATTCATCTTCTTGGGATGCCAAAAGCCAACTTAATGGTGAAGGAAATTTGCTGAATGGATTTGGAAAACAAGGGCACTCCATTGGACGGTTTCTAGAAGGCTGAAAATTCAAAAATTAACTCCAAAATTCGTCCAAGTCTAGGTGTAGCTTGTTGGAACGTCAAAAGGCAGCTTCATGGCTAAGGAAATGCACTTGAAAGCTGGTGAATGTATGGGGCTAGTCTAGGTTCGTCCCCTGCCTTTAATGAACTCTTAAATGAGTGTCTTTTGATGAAAAATAAGCAGCATTAATAGGTTAGCTGAGCAGCCATCTTAAGTGTGAACATGCTGAACCGAACAGCCCCAAATGTGAAAGGAATTTTGGGAGTTTAAGGGCTGGACGTTCTTTGGCTGAATAGGTGTCATTGGGAGCCAAAAATGAGCAGCCAACATGCATGTTCTAGCCGTCCATGCATCTCCTAGGTTCCTCGATGTATTAGGCTAGGTACAATGCACCTAGGTGCATGTATCTCCTTTAATGTTCCATGTACATTCGGCTGTACCTATAAGGAGCATGAATATTCATTAGATCAAGCCAAATAAGCTGAACAATAATTAAATATGTCCATGACACACTAATGGACACTTTGGATAAACTAAATGCACCATTTAGTTCATGTAAGAATTCGGCAGCCCCTATTTAATGAGAAAAATCTGCACATTTAATTTAGCTTTAAAACATCTTTAAAACTTGTAATAAAATGTGAAAAAATTAATTTAAGCCTAAACAAGTTAAATCCAACACTAAATTAATTATTTAGACATATTTAATTTGCTGTAGGAATTTTAATAAATTAAATACTTAATTTATTTAATGCATTAAAATTAAAGAATCACTCAATGAGTGGAGTGAGTTTCGGGTGAGCTCAAATTGAGCTCGAATGAGCTAATTCGGCTCAATTTGGAAGTGCACCGAGATGCACATGAGCTCCACGTTACTTCGAGCTTTGAATTCGAGCTCATCAGCTTGCAACACGTTGGAGGCCTTGGGCGTGCCCGTATCAAACATTGTATTAGGCTGCTACCTTTTGGCATTTCAAAGCACCCATTCGGCCAACAAGTACCAAAAATTAAACACCTTGTTGCTTGGCCGATTGCCTCCCCAATTCACCATAAAGGGCGTTCACACTAGCTGTCATTTTTAAAGACTATTCGGCTGGAGTTGTTCACACTTCAATGACTCTCCAAACTTCATTTTCACACCTACAAGGCTGCTGAAATCCACAATTTAATGCTGGTAACTTTTCAGCAAGAGTTGCCTATTGAATGAGCCTATTTACTCCATTTGCCGAACCTAGCTTGTACAATGCATCTCATGGAGTGTTCAAATGCATGCTAGCTGATCAGCCTTCTAGAATGCCATCCCATGAAGTCCCATTCAGCCAAAGTTAGCCATGGCATTTTAAGGGTTTTTATTCTAGAATTTTAAGTTTATTCTAGCTGAATTTTATTTAGCTTTTAAGGTTCATTGGTGACTATTCGGCTTGCTTTGTTTAGACTATAAATATTTGTTATTTTCCATTGTAAAAGGACTTTTGACTCTTAATGAATTGCTGCCGAATTTGTGAGAAAACTTTTCTCTCAATTTTTGTTCGAGACCCGACCGACTTATCTAGATACTAGTGGCGTCAGTCTGAGTCTTCTTTATCCGAACTTATCACTCCTTAAACCCGAGTGTGGCATTCATTCTATCTCCATCTTTCACCTTAACCTTATAAGAACTGAGGTGACACTTTTTAGTGTTGAATCGCTCTTGGTTAAGTTCTTTATTCCATCGTCACCAAACTATCTTATTATCCATCTTTAAACTGAGAAAACGATTATCCATCCTTTTTCCTTTCTTGATTCGTTTCTTTCTAAACCGAAACCTTCACCACCCATCTTCCATCTTCATACCTTATCCGAACCTATTCTCCCCAATCTTCTGACTTGTTTCCATTATCCTTAACCTCCATTCCTAACTTAAACCAAAATATAAAGAAATTCACTTAAAAGCTTCTGCGAATTTAATTACTTATCCATTGTTTTCTGAAGACGAAACCTCTCCTCGTAGACGATCGGGTATCTAAAGCGACTCGTATCATTCGTGAACCCGAGGGTGCATCAAAGTGGCTGGTGCATTGCATTTTCGGCTGGACCAACACATTAAGGCTGGTCATTTTTGGATTCCCCAAGGCACCTATTCGACTAAGAAGCTTCCAGCCATTAAGCTTCCAAATTCCTTTCACATTGCTATTCACATTGGTGTCTATTCAGTTCAGCCATGTTCACACACTAAGGACTTTTCATGGTCGCTGTTCACACTTAAATGGGCTGCTCAACTACTCCTTAAATGCTGGTCACTCTTCAGCCAAAAGGGAGCAATTTAAGAGTTCAATTAAGGCATGGGATGAACCTAGCTGCTGCCATGAACTTGCAAGATGCTTCAAATACATTCCACCTCCTAGAATGCCGTCCATTAAGCTTCCCATCAACTGAATTCAGCTCCATCAATTTAATACTCTAATTCTAGAATATTCTAGCTAATTCTAGCTAAAAACACTTAGTCATTAAGCTTATGAATTAGACTATTCGGCTGACTTAGCTAAGTAGTATAAATAGCTAGTTACTTTCAGTTGTAAAAAAACTTTTGTCAATTTGATTTTATAAACTTTGTTCAAAGAGTGAGATTACTTCTCTCTAAATTCGTACGAGTTTTCGGTTTGACTTATCAAGTGAGCTTGTGGCGTCAACTGAATTCTTCCTGAACTTATCACCGAATCGTGTGGCATTCAACCGTTCGACATTACCGTAATCCACCTTAAACTGAATAGAAATCGGGGTGACACTACATATAGTGTTGAATAGTTTCTCGAGTTTAAGTTCTATAATCCATCACCATCAATCTGTCTTTACTTATCCTTTCTAAAACTGAGCCATCGAATATCCTACATTTTCATCTATCTTCTTTCCAACCTTAAACCGAACCTTTTCTAAATCTCATCTTCATCATTTCTTTCCTAAACCGAACTTACCCATTTACCAACTATCTCATTTCCCTTAATTATCCAACCTCCATTCCTAACTTAAACATAATTAAAAAGAAAACCTATCAAAGCTTCCGCATACTTAACCACATTCTCTACTATTTTTCTGAAGGCACAACTTCTCCTCGTAGATGATCGGGCAAAATCGTGAACGACTCGACTACCCCGGGCTGTCTCACATCATTTGGTATCAGAGCTTGAAAACGAGGAGCTCCGACGAAGATCGAAGAAGCCAGAATTAGGTTCGTGAAGATTTAAAAAAAATTGAAATAAAAAAATAAAAAAATCAAGTGTATTTTATTTTCTTGTATTCCAGCATATTGTATTTGAGGTAAAAAAAAAGAAAAGAAAAGAAAAGATAGTGAAGTTTTTCTTTTGCAAAGTTCCTGTTTTGCTTCTCATTCTTCTACCCCAATCATCAACATCATTTGGTATCTTTCTTCCACCCCAACGCCACACATACCTTAAATTTTATTTTTTAGCCTACCCTATACACCCGACATTAACCCTTGCACCCACTTTTGAAGCCGACCCTCAAAGTTGCGATAAGTCTGCTAAAAACAAACTACGAATTTGTGAGAGAGAGACGAACGGTAAAAGGCACGAGTGAATTCACTAAAGAAAAAGTTGATTTTGAGTGAAACACGAGCGTGAGTCAATTTTTTATTTGTGAGTATACTTGTGAGTTTTGTAGTGAGGATTCAAACTTTACATGTCCTGTAATCCCGAGAGGAACATGGCAGAAAGGCAGCCCATTCAAAATGTTCCTGATTTGAACTTACAAGCCTTGCTAAGCGAAGTCGAGAGACTGTTCGATCGGAAGCTAGAACCGATCCAAGAGAGGCTCGATCAAGTGGAAGGACGAGCCCAACGAAGAAGAACTCCCGTAAGCCCCCCGAGGAATCAAGGACGGCAACCCGACCAAGAAGATGACTTTTCTGAGCCAAGTGATCACGAAAGTGATCAAGGTTTAAACGCAAGTGTTCGGAGGAGAGGCCCCCGCAGCCGAGGCCAACGCGACCGAGAGAGATTCAATGATGACTTGAAAAATATCAAGTTATCAATCCCAGTCGTTCCAAGGTCGATCGGATCCTGAAGCCTACCTCGAGTGGGAGAAAAAGATAGAACTCGTGTTCGAATGCCACAATATTCCGAGGTGAAGAAAGTGAAGTTTGCGGCTATCGAGTTCTCTGACCACGCGATGATATGGTGGGACCAACTTACAACTAGCCGAAGACGAAATGGCGAGCGTCCTATCTAAACGTGGGCGAAGATGAAGGCTGTAATGCGACAATGTTTCATCCCTTCATACTATCACCGGGAGTTGTACCAAAAACTCCAAAATCTCACGCAAGGGACGAGAAGCGTGGAAGATTACTATAAAGAGATGGAAGTGGCTATGATACGCGCGGATGTGCAAGAAGACCACGAGGCTTCCATGGCGCGGTTTTTGGCCAGATTGAATGGAGACATAGCCAATGTCGTCGAGTTGCAACATTATGTTGAGATCGTCAATATGGTGCACATGGCGATCAAGCTTGAGAAACAACTCAAGAAGAAAGGAGTCGTTCGTGGTTATTCCACTTCAAGCACACCTAAGTGGAACCAAGGCCTCCGTGAATCAAACGAAGGAACCCGCGATACTCGTGAAATCTAACAAGTCTATGGCCGAACCGAGTAAAGGCAAGGTCCCTGAAAATGTTCAATCATGATCCTGAGATATCAAATGTTTTAAATGCCAAGGCCGAGGGCACATAGCAAGTCAATGCTCGAATCATAACACAATGATTGTGCTACCCAACAGTGAAATTGAATCGGAGGATGAAGTAGAAAAAAATGAGGATGAAGTCGAGCATCCATCTAAAAATGATGAAGAAGTAGAGTTTGCTATTGAGGGTGAGATTCTTATTGTCAAGCAAAGCCTCAATGCACAAAACTCGGTAAGTGAGCCTAAACGAGAAAATCTCTTCCATACTCGTTGTTATGTTTTAGGCAAAGTGTGCAGCGTTGTCATCGATGGCGGGAGTTGCGCGAACGTTGCGAGCACACTCATGATCGAGAAGTTGTCTTTTCCAACTCTCAAGCACCCGAGCCCCTACAAGTTACAATGGCTCAACGAAGGAGTCGAACTCAAGGTGACCAAACAAGCGAAGATCCCTTTCTCGATTGGCAATTACCATGACGAAGTCTTGTGCGACATCGTGCCCATGCATGCGGGCCACCTACTGTTAGGAAGACCGTGGCAGCTTGATTGCCGAGTCAAACATGATGGGTTTGCGAATCAATACTCATTAAGCATAAAGGCAAGAATATCATTGATACGATCCGCCTCGGGGTGAGTCGAGTCGTATGTGAATTGCCCAATCGTCTACGAGGAGGAATCAAGTCTTCAGAAAATAATCGGAAAAATATGGATGAGTTTGCGGAAGCTTTAGGTGAATTTGTTTAGAAGGTGGGTTTAAGTTAGGAATGGAGGTGTTTAAATGAAAGAGTTGATTTGGATAATTAAAAGGATAGGTTCAGTTTAAGATGAAGGGAAAGAAGATGGGATTCGGTTTAAGGTTGAACAAACAATGATAGGCTGATGGTAATGGAATTGGATAGATGGATAAGTGATGGTTTAGATAAATGATAGGTGATAGTTTATGGGAATGGATGAAAGAACTTAAACAAAGAATCGATTCAACACTAATAAAGTGTCACCCCGGGTTCTATATTTGTTTAAGGTGGAAAAATGGTAATCGGTGATGGACCAAGACCCGTTATCTATAAATATAAGAACCTATGGTATAAATTAATGGAAGAGAACGATTGACGCCACAAGCAAGAAAATTTGATAAGTTGAAATCGAAACTCGTACGAAAGATAGAGAGGAGAATAATCTCACTCAATGAACAAAAGTTCATAAAATATATTCCAAAGTTCAAAAGTCTGCTTTTTACAAACTAATAACAGGTATATATAGTGCTTACATGTGGTTAGCTGAAGAGACAAATGAATTCAACTTTAATATGCATTTAAATGGCTAAAATAAAATCTAAAAACTCTTGAATTCCTCCAGCCAAATAACATCAACTTTATGACTCCTAATGAGCTGATTAAATGAATTTGAATGCTTAAAAAGTGTCCCTTGAGTTCTTCCATGATCAACTGAAAAGTCACCAGCCAAATGAAAAGTCTCAACTTTTGGAATTCTAGCCATGTAACTCCCATTTTCAATGTGATTAATTCTTCAATTAAATTGCTTGTCAATGTCCTTTGAGTTCTCCATGATCAATCAAAAAGTCACCAGCCAAATGATGGAGAAATGATTGCTTGTAGTAAATACCATGAAGCAAACATTATAGAAGTTGAAGACAAAGAGGCTGCCGAATTTAAAGAACCATAATGGATGTAAGATGAAAAGTCACCTGCAGTTATCACATGTAACCAACAAATTAATGCAATTATTAAACTTAAAATAAATTAACAACTAACTTAATTAAATAAACTAACACTTAAACATCATTTATTCCAGCAACTAGCTTAATTAAATAAACTAACACTTAAACATCATTTATTCCAGCAACTAGCTTAATTAAATAAAGCATCGTTAAATGAACTTAACTCATGCATCAATAAATTAACCTAGTAACTAAATTAATTAAAGAAACAACTATTAAATTAAATTCATTAAAAGAACTCAATTAATTAAACTAAGTTGAGTTGAATTAATGACCAGAAACCATTTGTTGAACTAAGATGCTTAAATGCAAGTATTTAAAATGCAAACTAAATGCAAAGCTGAAAATTAAATAAAGAGTTCAATTTAGTTGGATCGGTTCAAAGAGCTGGAATCAGCTTCATTTTGCACTTTGGCCCCTCAAACTTAGGCCACTCTCGATGGCGTCGGATGAAGTTGAAGCATGATGCGACCAGGATCACATCATACCCCCCTCTTGAAAGTGATTCATCCTTGAATCGAGCCGATGGTTCTCTCGAACAAAATTCTTGCCGTTTGACTTTCCTCGATCAAACGGGACGGATGATAATTGCAACACTTGAAAAATATAACCAAGAGTTAGCAAGAGTTGTGTCAAACAAACTTGCAAACGAAATGTAAACATCAAACAAAGAAATCGCATGTAATCGGGCAGCATCAAACTTTCGTATAAAATGAACAATGCCTTATCAAACATTTGAAACTGAAGTGAATAATCTTCATGGCATGCATACGATTCGAAAGGATTCCATAAATCAAAATCACCGTGTCAGTAACACATCAAATGATAGATATATTCATCACAAACAGATAGGTGAGAAAGTGCAAATGACACTTGAGATAGAACAGTCTCATCTTGCATTGAACGATGCATTGAATTACTCGCACATGAATAAAATTTATCAAACACAAGATTCTTTTTGTCAATGAACAAATCAGATAGATCACCAATCATCAGAATGAAACATTCAAACATGATACGATCTGCCTCGGGGTGAGTCGAGTCGTATGCGAGTTTGCCCGATTGTCTACAAAGAAGTATCGTTCGGCTCTTTTTAAGAGGATATCTTAAGGTAAAAATAATGGTGGAAGCTATATTTAAGGGTTTAAAAAGGGGTTTATAGTTGTCAAAAATATGTATAGGTTCAATTTTAGAGAATATAACTATGGAAATAAAAATGGAAGTTGGATAACAAAGAATGGATGGATAGATTATGATGAAACGAAAAGATGGAATGGAATGAAAATGATCTCAAAAACAAACATGAACCAATATTAGAAAATATTGACCCAAATGCTTATAAGTTTTCAAGATGGTCGGATGGAGAATAGGAGAACCTCGACCCGCTACTTAGCAAAGTAGGAACCTTGGTATAAGGGTGAACGCCACACTATTTGATAGTGATAAGTTCAGGATAAAGAAGAAGGTAGGTTGACGCCACTAATGACCTAGATAAGCCAACGAGTTCTTCAACGAAATATGAGAGAAAGAAATCTCACAAATTTCATATAAGTTCAATAATGTTTTCAAACTAAGCAAAAAGATCAAAAGCTCCTTTACAAAGGCTGATTTCACCTATTTATTGTGCTAAATTAGGCTAGCTGAATGGTCACAAACATTCAACTTAATGTGCCAATTAAAAGCTAAAATTTAACTCAAGTCTTTTCACATTCTTGAGCCAAATAATTCCATCCTTGAATTGTCTTTAATTCAGCTGAATGAATGACTTTAAGTGCTTGAAAAATGACTCTTGAGTTAGCCCTTGGTCAGCCGAATGGACACCATCTACTTAATCAGCTTCTTAATGATATTTGAATGCTTGAAATAACCCTTGAAATGGCAAAAACGGCTGGTAGTGGAAAGGTTGCTGCCAAAATTAATTTGGATGATTAAATGCTCCTTAAACCTCCTTTAAATGATGTATAAAACATCCCTTGTAACAGCCACTTCATTTGTAACCAAAAATGACTTAAAAAGTCACTTTATTTAATGTGTAACAGCCTTTGTAATGTAATGGTTATGACTTGAAAAGACTCCTGCAATAAATACATCAAAATGAGCTTATTAAACACATGTAATCACTTATTAAACATAACACACATTAATACTTAACTTAGGTAAATGAACTATGCATCAATTACTCCAGCAACTAGTTAATTAAAGATACATCATTAAATAAAACTTAACTCATGCACCAATAAATAATCCTAGGAACTAGATTAATTAATGAAGCAACAATAAAATTAAATTCATTAAAAGAACTCAATTAATTAAACTAAGTTGAGTTGAATTAATGACCAGCAATGAAACACCCCACACCCGGCCCACGAGCCTGGACCGGATCTGGTATGTTCCTTAAGTAATCTTGTAACATCCCGAAATTGGGCCTAGTAGGATTGGGCCTTGAGCTTTAGGAAAAATTTGAGTATTATTTTTGTGTTGGCTCGGGTAGGAATTTTGTGTGTTAGCATAGTCTTGTGAAGGCTTGATTTTATTTAGGAAGTTAGATAATTTTTAGTATGGTTTATTTAATGAAGTGGATTAAGTGAGCTTAGCACTTAAGTTAATTTAAGTGTTAAATTCTAACACATGAGGAGTTAGTGGCATAGTGGATAAGGAGCTTGAAAGGTTACTTGAGGGAAGTGGTTTGAGTTGCTTGGAAAGCATTTTGAAGACTTTATTTTTGTATCCTAGCATTGATGGACGGTCAAACTCTAATTATGATAGGTTGGACCTTAAGTTTTTGGTAAGTTGAATATTGGTTTAAGGAAAGCTTGAAATAGGGGATAAGAATCTTAAAGTTATGGAAGGTTGGGGAGACAAAGGGCTTGGCTTAAGGAAGATGTTTTGGAAACTCTTTCAAGGCTTTTAGTGCATGTATGTGGATGGCAAGTGTGACTAGGGGTGGCCGAATGTTGTTAGGTGGTTTGGGGGAGGATATTTGGTCAACCTTTGGCATTTGTGCATCTTTTGGCATTGTTTTCTTTCTCTCCAAAAACTCCCCTCTTTGGCCGAATGTTTTTGTGCATTTTGTGCAAATTTTGCTTTTGGTTTAGCCTTCATTTTGTTTGAACCAAAATGTTATTTCCTCTCTCTCATCTTTGCTCTTGAAACAGAAACCTCACTTGGCTTTTGTGCATTTTCTTTTGGCAAATAAGTGTTTGGCCGAATCTCTCTCTCACATATCTCACTTTTCTTCTTTTGATATTGATTCATAATCACATTTTCTTTTATACTCTCTCTTGGCCGAATCCTTCTCCTTCTCAAGTTCCATTTGTTTTTCATCCATTTCCATTCTATTTCTCTTTCTCCACTCTAGTCAAATCCTTTTATTATTACAAATCAACCATAGCCGAAATTCCCTTCACCATTTAACCATATTGCCGAAACTTCCCACTCTCTTTTTGAATTGTCTTGGCCGAATATCAACAAGGGCAGGTCTTCATTTGGTTTTCTTCAATCGGTCTTGAAAGATAGACTCTTTGGGACTTTGGAAGCAATCGTTCTAAGCCTCAATTCTTTGACAACCGTTTTGGGGTAAGTCAAGTAGTAAGGATCTTTATACTTGTTATATCGTTTTAGATGGAATACTAATCGATTACATTTTTTGGGGACTCTATCTCTCGTTTATTATATTTTTCCGTGAACGTTAGATTTTGGGGCAATCAAGAATGGGTTCGAAAAGAAGCGATTAATAGTGTTTGGAAGAAGGGTGGATCTGCTATACCCTCAAATTTCAAACGAAGGGCTGTGTCGGCAGTTCGAGACTTTCCACCAGGATGTGGACCCTCTGCCGGTGATAATCATTTATTTGAAGTCGTTCGTACCCCCGAGCCATTGTTCGTTCGTGGTTCTTCATCGGGTTATGAACCATCAATCGGAGAGAAATCGCCTATAGTTATTGTTCGAGATTCTGAGGGTATCAGCGAGCGGGAAAGTTTAGTTATCACTATTATCAGGTGTGTAGCTTACACTAAAATTCTAATAGATTAATAGTATTATTGATGAAAATGTGTTTATAAAGAAATATAAATGATTATGGCTGCGGGTATCATTTAATGGTACAGTGAATTGAATTCAGGTACATTATTCCTTAACATTTTGTATAAATTTTTGATATGAGACATATCTGATATTTGGTTATGATTTTGGGGTAATGTACAAAGGAATGATATCTGCATCGTTAATAATGCTATAAGCATAAATATGAAATGTATATGATTCCGATATGATTTCGGGGATATATGGCATGATAATGAAATAATATGTTATTGCATGGGCATATGGGTAATATTGAAAGGGAAGTGTTCGGTGGTTTTACCACATTATTCGGTGACCGGTCATGATATTATGAATTCGGTGACTTGGTCACGATATTATGAATCCGGTGACTCTGTCACAATTATTCGTGGCTATGCCACGATTATAAGGGCGATGTGCATGTTGATCTGCAGCAAGCGCCTTTGATGGTGTGTAGCGGATGGAGGGTCGATTTAGTAATCCCCACGGTGTGATTGGTAGGTACGGGTGGTGTGTAGCGGATGGATATCTAAGTTGGGTTGGGATTGCATTTCATTTTATATGTACATGTGATTATCCGATTTGCTATATTATGGGCTTATGGCTAAATGTGATTTAAATGGGCTTTATTGCTATGATCGATTGGGTTTTTAGTGTCATTGTTACACATTGAGTCTGTTGACTCACCCTTGATGGGATATCTTTTCAGGTGATTCGTGAGATCGCGGATGTGGAGCCGGATGAACTCGAGGAGGCCATGCAATAAAATTTGATTTTACAAGAACTTCCATTTGGGTACCTTATTATATTTTAATTTGGGTTTTCATATTTTATAGATTTGTAATAAGGCCTCTTTAATTATGGTTTTGGATTATTTATATGCTTTGGGATTTATTCTAAACATGTTTAAGTATATCACTTGATTAATTTACTAATTGAGCTAAAGTTTTCTAAACTATAAAAATGCTATGGTATTTTATCTTACCATCAGGTAATCTAAATTGTTGATGATAAAATTATAAATTAAGTGTTTTCTACAACTTAAATGATTTCCAAAATTTTAAGTTTCTACATTCAAATGCAAACGGTTTCAAAGTATTAATTCGAGTTTTCTTAAAATGAAACAAATGTTTTCTAACCTATGATTTATCCACTTAGTTTAAAAGTTTTATTTATGGAATTTCAAAGTAAATTTCCAGTTTTTAACTTATTAAACATCTGATTTCTACAAATATAGAATTACAAAGAATTTTTCACTAAAATTTAATCGCTATCTCAATTTTCTTCGAAACGTTTTTCTTCGTAGCATGCCAAATTCGGTCGTGGCATATTGACCGGGTTTGGGGTGTTACAAATTGGTATCAAAGCTAAGTTCAAAAGCTCGGCTGTGGGCCCGAGGCCTAAAATGTTTTAAAGAATGGATTTTAAAATGTTTTCTTAAAAATTATATGGTTAGAAAGGCATGGCCTCGAGTCTCCGACATCAATCCGCCCTGGTAAGTACATCAAACTGTTCATTTTGATGATATGATATGATGATGTTGGCATGACTGTATAGTAGTAGGAACTATTCTAGAGACCCAAACTATAGGTTGAATGTACTCGTGAAACAACTTCTTATTAAAATTATTCATAAAACTGTGTTTTAAAGAAAGTGGAATAATGACTAATGCATAAAACTTTTAAATCTGATAAGTCGAGATGTTAGACATGAGCACTCGAGATCGTGGACGTTGTGGATGTGGTAAAAGCCGAAGTGTTAGGGCTAGATTTTCAGTACCGAGGCATAATTCTAGTAAGGAGGCATTAGCATCGCTAGTGGCTGAGACAGAGTATCATGATCGAGTTCGGATTGATGACCCGACTCAGATAGTTAAAGAATCGGTGAAGCACTTGGAGTTGGGTCTGTGGATTGTAAGAAGAACAGAGATCACGGTTCTCTAGGGTCACAATCTCGTTCTATAAAACATGTCAAGGCGTGGTCGAAGTTTTTGGCTTGCGATTATTGTGGAAGGTGTCATCTGGGAGAATGTTGGAGGAAGATAGGAGTATGCTTGAGATGCAGGTCTAAGGAGCTTAAGGCTCAGGATTGTTTCCTCACTCTCAAGTTAGGTATGTTTTGGTTGGAAGTGATGGTTGATAGTAGGAAAATTTTTGGTATAAGTGTAAGTGTTAGATAATGGTTTGCTATGGTGGATTAAGATTTTGTTAAAAGTACATTGTGGTTTTATTAAGATCAGAGTGCGCAGCAAGAACGTAGTGTGGCGAGATAGGATGTACGACTGTTAGTTAGTTGGAAATTTCGAGGACGAAATTTCTTTAAGGAGGGTAGATTTATAACATCCCGAAATTGGGCCTAGTAGGATTGGGCCTTGAGCTTTAGGAAAAATTTGAGTATTATTTTTGTGTTGGCTCGGGTAGGAATTTTGTGTGTTAGCATAGTCTTGTGAAGGCTTAATTTTATTTAGGAAGTTAGATAATTTTTAGTATGGTTTATTTAATGAAGTGGATTAAGTGAGCTTAGCACTTAAGTTAATTTAAGTGTTAAATTCTAACACATGAGGAGTTAGTGGCATAGTGGATAAGGAGCTTGAAAGGTTACTTGAGGAAGTGGTTTGAGTTGCTTGGAAAGCATTTTGAAGACTTTATTTTTGTATCCTAGCATTGATGGACGGTCAAACTCTAATTATGATAGGTTGGACCTTAAGTTTTTGGTAAGTTGAATATTGGTTTAAGGAAAGCTTGAAATAGGGGATAAGAATCTTAAAGTTATGGAAGGTTGGGGAGACAAAGGGCTTGGCTTAAGGAAGATGTTTTGGAAACTCTTTCAAGGCTTTTAGTGCATGTATGTGGATGGCAAGTGTGACTAGGGGGGTGGCCGAATGTTGTTAGGTGGTTTGGGGGAGGATATTTGGTCAACCTTTGGCATTTGTGCATCTTTTGGCATTGTTTTCTTTCTCTCCAAAAACTCCCTCTTTGGCCAGAATGTTTTTGTGCATTTTGTGCAAATTTTGCTTTTGGTTTAGCCTTCATTTTGTTTGAACCAAAAATGTTATTTCCTCTCTCTCATCTTTGCTCTTGAAACCGAAACCTCACTTGGCTTTTGTGCATTTTCTTTTTGGCAAATAAGTGTTTGGCCGAATCTCTCTCTCACATATCTCACTTTTCTTCTTTTATATTGATTCATAATCACATTTTCTTTTATACTCTCTCTTGGCCGAATCCTTCTCCTTCTCAAGTTCCATTTCTTTTTCATCCATTTCCATTCTATTTCTCTTTCTCCACTCTAGTCAAATCCTTTTATTATTACAAATCAACCATAGCCGAAATTCCCTTCACCATTTAACCATATTGCCGAAACTTCCCACTCTCTTTTTGAATTGTCTTGGCCGAATATCAACAAGGGCAGGTCTTCATTTGGTTTTCTTCAATCAGTCTTGAAAGATAGACTCTTTGGGACTTTGGAAGTAATCGTTCTAAGCCTCAATTCTTTGACAACCGTTTTGGGGTAAGTCAAGTAGTAAGGATCTTTATACTTGTTATATCGTTTTAGATGGAATACTAATCGATTACATTTTTTTGGGGACTCTATCTCTCGTTTATTATATTTTTCCGTGAACGTTAGATTTTTGGGGCAATCAAGAATGGGTTCGAAAAGAGCAGTTAATAGTGTTTGGAAGAAGGGTGGATCTGCTATACCCTCAAATTTCAAACGAAGGGCTGTGTCGGCAGTTCGAGACTTTCCACCGGGATGTGGACCCTCTGCCGGCGATAATCGTTTATTTGAAGTCGTTCGTACCCCCGAGCCATTGTTCGTTCGTGGTTCTTCATCGGGTTATGAACCATCAATCGGAGAGAAATCGCCTATAGTTATTGTTCGAGATTCCGAGGGTATCAGCGAGCGGGAAAGTTTAGTTATCACTATTATCAGGTGTGTAGCTTACACTAAAATTCTAATAGATTAATAGTATTATTGATGAAAATGTGTTTATAAAGAAATATAAATGATTATGGTCATGCGGGTATCATTTAATGGTACAGATGATTTGAATTCGGTACATTATTCCTTAACATTTTGTATAAATTTTTGATATGAGACATATCCGATATTTGGTTATGATTTTGGGGTAATGTACAAGGAATGATATATGCATCGTTAATAATGCTATAAGCATAAATATGAAATGTATATGATTCCGATATGATTTCGGGGATATATGGCATGATAATGAAATAATATGTTATTGCATGGGCATATGGGTAATATTGAAAGGGGAAGTGTTCCGGTGGTTTTTACCACATTATCCGGTGACTTCGGTCATGATATTATGAATTCGGTGACTTCGGTCATGATATTATGAATCCGATGACTCTGTCACAATTATCTGGTGGCTATGCCACGATTATAAGGGCGATGTGCATGTTGACTGCAGCAACTGCCTTCGATGGTGTGTAGCGGATGGAGGGTCGATTTAGTAATCCCCACGGTGTGATTGGTAGGTACGGGTGGTGTGTAGCGGATGGATATCTAAGTTGGGTTCGGGATTGCATTTCATTTTATATGTACATGTGATTATCTGATTTGCTATATTATGGGCTTATGGCTAAATGTGATTTAAATGGGCTTTATTGCTATGATCGATTGGGTTTTAGTGTCTTTGTTACACATTGAGTCTGTTGACTCACCCTTGATGGGATATCTTTTCAGGTGATTCGTGAGATCGCGGATGTGGAGCGGATGAACTCGAGGAGGCCATGCAATAAAATTTGATTTTACAAGAACTTCCATTTGGGTACCTTATTATATTTTAATTTGGGTTTTCATATTTTATAGATTTGTAATAAGGCCTCTTTAATTATGGTTTTGGATTATTTATATGCTTTGGGATTTATTCTAAACATGTTTAAGTATATCACTTGATTAATTTACTAATTGAGCTAAAGTTTTCTAAACTATAAAAACGCTTATGGTATTTTATCTTACCATCAGGTAATCTAAATTGTTGATAATAAAATTATAAATTAAGTGTTTTCTACAACTTAAATGATTTCCAAAATTTTAAGTTTCTACATTCAAATGCAAACGGTTTCAAAGTATTAATTCGAGTTTTCTTAAAATGAAACAAATGTTTTCTAACCTATGATTTATCCACTTAGTTTAAAAGTTTTATTTATGGAATTTCAAAGTAAATTTCCAGTTTTTAACTTATTAAACATCTGATTTCTACAAATATAGAATTATAAAGAATTTTTCACTAAAATTTAATCGCTATCTCAATTTTCTTCGAAACGTTTTTCTTTGTAGCATGCCAAATTCGGTCGTGGCGTATTGACCGAGTTTGGGGTGTTACAAATCTGGTTACAAAATTCTTTTATTACCAGAGGAAAACTTGTGCGATTTTTAAAAACTATTGTTTTGGGTTGGGCTTGAGTTAAAAACCCATTGATCTTATTTTAAAGTCCAATTAATTAAGATGAAAAAACAATTAGGGTTTATTTTTAAAGAAATAAATTTTACTTAACTTTAATTGAAAATAATTCGTAACATAGTAATTAAAAATAAAAGTAAAGAAATGTAACTTATGGCCTTATTACATCAAGTAAAATCCCAAAATAAAATTAAAATACTTAAATAAATTTAAATATCCATATTGAATAAAACTTCAAGCTGAGCATGGCCATCCCTAAGCTTCCGCCAAACCCAGTCCATTATTGATCGTCACCTGAAAAATAGTCCCACAACGGGGTGAGTCAATAGACTCAATGTGTACACAACACTAAAATTCAATAGATCAGGCATACATTTTTCATATCCAATACTTATTCATATAATGAGATAAAAATGATGATGCAACCCAAACCCAAACCTAGGTGCCATCCGCTACACATCTCCGTACTCAACCGCACACCGTGGGGACTACTAAGTCAACCCTCCATCCGCTACACACCATCGAAGGCGTCATTTGCGATCGACGTGCTCATCGCCCATATAAAATTTGTGGCATAGCCACAGATAATTGTGTCATGAGACACCACATTGAGATAATGTAACCGGTTACCATATTCGAGATAATGTGACCGAAGTCACCACATTCAGATAGTGAGACCGTAGTCATCACATTCACTTCCCCTTTTTCATATATCCCGAATGACCCATATTACTCATATCATGCATATCCTACTTAAATTCTCATTCTTATAAATTTTCACATGTTATAAATAACATATTTCATAATCCTAGTGGAAGTAGGAGACGTACCTGAGTACTTTGTACCATAACACGGTACCCTATCCATATGCACATTTTACATATTACCATAATCATATTAAAAGTTAGTGTGGGGTACACACCTGATTCGTTTAACGAAGTCCTTGAAATCCCGAAGAGCCGATCTACTGATTTAGATCCTTAACTCCTATATTCAGCCAATCATTTAAACACATTAATAAACCTTTTTGGCTTTAAAACCAAATCCTAGTAGGATTTGTATACTCTAAAACCTACCTTGTTGCCGATTGACTTAAGAATCAAGTCCCAAAACTTTGTTGTATTCCTTCTTGCATTCGGCCAACATTAAAACACATCATAGGTTAGTTTTGGCTTTTGGGAATAAATCCAAATACTTAAAATAGGCTTTGGCCGAATGTCTTAAACACATACCTTTGTGATCTCAAATCCCGAAAAGTATCCTTGCTTTCCTAGGGATGTCGAAATTCCTATAATCACATGTTAGGTTTAATCTAACATTAAAACTTAAAACAAGACCTTTGGATCTTATAGTTTCTTACCTTAGATCCCGAAATATTCCTCCTTGTAGTCGATAGTTGTAGAAACCCGAGAGATCCCTTAATACTTCATCGACTACTTCCTTGCTTAGATTCACAGGGAGATTCGGCTATGGCTTCTAATGGAGAGGAAAATATTCGGCTAGGTTCCAACAATTACTTAATTTCGACTTGACAAAAGAAAAGAAAGCAAAGAAGAGAAGAGAGCACTAAGAATTCGGCAGAGAAAGGAGGAAGCAAAAATTGATGAGTAGCCCTCCTTTCTTTTATAGCCGAAATTATCATCTAAGGAGTCCCTTACTTGGCCACCACTCCTCTATCTGATAACTTTATCCTTTAATTATCATAAATAAAAGAGTTTAAATCCAACATTTATCTCTTCATAATAATCCAATTTAAAAATCCTTTATTTATCACCCTTTTTAATCGAATATTTATGAAAATAAAACACCTCATTTCTAGAAGCATGTGCCGTCCACCTCAGTCTTCTGGAAGCAAAAATAAAACCTCCTTTATTTGCTTCCCAAGTGACTCGAACTCAGGCCCATTCCTCTTGCATATGGCACCATTTCCATAGGCCATAAGTGGCATCTTCAGACCACTTTTCCAAGCCTGTTTGTGTGTCAAATTTCACAAACTTTTTCTTTTAAGGCCACCTTGCCTTAATTTCCCCTTTTAAACCTTAAAACTCGTCATTTCTAGGTCATTTCTAAGTTTCCAAAAATTTTCGTTCGGCTCCATAAACTTGACATTTTTTTACATTTCCAAGTTTCTAGAAATGTTCACTTTCCATTTTCCTTACATTTCCTAGTTTCCAAAAATGTTCACCTTCCATTTTTAAACTTAACATTTCCATACATTTTCAGGTTTCCAAAAATGTTCATTTCTAACTCATTTTCATTCATTTCCGGGTTTCTAAAAATATTCAAAATTTGTTCTTAGTACATAAAATATGTCACTTCGTAGAACTAAACTGAAAATGCATAGGCCCTTTTCAGGATGTTACAAGCAACTCATTTACTAACTAAGATGCTTAAATGCAATTATTTAAAATGCAAACTAAATGAACAAATGAGTTACTTAATGCATGACTTAATTAAATGCAGAACACATAATGCATGTCATAATTAAAATATGTAGATCAATAATGCATGACATTAACTAAAGATGCATTTAATTAAACAAGACATAATTAAAGACTAAATTATTGAGTTGATTCAAGCTCAAATGAGCTGAATTTGAATCGACGAAGCTCGTGGAGTGAAACGAAGTGGGATCGACTTGCCGGCAATGCAATGCTCGACTCGAAATACTTGTCCAAAGAAGTTCGCGGGGCATGCTCGCATCATTCCCCCTCTTTTAGGTGACTTGTCCTCAAGTCGGGTTGTTCCTCTATTGTAAAATATTTTCTCTCGTTCAGCTTTCCTCGATCGAATGGAATAGAAGATATCACACAATCCTTGACAATCTTGAAGAGAAGAAAATTTATGATTGGTTTTACCTTTGTCAATCAAGACAAATCTTCTCTCCTCGGAAATGTAATGTAATACAAACCTTTTATCTCGAAAAACTTGGATGGGTGATGAGACACTGTAACATCCTAGATTAGGGGTTATGCGTTTGTGCATAATTCATGAGTTAGTAGGTTTTGGCAGTATTTGGAAGTGTATTAAGGGTTTTGAGAACCCTAGGGTGTAGGTGAAAGTTTAGGGAAAATATTGGATTTTAAGCATAAAAGGGGGAGCTGGGTGAAGGAGCCCTTAAGAAAAGTTTTGGGAGTTTAGGACACCGTGAGTGTGTGTGGTAAAGTGGCAAGGACGCCACCTGGCGCTGGGAGTTTGCGTCAAGTGGAGTGCCAAGGGGAGGAGGTTCGAGCTGCAGGAATCGCACTTGGGAGTTTTTATTTTTGTCGTTAAAGGGGAGCAAGGCCAGTGAGGCCTTAAGGGAAAAATCTTAGGCGTGTTTGGCATAAAACAGGCCTTGGTAAAGTGGCTGCAAGGCGCCACTTAAGGGCCTGGAAATGACGCTGTGCTGGTCTTGGGTTCGAGCAACGTAGGAAGCAATGGACTTTTATTTTTGGCGTTAAAAGGGGAGTTGGGCTAAGGAGGCCTTAAGAATAATTGTAAGGACTTTTGGACATGAAAGTGAGCCTGGTAAAGTGGCTTGGACGCTTGCGGCAAAGGGAGCTTCAAGAGGGCTCAGGTTCGAGCCTTGTTGACAGCAGTAGGCGTGTTTTTATTTTGTTTTTGGCATTAAGACAAGGGGGAGCTAGGGAAGGAGGTCTTAAAACGAATTGGGGCGAGTTTATGTCACAAAAAAACACCTTGGCAAAGTGGCCTGGGGCGTTGCCTGTAAGCTTGCTCCAACAGATCGCGGGTTCAAGGCTTGTGAGCAGCAAGGAGGGGTGGTTTTATTTTGTTTTTGCGTCAAGGTAGGGGAGGGGAAGGTTATACGGCAATTGGACTTCTATTTGGATGAAGATTAAGCTTATTTTATCCTATTAATACTCGGCCAAGAGTAGGATAATTGTAGTTTTATTTATTTATTTTATTATAGGATAATTATGGTTTTATTTACATTAAATGAGATTTTATTTTATTTATTTTAGTTTAATAGATAGATAAGAGATAAGGTGTTGGATTAATTATTTTATTTGTTAAGAGATAAAATAGGAGTTTAAGTTGGGATTTGATAAGTGGGAAAGTGGTGGCCGATTGTTGGACTCTAGGAGCTTGAATTTTCGGTATAAATATGGTGCTAGTGTGTGCTGAATTTCCCCTTTCAAAACCTTTCTTTTTCATATTGGTTATTGTCGAAATTTAGTACCTCTTTTCCCATTGGTGCCGTTCTTCCTCTTGTGCAAAAGCCATTTATATTTCTTTCTTTCTTGAATTTTCTAAGTGCCGAAATTCTTCTACTTTTCCCTTATTCATCTTTTTATTTCTTCCAACCCCAAATTCCCTTGTAGCCGAATATTTCTTGTGATTTAAAGCCTTAGCGGAATCTCATAGCTTTCTCCTTCTCCTTTCTTCTCTTGAGATCATAAAGTGCCGAACCACCATTGTTGTTCTCAGAAGCCGAATCTTTAAAGGAGGGTGCTGTCGACTACTTACTTTAGGCTCTTCAAAGCAAATGTGTAATAGTGGGACTTCGACTATTCAAGGAGTAAGTGGTGATTCAGGATTTTCGATAAGTTAGGTAAGTGTTATGTGATATTCGGCTATAAGCCATATTTTGGATATTAAGGGTTGATCGATTGAGTACTTTGGTTCTTAGGAGCAAATCGACGGGAGTAAGAAGAGTTTCGGGATTCTAGATTGTGTTAGATTCGAGTAGTTCGAGATTTCACTAAATAGACAGGTGTGTGATTAACCCACTATTTTCCAGGTTTATGGTATATTGTATGTGTTGTGTAAATGCTAATACGTGCAGTGGCGATTGTGAATGGTTACCCTTAAGGGGTATATCGGAAATCAGGTCAGTGTTAATTATTAAGAATGTGAATATGCCAATGAGAATATGTTTGTATGCCGAATAGCATGTGCATGCATTATTTTACTATGTTATGACATTGTCATATGTTGCATGTGCATGGGATGGGATATGAATGTGACTATCGAAGGAAAGGGTGTACTTTATGTACGTGGTCTAATATTAGCCTTGTGCTACATTAACGCTTGATGTTAGCTATGTGCTTCATCAAGGGAGGTGTTGGCTAGGTGCCACATCTCGGCGGATGATAGCTGTGTGCATCACCATGGATTGAGGATGACCTCGAGTCACCTCGTGGATATTGACATGTGGGGTCACTCAGGTGATCGGTGGCTTAGCCACGGCCTTGAGCAGCAGGTCTGTCAAGGTAAGATATGTGAGATCACTTAGTTGATCGGTGGATTAGCCACGGCCTTGAGCAGCAGGTCTGTCAAGGTAAGATATGTGGGATCACTTAGTTGATCGGTGGATTAGCCACGGCCTTGGGCGGCAGTCCGCCAAGGTAGGTGTAACGGATGGACCCTAGGTTGGTGCGGGTGCACTTTGCATAAACTCATTATCTGTCATATGGGTTGATGATGAAATGGGCCAAGCCCAGTATGTGGAAATTATGTGGTTAACTACCCTATTAGATGAATGTGATATGAATATGGGCCAAGCCCAGAATGTGATAACATGTGAATTTGATAATTGATATCTGATTTATGAGTTAATATGTGGTTAACATGTGGGTGGAATTCGGTGGATTAATTACACATCGAGTCCGTATGACTCACCCAATTTTTATTAAACATCGCAGATGATTCGTGGTGATTGGACCGGGTTGGAGTGGATACGAGGTGGCCCATACAGAAGACATCTTCTTTATTTTATCCAGTTTATTACTAAGAACTTTTGTTTAATTATTTGTTGTAATAAGTCCCAGTAAAGTATTTAAGTATTTCTATTTGAGTATTTTTATTATGTTAAAGCAAAGTGACGATTGAATTATTATTTTGAAACCGGTTTATTTTAGGCAAAACTATATCCTAAAATGTATCATAAAGTTTTAACCGGGACATTTTTATAAACACCACACTTTACTTAAGATTTTAAATGGTCACCGTTTTACAAACTCAACAAGTTGTCATGATTTTATCTTTAGGTCGAATCTTCTCAAACATTTTTCCGCAGTGGCATACCAGATCCGGTCAGGGCTTGTGGGCTGGGTTTGGGGTGTTACAGACACCATGACATCTCATGCTCCTCGAAGTGTGGAATTCACAAAAACGAGATTGGTTAGTATTAACAGAATTGATGGACTTAAAAGGGAAGATAGATCATATTGGAAATTCGATTCAAGTCCATATGTTAGCCTTACCTTTTCAAAATGAAACAAATATTTCATATGTGGCCAAACAATATGATTAAGGAACAAAACAAAACCAAAGTCATTAAGTTTCATTGCCTTAATTAAAGTACGAATATCAAATAAACTTAAATAAGATGCACAACAAGCAAGTTGCTTGAAGTTTCTATAAAACGAATCAAAGTAACAAATACCAGGTTTGAACACGCAAACTTGATCATTCGTTCCAACATGCAACATATTTTGAATAATTTCCAATGTCCACAACATGTTAGAAAATGATGTAATCAACTCACTACAAGACTTAAATTCCACTCGATCAAGCAAACATGCAGAGTTGACAAAACCAAGCAGATCAAGATATGGGAATCTCATATAAAATTTCAAAGTTTTATCTTGAAGGCCAAAATCAAACGGTTTGAACATTGCATGCGAAAGCCTTTTAACATGTATGTCAAACAAAGACATGGTGAACATATAACTATTCAAAGATTCAAATCTATCACGAACCAAATGAAGCAGCGTGTTTAAATGGATATATTTAACACATGAGTTCAAAGAGTTTATATAACCAAAATTAGTATGTGCAAAGCTTTTATCAAACACATCTAAAATTCGATTAGGGTGAGCCATTCCAATAGAAGGATCAAACGTGTCACAAAACAAAATTTTCACGGTACTTTTCGAAGCAGGGTCATCAAGAGATGAACAAGGACTAATCAAATCAAATGATGGAGGCATATTAGAAATTAACCCATCAAAATCTTTATGAGTAATCCTTGATTCGATAAACATAGAATCCTTACCTTTCTTACCTTTAATCAGAAGTGGGTGGTCGTCTTCAAATGATACGATCCGCCTCGGGGTGAGTCGAGTCGTATGTGAGTCGCCCAATCGTCTACGAGGAGGAATCAAGTCTTCAAAAAATAATCGGAAAAATATGGATGAGTTTGCGGAAGCTTTAGGTGAATTTGTTTAGAAGGTGGGTTTAAGTTAGGAATGGAGGTGTTTAAATGAAAGAGTTGATTTGGATAATTAAAAGGATAGGTTCGGTTTAAGATGAAGGAAAAGAAGATGGAATTCAGTTTAAGGTTGAACAAATAATGATAGGCTGATGGTAATGGAATTGGACAGATGGATAAGTGATGGTTTAGATAAATGATAGGTGATAGTTGATGGGAATGGATGAAAGAACTTAAACAAAGAATTGATTCAACACTAATAAAGTGTCACCCCGGGTTCTATATTTGTTTAAGGTGGAAAAATGATAGTCGATGATGGACCAAGACCCGTTATCTATAAAGATAGGAACCTATGGTATAAGTTGATGGAAGAGAACGATTGACGCCACAAGCAAGAAAACTTGATAAGTCGAAATTGAAACTCGTACGAAAGATAGAGAGGAGAATAATCTCACTCAATGAACAAAAGCTCATAAAATATATTCCAAAGTTCAAAAGTCTACTTTTTACGAACTAATAACAGGTATATATAGTGCTTACATGTGGTTAGCTGAAGAGACAAATGAATTCAACTTTAATATGCATTTAAATGGCTAAAATAAAATCTAAAAACTCTTGAATTCCTCCAGCCAAATAACAGCAACTTTATGACTCCTAATGGGCTGATTAAATGAATTTGAATGCTTAAAAAGTGTCCCTTGAGTTCTTCCATGATCAACTGAAAAGTCACCAGCCAAATGAAAAGTCTCAACTTTTGGAATTCTAGCCATGTAACTCCCATCTTCAATGTGATTAATTCTTCAATTAAATTGCTTGTCAATGTCCTTTGTTCTCCATGATCAATCAAAAAGTCACCAGCCAAATGATGGAGAAATGATTGCTTGTAGTAAATACCATGAAGCAAACGTTATAGAAGTTGAAGACAAAGAGTCTGCCAAATTTAAAGAACCATAATGTTCTTCTTTATTTAATAGTAATAATGGATGTAAGATGAAAAGTTACCTGCAATTATCACATGTAACCGACAAATTAATGCAATTATTAAACTTAAAATAAATTAACAACTAATTTAATTAAATAAATTAACACTTAAACATCATTTATTCCAGCAACTAGCTTAATTAAATAAAGCATCATTAAATGAACTTAACTCATGCATCAATAAATTAACCTAGTAACTAAATTAATTAAAGAAACAACTATTAAATTAAATTCATTAAAAGAACTCAATTAATTAAACTAAGTTGAGTTGAATTAATGACCAGCAACCATTTATTGAACTAAGATGCTTAAATGCAAGTATTTAAAATGCAAACTAAATGCAAAGCTAAAAATTAAATAAAGAGCTCAATTTAGTTGGATCGGTTCAAAGAGCTGGAATCAGCTTCATTTTGAACTTTGGCCCCTCAAACTTAGGCCACTCTCGATGGCATCAGATGGAGTCGAACCATGATGCGACCAAGATCGCATCATACCCCCTCTTGAAAGCAATTCGTCCTCGAATCGAGCCGATGGTTCTCTCAAACAAAATTCTTGCCGCTCGACTTTCCTCGATCAAACAGGACAGATGATAATCGCAACACCTGAAATGTAACATCCTAAAAAAATATGAGTATCGATATGTTGCATGTTTTTGGTGCTTAGCTTGTGAATGATTAAATTTATGTGCTTATTATAGTCTTGAGAAGGCTCAGGATTTATTCAGAATTAGAATAAATTTTAGAAATGAGTACTTTATTGAAGTGGATCAAGTGACCCTGATGCTTAAGGTAATTAAGTGTCAAAAACTAGCATAACTTGAGCTAGTAGCAAGGTCGAGTTGGCGCCATGAGTGTTGCTTGAGGGGAGAGGTTCGAATCCCATGGATAGCATTTAGGTGACTTTTATTTTTGCACCTAGATTACTTGTGTCGGTCAAGCCTTATTTATGGTAAGGTTGGACTATTTCTTTTATGGCAAGGTGACTATTGGATAAGATAAGCTTGAACTTGGGGAAAGGAAATCCTATACTTATGGAATGAAGGGGAACACAAGGCATATCTTAAGGGCTATGTTTTGGAAACATTTGAATGGCCTTTTTGTCCATGAACTTGGACGGCTTTGTGGACTAAAGGGGGGAGCCGAATTTTGATGGTAAGTTTTGGGTAAAGTTTGGTAGCTTGATAGAATTTTCATTTGGTCATTTTGCTCTCCCAAAAACATTTCTTCCTCTCATCTTTTCCTCTCTTGGCCGAATGTGCTTGTGTTAGGAGAAAACAATCTTTTCTTTGATTCTTTTGGTCATTTTTGCAAAAACCCTCAAGTGCTTCATCTTGTATTTCTCTCCTAGTGCCGAAATTATCAACACAAAAAGCCATTTCTTTTTCTTCTTTTTCCCATTGCCGAATACATATTTGTTCCTAAACTCCTCTCTTTTCTCTTCTCCCTATTCTCTTTTCTTCTCCATTTTACTTATCATTCAAACACATTCTTCCTTCATTTTCTTTCCATGGCCGAATGCTTGTGACCATCCCCATAGTCGAAATTATTTTCCCTATCCATTAAATCATAGCCGAATCTTCCATTCCTCATAACATTTATTCTCAATCATTTTCTTCTATTCAAACTTTGGATCATCGGTAAGAATCATTTTCTTTGATTTCTTTTGTTATTTGGTCACCTTGGCCGAATCTATAGGATGGCCTAGGAAGAGCCTTTAAATCGATAATCGTCCATTCTATTAAACGTTTCCTTTCATTATATTTTAGTGAAATAGTGGAGGGCCGAATCACCATCTCGTCAAAGTCACCTTGAAGTTATTCAAGTTCGGATCATATCTAGCAAGGTAAGAAGGAACTCTTCAAGGATTCTTGATCACTCTCGTTTTTATCAATGACTATCATTGGGATTGATATAACTGAAAGTTTTTATATAGGAATCCTTTGGAAATCACTCGGGATTTTAAGATAGGGTCGAAAAGGGTTGTTAATAGTGTTCGGAAGAGGGGTGGATCCGCTATTCCCCCTAAATTCAAACGAAGGATTGTTTCAGTAATCCGAGATTTTCCACCGAGTTGTGGACCCTCATCCAGCAAAAATCAATTGTTTGAAGTCATTCGTACTCCTGAGTCTTTGACTGTTCGTGGTTCTTCATCGGGTTATGAACTATCGATCAAGGAGAAATCACAAATAACTGTTGTTCGAGATTTCGAGGGTAAAGATCTAGATCGTTTATCATTAGAATAGTTTTATATTAAATATTAATGTTCTAATCAAGCGTGATAAATATTTAGGTATCGACGAGCAGGAGAGTATAGTACTCACCGTAATCAGGTGTGTAACTTCACACTTATCTCATGGGTTATACTATGCCGTAAGTAATTAAATAAAATTGTAAAGTCGGTAAAATTTTAAAATACGGTTTATTAGCACTTTTGGTGTGAAAGCATGAAAACGGTATTAAAGTTGTGAAAATTACGAATTTGCCCTTAATAGGCTATATTGTTAAAAAGTGATTTTTAGGGCCATATGAATTATTTTTGATAAATTGGCCAAGTGAGAAAATTGTGAAAAGGGCCTCATGTGTATAAATGGGCCAAAATTGCTAGATCGATATATGGGCCAAGACTGCTAGATCGATATAAGGGCCAAAATTGCTATATCGTTAAATGGGTTCAATTGTTATTTTGACTAATGGGCCAAGTTGATAACTTGTAATATGGGCTTTTTGTTGAAATTTACCTTATGAATATATTGTTATGCATTATATATATACATGACTGCATGGGTTGGGATAATTGACGAAGAGAAGAAAGGCCTGTTGCCAAAATCTAGTTCGGTGACACTGTCACAATCTAGTTCGGTGACTCTGTCACAATCTAGTTCGAGTGGCTCTGCCACAATCTAGTTCGATGGCTCTGCCACAAATATTTTAAATGGCTTAATGCCTGTGATTGGTGTGTTGGCGGGGTGGGTTGACTTGATCCCCACAGGTGTGATGGTTGCTACGGGTGGTGTGTAGCGGATGGAAATTAGGCTTGGTTGGGAATTGCATATCACATGCATTTTTATATTTGATTTATATATTGTACTTTTGTAAATGGGCTCAAGCCCAATTTAATGCTTAAATGGATTTGGTGATGGACACGGTAAGTGGGTTACACATTGAGTTCTAAGTAACTCACCATGTTTTTCTTACCCTTCTCAGGTAATGATTATTGATGGAGACTTGGGCCGGGGATGACTTTGTGAGGAGGCCATACTACGAATGATGGGTTTTTTTTTATAAACTTGACTTCTTTTAAATATTTTTATTTAAGTACTATTTCCATTGCGATGTAATAAGGCCTCTGGTATTATTTTTATGGATTTTTATTCGTAGATGGATTTTTAGTATGTTTTAGTTACTTAAATGGGGCTGTTTAAATTTTATAAATGATTTCTTAAACTTGCGTATAAAAAGGGGATTTTTCTTAAATATCACTTAATCCAAAATATTTCGTGAAAACTCTTTTTATAAATCTAAGATTTTAACCAATTATTTCTCACGAAAATCAAGCGTGAATTCGATGTTTTAAAATCATGGTTTTCAAATAAATCTCGATTTATGATAAATTCCATTTTCAAAATCATTTTCAAGAATTGCTTTCATTAAAAGCATTGATGACTAGATGTAAGTTCGAATTGTGTAGCATGCCAAGTCTGGTCTTAACGCATAGGCCGGGCACGGGGTGTTACATGAAAAATATAACCAAGAGTTAGCAAGAGTTGTGTCAAACAAACTTGCAAACGAAATGTAAACATCAAACAAAGAAATCGCATGTAATCGGGCAGCATCAAACTTTCGTATAAAATGAACAATGCCTTATCAAACATTTGAAACTGAAGTGAATAATCTTCATGGCATGCATACTATTTGAATGGATTCCATAAATCAAAATCACCATGTGAGTAACACATCAAATGATAGATATATTCATCACAAACAGATATATTCACCACAGCCAAGTAGTGTAATCGAAGCTTCGCGTTCAATTCAACCATTCTCAAATGGAAAGTGAATTTCAAATGCAACCATAAAATTTTTTTAAGGAACGAATAAAAATGGAAAACAAAGTTGACAAAATTCGTTACCTTATTCAGGAACCATGTTTCAAAATGATTGAAATTGTTCAAGCACAATTGGAATTGATTAATTTTCCAACAAGACATACCAGATGATACAAAACATATTCCTGGTTTAAAAACATGCGTTTGATTATTAAGTTCAAGATGTGACAACGGTTTAGAAAAATCAAACATGTTAATCCAATAGAAATTGTGCAAACTCAAAATCAAATAATCAAAATTCTGAACATGTCTTAAAATCGATTTGCAAAACTCAAAGATTTCGTATTAGACAATGAACAAATCTCGTAATAACCGTAATAAAATAAATTGGGATTAAAATAAAAGTCATCGTTATACTTACTCGAGTCTTGCATTTGTCGGCTATGCATCTCTCCACCATCATACTTTGCATCGCATTGATTATTACTAGACAAACTCATTTTACCATCACTTAAATTATCACAATCAATCAAAGATGGGAAAATGATGATGTCATCCACATATTTGCAGTCATTAGAAAATTTTTGGGGAGATGGAATCGTTTCAAAACACTTACCTTCCTTACCTTTCGATTCGGGTGATTCAACTTCACTTTCAACTTTACCTTTATTGATCACACGAAAACGTCACTCATCGGGAAGGTATTGAAGTTGGCATTCAACACTCAGTTTCTCGTAAACCTGAAAAGTAGAGACAGAAGAAGAAAAAACTTCAAATGGCTTAGTTGAAAAATCACTCTCTTTTTCTCGCTCATCTAGTTCTCTCGTTTCTTTTTCCAACTCTTCTTTTTCACTTTCAATTTTTTTTCAATCTCAATTTTCTTTTCAATCTTTTCTTCATTTTCTTTTTCAAACTCTTTTTCTTCACTCTCAAATTCTTTTTCATCTTCTTTTTGTTCTCTCTCATTTTTATTTTCTTTTTCTTTTGTACATTCCTTTTTTTTCTTTTTCATTTTGATCACAATAAGAAGATGTTTCAAAAGAATCGAAAATACAAGGATTTGATTCTAAGATCGAAGCGATGTTCTCATAGATATCACGATCGACTCTTGGAAGATTCTTTGAGCGTGACATCTTGGAATCATAAGACGAATAACTCGTGCTTGCGTATTGATCTTCGTAATAGGCTTCACACTCATTAGTCACTTTGTTTCGCCTTGAATTCCTCATCGAATGATTTGAACTACTTCGAGAATGATCTTTCATAGAGGAATACTTGGACGCATATGAACCATGTTCACTTCCTCATTGGTAGCTTTGAAAAGTTTCAAATTTGTGGTTGGATTCATATCGTCTTGAACTCTTTTAAGAATAAGAATCTCGGTCACAAACTCTTCTCGAATGTTCTTCGAAAGTGTATCTTCGAAACGACCTTGACTCCGTCCTTTGACTTGAAGAAAGTCATTCTTGTTGGTCTCGTTCCTCGATTAGATCCAAACGCTCATGCAACTTGTCAAACTTGGTGTTCATGATTTTTTGCATCCCGTTCAACAAGTATTGATAATCAAATTCTATCAACGCTTCTTGATTCATGTTTATTTTCTAAAAAGAAAGATTGTTAAAAGAATAAAACAGAATATTAAATCCTCACCACAAAATTCTCACAAGTCACTCGCAAAGAAAAATCGCTCACACTCGTGTTTCACTCGAATATGGCTTTTTCTCTAATGTAGCACTCGTGCCTTTTACCGCTCTTTCTCACTCTCGCAACTTCGTACTTCGTTTCGAAAGACTTATTGCTGCTTGAGAGTCAGCTTCAAAATTGGTTAACAAAGGTTTGACGTTGAGTTTCGGGTAGACTAAAAGAAAGAAAAGGCAAATGGAGTAAGGGTGGGTGGCGTTGGGTGAAAAGAGAAAATACCAAATGATGGTTAAATTTTTTTTTATTTGAAGATCGGGGTAGGTAGATGAGACTAGAGTGGTAGCTTTGAGGTCGGGAATAGGGTAGAAGAAATGAAATACAACTTGCAATCTTTTCAAAAAAAAATTCCACAAACTTTTTTTTTCACTCGTATATTTTTTTTCTTTTTTTTGTAATTACTTTTTTTCAAATTTTTTTTAAATGCAAAAATATGAGTACAAAAGAATTGAAATACAACTTTTTTTACGAACCTATTATCGGCTTCTCGTTCATCGTCGAAACTCCTCGTTTTATAGCTCTGATACCAAATGATACAAAACATAGTCCCGATTTAAAGACATGATTTTGATTATTAAACTCAAGATGTGACAAGGGTTTAGAAACATCAAACATGTTAAATCAATAAGATTTATGCACATTCAAGATCGAGCAATCAAAACTCTTTATATGTTTCAAAACTGATTTACAAAAACTCAAAGTTTCCGTATTAGACAATGAACTGATTTCGTAATAACCACAATCAAACAGGTTGGGATTAAGAGAAAATTCATCGTCATACTTACTTGAGTCTTGCACTCGTCGAATAGATGTTACTCCACCTTCACACTCAGCAGCACAATGAGATGAACTCGTCTTACCATCATTTAGAACATCAAAATTAATCAAAGAATGGTCATAGACGAAGCTATCCACATAACCACAATTATTCAAAAAATTTGGTGGAGAATGAAACTCTTCGAAAATCTTACCTTCCTTACCTTTCGGCTCGCGTGATTCAATCTTACCTTTTTCAGCCAAAGAAAAACGTTGCTCATCAAAAAGGTATTGGAGTTGGTCGTTGTCGCTTGGTTCTTCAAAAACCTGAAATGAAGAAACAGAAGAAGAGAAAACTTTAAATGGGTTAGTTGAAAATTCACTCTCGTTTTCTCGCTCGTTCTTTTCTCTCATTTCTTTTTCTATCTCAATTTCTTTTCTTTCTTTTTCAATCTTATTTTCTTCATCTCCTTTTTCACGCTCATTTTCTCTTTCATCTTCTTTTTGTTCTCTCTCATTTTCTTTTATTTCTTTTTCAACTTTTTCATTTTCTTCTTCTTTTTTCTCATTTTTATTTTCTTTTCTCTCGAACTCTTTTTCAAGTTCTTTTTTATTACAACAAGGGGATGATTCAAAAGAATTGAAAAGAGAAAAATTTGACTCAAGGATCGAGGAAATATTTTCGTAGATGTCACGATCGATGCTTCGTGAAAAATCCTTTGTGCTCATCATCTTTGATTCATAAGATGAGTAACTCGTACTTTCTTCTTGTTCGTCACCATAGTAGGCTTCGAACTTTACTTTGCTTCACCTTGAATCCTTCGTCGAATAAGAATCACGATTTGAACTACTTCGAGAATGATCTTTCGTGGATGAATTCTTCGACGCATATGAACCGCGTTCACTTCTTCGTAAAGTTTTCTCCGTGGATGGATATGTTGAAGCTTGTGAAGAAGAAATCATACCTTCTCGATGGTAATCACGAGAGGTCTCACATTCGCAGTTTGTTTCATACCGTCTCAAACTTCCATATGAACCATAATCTCGATCGAAATCTCTTCTTGAATGATCTTCAAAAGTGTGTCTTCGAGATGACCTTGACTCTGTTCTTTGACTTGAATAAAGTTGTTCTTGTTGGTCTCGTTCCTCGATTTGATCCAACCGCTTATGTAACTTGTCAAACTTGGCATTCATGACTTTTCGCATCCCGTTCAATAAGTATTGATAATCAGATTCTGTCAACGCTTCTTGATTCATGTTTATTTTTTTTGAAAAGAAAGACTTTCAAAAAGAATAAAACAGAAAATTAAATCCTCACCACAAAATTCTCACAAGTCACTCACAAAGAAAAATCGCTCACACTCGTGTTTCACTCATATAAGGCTTTTTCTCTAATGTAGCACTTGTGCCTTTTACCACTCTTTCTCACTCTCGCAAATTCGTACTTCATTTCGAATAGACTAATTTGCGGCTTGAGGGTCGGTTTCAAAAATAGTTATCAAGGAATAATGTTGGGTATAGGGTAGGCTGAAAGAAGAAAGAAGAAAAAAATTGGTATAGTGGCGTTGGGTAATGTAACATCCAGGGATAGGGGCTATTTTGTTATTGCATTGTTTTGCATGTGGTTGTTTTGCAATGTTGCTTTTGTGTTGTTTTGGGGCTTAGTTGTAAGCTTAGTATAAGCCGGAGTGGTAGGAAAAATTTTGGTTTTAAGTTTTATGTGAGAGGAGCTGAAGGAGCTGGGGTTTATAAATAATTTTAGGTGAAAAGTTAGCACAAGAGTTGAGCTAGTAAGATGGCAAAGCATGTGCCACTTGGGGCTTGTGTTTGGCGTCACTTGCAGGGGAGGAGGTCCTGTGTTCAAGTTGCGAAAATCCCACATTTTTGCTCTCATTTTGTGGCATGGAGGGGAGGAGTTGTAGGCGGTTCAAACTCGCCTAAGACCAAGTCAAATGCTCAAATGGTGGGTGGAGAGTGATTGTAGGAAGTGGACTTGTTCAAAATAATTTGAAGTGGTGGTGTGGAGTGTTTGGGGAGATGTGGCGAATTTTAGGAGAGTTTTGGGAGTGGCCGGATGGGTGAGTGAGTTAGGGGTGTTAGCCGAAATTCACTTAGGCTTTTGTGCATTTTCGGTCTTTGGAGTGTCAAGCAAAAGTTCTTTCTTTGGTCTTTTGTTAGCCGAATTTTCTAAAGAGTGTTCTCTCATTTTTCTTTCATTTTCTTTCTTAAACAGAAAGTATTGACAACCTTTGCCGAATTTGCTTTGTTCTTTGCTCTTGACTTTCATTGATAGCCGAATGTCATCTTGAAGACACAATTGTGTTTTGCTTCTTTTGCTATTCACCCTTCCATTTCTTTGCTTCTTCACTTTGTGTCTGTTTCGAATTTAGTATCTCTCCTTCTCACATTTTTCTTTTTCCCTTCTTAAACTTTGGTAGCGAATCTTATCCTCCAAAACACTTTCTTCATCTATTTGCTTTCAAACCAAAAGTCCCCACTCTCTACTCATCTCTTATTCCTGTCTTTTGTTCAAAGCTCAAGCCGTTTGTCTCCATTTGTTTCTTCCATTCCTCTTGGCGAAACTCTCCTCTCTCTTAGTAGTTCCTTGGTGGCCGAATATTAGAAGGGTGGTGAACGTGTTGGGTTCTTGTTTTATTTCGGTTGGTGGTAGGTAAGAGTTTGGCCGAATGGTCATTTTCTCTTTCTTTTTCTCAATCGATTTGGGTTTGATTAAAGGCCGATTTCGGCATTGGTTGAAGGGTGTTAATCTCTTGTGTTGTAACCGATTGGATTGTAGGACTTCTGGATTTTGGGAGCAATCGAGAGGGCCTTCTTTCTCTGTAAAGCAATAGGTAGGTGGTGGTAAGAGCAGGTTCTTTTAGTCTATTCTTTTGTTTTTCGTTAAAGTCATAGCCTTGTGAGACTGATTATTTGTGTTTTAGAGGAAGGCCGATTGTCAGAAGAACCACCATTTGGTTCGGGGTTTGGTAGGAAACCAACCCATTTGCAAGGTAAGGGTTGAATGTTAACCCCTTTGGTTTATTTTGTAACACCCCAAACCAGGTCTATGCGTTAAGACGAGATTTGGTTTGTCACACTGAACGAACATCCAAAATTTTTTCTAATGATTTAAGTAAAACAGTAATGCAAAACCTTTAGAAATAAGGATTTAATAAAAACTAAGTACAATTATATATTAGTCAAAACCTTAACGTAGTTTTAAAAGAATTTGAAAGAATTTGAAAAGTAATTTAGGTGTCCAAAATTGTTATAAAACACAATATTTTTAAGAAAACTTTATAGATTTTAACATACGCCCATATTAAGAGTCTTAAAATAAAATTAAATCCTTCCACACATAAAAATCCATAAAAATATAATTAGAGGCCTTATTACAACATACCCAAAATAGTAAATAAAATAAGTAACTTAAATAGAGTTCATAGTTTATAAAACCCAAGCTCGTAGTATGGCCTCCACCATGTCATCCCAGGCCCAAGTCCACATCAATTTCCATTACCCGAGATGGATAATAAAAGCGGGGTGAGTTACAAAGAACTCAGTGTGTAACTCACTTACCACCATTATTGGGCCGGACCATCAAGGCATTAATTTGGGCTTGAGCCCAATTACAAATTTTAACAATATAAAATGAAATAACATATATAAAATGCATGTAAAATGAATTTCCCAACCAAGCCTAATTCCATCCGCTACACACCCCCGTACCAACCAGCACACCTGTGGGGATCAAGTCAACCCACCCCGCCAAACACACCAATCGTAGGCATTTAGCCTTTTAAATAATATTGTAGTGCACTCATCAACTAGATTGTGACATAGTCACCGAACTAGAGGCATTAAGCCAATTTTTTGTGGCAGAGCCACCGAACTAGATTCATGGCCACAGCCTTACTTCTCTTCATCATGTATCCCATCCCATGCAATTATGTATGAATAACAAACTGTAATCATAAATAATTTATCAAGTGATCCATAATACAAATGAGTTTTTAATTAAACTTTTCATTTGGGTCCATTAAACAAAATAGTATTTAGCCCTTTTAGCAATCTAGCGAACTTAGGCCCAAATGTCGAACTAGAAGATTTTTGGCCCATTTCGCGATCTAGCGATCTTTTGACCCAATTTATCGATCTAGCGCTTTTTCGCCCAATTTAACAATCTAGCAGTTTTTCGGCCCAATTTATCGATCTAGCAGTTTTTCGGCCCAATTTAACAATCTAGCAGTTTTTCGGCCCAATTTAACAATCTAGCAGTTTTTCGGCCCAATTTAACAATCTAGCAGTTTTTCGACTTTAACCGTTTTCATGCATTTACACAAAAGTGTTAATTATCACATAAATTTCGATTTTTGTCATTTTTACGATTTATCAAAATACTTACTGTTTAGTATCTAACCCGAAAGATAAGTGTGAAGTTACACACCTGGTTATGGTGAGAACTAGACTTTCCCGCTCGTCAACACCTATACATATCACGATAACTTATGATCATTAAAATCTAATAATAAAACCGATCTAAACATAACGATCTAAAATTTACCCTCAGATTTTTGAACTACTTCCACTTGCGGTTTCTCCCCGATTGATGGTTCGTTAATCGAATCAAATCCACGAACAAATAATGGTTGGGAGTCACGAACTACTTCAAACAATTGATTCTCCTCGGATGAGCGTCCACACCCGGTGGAAATCCGGATTGCTTGTCTGATCCTTTGTTTATACTTAGGGGATTAATGGTACCACCCTTCTTCCGAACACTATATACGGCCCGTTTCTTCCCTATCTTGTTTGTCTTCAAAGACAAAGATCGTTAGCACGCCCTAATCATATATATATATAGATTATGACTAAAGGCTTTGAGAAGCAGATTTCCTTACCGCAAATATTCTTGTTCCACAAGGGAAATCGATCCAAGCGTGCTATGTCACACACGACCTCTTGATTTCCAATCTTCCGTTATCGCACTAAAGTATAACAAAAATAAACGTTAATAGAATGAACGTTTATTTTGATCTAAGAAAGCCTTCAAACCACCATCCATATTCGGCCAATACTATAAACTAATCGAAGACGAAAAAAAAAAACCCTTACCTATTTTCCACGGTTGAAAAGAAACGATTGAGAATGTTGCTTATGAATAGAGAGATATTCGGCTATGAAGAATCAAAGAAAGAAAAAAAAAAGAGAAAATGGTTCGGTTAAGGTACACTAACATTCGGCCATGAAGAGATTAAAGGAGAAGTTTTGATTGAAAAGAAATCAAAATAAGAGAATAGGGATGATGATAATTCGGTCTTCAAAGAAAACAAAAGAGAAAGAAAGAGATGGGTTTAAGATCAAGGCACATTCGGCAATGGAGAAAAGGAGAGAAAAGAAAGGAATGGTCTTTTGATGTAGGTGATTTCGGCACTAATGAGAAAAAGGCACAAAAAGAATACCAAATGATGTGCAATAATGACCAAATGGTCCAAAAAAAATCAAGGCTTACCAAGGATCAAATTCGGCCAAGGGAGAGAGGTTGAGAGAATTTGCAAAACTTATGCACAAAACTAAGAATGACCAAAAAGAGACTTCAAATCCTAGCCAAACTAACACCAAAAATTCAGCTCCCCCCTAGACCATATTGCCGTCCCAATGCATGGTCAAATGGCCATGATTATATTTCCAAAACACTTTCCTTGATACTTGCCCTATGTCTCCATATCTTTCCATATTTTCTTGATTCCCTTCCATAAATTAACAATTTCCTTAATCCTTTGATATACTAACTAAAAATAACAAGGTCAACACTTACCATATATGCACTTGGCCGACACTTGCTATACATGTGCAGAAAAATTAAAAATAAAATTCATCTAGATGCTAAACAAGGATTCGAACCTTCTCCCTCATGCACTAACTCATGCGCCAACACCACTTTGCCATATACTCATCTTATGCTACTATTTAACACTTAATTCAACTTAAGTGTCAATGCCACTGCTTCACTTCAATAAATTCTCAAACTAAAAATTATTCCATACCCGAATAATTCTATACTCTTCTTAGAACTATAGTAGGCACAAAAAGAAATAAGAAAATTTTTCCTACATAATCTAAACACCAAATCATGCAATAATCGATACTCGAATTTTAGGGTGTTACAACTCTACCCTCCTAAAAAAATTTCTTCCTCGAAATTTACTGGTTGAAAAAGGTGAGGGTATTGTTGTCGAATTGCATCCTCGGGCTCCCACGTAGCTTCCTCCACTCCGTGGTTACACCATAAAATCTTGACCAACGGCACGGTTTTCTTTCTTAGCACCTTAACATCTCGGTCTAAGATTTCCACCTGGTTCCTCCTCAAAAGACAAGTCGACTTCAACTCCACTTATTCTACCAGGTACTATGTGCGAAGGATCCGATCTATAGCGCCAAAGCATGGAAACATGAAAAACATTATGAATTTGGCTCAACTCCGGAGGTAATTCGATCTGATAGGCCACTGGACCAACACACTTCACCACACGGTATGGTCCAATGTATCTAGGACTCAATTTGCCCTTCTTCCCAAACCTAAAAATCTTCTTCCAAGGTGAGACCTTCAAGAACACTTGATCCCCCACAGCATACTCGATACTTCTACGCTTCAGATCTGCATACGACCTTTGTCTATCTGAAGCTTCCTTTAACCGTGCTCGAATAGCTTTTACTTTTTCTTCCATTTCAGAGATCAGCTCTGGACCTAACATCTGTCGTTCACCCAATTCAGTCCAACAACTAGGAGAACGACACCTACGACCATATAATGCCTCGTAGGGTGCCATCTGAATGCTAGACTGATAGCTATTGTTGTAAGCAAATTCTGCCAATGGTAGAAAATCCTCCCAACTACCTTTGAAGTCGATTATACAACCCCTTAACATGTCTTCGAATCTGAATTACTCTTTTCGATTGACCATCCGATCGAGGATGAAAAGCGTCTTGAAGTTTAGCTTTGTTCCCAAAGCTTCATGCAATGCTTTCCAAAACCGTAGCGTAAACCTAGGATCCCTATCTGATATAATAGACGCAGGTATCCCATGCAACCTCAAGATTTCGGATACGTACAGCTTAGCCAACTTCTGTAACGAGTAATCCGTACGAACTGGTAGAAAATGAGCAGTCTTCGTCAAACGATCAATAATTACCCAAACAGAGTTTTTCTTAGTAGGTGTTAAAGGTAACCCACTAATAAAATCCATTGTTATCCGCTCCCATTTCCAAAGAGGAATCTTTACCGATTGTAATAATCTTGACGGCAATTGATGTTTCGCCTTCACTTGCTGACAAGTTAAACATTTTCCCACAAATTCAGAAATCTCACGCTTCAACCCTGGCCACCAATATTGTTCACGAAGATCCCGATACATCTTATTTCCTCCGGGGTGCATAGCATAAGGGCTACTATGCGCCTCTCGAAGAATCATTTGTCTCAGATCTGAGTCCTTAGGCATACAGACTTTTCCACGAAAGCACAACACACCTTTCGTGTTTATACCAAAATCCTCTATTCCTCCATTTTCAACTTGTTGAAGTAAAGGTCTCAACTTTTCATCTAATATTTGCTTTTTCTTAATTTGCTCCAACCACAGAGGCTTCACCTGAAGTTCCGCTATCAAACTACCATCCTCGAACAAACTTAAATGGGCAAACATTGCTCTCAAATCAGATACCACCTTACGACTTAACGCGTCTGCTACCACATTAGCTTTTCCAAGATGATACTCGATTGAGAAATCATAGTCCTTTAACAGCTCCACCCATCTTCGTTGTCTCAAGTTTAATTCCTTCTGAGTAAGAAGATACTTAAGACTCTTGTGATCCGTATAGATGATAGACTTTTCACCGTAGAGGTAATGCCTCCAAATCTTTAGAGCAAACACTACTGCAGCTAACTCCAAGTCATGAGTAGGGTAGTTTACGCCCGTGCGGTCTCAATCGACGAGAAGCATAAGCTACCACTTTCCCATTTTGCATCAATACGCAACCTAATCCCGTATGCGACGCATCACAATAAACTGTAAACTCCTTTCCAGCCTCAGGTTGAATCAATACCGGCGCTTCCGTCAAAATCTTCTTCAATTCATCGAAACTTTCTTGCTGTTTTTCAGTCCATATAAACGGTACTCCCTTTCGCAAAAGCTTAGTTAGGGGTGCAGCAATCAACGAAAACCCCTCAACAAAGCGTCTATAGTAACCAGCCAAACCCAAGAAACTCCGAATCTCACCATCGACTTTGGTGATTTCCAATCCAATACTGACCTCAATCTTCCGAGGATCCACCCTTATTCCTTGGTGACACCACATGACCCAAGAAAGTCACTTCCTTAACTGTAATTCACATTTCTTGAATTTGGCATACAGTTGATTATCTCAAAGTAACTGCAATACAATTCGCAAATGCGAGTCATGCTCTTCTTCATTCCTTGAATATACCAGAATGTCATCTATGAATACCACCACAAACCGGTCTAAATATTGTTGAAAGACCCGGTTCATCATATCCATAAATGCAGCTGGTGCATTGGTCAACCCAAACGGCATCACCAAAAACTCATAATGTCCATAACGAGTTCGGAAAGCCGTCTTGTGAATATCCGCTTCTTTCACCTTAAGTCGATGATAACCCGATCTCAAATCAATTTTGAGAAAAGCTGAAGCTCCTTCAATTGATCAAACAGTCGTCAATTCTTGGCAGAGGGTACCTATTCTTGATCGTCAATTTATTTAATTGCCTGTAGTCAATACACATACGCATCGACCCATCTTTCTTCTTAACAAACAAAACCGGTGCTCCCCACGGAGACACACTCGGTCGAATAAAGCCTCGATCTAGCAATTCTTGAATTTGAGCTTTAAGCTCCGCCAACTCCTTCGGTGCCATTCTATAAGGAGCAATGGACTTTGGAGCCGTTCGGGCAAAAGCTCAATACCAAATTCCACTTCCCGATCTGGAGGTACACCGGGAAGTTCTTCCGAAATACATCCGGAAATTCCTTCTTTGTCCTCACATCTTCCACTGACAACTCTTTGGCATTTAAAGCACTAATAAATGCTAAAAATGCTCCATACCCTTTTCGCACCAACTTTTCTGCCTTAAGTGCAGATACCACATTTGCCAAGTAATTCCTTCGCTCGCCTATCATAATTATCTCTTTATCCTCCACCGTCCTTATTGACAACCGCTTTTCAGCACAATCCAATTTTGCCCGGTGCTTAACCAACCAATCCATGCCCAAAATGATATCGAACTCGCCAAAAGGCAATTCCATCAAATTTGCCAAAAATATTTCTCCTTGAATTTCTAAGGGCACATCTCTAAACAATTTATTTACCAATACCGATTGTCCTAAAGGACTAATTACCTTCATCTCATTATCGGAAATTTCAGAGTCTAATTTCAAGTTTCCAGGTATGGTGCTAGCAACATACGAATGAGTAGAACCAATATCTATCAAAGCAATAACAGGTACATCAAAAATGAAGAACGTACCAGTTATCACATCAGGTGCATTGCCATCCTCACGGCGTCTAACTGCATATACCAATCTTGGCTGTCTTGCTCTGTGGTTGCCTCTAGGACCATTTCCTCGACCATTGCACCTTAACCACGCCCAGCCCCATTACCACCACGACTGGTCCACGACCTCTCGGTGGTTGCTGAATTCCTCTCTGCCGGTGGTGCATCGGTGATTACGAGCTTCCACGAGTTGTATCCATTCGGCGAGGGCAATTCCTATATTGATGATCCATCGACCGCATTTATAGCAAGCACCCGTTTTCTTCAAAGCACTCTCGAATGCCTTTTCCCATAATCGGCACAATCTCGACTACGATTCCACGGCTACGGTGTTCTTCCTTGAGCTGGTTCCTCGTCCGAGGCCTCTTCGTAAACCTTTTGAAGAACCTGAATACTTCATATCTCTCTTGCCTCTAGCTCGTTCCCGATTCTCGACGTTAGAGTTCTTAACCTCTTCGGCTATCTTGGCCTTTTCCACAAGCGTGGCAAAAGTTCTAACTTGTTGTGGGGCTATCAAAACCCGCAATTCATCGTTCAAGCCATCCTCAAAGCGTACACAACGCTCATGATCATTGCCACTCATTGTTCGAGCATAGCGACTCAAGCGCAAAAACTTAGCTTCATATGTCGCCTTTGTCTTATTCCCTTGGACCAGATTCGAAATTCCTTCCTTCCGGCATCAACATAACTCGTTCCTACATATTTCCCTTGAAAGGAAGCCTTGAAGAATTCCCAATTAACTAATGCGACATCGGTGCCTTCTCGGACGATAAGCCACCATTGGTATGCTTCGTCCCTTAACAAGGACACCGCTCCTTAATTTTTGTTCCACGGTGCACTCAAGATCATCCATAATTCGCTCCTTCGCCTCAAGCCAATATTCAGCGACATTTGGAGCTACACACGAGACACCTCACGAAAACCTCGGCACCACTTGATTTCAATCGTTCCGATATCGACCCACGAGTGTTGGCCCGGTTCTAGCTCCAATGACCCTTTCAAGGACTCGCGGCATTGCTCGCGTCACCGCATTATCTTCTTCCATATGATTATGTGATCCCGTCTCACTTTCGAGTGATGCGAGTGCATCCATTTCCGGCATATGATTCGATTGTGCGGTTGCGCCTCTAACACCTCGTCCTCTACCACGGCCACGCTCTACGCGTCCACGACCACGTCCTCTAGAGCTCATAATGACCGATTTAATCGATTAAGAGTTTTATGAATCAAAATACTATTTCAGTTGTTTATTAACAATGTTTTATGATATGAAAGAGATAGAGTTGTTTTCGCAACCATATCCTATTGTCTCAATCTCTACGGTTTTCAACACCTAAAACTAGAAGTTCTAGAGTGTTTCTTATGATCATATCACAATGATAATAAACAATCAATATACAGATACTTACTTGACTTGGCGCGGGATGCTCATGGTGCCATACTACCTTTAAATCATAAAGTCTAGAAATTTTGAATTATTTTTCAAACAAACATCATTATTGAACCCACACCACAGCCGCGTTTTGAAACTGGGCTCTGATACCATTAAATATAACACCCCAAACCAGGTCTATGCGTTAAGACGAGATTTGGTTTGTCACACTGAACGAACATCCAAAATTTTTTCTAATGATTTAAGTAAAACAGTAATGCAAAACCTTTAGAAATAAGGATTTAATAAAAACTAAGTACAATTATATATTAGTCAAAACCTTAACGTAGTTTTAAAAGAATTTGAAAGAATTTGAAAAGTAATTTAGGTGTCCAAAATTGTTATAAAACACAATATTTTTAAGAAAACTTTATAGATTTTAACATACGCCCATATTAAGAGTCTTAAAATAAAATTAAATCCTTCCACACATAAAAATCCATAAAAATATAATTAGAGGCCTTATTACAATATACCCAAAATAGTAAATAAAATAAGTAACTTAAATAGAGTTCATAGTTTATAAAACCTAAGCTCGTAGTA
Source organism: Gossypium sturtianum (assembly GCA_025698515.1). NCBI lineage: Eukaryota > Viridiplantae > Streptophyta > Magnoliopsida > Malvales > Malvaceae > Gossypium > Gossypium sturtianum. Next base: position 95,207,702 of record CM046949.1, read on the forward strand.
TGGCCTCCACCATGTCATCCCCAGCCCAAGTCCACATCAATTTCCATTACCGAGATGGATAATAAAGCGGGGTGAGTTACAAAGAACTCGATGTGTAACTCACTTACCACCATTATTGGGCTGGACCATCAAGGCATTAATTTGGGCTTGAGCCCAATTACAAATTTTAACAATATAAAATGAAATAACATATATAAAATGCATGTAAAATGAATTTCCCAACCAAGCCTAATTCCATCCGCTACACACCCCCGTACCAACCAGCACACCTGTGGGGATCAAGTCAACCCACCCCGCCAAACACACCAATCGTAGGCATTTAGCCTTTTAAATAATATTGTAGTGCACTACCGAACTAGATTGTGACATAGTCACCGAACTAGAGGCATTAAGCCAAATTTTGTGGCAGAGCCACCGAACTAGATTCATGGCCACAGGCCTTACTTCTCTTCATCATGTATCCCATCCCATGCAAATTATGTATGAATAACAAACTGTAATCATAAATAATTTATCAAGTGATCCATAATACAAATGAGTTTTTAATTAAACTTTTCATTTGGGTCCATTAAACAAAATAGTATTTAGCCCTTTTAGCAATCTAGCGAACTTAGGCCCAAATATCGAACTAGAAGGTTTTTGGCCCATTTCGCGATCTAGCAGTCTTTTGACCCAATTTATCGATCTAGCAGTTTTTCGGCCCAATTTAACAATCTAGCAGTTTTTCGGCCCAATTTATCGATCTAGCAGTTTTTCGGCCCAATTTAACAATCTAGCAGTTTTTCGGCCCAATTTAACAATCTAGCAGTTTTTCGACTTTAACCGTTTTCATGCATTTACACAAAAGTGTTAATTATCACATAAATTTCAATTTTTGCCATTTTTACGATTTATCAAAATACTTACATCGTTTAGTATCTAACCCGAAAGATAAGTGTGAAGTTACACACTGGTTATGGTGAGAACTAGACTTTCCCGCTTCGTCAACACCTATACATATCACGATAACTTATGATCATTATAATCTATAATAAAACCGATCTAAACATAACGATCTAAAATTTACCCTCAGATTTTTGAACTACTTCCACTTGCGATTTCTCCCCGATTGATGGTTCGTTAATCGAATCAAATCCACGAACAAATAATGGTTCGGGAGTACGAACTACTTCAAACAATTGATTCTCCTCGGATGAACGTCCATAACCCGGTGGGAAATCCCGGATTGCTGATACAGTCCTTTGTTTATACTTAGAGGAATTAATGGTACCACCCTTCTTCCGAACACTATGTACGGCCCGTTTCTTCCCTATCTTGTTTGTCTTCAAAGACAAAGATCGTTAGCACGTCCTAATCATATATATATATATATTATGACTAAAGGCTTTGAGAATGAGATTTCCTTACCACAAATATTCTTGTTCCACAAGGGAAATCGATCCAAGCGTACTATGTCACACACGACCTCTTGATTTCCAATCTTCCGTTATCGCACTAAAGTATAACAAAAATAAACGTTAATAGAATGAACGTTTATTTTGATCTAAGAAAGCCTTCAAACCACCATCCATATTCGGCCAATACTATAAACTAATCGAAGACGAAAAAAAAACCCTTACCTATTTTCCACGGTTGAAAAGAAACGATTGAGAATGTTGCTTATGAATAGAGAGATATTCAGCTATGAAGAATCAAAGAAAGAAAAAAAAAAGAGAAAATGGTTCGGTTAAGGTACACTAACATTCGGCCATGAAGAGATTAAAGGAGAAGTATTGATTGAAAAGAAATCAAAATAAGAGAATAGGGATGATGATAATTCGGTCTTCAAAGAAAACAAAAGAGAAAGAAAGAGATGGGTTTAAGATCAAGGCACATTCGGCAATGGAGAAAAGGAGAGAAAAGAAAGGAATGGTCTTTTGATGTAGGTGATTTCGGCACTAATGAGAAAAAGGCACAAAAAGAATACCAAATGATGTGCAATAATGACCAAATGGTCCAAAAAAAATCAAGGCTTACCAAGGATCAAATTCGGCCAAGGGAGAGAGGTTGAGAGAATTTGCAAAACTTATGCACAAAACTAAGAATGACCAAAAAGAGACTTCAAATCCTAGCCAAACTAACACCAAAAATTTGGCTCCCCCCTAGACCATATTGCCGTCCCAATGCATGGTCAAATGGCCATGATTATATTTCCAAAACACTTTCCTTGATACTTGCCCTATGTCTCCATATCTTTCCATATTTTCTTGATTCCCTTCCATAAATTAACAATTTCCTTAATCCTTTGATATACTAACTAAAAATAACAAGGTCAACACTTACCATATATGCACTTGGCCGACACTTGCTATACATGTGCAGAAAAATTAAAAATAAAATTCATCTAGTTGCTAAACAAGGGATTCGAACCTTCTCCCTCATGCACTAACTCATGCGCCAACACCATTTTGCCATATACTCATCTTATGCTACTATTTAACACTTAATTCAACTTAAGTGTCAATGCCACTTGCTTCACTTCAATAAATTCTCAAACTAAAAATTATTCCATACCCGAATAATTCTATACTCTTCTTCCGAACTATAGTAGGCACAAAAAGAAATAAGAAAATTTTTCCTACATAATCTAAACACCAAATCATGCAATAATCGATACTCGAATTTTAGGGTGTTACAACTCTACCCTCCTAAAAAAAATTTCGTCCTCGAAATTTACCTGGTTGAAAAAAGGTGAGGGTATTGTTGTCGAATTGCATCCTCATGCTCCCACGTAGCTTCCTCCACTCCGTGGTTACGCCATAAAATCTTGACCAACGGCACGGTTTTCTTTCTTAGCACCTTAACATCTCGGTCTAAGATTTCCACTGGTTCCTCCTCAAAAGACAAGTCTGACTTCAACTCCACTTCTTCTACCGGTACTATGTGCGAAGGATCCGATCTATAGCGCCTCAGCATGGAAACATGAAAAACATTATGAATTTGGCTCAACTCCAGAGGTAATTCGATCTGATAGGCCACTGGACCAACACACTTCACCACACGGTATGGTCCAATGTATCTAGGACTCAATTTGCCCTTCTTCCCAAACCTAAAAATCTTCTTCCAAGGTGAGACCTTCAAGAACACTTGATCCCCCACAGCATACTCGATACTTCTACGCTTTAGATCTGCATACGACCTTTAGCTATCTGAAGCTTCCTTTAACCGTGCTCGAATAGCTTTTACATTTTCTTCCGTTTCAGAGATCAGCTCTGGACCTAACATCTATCGTTCGCCCAATTCAGTCCAACAACTAGGAGAACGACACCTACGACCATATAATGCCTCGTAGGGTGCCATCCGAATGCTAGATCGATAGCTATTGTTGTAAGCAAATTTCGCCAATGGTAGAAAATCCTCCCAACTACCTTTGAAGTCGATTATACAACCCCTTAACATGTCTTCAGAATCTGAATTACTCTTTTTCGATTGACCATCCGATTGAGGATGAAAAGCAGTCTTGAAGTTTAGCTTTGTTCCCAAAGCTTCATGCAATGCTTTCCAAAACCGTAGCGTAAACCTAGGATCCCTATCTCGATATAATAGACGCGGTATCCCATGCAACCTCACGATTTTGGATACGCATACAACTTAGCCAACTTCAGTAACGAGTAATCCGTCATTTTGGTAGAAAATGCAAGCGAGTCTTCGTCAAACGATCAACATTTACCCAAAGCAGAGTTTTTCTTAGTAGGTGTTAAAGGTAACCACTAACAAAAACCATTGTTATCCGCTCCCATTTCCAAAGAGGAATCTTTACCGGTTGTAATAATCCTCACATCTTCCACTGACAACTCTTTGGCATCTAAAGCACTAATAAATGCTAAAAATGCTCCATACCCTTTTCGCACCAACTTTTCTGCCTTAAGTGCAGATACCACATTTGCCAAGTAATTCCTTCGCTCGCCTATCATAATTATCTCTTTATCCTCCACCGTCCTTATTGACATCCGTTTTTCAGCACAATCCAATTTCGCCCGGTGCTTAACCAACCAATCCATGCCCAAAATGATATCGAACTCGCAAAAAGGCAATTCCATCAAATTTGCCAAAAATATTTCTCCTTGAATTTCTAAGGGCACATCTCTAAACAATTTATTTACCAATACCGATTGTCCTAAAGGACTAATTACCTTCATCTCATTATCGAAAATTTCAGAGTCTAATTTCAAGTTTCGGGTATGGTGCTAGCAACATACGAATGAGTAGAACCAATATCTATCAAAGCAATAACAGGTACATCAAAATGAAGAACGTGCAGTTATCACATCAGTGCATTGCCATCCTCACGGCATCTAAGCGCATATACCAATCTCGGTGTCTTGCATCCGTGTTGCCTCTAGGACCATTTCCTCGACCGCTGCACCTTGACCACGCCCGGCCCCATTACCACCACGACTGGTCCACGACCTCACGGTGGTTCTTTGAATTCCTCTTGCGGTGGTGCATCGGTGATTACGAGCTTCCCGAGTTGTATCCATTCGACGAGGGCAATTCCTATATTGATGATCCATCGACCGCATTTATAGCAAGCACCCGTTTTCTTCCAAAGACTCTCGAATGCCTTTTCCCATAATCAGCACAATCTCGACTCTGATTCACAGCTACAGGTGTTCTTCCTTGAGCTGGTTCCTCGTTCCGAGGCCTCTTCGTAAACCTTTTTGAAGAACCTGAATACTTCATATCTCTCTTGCCTCTAGCTCATTCCTGATTCTGACGTTCCGAGTTCTTAACCTCTTCGGCTATCTTGGCCTTTTCCACAAGCGTGGCAAAAGTTCTAACTTGTTGTGGGGCTATCAAAACCCGCAATTCATCATTCAAGCCATCCTCAAATCGTACACAATGCTCATGATCTGTTGCCACTACTGTTCGAGCATAGCGACTCAAGCGCAAAAACTTAGCTTCATATGCTGCCACTGTCTTATTCCCTTGGACCAGATTCAGAAATTCCTTCCTTCTGGCATCAACATAACTTGTTCCTACATATTTCCCTTGAAAGGAAGCCTTGAAGAATTCCCAATTAACTAATGCAGCATCAGTGCCTTCTCGGACAGTAAGCCACCATTGGTATGCTTCGTCCCTTAACAAGGACACCGCTCCCCTTAATTTTTGTTCCACAGTGCACTCAAGATCGTCCATAATTCGCTCCACTGCCTCAAGCCAATATTCAGCGACATTTGGAGCTACACCTGAGACACCTTTGAAAACCTCAGCACCACTTGATTTCAATCGTTCCGATATCGACCCACGAGCTGTTGGCCCAGTTCTAGCTCCAGCGACCCTTTCAAGGACTCGCAGCATTGCTCGCGTCACCGCATTATCTTCTTCCATATGATTATGTGATCCCGTCTCACTTTCGAGTGACGCAGGTGCATCCATTTCCGGCATATGATCACGGTGCTTGGTTGCGCCTCTAACACCTCGCCTCTACTACCACGGCCACGTCTACCGCGTCCACGACCACGTCCTCTAGAGCTCATAATGACTGATTTAATCTGATTAAGAGTTTTATGAATCAAAATACTATTTCAGTTGTTTATTAACAATGTTTTATGATATGAAAGAGGTAGAGTTGTTTTCGCAACCATATCCTATTGTCTCAATCTCTACGGTTTTCAACACCTAAAACTAGAAGTTCTAGAGTGTTTCTTATGATCATATCACAATGATAATAAACAATCAATATACAGATACTTACTTGACTTGGCGCGGGATGCTCATGGTGCCATACTACCTTTAAATCATAAAGTCTAGAAATTTTGAATTGTTTTTCAAACAAACATCATTATTGAACCCACACCACAGCCGAGTTTTGAAATTGGGCTCTGATACCATTAAATGTAACACCCCAAACTAGGTCTATGCGTTAAGACGAGATTTGGTTTGTCACACTGAACGAACATCCAAAATTTTTTCTAATGATTTAAGTAAAACAGTAATGCAAAACCTTTAGAAATAAGGATTTAATAAAAACTAAGTACAATTATATATTAGTCAAAACCTTAACGTAGTTTTAAAAGAATTTGAAAGAATTTGAAAAGTAATTTAGGTGTCCAAAATTGTTATAAAACACAATATTTTTAAGAAAACTTTATAGATTTTAACATACGCCCATATTAAGAGTCTTAAAATAAAATTAAATCCTTCCACACATAAAAATCCATAAAAATATAATTAGAGGCCTTATTACAACATACCCAAAATAGTAAATAAAATAAGTAACTTAAATAGAGTTCATAGTTTATAAAACCCAAGCTCGTAGTATGGCCTCCACCATGTCATCCCAGCCCAAGTCCACATCAATTTCCATTACCGAGATGGATAATAAAACAGGGTGAGTTACAAAGAACTCGAGTGTGTAACTCACTTACCACCATTATTGGGCGGACCATCAATGCATTAATTTGGGCTTGAGCCCAATTACAAATTTTAACAATATAAAATGAAATAACATATATAAAATGCATGTAAAATGAATTTCCCAACCAAGCCTAATTCCATCCGCTACACACCCCGTACCAACCAAAGACACCTGTGGGGATCAAGTCAACCCACCCGCCAAACACACCAATATTAGGCATTTAGCCTTTTAAATAATATTGTAGTGCACTCATCGAACTAGATTGTGACATAGTCACCGAACTAGAGGCATTAAGCCAAATTTTGTGGCAGAGCCACCGAACTAGATTCATGGCCACAGGCCTTACTTCTCTTCATCATGTATCCCATCCCATGCAATTATGTATGAATAACAAACTGTAATCATAAATAATTTATCAAGTGATCCATAATACAAATGAGTTTTTAATTAAACTTTTCATTTGGGTCCATTAAACAAAATAGTATTTAGCCCTTTTAGCAATCTAGCAAACTTAGGCCCAAATGTCGAACTAGAAGGTTTTTGGCCCATTTCGCGATCTAGCAGTCTTTTGACCCAATTTATCGATCTAGCAGTTTTTCGGCCCAATTTAACAATCTAGCAGTTTTTCGGCCCAATTTATCGATCTAGCAGTTTTTCGGCCCAATTTAACAATCTAGCAGTTTTTCGGCCCAATTTAACAATCTAGCAGTTTTTCGACTTTAACCGTTTTCATGCATTTACACAAAAGTGTTAATTATCACATAAATTTCGATTTTTGCCATTTTTACGATTTATCAAAATACTTACTGTTTAGTATCTAACCCGAAAGATAAGTGTGAAGTTACACACCTGGTTATGGTGAGAACTAGACTTTCCCGCTCGTCAACACCTATACATATCACGATAACTTATGATCATTATAATCTAATAATAAAACCGGTCTAAACATAACGATCTAAAATTTACCCTCAGATTTTTGAACTACTTCCACTTGCGGTTTCTCCCCGATTGATGGTTCGTTAACCGAATCAAATCCACGAACAAATAATGGTTCGGGAGTACGAACTACTTCAAACAATTGATTCTCCTCGGATGAACGTCCACAACCCGGTGGGAAATCCCGGATTCTTGATCTGATCCTTTGTTTATACTTAGGGGATTAATGGTACCACCCTTCTTCCGAACACTATGTACGGCCCGTTTCTTTCCTATCTTGTTTGTCTTCAAAGACAAAGATCGTTAGCACGTCCTAATCATATATATATATAGATTATGACTAAAGGCTTTGAGAACGAGATTTCCTTACCACAAATATTCTTGTTCCACAAGGGAAATTGATCCAAGCGTACTATGTCACACACGACCTCTTGATTTCCAATCTTCCGTTATCGCACTAAAGTATAACAAAAATAAACGTTAATAGAATGAACGTTTATTTTGATCTAAGAAAGCCTTCAAACCACCATCCATATTCGGCCAATACTATAAACTAATCGAAGACGAAAAAAAAAACCCTTACCTATTTTCCACGGTTGAAAAGAAACGATTGAGAATGTTGCTTATGAATAGAGAGATATTCGGCTATGAAGAATCAAAGAAAGAAAAAAAAAGAGAAAATGGTTCGGTTAAGGTACACTAACATTCGGCCATGAAGAGATTAAAGGAGAAGTATTGATTGAAAAGAAATCAAAATAAGAGAATAGGGATGATGATAATTCGGTCTTCAAAGAAAACAAAAGAGAAAGAAAGAGATGGGTTTAAGATCAAGGCACATTCGGCAATGGAGAAAAGGAGAGAAAAGAAAGGAATGGTCTTTTGATGTAGGTGATTTCGGCACTAATGAGAAAAAGGCACAAAAAGAATACCAAATGATGTGCAATAATGACCAAATGGTCAAAAAAAATCAAGGCTTACCAAGGATCAAATTCGGCCAAGGGAGAGAGGTTGAGAGAATTTGCAAAACTTATGCACAAAACTAAGAATGACCAAAAAGAGACTTCAAATCCTAGCCAAACTAACACCAAAAATTCGGCTCCCCCCTAGACCATATTGCCGTCCCAATGCATGGTCAAATGGCCATGATTATATTTCCAAAACACTTTCCTTGATACTTGCCCTATGTCTCCATATCTTTCCATATTTTCTTGATTCCCTTCCATAAATTAACAATTTCCTTAATCCTTTGATATACTAACTAAAAATAACAAGGTCAACACTTACCATATATGCACTTGGCCGACACTTGCTATACATGTGCAGAAAAATTAAAAATAAAATTCATCTAGATGCTAAACAAGGGATTCGAACCTTCTCCCTCATGCACTAACTCATGCGCCAACACCACTTTGCCATATACTCATCTTATGCTACTATTTAACACTTAATTCAACTTAAGTGTCAATGCCACTTGCTTCACTTCAATAAATTCTCAAACTAAAAATTATTCCATACCCGAATAATTCTATACTCTTCTTCCGAACTATAGTAGGCACAAAAAGAAATAAGAAAATTTTTCCTACATAATCTAAACACCAAATCATGCAATAATCGATACTCGAATTTTAGGGTGTTACAACTCTACCCTCCTAAAAAAAAATTCGTCCTCGAAATTTACCTGGTTGAAAAAAGGTGAGGGTATTGTTGTCGAATTGCATCCTCAGGCTCCCACGTAGCTTCCTCCACTCTGTGGTTATGCCATAAAATCTTGACCAACGGCACGGTTTTCTTTCTTAGCACCTTAACATCTCAGTCTAAGATTTCCACTGGTTCCTCCTCAAAAGACAAGTCTGACTTCAACTCCACTTCGTCTACCGGTACTATGTGCGAAGGATCCGATCTATAGCGCCTCAGCATGGAAACATGAAAAACATTATGAATTTGGCTCAACTCCGGAGGTAATTCGATCTAATAGGCCACTGGACCAACACATTTCACCACACGGTATGGTCCAATGTATCTAGGACTCAATTTGCCCTTCTTCCCAAACCTAAAAATCTTCTTCCAAGGTGAGACCTTCAAGAACACTTGATCCCCCACAGCATACTCGATACTTCTACGCTTCAGATCTGCATACGACCTTTGTCTATCTGAAGCTTCCTTTAACCGTGCTCGAATAGCTTTTACTTTTCTTCCGTTTGAGAGATCACTCTGGACCTAACATCTGTCGTTCGCCCAATTCAGTCCAACAACTAGGAGAGAACGAAACCTCACGACCATATAATGCCTCGTAGGGTGCCATCCGAATGCTAGACTGATAGCTATTGTTGTAAGCAAATTCTGCCAATGGTAGAAAATCCTCCCAACTACCTTTGAAGTTGATTATACAACCCCTTAACATGTCTTCCAGAATCTGAATTACTCTTTCTGATTGACCATCTGACTGAGGATGAAAAGCCGTACTGAAGTTTAGCTTTGTTCCCAAAGCTTCATGCAATGCTTTCCAAAACCGTGACGTAAACCTAGGATCCCTATCTGATATAATAGACGCAGGTATCCCATGCAACCTCACAATTTCGGATACGTATAGCTTAGCCAACTTCTGTAACGAGTAATCCGTACGAACTGGTAGAAAATGAGCAGTCTTCGTCAAACGATCAACAATTACCCAAACAGAGTTTTTCTTAGTAGGTGTTAAAGGTAACCCACTAACAAAATCCATTATTATCCGCTCCCATTTCCAAAGAGGAATCTTTACCGGTTGTAATAATCTTGACGGCAATTGATGTTCCGCTTTCACTTGCTGACAAGTTAAACATTTTCCCACAAATTCAGAAATCTCACGCTTCAACCCTGGCCACCAATATTGTTCACGAAGATCCCGATACATCTTATTTCCTCCGGGGTGCATAGCATAAGGGCTACTATGCGCCTCTCAAAGAATCATTTATCTCAGATCTGAGTCCTTAGGCATACAGACTTTTCCACGAAAGCATAACACACCTTCCGTGTTTATACCAAAATCCTCTATTCCTCCATTTTCAACTTGTTGAAGTAAAGGTCCCAACTTTTCATCTAATATTTGCTTTTTCTTAATTTGCTCCAACCACAGAGGCTTCACCTGAAGTTCCGCTATCAAACTACCATCCTCGAACAAACTTAAATGGGCAAACATTGCTCTCGAATCAGATACCACCTTACGACTTAACGCGTCTGCTACCACATTAGCTTTTCCAGGATGATACTCGATTGAGAAATCATTGTCCTTTAATGACTCCACCCATCTTCATTGTCTCAAGTTTAATTTCTTACGAGTAAGAAGATACTTAAGACTCTTGTGATCCGTATAGATGATAGACTTTTCACCGTAGAGGTAATGCCTCCAAATCTTTAGAGCAAACACACTCGCAGCTAACTCCAAGTCATGAGTAGGGTAGTTTACTTCGTATGGTCTCAATCGACGAGAAGCATAAGCTACCACTTTCCCATTTTGCATCAATACGCAACCTAATCCCGTATGCGACGCATCACAATAAGCTGTAAACTCCTTTCCACCTCGAGTTGAATCAATACTGGCGCTTAGTCAAAATCTTCTTCAATTCATCGAAACTTTCTTGCTGTTTTTCAGTCCATATAAGCGGTACTCCCTTTTCGCAAAAAGCTTAGTTAGGGGTGCGGCAATCAACGAAAACCCCTCAACAAAGCGTCTATAGTAACCACCAAACCCAAGAAACTCGAATCTCAGCTCATCGACTTTGGTGATTTCCAATCCAATATCTGACCTCAATCTTCCGAGGATCCACCCTTATTCCTTGGTGACACCACATGACCCAAGAAAGTCACTTCCTTAACGAATTCACATTTATCGAATTTGGCATACAGATTGATTATCTCGAAGTAATCGCAATACAATTCGCAAATGCGAGTCATGCTCTTCTTCATTCCTTGAATATACCAGAATGTCATCTATGAATACCACCACAAACCGATCTAAATATTGTTGAAAGACCCGGTTCATCATATCCATAAATGCAGCTGGTGCATTGGTCAACCCAAACGGCATCACCAAAAACTCATAATGTCCATAACGAGTTCGGAAAGCTGTCTTGTGAATATCCGCTTCCTTCACCTTAAGCTGATGATAACCCGATCTCAAATCAATTTTGGAGAAAACTGAAGCTCCCTTCAATTGATCAAATAGGTCGTCAATTCTTGGCAGAGGGTACCTATTCTTGATCGTCAATTTATTTAATTGCCTGTAGTCAATACACATACGCATCGACCCATCTTTCTTCTTAACAAACAAAACCGGTGCTCCCCACGGAGACACACTCGGTCGAATAAAGCCTCGATCTAGCAATTCTTGAATTTGAGCTTTAAGCTCCGCCAACTCCTTCGGTGCCATTCTATAAGGAGCAATGGACACTGGAGCCGTTCCGGGCAAAAGCTCAATACCAAATTCCACTTCCCGATCTGGAGGTACACCGGGAAGTTCTTCCGGAAATACATCTGGAAATTCCTTCACTGTCCTCACATCTTCCACTGACAACTCTTTGGCATCTAAAGCACTAATAAATGCTAAAAATGCTCCATACCCTTTTCGCACCAACTTTTCTGCCTTAAGTGCAGATACCACATTTGCCAAGTAATTCCTTCGCTCGCCTATCATAATTATCTCTTTATCCTCCACCGTCCTTATTGACATCCGCTTTTCAGCACAATCCAATTTTGCCCGGTGCTTAACCAACCAATCCATGCCCAAAATGATATCGAACTCGCCAAAAGGCAATTCTATCAAATTTGCCAAAAATATTTCTCCTTGAATTTCTAAGGGCACATCTCTAAACAATTTATTTACCAATACCGATTGTCCTAAAGGACTAATTACCTTCATCTCATTATCGGAAATTTTAGAGTCTAATTTCAAGTTTCCAGGTATGGTGCTAGCAACATACGAATGAGTAGAACCAATATCTATCAAAGCAATAACAGGTACATCAAAAATGAAGAACGTACCAGTTATCACATCAGGTGCATTGCCATCCTCACGGCGTCTAACTGCATATACCAATCCTGGCTGTCTTGCATCCGTGTTGCCTCTAGGACCATTTCCTCGACCGCTGCGCACCTTGACCACGCCCCGGCCCCATTACCACCACGACCTGGTCCACGACCTCTCGGTGGTTCTTTGAATTCCTCTTGCCGGTGGTGCATCAAGTATTACGAGCTTCCCGAGTTGTATCCATTTGACGAGGGCAATTCCTATATTGATGATCCATCGACCGCATTTATAGCAAGCACCGTTTTCTTCCAAAGACTCTCCGAATGCCTTTTCCCACAATCGGCACAATCTCGACTCGATTCACACTCATGGTGTTCTTCCTTGAGTGGTTCCTCGTTCCGAGGCCTCTTCGTAAACCTTTTTGAAGAACCCGAATACTTCATATCTCTCTTGCCTCTAGCTCGCTCCCGATTCTCGACGTCCGAGTTCTTAACCTCTTGGCTATCTTGGCCTTTTCCACAAGCGTGGCAAAAGTTCTAACTTGTTGTGGGGCTATCAAAACCGCAATTCATCGTTCAAGCCATCCTCAAAGCGTACACAACGCTCATGATCTGCTGCCACTCACTGTTCGAGCATAGCGACTCAAGCGCAAAAACTTAGCTTCATATGTCGCCACCGTCTTATTCCTTGGACCAGATTCGGAAATTCCTTCCTTCGGCATCAACATAACTCGTTCCTACATATTTCCCTTGAAAGGAAGCCTTGAAGAATTCCCAATTAACTAATGCAAAGATCGGTGCCTTCTCGGGACATAAGCCACCATTGGTATGCTTCGTCCCTTAACAAGGACACCGCTCCCTTAATTTTTGTTCCACATTGCACTCAAGATCGTCCATAATTCGCCTCCATCGCCTCAAGCCAATATTCAGCGACATTTGGAGCTACACCGAGACACCTCACGAAAACCTCGGCACCACTTGATTTCAATCGTTCGATATCGACCCACGAGCTGTTGGCCCAGTTCTAGCTCCAGCGACCCTTTCAAGGACTCGTAGCATTGCTCGCGTCACCGCATTATCTTCTTTCATATGATTATGTGATCCCGTCTCACTTTCGAGTGACGCAGGTGCATCCATTTCTGGCATATGATCCGGTGCTTCGGTTGCGCCTCTAACACCTCGTCCTCTACCACGGCCACGTCTACCGCGTCTACGACCACGTCCTCTAGAGCTCATAATGACTGATTTAATCTGATTAAGAGTTTTATGAATCAAAATACTATTTCAGTTGTTTATTAACAATGTTTTATGATATGAAAGAGATAGAGTTCTTTTCGCAACCATATCCTATTGTCTCAATCTCTACGGTTTTCAACACCTAAAACTAGAAGTTCTAGAGTGTTTCTTATGATCATATCACAATGATAATAAACAATCAATATACAGATACTTACTTGACTTGGCGCGGGATGCTCATGGTGCCATACTACCTTTAAATCATAAAGTCTAGAAATTTTGAATTGTTTTTCAAACAAACATCATTATTGAACCCACACCACAGTACCGAGTTTTGAACCGGGCTCGATACCATTAAATGTAACACCCCAAACCAGTCTATGCGTTAAGACGAGATTTGGTTTGTCACACACGAAACGAACATTCAAAATTTTTCTAATGATTTAAGTAAAACAAGATAATGCAAAACCTTTAGAAATAAGGATTTAATAAAAACTAAGTACAATTATATATTAGTCAAAACCTTAACGTAGTTTTAAAAGAATTTGAAAGAATTTGAAAAGTAATTTAGGTGTCCAAAATTGTTATAAAACACAATATTTTTAAGAAAACTTTATAGATTTTAACATACGCCCATATTAAGAGTCTTAAAATAAAATTAAATCCTTCCACACATAAAAATCCATAAAAATATAATTAGAGGCCTTATTACAACATACCCAAAATAGTAAATAAAATAAGTAACTTAAATAGAGTTCATAGTTTATAAAACCCAAGCTCGTAGTATGGCCTCCACCATGTCATCCCCGGCCCAAGTCCACATCAATTTCCATTACCTGAGATGGATAATAAAACGGGGTGAGTTACAAAGAACTCAGTGTGTAACTCACTTACCACCATTATTGGGCCAGACCATCCTAGCCAAACTAACACCAAAAATTCAGCTCCCCCCTAGACCATATTGCCGTCCCAATGCATGGTCAAATGGCCATGATTATATTTCCAAACCACTTTCCTTGATACTTGCCCTATGTCTCCATATCTTTCCATATTTTCTTGATTCCCTTCCATAAATTAACAATTTCCTTAATCCTTTGATATACTAACTAAAAATAACAAGGTCAACACTTACCATATATGCACTTGGCCGACACTTGCTATACATGTGCAGAAAAATTAAAAATAAAATTCATCTAGATGCTAAACAAGGGATTCGAACCTTCTCCCTCATGCACTAACTCATGCGCCAACACCACTTTGCCATATACTCATCTTATGCTACTATTTAACACTTAATTCAACTTAAGTGTCAATGCCACTTGCTTCACTTCAATAAATTCTCAAACTAAAAATTATTCCATACCCGAATAATTCTATACTCTTCTTCCGAACTATAGTAGGCACAAAAAGAAATAAGAAAATTTTTCCTACATAATCTAAACACCAAATCATGCAATAATCGATACTCGAATTTTAGGGTGTTACATATTTGGTTTTGGCCGAATGGTATAAGTGACTAATCCTATGTTTGGCCGATTCTAGGAGCAAGGTGTGTTAAGATTGTAGATCGATTTGTTGAGTTTAAAGCTCGCGTGTTAGCAGGTGTGTAAACTAACACACTTCTTACATAGTAATATATTTAATTAATCTGATTGCCTTGGTAAGACCAAAATAGTATGATGGTTTACATGGTACCGGATGGGGTATGTGTACGGATCAAGGGTAAGTCCGTCTCATTATGAGTTCTATTATTGGTATAAGATATCATGATTGCGGATGTATGTGATATGAGATACGATATTAAACATATTAGCATGATTGCATGATTTACATGATTTGCATCGATATGACATGTATGGGTGATATGAGAGGAGGGGAAATATGATATCCGTGTCTTTGGGACACAGAGGTTTGGCACCTCCAAAGTGGTTTGGCACCATAGATGATATTTTGTGACTTTGGGTCACCAGAGGTTTGGCACCTCGGCGCCTCGTCCCGTGGCTCAAGACCACGGTGGGTTGGCCCCACGATTGATTATACGGGATTGACACGGTGATTTGGTATCACACGATGGGTTGGCCCCATCATCCGATTTGTGGCTGCGGTCACCAGTGATTTGGTATCACACTTGTGTCTTTGGGACACCAGAGGTTTGGCACCTCATTGCGACTCGTCCCTGTGGTTTGACACCACCATGGGTTGGCCCCACTTATGAGATACGGGATTGTCGCTAGTGATTTGGTATCACACGATGGGTTGGCCCCATCATTGGATTATTCGTGACTTTGGGTCACCAGTGGTTTGGCACCACATTGATGGATATCGTGACTTTGGGTCACCAGTGGTTTGGCACCACCAGTGGTTTGGTACCACACGGGGTAGAAAAGGTGTTATGGATGGTTAGGTCGGGTGCATTAATTATATTGCTATGATATGATGTGTGCTAGCATGTTACATTACCGGGAGGGGGATTTATGCACTGAGTCTTGCGACTCACCTTCTCCCTTATCGTTTCAGGTGACACTTAGATTGCGGACATGGAGCCGGGTGGACTCGAGGTGCTCATGCCATGAGTAAATTCAGATTTGCACTGATTTAAATACTTGGTACTTTATTTCCTTTATTTTCATTTGGTTTTGCTGGGATTGTAAATGGCCTTTTAAAGTTATGCTTTGGTTATTTATATGTTTAAATGTGATTTCAAATATGTCTTAACAAAGAATTGGACTAATATTGGATAAAACTTAGAAAGATGAGGTTTTCAAACTACAACGCGATATGTTTTAAACTTTACCATCGGGTATCACCCTAAAACATTAAAAATAAATGCCACTCAAACGTTTTCTAGAACTAGAGATTTTTTTTCACACTAAGCCCAAAATGTTTTTTTTAGCATCAAGAAGGAGATTACTTGGGATTCTCAAACGATATGGATTTTTCTTACTTATGGAGTCAACCAAGTTTTCAAATTTCTGGGTTTTCAAAATTCACTACCAGTTTTAAAGCAATCATGCCCAAGATTTTGACAAGTATAAAATATGACAAAGAGTTTTTTTTCATCGAATCTTTAACCTGAAACCTAACCCCTCAAACGCGATTTTCCCCGTAACATGCCAGATTCGGTCGTGGTGTATTGACCGGGTTTGGGGTGTTACAATTTTGGTATCAGAGCTAAGTTCAAAGGCTCGGCTGTGGGCCTGAGGCCCAAAGTGCTTTAAATATGGGTTTTAAATGTTTTATTTTAAATGCATAGTTTGAAAGGCATGGCACCGAGTCTCCGGCACCAATCTGCCCAGGTAAGTACCCCTTACTATTGCTTGTGATTTTCTTTGGATGAGATGTGATGACTAGCAATAGTAGGTTACCGTAGAAACTGAAACTGATAGGACTGTGTGGACTTGCGAAAATAAAAATTTCTTTAATAAGAAATATTCATAAGACTGTGCTTTTAAATAGCGGAATAAATCTTGATGCATAAAACTTCAAGGCGGCTAAGTCGAGATCTGTAGTCATGAGCACTCTCGGGGTGGGCGTGGTCGTAATACACGTGGACATGGTCGAGGGTAGGATGACGTTTTCGAACCCGTAGAGAGTCAGTCGGGGTCGAGAGAATGAGATACTGGCACCACCACCGGTGGAGGTGGTGAATTTCGAGATCGACCGGGGATGCAGCGTGTCGCAGCGATGCTGCGAGTTCTGGAAAGGGTAGCTAGAGTAGGTGGAGGTGCAGGAGCTAGGAAATCTGTGCCTGAGTGACTCCGAGCAAATGGGGTTGAGGTATTTAGAGGTGTTTTTGGTGTTGCTCCCAGCACGGCCGAGTATTGGCTGGAAGCGACGGAGCGGATCATGGATGATCTGGACCTGACTGCTGAGGAGAAGCTGAAAGAGATAGTATCGCTCCTTCGGGATGAGTCATACCAGTGGTGGCTCACGGTTCGAGATGGGGCTGCAGCGGAGGATCTCACTTGGGATTATTTTAGGGCTGCTTATCAGAAAAAGTACATTGGAGCTAGCTACATTGATGCACAACGAAAAGCATTTTTGAGGCTAGTTCAGGGGAGTAAGTCTGTGTCAGAGTACGAGGCAGAATTCTTAAAGCTGAGTAGGTATGCTAGGGGCATTGTGGCTACTGAACACGAGAGGTGTGTTCGATTCGAGGATGGTCCGAGAGGCAATTAAGGCGTTGATTACTCCTGGCGGGAGCGTGAGTTTGCCGTCTGGTTGAGAAGGCTAAAGTAGCCGAGGGTGTTAAAGAATCTATGAGGCAAAACATGGATAGGAATGACATAAGAGGAGTTTTGGATCTTACGGGTCGCGTCGGGTAATCCGCAGAAAAGAGCTAGACAAAGTGGGCCGAATCAATCTGGTAGGTCTATTGCTAGTAATCAGGGACCCGCACAGTGTAACCGTTGTGGGAAATCTCATTGGGGAGGTTGCTGGACCGGTGGAAAAGGATGTTTCGAGTGTGGCTCTTTGGATCACCGTGTGAGGGACCTGTCCGCGTAAGTTGACTAGGATTGGTCCGAGGGGCGGGGGCCGCACTCGGATTCAGAATAATGGACCGCCACCGCAGAGGGTCAGTGGTAATGGCAGAGGAGGTAATGGTTCTGGTCGGGGCCGCGGAGCATCGGGCAGAGGTGCGGGTAGCTCTGAGGCAAGACAGCCTGGGTTGGTGTATGCAGCGAGACACCGAGAGGAGGGCGACGCACCGGACGTCATAACCGGTACGTTTTTGATCTTTGGTTCTCCATATACTGCTTTAATTGATGTGGGTTCAATGCATTCATATGTTGCTAGTAGCATAGTAGAGACCATGGACTTAAACTCTGAAACTACTTCGAGGCGGATGACAGTCATTAGCCCTCTAGGTCACTCTGTAGTCGTAGATAAGTCAGTATAGAGATGTACCCCTAGAACTCAAGGGGTAGTGTTTGTGGTGATCCGATGGAACTGCCGTTTGGGAGTTCGATCGATTCTCGGGATGGTGGTTGGTTAAATACCAGGCTAGATTGGATTGCGCACTAAGCGTTTGGTTCTAAAGGCGGGTGAGGGTGATGAGGTAGTCATGATAGGTAATAGAAGAGATTACTTATCCAACGTGGTATCCGCTCTGAAAGCGAGAAGATGGTCGAAAGGGGTGTGAAGCGTATGTGGTTCACGTGTATGCCTTGGAGGCTAAGGAATCTGCTTTGTGGAAAAGGTCCAGGACAGTTAAAGAATTTGTTGATGTGTTTCGGAGGAACTTAGGGCTTACCACCGGATCGTGAGGTGGAGTTCGGGATAGATCATTCACAGGGAGGCGCGCCGGTGTCTATTGCCCCGTATAGGATGGCGCCAAAGGAGTTAGTGGAATTAAAGGCTCGAGATCCAAGAGTTGTTGGATCGAGGCTTTATTAGGCCAAGTGTTTCACCTTGGGAGCGCTTGATACTCTTTGTTAAGAAGAAAGATGGTACCATGCGGATGTGTATAGACTACCGCCAGTTGAACAAGCTGACGATCAAAAACAAGTATCCGTTGCCGCGGATAGATGACTTGTTTGATCAGCTGAAGGGTGCTTCGGTATTCTCGAAAATTGATTTAAGGTCTGGGTATCACCAATTGAAGGTGAAGGAGGCGGATATCCATAAGACAGCGTTTCGTACTCGGTATGGGCACTACAAATTTCTGGTAATGCCGTTTGGGTTGACTAACGCGCCGGCAGCATTCATGGATATGATGAATAGGGTGTTTCAGCAGTATTTGGATCAGTTCGTAGTGGTTTTTATTGACGACATCTTAGTATACTCAAAGACAGAGGAGGAGCATGATGCACACTTGCGAATAGTACTCGCATATTCGAGGAAAAATAGCTTTATGCAAAATTTAGTAAGTGCGAGTTCTGGCTCAGGGAGGTGACATTCTTGGGTCATGTAGTGTCGGCTGAGGGGATTAGGGTAGATCCTCGGAAGATTGAGGCAGTTTTGGATTGGAAGCCGCCTAAGTCAGTGGCTGAGATTCGGAGTTTCAGGTTTGGCGGGATACTACAGAAGATTTGTAGAAGGTTTTTCATTGATCACAGCGCCAATGACCAGGTTGTTAAGGAAAGGGGTTCCATTTGTTTGGGGAGAAGAAGCGCAGGAGAGTTTCGACAAACTAAAGAAGATTTTGACTGAAGCTCTGTTTTAATTCAACTTTGAGGTGGGAAGGAATTCACACGGTGTATTGCGATGCATCACATACAGATTGGGTTGTGTCTTTGATGCAGAAGGTAAGGTTGTGGCTTACGCATCTCGGCAGTTGAGGCCACATGAGGTCAATTATCCGACGCATGACTTGGAGTTAGCAGCTGTAGTCTTCGCCTTGAAAATTTGGAGGCACTACTTGTACGGAGAGAGATCGATAGTCTACACAGATCACAAGAGTCTAAAGTATCTTTTGACTCAGAAGGATTTGAATTTGAGGCAGCGCAGATGGATTGAATTGCTCAAGGATTATGATTGTTCGATTGAATATCATCCGGGCAAGGCTAACGTGGTGGCAGACGCGTTGAGCCGTAAGGTTGTTTCGAACTTAAGAGCGATGTTTGCCCATCTGAGTTTGTATGACGATGGAAGTATTCTGGCAGAGCTGCAGGTTAAGCCTACTTGGGTTGAGCAGATCAGAGAGAAACAGTTGGAAGATGAGGTTTTGAGTGCGCAGAGGTCTCAGTGCAGGATGGTGGTTTGGAGGGTTCTGATTTATCTAGTGATGGAGTGTTGTGTTTTCAAGGCAGAGCTTGTATGCCGAAAGACGTTGAGCTGAGGCAGAAGATTCTTCAGGACGCACATAGCAGCCCATACGCTATGCATCCTAGAGGAAGCAAGATGTATAGAGATCTAAGAGAGCAATTTTGGTGGTCGGGTCTAAAGAAAGAAGTGACGGGGTTTGTAGGGAAGTGTCTGACATGTCAGCAGGTCAAGGCTGAGCATCAGTTGCCGTCGGGGTTGCTTCAGCCAGTGAAGATTCCACAATGGAAGTGGGAAAGAATAACTATGGATTTCGTCAGTGGATTACCTCTTACGCCGAGCAAGAAAGACTCAGTTTTGGTAATTGTGGATCGTCTGACTAAATCAGCTCACTTCATTCCGGTAAGGGTTGATTACTCACTTCAAAGGTTGGCGAAGCTGTATGTGTCAGAGATAGTGAGATTGCACGGTGTGCCAGTATCGATTATCTCGGATAGGGATCCCAGATTTACGTCAAGGTTACGGAAAGCGTTGCATCGGGCTTTGGGTGCGCGCTTGGATTTCAAAGACGGCTTTTCACCCGCATGATCGACCGGCGATCGGAAAGGGTTATCTGATTTTAGAGGATATCCGAGAGGTTGTGTTCGGATTTGAGGTAGTTGGGAGGAGTTTACGCCATTAGCTGAGTTCGCCTACAATAATAGTTACCAAGCAAGCATCAAAATGGCACCATATGAGGCGTTGTATGGTAGGAGGTGTCGCTCACCTACATGTTGGACGGAGTTGGGTGAACGCCAATTGTTGGGACCAGAGTTGGTTGCAGAGACCGAAGACAAGGTTAAGTTGATTTAGGCTCGATTGAAAGAAGCTTCGGATAGGCAGAAGTCTTATGCCGATCTCAAGCGGAGAGATATAGAGTTTGCTGTGGGGGATCAAGTTTTTCTGAAGGTCTCGCCATGGAAGAAAGTATTGAGATTCGGAAGGAAAGGCAAGCTAAGTCCGAGGTTTATTGGGCCGTATAAGGTACTGAAATGAGTGGGACCAATAGCTTACCAGCTTGAGTTGCCAGCGGAGTTGAGTCAGATTCACGATGTATTTCACATTTCGATGCTTAGGTATTATCGTTCAGATCCATCGCATGTCGTAGCAGTGGAAGAGATCGAGGTGAATCTGGATTTGACCATGGTGCAGGAACCTATGCAGATCCTAGAGCGGGATGTGAAGGTTTTGCGTAGGAAGTCAGTGCCTCTGGTAAAGGTGCTATGGCGGAACCATGGTGTGGAAGAAGCTACGTGGGAACCCGAGGATATGATGAGACAGCAGTACCCTCAACTCTTTTGATCAGGTAATTTCGAGGCCGAAATTATTTTTTTAGGGGGGTAGAACTGTAACATCCAGGGATAGGGGCTATTTTGTTATTGCATTGTTTTGCATGTGGTTGTTTTGCAATGTTGCTTTTGTGTTGTTTTGGGGCTTAGTTGTAAGCTTAGTATAAGCCGGAGTGGTAGGAAAAATTTTGGTTTTAAGTTTTATGTGAGAGGAGTGAAGGAGTGGGGTTTATAAATAATTTTAGGTGAAAAGTTAGCACAAGAGTTGAGCTAGTAAGATGGCAAAGCATGCGCCACTTGGGGCTTGTGTTTGGCGTCACTTGCAGGGGAGGAGGTCCTGTGTTTCGATTTGCGAAAATCCTACATTTTTGCTCTCATTTTGTGGCATGGAGGGGAGGAGTTGTAGGCGGTTCAAACTCGCCTAAGACCAAGTCAAATGCTCAAATGGTGGGTGGAGAGTGATTGTAGGAAGTGGACTTGTTCAAAATAATTTGAAGTGGTGGTGTGGAGTGTTTGGGGAGATGTGGCGAATTTTAGGAGAGTTTTGGGAGTGGCCGGTTGGGTGAGTGAGTTAGGGGTGTTAGCTTGAAATTCACTTAGGCTTTTGTGCATTTTCGGTCTTTGGAGTGTCAAGCAAAAGTTCTTTCTTTGGTCTTTTGTTAGCCGAATTTTCTAAAGAGTGTTCTCTCATTTTTCTTTCATTTTCTTTCTTGAAACCGAAAGTCTTGACAACCTTTGCCGAATTTGCTTTGTTCTTTGCTCTTGACTTTCATTGATAGCCGAATGTCATCTTGAAGACACAATTGTGTTTTGCTTCTTTTGCTATTCACCCTTCCATTTCTTTGCTTCTTCACTTTGTGTCAAGCCGAATTTAGTATCTCTCCTTCTCACATTTTTCTTTTTCCCTTCTTAAACTTTGGTAGCCGAATCTTATCCTCCAAAACACTTTCTTCATCTATTTGCTTTCAAACTGAAAGTCCCCACTCTCTACTCATCTCTTATTCCCGTCTTTTTGTTCAAAGCTCAAGCCGTTTGTCTCCATTTGTTTCTTCCATTCCTCTTGGCCGAAACTCTCCTCTCTCTTAGTAGTTCCTTGGTGGCCGAATATTAGAAGGGTGGTGAACGTGTTGGGTTCTTGTTTTCTTTCGGTTGGTGGTAGGTAAGAGTTTGACCGAATGGTCATTTTCTCTCTTTCTTTTTCTCAATCGATTTGGGTTTGATTAAGGGCCAATTTCGGCATTGGTTGAAGGGTGTTAATCTCTTGTGTTGTAACCGATTGGATTGTAGGACTTCTAGATTTTGGGAGCAATCGAGAGGGGCCTTCTTTCTCTGTAAAGCAATAGGTAGGTGTGGTAAGAACGAGTTCTTTTAGTCTATTCTTTTTGTTTTCGTTAAAGTCATAGCCTTGTGAGACTGATTATTTGTGTTTTAGAGGAAGGCCGATTGTCAGAAGAACCACCGTTTGGTTCGGGGTTTGGTAGGAAACCAACCCATTTGCAAGGTAAGGGTTGAATGTTAACCCCTTTGGTTTATTTGGTTTTGGCCGAATGGTATAAGTGACTAATCCTATGTTTGGCCGATTCTAGGAGCAAGGTGTGTTAAGATTGTAGATCGATTTGTTGAGTTTAAAGCTCGCGTGTTAGCAGGTGTGTAAACTAACACACTTCTTACATAGTAATATATTTAATTAATCTGATTGCCTTGGTAAGACCAAAACAGTATGATGGTTTACATGGTACCCGATGGGGTATGTGTACGGATCCGGGTAAGTCCGTCTCATTATGAGTTCTATTATTGGTATAAGATATCATGATTGCGGATGTATGTGATATGAGATACGATATTAAACATATTAGCATGACTGCATGATTTACATGATTTGCATCAGTATGACATGTATGGGTGATATGAGAGGAGGGGGAAATATGATATCCGTGTCTTTGGGACACGGAGGTTTGGCACCTCAAAGTGGTTTGGCACCACAGATGATATTTTGTGACTTTGGGTCACCAGAGGTTTGGCACCTCGCGTCTCGCCCCGATGGCTCGGCACCACGGTGGGTTGGCCCCCACGATTGATTATACTGGGATTGACGCCGGTGATTTGGTATCACACGATGGGTTGGCCCCATCATCCGATTTATGGATTTGCGGTCACCAGTGATTTGGTATCACACTTGTGTCTTTGGGACACCAGAGGTTTGGCACCTCATTGCGACTCGTCCCTGTGGTTTGACACCACCATGGGTTGGCCCCACTTATGAGATACTGGGATTGTCGCTAGTGATTTGGTATCACACGATGGGTTGGCCCCATCATTGGATTATTCGTGACTTTGGGTCACCAGAGGTGTGTGGCACCACATTGATGGATATCGTGACTTTGGGTCACCAGTGGTTTGGCACCACCTGTGGTTTGGTACCACGGGGTAGAAAAGGTGTTATGGATGGTTAGGTCGGGTGCATTAATTATATTGCTATGATATGATGTGTGCTAGCATGTTACATTACCGGGGGGGATTTATGCACTCGAGTCTTGCGACTCACCTTCTCCCTTATCGTTTGGTGACACTTAGATTGCGGACATGGAGCCGGGTGGACTCGAGGTGCTCATGCCATGAGTAAATTCAGATTTGCACCGATTTAAATACTTGGTACTTTATTTCCTTTATTTTCATTTGGTTTCTTTGGGATTGTAAATGGCCTTTTAAAGTTATGCTTTGGTTATTTATATGTTTAAATGTGATTTCAAATATGCCTTAACAAAGAATTGGACTAATATTGGATAAAACTTGGAAAGATGAGGTTTTCAAACTACAACGCGATATGTTTTAAACTTTACCATCGGGTATCACCCTAAAACATTAAAAATAAATGCCACTCAAACGTTTTCTAGAACTAGAGATTTTTTTTTCACACTAAGCCCAAAATGTTTTTTTTAGCATCAAGAAGGAGATTACTTGGGATTCTCAAACGATATGGATTTGTCTTACTTATGGAGTCAACCAAGTTTTCAAATTTCCGGGTTTTCAAAATTCACTACCAGTTTTAAAGCAATCATGCCCAAGATTTTGACAAGTATAAAATATGACAAAGAGTTTTTTTTCATCGAATCTTTAACCTGAAACCTAACCCCTCAAACGCGATTTTCCCCGTAACATGCCAGATTCGGTCGTGGTGTATTGACCGGGTTTGGGGTGTTACAGGTAAGATGGAGGGAAACCAAATGATGATGGGAAGGATTCTTGATGATCGGGTATTAGAAAAGGAGAACAGAAACAACAAGTACTTGCCAAACTTTCAAAAGAAAACTTCACTTTTTTTTCTTCCCTTTTTTTTCGTATATTTTTTTCAAATAAAACTTTGAGATTACAATTTGAATTTTTTTTATTTTTTTTGAATTTTTTTTCGAATTTTTTTGATTTTTTTCAACTTACGAACCTATTCCGGCTCTCGATTATCGTCGAAACTCCTCGTTTTATAGCTCTGATACCAAATGATACGATCTGCCTCGGGGTGAGTCAAAATGTATGCTAGTTGCCCAATCGTCTACGAGGAGGAATCAAGTCTTCAGAAAATAATCAGAAAAATATGGATGAGTTTATGGAAGCTTTAGGTGAATTTGTTTAGAAGGTGGGTTTAAGTTAGGAATGGAGGTGTTTAAATAAAGAGTTGATTTGGATAATTAAAAGGATAGGTTCGGTTTAAGATGAATGGAAAAAAGATGGGATTCGGTTTAAGGTTGAACAAACAATGATAGGCTGATGGTAATGGAATTGGATAGATGGATAAGTGATGGTTTAGATAAATGATAGGTGATAGTTGATGGGAATGGATGAAAGATCTTAAACAAAGAATCGATTCAACACTAATAAAGTGTCACCCCGGGTTCTATATTTGTTTAAGGTGGAAAAATGGTAATCGATGATGGACCAAGACCCGTTATCTATAAAGATATGAACCCATGGTATAAATTGATGGAAGCAAACGATTGATGCCACAAGCAAGAAAACTTGATAAGTCGAAATCGAAACTCATACGAAAGATAGAGAGGAGAATAATCTCACTCAATGAACAAAAGTTCATAAAATATATTCAAAGTTCAAAAAGTCTCCTTTTACAAACTAATAACAAGTATATATAGTGTTTACATGTGGTTAGCTAAAAAGACAAATGAATTCAACTTTAATATGCAATTATATGGCTGAAATAAAATCTAAAAACTCTTGAATTCCTCCAGCCAAATAATAGAAACTTTATGACTCCTAATGAGCTGATTAAATGAATTTGAATGCTTTAAAAATGTCCCTTGAGTTGTCCTTGGCTAGCCAAAAAGTCTCCAGCAACTAATGGTGTTTTAAAAGGCTTAAATGTCCATCTTGAATGCTTTTAAAAATGTCCCTTGAGTTGTCCTTGGCTAGCTGAAAAGTCTACTGCAACTAAATAAAAATTTGTAACTCATGTGTGACCTTTAAGCTTCAAACGGTTATTGGAAGAAGAAGAGGTTGTTGCCGAAATTAATTGATGTATAATGCTTCCTTCAATTATCATAACATCTCCTTTAAATGTTGAATAATGCTTCCTTTATGTGTGTAACTGATTCTCACTTGAAAAGTCACATTAAACTCTTTGTAACATCCCATGAGTGTAACGGTTTCCAGCTGAAAGGTTTCCTACATTCAAACACATTAAACAGACATATTAACCACATTTAATCACTTATTAAACACTAATTTAACTTAAACACATTAAACACTTATTAAAAGCTAATTTAACTTAACACATTAAACACTTATTAAACACTAATTTAACTCAACACATTAAACACTTGACTTTATTAAATGAACTAAAAGTTAAGACTTCAATAAATGCAGCAATTAGTTAATTTATGGAAGTAGAATTAAACTAACTTAAACTCATACTTCATTAAAACATCCTAGTAATGATACGATCCGCCTCGGGGTGAGTCGAGTCGTATATAAATTGCCCAATCGTCTACGAGAAGGTTTCGTTCGGCAAATTTGAAGATGATACTTTTGGGTAAAATGGTGCGGAAGCTATTGAAAAGGGGTTTCAAAGATAGGTCGAAGGATATGAATTTTATAAAGGTTCGATTAAAGTAAATGAAGATGGAGATTGGTATGGAAGGGAATTAACAACAATGGATGATAAGTAAAAGGAGGATTCGGCTATGATGAAGGGAAAGGAAGGAAAGAAAGAAAGTTTGGTAGATGATGGATATGGAATAAAATGAACTCAAAAACAAGTAAGAACCAATACTAAAAAGTATTGACCCGAATACTTATAGGCTTTCAAGGTGGAAGATGGAAGTAGTGAAACCTTGACCCGCTACTTAGAAAAGTAGGAACCTTGGTATAAAGGTGAACGCCACACTATATAATAGTGATAAGTTTGGTTTTCGACAAAGAAAAGCGGATGACACAACTAGAACACTAGGTAGCCAACGAATCTTTGAACAAAAATAAAGAAAAGTTTGCCTCACAAATTGAGCATAACATTCACAAAATGATCAAAAGTTGTCCATCAATAGGTTGGTTACATGTATTTATAGTATCAAATGAAACTAGTTGAATGGTCACTTTTAATGAGGCTAATAATGAATTCATATGAAAAGTCTCAACTTTTGGAATTCTAGCCATATAACTCCCATCTTCAATGTGATTAAATTGCTTGTCAATGTCCTTTGAGTTCTTCCATGATCAATTGAAAAGTCACCAACCAAATGAAAAGTCTCAACTTTTGGAATTCTAGCCATGTAACTCTCCATCTTCAATGTGTTTAATTCTTCAATTAAATTACTTGTCAAGGTCCTTTGAGTTCTCCATGATCAACCGAAAAGTCACCAGCCAAATGATGGAGAAATGATTGCTTGTAGTAAATACCATGAAGCAAACGTTACGGAAGTTGAAGACAAAGAGGCTGCCGAATTTAAAGAACCATAATGCTCTTCTTTATTTTATAGTAATAAAGGATGTAAGATGAAAAGTCACCTGCAATTATCACATGTAACTGACAAATTAATGCAATTATTAAACTTAAAATAAATTAACAACTAACTTAATTAAATAAACTAACACTTAAACATCATTTATTCCAACAACTAGTTTAATTAAGAAAAACATTATTAAATGAACTTAACTCATGCATCAATAAATTAACCTAGTAACTAGATTAATTAATGAAGCAATAATAAAATTAAATTCATTAAAAGAACTCAATTAATTAAACTAAGTTGAGTTGAATTAATGACCAGCAACTCATTTATTAACTAAGATGCTTAAATGCAATTATTTAAAATGCAAACTAAATGAACAAATGAGTTACTTAATGCATGTCATAATTAAAATATGTAGATCAATAGTGCATGACATTAACTAAAGATACATTTAATTAAATAAGACATAATTAAAGACTAAAGTATTGAGTTGATTCAAGCTCAAATGAGCTAAATTTGAACTGGACGAAGCTCGTGGAGCTGGAAACGAGCTGGGATCAGCTTGCCAGCAATACAATGCTCGACTCAGAATACTTGTCCAAAGAAGTTCGCGGGGCGTGCTCGCATCAAGTAACTAGATTAATTAATAAGCCTCTTATTAAACACAACTTATTTATTTAAACTAGACACCTTTATTTAAAGTTAATATTTAGTTTAAAAGTTGTATTCAGCAAAATAAAAATGCATGAATTTAATCAAGCTAAACACAAACTGAATGAACTGAATGTGAACTTAAACCAAGCTCAATGAGCTGAGATGAACTCATGTGAGCTGAACCACATAGGAAGGAAGTTTAATTGAGCTGAAAATGAGCTGGAATCAGCTTCATTTTGCACTTTGGCCCCTTGAGCTTAGGCCACTCTCGATGGCGTCGGATGAAGTCGAACCATGATGGGACCAGGATCGCATCAAAACACTTCATGATCTAAATGATGAAAATCAGTAGCATGTGTTCTATCAACATTCAAAGAAATCAAGAGCATTTCTAAGTTTTCAAATGGATCACACATGGAACGCAATATGGACTCTTTCACATGGAAATTATCAAAACTGTCAAACTCAAGAATCCTATCATCATTTATCAAAACGGTTAAATCGCAAACAGGCAAAGTAGAACGATTAATCATAACATGATCTAAATGTTTGGAAAAAACATAATCAGCAACGCAAAGCTTATCGCAGTCCGAAAAGAGCAAAAACGCATCAATAATTTCAGAAGACTTACCTTTATACTCAGAAAGACAAAGATCAGTCTTACCTTGATCGAACAATACAAACCTTCTCTCCACGGCCAAGTAGTGTAATCGAAGCTTCGCGTTCAATTCAACCATTCTCAAATGGAAAGTGAATTTCAAATGCAACCATACAAATTGTTTAAGGAACGAATAAAAATGAAAAATAAAGTTGACAAAATTCGTTACCTTATTCAGGAACCATGTTTCAAAATGATTGAAATTGTTCAAGCACAATTGGAACTGATTAATTTTCCAACAAGAAATACTAGATGATACAAAACATATTCCCGATTTAAAAAACATGCGTTTGATTATTAAGTTCAAGATGTGACAACGGTTTAGAAAAATCAAACATGTTAATCCAATAGAAATTGTGCAAACTCAAAATCAAATAATCAAAATTCTGAACATGTCTTAAAATCGATTTGCAAAAACTCAAAGATTTCGTATTAGACAATGAACAAATCTCGTAATAACCGCAATCAAATAAATTGGGATTAAAAGAAAAGTCATCGTTATACTTACTCGAGTCTTGCATTTGTCGGCTATGCGTCTCTCCACCATCATACTTTGCATCGCATTGATTATTACTAGACAAACTCATTTTACCATCACTTAAATTATCAGAATCAATCAAAGATGGGAAAATGATGAAATCGTCCACATATTTGCAATCATTAGAAAATTTTAGGGGAGACGAAATCGTTTCAAAACACTTACCTTGTAACACCCTGAAAATTTGAGTAATTTATTTTCTATGTGTGCTTTGAGTAATTATTCTAGAAAGTAAAATTTTCTGATTTATTTTCGTGGTTAGTATAGTCCTGAAGAAGGGTTTAAAATTTTTTTTAGAAGGAATAATATTAATTTTGAGAATTTATGGAAATAGACTAAGTGGCATTGACACATAAATTAATTTAAGTGTCAATGTGTAGCATAAGATGAGTAGTTGGACAAGTGGTGTTGGCGCATGAGCTAGTACATGGGGGTGAAGGTTCGAATCCCTAAATAGCATCTAGGTGAATTTTATTTTTGATTTTTCTGCCCATGTATAGCAAGTGTCGGCCAAGAGCATATATGGAAGGTGTTGACTTGTTATTTTTGGTTAGTATATCAAAGGAATAAGGAAAATTTGAACTTAAGGAAGGGTATCAAAAGAATAAGGAAAATGTGAGGATATGAGGCATGAATCAAGGAGTTGTTTAAGGAAACAATATCTTGGCCTAAAGACCAAGCATATGGACGGCATTATGGCTAGGGGGGGGAGCCGAATTTTGGTGATAGTTTGGCTAGGAATTTTAGTCTTTGGTTTTGGTCATTTTGTTTAGTTTGTGCAAGTTTTGAAAATTCTCTCAAACTCTCTTTTCCTTGGCCGAAATTGTGCACTTGGTAAGCCTAGTTTCTTTTGTCAAATTGGTCATTTTTGTTTTACACTTTGGTGTCAATTTTGTGCCTTTCTCTTTGTGCCGATTTTACCAATACCTAAAGAGACCATTCTTTTCTTTTCTTCTCCCCATTGCCGATTATACATTGCTCTCAAAACTTATCTTTTTCTTTCTTTTCTTTTCCATTCTATTTGGAAACCGAAACATCATCACCATCTCTCTCCTATTTGATTTCTTTCAATCGAAATTCTCTCCACCTACACTTTCATGGCCGAATGTTAAAGTGCCTATAACCGATTTTTATTTTCTCTTTTTCTTTGTTTCTTCATAGCCGAATTCTTCTTAGATCCATATTATTCTCAAATCCTATCTTTTCGACGTGGAAATAGGTAAGAATCCTTTTCGTTTCGATTAGTTAATAGTGGTTATGGCCGAATATTGATGATGGTTTGAAAGCTTTATTAGATCAAAATAAACGTTCCTTCTTTTAACGTTTATTTTGTTATACTTTAGTGCGATAACGGAAGTTTGGGATCAAGAAGTCGTGGGTGACAAAACGTTGGAATCAATTTTGTGGTAAGGAAATCATATCTTTAAAACCTTAGGATTATTTTGATATCATTGGATTAACCTTCCTTTGTCCTTGAAGACATTCAAAATAGGGAAGAAAAGGGCGGTGTTTAGCCTTCGGAAGAAGGGAGGTCTGTTATTCCCTAAGTACAAGCAAAGGATCTGTTTCAACAATCACGGGATTTCCCACCGGGTTGTGGACGTTCAACCGAGGAAAATCAATCTGTTTGAAGTCGTTCGTACTCTCGAACCATTATTTGTTCGTGGATTCGATTCGATTAGCTTAACCATCAATCGGAGAGAAATCGCAAGTAGAAGTCTTACAAAATCCGAGGGTAAATTTCTAGATCGCTATAGATAGATCGGTTTTATTATAGATTATAGTGTTTTAATTAACACAATACGTATAGGTGTTGAAGAGCGGAAAGTTTAGTTCTCTCCATAACCGGTGTGTAACTTCACACTCATTTTGGGTTGGACATCATGTTGTAAGTTACGTGATAAATTCGTAAAATAGTAAAAAACGGAAAAATACGTAGTAACTCATATTTTTGAGTAAATGCATGAAAGCAGTTAAACCGAGAAAATGAAATCCGATAATACTCTAGTTCGATAAAATGGGCCGATAATACTCTAGTTCGATAAAATGGGCGATAATACTCTAGTTCGATAAAATGGGCGATAATGCTCTAGTTCGATAAAATGGGCCGATAATACTCTAGTTCGATTAAATGGGCCGAAAAATACTGCTTCGATAAATTGGGCTAAAATGGGCCAAAGTCACTAAACTACTAAATGGGCTAGTTGTTAAATTGTTTATATGAGCCTAATGAAGGGTTAATTGATAAGCCCACCGATGATATGGATTAATGAAAATCTGTTATATGATTATATTTGTTATATACGCATGATTGCATGGGGTGGGTTATATGAAGAGAAGAATGGCCGATTGCCACAAATTTGGCTCATTGCCTCTAGTTCGGTGGCTCGCCACAAATTCGCTAAATGCCTCTAGTTCGGTGGCTCGCCACAAATTCGACTAAATGCCTCTAGTTCGGTGACAATGTCACAATCTAGTTGATGAGTGCACTACAAAATTATTTAAGGGCTTTAAGCCCATGATTGGAGTGTGTTTGGCGGGGTGGGTTGACTTGATCCCCACTGTGTGTGTTGGTTGGTACGGGGTGTTAGCGGATGGATACTAGGTTGGTTTGGGAAATTCATATTTCATGCATTCTTCTCTTTAAATTATGTTACTTTACGATGTATGGTTGAAATCTGTTAATGGGCTCAAGCCCAAAGCATGATATCTTGACGATTTGACCTAAAAATGGTGGTAAGTGAGTTGCACACTCGAGTTCTTTGTAACTCACCCAAATTTTATTAACCATTTGGTAATGGAAATTGACGTGGACTTGGGGGGAGATGACTTGGTGGAGGCCATACTACAAACTTGGGTTTTAATAAACTATGACTTTATTTAAGTTTTTATTTTAATTGCTATTATTGGGTTGATGTAATAAGGCCTCTTATTATGTTTTATGGTTTTATTGTGTGGATGATTTAAATTTTATTTCTAAACTCTTAATATGGTTTTATCTCTCAATACGTTAAGTTTTCTTAAGAACATTGGTTTTATAACAAAAAGTTTTGTAGCACTATTTTATC
Source organism: Gossypium sturtianum (assembly GCA_025698515.1). Taxonomy (NCBI): domain Eukaryota; kingdom Viridiplantae; phylum Streptophyta; class Magnoliopsida; order Malvales; family Malvaceae; genus Gossypium; species Gossypium sturtianum. Next base: position 95,240,180 of record CM046949.1, read on the forward strand.
TTAACCCTATGAAAATAAACGAATGTATGATTGGTGTGACAAACCAAATCTTGTCTAAACGCATAGACAGGGTTTGGGGTGTTACATTTAGTGGTATCAGAGCCCAGTTTCAAAACTCGGCTGTGGTTTGGGTTCAATAAAGAAATTTGTTTGAAAATAATTTCTAGAGTTTTGAGTAAAGGTAGTATGGCACCATGAGCATCCCGCGCCAAGTCAAGTAAGTATCTCAGATCTTTGTATGTTTATTATCATTGTGATATGATTATAAGAAACACTCTAGAACTTCTAGTTTTAGGTGTTAAAACCGTAGAGATTGAGACAATAGGATATTGATGCGAAAACACTCTATCTCTTTCATATCATAAGACATCGTTAATAAACAATTGAAATATTATTCGATTCATAAAACTCTTAATCGATTAAATCGAATTATTCGCCATGAGCACTAGAGGACGTGGTCGTGGGACGCGGTAGGCGTGGCCGTGGTAGAGGACGCAGGTGTTAGGGGCGCAAATCGATGTGCCAGGTTATATGTCGGAAATGGATGCACTGCGTCACTCGAGAGTGAGACGGATCGCGCGACCATATGGAAGAGGATAATCTTTGTGACACGAGCAATGCTGCGAGTACTTGAAAGGGTCGCTGGATCCAGAACTGGACCAACCGCTCGTGGGTCGATATCGGAGCGACTGAAATCCAGTGGAGCTGAGGTTTTCAGAGGTGTCTCTGGTGTAGCTCCCAATGTCGCTGAATATTGGCTTGAGGCAGTAGAGCGAATTATGGACGATCTTGAGTGCACTGTGGAACAAAAGTTAAGAGGAGCGGTATCTTTGTTGAGAGACGAAGCTTACCAATGGTGGCTTACTATCCGAGATGGCACTGATGCTGCTTTAATTAACTGGGAATTTTTCAAGGCTTCCTTTCAAGGGAAATATGTGGGAACAAGCTATGTGGATGCCCGAAGGAAGGAATTCTTGAACCTGGTGCAAGGAAATAAGACGGTGGCAGCATATGAGGCTGAGTTCTTACGTTTGAGTCGCTATGCTCGAACGATAGTGGCAACGGACCATGAGCGTTGTGTGCGCTTCGAGGACGGTTTGAAAGACGAGTTGCGGGTTCTGATAGCCCCACAACAAGTTAGAACTTTTGCCGCTCTTGTGGAGAAGGCCAAGATAGCCGAAGAGGCTAAGAACTCGGAACGTCAAAATCGGGAGCAAATTCGAGGCAAGAAAGATCTGAAGCATTCGGGTTCTTCGAGAAGATTCCTGAAGAGGCCCCGGAATGAGGAACCAGCTCAAGGAAGAGCACCGGTAGCTGTTAATCAGAGTCGGGATTGTGCTGAATGTGGGAAAAGACATTCCGGAGAATGTTGGAGGAAAACGGGTGCTTGCTATAAATGTGGATCGACGGAGCATCAATATAGGAGTTGCCCTCGACGTATAGATACAACTCAAGAAGTTCGTGGCATCGATGCGCCACCGGCAAGAGGAGTTCAAAGCAACCACCGAGAGGTGGGGACCAGTCGTGGTGGTAATGGGGCTAGACGTGGTCAAGGTGCAGCGGGGTCGAGGCAATGGTCCTAGAGGCAACGCGGATGCAAGACGGCCAGGATTGGTGTATGCGGTCGACGTCGTGAGGATGGCAATGCACACGATGTGATAAGCGCACGTTCTTCATTTTCGATGTACCCGTTATTGCCTTGATAGATATTGGTTCTACTCATTCGCATACATTGCTAGCACCATAATCGGAAACTTGAAATTAGACTCTGAAATTTCCGATAAAGAGATGAGGGTGATTAGTCCCTTAGGTCAGTCGGTGGTGGTTAATAAACTGTTTGGAGACGTGCCCTTAGTTATTCAAGGAGAAACATTCTTGGCAAATTTGATGGAATTGCCTTTTGGCGAATTCGATATCATTCTGGGCATGGATTGGTTGGTTAAGCACCGGGCGCAATTGGACTGTGCTGAAAAGCGGATGTTGATAAGAACTGCGGAGGATAAGGAGATAGTTATGATAGGCGAGCGGAGAAATTTCTTGACAAAAGTGATTTCTGCGTTAAAGGCGGAGAAGTTGGTACGAAAAGGATATGGAGCATTTTTAGCATTTATTAGTGCTTTAGATGCCAAAGAGCTGTCAGTGGAAGATGTGAGAACGGTGAAGGAATTTTCGGATGTTTTTCCTGAAGAACTTCCTGGTGTACCTCCAGATCGGGAAGTGGAATTTGGTATTGAGCTTTTGCCGAATCGCTCCAGTGTCCATTGCTCCTTATAGAATGGCACCAGAAGGAGTTGTCTGAGCTTAAAGCCCAAATTCAAGAACCGCTAGATCGGGGTTTTATTCGACCGAGTGTGTCTCCGTGGGGAGCACCGGTTTTGTTTGTTAAGAAGAAGGATGGGTCAATGCGTATGTGTATCGATTATAGGCAATTGAATAAGCTGACGATCAAGAATCGGTACCCTCTGCCGAGGATTGACGACCTGTTTGATCAATTGAAGGGAGCTTCTGTTTTCTCCAAGATTGATTTAAGGTCGGGTTACCACCAGCTTAAGGTGAAAGAAGCGGATATTCACAAGACAGCGTTCCGAACCCGTTACGGACACTATGAGTTTTTAGTGATGCCGTTTGGGTTGACCAATGCACCAGCTGCATTTATGGATATGATGAACCGGGTCTTTCAACCATTCTTAGATCAGTTTGTGGTGGTATTCATAGATGACATTCTGGTTTATTCGAGGAGCGAAGAAGAACATGACTCGCATTTGCGGATTGTATTGCAAGTGCTTCGAGATAATCAGTTGTATGCCAAATTCAGTAAATGTGAATTTTGGTTAAGAGAAGTGACTTTCTTGGGTCATGTGGTATCAGCGGAAGGAATAAGGGTGGATCCTCGGAAGATTGAGGCGGTATTGGATTGGAAACCACCGAAGTCGGTAGCTGAGATTCGGAGTTTCTTGGGTTTGGCTGGATATTATAGACGCTTTGTTGAGGGGTTCTCATTGATTGCTGCACCTCTAACTAAGCTTTTGCGGAAGGGAGTGTTGTTTATATGGACTGATAAGCAGCAAGAAAGTTTCGAGCGACTGAAGAAGGTTTTAACGGAAGCGCCGGTATTGATTCAACCTGAGGCTGGGAAGGAGTTTACAGTTTATTGTGATGCGTCACATACGGGTTTAGGCTGCGTATTGATGCAAAGTGGGAAAGTTGTAGCTTACGCTTCTCGTCAATTGAGACCGCACGAAGTGAACTACCCTACTCATGATTTGGAGTTACGCGGAAGTGGTGTTTGCCTTAAAGATTTGGAGGCATTACCTCTATGGTGAAAAGTCTATCATCTATACGGATCACAAGAGTCTTAAGTATCTTCTTACTCAGAAGGAGTTAAACTTGAGACAACGAAGATGGGTGGAGCTGTTAAAGGACTATGATTTCTCTATTGAGTATCATCCTGGAAAGGCTAATGTAGTGGCGGACGCATTAAGTCGTAAGGTGGTATCTGATTTGAGAGCTATGTTTGCCCATTTGAGTTTGTATGAGGATGGTAGTTTGATAGCGGAATTTCAAGTGAAGCCTATGTGGTTAGAACAAATTAAGGAAAAACAGATTTTAGATGAGAAGTTGAGACTTTTATTTCAGCAAGTGGAAAATGGTGAAATTGAGGATTTTGGAATAAATTCAGAAGGTGTATTGTGTTTTCGTGGAAGGGTCTGTATGCCTAAGGATTCAGATCTGAGGCAAATGATTTTGAGGGAGGCGCATAGTAGCCCTTATGCTATGCACCCCGGAGGAAATAAGATGTATCGGGATCTTCGTGAACAGTATTGGTGGCCTGGGTTGAAACGTGAGATTTCAGAATTTGTGGGAAAATGCTTAACTTGTCAGCAAGTGAAAGCGGAGCATCAATTGCCGTCAGGTCTTTTGCAACCAGTTAAGATTCCTCTTTGGAAATGGGAGCGGATAACAATGGATTTTGTTAGTGGGTTACCTTTAACACCTACTAAGAAAAATTCTGTTTGGGTAATTGTTGATCGTCTGACGAAGACTGCTCATTTTCTACCAGTGCGTACGGACTACTCGTTGCAGAAGTTGGCGAAGCTGTATGTATCCGAAATCGTGAGGTTGCATGGGGTACCTGTATCGATTATATCGGATAGGGATCCTAGGTTTACATCTCGATTTTGGAAAGCTTTGCATGAAGCCTTGGGTACAAAGCTTAATTTTAGTACGGCTTTTCATCCTCAGTCTGATGGTCAGTCGGAGAGAGTGATTCAGATTCTGGAAGACATGTTAAGGGGATGTGTAATCGACTTCAAAGGTAGTTGGGAGGATTTTCACTGTTAGCGGAATTTGCGCACAACAACAGCCTACCGATCTAGCATTCGAGATGGCACCCTACGAGGTATTGTATGGTCGTAGGTGTCGTTCTCCTATTTGCTTTGGATCGAGTTGGGTGATCGGCGATTGTTAGGACTCGAGATGATTTCAAACGGAAGAAAAAGTGAAAGTTATTCGCACACGGTTAAAGGAAGCTTCGGATAGACGTAAGTCGTATGCGGATCTCAAGCGTAAGGATATCGAGTATGCCGTAGGAGATCAAGTTTTCTTGAAGGTCTCACCTTGGAAAAAATATTGATTCGGGAAGAAGGGCAAGTTGAGTCCTAGATACATTGGACCATATCGTGTGGTGAAACGAGTTGGTCCAGTGGCCTATCGATTGAGTTACCTCCGGAATGGAGCCAAATTCATAATGTTTTCCACGTGTCCATGTTGAGGCGTTATAGATCGGATCCTTCGCACATAGTACCTGTAGAAGAAGTGGAGTTGAATTTGGATTTGTCTTTTGAGGAGGAACCAAGTGGAAATCTTAGACCGAGACGTGAAGGTGCTAAGAAAGAAGACTGTGCCGTTGGTCAAAGTGTTGTGGCGTAACCACGGAGTGGAGGAAGCTACGTGGGAGCCTCGAGGATGCAATTCGGCAACAATACCCTCACCTTTTTCAGCCTGTGTAAATTTTCGAGGACGAAATTTTCTTTTAGGGGTAGAGTTGTAACACCCTGAAAATTTGAGTAATTTATTTTCTATGTGTGCTTTGAGTAATTATTCTAGAAAGTAAAATTTTCTGATTTATTTTCGTGGTTAGTATAGTCTCAAGAAGGGTTTAAAATTTTTTTAGAAGGAATAATATTAATTTTGAGAATTTATGGAAATAGACTAGTGGCATTGACACATAAATTAATTTAAGTGTCAATGTGTAGCATAAGATGAGTAGTTGGACAAGTGGTGTTGGCGCATGAGCTAGTACATGGGGGTGAAGGTTGAATCCCTAAATAGCATCTAGGTGAATTTTATTTTTGATTTTTCTGCCCATGTATAGCAAGTGTCGGCCAAGAGCATATATGGAAGGTGTTGACTTGTTATTTTTGGTTAGTATATCAAAGGAATAAGGAAAATTTGAACTTAAGGAAGGGTATCAAAAGAATAAGGAAAATGTGAGGATATGAGGCATGAATCAAGGAGTTGTTTAAGGAAACAATATCTTGGCCTAAAGACCAAGCATATGGACGGCATTATGGCTAGGGGGGGGAGCCGAATTTTGGTGATAGTTTGGCTAGGAATTTTAGTCTTTGGTTTTGGTCATTTTGTTTAGTTTGTGCAAGTTTTGAAAATTCTCTCAAACTCTCTTTTCCTTGGCCGAAATTGTGCACTTGGTAAGCCTAGTTTCTTTTGTCAAATTGGTCATTTTTGTTTTACACTTTGGTGTCAATTTTGTGCCTTTCTCTTTGTGCCGATTTTACCAATACCTAAAGAGACCATTCTTTTCTTTTCTTCTCCCCATTGCCGATTATACATTGCTCTCAAAACTTATCTTTTTCTTTCTTTTCTTTTCCATTCTATTTGGAAACCAAACATCATCACCATCTCTCTCCTATTTGATTTCTTTCAATCGAAATTCTCTCCACCTACACTTTCATGGCCGAATGTTAAAGTGCCTATAACCGATTTTTATTTTCTTTTCTTTGTTTCTTCATAGCCGAATTCTTCTTAGATCCATATTATTCTCAAATCCTATCTTTTCGACGTGGAAATAGGTAAGAATCCTTTTCGTTTCGATTAGTTAATAGTGGTTATGGCCGAATATTGATGATGGTTTGAAAGCTTTATTAGATCAAAATAAACGTTCCTTCTTTTAACGCTTATTTTGTTATACTTTAGTGCGATAACGGAAGTTTGGGATCAAGAAGTCGTGGGTGACAAAACGTTGGAATCAATTTTGTGGTAAGGAAATCATATCTTTAAAACCTTAGGATTATTTTGATATCATTGGATTAACCTTCCTTTGTCCTTGAAGACATTCAAAATAGGGAAGAAAAGGGCGGTGTTTAGCCTTCGGAAGAAGGAGGTTCGTTATTCCCCTAAGTACAAGCAAAGGATCAAGTTTAAAGAATCCGGGATTTCCCACCGGGTTGTGGACGTTCAACCGAGGAAAATCAATCTGCTCAAGTCGTTTCGTACTCCCGAACCATTATTTGTTCGTGGATTCGATTCGATTAGCGAACCATCAATCGGAGAGAAATCGCAAGTAGAAGTCTTACGAAAATCCGAGGGTGAATTTCTAGATCGCTATAGATAGATCGGTTTTATTATAGATTATAGTGTTTTAATTAACACAATACGTATAGGTGTTGAAGAGCGGGAAAGTTTAGTTCTCTCCATAACCAGGTGTGTAACTTCACACTCATTTTCGGGTTGGACATCATGTTGTAAGTTCTGTGATAAATTCGTAAAATAGTAAAAACGGGAAAAATACGTAGTAACTCATATTTTTGAGTAAATGCATGAAAACGGTTAAAACCGAGAAAATGAAATCCGATAATACTCTAGTTCGATAAAATGGGCCGATAATACTCTAGTTCGATAAAATGGGCCTATAATACTCTAGTTCGATAAAATGGGCCGATAATACTCTAGTTCGATAAAATGGGCCGATAATACTCTAGTTCGATTAAATGGGCCGAAAAATACTCTGTTTCGATAAATTGGGCTAAAATGGGCCAAAGTCACTAAACTACTAAATGGGCTAGTTGTTAAATTGTTTATATGAGCCTAATGAAGGGTTAATTGATAAGCCCACCGATGATATGGATTAATGAAAATCTGTTATATGATTATATTTGTTATATACGCATGATTGCATGGGGTGGGTTATATGAAGAGAAGAATGGCCAGTTGCCACAAATTTGGCTCATTGCCTCTAGTTCGGTGGCTCACACAAATTCGCTAAATGCCTCTAGTTCGGTGGCTCGCCACAAATTTGGCTAAATGCCTCTAGTTCGGTGACAATGTCACAATCTAGTTCAGTGAGTGCACTACAAAATTATTTAAGGGCTTTAAGCCCATGATTGTGTGTTTTTATGGGTGGGTTGACTTGATCCCCACATGTGTGTTGGTTGGTACGGGGTGTTAGCGGATGGATACTAGGTTGGTTTGGGAAATTCATATTTCATGCATTCTTCTCTTTAAATTATGTTACTTTACAATGTATGGTTGAAATTGTTAATGGGCTCAAGCCCAAAGCATGATATCTTGACGATTTGACCTAAAAATGGTGGTAAGTGAGTTGCACACCGAGTTCTTTGTAACTCACCCAAATTTTATTAACCATTTCAGGTAATGGAAATTGACGTGGACTTGGGCGGAGATGACTTGGTGGAGGCCATACTACAAACTTGGGTTTTTAATAAACTATGACTTTATTTAAGTTTTTATTTTAATTGCTATTATTGGGTTGATGTAATAAGGCCTCTTATTATGTTTTATGGTTTTATTGTGTGGATGATTTAAATTTTATTTCTAAACTCTTAATATGGTTTTATCTCAATACGTTAAGTTTTCTTAAGAACATTGGTTTTATAACAAAAAGTTTTGTAGCACTATTTTATCTTAACCCTATGAAAATAAACGAATGTATGATTGGTGTGACAAACCAAATCTTGTCTAAACGCATAGACCGGGTTTGGGGTGTTACATACCTTCCTTACCTTCCGATTCGGGTGATTCAACTTCACTTTCAACTTTACCTTTATTGATCACACGAAAACGTCGCTCGTCAGGAAGGTATTGAAGTTGGCATTCAGCACTCGATTTCTCGTAAACCTAAAAAGTAGAGACAGAAGAAGAGAAAACTTCAAATGGCTTAGTTGAAAAATCACTCTCTTTTTCTCGCTCATCTCATTCTCTCGTTTCTTTTCCAACTCTTCTTTTCACTTTCAATTTTTTTTCAATCTCAATTTTCTTTTCAATCTTTTCTTCATTTTCTTTTTCAAGCTCTTTTTCTTCACTCTCAAATTCTTTTTCATCTTTTTTTTGTTCTCTCTCATTTTTATTTTCTTTTTCTTTTGTACATTCCTTTTTTTTCTTTTTCATTTTGATCATAATAAGAAGATGTTTCAAAAGAATCAAAAATACAAGGATTTGATTCTAAGATCGAAGCGATGTTCTCATAGATATCACGATTGACTCTTGGAAGATTCTTTAAGCGTGACATATTGGAATCATAAGACGAATAACTCGTGCTTGCGTATTCATCTTCGTAATAGGCTTCACACTCATTAGTCGCTTTGTTTCGCCTTGAATTCCTTGTCGAATAATTTGAACCACTTTGAGAACGATCTTTCGTAGAGGAATACTTGGACGCATATGAACCATGTTCACTTCCTCGTTGGTAGCTTTGAAAAGTTTCAAATTTGTGGTTGGATTCATATCGTCTTGAACTCTTTGAGGAATAAGAATCTCAGTCACAAACTCTTCTCGAATTTTCTTCGAAAGTGTATCTTCGAAACGACCTTGACTCCGTCATTTGACTTGAAGAAAGTTGTTCTTGTTGGTCTCGTTCCTTGATTCGATCTAACTGCTTATGTAACTTGTCAAACTTGGCATTCATGACTTTTAGCATCCCGTTCAACAAGAATTGATAATCAGATTCTATCAACGCTTCTTGATTCATGTTTATTTTCTGAAAAGAAAGATTGTTAAAAAGAATAAAACAAAAAATTAAATCCTCACCACAAAATTCTCACAAGTCACTCGCAAAGAAAAATCGCTCACACTCGTGTTTCACTTGAATATGGCTTTTTCTCTAATGTAGCACTCGTGCCTTTTACCGCTCTTTCTCGCTCTCGCAACTTCGTACTTCATTTCGAAAGACTTATTGCGGCTTGAGGGTCGGCTTCAAAATTGGTTAACAAAGGTTTGACGTTGGGTTTCGGGTAGACTAAAAGAAAGAAAAGGCAAATAGAGTAAGGGTGGGTGGCGTTGGGTGAAAAGAGAAAATACCAAATGATGGTAGAAGAATTTTTTTTTTTGAAGATCGGGGTAGGTAGATGAGACTAGAGTGGTAGCTTTGAGGTTAGAAACAGGGTAGAAGAAATGAAACACAACTTGCAATCTTTTCAAAAAGAAATTCCACAAACTTTTTTTTTTCACTCGTTTTTTTCTCTTTTTTTTAATTATTTTTTTTCAAATTTTTTTCACCAAATCCAAAAAGATGAGTACAAAAGAAATGAAATACAACTCTTTTTTTTTATTTTTTTATGAACCTATTACCGGCTTCTCGTTCGTCGTCGAAACTCCTCGTTTTATAGCTCTGATACCAAATGATACGATCCACCTCGGGGTGAGTCGAGTCGTATGTGAATTGCCCAATCGTCTATGAGGAGGAATCAAGTCTTCAAAAAATAATCAAAAAAATATGGATGAGTTTGCGGAAGCTTTAGGTGAATTTGTTTAGAAGGTGGGTTTAAGTTAGGAATGGAGGTGTTTAACTGAAAGAGTTGATTTGGATAATTAAAAGGATAGGTTCAGTTTAAGATGAAGGGAAAGAAGATGGGATTCGGTTTAAGGTTGAACAAACAATGATAGGCTGATGGTAACGGAATTGGATAGATGGATAAGTGATGGTTTAGATAAATGATAGGTGATAGTTGATGGGAATGGATGAAAGAACTTAAACAAAGAATCGATTCAACACTAATAAAGTGTCACCCCGGGTTCTATATTTGTTTAAGGTGGAAAAATGGTAATCGATGATGGACCAAGACCCGTTATCTATAAAGATAAGAACCTATGGTATAAATTGATGGAAGAGAACGATTGACGCCACAAGCAAGAAAACTTGATAAGTCGAAATCGAAACTCGTACGAAAGATAGAGAGGAGAATAATCTCACTCAATGAACAAAAGTTCATAAAATATATTCCAAAGTTCAAAAGTCTACTTTTTACAAACTAATAACAAGTATATATAGTGCTTACATATGGTTAGCTGAAGAGACAGATGAATTCAACTTTAATATGCATTTAAATGGCTAAAATAAAATCTAAAAACTCTTGAATTCCTCCAGCCAAATAACAGCAACTTTATGACTCCTAATGAGCTGATTAAATGAATTTGAATGCTTAAAAAGTGTCCCTTGAGTTCTTCCATGATCAACTGAAAAGTCATCAGCCAAATGAAAAGTCTCAACTTTTGGAATTCTAGCCATGTAACTCCCATCTTCAATGTGATTAATTCTTCAATTAAATTACTTGTCAATGTCCTTTGAGTTCTCCATGATCAATCAAAAAGTCACCAGCCAAATGATGGAGAAATGATTGCTTGTAGTAAATACCATGAAGCAAACGTTATAGAAGTTGAAGACAAAGAGGCTACCGAATTTAAAGAACCATAATGGATGTAAGATGAAAAGTCACCTGCAATTATCACATGTAACCGAAAAATTAATGCAATTATTAAACTTAAAAGAAATTAACAACTAGCTTAATTAAATAAACTAACACTTAAATATCATTTATTTCAGCAACTAGCTTAATTAAATAAAGCATCATTAAATGAACTTAACTCATGCATCAATAAATTAACCTAGTAACTAAATTAATTAAAGAAACAACTATTAAATTAAATACATTAAAAGAACTCAATTAATTAAACTAAGTTGAGTTGAATTAATGACCAGCAACCATTTATTGAACTAAGATGCTTAAATGCAAGTATTTAAAATGCAAACTAAATGCAAAGCTGAAAATTAAATAAAGAGTTTAATTTAGTTGGATCGGTTCAAAGAGCTGGAATCAGCTTCATTTTGCACTTTGGCCCCTCAAACTTAGGCCACTCTCGATGGCGTCGGATGAAGTCGAACCATGATGCGACCAGGATTGCATCAATCATTTTGGCACCGTTGTCTTCGCAACAAGTGATGGAAGACCAGCAACGCTTAAGGTAATCCATGGAGTCTTCAAAAGAAAATAGAAATGAAAAAGAAAAGAAAAGTGAGAGAGACAAAGTTGAAAAAGAAAGTGAAAAGAAACGACACAAGAAAAAGAAAGGAGTTTTACTTAACCATTGTCTATTTGTTTCTTCTTCTTCCTGTGAGTTAAGCTAAACCCCAAGAACTTCAATTACGATACCTTGTCAATGAAAGGAAGTTCGTACTAGAAGCACAAGGTAAAATCGACTCTCCTTCCTTTCTCCCCAAAGGTAAGCAAGGTGAGTCTTCTAAAATTCCTAAACAGCTCTATTGGGATCCATGTGGAGATTTTGTTCGTAATATGAATTTCAGGAAAGAAAACTACTTTGTTGGAAATCCTTGTCCATTTCAGATTAATGAACACTTTTTTGCTGTGAATGATGATATTAAAGTTTTCCTTTTTGGTAATTGTGAAGCTATTGTATCTGAAAATTCCATAGTTGAATAGCTTTTGCCAAAACTTTTCTATATCCCTTATCTTGATCGGAAAGTTTATTTTGTGAATTGTTATGGCAAACTGAATTGTTTGGATCCATTGAACCGTTTGAGTGAAACCTTGTTGGTTGTTCCGCAAGGCCGTGTTTTGTGTGCTAATATAAATCAAGCTGTTGATGATTTTTGCATATCTTTCAAAATGATTTGTGTGCCAAACTCATTGCTGAATATTGAGAATTTGAGTGAACAGATTTATGCGAGATCCCTCGCCACATTTGTTCTTAACAAGCCAACGGAGAATGTGAGCTTCAAGGCGAACGAGCGACTCGACTTGAGGACAAGTTGCTTTGAAGAGGGGGGATGATGTAAGCCAACCCGAGGCAACCAAAGAATTAAGTTCCGATGCTCTCGCGATGCCCGAAGGACCAATGACTCGAGCTCGGGTCAAAAGGCTACAAGAAGCTGTGGCAGGCCTTGTTAGCCAATTATGGGCCGAAACATCTTCCACGGGCGAAGCACCAGCTCGGGTCAAACTTATGAGCTTTCCATGCACTTTGTTGCAAGCTCAATTCAGCTCGGATTAGCTCATTCGAGCTCATTCCAGCTCATTGAGCTCTATTGTTTAATTCTGTCCATTTCATTAAATAATTAAATAAATTAAATAATTCTATAACACCCTAACCCGTATCCGTCGCCAGATTAGGGTTACAGGCATTACTGAACCAATACAAGTCAATACACTCTATCAGAACTATTACTTTGTAAAATGCATACCACTTCATACTATCATGAATAAAATGTACCTTCCATCTAATTTTAATTCATCAGCATGCATATCAGGAATAACCTCATTCACATCACTTAGTATCTAACTACAACCAATAAGGAAGTCACTACTCACATAGCCATTTATAATGCAATGGCCGAATAAGTATATGGTACTTAACCATTTAATGAATATATATCTAATATCCACAAAACATTCATGCATATATCACTATTGAACATATATTTCACTTTTGATCGTATATGCTTTCCAAATCAATATCACATATGTTATAGGATTTATTTGTCTATTTAATCAACGTTGGAATATACCATAATCATGAGATTCAAATCAAGTCATTATCTAATAGTGACTTATTGCATTCGGCAATAATCATTTTATATGCATAAACATGAAATCATGAATACATCTTAGCTAGGTATTACATTCAAAATTCTACCATTCGTTTCTCATGGTCGGACACACATAAGAACATTAACAAAAAAATTTTAAAGTATCCAACAAGATAAATGTAATGGCTAAATATTTACAATTAGTTTGTTTCACTAGGTCACCAACAAATCGATTTCCCTAATAGCTTAATATGAGATAATTTCGAATTAAACCTATAAGCATTCAATAAGCATTCATTTATACTACATGTATAACATGCCATACATAATCTCATGGGAACACACCTACTAAAAATGAGTCTTTATTGTAATTGAATATATACACCTAAGCAACATCTCAAGCATAGTCACTTAACTCAAACTAAAAAATAAAGCCATTTTCGCATGGCAATATTACATTCATATAACCATCGATTAAGTCAACTCAAAAATGGTTTAGCCTATACATGCCATATATTTAAAGTTTATACACAAAAGAGATACCAAAATATCGTTGATAGTGTGATGAACTTTCAAATTGATCCCCGAGCTCAAGCCTCGACTTCAAAGAATCTATAAAACAATGTAACAAACACACAAAGTAAGCTATTATAGCTTAGTAAGTTTTAAGCATTTAACTCACATATAAGCTTTATCATAATCAAATAAATTATTACATTCACAACCTCTTTGCCGAATAGTCAAACATGCAAAGATAGATCTCATAACGATATTATATGCATGTATATATATATATATACTCTTATACCACCTTCACATGAATAAGATAAATGGCATATGTCTCTTTTACTTACCAAATTTTTACCTACAATTAAGCCACCATCAATCGCAAGATGTCATAAATAATACATACCTTTAGTTGCTTACTTCCCTAATCTTAACTACCAATGCATAGCATAATAGTACACTTGAATATTACCCATACCAACATTAATAATACGAGTCTAATATATAATATCAAACCTGTATATTTGTTACAAGAATTTAGTAACGTATCGCACACATAGTGCCGTTACTTTAACATTTCCGCACACTTAGTACCAAGTTTCCGTAACGTATCGCACACATAGTGTCGTTACTTTGATAATTCACACACTTAGTGCCTTGTAACTGATTTCGCACACTTAGTGCTCGGTTATATGCTCGTACACTCAGTGCCTTTCATAACCTGTCGTTCATTTGATTCCATACATACATATACAAGATCCAATTCCACAGATTCACATATGTTTACATTCATCTAGATATAACTTTATTATTTTCTACCCAAGTCTATGTCACATTTGGCCAAGCCACTTTCATGCATCTAACCTTTCCCTTAAAAATATTCACATCCTAGCTTATTATCCCTCGTACCTAGTTACATCATTAACATGAATAATCCTTTTCATGCAATTAAATCCAATCTCTAAACAATATCACATTCGGCCAAATTATATTAAGCACATATACACATTCGGCAATGTAACAATTAACATACTTACCTCCACTTAATAAAAGTTTATATTATAAAATAAAATTCCATTTAACTCAATTGCTTAAAACTTACCTCGAAAATTATCGGATTAAGGTTGTTCGGCTATTCGTTCAACTTTGCCTTTCCCCGATCCAATCCCGTTTCCTTTTGTTCTTGATCTAAATAATTTCAAATTGAGCTCATTCAAATACATTTTTATTCAATTTAATCCAAAAACACATAATTATGCAAATTACCATTTTACCCCTGACATTTGCAACTTTTACAAATTAGTCCCTAATACACAACTCATAAATTACTCAAAATTTGACTATTCCCCTTTTATGTCGAATCTTCATAAGGACTATATAAGTCCATATATCTCAATATTTTCTTAATTTAACCCTTCCATGATAGTATTTTCACAAATAAATCCTTAATTAATTACATTCACCAAAAACTCAAGAATAACATATGTTCATCTAACACAAATCTTTCATTTAATGCTAAAAATTATCACAAAGCTCAACCTATCTTCAATGGCATTTTTCACATACATGATCAATGTACAAAATTGATACATGGGCTTGATAGTAGAGTACACAACAATCACAAATTTATGAAATTTATCAAAATTCAAAGCTAACACATACCTTAATTGAACCCTAGAAGTGCCGAACCCTATGGAGCTCTTTCTCTCTTATTTTCTTCTTAGTTTTGGTCAAATGAAGGAAAAAGATGAACGTGCAATCCCCTTTTTCCTTTTTGTTTTATTATAATATTATTATTACATAATATGTGTAGTTTTATTTTTAATTAATATATTAAACTATTAATAAAACACTTAGTTGATGCATGATGCCGTCCCACTACATGCAAAAAGGGTAATTTGCAAAATAAATACTCATTCTAAAGAAAACCATTCAATTTAGTCACTTAATTGAATAAATGACTACCTTTTCCCCCTTTCTCAATTTAGTCCTTTAACTTAAAATAAAACCTGAAAAAG
This sequence comes from Gossypium sturtianum, assembly GCA_025698515.1. NCBI lineage: Eukaryota > Viridiplantae > Streptophyta > Magnoliopsida > Malvales > Malvaceae > Gossypium > Gossypium sturtianum. The sequence goes on from CM046949.1 coordinate 95,255,561, forward strand.
CAAATTAATTCACAATATTTTAACACATGCTTCAACACATAACATAAATATCAAATAAAATATAATTTTTTCTAACTCAGATTCGTGGTTCCGAAACCACCGTTCCGATTAGGGCCAAAGTCGGGTTGTTACAAATTCATCATTTATCATTTAATTTTTATACAGCTTTTAAATATGTTCTAAGCATGTTATTATGACCGAATTTATGTTGTCTTAGGATTAAATAAATTTGTCCAATTTTATTACATGTTTTTAAGTTGTCTTAGTTCTAGCCGAAAATTAAATGTGTCTTAGTAGCTTGTGTTTTAATTTGTTTAAGTGTCCATTAATGTGTCCTAGCTATGTTCTTAATTTTATTCAGCAGAATTATCTTGATTTAATGTGTTTTCCTTGTGCATGAAGGTGCAGCCAAATTTACAAGGGTCATTTTGTAACATCCTAGATTAGGGGTTATGCGTTTGTGCATAATTCATGAGTTAGTAGGTTTTGGCAGTATTTGGAAGTGTATTAAGGGTTTTGGGAACCCTAGGGTGTAGGTGAAAGTTTAGGGAAAATATTGGATTTTAAGTATAAAAGGGGGAGCTGGGTGAAGGAGCCCTTAAGAAAAGTTTTGGGGAGTTTAGGACACCAGTAGCCGTGTGGTAAAGTGGCAAGGGACGCCACCTGGGTGCTGGGGAGTTTGCGTCAAGTGGAGTGCCAAGGGGAGGAGGTTGAGCCTGCAGGAATCGCACTTGGGAGTTTTTATTTTTGTCGTTAAAGGGAGCAAGGCCAGGAGGCCTTAAGGGAAAAATCTTAGGCGTGTTTGGCATAAAACATGCCTTGGTAAAGTGGCTGCAAAGCGCCACTTAAGGGCCTGGAAATGACGTCAGGTCTTTGGTCTTGGGTTCGAGCAACGAGGAAGCAATGGACTTTTATTTTTGGCGTTAAAAAAGGAGTTGGGCTAAGGAGGCCTTAAGAATAATTTTAAGGACTTTTGGACATGAAAGTGAGCCTGGTAAAGTGGCTTGGACGCTATGCAAAGGGAGCTTCAAGAGGGCTCTGTGTTCGAGCCTTGTTGACAAAGTAGAGGCGTATTTTTATTTTGTTTAAGCGTTAAGACAAGGGGGAACTAGGGAAGGAGGTCTTAAAATGAATTGGGGCGAGTTTATGTCACAAAAAATGCCTTGGCAAGTGGCACTGGGCGTTGTTCTGTAAGCTTGCTCCAACAGGTCACGGGTTCAAGGCTTGTGAGCAGCAAGGAGGGGTGGTTTTATTTTGTTTTTACGTCAAGGTAGGGGAGGGGAAGGTTATACGGCAATTGGACTTCTATTTGGATGAAGATTAAGCTTATTTTATCCTATTAATATTCGGTCAAGAGTAGGATAATTGTAGTTTTATTTATTTATTTTATTATAGGATAATTATGGTTTTATTTACATTAAATGAGATTTTATTTTATTTATTTTAGTTTAATAGATAGATAAGAGATAAGGTGTTGGATTAATTATTTTATTTGTTAAGAGATAAAATAGGAGTTTAAGTTGGGATTTGATAAGTGGGAAAGTGGTGGCCGATTGTTGGACTCTAGGAGCTTGAATTTTCGGTATAAATATGGTGCTAGTGTGTGCTAAATTTCCCTTTCAAAACCTTTCTTTTTCATATTGGTTATTCTTAGAAATTTAGTACCTCTTTTCCCATTGGTGCCGTTCTTCCTCTTGTGCAAAAGCCATTTATATTTCTTTCTTTCTTGAATTTTCTAAGTGCCAAATTCTTCTACTTTTCCCTTATTCATCTTTTTTATTTCTTCCAACCCCAAATTCCCTTGTAGCCGAATATTTCTTGTGATTTAAAGCCTTAGCTGAATCTTATAGCTTTCTCCTTCGCCTTTCTTCTCTTGAGATCATAAAGTGCCGAACCACCATTGTTGTTCTCGTGGTCGAATCTTTAAAGGAGGGTTTGTCGACTACTTACTTTAGGCTCTTCAAAGCAAACGTGTAATAGTGGGACTTCGACTATTCAAGGAGTAAGTGGTGATTCGGGATTTTCGGTAAGTTAGGTAAGTGTTATGTGATATTCGGCTATAAGCCATATTTTGATATTAAGGGTTGATCGATTGAGTACTTTGGTTCTTAGGAGCAAATCGACGGGAGTAAGAAGAGTTTTGGGATTCTAGATTGTGTTAGATTCGAGTAGTTCAGATTTCGCTAAATAGACAGGTGTGTGATTAACCCACTTGTTTTTGGGTTTATGGTATATTGTATGTGTTGTGTAAATGCTAATACGTGCATGGCGATTATTGTGAATGGTTACCCTTAAGGGGTATATCGGAAATCAGTCGGTGTTAATTATTAAGAATGTGAATATGCCAATGAGAATATGTTTGTATGCCGAATAGCATGTGCATGCATTATTTTACTATGTTATGACATTGTCATATGTTGCATGTGCATGGGATAGGATATGAATGTGACTATCGAAGGAAAGGGTGTACTTTATGTACGTGGTCTAATGTTAGCCTTGTGTTACATTAGCGCTTGATGTTAGCTATGTGCTTCATCAAGGGAGGTGTTGGCTAGGTGCCACATCTCGGCGGATGATAGCCGTGGTGCATCACCGTGGATTGAGGATGACCTCGAGTCACCTCGTGGATATTGACATGTGGGGTCACTCAGTGATCGGTGGCTTAGCCACGGCCTTGAGCAGCAGGTCTGTCAAGGTAAGATATGTGAGATCACTTAGTTGATTGGCGGATTAGCCACGGCCTTGAGAGCAGTGTGTCCACAAGGTAAGATATGTGAGATCACTTAGTTGATCGGTGGATTAGCCACGGCCTTGGGCAGCAGGTCCGCCAAGGTAGGTGTAACGGATGGACCCTAGGTTGGGTTGGGTGCACTTTCCATAAACTCATTATCCGTCATATGGGTTGATGATGAAATGGGCCAAGCCCAAAGATGTGGAAATTATGTGGTTAACTACCCTATTAGATGAATGTGATATGAATATGGGCCAAGCCTGTAATGTGATAACATGTGAATTTGATAATTGATATCCGATTTATGAGTTAATATGTGGTTAACATGTGGGTGGAATTCAAAGTGGATTAATTACACACTCGAGTCCGTATGACTCACCCAATTTTTATTAAACATCGCAGATGATTCGTGGTGATTGGATTGGGTTGGAGTGGATACGAGGTGGCCCATACTGTAAGACATCTTCTTTATTTTATCCGATTTATTACTAAGAACTTTTGTTTAATTATTTGTTGTAATAAGTCCCAAAGAAAGTATTTAAGTATTTCTATTTGAGTATTTTTATTATGTTAAAGCAAAGTGACGATTGAATTATTATTTTGAAACCGGTTTATTTTCGGCAAAACTATATCCTAAAATGTATCATAAAGTTTTAACCAGGACATTTTTATAAACACCACACTTTACTTAAGATTTTAAATGGTCACCGTTTTACAAACTCAACATGTTGTCATGATTTTATCTTTAGGTCGAATCTTCTCAAACGTTTTTTCGTAGTGGCATACCAGATCCGGTCAGGGCTTGTGGGCCGGGTTTGGGGTGTTACAAATTGGTATCAGAGCCCGGTTCAAAACTCAGCTTTGAGGGTTTTGGGTCCAAAAATAATTTTTTTCAAAGATGGGCTTTTCAAAAGTATGGGCTTTCATAAACTTTTCAGGTTATTTTGGCATGGCACCTGTATCTCCGGCCCGAAGTCCACCAGGTAAGTACTTCTGGCTATTGAAGTGGTTTGAATATGTGAATGTTATAAGTATGAAGGGAACGTAGATTAGTGAACTAGGATCTGTTGAACCCTAGGACTGGGCTACTCAAACACAAGTGCATAAGACTTAAGGACCATTAAACAAACCTGTGAACTAAGTCGCCGAGTTAAGGTGTGGCAACCATAGTACGCATGTCTAGGATTGGTATTCAGTAAGAGCTTGGTACTTAAGCAGTCCTAGCGACTCACCTCCTCTCTACTCGAATCCTACCTGGTGCGTAGCTACAGTTCACCCTAACCAAGATGACTTATTCACGGGCTAAACCCGATAATTAAAACCCGAAAGGGACTAGCCATGCAGCTTTTATAAAAACCCTAGTTTTAAAATCCCTAAATTACCCTTTTAATTGTAGTAAAAGATTATTGTGAAAATTTTTCCAAAATATCTCCGATTTACAAAATTACAAAAATGCCCTCTGTATTGTAAATTACTAAAATACCCTTAGTTCTCGAAGATTTTCAAAAATACCTCGACGTTTGCTACAATATTTCTACTTTACAAAAATACCAAAAACTTTTGTTTTACAAATAACAAGATACCTCGATTTGGAAAATTTACTGAATCGCTTCGACTTCCAAAATTACCGAAATAACCTCGATTTCTAAAATTTTTGCAACACCTCTGATTTGGAAAACAAAATAACCCAGAGATTTTGTAAATTTTGAAATACCTCTAATTTGAAAAATATTTTCGAATTGACCCCGATTTATTACCAAAATACTCCTGTAGGGAAAATGACGAAATTACCCCTGGGTAGGGAAATGGATGGAATGACCATAAAAGTGTAGTGAATGATGTTGTGAATGAATGTGACTTCATGGAGAAATGAATGTGTCTCTGCTTATGAATGTGAATGTGACTCCCTGGGTTAGAGTAGTGAACTTGAACTAGAAACTTTGGTTGATCGAAAGAACTACTTCTGAACATCTCTTTTCATAAAATTGTTCGCGAATAATCAGTGGAACTGTAATATCCCGGGTTAGGGGCTATTTTGTTGTTGCATGATATTGCATGTGTTGGTGTGTTGTGTTGCTGTTTGTGTAGTGTCTGGGGCTTAATTGTAGGCTAGGAGTGTGCACGAGTAGGTAGGAAAATTTTAGTTTTTAGGCTTTATAGGAGGGGAGCCGATGGAGCCGAGGGATATGTATTTTAGTTGGAGTTTTATTGCACAAAAGAGAAGTCGGCAAGGTGGCAAGGCATGCGCTACTTGGGAGCTAGGTGTGGCGTCAATCGCATGAGGTGGAGATCTTGAGTTCAAGTCGCAGAGTTCCCCATTTTGGCTTCATTTTGGACGGCATGGAGGAAGAGGTAGAAGACAAGTAGAATTCTTCCTTGACTTGGTCTCCACATTCAAATGGAAGGTGGAGAGCAAATAGTGGAGGGAGACTTGGTAAACTCATTTGAAATGGGTGGCTTGGAGTGATTGGGGATGTGGCCGAATATTGAGGAGTGTTGGGGGTGTTGGCGAAACTTGGATGCTTGTGGGAGAGGTTGGCCGGTTTTGGTAAGGGGTAGGAGAGTGTGCCAATGCATTTTGGCATTTTGTTTCTTTTTGGTTGTTTTGGTCACACTTGGTAAAAGAGAAAGTCTCTTTTTGGTCTTGGGTTAGCCGATTGTCAAGAGAGCTTCATCACATTTTCTTTTCTCAAACCGAAAGCTTCAAACAAAAATTTACTTTGCCTCTTCTTAATTTTGTGCTTGTGGCCGAATATTCTCCTCCATTCTTCTTCTTTTTATCTTTTGGGGTAAAACCGAAAGTGGTATTCTCTCTTTCCACATTTTCCTTCTTTTGTTGAATAATTGGTAGCCGAAATTGCTTTGCTTTCTTTTACTTTGTAAGTCGAATACTCTCTTCTCTCCCTCTCATAATTTCTTTATTTTCATAAGAGCCGAAACTTACCATTTTCTTCCCAACCGATTTCTCCATTCATCTTTTTCATCTCTTGTCGAAACCCTACTCACATTTCGCAATCTTTTCTTTCTCTCATTGCTATCCAAGTTGAATTCTTTTTCTTGTGAAGAGTAGGCCGAATCTCTTCCCTCTCCCTTGTAGCTCTCTCTTGGCCGAATATCAGTGAAGGGTGGATCTTGGTTGGTTGTTCAACCCTTGAACAAGGTAAGTGGGGTGGCCGAATGGCCATTTGTCCCTCTCTTGTCTTTTCTTTGGTTATGGTTTGCTTAAGGGCCGAATATGGTTATTTTGGAAGGGTAATTATTAATCTCTTCGTTATAGGGTCATTGGAGTGTGGAAGCAAGCAAGAGGAGCCGTTTTTCTATTAACTGATTGTTAAGTGGTGGTAAGAGGATTATTTGTTAGACTATTCTTTTGGATTTCAATAAGATAAGGCTTCAAGTGTTTTAACTGTTCTCTTTTTAGGGGTGGCCGATTGTTAAAGGAGAACCACTGCTTGGTTCAGGTTTGGTAGGAAACCAAATCATCTTCAAGGTAAGGGATCGATATTAACCCCTTTGGGTTTGATAGTAACCTCTTTGGTTAATTGATGTTGGCCGAATGGTATAGATGCCTAACTCCTATTTGACCGATTGTAGGAGCAAGTAATCAAGGAGCCTAGACCGTTTCTTTTGGTATTGGAGATTGTGCTTTACTGTGTGTGTAAACTAACACACTTCGCTTAGTAATACGATTGATAACCTGTGTTGTAATTAGTGAAACAGTGATGATTGATATGATACTCTAATGGGTATGATCTTGGACTCGGGTAAGTCAGTATTATTAAGAGCTTACTGATGATCTATATAGTATCATGATTATGGATGTATGTGATATGGGATATGATGTTAAACATATTAGCATGATATGCATGACTTGTATGATATACATGATAACATGAGTATGGCATGATGATGGGAGATATGAGTGGAGGGAGAATGATGATATCCGTGTCTTTGGGACACTGTGTCTTTGGGACACCAGAGGTTTGGCACCTCCAGTGGTTTGGTACCACAGTTGATTCTGTGACTTCGGTCACCAGTGATTTGGTATCACATTTGTGTCTTTGGGACACCAGAGGTTTGGCACCTCATTGCGACTTGTCCCTGTGGTTAACACCACCGTGGGTTGGCCCCACTTTGAGATATGGGATCGTCTGCTAGTGATTTGGTATCACACGATGGGTTGGCCCCATCATCGGATTTGTGACTGCGGTCACCAGTGATTTGGTATCACACTGTGTCTTTGGGACACCAGAGGTTTGGCACCTCATTGCGACTCGTCCCTGTGGTTAACACCACCGTGGGTTGGCCCCACTTTGAGATATGGGATCGTCTGCTAGTGATTTGGTATCACACGATGGGTTGGCCCCATCATTGGATTATTCGTGACTTTGGGTCACCAGTGGTTTGGCACCACCAGTGGTTTGGTACCACACGGGGTAGAAAAGGCGATATGGATGGTTAGGATCGGGTTGCATTAATCATGTTGCTATGTGTGATGTGTGTTAGCATGTTGTTTTATCGGGAGCGGGATTTATGCACTGAGTCATTCGACTCACCCTCTCCCTTGACATTTCAGGTGACACTTAGACGCGGACATGGAGCCGGGATGGACTCGGGGTGCTCATGCCACGCTTGATAGAGTTTTACTCAGACTTTATAATTTGGGTACTTTAGCTTGCTTTTTATTATTTGGGTTTTGTTTTGGATTGTAAAAGGCCTTTAAATTATGCTTTATGATGTTTATGCTTTAAATAGACTTTAACATGCCTTAACAAAATAAGTGGGTTGAAAATTTTACTAAAACTTGGAAAGACAATGATTTAAAAACTATAACGCAAAGTGTTTTAAACTATACCATCGGGTATCTCACCATGACTTGCATTAGAAACTCAAACGATTTCCAAATCAAAACTCGATTTTCTACCAAGTTAAAATGTCTTAAGTAACACTAAGAAACTATTTGAATAATGAAATGGAATAAACTCGTTTTAACTACATCTTTTGGTTAAACGTTCAATATTTTTTTTTTTGGGTTTTCTGAATACACCACCTGATTTCAAACAAGCCTACTCAAATTTTCTTCAAATACACTAGATAGTGAAGTGTTTACATCCTGCTTATAAACGAAAAACCTAAACCTCTCAAGTACGTTTTCCCGTAACATACCAGATTCGGTCGTGGTGTATTGACCGGGTTTGGGGTGTTACAGGAACAAAATTTCTGATGCATAAAACTTTTTAATCAGATTAAATTGTGACATTAGAAATGAGTTCTAGGGGACGTGAACTTAGAGATTGTGCCTAGAAAGTATGATGGTTCTATTAAGATCAGAGTGCGCAGCATAAGCGTAGTGCTGTGAGTTAAGATGTACGATTATTCGTTAGTAAGTAATTTCGAGGACGAAATTATTTTTAAGGAGGGTAGAACTGTAACATCCTAGATTAGGGGTTATGCGTTTGTGCATAATTCATGAGTTAGTAGGTTTTGGCAGTATTTGGAAGTGTATTAAGGGTTTTGAGAACCCTAGGGTGTAGGTGAAAGTTTAGGGAAAATATTGGATTTTAAGTATAAAAGGGGGAGCTGGGTAAAGGAGCCCTTAAGAAAAGTTTTGGGGAGTTTAGGACACCAGTAGCCGTGTGGTAAAGTGGCAAGGGACGCCACCTGGGTGCTGGGGAGTTTGCGTCAAGTGGAGTGCTAAGGGGAGGAGGTTCGAGCTGCAGGAATCGCACTTGGGAGTTTTTATTTTTGTCGTTAAAAGGGAGCAAGGCCAGGGAGGCCTTAAGGGAAAAATCTTAGGCGTGTTTGGCATAAAACATGCCTTGGTAAAGTGGTCGCAAGGCGCCACTTAAGGGCTCGGAAATGACGCTGTGGCCTTTGGTCTTGGGTTCGAGCAACGTAGGGAAGCAATGGACTTTTATTTTTGGCATTAAAAGGGAGTTGGGCCAAGGAGGCCTTAAGAATAATTGTAAGGACTCTTGGACATGAAAGTGAGCTCTGGTAAAGTGGCTTGACGCGCTTCAGGCAAAGGGAGCTTCAAGAGGGCTGTGTTCGAGCCTTGTTGACAGCAGAGGCGTGTTTTTATTTTGTTTCTCAGCGTTAAGACAAGGGGAGCTAGGAAGGAGGTCTTAAAATGAATTGGGGCGAGTTTATGTCACAAAAAAATGCCTTGGCAAAGTGGCCTGGGGCGTTGCCTATAAGCTTGCTCCAACAGGTCGCGGGTTCAAGGCTTGTGAGCAGCAAGGAGGGGTGGTTTTATTTTGTTTTTGCGTCAAGGTAGGGGAGGGGAAGGTTATACGGCAATTGGACTTCTATTTGGATGAAGATTAAGCTTATTTTATCCTATTAATATTCGGTCAAGAGTAGGATAATTGTAGTTTTATTTATTTATTTTATTATAGGATAATTATGGTTTTATTTACATTAAATGAGATTTTATTTTATTTATTTTAGTTTAATAGATAGATAAGAGATAAGGTGTTGGATTAATTATTTTATTTGTTAAGAGATAAAATAGGAGTTAAGTTGGGACTTGATAAGTGGGAAAGTGGTGGCCGATTGTTGGACTCTAGGAGCTTGAATTTTCGGTATAAATATGGTGCTAGTGTGTGCTAAATTTCCCCTTTCAAAACCTTTCTTTTTCATATTGGTTATTGCCGAAATTTAGTACCTCTTTTCCCATTGGTGCCGTTCTTCCTCTTGTGCAAAAGCCATTTATATTTCTTTCTTTCTTGAATTTTCTAAGTGCCGAAATTCTTCTACTTTTCCCTTATTCATCTTTTTATTTCTTCCAACCCCAAATTCCCTTGTAGCCGAATATTTCTTGTGATTTAAAGCCTTAGCTGAATCTTATAGCTTTCTCCTTCTCCTTTCTTCTCTTGAGATCATAAAGTGCCGAACCACCATTGTTGTTCTCAGCCGAATCTTTAAAGGAGGTAATGCATCGACTACTTACTTTAGGCTCTTCAAAGCAAACGTGTAATAGTGGGACTTCGACTATTCAAGGAGTAAGTGGTGATTCGGGATTTTCGGTAAGTTAGGTAAGTGTTATGTGATATTCGGCTATAAGCCATATTTTGGATATTAAGGGTTGATCGATTGAGTACTTTGGTTCTTAGGAGCAAATCGACGGGAGTAAGAAGAGTTTCGGGATTCTAGATTGTGTTAGATTCGAGTAGTTCAGGATTTCGCTAAATAGACAGGTGTGTGATTAACCCACTGTTTTTTGGGTTTATGGTATATTGTATGTGTTGTGTAAATGCTAATACGTGCAGTGGCGATTGTGAATGGTTACCCTTAAGGGGTATATCGGAAATCAGGTCAGTGTTAATTATTAAGAATGTGAATATGCCAATGAGAATATGTTTGTATGCCGAATAGCATGTGCATGCATTATTTTACTATGTTATGACATTGTCATATGTTGCATGTGCATGGGATGGGATATGAATGTGACTATCGAAGGAAAGGGTGTACTTTATGTACGTGGTCTAATGTTAGCCTTGTGCTACATTAGCGCTTGATGTTAGCTATGTGCTTCATCAAGGGAGGTGTTGGCTAGGTGCCACATCTCGACGGATGATAGCTGTGTGCATCACCGTGGATTGAGGATGACCTCGAGTCACCTCGTGGATATTGACATGTGGGGTCACTCAGGTGATCGGTGGCTTAGCCACGGCCATGAGCAGCAGGTCTGTCAAGGTAAGATATGTGAGATCACTTAGTTGATCGGCGGATTAGCCACGGCCTTAGCAGCAGGTCTGTCAAGGTAAGATATGTGAGATCACTTAGTTGATCGGTGGATTAGCCACGGCCTTGGGCAGCAGGTCTGCCAAGGTAGGTGTAACGGATGGACCCTAGGTTGGGTTGGGTGCACTTTCCATAAACTCATTATCTGTCATATGGGTTGATGATGAAATGGGCCAAGCCCAGTATGTGGAAATTATGTGGTTAACTACCCTATTAGATGAATGTGATATGAATATGGGCCAAGCCCAGAATGTGATAACATGTGAATTTGATAATTGATATCTGATTTATGAGTTAATATGTGGTTAACATGTGGGTGGAATTCAGTGGATTAATTACACACTGAGTCTGTATGACTCACCCAATTTTTATTAAACATCGCAGATGATTCGTGGTGATTGGACCGGGTTGGAGTGGATACGAGGTGGCCCATGCAGAAGACATCTTCTTTATTTTATTCAGTTTATTACTAAGAACTTTTGTTTAATTATTTGTTGTAATAAGGCCCAGTTAAAGTATTTAAGTATTTCTATTTGAGTATTTTTATTATGTTAAAGCAAAGTGACGATTGAATTATTATTTTGAAACCGGTTTATTTTCGGCAAAACTATATCCTAAAATGTATCATAAAGTTTTAACCAGGACATTTTTATAAACACCACACTTTACTTAAGATTTTAAATGGTCACCGTTTTACATACTCAACAAGTTGTCATGATTTTGTCTTTAGGTCGAATCTTCTCAAACGTTTTTCCGCAGTGGCATACCAGATCCGGTCAGGGCTTGTGGGCCGGGTTTGGGGTGTTACACATTTAAGGGGGTTCATGCATCTAAGGTGCATTGTATGTGGATGATACATGGAGTGGCTGGTGCATTGCATGTTCAACTGGACCAACACATTAAGGCTGGTCATTTTTGGATTCCCCAAGGCACCTATTCGGCTAAGAAGCTTCTAGCCATTAAGCTCCCAAATTCCTTTCACATTGCTGTTCACATTGGTGTCTATTCGGTTCAGCCATGTTCACACACTAAGGACTTTTCATGGCCGGCTATTCACACTTAAATGGGCTGCTCAACTACTCCTTAAATGCTGGTCACTCTTCAGCCAAAAGGGAGTAATTTAAGAGTTCAATTAAGGTATGGGACGAATCTAGCTGCTTCCATGAACTTGCAAGATGCTTCAAATACATTCCACCTCCTAGAATGCCGTCCATTAAGCTTCCCATCAGCTGAATTCAGCTCCATCAATTTAATACTCTAATTCTGGAATATTCTAGCTAATTCTAGCTGAAAACACTTAGTCATTAAGCTTATGAATTAGACTATTCGGCTGACTTAGCTAAGTAGTATAAATAGCTAGTTACTTTCAGTTGTAAAAAAACTTTTGTCAATTTGATTTTATAAACTTTGTTCAAATAGTGAGATTACTCCTCTCTAAATTCGTACGAGTTTTCGATTTGACTTATCAAGTGAACTTGTGGCGTCAATCAAATTCTTCCTAAACTTATCACTGAATCGGTGTGGCATTCAACCCTTCGACATTATCGCAATCCACCTTAAACTGAATAGAAACCGGGGTGACACTACATATAGTGTTGAATCGTTTCTCGAGTTTAAGTTCTATAATCCATCACCATCAATCTGTCTTTACTTATCCTTTCTAAAACTGAGCCATCGAATATCTTACGTTTTCATCTATCTTCTTTCCAACCTTAAACTGAACCTTTTCTAAATCCCATCTTCATCATTTCTTTCCTAAACCGAACCTACCCATTTACCAACTATCTCGTTTCCCTTAATTATCCAACCTCCATTCCTAACTTAAACATAATTAAAAAGAAAACCTATCAAAGCTTCTGCATACTTAACCACATTCTCTACTATTTTTTTGAATGCACAACTTCTCCTCGTAGATGATCGGGCAAAACCGTGAACGACTCGACTATCCCGAGCCGTCTCACATTAGGAGGCCAATGGCCATGTCTAGATTTAGCCATGAGCTTAATGAGCTCATCTAATTGGCATTCCTTGGCTGAAAGGATATGAACGTTAAAGGGCAGCTTCTAGATTAAGCAAATGAACTTGGAAAGCTTGAATAGTGCATGTACCCTTGTAAATTCATCCTCCCCTTGTGCATGCACATTATTCATTCAATGTGCTGAAATAAAGTGTTATTTCCCCCCTTGGACGTTCATGACTTCACTCATGCATGTATAGAAGCTAATTGGTTAATTTAAGGTGTGAATGGAGGAAATCAGCAAGTGTGAACAGCTTCAAAGCCTTGGGAAGTTTAATTTGCTGGTGATGTTTGGCTGAATGGACACTTTGGAAAGCCAACGATCAGCACCAATTTCATTGAACATAGCCATGCATGCATCGTCCCATGCATTGAACCCAAGCCATGCATGTTCCTTGATTAAATGCATTCCACATTTGGCTCACCTACAAAAACACATGAACCAAAATTAAATCACATAAAATCCAGCTGAATCAAACATTAATGTAATTTAGACACACTAATTAACACATAAATTAAACTAGACAAATTTAATAAAGTCTTAAACAAGACATATTAAATTCGGCTATGACTAAAAGACACATTAAAAATATGTAATAAGCTAAGACAAATTTATGAGTTGTAGTAAACTAATTAAATTAAATTAAACACTTAATTTATTCTAGAAATTAAAATTAAATGAACTAAAGAGCTAATAACGAGCTCAATGAGCTGAATTGAGCTCGTGTGAGCTGACTTGAGCTCAAGTGAGCTGAACTGAGCTGGAATTAGCTTGCACCAAGGTGCACGGGTTGCTCAAAATTTGGGCCTTTAGGGAGTTCGAGAGGATCAGAAAGTGAATCCTCAGTTGCCTCGGGTATGCTCACATCACCAGATAAGTCTCACAAGACTCGTACGAAATAGGAGTTGAGGGAAGCCTCACAGAAACAAAGTTTCATTAACAATTTGGCAAAAAAGTCCCTTTACAAATGAAATAACAAACTATTTATAGCCTAACATAAGGCTAGCCGAAAGGTCAACTTAATGGCTAAGAAATTCAGCCATGAATGTTCTAAAATATTCTAGAATAAATCATTAAACACCTAGGCTAGATTCAGCTGAATAGGAGCTCCAATGGACAGCTTCATGCTTAAGCAAATGAATTTGAAAACTTGAAGGGTGCATGGCACTAGTCTAGGTTCGGCCAAGGGCTTTATGAGCTCATTTAAGTTGCAATCTTTAGCTGAATAGGTATGAATATTAATGAGGGTCTTCAACAGCCATTGATGTGTGAACTTGATCCTTGAAAAGTCCTTTGAGTGTGAACACCTTCAACTGAATGGTCACTTGGTGTGAACACCAAGTATGAACAGAATTGATGGGGCTTTGGGGAGAGGAACGGCCAGCTTGGGAAGTGAAATTGTGATACGATCCTGAGTTACAGAAATATTCTGGGTCGTAGTTGTGCCCGATCATTAAATCAAAGAAGTATCGTTGTAATTCAGAGTTTGATGAAGTTCGACTGTTTGTAGGCTAAATGAAAGTTTGCAAATTGGCTCAAGGGGGTTTGTGTGTCAATCGGATGAAGGCTCAGTTCAGAAATAAAGAAAATAAGGCAATTAGATGGTTAGGGCGTATGGAAAGACTTAAGGACAAGAGTGAACCAATACTAGGTAGTATTGACCCGAAACTTATACATCACTTAAGGTTGCTGGAAAAACGTTAAAAGGAACCTCGACCCACTATCTATAATGAGATAGGAACCAAAGGTATGTTGGGTGAACGCCACACTCGATTAAGAGTGATAAGTTCGAATAAATAAGGTTGACGCCACTAGAGAACTAAATAAGCCAACTCGAGTCTATATACAAAATCTGAGAGTTGAATAAAATTCACAAAGTAATAAAAATTCATTCAAATTGTAAAAGGTCTCCACAAAAGGTAATGAGCTACATATTTATAGCTAAGGAACTAAGCTAGCTAAATAGACAAATGGTAGCTAAATGGACAGCTTTTAATAAGCTAAAATTTCCAGAATAGTTTAAGTAAATTCCAAGAAGCTTCCAAGCAACTTCCCTATGCATGGAGGACGTTAATGGGCAGTTTCTAGATGCCTTAATTCAGCTGGAAAATTAATTGAAGCATTTGGGAGCTAAATTGACTTAATAGGTTCGGCCATGGTGCTTGTATGTCTTTAATTGAGCTGCTTTGTTCAGCTGAATGGACTTGGGATTTAATGAGCAGCTTAGGATACCTCAACAGCCATGAAGTGTGAACCAACAAGATTAAAAATTCATTTGTGTGTGAACAAGCAAAACCGAACAGCCTTGAAGTGTGAATGGAATGTGCAGCAATGTGAAAACTTTTAAGGCTGCCTTGGAGACTTAGACGGTTAGCTTGGGGAGGTAAATCAGCAGCTCCTTTGGCCATTGGTGTCCACGAAAGACTGCTGGAATTAGCTGAATAATCAGCTCACTTAATGGTGCCGTCCATGCATTATACCTGCAGCAATTAAATTCAGCCAATTAAACAAGCTAAGACAAATTAAATTTGGCCAATTAAACAAGCTAAGACAAATTAAATTTGGCTAGAAAATTAATTGAAAACATGAATTAAATTTGTCTTAAACTCAGACACACTTAATTAACTATTAAACATCTATTTAATAGGTAATAAACTAAGACACATTAATTTTAATTATAATGTCCAGATTTTTGACAAATTAAAAGCAACTTAATTATTTGAGCTAAACACCTTAATTTAACTAATTAAAAGTTTATTTCCAGCAAAATAAAAATTCATAAGTTAAAAACGAGCTAGGCTTGAGCTGATTGAGCTAAATTTGAGCTTAATTCAGCTTGCAAAAAATTGCATGGTGAACTCGTTGGGCTGGCCCAAGCCTCCTCAATATGTGATACAATCCGCCTCGGGAAGAGTCAAATTGTATGTGAGTTGCCCAATCGTCTACGAGGAGTAAATCAAGCCTTCGGGAATTAATAGTAAAATATGGATGTAAATAGATTAAAGTTGTGGAAGCTATCAAAGGAATGATAATTGAGAAAGTTATGGGGAATGGATTTGTAATGAAAATGGCTAGTTGATAAATGGGTAGGTTCGGTTTAGGATGGAAGTGAAGAAGATGGTAAAATAGGATAGTTGGTGGAAATGGCAAAATGAACTTGAACGAAGAAGTGATTCAACACAAGTTAGTGTCACCCCAATTTCTATATGGTTCAAGGTGGAAATATGGAAATCGAGTATGGACCAAGACCCGTTATCTAAAAAGATAAGAACCGTTGGTATAATTTGATGGATGATAAACGATTGACGCCACAAGCAAAACTTGATAAGTCAAAGACGAAACTCGTACGAAAATGAAAAGGAGATAAACTCACTCAATGAACAAAAGTCCATATAATTTGATTAAAGTTCTAAAAGTTGTTACCTTTACAAATGAAAATAACAAATATTTATAGCCAACTGAAGGAGTTAGCCGAATGGTCATAGCTTAAAGGCTAAGTAAAAATTAAACTAAAATAAGCTAGAAAAATCTAGAATAAAGTCTCTAAGTGTCTTGGCAAATTTCGGCTGAATGTGGCCTTGATGTGCTTGCAAATTCGTTTGGATGTATATGGCATCAATGGCACTCCAATGGATGGGTTTCTAGAAGATTAATTGTCCCAAAAATTCATCCAAGTCCATGTGCAGCCTTTGGGAATGTTAATGGGTAGCTTTCTAGAAGGGAAAATGAATTTTAAGTCACTTGAAGATGCATGCAGCAGCTAGGTACGTCCCATGCAATAATTGAGCTATTAAATTGGTCTCTTTTGGCTGAAAAGTGTCCAGAAATAAGGGAGAACGTGAGTAGCCCTCTTGGATATGTAAATTCAGCCATTTGGGACATTCTGAAGACATCTTAATGAATAAGAAAGTGGCTAAACGAATTTGGACAGCAAAGGAGCTGAAAAGGCTTGTCTAGGTTTGGCCAACATTGGGGATGAGTTGCACCTTTTGTTTGAAGAATTTGTAGCATTTAAACATGTCTTTGAATGGCTTTCAAGTGTTTAATTTAGCCATTAAAACTCCCTTGGACGTTCATGACTCCAACCATGCATGTATTTCTTCATTCATTGAAACTGGCTGTTCATGCATCATGCATTTAACTCCTCCATGCATGTTCTTCATGGAATTATTTTGTAACATCCTGAAATGGGCCTATGCATTTTTGATTTAATTATACGAAATGGCATGTCTTATGGGTTATGAATATATTGTGAACATTTTTGGAAACTTGGAAATGCAAGGAAATGATTTAGAAATGTTAAGTTTAAAAGAGGAAAGCGAACATTTTTGGAAACTTGGAAATGTAAGGAAATGTCATAGAAAATGTTAAGTTTAAAGTTTAAAAAGGGGAAACTAAGGCAAGGTGGTCTTAAGAGAAAATGTATGTGAAATATGACATACAAATAGCCTTGGTAAAATGGCTACAAGGTGCCACTTAAGGGCCTAGCAAGTGACGCCACATGCAGGAGCAAAAGGGTCTCGAGTTCGAGTCACTTAGGAAGCAAAATAAAGTTTTTATTTTTTTTCGGCACAAGGGGGAGGTAATGGACGGCACCAAGGCACTTGAAGAAGAGTTTAAACTCTCTTAAAATTTCGGCTAAGGGTGGATAAATAATAGATTTACTTTAGATTATTGTCAAGAGATAAATAAGGATTTATTCTTTAATTTTATTTTCAAATTAAGGTGATAAAGCCATCAAAATAGAAGTGATAGCCAAGTAAGGGATTCTCTTGGTGATAATTTCGGCAAAAGGGGAGGAGATTAAGGCTATCATTCATTCTTCTTCCTTTTCCTTCCCATTCTCTGCCAAATTCTCTAAGCAACATCTTCTTTCTCTTCTTCTTTTGTCAAACCGAATTCCTCTTCTCCCCAAGTCCACCATTGTCGATTCTCCCTAAGTTCTTATCCCTCTCTTTTCAATTCAGTTGAAGCCGAATACATAAGTGACCATAGCCATCCAGTCTCCAAGTCTTCATAGCCGAATCATTGAAGGGCTTCAAATAAAGGTGCTGTCGATTTCATCAAGTAAGGGTAAGATCCAAATTTGGTTTCCATTCTTTATATTTTAGACTTACCAAAATTTAGGGACTAATCTCTATTATCAATCTTGGTCGAATTATGGAAGGGAGGTTTCGGGATTTATGTGTTGTCGACATCAAGGAAAGATCTTTCGGGATTTTTAAGATTCAAGGTAAGATGACATTCGGCCTTAGGCCATTCTTAATGTGTTCAAATGATAGGAATTAATCTAACATAAATCCATGGGAATTTCGACAGACATCTGAGGCAAGGGATACTTTTCGGGATTTGAGAATTTCAAGGTAAGTGTACTCACATATTCGGCCAAGGCCCTATCTTAAGTACTTAGATCTATTTGTTTTAACCGAAAACTAACCGATACAAGGGATCTAGTGATTAGCCGATTTCAAAGGGGAAGAATACAAGTTTCCGGTATTTGATTACACATCAATCGGCACCAAGGTAAGTTTTGAGTAATAACAATCCTAATAGGATTTGGTTTTATGACCGAATGGTCTTCATTAAATTTTTAAAGTGATGGCCGAATGTAGGAAGTTAAAGATCTGAGGCAGTACATCGGATTTCGGGATTTCAGTGAATTGTTAAGCGAATCAGGTGTGTACCCCACACTAATCTTAATAGATTTATGGCTTTAACTTGATATATGTGTTAATATAAAAGTGTAAGAATGTGGCTAAGGTACCATGTTATGGTACAAAGTACTTAGGTACGTTTCCTACTCCTACTAGGATTATGAAATATGTTATGTTTAACATGTGATAAGTGATAAGAATGTGAAATTTGGCATGTTAATGCATAATATGTATGATATGGGGCATATGGGTTATTGAAAAGGGGAAGTGAATGTGGTGACCTAAGACCACGATATTTGAATGTGGTGACCTAAGACCACGGTATTTGAATGTGGTGACCTAAGACCACGGTATTTGAATGTGGTGACCTAAGACCACGACATCTGAATGTGGTGACCTAAGACCACGATATCTGAATGTGGTGACCTAAGACCACAAATATTTATAAGGGTGATGAACACGTCGACTGCAGCGACTGCCTTCGATGGTGTGTAGCGGATGGAGGGTTGACTTAGTAGTCCCCACGGTGTGCAGGATGGTACGGGTGATGTGTAGCGGATGGCATATAGGTTGGGGTTGGGTTGCATCACTTTTCTATCTGTTATGTGAATGTGAATGTAATATGATAATGTATGCCTGACTATTAAATTTTAGTGTTGGTTACACATTGAGTCTGTTGACTCACCCCGTTGTGGGAACATGTTTCAGGTGATAGACAGTGATGGACCGGGACGGCAGAACTTGTGGTGGCCATGCTCAGCTTGAAGTTTATTTTATTTGGACATTTTATTTCATTTAAGTACTTTAAATTATTTGGGTTTGTTTTGATGTAATAAGGCCACAATTGAACTATTTTACATTTATTTTTATGTTTACAAATTTTTATTAAGTCAAAGGTTAAGTAATTTATTTTAAATGTACTCTAAATGTTTTATCACCTAAAAATTTAAAAAGGGTTTCCATTATTAAAACGAATTTGTTTTCTACTCGAGCCCAACCCAAAACAATATTTCTTTCAAAACACACTATTTATCAGAGTAACACATGAATTTTGAACCGGTTTACGTCGAGGAGCATACCAGATCCGGTCAAGGCTCGTGGGCCGGGTGTGGGGTGTTTCAGTTTGGTATCAGAGCCAGGTTCAAAACTCGGCTCTGGGGTTTTTGGGCTCCAAAACGTTTTCTAAAAATGGGCTCTTTAAAGGATAACAGGTCTGTTAGCTCAAGATGGCACCTAAGTCTCACCAGAAGTCCGCGGTAAGTACCTAAACCATTGTGTGATATACATGTGGGCTTTATGGGCTTTATGAGGCGTAGACTAGTTTAAATAGACTCGATGGACTATAGGCTTAGTTTAAACCACTTCTTAAATTTTCATAAGACTTAATTTCACTAAACAAACCTGTTAATGAGCCGCAAGACTAGGGTGTGGTAACAGTCATACGCATGTCTAGGATTGGATCGGAAGAGCTTGGTATTTAAGCGATCCTAGTGACTCACCTCCTCTTCTTTGGAATCCTGCAGTGCGTAGTGTGACATTCACCTTAGTCGAGTTAGGGTGTGGCAATAGGCGCACGCATGCCTAGGAGTGGATTCAGGAGAGCTTGGTATTTAAGCGATCCTAGCGACTCACCTCCTCTTCACTGGAATCCTACAGTGCGTGGTGACTATTCACCCTAGTTATGAGGACTCGTTGATGGGTTAAACCCTATAATTAAAACCCGAAAGGGACCAGCCACCCTAGTTTGAATTTTACCAAAATACCCCCGAATTTCAAAATTACCAAAATACCCTTATTTCATAAAATCACCAAGGAACCTTGAATTGAAAAATTTGCAAAATTACCCCTGATTTACAAAATTTTTAAATTGACCCTGATTTATTATCAAAATACCCCTGTAGGTGAAATGACGAAAATACCCCTGGGATAGGAATAAGACGAAAATGTTTGAATGATGAATGTGTGTTGAATGAATGTGCTACTTTAAATTAGGATAGAAGACTTGAAACTTTGATCGACTGAAAGAACTACTTCTAAACTTCTTTCATAAAATTTCTTCGTGGATAAACAGTGGAGCAAAATACTAATGCATAAAAATTTCCTTAATCAGATTAAAGCGCGATCGTAGACATGAGTTCTAGGAGACGTGGTCGTAATGTGCGAGGACGTGGTAGAGGCAGATTGACCGTGTCGGAACCCGTTAGGTCTGGACAAGGGTCCGAAAATGAGGTACCACCACCCCCACCACCAGCTGTTGGTGTTGAGCAGCAAGATCAGACGGGGGATGATGCAGTGTCGCAGGCAATGCTGCGAGTGCTTGAGATGGTGGCTGGAGCAGGTGGAGGTATGGGAGCTCAGAAATCTGTACCCGAGCGACTCCGAGTCAATGGGGCTGAGGTGTTTCGTGGTGTATCTGGTGTGGCACCCAGTATGGCTGAGTATTGGTTAGAGGCAACCGAGCGAATTATGGATGAGCTCGATTTAACTACTGAGGAGAAATTGAAAGGAATGGTGGCACTACTTCGCGACGAAGCCTATCAATGGTGGCTCACAGTTCGGGATGGTGCCACAATTGAGGATCTCACTTGGGAATATGTTAAGGCGGCGTATCGGAAGAAGTATGTTGGTACCGATTATATTGATGCGCAAAGAAAGCATTTAGAAGAGTGGTTCAAAGGAACAAACCGTAGCGAAGTATGAAAGTGAGTTTACGAGGTTGAGCCGATATGCTCGGGAGTAGTGGCTACGGAGCATGAAGCGGTGTGTTCGGTTTGAGGATGGACTAAGGGATGATCTCGAGGTTGTTGATAGCCCCGCATCGTCGAAGCGGAGTTTACGCTTTAGTAGAGAAAGCTAAGGTAGTGAAGGGATTAAGGACTCTACAAAGCGTAACTTCGTAGGAATAGCGAGAAAAGAGGCTTTGGATTATCAGGATCATTTGGGAATAAAAGGCCTAGAGTTGATGGGCCATGAGTCGTCAAGAAACCGGCTGTACAGGAGGAGCGTCTGTACTTGTGTGATCGGTGTGGGAAGAGGCACCTAGGAGAGTGTTGGAAGAAGAGGCAGGGGTGTTTCAAGTGTGGGTCCAAGGACCATATGATCAAGGATTGTCCTATGAAACCGGATGGAAATCGACCCGTAGCTCGGAATGTTAATCAAGCCGGTAGAGGTGGGACAAGCGACCTCGGCGAGATCGTGGTCCAAATAATAGAGGTAATGGTCTTTGGCAGAGGGCGTGGAACACAGGCGAGAGTGTCTTTGCTATCTCGAGGCAAGGCAACCGGGTTTGGTTTATGCAGTTCACCGGAGGGAGGATAGAGACGCGCCAGACGTCATAACTAGAACGTTCCTTGTATTTGGAAAACCTTATTATGCTCTGATTGATGTGGGCTTGACTCACTCCTATGTTGCATGTAGTGTAGTGGAAACACTAGGCCTAGACTCTGAACTTTCTAATAGGGAGATGACTGTAGTAAGCCCACTAGGTCAAACTGTAGTGGTGAATGAGATCTTTCGGAGTGTACCCTTGAAAATCCAAGGCGTAGTATTTCCTGCTGACTTAATGGAACTACCCTTCGGAGAATTCGATCTCATACTTGGCATGGACTGGCTAGTAGAGCATCGAGCCGTGTTGGACTGTGCGGCTAAACGAATGGAACTAAGAACCCCGGAGGGTGAGGTGATTATCATGATAAGAGAAAGAAGAAACTATTTGTCTAATGTAGTTTCGGCACTACAGGCTGAAAGGATGGTTCGGAAAGGGTACAAGGCGTTTTTAGCCTTTGTAAGTGCGTTAGATGGAAAGGAGGAAGGAGTCAATGGAGTTAGAACGGTAAGGGACTTTGTGGATGTGTTTCCAAAGGAATTACCAGGAATACCCCCAGATAGGGAGGTGGAATTTGGAATAGACTTGCTACCAGGAACAGCTCCTGTGTCAATCGCTCCATACCGAATGGCGCCAAAGGAGTTAGTTAAGCTCAAGGCTCAGATTCAAGAATTGCTGGATCGTGGGTTCATCCGACCCAGTATGTCTCCGTGGGGAGCACCGGTCCTGTTTGTGAAGAAGAAGGACGGAACTATGTGAATGTGCATAGATTATAAATCGATTAAATAAAGTGACCATCAA
The DNA here is from genome assembly GCA_025698515.1 of Gossypium sturtianum. Classification (NCBI taxonomy): domain Eukaryota; kingdom Viridiplantae; phylum Streptophyta; class Magnoliopsida; order Malvales; family Malvaceae; genus Gossypium; species Gossypium sturtianum. Next base: position 95,277,836 of record CM046949.1, read on the forward strand.
GAACAAGTATCCTTTTCCACGGATAGACGACTTGTTCGATCAGCTTAAGGGGGCCGCCGTATTTTTGAAGATCGATCTAAGGTCTGGATATCATCAGTTGAAGGTGAAGGAGGCAGATATCCATAAAACAGCCTTTAGGACAAGGTACGACCATTTTGAGTTTGTGGTAATGCCGTTCGGATTGACGAACGCCCCAGCCACGTTCATGGATATGATGAACTGGGTTTTTCAACCTTACTTGGATAGGTTTGTCGTTGTGTTCATCGACAACATTTTGGCATACTCGAAGTCAGAGGAAGAGCATGATGAGCACCTACGGATAGTGTTACAAGTATTAAGGGAGAAGAAGCTCTATGCCAAATTCAGCAAGTGTGAATTTTGGCTTAAGGAGGTGGCATTCTTAGGGCATGTAGTGTCCGCAGAGGGAATAAGGGTGGATCCTAGGAAGATAGAAGCAGTGTTGGATTGGAAACCACCTAGGTCCGTGGCTGAGATCCGTAGTTTCTTAGGTTTGGCAGGCTATTACAGAAGGTTTGTAGAAGGGTTCTCGTCAATAGCCGCGCCTTTGACGAAGTTGTTAAGGAAGGAAGTACCCTTTGTATGGACGGATAAGCAACAGGAGAGCTTCGAGAAGCTTAAGAGGGTCTTGACCGAGGCACCGATTCGATTTAGCTTTGAGGCAGGAAAGGATTTTGTGGTGTATTGTGACGCTTCGCATACGGGATTAGGCTGTGTTCTAATGCAAGATGGAAAAGTAGTCGCCTATGCGTCTCGACAGTTAAGGCCTCATGAAGTTAACTATCCGACTCATGACTTGGAATTGGCGGCTGTGGTCTTTGCTCTGAAAGTATGGAGGCATTACCTTTATGGAGAAAAGTCGGTAATCTACACGGACCACAAGAGCCTCAAGTACTTGTTGACTCAGAAGGAGTTAAACTTAGACAGCGAAGGTGGGTAGAATTATTGAAGGGCTATGATTGTTCGTTAGAGTATCATCCGGGCAAGGCAAATGTAGTGGCGGATGCCCTGAGTCGGAAGGTTGTATCAGATCTGAGGGCGTTGTTCGCACACTTGAGTCTGTATGATGATGGCAGCCTATTGGCAGAATTGCAAGTCAAACCAACATGGTTAAATGAGGTAAAGGAAAGTCAGTTGGTGGATGAGGATCTAAGTGTTAAGTTACAACAAGTACGGAACGGAGAGTTAGAGGATTATGGTGTTAATGATGAGGGAGTATTGTGCTTCAAGGGAAAGGTATGTATGCCTAAGGACAAGGACCTAAGACGGAGGATTCTTCGGGAAGCGCATAGTAGCCCTTATGCTATGCATCCCGGAGGCACTAAGTTGTACAGGGATCTAAGGGAACAGTTTTGGTGGCCTGATCTTAAACGGGAAGTTACTAAATTTGTGGGAAAATGTCTGATGTGTCAGCAAGTTAAAGCTGAACACCAAGTTCCATCGGGATTACTTCAGCCAATCGAGATTCCGTAGTGGAAGTGGGAGAGAATCACCATGGACTTCGTTAGTGGGCTTCCCCTTACGCCTACTAAGAAGGACTCGGTATGGGTAATAGTGGACCGTTTGACCAAGTCCGCGCACTTCATTCTGGTGAGAGTCGACTATTCTCTTTAGAAGTTGGCAAGATTGTACGTGGCGGAAATTGTAAGGTTGCATGGAGTGCCAGTGTCAATTATTTCGGATAGAGACCCAAGACTTACGTCTCGGTTTTGGAGGGCACTTCATCAAGCGTTAGGCACTAAGTTGGATTTCACTACGGCCTTTCATCCACAGTCGGACGGGCAGTCCGAACGAGTAATCCAAGTGTTAGAGGATATGTTGAGGGGCTATGTGATGGACTTCAGAGGAAGTTGGGAGGAGTATTTGCCTTTAGCAGAGTTTGCATACAACAACAGCTATCAAGCCAGCATTCGGATGGCACCGTATGAAGCGTTGTACGGTTGGAGGTGTCGAACTCCTACGTGTTGGACTGAGTTAGGAGAACGTCGAGTTTTGGGTCTAGAGTTAGTGGCAGAATTTGAAGAGAAGGTTGAGACAATTCGGGCACGGTTGAAGGAAGCATCTGATAGACAAAAGTCGTACGCGGACCTCAAACGGAAGGAGATAGAGTTTGAAGTGGGGGATCAAGTGTTTCTGAAAGTCTCGCCTTGGAAGAAGGTGATGAGATTTGGTCGCAAAGGGAAGTTAAGCCCAAGGTTTATAGGGCCCTATCGGGTGTTGAAGCGAGTTGGACCAGTGGCATATCAGTTAGAGTTGCCACCGGAGTTGAAGCAGATGCACGACGTATTCCATGTTTCAATGCTACATCGATATCGATCGGATCCATCTCACGTAGTACCGGTTGAAGAGGTGGAGCTAAGGCCAGACTTATCCTACGAGGAAGAGTCGATTCAGATCTTGGAACGAGACGTGAAAATGTTACGGAGGAAGTCAGTTCCTCTAGTCAAAGTGTTATGGCGCAACCATGGATCGGAGGAAGCTTCGTGGGAGCCAGAAGAGGCAATGCGACAGCAATACCCTCATTTATTTTAGCCAGGCAATTTTGAGGACGAAATTATTTTAAGGGGGTAGAACTGTAACATCCCGAAATGGGCCTATGCATTTTTGATTTAATTATACGAAATGGCATGTCTTATGCGTTATGAATATATTGTGAACATTTTTGGAAACTTGGAAATGCAAGGAAATGATTTAGAAATGTTAAGTTTAAAAGAGGAAAGCGAACATTTTTGGAAACTTGGAAATGTAAGGAAATGTCATAGAAAATGTTAAGTTTAAAGTTTAAAAATGGGAAACTAAGGCAAGGTGGTCTTAAGAGAAAATGTATGTGAAATATGACATACAAATAGCCTTGGTAAAATGGCTACAAGGCACCACTTAAGGGCCTAGCAAGTGACGCCACATGCAGGAGCAAAAGGGTCTCGAGTTCGAGTCACTTAGGAAGCAAAATAAAGTTTTTATTTTTTTCGGCACAAGGGGGAGGTAATGGACGGCACCAAGGCACTTGAAGAAGAGTTTAAACTCTCTTAAAATTTCGGCTAAGGGTGGATAAATAATAGATTTACTTTAGATTATTGTCAAGAGATAAATAAGGATTTATTCTTTAATTTTATTTTCAAATTAAGGTGATAAAGCCATCAAAATAGAAGTGATGGCCAAGTAAGGGATTCTCTTGGTAATAATTTCGGCAAAAGGGGAGGAGATTAAGGCTATCATTCATTCTTCTTCCTTTTCCTTCCCATTCTCTGCCGAATTCTCTAAGCAACATCTTCTTTCTCTTCTTCTTTTGTCAAATCGAATTCCTCTTCTCCCCAAGTCCACCATTGCCGATTCTCCCTAAGTTCTTATCCCTCTCTTTTCAATTCAGTTGAAGCCGAATACATAAGTGACCATAGCCATCCAGTCTCCAAGTCTTCATAGCCGAATCATTGAAGGGCTTCAAACAAAGGTACTGTCGATTTCATCAAGTAAGGGTAAGATCCAAATTCGGTTTCCATTCTTTATATTTTAGACTTACCGAAATTTAGGGACTAATCTCTATTATCAATCTTGGTCGAATTATGGAAGGGAGGTTTCAGGATTTATGTGTTGTCGACATCAAGGAAAGATCTTTCGGGATTTTTAAGATTCAAGGTAAGATGACATTCGGCCTTAGGCCATTCTTAATGTGTTCAAATGATAGGAATTGATCTAACATAAATCCATGGGAATTTCGACAGACATCTGAGGCAAGGGATACTTTTCGGGATTTGAGAATTTCAAGGTAAGTGTACTCACATATTCGGCCAAGGCCCTATCTTAAGTACTTAGATCTATTTGTTTTAACCGAAAACTAACCGATACAAGGGATCTAGTGATTAGCCGATTTCAAAGGGGAAGAATACAAGTTTCCGGTATTTGATTACACATCAATCGGCACCAAGGTAAGTTTTGAGTAATAACAATCCTAATAGGATTTGGTTTTATGACCGAATGGCCTTCATTAAATTTTTAAAGTGATGGCCGAATGTAGGAAGTTAAAGATCTGAGGCAGTACATCAGATTTCGGGATTTCAGTGAATTGTTAAGCGAATCAGGTGTGTACCCCACACTTTATGGCTTTAACTTGATATATGTGTTAATATGAAAGTGTAAGAATGTGGCTAAGGTACCATGTTATGGTACAAAGTACTCAGGTACGTTTCCTACTCCTACTAGGATTATGAAATATGTTATGTTTAACATGTGATAAGTGATAAGAATGTGAAATTTGGCATGTTAATGCATAATATGTATGATATGGGGCATATGGGTTATTGAAAAGGGGAAGTGAATGTGGTGACCTAAGACCACGATATTTGAATGTGGTGACCTAAGACCACGGTATTTGAATGTGGTGACCTAAGACCACGGTATTTGAATGTGGTGACCTAAGACCACGATATCTGAATGTGGTGACCTAAGACCACGATATCTGAATGTGGTGACCTAAGACCACAAATATTTATAAGGGCGATGAGCACCTCGACTGCAGCGACTGCCTTCGATGGTGTGTAGCGGATGGAGGGTTGACTTAGTAGTCCCCACGGTGTGCAGGATGGTACGTGTGATGTGTAGCGGATGGCATATAGGTTTGGGTTCGGGTTGCATCACTTTTCTATCTGTTATGTGAATGTGAATGTAATATGATAATGTATGCCTGACTATTAAATTTTAGTGTTGGTTACACATTGAGTCTGTTGACTCACCCCGTTGTGGGAACATGTTTCAGGTGATGGACAGTGATGGACCGGGACGGCAGAACTTGTGGTGGCCATGCTCAGCTTGAAGTTTATTTTATTTGGACATTTTATTTCATTTAAGTACTTTAAATTATTTGGGTTTGTTTTGATGTAATAAGGCCACAATTGAACTATTTTACATTTATTTTTATGTTTACAAATTTTTATTAAGTCAAAGGTTAAGTAATTTATTTTAAATGTACTCTAAATGTTTTATCACCTAAAAATTTAAAAAGGGTTTCCATTATTAAAACGAATTTGTTTTCTACTCGAGCCCAACCTAAAACAATATTTCTTTCAAAACACACTATTTATCAGAGTAACACATGAATTTGAACCGGTTTACGTCGAGGAGCATACCAGATCCGGTCAAGGCTCGTGGGCCGGGTGTGGGGTGTTTCATATTTTTTCAACCAAATAGGCACCTTGATAATCCAAAAATCAGCAGCATTTAACCATGCTTCCCGTAACATCCCAAAATTGGGCCTAGTAGAATTGGACCTATTGGGCCTATTGGACCTTGAGCGTAGAAGCGTTTTAAAATTCATGGGAATTTGAGAACGGCATTATTTCAAGTTGGACTTATTAGTTAAGTGAATTTGGAAGGTTACGAGGTTTCTAGAAAGTTCTGGGTTCAAGATAGGCTATAAGTAAATTTTTATATTTAGGCACTTTAAGGAGAGAAGGCAAGTGGCATTATGACTTAAGGAAATAAGTGAGCATTTTGCTAGCATAAATAAGCATTTGGTAAAGAGGATGTGGTGTCACTTGAAGGAGCATGAAGTGAAAGGGTTCGAATCCCATCTATTGCAATTTTGGATTTATTTTTTTGTGCTTTCTTTCCAAGTGTCGGTCATGGTAATATTTAAGGCAAGGGAAGACTTTTTAATTATAGGAAGGTGGCTAAGGAAATATGGTAGGGAGGTAAATTAGGAGAAGTGAAGGAAAGAACTAAAAGAAAATGGCAAGAGAAGAGAACATGTTGGCTAATATTGTGGGTGATGTTTTGGAAAGATAATTGGGTAACATCTATCCTTTGGACAAAAGATGCCACACGATTTGTTAGGGAAAAAGGAGAGCAGAATTTTCTCTTTTCTCTTTAGTCATTTTGCTAAGTTTTAGTGCATGAGAGGTATTTTTTTCTCTTTAAGCAATTTGTGTCTCTTTTCCAAACTCTTTTCCCTTTTTGCTTTGGCCGAAATCTCCTAGTCCATTTGTCCATTTTTCTCTTTTTGTTTTGGCCGAAATCTTCAATGCATTCTTGGTCATTTCTCTTGATAGCCGAATTTCAATCATCTTCTCTTCTCCATCTTGCGAGTTGAACACATCTTCTTTAATCGAATCGTGTTATAGTGTGTGGTCGTAAAGCACATTCTTGCCGATCCCTCTCTAGTCTTAAGTCAATCGATTGAAGTCGGATCTATCATCATTAAGGTAAGGGGTTCATTTTTGGATTTTTTGTTATATCTTTATTTGGCTATGTTGCAAATCGGATTGAAGTTCGACTAATCAATGATGTTTTACGGACGAAATCACTCGATATATTCTACCTTCGGACATAGTGGTAAGTGATTCAAGTGTAAGTGATACGAAATCTTTTGGAAACCCGAGGCTAACTTTTGGTTGGTATTGTTCTAGGGTCAAAGAAGAGTGGTTCTTAAGGAAATCCAAATAAGGTGTGTAATCCCGTACCCTTCCGAATACATGTTTGAAATGGTGTGTAATCTCATACCTCTCTGAATTTTTGTATGATATGTTCTGTGATTTGGTCGAAATACCGAAAGAAAATTGAAAACCGGCATCCGTGACCACTTGGGCGTGCGTATGTCCGTAGTGGTAACCATAGATTACAATGAAACAGTTTTTGGTCAGCAACAGTGACGTGATTTTGAAAAATCACAGAAAATAGGAGAAAAGGGATTAATAAGTGAATTAGATATCAAATTAAAGCTTACTGTGTCCAATTTATTTAAAGCATTAAATTAAAAAGCAATCAGCTCAATGAGCTGGAGCGAGCTCAAGTGAGCTCAAATTGAGCTCGAATGAGCTAATCTTGCTCAATTTGGAAGTGCATGAAGATGCACTTGAGCTCCACGGCACTTGGGTATTTGAATTCGAGCTCATCAGTTCGCAAAACGTTGGAGGGCCTGGGCGTGCCCGTATCAATATGTCCAGCCAAGGACTCGCCCCACACTTGTTCAACTAGGGCCGAAATAGTTTTTTTAAAGTGCTTGGCTCGTACTCGGGTGATGATGTGATCCGGCCCGGGTTAATTGAGTCGTTTCACGTAGTTTGCTCGATCGTTGACGAGGAGTAATTTGAGTTGTCGAAAAAGGGTGATTTAGGCTAAGGGTTGCGGAAGCTTATCAAAATGGTTTAAAAATTGGCTAAGTTGTGATGGTAGGGTTCGGCTAGGAAAGAAACAAGGAAGGTGGATATTTGGATGGGCTCAGTTTAACAAGAATGATAAGGATAGATAATTTGGGATAAAGGTGGGGATGGAAAAACGAACTTGAACTTCAAGAATGATTCAACACTAAAAAGTGTCACCCCGATTCCTATATCGTTTACGGTGGATTTGAAAAATGGTAGATTGGTGAACTCCACACTGGGTTACGGTGATAAGTTTGGAAACAAGTCGGGAAGTCGCCACTAGCACGCTAGATAAGTCAACGAGACTTGTACGAAATTTGGAGAGGAGATAAACTCACTCAAGAACTCAAAGTTCATTAAAAAAATTGGCAAAAGTCAAAAGTCCCTTACAAATGAAACACACAAACTATTTATAGCCTAGTTACAAGGATAGCCGAATGGACAAAACAAAGACTTAATAGCTTAGGAAAATTCAGCTAGAAGGTGTTGGAACAATCTAGAAAATGTTCTTTAATTGGCTTAGACTATATTCAGCTGATTGGAACTCCATTGGGCAGCTTCATGGCTAAGGAAATGAACTTGAAGAATGGTGAATGTATGGGAGGCCAATGGTCATGTCTAGATTCGGCTATGGGCATAAATGAAGTATTAAAATTCGGTTCATGCTTGAAGATGGTGCATGAATTGGCCGAACCATCATGTTGCTTCACTTGATGTATTCATGCATTCTTAATCTTGAAGAAAAGCTTAATTCCATGAATGTGAAGCCCTTTAATTGTTCCTACATCTCCCTTGGCCGAATGAGGCTTTAATGTGCCTTGAATACTTGAATGTTCATCTTGAAAATGCATGAAGCATGCATGAACGTCCCAATGCATGTTCCTCCATAAATACGATCCATGAATCTTCAAATACATGAACATTCAGCAGCCCCCTCTTGCATGAACGTCCCAAGTACTTGTGCTCCTTTAAATGCCTTCCATTGAACCTTAATTGTGCATGCACCCTTCCATTCTTTGCACCAAGCCGTACATGAACCTTGTAATTAACTAAAAACATATTAATGAGCTATAATAATTCTAACTAAATTAAATTAAACACTTAATTTATTCCATTAATTAAATTAATGGGCTAAAAGAACTAAAAATGAGCTCAATGAGATGCATTGAGCTCGTGTGAGCTGACTTGAGCTCAAGTGAGCTGAACCGAGCTGAGATCAGCTTGCACTAAGGTGCAAGGTTTGCTCAAAATAAGGACCCAAGCTTTCCCATCTTCTTCGGGTTGAAATTCATTCCAAAATTGGCTTGTTAAAGCTGCAATAGCCTCTTGCATTCGTTTAGCTCGAGCTCGAGTAATGGGGCTTTTAAGGAGCTCGAGAGGATCGAGAAATGTATTCGAGGGAGCCCCGGGTGTGCTCACATCAGGTGATGGGACCTTGCGACAGCTCCAAAGGCTCTTTACTCGAGCTAGGTGTGTCCTGAGGCGTGGTCGTATCAATCCCCCCTCTTCAAAGCAATTTGTCCTCAAATCAAAATCTGCGTCAAAGGGAGATAAGTCAGACACATTAAAGCTCACACTTATATTATACTCACCCGGTAAGTTGAGTTGATAGGAGTTTTCATTGATTCACTCCAAAACTTGGAACGGACCATCACCATGTGGTAATAGTTTGGACCTTCGTTGGGCTGGGAATCACTCCTTTATCATGTGAACCCAAACCCAATTGCCGAGTTCAAAAACAACTCTTTTTCGACCCTTGTTCGCCTTTTGAATATAATTCTCGGTCCTTGCTTTGATGTTTGCTCGTACCTTTTGATGCAACTCCTTCACATACTCGGCCTTTTTCCAAGCATCTGCATGAATAAGTTGATCGTTAGGTAAAGGTACTGATATGAGCACGGTCGAGGACTATTTCAATTCGAGCAAGGAATTTACGAGACCGTGCGAATCGACTTTGAAACTAGCTCGAGCTAGCAAAGCAAGGAGTTTATGCACCTTAACTGATACGGGCACGCCCGGGGCACCAACATTTTACAAATAGAACGAGCTCAAACCCAAAGTTCCAAGTGCCGTGGAGTTCATGTACATCTTTATGCACTTCCAAATTGAGCCAGATTAGCTCATTCTAGCTCGATTTGAGCTCACCTGAGCTCGCTCCAGCTCCTAGAGCTGATTGCTTTTAATTTAATATTTTAAATAAATTGCATCATTAATTTATTTATTTTCCTATAGCTCAATTAAAGTTCAATTAAATACGGTTCAGCTCGATTCCAGCTCCCCGAGTTCTGTCCAGCTCAATTCAGCTCCTTTGAGCTTATTTCTGCTTGTTTGAGCTCAACCGAGCTTACTTTCAGCTCGTTCTTTATTTCAATAAATTAAATTAAGTTTGAGTTTTATACTAATTAGTTTGCTAAAGCTCATTAATGAAAATCCTAGCTCAAATAAGTTCATTAATTATTTTCACTTAGTTTGAGCTAGCCGAACTTAATGCTACTAGCTAGTATTTCATTAATGTGTTTAATTTAGCTTAGCATGATATTTATGGTGTCTAGTTCATGTTCTTATCTTGTACAGCCAAATATACATTGGGATTTAATGTGTTCATGTTACTTGTAGGTTCAGCCGAATGTATTGAGCACATTTAATGAGATTCATGCACGGCTAGGTAAATGGAATATAAGAGTTCATGCATGAACGAATTTATGCATGGTGGGCTGGCTATTGGTGATCCCTAAGCAGCTCTTGGCCAAGAGTTAAGTTATAAAAGTGACCGAATGCATGAAGGAGTCATTAATGCAAGTGCATGCATGGCTTAATACATCGTATGGAAGGATACATGCACAACTAATGTTCAATGGATGGCAATTGAAGGAGTTCATGTATCAAGGACGTTCATGCAAGTGGAGGCTATTTTACGTTCATGTATTTGAACATTCATGGACTGAATTTAGGAAGAACATACCTTTGGACGTTTCTTGCAAGTTCCATGCATATTCAAGTTGTCCATTCAAGTATTCAAGGTATATTTAAGCTTCATTCGGCCAAGGGAGATGTAGGAACACTTAAGGGGATACATATTCATGGAATCAAGCTTTCTTCAAGGTTAAGGATGCATGAAAGCATCAAATGAAGAAACATGTTGATTCGGCCATCCATGCATCATCTCCAAACATGCACCGAAATTTTAATGCTTCATTCATGCCCAATCAGCCGAATTTAGCCATGGCATTTTAAGGGATTTTCTTCTAGATTTCTCTAGCATTTTCTAGTTTAATTTTTGCTTAGCCATTAAGGTTTTCTAGTGATCATTCGGCTAGCACAAGATAGGCTTATAAATACTTTGCGCATTTCATTTGTAATAAGCTTTTGATCATTTTATAAAAATTACATGAACTTTGTTCATTTGAGTGAGTTTATCTCCTCTTCGATTTTGTACAAGTTTCATAGACTTATCGAGCAGTGCTTGTGGTGTCTATCACTTGTTCTTCCATTTAATTATACCATTGGTTCCTACTTTACTAAGTAACGGGTCTCTGGTCCATCTTCGACTTCATCTATCCACCTTAAACTTTATAGAAACCAGGGTGACACATCTTTGTGTTGAATCGTTTCTTGTTTAAGTCCTATTCTCCATTTTCACCAAATTATCAAAATATCACCTATCCCTTATCATTCTTCCTTTCTAAAACCGAACCTATCCTTCTCCTTATCCGAATCATTCCCACACTTAAATACCTCCATTCCTAACTTAAGCCATCTTCTAAACTAATTCACTTAAGCTTCCGCAAATTCATCTGTATCTTCCTATTATTTCCTGAAAGGCTTATCACCTCCTCGTAGACGATTGGGCAATTCACATACATTTCAACTCTTCCCAAGGCAGACTGTATCATCTAGTATCAAAGCTACCAAACGAGGATTTTTGATGACATACATGAAGCCGGATTAAGTTCGTAGGTTGAAAAAAAAAGAAATTGTTATTAAAAAAGTTGTAATTTTTGTTCTTGTTTTACATTATAGTGTATTTGAAGTGTTAAAAAAAAAAGAAGAAAAAAAACGAAAATTCAAAAAAAAAAAGAAGTTAAAAAAAAGAAGTGTGGAAATTTTTTTTTGAAGGTTTGCAAGATTTTGTTTCATTACTTCTTTCCCGATCTTCAAGCCACCCTTCTTCACCCCATCGCCCCAAATACTTTGTTTTTTTGTGTTTCAGCCTCCCCTAAACCCGACATCAATCCCTTGTTAGCCACTTTGAAGCCGACCCTCAAGCTGCGATTAGTCTTTCGAAACAAAGTACGAACTTGCGAGAGCGAGATTGAGCGGTAAAAGGCATGAGGGTAATCATCAAAGAAAAAGCCTTATACGAGTGAAACACGAGTGTGAGCAATTTTTCTTTGTGAGTGACTTGTGAGATTTTTGTGGTGAGGTCTTAATTTTTTTTTTCTATTTTATATTTCTAACGATCTTCCTTTTTAGCAATAAATATGTTTCAAGATGAACTATCCACCGAAGACTTCCAATTCTTGGTAAATGAAATGGACCGAATGCTCGAGAGGAAACTAAGTCCAATACAAAAGTGTTTGGACCGAGCGGAGGAAAAGGCTCGACGAAAACACACCACAACGAGTTGAGAAATGGAGTGGCGACCCTCTCGGAGACCCACTTTCGATGAATACTCGAGAAAAGACTTCCGTCATGACTACCATTCGACATCGACTTCGAGATCAAGAGATTTCTCTCAAGCATCCTCGTCATCAAGAAGTCCATCGTTCAATGACTGTGTGAGAGAGGATTATTATCGAGACTTGTATTCGTCAAGGCCTTCGAGACAATGAGAAGAAAGTAACGAGTACAAGGCTTTTCGATAATGCGAACGAGAAAGCACAAGCTGTTCTTCAAGAAATCCATCCACGGAGAAATCTTTACAAAGAAGTGAACGTGGTTCATATACGTCAAAGAATTCATCCACGAAAGATCATTCTCGAAGTAATTCCCATCATGACTCGTATTCAAGGCAAATCAAAACAAATAATGAGTTTGAAGCCTTTTACGGTGATGACCAAGAAAACATGAGTTATACATCTTATGATTCAAAGAAGTCCCGTATGAAGAAATTTTTACGAGGAATTGATCAAGATATCTATGAGAACATCACCTCAATCTTAGAGTCAAATCCTTCTATTTTCAATTCCTTTGAAACATCTCCTTGTTGTAAACCAAGTGAAAAAGAATGTACAAAAGAAAATCAAGAAAAAGAAAATCAAGAAAAAGAAATTGAAAGTGAAGAAAAAGAATTTGAGAGAGAACAAAAAGAAGATGAAAAAGAAAATGAGCGTGAAAAAGGAGATGAAGAAAATAAGATTGAAAAAGAAAGAAAAAAAAAGAGATGGAAAAAGAAACGCGAGAACAAGATGAACAAAAAGAGAGTGGTTTTTCAGCTAACTCTTTGGACTTTAGTTCTTCTTCCGTTTCTTCATTTCAGGTTTTCAACGTATTTCATGATGATCTCCAACTTCAGTACTGTCCCGAAGAAAGGCGTTTTCATTTGATTGAAAAAGGTAAGGAAGGTAAGTGCTTTGATGAGATTCAGTCTTCACCAAATTTTCATAATGATTATGATTATGTGGATAATACCGTTGATTGCTATCCTCCGACCAATTTTGATGTTTTAAATGATGGTAAGACGAGTTTACCCCATAATAACCATTGTGAAGCAAAGTGTGAAGGTGGAGTAACATCTATTCGACCAGTGCCAGACTCGAGTAAGTATGACGATGAATTTTCTTTTAATCCAAACTTGTTTGATTATGGATTTTACGAGATTTGTTCATTATCTAATACGGAATCTGTGAGTTTTTGTAAGTCTGTTTTGAAGCACGTCAAGAGTGTTGATCGTTTGATCTTGAACATGCACAATTCCTATTGGTTTAACAAGTTTGAATTAAAGGAACCATTGAAACATTTTGATTTAAATAATCAAACACATGTTTTTAAATCGGGAATTCAAACTAATTTGTTTTGTGGAAAGCTCAAGTATCATCCGATAAGTTTGAAATACTTCTATCTTTTTTATACTTGGTTTTTGAGTAAAGTTGCGAAACTTGTTCATTTTGTCTACAATTTTTATTTACTCTTTAAACAAATTTTGTGGTTGTACATGGAATTCGTGTACATGGAGTTCCCATTTCGTTTGGAAAAGATTGATGCGCGAGCAAAGCCACGACTACGCTACATGCCTACGGAGAGAAGGTTCGTAATGCTCGACCAAGGTAAGAATAACTTTTGTCATACCGCGCGTAAAGGTGAAGTCGATCTCTTTCTTTCAACACCCAAAGGTAAGACACTTGAAAACTGTGAACCCATTTTGCTTTCTTCGGTTGTTGATAAGAATCACATTGCTGATTTCATTCTTGTAAAGTCCCTAAAACATGATGTTCTTAAGTGTTCTATCTTGTGTGATAATGAATTATCTGCTTTGGTTATCGACAAAAAGATAGTTGTTTTTGATAAGTGTTTTGAAACATTTGTTGATACATTTGTGCTCTCCTCGGATGGTGACGAAATTATTGCTAGCAATTTGATCTTTGTAAGACATTTAGATCATGACATGTTAAGTAATTCTCATGTGTTCAATGATGATCTATCTGTTTTGTTCATTGAAAAAAAGGATCTTGTGTACGATAAATGTTGCAAATCATGTGCGAGTTATCCAATGCATTGTTCGACGCAAGATATGGTTGTTCAATCTCGAGTGTCATATGCATTTTCTCCATTACTTGCTTGTGACGAATTTATCTATCATTTGATGTACTACTCGCATGATGATTTTGATTTGTGTAATTCCATTACATCGCATGCATGCCTAGAAGCCTATTCACTTTTGTTGTAAACATTTGATAAGACTTTGTTCCTTTTATATGATAATGTGATTATGCCCGTTTGTGTGCGATTTATTTGTCCCTTGTTGTTCATATTTGGATTGCAATTTTGTTTAAAAACGATCTTGCTAATTCATGTTTATCGTGTTTAGGTATCGCGATTATCATCCATCCCATTTGATCGAGGAAAACCGAGTCAAAAGGAATTTTGTTCAGAAGATCAACAGGTCGATTCAAGGATGAATCGTCTTGAAGAGGGGAGGGATGATACGGGCACGCCCGGGGCACCAATATTTTACAAATTGAACGAGCTCGAACCCAAAGTTCCAAGTACCGTGGAGTTCATGTGCATCTTTATGCACTTCCAAATTGAGCCGAATTAGCTCATTCTAGCTCGATTTGAGCTCACCCGAGCTCGCTCCAGCTCCTAGAGCTGATTGCTTTTAATTTAATATTTTAAATAAATTGCATCATTAATTTATTTATTTTCATACTGCTCAATTAAAGTTCAATTAAATATGGTTCAGCTCGATTCCAGCTCCCCGAGTTCTGTCCAGCTCAATTCAGCTCCTTTGAGCTTATTTCTGCTTGTTTGAGCTCAACCGAGCTTACTTTCAGCTCGTTCTTTATTTCAATAAATTAAATTAAGTTTGAGTTTTATACTAATTAGTTTGCTACAGCTCATTAACGAAAATCCTAGCTCAAATAAGTTCATTAATTGTTTTCACTTAGTTTGAGCTAGCATTTAACTTAATGCTACTAGCTAGTCTTTCATTAATGTGTTTAATTTAGCTTAGCATGATATTTATGGTGTCTAGTTCATGCTCTTATCTTGTTCAGCCGAATATACATTGGGATTTAATGTGTTCATGTTACTTGTAGGTTCAGCCGAATGTATTAAGCACATTTAATGAGATTCATGTACGGCTAGGTACATGGAATATAAGAGTTCATGCATGAACGAATTTATGCATGGTGGGCTGGCTATTGGTGATCCCTAAGCAGCTTTTGGCCAAGAGTTAAGTTATAAAAGTGACCGAATGCATGAAGGAGTCATTAATGCAAGTGCATGCATGGCTTAATACATCGTATGGAAGGATACATGCATAACTAATGTTCAATGGATGGCAATTGAAGGAGTTCATGTATCAAGGACGTTCATGCAAGTGGAGGCTATTTTACGTTCATGTATTCGAACATTCATGGACCGAATTTATGGAAGAACATACCTTTGGACGTTTCTTGCAAGTTCCATGCATATTCAAGTTGTCCATTCAAGTATTCAAGGTACATTTAAGCTTCATTCGGCCAAGGGAGATGTAGGAACACTTAAGGGGCTGCATATTCATGGAATCAAGCTTTCTTCAAGGTTAAGGATGCATGAAAGCATCAAATGAAGCAACATGTTGATTCGGCCATCCATGCATCATCTCCAAACATGCACCAAAATTTTAATGCTTCATTCATGCCCAATCAGCCGAATTTAGCCATGGCATTTTAAGGGATTTTCTTCTAGATTTCTCTAGCATTTTCTAGTTTAATTTTTGCTTAGCCATTAAGGTTTTCTAGTGATCATTCGGCTAGCACAAGATAGGCTTATAAATACTTTGCACATTTCATTTGTAATAAGCTTTTGATCATTTTATAAAAATTACATGAACTTTGTTCATTTGAGTGAGTTTATCTCCTCTTCGATTTTGTACAAGTTTCATAGACTTATCGAGCAGTGCTTGTGGCTTCTATCACTTGTTCTTCCATTTAATTATACCATTGGTTCCTACTTTACTAAGCAACGGGTCTCTGGTCCATCTTCGACTTCATCTATCCACCTTAAACTTTATAGAAATCGGGGTGACACATCTTTGTGTTGAATCATTTCTTGTTTAAGTCCTATTCTCCATTTCCACCAAATTATCAAAATATCACCTATCCCTTATCCATCTTCCTTTCTAAAACCGAACCTATCCTTCTCCTTATCCAAATCATTCCCACACTTAAATACCTCCATTGCTAACTTAAGCCATCTTCTAAACTAATTCACTTAAGCTTCCGCAAATTCATCCGTATCTTCCTATTATTTCCCGAAAGGCTTATCACCTCCTCGTAGACGATTGGGCAACTCGCATACATTTTGACTCTTCTCGAGGCGGACTGTATCATTAACGCAAGCTAATTTTAGCTTGAATCCAGCTCCTCAAACTTCATTTAGCTCGGTTTAGCTCACTAGAGCTCAAGTCAGCTCACACGAGCTCAATTAGCTTATTGAGCTCGATTATGCTTACTTTCAGCTAATTATTTTTATTTGCTGGAATAAATTAATTTAAGTATTTAATTAATTTAGTTAAGTGTTAAATATGTTTTTAAGCTATTTAATGTGTCTAAATTCTGGACATTTTAATTTAAGTTTAAATGTGTTTTATTTAGTACATATTTTTAATGTGTCAAGTTTAGGACAAATTTAATTCTTGTTTTTAATTAATGTGTCCAGTCGATTTTTGCTATTTAATTTGTCTTTGTTGCTGCTGTTTTAATGTGTGTTAAATATGTCTTGACCGAATTTATTTGGTTTTTTTTAGCTGAATCGGCTAGCTTAATGGCAAAGGAAAGCATTAAAGAAGAAAACATGCATTTGGCTAATGCATGGACGGCATTAAAGGAGCTGCTGTCTCTTGTTTTCAGATGACTTTTCGTGAAGCTCAATGGACTCCAAGCTATTGTTTTGAGCTTCCATAGGTGCCTATTTCGTGGAGAGCAAAGCCCAATAGATGCCTACATTAATTCTATCAACTAGCAAGTTTGGAGGCTGCTCATATTCAGCTATTGGCCATTGGAGTACTCAAGGAGCTATTAAAAATATTCAAGACTATCCAGCTGAACAAAGCAGCAAATTTACTACTATGCATCTTATTTGGCCAAATTTTCCAAGGCCTTTTCAGCTCAACATTAATTTCCAGCTTGTTAGGAAATTACTAGGAAGTTTCATGGAAGTTTCAGCTGAATGAAAGCTGACTTTTTAGCTGATTTAGTGACCATTTGGCTAGCCTATAATGTAGCTATAAATACTTGGGTTATTTCATTTTGTAGGAACTTTTGAACCTTTTATGAATTTTGATTACTTTGTGAGTGTTTCAACTCTCATCGTTCTCCAAAGACTGAACTGACTTATCAACCAACCCTTGTGGTGTCAATCCGTCTTTGTTTATTTTCTTAAACTTATCACTTTATCAAAAGTGTGGCGTTCACCCATACCGGAGGTTCCTATCTCTCATAGGTCACTCGGTTAATCAAATTATCTACCCATTTCCATTGCCATTTCCTTCCTAAGTGTTCATATAAGTTTCGAGTCGACACAAGCATATTGTCTTGGTTCACTCTTTGAGCCTTAGCCGAACCATATCCTTGTTTCCTTAGCCATTTAAAAACCATCCTTTTGAGCTTACTTTCTTATATCCCAAGCCTATTTTGCAAACCGTTCAGACTTACTCAATTTACGATCGGGCAAACATTACGACTCGAATCTTCACCGAGGCGAGATCGTATCAGGTACTAGGTCTAATGGAGTCAAAGGATTAAATCCATAAACTATTTCAAAAGGAGAGTATTTAGTTACCGAGTGAATAGATCGGTTATAAGAAAATTCAGTATGCGGCAAACACTCCTCCCACGACTTCAAATTTTTCTGAATGATGGCTCGCAACAAGGTAGATAACACATAATTAACCACTTCCGTTTGTCCAT
This sequence comes from Gossypium sturtianum, assembly GCA_025698515.1. NCBI lineage: Eukaryota > Viridiplantae > Streptophyta > Magnoliopsida > Malvales > Malvaceae > Gossypium > Gossypium sturtianum. The sequence goes on from CM046949.1 coordinate 95,295,600, forward strand.
CCGTTTGGGGGTGACAAGTGGTTGAGAACAGCAACTTGGATCCGAGCTTCCCCTATAACGATCTCCAAAAATGACTTAGAAATTTTACGTCTCGGTCGGATACGATAGTTCTTGGGATGCCATGAAGTCAAACAATTTCCCTAAAGAAAAGATTCACAATATGAACAGCATCGTCAGTTTCTGTGCAAGCTATAAAATGAGACATTTTCAAAAATCTAATCACGACAACATAAATTGAATCCTTCCCCGTTTTAGTCCTAGGTAATCTAAGGACAAAGTCCATGGAAATGTCCATCCATGGTGCTTCGGGTATCGGAAGTGGCATGTACAACCCATGTGGCTTGATTTTTGATTTGGCCTTTTTGCACGTCAGACATTGCTCACAAACTCGTTCGACATCCTACTTCATTCTAGGCTAATAAAAATGCTCTTGAAGCATCGCCAAAGTTTTTCCTACGCCAAAGTAGCCCATGAGGCCCCCGCTATGCACCTCGTTAACTAATAAGTCCCAAACAGAACTTTGCAGAATGCACAACTTACCTTCCCTAAAGAGAAAGCCTTCGTACCTATAGAATTTATCAACAGCCACATTTTCACAAGCAGCAAACATTTCACCAAAGTCATCATCAGAGTCATATAAATCTTTCAAGAATGCAAAACCAAGCAATTAGGAGTCTAAATGTGTCAAAAGGGTATACCTTCTCGAAACTACATCAGCCACTATATTATCTTTACCTTTTTTATATTTGATGACATAGGGAAATGATTCTAGGTATGCTACCCATTTGGCATGCCGTTTCAATTTGTGCTAGCCTTTGATGTGCTTTAAAGCCTCGTGATCGGAATGAATCACGAACTCTTTCGGCCACAAGTAATGCTGCCAAGTCTCGAGGCTCGAATGAGAGCATACATCTCTTCGTCGTAGATGGGATAGTTTAGTGTGGCTCTATTAAACTTTTCACTAAAATAAGCGATAGGCCTTCCGTCTTGAGTTAATACGGCCCTGATGCCCACACCTGATGCATCACATTCAATCTCAAATGTTTTAGAAAAATCAGGTAGTGCAAGTAAAGGAGCTTTAGTAAGACAATCTTTAATAATATTAAAAGATTTTTCTTGCTCTTCGTCCCAATGAAAGGCTGAGTTCTTCTTGATGACGCTTGTCAATGGTGCGGCCAAAGTACTAAAATTGGGTACAAAGCGCCAATAAAAACTTGCCAAGCCATGGAAGCTTCTCACTTGGCTAATACTCGTAGGTCTCGGCCACTCTTGAATAGCCTTAATCTTCTCTTCATCCACCTCGAGTCCTTCTGAGCTGACCACGAAACCTAGAAAAACAACTTTGTCAGAACAAAAGGTGCACTTTTTAAGATTGGCATATAGGGTCTCCTTTCGAAGAACCTCCAAAACAGACCTAAGATGCATTACATGCTCTTCCAACAACTTGCTATAGATAAGAATATCGACGAAGTACAAAACACAAAACTTACCGATGAACGATCGTAACACATAGTTCATAAGTCTCATGAAAGTACTAGGGGTGTTGGTTAGGCCAAATGGCATGACCAACCATTCATACAAATCGTGTTTTGTTTTGAATACGGTTTTCCATTCATTGCCTTCTCGTATTCGAATCTGATGGTACCCACTTTTGAGATCAATTTTTGAAAACAACTTGGCACCACTTAATTCGTCGAGCATGTCATCTAATCACAGTATTGGATGCCTATACTTGACGGTGATTTTATTTACGGCGTGACAGTCGACACACATGCACCAAGTCCCGTCCTTCTTTGGCACCAACAAAATTGGCACGGCGCATGGGCTAAGTCTATCTCGGATGTAGCCTTTTTCCATGAGTTCATTAATTTGACGTTGAAGTTCCTTGGTCTCTTCAGGATTAGTCTGGCACGCTGGTCGGTTCAAAATCACGGCTCCTGGCACAAAGTCAATTTGGTGCTTGATCCCACGAATGGGTGGCAACCCAATCGGAACATCTTCCAAAAATACATCTTTAAATTCCTGCAAGAGAGACACAATAGAAGAAGGGAGATTTTCGGTTAAGTCGTTAGTGTTAAACAAATTTTCCTTGTACATAAGCACAAGGAGTGATTGTCTCAATGTCAAAGCCTTCCGCACATCGCTCGCCTTCGCAAATATGCTCATTTTCTCACTCTTTTTCTTTTCTCATTTTATTTTCACTCTCTTTTATTATTTTTCCTCTCTTTTTCTCATTTTTCTTTTCTTTTACATTTTCACTCTTTTCTTTTTCTCTCATTTGATCTACAGAACTTTTCAATTTTTTTTGATCCTCGTAGACTTGCTTCGGTGTCAACGGTGCTAACGTCACGTTCTTTCCCAAATGTTTGAATGTATACCTATTGGTATACCCGTCGTGAATAACTTTCCGGTCAAACTGCTATGGTCTCCCAAGCAACAAATGACCCGCGTGCATGGGAACAACATCTCAAAGTACTTCATCCACATATTTTCGAATGGTAAAGGAAATGAGTACTTGCTTTGTCACCTTCAATTCGCCGCCATCATTGAGCCATTGAAGTTTGTACGGGCTCGGGTGCTTGGTGGTCGGCAAACCTAATTTCTCCACCATGAGAGTGCTCGCCACATTCATGCAACTCCCACCGTCTATGATGACACTACATATCTTCCCTTGGACTTGGCACCAAGTATGGAAGATGTTTTCTCTTTGTTGCTCGTCTTCCACACTTTGGAGACTAAGGCACCTTTTGACAACAAGAAGCTCACCGTCTACATCATGTTCTACTTCTTCCTCCTCGTCAGATGATGCTTCGGATTCGTTTTCAACTTCTCCCTCTGGCTCAATCTCGCCATTCGTGCGCATCACCATGGTGCTTTGATTCGGGCATTAGCTTGCAATATGCCCCCTTTCGAGGCATTTGAAGCACTTGATGTCCCTCGAACAGTTGGAGGAACTCTCGATTGCCAATCCTTTACTAGCATCGCCGATAGGCTTGTTCATCTTGGCTGGCAACATTTGCTCCTTGGCACGGCTCGGTGGATTGTTTTTGCTAGTGCCTTGGCCCCATTTTGGTGTGCTCGTGGTGGAATAGCCTCGGACAGTACCTTTGCGTTTTAGTTGCTTCTCTACCTTGATGGCCATGTGCACCATGTCCACGACTTCAACATAATGCTGAAGCTCCATGATATTAGCAATGTCTCAGTTGAGACCGGCTAGGAAACGCACCATTATTGCCTCACAGTCCTCTTGGACATCTGCACGGATCATTGCAATTTCTATCTCTTTGAAGTAGTTTTCGACACTCCTCGTACCTTGGGTAAGGTTTTGGAGTCTTTGGTATAGTTCACGGTGGTAGTAGGATAGAATGAATCACCTTCGCATCACTGCCTTCATCTCGGCCCACGTCAATATTGGCCGTTCTTTGTTCCTTCGTCGACTTGTGGTGAGTTGATCCCACCATATCATAGCATAGTCAGAAAATTTGATTGCTGCCAACTTCAATTTCTTAGTTTCGGAGTAGTTATGGCACTCAAAAACCAATTCAATCTTCTTCTCCCACTCTAAGTACGCTTCCAGATCAGATTTGCCTTGAAGGGTGGAATGGAGAGCTTAATGTTCTTCAAGTCATAGTCCACTCGACCTTATTCTCTTTGGCCACGGTTTCATTGACCCCTTCGCCGATCACTTATGTTGGACCCTTGGTCGCTTTCGGCAATGCTGGAATCAAAAGGATCGTCTTCGTTGAACCTTGGTAGGCCTCGTTCCCTCCGTGGACCTTGAGAAGTCCTTTCACGCTGGCCTCTCTCCTCGACTTGATCTAGCCTTTCTTGGATATGCTCGAGTTTTTGATCAAACAGGCACTCAACTTCACGCAAAAGGGCTTGAAGATTGAGATCCAGTACATTGCGAACTGGTTGTCTTTCAGGCTGTTTTGCCATGTTTCAGTCCGGGCTTCTTGACTTGAGTAAATTTTAAATCTCACCACAAACCTTACCAATCACTCAGAAAGGAAAATATAGTGACACTCATGCTCGTGTTTGCACTCTTTTTGGCTTTTACCTCCTCTCTAATGTGCTCACACACTCGTGCCTTTTACCACTCGATTCGCCTCTCAGAATTTTGTAAAAGACTCTTTTAGGCTTAACTACTCGTCTAGGGGTCGATTTCAAAGTGGTACAAGGGTTAATGTCTTTCGGTGTTGGGTAGGCTGAAAGAAAAATATATGGTTATTAAGTGTGGCGTGAATAGGTTGAATGATAGTAGAAAAGGGACTTGCTGATCGGGAATACAAAATGCAACTTTTCGATATTTTCATTTTTTTCTTTGAATTTTCTTCTTCAATTTTTTTCAATATAATTACATTCAAAAAACACTAGTACACGAATTAATAATATTACTATTTTTTGAATTTTTTTATTTTTTCTTTCAAATACTTACTCCGGGATGCTCAAACGTCCGTACTCCTCGATTTTAACTAGCTCTGATACCAAATGATATGATTCTAAGTTGCGAAAATATTTTAGGTTTTAGTTGTGCCCGATCGTTAAATCAAAGAAGTATCGTTGTAATTCAGAGTTTAATGAAGTTCGGCTGTTTGTAGGCTAAATGAAAGTTTGCAAATTGGTTCAAGGGGGTTTGTGTGTCAATCGGATGAAGGCTCGGTTTGGAAATAAAGAAAATAAGGCAATTAGATGGTTAGGGCGTATTGAAGGACTTAAGGGAAAGAGTGAACCAATACTAGGTAGTATTGACCCGAAACTTATACGTTGCTTAAGGTTGCTGGAAAAACGTTAAAAGGAACCTCAACCCACTATCTATAACGAGATAGGAACCAAAGGTATGTTGGGTGAATGCCACACTCGATTAAGAGTGATAAGTTCGAATAAACAAGGTTGACGCCACTAGAGAACTAGATAAGCCAACTTGTAACATCCTGAAAAGGGCCTATGCATTTTCAGTTTAATTGTGCGAAATGACATGTCTTATGTGTTATGAATGTATTCTGAATATTTTTGGAAACTAGGAAATGTAAGGAAATGATCTAGAAATGATTCAAAAGAGGAAAGCGAACATTTTTGGAAACTAGGAAATGTAAGGAAATGATTTAGAAATGATTCAAAAGAGGAAAGCGAACATTTCTGGAAACTTGGAAATGAAAGGAAATGTCAAGTTTAAAGAGGAAAACGAAAATTTTTGGAAACTTGGAAATGTAAGGAAATGTCATAGAAATGTTAAGTTTTAAAGTTCAAAAAGGGGAAACTAAGGCAAGGTGGTCTTAAGAGAAAATGTATGTGAAATATGACATACAAATAGCCTTGGTAAAATGGCTACAAGGCACCACTTAGGGCCTAGCAAGTGATGCCATGTCCAAAGAGAAAGGGGCCAAGGTTCGAGTCACATAGGAAGCAAAATAAAAGATTTTTATTTTGCTACAAGGAGCAAGGGAGTTGGACGGCATGAAGGCTCTTAAAAGAGGAGTTTTATCCTCTTTAAATTTCTGTTAAATAGGTGGATAAATGAGGGATAATTATTGGTATAATTAAAAGGATTATTTCTTTTAATTTTAAATTAAAGGGATAAAGCTATCAAAATAGAAGAGTGGTGGCCAAGTAAGGGAGTGTTGGCCTAGTAATTTCGGCACAAGGAGGAGAACTAAGGCCATTCATTCATTCTCTTCCCTCTGCTGAATTTTCCTAGCAAAATCCTCTCTTCTCTGCTATCTTGTCAAAACTGAAATCTCTAGCAAAGCAAGCCGATTTCTTCACCTTTCTTCTCTTCCTTTTTTCTTTTTCTCTCAACCTTCCAAAAGCCGAAGGTTGTGAGATCATCATCTAGCCATAACCGAATCCCTGAAGGTTGAAGTGAAGGTGCAATCGATTTCTTCAAATAAGGGTAAGATCCAAGTTTGGTTTCCATTCTTTTATATTGTAGACTTATCGAAATTTAGGGACTAATCCCTATTATTGATTTTGGCCAAAATATGGAAGGATCTTTCAGGATTATCAGAGTAGGCGACTAAAAGGAGGATTTTTCGGGATTTAAAGCTTCAAGGTAAGACATGTGAATATTTGGCCAAAGGCCATTAATTATGTTTAAGGATGAAATCGGATCTAACATGAGTCCATAGGTATTTCGACAACTCCCTAAGCAAGCGAATCTTTTCGGGACTTTAGAATCCACAAGGTAAGCATATATGGTATTCGGCCAAGGCCTATTTTTGGTATTTAGAACTGTTTCTTATTTATTCAAAAGCCGAAAACTGACATAGCTAAGTGATTTAATGGCTAGCCGATTTCAAGAAGGAACTCAGCAAGTTTTCAGGATTTGATCGGCACAAGGTAAGTTTTGGTTACAATAATCCTTCGGGATTCAGTCTTATGGCCGAATAGGTTTTCACTAAATAGTAAGGGATTGACCAAATGTAGGGATTAAGGATCTAAAGCGATAGATCGGTTTTTCTTTTTTTCAGGATTTCAAGGAATACGCTAAGTTAATTAGGTGTGTACCTCACACTACTTCTTAATTTATTTATGGCATTATTTAATTTGTATGTGACTATAAGAATGTGCAAGAATATGGCTAAGGTACCGTGAATGGTACAAAGTACCCAGGTACGTATCCTACTCCTACTAGGATTATGAAACATGTTATATTTAATATGTGATAAGAATGTGAAAGTTGGCATGTTAATGCATAATATATGTTATGGGGCACATGGGTTTTTGAAAAGGGGAAGTGAATGTGGTGACCTAAGACCACGAAATCTGAATGTGGTGACCTAAGACCACGATAATCTGAATGTGGTGACCTAAGACCACGATATCTGAGTGTGGTGACCTAAGACCACGAATACTCATAAGGGCGATGAGCACGTCGACTGCAGTGACTGCCTTCGATGGTGTGTAGCGGATGGAGGGTCGACTTAGTAGTCCCCACGGTGTGCAGGTTGGTACGGGGATGTGTAGCGGATGGTATATAGGTTTGGGTTTGGGATTGCATCATTATTTTGATATGTTATAAGAATTGATATGTGATATGATTATGTATGCCTAAGTTGTTAAGATTTAGTGTTGTAGTACACATTGAGTCTGTTGACTCACCCCGTTGTGGGAACATGTTTGTGTGATGAATGAAAAGTGATGGGTGAGACAGCGAGAACTTGTGGTGGCCATGCTCACTTGAAGTTTTATTTAATTTGGACATTTTAATTTATTTAAGCACTTTATAAATTTTATTTTGGGTTTTATTTGATGTAATAAGGCCATAGTGAACTATGTTAATTTCTGTTCTATTTGCTATGTGACAAAATTTTATTAGAGCTTAAGTCAATTTAGTTTAAGAATAAACTTTAAATATTTTGTCACTCGAGGTAAATGGGTTTTTAACATAAAACAAACTTGTTTTCAACTCAAGCCCAACCCACAAACAAACTTTCTTCAAAACCCACAGTTTTTCAAAGGTAATAAAGGAAATGTGAACTGGTTTTGTTCAAGGAACATACCAGATCTGGTCAAAGCTCGTGGGCCGGGTTTGGGATGTTTCAGTTTGGTATCAGAGCCCATTTCAAACTCTCAGCCTGAGGTTTAAGGCCCAAAACATTTTCGAATCGAGCCCAAATAAGTTTTATAAAAATATTTTATGAAATCAGCAGGTTTTCTGGCATGGCACCCAAGTCTCCGACCCGAGGTCCACCAGGTGAGTACCCCTATCCGTTGTGTGATTTTTAATATGATCTGTAGAAGGGTAGAAATGTGATGGAACGTAGAATAGTATGATAGGTACTTGAACCGTAGGTCTAGTCTACTCAAACACAAATACATAAGACTTAAATGCCTAAACAAACCTATGGCTAAGTCGCGAAAGTTAGGGTGTGGTAACCCACTGTGCGCATGTCTAGGATTGGATCCGGAAGAGCCTGGTATTTAGCGATCCTAGTGACTCACCTCCTCTTCACTGGAATCCTACCAGTGCGTAGCTTCGGTTCACCCTAACCAAGAAGACTCGGTGGGTGTGGCAACCTGCAGGCGCATGTCTAGGACCGGTTTGGTGGGAGCTTGGTACTTAAGCAGTCCGCGTGACTCACCTCCTCTCCACTCGAATCCTACTTGGTTCGTAGCTTTGCTTCACCCCGACCAAGAGGACTCGGTCATAGGCTAAACACAATAACTAAAACCCAAAATGGAACTAGCCGTGTTTTTATAAAATAAAAAAAACCTAGTTCTAAAACTCTTAAAATTACCCTTTTTAATTCGTGAGAACTATTTTTACAAAATTTTTCGAAAAATTTCCGAATTGCAAAATTACTAAAATACCCATAGTGGTAAAATTACAAGAATGCCCTTGGTTTATAAAATGCCCAAAATACCCACAGTCCTTAGTCAAAATTTTGTTACTTTATAAAATGTTCAAAAACCCTAATTTGCAAAATATCAAAATACCTTGATTTTGGAAAATTATGAAATTGCCCCTAACCTACAAATTACCAAAATGACCCTAACTTCCAAAATTTTTGCAATATCATCAAATTAGAAAGCAAGTTCTCAAAAAGAACCCTCAAAGTTTCGCAAATTTGGAAATACCCCAGAATTATTAGACTTTACAAATTTACCCTAGTTTATTACCAAAATACCCCCGAATCACAAAATTATCGAGATACCCCCCCGAATTTCAAAATTTCCAAAATACCCCCGAAAATGCAAAAGTACCAAAATACCCTTATTGACAAACTCAACAAGGAACCATATTTTGAAAAATTACGAAAATACCCCTGTAGGATAAATTACGAAAATACCCCTAGGTAGTGGAGAAAACAACAACAATGGAAACTACAACATTTCTCTGAATGAACGAAAGTTCATGATTGATTGATGGATGTATGAATGCAAAGACTGTGTGCATGTATGAATACGAAAGAACCACTCCTAAAATTCTTCTCATAAAACTTCTTCGCGGATAATAAGTGAAACGAGTACTAATTCATAAAACTTTTTAATCAGATCGCGACAATAGAAATGAGTTCTAGAGGACGTGGACGTAACGTACGAGGACGCGGTAGAGGTAGAATGACCGTGTCAGAACCCGTTAGATGGGATCAAGGGTCTGACAATGAGATACCACCGCCACCACCACCCCCAACTGTTGGTGTTGAGCAGCAAGCACGAGCGGGGATGATCTTTGTGTCGCGTCCGCCGCTGCGAGTTCTAGAGTTGTGTGGTGGTGCGAGAAGAAATTCGGGAGCCCAGTAAGTCAAGACTGAGCGACTTCGTGCCAACGGAGTGAGGTGTTCCGTGGAGTGTCGGGAGTGGCACCCAGATCACCGAGTATTGGTTGGAATCAACTGAGCGGATCATGGATGAACTAGATCTAACCCCTGAAGAGAAGGTGAAAGGAATGGTGGCGTTCCTACGCGATGAAGCGTACCAATGGTGGCTCACGATTCGTGATGGTGCCACGGTGAGGATCCGATGTGGGACTATGTTAAGACGGCTTATCGGAAGAAGTATGCCGCATCTCGTGATAATCGATGAGCAAAGGAAGGCATTTATGGGGTGGTTCAAGGGAACAAGTCCGTGGCGCAGTATGAAGCCGAAGCCGAGGTGAGCCGTTATGCTCGAGGAGTGGTGGCTACGGAGCATGAGCGGTGTGTCCGATTTAAGGACGGTTTGAGGATGATTTAAGGTCGTTGATAGCTCCGCATCAGAACGCAGAGTTTTCTCGCTTTAGTAGAGAAAGCTAAGGTATTTGGGGATTAAGGATTCTACAAAGCGGAACTTCGACCGAGCAGTGCGTAAAAGAGGCTTTGGTTCGTCGAGATCATCCGGGAATAAAAGACCTAGAGTTGATAGGTCGCGAGGTCGACCAAGTCGCTCACAGGAGGCGATGATCGCACTTGTGACCGGTGTGGGAAGAAACACTTAGGAGAGTGTTGGAAAAAGACGGGAGGATGTTTTAGGTGTGGGTCCAAGGACCATATGATCAAGGATTGTCCCACGAAACCGGATGGGAATCAACCAGCGACTCGGAATGTTAGTCGGTGGTAGAGGTGTACAACATGACCTCAACGAGGTCGTGGTCCGAATAATAGAGGTAATGGTGCTTTGGCGGAGGACGAGGAACACCGCAGAGGTCTTTGCTAATCATCGAGGCAAGGAAACCGGGTTTGGTTTATGCGGTTCACGGAGGGAGGATGGAGACGCGCGAGACGTCATAACCGTGACGTTCCTTATATTTGGGAAACCTTATTATGCTCTGATTGATGTGGGCTCGACCCATTCTTATGTTGCATGTAGTGTAGTGGAAACACTAGGCCTAGACTCGAACTTTCGATAGGGAGATGATCGTAGTAAGCCCACTAGGTCAAAGCTGTAGTGGTGAATGAGATCTTTCGGAGTGTACCCTTGGAAATCCAAGGCGTAGTATTTCCTGCTGACTTAATGGAACTACCCTTCGGATAATTCGATCTCATACTTGGCATGGACTGGCTAGTAGAGCATCGAGCCGTGTTGGATTGTGCGGCTAAGCGAATGGAGTTAAGGACCCCGGAGGATGAGGTGGTCATCATGATAGGAGAAAGGAGAAATTACATCTAATGTAGTTTGGCGTTAAAGGTAGAGAAAATGGTCGGGAAAGGGTGCAAGGCATTTTGCCTTCGTTAGTCTTTGTGGACGCAAAAGAAGGGGGAATTAGTGGAGTTAGAACGGTAAGGGACTTCGTGGATGTTTTTCTAGAGGAGCTACCAGGAATACCCCCAGATAGGGAGGTGGAATTTGGAATAGACTTGCTACCAGGAACAGCTCCGGTATCAATCGCTCCATACCGAATGGCGCCAAAGGAGTTGGTGGAGCTCAAGGCTCAGATCCAAGAGTTGCTGGATCGTGGGTTCATCCGACCCAGTGTGTCTCCGTGGGGAGCACCGGTCCTGTTTGTGAAGAAGAAGGATGGAACTATGCGAATGTGCATAGACTATCGTCAGTTGAATAAACTGACCATCAAGAACAAGTATCCTTTGCCAAGGATAGACGACTTGTTCGATCAGCTGAAGGGGGCAGCAGTGTTTTCGAAGATAGATCTACGGTCGGGATATCATCAATTGAAGGTGAAGGAGGCAGATATCCATAAAACGGCCTTTAGAACAAGATACGGCCATTATGAGTTTGTAGTAATGCCGTTTGGGTTGACGAACGCTCCAGCCGCTGATGCGAGCACGTTCCATGTTAAGTCAAGCTCGAGTCATGATCCATTGGTGCTACCTCGTGGTCCTATCACTAGAGCTCGATCTAAGCTATTTAAAGATGCCATCGAAGTTTTGGTCCAGCAAGTGTGGAAAGATAATGAAACTAATTTACTTGGACGAGTGGAGAGACCAACGTTGGAGCATTTTTGCAATGTTCTACAAGTTCAACCCACAACCTATGAGCTCGGTTCTAGCTCGTGCTAAGTTTCGATTAAGTTCAATGAGTTTAATTGGTCATTCGGTCTTAAGCTAAATAAATTAGTTGGAATTTTATTTAAAATAAATTTGGATAAATTTAATTTCCTTTAATTAATTTGCTGTTATTAAATAAGGTTTTAAGTTGCTTTTAAGTCTAGCATATTTACTTGGAAATTAAAGTGGTTTAGCTAAAACTAGTATTTAATGTTTGTCCTAAGCTTCACCGATTTTTATTAGTGTTAAATAGCTTAGATTTAATTTGTTTCAGCTCAATTTAATGTCTTAATGTGTTCTTTAATTGCTGGAATTAATTAGCTAAGTTAATGAATTTAATTTGCTTGTAGGTGCATATAAAGGGACGGCACAAGGAGATTAATGGGCAGCAGCAATTACTTTCATTTAAGATGATGTTTTGGTTAGTTCAATAGTCTTTTATAGCTGCCGTTTCAACTTCCCAAGGTGCCTATTCAGTTCACCGAAGTTAATGCAAGAAGGTCAACCATCAACAAGCAATTGGAGCTGAAAAGTCCGCCATTAAAGCTGGAATTTAAGGAGGAATTTAAGGGCATTCATGCATGCTTGGTTGAATATTGAAGAGTCACTCAATTATTTCTTTTCTTTGACGATTCGGCTGCACCATTGATGATTTTAAAGTTGCCTCTTGAGCTTCCATTCAGCCAATGTGGACCTGGAACTTGAAGAGTTTTCCTATTTAAAATTTACAAGTTAATGCTAGTATTAATTTTGCTTAGTCATTAAGGCTAGAAGATGACCATTAGTTTAGCTCAAGCAACTATAAATAGTTGGCCATTTTATTTTGTAAAGGGACTTTTGCCAAATTTTATATCGTTATTATGCTAAATTTGCAAGAGCAGTTTCTCCTATTTCGTTCTTAGGATCTGTTGGCTTATCTAGGAGTCTAGTGGCGTCAACCATCCTTCGTTCAATTTCGATACCAAGGTTCCTATCGTACATCGATAGTGGGTCGAGGTCTGTTAAACAACTAAAATCGAAGCCTCTAGGAACGTATAAGTAACCGGGTCGATACCTTTCTCGGTATTGGTTCTTACTTGTTTCCTAAAGTCCTAAACCGAAACCCAAGCTTATTTCTTTCTTAAACCGAAACCCGAGCCATTCATTCTTTCCTAACTTCGAAACATATCCTAATCCGAAACTATCCAAGCTAATACCGAATCCAACTCATCTTGTCAACCCAATTCTTACAACTTATCCTAACTTCATCAAAATTTCTTTCTTTCTTGATTCTCGGTTTACGATCGAACTCCAAGTATACATCTCGTTTTCTCCTCGAGACCGGGAGCGTATCATCTCGTATCAGAGCTAGTTAAACCGAGATCTACGAGCCGAGGAACAACCATCGAAGTCGTCTAAGCGAAGTTCAAGTAAAAAAATTTGAAAAAAATTCAAAAAAGGAGGAAATTGAAATTAAAAAAATTCAAATAAAAAAATTCTAAGTGTTTTGATTGAATTGCTTTCATTCTATTCATCTTCATTCTCTAAATTCCTCTCCGACCCACTTGAACCACCGATCCCTTCTTCTTACTTTAGCCTACCTACACCCACATCTTACACCCTTTGAACCCATCTTGAAACCGACCCCTAAGCCCTAATAGGCCTTGGCAAATCCGACTAATGGCTGTGGGAAGTGCGAGAGGTAAAAGGCACGAGTGTGTGAGACTATTTGAGGGGAGGTAAAAGCCAAACTGAGAGTGTTAAACACGAGCAGAGTGTCAATAACTTCTTTCTTTTTGAGTGAATTGTGAGAATTTGTTGTGAGGTACTATAGTCCACGCGATGTCTCAAGAACACGAGCAAAATGTAAATGAACCACAAGGAAGACAACCTGTTTCAGTAACATTCCTGATCTGCCGATGCAAGCCTTGTTGCGTGAAATGGAGCGGTTACTCGATCGAAGGCTCAACCCTTTGGAAGATCGATTATACCAAATGGAAGCCCAGAGACAACGAGAAATACGTGGGTGACCAAATAGACGACGTGAACAGCCACAAGAGGGTGAAGATTATTATAATGATGTTTTTGATAGTGCGATCGAATCTAATGCAAGTGTTGGAAGACGAGGACCCGACACCGTGGCAATAGAGATCGAGCCCGAGTAGATGATGATTTGAAGAATATAAAGTTGTCTATTCCATCATTTCAAGGGAGATCCGATCCGAAAGTGTACCTTGAATGGGAAAAGAAGATTGAATTGGTCTTTGATTGTCATAACTATTCGAATCTAAAAGGTTAAATGGCCGCTATCGAATTCACCGATTATGCCATGATATGGTGGGACCAAATAACTACCAGTCGAAGGAGAAATGGAGAACAACCCATCAAGACGTGGGCGAAATGAAATCTATTATGCGTCGACGATTTGTCCCACATTTTTACCATCGAGAATTATACCAAAACTCCAAAATCTTACTCAAGGATCGAGGAGTGTTGAAGATTACTTCAAAGAGATGGAAGTTGCCATGATTAGAGCAGATGTGCAAGAGGAACGCGAGGCGACCATGGCCTGATTTTTTGGCTGGTCTCAACCGAGACATAGCTAATATGGTGGAACTCAAAGCATTATGTCGAACTTACGGACATGGTGCACATGGCGATTAAGGTGGAGAGGCGGTGAAGCGTTAAGGGTACTGCTCGAAACTATCCCAATTCCAACCCTACCAAATGGGGCCAAGGGACTAGTAAAGCCAATCCATCGATTCGAACCAAGGAGACCACACCAGTTGCCAAACCAAGTAAGTCCTTCACCGAATCTAACAAAGGCAAGGCAATAGAAAGCCCATCCAACCGATCACGAGACATCAAATGTTTTAAGTGTCTCGGGAGGGGACATATTGTAAGTCGGTGTCCAAACCGGGCACGATGGTGATGCGTGCCAATGGAGAAATAGAGTCTGAAGAAGACGATGAAGAACGTGAGATTGAAACTACCACCGACGAGGAAGAAGAAATTGAACATGCCATAGATGGTGAACTCCTCGTTGTAAAGAGAAGTCTCAACCTTAAAGGAGTTAATGATGAGCAACAACGAGAAAACATCTTCCATACTCGATGTCAAATACAAGGCAAAATTTGTAGTGTTATCATTGACGGTGGAAGTTGTACAAACGTTGCTAGTACTTTCATGGTGGAGAAGTTGGGTTTACCAACCACAAAGCACCCGAGCCCGTATAGGCTGCAATGGCTTAATGATGGAGGTGAACTAAAGGTAACTAAACAAGTCCTAATTTCTTTCAACATTGGAAAATATGTGGATGAGATCCTTTGTGATGTTGTACCCATGCACGCGGGTCATTTGTTACTTGGACGTCCCTGGCAGTTTGATCACAAAGTGATTCACGACGGATACACCAATAGATATACGTTTAAACACTTGGGAAAGACTATCACTCTAGCACCTTTGACTCCGAAACAAGTTCATGAAGATCAAGTAAAGTTAAAAGATTCTTTTGAAAAGATGAGAGAAAAAGAGAAAAATGAGAAGATAAAAGAAAAGAAACTTGAAACAAAAAAAGAGCAAGTGAAAAAGAAAAATGAAAAAGGAGAGATGAGTGGAAAACAAGAAAAAGAAAAAGAAAATGAGAAAGTGAGTGTCTTTGCAAAGGGAAGTGTAATACGAAAGGCCTTGCTGCTGCGACAACCGATTTTTGTACTTATGTACAAAGAAATTCTTTTTAACACTAACGATCTCCCCCAGAATCTCCCTTCTTCAATTTTGTCTCTTTTGCAGGATTTTGATGATCTATTTCCGGAAGACATCCCGAATGGATTACCACCACTTCGAGGGATAGAACATCAAATCGATTTCATACCTGGAGCTGTTATTTCGAACCGACCTGCTTATCGAACTAACCCCGAAGAAACAAAAGAACTTCAACGGCAAGTCGAAGAACTCATGGAAAAGGGCTACATACGAGAAAGCCTTAGTCCTTGTGCCGTACCGGTCTTATTGGTTCCAAAGAAGGATGGCACTTGGCGTATGTGCGTCGATTGCCGAGCTGTGAACAAAATTACCATTAAGTATAGACATCCAATTCCGCGACTTGACGATATGTTAGACGAGTTGAGTGGTGCTAAACTATTTTTGAAAATCGACTTAAAGAGTGGTTATCACCAGATTCGAATGAGGGAAGGCGATGAATACAAGACTGCCTTCAAAACTAAGCATGGTTTGTATGAGTGGCTGGTCATGCCGTTTGGCTTAACCAACGCTCCTAGCACTTTCATGAGATTAATGAACTATGTTTTAAGAGCTTTTATCGGTAAGTTTTGCGTTGTATATTTTGATGATATCTTGGTGTATAGCAAGACAATGGAAGATCATGTAGACCATCTTCGATCTGTTTTGGAAGTCTTACGTAAGGAAACTCTTTATGCTAACCTTAAGAAATGTTCCTTCTGTTCTGATAAAGTTATTTTTCTTGGTTTTGTAGTTAGTGCTCAAGGTCTCGAAGTCGATCAAGAGAAGATCAAGGCTATCCAAGAATGGCCGAGACCTACGAATATAAACCAAGTAAGGAGTTTTCATGGTCTTGCGAGTTTTTATCGCAGGTTTGTGCCAAACTTCAGTACGTTAGCCGCACCTCTTACCAAAGCGTCATCAAGAAGAGCTCAGCCTTTTCTCGGGGGGGAGACGAACAGAAAACTCTTTTAATATTATTAAAGATAGACTTACTAGAGCTCCTTTATTAGCATTGCATGATTTCTCTAAAACTTTTGAGATTGAATGTGATGCATCAGGTGTAGGCATTGGAGCCGTATTGACTCAAGAAGGAAGGCCTATAGCATACTTCAGCGAAAAGTTGAATGGGGCATCTTTGAACTATCCCATCTATGACAAAGAAATGTATGCTTTGATTCGTGCCCTCGAGACGTGGCAACACTACCTTTGGCCGAAAGAATTTGTAATTCATTCAGATCATGAAGCGCTAAAACACATTAAAGGACAAAGACAAGTTGAATAAACGACATGCAAAATGGGTGGAATACCTTGAGTCATTTCCTTATGTCATCAAACACAAAAAGGTAAGGATAACGTTGTGGCCGATGCACTCTCAAGAAGATATGCATTTTTAGCACATTTAGAATCAAAACTGCTTGGATTTGTTTACTTCAAAGAATTGTATGCCACCTGATGATGATTTTGGTGAAATTTTCCGTGCGTGTGAGAAAATGGCTGTTGATAAGTTTTACAGGTCTGGCGATTTTCTTTTCAAAGAAGGTAAACTATGTGTACCAAAAAGTTCTATTCGGGAAGTGTTGGTTAATGAAGCGCATAGCGGAGGACTCATGGGGCATTTTGGAGTAGAAAAGACGATGGCTACTCTAAGAGAACATTTTACTGGCCAAAAATGAGAAGAGATGTCAGTTTAGTATGCGCGCAAGACTTGTATTTCGTGCAAGAAAGCTAAATCGAGGATCAAGCCTCATGGCTTATACTTACCTCTTCCAATTCGACGCACCATGGCAAGATATTTCAATGGATTTCATACTTGGTTTACCCCGTACCAAAATAGGAAAAGATTCAATTTTTGTGGTAGTAGATAGGTTTTTGAAAATGTCTCATTTTATACCATGTACGAAAACTGACGATGCTGTTCATATTTCTAATCTTTTCTTTAGGGAGGTGGTGCACCTTCATGGATTACCAAGAACCATTGTTTGGATCGCGATACTAAATTCTTAAGTCACTTTTGGCGATCACTTTGGGGAAAGTGGGAACGAAGCTACTTTTCTCGACTACGTGTCATCCCCAAACCGATGGGCAAACTGAAGTAGTCAATAGGGTGCTATCAACTTTACTAAGGGGCATCATTCGAAAAAACTTGAAATCATGGGAGGAATGTTTACCTCATGTGGAGTTCGCCTATAATCGATCGGTGCATTCAGCGACTAAGTTTTCACCATTTGAAGTCGTCTCACGAGTTTAATCCCTAACTCGATTAGATTTAATGCCGCTACCTAATGATCAGCTTGTGCATGCAGATGCCAGGAAAAAAGCCGAATACGTGAAGAATTTGCATAAACAAGTTCGAGACAACATTGAATCTAAGACTGAAAAGTACGCTCGAAAGGCGAACAAAGGTCGCAAACGAGTTATTTTTGAACCTGGAGATTGGGTTTGGGTACATATGAGAAAAGAACGCTTTCCAGCCCAACGTAGATCTAAGTTACTACCTCGTGGAGATGGACCGTTTCAAGTTCTTGAGAAAATTAACGATAACTCCTATAGACTTGATTTACCAGGTGAGTACAATATTAGTGCGACTTTCAACGTAGCTGACTTGAGTTTTTTTGATACAGGTTCTGACTTGAGGAGAAGTCATCTTCAAGAGGGAGAGGATGATGCGAGCACGTTCCATGTTAAGTCAAGCTCGAGTCATGATCCATTGGTGCTACCTCGTGGTCCTATCACTAGAGCTCGATCTAAGCTATTTAAAGACACCATCGGAGTTTTGGTCCAGCAAGTGTGGAAAGATAATGAAACTAATTTACTTGGACGAGTGGAGAGACAAACGTTGGAGCATTTTTGCAATGTTCTACAAGTTCAACCCACAACCTATGAGCTCGGTTCTAGCTCGTGCTAAGTTTCGATTAAGTTCAATGAGTTTAATTGGTCATTCGGTCTTAAGCTAAATAAATTAGTTGGAAATTTATTTAAAATAAATTTGGATAAATTTAATTTCCTTTAATTAATTTGCTGTTATTAAATAAGGTTTTAAGTTGCTTTTAAGTCTAGCATATTTACTTGGAAATTAAAGTGGTTTAGCTAAAACTAGTATTTAATGTTTGTCCTAAGCTTCACCGATTTTTATTAGTCTGTTAAATAGCTTAGATTTAATTTTTTCAGCTCAATTTAATGTCTTAATGTGTTCTTTAATTGCTGGAATTAATTAGCTAAGTTAATGAATTTAATTTGCTTGTAGGTGCATATAAAGGGACGGCACAAGGAGATTAATGGGCAGCAGCAATTACTTTCATTTAAGATGATGTTTTGGTTAGTTCAATAGTCTTTATATAGCTGCGTTTCAACTTCCCAAGGTGCCTATTCAGTTCACCGAAGTTAATGCAAGAAGGTCAACCATCAACAAGCAATTGAGCTGAAAAGTCCGCCATTAAAGCTGGAATTTAAGGAGGAATTTAAGGGCATTCATGCATTCTTGGTTGAATATTGAAGAGTCACTCAATTATTTCTTTTCTTTGATGATTCGGCTGCACCATTGATGATTTTAAAGTTGCCTCTTGAGCTTCCATTCAGCCAATGTGGACCTGGAACTTGAAGAGTTTTCCTATTTAGAATTTACAAGTTAATGCTAGTATTAATTTTGCTTAGTCATTAAGGCTAGAAGATGACCATTCATTTAGCTCAAGCAACTATAAATAGTTGGCCATTTTATTTTGTAAAGGGACTTTTGCCAAATTTTATATCGTTATTATCTTTGAATTTGCGAGAGCGATTTCTCCTATTTCATTCTTAGGATCTGTTGGCTTATCTAGGAGTCTAGTGGCGTCAACCATCCTTCGTTCAATTTCGATACCAAGGTTCCTATCGTACATCGATAGTGGGTTGAGGTCTGTTAAACAACTAAAACCGAAGCCTCTAGGAACGTATAAGTAACCGGGTCGATACCTTTCTCGGTATTGGTTCTTGTTTCCTAAAGTCCTAAATCGAAACCCAAGCCTTATTTCTTTCTTAAACCGAAACCCGAGCCATTCATTCTTTCCTAACTTCGAAACATATCCTAATCCAAAACTATCCAAGCTAATACCGAATCCAACTCATCTTGTCAACCCAATTCTTACAACTTATCCTAACTTCATCAAAATTTCTTTCTTTCTTTGATTCTCTGGTTTATGATCGAACTCCAAGTATACATCTCGTTTTCTCCTCGAGACCGGGAGCGTATCAGCCGCGTTCATGGATATGATGAACTGGGTTTTTCAACCTTACTTGGATAGGTTCATCGTCGTGTTCATTGACGACATCTTGGTATACTCGAAGTCAGAGGAAGAGCATGATGAGCACCTACGGATAGTGTTACAAGTATTAAGGGAGAAGAAGCTCTATGCCAAATTCAGCAAGTGTGAATTTTGGCTTAAGGAGGTGGCATTCTTAGGGCATGTGGTATCCGCAGAGGGAATAAGGGTGGATCCTAGGAAGATCGAAGCAGTGTTGGATTGGAAACCACCTAGGTCCGTGGTGAGATTCGTAGTTTCTTAGGTTTGTGAGCTATTATGAAGGTTCGTGGAAGGGTTCTCGTCAATAGCCGCACCTTTGACAAAGTTATTGAGGAAGGAAGTACCCTTTGTATGGACGGATAAGCAATAGCAGAGCTTTGAGAAGCTCAAGAAGGTCTTGATCAAGCTCCAGTGTTAATTCAAATGGAGGCGGGAAAGGAGTTTGTGGTATCTTTGTGACGCCGCATACGGGATTAGGGGTGTGTTCTAATGCAAGATGGAAAAGTGGTCGCTTATGCGTCTCGACGATTAAGGCCTCATGAGGTTAACTACCCAACTCATGACTTGGAATTGGCGGCGGTGGTCTTCGCTCTTAAGGTGTGGAGGCATTACCTTTATGGAGAAAAGTCGATAATCTACACGGACCACAAGAGCCTCAAGTACTTGTTGACTCGAAGGAGTTAAACTTGAGACAAAAGAAGGTGGGTAGAATTATTGAAGGACTATGATTGTTCGTTAGAGTATCATCCGGGCAAGGCAAATGTAGTGGCGGATGCTCTAAGTCAAAAAGTAGTGTCAGATCTGAGGGCGATGTTCGCACACTTAAGTTTGTATGATGATGGAAGTCTGTGGCGTAATTGCAAGTCAAACCCACGTGGTTGAATGAGGTAAAGGAAAGTCAGTTGGTGGATAAGGATCTAAGTGTTAAGTTACAACAAGTACGAAATGGAGAGTTAGAGGATTATGGTGTTAATGATGAGGGAGTATTGTGCTTCAAGGGAAAGGTCTGTATGCCCAAGGACGAGGAGTTAAGACAAAAGATTCTTCGGGAGGCGCATAGTAGCCCTTATGCTATGCATCCCGGAGGCACTAAGTTGTACAAGGATCTAAGGGAACAGTTTTGGTGGCCTGATCTTAAGCGGGAAGTTACTGAATTCGTGGGGAAATGTCTGACGTGTCAGCAAGTTAAGGCTGAACACCAAGTTCCATCGGGATTACTTCAGCCAATCGAGATTCTACAGTGGAAGTGGGCAAGAATCACCATGGACTTCGTTAGTGGGCTTTCCCTTACGCCTACTAAGAAGGACTCAGTATGGGTAATAGTGGACCGTTTGACCAAGTCCGCACATTTCATTCCGGTAAGAATGGATTATTCTCTTGAGTTGGCCAAATTATATGTGGCGGAAATTGTGAGGTTGCACTGAGTCTGGGTATCGATCATCTCCGATAGGGACCCAAGGTTTACGTCTCGATTTTGGAGGGCACTTCATCAAGCTTTAGGCACTAAGTTAGACTTCACTACGGCTTTTCATCCACAATCGACAGGCGACCGAGCAGGTTATACAAGTGTTGGAGGATATGTTGAGAGGTCGTGTGATGGATTTCGAGGAAGTTGGGAAGACTATTTGCCTTTAGCTGAGTTCGCCTACAACAACAAATGGCTATCAAGCAAACATTCGGATGGCACCATATGAAGCGTTGTATGGTCGAAAATGTCGAACACCTACTTGTTGGACCGAGTTAGGAGAACGTCGAGTTTTGGGGCCCGAGTTAGTGGCGTAAACTAAAGAGAAGGTTGAGATAATCGTGGCACGGTTAAAAGAAGCCTCGATAGGCGTAAGTCGCACGCAGACCTTAAACGGAAGGAAATAGAGTTTGAAGTGGGAGATCAAGTGTTTCGAAGGTCGCCTTGGAAGAAGGTGATGAGGTTTGGTCGCAAAGGGAAGTTAATCCCAAGGTTTATAGGGCCCTATCGAGTGTTGAAGCGAGTTGGACCCGATGGCATATCAGTTAGAGTTGCCATCAGAGTTGAAGCAGATGCACGACGTATTCCATGTTTCCATGCTACGGCGATATCGATCGGATGCATCTCACGTAGTACCGGTTGAAGGGGTGGAGCTAAGGCCAGACTTATCCTACGAAGAGGAGCCGATTCAGATTTTGGAACGAGACGTGAAAGTGTTGCGGAGGAAGTCAGTTCCTCTAGTCAAAGTGTTATGGCGCAACCATGGATCGGAGGAAGCTTCATGGGAGCCAGAAGAGGCAATGCGACGGCAATACCCTCAATTATTTTAGCTAGGAAATTTTGAGGACAAAATTATTTTAAGGGGGGTAGAACTGTAACATCCTGAAAAGGGCCTATGCATTTTCAGTTTAATTGTGCGAAATGACATGTCTTATGTGTTATGAATGTATTCTGAATATTTTTAGAAACTAGGAAATGTAAGGAAATGATTTAGAAATGATTCAAAAGAGGAAAGCGAACATTTTTGGAAACTAGGAAATGTAAGGAAATGATTTAGAAATGATTCAAAAGAGGAAAGCGAACATTTCTGGAAACTTGGAAATGAAAGGAAATGTCAAGTTTAAAGAGGAAAACGAAAATTTTTGGAAACTTGGAAATGTAAGGAAATGTCATAAAAATGTTAAGTTTTAAAGTTCAAAAGGGGAAACTAAGGCAAGGTGGTCTTAAGAGAAAATGTATGTGAAATATGACATACAAATAGCCTTGGTAAAATGGCTACAAGGCACCACTTAGGGCCTAGCAAGTGACGCCATGTCCAAAGAGAAAGGGGCCAAGGTTCGAGTCACATAGGAAGCAAAATAAAAGATTTTTATTTTGCTACAAGGAGCAAGGGAGTTGGACGGCATGAAGGCTCTTAAAGAGGAGTTTTATCCTCTTTAAATTTTGATTAAATAGGTGGATAAATGAGGATAATTTTTGGTATAATTAAAAGGATTATTTCTTTTAATTTTAAATTAAAGGATAAAGCTATCAAAATAGAAGAGTGGTGGCCAAGTAAGGGAGTCTTGGCCTAGTAATGTCGGCACAAGGAGGAGAACTAAGGCCATTCATTCATTCTCTTCCCTCTACCGAATTTTCCTAGCAAAATCCTCTCTTCTCTGCTATCTTGTCAAAACCAAAATCTCTAGCAAAGCAAGCCGATTTCTTCACCTTTCTTCTTTTCCTTTTTTCTTTTTCACTCAACCTTCCAAAAGCTGAAGGTTGTGAGATCATCATCTAGCCATAACCGAATCCCTGAAGGTTGAAGTGAAGGTGCAATCGATTTCTTCAAATAAGGGTAAGATCCAAGTTTGGTTTCCATTCTTTTATATTGTAGACTTATTAAAATTTAGGGACTAATCCCTATTATTGATTTTGACCGAAATATGGAAGGATCTTTCGGGATTATCAGAGTAGGCGACTAAAAGGAGGATTTTTCGGGATTTAAAGCTTCAAGGTAAGACATGTGAATATTCGGCCAAAGGCCATTAATTATGTTTAAGGATGAAATCGGATCTAACATGAGTCCATAGGTATTTCGACAACTCCCTAAGCAAGCGAATCTTTTCGGGACTTTAGAATTGTAACACCCCCAAACCCGGCCCATTCACTACGACCGAATCTGGTTATGTCACTGGGAAAGACGGTTGGAAATCTTTGACTTTAGAATTAAACTTGAAAATCTATTATCTCTGAAAATCGTGTCCATTT
Organism: Gossypium sturtianum; assembly: GCA_025698515.1. Lineage (NCBI taxonomy): Eukaryota > Viridiplantae > Streptophyta > Magnoliopsida > Malvales > Malvaceae > Gossypium > Gossypium sturtianum. Next base: position 95,318,741 of record CM046949.1, read on the forward strand.
AAAATTTAATAAATCATATAAGCTTGTTGAAAACTTCCGAATTAAAACATTATTATAAGTTGCTATAATATGAATCTCTTGCGAAAATATTACTAAGTGTAGAGTAAACTTCAACCTTAATAAATAGAGTACTTTAAATCAAAGAGGCCCTTATTACATCAAATAAAATTCCAAAATATCGATCATATAAAATACTTAAATAAAGTAAAACATCTTACGTATGAAAATCTCTTCGCATGGGCCACCTTGTATCCACTCCAACCCGTCCACTAACCATGACTCACTGCGATGATTAAAAAGTTGGGTGAGTCATACTGATTCGATGTGTAAGTTAACCACTGAAACCCACCCACATGCTAGCCACATAATATCCCAATTATCAAATGCAACAAGTAATATATATTCATTTTAACAATTACTACAATGGCTTGGCCCACATTCAAATCATACTCAAATCTTTGGGCTAGGCCCATTTCTCAATAAACCACATATCAACTGGCTTGACCCATTTCCACGTATGTTCCCAAAACATACCTATCCACATGTCATATTGGGCTTGGCCCATTTCCATATTATTACAAAAATAATGCAACATGATTCCCAACCCAACCTAGGGTCCATCCGCTACACACCCCCTTATCCAGCCCTACCACACACGGGGACTATCGAGTCACCCTCTCCTTTTCCCTCCAAAAAGGCAACCAATGCCATCCACGATGTAGCGTATAGCTAACATCAAACCACGATGGAGCACACAACAATCCATCAAGCCACGATATGGCATAAAGCCCATATCAATCAAGGTAACCACGCGAACTAAATCGCAAAGATCCACAACGCGACCTCGGTCGCGCCAATCCACGATGTAGCACAAAGTCGACATCAACCACGCACTCGAAGTACACCCGCACCTTCTTTTCATAACCCACCCATGCACATGCCACATAAAATATAATCGTGATCATGCATGCACATGCTTATTAATGTCCATAAACATACTCATAACCAAATAATCACACTGCAATAGATCCGATACTAACTGGTCATCGCTATACCCTTTAGGGGTATATATGGCACACTTATTTATTGCACTTGTTAGTAAAACATATAACACATAAAACCCGAAACAAAGTGGGTTAGTTACACACCTTACTACTAGGAGTTCTAGACTCTCGATCCTCGACGCTAACGTCTAGCGAAACTACGGCTATTTGCTTAACGTTTTTCGTTGCACGCCCACACCCCGTGTGGCGCCTCGCATCAGCAGAAACGGATCTCTTCTTGAACTTTGGGATGGGGACTTTCCCTTGCCCACCTTGGATCGGTACTCGAATCCACGTCCATCGTAATCACTTAATTAGAACCCTTTGGTTAAACGTCATAACACAAAATCTCAAGCAAACAACTACAATTTAACTACTTACCAAACGATCTAAAATCTCAAAGGCTCCTCTGTACTTTTGTCGATTTGCCCCTTGATGAGTCCAAACAATTGAGACCTTCCTTTAGACTCCTTGGCGCTGGCTACAAGCTCTAAATGTCGATAGCACTACTCCTCACGAGTTCGGCACCAAGCTTGGCTAAATAAAAGAGAAAAGGTTTGGCTTCACTACCAAATGAAGTTGGAGCATTCGCCAACACAAGGTGCTGTTATGGAGTTTTGAAAAGAGTTTGAGAAAGGAATGGGAGTTCGGTCAAAGCGCAAATAGGGAAGGAAAGAAGAAAACAAAAGAAATATTGACTACAGAGGCCAAAGGAGAAATCGGCACACCAAGAGGAGAGGCAAAAGACTTGATGAATAACTAGCACTCTACCTCCCCTATTTATACTATACGGCCTAGCTCCAACCTCCCACAAAAATCCCATTATTTGCTCCTACAATTCCTCCCCAACACTCATTCAAAAGTTTGAATGAGTCAAACCTCTTCCTAGCAAAAATTTAAAAAAAAAGACCAAGTCTTCTCCACCTTTTAAGCCTCCAAAAGCCACCCAACTTCTTACCTCTCCGACGCCAAAAATAAAGGCCAAAGTGTCTGCCTTGCAGCTCGAACACCTGCCCCATCCCTTGCACCGAGGCGTCACTTCCCAAGCTCTTAGTGGCGTCTCCCTTGCCACTTTACTAGCTCAATTCTTATGTCTAATTCCCCCAAATAATTCTCTTAAGACACCCATCGCCAAGCTCCCCTTTTTTACTTAAAAATCCAAAAATTTTCTAAAGCATTCCTTGCCTTCTAGGGTTCTCCAAACCCCTAAAAATTCCTCCAACATGACCATAAGCCTACCAACTGCTCGGGCTATGCTCCAAGCGCATAACCCCTAAACTAGGGTGTTACAAGAATCCACAAGGTAAGCATATAAGGTATTCGGCCAAGGCCTATTTTTGGTATTTAGAACTGTTTCTTATTTATTCAAAAGTTGAAAACTGACATAGCTAAGTGATTTAATGGCTAGCCGATTTCAAGAAGGAACTCAGCAAGTTTTCGAGATTTGATCGGCACAAGGTAAGTTTTGGTTACAATAATCCTTCGGGATTCAGTCTTATGGCCGAATAGGTTTTCACTAAATAGTAAGGGATTGACCAAATGTAGGGATTAAGGATCTAAAGCGATAGATCGGTTTTTCTTTTTTTTGGGATTTCAAGGAATACGCTAAGTTAATCAGGTGTGTACCTCACACTACTTCTTAATTTATTTATGGCATTATTTAATTTGTATGTGACTATAAGAATGTGCAAAATATGGCTAAGGTACCGTGAATGGTACAAAGTACCCAGGTACGTATCCTACTCCTACTAGGATTATGAAACATGTTATATTTAATATGTGATAAGAATGTGAAAGTTGGCATGTTAATGCATAATATATGTTATGGGGCACATGGGTTATTGAAAAGGGAAGTGAATGTGGTGACCTAAGACCACGAAATCGAATGTGGTGACCTAAGACCACGATAATCCGAATGTGGTGACCTAAGACCACGATATATCCGAGTGTGGTGACCTAAGACCACGAATACTCATAAGGGCGATGAGCACGCGTCGATCGCGATGGATCGCCTTCGATGGTGTGTAGCGGATGGAGGGTCGACTTAGTAGTCCCCACGGTGCAAAAGTTGGTACGGGGATGTGTAGCGGATGGTATATAGGTTTGGGTTTGGGATTGCATCATTATTTTGATATGTTATAAGAATTGATATGTGATATGATTATGTATGCCTAAGTTGTTAAGATTTAGTGTTGTAGTACACATTGAGTCATTGACTCACCCTGCTGTGGGAACATGTTTTGTGTGATGAACAGTGATGGACCGAGACGATAGAACTTGTGGTGGCCATGCTCAGCTTGAAGTTTTATTTAATTTGGACATTTTAATTTATTTAAGCACTTTATAAATTTTATTTTGGGTTTTATTTGATGTAATAAGGCCATAGTGAACTATGTTAATTTCTGTTCTATTTGCTATGTGACGAAATTTTATTAGAGTTTAAGTCAATTTAGTTTAAGAATAAACTTTAAATATTTTGTCACTCGAGGTAAATGGGTTTTTAACATAAAAAAAACTTGTTTTCAACTCAAGCCCAACCCACAAACAAACTTTCTTCAAAACCCACAGTTTTTCAAAGGTAATAAAGGAAATGTGAACTGGTTTTCTTCAAGGAACATACCAGATCTGGTCAAGGCTCGTGGGCCGGGTTTGGGATGTTTCACAACTCGAGTCTATATACGAAATCTGAGAGTTGAATAAAACTCACAAAGTAATAAAAATTCATTCAAGTTGCAAAAAGTCTCCACAAAAGGTAATGAGCTACATATTTATAGCTAAAAAACTAAGCTAGCCGAATAGACAAATGGTAGCTAAATGGACAACTTTTAATAAGCTGAAATTTCAAGAATAGTTCAAGTAAATTCCAAGAAGCTTCCAAGAAACTTCCCTATGCATGGAGGATGTCAATGGGCAGTTTCTAGATGCCTTAATTTAGCTGGAAAATTAATTGAAGCATTTGGGAGCTGAATTGACTCAATACCATGGTGCTTGTATGTCTTTAATTGAGCTGCTTTGTTTAGCTGAATGGACTTTTGGGATTTAATGAGCTGCTTAGGATACCTCAACATCCATGAAGCGTGAACCAACAAGATTGAAAAGTCATTTGTGTGTGAACAAGCAAAATCGAACAGCCTTGAAGTGTGAATGGAATGTGCAGCAATGTGAAAACTTTTAAGGCTGCCTTGGAGACTTAGACGATCAACTTGGGGAGGTAAATCAGCAGCTCCTTTGGCCATTGGTGTCCACGAAAAGACTGCTGGAATTAGCTGAATAATCAGCTCACTTAATGGTGCCATCCATGCATTGTACCTGCAGCAATTAAATTCAGCCAATTAAACAAGCTAAGACAAATTAAATTCGGCCAATTAAACAAGCTAAGACAAATTAATTTTTTTTGGAAAATTAATTGAAAACATGAATTAAATTAGTCTTAAACTTAGACACAATTAACTATTAAACATCTATTTAATAGGTAATAAACTAAGACACATTAATTTGAATTATAATGTCCAGATTTTTGACAAATCAAAAGCAACTTAATTATTTGAGCTAAACACCTTAATTTAACTAATTAAAAGTTTATTTCCAGCAAAATAAAAATGCATAAGTTAAAAACGAGCTAGGCTTGAGCTGATTGAGCTAAATTTGAGCTTAATTCAACTTGCAAAAAATTGCATGGTGAGCTCGTTGGGCTGGCCCAAGCCTCCTCGATATGTCCAGCCAAGGACTTGCCCCACACTTGTTAGACTAGGGCCGAAATAGCTTCTTTGAAGTGCTTGGCTCGTGCTCGGGTGATGGGACCTTGCGGCAGCTCCAAAGGCTCTTAACTCGAGCTAGGTGTGTCCCGAGGCATGGTCGTATCAAATTGGCAGCCACTCTTTAGCTGAATAAACACCTTGAAACATTAAGGAAAGAGCCACATCCATGAATCCGACCATCCATGAATCCAGCCATTCATGCATGCTCCCATACGTTGCATTGAACCATGCATGCACCTGGTCTTTAATGCTCCTTCATGCATTCGACCAACCTACAAGAAGACATGAACTAAATTAAGTTCAAATGTATATTCGACTGAACTAAAATAGCATCAAGACATATTAAACACTAATTAACATACTAACTAAATTAAGACAAATTAATTATAGACTAGCTACTTAATTAAATTCGGCTAACAAAACATAATTAAAACATGTAATAAGCTGAAATGTAATTAAGATTTGTAACTAAATTAACTAAATTTATTAAACACTTAATTTATTAAATCAATAAAATAAATAAGCTGGAAATATATTGAAACAAGCTCAAACGAGCTGAATTAAGCTCAAGTGAGCTTATTCGAGCTAAATGGAGCTCGAGGAGCTAAATTCAAGCTGAAATTAGCTTGCGTTAACATGCGTAGAATCCTTGAATTGCTAGCCCGAGTTGGTTTCGAAGTCATTTCACACGATCTCGTATATTCCTTGCTCGAATTGGAACAGTCCTCGACCGTGCTCACATCATTCCCCCTTCTTCAAAATGACTTGTCCTCAAGTCGAGTCATTGGTGATACGATCCCAAGTTGCAGAAGTATTCCGGGTCATAGTTGTGCCCGACCGTTAAATCGAAGAAGTATCGTTGTAACTCGGAGTTTGATGAAGCTCGACTTGTAACATCCCGAAATGGGCCTATGCATTTTTGATTTAATTATACGAATGGCATGTCTTATGCGTTATAAATATATTGTGAACATTTTTGGAAACTTGGAAATGCAAGGAAATGATTTAGAAATGTTAAGTTTAAAAGAGGAAAGCGAACATTTTTGGAAACTTGGAAATGTAAGGAAATGTCATAGAAAATGTTAAGTTTAAAGTTTAAAAAGGGTTTCCATTATTAAAACGAATTTGTTTTCTACTCGAGCCCAACCCAAAACAATATTTCTTTCAAAACACACTATTTATCAGAGTAACACATGAATTTTGAACCGGTTTGCATCGAGGAGCATACCAGATCCGGTCAAGGCTCGTGGGCCGGGTATGGGGTGTTTCAGTTTGGTATCAGAGCCAGTTTTAAACTCTCGGCCTGGGGTTAAGGCCTAAAACGTTTTCAAAATCTAGCCCAAAAGAAATTTGTGGAAATTTTTAGGTTTTTCTGGCATGGCACCTAAGTCTCCGACCCATGATCCACTGGTAAGTACCCCTATCTATAGTATGAATTGTAGAAGGGTAAGAATGGAACGTAGAATAGTATGGTAGGTACTTGAACCCTAGGACTAGTTTACCCCAACAATTACATAAGACTTAAGTGACTAATTAAACAACCCTGTGACTTAGTCACCGAGTTAGAAGTCCGGCAACCCCTCATGACGCATGTCTAGGATTGGATCAGGAAGAGCACGGTACTTAAGCAGTCCTAGTGACTCACCTCCTCTTCATTTGGAATCCTGCAGTGCGTAGCTTCTGGTTCACCTTAACCAAGAGGACTCGATCACAAAGCTAAACACCATAACTAAAACCGAAAGGGATTAGCCACATTTTCATGGAAACCCTAGTTTTGTTTAAAAAAATCAACAAACTACTCTTTTATTGTGAAAATTATTATCTCTGGAAAATTTCCTAAAAATTTCTAAGTTACAAAATTACTAAAACACCCCTAGTGGTAAAATTACAAAAATGCCCTTGGCTTATGAAATTTCCAAAATACTCACAGTTCTTATCAAAATTTTCATTACTTTATTAAATGTCCAAAAACCTTAATTTGCAAAATATCAAAATATCTTGATTATGGAAAATTACGAAATTGCCCCTAGCCTACAAATTACCAAAATGACCCTAATCTCCAAAATTTTTGCAATATCACCAAATTAGGAAACAAATTCTCAAAAAGAACCCTCAAAGTTTTGCAAATTTTGGAATACCCCTGAATAACTAAACTTTACAGATTTACCCTGGTTTATTACCAAAATACCCCTGAGTTTCAAAATTACCGAAATACCCTCAGATTACAAAATTTCCAAAATACCCCCGGAAATGCAAAATCACCAAGGAATCTTATTTTGAAAAAAATTACGAAAATAACCCTGTAGGGCAAATGACGAAAATACCCCTGGGATAGGAACGGACAGAAATGTCCGAAGAGTGAATGTGTATGGGAGATACTATAGAATGGATGTCACTGAATGAATGTTTGAATGAATGTACTTCTCTAAATTAGGATAGAAGATTTGAACTTTGATTGATCGAAAGAACCACTATTAAACTTCTTTCATAAAATTTCTTTGCGAATAATAAGTGAAACAAGGACTAATTCATAAAACTTTTTAATCAGATCGCGACGATAAAAATGAGTTCTAGAGGACGTGGACATAACGTACGAGGATGCGGTAGAGGTAGAATGACCGTGTCGGAGCCCGTTAGATCGGGTCAAGGATCTCGAGAATGAGGTACCACCACCACCACCGGTGTTGGTCTTTGAGCAGTGAGGATCGAGACAGAGACGATCTTTGTATCGCGGTCGTGCTACGAGTTCTTGAGTTGGTGGTGGTGCGGGGAGGAAATCGGGAGCTCGAAAGTCGATGACACTGAGCGACTTTGTGCCAACAGAGCTGAGGTGTTCTGAGGAGTATCGGGTGTAGCACCCAGTACCGCTGAGTATTGGTTGGAGGCCACTAAACGAATTATGGATGAGCTTGATTTGACCCCGAGGGCCCGAAAGGAATGGTGGCATTGCTACGCGATGAAGCGTATCAATGGTGGCTCACAGTTCGTGATGGAGCCACTGCTGAGGATCTAACCTGGGAGTATGTTAAGGCCGCATATTAGAAGAAGTATGTCGGCACAAGGTATACTGATGAGCAGAGGAAGGCTTTTCTGGGGCTGGTTCAAGGGAATAAGTCTGTAGAGGAGTATGAAGCTGAATTTCTAAGGTTGAGCCAATATGCTCAAGGAGTAGTGGCTACGGAGCATGAGCGGTGTGTCCGGTTCGAAGACGGTTTAAGGGATGATCTAAGGTTGTTGATAGCTCCACACAAGGAGCGGGAATTTTCTGCATTAGTAGAAAAGGCAAAAGTAGCTGAGGGAATTAAGGATTCTACAAAGTAGAATTTCGACCGGAACAGGCAGAAAAGAGGCTTTGGATCGTCAGGATCATCTGGGAATAAAAGGCCTAGAGTTGATGGGCCGCGAGGTCAGCAAGCTGCTACAAGAGGGCAGTATCACACTTGTGATCAGTGTGGGAAAAAGCACTTAGGGGAGTGTTGGAAAAAGATAGGAGGATGCTTTAGGTGTGGGTCCAGGGACCATATGATCAAGGATTGTCCTATGAAACGGATGGAAATCGACCGTAGCTCGTAATGTTAATCAATTTGGTAGAGGGTGACGGCAGACCTCGGCCGAGGCCGTGGTCGAATGGTCGAGGTAATGGTGCGGTAGAGGACGTGGAACACCGTGCAGAGGCGCATTGCTATCATGCGAGGCAAGGCAACGGGTTTGATTTATGCGGTTCACCGGAGGGAGGATGGAGAGACGCGGACGTCATAAGCAGAGTGACGTTTCTTGTATTTGGAAAACCTTATCATGCTCACGATTGATGTGGGCTTAACCCATTCCTATGTTGCATGTAGTGTAGTGGAAACACTAGGCCTAGACTCGAACTCTCTGGTAGGCGGATGACTGTAGTAAGCCCATTAGGCCAAAAGCGTAGTGGTGGATAAGATCTTTTGAGTGTACCTCTAGAGATTCAGGAGTGAAATTTTGAGCCGACTTAATGGAACTTCCTTTTGGAGAATTCTACCTTATTCTTAGCATGGGTGGCTAGTGGAGCATCAAAGGCGTGTTGGATTGTGCGTGCTAAGCGAATGGAGTTGAGGACCCCGAAGGATGAGGTGGTCATTATGATAGGAGAAAGAAGAAACTACCTGTCTAATGTAGTTTCGGCGTTAAAGGCGGAGAAAATGGTTCGGAAAGGGTACAAGGCATTTCTGGCCTTCGTTAGTGTCGTGGACGCAAAAGAAGGGGGAATTAGTGGAGTTAGAACGGTAAGGGACTTCGTGGATGTTTTTCCAGAGGAGCTACCAGGAATACCCCCAGATAGGGAGGTGGAATTTGGTATAGACTTGCTACCGGGAACAGCTCCTGTGTCAACGCTCCATACCGAATGGCGCCAAAGGAGTTAGTTGAGCTCAAGGCTCAGATCCAAGAGTTGTTGGATCGTGGGTTTATTCGACCCAGTGTGTCTTCGTGGGGAGCATCGGTCCTGTTTGTAAAGAAGAAGGACGGAACTATGCGCATGTGCATAGATTATCGTCAGTTGAATAAGCTGACCATCAAGAACAAGTATCCTTTGCCAAGGATAGACGACTTGTTCGATCGATCGCCAAGGGGGCCGCCGTATTTTCAAAGATCGATCTAAGGTCGGGATATCATCAGTTGAAGGTAAAGGAGGCAGATATCCATAAAATAGCCTTTAGGACAAGATACGGCCATTTTGAGTTTATAGTAATGCCGTTTGGGTTGACGAACGCCCCAGCCGCGTTCATGGATATGATGAACAGGGTTTTTCAACCTTACTTGGATAGGTTTGTCGTTGTGTTCATCGACGACATTTTGGTATACTCAAAGTCAGAGGAAGAGCATGATGAGCACCTACGGATAGTGTTACAAGTATTAAGGGAGAAGAAGCTCTATGCCAAATTCAGCAAGTGTGAATTTTGGCTTAAGGAGGTGGCATTCTTTGGGCATATGGTGTCCGCAGAGGGAATAAGGGTGGATCCTAGGAAGATCGAAGCAGTGTTGGATTGGGAACCACCTAGGTCCGTGGCTAAGATCCGTAGTTTCTTAGGTTTGGCAGGCTATTACAGAAGGTTTGTAGAAGGGTTCTCGTCAATAGCCGCGCCTTTGACGAAGTTGTTGAGGAAGGAAGTACCCTTTGTATGGACGGATAAGCAACAAGAGAGCTTTGAGAAGCTCAAGAGGGTTTTCACTGAAGCTCCAGTGTTAATTCAGCCGGAGGCAGAAAAGGAGTTTGTGGTGTACTGTGACGCTTCGCATATGGGATTAGGGTGTGTTCTAATGCAAGATGGAAAAGTAGTCACTTATGCATCTCGACAGTTAAGGCCGCATGAGGTTAACTACCCAACCCATGACTTGGAATTGGCAGTAGTGGTTTTCGCTCTTAAGGTTTGGAGGCACTATCTTTATGGAGAAAAGTCGATAATTTACACGGATCACAAGAGTCTCAAGTATCTGTTGACTCAGAAGGAGTTAAACTTGAGACAACGAAGGTGGGTGGAATTATTGAAGGATTATGATTGTGCGATAGAGTACCACCCGGGCAAGGCAAATGTGGTGGCAGATGCCTTAAGTCGGAAAGTGGTGTCGAACCTGAGGGCGATGTTCGCACACTTGAGTTTGTATGATGATGGGAGTCTGCTGGCGGAATTGCAAGTCAAACCAACATGGTTGAATGAGGTAAAGGAAAGTCAGTTGGTGGATGAGGATCTAAGTGTTAAGTTACAACAAGTACAGAACGGAGAGTTAGAGGATTATGGTGTTAATGATGAGGGAGTATTGTGCTTCAAGGGAAAGGTATGTATGCCTAAGGACAAGGACCTAAGACGGAGGATTCTTCGAGAAGCGCATGGTAGCCCTTATGCTATGCATCCCGGAGGCACTAAGCTGTACAGGGATCTAAGGGAACAATTTTGGTGGCCAGATCTTAAACGGGAAGTTACTAAATTCGTGGGAAAATGTCTGACGTGTCAGCAAGTTAAGGCTGAACACCAGGTTCCATCGGGACTACTTCAGCCAATCAAGATCCCGCAGTGGAAGTGGGAGAGAATCACCATGGACTTCGTTAGTGGGCTTCCCCTTACGCCTACTAAGAAGGACTCGGTGTGGGTGATAGTGGACCGGTTGACTAAGTCCGCGCATTTTATTCCAGTGAGAGTTGACTATTCCCTGCAAAAGTTGGCAAAATTGTATGTGGCAGAGATTGTAAGGTTGCATGGTGTGCCGGTGTCAATCATTTCGGATAGAGACCTAAGATTTACGTCTCAGTTTTGGAGGGCACTTCATCAAGCTTTAGGCACTAAGTTGGATTTCACTACGGCCTTTCATCCACGATCGGACAGCGATCGAATGGGTAATCCAAGTGTTAGAGGATATGTTGAGGGGTGTGTGATGGACTTGAGAGGAAGTTGGGAGGAGTATTTGCCTTTAGCGAGTTTGCATACAACAACGGCTATCAAGCCAACGATTCGGATGGCACCGTATGAAGCATTGTACGGTCGGAAGTGTCGAACTCCTACGTGTTGGGTGAATTAGGAGAACGTCGAGTTTTGGGTCCAGAGTTAGTGGCAGAATCTGAAGAGAAGGTTGAGATAATTCGGGCACGGTTGAAGGAGGCATCTGATAGACAAAAGTCATACGCAGACCTCAAACGGAAGGAAATAGAGTTTGAAGTGGGGGATCAAGTGTTTCTAAAAGTCTCACCTTGGAAGAAGGTGATGAGGTTTGGTCGCAAAGGGAAGTTAAGCCCAAGGTTTATAGGGCCCTATCGAGTGTTGAAGCGAAGTTGGACCGATGGCATATCGATTAGAGTTGCCACGGAGTTGAAACAGATGCACGACATATTCCATGTTTCCATGCTATGTCGATATCGATCGGATCCATCTCAAAAAGTACCCGGTTGAAGAGGTGGAGCTAAGGCGGACTTATCCTACGAGGAAGAGCCGATTCAGATCTTGGAGCAGAGGCGTGAAAATGTTACGGAGGAAGTCAATTCCTCTAGTCAAAGTGTTATGGCGCAACCATGGATCGGAGGAAGCTTCATGGGAGCGGAAGAGGTAATGCGACAGCAATACCCTCATTTATTTTAGCCAGGCAATTTCGAGGACGAAATTATTTTAAGGGGGTAGAACTGTAACATCCCGAAATGGGCCTATGCATTTTTGATTTAATTATACGAATGGCATGTCTTATGCGTTATAAATATATTGTGAACATTTTTGGAAACTTGGAAATGCAAGGAAATGATTTAGAAATGTTAAGTTTAAAAGAGGAAAGCGAACATTTTTGGAAACTTGGAAATGTAAGGAAATGTCATAGAAAATGTTAAGTTTAAAGTTTAAAAAGGGGAAACTAAGGCAAGATGGTCTTAAGAGAAAATGTATGTGAAATATGACATACAAATAGCCTTGGTAAAATGGCTACAAGGCGCCACTTAAGGGCCTAGCAAGTGACGCCACATGCAGGAGCAAAAGGGTCTTAAGTTTGAGTCACATGGGAAGCAAATAAAAGAATTTTTATTTTGCTACAAGGAGCAAAGAGGTGGACGGCATTAAGGCTCTTAAAAGAGGAGTTTTATTCTCTTTAAATTTTGGCTAAATAGGGGATAAATGATGGATTTATTTTGGATTGTTTTTAAGAGATAAATGAGGCTTTATTCTTTATTTTTTTTAAAGTGATAAAGCTATCAAAATAGAAGAGTGGTGGCCAAGTAAGGGAGTCTTGGCCTAGTAATTTCGGCAATAGGAGGAAAAGAGAGGTCATTCATCATTCTTTCTTTCTCCTATTCTCTGCTGAATTTCCTAAGCAATATTTCTCTTTTCTTTTGATAAGCCGAAATCTACTTTTTCATTATCCACCATTGCCGATTCTTCAAACCTCAACACCCTCTCTTTTCTTTTCCTTATTCAAGCCGGATCCCCTGTGTGGTGGCCATAGCCGAATTCTCTCCTATCCTTCAGGAGCCGAATTGATCATTTAAGCAAGAGCCGAAACACTTTGGGACTTCAAGCAAGGGGGTTGTCGACTTGTGCATTAAGGGTAAGGATTTTATTGTCAACGTTTAGTCTTCAAAACCGAAATTAAGATTCTAATGCCATCTGTGTCTAGTGGCCGAATCAACAAAGGACCTCTCGGGTTTCTACAACCCATCGACTACAAGGAGGGATATTTCGGGATTCATAAGGATCTAAGGTAAGTCCTGTATTCGGCTAAGGGCCAGTTATTAGTATTTAAATGTTAGAGGAGGATCTAACATGTACCATGTAGGTTTCGACAACTCCATAGCCAAGAAATCACTTTTGGGATTTGAGAAACCTAAGGTAAGCACATGTGGTATTCGGCCAAGGCCTTATTTGTTGATTAAAGAGTTGTTTCTTATTATCCTAAAAACCAAAAACTAATCTATGAAGAGATCTAGTGTTTGACCGAATACAAGAAGGAGCATAACAAAGATTTCGGGACTCGATTAAGTAGTAAAATCGGCACCAAGGTGAGTTTTGAGTAATAATAATCCTAATAGGATTTGGTTTTATGGCCGAATGGTCTTCATTAAATTTTTAAAGTGATGGCCGAATGTAGGAAGTTAAGGATCTAAGGTAGTACATCGGATTTCAGGATTTCAGTGAATTGTTAAGCGAATCAGGTGTGTACCCCACACTAATCTTAATAGATTTATGGCTTTAACTTGATATATGTGTTAATATGAAAGTGTAAGAATGTGGCTAAGGTACCATGTTATGGTACAAAGTACTCAGGTACGTTTCCTACTCCTACTAGGATTATGAAATATGTTATGTTTAACATGTGATAAGTGATAAGAATGTGAAATTTGGCATGTTAATGCATAATATGTATGATATGGGGCATATGGGTTATTGAAAAGGGGAAGTGAATGTGGTGACCTAAGACCACGATATCTGAATGTGGTGACCTAAGACCACGATATCTGAATGTGGTGACCCACAAATATTTATAAGGGCGATGAACACATCGATTGCATATGATCGCTTGCCGATGGTGTGTAGCGGATGGAGGGTTGACTTAGTAGTCCCCACGGTGTGCAGGATGATACGGGTGATGTGTAGCGGATGGCATATAGGTTTGGGTTCGGGTTGCATCACTTTTCTATCTGTTATGTGAATGTGAATGTAATATGATAATGTATGCCTGACTATTAAATTTTAGTGTTGGTTACACATTGAGTCTGTTGACTCACCCCGTTGTGGGAACATGTTTCAGGTAATGGACCGGGACGGCAGAACTTGTGGTGGCCATGCTCAGCTTGAAGTTTATTTTATTTGGACATTTATTTCATTTAAGTACTTTAAATTATTTTTGGGTTTGTTTTGATGTAATAAGGCCACAATTGAACTATTTTACATTTATTTTTATGTTTACAAATTTTTATTAAGTCAAAGGTTAAGTAATTTATTTTAAATGTACTCTAAATGGTTTATCACCTAAAAATTTAAAAAGGGTTTCCATTATTAAAACGAATTTGTTTTCTACTCGAGCCCAACCCAAAACAATATTTCTTTCAAAACACACTATTTATCAGAGTAACACATGAATTTTGAACCGGTTTGCATCGAGGAGCATACCAGATCCGGTCAAGGCTCGTGGGCCGGGTATGGGGTGTTTCACGACTGAATTGTAGGCTAAATGGGTGTTGTAGTTTGGTTCAAGGGTTGTGTGTGTCTATCGGATAAAGGCTCGGTTTGGAAATAGAAGAAATAAGGCAATGAAATGTTTAGGATGGATAAAAGAACTTAAGGACAAGATTGAACCAATACTATGTAAGTATTGACCCGGGACTTATACGTCGCTTAAGGTTGCTAGAATTCATTAAAAGAATTTTGACCCACTATCTAAAATGAGATAGGAACCGAAAGTATATCAGGTGAACGCCACACTCGATTAAGAGTGATAAGTTTGAATAAATAGGGTTGATGCCACTAGAGAACTAGATAAGCCAACTCGAGTCTAAAATGAAATTTGAGAGTTGAATAAACTCACAAAGTAATAGAAATTCATTCAAGTTGCAAAAGTCTAAAATACATGAAAATGGCTAAGTATTTATAGTGATTTCCTAAGCTAGCCGAATGGACATATGAGGGACAAAAACATCATTTTATTTCAGCTTTTATTGAGCTAAAAATTCCAGAATTAATCTAGAAGGTGTCATGAAGATTCCTTGAAGCTTCCTAGCTAGTTGGAATTAATTTGATGAGCTGAATGGACTTAGGCATGTTTGGCCAAGGGCATGTATGAGCATTCAATGGTTGCCTTGATCAGCTGATTAGTCTATGAGAGTTTTAAAGCCATCTTGAGCACCCCAATGGCCAATAGGTGTGTTGGCCGAATGTGTACAGCCACCTGATATGAATGCCCAAAATCGAATAGTCAGCAAGTGTGAAAGGAATTTCCAGCTTATGTGAAAGCTCTTAAAGCTGCTTGGGGAGCTCAATGTTCAGCTTAGAAGAAAGGAAACATCAGCTCCCTTGCCCTTTGGTGTCCACGAAAAGGCTGCTTGGAGGAGCTCAATAATCAGCTCCTTAAGTGCCGCCGTCCATGCATTGTACCTGTAGTAATCAATTTCAGCTAATTAATCAAGCTAAGACAAATTAAATTCGGCTGGAAAATTAATTGAAAAACATGAATTAAATTTTTCTTAAGCTTAGACACACTTAATTAACTATTAGACACCTATTTAATAGGTAATAAACTAAAACACATTAATTCTATTTAAAATGTCCAGATTTTGACAAATTAAAAACACAACTTAATTATTTGAGCTAAACACATTAATTTAAATAATACTTTAAATTAAAAGTTTATTTCCAGCAAAATAAAAGTGCAGAAGTTAAACCGAGCTAGGCTCGAGCTGATTGAGCTAAATCTGAGCTTAATTTATACGATCCCGAGTTGCGAAAGTATTCTGGGTCGTAGTTGTGCCCGATCGTTAAATTGATGAAGTATCGTTGTAACTCAGAGTTTGATGAAGTTCGGCTGATTGTAGGCTAAATGGGTGTTGCAATTTGGTTCAAGGGTTGTGTGTGTCAATCGGATGTAGGCTCGGTTTTGGAAATAGAAGAAATAAGGCAATGAAATGTTTAGGATGGATAGAAGGACTTAAGGACAAGATCGAACCAATATTATGAAAATATTGACCCGAGACTTATACGTCGCTTAAGGTTGCTGGAATTTGTTAAAAAGAACTTCGACCCACTATCTATAACGAGATAGGAACTGGAAGTATATCGGGTGAACGCCACACTCGATTAAGAGTGATAAGTTTGAATAAAATAAGGTTGACGCCACTAGAGAACTAGATAAGCCAACTCGAGTTTAAAACAAAATTTGAGAGTTGAATAAACTCACAAAGTAACAGAAATTTATTAAAGTTGCAAAAAGTCTTAATTACATGAAAATGGCTAAGTATTTATAGTGTCTTCCTAAGCTAGCCGAATGGACATATGAGGGGCAAAAACATCATTTGATTTCAGCTTATTAATGAGCTGAAAATTCTGGAATTAATCTAGAAGATGTCATGAAGTTTCCTTGAAGCTTCCTAGCTAGCTGAAATTAAATGGTGAGCTGAATAGGCTATCTCATGTTCGGCTAAGGGGATGTATGGGCATTAAAGTATTGCCTTGATCAGCTGAGTAGTCTTGAAAGGTTTAATTACTATCTTGAGCACTCCAATGGCCAATAGGTATGTTGACCGAATGTGTACAGCCACCTGGTGTGAATGCCCAAAACCGAATAGGCAGAAAATGTGAAAAGGATTTTCAGCTTGTGTGAAAGCTCTTAAAGCTGGTTGGGGAGCTCAATGTTCAGCTTAAAAGAAAGGAAACATCAGCTCCCTCTTGCCCTTTGGTGTCCACGAAAAGGCTGCTTGGAGGAGCTCAATAATCAGCTCCTTAAGTGCCGTCCATGCATTGTACCTGCAGTAATTGAATTCAGCCAATTAATCAAGCTAAGACAAATTAAATTTGGCTGGAAAATTAATTGAAAAACATGAATTAAATTTGTCTTAAGCTTAGACACTCTTAATTAACTATTAGACATCTATTTAATAGGTAATAAACTAAGACACATTAAATTTAATTAAAATGTCCAGATTTTTGACACATTAAAACACTACTTAATTATTTGAGCTGAACTAACTAAATTAAATAATTTATTTTAATTTCCAACAACTCAAAAATGCATAAAATAATAAGATGGAAACGAGCTCATGGAGCTTGAAATGAGCTCATTGAGCTGGAATCGAGCTAAATTGAGCTCAACAAGCTGGAAGTGAACTAGTTCAGCTCGCAAGGGATTGCCAGCAATGCTTAGGGAACTGGTCCAAGAATGTGCTCGGGGCGTGGCCGTATCATCCCCCCTCTTCAAAGCGACTTGTCCTCAAGTCGAGTCGTTTGTTTATTGGATAACATTCTTTCTTACTCGACTCTACTTGGATGAATGGGGTGAATGGGCTCTCGTACATCTTTTCAATTTGATTCTTCAAGTTCACCAATAATCTAGATGGGAGGTAATTCAAACGATGTGAGAAGATCATTCAAATAAGCATATATTCCATATCTCACTTGAGCAAATGTATTCAAACTCACATAAGTCAAACAGCCAAACTGATTTGTTACTCCTTCACCATAAAAAGTCTCATCAAACGAATGAATTAATTTAAATGAGAAATCACGAGTCAACAAAAATTCATCCGAGCAAACATGTGGGCCAAGTACCATTCGGGCAGAACAATCATGATCCATGCAAGAAGATAAATTCCAAATTTTATACCCATAATCAATTGTGCGAAACTTTTTGCATGTTAAGATCTTACCACTTAGTCGACTCAAATCTTGCATAGTTAAGCCTAGCAGTGGCCAATGAACTTTCACCTTTTCAACAAACTTATCTTCAAGAAAAGTCTTACCAAAAAGTTTCAAAAAAAATGTAGACACAATTAACTTAATCCGTTCATTGTCAAAGCAAATAAACTCCTCACCATAACTTAATGGACACAAATTGTCATCACAAACAGGTGAATGGAAAATTCCTTTTGATTCATGATTTCGCACAATAAAACCTTGCAATGGACATTGAATGATTGGCTCTCCCGAAATCGCATCATCATCAATCAAAATAGATGAATCATTTTTAAACAAAGCTGAACAATTAAACACATCACGATTTAAAAATTTTGCAAAAACCAATTCATCAACAAAATGTTTATTACCAACCGAATAGGGCAGAGAGGTTTTAAAGTTCTCGTAAGTCATACCTTGTTTACCTCGAGGGATAGGAAAGCAAGGATCATTTTTACCTTTGTCGGTCTTCATAAACCTTCTCTCCTTGGACTTATAATGCAGTCTAGGCTTCGAGGTTGGCTTAACCTGAAATAATGATGAAGCACAAAAACAACTTGCGCTTGTGCGTTCACAAAAACGAAAGAAGTTAGTATCACCATGGATAATGGACTCTAAGGAACTTCTTGAAATGTTATTCACATATGAATCAATTTCAGGCTAAAAAACATAAGTCGATCTTACCTTTTCGGGTAGGAATATGTATCTCATGTACATCCACATAAAATGTTCAAGGAACGATTTTAAATCATGATCAAAACCGTTAAGTTTCTTCCCTTTAGTCAATGACCAAGCATCAATCAAAAATGAATTATTCGTACAAAATCTAATATGCTAGATTTTCCCACAAAACGAACCAACACAGATTCTAGGTTTAAAAACATGAGTTTGATTACTTATGCCAAAGTGTAGCAAAGGTTTTAATAAATCAAACATGCTAAAACGAAAGGAATTTTGCATACACAGGTACATACAATCAAAACTCTTTACATTCATCAAATCAGATTTGCACATTCATGGATTTTTCACAAGGCAGTAATTGATGCACAAAATTATCACAATCGGAAATTTTAATCGCTTTTCGTGAAAAACCGTCATCACGCAAGTTCAAATTTTTGGTTTGTCGATCGAATCGAACAACATCAACAAAAGTTCCAACACAAGAAAATCAAGAGAATAACCCCTCATGCTTCCACATAGGATGAGTTTATCAACCACAAGCGAAAAATAACAATTAATCGAACCAAAATAAGGAGACCTTTTAAAAAATAAGTCACTGGATTTTTTATCGACAACTTTCAAACCTGATTGCCATGACTTGTTTGTTAAAATTTCCTTATCTCAGTTACCTTTGGGCTCGTGGGGGTCGTTTTCATCTTCAACCTTACCTTTTTCGGTCATGCGAAAGCGTCGCTCATCAGGAAGGTACTGAAGTTGTAAATTATTATTCGGTCTTTTGGGAACCTGAAAAGAAACATATCGAGAAAAATTCATATCTGGGTTAGTAAACAAATTCCTCACTTTTTCTTGCTCTTTTGCCTCTTTTTCTTTCGTTTTTTTTCTAACTCATTTTCTTTTCTTTCTTTTTCAATTTTCTCCTTTTCCTCACACTTTTGTTCAATCTCAATCTCGTCTTCTTTTCCTCACTCTCATTTTCTTTCTCAAATCCTTTTTCGATTTCTTTCTCTTTTTCAATTTCTTTTTCAATTTTATTACAACATGAGGACGATACAAAAGAATCGAAAAGATAAATGTTTTGCTGAAAAGAAGAGAAAGCATTCTCATAAATTTCACGATCAATTCTTCGTGAATGATTCTCCGGAAGGGACTTCTTTGAGGCATACGAAGAATAACTCGTACTTTCTCGTTCGTCATCTCAAAAAGTCTCAAACTTAAAATTTTCTTCTCTTTGTGTAACACCCCAAACCCGGCCTAGAAGTTAGGCCCGAATCTGGAATGTCACATTAAAGGCGCACTTCAAACAATTTACTAGTTAACCATTTAAGGCCCAAAAGCCCAAAACAAAAGATTATTTCGAAAACCATATTAACACTTTAATAATTTCATGAAATTTCTTAAGTGGGTAATTGAAACAATAATAATAATAAACCCAAAATTCAAAGTCAAATAGGAGTTACATGGCCTTATTACAATCCAATGAAAAATAAACAAAGTATTTAAAATAGAATCATTTGAATAAATTAAAACATTTGAACAGCTTGTAGTGTGGCCATCTCCGAGTCCTCTCCCACGTCGAGCTATCTATTCGGGAATACCTGAAACATTAAATTAAAGGGTGTGAGTTTCAAAACTCAGTGTGTACAACCCTTGGCAATCAATTCTCATACAAATATTCACATTGGGCCTAAGCCCTAACAAAATCGGTGGTCTTGGGCCTTAGCCCACAATGACCTCATATCATATCATATCATATCGCATCATATACAAACAAGATAATGTAAAACCCATCCCAAAAATCCATCCACTACACACACCATTTCCCTTCCAACCTTATGGCTCCTGTGGGGAATTCTAGCTCGACCCACCCCTCCACTACACACCATGGGTAGCCCGATTGCGGTACTACCGAACGTTACAGTAAAACTGCTAATCATATACTGGGCTTAAAGCCTCCGATGGATCCATACCATACGGCCATGCGATCCTGGATCCATACCATATGTCCATGCGATCCTCAAATATTGACACAAAGTCATCAATATATATATGTTAGGCACATAACCACGGTAAATATGATTGGCACAAAGCCATAATAACAGCACAAAGCCCATAATTACGGCACAAAGCCTTTGGTATTGGCACAAAGCCCATAATTACGGCACGAAGCACATATTAATGGCACACAGCCCTCGGTAACATTATCGGTGCAGCATGGCTGCTCGATGGCTAAAAAGCCTGTGGTGGATCCACGATCGTCAAGCGACTATGCGATCCTCAATTCTTCCTCCGTACCATAATTCCCACCCATATGCATCCTAAGCAGAATATCATATGAATGCATCAAATACACAAGTAACATAAACTCATATCCGTCACATAGGGGTATTTTCGTCATTTCACTACCTGTGTGGGTATTTTTAGTAACTACGCCTCTGAGGGTATTTTGGTACTTTTACAAAACAGGGGTATTCTGGTACTTTTGCAAATAGGGGTATTCTGGTAATTTGCAAATCTAGGGGTATTTTAGTAATTTTACACATAAGGGTATTTTAGTAATTTTACACATATAAGGGTATTTGGTCCCTCTCGGGTTTTAGTTATGAACTTTGGCCCATAAACAAGTCTTCGCGGTTAAAGTGAACAAATACTATGCACCAGGTAGGATCTCAGAAAAGAGGAGGTGGGTCACTCGGACCTCTTAAGTACCAAGCTCTCTCACTAGCTCCAATCCTAGACATGCATATGTTGGTTACCACACTCTAACTAATCGACTTGTCCACAGACATGTTTAATTAGCTTAAGTCTTATGAAATTACAAAGTTGTTCAAGCTAGGCCTAAAGTCCATTAACCCTAACATACTTGTCTACGCCCCCATAAGCCCACCTCATGTCCTTACGGCCCGTTAGGCCCAAATCTCATCATATGGCCTATTAGGCCCAAAACATATCCAGATCATGTATCAAGCATAGCTAACTTAATTCGTATAATCAACCAAACCATTTTATCAAACTTAGCCTCAGGGCCCACCGGGCCTATTTAGCCACTTTCGGCTTTTCAGCTTTTCGGCATTGCCGATATTGTGTGTGTAGTGTTTGTACACACCTAGTAAACTCGCGTGCTGCAAACCCCTTAGTCACGAACCTACAATTGACATTACTAGCGATTAACCAAAGCGTTAACACACATACTAACCAAAAACTGAAACCTCACCGTACCCTTACTGTGTGCCTTACGTTCTAGTAGCCCTTCCTTTGCTACTATTGGTGATTATCCTCTAGATCTGCACCCAAACACCTATATCGTCAAAACCAACTGACCCATATTGTTCATAAGTCACCCCTATGAGCCACATTAGATTCAGCCATTTACTAAACCATGACTGAGTCGAGAACACTTACCACATTGTTAGCAATCCTTACTTACCACGCTTGCGATTGTTGAGCCTTACCCTTATTAATACAGGATCCACGACAATGAGAAATTAGATTGCCCTTCGGCTTTCAACAAAACGTACTAAGGGGAGTTAACAGAATACTTACCGAATCCAACCTTAGATCCTACGGCCTACCAAACGAGATTCGGCTTTTAACCTTGACTGAGAGTAGATACCAACTGATTTGTGATAGAGAAAAACAACAAAGATTCGGCACTAATGGGGGATTTCGGCAAGAGAAGATGATGGTAATTCAGCAATAGAAAAGTTTGGCTAAGAGAGAATTCGAAAAAAATGAATGATGGTTTTTCGGCAATGGAAGAATTCAGCAACAGAAGAATAGAATGAGGGGGAGAAAAGAAAATATCAAATGTGCTTGTGTGAGGGTAACTACAGGATATTCGGTAAAGAAAAGAAAGACTAACTTATTTGCAAAACTCTCCAAATGCCGAAAGCCACAATGAAAATTCGTAATACCCCCTAAAAGACCCAAAAACGGCACTTATTTGCCCTCCTAAGCCGAATTTATACACTTCCCACTTCCCACAACGGCACCAACTCTTCACACTTCTCAGCTCCTAACTTTTCTCCCGATAACTCCTCAATCTCATCCTAAATTTTCTAAGATAAGCTCATTTATCCCTTCCTTAATTTTCTCTCATGAACACTTCCTTGAGTTCACATCCAACGCCACTACTAACCATCTAGAAGGAAAAAATTAAATCCCCAACAAAATACCATGCCACTACTCGAACCTTGGATTCCCTTGCCTGCTAATGACGCCACCTCCCTACTCCCTAAGTGGCGCCACTTTGCCACTACACCACAAGCTCTTTTACGTCATTTTTCTTCTTCATTTATTTAAAAGGCCTACTAATCAAGTCACAGCTCCCAGGCTAAAACTAAAATTTTTCCTATACCCTTACTTGATCCCGAACATCTCTAACACCCTAGACACTCCAAATTCATTAACCCTCAAAGCCCACATGCCAATTGTCATTTTCTCGCTTACTTAAAAATTTTCTGAGACCCAAAACCCAAAGCCCAATTCTTCTAGGCCTAAATTCGGGGCGTTACACTTTGCCTCGAATTTCTTGATGAGTAGGAATCCCGATAAGAATCTCTTCTCGAGTAATGTCATCGTAATGAACTTAACTCCGTTTCTCGACTCAGTGGAGTTTGCTTCCGTCGAATTATTGCTCGAGGTTCTCGCTTGTCTTGAATGGGCTTAATCTTTCGGTCGAGCATATTCTCCATTTCTTTCAATAAGTATTGAAACTCGAACACTGAAAACTCGTCTCGAGACATGGTTATTTACGAAAAGAAGAAATGTTAAAACTAAAATAGAAAAGGAGTACCTTACCACAAACCTCACTTTTTTTTTTACTCGGAAAGAAAATAAATGATTTTTTTCACTCACGCTCATGTTTGCACTCTCTTTTCAGCTTTTTCTTCTCTCTATTTCTCTCACAACACTCGTGCCTTTTACCGCTGAATTTGCCTCTCGAAACTTTGTAAAAGACTCTTTTAGGCTTAACTATTCGCTTAGGGGGTTGGCTTCAAAGGGGTACAAAGGTAAATGTTGTTTTGGTGTTGGGTAGGCTGAAAGAAGAAATTATAGGGTTATTGAGTGTGGCGTGAAAAGGAAAATGATAGAAGAAAGAAAACTTGCCGATCGAGAATACAGTATGTAACTTTTCAACACTTTTATATTTTCTTTTTTTTTTATTTTACTTTAAATTTCTTCTTCTTCTTTTTTAATTACAAATGTCAAATACAAATAGAAGACTTTGAATCACAAATTTTTTTAATATTTTTTTTTGAAAGTTTCTCTTTATATATATACTTTCGATTTTTTTCACTAATTTAAATTTTGCACTTTTCAAATAAATATATTCTCTCTTTTTTTTTTGAATTTTTTTCGACTTTTTTCAATGAAATACAATCCTGGGAATCCCAAAAATGCGATACTTACTTCAACTTTATCAGCTTTGATACCAAATGATACGATCCCGAGTTGCAGAAGTATTTCGGGTTGTAGTTGTGCCCGATCGTTAAATCGATGAAGTATCATTGTAACTCGGAGTTTGATGAAGTTCGGCTGATTGTAGGCTAACTGGGTGTTGCAATTTGGTTCAAGGGTTGTGTGTGTCAATCGAATGTAGGCTCAGTTTTGGAAATAGAAGAAATAAGGCAATGAAATGTTTAGGATGGATAGAAGGACTTAAGGACAAGATTGAACCAATATTATGAAAATATTGACCCGGGACTTATACGTCGCTTAAGGTTGCTGGAATTTTTTAAAAAGAACTTCGACCCACTATCTATAACGAGATAGGAACTAGAAGTATATAGGGTGAACGCCAGACTCGATTAAGAGTGATAAGTTCGAATAAAACAAGGTTGACGCCACTAGAGAACTAGATAAGCCAACTCAAGTTTAAAACGAAATTTGAGAGTTGAATAAACTCACAAAGTAACAGAAATTCATTAAAGTTGCAAAAAGACTGAATTACATTAAAATGGCTAAGTATTTATAGTGTCTTCCTAAGCTAGCCGAATGGACATATGAGGGGCAAAAACGTCATTTAATTTCAGCTTATTAATGAGCTGAAAAATTCTGGAATTAATCTAGAAGATGTCATGAAGTTTCCTTGAAGCTACCTAGCTAGCTGAAATTAAATGGTGAGCTGAATAGGCTATCTCATGTTTGGCCATGGGATGTATGGGCATTACAGTGTTGTCTTGATCAACTGAGTAGTCTTGGAAGGTTTAATTGCTATCTTGAGCACTCCAATGGCCAATAGGTATGTTGACCGAATGTGTACAGCCACCTGGTGTGAATGCCCAAAACCGAATAGGCAGAAAATGTGAAAAGGATTTTCAGCTTGTGTGAAAGCTCTTAAAGCTAGTTGGGGAGCTCAATGTTCAGCTTAGAAGAAAGGAAACATCAGCTCCCTCTTGCCCTTTGGTGTCCACGAAAAGGCCGCTTGGAGGAGCTCAATAATCAGCTCCTTAAGTGTCATCCATGCTTTGTACCTGCAGCAATTGAATTCAGCCAATTAATCAAGCTAAGACAAATTAAATTTGGCTGGAAAATTAATTGAAAAACATGAATTAAATTTTCTTAAGCTTAGACACACTTAATTAACTATTAGACATCTATTTAATAGGTAATAAACTAAGACACATTAAATTTAATTAAAATGTCCAGATTTTCTATTTAATAGGTAATAAACTAAGACATTAAATTTAATTAAAATGTCCAGATTTTTGACACATTAAAACACTACTTAATTATTTGAGCTGAACTAACTAAATTAAATAATTTATTTTAATTTCCAGCAACTTAAAAACGCATAAAATAAAATGATGGAAACGAGCTCATGGAGTTGAAAACGAGCTCATTGAGCTGGAATCGAGCTAAATTGAGCTCAACAGGCTGGAAGTTAACTAGTTCAGCTCCCAAGGGATTGCCAGCAATGCTTAGGGAACTGGTGATGCGATCCTGGTCGCATCATGGTTCGACTCTTTCCGACGCCATCAAGAGTGGCCTAAGCTCGAGAGGCCAAAGTGCAAAATAAAGCTAATTCCAGCTCATTTTCAGCTCAATTAAACTCCTTTTCTATGTGGTTCAATTCACATGAGTTCATCTCAGCTCATTGAGATTGGTTTAAGTTCACATTCAGTTCATTTAGTTTGTGTTTAGCTTGATTTAATTCATGCATTTTTAATTTGCTGAATACAAACTTTTAAATTAAATATTAGCTTTAAATAAAGGTGTTTAGTTTAATTAAATAAGTTGTGTTTAATAAGAGGCTTATTAATTAATCTAGTTACTAGGATGTTTTAATGAAGTATGAGTTTAAGTTAATTTAATTCTGCTTCCATAAATTAACTAGTTGCTGCATTAATTGAAGTCTTTATTTCTAGTTCATTTAATAATGTTTTTCTTAATTAAACTAGTTCTTTGGAATAAATGATGCTTAAGTGTTAGTTCATTTATTTAAGTCTAGTTCTTTGGAATAAATGATGCTTAAGTGTGAGTTGATTTATTTAAGTTAGTTGTTACTTTGTTTTAGGTTTAATCAATGAATAAATGTGTTTAATATGTCGGTTACATGTGTTAATTGCAGGTGATTTTTTAGCTTACAACCATTAAATTTAAAGGCTGTTACACCTTCAATAAGGTGGCTTTTCATGTGATTTCGGTTTAAAAAGAGGGGCTATTATAAAAAGAGGCTTTAAACATCAATAAAAAGAGTTTAAAGGAGCATTACACTTCCTTTAAATTTCAGTAGCCACCCTTCCACTACTCCAAACGTTTTTGCTACTTTAATGGTCAATTCATACTTTAAAAACTTCATTAAGTTTTTGGAGTCTATTCAGCTAGCCAAAGGAGAAACCAAGAGACATTTTCAAAGCATTCAAGGGCATTGAATCAGCTGATTAAAGCATCTTAAAGAGAGGAGTTAATTGATCCAAGAATTTCAAAGGTTGAGACTTTTTGAACTTTGAATATATTTTATGAACTTTTGTTCATTGAGTGAGATTATTCTCCTCTCTATCTTTTGTACGAGTTTCAATTTTGACTTATCAAGTTTTCTTGCTTGTGGCGTCAATCGTTCTCTTCCATCAATTTATACCATAGGTTCTTATCTTTATAGATAACGGGTCTTGGTCCATCATCGATTACCATTTTTCCACCTTAAACAAATATAGAACCTGGGGTGACACTTTATTAGTGTTGAATCGATTCTTTGTTTAAGTTCTTTCATCCATTCCCATCAACTATCACATATCATTTATCTAAACCATCACTTATCCATCTATCCAATTCCATTACCATCAGCCTATCATTGTTTGTTCAACCTTAAACCGAATCCCATCTTCTTTCCCTTCATCTTAAACTGAACCTATCCTTTTAATTATCCAAATCAACTCTTTCATTTAAACACCTCCATTCCTAACTTAAACCCACCTTCTAAACAAATTCACCTAAAGCTTCCGCAAACTCATTCATATTTTTCTGATTATTTTCCGAAGACTTGATTCCTCCTCGTAGACGATTGGGCAATTCACATATGACTCGACTCACCCTGAGGCAGATCGTATCATTTGGTATCAGAGCAAGAAAACGAGGAGCTTTGACAAACATCATAAATCCGAAGTAGGTAGGTACGTAAATTCAAAAAAAATCAAAAAAAATCAAAAAAAATTCAAATTGTAATCTCAAAGTTTTATTTGAAAAAAAAATTACAAAAAAAAGAGAAGAAAAAAAAAGAGAAGTTTTCTTTTGAAAGTTTGGCAAGTACTTGTTGTTTCTGTTCTCCTCTTCTAATACCCGTGATACGGGCACGCCCGGGGCACCCACAAAATTCAAAACCCGAAGTGCCGTAGAGCTCATGTGCATCTTCATGCACTTTCAAATTGAGCCGGATTAGCTTATTCTAGCTCAATTTGAGCTCACTCGAGCTCGCTCCAGCTCTTTGAGCTGATTTAATTTTAAAAAAAGCTTTAAATAAAATTGAGTCTTTATTTATTAATTTTTTTTCTACAGCAACTTTAAGTGACCTAATGTTTTATTTATTTTTTTCTTGTTGAGATTATGATATCTTAGTTAAAATAAGTCAGCTATCTTTATTGTGTCTAAGTTAGGACAAAATTATTGCATATACTAATGTGTCCAGCCGTTTGGATTTAATGTGCAGCAACCTCATGTATTAATTGTTGTTTTATGGCTGCCAAAATTTAGACAACCTAAGGCCTTATTTATTTTGTGTCCCTTAGCTTAAAACATATCTTAAATGTGGTGTTTGTTGCTGGAACATTAATGGCCGAATGTTATGTGTGCAGGTGCTTTTTGGGACATCATTTAAGGCATGGGTGGCAAATTCATTTAAAGAAGCATGGGAGCACGCATGGACTTTAAAGGCTGACATTTGTGCTCTCCAATGTGCCTTTCCCTCTCCCCCAAGCGTCCATTAAAGATGGACAATGAATAGCATGCATGAAACATTAATTAATGCAATGTTGGATCTTGTTTTGGACGGCAATAAAAGCTTATCAGCATGCTTGGAGTGTTCAATTAAGGAGCTACAAATTTAAGGAGATGTTTGCTGCATATTCAAGACATTTGGGCAGCACATTAAAGAGCATGTTGGTGCATGCTTGGGCGGTGCATTAAGTGAGATATTGGCATTAATGTGCTGCATGTTTTACTTTGCCGAAATTAATGAATGTTGGAGCATGCATTGGCGCCATTAATAAGTTGCTGGAACCTTTTTCGTGCATGTAAATGGACAAGTAATTAATTCGACTGGGGCATCTTGAGAACTACAAAAGAAGGCCGAATGCTTCATCTTTCAAGGTGATTGTTTCGTGAATGTCAAAAAGGGGAGCAGCATTAAAGGCTTTGCTGGTTACTTGCTCCTTCATGCGTGAACATTCATTTAAAGGGCTACTGGTTGGAGTTCTCCAAGGGTCAATTTTGTGAAACACAATGGCCAAAAGGGAGCTCATTATTTCCAGCCGAAAAAGCAAGCTAAGGGGGGATGGATTGTCCAAATTCGGCCAAGCCAAAATTAATCCATCTAGAAGCTGCCTATTTGCCTCCCAAGAACCACCGAATTTTGCAAGCAAATTAGGCCACATTCAGCCGAATTTAGCTAGGTAAATTAAAGGATTTTCTTCCAAATTTTTCTAGTTAAGTCTTGTTGAATTTCTTAGTTATTAAGTCTTGAAGATGTCTATTTGATTACCCTAACTATTTGGTATAAATAGTTGTTAATTTTCCTTTGTAAAGTTGGTTAATCTTTTATAAAAATTACATGAACTTTTGTTCACCGAGTGAGATATTCTCCTCTTCACTTTCGTACAAGTTTCATAGACTTATCGAGCCGTGCTTGTGGCGTTTATCACTTGTTCTTCCATTCAACTATACCATCGGTTCTTATCTACCTAGATAACGGGTCGTGGTCCATCATCAATATCCATATTTCCACCTTAAGCAAATATAGAAACCGGGGTGACATTTGCTAATGTTAAATTGTTTCTTTGTTTAAGTCCTATTAGTCATCCCCACCAACTATCCCAATTTATTTCTTCCTCGATTCATCCTTAAACCGAACTATCAAACATCATTATCTTTACTTCCATCATTTCCAAACCTATCCTATCAGTCACTAAAATATTTTCCATCATTTCTCAACCTCCATTCCTAACTTAATTTTCTTTTTAAAACCAATTCAATTAAAAGCTTCCACAACTCATTCATATTTTCCTATATTTCCCGAGAGGCTTAAAGCTCATCCTCGTAGACGATTGGGCACTTGCATACATTTCGACTCTTCCCAAGGTGGACTGTATCATCTGGTATCAGAGCTATAAAATGAGGAGTGTCCTATGATGACGAGAGCCGGATTAGGTTCGTGAGTTAAAAAAATTCAAAAAAAAATTCAAGTTGTAATTTTTCGTTCTCTTTGTATTATTTAATGTATTTGGAGTAAAAGAAAAAGGAAAAAAAACGAAAATTCAAAAAAAAATTGAAGTAAAAAAAAAGAAAAAAAAAGGATAAAAAAAAGTGTGAAGTTTTGCAAGTTTTGCTTTATTTTCATACTCTTCAGCTATCCCCGATCCTCAAAGCCACCACTCTAGTCTCATCTTCCTACCCCAACCCTCAAAATATTTCTTCTACCCTCATTTGGTTCCTCCTCATTTTTAACCCAACGCCACCCACCCTTAATCCATTTGCTTTGTCTTTTGTTTCAGCCTACCCGATACCCTAACGTTTACCCTTAAAACCACTTTGAAGCCGACCCTCAAGCCGCGATTAGTCTTTTGAAATGAAGTACGAAATTGTGAGAGTGAGAGAGAGCGGTAAAAGGCACGAGTGCTTACATTAGAGAAAAGGCAATATTCGAGTAAAACACGAGTGTGAGTGATTTTTCTTTGTGAGTGACTTGTGAGCTTTTGTGAAAATTAAAACATGTTTCAAGAAGAACTCTCCGCCGATGATTTCCACTGCTTGGTGATAGAAATGGATTGGATGCTCGAAAGAAAGCTAAGTCCACTACAAAAGCGTTTGGACCAAGTGGAGGAAAAGTCTCGACGAAAGCATACTACAACAAGTCGAGAAACGGAGTGGCGACCATCTCAGAGACCCACTTTTGATGAATACTCGAGAAAAGAATTCTGTCATGACTCCCATTCGTCATCAATTTCAAGATCAAGAGACTTCTATCAAGATTTCTCTTCATCAAGAAGTTCATCATTCAATGACTATGTGAGGAAGGATTATCATCGAGATTTGTATTCGTCAAGACCTCTGAGACAACGAGAAGAAAGTAACGAGTACAAGGTTTTTCGACAACGCGAACGAGAAAGCACAAGCCGTTCTTCAAGAAATTCATCCATGAAGAATCTTTCAAGAAGAAACGATTGTGATATCTATGAGAACATTCTCTCAATCCTTGAGTCAAATTTTTCTTCTTTTGATTCTTCTGACTCATCCTCTTGTTGTACTCGAAATGAAAAAGAAAACTCAAATGAAAAGGGAAAAGAGAAAGAACAAAAAGAAGAAAAAGAAAAAGAAAATAAAGAAAAAGAAATTAAAAAAGAGTTCCAGAGAAAAGAAAACAAAAATGAGAGAAAAGAAAAGGAGCTTGAAAAAGAAGTACAAGAAAAAGTGAGCGTTGATTTAGCTAACTCATCGGAACTATGTTCTTCTTCTGTTTCTTCATTTTAGGTTCCCGACGTATCGCACAAAGACCTTCAACTTCAATACCTTCCCAACGAGCGACGTTTTTCTTTGATCAAAAATGGTAAGATTTTGCCCCACGAGAATGAAGGTAAGGAAGGTAAGTGTTTTGAAACGACTTCGTATCCACCAATTTTTTCTAATGCTTGTGATTATATGGATAATACTGTCGATTGCCATCCTTCGATCATTTTCGATATGTTAAGTGATGGTAATATGAGTTTGTCTACTAATAATCATTGCGATGCAAAGTATGATGGTGGAGAGATGCATAGCCGACAAATGCAAGACTCGAGTAAGTACAACGATGACTTTTCTCTTAATCCTCATTTGTTTGATTATGGTTATTACGAGATTTGTTCGTTGTCTAACATGAAATCTTTGAGTTTTTGTAAGTCTGTTTTGAAGCACGTCAAGAGTTTTGATCACTCGATCTTGATCATGCACAATTCCTATTGGTTTGACAAGTTTGAATTAAAGAAACCATTGATACATTTTGATTTAAATAATCAAACGCATGTTTTTAAACTGGGAATACGATCTGATTTGTTCTATGGAAAACTCAAGTATCATCAGGTATGTTTGAAAGATTCCTATCATTTCGATACTTGTCTTCTGATTAAGGTAACGAATTTTGTCAACTTTTTGTTCAATTTTTATTCATTCCTTAAATAATTCTTGTGGTTGCACTTGAAATTAACGTTCCATTTGAAAAGTGCTGATTCAAACGCGAAGCTTCGATTACATTACTTGTCCGTGGAGAGAAGGTTTGTAATGCTCGAACAAGGTAAGAATGATCTTTGTCCTTCCTCGCATAAAGGTACGTCTTTTTAACTTGCTGATGCATTTTTGTTCCCTACGGATGGTGAAAAGCTTTACGTTGCTGATTTCGTTGTTGAAACACATTTAGATCATTATATGCTTGAATGTCCTATTTTGTTTATTGATTATCTATCTGTTTTTGTCATTGACACAAAGATAGTTGTTTTCGATAAGTGTCATGAAGCATTTGTTGGTAAGTCCATACATCGTACAATGCAAGGTATTATTGTGATCATTCGTGAGCCATGTAAACCATTTCAAATATCTGCTTGTGACGATTATGTTTACCATTTGATGCGCTACTCGCATGATAATTTTGACTTGTGGAACCCATTTGAATCAAATGCATGCTTTAAAGCTCATTCACCTTTGTTGTAAAAATTTGATAAGGCTTTGTTACTTTTATATGATAAAGTGTTTATGCCCGTATGCGTGCGAACTAGTTGTTTTGTTTTGCTTATATTTGGCTTGCACGAATGTTTGTTAACTTATGGTTACCTTTTCAGGTACTACGATTATCATCCGTCCCGTTTGATCGAGGAAAGTCGAGCAAGGAGAATTTTGTTTGAAACAACTGACAGGACGATTCGAGGACGAATAGTCTTGAAGAGGGGAGGGATGATACGGGCACGCCCGGGGCACCCACGAAATTCAAAACCCGAAGTGCCGTAAAGCTCATGTGCATCTTCATGCACTTTCAAATTAAGCTGGATTAGCTTATTCTAGCTCAATTTGAGCTCACTCAAGCTCGCTCCAGCTCTTTGAGCTGATTTAATTTTAAAAAAAGCTTTAAATAAAATTGAGTCTTTATTTATTAATTTTTTTTCTACAGCAACTTTAAGTGACCTAATGTTTTATTTATTTTTTTCTTGTTGAGATTATGATATCTTAGTTAAAATAAGTCAGCTATCTTTATTGTGTCTAAGTTAGGATAAAATTATTGCATATACTAATGTGTCCAGCCGTTTGGATTTAATGTACAGCAACCTCATGTATTAATTGTTGTTTTATGGCTGCCGAAATTTAGACAACCTAAGGCCTTATTTATTTCGTGTCCCTTAGCTTAAAACATATCTTAAATGTGGTGTTTGTTGCTGGAACATTAATGGCCGAATGTTATGTGTGCAGGTGCTTTTTGGGACATCATTTAAGGCATGGGCGGCAGATTCATTTAAAGAAGCATGGGAGCACGCATGGACTTTAAAGGCTGACGTTTGTGCTCTCCAATGTGCCTTTCCCTCTCCCCCAAGCGTCCATTAAAGATGGACAATGAATAGCATGCATGAAACGTTAATTAATGCAATGTTGGATCTTGTTTTGGACGGCAATAAAAGCTTATCAGCATGCTTGGAGTGTTCAATTAAGGAGCTACAAATTTAAGGAGATGTTTGCTGCATATTCAAGACATTTGGGCGGCACATTAAAGAGATGTTGGTGCATGCTTGGGCGGTGCATTAAGTGAGATGTTGGCATTAATGTGCTGCATGTTTTACTTTGCCGAAATTAATGAATGTTGGAGCATGCATTGGCGCCATTAATAAGTTGCTTAACCTTTTTCGTGCATGTAAATGGACAAGTAATTAATTCGGCTGGGGCATCTTGAGAACTACAAAAGAAGGCCGAATGCTTCATCTTTCAAGGTGATTGTTTCGTGAATGTCAAAAAGGGGAGCAGCATTAAAGGCTTTGCTGGTTACTTGCTCCTCCATGCGTGAACATTCATTTAAAGGGCTACTGGTTGGAGTTCTCCAAGGGTCAATTTCGTGAAACACAATGGCCAAAAGGGAGCTCATTATTTCTAGCCGAAAAAGCAAGCTAAGGGGGGATTGTCCAAATTCGGCCAAGCCAAAATTAATCCATCTAGAAGCTGCCTATTTGCCTCCCAAGAACCACCGAATTTTGCAAGCAAATTAGGCCACATTCAGCCAAATTTAGCTAGGCAAATTAAAGGATTTTCTTCCAGATTTTTCTAGTTAAGTCTTGTTGAATTTCTTAGTTATTAAGTCTTGAAGATGTCTATTTGATTACCCTAACTATTTAGTATAAATAGTTGTTAATTTTCCTTTGTAAAGTTGGTTAATCTTTTATAAAAATTACATGAACTTTTGTTCACCGAGTGAGATATTCTCCTCTTCACTTTCGTACAAGTTTCATAGACTTATCGAGCCGTGCTTGTGGCATCTATCACTTGTTCTTCCATTCAACTATACCATCAGTTCTTATCTACCTAGATAACGGGTCGTGGTCCATCATCAATATCCATATTTCCACCTTAAGCAAATATAGAAATCAGGGTGACATTTGCTAATGTTAAATCGTTTCTTTGTTTAAGTCCTATTATTCATCCCCACCAACTATCCCAATTTATTTCTTCCTCGATTCATCCTTAAACCGAACCATCAAACATCATTATCTTTACTTCCATCATTTTTGAACCTATCCTATCAGTCACTAAAATATTTTCCATCATTTCTCAACCTCCATTCCTAACTTAATTTTCTTTTTAAAACCAATTCAATTAAAAGCTTCCACAACTCATTCATATTTTCCTATATTTACCAAAAGGCTTAAAGTTCATCCTCGTAGACGGTTGGGCACTTGCATACATTTTGACTCTTCCCGAGGCAGACTGTATCAACCCGATCATCAAGAATCCTTCCCATCATCATTTGGTTCCCCTCCATCTTACCCAACGCCAGTATACCAATTTTTTTTTCTTCTTTCTTCTTTCAGCCTACCCTATACCCAACATTATTCCTTGATAACCATTTTTGAAATCGACCCTCAAGCCGCGAATTAGTCTATTCAAAACGAAGTACGGATTTGCGAGAGTGAGAAAGAGTGGTAAAAGGCACAAGTGCTACATTAGAGAAAAAGCCTTATACGAGTGAAACACGAGTGTGAGCGATTTTTCTTTGTGAGTGTGGCTTGTGAGAATTTTGTGGTGAGGATTTAATTTTCTGTTTTATTCTTTTTGAAAGTCTTTCTTTTCAAAAAAAAATAAACATGAATCAAGAAGCATTGACAGAATCTGATTATCAATACTTGTTGAACGGGATGCAAGAAGTCATGAATGCCAAGTTTGACAAGTTACATAAGCGGTTGGATCGAATCGAGGAACGAGACCAACAAGAACAACTTTATTCAAGTCAAAGAACGGAGTCAAGGTCATCTCGAAGACACACTTTTGAAGATCATTCAAGAAGAGATTTCAATCGAGATTATGGTTCATATAGAAGTTTGAGACGGTATGAATCAAACCGCGAATGTGAGACCTCTCGTGATTACCATCGAGAAGGTATGATTTCTTCTTCACAAGCTTCAACATATCCATCCACAGAGAAAACTTTACGAAGAAGTGAACGTGGTTCATATGCATCGAAGAATTCATCCACGAAAGATCATTCTCGAAGTAGTTCAAATCATGATTCTTATTCAACGAAGGATTCAAGGCGAAGCAAAGTAAAGTTCGAAGCCTACTATGGTGATGAACAAGAAGAAAGTACGAGTTACTCGTCTTATGAATCAAAGATGATGAGCACAAAGGATTTTTCACGAAGCATCGATCGTGACATCTACAAAAATATTTCCTCGATCCTTGAGTCAAATTTTTCTCTTTTCAATTCTTTTAAATCATCCCCTTGTTTTAATGAAAAAGAACTTGAAAAAAAGTTCGATAGAAAAGAAAATAAAAATGAGAAAAAAGAAGAAAATGAAAAAGTTGAAAAAGAAATAAAAGAAAATGAGAGAGAACAAAAAGAAGATGAAAGAGAAAATGAGCGTGAAAAAGGAGATGAAGAAAATAAGATTGAAAAAGAAAGAAAAGAAATTGAGATAGAAAAAAAGCGAGAGAAAAGAACGGCGAGAAAACGAGAGTGAATTTTCAACTAACCCATTTAAAGTTTTCTCTTCTTACATTTCTTCATTTCAGGTTTTGAAGAACCAAGCGACAACTACCAACTCCAATACCTTCCTGATGAGCAACGTTTTTCTTTGGTTGAAAAAGGTAAGATTGAATCACGCGAGCCGGAAGGTAAGGAAGGTAAGATTTTTGAAGAGTTTTATTCTCCACCAAATTTTTCGAATAATTGTGATTATGTGGATAGCTTCGTCTATGACCATTATTTGATTAATTTTAATGTTCTAAATGATGGTAAGATGAGTTCATCTCATTGTGCTGCTAAGTGTGAAGGTGGAGTAACATCTATTCGACGAGTGCAAGACTCAAGTAAGTATGATGATGAATTTTCTCTTAATCCCAACTTGCTTGATTGTGGTTATTACAAAATCAGTTCATTGTCTAATACAAAAACTTTGAGTTTTTGTAAATCAGTTTTGAAACATATAAAGAGTTTTGATTGCTCGATCTTGAATGTGCATAAATCTTATTGGTTTAACATGTTTGATGTTTCTAAACCCTTGTCACATCTTGAGTTTAATAATCAAAATCATGTCTTTAAACCGGGACTATGTTTTGTATCATTTGGTATGCCTTGTTGGAAAATCAAGCAACGACAATTGTGCTTAAAGAATTACAATCATTTTGATACTTGGTTTTTGATTAAGGTTACGAAATTTGCCCATTTTGTGTTCAATTTTTATTCGCTCCTTAAACAAATTCTATGGTTGCACTTGAAATTCACATTCCATTTGAAAAATGCTGAATCAAACGCGAGGCTTATTTGCATTATCTTTCCAAAGAGAGAAGGTTTGTATTGCTTAACCACGGTAAGACTGATCTTTTCTTTCTAACTATAAAGGTAAGTCTTCTGAACTTGTTGACACCTTTGTGATCTTTTTGAAAAGTGACGAGCTTTGCGTTGATGAACTAGTTTTTATAAAACATTTAGATCATGTTATGATTAATCGTTCTATTTTGCCTGTTTGTGATCTATCTGTTTCATTGAATGATGACAGATTCTTGAATTTGATAATTTTGATAATTTTCGTGTGAAAGAATCCATATTGCGTCACATGTGTGATCCATGTAAAAATTTTGAGATGACTTTGTTCTCTCCGGTTGTTGATAGAACACATGATGCTGATTTTCATTATTTAGATCATGAAATGTTTGAGCGTCCTATCTGTTTAATGATGGTCTACTTGTTGACAAAAGGAATCTTGTGTTTAATAATTTTTGTTCATGTGAGTGATTACATATGTCGTTCAACGCAAGATTTGGATGTTCACTTTCGAGTGCCATATGCATTTTCTCATCTATCTACTTGTGATGAACATATCTATCATTTGATGTGTTACTCGCATGTTGATTTTGATTTGTGGAATCCATTCGAATTGTATGCATACCATGAAACCTATCCAATTCAGATTCAAATATTTGATAAGGCTTTGTTCCTTTTGTATGATAATGCGAATATGCCCGTTTGCATTCGATCTATTCATTTTGTTTTGTTCATATTTCGATTGCAAGTTTGTTTGACACAACTCTTGCTAACTTTTGGTTATATTTTATAGGTATCTCGATTACCATTCTCCCCGTTTGATCGAGGAAAGCCGATCAAAAGGAATTCTGTTCGAGAGAACCATCGGCTCGATTCAAGGACGAATCGCTTTCAAGAGGAGGGGTATGATGCAATCCTGGTCGCATCATGGTTCGACTCTTTCCGACACCATCGAGAGTGGCCTAAGCTCGAGGGGCCAAAGTGCAAAATGAAGCTGATTCCAGCTCATTTTCAGCTCAATTAAACTCCTTTTCTATGTGGTTCAGTTCACATGAGTTCATCTCAGCTCATTGAGATTGGTTTAAGTTCACATTCAGTTCATTTAGTTTGTGTTTAGCTTGATTTAATTCATGCATTTTTAATTTGCTGAATACAAACTTTTAAATTAAATATTAGCTTTAAATAAAGGTGTGTTGTGTTTAATAAGAGGCTTATTAATTAATCTAGTTACTAGGATGTTTTAATGAAGTATGAGTTTAAGTTAATTTAATTCTGCTTCCATAAATTAACTAGTTGCTGCATTAATTGAAGTCTGTATTTCTAGTTCATTTAATAATGTTTTTCTTAATTAAACTAGTTGCTGGAATAAATGATGCTTAAGTGTTAGTTCATTTATTTAAGTCTAGTTGCTGGAATAAATGATGCTTAAGTGTTAGTTCATTTATTTAAGTTAGTTGTTACTTTGTTTTAGGTTTAATCAATGAATAAATGTGTTTAATATATCGGTTACATGTGTTAATTGCAGGTGATTTTTCAGCTTACAAACATTAAATTTAAAGGCTGTTACACCTTCAATAAGGTGGCTTTTCAAGTGATATCAGTTACAAAAAGAGGGGGCTGTTATAAAAAGAGGCTTTAAACATCAATAAAAAGAGTTTAAAGGAGCATTAAACTTCCTTTAAATTTCAGTAGCCACCCTTCCACTACTCCAAACGTTTTTGCTACTTTAATGGTCAATTCATACTTTAAAAACTTTATTAAGTTTTTGGAGTCTATTCAGCTAGCCAAAGGAGAAACCAAGAGACATTTTCAAAGCATTCAAGGGCATTGAATCAGCTGATTAAAGCATCTTAAAGAGAGGAGTTAATTGATCCAAGAATTTCAAAGGTTGAGACTTTTTGAACTTTGAATATATTTTATGAACTTTTGTTCATTGAGTGAGATTATTCTCCTCTCTATCTTTCGTACGAGTTTCGATTTCAACTTATCAAGTT
The DNA here is from genome assembly GCA_025698515.1 of Gossypium sturtianum. Classification (NCBI taxonomy): domain Eukaryota; kingdom Viridiplantae; phylum Streptophyta; class Magnoliopsida; order Malvales; family Malvaceae; genus Gossypium; species Gossypium sturtianum. The sequence goes on from CM046949.1 coordinate 95,356,790, forward strand.
TTCTTGCTTGTGGCGTCAATCGTTCTCTTCCATCAATTTATACCATAGGTTCTTATCTTTATAGATAACGGGTCTTGGTCCATCATCGATTACCATTTTTCCACCTTAAACAAATATAGAACCTGGGGTGACACTGTATTAGTGTTGAATCGATTCTTTGTTTAAGTTCTTTCATCCATTCCCATCAACTATCACCTATCATTTATCTAAACCATCACTTATCCATCTATCCAATTCCATTACCATCAGCCTATCATTGTTTGTTCAACCTTAAACTGAATCCCATCTTCTTTCCCTTCATCTTAAACTGAATCTATCCTTTTAATTATCCAAATCAACTCTTTCATTTAAACACCTCCATTCCTAACTTAAACCCACCTTCTAAACAAATTCACCTAAAGCTTCTGCAAACTCATTCATATTTTTCTGATTATTTTCTGAAGACTTGATTCCTCCTCATAGACGATTGGGCAATTCACATACAACTCGACTCACCCCGAGGCAGATCGTATCAACTGGTCCAAGAATGTGCTCAGGGCATGGCCGTATCATTAATTCAACTTGCAAAAAAATGCATGGTGAACTCGTTGAGCTGGCCCAAGCCTCCTCGTTGTGTCCAGCCAAGGACTCGCTCCACACATGTTCAACTAGGGCCGAGATAGCCTCTTTGAAGCATTTGGCTCGTGCTCGAGTGATGGTACCTTGCGATAATTCCAAAGGCTCTTTATTCGAGCTCGGCGTGACCCGGGGCGTGGCCGTATCATCCACCCTCTTCAAAGCGATTTTTCCTCAAATCGAAATCTGCGTCAAAGGGAGATAAGTCAGACACATTAAAGGTTGCACTTATAATATACTCACCTGGTAAGTTGAGTCGATAGGAGTTTTTGTTGATTCGCTCCAAAACTTGGAACGGACCATCACCACGCGGTAATAGTTTGGACCTTCGCTGGGCTGGGTGTAATATCCGGGATTTTGGGCTTGTGCATTATTGCGTAATTATGTGAAGTAGCATGCCTGTGTGTGTTGTAAATATGTTTTATGAATTTTTAAAACCTTAAGAGTGTAGGTGAATGCCTTAGAAAAATATTGAATTTTAAGTTTTAAAGGGGAGCTAAGCCTGAGAGGCCTTAAGAGAAATTGTAGGGGAAATTAGACATAAGAATCAGCTTGTTAAAGTGGCAAGGAGGTGCCACTTAAGGCATTGGTAAGTGATGCCTCAAGCAGTGGAGAAGGGCTTGAGTTCGAGCCATAAGGGAAGCAAATAAAGAGTTTTATTTTGCAGCAAGGAGCAAGAGAGGTGGGAATGCAATGGGGCACTAAGGGATGAGTTTAAGATGTGGTTTAATCCTTTTGAAATTTCGGCTAAGTAGAAGATAAATGAGGATTTATTTTAAATTATTTTGAATGTGCAAGGAGGAGGAAAAATAGGAGTAAAGGAAGGGATGAGATAGGGGGAAGGAGTTGGCCGGCCTAGGGACTCCTTTAAGGTGATTTTTGGCCAAGTTTAGTAAGGGGAATAGCCGAATTTCATTAAGGCATTGTAGCCTATCTTTCGTTTTCTTTTTCTCTCCAAAACCATCATCGTTCTCTTCTTTTTCTTTTAGTCTAGCTGAAATCTTCTTTTCCCTAATCCACCATTGTCGTAGCCCCTAAAAAGATTCATACCCTTCCTCTTGTGTTCCTTGTTGAAGCCGAATCTCATATTTGGGTGACCATAGTCGAATGCTCCCCTATCCTTTAGGAGCCAAAAATTGTTGATCAACATCTAGCTATAGCCGAATCTCTTAAAGTGGTGCCAGGCAGGAATACAGTCGATCCCAATATTAAGGGTAAGATCAATTGTCATTCGATCTTCAATCTTTTTCTTTTAGTTGAAAGTTAAGGACTAATCCCATTAATATTCTTGTCTGCCGAAACTTGGAAGGATCTTTCGGGATTTCTAGTGTAGCCGACTCTAGGGGAGGTCTTCGGGATTTGTGTAGTAACCAAATCGGCAATAAGGTAAGAAGTTGGTTGCGTTAATCCTTCGGGATTTGGTTATTTGGCCGAATGGCTTGTTGCTAACATGCTTAAGGTGGCCGAATATAGGAACTAGAGATCTAAAGCATTAGATCAGGATTTTCGGGATTTTAGTGAAAGCATTAAGTAAACCAGGTGTGTACCCCACACTAACTCTTAATAGATTTATGGCATCAATTTAATATATGTGTTTATAATAATGTGGAAAGTGGGCAAAGGTACCATGTGATGGTACAAAGTACTCAGGTAAGTAACCTTAACATTATGTTAATAAATGATATGAATAATATTATGATATGAATATTTGGAATATGGTACATATGTGAATGTCGATAAGAATGTGGAATAAGGCATAAGGCATGATATTGCATATTCGTGTGACATGGGGCATATGGGTTATATGGAAAGGGAAGTGATCTGGTGGTTTATACCACAATATCGAATGTGGTGACTTATGTCACAAAATAATGTCCAGTGGCTATGCCACAAAATTTATAAGGGCGATGAGCAAGTAAATGCTGCTGACGCTTCGATGATGTGTAGCGGATGGAGGGTCGACTTAGTAGTCCCCACGGTGTGATGGTTGGTACGGGTGATGTGTAGCGGATGGTTATCTAGGTATGGGTTGGGTTTGCATCATTATTTCTATCACATTATATATAGGTATGATATGATATGATATGCCTGAATCGTTGGGGCTTAGTGTTGGTTATACACACTGAGTCTGTTTGACTCACCCCGTTGTGGGATATCTTTTCAGGTGACACTCAGTAGATGGACCGGGTTGGCGGGAGCTTAGTGGTGGCCATGCTCAGCTTACAGTTATTTTATTTTGAGACTTTATTTTTAAGTTTGGATTTATTTCGGGTTTGCTATTGATGTAATAAGGCCATTATTATTAAACTGTTTAATATTTCAAATTTTTATTATGATACGATTATTATTAAATCGAGGGTTAAATAACTTATCTTGGAAACAATTTTAAATGTTTTGACACCTAACGATTCCTCTTCAAAATGACCACATTTTCCAAATTGACAAACAAGATTTGAAATGTTTTACTCAAGGAACATGCCAGATCCGGTCGGGGCTTGTGGGCCAGGTTTGGGGTATTTCACTGGGAATCGTTCCTTCCTCATGTGAACCCAAACCCAATCGCGAGTTCAAAAACAATTCTTTTTCAGCTCTTGTTCGTCTTTTGAATATAACTTTTGGTCCTTGCTTCGATGTTTGCTCATACTTTTTGAAGTAACTCCTTCACATACTCGGCCTTTTTCCTAGCATCTGCATGAATAAGTTGATCATTAGGCAAAGGTACTAGGTCTAATGGAGTCAAAGGATTAAATCCATAAACTATTTTAAAAGGAGAATATTTAGTTGCCGAGTGAACAGATCTATTATAAGCAAATTCAATATGCGGCAAACACTCCTCCCACGACTTCAAATTCTTCTGTATGATGGCCCTCAACAAGGTTGATAGCACTCGATTAACCACTTCCGTTTGGCCATCCGTTTGGGGGTGACAAGTGGTTGAAAATAGCAACTTGGTCCCGAGCTTCCCCCACAATGATCTCTAAAAATGGCTTATGATGTGAGCATGCCCGGGGCTCCAGCGAATGCACTTTTCTATCATCTCGAACTCCCTAAAGGCCCCATAACTCAAGCTCGAGCTAAAGAACTCCAAGAAGCTATTTCGTCTTTATTGACTCAATTTTGGACCGAAACTCAGCTCGATAAAGATGGAAAAGCTTGGGTCAACGTTGTAGAGAAGCCTTGCACCTTAGTGCAAGATGATTTCAGCTCAAGTCAGCTCACACGAGCTCAATTCAGCTCATTGAAATCGTTTTTAGTTCTTTTAGCTCATTAATTTTAATTGCTGGAATAAATTAAGGTTTAATTTAATTTAGTTAGTTTATTACAGCTCATAATTGCATGTTAGATTATTACATGTTTTTATTATGTCTTAGCCCTAGCCGTATTTAGTGTGTCTTGTATTAAATTTGTCTTAAATTAATTAATGTGTTAATTAGTGTGTCTAGTGGTGATGCGAGCACGCCCCGCGAACTTCATCAGACAAGTATCCCGAGTCGAGCATTGCGTTGCTGGCAAGCTGATCCCAGCTCATTTCTAGCTCCACGAGCTTCGTCCAGTTCAAATTTAGCTCATTTGAGCTTGATCCAGCTCAATGAGTTCGTGTGCTCATTCAACGAGCTTGATTAAGCTTTAATAAGCTCGTTTGAGCTCAACTTTAAATTTTAATTCTTGCATTTAAATTGTTGGAATAAATGATGCTTAAGAGTTAGTTCATTTATTTAAGTCTAGTTGCTGGAATAAATGATGCTTAAGTGTTAGTTCATTTATTTAAGTCTAGTTGCTGGAATAAATGATGCTTAAGTGTTAGTTCATTTATTTAAGATAGTTGTTAAATTGTTTTAAGTTTAATAATTGTATTAATGTGTCGGTTACATGTGTTAATTGCAGGTGACTTTTCAACTCACATCCATTACTTCTAAAGGCTGTTATGAATTCAATAGGATGACTTTTCGGTTGGACATGGAAACTTCAAAAGACTTTGAAAGCAATTAATCACATCATTCAGTTCTCCATCAAAGATGCTGGTGACTTTTCGGTTGGTTATGGAGACTTCAAAAGGTTTTCAAAGCAACTTAATTGAAGAAATTAATCACATTGAAGGATGGAGTTAGGTGACTTTTCGGTTGGTCATGGAGACTTCAAAAGGTTTTCAAAGTAACTTAATTGAAGAAATTAATCACATTGAAGGATGGAGTTAGGTGACTTTTCGGTTGGTCATGGAGACTTCAAAGGACTTTGACAGCCACTTAATTGAAGAAATTATTCACATTGAAGATGGAGTTATTTGGGCTAGAATTTCAAAAGTTGAGACTTTTCATTTGAGCTCATTATTAGCTTCATTAGAAGTGACCATTCAGCTAGCTTCTATGACACTATAAATACATGTAATCTACCTATTGATGGACAACTTTTATTGAATTTGTTAATGTTATGCTGCTCAATTTGTGAGATTGTTTTCTCTCATATTTCGTTGAAGACTCGTTGGCTTATCTCCAGTGGCGTCAACCCGTTTTCTTCTATCCGAACTTATCACTATTATATAGTGTGGCGTTCACCTTCATACCAAGGTTCCTACTTTTCTAAGTAGCGAGTCAAGGTTTCACTACTCCCATCTTCCACCTTGAAAGCCTATAAGTATTCGGGTCAATTCTTTTTAGTATTGGTTCTTACTTGCTTTTGAGTTCGTTTTATTCCATATCCATTATCTACCAATCTTTCTTTCTTTCCTTCCTTTCACTTCATCATAGCCGAACCCTCCTTTCATTTATCATCCATTGTTGTTAATCCCCTTCCATACCAATCTCCATCTTTATTTACTTTAACCGAACCTATATAAAATTCATATCCTTCAACCTATCTTTGAAACCCTTTTCAATAGCTTCCTCACCATTTTACCCAAAAGTATTGTAACACACCCCTTACCCAGGTTCTACGGCGGAACTAGGCCCGAGGCGTTACCATAATAAAAACCTCAAGATCGCCACTTAGGCTCATTGTGACTACTCTCTTAAGTCACCTCAACAACCTCTTTCTCGACTTACGAGGCCTCACTCATACTCACGAGGGCTCTCGAGACCATATTGAAACTTCTAGAATTTTTAAAACTTTTCCATCTATACAGGGCTCACACGTCCGTGTAAGATTTGGCACGCCCGTGGAGGTCACACACGCCCATGGTCACTACCCGTGCATTAAAACTCAAGCATTCTGCCAATGCCCCACGGTTAGGGCGCACGCCCGTGCTCTCTACCCGTGGTGCACACTGACTACCTTAACACAGCCTAGAGTCTAGACACACGCCCGTGTGGCTAGCCCGTGGCCAACACTAATTAACACACACATTCTAGGCACACACCCGTGTGACTAGCCCGTGGTCTATTCTGACTTAAAATACTAACATGCAGGGGACACACGGCCAAGTCACACGCCCATGGGCTGACCGTGTGTCACACATGGCCTAGACACACGCCCGTGTGTCTACCCACATGGACAAGAACAAAGCTATTTGTCAAGTTCTTTTCACCCCCCAATCATACACAACAAGTACTCATTCAACACATCCATAACCAACTCATAGTCTTACAATCTCACATGGATAACTACATCTTTTCATATAATAAAGTAGCCAACAACTATGGCATTATACAAAATAGATTATCCATCTAAAAGCCAACACGTCTTAGCCATTTACAACAAAATTTAATAACTTGTCTAGCCCCTATACATGCCATTTACAAAACATTGAGTCTCATGTACCAGAGTCTGCTGATAATATGGGTGATCTTTCAATTGATCCACGTATCTCGATTCAACACTTTTTTTCTATAAGACAAGGGAAAAGAAGGGGAGTAAGCTTTGAGCTTAGTAAGTTTACACAAAAACAATTAAGCATTACAGTATAAGCTAAACAACAATTAGCATTATACTAACATATAATGTACAACTATGCTTACTCTTTCTATCCCTTACCACCTTTTCAACACATCATGAGTCACATACTCATAACCATTGACATGCATCCCTGCATTCAATATCACATTTACACAATATACAACATATCATTACTTCTCGATAATACATCCACACAGCTAATGTCTCGATGGTTTCGCACTTAGCCCACCACAATCAAATAATAATGTAGTATCGCACTTAGCCTACCACAAAGGTAATCGTAGTGGTTTCGCACATAGCCCACTAGACAATATACTTAACGATAGCATCGCACCTAGCCAGCTCATCGTCGTTATGCCTTAGGATGGTATCGCACTTAGCCCACCATTTATCATTATCACTACACATCCAAATATCTACTTACTCAATTATACATCCATTCACAATTTCTACCACATTCATTCCACATAGGTTCTTAATCATTCTCAATCATGCTACACACTAGCTAGCATTAACAAATTGTAAGTATGAATGCATTGTTTACGCATAAACTTACCTCGGCACTCAAAAGTATAGAGATGTGCAATTTAGCCCACCACCTTGCTCTTGCCTCGATTTCGATCCGAGCTTCGTCTTTCCTGATCTATAATGAATAAATCAACTTATTCAATACACACTTTGACTAAATTGACCATTATCTCATACTTTAGCAAAATTACTATTTTTCCCCTAACTTTCTCATATTCACACTTTTGCCCCAAGGCTCGTAAAATGATTTTTATTCAACTTTCTAGCCTTTCATGCTTAGCCGAACCATTTACTCAACTAAAAATATCATTAATTCTCACTAAATTATACATGTATGACCAATCTCAAGACTTTCACACATAAGTCCCTACATGCATTTTCATGGAAAATCACTTAGCAAAAGATGTTTCTACTACATCAAGCTTTCATATTCTTCCATAAAACATCAAAATACATGCATGTCATACATGGGTACATTTTTGAACATCCATCTTAGCTCAACATATAGCTAAAAATAGCTTTCTCATGCTACTAGGACTTCAAGAATACAAAGAATATCAAAAACGGGGCTTGGTTGCACTTACAAGCAAGATTGAAAAATTTGAAGAACCCTAACAATGGCTCCTTGAATTTTCGGCAGCCTTGGAGAAGAAGATGAATGAATTTCTATCATCTTTTCCCATTTAAAATATTTAATTGTCAAATGACCAAAATGCCCTTTTTGACAAACTTTCTATTTTAACTCATCCATGCCCAATTTTGTCCAAAAATTAGAAATTAGTAAAATTGCTATTTAAGGACCTCTAATTAATATTCTAAAGATATTTCACACAAATAGCTTTTAGAATCTCACATTTTGCAACTTTTGCAATTTAGTCCTTTTGGACAATTCAACCACAATTTCACAAAATTGCTTCATGAAACTTTCACACTAGCATGCAAACATAGCATAAACTTTAAAAACTCATTCATAAACCTCAGATTTGTGGTCTCGCACCATTATTCTGACTAGGCCCTAAATTGGGATGTTACAACTCTCCCCCCTTTAGAGAATTTCGCCCACAAAAATCTTACCAGTAAAGAGGTTTGGATGTTGCTCTCTCATAGCTTTTTCTGTTTCCCACGTAGCCTCTTCAACACCGTGTTTCTGCCATAACACTTTCAATAGTATTATTGTAACATCCCAAACCCGGTCTAATCATTACGACCAGATCTGGTATGTCACAGGAAAAAGGGTTATAAGGAAATTTTGAAATTTTTATGGAAATCGTAAGTTTGAAACTCTTTGTTTTAGGTGATGTTTTGAAAACAGGGGTTTGTAACTTAAGAAAAATTTCAGGTTGGATTAATTGCTCATTTGCTATTTTTGCTAGCACTTGTGAGAAAACCGATATTGAGTTCTGATTGTTTAGAACACTTCTTTTTAACAAATATGTTTAAGTCGTAAGTTAATGTCGTATCAAAGCGAAGTAATTATGTAAAACCAAATAACAATTTAGAAGGCCTTATTACAACAATTAAAACCCAAATTTAAAACGTCTTGGAAAGAAACTAAGTTTACTGAAAATATCAAGCTATGGCCTCCTCGAGTCCCCTCAGCTCCCAAGTCCACGTCTCTTGATCACTGCAAGATTAAGCGGGGTGAGTCATAGAGACTCAGTGTGTAGGTCCCCCTTAAGTCACATAAATGGCTCCAAGCCCACAAACACATATTGGGCCTTAGCCCACTCAAAATAGCATGTACAGATATGGATGCAATGTACCCGGCCCAAGCCTAGATTTTCCATCCTCTACACTCAACCCGTACCAACCGATCACTCCGTGGGGATTTTTACAATCAACCCTCCATCCGCTACACTCTATTTGTGGCACCTAGCCACTGGTGACATAGTCACAAGATATCATATCTGGGGCCAACCCACTTGTGGTACCAAACCACTAGTGACAATCCTGAATAATCATATATGTGGGGCCAACCCACTGTGGTACCAAACCACTGGAACGAGTCACGAATCATACATTTATGTGGTACCAAACTACTGGTGGTTCCAAACAACTGAGACTTAGTCATGAGTCAAGAATGTGGGGCCAACCCACGTGTGGTACCAAACCACTAGTGACAGTCTTACACTTCCCCTTCCACATCAAATCCAACCCATGCATACAAGTGTCAAATGAATGCAACATGCTGTCAAGTGCACAATATCATTATGGCATACATTCATCAGTGCATACATAACCAACTAGGTACTTACCTGGTGTTTCGGCCATGCCCATAGTGGCATAACGCTTGTTCATCTAGCCGTTTCAACTTTTCAGTCCCAAAGAATTAATAACACATAATAATATTAAAGTGTGTAAATATTACACACCTGGTTACACGCAGCACTATGCTATCTATGTCAACACTATCGCTTTTGAAAACTACTGCTATATGCCTCCTATTTTGCTCAGAAGCCGCCCCACAACCTGGTGGCCAATCTCGAACAGTAGACACCGCGCGCTTCTTGAACTTAGGGGTGGGACTACTGGTCCAACCCTCTTTTGCTTGGGTGACATTTGAGTCCATGAGCAGAACCTTGGTCACTAGACCAGGATTAACTTGATGAAATTGAACAAAAGGGAATAACACTCAAGACTAAGGGTCCTTACCTAGATCAACAAATCCCGAAGATTAAGAAGGTTTGAATCCTGCACCGCTCGAGTACTTGAATCGACTAGAACCGATTGTCCCTTTAAACACTCCAAACGCAGACCAAAAGCCATAAGAACGCGAAGACAAAGCCCCCTACAATCGGCCAAGAGTTAAAGAATATGATTACTAACTTCGGCATGCAAACATGAGAAGAGATGATTGAACCGAAAAGAAACACTTACCCCAAACACTAGAGAAACTGATTGGGAGTGGAGGAAAATAGGTAACAGCAATCCACAAATGCCGAAGTTGTTCTGCTCTTGAAAAGAAAGAGATGGAGAAGAAAGGTGCTATCTACCAAGAGAGATTCGGCTAAGGTGTTGAAAGAAAAGAGAAGAGAATGATAGAGTTTCGGCAAAGGTGTGGCTTCAGAGGGTTTTTGGCTTTGATGTTAATGGCAAAGAAAATAAACAAAAGTGATGAGTGAAAGGCAATGTAGGTTTCGGCCAAGCACAAAAGAAGAAGAAAATGAGAAGAGGATTAGAAGGTGTTTTGGTTTTGGTATTTTGAGAGAAAAGAAAAATGCACCAAGTGGTATGAGGGTGTTTCGGTTTTGACAAAAGAAAAGAACAAAAGAATGCTCTTGGTCCTTTCTAGCTAGCCGAAAATGCTCAACACTCCCTCTAATGCTATCATTTAACATTCGGCCACCCCCTAACCTCACTAAACCGAGCACACACACTCACACACCCCACATTCGGCCAAACTCTCTCCCTCTCTCCCAATCCCACGATTCTCTCCACCGATCACTCTCCACTCTCCATTCAAACCTGTTGACTGATTCCTTCTCCTTGAATTGCTCTCTTCCCTTCATTCAAATGTGTTGACCCATTCAACACTCATCCACTAGAGTCCAAGCTAAAAGCAACTCTCCCCCACCTTGGCGTCAAAAAGAAATCCCCAAAAGGGAATCCACGCAGCTCGAACCTGCTCCCTGCCAGCTTCCCTGAGGCATCACCTTCCTAAGCTTTAAGTGGTGCCTCCTTGCCACTTTACTAAAGCGCTTCTTGAGTCTAAACATACAACCAACCACCCTTAAGTCCTATCCCATTCAGCTCTCCCATAAAGTGCCCAAAAGTAAATTTTTACTAAGGCTCAAACACCCCTAAGTCATTCCTGGACCCTAAAGTACCCTAAACTAGCATGAAAAACATAGCATTCACACCCAAACACATAAAATGCAAAGGCCCTAATTTAGGTTGTTACAGTTCTACCCCCCTTAAAATGATTTCGGCCTCGAAATTACCTGGTCAAAAGAGATGAGGGTATTGCTGTCGCATCGATTCCTCAGATTCCAACGTAGCTTCCTCGGAACCATGATTACGCCATAGAACTTTAACCAACGGAACTATCTTTCTTTGTAATACTTTGACATCCCGATCCAAAATTCAAACTGGTTCTTCCTCAAAGGATAGATCAGGCCTCACTTCGATCTCTTCCACTGACACCACGTGAGATGGATCCGAACGATAATGTCTTAGCATCGACATGTGAAACACATCGTGAATCTAACTTAACTCTGTAGGTAACTCGAGTTGATAGGCTACTGGTCCCACACGCTTCACTATCCGATAAGGCCCGATAAACCTGGGGCTTAGCTTGCCCTTCCGTCCAAACCTAAGCACTTTCTTCCACGGCGACACCTTCAAGAATACCTGGTCCCCTACTTCAAATTCTATGTCCTTACGCCTTAGGTCTGCATAGGACTTCTGTCTGTCCGAAACTTCCTTCAACCGAGCCCTAATTAGCTCAACCTTGTCCTCCGTTTCAGCGACCAATTCTAGACCCAACATCTGACATTCACCCAACTCCGTCCAACAAGTAGGAGTGCGACACTTTCGACCATACAATGCCTCATACGGTGCCATCTGGATACTCGATTGGTAGTCGTTATTGCACATAAATTCCGCCAATGGTAAGAACTCTTCCCAACTACCTCAAGTCCATGACACAGCCTCTCAACATATCCTCTAAGATTTGGATTACCCTCTCTGATCATCGTCCGTCCGATGCGGATGAAATCAGATCTACTGAAATCTAACTTTGTGCCTAATGCTTGATGCAACGCCTTCCAAAATCTTGACGCAAATCTAGGGTCTCTGTCCGAGATAATCGACACTGGCACCCCATGCAACCTTACAATCTACGCTATATATAATTTAGCCAACTTCGAAGAGAGTATTCCACTGCATCTTGGTATGAAATGAGCAGACTTCGTCAAACGATCAACCACTACCCAAATCGAATCCTTTTTAGTAGGTGAAAGGGGAAGCCCACTAACAAAATCCATTGTGATCCTTTCCCACTTCCACTGCGGAATCTTCACCGGCTGTAACAAACCCGAAGGCAACTGATGTTTTGCTTTCACCTACTGACATGTCAAACACTTACTCACATATTCGGTTACTTCTCGCTTCAGACCCGGCCACCAAAATTGTCCTCGCAAATCCTGATACATCTTACTTCCTCCAGGATGCATAGCGTATGGACTGCTATGCGCTTCCTGCAAAATTCTACGCCTCAATTCTGAATCCTTCGGCATGCAAATCTTTCCTCGGAAACACAGAACTCCCTCACTACTCATATTAAAATTCTCTATCCCACCATTCTGAACTTGAAGTAGTCGTGCATTCAAGACATCATCCAACAACTGCTTCTCCTTGATCTGACTTATCCACGTCGGTTTCACCTGCAGCTCAGCTAACAGACTCCCATCATCGTACAGGCTAAGATGTGCAAACATCGCCCTTAGATTCGAGATTACCCTACGACTTAATGTATCTACCACCACGTTAGCTTTACCCAGATGGTATTCGATCGAACAATCATAATCCTTTAACAACTCCACCCATCGCCTCTGCCTCAAATTCAATTCTTTTGAGAGAGAAGGTACTTAAGACTCTTGTGATCCGTATAGATGACAGATTTCTCCCCATACAGATAATGTCTCTAGATTTTCAGAGCAAAAACCACCGCCGCCAACTCCAAGTCATGCGTGGGATAGTTTAACTTATGCGGTCTTAACTGTCGAGACGCATACGCAACAACCTTCCCGTCTTGCATCAACACAAACCCTAATCCTGTGTGTGAAGCATCACAGTAAACCATGAACTCCTTCCCAGCCTTTGGCTGAATCAACACCGGAGCTTCTGTCAGAATCCTCTTTAGCTTCTCAAAACTTTCCTACTACTTGTCAGACCAAACAAACAGAACCCTTTTCCTTAACAACTTGGTTAATGGAGCCGTAATCAAAGAGAATCCCTCAATGAATCTTCTATAATACCCAGCTAGACCAAGAAAACTCCTAATTTCTGCCACAAACCTAGGTGGCTTCCAATCCAGCACAGCTTCAACCTTCCGGGGGTCAACCCTAATCCCCTCAGCAGACACAACATGACCCAAAAAGGTAACTTCCTTTAGCCAAAACTCACACTTACTGAATTTGGCGAGCAACTGCTTTTCCCTCAGAATTTGTAAGACCACACGAATATGCGAGTCATGCTCTTCGTCTGATCTGGAATAGACCAAAATATCGTCTATGAATACTACGACGAATCGGTCCAGATAGGGTTGGAAAACCCGGTTCATCATGTCCATAAATGCTGCTGGTGCATTGGTTAGACCAAATGGCATCACCAGAAATTCATAGTGGCCATAGCGAGTTCGAAATGTCGTCTTATGAATGTCCACCTCCTTGACCTTAAGCTGACGATAACCTGACCGCAAATCTATCTTCGAAAAGACTGAAGCCCCTTTCAGTTGATCGAACAAGTCGTCAATCCTCGGAAGTAGGTACTTATTCTTGATGGTCAACTTGTTCAACTGAAGGTAGTCAATGCACATACGCATTGATCCGTCCTTCTTCTTGACGAATAACACCGGTGCTCCCCAGGGTGATACACTCGATCGGATAAAACCCTTATCCAACAGTTCCTGAATCTGAGCCTTTAATTCTACCAACTCCTTGGGTGCCATCCTATATGGGGCAATCGAAACAGGCGCTGTCCCCGGATAAAGATCAATACCAAATTCCACATCTCGATCCGGAGGCAATCCTGGAAGCTCTTCCGGAAAAACATCGGGAAATTCCTTCACTGTTCTAACATCCCCCACAGACAAATCCCTGCCTTCCAAGGTGCAAACCAGCGCTATGAACGCCTCACAACCCTTCTTCACCATTCACTCAGCCTTTAAAGCAGATATTACATTAGATAGGTAGTTCCTTCTCTCACCTATTACCACCACCTCTTCATCCTCGAGAGTTCTCAATACCATGCGCTTGGCAGCACAATCCAAATTTGCTCGATACTTCCCTAGTCAATCCATGCCTAAAATCAGGTCAAACTCTCTGAACGGTAGTTCCATCAGATCAGCCAGAAAAACCATCCCTTGAACTTCCAAAGGTACATCCCTATAAAGTCTGTTCACCACTACCAATTGTCCTAGCGGGCTAACTACGGCCGTCTCCCTAGAGGCAATCTCAAAGTCTATTCTTAAAGTTCCAGATATCCCACTAGCAACATATGAATGTGTTGATCCTATATCAATTAATGCAGTATAAGGAAACCCATAAATAAGAAACGTACCAGTTATGACGTCCGGTGCATCTTCCTCTTCTCGACGTCTGGCTGCATAGACCAGCCCAGGTCTCCTTGCGTCACTGCTCCCAGCACCTCTGCCTGGTGCTCCACGTCCACGACCAAAGCCGTTACCCCCTCTGACCGGACCTCGACCTCTCGGTGGTTGCTGTCTACCTCTACCTGACTGAACATAACCCTGACCCATTGGTTGTGCTCTGCCTTTCTCCTGTGGACAGTCCCTTATTTGATGCTCTGTAGACCCACACTTGAAACAGCCTCTACTACCAACCCAACACTCACCAAAATGAAATTTATCACATCGAGCACACCTTGGAAGCCGACTATCAACAGCAGGTCTCCCCACACGGTTCGGACCCTCAACCCTAGGCCTCTTTTGAAACCGCCCAACTGATCCTGACGAACCATAATTCCTCTTATTTCTATTTCTCTCCTGATTCTGCTTTTCGGACCGCTTCACCTCCTCGGCTATCTTAGCCTTTTCCACAAGAACAGCAAATTTCCTCTCCCGTTGTGGAGCTATCAGCACACGCAGATCATCTCTCAACCCATCTTCGAACCGAACACAGCGCTCGTGATCTGTGGCCACAATACCCCGGGCATAACGACTTAGACGTAAGAATTCTGCCTCATACTCGGATACTGACTTACTTCCCTAAACCAGATTTAAAAATGCCTTATGTTGTGCATCCACATAACTTGATCCGACGTACTTTCCCTGGAATGCCATCTTAAAGAAATCCCAAGTGATATGCTCAGCCACCGTACCATCCCTAACCGTGAGCCACCACTGATACGCCTCGTCTCGCAGAAGAGACACCACCCCTTTCAACTTCTCCTCTACCGTGAAGTCTAGATCATCCATTATGCGCTCACTTGCTTCTAACCAATATTCAGCTGTATTAGGGGCTACGCCTGAAACACCCCTAAACAACTTCGCTCCATTGGCTCAGAGTCACTCAGACACAGATTTTTGGGCCCCAGTACTCATGCTTGCCCCTGCAACTGTCTCCAAAACCCATAATATTGCCTGAAACACCGCATCATCCCTGCCTATTTGGTCCTAAAATTTTGCTTCCACTATTGGCGGTACTGGCATCTCACTACCTGACCCATGACCAGATCTAACTGGTTCCGATCTGGCAATCCACGCTTCTACCGCGACCACGTACACTACGTCCACGACCTCGAGTGCTCATGACTAACGTTCGTGATTAATCTGGTTAAAAGTTTTATGAGTTAATTATTTCTTTCACTTTTTTTTAACACCGAGCAATTTTATGAAGAAATAGTTTTAGAGAGTAATTTCTGCAAAACACATCAAAGTTTCAGTCCCTATAGTCTGAGTCTTCTAGAAAAAACAACCATATTTTCTCACGAAAACAATCATTGCATGCATACATTATCAGTAATTGTTAGAACATTTACCTGGGTGGATCGGGTGCCGACGGACTCGGATGCCATGTCCCAATCAAAACATTCCTTTCTAAAATCATTTAAACCAACTTAATAGAGCGTTAATGAACCCATTTTCACCGCCCGAGTTTTGTAACCGGGCTCTGATACCAAAATTGTAACATCCCAAACCCAGTCTAATCGTTACGACCAGATCTGGTATGTCACAGGGAAAAAGGTTATAAGGAAATTTTGAAATTTTGATGGAAATCGTAAGTTTGAAACTCTTTATTTTAGGTGATGTTTTGAAAATAGGGGTTTGTAACTTAAGAAAAATTTTAGGTTGGATTAATCGCTCATTTGCTATTTTTGCTAGCACTTGTGAGAAAACCGATATTCAGGTTACAGTTGTTTAGAACACTTCTTTTTAACAAATATGTTTAAGTCATAAATTAATGTCGTATCAAAGCGAAGTAATTATGTAAAACCAAATAAAAATTTAGAAGGCCTTATTACAACAATTAAAACCCAAATTTAAAACGTCTTGGAAAGAAACTAAGTTGATCAAAAAGATCATCAATCCTTGGTAAAGGATACTTATTCTTAACCGTCACTTTGTTAAGCTGTCTATAGTCTATACACAATCTCATAGACCCATCTTTCTTCTTTACAAATAATACCGGAGCACCCCACGGAGAGTAGCTCGGTCTTGCAAAACCCTTATCTGTCAACTCTTGCAACTGAACCTTTAGTTCTTTCAACTCTAAAGGCGCCATTCTGTACGGAGCAATCGAAATAGGTACCGTTCCCGGAACTAACTCAATCCCAAACTCAACCTCTCTCACTGGAGGCAATTCGGGTAACTCTTCCGGGAATACATCTAGATACTCACATACCACTGGCACTGTTTCAAACTCTACTCTAACCTCTCGAGTATTCAACACAAAAGCAAGATAGGACTCACACCCTTTTCTCAAACATTTCTCAGCCACTAGGGAAGAAATTATCACTGGTAGACTATCCGATCCACCTGATTCAACCCGAACAACATCTCCACTCTCACATTTCAATTCGACATACTTACTACCACAGTTCACTATGACACTATGGGTAGTCAACCAATCCATGCCAAGGATTAAGTCAAACTCATCAAACGGCAACAACATAAGATTTTCTGAAAAACATTGACTCTCAAACATCAAAGGACAATTCTTACACATCTTGTCCACTAACACATGCTTTCCTAACGGGTTTGACACCTTAACCACAAAGTCCGTAGGCTCAATGGTCATACTCAAACTAGATGCCAGTCTCATATAGATATAAGAATGAGTAGACTCTGGATCTATTAAAGTAATAACAAAGGTGTCAAAGAGAGAAAAAGTACCCGTTATCACATCAGGGGAGGACGCCTCTTCGCGAGCGTGAATGGCATATGTCCTCACAGGTGCCCGACCCTCCGGTCTCACAGCAGAGTCTCTGGATGCACCTCTACCACTAGCCCCACCTCTCGGGTTCCTTGGTGGTCTACCCCTTGCAGACACATCGCCAGATCTCATCTCTTGCTTCTCTTCCTTATCATCCCTCTCGGGGTAATCTCGGATAAAGTGGTCAGGGGAACCACACTTATAACAGTTTCAACTGTTACCCTAACACTCTTCGGTGTGATATCTACCACAACTTGGACACTCCAGTTTGTTCTTCGAATTGCCCACACTTTCCATCGAAGTGGCTTGGGCTCTCGAACCCGAACGAGTGTTGTCCAAGTTTCAATGCGAATAACCCACTGATGCTGTCGTCTGAGGATTCACTTCCTTGGATCTTTTCGACTGGGCTTGTACGACTTGCCCATCAGCCTCTTCCTTGCATCTCGGGCTTCACTCATAGCCCTTCTCTTTTCTTTACCCAACTCTTCGGCCTTACTTGCCCTCTCGACCAACACAACAAACTCTTTCAACTCTAAAATACCAACTAGGAGTTTGATATCCTCATTCAGTCCATCTTCGAACCTCTTACACAAGATGGTCTCTATCGACACACATTCTTGAGCGTATTTGCTAAGCCTAACAAACTCGCGCTCATATTCTGCTACTGACATTCTTCCTTGCTTCAACTCAAGGAATTCCTTCCTTTTTCGATCAGTAAACCTCTGGCTTATATACTTCTTCCGAAACTCTTCCAGAAAGAAGTCCCACGTCACCCACTCTCTTGGGACCACTGACGTCAACGTCTTCCACCAATGATATGCCAAGTCCCTCATCAAAGACACGGCACACTTCAAGCTCTCTTTAGGTGTACAAGAGAGTTCATCGAATACTCTCATTGAGTTCTCTAACCAGAACTCTGCACTCTCGGGGTCATCATCTACCTTAGCTCTAAACTCCTCAACCCCGCATTTCCTAATCTTATCCATCGGGGGTTTCGATATCCTCACTACATCAATACCTTGAGGAGCCACTGGAATTGGCTGAGGTATGGGAGGAGGTGGAGGCAGTTGAGCATTAGGGTTTGCCCGGACGTAATCCGAGTACCAATTACTCATCATCTGGAGAAAGGCTTCCCGTGCCTCTTCCCCTTGACCCCTAGCCTCGGGTCCACTTTGAGCAGCACAGTTCCTTGCGAGGGCGGTGCATTACATTAGGCATTTCTTTGCATCGTAGATCAATGGATCGGAATCCATATTCTATACAAAACAAGATTTAAAATCATCAGAAGCCACCACACTATCATTGTACACTTATGGCATGTATAGCTAGACTCTTACACCCGCTATGGTAGTCCTAGAATCGACTAAACTATAGCTCTGATACCACTAAATGTAACACCCCTTACCCGAGTTCTACGGTGGAACCAGGCCCGAGGCGTTACCATAATAAAAACCTCAAGATCGTCACTTAGGCTCATTGTGACTACTCTCTTAAGTCACCTCAACAACCTCTTTCTCGACTTACGAGGCCTCACTCATACTCACGAGGGCTCTCGAGACCATATCGAAACTTCTACAATTTTTAAAACTTTTCCATCTATACAGGGCTCACACGCCCGTGTAAGATTTGGCACGCCCGTGGAGGTCACACACGCCCATGGTCACTACCCGTGCATGAAAACTCAAGCATTCTGCCAATGCCCCACGGTTAGGGTGCACGCCCGTGCTCTCCACCCGTGGTGCACACTGACTACCTTAACACGGCCTAGAGTCTAGACACACGCCCGTGTGGCTAGCCCGTGGCCAACACTAATTAACACACACGTTCTAAGCACACGCCCGTGTGATTAGTCCGTGGTCTATTCTGACTTAAAATACTAACATGCAGGGGACACACGGCCAAGTCACACGCCCATGGGCTGATCGTGTGTCACACATGGCCTAGACATATGCCCGTGTGTCTACCCACATGGACAAGAACAAAGTTATTTGTCAAGTTCTTTTCACCCCCAATCATACACAACAAGTACTCATTCAACACATCCATAACCAACTCATAATCTTACAATCTCACATGGATAACTACATCTTTTCATATAATAAAGTAGCCAACAACTATGGCATTATACAAAATAGATTATCCATCTAAAAGCCAACACGTCTTAGCCATTTACAACAAAATTCAATAACTTTCGTCTAGCCCCTATACATGCCATTTACAAAACATTGAGTCTCATGTAGAGTGTGTGCGATAATGTGGGCGATCTTCCAATTGATCCACGTATCTCGATTCAACACTTTTGCTCTATAAGACAAGGGAAAAGAAGGGGAGTAAGCTTTGAGCTTAGTAAGTTTACACAAAAATAATTAAGCATTATAGTATAAGCTAAACAACAATTAGCATTTACTAACATATAATGTACAACTATGCTTACTCTTTCTATCCCTTACCACCTTTTCAACACATCATGAGTCACACACTCATAACCATTGACATGCATCCCTGCATTCAATATCACATTTACACAATATACAACATATCATTATTTCTCGATAATAAATCCACATAGCAAATCCACACAGCTAATCCACACAGCTAATGTCTCAATGGTTTCGCACTTAGCCCACCACAATCAAATAATAATGTAGTATCGCACTTAGCCTACCACAAAGGTAATCGTAGTGGTTTCGCACATAGCCCACTAAACAATATACTTAACGATAGCATCGCACCTAGCCAGCTCATCGTCGTTATGCCTTAGGATGGTATCGGACTTAGCCCACCATTTAGCATTATCACTACACATCCACATATCTACTTACTCAATTATACATCCATTCACAATTTCTACCATATTCATTCCACATAGGTTCTTAATCATTCTCAATCATGCTACACACTAGCTAGCATTAACAAATTGTAAGTATGAATGCATTGTTTACGCATAAACTTACCTCGGCACTCAAAAGTATAGAGATGTGCAATTTAGTCCACCACCTTGCTCTTACCTTGATTTCGATCCAGGCTTCATCTTTCTTGATCTATAATGAATAAATCAACTTATTCAATACACACTTTGACTAAATTGACCCTTATCTCATACTTTAGCAAAATTACTATTTTGCCCCTAACTTTCTCATATTCACACTTTTGCCCCAAGGCTCGTAAAGTGATTTTTATTCAAATTTCTAGCCTTTCATGCTTAGCCGAACCATTTACTCAACTAAAGATATCATGGTCCAATATTTGGTGCAAGAAATGTGAACCATGGTGAATTCGAAATTTGATAAATTGCACGAGAGATTAAATTTTGTGGAATAAAGAGACCCCTATGAACGAGTTTCTTCAAGTCAAAAAATGGAGCCGGGAACCCCACGAAGATATATCCCTGATTACTACTTGAAGAAGAAGACCCATCATGATTCCTTTTCGCCATCGACTTCGAGACAAAAAGACTCATGTTATGAATCCTATTAGAGAAGAGGGTATGATCGAGAGTACTTTTTATCAACGAATCCAAGATGAAAAGAGACTAATCTTGATTTTGAATCCTTTCGAGTTGACTTTCGAGATGATAGATATACTTCTTGATACAGGCCAGCCCAGGGCACCAACATTTTACAACTTAGCAGCTCGGAACAAAGCCTTAGAGCTATTGTGCATTTTGATGCCCGACCAAAATGAGCTCGATTTTAGCTCATTTGAGCTCACTCCAGCTCATTGATCTGAATTACTTGATTTAATGCTTAAATAAAATTGAACTCTTTAATTTATTTATTTTTCCTACAGCAAGTTAATGTGTCTAAAATGTTTCAACTAGGTTGAATTTATGATGTCTTAGTTTAAATTAATTTGTCTCATTTTATTTCAGCTTTTTAAGTGTTTTAATTCAAGAATTAAATGTGCAGGTTTTTAGTTAATCTAAGTGGCTGCCGAATATTCAATGTGTCCTAAGTGTGTGTTTAAATTGTCCAAAATGACTTTTAGTGTGTCTTTTAGCTCCAGCCAAATTTATTATGTCTGAAACTCATTAAATATGCTGGAATTAGAGTGTCTTAAGCTGAAACATGTTTTAATGAGCAGCTACCGAATTTAATGTATCTTGCTGCCAAATTTATGAACTTAATCTGTTGATTTATTGTGCAGGTTTAAAAACAAGCATGTTGTGTCAAAATTAATGTCATGTTGGTGCATGCTTGGGTGGCACATTAAGTGAGTTGCTGGTTCAGCTTTTCAAAGCTTTAAAGACAAGCATTCATGCATGGGGCGTCCTTAAAGCAAGCATGCATGGAAAGTATTTAATGAGCTGCTGGAGAAGCATGCATGGAAAGTATTTAATGAGCTGCTGGAGAAGCATGCATGGACATTAAGAAGCTGCCAAATTCTCCTTTTTAAATGTGCCTTTTCGAGTAAAGCAATGGACAATGCATTGAATGCTATTTCGTGAACAACAAAGGATTTAATGAGCTGTTGGTAGACAAATTTAATGAACTGCTAGTTTCTTTTTCCATGTAACCTCTTCGTGAACATCAATGGACCTTGGATGGAGCTGAATCAACATCCTTTTTCCAGCTGATTTTTCGTGCACACCAATAGCCAAGAAGGAACATTGCTTCGTGAATGTCAAAAGGGAGCAGCATTAAAGGAGTTGCTGGGTATTTACTTCTCCATGCATGGACAGCATTTAAGAAGCTTGCATGAATGGTTTTGGATGGCTATTCACGTTCCCAAGGCTGCCTAGAAAGTTGTATGCCTATTCAAATTTGCAAGGCACCCTCTATTGCCAAATTTAAGGAAGCATTTTAGCTCCCAAAGTTCCCATTTAATTTCGACTGAATCATTCATCATGAAGCTGCCCCTTTGTCTCCACATTCAGCCGAATTTGCAAGTACATCAAGGACCACATTCAGCCGAATTTTGCAAGCAACTTGAAGGCCACATTCAGCCGAATTTAGCTTAGCAAACCAATGGTTTTATTTCCAGAATTTTCTAGTTTAATGTAGTCACATTTACTTAGTTATTAAGTTGTTAAGTGACTATTCGGTTAGCTCTTTCCATAGGTTTATAAATACTTTGTTAATTTCATTTGTAAGTAGCTTAGAGTTTTTGAACCTTTATCAAATTTATGAACTTTTGTTCAATGAGTGAGTTTATCTCCTCTCTATCTTTCGTACAAGTTTCATAGACTTATCAACTTAGCTTGTGGCGTCTTGACTTGTTCAACCATCAAATTATACTATTGGTTCTTACTTTATTAAGTAACGGGTCTTTGGTCCATCTTTGATTTCCATCTTCCACCTTAAACATCATAGAAACTGGGGTGACACTTATTAGTGTTGAATCGTTTCTCGTTTAAGTTCTATTTTCCATCTCCACCAATTATCATAACCTATTCATCCTTAAACCGAATTCCATCTTTCTTACTTTCATCCTTAGCCAAACTTATTCTTTCCATCATCCAAAATATTTCCAACACTTATTCACCTCCATCCCTAACTTAAATCCATTTCTAAAAGTAATTTTACTCAAAGCTTCCGCTATCTTTCCATATTTATCTAATATTTTCCTGAAGGCTTAATTCCTCCTCGTAGACGATTGGGCAACTCAAATACGACTCGACTCACCCCAAGGTGAACCGTATCATCTGGTATCAGAGCTACAAAACGAGGAGCACTGACGACGTTCGTGAAGCCGGAATAGGTTCATAAGTTGAAAAAAATTCAAAAAAAATAAAAAAATTCAAAGTTGTAATTTGAAGTTCTCTTGTATTAATTTCGTGCATTTGATGTAAAAAAAATGAAAACATTAAAAAAAAGTGAAGTTTTGTTTGATTCATTTTTTTTCTACCATTCGTCAAACCATTGTTCTCATCATTCTACCTTCATTTCTACCCCAACGCCACACATACCCCATTTTCCTTTTCTTTTGTTCAGCCTACCCAACACCCGTAAACATTTATCCCTTGTAACCAATTTTGTAGCCGACCCTCAAGTCACAAATAAGTCTTTCGAAACGAAGTACGAAATTGTGAGACGAGTGGTAAAAGGCATGAGTGTACTCATTAGAGAAAAAGCCATAAAACGAGTGAAACACGAGTGGAGTGATTTTTCTTTGTGAGTGACTTGTGAGTTTTGTAGTAAGGTATTTCAATTTTTCTATTTATTTTTCTTTATAACATTTTCTTTTCAGCAATAAACATGTCACAAGAAGGGTTCTCAGCTGCTGACTTCCAATACTTGTTGAGCGAAATGGAAAGCATGCTCGACCGAAAGATTTCATCAAGACGGAGAACGGAGTCAAGTTCTTCACAGTGATATACATCCAAAAACTATTCGCGAAGAGACTCTTATCAAGACTCATGTTCGTCAAGGCTTTCGAGACAGAGAGAAGAAAGATACGAGTTTGAATCCTTTCGAGGTGACAAATGAGAAGGAATAAGTTATCACTCTTTTGCTTCAACAAAGTCTCTATTTGAGAAACGTTTCTGAAGAACTCATCGAGATATCTATGAGAATGCTTTCCCTTCTCTTGAACAAAATTTTAATCATGTTGATTCTTTTGTATCATCTCCTTGTTGTAATGTAAAGACGAGAGAAAAGGAACTAAAAAGAAAAGAGAAACAAAAGAAGATCATGAAAGAAAATGAGTGAATGTGGAACAAACTCGAGAGAAGAAAAATAGAGATAAAAGAAAAAGAGTTTGAGAGAAAAGAAAGAGAAAGTGACAAAGAAAAGAAAATTGAACAAGAAATTGAGATTGAAAAAGAAGAAAAGGAGAAAAAGAAAAAGAAGTTGAAAGAGAAGTCGAAAAGAAATTTGAAAAAGAAAAGAAAGAAAATAACGAGCAAGAAAAAGTGAGGAGTGTTTCAACTAACCCCCTTGAAGTTTGCTCTTGTTCTATTTCTACTTTTCAAGTTCCTGAAAGACCGAAAGAAGTTTTTCAACTTCAATACCTTCCGGAAAAATGTCGTTTCCATATGACCAGTCAAGGTAAAGTTGAAAATGAACCACACGAGCCTAAAGGTAAGTAAGGTAAGGAATTTTTAAACGAGTCTCGGTAATCTGATTTGAAAGTTGTCAATGAAATTTCCGGTGACTTAGTTTTTAAAAGTTTCTCTTATTCTCCTTCGATTAACTTTTACTTTTTGAATGTGGTTGATATTTTTCGTTTGGATAGACAAAACCATTTGTTTTTGCAAGATAACAAGTATTCAAGAAAAATGGTTAAACTTTGCGATCGTGATAACTTTGTGGTTCAATTTCCACCTCTTGAAAATTCATTGAATTTGTGCAAGTCTGTTTCGATGAATGCAAAAGTTTTAACTACAAGTTGCCTCATATGCAAAAAATTTCTTGGTTTAACATGTTTGATTTAGTGAGACCATTGTTACTTTTTAACCTAAATAATTAAACACATGTGTTTAAACCGGGAATTTGTTTGGACTCATTTTGTGAAAGAATTAAGTTTCATCGATTGTGCTTGAAAAATTTCCATCATTTTGATATGTGTTCTTTGGATAAGGTAACGAAAATTGTTCAATCTACTTTCAACTTTTATTCGTTCGTTAAACAATTCTTGTGGTTGCGCTTAAAGTTCAAGTATCATTTGAATAAGGCTGAATCGAGTACGAAGCCTCGACTACACTACATGCCCGAGGAGAGAAGGTTTGTAATGTTCGAGCAAGGTAAGAATGATCTTTGTTTTTCCACACATAAAGGTATGTCACTTGAAGACTTTGAGATGTTTTCGTTCTCCTCGGATGTTGATAGAACTCATGATACTGATTCCCCTTTTGTAAATCATTTAGATCATGAATTGTTTGAATGTCCTACTCTATTTATTGATTATCTATCAGTTTTGTTCATTGACAAAAAGATTCTTGTGTTCGAAAATTTTTATGATTCATATGTGAGAGAGTTCATATATCGCCCAATGCAAGGTCTGGTTATTCAATTTCATGTGCCATGTGCATTTTCTCACCTACCTGCTTGTGACATTTATGTTTATCATTTGATTCATTATTCGCATGATAATTTTGACTTGTGGAATCCATTCAAATCGTATGCCTATTTTGAAATCCATTTGAATCTATTTCAAACCTTTGACAAGGCCTTATTTCGTTTGTATGATAATTTGCATCCTTTCATCCACATACGTCATACTTGCCTTGTTGTGATCATACTTGAGCTGCAAATTTGTTCAAAATATATCTTGCTAACTCATGGTTATCCTTTCCAGGTGAAACGATTACTATCCACCCCGTTTGATCGAGGAAAGTCGAGCAAGAGGAATTCTATTTGAGAAAACCAACGAGTCGATTCGAGGACAAATCGTCTTGAAGAGGGGGGATGATACAGGCCAGCCAGGGGCACCAACGTTTTACAACTTAGCAGCTTAGAACAAAGCCTTGGAGCTATTGTGCATTTTGATGCCCGACCAAAATGAGCTCGATTTCAGCTCATTTGAGCTCACTCCAGCTCATTGAGCTGAATTACTTGATTTAATGCTTAAACAAAATTGAACTCTTTAATTTATTTATTTTTCCTACAGCAAGTTAATGTGTCTAAAACGTTTCAACTAGGTTGAATTTATGATGTCTTAGTTTAAATTAATTTGTCTCATTTTATTTCAGCTTTTTAAGTGTTTTAATTCAAGAATAAAATGTGTAGGTTTTTAGTTAATCTAAGTGGCTTCCGAATATTCAATGTGTCCTAAGTGTGTGTTTAAATTGTCCAAAATGACTTTTAATGTGTATTTTAGCTCCAGCCGAATTTATTATGTCTGAAACTCATTAAATATGCTGAAATTAGAGTGTCTTAAGCTGAAACATGTTTTAATGAGTAGCTGCCGAATTTAATGTATCTTGCTGCCAAATTTATGAACTTAATCTGTTGATTTATTGTGCAGGTTTAAAAACAAGCATGTTGTGCCAAAATTAATGTCATGTTGGTGCATGCTTGGGTGGCACATTAAGTGAATTACTGGTTCAGCTTTTCAAGGCTTTAAAGACAAGCATTCATGCATGGGGCGTCCTTAAAGCAAGCATGCATGGAAAGTATTTAATGAGCTGCTGGAGAAGCATGCATGGGAAGTATTTAATGAGCTGCTGGAGAAGCATGCATGGACATTAAGAAGATGCCAAATTCTCCTTTTCAAATATGCCTTTTCGAGTAAAGCAATGGACAATGCATTGAATGCTATTTCGTGAACAGCAAAGGATTTAATGAGCTGCTGGTAGACAAATTTAATGAACTGCTGGTTTCTTTTTCCATGTGACCTCTTCGTGAACATCAATGGACCTTGGATGGAGCTGAATTAACATCCTTTTTCCAGCTGATTTTTCGTAACATTGCTTCGTGAATGTCAAAAGGGAGCAGCATTAAAGGAGTTGCTGGGTATTTGCTTATCCATGCGTGGACAGCATTTAAGAAGCTTGCATGAATGGTTTTGGATAGCTATTCACGTTCCCAAGGCTGCCTAGAAAGCTGCATGCCTATTCAAATTTGCAAGGCACCCCATTCAAGTTCCATTGCCGAATTTAAGGAAGCATTTCAGCTCCCAAAGTTCCCATTTAATTTTGGCTGAATCATTCATCATGAAGCTGCCCCTTTGTCTCCACATTCAGTCGAATTTGCAAGCACATCAAGGACCACATTCAGACGAATTTTGCAAGCAACTTGAAGGCCACATTCAGCCGAATTTAGCTTAGCAAACCAATGGTTTTATTTCCAGAATTTTCTAGTTTAATCTAGTCACATTTACTTAGTCTTTAAGTTGTTAAGTGACTACTCGGTTAGCTCTTTCCATAGGTTTATAAATACTTTGTTAATTTCATTTGTAAGTAGTTTAGAGTTTTTGAACCTTTATCAAATTTATGAAATTTTGTTTAATGAGTGAGTTTGATACGGGCACGCCCTATCAAGAACTAAGTTCGGCTCGAGACCCGATCGTGGTACCTCGAGGGCCGATTACGAGAGCTCGTGCCAAGCAATTTAAGGAAGCTATTGGAGCTTTAGTTCAGCAAACTCCACTTCCAGCTCCTGTCGCATATTCCTTCAAGCTCACGTCCAAGATACCGAGCTCAACTTTAGCTCCAAGCCAACATCCGAGCTCCAATCCAGCAACCATCCAGCTCACGAGCTTCCTTTAGCTCGATCCTAGCTCATGCATGCATGATGAGCTCAATTAAGGCCATTCGGCCTTAGCTAGTTAATAAGCTGAAAATATTAAATAAAATTTGGACATAATAATTATTTATTTTAAATATGTTTGCTGCATTAAATAATTTTAATTATGTCTTAATTAGTGCATATTTAATAGTTAATATTCAATGTGTCTAGCTTAGGACAAATTTATGAGTTGCTGCCCATTTAATTTGTCTAGCCGAATCTAGCTAGTTAATATGTTCTAGCTCTAGCCGAAATTTAGACAAGCATTAATCAGCTCTTAATTAATTTTTTTCAGCTCAAACATGATTTAAATATGTCTTAAGTTGCTGGAAATTATTGAATTAACATTGATTTAATGAGCTGAATTTTGCGCATGTGCAGGTGCATGTAGGAGGGACGGCATTTAAGGTGTATT
Source organism: Gossypium sturtianum (assembly GCA_025698515.1). Lineage (NCBI taxonomy): Eukaryota > Viridiplantae > Streptophyta > Magnoliopsida > Malvales > Malvaceae > Gossypium > Gossypium sturtianum. Next base: position 95,384,521 of record CM046949.1, read on the forward strand.
TGCTGCTGAAATTAATTTCTTTGAGTGTGATGGTTCGGTCATTGCAAAGGACACCACCAGCTGCTGCTTTAGCTCCCCAAAGTGTCCATTTAGCTCATCCAAGCTTCCATTGATGCCGTTCACACCAGCAGCTAAGGCGTTCACACTTGTGGACTGTTTAGCTCCTTCTTTTCACACTTATGGCTGTTGGAATCAAGTGCATTCATCAGCTGAACAGTCAGCTATTCAAAGCCAAAATTAATGAAGCTTATCAAGGCATTCAAGCCCTTTTGACTAAATATTGGAGTACCATTCAGCCCCCATTTTTGCTCATTAAATTCGGCTGCACCTAGCCCTTCTAGAAGCTGATTTTTGGAGTCTCTTGGCCGAATATGGACAGCTAGCCCAATGGTTTTTCTTCTAGATTAATCTAGTTGATTCATGGCTGAAATTTCCTTAGACATTAAGCATGTCTATTCGGCTAGCATGTTAGCTTATAAATAGTTGGACATGTTCTATTGTAAAAAAACTTTTGGCAAATTCTTAATGTTATTCTGTCGAATTTGTGAGACACTTTTCTCCAATTACATTTAGGACTCGTTGGGTTATCTAGTGAGCTAGTGGCGTCAACTGTTCCTTGTTAACCATCCTTATATCGAGGTTCCTATCCTTTTCCGATAGTGGGTTGAGGTCAAATTATCTTCTATATCGAATTTTAAGAATCGTTTAAACATTTTGGGTCGATACCAATTTGGGGTTGGTTCGTGTTTGATTCTTGAAACCATTTCGAACCAAAATTTCATTCACTTCTAAACTCATCCATCTCCTAAACTCGAAACCATTTCCTACCCCGATTAAAACAATCAACCTTTATTCGACCATTTTGCTATACCATTTTTGAACTTAACTTTCTACACTCAACTACCCGAACCAAATCGAACTTATCCGATTCCTCTCTAAACTGAAATCACTCCCTATTTCTCTTTCTAAACCCGAGCCAAATCCAAACTTCTTTTACTTAGGCTAATTTGAATTTCATTCCTTCTCACTTAGTTCTATACTTAGTCTAATTTCAACTACGTTTATCTTTTTCTTTTCCAGCCACCTTACTTCTTGTTTACGATTGGGCAACTACGAATACATCTCGATTTCATCTCGAAGCTGGGACTGTATCATCTGGTATCAGAGCTAGTTAAAATGAGAAATACGAAGCTCCAAAGATTATCCTGAAAGCTTCTTAGTGAAGATCCGAAGTAAGTTTTAAAAAAAATCGAATTAAAAAAAAGAAATTCGTATATAAAAAATTCGTGTATTTAAAAAAAAGTTCGATCTAATTTCGAGATATCATCTTCTTCTTTGAGTTACATTCTTTCTCAACCCTATTCTACTTACCTTCGTCCCACACCCATCCCCAAACTCACCTATATTCATTCTTCAGCCTACCCTATCACCCTTACGTTACGACCCTTGAAACCTTTTTGAGACTGACCCTACTAGGCCTTGGCGAGTTCGAAAATGGAATAACGAGAAAAGAGGAGAGGTAAAAGGCATGAGAGTGTGAGTCCATTCGAGGGGAGGTAAAAGCCAGACTAAGAGTGATAAACACGAGCGTGAGAGCCATTGAACTCTTTCTTTCTGAGTGAACTGCGAGGTCTTTGTTTGTAAGGATTTATTTTTGTTAAAATGTCACAAAATGCCGAACAAAACGTGGAAGAACAACAAGGAAGACGACCAGTCAGAAATGTTTTGGATTTGAAAATGCAAGCCCTTTTGCGTGAGATGGAACGACTACTTGATCGGAGACTCAATCCTCTTGAAGATCGGCTCTACCAAGTTGAGAACAAAGGGCCACACGAAGAAACACTTGAAGAAGTTAGACGAAGGCGCGGATGACCTAATCAATGATGAGAGCGACCCCGAGTCCCCGACGACGAACTCAATGAACTTAGTGAAGATAAAAGTGATCACGAGTCTAATCTGAGTATTGGTAGAAGAGAACCCCGAAACTGCGGCCAAAGAGATCGAAGGCGGGAAGATGACGACCTAAAGAACATCAAACTTACTATATTCCCCCTTTTCAAGGAAAGTCAGATCCCGAAGCCTACCTGGAGTGGGAGAAGAAAATCGAACTTGTGTTCGATTGTCATAATTATTCCGAGAACAAGAAGGTCAAACTCGCCGTAATCGAATTCTCAGACTATGCTATGATATGGTGGGATCAGTTGACCACTAGTCGAAGGTGAAACGGAGAATGTCCAATTACCACTTGGACTGAGATGAAGGCTACCATGAGACGACGGTTCATCCCTTCCTATTACCACAGGGAGTTGCATCAACGACTCCAAAATCTCACACAAGGGACAAAGAACGTCGAAGATTATTACAAGCAAATGGAGGTGGCAATGATCTGAGCTGATATTCAAGAAGAGCGAGAAGCTACAATGGCTCGTTTCCTAGCCGGACTCAATCGGGAGATCGCCAACGTTGTTGAATTGCAACATTACGTTGAGGTAGAAGACATGGTTCATATGGCCATTAAGGTGGAGAAGCAATTGAAGCATTAAGGAACGACCCGAGGCTACTCCAATGCCAAATCCTCTAAGTGGGGCCAAAACACCAACAAGGGCAACAAACAAGTCTAAGGAGTCCACATTCATCCCTAAGACAAGCAAGCCTTTGGCCGAGACGAGCAAAGGCAAGGCTCCTAAAAGTTCCACTGCTCGTTCGAGGGACATAAAATGCTTCAAGTGCCTTGGCCGAGGACACATCGCAAGTCAATGCCCGAATAGACGAACCATGGTGATGCGAGCTGACGGCGAGATAGAAACAGAAGACAAAGAAGAACATGATTCTGAATCAAATTCTGAGATCGAGGAGGACTTAGAGCAACCTGTCGAAGGAGAGTTGCTCATCGTAAAGCGAAGTTTGAGCCTCCAAAGTGTGGGAAACGAAGAGCAACGAGAGAACATTTTCCATTCGAGGTGCCAAGTACAAGGGAAAGTATGCAGTCTCATAATCGATGGAGGGAGTTACACGAACGTAGCAAGCACCCTTATGGTGGAAAAACTAGGATTAACAACCACCAAGCATCCGACTCCATACAAGATTCAGTGGCTTAATGATGGTGGAGAGTTGAAAGTTACAAAGCAAGTCCTAGTGTCTTTCAGCATCGGGAAGTACTCCGACGAAGTGCTATGTGACGTGGTGCCGATGCATACGGGCCATCTACTCCTAGGATGACCATGGCAGTACGACCGAAGGGTGATGCACGACGGCTACACCAATCGATATTCTTTCAAACATCTTAGAAGAAATGTGATGCTTGCACCCCTAACTCCTAAGCAAGTGTTTGAAGACCAACAAAAACTCAAATTTTCTATCGATCAAGTGAAGGAAAAAGAGAAGAGTACGAAAGAAAAATTCAAAAAAATGAGAGAGTTAAAAATAAAAATGCAAAAGAGAGTGAAAGAAAACGAGAGTTAGAAAAGAATGGAGATGAAAAAGAGAGTGGTAAAATGAGTGTTTTTGCGAGGGCTAGTGATATTCGGAGAGCAATTTTCTTGAGACAACCGATGTATGTACTTCTATACAAAGAAGTGTTATTGAATACTAACGAGTTACCCGAAAGCCTTCCTGCTCTGTGTTTTCTTTGATACAGGAATTTGAAGATATCTTCCCGGAGGAGATACCAAGTGGATTGCCTCCCATCCGAGGCATAGAGCACTAGATCGACTTGGTGCTCGGAGATGCCCTACCCAACCGCCCCGCATATCGGAGCAATCCCGAAGAGACGAAGGAACTTCAAAAGCAAATCACTGAATTACTAGAAAAGGGATACATTCGAGAGAGTTTAAGCCCCTGTGCGGTATCGGTGTTACTTGTGCCTAAGAAAGACGGTACGTGGCGCATGTGTGTCGATTATCATGCCATCAACAAGATTACTGTTAACTATCGACATCCCGTACTAATATGGGCACGCCCGGGGCACCAGCGTTTTACAAAGTGACGAAGCTCGGATCAAATGCCCCAAGTGCCGTGAAGCTAATATGCACTTTGGTGCATTTCCAAATCGAGCCAGATTAGTCCATTTGGGCTTGATTTGAGCTTGTTCGAGCTCGCTCTAGCTCATTGAGCTGATTACATAAATTTAATGCTTTAAAATAAATTAAACATTTATTTTATTTATTTTTCTACAGCCCATTAATGTGTCTAAATTAATTTGTCTTAGTCTAATTATTTTTTTCTCATTTTATTACATGTTTTAAGTTGAATTAATTCTTGAATAAATGTGCAGGTTTTTTTTTAAGTTGCTGGACAAATTACTCACATTCATGGACAGCTAGCATGGCCGAATTAATGTGCAGAAAAAGGGGGACTATGTAGCATGCTTGGGACGTCCATTCAATGAACTATGAATTTAAGGAGTGTCCAACAATGCATGGGACGAATTTATGAGTGTTTTTAACTCTTTGTCCAGCCACTTTTTTGTCATTAAATTGGTTGTCTGCTGCAAGTTTAATTGTGCCGAATTAATGCATGTGTTGATGGATGAATTTAATATGTTGTTGGGGAAGCTTGGGGCGTCCATTTAAGGTGCATGCTTTGCCGAATTTAATATGTTGTCCAGCCGAAATTTAGACAACCTAAAGCCTTCATTTATTTCATGTTCCTTAGCTTAAAACATGTTTTAAATGTGGTGTTTGCTGCTAGAAAATTAATTGCTGAAATTATTATGTGTAGGTGCTTTTGGGACGTTATTAATGCATGGGTGGCAGATTTCATGAGACATAATCAACAGCATGTTTGGACGGCAATAAAGTGGCTAAAGCATTCAGATTTTCAAGGCCCTTTTTCGTGACTAACAAAGGTTTAAATGAGGTTGTTGTTTCGTGAAAATAAAAAGCCAAAGCATTAAAGGAGGCAAAATTAATTTGCTGTTGGTTTGCTTCTCCATGCGTGTGGGGTGTATTAAAAGCTGATATGGGAGTTTGGGAAGGCCATTCATGTCCCAATGCAGGCTTGAACAATGCATGGCTATTTGGGTCTCCAAGGTGCATCATTCAAGTCCCAAGGCCGGATCTTAATTGCATTTCAGCTCTTCCCTTTATTTTCCATTAATTTCAGCTGCACCTATGGAGTTCTAGAAAGGGGATTTTTGGGGTTCTTTGGCTGAACGTGGACAGCCACTTCAAGGGGCAAAGTTCTAGACTCCATCCATGCACCATGCCACAACCATCAAGTACATTCTTCCTTCTAGAAGGACGTCCCATGCACTTTCATGAGCTGAATTCAGCCATCCCAAAACAAGACCACTTCCATTTGAACCTAGCTAAGCAAATTAAGTGATTTTCTTCTAGATTTTTCTAGCATCTTCAAGCTTTAAATTTACTTAGCTTTTAAGGCATTCTAGTGACTATTCGATTAGTTCTGATTAACCTATAAATAGTTGTTATTTTCATTTGTAAAGAGTTCAGCTTTTGATCATTTTATAAAATTATATGAACATTGTTCATTTGAGTGAGCTTGACTCCTCTTCGACTTCGTACAAGTTTCATAGACTTATCGAGCTGTGCTTGTGGCATCTATCACTTGTTCTTCCATTTAACTATACCATTGGTTCTTATCAATCTTGATAACTGGTCTTTGGTCCATCATCGATATCCATAATTCCACCTTAAGCAAATATAGAAACTGGGGTAACATTTGTTAATGTTAAATCACTTCTTTGTTTAAGTTCATTGTCCATTACCACCTACTATCATTATCCTTTACCTTTCGTTTGTTAAACCGAATCATTCAAACATCATCTTTTTTCTTTCCATCCCTTAACCGAACCTAACCCTTTCATTCAACTACATCATTCCTTCATTCCTAATTTAAAAATCATTTCCGAAAGCAAACTTATTCAAGCTTCCGCAAATTCAACCTTAATCCCGAATAATTTCTCGAAAGCTTAGAATTCATCCTCGTAGACGATTGGGCAACTCGCATACATTTCGACTCTTCCTGAGGCAGACTGTATCAGATACCCCATCTTGACGACATGCTCGACGAGTTAAGCAGAGCACGAATCTTTACGAAGATCGATCTTGAGAGTGGCTATCACCAAATCAGAATGCGTAAGGCGACAAGTGGAAAATAGCCTTCAAGACGAAGTTAGGTTTGTACGAATGGTTGGTAATGCCATTCAGACTTACAAATGCTCCGAGTACTTTCATGCGACTTATGAATCATGTATTGCGAGCTTTTATTTGAAAATCGTGTGTACTTACTTTGATGATATATTAGTGTACAACAAGACTTTGGAGGAGCATGTACTGCACTTGTGCGCGGTCTTGGAAACCTTACGACAAGAGGTATTGTACACTAATCTTAAAAAGTGTTCATTTTGTACTGATAAAGTTGTGTTTTTAGGCTATGTAGTGAGTGCTAACGGCCTAGAGGTGGATCAAGAGAAGGTACGAGCAATCCAAGAATGGCCACGTCCAATGACTATCAGCCAAGTCCGGAGTTTCCATGGATTGGCTAGCTTCTACCGTCAATTCGTGCCCAATTTCAGCACAATAGCCGCCCCTTTAACCAGCGTGATTAAGAAGAATTCAGCATTCCATTGGTCTGATGAGCAAGAACGGTCATTTAATTTAATTAAAGAGTGTCTAGTAAAACCCCCATTGTTGTCCCTTCCTGACTTTACTAAAACTTTTAAGATTGAGTGTGATGCTTCAGGTGTAGGGATCGGAGCCGTGTTGACTCAAGATGGAAGACCGGTGGTGTATTTTAGCGAGAAATTGAGCGGAGCTGCCCTCAACTATCCGGTGTATGACAAGGAGATGTATGCCTTGATTCGATCGCTTGAAACATGGCAGCATTACCTAAGACCGAAGGAGTTCGTCATTCATTCTGATCATGAATCACTCAAGTACATCAAGGGCCAACATAAGCTCAACAAACGACATGCGAAATGGATTGAGTACTTAGAGTCATTTCCATACGTAATTAAATACAAGAAAGGTAAAGAGAACATAGTGGATGATGCATTGTCACGAAGGTATACTTTATTAACTTTTTTTGACTCTAAACTGCTTGGTTTCCATCATATGAAGGAATTGTATGTTGATGATGTTGATTTTGGGAATATATACAAAGCTTGCGAAAATGGTGCCTTTGATAAGTTTTACAGGTATGAAGGGTTTCTCTTCAAAGAGAACAAGCTATGTATACCGCAAGGCTCTATTTGAGAGTTGCTCGTGTTGGAGGCACATAGTGGTGGCCTTATGGGTCACTTCAGAAGAGACAAAACGATGTCAACCCTTCAAGAACATTTCTTTTGGTCGGGGATGCGAAAGGATGTTGAACGAATCTGCGAGCGTTGGATAGCTTGCAAATGGGCTAAATCGAGAGTTCAACCTCATGGCTTGTACACGCCCCTCCCTATTCTGGACATTTCGTGGGCCGACGTATCCATGGATTTCATCATTGGACTACCAAAATCTAAGACAGGGAAGGATTCAATTTTTGTTGTAGTCGATAGATTCTCTGAAATGTCCCATTTTATTTCATGTGCTAAAACTGACGATGCCGTACATATTGCTAATTTGTTTTTCAGAGAAATCGTACGGCTACACGGAGTTCCGAAGACGATTGTGTCGGATCGAGACGTAAAGTTTCTAAGTCATTTTTGGCAAACATTATGGGGAAAGCTCGGGACAAAATTGATGTTTTCGACCACTTGTCATCCTCAGACGAATGGACAAACCGAGGTGGTGAACCGAGTCTTATCGACTTTGTTACGAGCGTTGGTGTGGAAGAATCTTAAGACGTGGGAAGACTGTCTACCACACATCGAGTTTGCCTATAATCGATCTGTCCACTCAGTGACTAAGTTTTCTCCTTTTGAGATTATTTACGGGTTTAATCCTCTCACTCCTCTTAATTTATTACCTCTACCTAACGATAAGTTTGTTCATTTCGATGCTAGGAAAAAGGCAGAATATGTCAAGGAACTACACCGAAAAGTACGTGAGAATATTGAAGCAAGGACTGAACAGTACGTCCAACGAGCCAACAAAGGGCGAAAGCAAGTTGTGTTTAAACCCGGGGACTGGGTCTGGGTGCACATGAGAAAAGAGAGATTTCTGGCTCGACGTAGATCCAAGTTGTCACCATGAGGAGATGGTCCCTTTCAAATCATTGAACGAATCAATGAGAACTCATATAAGCTTAATTTGCCAGGTGAGTACAACGTCAGTGCTAGTTTCAATGTGGCTGACTTAACTCCATTTGATGCAGGTACTGACTTGAGGACAAGTCATTCTCAAGAGGGGGAGGATGATACGGGCATGCCCTATCAAGAGCTAAGTTCGGCTCGAGACCCGATCGTGCTACCTCGAGGGCCGATTACGAGAGCTCGTGCAAAGCAATTTAAGGAAGCTATTGGAGCTTTAGTTCAGCAAGCTTGGGACGACACTAAAACTAGCTTGAACTCCACTTCCAGCTCATGTCGCATATTCCTACAAGCTCACGTCCAAGATACCGAGCTCAACTTTAGTCCAAGCCAACATCCGAGCTCCAATCCAGCAACCATCCAGCTCACGAGCTTCCCTTAGCTCGATCCTAGCTCATACGTGCATGATGAGCTCAATTAAGGCCATTCGACCTTAGCTAGTTAATAAGCTGAAAATATTAAATAAAATTTGGACATAATAATTATTTGTTTTAAATATGTTTGCTGCATTAAATAAGTTTAATTATGTCTTAATTAGTGCATATTTAATAGTTAATATTCAATGTGTCTAGCTTAGGACAAAGTTATGAGCTGCTGCCCATTTAATTTGTCTAGCCGAATCTAGCTAGTTAATATGTTCTAGCTCTAGCCGAAATTTGGACAAGCATTAATCAGCTCTTAATTAATTTTTTCAGCTCAAACATGATTTAAATATGTCTTAAGTTGCTGGAAATTATTGAATTAACATTGATTTAATGAGCTGAATTTTACCCATGTGCAGGTGCATGTAGGGGGGACGGCATTTAAGGTGTATTTGCTGCTGAAATTAATTTCTTTGAGTGTGATGGTTCAGTCATTGCAAAGGACACCACCAGCTGCCGCTTTAGCTCCCCAAAGTGTCCATTTAGCTCATCCAAGCTTCCATTGATGCCGTTCACACCAGCAGCTAAGGCGTTCACACTTATGGATTGTTTAGCTCCTTCTTTTCACACTTATGGCTGTTGGAATTAAGTGCATTCATCAGCTGAATAGCCAGCTATTCAAAGCCAAAATTAATGAAGCTCATCAAGGCATTCAAGCCCTTTTGGCCGAATATTGAAGTACCATTCAGCCCCAATTTTTGCTCATTAAATTCGGCTGCACCTAGCCCTTCTAGAAGCTGATTTTTGGAGTCTCTTGGCTGAATATGGATAGCTAGCCCAATGGTTTTATTCTAGATTAATCTAGTTGATTCATGGCTGAAATTTCCTTAGACATTAAGCATGTCTATTCGGCTAGCATGTTAGCCTATAAATAGTTGGACATGTTCTATTGTAAAAAAACTTTTGGCAAATTCTTAATGTTATTCTGTCGAATTTGTGAGACACTTTTCTCCATTTTCGTTTAGGACTCGTTGGCTTATCTAGTGAGCTAGTGGCATCAACCGTTCCTTGTTAACCATCCTTATACCGAGGTTCCTATCCTTTTTCGATAGTGGGTTGAGGTCAAATTATCTTCTATGCCAAGAATCGTTTAAACATTTTGGGTTGATACCAATTTGGTGTTGGTTCGTGTTTGATTCTTGAAACCATTTCAAACCAAAATTTCATTCACTTCTAAACTCATCCATCTCCTAAACTCGAAACCATTTCCTACCCCGATTAAAACAATCAACCTTTATTCGACCATTTCGCTATACCGTTTTTGAACTTAACTTTCTACACTCAACTACCCGAACCAAATCGAACTTATCCAATTCCTCTCTAAATCGAAATCACTCCCTAACTCTCTTTCTAAACCCGAGCCAAATCCAAACTTCTTCTACTTAGGCTAATTTGAATTTCATTCCTTCTCACTTAGTTCTATACTTAGTCTAATTTCAACTACGTTTATCTTTTTCTTTTCCAGCCACCTTACTTCTTGTTTACGATTGGGCAACTACGAATACATCTCGATTTCATCTCGAAGCTGGGACTGTATCAGAGTTTATCTCCTCTCCATCTTTCGTACAAGTTTCATAGACTTATCAAGTTAGCTTGTGGCGTCTTGACTTGTTCAGCCATCAAATTATACCATTGGTTCTTACTTTATTATGTAACGGGTCTTTTGTCCATCTTCGATTTCCATCTTCGACCTTAAACATCATAGAAATTGGGGTGACACTTATTAGTGTTGAATCATTTCTCGTTTAAGTTCTATTTTCCATCTCCACCAATTATCCTTAAACTGAATTCCATCTTTCTTACTTTCATCCTTAGCCGAACTTATTCTTTCCATTATCCAAAATATTTCCAACACTTATTCACCTCCATCCCTAACTTAAATCCATTTCTAAAAGTAATTCTACTCAAAGCTTCCGTTATCTTTCCATATTTATCTAATATTTTCTCGAAGGCTTAATTCCTCCTCGTAGACGATTGGGCAACTCAAATATGACTCGACTCACCCCGAGGCAAACTGTATCACTTCTTCAAGAACTTCAAAGAAAACATCCATGGAGTATTCTTCTCTAAGAATTGTTCGTGAACCAAATGTAAATAATTTTCTTTCTTTTGGAATTCCTTGTTATCATGATTCTTTTGTAACATCATGTAATAGAAAAGAAACAAAGAAAAGAAAAGAAAAAGAAGACAAGGAAAAAGAAATAAAAAGAGAAGAGAGGCAAGAGGCAAGAGGCAAGTAAGAGAGAAAATGAGCGAGTTTTGAGAGAGCTCGAAAAAGTCATTGAAAAAGCCTATGAAAAAGAAAAAAATTTGATAGTGAAAAAGAAGTTGAAAAAGAAAGCGTGGAAAAATTGAGAGAACTTGAAGAAAAAGAGATTGAAGAGAAAGAAATTGAAACAAAAGAAATCGAGTTGGAAAAAGAAGTGAAAGAAGAGAACCAGCAAGAAGAAGTGAGGAGTGATTCAACTAACCCCCTTGAAAGTTTTTCTTGTTCTGTCCCTATTTTTCAGGTTTCCGAAAGGCTGAGCAATAACTCTCAACTTCAATACTTTCCCCACAAAAGATGCTTTCGAATGATCAACAAAGGTAAGTCTAAAGTCGAGAGCAAACCGTGCGAGTTCAAAGGTAAGTTAGGTAAGGATTCCTTCACCCCTGGGTTTCCATTATCTTCCTTGAATGTGCGTAAGCCCCTTGATGACTTTACCTTTGTAAAAGCTTCGAGCCAAGGAATGGTTAATTATCCTTCTTCGAATATTGTTGAAGTTTCAAACGGTGGTGAGACGAGTTTTTCTAACTCCAAACTTTACGTTAACCAACTCGAAGGTAAGGTAGTGTTCAATCAAAACTTGATCTTGCGTGGCAATGAGTTTTCATGTAAGAATCCCAATCTGATCGACTTTGATAATTATATGAATAATTTGTTCCCTTTTGTGAAGTCATCAAGTTTTTTCAAATCCATTTTAAAGTTTGAAAAGAGTATTGATTACTCGATATTGTGTATACAAAAATCTTTATGGATTGACATGTTTAACTTGACGAGACTGTTGCTACACTTTGGCATGATTAATCAAAATTATGTTTTCAAACTGGGAATTTGTTTAGATTCATCTTGTTGGAAAATCAAGCAACGTCAATTATGTGTGAAAAATTTTCATCATTTTGATTTGTGGATTTTGAATAAGGTAACGAAAATTGTTCAATTTGTTTTCAATTTACATTAGTTCCTTAAACAATTTCTTTGGTTGTCCATGAAGTTTGCGATTCGTTTGGGAAAGATTAATTCAACCGCGAAACTCCAGCTACACTACAACCCCAAGGAGAGAAGGTTTGTGTTGTTTGAGCAAGGTAAGAACGATCTTTATTTTTCTACTGCTAAAGGTAAGTCTTCTGAAATTGTTGATACATTTTTGTTCTCTTCAGATGATGATAAGCTTTGCGTTAATGAATTGATTTTTGTAAAATATTTAGGTCATGATATGTTTAAATGTTCTATTTCGCCTGTTTATGATCTATCTGTCTTGATGGTTGACAAAAAGATTCTTGTGTTCGATAATTTTTATAATTCATGTGTATGAGAGAGAATATATCGTACAATGCAAGGTCTGATTGTTCAATTTCATGAGCCATGTGAATTTTCTCAACTACCTGCTTGTGATGCTTATGTTTATCATTTGATTCATTATTCGCATGATAATTTTGACTTGTGGAATCCATTCAAATCGTATGCATGCCTTGAAGCCTACTTAATCTTGTTTCAAAAATTTGACAAGGCATTATTTCTTTTATATGATAATTTGATTCTGTTCAATTGCATGCGATTTACTTGTTTGGTGCTACTCACATTTGAATTGTAAGTGTGTTTGAAACATCTCTTGCTAATTCATGGTTATCCTTTTCAGGTGACCCGATTAATATTCGCCCCATTTGATCGAGGAAAAACCGATCAAAGGGAATTCTGTTCGAAAAACCAACGGCTCGACTTGAGGACAAGTCGCCTTAAAGAGGGGGAATGATGCGAGCACGCCCCGCGAACTTCACCGGACAAGTATCTCGAGTCGAGCATTGTGTTGCTGGCAAGCTGATCCCAACTCGTTTCTAGCTCCACAAGCTTCGTCCAGTTCAAATTTAGCTCATTTGAGCTCGATCCAGCTCAATGAGTTCGTGTGCTCATTCAACGAGCTTGATTCAGCTTTAATAAGCTCGTTTGAGCTCAACTTTAAATTTTAATTCTTTCATTTAAATTGCTGGAATAAATGATGCTTAAGAGTTAGTTCATTTATTTAAGTGTAACACCCCAAACCCGGCCCATACATTATGACTGGATCTGACATGTCACATAAGGAAGACGTATAAAAACCTTGTGATTCGTACTAGAACAGGTGTTATTTGTTTATGGTTAAGAAAACAAGTTTGGAGATAAATTCTTGATAAAATGCAACTATTTGTGAGAGGTTGATTGATGAATCGAAAATCAAACTATTGAACTTTAAAATCGTGACTTCTGAAAATGACTTTGGTAATTTGAAAGAGAATCCGAGTTAAATTACTTGTAAAAGTTTGTTATAAAATCCATTTAATAAATCAAGCAAAATAATAAGTACGTCAAACATAAAGCAAAATAAAATATTCCAGAGGCCTTATTACAACTTAAAAACCCAAAATAGTAAAAGTAATAAAGTAAATGGAAATAGAAATTTAAAGTTCAAAAACACCATTTCTGAAGTATGGCCTACACCGAGTTATCCATGGCCCAAGTCCACCTCACTGAGCATTACCTGCAAGGATTAAGAAGGGAGGAGTGAGTTACAAGAACTCAGTGCATTATCCCCTTACCGACATCCACTAGGCCTGAATCCATTTAGCAATAACTTGGGCTTAAGCCCATTTACATAACAATATTAAAATGATATGAATGTAACCCAACCCATCCATCCATCACACCCCCGACCAGCCAATCACACCTGTGGGGATCAAGTCAACCCACCCCGCCGCTCACACCAATTCGCAGGCAAGTTGCCATTTATAATATATTTGTTTATTATGGCCAAGCCACTGAAATCATAAGTGATATTTTGTGGCAATGCCACCAGGCTACACTGCTCTTCATACAATTTTTCCCAACCCATGCAATATGTAACATGCAACATACATAATAAAGCATTATAACCACATATATGTACAACCATTATTAATCCAATAATTTATTACAGTGCATCGGCCCATTATAGCACTTTGTAATTTGGCCCATTAAGGCATTCTAGTAAATTAGCCCATAGGGGCATTTTCGTAAATCGGCCTATAGGGGCATTTTCGTAAATCAGCCCATAGGGGCATTTTCGTAATTTTAACAATTTTAATATCGATTTTGACAAGTTTATAGTAATAATGTTATTTAAGCAAATTTCTCTTTGTGCAATATTATAATTTTTAGCCATATAAATAATAACGATCTATTTTCCAACGTGATATCTAATTATTAATCTACGGGATTTCGGTGTGAGATTACACACCTGATTACGGTAAGGATTAGTCCTTCTTGATCGTCGACACCTATGACAACATAATACTCGATTAACTAACATAAGAGGTTTTTCTTAATCCAAATCTAAATCAACGATCTAAAATACTTACTCTCAATATCGTGAACGACCACGATTTCTCTATTTTCACCGGATGATGGTCCACAACTCGGTGGAAAATCCCGAACCACCGATACCGCTCTACGCTTGAACTTAGGAGTAGGAATAGCAAATCCACTCCTTTTGTGTTCTCCAATCGCTTTTCCTTTCAAATCGGTTCCACTTGCCTCCATAGGAAAAATCTCGATTAGAAAACTACTATGAGAGAAAGTAGTTATTTTAGTGATAGGAGTAGGCTTACCACTATTTCCGAAGGATCCACGAGTGAATAAGAACGAACGATTTAGACCCTAAAATAACTGTTTAGTCCAAACTATTATTCCGTTTAGCAACTAACTGAATAATGAGCAATATCAAATAATCCATAAAAAAACTCCTCACCTTAACGATATTGAATCCGATTTCCTCCGATTGACTTAAGGCTAGAATTGAATCGGCTAGGATGATATTCGGCCACCCACTTAGAATACTACGAAAAAGAGGATGATTAAGATGTGAAGGAGTAGGAGGAAACACCATTTCGGTTTAGAAACAAGATACACAACCGAATAGTGATAGACACTTATTCAGCTAGAAAGAAAGGAAAAATGAAAAGAGAAAAAGAAACCACTTACCGATTTGATCGAAGAAGAGGGTGTCAACACAAATGAGAAAGAAATTGTGAAGGAGAGATTAAGGGTTGAAAGGTTCGGCTATGGAGAAAAGAAAATGAACAAGAAGATTCGGCTATGAGAATATGGGTTAAAGAAGAAGAAAGAAAGGTTGAAGAATTTGTGAAAAAGAAAAGAAAGGATGGAGAAAGAGTGCTTAACTAGTTTCGGCTATCAAAAGGGGAAATGAGCAAAATAAATTGGACACAATGGCTAGATGGTTTCGGCAAAACAAAGGAAAAAGAGATGCTCACTTTTGGCTTTGGAGTTTCGACAATAAGGAAAGAAATTGGAGAAAGAGAACACAAAAAAAATGCTAAAAGAAACAAGCCATACAAGCACCCAAAATTTGCCAAAAGACTAATGCAAAATTCGGCTACCAAGACCCCTCCCAAAATCGTGTATCCTTTTACCAAAATGATCAAAATTGACCAAAAACTCTTTCCAAAACATCTTCCACATTATAGGCCTACATGTTCCCTTCTCTTTCCTTTTCTTTCATTTCTTTCCGTCTTTTTCCCTTATCTTCCTCCTTACCATATTCCTTAGCCTCCTTTCCATCAATAAAAAGTCTCCCTTACCATAAATAGGACCATGGTCGACACTTGGGATAGGAGTACAAAAAAATAAATCCAAAATTTGCAAAAGATGGGTTTTGAACCCCTTCCCTCCATGCTCTCCACTTGACACCATAACCTCCTTGCCATATGCTCACTTATGCTAGCAAAATACACACTTATTTCCTTCAGCATTGATGCCACTTACCTTCTCTCCTTAAAGTGCTCAAACACAAAAAATTTGCTAAGGCCCAACTCAATCCCGTGCCTTCTAAGGACCCCTAATCATACACAATTAACATTTTTAACTAGCCTAAAGCATGATATACTTCAAAACGTAAAATTCTGAATTTCAGGATGTTACAATTCTACCCCCCTTAAAGAAATTTTGGCCTCAAAATTTACCTGATTAGAAGAGATGAGGATACTGTTGCCGAATTGTTTCCTCTGGCTCCCATGTAGCTTCCTCTGCCCCGTGATTATGCCATAAAACTTTGACTAACGGAATTGACTTCCTTCTTAGCACCTTAACATTCCGATCTAAAATCTACACTTGCTCCTCTTCAAAAGACAAGTCAGGTCTTATTTCGACTTCCTCCACAGGCACAATATGAGATGGATCCGAGCGATAACGCCTTAACATTGAGACATGAAATACACTATGTATCTGACTGAACTCTGGAGGTAACTCCAGCTGATAAGCCACTGGCCCAACACGCTTCAGTACACGGTATGGTCCGATGAACCTAGGGCTTAACTTGCCCTTCCGTCCAAATCTTAAGATCTTCTTCCAAGGTGAGACCTTCAGAAAGACTTGATCTCCCACCGCAAACTCTATATCCTTACGCTTTAGATCCGCGTACAATTTCTGTCTGTCCGAAGCTTCTTTTAAATGAGCCCGAATTACCTTAACTTTTTCCTCCGTCTCCGAGATCAACTCAAGACCCAATAACTGTCGCTCTCCTAGCTCAGTCCAGCAAGTAGGAGTACGATACCTACGACCATACAATGCCTCGTAGGGTGCCATCTGGATACTGGATTGATAGCTGTTGTTGTATGCAAACTCTGCCAATGGTAGAAAATCTTCCCAACTACCCCTGAAATCGATCACACAGCCCCTTAACATGTCTTCTAAAATCTGGATAACCCTCTCCGACTAACCATCAGTCTGTGGATGAAACGCCGTGCTGAAATTTAGCCTTGTACCCAAAGCTTCATGTAAAGCCTTCCAGAACCGTGATGTGAACCTAGGATCCCTGTCTAATATGATAGACACTGGTACCCCATGTAACCTCACGATCTCTGCTACATACAACTTGGCCAACTTCTGCAACGAATAATCCGTACGAACAGGTAGGAAATGAGCAGTCTTCGTTAACCGATCCACTATAACCCATACTGAATCATTCTTAGTAGGCGTTAAGGATAACCCACTAACAAAATCCATCGTTATCCTTTCCCATTTCCATAATGGAATTTTCATCGGTTGTAGCAACCCTGACGGCAGTTGATGTTCCGCCTTCACCTACTAACATGTCAAGCACTTACTCATGAAGTCAGTAACCTCCCGTTTCAACCCTGGCCACCAATACTGCTCACAGAGGTCTCGGTACATTTTGTTTCCTCCGGGGTGCATAGCATATGGGCTACTATGCGCCTCACGCAGAATCATTTGTCTTAATTCTGAATCCCTGGGCATACAAACTCTTCCATGGAAACACAATACTCCATCACCATTTAATTCAAAATCCCCTATCTCACCACTTCCCACTTGCTGAAGTCGAGAACCCAACACTTCATCAATCAACTGCTTTTCCTTAATCTGGCTTACCCATGCAGGCTTCACCTGAAGTTCAGCTAACAGGCTACCATCTTCATACAGGCTGAGATGAGCGAACATCGCTCTCAAATCCGATATCACCTTACGACTTAACACATCTGCCACCACGTTAGCCTTTCCTGGATGATACTCGATTGAGAAGTCATAATCTTTCAACAGTTCTATCCACCTCCGCTATCTTAAGTTCAACTCCTTCTGGGTAAGGAGGTACTTCAAACTCTTATGATCCGTATAGATAATCGACTTCTCACCGTACAGATAGTGTCTCCAAATCTTCAGAGCAAACACCACTGCAGCTAACTCCAAATCATGAGTGGGATAATTCACCTCATGCGGCTTAATTGACGAGATGCATAAGCCACCACTTTTCCCCCTTGCATCAACACAAATCCCAAGCCCGTGTGTGACGCATCACAATAAACAATAAACTCCTTACCAGCCTCAGGTTGAATCAATACGGTGCTTACAGCCGAGAATCTTCTTCAATTTCTCAAAGCTCTCTTGCTGCTTATCTGACCACAAAAATGGTACTCCTTTACGCAACAGCTTAGTTAGGGGTGCAGCAATCAACGAAAACCCCTCAACGAAGTGCCTGTAATACCCAGCCAAACCTAGAAAACTCCAAATTTCTGCCACTGACTTTGGTGGCTTCTAGTCCAACACAGCTTTGACCTTCCGGGGATCAACTCTAATTCCTTCAGCAGACACTACATGCCCCAAAAAGGTCACTTCCCTCAGCCAAAATTCACACTTACTGAATTTGGCATACAATTGCTTCTCCCTTAATATCTGCAATACTACCCGTAGATGCGAATCATGTTCTTCTTCAGTCTTTGAGTACACCAGGATGTCATCTATGAACACAACCACAAACCAATCTAGATAGGGTTGGAAGACTCGGTTCATCATGTCCATAAATGCAGCTAGTGCATTAGTCAACCCAAACGGCATCACTAAGAACTCGTAATGCCCATAACGAGTTCGGAATGCAGTCTTATGAATATCCGCCTCCTTGACCTTAAGCTGGTGATATCCCGATCTCAAGTCTATCTTCGAGAAAATTGAAGCTCCTCGCAGCTGATCGAACAGATCATCGATCCTCAATAACGAATACTTGTTCTTGATCGTCAACTTATTCAATTGTCTATAATCGATGCACATACGCATCAATCCATCCTTTTTCTTAACGAACAAGACCAGCGCTCCCCACGGTGATACACTTGGTCGAATAAATCTGCGATCCAACAACTCCTGAATTTGAGCCTTAAGCTCCGCTAACTCCTTCGACGCCATTCTATAAGGAACAAACTCCACCTCCCGATCTGGAGGTAATCCTGGAAGCTCCTCGAGAAAAATGTCTGAAAACTCTTTCACCGTTCTAACACTCTCTACCGACAATTCTTTGGCATCCAAAGCACTGATAAAGGCTAGGAATGCTCCACACCCTTTTCGCACCAACTTTTCTGCCTTTAAAGCAGATACCACATTAGACAGATAGTTTCTTCTTTCGCCTATCATCATTACTTCCTTATCCTCTGAAGTTCTTAGTACCATCTACTTTGCAGCACAGTCCAAATTCGCACGGTGTTTAACCAGCCAATCTATGCCCAAAATAAGATCGATCTCGCCAAATGGCAATTCCATCAAATCTGCCAGAAATACTTCCCCCTGAACTTCTAAGGGCACATCCCTAAACAACTTATTTACTACCACTGACTGTCCTAAAGGGCTAATCACAGTTGTTTCTCTAGCAGTAATCTCAGATCTAATATTCAAAGTTCCAAACACAGCACAAGCAACATACGAATGGGTGGATTCAATATCTATCAAAGCGGTAACAGGTACATCAGCTATGAAGAACGTACCAGTTATGACGTCCGGTGCGTCGCCATCCTCTTAACATCTGACCGCATAGACCAAACCTGGCTATCTCGCCTCCGTGTTACCCATATTACTGGTACCTCTACCCGGTGCACCTTGACCTCGTCCTACACCATTACCACCTTGACCTGGCCCACGGCCTCTCGGCAGCTGCTGAACGCCTCCAGCCGGCTGCACAAATCTATTATGAACTGCCTGAGTTTGATCAGGCTTTTGAGGGCAATCCTTAAATCGATGGTCCTTGGATCCACATCTGAAACAACCACCAGTTCTCTTCCAGCATTCTCCCGAGTGAAGTTTCCCACAATCCTCGCAAGGCTGTAACTGATTAGTAGTAGCTTGAACTCTTACTCGAGCTGGCTCCTCGTTCCTGGGCCTTTTCTAAAACCCTCTAGCAGGACCTGAGTACCGAGAGTCTCTCTTGATCCTGCCCCTATCCTTGTCTCGGTTTTGTCATTCCGAGTGCTTAACCTCCTCAGCTATTTTAGCTTTTTCCACAAGTGTGGCAAAATTCCTCTCCTTCTATGGGGCAATCAGTACCCGTAACTTATCACGCAACCCGTCCTTAAAATGGACACAGCGTTCATAGTCAGTCGGCACTATTCCTCGAGCATACCGACTCAGACGGAGCCTTGAAAACTCGCCTCATATCTTTGCCATGATTTACCTCCTTGGACCAGATTCAAGAATTCCTTCCTTCGGGCATCCACATAGCTAGCCCCGACATACTTCCCCTGGAATGCTGTCTTAAAGAATTCCCCAGTGTCTGATCGACTGAATGCCTTCTTGAGCGGTGAGCCACCACCGCGTCGCCTCGTCTCTTAGCAATGACACGGCTCCTTTCAACCACGCTCGGTGGTGCAATCCAGGTCGTCCATAATCCGCTCCACTGCCTCAAGCCAGTACTCCGCTACACTAAGGGCTACACCCGAAATACCCCTAAAAACTTCAGCCCCATTCGATCTGAGTCATTCAGATACCGACCCACGAGCTGCCGACCCAATTCTTGCCCCAGCAACCCTTTCTAGAACTCGCAACATTGCTTGGGATAGAGCGTCGTCCTCTCCCATTCGTTCGTGTGACCCAGCTTCAGTCATAGGTGACGCAGGGGTGTCCATTTCCGGCATATGTCCCGATTCCTCAGATACAACTCTAGCACCTCAGCCTCTACCATAGCCATGTCTACCGCGTCTACGTCCTCTAGCGCTCATGTTTACTAAATCGATTTAATCTGATTACAAGTCTTACGCATCAGTATATTATTCAATGTTTGTTAAACAATATTTTATGAAGTATAGGAAGTAAAGTTGTTTTCGCAAAACGTATCCTAAGGTCTCAATCTCTATAGTTTCAGCTCCTAAAGCTAAAAGTTCTAGAGTATTTCTACAGTCATACCATAATAATCATAAAATGAAAACATAAACTTACTTGACTTGGTGCCGGATACCCGTGGTGCCATACTTCCTTTAGATCATGCATTTATAATTTAAAATTTTAAACAGCTTTAGAAAACGCTTTTGAACCCAAACCACAACCAAGTTTTGTAACCTGGCTCTGATACCATAAAATGTAACACCCCAAACCTGGCCCGTACGTTACGACTGGATCTGACATGTCACATAAGGAAGATGTATAAAAACCTTGTGATTCGTACTAAAACAGGTGTTATTTGTTTATGGTTAAGAAAACAAGTTTGGAGATAAATTCTTGATAAAATGCAACTATTTGTGAGAGGTTGATTGATGAATCAAAAATCAAACTATTGAACTTTAAAATTGTGACTTTTGAAAATGACTTTGGTAATTTGAAAGAGAATCTGAGTTAAATTATTTGTAAAAGTTTGTTATAAAATCCATTTAATAAATCAAGCAAAATAATAAGTACGTCAAACATAAAGCAAAATAAAATATTCCAGAGGCCTTATTACAACTTAAAAACCCAAAATAGTAAAAGTAATAAAGTAAACGAAAATAGAAATTTAAAGTTCATAAACACCATTTCTGAAGTATGGCCTACACCGAGTCATCCATGGCCCAAGTCCACCTCACTGAGCATTACCTGCAAGGATTAAGAAGGGAGGAGTGAGTTACAAGAACTCAGTGCATAATCCCCTTACCGACATCCACTAGGCCTGAATCCATTTAGCACTAACTTGGGCTTAAGCCCATTTACATAACAATATTAAAATGATATGAATGTAACCCAACCCATCCATCCATCACACCCCCGACCAGCCAATCACACCTGTGGGGATCAAGTCAACCCACCCCGCCGCTCACACCAATTCGCAGGCAAGTTGCCATTTATAATATATTTGTTTATTATGGCCAAGCCACTGAAATCATAAGTGATATTTTGTGGCAATGCCACCAGGCTACACTGCTCTTCATACAATTTTTCCCAACCCATGTAATATGTAACATGCAACATACATAATAAAGCATTATAACCACATATATGTACAACCATTATTAATCCAATAATTTATTACAGTGCATCGGCCCATTATAGCACTTTGTAATTTGGCCCATTAAGGCATTCTAGTAAATTGGCCCATAGAGGCATTTTCGTAAATCAGCCCATAGGGGCATTTTCGTGAATCGGCCCATAGGGGCATTTTCATAATTTTAACAATTTTAATATCGATTTTGATAAGTTTATAGTAATAATGTTATTTAAGCAAATTTCTCAATTTGTGCAATATTATGATTTTTAGCCATATAAATAATAACGATCTATTTTCCAACGTGATATCTAATTATTAATCTACGGGATTTCGGTGTGAGATTACACACCTGATTACGATAAGGATTAGTCCTTCTTGATCGTCGACACCTATGACAACATAATACTATATTAACTAACATAAGAGGTTTTTCTTAATCCAAATCTAAATCAACGATCTAAAATACTTACTCTCAATATCGTGAACAACCACGATTTCTCTATTTTCACCGGATGATGGTCCACAACCCGGTGGAAAATCTCGAACCGTCGATACCGCTCTACGCTTGAACTTAGGAGTAGGAATAGCAAATCCACTCCTTTTGTGTTCTCCAATCGCTTTTCCTTTCAAATCGGTACCATTTGCCTCCATAGGAAAAATCTCGATTAGAAAACTACTATGAGAGAAAGTAGTTATTTTTGTGATAGGAGTAGGCTTACCACTATTTCCGAAGGATCCACGAGTGAATAAGAATGAACGATTTAGACCCTAAAATAACCGTTTAGTCCAAACTATTATTCCATTTAGCAACTAATCGAATAATGAGCGATATCAAATAATCCATAAAGAAACTCCTTACCTTAACGATATTGAATCCAATTTCCTCCGATTAACTTAAGGCTAGAATTGAATCAGCTAGGATGATATTCGGCCACCCACTTAGAATACTACAAAAAAGAGGATGATTAAGATGTGAAGGAGTAGGAGGAAACACCATTTCAGTTTAGAAACAAGATACACAACCGAATAGTGATAGACACTTATTCGGCTAGAAAGAAAGGAAAAATGAAAAGAGAAAAAGAAACCACTTACCGATTTGATCAAAGAAGAGGGTGTCAACACAAATGAGAAAGAAATTGTGAAGGAGAGATTAAGGGTTGAAAGGTTCGGCTATAGAGAAAAGAAAATGAACAAGAAGATTCAGCTATGAGAATATGGGTTAAAGAAGAAGAAAGAAAGGTTGAAGAATTTGTGAAAAAGAAAAGAAAGGATGGAGAAAGAGTGCTTAACTAGTTTTGGCTATCAAAAAGGGAAATGAGTAAAATAAATTGGACACAATGGCTAGATGGTTTCGGCAAAACAAAGGAAAAAGAGATGCTCACTTTTGGCTTTGGAGTTTCGACAATGAGGGAAGAAATTGGAGAAAGAGAACACAAAAAAATGCTAAAAGAAACAAGCCATACAAGCACCCAAAATTTGCCAAAAGACTAATGCAAAATTTGGCTACCAAGACCCCTCCCAAAACCGTGTATCCTTTTACCAAAATGATCAAAATTGACAAAAAACTATTTCCAAAACATCTTCCACATTATAGGCCAACATGTTCCCTTCTCTTTCCTTTTCTTTCATTTCTTTCCTTCTTTTTCCCTTATCTTCCTCCTTACCATATTCCTTAGCCTCCTTTCCATCAATAAAAAGTCTCCCTTACCATAAATAGGACCATGGCCGACACTTGGGATAGGAGTACAAAAAAAAAATCCAAAATTTGCAAAAGATGGGTTTTGAACCCCTTCCCTCCATGCTCTCCACTTGACGCCATAACCTCCTTGCCATATGCTCACTTATGCTAGCAAAATACACATTTATTTCCTTAAGCATTGATGCCACTTACCTTCTCTCCTTAAAGTGCTCAAACACAAAAATTTTGCTAAGGCCTAACTCAATCCCGTGCCTTCTAAGGACCCCTAATCATACACAATTAACATTTTTAACTAGCCGAAAGCATGATATACTTCAAAACGTAAAATTCCTAATTTTAGGATGTTACATTAAGTCTAGTTGCTGGAATAAATGATGCTTAAGTGTTAGTTCATTTATTTAAGTCTAGTTGCTGGAATAAATGATGCTTAAGTGTTAGTTCATTTATTTAAGATAGTTGTTAATTTGTTTTAAGTTTAATAATTGCATTAATATGTCAGTTACATGTGTTAATTGTAGGTGACTTTTCAACTCACATCCATTACTTCTAAAGGCTGTTATGAATTCAATAGGATGACTTTTTGGTTGGACATGGAAACTTCAAAAGACTTTGAAAGTAATTAATCACATCATTCAATTCTCCATCAAAGATGCTGGTGACTTTTCGGTTGGTTATGGAGACTTTAAAAGGTTTTCAAAGCAACTTAATTGAAGTAATTAATCACATTGAAGGATGGAGTTAGGTGACTTTTCGGTTGGTCATGGAGACTTCAAAAGGTTTTCAAAGCAACTTAATTGAAGAAATTAATCACATTGAAGGATGGAGTTAGGTGCCTTTTTGGTTGGTCATGGAGACTTCAAAGGACTTTGACAGCCACTTAATTGAAGAAATTATTCACATTAAAGATGGAGTTATTTGGGCTAGAATTTCAAAAGTTGAGACTTTTCATTTGAGCTCATTATTAGCTTCATTAGAAGTGACCATTCAGCTAGCTTCTATGACACTATAAATACATGTAATCTACCTATTGATGGACAACTTTTATTGAATTTGTTAATGTTATGCTACTCAATTTGTGAGATTGTTTTCTCTCATATTTCATTGAAGACTCGTTGATACGGTCCGCCTTGGGATGAGTCGAGTCGTATGCAAATTGCCCAATCGTCTACGAGGAGAGGTTAAGTCTTCGGGAAAATAATAGGAAAATATGGATGAGTTTGCAGAAGCTTTGAAATAAGTTTGCTTTTAGAAATAGATTTAAGTTAGGAATGGAGGTGAATAAGTGTTGGAAATGATTTGGGAAGATGAGTAGGATAGGTTCGGCTAGAATAAAGAAAGGAAGATGGTGTTTGAAAATGGCTCGATTGGCTAGGAATGAATGAAGATGGATAAATGATAGGTGATAGTTTGGTGGAGATGGAGAATGAACTTAAACAAGAAACGGTTCAACACTATATGAAAGTATCACCCCGGTTTCTATGATGTTTAAGGTGGAAGATGGAAACCGAAGATGGACCACGACCCGTTATCTAGAAAGATAAGAACCAATGGTATAATAGGATGGTTGAGAATGATTGATGCCACAAGCAAGCTTGATAAGTCAAAATCAAAACTCGTACGAAAGATAGAGAGGAGTAAATCTCAATCTAGAACAAAAGTTCATAAAGTTTAATCAAAGTTCTAAGTTCACTAATTACAAATGAAAATAGCAAGTATTTATAGGCTATCAAGGAGCTAGCCGAATGGTCACTGACATAGCTTAAAGACTAAGTTAATTCAGCTAGAAAATGCTGGAAAAATCCAGAAGAAAAACCATTAAACTCCTTGGCAAAATTTGGCTGATTGGAAGACAATTGGACAGCTTCTAGATGGGCAATTCACTTGGCATGAATGTTGAAAAATCCTTGGAGTCAATGCACCCTCTAGGTTTGACTAAATGTGGGATGAAGAGTCAGCTTCTAGAATGTTTAAATTCAGCCATTTGGGACGTTCTCAAGTCAGTTTAATGAATAAGCAAGTAGCTGATTGCATTTGGACAGCAAGGGAGCTAAAAAGACATGTCCAGGTTCGGCCAAACATTGGAAGGACACCTTTTGTTTGAAAAGTTACCAGCATTAAAACGTGACTTTGCATGGTTTGCATGTGTTTAATCCATCCATTAAAACTCCCTTGACCTTTGCTATACACGAACAGCCTTTGGGAAACAATTAAGCTGCTGACTTGTTTTAATTCCAGCTTAAAAACCTTCATTAAATTCGTCCATGCACTTAGCTCTCCTTCCAGCCGAATGGGGACCTTGAATAGCCAAAAGTTGGAGCCATCATGCATGTTTCCAGCCGTCCATGCACCCACCAGGTTCATTGCTTCATGCATTTAATGTTCCAGCCACATACATTGCATCTAGTGCATGTATCTCCTTAAATGCATTCATGTACATTCGGCTGAACCTACATGCACAAAGAAATCACTTTAAATCATTCCAAATCAGCTGAATAAAATTAAATACATGCTATGGACACATCAATGGACACTTTGGATAAATTAAACACATCATTTAGCACACACTAAATTTCGGCAGCAACTTAGTTAACTAAAAAATCTGCACATTTAATTGTTGAATTAAAACAATTAAAAACCTGTAATAAAATGTGACAAATTAAATTAGACTTAGACACATTAAATTCGGCACAAGTTGAAACATTAGGACACATTAATTTGCTGTAGGAAAATAAATAAATAAAAGGTTCAATTTATTTAAAGCATGAAATTAAGTAATTCAACTCAATGAGCTGGAGTGAGCTCAAATGAGCTGAAAACGAGCTCAATTTGGACGTGCACCAAAGTGCACAATAGCTCCACGGCTTTGATCTGAGCTCTTAAGTTGTAAAATGTTGGTGCCCCGGGCTGGCTCATATCATCCCCCCTCTTCAAGATGATTCATCCTCGAATCAACCCGTTAGTTTTCCGAACAAAATTCCTTTTGGCTCGGTTTACCTCGGTCAAATGGGGCAGATAGTTTTCGAATCACCTGAAAAAGACATCCATGAGTTAGCAAGAAATGTTTCAAACATACTTGCAAACCAAATGTAAGCAGCACCAAACAAATAAATCACATGCGAACAGGCATAAGCACATTATCATACAAAAGGAACAATGCCTTATCAAATGTTTGAGACATAATTGAATAGTCTTCAAGTCATGCATACGATCTAATGAGAGTCCACAAGACATGATTATCATGCGAGTAACACATCAAATGATAGACATAAATGTCACAAACAAGTAGCTGAGAAGATGCACATTGCCCACGAAATTGAATAACCAAATCTTACATTGAACGATATATGAAATCACTCGCACATGAATTATAAAAATTTTCGAACACAAGATTCCTTTTGTCAACTACTATAAAAAATAGACCATCAATAAGTAGAATAGGACATTCAAGCACTTCATGATCTAAATGATTTACAAAAGGGAAAACAATAACACAATTCTCATCAACACCTGAAGTGAGCAAAAATGCATCAACAATTGCTTCATGACACTTATCGAAAATAACTATCTTTTTGTCAATAACCAAAACAGATAATTCATTATCAAACAGGGTAGAACAATTAAGCACATCACAATTTGAGGACTTTACAAAAATGAAATAGAAACGTGATGCTTGTCACCATCCGAGGAGAACAAAACCGGTTCATAAGTTTCAAGTGTCGTACCTTTGGGAGAAAAAAAGAAAGAGTTTGACTTTACCTTTCTCCTTTAGCACAAACCTTCGATCCTCGAAAATATATTGTAGTCGAAGCTTCGTAGTTGAATTGACCTTTTCCAAACGATATGTGAACTCCATGTACAACCACAAAACTTGCTTAAGGAACGAATAAAATTTGAACAAAAAGTGGGCAAAGTTCGTTACCTTATTCAAAAGCCAAGTATCGAAACAATAGGACTTTCTCACACGCAATTGATGATACTTGATTTTTCCACAAAATGAATCAGAAACTATTTTCGGTTTAAAAACATGTGTTTGATTATCAAGTCAAGAAGTAGCAACAGTTTCGACAAATCAAACATGTTAAACCAATAGGACTTATGCATACTCAAGATCGAGCAATCAAAACTCTTGACATGTTTTAAAACAGATTTGCAAAAACTCAAAGATTTCACATAGGACAATGAACAAATCTCGTAATTATCACAATCAAGCAAGTTAGAACTAAAAGAAAATTCATCGTCATACTTAATTGGGTCTTGCATTTGTCAGATGTGCGTTACTCCACCTTCATACTTTGCAACGCAATGATTGTTATGAGATAAACTTGCCTTACCGTCATTTAAAACATCACAATTAATCAAAGAATGACAACTAACGATGCTATCCACATAATCACAATCATTCGAATAAGTTGGTAGAAACAAACACGCTTTAGGACACTTACCTTCCTTACCTTCCGGCTCATGTGATTCAATTTCATTTTCAACTTTACCTTTTTCGATCATATGAAAACGTCTTTTGTCGGGAAGGTATTGGAGCTGAAAGTCATCGTGCGATATGTCGGGAACCTGAAAAGAAGAAGTAGAACAAGAGCAAACCTCAAGGGGGTTAGTTGAAACACTCCTCACTTTTTCTTGCTCGTTATTTTCTTTCTTTTCTTTTTCAAATTTCTTTTCGACTTCTCTTTCAACTTCTTTTTCTTTTTCTCCTTTTTCATTTTCTTCTTTTTCAATCTCAATTTCTTGTTCAATTTTCTTTTCTTTGTCACTTTCTCTTTCTTTTCTCTCAAACTCTTTTTCTTTTATCTCTCTTTTTCTTCTTTCGAGTTCGTTCCACATTTGCTCATTTTCTTTCATGATCTTCTTTTGTTTTTCTTTTCTTTTTAGTTCTTTTTCTCTCGTCTTTACATTACAACAAGGAGATGATACAAAAGAATCAACATGATTAAAATTTTGTTCAAGAGAAAGGAAAGCGTTCTCACAGGTATCTCGATGAGTTCTTCGAGAACGTTTCTCAAATAGAGACTTCGTTGAAGCAAAAGAGGGATAACTTGTTCCTTCTCATTCGTCGCCTCGAAAGGATTCGAACTCGTATCTTTCTTCTCTCCGTCTCGAAAGCCTTGATGAACATGAGTCTTGATAAGAGTCTCTTCGCAGATAATTTTTGGATGTATATCGCTGTGAAGAACTTGACTCCGTTCTCTGACTTGATGACATCTTCCGGTCGAGCATGCTTTCCATTTCGCTCAACAAGTATTGGAAGTCAGCGGCTGAGAACTCTTCTTGTGACATTTTTATTACTAAAAAGAAAATGTTATAAAGAAAAAATAAACAGAAAAAAATTGAAATACCTTACTACAAAACTCACAAGTCACTCACAAAGAAAAATCACTCCACTCGTGTTTCACTTGTTTTATGGCTTTTTCTCTAATGAGTACTGATACGATCCGCCTCGGGGTGAGTCGAGTCGTATACGAGTTTGCCCAATCGTCTACGAAGAGGTTTCGTTCGATTTGTTTTAAAAGGGAAAAATGGTTGGATTTAAGAAAATGGCAGCGGTTTAATAACAAAGAAAATAGATGGATTGAATGGATAATTGGCTGAAACAAGAAAGAACCCTTAATAGGAATTAAGGACCCGAGTCTTATATGTTTCAAAGGTAAAAAATGGAATTGGATAAAACCTCGACCCACTATCTAGCAAGATAGGAACCTCGGTATAAAGGTTTGAAAGCCACACCCAAATGGATGATAAGTTCGAAACAAGTCAAATTGACGCCACTAGTTACTAGATAAGTTAATTTGAACCTTGAAGAATAAAGAGAGTAGATAACTCACAAATTTCATTAAGCATCAAAAGTCCCTTTTACAAGCTAATAATAAAGTATATATAGTGTTTACATGTGGTTAGCTGAAGAGTCATATGAATTCAGCTTTATTATGCATTTAAATGGCTGAAATAAAATCTAATCAATAGGTAAAACTCTTGAATTCCTCCAGCCAAATAACAACAACTTAAAGACTCCTAATGAGCTGATTTCAATGAGTTTAAATGCTTGGTTTCATGCTTTCTTAGCAGCCGAATGGTCACCAGCAACTTAATGAGAAGTTGTAACTCTTGGGTGATCTTTTAAGCCTCAAATGGTTATGGAAGATGAATAGGTTGCTGCCGAAATTAATGGAGATGTAATGCTTCCTTCAATGATCATAACAACTCCCTTTAATGTTAAATAATGCTTTCCCATGTGTGTAACCGTTTTCACTTGAAAAGTCACATTAACTCTTTGTAACATCCCCTTGAGTGTAACGGTTTTCAGCTGAAAAGTTTCCTACATTCAAACACATTAAACAAACAATTTAATCACATTTAAACACTTATTAAACACTACTTTAACTTAAACACATTAAACACTTGACTTTATTGAATGAACTAAAAGTTAAGACTTCAATTAATGTAGCAACTAGTTAATTTATGGAAGCAGAATTAAATTAACTTAAACTCATGCTTCATTAAAACATCCTAGTAACTAGATTAATTAATAAGCCTCTTGTAACACCCCAAACCTAACCCATGCGTTATGAGCGGATTTGGTATGTCACACGAGCAAAACATGTTAAACCCTTTTTTTTCGTACTAAAATAGGTATTGCTTTGTTAAAATCAAGAAAACAAGTTTGATTCGAAATATTTGATAAAATACTACTAACCTTGAAGATTATTTGATAAATCGATAAATTTGAAATAATGATCTTACAAAACTGTGACTTTTGAAAACGACGTTGAAAATTCGAAAGAGAATCCGAGTCTTTTGAAAATATCGTTAATAGTTCCAGAGAAAATATCCGTGTTAAAAATATTTGTCAAAGTTTATTTTGAAATCCATTTGTTAATCCATTTTAGAAAAATCTTTATTTAAGTTTTTAGAAAAATCCCATTTAAAGTAATTTGAGCAAAAATATAGGTACGTCAAACAATAAGCAAAACAAAATAAACCAGAGGCCTTATTACATCATTTAACTCAAAATAGTAAAGTAATAAAGTGAACGAAATAGAAATCTAAGTCCAAATAAATCGTTTCTGAAGTATGGCCTCCACCCGAGTCATCCATGGCCCAAGTCTCCATCATTGATCATTACCTGAAAGGAATAAGGAAAACGGGGGTGAGTTACTAGAACTCAGTGTGTAACCCACTTACCGTTGTCCACTGGGCAAAAATCCATTAAGCCATTGTTTGGGCAGAAGCCCATTCATAATAATAAAAATGTATCGAATATAATATGCATATGAAATGCAATTCCCAAACCAAACCTAGTTTTCCATCCGCTACACACCACCCGTACCAACCAACACACCTGTGGGTGATCTTTAGTTAACCCACCCCGCCAACACACCAAACGTAGGCATTAAGCCATTTATATCAAATTTGTGGACAAGCCACCAGATTAACAGAATTTACATGGCATTGCCATTTTTCGATTTGTGTGTGAGCCACGATTTATGTAGCAGAGCTACCAGAACTTCTCTTCATCATTATCCCATCCCATGCAAATCATGTATATAATACATAACAAATCACAATATAATAACAGTAATTTATTCGGATATTTATTACAAAATTATGGCCCATTATAACAATTAATCAAAAGGCCCATTAAGCAAAATATCAGATTTGGCCCATTTAGCAAAATATCAGATTGGCCCATATAGCAAAATATCAGATCAGCCCATTATCAAAATATCAGATTGGGCCATTTATCAAAATATCAGATTGGCCCATATAGCAAAATACCAGATCGACCCATCTAGCAAAATATCAGATCGGCCCATTAAACAATTTCATAATTTGGCCCTTTAGGGGCATTTTCATAATTTCGATAATTTACCCACTAAGGGTAATTCGGTAATTTTGTAACCTAAGGGTATTTTGGAAATTTCGCAACCTAGACTTAACTACTAATGTGGAGCATAAAAATTGAAACTGTCCATCTGCGTCATACTAACTAAATTGACTATAACTTGAGTTAGGAATCTCGAAATCTAACTCCGTAAATTTTCCTTGAGACTAGACTCATATATCTTCTTACTATAATTTTTCTAGAATTTTTGACTTAGCCATTTAGTACAGTTTATTCCTTAAAGATTCCCTTGTTTCACTGACCAACGATTCTGATCTCTCTTACCCAAAATTCAAATATCTCACTGTACAGTTTTCATATGTTGCTCCCACTTGTTTCTATTGAAAATAGACTCACTAAGGAATCTGTACATATAAACTATAACTGATAATTCACTTTGTAAAATTTTATAAGATTTTTCCAAGACAGTTCAGGGAACCACGAAGTCATTCAGAACCAGTCTCACTAAAATTAAGATATCTCAAAATATAAAATTCCTTTTCCTTCTCTGTTTCTTCCATATCAAAATAGACACAGTAAGCTTTAATCTAATATCTTATTCACTTTGTAATTCCTTTTCTCCTATTTTTCGTGATTTTTCAAATACACGTCACTGTTTCTGATCGAAACTATTTTATTACAACATATGATTACCACTACGATCATGCGCACGCCCGAGTGATCACGGATGCCAATTTTTAGTTTTTTCGGTATTCCAACCGATTCACAGAATATTTCATACAAACTTTCAGAGAAGTGTGAGATTACACACCAGTTCAGATATGTATACGGAAGATACGGGATTACACACCTGATTTTGATTTCCTAAAGAACCACTCGTCGATGACCTAGAACAATACCAACCAAAAGTTAGCCCCGGATTTCCAAAATATTTCGTATCACTTACACTTGAATAACTTACCACTATGTCTAAAGGTATAATATATCGAGTGATTTCATCCCTAAAACATAATCGATTAGTCACAACCACTATTATCCTTTAAACAAATAAAGAACTATTTCAAATAATCCATGAAGAACTCCTTACCTTATCGATATTGGATCCAATTTCCACCGTTTGACTTAGGGCTAGAATGATACACGGCCACCCACTTAGAACACTACAAAAAAGAGGGTGATTACAATATGAAGGAATGGAAGATAACACCATTTCGGTTAAGATCAAGATTTACAACCGAATAGTGATAAATACCTATTCGGCTAGAAAGAAAAGAATATGAACATAGAAAAGAATTCACTTACTGATTCAATCGAAGAAAAGAGTGTCAACCCACTTGAGAAAATGATAAAGAAGAGATGAATGAACAAATTTTGGTCTCAATGGTTTGGGTACATTCAGCAACAAGAAGAAAGAAAAGAAGAGAATATGTTCACTAATGGCTTGTAATTTTGGCACAAGGCAAAAGAAGAGATTTGGAGAAAACACAAAATTGTGCAAGAGTAGATTTTGGCCTAACAAACACCAAAATTCTATCAAAAGGTAAAGGAGAAACTCGGCTAAGAGAATAGTAATTTGGAGAAAATGGCACACTTGATGCTAAAGGAATTTGACCAAAACAAGCACTAAAGCTTTACCAAAACACCAACAAAAATTTGGCTACCCCCCTTACACATAAAATCGTCCACATACATGGCCCTAATGGTCAAAATTTGGCCATCCAAACTTTCCATAACACTCTCCTCTTTTTGTGCCAACATGTTCCCTATACTTGCCTTTTTCTTTTGATTCCTTTCCTTACCTTCATCCTTTCCTTGTTTCCTTAGCCATCATACCATAATTAAAAAGTCTTACTTACCATATTTAAGCCTTGGCCGACACTTACCATATAGCACAAAAATTTAATCCAAAATATTTGCACTAGGTGGGATTCGAACCTTAGACCATTAGTACACTCCACACGCCACTTGCCACTTTACCAATTGACTCATTGTGCTAGTAAAATGCACACTTATCTCCTTAAGTCTCGATGCTACTTGCCTACTCTCCTTAAATGCTTAAACACAAAATTTTTCCTATAGCCCATCTTGAACTTGGAACTTCCTAGAAACCTCGTAACCTTCCAAATTCACTTAACTAATAAGTCCCACTTGAAATAATGCCATTCTCTTGTTCTCAAAATTTTAAAACGCTTCTATGCTCAAGGCCCAATGGGCCCAATCCTACTAGGCCCAATTTCGGGATGTTACACCTCTTATTAAACACAACTTATTTAATTAAACTAAGATGAGTTGAATAAATGTCCAGCAACTCATTTATTAAACTAAGATGCTTAAATGCATGTCATGATTTATTATGCAAACTTAACTATCATGAGAGTTACATAATGCATGACTTTATTAAATGCAGAACACATAATGCATGTCATAATTAAAAGATGTAGATCAATAATGCAAGACATTAGTTAAAGATGCATTTAATAAACAAGACATAATTAAAGACTCATATTATAATAACTAAAGTAACTAAAATAAATAAATCAAAGTCCTTATTCCAGCAACCAAATTAACAAACTAAAATTAAAAGCTTTATTTTGCACTTGGGCCCCTCGAGTTTGGGCCAATCTCGGTGGCATCGAGTTGTGTCGTAACATGATGCAATCGGGATCGCATCAAGTACACTCGTGCCTTTTACCACTCGTCTCGTCTCACAATTTCGTACTTCATTTTGAAAGACTTATTTGCGGTTTGAGGGTCGGTTACAAAATTGGTTACAAGGGATAAATGTTTACGGGTGTTGGGTAGGCTGAACAAAAGAAAAGGCAAATGGGGTATGTGTGGCGTTGGGGTAGAAATGAAGGTAGAATGATGAGAACAATGGTTTGACGAACGGTAGAAAAAAAAGATGAATCAAACAAAACTTCACTTTTTTTTTAATATTTTCGTTTTTTTACATCAAATGCACGAAATTAATACAAGAGAACTTCAAATTACAACTTTGAATTTTTATTTTATTTTTTTATTTCGAATTTTTTTTGAATTTTTTTCAACTTATGAACCTATTCCGGCTTCACGAACATCATCGGTGCTCCTCGTTTTGTAGCTCTGATACCAGATGATACGGTCTACCTCGGGATGAGTCGAGTCGTATGCGAATTGCCCAATTATCTACGAGGAGAGGTTAAGTTTTCGAGAAAATAATAGGAAATTATGGATGAGTTTGAAAGACCCCAAACCTGGCCCACAAGCCCTGACCGGATCTGGCATGCTCCTGGTGTAAAACTCGTTTTGTTACCTTGAAAAAAAATAGGTTGATTTCGAAGAAAAATAGATTTGAAGTGTGTTCATATTGAAAACCGTGTGGTGATTTAAGTTCGTGTCTCATTAAAACATTATTTTTATGAGTTTAGAAAATTTTATAAGTCAAAAGGAAAAAAAACCCAATTTGGAACTTATTATTAAGTTGGAAACCTTAGGTGTTTAGGTGTTAAAACAGTTTAAGTTGTTTATCGAAATAATTTGAAACATTTAGTTGAAGTCTTTCGTAGCAGAAATAAAAATTTAAAACGTATAAAAACATAGCTAATAGTGGCCTTATTACAAAAACATCACCCAAAATTAAATCCCGAATAATAAAAGAAAATGTTGTAAATTCTATTAAAAGGAAAATCAAAATACTGAGTTGAGCATGGCCACCACCTAGTCCTTGCTGACCCGGTCCATCACTAAGTATCACCTGCAAAAGATATCCCACGAAGGGTGAGTCAACAGACTCAATGTGTAACAGTACACTAAAACCCAATCGATCATATTCTTAACGATAACATTTTTGGCAAAGCCCATTTGGATCACATTTAGCCATCAGCCCATAACATAGCAAATCAAATAACGGCAGATTAAATCACATGTACATATAAAATGAAATGCAATCCCGAGCCCACCTAGATATCCATCCGCTACACACCACCCGTACCTGCCAATCACACCGTGGGGATTACTAAATCAACCCTCCATCCGCTACACACCATCGAAGGTAGTCGCTGCAGTCAACCGCACATCGCCCTTATAATCGTGGAATAGCCACCAGATAATGTGACAGAGTCACCGGATTCATAATATGTGACAAAAGTCATCAGATATATAATATCCCCGGATAATGTGGTAAAAACCACCGGAACACTTCCCCTTTATCAAAATCACCCATATGCCCATGCAATAAACATATTATTCAGATATCATGCCATATACCCCAAAGTCATAACAGAATCATACTTATCTCATATCCATACTTATAACATCATTAACTGAGTATATTAAGGGGTTTACGTACCTGAACGCATCGTACCACAGTATGGTACCCATAGCCACATTTACACAGATTTCTTATTAACACATACTACACTAATACTATCAATCTATCGGAATTTTAGTGTAGGCTACACACCTGATAACCGTAAGTACGATACTATCGATACCGACACTCTCGCTAGCAGGGATAACAGTGAATTGCTTATCCCTTCCCGACGCTGGCCCACACCCCGGTGGCCAATCACGAACAGCAGAAACTGAACGTTTCTTGAACTTAGGGGTAGGCACTACCCTTTCTCCCCTTTACCCGGTACTCGCATCCATTGAATCAACACTTAATCGAGAAAACCCGGTTAACTAACATATGAGATCTTAATTGATTAACTACAACTTAAACACCCTTACCGAATGGATCGAATCCCGAGACTTCTCCTAATCCTGTTGATCTCGCCCTCAAAAGATCATAGTCGAATCGCCAACCTTAATAAACAATATGGCCTTTGGCCGAATATCAAGACCCCCTTACCTTGATTGTCTCGATCCCGAAAATGTCACTTGTCCTTGGAGATGTCGAAATCCCTACATGGTCTATGTTAGATTCGATTCTAACATTTAATGAACCAAAGTAAATGGCCTTCGGCCTAATACCACACTTCACTTACCTTGAATATTCAAATCCCGAACTCACCTTCAAGGTTTTGGCAAAAAGAGAGTAAAAGGGATTAGATTCCAAACTTTCGGCTAATCCAAAAGAAAAGAAAGAACAACGAATGGCAGTTAACCCTTACCCCTATCGTTGAGATCGATTGCACCCCTTGCTTGAACCCACAGAGATTCGGCAATGGTGGTATTTTGGTTGAAGAGGTTGCGGCAATGGTGAACTTTGGGAGAGAGAGATTCGGCCTAAGCAAAATAAAAAGAAAAGAAGAGAAGAGAAGATGGTAGATTGAAACACCCTTAAACAAGTAAGAAGAGAAAGAAAAGGCAAATGACCCTAATGGTCTATGGATAGTTCGGCCAAAGTCTAACAAGAGAGGAAAAAGAGTGAATTTTGGTGCGGTTTGCTTATGAAAGAAAAATGGTTGAAAGCTCAGGAGAGAATGAAGTTGAATTTCGGCAGAAGAAGATGGCAAAAATGGCACTTTGATGGCCTTAAACTTTCGGCACACTAGCCTATCCCCCAACCGATTGCACTTCACCTCACTCCCCTCTCCTGAATTCGGCTGACACTCAAACACTAGCTTCCCTTGCTTTTCTCCTATTTTCCTCTTCTTTCTTTACTCATTCAAAATAATTTGAATGAGTCAACACATATCTCCTCCCTTTAGCCGAATTTTTAAAAGAATATGACCAAGTCTCATCCTCATCCACTTAAAGTCCTTGTGTCGTCCATCACTACTCCTCTTTGCCACAAAATGCAAGCCCAAAATGTTGCTTGTGCTGCTCGAACCTAAGCCCCCTTCCTCTGCTTGTGGCGTCACTCTCCTGACACCTTAGTGGTGCCTCTTTTGCCACTTTACCAAGGTAATTCTTGTGTCTAAATCCTCATACAAATTTTCTTAAGGCCTATCTTGCTTAGCTCCATTTTAAAACTCAAAATCTAATATTTTTTTCTAAGGCATTCTCCTATATTCTAAAGTTCCCGGAACCCCTAGAACATATTCAAACCACACCTAGGCATGCTACCACATACATTTGAGTTAAAAAGCATAACCCCTAAATCCCGGATATTACAGTTCTACCCCCCTTAAAAATAATTTCAACCTCAAAATTACCTGGCTAGAATAAGTGAGGGTATTGCTGTCGCATTGCTTCCTCCGGCTCCCATGAAGCTTCTTCCGATCCATGATTACACCATAATACTTTGACTAGAGGAACTGATTTCCTCCGTAACACCTTTACATCCCGTTCCAAAATCTGAATCGGCTCTTCCTCGTAGGACAAATCTGGTCTTAGCTCCACCTCCTCAACTAGCACTACATGAGATGGATCCGATTGGTAACGATGTGACATTGAAACATGGAACACATCGTGCATCTGCTTCAATTTCGAAGGCAACTCTAACTGATATGCCACTGGTCCAACCCTCTTCAAAACCCGATAAGGTCCTATAAACCTGGGACTTAACTTCCCTTTGCGACCAAATCTCATCACCTTCTTCCACGGCGAAACTTTTAGAAACACCTGATCTCCCACAGCAAACTCTATTTTCTTCCGCTTAAAATCTGTGTACGACTTTTGCCTGTCAGAAGCCTCCTTCAACGGTGCCCGAATTACCTTAACCTTTTCTTCGGATTCTGCCACAATCTCTGGACCCAAAACCTGACGTTCGCCCAATTCTATCCAACACGTGGGAGTGCGACACTTCCGTCCATACAGCGCTTCGTACGGTGCCATCCGAATACTTGCTTGATAGCTGTTATTATACGCAAATTCCGCTAAAGGCAAAAATTCTTCCCAGCTTCCTCTGAAGTCTATCACACAGCCTCTCAACATATCCTCTAACACTTGGATTACCCGCTCCGACTGGCCGTCCGATTGCGGATGAAATGCCGTACTGAAGTCTAATCTAGTGCCCAAAGCTTAATGCAATGCTTCCCAAAATCGAGATGTAAACCTCGGATCCCTATCTGAGATAATCGACACTGGCACTCCATGCAACCTCACAATCTCTGCCACATACAACTTCGCTAACTTTTGCAAGGAGTAATCAACCCGCACCGGTATGAAATGTGCAGACTTCGTCAATCAATCCACTATCACCCATACCGAGTCTTTCTTAGTAGGCGTAAGGGGAAGCCCACTAACAAAGTCCATGGTGATTCTTTCCCACTTCCATCGCGGGATTTTTATCGGCTGAAGCAATCCTGACAGAACTTGGTGTTCAGCCTTGACTTGCTGACACGTTAAGCACTTCCCTACAAATTCTGTAACTTCCCGTTTAAGACCAGGCCACCAAAACTGATCCCGTAGATCTCGTATAACTTACTTCCTCCAGGATGCATAGCATAAGGGCTACTATGCGATTCTGAAGAAGATTTCTGCCTTAATTCCTTATCCTTCGACATACTGAGACCTTGCCTTGAAAACACAACACTCCGTCACTGCTTACACCATAGTTTTCCAATTCCCCATTCTGCACCTGTCGTATCTTAGCACTTAGATAATCATCTGCCAGTTGTCTTTCTTTCACCTCATTCAACCATGTCGGCTTCACTGCAACTCCGCTAGAAAACTTCCATCGTCATACAAGCTAAGATGTGCAAACATCGCCTCGATCGACACACTACTTTTCGACTTAGGGCATACGCCACTACATTTGCCTTGCGGGTGATACTCTATAGAACAATCGTAGTCTTTTCAGCCAAAATTCACACTTCTTTGAATTTGGCATCTGACTTCTTTTCCCTCAACACTTGCAACACTATCAGGAGATGCTCATCATGCTCTACCTCGGACTTGGAATACACTAAGATGTCGTCTATGAACACAACGACGGCCCTGATCCAAGTAGGGTTGGAAAACCCGATTCATCATATCCATGAACGCGGTGGGGCATTTGTCACCCGAGCGGCATTACTAAGAACTCATAATGCCCGTATCTTGTCCGAAAAGGCTGTCTTATGGATATCTGCTTCCTTCACCTTAAGGTGATGA
Organism: Gossypium sturtianum; assembly: GCA_025698515.1. Lineage (NCBI taxonomy): Eukaryota > Viridiplantae > Streptophyta > Magnoliopsida > Malvales > Malvaceae > Gossypium > Gossypium sturtianum. The sequence continues at coordinate 95,423,672 of CM046949.1, forward strand.
TATCCCGACCTTAAATCTATCTTTGAGAATACTGTGACCCCTTTAAGGTGATCGAACAAGTCATCTATCCTTGGCAAAGGATACTTGTTCTTGATGGTCACTTATTCAAGCGCTAGATAATCTATGCACATATGCATAGTTCCATCCTTTTCTTCACAAATAAGACCGGTGCTCCCCATGGAGACACCTTTGGGCGAATAAACCCACGATCAAGCGGCTCACGGATGCGGGCCTTGAGCTCAACCAATCCTTTGGTGCCATCCTATACGGAGCGATAGATATGGTGTTATGCGGCAACAAGTCAATCCCAAATTCCACCTCACGATTCGGAGGTAACCACGGAAGTTCTTAGGAAAGACATCCACAAATTCCCTTCTTGTCGACCCTTCTTGAGTTGCTTCCTTAGCCTCCAAGGCACTAACCAACATCAGAAAAGCCAGACATCCCTTCCTTACCATCTTCTCCACCTTAAGGGTAGATACTACATTCGACAAATAATTCCGTCTCTCGCCCACGACCATAACTTCATTGTCGTCAGAAGTTCTCAATGACATGCTCTTAGCAAAGACAATCCACATTCGCACGATACTTCACTAACAAGTCCATGCCTAAGATTAAATCAAATTCCCCGAATGGCAACTCCATTAAGTCAGCCGGAAATTGAGTCCCCTGAACTTCTAAAGTCACTTCCTTAAAGAGCTTATCTACTACTACGATGCCGCCCTAAAGGACTAAATACAGTCATCTTCCTAGATACAGATCTCGAGTTCACATGCGAGTTCGAGATACTTCACTAGCGATGTATGAATGAGTTGACCCTATATCTATCAAAGCAATAAAGGGTAATCCAGAAATAAGGAACGTACCCGTTATGACATCAGGTGCCTCGCTATCCTCCCTCCGACGAACTACATATACCAGACCTGGCTGTCTAGCCTCAGTGTTTCCACTACCTCTGCCTGATGCTCCACGACCTCTACCAGAGCCATTACCTCTGCCGTTCAGACCACAACCCCTCGACGGCTGCTGTCTACCCCTGCCAGCCTGACCATAACCCTGACCTCTTGGGCGGTTCCTATCTGTATCCATCGGACAATCCTTAATCATATGATCCTTGGACCCGCACTTAAAACATCCCCCTGTCTTTTTCCAACATTCTCCCGGATGCATTTTTCCACACTGAGCATAAGCACGGTATTGTCCTCCCACAACGACCTGCTTGACCTCGCGACCCATCAACTCTAGGTCTCTTACGAAGTTTCCGAATGACCACGAAGACCCATAATTCCTCTTATTCTTATTTTGACCTCAGTCCCGATTCTGTCTCTCAGTTCGCTTAACTTCTTCAGCTATCCGTGCCTTATCCACTAAGACTACAAAGTCTTTCTCTCGATGCGGAGCAATCAGCACTCGTAGCTCATCCCTCAAACCATCCTCAAATCTGACACACCGCTCATAATTAGTAGCTACTATCCCTCTGGCATACCGGCTTAACCGCAAAAACTCCGCTTCATACTCAGCTACCGACTTATTTCCTTGCACTAAATTCAGAAACGCCTTCCTCTGCGAGTCTATGTAACTAGCTCCAACGTATTTTCCCTCAAACTTAACCTTAAAATACCCCCAATCCACTCGATCTGCAGGGGTACCCTCTTTGACAGTGAGCCACCATTGGTAAGCCTCATCACGAAGCAGCGAAACAGCACCTTTCAGCTTTTCCTCAATAGTGCAGTCCAAATCATCCATGATCCTTTCAACTGCCTCTAACCAATACTCCGCTACATTCGGAGCTACGCCCGGTACTCCCCTAAAAACCTCAGCTCCATTTGACCTAAGTCTCTCACTACTGACTTTCGAGCCCCATTACCCATACTAGCTCCCGCTACTCGCTCTAAAACTTGCAGCATAGCCTGCGATACTGCGTCATTTCCTCCTGTTTGCTCCTGAAATTTTGCCCCTACATGACCAAAGTGGCGGTGCCTTATTTTGGAACCACGACTGGATCTAAACTGGTTCGACACGATCATCCCGCCTCTCTGCGCCCACGGTGACCACGTCCCCTAGAACTCATGTCTACTGCAAGCGTCTTATCTAATTTTACGAAAATTTTATGCATTAGAGTCTTTTCACTTCTTGTTTAAAGAAAATTTTATGCAACAGAGTTTTAATCAGTGGTTTTTCCGTAAGAGTACACATATACCTAGGGTCCGTGTCTCTAAAGTATAGTTTCCTTAGGCCTATCAACTAAAGTTTCATACATTAACATACTCATATCAATTTATCAACAAAAGAACTTAGCGCGGACTGGGCGAGAACTCAAAGTGCCATGCTTCCATAAAACCATTCTAACCAAAATCTTTTCAAAAACTCATTTTGGGCTCAATTTTGAAAATGTTGCGGGCTTCAAAACCCAAGGCCGAGAGTGTTTAAAAGCGGGCTCGATACCAAGTTGAAACACCCCAAACTTGGCCCACAAGCCCTGACCGGATCTGGCATGCTCCTGGTGTAAAACTCGTTTTGTTATCTTGAAAAAAATAGGTTGATTTGAAGAAAAATAGATTTGAAGTGTGTTCATGTTGAAAACCGTGTGGTGATTTAAGTTCGTGTCTCATTAAAACGTTATTTTTATGAGTTTAGAAAATTTTATAAGTCAAAAGGAAAAAACCCAATTTGGAACTTATTATTAAGTTGGAAACCTTAGGTGTTTAGGTGTTAAAAGCAGTTTAAGTTGTTTATCGAAATAATTTGAAACATTTAGTTGAAGTCTTTCGTAGCGAGAAATAAAAATTTAAAGCGTATAAAAACATAGCTAATGGTGGCCTTATTACAAAAACATCACCCAAAAATAAATCCCGAATAATAAAAGAAAATGTTGTAAATTCTATTAAAAGGAAAAGCTGAAATCTTCGAGTTGAGCATGGCCACCACCTAGTCCTCGTGACCCGGTCCATCACTAAGTATCACCGCAAAAGATATCCCACGAAGGGTGAGTCAACAGACTCAATGTGTAATGTGATACACTAAAACCCAATCGATCATAGTCTTAACGATAACATTTTTGGCAAAGCCCATTTGGATCACATTTAGCCATCAGCCCATAACATAGCAAATCAAATAACGGCAGATAAATCACATGTACATATAAAATGAAATGCAATCCCGAGCCCACCTAGATATCCATCCGCTACACACCACCCGTACCTGCCAATCACACCGTGGGGATTACTAAATCGACCCTCCATTCACTACACACCATCGAAGGCAGTCGCTATAGTCAACCGCACATCGCCCTTATAATCGTGGCATAGCCACCAGATAATGTGACAGAGTCACCGGATTCATAATATGTGACAAAAGTCATTGGATATATAATATTGTGACATAAGTCACCGGATAATGTGGTAAAAACCACCGGAACACTTCCCCTTTATCAAAATCACCCATATGCCCATGCAATAAACATATTATTCAGATATCATGCCATATACCCCAAAGTCATAACAAAATCATACTTATCTCATATCCATACTTATAACATCATTAACTGAGTATATTAAGGGGTTTACGTACCTGAACGCATCGTACCACAGTATGGTACCCATAGCCACATTCACACAGATTTTTTATTAACACATGCTATCACTAATACTATCAATCTATCGAAATTTTAGTGTAGGCTACACATCTGATAACCGTAAGTACGATACTATCGATACCGACACTCTCGCTAGCAGGGATAACAGTGAATTGCTTATCCCTTTTCGACGCTGGCCCACACCCCGGTGGCCAATCACGACGATGAAACCGAGCGTTTCTTGAACTTAGGGTAGGCACTACCCCTTTCTCCCCCTTTACTGGTACTCGCATCCATTGAATCAACACTTAATCAGAAAACCCGGTTAACTAACATATGAGATCTTAATTGATTAACTACAACTTAAACACCCTTACCAGAATGGATCAGAATCCCGAGACTTCTCCTAATCCCTCGCCGATCGCCCCTAAAAGATCATAGTCGAATCGCCAACCTTAATAAACAATATGGCCTTTGGCCGAATATCAAGACCCCTTACCTTGATTGTCTCGATCCGAAAATGTCACTTGTCCTTGGAGATGTCAAAATCCCTACATGGTCTATGTTAGATTCGATTCTAACATTTAATGAACCAAAGTAAATGGCCTTCGGCCTAATACCACACTTCACTTACCTTGAATATTCAAATCCCGAACTCACCTTCAAGGTTTCGGCCAAAGAGAGTAAAAGGGATTAGATTCCAAACTTTCGGCTAGTCCAAAAGAAAAAAAGAACAACGAATGGCGTTAACCCTTACCCCTATCGTTGAGATCGATTGCACCCATTGCTTGAACCCTTTGAGATTGTAATAGTGGTATTTTGGTTGAAGAGGTTGCGGCAATGGTGAACTTTGGGAGAGAGAGATTCGGCCTAAGCAAAATAAAAAGAAAAGAAAAGAGAAGAGAAGATGGTAGATTCGACTTACCCTTAAACAAGTAAGAAGAGAAAGAAAAGGCAAATAACCCTAATGGTCTATGGATAGTTCGGCCAAAGTCTAACAAGGGAGGAAAAAGAGTGAATTTTAGTGCGGTTTGCTTATGAAAGAAAAATGGTTGAAAGCTCGGGAGAGAATGAAGTTGAATTTCTGAGAAGAAGATGGCAAAAATGGCACTTTGATGGCCTTAAACTTTTGAGCACACTAGCCTATCCCCAACCAATTGCACTTCACCTCATTCCCCTCTCCTGAATTCGGCTGACACTCAAACACTAGCTTCCCTTGCTTTTCTCCTATTTTTCCTCTTCTTTACTCATTCAAAATAATTTGAATGAGTCAACACATATCTCCTCCCTTTAGCTGAATTTTTAAAAGAATATGACCAAGTCTCATCCTCATCCACTTAAAGTCCTTGTGCCGTCCATCACTACTCCTCTTTGCCGCAAAATGCAAGCCCAAAATGCTGCTTGTGCTGCTCGAACCTAAGCCCCCTTCCTCTACTTGTGGCGTCACTCTCCTGACACCTTAGTGGTGCCTCTTTTGCCACTTTACCAAGGTAATTCTTGTGTCTAAATCCTCATACAAATTTTCTTAAGGCCTATCTTGCTTAGCTCCATTTTAAAACTCAAAATCTAATATTTTTTCTAAGGCATTCTCCTACATTCTAAAGTTCCCAGAACCCCTAGAACATATTCAAATCACACCTAGGCATGCTACCACATACATTTGAGTTAAAAAGCATAACCCCTAAATCCCGGATATTACAGAGTTTGCGGAAGCTTTGAAATAAGTTTCCTTTTAGAAATGGATTTAAGTTAGGAATGGAGGTGAATAAGTGTTGGAAATGATTTGGGAAGATGAGTAAATGATGCGAGCCCGCCCAAGAAACTAGGTGCCGAACCCTTAGAGCTACCCTCGGGTCCAATCACTCGAGCTCGTGCCAAGCAGTTCCAAGAGGCCGTAGCAAGCTTCATTGCTCGAGTGTGGGAGGATGGACTAGCCGAACATAAAGTGCCCAGCTCAACAAGCTTGATTCGCACTCTTCTTCAAGCTGACTTAGCTTGTGCTAGCTCCGTCCAGCTCAATTCAGCTCATTTGAGCTCATTTCAGCTCGTTTGAGCTCAATCGAGCTTACTTTCAGCTCATTCTTTATTTCAGTAAATTAAACTAAGTTTTAGTTTTATATTAATTAGTTTGCTACAGCTCCTTAACGAAAATCCTAGCTCAAATAAGTTCATTAAATATTTTCACTTAGTTTGAGCTAGCCGAACTTAATGCTATTAGCTAGCCTTTAATTAATGTGTTCATTTTAGCTTAGCACAATATTTATGATGTCTAGTTCATGGACTTAACATGTTCAGCCGAATATATATAGGGATTTAATGTGTTCATGATTCTTGTAGGTTCAGTCGAATGTATGGAGTGCATTTAATGAGATTCATGCATGACTTAATACATTTATGCGGAGGATACATGCACAATTAGTATTCAATGAATGGCATTTGAAGGAGTTCATGTATTAGGGACGTTCATGCAAGTGGAGACTATTTTATGAACATGTATTTGAAGATTCATGGACCGTAATTAAGGAAGAACCTACATGGGGACGTTTTATGCATATCCAAGTAGACCATTCAAGTATTCAAGGTACATTCAAGCTCCATTCCACCAAGGGAGGTGTAAGAACATCAAAGGGCTGTACATTCATGAACTAAGGCTATCCTTCATTACTAAGCATACATGAATACATCAAGGAAACAACATGATGATTCGGCCATTCATTCATCATCTTTAAAGCACTTTTGCTTGTTCATGAAGCTGACTAATGAAGCTCCATTCAGCCAAATTTGGACTTGTTTTCTAATAGTTTTTCTTCTAGTTCATTCTAGAATTTTCTAGCCGAATTTAATTAGTCTATGCAATGTCCATTCGGCTAGCTTTGTCCAGCCTATAAATAGGCTATGTAATCCACATTTGAAGGCAATGAACAATCATATTACTTTGTTAACTTGTGAGTTTGTTTTCAACTCTCAATTTTCTCCAAAGACTTGTTGACCTATCAAGCAACCCTTGTGGCGTCATCCTTGTCTTTGTCTACCCAAAGTGTGGCGTTCAACTATACCAAGGTTCCTATCACTTATTGATAGCGGGTCAAGGTTTCCATCTATCTACCTTAGCCTTCCACCGAACCCTTCCCAACCTAAGTGTTTATTTAAGACTCGGGTTAACACACCATATTGTGTTAGTTCGGCTTGAACTTTTAGTCAATTATTCAATTCATCTCTTTTAACCTATCCATACACCAACGAACCCCTTTTGAGCCTAATTCCCATTCTTTCTTAATCCAATTTCTTGAAAGCCTTACTCCAATTTACGATCGGGCACATATTACGACTCAAATATTCAATGTACTGAGACCGTATCAAGTTGATATCAGAGCTAGTCAAATTCGAGTAAGTTTCGATGTTCTCGAGAGTCCCGGAAGTATTTCATAAAAAAATTGTAATTTTTTTTCAAAAGTTGTATTTTTTATTTTGTATTCAAAATATAGTGTTTGAGGAAAAAAAAGAAATACAAAAAAAAGAAAAAAAATATATATACGAATTTAAAAAAAAAGGGTGAAGGATTAAGTTTGATTCATTCTTTTTTACTCTATTTCCCGATCACATTCTACCTTTCTTTTTTCCAAAACGCCACACTAAAAACCCGACATTTTATTTTTCCTTGTTGAAAGCCTACCCCAAACCCGATATCATTTCCCACCAAACCACATCAAATTTTGTAAGCCGACCCCAAACGATGCTGATTCATCTACTTAGTTTGCGGAGAACTTCGAGAGGCGAGAATCGAGTGGAAAAAGGCAAGAGAGGATGGTGAGATTATCCGAGAGAAATAAAAACCGAAATTGAGTGACTTTCTTTTTGTGCAAATTGTGAGTTTTTTTGTAGTGGGTAACTAAACATGTCTCAAGACGAATTTTTAGCCAAAGAATTTCAATACTTGGTGAAGGAAATGGATCGAATGTTGAAGGAAGAACTAAGTCCATTACAAAGACGGTTGGACCAATTGAAAGAATGAGTCCGATGAAAGCAAAATCCACCAAGTCAAGAAATGGAGTCACAACTCTTTCGAAGGCCCATTTCAGAAGACTATTCGAGAAGAGACTATTATCGAGGCTCCTACTCAACAAGGTCTCTGAGACAACAAGAAGAAAGCTACAAGTACGAGGCTCTTTGACATCATGAATGAGAAAGTACGAGCTACTCTTCGAACGTTTCAAAGGTGTCACGCACGAAGAATCTTTCACAAAGAATCAAATGTGATTTCTATGAGAAAATGTCCTCCTTCTTTGAGTCAAATCCTTATATTTTTGACTCTTTTGTAACATCCACGAGTTGTAATGAAATCGAAAAAGAGTGTGAAGAAGGAAAAGAAATAAAAGTAGAAAATGAAAATGAAGAAAATGAAAATGAAAATGAAAACGAAAAAGAGATTGAAAAAGAAAAAGAGAAAGAAATTGAAAAAGAAAATGAAAGTGGAGAAAAAGAGAGTGAAAAAGAAATTGAAAAGGAGTGTGAAAACAAAAATAAAATTGAAAAAGAAAGAAAAGAACCCGAGTTAGAAAAAAACGAGAGAAAAGAACAAGCAAGAAAAAGTGAGAAGTGTTTCAACTATCCCCCTTGAAGTTTGCTCTTGTTCTGTTTCTACTTTTGAGGTTCCCGAAAGACCAAAAGATGTTTTTCAACTTTAATACCTTTCGGAAAAATGATGTTTCCATATGATCAGCCAAGGTAGAATTAAAAATGAACCACCCAAGCCCGAAGGTAAGTATGTTAAGGAAATTTTAGTAACCGAGTCACGGCCATTCGATTTGACTTTTGTCAATAAAAACTTTGGTGACTTAGTTTTTAAAAGTTTCCATTATTTTCCTTCGATTAACTTTTATTCTTTGAATGTGGTTGATATTGTCCGTTCCGAATGACAAACCCAAAATTTAATCTTGCGAGATAACGAATTTTCACGAAAAGCGATTAAATTTTCGATTGTGGTAATTATGTGAATCATTTACCATTTTGTTTGAAATCCACGATTTCCTACAAATCTCTATTTCAAAGAGTTTTGATTATTCGTTATTGTGTCTGCAAAAATCCCTTAGATTTAACGTGAGTGATTTAACGAAACCTTTGCTACACTTTGGCGTAAGTAGTCAAACTCATGTTTTTAAACCCGAAATCTGTTTGGGTTTGTTTTGTGTGAATAATCCATATTTGTTGAATGATTGGTTATTGTCAAAGGGAATGATATTTGATCTTTTTGATCACCATTTAAGGACGTTCCTAGAAAATTTTATGTGGTTGTACTTGAAGTTTACGTATCATTTGGAAAAGGTTGATTCGACCAAGAAGTTTCAACTACGCTATACCCCCGAGGAGTAAAGGTTTGTGTTGGTCGAGCGAGGTAAAAACTATCTTTGCTTTCCTGCTCTTGACGACAAACAAGGTAAGATTCTCAAAAGCTCTAAAACATTTTTGTTTTCCTTGGATAATGACAACCATCACGTTGATGATATCATTTTTGTAAACTCTTAGATCGTGATGTGCTTAATTGTTCTAGTTTTTTTGATAATGATCTATCTGTCTTGATGGTTGATAAAAAGACTCTTGTTTTTTATAATTGGCATGATGCGTTTGTTGGTGAGCCCATATTCAATCGTACATTGCAAGGTTTGATTGTGCGAGTCTATGAACCATGTGAAACTTTTCAATTACCTGCTTGTAATGATTATGTCTATCATTTGATTCATTACTCGCGATCTATTCATGACTTGTGGAATCCATTTAAGTTGCAAGCATGCCTTGAAACCTGTTCAACTTTGTTTCGAACATTTGATGAGGCATTGTCGAGTAATTTAGTTTGTTTGCATGGTAATTCAAATCTGTCCATCCACATGTGTCCTACTTGTCTTATTTTGTTTATGATTGGATTGCAAATTTGTTCGGAATGCTCATTGCTAACTCATGGTTACTCTTTTCAGTTGAATCGATTACCATCCGCCCCGTTCGATCGAGGAAAGCTGAGTAAAAGGAACTATGTTCTCGAGGACCAACGGCTCGATTCGAGGACGAATCATCTTGAAGAGGAGGGGAATGATGCGAGCCCACCCAAGAAACTAGGCGCCGAACCCTTAGAGCTATCTTCAGGTCCAATCACTCGAGCTTGTGCCAAGCAGTTCCAAGAGGCCGTAGCAAGCTTCATTGCTTGAGTGTGGGAGGATGGACTAGCCGAACATAAAGTGCCCAGCTCAACAAGCTTGATTCGCACTCTTCTTCAACCTGACTTAGCTTGTGCTAGCTCCGTCCAGCTCAATTCAGCTCATTTGAGCTCATTTCAGCTCGTTTGAGCTCAATCGAGCTTACTTTCAGCTCGTTCTTTATTTCAGTAAATTAAACTAAGTTTTAGTTTTATATTAATTAGTTTGCTACAGCTCCTTAACGAAAATCCTAGCTCAAATAAGTTCATTAAATATTTTCACTTAGTTTGAGCTAGCCGAACTTAATGCTATTAGCTAGTCTTTAATTAATGTGTTCATTTTAGCTTAGCACAATATTTATGATGTCTAGTTCATGGACTTAACATGTTCAGCCGAATATATATAGGGATTTAATGTGTTCATGATTCTTGTAGGTTCAGCCGAATGTATGGAGTGCATTTAATGAGATTCATGCATGACTTAATACATTGTACAGAGGGATACATGCACAATTAGTATTCAATGAATGGCATTTGAAGGAGTTCATGTATTAGGGACGTTCATGCAAGTGGAGACTATTTTATGAACATGTATTTGAAGATTCATGGACCGTAATTAAGGAAGAACCTACATGGGGACGTTTTATGCATATCCAAGTAGACCATTCAAGTATTCAAGGTACATTCAAGCTCCATTCCGCTAAGGGAGGTGTAAGAACATCAAAGGTCTGTACATTCATGAACTAAGGCTATCCTTCATTACTAAGCATACATGAATACATCAAGGAAACAACATGATGATTCGGCCATTCATTCATCATCTTTAAAGCACTTTTTCTTGTTCATGAAGCTGACTAATGAAGCTCCATTCAGCCGAATTTGGACTTGTTTTCTAATAGTTTTTCTTCTAGTTCATTCTAGAATTTTCTAGCCGAATTTAATTAGTCTATGCAATGTCCATTCGGCTAGCTTTGTCGAGCCTATAAATAGGCTATGTAATCCACATTTGAAGGCAATGAACAATCATATTACTTTGTTAACTTGTGAGTTTTTTTTCAACTCTCAATTTTCTCCAAAGACTTGTTGACTTATCAAGCAACCCTTGTGGCGTCATCCTTGTCTTTGTCTACCGAACTTATCACTTTGTAACCCCAAAGTATGGCGTTCAACTATACCAAGGTTCCTATCACTTATTGATAGCGGGTCAAGGTTTCCATCTATCTACCTTAGCCTTCCACCGAACCCTTCCCAACCTAAGTGTTTATTTAAGACTCGGGTTAACACACCCTATTGTGTTAGTTCAGCTTGAACTCTTAGTCAATTATTCAATTCATCTCTTTTAACCTATCCATACAACAACGAACCCCTTTTGAGCCTAATTCCCATTCTTTCTTAATCCAATTTCTTGAAAGCCTTACTTACTCCAATTTATGACCGGACACATATTACGACTCAAATCTTCAATGAGCCAAGTTCATATCAGTAGGATAGGTTCGGCAAGAATAAAGAAAGGAAGATAGTGTTTGAAAATGGCTCGGTTGGCTAGGAATGAATGAAGATGGATAAATGATAGGTGATAGTCTGGTGGTGATGGAGAATGAACTTAAACGAGAAACGATTCAACACTATATGAAAGTGTCACCCCGGTTTCTATGATGTTTAAGGTGGAAGATGGAAATCGAAGATGGACCACGACCCGTTATCTAGAAAGATAAGAACTGATGGTATAATAGGATGGTTGAGAACGATTGACGCCACAAGCAAGCTTGATAAGTCGAAATCAAAACTTGTACGAAAGATAGAGAGGAGTAAATCTCACTCTAGAACAAAAGTTCATAAAGTTTAATCAAAGTTCTAAGTTCACTAATTACAAATGAAAATAGCAAGTATTTATAGGCTATCAAGGAGCTAGCTGAATGGTCACTAACATAGCTTAAAGACTAAGTTAATTTAGCTAGAAAATGCTGGAAAATCTAGAAGAAAAACCATTAAACTCCTTGGCAAAATTCGGCTGATTGGAAGACAATTGGACAGCTTGTAGATGGGCAACTCACTTGGCATGAATGTTGAAAAATCCTTTGAGTCAATGCACCCTCTAGGTTCGGCTGAATGTGGGATGAAGAGTCAGCTTCTAGAATGTGTAAATTCAGCCATTTGGGACGTTCTCAAGTCAGCTTAATGAATAAGCAAGTAGCTGATTGCATTTGGACAGCAAGGGAGCTAAAAAGACATGTCCAGGTTCGGCCAAACATTGGAAGGAGCTGCACCTTTTGTTTGAAAAGTTACCAGCATTAAAACGTGACTTTGAATGGCTTGCATGTGTTTAATTCATCCATTACCTTGACCTTTGCTATACACGAACAGCCTTTGGGAAACAATTAAGCTGCTGACTTGTTTTAATTCCAGCTTAAAAACCTTCATTAAATTCGTCCATGCACTTAGCTTTCCTTCCAGCCGAATGGGGACCTTGAATAGCCAAAAGTTGGCAGCCATCATGCATGTTTCCAGCCGTTCATGCACCTACCAGGTTCATTGCTGAGCGTTTAATGTTCCAGGCACATACATTGCATCTAGTGCATGTATCTCCTTAAATGCATTCATGTACATTCGGCTGAATCTACATGCACAAATAAATCACTTTAAATCATTCCAAATCAGCTAAATAAAATTAAATACATGCTATGGACACATCAATGGACACTTTGGAAAAATTAAACACATCATTTAGCACACACTAAATTTCGGCAGTAACTTAGTTAACTAAAAAATCTGCACATTTAATTGTTGAATTAAAACACTTAAAAACCTGTAATAAAATGTGACAAATTAAATTAGACTTAGACACATTAAATTCGGCACAAGTTGAAACATTAGGACACATTAATTTGCTGTAGGAAAATAAATAAATAAAATGTTCAATTTATTTAAAGCATGAAATTAAGTAATTCAACTCAATGAGCTGGAGTGAGCTCAAATGAGTTGAAAACGAGCTCAATTTGGACGTGCACCAAAGTGCACAATAGCTCCACGGCTTTGATCCGAGCTCTTAAGTTGTAAAATGTTGGTGCCCCGGGCTGGCTCGTATCACTCGTTGGCTTATCTAGTCTCTAGTGGCGTCAACCCGTTTTCTTCTATCCGAACTTATCACTATTATATAGTGTGGCGTCCACCTTCATACCAAGGTTCCTACTTTTCTAAGTAGCGGGTTGAGGTTTCACTACTCCCATCTTCCACCTTGAAAGCCTATAAGTATTTGGGTCAATACTTTTTAGTATTGGTTCTTACTTGCTTTTGAGTTTATTTTATTCCATATCCATTGTCTACCAAACTTTCTTTCTTTCCTTCCTTTCACTTCATCATAGCTGAACCCTCCTTTCATTTATCATCCATTATTGTTAATCCCCTTCCATACCAATCTCCATCTTTATTTACTTTAACCGAACCTATATAAAATTCATATCCTTCAACCTATCTTTGAAACCCTTTTCAATAGCTTCTGCACCATTTTACCCAAAAGTATCATCTTTAAACTAGCCGAATGAAACCTTCTCGTAAACAATCAGGCATCTCACATATGACTCGACTCACCCCGAGACGGATCGTATCAAGTGGTTAATTAAAGTGTCAAAATTCTATTTAAGTCATGTTCAACCAAATTTGTCTTGAATTAATTGGGTTCACTCCTTCTTGTAGGTTCAGCCAAATGTGGGGAGTGCATTTAATCAAGGAACATGCATGGCTTGGGTTCAATGCATGGGACGATGCATGCATGGCTATGTTCAACGAAATTTGTGATCTATCTATTTCGTTGAATGATGACAGGATTCTTGAATTTGATAATTTTAATAATTTTCGTGTGAAAGAATCCATATTGCGTCACATGTGTGATCCATGTAAAAATTTTGAGATGACTTTGTTCTCTCCGGTTGTTGATAGAACACATGATGCTGATTTTCATTATTTAGATCATGAAATATTTGAACGTCCTATCCTGTTTAATGATGGTCTACTTGTTGACAAAAGGAATCTTGTGTTTAATAATTTTTGTTCATGTGCGAGTGATTACATATGTCGTTCAACGCAAGATTTGGATGTTCACTTTCGAGTGCCATATGCATTTTCTCATCTATCTGCTTGTGATGAACATATCTATCATTTGATGTGTTACTCGCATGTTAATTTTGATTTGTGGAATCCATTCGAATTGTATGCATACCATGAAACCTATCCAATTCAGATTCAAATATTTGATAAGGCTTTGTTCCTTTTGTATGATAATGCGAATATGCCCGTTTGCATTCGATCTATTCGTTTTGTTTTGTTCATATTTCGATTGCAAGTTTGTTTGACACAACTCTTGCTAACTTTTGGTTATATTTTACAGGTATCTCAATTACCATTCTCCCCGTTTGATCGAGGAAAGCTGATCAAAAGGAATTCTATTCGAGAGAACCATCGGCTCGATTCGAGGATGAATCGCTTTCAAGAGGGGGTATGATGCGATCCTGGTCGCATCATGGTTCGACTCTTTCCGATGCCATCGAGAGTGGCCTAAGCTCGAAGGGCCAAAGTGCAAAATGAAGCTGATTCCAGCTCATTTTCAGCTCAATTAAACTCCTTTTCTATGTGGTTCAGTTCACATGAGTTCATCTCAGCTCATTGAGATTGGTGATTTTTCAGCTTACAACCATTAAATTTAAAGGCTGTTACACCTTCAATAAGGTGGCTTTTCAAGTGATTTCGGTTACAAAAAGAGGGGGCTGTTATAAAAGGAGGCTTTAAACATCAATAAAAAGAGTTTAAAAGAGCATTACACTTCCTTTAAATTTCAGTAGCCACCCTTCCACTACTCCAAACGTTTTTGCTACTTTAATGGTCAATTCATACTTTAAAAACTTCATTAAGTTTTTGGAGTCTATTCAGCTAGCCAAAGGAGAAACCAAGAGACATTTTCAAAGCATTCAAGGGCATTGAATCAGCTGATTAAAGCATCTTAAAGAGAGGAGTTAATTGATCCAAGAATTTCAAAGGCTGAGACTCTTTATTTAGTTAGTGACTTTTCGGTTGATCATGGAGAATTCAAAGGATTTTGACAAGCAATTTAATTGAAAAGTTAAACACATTGAAGATGGGAGTTACATGGCTAGAATTCCAAAAGTTGAGACTCTTCATTTGAAATCATTATTAGCCTCATTAAAAGTGACCATTCAACTAGTTTCATTTGATACTATATATACATGTAATCACATATTGTAGGGAAAACTTTTGATCCTTGAATATATTTTATGAACTTTGTTCTTCGAGTGAGATTTTCTCCTCTCTATCTTTCGTACGAGTATCGATTCTGACTTATCAAGCGTTGCTTGTGGCATCAGTCATTTCTCATCCATCAATTTATACCATAGGTTCTTATCTTTATAGATAACGGGTCTTGGTCCATCATCGACTTCCATTTTCCATCTTAAACAAATATAGAACCTGGGGTGACACTTTCCTAGTGTTGAATCGATTCTTTGTTTAAATTCTTCTATCCATCTCCACCAACTATCTTAATATATATCCTTTTGATTATTTCTATTAAAACCAAGTCCATCCACTATATTCATCTTCCTTGTTTGCTTCCTAACTGAACCTATCTCCATCGTCCATCCAAATCTTAACCTTTCTGATCAGCTTCCGCAATTTTAACCTTATTTCACCTATTTCCAGACAACTTTTCAATTACTCCTCGTAGAAGATTGGGCAACTTCACATACGACTTGACTCACCTCGAGACGGATCGTATCAGAAGTTGAAAGTTCTTGATTTTGTTCTCATTTATTCTATTCCCGATCAAGCGAGTTTTGTTCTTCTTTCTATCATTTCTTCTACCCCAACGCCACACTTAAACCAATTTTTCTTTTTGTTTCAGCCTACCCTACGCCCAAACACTTTATCTCTTGTAACCATTTTGAAACCGACCCCAAGCAACAAATAGGTCTTTCGAGATGAACTATGAAATTGTGAGAGAGAGGTCTAGTGGAAAAAAGGCGTGAGTGTGTGAACGCGAAAGAGTGTTAAGAAAAAGCCTTAAAACGAGCGTAAACACGAGCGTGAGTACAAAAATTTTATTTTTCTTTTCGAGTGGCTTTAGTGAGGTTTTTAGTGAGGTATTTACTTTCTGTTTTTGTTTAACACTTTTCCTGTTATTATTTAATCATGTCTCGAGAAGAATTTTCAGCCGATGAATTTCAATACTTGGTGAAAGAGATGGGCTGATTATTTGAAAGAAAACTAGGTCCATTATAAAAACGCTTGGACCAAGTGGAGGAAGGAGCCCAACGGAAGCAAATTCCACCAAGTCAGAAAATGGAGTCACGACCATCACGGAGTGATACGAACTCGTTTTGGTGATGATTTGAGTCGTTTAGATTGTCCAATCGTGAATTTGAGTAAGACTTGGTTCGTTTCAAAAGGAATGGAAAAGATAGGCAATGGCTACAATTAAAGGTCAAAAAGAAAGATAATTAAGCAATAGATAGGGAATTCGGCTAAGTGCAGAGAATGAACCAACAATAAAATGATTGTTGACCCGAGACTCAAAATAGCTCTGATGGGAATTCGGTTTAGGAAAATCAACAAAGAACCTTGACCCGTGATGTGAGACGGCCCGGGTTGATTCGAGTCGTTTCACGTTGTTTGCCTGATGTCGACGAGGAGTAGTTAAGTTGTCAAAAAAGGGTATTTTAGTTTAAAGGTTTTGCGGAAGCTTAACAAAATGGGTTAAGTGAAAGATAAGTTTATAGGATGAAGTAGGCTCGGTTTTTAACAAGGAAAGAAAGGATAGATAATTTGGATAAGTGGTGGCAATGGAAATTGGGACTTAAGCATCAAGAATGATTCGATACTACAGCGAGTATCGCCCCGGGACTTATATGGCTTAAGGTGGTTAACGGAGATAGGGAAATGGACAATGGAAAAACAAACTTAACTAAGAATGATTCAACACTATACGAAAGTGTCACCCCGGTTCTTATGCAATTAAGGTGGTCAGATGGATATAGTAGGATGAACGCCACACCAAATTTAGTGATAATTTCAAAGGAGTTCGGTTGACGCCACTAGCTCGCTAGATAAGACAATTCGAGACTCACACGAAAATAGGAGAGGAGTTTAAACTCACTCGTGAATAAAATGTTCATAAAATTTTATCAAAGTTCAAAAGTTCTTTACAAATGAAAACAACAAAGTATTTATAGCCTAGTTACTAGGATGGCCGAATGGACAAAACAAAGACTTAATTGGCTAACTAAAATTCGGCTAGAAGGTGCTGGAACAATCTAGAAAACGTTCTTTAATTGGCTTAGACTATATTCAGCTGATTGGAACTCCATTGGGCAGCTTCATGGCTAAGGAAATGAACTTGAAGGATGGTGAATGTATGGGACTTGTCTAGGTTCGGCTAAAACCTTAATGGACAGCATTGATGAGGGGCTAATTCATGAATGGTAGCATGAACCCTTGTAAATTCGTCCTCCCCTTTTATGCATGCACATTATTCATTCAATGTGCTGAAATAAGGTGTTATATCCCCCCTTGGACGTTCATGACTCCACCCATGCATGTATCTTCTTCATTCGTTGTAAACCTGTTCATGTATCATGCATTTAACTCCTTCATGAATGTGTCTTGAAATTGGTAGCTACTCCTTGGCCGAATAGGTACCTTGGGAAACAAATGATCAGCCTCCATACATTGTAACTAGCCGAACATGCACCTTCCTAATACATTGAATCTACATTCATGCACCTTGATTAATTGTCCTCCAAAAATTTGGCTGCACCTATTAAGCACATGAACCAAATTTAATTAAGCAATAATCAGCTGAACATAATTAAAACTGTAACACCCTAAAATTCAAGTATCGATTTATTGCATGTTTTGGTGTTTAGATTATGAAGGAAAATTTTCTTATTTCTTTTCGTGCCTATTATAGTCCTGAAGAAGAGTATAGAATTATTCGGGTATGGAATAATTTTTAGTTTGAGAATTTATTGAAGTGGAGCAAGTGGCATTGACACTTAAGTTAAATTAAGTGTTAAAAAGTAGCATAAGATGAGTAAATGGCAAGGTGGTGTTGGCGCATGAGATATTGCATGAGGGGAGTGGTTTGAATCCCTTGTATAGCATTTAGACAACTTTTATTTTTGCACTTGTATAGCAAGTGTCGGCCAAGCAATAGATATGGTAAGGTTGGACTTTTCATTTTTGGTAAGTAGACTAAAGGAATAAGGAAATAGCTAACTTATGGTATGGAATCAATAAAATTTTGAAAGATAAGGGGACATAAGGCATGTATCAAGGAAAAGGTTTTGGAAACTCATTCATGGCCATTTGACCATGAATTTGGGACTGGCAATGTGGACTTAGGGGAGGTTGGCCGAATATGCTAGTAGTTTGGCAAGGTTTAAGAGTTTGTTTTGGTCATTCCTAGCATTTTGTGCAAAGGTTTGCAATTCTCTTTTCAACCTCTTTTCCTTTGGCCGAATTTGATCTTTTGGTAAGCCTAATTCTTTTGACCATTTGGTCATTTTTGCTCATCACTTTAGTATTCTTTTTGTGCCTCTTCATAGTGCCGAAATTGCTAGTACCAAAAAGGCCATTCCTTTCTTTTTGTTTTCTTTCTCCATTGCCGAATGTACTTTGCTCCTAAGCACATCTTTTTCTTTCTCTTTTCTCCTCTTTGAAAACCAAAACATCATCATCATCTCTTCTCTTATATTTTATTTCTTTTCACTCATACCTTCTCCATTAATTTTCTCATGGCCGAATGTTAGTGAGTCATAGCCGAATCTTTCTCTATTCATAAACATCTTTCTCAATCGTCTCTTTTCAACCGTGGACAATAGGTAAGAATTCTTTTTAGTTCATGTTAGTTAATAGTTGTCATGGCCGAATCTTGATAGTGGTATGAAGGCTTTCTTAGATCGAAATAAACGTTCATTCTATTAATGTTTTTATTTGTTATACTTTAGTGCGATAACGGAAGATCAGAAATCAAGTGTTCGTAAGTAACATAGAACGTTGGAATCGATTTAAGGTGTTAAGGGAACGTTTTGGTTGACTCTCATTTTGTGGAACAAGGATATTGTGGTAAGGAAATCTCACTCCTAAAAACCTTTGGTCATATTGTTTTCGATATTATGTTAGATTGGACTAATGATCTTTTGTCATTGAAGACAATCAAGATAGGGAAGAAAAGGGCGGTGAATAGTGTTCGAAAGAGGGGTGGTTCCGTTATTCCCCCTAAGTTTAAGCGAAGGACTGTTTCAGCAATCCGGGATTTCCCACCGGGTTGTGGACGTTCATCTGAGGAGAATCAATTGTTTGAAGTAGTTAGTACTCCCGAAGCATTATTTGTTCGTGGATTTGCATCGGTTAACGAACCATCGATCGGGGAGAAACCACAAGTAGAAGTAGTTCGAAAATCCGAGGGTAAAAGTTAGATGGTTATTTTCTAAGATTGATTTCGTTAATAAAATATAGTGATTCTAATTTATCGTGATACATATAGGTGTTGACGAGCGGGAAAGTCTAGTTCTCACTATAACCAGGTGTGTAACTTCACACTTATCTTTCGGGTTAGATACTAAACAGTAAGTATTATGATAAATCGTAAAAATGGCAAAATCGAAAATTATGTGATAATTAACACTTTTGTGTAAATGCATGAAAATGGTTAAAGTCGGAAAAATTACTAGATCGATAAATTGAGCCAAAATATTGCTAGATCGATAAATTGAGCCGAAATATTGCTAGATCGATAAATTGAGCCGAAATATTGCTAGATCGATAAATTTGGCCGAAAAACTGCTAGTTCGACAAATTGGGCCTAAAAACTGCTAGATCGATAAAATGGGCCAAAAACCTTCTAGTTCGAAATATGGGCCAAAGTTCGCTAGATTGCCTTACGGGCTAAATACTATTTTGTTTAATAGGCCCAAATGAAAAGTTTAATTAAAAACTCATTTGTATTATGGGTTACTTGATAAATTATTTATGATTAAAGTTTGTTATTCATACATAATTGCATGGGATGGGATACATGATGAAGAGAAGTAAGGCCTGTGGCCATGAATCTAGTTCGGTGGCTCTGCCACAAATTTGGCTTAATGCCTCTAGTTTGGTGACTATGTCACAATCTAGTTGATGAGTGCACTACAATATTATTAAAAAGGCTTAATGCCTACAATTGGTGTGTTTGGCGGGGTGGGTTGACTTGATCCCCACAGGTGTGCTGGTTGGTACGGGGGTGTGTAGCGGATGGAAAATTAGGCTTGGTTTGGGAAATTCATTTTTACATGCATTTTATATATTTATTTCATATTTATATCGTTGAAATTTTGTAATTAGGCTCAAGCCCAAATTAATGCTTTGATGGTCTGGCCCAACAACGGTGGTAAGTGGGTTACACACTGAGTTCTTTGTAACTCACCCTATTTTATTACCCATTTCAGGTAATGGAAATTGATGTGGACTTGGGCCGGGGATGACTTGGTGGAGGCCATACTACGAGCATGGGTTTTTATAAACTATGAACTTTATTTAAGTTATTCATTTTATTTACTATTTTGGGTATGATGTAATAAGGCCTCTAATTATGTTTTTATGGATTTTTTTTATGTGTGGATGGATTTAATTTTGTTTAAGACTCTCATTATGGGCTTATGCTAAATTTTTAAAGTTTTTCTTAAACATTGCATTTTATAACATTTTGAACCACCTAAATTACTCTTTAAAATTCTTTCAAGTTCTTTTAAAATTTCTTAAAGGTTTTGGTAGAAAAGTTTTACTTTAATCACTAGAGAATTAAATGAATATTCGATTGGTGTGACTAACCGAATCTTGTCTAAACGCATAGACCTGGTTTGGGGTGTTACATTTAATGGTATCAGAGCTAGTTTCAAAACTCGGCTGTGGTTTGGGTTCAACAGAGATATTTGTTTGAGAAACAATTCAAATTTCTAGATTTTTGATTTAAAGGTAGTATGACACCATGAGCATCCCGCGCCAAGTCAAGTAAGTATCTGTATGTCGATTATTTATTATTATTGTGAAATGATCATAGAGACACTCTAGAACTTCTAGTTTTAGGTGTTGAAAACCGTAGAGATTGAGACAATAAGGATATGATTGCGAAAACAACTCTATCTCTTTCATATCATAAAATATCGTTAATAAACACTGAAATAGTATTCTGATTCATAAAACTTTTAATCAGATTAAATCGAATTAGTCATTATGAGTACTAGAGGACATGGATGTGGACGCGGTAGACGTGGCCGTGGTAGAGGACGAGGTGTTAGGGGCGCAACTGAAGCGCCGGATCATATGCCAGAAATGGATGCACCTGCGTCACTCAAAAGTGAAATGAGATCACATGATCATATGGAAGAAGATAATGCTGTGACACGAGCAATGTTGCGAGTCCTTGAAAGGGTCGCTGGAGCTAGAACTGGGCCAACAGCTCGTGGGTCAATATCGAAACGATTGAAATCAAGTGGTGCTGAAGTTTTTAGAGGTGACTCAGGTGTAGCTCCAAATGTTGCTGAATATTGGCTTGAGGCAGTG
Source organism: Gossypium sturtianum (assembly GCA_025698515.1). Classification (NCBI taxonomy): domain Eukaryota; kingdom Viridiplantae; phylum Streptophyta; class Magnoliopsida; order Malvales; family Malvaceae; genus Gossypium; species Gossypium sturtianum. Next base: position 95,445,040 of record CM046949.1, read on the forward strand.
GAGCGAATTATGGACGATCTTGAGTGCACTGTGGAACAAAAACTAAGAGGAGCTGTGTCTTTGTTAAGGGACGAAGCATACCAATGGTGGCTTACTGTCCGAGAAGGCACTGAAGCTGCATTAGTTAATTGGGAATTTTTCAAAACTTCCTTCCAAGGGAAATATGTGGGAACAAGTTATGTAGACGCTCGAAGGAAGGAATTCTTGAATCTGATCCAAGGAAATAAGACGGTGGCAGCATATGAGGCTGAGTTTTTACGTTTGAGTCACTATGCTCGAACAATAGTGGCAACGGATCATGAGCGTTGTGTATGCTTTGAGGATGGGTTGAACGATGAGTTGCGGGTTCTGATAGCCCCACAACAAGTTAGAACTTTTGCCACGCTTGTGAAAAAGGCCAAGATAGCCGAAGAGGCTAAGAACTCGGAACGTCAGAATCGGGAACGAGCTAGAGGCAAGAGAGATATGAAGTATTCGGGTTCTTCAAAAAGGTTTCTGAAGAGGCCTCGGAATGATGAGCCAGCTCAAGGCAGAACACCTGTAGTTGTTAATCAAAGTCGAGATTGTGCTGATTGTGGGAAACAGCATTTTGGAGAGTGCTGGAAGAAAACGGGTGCTTGTTATAAATGTGGGTCGATGGATCATCAATATAGGAATTGCCCTCGACGAATGGATACAACTCAGGAAGCTCATAATACTGATGCACCACCGACAAGAGGAATTCAACAACCACTGAGAGGTCGTGGACCAGGTCGTGGTGGTAATGAGGCTGGACGTGGTCAAGGTGCAGCGGGTCGAGGCAATGGTCCTAGAGGCAACACAGATGCAAGACAGCTAGGATTGGTATATGCAGTTAGACGTCGTGAGGATGGCAATGCACCTGATGTGATAACTGGTACGTTCTTCATCTTTGATGTACCTGTTATTGCTTTGATAGATATTGGTTCTACCCATTCGTATGTTGCTAGCACCATATCTGGAAACTTGAATTTAGACTCTGAAATTTCCGATAGTGAGATGAAGGTAATTAGTCCTTTAGGACAGTCGGTGTTGGTAAATAAACTGTTTAGAGACGTGCCCTTAGTAATTCAAGGAGAAATATTTCTGGCAAATTTGATGGAATTACCTTTCGGCGAGTTCGATATCATTTTGGGCATGGATTGGTTGGTTAAGCATCGGGCGCAAGTGGATTGTGCCAAAAAGCGGATGTCAATAAGAACTGTGGAGGATAAGGAGATAATTATGATAGGCGAGCGAAGGAATTACTTGGCAAATGTGGTATCTGCACTTAAGGCAGAAAAGTTGGTGCGAAAAGGGTATGGAGCATTTTTAGCATTTATTAGTGCTTTAGATGCCAAAGAGTTATCAGTGGAAGATGTGAGAACAGTGAAGGAATTTCTGGATGTATTTCTCGAAGAACTTCCGGTGTACCTCCGGATCGGGAAGTGGAATTTGGTATTGAGCTTTTGCGGAGCAGCTCAAAGTGTCCATTGCTCCTTATAGAATGGGCACCGAAGGAGTTGTCGGAGCTTAAAGCTTAAATTCAAGAATTGCTAGATCGGGGCTTTATTCGACCGAGTGTGTCTCCGTGGGGAGCACCGGTTTTGTTTGTTAAGAAGAAAGATGGGTCAATGCGTATGTGTATTGACTACAGGCAATTAAATAAATTGACGATCAAGAATCGGTATCCTCTGCCGAGAATTGACGACCTGTTTGATCAATTGAAGGGAGCTTCAGTTTTCTCCAAAATTAATTTGAGATCGGGTTATCACCAGCTTAAGGTGAAAGAAGCGGATATTCACAAGACGGCTTTCTGAACTCGTTATGGACATTATGAGTTTTTGGTAATGCCGTTTGGGTTGACCAATGCACCAGCTGCATTTATGGATATGATGAACCGGGTCTTTCAACCATTTTTAGACCGATTTGTGGTAGTATTCATAGATGACATTCTGGTATATTCAAGGAATGAAGAGGAGCATGACTCACATTTGCGAATTGTATTGCAGTTACTTCGAGATAATCAACTGTATGCCAAATTCAGTAAATGTGAATTCTAGTTAAGGGAAGTGACTTTCTTGGGTCATGTGGTATCAGCCGAAGGAATAAGGGTGGATTCTAGGAAGATTGAGGCTGTATTGGATTGGAAACCACCAAAGTCAGTAGCTGAGATTCAGAGTTTCTTGGGTTTGGCTGGATACTATAGACGCTTTGTTGAGGGGTTTTCGTTGATTGCTGCACCCCTAACTAAGCTTTTGCGAAAGGGAGTACCGTATATATAGACCGATAAACAGCAAGAAAGTTTCGAGAAATTAAAGACGATTTTGACGGAAGCGCCAGTACTGATTCAACCGGAGGCTAGAAAGGAGTTTATAGTTTACTGTGATACGTCGCATACGGGATTAGGTTGTGTACTGATGCAAAATGGGAAAGTGGTGGCTTATGCTTCTCGTCAGCTGAGACCGCACGAAGTAAACTACCCTACTCATGACTTGGAGTTAGCTGCGGTAGTGTTCGCTTTAAAGATTTAGAGGCATTACCTTTACGGTGAAAAGTCTATCATTTATACGGATCACAAGAGTCTTAAGTATCTTCTTACTCAGAAGGAATTAAACTTGAGACAACGAAGATGGGTGGAACTATTGAAAGATTATGATTTCTCAATCGAGTATCATCCTGGAAAAGCTAATGTGGTAGCAGACGCGTTAAGTCGTAAGGTGGTAGCTAATTTGAGAGCAATGTTTGCCCATTTGAGTTTGTACGAGGATGGTAGTCTGATAGCGGAACTTCAGGTGAAGCCTCTGTGGTTAGAACAAATCAAGGAAAAATAGATATCAGATAAGAAGTTGGGACTTTTAATTCAACAAGTCAAAAATAGTGGAATAGAGGATTTTAGAATAAACACGGAAGGTGTGTTGTGTTTTCGAGGAAGAGTTTGTATGCCTAAGGACTCGGATCTGAGGCAAATGATTCTACGGAAGGCACATAGTAGCCCTTATGCTATTCACCCCGGAGGAAATAAGATGTATCGGGATCTTCGTGAACAGTATTGGTGGCCAGAATTGAAGCGTGAGATTTCTGAATTTGTGGGAAAATGTTTAACTTGTCAGCAAGTAAAGGGGGAGCATCAATTACCGTCAGGTTTATTACAACCGGTAAAGATTCCTCTTTGGAAATGGGAGCGGATAACAATGGATTTTGTTAGTGGGTTACCTTTAACACCTACTAAGAAAAATTCTGTTTGGGTAATTGTTGATCGTTTGAGAAGACTACTCATTTTCTACCAGTTCGTACGGATTACTCGTTACAGAAGTTGGCTAAGCTGTATGTATTTGAAATCGTGAGGTTGCATGGAGTACCCGTGTCTATTATATCAGATAGGGATCCTAGGTTTACATCACGGTTTTGGAAAGCTTTGCATGAAGCTCTGGGAACAAAGCTTAACTTCAGTACGGCTTTTCATCCTCAGTCAGATGGTCAATCGGAAAGAGTAATTCAGATTCTGGAAGACATGTTAAGGGGATGTGTAATTGACTTCAAAGGTAGTTGGGAAGATTTTCATCACGCGTAATTTGCTTATAATAATAGCTATCAGTCTAGCATTCAGATGGCACCCTACGAGGCATTGTATGGTCGTAGGTGTTGTTCTCCTATTTGTTGGACTGAATTGGGCGAACGACAGATGTTAGGTCCTGAGATGATCTCTGAAACAGAAGAAAAAGTAAAAGCTATTTGAGCACGGTTAGAGGAAGCTTCGGATAGACAGAAGTCGTATGCAGATCTGAAGCGTAGGAGTATCGAGTATGCTGTGCGGGATCAAGTTTTCTTGAAGGTTTCACCTTGGAAGAAGATTTTCAGGTTTAGAAAGAAGGGCAAATTGAGTCCTAGATACATTGGACCATATCGTGTGGTGAAGCGTGTTGGTCCAGTGGCCTATCAGATCGAATTACCTCCGGAGTTGAGCCAAATTCATAATGTTTTTCATGTTTCCATGCTGAGGCGCTATAGATCGGATCCTTCGCACATAGTACCGGTAGAAGAAGTGGAGTTGAATTCAGACTTGTCTTTTGAGGAAGAACCAGTGGAAATCTTAGACCGAGATGTTAAGGTGCTAAGAAAGAAAACCGTGCCGTTGGTCAAAGTTTTATGGCATAATCACGGAGCGGAGGAAGCTACGTGGGAGCCTGAGGATGCAATTCGGTAACAATACCCTCACCTCTTTCAACCAGGTAAATTTCGAGGACGAAATTTTCTTTAAGAAGGGTAGAGTTGTAACACCCTAAAATTCAAGTATCGATTTATTGCATGTTTTGGTGTTTAGATTATGAAGGAAAATTTTCTTATTTCTTTTCGTGCCTATTATAGTCCTGAAGAAGAGTATAGAATTATTCAGGTATGGAATAATTTTTAGTTTGAGAATTTATTGAAGTGGAGCAAGTGGCATTGACACTTAAGTTAAATTAAGTGTTAAAAAGTAGCATAAGATGAGTAAATGGCAAGGTGGTGTTGGCGCATGAGATATTGCATGAGGGGAGTGGTTCGAATCCCTTGTATAGCATTTAGACAACTTTTATTTTTGCACTTGTATAGCAAGTGTCGGCCAAGCAATAGATATGGTAAGGTTGGACTTTTCATTTTTGGTAAGTAGACTAAAGGAATAAGGAAATAGCTAACTTATGGTATGGAATCAAGAAAATTTTGAAAGATAAGGGGACATAAGGCATGTATCAAGGAAAAGGTTTTGGAAACTCATTCATGGCCATTTGACCATGAATTTGGACGGCAATGTGGACTTAGGGGAGGTTGGCCGAATATGCTAGTAGTTTGGTAAGGTTTAAGAGTTTGTTTTGGTCATTCCTAGCATTTTGTGCAAAGGTTTGCAATTCTCTTTTCAACCTCTTTTCCTTTGGCCGAATTTGATCTTTTGGTAAGCCTAATTCTTTTGACCATTTGGTCATTTTTGCTCATCACTTTAGTATTCTTTTTGTGCCTCTTCATAGTGCCAAAATTGCTAGTACCAAAAGGCCATTCCTTTCTTTTTGTTTTCTTTCTCCATTGCCGAATGTACTTTGCTCCTAAGCACATCTTTTTCTTTCTCTTTTCTCCTCTTTGAAAACCGAAACATCATCATCATCTCTTCTCTTATATTTTATTTCTTTTCACTCATACCTTCTCCATTAATTTTCTCATGGCCGAATGTTAGTGAGTCATAGCCGAATCTTTCTCTATTCATAAACATCTTTCTCAATCGTCTCTTTTCAACCGTGGACAATAGGTAAGAATTCTTTTTAGTTCATGTTAGTTAATAGTTGTCATGGCCGAATCTTGATAGTGGTATGAAGGCTTTCTTAGATCGAAATAAACGTTCATTCTATTAACGTTTTTATTTGTTATACTTTAGTGCGATAACGGAAGATCAGAAATCAAGTGTTCGTAAGTAACATAGAACGTTGGAATCGATTTAAGGTGTTAAGGGAACGTTTTGGTTGACTCTCATTTTGTGGAACAAGGATATTGTGGTAAGGAAATCTCACTCCTAAAAACCTTTGGTCATATTGTTTTCGATATTATGTTAGATTGGACTAATGATCTTTTGTCATTGAAGACAATCAAGATAGGGAAGAAAAGGGCGGTGAATAGTGTTCGGAAGAGGGGTGGTTCCGTTATTCCCCCTAAGTTTAAGCGAAGGACTGTTTCATCCAGCAATCGGGATTTCCCACCGAGTTGTGGACGTTCATCCGAGGAGAATCAATTGTTTGAAGTAGTTAGTACTCCCGAACCATTATTTGTTCGTGGATTTGTATCGGTTAACGAACCATCGATCGGGGAGAAACCACAAGTAGAAGTAGTTCGAAAATCCGAGGGTAAAAGTTAGATGGTTATTTTCTAAGATTGATTTCGTTAATAAAATATAGTGATTCTAATTTATCGTGATACGTATAGGTGTTGTGAGCGGAAAGTCTAGTTCTCACTATAACCAGGTGTGTAACTTCACACTTATCTTTCGGGTTAGATACTAAACAAGAAGTATTATGATAAATCGTAAAAATGGCAAAATCAAAAATTATGTGATAATTAACACTTTTGTGTAAATGCATGAAAACGGTTAAAGTCGGAAAAATTACTAGATCGATAAATTGAGCCAAAATATTGCTAGATCGATAAATTGAGCCGAAATATTGCTAGATCGATAAATTGAGCCGAAATATTGCTAGATCGATAAATTTGGCGAAAAAGCGCTAGTTCGACAAATTGGGCCTAAAAGCGCTAGATCGATAAAATGGGCCAAAAACCTTCTAGTTCGAAATATGGGCCAAAGTTCGCTAGATTGCCTTACGGGCTAAATACTATTTTGTTTAATAGGCCCAAATGAAAAGTTTAATTAAAAACTCATTTGTATTATGGGTTACTTGATAAATTATTTATGATTAAAGTTTGTTATTCATACATAATTGCATGGGATGGGATACATGATGAAGAGAAGTAAGGCCTGTGGCCATGAATCTAGTTCGGTGGCTCTGCCACAAATTTGGCTTAATGCCTCTAGTTTGGTGACTATGTCACAATCTAGTTCGGTAGTGCACTACAATATTATTAAAAAGGCTTAATGCCTACAATTGGTGTGTTTGGCGGGGTGGGTTGACTTGATCCCCACAGGTGTCCTTGGTTGGTACGGGGTGTGTAGCGGATGGAAAATTAGGCTTGGTTTGGGAAATTCATTTTTACATGCATTTTATATATTTATTTCATATTTATATCGTTGAAATTTTGTAATTGGGCTCAAGCCCAAATTAATGCTTTGATGGTCTGGCCCAACAACGGTGGTAAGTGGGTTACACACTGAGTTCTTTGTAACTCACCCCGTTTTATTACCCATTTCAGGTAATGGAAATTGATGTGGACTTGGGCCGGGGATGACTTGGTGGAGGCCATACTACGAGCATGGGTTTTTATAAACTATGAACTTTATTTAAGTTATTCATTTTATTTACTATTTTGGGTATGATGTAATAAGGCCTCTAATTATGTTTTTATGGATTTTTTTTATGTGTGGATGGATTTAATTTTGTTTAAGACTCTCATTATGGGCTTATGCTAAATTTTTAAAGTTTTTCTTAAACATTGCGTTTTATAACATTTTGAACCACCTAAATTACTCTTTAAAATTCTTTCAAGTTCTTTTAAAATTTCTTAAAGGTTTTGGTAGAAAAGTTTTACTTTAATCACTAGAGAATTAAATGAATATTCGATTGGTGTGACTAACCGAATCTCATCTAAACGCATAGACCTGGTTTGGGGTGTTACAAAAACACCATTTTGACACATTAAATAAATACTAGACAAATTAAATGAAAACTAAACATGACACATTAATAATCGACTAGGACCTGGACATAATAAAAACATGTAATAATTTAGACACAATTATGAGCTATAGTAATACTAACTAATTTGACTTAAAAACTTAATTTATTCCAGCAAGAAAATTAATGAGCTGAAAGTAAGCATAATCGAGCTCAATGAGCTGAATTGAGCTCATGTGAGCTGACTTGAGCTCGAGTGAGCTAAACCAAGCTGTAATCGGCTTGCACCAAAGTGCAAGGGTTCTCTAAAATGTTGGCCCAAGCTGTTCCATCTTCATCGAGCTGAGTTTTGGTCCAAAATTGAGTAAATGAAGCCGAATCAGCTTCTTGGATTCGTTTAGCTCGAATTCGAATAATGGGGCCTTTAGGGAGCTCGAGAGGATCGGGAAGTGAATCCTGGGTCACCCTGGGTGTGCTCACATCATCCACCCTCTTCAAAGTGACTTGTCCTCAAGTCAAGCCGTTGGTTCACTCGGAAACGTTCGCGCGACTTATCTTGGTCGAAAGGGGCGAATGGCAAATGAGTGATCTAAAATTTATAGCCATGCATTAGCAAGAAGCAATGCAAACAAACTCGCAGTCCTAGCATAATCAAAACAAGACAAGTATGACGCATGCGAATGGACAGATGCAAAACACCATGTTTACATTTATGCCAACAAAATATCTTACTTGTCAATGTCTCTTCAAACGATATAGACAAAAATAGATATGTTGTAAGACATTCAAAAATCTCAATTAGTTTCCACAATTCATGTAATAGACACGAGTAATGAGTCAAAAGATGTACGTAGGCATCACAAGCAGGCAAATGAAAAGATTTATAAGATTCATGGTCTTGCTTAGTTGGACATTGTGATGTGAGCATACCCGGGGCAACCGAGGATTCACTTTCTGATCCTCTCGAACTCCCTAAGGGCCCAAACTTTGAGCAACCCGTACACCTTGGTGCAAGCTAATTCCAGCTCGGTTCAGCTCACTTGAGCTCAAGTCAGCTCACACGAGCTCAATTCAGCTCATTGAGCTCGTTATTAGCTCTTTAGTTCATTTAATTTTAATTGCTGGAATAAATTAAGTGTTTAATTTAATTTAATTAGTTTACTATAGCTCATAAATTTGTCTTAGCTTATTACATGTTTTTAATGTTTCTTTTAGTTATAGCCGAATTTAATATGTCTTGTTTAAGATTTTATTAAATTTGTCTAGTTTAATTTATGTGTTAATTAGTGTGTCTAAATTACATTAATGTTTGACTTGGCTAAATTTTATGTGATTTAATTTTTGTTCATGTGTTTTTGTAGGTGAACCGAATGTGGAATGCATTTAATCAAGGAACATGCATGGCTTGGGTTTAATGCATGGGACGATGCATGCATGGCTATGTTCAACGAAATTAGTGCTGATTGTTGGCTTCCCAAAGTGTCCATTCAGCCAAACATCACCAGCAAATTAAACTTCCCAAGGTGGCCGAATATCTTCCCAAGGCTTTGAAGTACATGCTTAGGTGATTCATTTTCTCTACTATAGCCATTATCAATTCTCATTATTTCTAATAGGTATGAATAATTTTAAAACTTTTACAAACTAGTCCCTATGCTCATTTTTCATGAAATTCACTTAGAAAAAGATGTTTATCTAACATCAAACTCTCATAAACTTCCATAAAAAATCCTTTAACAAGCATACCATTCATGGGTAGATTTTTGAACATGCATCTTAGCTCACTTTATAGCTAAAAATAGCGAATTCAATATATGAGAACTTCAAAAATACGAAGAATATTAAAAACGGGAGTAAGATGCCTTACTTGCAAGCTTCAAAAATTTGAAGAACCCTAGCTATGGAGTCTCCCAAATTTTCGGCACAAGGGGGAAGAAGATGAATAAGATTTTTATCATCTTTTCCCATTTTAATCATTTATTTGCTAAATGACTAAAATGCCCTTCAATTTAAAATTTTACAAAATACTAACTCATGTTCATTTTTGTCCAAAAATTATGATTTGGGCAAATTGCTATTTAAGGACTTATAATTTCTATTCTAAAGCTATTTCATACAAAATGCTTCTAGAAACTCACATTTTACAACTTTTGCAATTTGGTCCTTTTTTACCATTCAACTTCAATTTAGCAAAATTGCTTCATGAAACTTTCACACTAACATGCAAACATGGCATGAACCTTAAAAACTCATAAATTCACCTCGGATTCATGGTCTCGCACCACTATTCCGACTAAACCCTAAATCGGGCTGTTACAATTCTCCCCCTTAGGGATTTTCGTCCTCGAAAATCTTACCAGCAAAAAGGTTTGGATACTGGTTTCTCATACTTCTTCTGGTTCCCATGTGGCTTCTTCTATTCCATGTCTTTGCCACAATACTTTCACTAAGGCAATACTTTTCTTTCTTAGCTGCTTTACTTCCCGAGCTAATATCTTGACTGGTTCTTCACCATAAGTCATGTCGGGATGAATCTCTACCTCTGATTGGGGAATTACATGCGAAGGGTCTGATCGGTAGCGTCTTAACATTGACACGTGAAACACATCATGTATCTTTTCTAACTCTGATGGAAAAGCTAATCTGTAAGCTATAGGCCCAACTTTCTCAGTAATCTCATACGGTCCAATAAAACGTAGATTCAACTTGCCTTTTCGGCCAAATCTGAGAACTTTTCTCCAAGGTGACACTTTCAAGAAAACTTTATCTCTGACTTGATACTCTATCTCTTTTCTCTTTAAGTCCGAATAGGACTTTTGTCTGTCCGATGTAGCTTTTAAACTTTCTCGTATCACTTTCACTTTCTCTTTAGCTTCTCTAACCAAATCAACCCCGTGAATTTGGTTTTCTTTAAGTTCAGTCCAATATAAAGGCATTCGGCACTTACGCCCATATAAAGCCTCGTAAGGCACCATCTTTACGCTCGACTAAAAACTATTATTGTAGGCAAACTCTACTAATATGAGAAACTTTTCCCAACTACCTCAGAATTCAAGAATACAACATCTGAGCATATCCTCGAGTACTTGAATTAACCTCTCGGATTGACCGTCAGTTTGAGGATGAAAAGCAGTACTAAAGTTCAACTTTGTACCCAAGGCCTCTTGTAACTTCTTCCAAAACCTGGATGTGAATCTCGGATCTCTATCCGATATTATTGACAAGGGAACTCCATGAAGTCTTACTATTTTTGAAACATACAAGTTTGCCAACTTGTTTTGTGAGTAATCAACTCGTACATGTATAAAATGGGCTGACTTCGTAAGTCTATCAACCACAACCCATACAGCATCTTTCTTGCTCGGAGACAACGATAAACTCGTTACAAAATCCATAATAATACGGTCCCATTTCCACTCCAGAACTAAAATGGGTTGAAGCAAGCCCGAAGGTACTTGGTGTTCAGCCTTTACTTGCTAACAAATCAAGCATTTGGAAACAAATACTGAAATATCTTTCTTCATTCTCGGCCACCAATACTGTTGCTTCAAGTCATTATACATCTTGGTACTACCCGGATGTACAGATAAACATCCATTATGGGCCTCATGCAAAATTCTCTGAATAAGTTCTTTTCTCGGTACACAAACTCTGTCTTTGAACATCAGACTTCCATTGGGACTAATCCGAAAGTCAGACTCAACATTTGTCTCATGATCGAGCTCTATTAACTTGCAATTCACTATCCTCTTTTTGGGCTTCAATGATCTCTTGGAGGAAAATTGGTCTAGCTCTCAACTCAGCTAGAATAGAACCATCGCCGGATAAAGTCATCCGTGAATTCATTGCCCTTAACGCAAATAAGGATTTTCTACTCAAAGCGTCAGCGACTACATTCACCTTCCCAGGATGGTAGTCAATGACCACATCATAATCTTTTATCAACTCTAACCATCTCCGTTGTCTTAAGTTCAACTCTTTCTACGTCATCAAGTATTTCAAACTTTTGTGATTAGTGAAAATCTGACATTTCTCACCATATAGGTGATGTCTCCATATCTTCAATGCGAAGACTATGGCAGTCAATTCTAAATCATGCATCAGATAATTCTTCTCATGAGGCTTCAACTGTCTAGAGGCATAAGCAATAACTTTACCTTCTTGCATAAGTACACAGCCTAATCCATTTAAGGATGCATCACTGTAAATCACAAATTCTTTCCCTGTCTTAGGTTGAACCAAAACTGGGGCTTCTGTCAACATCGCTTTCAGTTTCTTGAAACTTTGTTGGCATCTTTCAGTCCACTCAAACTTCACATTTTTCTGTAACAATTTAGTCATTGGGGTTGCAATAACAGAAAACCCCTTGACGAATCGTCTATAATAGCCAGCTAGGCCTAGAAAGCTTCTAATCTCAGAGATATTCTTTGGTGGATTCCAGTCCATTATGGCTAAAATCTTACTAGGGTCCACTCAAACTCCTTTTTCCGAGATAATATGTCCCAGAAACCCTACTTCCTTGAGCCAAAATTTGCTTTTACTGAACTTAGCATATAATTGATTTTCTCGTAGAATCTGTAAAACTGTCCGTAGGTGCTCAGTATGCTCATTCTCATCTTGGGAATAAATTAGTATGTCGTCAATGAAAACGACTACAAACTTGTCAAGGTATGGTCTAAACATGCGGTTCATTAAGTCCATGAATACCGCGGAGCATTAGTCAAACCAAAGGGCATAACTAAAAATTCATAATGCCCATACCTTGTTCGGAGGAATTTGTTTTAGGCACATCCGATTCTTTTACTCGTGAGTGGTAGTACCACGATCTCAAGTCTATTTTGGAGAACACGGTGGCTCTTTCAACCGATCGAACAAATCATCGATTCTAGGCAATGGGTACTTATTCTTTACTGTCACTTTATTAAGTTGACGAAAATCTATGCACAATCTCATAGTGCCATCTTTCTTTTTCACAAATAAAACCGGAGCACCCCAGGGAGAACAACTTGACCTTGCAAAGCCTTTATCTGTCAACTCTTGTAACTGCGACTTCAGCTCCTTCAACTCCGTCGGAGCCATTCTGTAAGGAGTAATAGATATTAGTACAGTACCAGGAGGTAGCTCAATGCTGAACTCAACCTCTCTAACTGGTGGTAGTCCTGGCAATTCCTCAAGAAACACATCCACGTACTCACATACTATTGGCACTGACTCAATCCTTAACTCTGTTTCTTTTTCATTCATCACAAAAGCCAAATATGCTTCATACCTCTTTCTCATGTATCTCTGTGCCATCACATGAGAAATCAATTCTGACAATCTACTCTGTTCATCTAATACTATGTGAAGGGTGTCCCCATCCCCACATCTCATTTCAATGTATTTCTTTCCACAATTAACTATTACATTATGGGCAGTTAACCAGTCCATACCGAGAATGAGATCAAACTCGTCAAATGGTAACAACATAAGGTTTGCTTTAAAGCAATGACCTCTAATCATTAATGGACATTCTCTACATACTTCATTCACTAACACACTCTTGCCTAAAGGATTAGACACTCTAATCACAAATTTTGTAAACTCTATAGGCATACTCAAATCAGATACCAATTTCATGCAAATGTAAGAGTGTGTAGATCTGGGATCTATTAAAGCAATAACTTTAACATCATGAAGAGAAAAGGTACCCGTGATAACATCATGGGAAGATGCCTCTTCGCGAGCGCGAATGGCATAAGTCTGTGCAGGCGCCCTACCCTCGGGTCTCACGGCCTGCTCTCTAGGGTTACCTCTTCCACTTGCCCCACTTCCGGGGTTTCTCTGCAGCCTTCCTCTGACCATACTCCCGGATCTTGGGTTCTGAGTTCTGTCCTTTTTCATCATCTCTGGACAATCTTTTATGTAGTGGTCCTGGGAACCACATCTAAAATAGGCATTTTCTTGTGCTCAGCATTCTCCTAAATGACGTCTGCCATAATATGGGCATTCGGGTCTATCAGATCGAACATTCCCCACACTAGTGACTGAAGTAGTCTGTGCTTTATTTCCTGAATACTGTTTACTCTTGTTCTTCCTGGAAAATCCAGTGGAAGTAGTCGATCGGGTGGGGAAATCTCTTGACTTCTTGGATGAAGATTGGAATGACTTGTTCCACTGCCTCTTTCTAGAGTCACGAGACTCCATTTCAGATTTCTTCTTCTCTTTTACTAGTTCTTCGGCTTTACAAGCCCTTTTGACTAGCACAACAAATTCCTTCAGTTCTAGGATAGCAACAAACAGTTTGATGTCCTCATTTAGCCCATCTTCAAATCTCTTACTCATGATGGCCTCGGTGGATACACATTCTCGAGCGTATTTGCTGAGTCTTACAAACTCACGCTTGTAGTCAGTTACAGACATCTTGCCTTGTTTCAGTTCTAGGAATTCCTTCCTTTTCTGGTCCACAAACCTTTGACTGATATACTTTTTCTTGAACTCTTCTTGGAAGAATTCCCATGTGATCCTTTCTCTTGGGACTACTGGTACCAAGGTGTTCCACCATTGATAAGCAGAATCTCTTAAAAGAGAAACTACGCACTTCATGCACTCTTCAGTGTACATGATGACTCATTAAATACGATGGTATTTTCTAACGAGAATTCAGCTCTTTACGGATCATCATCCTTTCTAGCCGAAATTCTTCAAACCCATGTTTCTGATCCTATCAAGCTGGAGGCTTAACCCCTCTTGCCACCTCTATTACTTAAGGGCTCTTTGGGATAGGTTGAGGATAGGCGAGGGGTGAAGGGGTTGTGCATTCGGGTTCGTACGAATGAACTCCATGTACCATGTGTTCATCATATGGAGGAAGGCTTCTCTAACCTCTTCTCCTCCTCCTTGACTCACCGTAGTGGGTCTATTCTCGTTCTCATTCGGCACCATCCCTTTAGCGGGAGTCGGTGCATTACTTTCTACATCATCCACCATATCTCTTTCAGGATCCATTTACTATATATATAAACATAATTTAAGTCGTCAGTAGTCGTCACACTATCATTATAAAAACATTCTTACGTATGGCATGTATAGCTAGACTCGTGCTCATGCTACGTTAGTCCTAGAACTGACTAAACCGTAGCTCTGATACCACTAAATGTAACACCCCATACCCGAGTCTGAGGCTCAGACCGGATATGAGACATTACTATGCTTGAACTTACTTAATCATGACATTACGGGCTATAAAATTTTGTTCTGAAATTAAAACTTCTCATTCTTAAACAATTCGTACATTTCATGGGCCTACGAGGCCTTAAACTTGTACTGGTAGCCGTGCGTAAACTGCACCTTAGTCTTATAAGTAAGAATAGGCCACGGACTAATCCCACGGCTGTGTGTTAAGGCCGTGCATGACACACGGTTAGAAAATGGGTGTGTGCCCGGTCGTGTGAAATAAGTCAGTATATCAAGATGTAGTACACGGTCTAAGTCCACGGACGTGTCATGGCCGTGTGGAAATTGGCAGAATACTGAGTTTTAGGGCACGGTCTGAGGACATGGGCGTGTATGCCTATGCACGGGCGTGTCTTATATTACACGGGCGTGTAACCCCTGTTTCAAAGAAAAGATTTTCGATAAGGTTTCAAAAGTTTACCAGTACAAGTTTAAGGCCTCGTAGGCCCATGAAATGTACGAATTATTTAAGAATGAGAAGTTTTAATTTCAGAACAAAATTTTATAGCCCGTAATGTCATGATTAAGTAAGTTCAAGCATAGTAATGTCTCATATCCGGTCTGAGCCTCAGACTCGGGTATGGGGTGTTACATTTAGTGGTATCGAGCTACGGTTTAGTCGGATTCTAGGACTAACGTAGCATGAGCACGCAGTCTAGCTATACATGCCATACGTAAGAATGTTTTTATAATGATAGTGTGACGACTCGACGACTTAAATTATGTTTATATATATAGTAAATGGATCCTGAAAGAGATATGGTGGATGATGTAGAAAGTAATGCGCCGGCTCCCGCTAAAGGGATGGTGCCGAATGAGAACGAGAATAGACCCACTACGGTGAGTCAAGGAGGAGGAGAAGAGGTTAGAGAAGCCTTCCTCCATATGATGAACACATGGTACACGGAGTTCGTTCGTACGAACCCGAATGCACAACCCCCTTCACCCCCGCCTATCCCTCAACCTATCCCAGTAGCCCCTTAAGTAATAGAGGTGGCAAGAGGGGTTAAGCCTCCAGTTGATAGGATCAGGAAACATGGGGCTGAAGAATTTCGGGCTAGAAAGGATGATGATCCAGAAAGAGCTGAATTCTGGTTAGAAAATACCATCAGGGTATTTAATGAGCTATCATGTACACCTGAAGAGTGCATGAAGTGCGTAGTTTCTTTTTTAAGAGATTCTGCTTATCAATGGTGGAACACCTTGGTACCAGTAGTCCCAAGAGAAAGGATCACATGGGAATTCTTCCAAGAAGAGTTCAAGAAAAAGTATATCATCAAAGGTTTGTGGACCGTAAAAGGAAGGAATTCTAGAATCAAACAAGGCAAGATGTCTCAGAATCGACTACAAGCGTGAGTTTGTAAGACTCAAAGCAAATACGCCGAGAATGTGTATCCACCGAGGCCATCATGAGTAAGAGATTTGAAGATGGGCTAAATGAGGACATCAAACTATTTGTTGCTATCTAGAATCAAGGAATTTGTTGTGCTAGTCAAAAGGGCTTGTAAAGTCAAGAACTAGTAAAAGAGAAGAAGAAATCAAATGGAGTCTTGTGACTCTAGAAAGAGGCGATGGAACAAGTCATTCCAATCTTCATCCAAGAAGTCAAGAGATTTCCCACCCGATCGACTACTTCCAATCGGATTTTCCAGAAGAACAAGAGTAAACGATGATTCGTGAAATAAAGCACGACTACTTCGGTCACTAGTGGGGAATGTTCGATCCGATAGACCCGAATGCCCATATTATGGCAGACGTCATTTAGGAGAATGCCGAGCACAAGAAAATGCCTGTTTTAGATGTGGTTCCGTGACCACTACATAAAAGATTGTCCAGAGATGATGAAAAGGATGTAACTCGTAACCCAAGATCCGGAGTATGGTCGAGGAAGGTCGCAGAGAAACCCCTGAAGTGGGGCAAGTGGAAGAGGTAACCCCCAGAGAGCGGCCGTGAGACCCGAGGGTAGGGTGCTCGCATTGCACTTATGCCATTCGCGCCGCGAAGAGGCATCTTCCCATGATGTTATCACGGTACCTTTTCTCTTCATGATGTTAAAGTTATTGCTTTAATAGATCCCAGATCTACACACTCTTACATTTGCATGAAATTGGTATCTGATTTGAGTATGCCTATAGAGTTTACAAAATTTGTGATTAGAGTGTCTAACTTTAGGCAAGAGTGTGTTAGTGAATGAAGTATGTAGAGAATGTCCATTAATGATTAGAGGTCATTGTTTTAAAGCAAACCTTATGTTGTTACCATTTGACGAGTTTGATCTCATTCTCGGTATGGACTGGTTAACTGCCCATAATGTAATAGTTAATTGTGGAAAGAAATTCATTGAAATGAGATGTGGGGATGGGGACACCCTTCACATAGAATCAGATGAACAGAGTAGATTGTCGTAATTTGATTTCTCATGTGATGGCACGTAGATACATGAGAAAGGGGTATGAAGCATATTTGGCTTTTGTGATGAATGAAAAAGAAACAGAGTTAAGGATTGAGTCAGCGCCAATAGTATGTGAGTACGTGGATGTGTTTCTTGAGGAATTGCCAGGACTACCACCAGTTAGAGAGGTTGAGTTCAGCATTGAGCTACCTCCTGCATCTGACTAATATCTATTACTCCTCATGTAATGGCTCCGACTTGAGTTGAAGGAGCCGAAGTCGCAGATTACAAGAGTTGATGAGATAAAGGCTTTGCAAGGTCAAGTTGTTCTCCCTCGGGTGCTCCGGTTTTATTTGTGAAAAAGAAAGATGGCACTATGAGATTGTGCATAGATTTTCGTCAACTTAATAAAGTGACAGTAAAGAATAAGTACCCATTGCCTAGAATCGATGATTTGTTCGATCAGTTGAAAGGAGCCACTGTGTTCTCCAAAATAGACTTGAGATCGTGGTACTACCACTACGAGTAAAAGAAATCGGATGTGCCTAAAACAAATTCTCTCCGAACAAGGTATGGGCATTATGAATTTTTAGTTATGCCCTTTGGTTTGACCAATGCTCCGGCGGTATTCATGGACTTAATGAACCGCATGTTTAGACCATACCTTGACAAGTTTGTAGTCGTTTTCATTGACGACATACTAATTTATTCCCAAGATGAGAATGAGCATACTGAGCACCTACGGACAGTTTTACAGATTCTACGAGAAAATCAATTATATGCTAAGTTCAGTAAAAGCAAATTTTGGCTCAAGGAAGTAGGGTTTCTGGGACATATTGTCTCGGAAAAAGGAGTTTGAGTGGACCCCAGTAAGATTTTAGCCATAATGGACTTGAATCCACCGAAGAATATCTCTGAGATTAGAAGCTTTCTAGGCCTAGCTGGCTATTATAGACGATTCGTCAAGGGGTTTTCTGTTATTGCAACCCCAATGACTAAATTGTTACAGAAAAATGTGAAGTTTGAGTGGACTGAAAGATGCCAACAAAGTTTCAAGAAACTGAAAGCGATGTTGACAGAAGCCCCAGTTTTGGTTCAACCTAAGACAGGGAAAGAATTTGTGATTTACAGTGATGCATCCTTAAATGGATTAGGCTGTGTACTTATGCAAGAAGGTAAAGTTATTGCTTATGCCTCTAGACAGTTGAAGCCTCATGAGAAGAATTATCTGATGCATGATTTAGAATTGACTGCCATAGTCTTTGCATTGAAGATATGGAGACATCACCTATATGGTGAGAAATGTCAGATTTTCACTAATCACAAAAGTTTGAAATACTTGATGACGTAGAAAGAGTTAAACTTAAGACAACAGAGATGGTTAGAGTTGATAAAAGATTATGAGGTGGTCATTGACTACCATCCCGGGAAGGTGAATGTAGTCGCTGATGCTTTGAGTAGAAAATCCTTATTTGCGTTAAGGGCAATGAATTCACGGATGACTTTATCTGGCGATGGTTCTATTCTAGCTGAGTTGAGAGCTAGACCAATTTTCCTCCAAGAGATCATTGAAGCCCAAAAAGAGGATAGTGAATTGCAAGTTAATAGAGCTCAGTGAGAGACAAATGTTGAGTCTGACTTCCGGATTAGTCCCAATGGAAGTCTGATGTTCAAAGATAGAGTTTGTGTACCGAGAAAAGAACTTATTCAGAGAATTTTGCATGAGGCCCATAATGGATGTTTATCTGTACATCCTAGTAGTACCAAGATGTATAATGACTTGAAGCAACAGTATTGGTGGCCGAGAATGAAGAAAGATATTTCAGTATTTGTTTCCAAATGCTTGATTTGTCAGCAAGTAAAGGCTGAACACCAAGTACCTTCAGGCTTGCTTCAACCCATTTTAGTTCTGGAGTGGAAATGGGACCGTATTATTATGGATTTTGTAACGAGTTTATCATTGTCTCCGAGCAAGAAAGATGTGTATGGGTTGTGGTTGATAGACTTACGAAGTCAGTCACCCATTTTATACATGTGCGAGTTGATTACTCACAAAACAAGTTGGCAAACTTGTATGTTTTAAATAGTAAGACTTCATGGAGTTCCTTGTCAATCATATCGGATAGAGATCCGAGATTCACATCCATCCAGTTTTGGAAGAAGTTACAAGAGGCCTTGGGTACAAAGTTGAACTTTAGTACCGCTTTTCATCCTCAAACCGACGGTCAATCCGAGAGGTTAATTCAAGTACTCGAGGATATGCTCAGATGTTGTATTCTTGAATTCTGAGGTAGTTGGGAAAAGTTTCTCATATTAGTAGAGTTTGCCTACAATAATAGTTTTTAGTCGAGCGTAAAGATGGTGCCTTAAGAGGCTTTATATGGGCGTAGGTGCCGAATGCCTTTATATTGGACTGAACTTAAAGAAAACCAAATTCACGGGGTTGATTTGGTTAGAGAAGCTAAAGAGAAAGTGAAATTGATACGAGAAAGTTTAAAAGCTACATCGGACAGACAAAAGTCCTATTCGGACTGAAAGAGAAAAGAGATAGAGTATCAAGTCGGAGATAAAGTTTTCTTGAAAGTGTCACCTTGGAGAAAAGTTCTCAGATTTGGCCGAAAAGGCAAGTTGAATCTACGTTTTATTGGACCGTATGAGATTACTGAGAAAGTTGGGCCTATAGCTTACAGATTAGCTTTTCCATCAGAGTTAGAAAAGATACATGATGTGTTTCACGTGTCAATGTTAAGACGCTACCGATCAGACCCTTCGCATGTAATTCCCCAGTCAGAGGTAGAGATTCATCCCGACATGACTTATGGTGAAGAACGGTCAAGATATTAGCTCGGGAAGTAAAGCGACTAAGAAAGAAAAGTATTGCCTTAGTGAAAGTATTGTGGCAAAGACATGGAATAGAAGAAGCCACATGGGAAACTGAAGAAGTATGAGAAACCAAAGATATCAAACCTTTTTTTTTGGTAAGATTTTCGAGGACTAAAATCCCTAAGGGGGAGAATTGTAACACCCGATTTAGGGTCTAGTCGGAATAGTGGTGCGAGACCATGAATCCGAGGTGAATTTATGAGTTTTTAAGGTTCATGCCATGTTTGCATGTTAGTGTGAAAGTTTCATGAAGCAATTTTGCTAAATTGAAGTTGAATGGTAAAAAAGGACCAAATTGCAAAAGTTGTAAAATGTGAGTTTCTAGAAGCATTTTGTATGAAATAGCTTTAGAATAGCAATTATAAGTCCTTAAATAGCAATTTACCCAAATCATAATTTTTGGACAAAAATGAACATGAGTTAGTATTTTGTAAAATTTTAAATTGAAGGGCATTTTAGTCATTTAGCAAATAAATGATTAAAATGGGAAAAGATGATAAAAATCTTATTCATCTTCTTCCCCCTTGTGCCGAAAATTTAGGAGACTCCATAGCTAGGGTTCTTCAAATTTTTGAAGCTTGCAAGTAAGGCATCTTAGTCCCGTTTTTAATATTCTTCGTATTTTTGAAGTTCTCATATATTGAATTCGCTATTTTTAGCTATAAAGTGAGCTAAGATGCATGTTCAAAAATCTACCCATGAATGGTATGCTTGTTAAAGGATTTTTTATGGAAGTTTATGAGAGTTTGATGTTAGATAAACATCTTTTTCTAAGTGAATTTCATGAAAAATGAGCATAGGGACTAGTTTGTAAAAGTTTTAAAATTAGTCATACCTATTAGAAATAATGAGAATTGATAATGGCTATAGCAGAGAAAATGAATCACCTAAGCATGTAGTCTAAGAAAGTTGAATGAAAATTATTTTACGAGCCTTGGGGCAAAAGTGCAAATATGAGAAAGTATAGGAGCAAAATAGTAATTTTGTCCAAGTATGAGTAAAGGGTCAATTTAGTCAATGTGAATATTAAATGATCTATTTATGACTATAGATCAAGAAAAATAAAGCCCGGATCGAAATCGAGGCAAGAACAAGGTCGAGGACTAAATTGCATACCTAGCTACATTTTGTATATTGAGGTAAGTTTGTATGATTTCTAAGCTTTATGATTTATATCATTGAATTGCTTAGTATAATGTACAATGTTATTATGAAAAATGTTTAATGTTATGTTAAACAAAGAAATTAATGAGATCAAGCATGAGAAAGCCCCGATTAAAGTTGAATAACTTAGGATACTCGATCTACCACATGAAACAAGAAAGTCCGTATAAGACCAAGCCGAGGCATGGCATCGGCAAGCAAGCAAGATATCATGCAAGTCCAAGGCAAGCTTGGAATTGAATAAGTTATCATGTAAGTCCAAGGCAAGCTTGGCATTGAATAAGTTATCATGTAAGTCCAAGGCAAGCTTGGCATTGAGTAAGTTATCATGTAAGTCCAAGGCAAGCTTGGCATTGAACAAGTTATCATGTAAGACCAAGGCAAGCTTGGCATTGAAAAGTTATCAAGAGAAAGAGATCCCATATAAGTCTAAGTTAAGGCATGGCATTGGTGAGAACAAGAAAGACTTCGTATAAGTCCATGTTAAGTCATGGCCTCAAAATTTAGATGAGATTTAGTGTCCTCGGTTATTCATATAAATTCATCGGGCAAACGAGTTAAGCTCTAAAGAGATAACAAGAAAGCTAAGTAAGTAAGGTTATTATCAAGTGAAAAAGAATATTATTCATGTTATGAATGATGAATTAGAAATTATGAGTATTATGTTCAAGTATGCTGATCAATGTGATCTAGTGATACAGGTACTTTGTTTGCCTATCAAGTATGAGACTAGTAAGTTTCATGAGTTATGTAAGAATCAAGTATGAGTAAGTAAGCTTTATATAGCTGAATTTATGATGCCATTGTTTATATCAAATGGTCTATATTAAGTAAGAATGTTGCTATGTGTATTATGCAAACTTACTAAGCTAAATGCTTATGTCTTTCATTCTTTCTTTCCATGTAGTCCCGCCAAGCTAATATCGAGGATCACCGTCATCGGAGCTCGGAGCACACTATCAATCGCTATTTTGGTATAGCCAAGTTTTTTTATTAAGCCGAATGTACAGCAGCCATTTTAATGAAGTTGTGGCGCACCAACAACCACCAAATATGAACATCCAGCAAGGAAAAGACACCAGGTGTGAACGGCTGGACTTGGCTGGTCATTTGCATGTGAAATCAGCTGATAAAAATTAATGGAACACCCTTGGCCTTTCAGATCCACAAAGGGCTGCTTGGGGGAGAGTAAACAGCAGCTGCAGTGCATGTATTTCCAGCTACATGCAGCCCTTTAATTGCCGTCCATGCATGCATTGATGAGCACCCATTCAGCCAACCTACAAGACACATTTAAAGCAACATTAAAAATGTTTTTAGAACATATTTAATTTGTCTAAACTAAGACCAATTAAATCACACATTAAAATTATATGAAATTGGACAGATTTAATGATCTTAAGACACATTTAATTTGTCTAGATTTTCGACACATTAAACTCAAATTATTTAAGTATAAATCATGACATATTTATGAACTAATTTAATTAGCTGAAAATAATTTAATTAACTAGTCCAAATTAATGCTTTTATTCCAGCAAATAAAATCTAAGCTGAAAAGAAATTAAATTGAGCACAAACGAGCTGAATTAAGCTCAACTGAGCTGATTCGAGCTAGACGGAGCTCGGGGAGCTGAGTTCGAGCTAAAATTAGCTTGCATTAAGGTGCGTAAAATCCTTGAATTGCTAGCCCGAGCTGGTTTCAAAGTCATTTCGCACGGTCTCATAAATTGCTTGCTCAAATTGAAACAGTCTTCGACCGTGCTCGTATCATATACATGTATGAGTGAAGTCATGAACGTCCAAGGGGGGAAAAACACATTGTTTCAGCACATTGAATGAATAATGTGCATGTACAAAGGGGAGGACGAATTTACAAGGGTACATGCACCATTCAAGCTTTCCAAGTTCATTTGCTTAATCTAGAAGCTGCCCTTTAATGTTCATATCCTTTCAGCCAAGGAATGCCAATTAAATGAGCTCATTAAGCTCATGGCTAAATCTAGACATGGCCATTGGCCTCCCATGCCTTGATCTTCACCAAATCAACTTTCCTTCAACATGAAGCTTCCTTTTGAAGTCTCATTCAGCTGAATCTTGCTAAGGCATTTTAATGGTTTTTATTCTGGAATTTTCTAGTTCTTTCTAGCTGAAAAATACTTAGTCATTAAG
This sequence comes from Gossypium sturtianum, assembly GCA_025698515.1. NCBI lineage: Eukaryota > Viridiplantae > Streptophyta > Magnoliopsida > Malvales > Malvaceae > Gossypium > Gossypium sturtianum. The sequence goes on from CM046949.1 coordinate 95,468,170, forward strand.
CTTGTGTTTTGACTATTCGGTTATGCTAGCTTAGGCCTATAAATAGTTTGTTGTTTTCATTGTAAAAGGACTTTTGAACTTTGATAAAATTTTATGAACATTTTGTTCATGAGTGAGTTTACCTCCTCTCCTATTTCATACAAGTCTTGTTTGACTTATCTAGCGTTGCTAGTGGCGTCTTCCCGACTTGTTTGAACTTATCACCTTAGTTGGTGTGGCGTTCATTCTACTATCTCCATCCTACCACCTTAACTACATAAGAACCAGGGTGACACTTTCTTTAGTGTTGAATCGATCTTGCGTTAAGTTCACTTTCCATTCCCATCTTCCGAATTCCGTATCCCACCTTAAGCCATATAAGTCCCGGGGCGATACTTGATATAGTATCGAAACGATCTTGCCTCTTAAGTTCCTTTTTCCCTTTCCATCATTTATCCAATTTGCATTTTCCTTATTTTATTCATAAACCGAACATACTAAAATTTATAAACTTAACCTTTATTTTAAAACCCTTTGCTAAGCTTCTGCATATTTTTAAGCCATTTTAACCATTTCCGACTTTGCAAACATTCTCCTCGTCGACGATCGGGCATACAAGTGAAACGACTCGAATCAACTCGGGCCGTCTCACATCACATTGTAATTTTTGTTTAATCACAAGGTTGCTAACAAAATCACGATGATCTAAAACAAGAATCTTTTTATCAACCATCAAAACAGATAGATCATCATCAAGCAAAATTGAACAATTAAGCACGTCACAGTCTAAGTGTTTTACAAAAGCTAAATCATCTACACGATTTTTAACACCATCCGAGGAGAACAAAAACGTTTCAAAACTTTCAAGTGTCTTACATTTATGAGCAGGAAAATAAAGATCATTTTTACCTCGCTCGGTCAACACAAACCTTCGCTCCTCGGGGGTATAATGTAGTCGAAACTTCGCGGTTGAGTTAACTTTTCCAAATGAAACGCGAACTTCATGTACAACCATAGAAATTATTTAAGGAACGAATTTAAATTGAAAACAAATTTGTCAAATTTTGTTTCCTTATTCAAAAACCAAGTATCAAACAAATAGAAATTGTTCGCACACAATCGATGATGCTTGATTTTCCCACAAAATGAACCAAAATAGATTCTGGGTTTAAACACGCGAGTTTGATTACTTACGTCGAAATGTAGCAAAGGGTTCATTAAGTCAATCACGCTAAACCGATAAGGTTGGTGCATACACAATAACGAACAATCAAAACTCTTTACATTCTTCAAACCAGATTTGCAAAAGCTCATAGATTTTTCATAAGGCAGTAAGTGATGCACGAAAGTATCACAATCAAAAAATTTAATCGCTTTTCGTGAGAAACCGTCATCATGGAAGATCAAATTTTTGGTTTGTCGATCAGACCGAACAAAATCAACAAAGTTTTCTTTATAAGGAAAATCAAAAGAAAAACTCCTTGTGCTTCCTTTTGGAACGCATTTATCAACCACATTCAAAGAAAAACAATTAATCGGGCCAAAATAAGGAGAGCTTTTAAAAACTAATTCACTGAAACCTTTTTCAACAACTTTCAAACCTGATGCCCATGACTCGGTTGTTAAAAATTCCTTACCTTGCTTACCTTTAGGCTCGTGTGGGTCGATCTCATCTTCAACCTTACCTTTTTCGGTCATGCAAAAGCGTCGCTTGTCAGGGAGGTATTGAAGTTGAAGTTTATCTTTTGGTCTTTCGGGAGCCTAAAAAGAAACACAACAAGACAAATTCACATCTGGGTTAGTAAACAAATTCCTCACTTTTTCTTGCTCTTTTGCCTCTTTTTCTTTCGTTTGTTTTTCAATGACACTTGTTTCTTTTACACTCATCTTTTTCTTCAATTTCATTTTCTTTTTCAATTTCTTTTTCTTTTTCTTCTTTTTCAATTTCTTTTTCGATTTCTTTTTCTTTTTCTTTTCTTTCTTTTTCAATTTTATTACAACTTGAGGATGATACAAAGGAATCGAAAAGATTAGTGTTTTGCTCAAAGAAAGAGAAAGTATTCTCATAGGTATCTCTCGATCAAGTCTTCGGGAGCGATTCTCCGTGCGTAATGTCTTTGAAGCATACGAAGAATAACTCGTACTTTCTCGTTTGGCATCTCGAATGATTTCTGACTCAAAGTTTACTTCTCTTTGACCCGAATGCCTTGAATAGGAGTCTTGATATGAGTCTCTTCTCGAGTAGCATCGTCGTGATGATCTTAACTCTGTTTCTCAACTTGGTGGAGTTTGTTTCCGTCGGATTATTGCTCGAGGTTCTAGCTTGTCTTGAATTGGCTGAATTTTACGATCGAGCATGCTTTCCATTTCTTCCAACAAGTACTAAAAATCAAACGCTGAAAACTCGTCTCGAGACATGATTACTTACTGAAAAGAAGAAATGTTAAAAACAAAAGCAGAAAATGATTACCTCACCACAAAAACCTCGCAAATTCACTCGGAAAGAAAATAGATGATGTTTCACTCCGCTCGTGTTTTCTCTCATTTTTAAAGGCTTTTTCAAACACTCTATTGAGCTCACACTCTCTTGCCTTTTCCACTCGACCTCTCTCTCGCAATTTCATATTTCGTCTCAAAAGACCTATTTGCTTACTGTGGGGTCAGTTTCAAATTGGTTTCAAAGGCTGAGATGTTTCAGGTGTAGGTAGGCTGAAACAAAAAGAAAAATAAAATCGGTTTAAGTGTGGCGCTGGGGTAGAAGAAATGATAGAAAGGATGATTTTGGGTGTTCGAGAACAGAAATAAATGAAAACAAGCAAGAACTTGCAAAACTTTCACTTTTTTTTTTATACTCGTATTTTTTAAAATTTTTGTATTTATTTATTTTTCACTTCAAATACAATATGCTTGATACGGGCACACTCGGGGCACCATCGATTTTCAAGTTGATGAAAAGCTCGAGGCCAAAGTCCCAAATACCGTCGAGCTCATTTGCATCTTCATGCACTTCCAAATTGAGCCAGATTAGCTCATTCGAGCTCAATTTGAGCTCACTCGAGCTCGCTCCAGCTCATTGAGCTGATTGCATCATTTTAATACTTTAAATAAATTGAGTACTTAATTTATTAATTTTTCCTACAGCAAATTAAATGTGTCTAAATAATTGATTTAGTGTTGGATTTAATTTGTCTAAGCCTAAATTAATTTGTCACATTTTATTACATGTTTTAAAGATGTTTTAATGCTAAAATTAATGTGCAGGTTTTTTTAGTTATTTTAGTTGCTGCCGAAATTCAATGTGTTCTAAATGGTGTATTTAAGTTGTCTAAAGTGTCCATTAAGGTGTCATGGACATGTTTAATTATCATTCAGCTGATTTGGCTTGAATTAACATGCATTCCTTCCCTTTTGTAGGTACAGCCGAATATACATGTTGCATTTAAGAGATATATGCACCTAGGTGCAATGTACTTGGCCGAATACTTCAATGCACTTGGAGGATGCATGGACGGCTGGAAACATGCATCATGGCAGCCGACTTTTGGTTATTCAAGACCCCATTCGGCTGGAAAGAAGGCTAAGTGCATGGGTTAAGTTCATGAAGGTTTTTCAAGCTGAAATTAAAATTGGCAGCAGCTTATTTAATTCCCTAGGGGCTGTTCGTGCAATGCAAAAGACAAGAGAGTTTTGAAGGCTGAATTAAACACATGCAAGCCATTTAAAGTCACATTTTAATGCTGGTAATTCTTCAAACAAAAGGTACAGCTCAATACAATGTTTGGCCGAACCTAGACAAGTCTTTTCGGCTCCTTGCTGTCCAAATGCAACCAGCCACTTGCTTATTCATTAAGCTGACTTGAAAACGTCCCAAATGGTTGAATTTACACATCCAAGAGAGATGCTCATTTCCATCTTTATTGTTGGACACTTTTCAGCCAAAAGAGACCAAATTAAGAGCTCAATTATTGCATGGGACGTACCTAGCTGCTGCATGCATTTTCAAGTGACCCAAAATTCATTCCCTCTTCTAGAAACATGGCTAATGACGTTCCCAAGGGCTGCACATGGACTTGGACGAATTTTGGATTTATTTCTTGAACATTCAGCCTTCTAGAACCCGTCCATTGGAGGTCTTTTGCTACCAAACACATTCAACTAAATTCTACCATCTAGAAGCTGTCCATTTGGCTTCTAATCAGCCGAATTTAGCCATGGAGTTAAATGGTTTTTATTCCAGATTTTTCCAGCAATTTATGGCTGAAACTTAACTTAGTTATTAAGTATTTTATGTATATTCGGCTAGCCTATGATAGCCTATAAATATTTGCTATTTTTCATTTGTAAGAAGCTAATTTTGATCTTTGAACTTTAATCAAAATATATGAACTTTTGTTCATCGAGTGAGTTGGTCTCCTCTTCAATTTCGTGCAAGTTTCCTAGACTTATCAAATTGCTTGTGGCGTCTAGACTTGTTCCTTCACTACCTTTTACCATTGGTTCCTACTTTACTAAGTAACCGGTCTTTGGTCCATCTTCGATTCCATTTTGCCACCTTAAATAATTATAGAACCCAGGGTGACACTTCCTTAGTGTTGAATCGGTTCTTTGTTTAAGTTCTACTAGCCATTTCCACCAAACTATTATCTATCTATCTTATTTATCCTTCACCTTCTTCTTTCCATAATTATTCTCAAACCTATCCTATAATTTATCTGAACCCGTTCCTTTCATTTTCCATCCTCCATTCCTAACTTAATCCATTTCTAAAACAAATTCACTAAAAGCTTCCGCAAACTCATCCATATTTTTCGATTAAATCTCCGAAGGCTTGTTTCCTCCTCGTAGACGATTGGGCAACTCGTATACATTTTGACTCTCCCCGAGTCAGGTCGTATCATCTAGTATCAGAGCTATAAAACGAGGAGTTTTGACGATGATCGTGAAGATCGAAAGTTAGTTCGTAAGTTCAAAAAAAATCAAAAAAAAGTTCAAAGTTGTAATTTTCGTTTCTTGTATTTCATTATAGTTTATTTGAAGTAAAAAATATAAAAAAATACGAAAATTGAAAAAAAAAGTAAAAAAAAAAGTGAAGGTGAAATTTTTTTTTGCAAGTTCTTGTTTCGTTCAACCTTCCACCCCAACGCCACCCCTACCCTATTTGCCAAAGCCCTTTGTTTTAGCCTACCCGATACCAAACTTTTCTTTGTTCAGCCTCCCCTATTCCCAACACCAATCCGTTATTAACCAATTTTGAAGCCGACCCTCAAGCCGCGATAAGTCTTTTCGAAACAAAGTATGAAATTGTGAGACGAGACTGAGTGGTAAAAGGAACGAGTGTTACATTAAAGAAAAAGCTGATTCTGAGTGTAAACACGAGTGGAGTGAATTTTCTTTCTGAGTGATTGGTGAGGTTTTTGTGGTAAGGTATTTAATTTTGTTTTATTTTGGGCACTAACATTTTTCTTTTAGCAACCAAGTCATGTCTCGCGAAGAGTTCACCGAATCGGAGTTCTAATATTTGGCACAAGAAATGCGAAGAATGGTGAATTCAAAATTTGACAAATTGCACGAAAGATTGAATCGCGTGGAACAAGGAGCCTTCTATGAACAAGACGCTTCAAGTCAAAAAACGAAACCTAGAACCCTACAAAGGTATACCCCCAAATATTACTTGAAGAAGTCCTGACGTGATTCTTTTTCGCCATCAATTTCGAGACGAGAAGTTGACTATGATTCTTACTCCCTCCAAGATGACGTGCAAGTTGATCGATATAACCGTTCAGAAGTTTCCAAGAAAACATCCTTGAGGTATTCTTCTCGAAGAACCACTCCCGATGACTATTCGAGAAGTGATTATTATCGAGGCTCCTACTCAACAAGGCCATCAAGACGGAGAGAAGAAAGTTACGAGCTTGATTCTTTTCAAGGCGACAAACAAGAAAGCACGAGTTTTTCGTTGTATGATCCAAAGAAGTTCCAGTCGAAAACTCTTTCGCGAAGAATCGACCGTGATATCTATGAAAATATTTCCTCGATCCTTGAATTAAATTTTTCTCTTTTCGATTCTTCTGAATCATCCTCTTGTTGTAATCAAAACTAAAAAGAAGAAAGAGAACAAAAAGAAATTGAAAGAGTTGGAAAAGAGGAAAAAGAGTTCGTGAGAGAAAAAGAAAATAACGAAAAAGAAATTAAAAAAGAGTTCGAGAAAAAAGAAACTAAAAATGAGAGGGAAGAAAATGAGCTTGAAAAAGGAGATGAAGAAAATAAGATTGAAAAAGAAAAAAAAATTGAGATAGAAAAAGAAACGAGGGAACAAGATGAGCAAGAAGAAGTGAGTGTTGATTCAGCTAACTCATTGAAATTTTATTCTTCTTCTGTTTCTACTTTTCAGGTTTTCGAAGGACCGAAAAATGTTCTTCAACTTCAATACCTCCTGGAAGAACGACATTTTCAAATGATCAGCCAAGGTAAGGTTGAATCACACGAGCCGGAAGGTAAGGAAAGTAAGTGTTTTGAAACGATTCATTCTCCACTAAATTTTCCTAATGATCGTGACTATGTGGATAGTATCGTCTATTACCGTTCTTTGATTAATTGTGACGATTTAAATGGAGGTAAGACGAGTTCAACCCATAATAATCATTGTGTTGTAAAGAATGAAAGTGGAGTAACGAATATTCAAAAAATGCAAGATTTGATTAGGTATGACGATAACTTTTCTTTTAATCCCAGTTTATTTGATTGTTGTTATTACGAAATTTGTTCATTGTCTAATACGGAATCTTTGAGTTTTTGTAGATCGGTTTTGAAACATGTCAAGAGTTTTGATTGCTCGATCTTGAGCTTGCACCATTCCTATTGGTTTAATATGATTTCTTTAAAGAAACCATTGTCCCATCTTAACTTAAATAGTCAAACCCATGTTTTTAAACTAGGAATTCGTTCTGATTTGCTTTGTGGAAAACTCAAGTATCATCAATTATGTGTGAGAAAATTTTATTGTTTCGAAACTTGGTTTTTGAATAAGGTAATAAACTTTGCCAACTTCATGTTCAAACTTTATTCGTTCCTTAAACAAATTTTGTGGTTGTACTTAAAATTCACATTCCATTTGAAAAGTGTTGATTCGAACGTGAAGCTTTGACTACACTACATGCCCACGAAGATGTACGAACAAGGTAAGAATGATCTTTGTCCTTCTGTGCATAAAGGTAAGATTTCTGAAATTGTTGATGCATTTTTGCTCTCTTTGGATGGTGATAAGCTTTGCGTTGCTGATTTCGTCTTTGTGAAACATTTAGATCATTACATGCTTAATCATTCTATTCTACCTGTTTGTGATCTATCTGTTTTGATGATTGATGAAAGACTTCTTATGATTAATAACTTTGATAATTCTCGTATGAAAGAGCCCATATTTCGTCAAATGTGTAATCCATTTGAAGATTTTGCAATGCATTTGTACTCTTCGAATGTTGAAAGTACACATGATGCTGATTTTCATCATTTAGATCATAAAGTGTTTGAATGCCCTAATCTGTTTATTGATGATCTACTTGTTGACAAAAGGAATATTGTGTTTGATAATTTTTATTTATATGTGAGTAATTTCATAAATCGTCCAATTCAAGATGTGGATGTTCTCTTTCGAGTACCATATGCATTTTCTCAACTGCTTGCTTGTGACGATTATATCTATCACTTGATGTGTTACTCGCATGTTGATTTTGACTTGTGGAATCCATTCGAATCGTATGCATGCCATGAAGCTTATTCCATTAAGTCTCAAACATTTGACAAAGCATTGTTCCTTTTATATGATAAAGAGTTTATGCCCGTGTGCGTGCGAACTATTTGTCTTGTTTTGCTCATATTCGGGTTGCAAGTATGTTTAAAACATTTCTTGCTAATTCTTGAATTTTCTTTTCAGGTGATTCGAAAACCATCCGCCCCATTTGACCGAGGTAAACCGAGCCAAAAGAAGTTTTGTCCAAAAAACCAACGGGTCGATTCGAGGATGAATCGTCTTGAAGTGGGGGGATGATACGGGCACGCCCGGGGCACCACCAATTTTCAAGTTGATGAAGCTCGAGGCCAAAGTCCCAAATACCGTGGAGCTCATGTGCATCTTCATGCACTTCCAAATTGAGTCGGATTAGCTCATTTGAGCTCAATTTGAGCTCACTCGAGCTCGCTCCAGCTCATTGAGCTGATTGCATCATTTTAATGCTTTAAATAAATTGAGTACTTAATTTATTAATTTTTCCTACAGAAAATTAAATGTGTCTAAATAATTAATTTAGTGTTGGATTTAATTTGTCTAAGCCTAAATTAATTTGTCACATTTTATTACATGTTTTAAAGATGTTTTAAAGCTAAAATTAATGTGCAGGTTTTTTTAGTTATTTTAGTTGCTGCCGAAATTCAATGTGTTCTAAATGGTGTATTTAAGTTGTCCAAAGTGTCCATTAAGGTGTCATGGACATGTTTAATTATCATTCAGCTGATTTGGCTTAAATTAACATGCATTCCTTCCCTTTTGTAGGTACAGTCGAATATACATGTTGCATTTAAGAGATACATGCACCTAGGTGCAATGTACTTGGCCGAATACTTCAATGCACTTGGAGGATGCATGGACGGCTGGAAGCATGCATCATGGCAGCCAACTTTTGGTTATTCAAGACCTTATTTGGCTGGAAAGAAGGCTAAGTGCATGGGTTAAGTTCATGAAGGTTTTTCAAGCTGAAATTAAAATTGGCAGCAGCTTATTTAATTCCCTAGGGGCTGTTCATGCAATGCAAAAGACAAGAGAGTTTTGAAGGCTGAATTAAACACATGCAAGCCATTTAAAGTCGCATTTTAATGTTGGTAATTCTTCAAACAAAAGGTACAGCTCAATACAATGTTTGGCTGAACCTAGACAAGTCTTTTCGGCTCCTTCCTGTCCAAATGCAACCAGCCACTTGCTTATTCATTAAGCTGACTTGAAAATGTTCCAAATGGTTGAATATATACATCCAAGAGCGCTGCTCATTTCCATCTTTATTGTTGGACACTTTTCAGCCAAAAGAGACCAAATTAAGAGCTCAATTATTGCATGGGACGTACCTAGCTGCTGCATCCATTTTCAAGTGACCCAAAATTCATTCCCTCTTCTAGAAACATGGCTAATGACGTTCCCAAGGGCTGCACATGGACTTGGACGAATTTTGAATTTATTTCTTAAACATTCAGCCTTCTGGAACCCATCCATTGGAGTTCTTTTACTACCAAACACATTCAGCTGAATTCTACCGTCTAGAAGCTGTCCATTTGGCTTCCAATCAGCCAAATTTAGCCATGGAGTTTAATGGTTTTTATTCTAGATTTTTCCAGTAATTTATGGCTGAAACTTAACTTAGTTATTATGTGTTTTATGTCTATTCGACTAGCCTATGATAGCCTATAAATATTTGCTATTTTCCATTTGTAAGAAGCTAATTTTGATCTTTGAACTTTAATCAAAATATATGAACTTTTATTCATCGAGTGAGTTTGTCTCCTCTTCGATTTCATGCAAGTTTTCTAGACTTATCAAGTTGCTTGTGGCATCTAGACTTGTTCCTTCATTACCTTATACCATTGGTTCCTACTTTACTAAGTAACGGGTCTTTGGTCCATCTTTGATTCCATTTTCCAACCTTAAACAATTATAAAACCCGGGGTGACACTTCCTTAGTGTTGAATCGATTCTTTGTTTAAGTTCTACTAGCCATTTCCACCAAACTATTATCTATCTATCTTATTTATCCTTCACCTTCTTCTTTCCATAATATTCTCGAACCTATCCTATCATTTATCTGAACCCGTTCCTTTCATTTTCCATCCTCCATTCCTGACTTAATCCATTTCTAAAATAAATTCACTAAAAGCTTCCGCAAACTCATCCATATTTTTTAATTAAATCTCTGAAGGCTTATTTCCTCCTCGTAGACGATTGGGCAACTCGTATACATTTCGACTCTCCCCGAGGCAGACGTATCAATGCTAATTTCAAAAGAAATAAAATACAACTTGTATTTTTTTTGATTTTTTTTCAAATCATGAACCTACTCCGAGATCTTTGGTGCTCCTCATTTTTCTAGCTCTGATACCAAATGATATGAGACGGCCCGGGTTGATTCGAGTCGTTTCACGTTGTTTGCCCGATGTCGACGAGGAGTAGTTTGTTGTTTGCCCGATGTCGACGAGGAGTAGTTAAGTTGTCGAAAAAGGGTATTTTAGTTTAAAGGTTTTGCGGAAGCTTAACAAAATGGGTTAAGTGAAAGATGAGTTTATAGGATGAAGTAGGCTCAGTTTTTAACAAGGAAAGAAATGATAGATAATTTGGATAAGTGGTGGCAATGGAAATGTAACACCCCTAACCCGTATCTATCGCCGGATTAGGGTTAAAGGTATTACCGAACGAATCAGAAATGTTTACAGACATTTCATAATACAAGACATCGATTGCAATCACTGTGTCCCTTAGATAGGTCACCGAGACCTTAAGCATGCTTTAGAGGAAGGTCGGGACTGAACCAAACACATACAGAAATTCTCGGAAATATAAAACCTTTTGAACACTGCAGAGGTCATACGCCCGTGCAGTTAGGTCGTGTGCCTCCCACAGCTACTAGACACACCCATGTGTCTTAGCCGTGCCAAAACAGGGCATGTATACTGACTTATCCCCACGGCCACCAGGCACGCCCGTGTACAATGGCCGTGTACTCTTATGCTATATACTGACTAAATCCCACGGTCACTAGGCACGCCCGTGTGCCACAACCGTGTCCGCTTAAGAGGCCCTTTGCAAGGTTAATATGCCACCTACACTTGAGTTTACTCTACAAGCTAAATACCAATTCATTATAAGTACAATTAACAACCAAATACATGTCAAATGATCAACAATTCTTCACAACCAAACTCATTTCTAATCATGCCAATTTGCACAACTAAATCATATATATACATAAGCATGGTTTAACCATATTTACCCTTCATAGAAACATTCTTTTGATAAAACATGCATACTTATAATGCATTCATATGCTTACCATAACTTTGACTAATTCATTGCCTATCAAACCATACCAAAATAAGCATTATATAACACATTTACTCATGCATATTACCAACACTTATTAAGCCACATCTCATGGCGACTTTATACACATTTCAAAGATAATCCAAAGTGACTAGCCTATACATGCCATATCTAGCTATATACATTTCCAAAAGATACCAAAATGAGATTTGAGTAGTGTGATGACGATCCTCGATGGTCCCCGAGCCTTCAGTAGCTTTGATGATCTATAAAACAGAGCAAACACACACACAGAGTAAGCTTTCAAAAGCTTAGTAAGCCATATACAAATAAAATTAGCATAAAACGCATATAACCATATTGGCACAATGACATCATTGATTCTCATAAGAAATTCATCACATATATTCTTTGGCTCATTTGCTTAGCCATATCTTACCATATTCCTCAACTCAAATATCACATATACACATAGCTCTTTCAAGCATAACTTCTCATATAATCTCATAATTTCATATACATAATCATCTTAGTAAGTTCATATAGTTACTTACCTTTCATACACACTTAGTGTACATGCCAAACGTACCTGAAACGAATATACAATTCACATAGTCATTCGTATCACAAATTTGCCTGTTGAACCGTTCGAAACCTAATAGGATACTCAAAGTGCTCAGAATGGTTGTACAATGCCAACATCCCAAACGTGGTCTTACATGTAATCAGATATTGATGCCACTGTCCCAGACAGGGTCTTACACGAATCAAATACGATGCCGATGTCCCAGACATGGTCTTACACGTAAATCTCATATTGATGCCAACGTCCCAGACGTGGTCTTACACGAAATCTCTTATCGATGCCAACGTCCCAGACGTGGTCTTACACGAAATCTCAAATCAACGCCAACGTCCTAGACGTGGTCTTACATGATATCACATAACAAACACCTATGTCATGACATACATAATTCCTATATATTCCTAGGTTCACACGGGACTTCTCAGACTTATTCAGCTTATCGAATTATTAGCCAACTCGACTTTCACTTACATTCCACCTCAATGGATAATCATAGTATTTCACATATCATATACACTCAAATAATTCAATACAAATACATTTATTTGTATATCGACTTACCTCAGATTCGGATATTCGTTTGAACTCGGTTATTCGACTACTTTCGCTTTCCCACGATCTAAGTCTGATTTCTTCAATTCTTGATCTGAACATATTCAAATGTAATCCATTTATTCTCTAAACCATTAAATTCAATCCAAGAACACTTATTTAGGGCAATTTGCAATTTGGCCCTCACATTTTCACATTTGGACAATTTAGTCCCTATTTCACAAAATCATAAAATACACCAAATTTCAAGTTACCCATGCCTAGCCGAATTTTCACATACTTTATATTAGTCCATATATTTCATTTATTTCATAATTTAGTCCCTCAAAATGCTATTTTCACAATTTAGCCCTAATTAGCTAAATTCATCAAAAATTCAAGAACAACACATGTTCATTAAACACATATCTTTCATTTTTCACTATCAAACATCATTAAATACATGAGTTCATCAAAGGATCATTTCAAAAACATCATCAATACTCAAAATTAAGACATGGGTTTCAAAGTATTCGAAGCAACGATTACAGAAACGTAGAAATTATCAAAAACCGATCAAAAACATACCTTGAATCAAAGACTTTAACAGCCAAAACCTAGCTTAGTTATTTTCTTTCTTTTTCTTCAAGCTTTCGGCACTCCAAAGATGATAACATTCATCTTTTTCATTTGTTTGTTTTATTACAAACATATTAATATATATTTTACCATATTAACCTTTCCATTAATAATTAAAACAAACATACATTAAGGACATATTTGTCCAACACCATCCACTAACTTATAAAGTGGTTAAATTGCCTCATAAGGCCACAACATTCAAAAGCCACAACACATAGGTACTTTAACAAATAGCATGCTAGTTTGCATTTAATGCAATTTAACCCTTTTCTCAAATTAAGCACATAGATGGACAAATTAACTTACAGAATTTTAACACATGCTTAATCACATATCTAGAGCACAAAAATTAATATTAAAATAATATTCAGACTCAGATTTGTGGTCCCAAAACTACTATTCCGACTAGGGTCTAAATCGGACTGTTACAATTCTCCCCCTTAGGGATTTTCATCCCTAAAAATCTTACCGTTAAACAGATTTGGATGTTGCTGTCTCATTAATTCTTCAGGCTCCCACGTAGCCTCTTCCACTCCGTGTCGATACCACAACACTTTCACTAACAAAATTTTCTTATTTCTCAACTCTTTTACTTCACGAGCTAAGATACGGATCGGTTCTTCCTCATAAGTCATATCTGATCAGATTTCAACTTCAGACGGAGTAATCACATGTGACAGATCGGATCGGTATCTACGGAGCATCGAAACATGGAACACATTATGTATCCTTTCAAGCTCAGATGGCAACATTAATCTGTACGCAACAGGTCCAACACGCTCAATGATTTCATACGGCCTGATGAACCTCAGACTCAATTTACCTTTACGTCCGAATCGGAGTACTTTCTTCCTAGGAGATACTTTCAAAAACACTTTGTCACCGACCTCAAATTCAATATCTTTACGTTTCAAATCCGCATAGGATTTCTGACGATCAGACGCTACTTTCAGACTATCACGGATTACTTTCACTTTCTGTTCAGTGTCTTTTATCAAATCAACCCCGTGTAGCTTATTTTCACTGAGCTCGGTCCAATACAAAGGTGTACGACATTTGCATCTGTGTAAAGCTTCATAAGGTGCCATTTTGATGCTCGACTGAAAATTGTTATTATATGCAAATTCAATCAGTGATAAGTACTGTTCCCACGTACCATTAAACTCAAGAATGCAGCATCTCAACATATCCTCAAGAATCTAATTGATCCGCTCGGATTGACCATCTGTTTACAGATGAAAAGCTGTACTGAAATACAGTTTTGTGCCTAAAGCTTCTTGCAATTTCTTCCAGAATCGAGATGTAAACCTCGGATCTCTATCAGACACAATGGATAGTGGCACCCCGTGCAATCTCACAATCTCAGAAATATAAAGCTCAGCTAACTTATCAAGCGAGAAATCAGATCGTACCAGAATAAAATGGGTAGATTTCGTTAATCGATCAACTACGACCCAAATTACATCTTTCTTTCTCGGAGTCAAAGGCAATCCAGAAACAAAGTCCATCGTCACTCTATCCCATTTCCACTCGAGAATCAGAATCGGCTGTAACAATCCAGATGGAACCTGATGTTCAGCCTTAACTTGCTGACAGATTAAACATTTTGACACAAATTCAGAAATGTCTCGTTTCATACCAGACCACCAATAGTGTTGCTTCAGATCATGGCACATCTTTGTACTTCCTGGATGAACAGATAGGCAACTATTATGTGCTTCATTCAAAATCAACTGAATTAACTCAGGGTTTCTCGGAACACAAATTCGATCTCAGAATCTCAAATAATCATCAACATCCACTCAAAATTCAGATTCAGAATTTGAATCACATAAAGCTCGTTTCGCTAACATTTCATTATCAACTTTCTGAGCATCAATTATTTATTGTAAAAACAACGGTTTCACTTTTAATTCAGCTATCACTAAACTATCATCATACAGGTCTAATTGAACACACGTAATGCACACAGTGACTTTCGACTCAATTGATACGATCCACCTCAGGGTGAGTTGAGTCGTATGTGAAATTGCCCGATCGTCTACGAGAAGGTTTCGTTCGACAAGTTTGGAAATGGTACTTTTGGGTAAAATGGTGCGGAAGCTATTGAAAAGGGGTTTCAAAGATAGGTCAAAGGATATGAATTTTGTATAGGTTCGGTTAAAGTATGAAGATGGAGATTGGTATGGAAGGGAATTAACAATAATGGATGATAAGTAAAAGGAGGATTCGGCTATAATGAAGGGAAAGGAAGGAAGGAAAGAAAGTTTGGTAGATGATGGATATGGAATAAAACAACTAAAAAACAAGTAAGAACCAATACTAAAAAGTATTGACCCGAATACTTATAGGCTTTCAAGGTGGAAGATGGGAGTAGTGAAACCTCGACCCACTACTTAGAAAAGTAGGAACCTTGGTATGAAGGTGAACGCCACACTATATAATAGTGATAAGTTCGGATAGAAGAAAACAGGTTGACGCCACTAGAGACTAGATAAGCCAACGAGTCTTCAACGAAATATGAGAGAAAATAATCTCACAAATTTCATATAAGTTCAATAATGTTTTTCAAACTAAGCAAAAAGATCAAAAGCTCCTTTACAAAGGCTGATTTCACCTATTTATAGTGCTAAACTAGGCTAGCTGAATGGTCACAAACATTCAACTTAATGTGCCAATTAAAAGCTGAACTTTAACTCAAGTCTTTTCACATTCTTGAGCCAAATAACTCCATCCTTGAATTGTCTTTAATTCAGCTGAACGAATGACTTTAAGTGCTTGAAAAATGACTCTTGAGTTAGCCCTTGGTCAGTCGAATGGACACCATCTACTTAATCAGCTTCTTAATGATGTTTGAATGCTTGAAATAACCCTTAAAATGGAAAAAACGGCTGGTAGTGGAAAGGTTGCTGCAAAAATTAATTTGGATGATTAAATGCTCCTTAAACCTCCTTTAAATGATGTATAAAACATCCCTTATAACAGCCACTTCATTTGTAACCAAAAATGACTTAAAAAGTCACTTTATTTAATGTGTAACAACCCTTGTAATGTAATGGTTATGACTTGAAAAGACTCCTGCAATAAATACATTAAAATGAGCTTATTAAACACATGTAATCACTTATTAAACATAACACACATTAATACTTAACTTAGGTAAATGAACTATGCATCAATTACTCCAGCAACTAGTTAATTAAAGATACATCATTAAATAAAACTTAACTCATGCATCAATAAATAATCCTAGGAACTAGATTAATTAATGAAGCAATAATAAAATTAAATTCATTAAAAGAACTCAATTAATTAAACTAAGTTGAGTTGAATTAATGACCAGCAACTCATTTATTAAGTAAGATGCCTAAATGCAATTATTTAAAATGCAAACTAAATGAACAAATGAGTTACTTAATGCATGACTTAATTAAATGCAGAACACATGATGCATGTCATAATTAAAATATGTAGATCAATAATGCATGACATTAACTAAAGATGCATTTAATTAAACAAGACATAATTAAAGACTAAAGTATTGAGTTGATTCAAGCTCAAATGAGCTGAATTTGAACTGGACGAAGCTCGTGGAGCTTGAAACAAGCTGGGATCAGCTTGCCAGCAATACAATGCTCGACTCGAAATACTTGTCCAAAGAAGTTCGCGGGGCGTGCTCGCATCATTCCCCCCTCTTTTAGGCGACTTGTCCTAAAGTCGGGTTGTTCCTCTATTGGAAAATATTTCCTCTCGTTCAGCTTTCCTCAATCGAACGGAATAGAAGATATCACACAATCTTGGAAATGATTTATCAATGAACAAGAAAGCACATCACCATCATAGATAAGTAACAGTGGGTTAAGACAACAAAAACCTAAAGATAAACCAAATGCTAAGCAAAAAACTGATTTTATTTTGCCAAAATGACTTATCAATTTTGAAAATGATAAGTGCAAAGTATTCAAATCCAAATAGCTCTTATAGAATGTAGTCCAAAGATCATATGGCAATAATCTCAATTGGGCAAAGCAAACATACTTCAATTTATTGAAAAGTTTCATTATTCCATCAATGCAAACATGAGGATTCAATTGGATAAAAGGATACTTAGTCATGAAAATTTGCAAAAAGTTAAGCATACTATTCCACATCCGAAACTTTTTAATATGTTTATTTAAAAATAGAAATTCATGTGATTGTACACACAAAGTGTACCATGGCCAACATCTTTCAATCATTTGCTTATTATCATGATTTGTGATAACATCATGTCTATTGTCACAATCCAACACAAACAAATCAATACTAGGCCAAAAACTACCATCAAACACATCATGATTCAAAGAATTTCCAAACATCCAATCAATAAAATTTTCATCTTTATTTGAATGAAGCAAAGGTATTTGAAAATTTTCAGAGACTTTACCTTGACATTCTTGAAGAGAAGAAAATTTATGATTGGTTTTACCTTTGTCAATCAAGACAAATCTTCTCTTCTCGAAAATGTAATGTAATACAAACCTTTTATCTCGAACAACTTGGATGGGTGATGAGACACCATGACATCTCATGTTCCTCGAAGTGTGGAATTCACAAAAACGAGATTGGTTAGTATTAACAGAATTGATGAACTTAAAAGGGAAAGATAGATCATATTCGAAATTCAATTCAAGTCCATATGTTAGCCTTACCTTTTCAAAATGAAACAAATATTTCATATGTGGCCAAACAATATGATTAAGGAACAAAACACAACCAAAGCCATTAAGTTTTATTGCCTTAATTAAAGTATGAATATCAAACAAACTTAAATAAGATGCACAACAAGCAAGTTGCTTGAAGTTCCTATTAAACGAATCAAAGTAACAAATACCAGGTTTGAACACACGAACTTGATCATTCGTTCCAACATACAACATATTTTGAATAATTTCCAATGTCCACAACATGTTAGAAAATAATGTAATCGACTCACTACAGGACTTAAATTCCACTCGATCAAGCAAGCATGCAGAGTTGACAAAACCAAGTAGATCAAGATATGGGAATCTCATATAAAAATTCAAAGTTTTATCTTAAAGTCCAAAATCAAACGGTTTGAACATTGCATGCAAAAGCCTTTTATCATGTATGTCAAACAAAGACATGGTGAACATATAACTATTCAAAGATTCAAATCTATCACGAACCAAATGAACAGGCATGTTTAAACAGACATATTTAACACATGAGTCCAAAGATTTTATACAACCAAAATTTGTATGTGCAAAGTTTTTATCAAACACATCTAAAATTCTATTAGGGTGAGCCATTCCAATGGAAGGATCAAACGTGTCACAAGATAGAATTTTCACGGCACTTTTCGAAGCAGGGTCATCAAGAGATGATTAAAAGAGTTTTCCTGTTCGTCTCCCCAGAAAAAGGCTGAGCTCTTCTTGATGACGCTGGTAAGAGGTGCGGCTAACGTACTGAAGTTTGGCACAAACCTGTGATAAAAACTCGCAAGACCATGAAAACTCCTTACTTGGCTTATATTCGTAGGTCTCGGCCATTCTTGGATAGCCTTGATCTTCTCTTGATCGACTTCGAGACCTTGAGAACTAACTACAAAACCAAGAAAAATAACTTTATCGTAATGAAGGAACATTTCTTAAGGTTAGCATAAAGAGTTTCTTACGTAAGACTTCCAAAACAGATCGAAGATGGTCTACATGATCTTCCAATGTCTTGCTATACACCAAGATATCATCAAAATATACAACGCAAAACTTATCGATAAAAGCTCTTAAAACATAGTTCATTAATCTCATGAAAGTGCTAGGAGCGTTGGTTAAATAAACGGCATGACCAGCCACTCATACAAACCATGCTTAGTTTTGAAGGCGTCTTCCATTCATCGCCTTCCTCATTCAAATCTGGTGATAACCACTCTTTAAGTCGATTTTTGAAAATAGTTTAGCACCACTCAACTCGTCTAACATATCGTCAAGTCGCAGAATTGGATGTCTATACTTAATGGTAATTTTGTTCACAAATTTCTCGTGAATCGACGCACATACGCCAAGTGCCATCCTTCTTTGGAACCAATAAGCCAGAGTGCACGGCACAAGGACTAAGGCTTTCTCGTATGTAGCCCTTTTCCATGAGTTCTTCGACTTGCCGTTGAAGTTCTTTTGTTTCTTCGGGGTTAGTTCGATAGCAGGTCGGTTCGAATAATGACTCGGTATGAAATCAATTTGATGTTCTATCCTCGAAGTGGTGGTAATCCATTCGGGATGTCTTAGGAAATAGATCATCAAAATCCTGCAAAAGAGACAAAATTGAAGAAGGGAGATTCTGGGAGAGATCGTTAGTGTTAAAAAGAATTTCTTTGTACATAAGTACAAAAATCGGTTGTCGCAATGAAACAAGGCCTTTCAGATTACACTTCCCTTTGCAAAGACACTCACTTTCTCATTTTCATTTTCTTTTTCTTGTTTTCCACTCATCTCTCCTTTTTCATTTTTCTTTTCACTTGCTCTTTTTTGTTTCAAGTTTCTTTTCTTTTGTCTTCTCATTTTCTCTTTTTCTCTCATCTTTTCAAGAGAATCTTTTAACTTTACTTGATCTTCATGAACTTGTTTTGAGTCAAAGGTGCTAGAGTGATAGTCTTTCCCAAGTGTTTAAACGTATATCTATTGGTGTATCCGTCGTGAATCACTTTGTGATCAAACCGCCGAGGACGCCCAAGTAACAAATGACCCGCGTGCATGGGTACAACATCACAAAGGATCTCATCCACATATTTTCCAATGTTGAAAGAAATTAGGACTTGTTTAGTTACCTTTAGTTCACCTCCATCATTAAGCCATTGCAGCCTATACGGGCTCGGGTGCTTTGTGGTTGGTAAACCCAACTTCTCCACCATGAAAGTACTAGCAACGTTTGTACAACTTCCACCGTCAATGATAACACTACAAATTTTGCCTTGTATTTGACATCGAGTATGGAAGATGTTTTCTCGTTGTTGCTCATCATTAACTCCTTTAAGGTTGAGAATTCTCTTTACAACGAGGAGTTCACCATCTATGGCATGTTCAATTTCTTCTTCCTCGTCGGTGGTAGTTTCAATCTCACGTTCTTCATCGTCTTCTTCAGACTCTATTTCTCCATTGGCACGCATCACCATCGTACTTCGGTTTGGACACTGACTTGCAATATGTCCCCTCCCGAGACACTTAAAACATTTGATGTCTCGTGATCGGTTGGATGGGCTTTCTATTGCCTTGCATTTGTTAGATTCGGTGAAGGACTTACTTGGTTTGGCAACTGGTGTGGTCTCCTTGGTTCGAATCGATGGGTTGGCTTTACTAGTCCCTTGGCCCCATTTGGTAGGGTTGGAATTGGGATAGTTTCGAACAGTACCCTTGCGCTTCAGCTGCCTCTCCACCTTAATCGCCATGTGCACCATGTTCGTAAGTTCGACATAATGCTGGAGTTCCACCATATTAGCTATGTCTCGGTTGAGACCAGCCAAAAATCGGGCCATGGTCGCCTCGTGTTCCTCTTGCACATCTGCTCTAATCTTGGCAACTTCCATCTCTTTGAAGTAATCTTCAACACTCCCCGATCCTTGAGTAAGATTTTTGAGTTTTTGGTATAATTCTTGATGGTAAAAATGTGGGACAAATCGTCGACACATAATAGATTTCATTTCGGCCCACGTGCTGATGGGTTGTTCTCCATTTCTCCTTATTTGGTAGTTATTTGGTCCCACCATATCATGGCATAATCGGTGAATTCGATAGCGGCCAATTTAACCTTTATAGATTCGAATAGTTATGACAATCAAAGACCAATTCAATCTTCTTTTCCCATTCAAGGTACACTTCCGGATCGGATCTCCTTGAAATGATGGAATAGATAACTTTATATTCTTCAAATCATCATCTACTCGGGCTCGATCTCTATTGCCACGGTGTCGTCGGTCCTCGTCTTCCAACACTTGCATTAGATTCAATCGCACTATCAAAAACGTCATTATAATAATCTTCACCCTCTTGCGGTACTGTTCACGCCGTCTATTTGGTCGCCCACGTATTTTCGTTGTCTCTCGGGCTTCCATTTGGTATAATCGGTCTTCCAAAGGGTTGAGCCTTCGATCGAGTAACCGCTCCATTTCACGCAACAAGGCTTGCATCGCAGATCGGGAAATTACTGAGCAGGTTGTCTTCCTTGTGGCTCATTTACATTTTGCTCGTGTTCTTGAGACATCGCGTGGACTATAGTACCTCACAACAAATTCTCACAATTCACTCAAAAGAAAGAAGTTATTGACACTCTGCTCGTGTTTAACACTCTCGTTTGGCTTTTACCTCCTCAAATAGTCTCACACACTCGTGCCTTTTACCTCTCGCACTTCTCACAGTTTCGTTAGTCGGATTTGCCAAGGCCTATTAGGGCTTAGGGGTCGGTTTCAAGATGGGTTCAAAGGGTGTAAGATGTGGGTGTAGGTAGGCTAAAGTAAGAAGAAGGGATCGGTGGTTCAAGTGGGTCGGAGAGGAATTTAGAGAATGAAGATGAATAGAATGAAAGCAATTCAATCAAAACACTTAGAATTTTTTTTTATTTCGATTTTTTTTTAATTTCGAATTTCCTTTTTTTTAATTTTTTTTTTACTTCGAACCTTCGCTTAGACGACTTCGATGGTTGTTCCCGGCTTCGTAGATCTCGGTTTAACTAGCTCTGATACCAGATGATATGCTCCCGGTCTTGAGGAGAAAACGAGATGTATACTTGGAGTTCGATCGTAAACCAGAGAATCGAAGAAATAAAGAAATTTTGATGAAGTTAGGATAAGTTGTAAGAATTGGGTTGACAAGATGAGTTGGATTCGGTATTAGCTTGGATAGTTTCAGATTAGGATATGTTTCGAAGTTAGGAAAGAATGAATGGCTCGGGTTTTGGTTTAAGAAAGAAATAAGGCTTGGGTTTCGATTTAGGACTTTAGGGAACAAGTAAGAACCAATACCGAGAAAGGTATCGACCTTGCCATTTATATACGTTCCTAGAGGCTTCGGTTTTAGTTGTTTAACAGACCTCGACCCACTATCGATGTACGATAGGAACCTTGGTATCAAAAATTGAACGAAGGATGGTTGACGCCACTAGACTCCTAGATAAGCCAACAGATCCTAAGAACGAAATAAGAGAAATTGCTCTCGCAAATTCAGCATAATAACGATATAAAATTTGGCAAAAGTCCCTTTACAAAATAAAATGGCCAACTATTTATAGTTGCTTGAGCTAAACGAATGGTCATCTTCTAGCCTTAATGACTAAGCAAAATTAATACTAGCATTAACTTGTAAATTCTAAATAGGAAAACTCTTCAAGTTCCAGGTCCACATTGGCTGAATGGAAGCTCAAGAGGCAACTTTAAAATCATCAATGGTGCAGCCGAATCATCAAAGAAAAGAAATAATTGAGTGACTCTGTAACACCCCAAACCCGGCCCACAAGCCCTGACCGGATCTGGCATGTCACTGCGGAAAACGTTTGAAAATATTTTTGATGTTAGAATAACCCGTGAAAATTTGTTAACTTTTGAATACTATGTCCATTTAAAAATTATTAAATAATATAAGCTCGATATAAAATATCCTAATTAAAACTTTATTACATGTTTTAAGATGAGGTTTGTTAGAAAATAAATCGATTCCAAAATAACCATTTAATCGTCCTTTTCTTTAGCACAATATAAATACTCAAATTATTTAATTGGGCCTTATTACAACAAAACTTATTCAAATACTTAGAGTAATGAAAATGATAAATACTATTAAATAAAGAAAAACAACTTCAGATAAAAATCCTTTCGCATGGCCACCTTTGTATCCACTCCAACCCGGTCCATTAATCACGAATCACTGCGATGGTTAAAAAGTTGGGTGAGTCACACAGCACTCAAAGTGTGTAATTAACCATCTGAATTCCACCCACATGTTAACCACATAATACCCACATGTCGGATATTAGTGCAACATTATTTACATGTTAACCACATTCTTATAATAAGTGTATTTAACCACATGTTTCCACATCTTGGGCTTGGCCCATTACCACATTGAATCCACTTCACATACTGGGCTTGGCCCATTTCCACATACATTCACATGCAAAGTTATGCAATTATGAAGCCCAACCCAGCCTAGGGTCCATCCTCTACACACCCCTTATCCACCTACCACACACGGGGATTATTAAATCACCCTCTCCTTTTACTCCAATATGGCAACAAATGCCGTCCACGTGCAATTAAGCACAATAATCCACAACGCGACCTCAGTCAGCGCCAATCCACGATGTAGCCGTAGCTAACACCAAAACCACGATGGGACACATAGTCACTCATCAACCACAATATGGCACATAGCCTATATCAATCACGATGAGGCACACGACTACTCATCAACCACGCACTCAAGTACACCCGCATCTTCTTTCATAGCCCACCCATGCACATGCAACATAAAATACTGATCATGATAATGCATGCACATGTTTTATTCGTAATCATAGGCATATTCACACATACAAAACAATAATCATATTTCAACCACTTAGTTACTAACTCGATCCTCGTCATACCCTTGAAGGGTATCAATATCACGATTATCACCGCACTTGTTAGTAAACACATTACACATACAAATATCACGCAAATCCCGGAAATAATGGCTAACTACACACCTTATTACTTGGAGTTCTAGACTCGATCCCCGACGCTATCGCTAAGCGAGACTACGCTATCCGCCTATAGCTTTCTCATTCTTGTCGCCCACACCCCGGTGGCCAATCCCGAACCGCTGAGACAGCTCTTTTCTTAAACTTTGGGATAGGAACCTTCCCTTGCTCTCCTTGACTGGTATTGGCCTCCATCAAAATGCTTAATCAGAACACTTCGTTAATCGACAAGTACGAGATCTTAAACAAAAAAAAGAACCATAACTTTACATCCTTACCGAAAGATCTTAAATCCCGAAGGCTTGTTTACTTCTGTCGACTAGCCCCTAAACCTCCAAAATCAAAATCGGTTAGCACCTAAAACCCATAAAATGGCCTATGGCCGAATACCACAAGCCCCTTACCTTACTTATCGAAATCCCAAAAGCTGCACTTGCCCTTGAGTTGTCGTAATCCCTGCTATACAACTATTAGGATCGGCTACTAATAATAATCCATGAGTATGGCCCCCCTTTGGCCGAATACTTACCACCACCACCTTACCTTGAGTAGCCGAACTTGAATAGCCCCTAGGTGCTCCCTCACGCTGTTTATACACAAAAGAAACACGATATTAAGGGCCTAAGAACATTCGGCCAACTCCAAACACCACGACCACCCTTTGGTTAATGAATACTAAAAGAGATAGGTTAATAACATAAATCCTTACCTTTCACAACGACTAAAGAAAAGACCCAACGCTCCAACCTTTGCCCAACCAATAATCGGCCTCCACAAGAAATAAGGTTCGGCTTGAATGGAAAGAAAATAGTGAGAAAAGGGGAGATAGGGGTTCGGTTTTGAGAAGGAAAGAAAAGAAAATAAATTGAAGGTGAGGTGTATAGGATTCGGCCAAGAAAAAGAAAAAGTAGATGCAATAGGGTTTCGGTTTGAGAGAGAATGAAAAAGAAAAATCAATAGATGGAGGTTTAGCCGAGATTATAAAGAAAAGACCAAAAGAATTCGGCATTATCCTCCCCATGTTTGCCAGTCCACTCTTCTCATGAAGAGTTTAAAATTCGACCAATTACTTGAATTGCTCTTGACCAAGAGTTTAAAGATATTCAAAATAATTTGAACACTCCATCTCCTATATTTTCTCTTGGCCACTAAATTTAAACTATTCAAAATAATTTGAATGCTCACATGCCTAAATCCTCTCTTGCCAACTATTAAGGATTAATCAAATAATAATCTAATTAGAATCTAATTTAATCCTTATTATTCCTTATTATCTCATCAAATAAATAATGAAAAAAAACAAAGAAGCCATGTGCAGGCCAATTCACTTTGTCACGCCAGCAGCAAAAAGGAAAAACAAAATGCTGCTGCTTTGATTCGAACCAACAACCTCACGCACCAGCCCTCTCTTCCAACGTCCCTAACCACTTCTCCCATTAGACTTTCATGTCAAATAACCCCACCATTTAATTATAAGGCCTTCCTACTTAAGCCCATCACTGCATATAAAAATAAGGCGCAAAATGCTGCTCCAACTACTCGAACCTGCGACCTCCCTGGAACCATAATCTGCAGCCAACGTCCCAGCCAATTTGCCAATGCGCCATTTGTGATATAATCCCCCCAAAACTTTTTTTAAGGCCTCCTTCGTTAGCTCCCTTGTCTCACACCAAAACCAAAAATAAAACACCCTTGCTGCCACCTGGATTTGAACCCAGGCCCTCATTAGCGTCACCACCAAGCCTTTAAGCAGCGCATGGAGCCACTTTGCCAACTGGACTTTCATGTCCATTAACCCTTCCGTTTATTTTTAAGGCATACCTAGCCCAGTTCCCCTAATTGACGCAAAATAAAACCAAAATGCTGCCTTTGCAGCTCGAACATGAGACCCCTAAGCACCATGAGGCATCACCTTCCCCATGCTCTAAGTGGCGCCCCATGCCACTCCACCAAAGCCATTCTTGCGTCTTAACCTTCCAAATTTTTCTCTTAAGACCTCCAAAGCCAAGCTCCCCTTCTTACACTAAAATTCAAAAATTTCCTAAGTCATCCCTTGCCTTCTAGGGTTCTCCAAACCCCTTAAAATTCATCCAACCTCACCCTAAGCCTTCCATCCCCTGAGTTATGCACTAAATGCATAACCCCTAGACCGGGATGTTACAGACTCTCCAATATTCAACCAAGCATGCATGAATGCCCTTAAATTCCTCCTTAAATTCCAGCTTTAATGGTGGACTTTTCAGCTCCAATTGCTTGTTGATGGTTGACCTTCTTGCATTAACTTCGGTGAACTGAATAGGCACCTTGGGAAGTTGAAACGGCAGCTATAAAAGACTATTGAACTAACCAAAACATCATCTTAAATGAAAGTAATTGCTGCTACCCATTAATCTCCTTGTGCCGTCCCTTTATATGCACCTACAAGCAAATTAAATTCATTAACTTAGCTAATTAATTCCAGCAATTAAAGAACACATTAAGACATTAAATTGAGCTGAAACAAATTAAATCTAAGCTATTTAAACACTAATAAAAATCGGCTGAAGCTTAGGACAAACATTAAATACTAGTTTTAGCTAAACCACTTTAATTTCCAAGTAAATATGCTAGACTTAAAAGCAACTTAAAACCTTATTTAATAACAGCAAATTAATTAAAGGAAATTAAATTTATCCAAATTTATTTTAAATAAAATTCCAACTAATTTATTTAGCTTAAGACCGAATGACCAATTAAACTCATTGAACTTAATCGAAACTTAGCACGAGCTAGAACCGAGCTCATAGGTTGTGGGTTGAACTTGTAGAACATTGCAAAAATGCTCCAACGTTGGTCTCTCCACTCGTCCAAGTAAATTAGTTTCATTATCTTTCCACACTTGCTGGACCAAAACTCCGATGGCGTCTTTAAATAGCTTAGATCGAGCTCTAGTGATAGGACCACGAGGTAGCACCAATGGATCATGACTCGAGCTTGACTTAACATGGAACGTGCTCGCATCAAAGTTCCATCCTTTTTTGGTACCAACAACACTGGTACAGCACACAGACTCAAACTCTCTCGAATGTACCCCTTGTCCAACAACTCAGAAATCTATCTTTGAAGTTCCTTTGTCTCTTCAGGGTTACTGCGATATGCTGGTCTATTCGGAATCGTGGCTCCTGGAATAAAGTCAATCTGATGTTCGATGCCACGAATAGGGGGGTAAACCCTTTGGTGTTTCATCAGGAAACACATCCTCGAATTCCTACAAAAGAGATGAAATAGAAACAGGAAAATCACTAGGAATCTCAACTAATAAATAATTATCTTTAAACAACAAAATAAGCATAGAATGCTGAGAGGAAAGACATTTCCTGATTTCCTTGCTGCTAGCGTATACATTCATCTTCTTTTTCCCTCGAGCTTCTTCGATATTCTTTCGCAATCTCACTTGGTCTTCTTACACTTGGCTCGGTGTCAAAGGTGCTAAGATGATCTTTTTATATGCATGAACAAAAGAATACCTGTTTGTAAAGCCATCATGTATCGCCCTCTTGTCAAACTGCCATGGGCGTCCCAACAGTAAATGGCTCGCATCCATCGAAACGACATCGAAAGTACTTCATCTTTGTACTTTCCAATGGCAAACGGCACAAGAACCTGCCTAGTCACTTTAATTTCTCCTCCGTTATTTAGCCACTATAACTTGTAAGGATTTGGATGCCGTATCGTCTTCAAACCCAACTTATCAACCATCACAGAACTAGCAACATTAGTGTAACTACCACCATCGATAATTACAACACATACCTTGTCATTGATGAGACATCTTGTGTGAAAGATGTTCTCTCATTGCTGTTCATCCTGAATCGGTTGAGTATTCAGACTCCTCTTGACAACAAGTGCTTCACAGGTGGCAAACGTCTGCACATTGTCATCACCTTCTTGAACGTCCACTGTAGGGGGCTCCTGTTCGTCTTCTTCGGACTCAGATTTAATCTCGCCACTATCCAACAACATCATGGTCCTCCAATTTGGGACTGACTGGCAACATGCCCTCGACCAAGGCACTTGAAACACAGAATGTCCCTTGAATGTTCTTGTGTCACCACCTGCTTGTCACGCCTATTTTCAGTAATAGGAGTCTTTGGTTTGCTTGACTCTCGCCTTATCTCGAATCAAGTGGTGCTTTGTGGTGTAGGCTTCTGAAATTGTTAGGAGTAGATAAAGGATTTGAAAATTATTTAAATGGAGTATTACCTCGATTTGAAGACTTCCTACGTTCTTTCGCTGCTCAACTTTTATCGCCATATGCACCATGTCCTCTAACTCGACATAATGTCGCAACTCAACAACATTAGCAATCTCAGAATTCAAACCTGCAAGAAAACGTGCCATAGTAGCCTCTCGATCCTCAACAATGTTGGCTCGCATTATGGACACTTCCATTTCCTTGTAGTAGTCTTCAACACTCCTACTCCCCTGTTTCAACGTTTGTAACTTCTGGAATAAGTCACAATGGTAATGAGAAGGAACAAATCTTTTATGCATGATTTGTTTCATTTCATTCCACATTCTCACTAGACCTTCACCGGTGCGTCTCCGACTAATTAGCAATTGATCCCACCAGATCGAAGCGTAATCAGTGAATTCCATCGCAGCCAAATGAACCTTCTTCTATTTTGAGTAATTGTAACACTCAAAAACATGTTCGACTTTGCTTTCCCAAGTGAGATAAGCATCAGGATCTGTTTGTCCCTGAAATGATGGAATAGCAACTTTAATGTTAGACAGATTATCATCAAGTTGTATATGTCTTCTCGCATTCTCGCCTCGGAGATCGATCAACTTCATTCTCATCATTTCCTTCATTAGGAACTGATTGGGAACCACCACCGTCAATTCTGTCCATCCTCGATTGTAAAGGTTCGAGTTCTTATCTTAAAAGACGCTGAAGTTCACGTGTTATGGCCTGCATCTGCAAGTTTGGTTGCCGGCCATCCGGGTTGCTCTCATTAGAACCTGTCATTTTAAATAATAATAATAATAAACTATTAAAGGTTAGTGAAAATAAAGGAATGGACCTCACAGCACACTCAATACAGTCTCACAGATCGCTCCCAAAGAAAGAACACTCAATAATTTCACTTAGCGCTCGTGTTTCACTCGAAAGAATACTTTAAAGGCTCTTTTTGTCTCCCCTTCTGATCTCACACGCTCAATTGCCTTTTTCACTCAATCTCTAATAATCAGTTCTTTAAAGGAACTAATTTCGATCTTTCAGAATCTGTTTACTGTGTCAACTTGTATGAAACAACAAGGATAAAGAATCAAGGGTTAGAATGAAAATAGGGCTGAAAGAAAAGAGAAAAAAAATATAAAGGCTAAAAATGATGAAATACAACGCTGGAAAATTAACAAACGAAATGAAGAAAATAAGGATGAAAATAAGAAGAAAAAAAATCAACAACTTACTGCAACAGAAATGCTTACAAGGACCCTATCACCGAACAGACAAGAATAAGTTGTTTCAGTTGATTTCTAAGCATTTCATGGCATAACATGGCATAATATGAGCATCTTTTATCATTTCAACAAATTAGCACACTTTTTTTTCTTTTATTTCTATTTTGTTGTTTCGAATCTGATTTTTTTGTGTTTTTTTTAATTTCTAATTTTTTTACTTTTTATTTTGTTTTCTAGATTTTGAGTGCAGAATGTGCTAAAAAAATCCAACCTGGGCTCTGATACCATATGATAAGGCGTTGCTTGGCAAAACAACATTCCTTGAGTATTTACGGATCTAGGATTGTAGCAAGCACTTCCCTGCAATTAAACAAAATAAAGAGGTTGGTTTTAGACTTAAAAACACACGAAATTGAATAGATTTGAAGAAGAGAGAAAAAAAATGTTGCTAGAATTTCTAGACAGATTTGAAGAAGGTAGAAGATGAATGCTTCAAAATTCATCCATGGCAGCCTTGAACATTCAAAAAAATGGCAGAAATAATGCTGGAAACTGGCTGGGAATTTGAACAACGAAGAACTTGAAAGAACTCGCACAATCTGTTATGCAAACCCGAATCGAATCTGTTCTACGTCAATGGACTTGGACCCACTAGATAGTGATCTAGGAACCCGAAGTATCACAAGATTGACACAACAATTCAGAATTGAAATGTCAAGAAAGAAGTTCAAACAAAGAACCAAATTTGAGAGAAAACTCACAAAGTAATTTTTATTTCAAAATAAAAGTCTATCTTTTAACAATGTTTGAAGTACAAATATATAGTAGAATGAAGAGAGGACCAAATTACATTGTGTGGCTAACATTAAAGGAGTTTAAAATTTAAATTTGAATTGAAATAACTCCTTTTGGGCGGAATTAATTTGTAGCCAAGTAAAAAAAAGAGTGAGTTGGCATGTTTATCACTTTAAATATGTGCTAATTTCGTTTGAAATTCAAATACACAACTTCCCTTGTTCTTATCTCTTCAATTGCCACACAAATACACAAGAATGGGCTGGTTTTTAGTCACACATGTGCGCCACATGTGTTCAAGGCTGGCACATGCACATCCACATGCTTGGACGCCACCTAGGCTGCCACATGTGCACTGGTATACTCCCGACACGTAGGACACTATTCAGCTACTTCTGGACTCATCAGCTAAAGTTGAGCTAGTGGAGCTGGAGGTGAGCTGACTAGAGCTAAACTGAGTTGAATTCAGCTAGCTAGAAGTGAAATGAACTGACATAAGCTGATGTAGAGTGCTCTGAGCTGAGGTGAGCTGGGAAACAAGCCTCTGAGCTGACTTGAGCTGAAGATGAGCTGCATATACTTTCTTAAGCTGGAGTCCTTTCGTGTACATGTTACAAAACAATATAACACTTATCAAAGCTATGTAAACTTAACATAACATAGTCTAATAAGTTGTAAACAAGTGCACACTTATTCGTTAACACACAAACAACTTGAAGACAATACAAATACTATCAACCCAATCCAAAACATACTTAGCATAATATATACATACTAAACACACCAATAGAAGTAGTATGGCATAAGTATGTCACATATCAGCATGCAACACACTATAAAACTTATCTTCTAAGGCACATTCACTTTCGAAAGAGTCAGAAGCTTTAGCACAAGTGAAAGAAAGAACTTCCCTGAATTTCTTTGCCTTAGATCGTGTGATAGGTCCTAATGGCAAGACCTCTGGATCAGCCTCCTTGATTGGCTTGGATGTGCCCACATCAGCCATCAAATTATACCATTGGTTCTTACTTTATTAAGTAAAGGGTCTTTGGTCCATCTTCGATTTCCATCTTCCACCTTAAACATCATAGAAACCGGGGTGACACTTATTAGTGTTGAATCGTTTCTCGTTTAAGTTCTTTTTTCCATCTCCACCAAATATCATAACCTATTCATCCTTAAACCAAATTCCATCTTTCTTACTTTCATCCTTAGCCGAACTTATTCTTTCCATTATCCAAAATATTTCCAACACTTATTCACCTCCATCCCTAACTTAAATCTATTTCTAAAAGTAATTCTACTCAAAGCTTCCGCTATCTTTCCATATTTATCTAATATTTTCCCGAAGGCTTAATTCCTCCTCGTAGATGATTGGGAAACTTAAATACTACTTGACTCATCCTGAGGCAGACCGTATCATCTGGTATCAGAGCTATAAAATGAGGAGTGACGATGACGATCGAGAGCCGGAATAGGTTCGTGAAGAAATAAAAAAATTGAAAAAAAATTAAAGTTGTAATTTCATTTTCATTGTAGTATTTTCGTGTATTGAAGTAAAAAAAAGAAAAAAAAGTATGAAAATTCAAAAAAAGAAAGAAAAAAATGAATTTAAAAAAAAAGAGTGAAGTTTTATTTTGAAAGATTTGCAAAGTTCTTGGTTCTTTGTTTCTCATCCCTTCTACCCGATCTTCAAAACCGCCTACCATCATTCAGTTCCTTTTCATCTATTCCCAACGCCACCCCATTTGCCTTTTTTTCTTCATTTTAGCCAACCCGACCTGACATCAATCCTTTGTAACCAGTTTTGTAGCCGACCCTCATGCAGCAAATAAGTCTTTCAAAATGAAGTACGAATTTGTGAGAGTGAGGTTGAGCTTTAAAAGGCACGAGTGTACTCATTAGAGAAAAAACCATAAAACCAATGAAACACGAGTGGAGTGATTTTTCTTGGTGAGTGACTTGTGAGTTTTGTAGTGAGCAACAAAGTCATGTCTCGCGAAGAGTTCACCGAATCGGAGTTCCAATATTTGGCGTAAGAAATGCGAAGAATGGTGAATTCAAAATTCGACAAATTGCACGAGAGATTAAATCGTGTGGAACAAGGAGCCCGCTATGAACGAGATTCTTCAAGTCGAAAAACAAAATTGAGAACCCCTCGGAGATATACCCCTGATTACTACTTGAAGAAGTCCCATCGTGATTTCCATTCGCCATCAATTTCGAGACAAGGAGACTCAAGCTATGACTCCTACTCCTTAAAGAATTCGAGAAGAGATTTTGATCGAGATTTTTGTTCATATAGAAGGCCAAGACGGTATGAATCAAACTGTTCGTGATTATCATCGAGAAGATATGCATTCTCCTTTACACATTTCAACATATCCCTTTGTGGAGAAATCTTTACGAGAAGGTGAACGTGGTTCATATGCGTCCGAGTATTCATCCACGAAAGATCGTTCTCGAAGTAGTTTAAATCACGATTCCTATTCGACGAAGGATTCAAGGTGAAGCAAAGCAAAGTTCGAGTTTGAAGCCTACTATGGTGATGAATGAGAAAATACGAGCTACTCATCGAACGTTTCAAAGGTGTCACGTACGAAGAATCTTACACGAAGAATTGAACGTGATTTTTATGAGAAAATGTCCTCCTTCTTTGAGTCAAACCCTTACGTTTTGGACTCTATTGTAACAACTACGAGTTGTAACGAAATCGATAGTGAAAAAGAAAATGAAAATGAGAGTGAAGAGAAAATTGAAAAAGAAAGAAAAGAAATCGAGATCGAAGAAAGAAAAATTGAACAAGAAATTGAGATTGAAAAAGAAGAAAACAAAAAAGGAGAAAAAGAAAAAGAAGTTGAAAGAGAAGTCGAAAAGAAATTTGAAAAAAAAAGAAAGAAAATAACGAGCAAGAAAAAGTGAGGAGTGTTTCAACTAACCCCCATGAAGTTTGCTCTTGTTCTACTTCTTCTTTTCAGGTTCCCGACATATCGCACGATGACTTTCAACTCCAATACCATCCCGACGAAAGACATTTTATTATGATCGAAAAAGGTAAAGTTGAAAAATAAAGTTGAATCACATGAGCCGGAAGGTAAGGAAGGTAAGTGTCCTAAAGCGTGTTTGTTTCTACCAACTTATTCGAATGATTGTGATTATGTGGATAGCATCGTTAATTGCCATTCTTTGATTGATTGTGATGTTTTAAATGATGGTAAGGCGAGTTTATCTCATAACAATCATTGCGTTGCAAAGTATGAAGGTGGAGTAACGCACATCTGACAAATGCAAGACCCGATTAAGTATGACGATGAATTTTCTTTTAGTTCCAACTTACTTGATTGTGATAATTATGAGATTTGTTCATTGTCCTATGTGAAATCTTTGAGTTTATGCAAATCTATTTTAAAACATGTCAAAATTTTTGATTGCTCGATCTTGAGTATGCACAAGTCTTATTGGTTTAACATGTTTGATTTTTCAAAACTGTTGCTACATCTTGGTTTAAATAATCAAACACGTGTTTTTAAACCAGGAATATGTTTTGATGTGTTTTGTGGGAAAATCAAGTATCATCAATTGTGTGTGAAAAATTCCTATTGTTTTGATACTTGGTTCTTGGATAAGGTAGCAAAATTTGTTCATTTTGTTTTCAATTTTTATTCGCTTCTTAAACAAGTTTTGTGGTTGTACTTAAAATTCACATTCCATTTGAAAAGTGCTGATTCAAACGCGAAGCTTCGACTATGTTATGTTTTCGAGGAGCGAAGGTTTGTGCTAACGGAGAAAGGTAAAATCGATCCTTTTCTTTCTGCTCATAAAGGTAAGACGCTTGAGCCTTTCGAAACATGTTTGATCTCCTCGGATGATGGAAATTTTTTTGCTAGTAATTTGATCTTTGTAAAACATTTAGATCATGATATGCTTCATCGTTCTATTTTGCCTATTTATGATCTACCTGTCTTGATGATTGATGAAAGGATTCTTGTGTTTGATAATTTTGATAATTCTCGTGTGAAAGAGTCCATATTTCGTCACATGTGTAGTTCACTTGAAGACTTTGAGATGTTTTCGTTCTCTTTGGATGTTGATAGAAATTCTGTTAATGAATTCTCTTTTGTAAATCATTTAGATCATGAATTATTTGAATGTCCTACTCTATTTATTGATGATATATCTGTTTTGTTCATTGACAAAAGGAATCTTGTGTTCGATAATTTTTATAATTCATGTGCGAGTGATTTCATATATCGTTCAATGCAAGGTTTGGTTGTTCAATTTCGAGTGCCATATGCATTTTCTCACCTATCTGCTTGTGACATTTATGTTTATCATTTGATTCATTATTCAAATGATGATTTTGACTTGTGGAATCCAATTAGATCGTGTGCATGCCTTGAAGTCTATCCAATTTTCTTCCAACAATTTGACAAGGCATTACTTCTCTTGTATGATAATTTGGGTCTGTCCATTAGCATGCGATTTACTTGTTTTGTTTTGCTTAAGTTTGGATTGAGAATTTTTGTGAAGCCTTATTTGTTAATTCATGGTTATCCCTTTCAGGTGTCACGCTTAATATCCGCCCATTTGATCGAGGAAAAACCAAGCAAAGGGAATTCTGTTAGGAAAACCAACGGGTCGATTCGAGGACGAATCATCTTGAAGAGGGGGGATGATACGGGCACGCCCGGGGCACCAGCAATTTACAAATTGATGGAGCTCAGATCAAATTACCCATGTGCCGTGGAGCTAATGTGCACTTTGGTGCACTTCCAAATTGAGCCAGATTAGTCCATTTGAGCTCGATTTGAGCTCACTCGAGCTCCCTCCAGCTCATTGAGCTGATTATTTCAATTTAATGCTTTAAATAAATTGAACATTTTATTTATTAATTTTCCTACAGCAAATTAAATATGTCTAAATATTTTATTTAGTGTCAGATTTAATTTGTCACATTTTATTACATGGTTTTAATTAGTTTTAATTCAAGAATTAATGTGCAGGTTTTTTATTTAATGTTAGTTGCTGCCAATTTCATTTGTTAAAGCTCCAGCCGAATTAAATAGCATGCCTTTAATGTGTTTACTAATTTGTCCAGCCGCAAGACATCAACTACCTTGGTTTGAATGCTGCCGAATTTATGAGTGTTTTAACTCTTGTCCAGCCGAATTTTCCTCATTAAATTGGGTTGTCTGCTACTTGCCTACTACCGAATTTAATGTGCTTGTGGCTACTACATGTTTCAAATCGTGTCTTAAAGTGTGGCTGCCGAATTTAATGTGCATAAGTGGCCTGTTTTATTTTGTCCTAACATACAATTAATGAGTTGAATTCTTTGATGCAGGTACAAGTCACTTGGACGGCACAAATGGAATTAAATGGGCTGCTGATTGTTGGCGTCTCCAAGGTGCCTTTTCAGCCAAAGTTCTTTAGCTTTCCAAGGTGTTCATTTGGTTGCCCTAAGCATGACCAATGCTCTTTCCCAAGCTGGTTAATGTGCCGAATTTTGCTGCATGTTTGTTGGCCAAATTAAAGAGCTGTTCAGCATGCATGGGGCGTCCATTAAATGAGCCACGAATTTAATGTGTTGTTTAGCATGCATGGAACAAATTTATGGTGCCTTTTTGTGGATATCAATGGACAAGAATTAATTCACAGCTGGTGCATTTCGTAAACATCAAAGAAGCTACTGGTTGGTGTTCTCCAAGAGCCAATCTCGTGGAAAGCAATGGCCAGCATTCAAGGTTGATCAGTTAGTTCAAAGGCCATCCAAGCATTAAAATGTTTCACGAATTTCCAGCTGAAACATAGTGGCTGTTCGGTTAATTCAATGGACACTCAATCATTAAAATGGTTCCATGCATTTTCCAAGCTAAACAATTAGCTACATTCAACCAAATTTGCCAAGTGAATCATTCATCATGAAGCTGCCCCTTTGCCTCCATATTCAGCCGAATTTAGCCTAGCAAACTAAGGGATTTTATTCCAGAATTTTCCAGCTCATTAATGGCTGAATTTCACTTAGACATTAAGCTATGTATTTGTCCATTCGGCTAGCTAGTAGAATAGCCTATAAAAAAACTTTGTTATTTTCATTTGTAGTAAGTTTTTGAACCTTTATCAAATTTATGAACTTTTGTTCAATGAGTGAGTTTATCTCCTCTCTATCTTTCGTACAAGTTTCATAGACTTATCAAGTTAGCTTGTGGCATCTTGACTTGTTCAGCCATCAAATTATACCATTTGTTCTTACTTTATTAAGTAACAGGTCTTTGGTCCATCTTCGATTTCCATCTTTCACCTTAATCATCAAAGAAATCGGGGTGACACTTATTAGTGTTGAATCGTTTCTCGTTTAAGTTCTATTTTCCATCTCCACCAATTATCATAACCTATTCATCATTAAACCGAATTCCATCTTTCTTACTTTCATCCTTAGCCAAACTTATTCTTTCCATTATCCAAAATATTTCCAACACTTATTCACCTCCATCCCTAACTTAAATACATTTCTAAAAGTAATTCTACTCAAAGCTTCCGCTATCTTTCCATATTTATCTAATATTTTCCCAAAGGCTTAATTCCTCCTCGTAGATGATTGGACAACTCAAATATGACTCGACTCATCCCGAGGCAGACCGTATCAAATAGTCTTTCTTTTACAGTTCACAACAGCATCATGCAATGTCAACCAATCCACACCCAGAATTATATCAAACTCATCAAATGGTAATAACATCAGATGATGCGACCCAACCCGGGCAGCCAACGTTTTGCAATTCGAAGGTCTTGTGATGTCCGAAGGATCAAACAACCCAAGTTCGTATCAAAGGAAACAAGTGCCGTGGAGCTGTTGTGCACTTTGGTGCACGTCCAAATTCAGTCGGATTAGTTCATTTGAGCTCGTTTCAGCTCATTGAGCTGTTTAGCTAATTTGCTTAATTTTATTACTTGAATAAATTGAACTCTTGAATTTAATTATTTTATTACAGCAAGTTAATGTGTCATGGTGTTTTAATTAAGCTGAATTTATGTTGTCTTAATTTAATTAAAGTTGTCTAATTTTACTACATGTTTTTATAGTGTCTTGTCCTAGCCGAATATTAGATGAGTCCTAGCTAGCTTGTATTTATTTTGTCTAAATATTATTTAAGTTTCCAAGTAATTGTTTTAGTTTGTATTTAGCTGAATTGAATTGATTTAATATGACTTCCTTGTGCATGTAGGTGCAGCCGAATTTACAAGGGACATTAAAAGAGATTCATGCACCTAGGTGCAATGTATTTGGCTGGTGCATGGAACGGCTGGAACAATGTATGAAGGCTGCCAACTTTTGGTTATTCAAGGCAACCATTCGGCTGGAGGGAGCTGGTGCATGGACGGCATTCAAGAGGAACATTCAGCTGAATTAAAACAGCAACTCTTTCCATTCCCAAAATGACCATTCGGCCAAAGTGACTTCATTCAGCAAGCTGACTTTTCCCACATCCTTTGGCTGTTCAAAGACCCAATTTAATGCTAGTAATCTTTCAGCAAGGGTTGCCAATTAATTGAAGCTCATTCAAAGCTTTGGCCAAACTTGGACTTGTCCATTCAACTCCAACATTCTTCAAATACATTCAGTTGGTTTCCTTCTTCATTAAGCTGACCTTTAAACGTCCCAAGAAGCTAAATTTGTCCATTCTAGAAGCTGACTCTTAAGGCCACATTCAGCCGAATCTTGCAAGGAATTTAAAGGATTTTCTTCCAGAATTTTCCAGCAATTTCTAGCTAAAATTTAGCTTAGTTATTATGTATTTTAGTGTCTATTCGGCTAGCCTTTTGTTGGCTATAAATACTTAGCCGATTCCATTTGCAAGGGACTTTTTGCCATTTTAACAATTTGAATGAACTTTGTTCAAAGAGTGAGTTTACTCCTCTCTAAATTCGTACAAGTTTCAGTCTAACTTATCTAGCGAAGCTAGTGGTGTCAATCGTTCTCTTCATTCAAACTTATCACCAATTCGGTGTGGCGTTCGTCCATCTTTTAATACCATCGGTTCTTACTTTGCTAAGTAACGGGTCGAGGTCCATTTTTGAATTCCATCATTCACCTTAAACCAAATAGAAACCAGGGTAACACTTTTCTAGTGTTGAATCGTTTCTCGTGTTTAAGTCCGTTTATCCATTCCCATCGAATATCCTTCATTTTCAACTATCTTCATTTCACTTTACAATATTTCGTCCTACCAAACCGAACCTATCCATTTCACCTTCTAATTCCATCTTCATTCATCTATAAACCTCCATTCCTAACTTAATCCATTTCTAAAAGAAATATCTTTAAAATCTTTCGCAAAACTCAACCTCAATCCGACTATTTTCTCGAAGACTTAACTCCTCCTCGTAGACGATCGGGCAAACATTACGACTCGAATCATCACTGAGGCGAGTTCGTATCATCAGATCAGTAGGGAAACAGATATCTTGAAACATTAATGGACAGTTCTTGCATTTTTTGTCAACCAGAATACTTGTACCTAAAGGGTTCGATACTTTTATAACAAACTCAGTAGACTCTACATGTAAATTCTTACTGGATACCAAATTCATGCATATATATGAATGAGTAGAACCAGGGTCTATCAATGCAATCAGAGAAGTATCATAAAGTGTAAATGTACCAGTTATAACATTAGGAGATGAAGCTTCCTCACGAGCTCGGATGGCATACGCTCTGGCAGGCGCTCTAGCTTCAGATCTCGTAACAGTATCTCTCGTAGTTCTCTGACTACCACTGACATTTCTTGTATTTTGCAAAGGTCTACCTCTCACTGGAGCATTATCTGATCTCAAATTCTGAATAGTCTCTGGCTCAACAGACTCAGGGAAATCACGAATGAAATGATCTAACGATCCACATCTGAAACAAGCCCGGTCTGTAACATCCTAGAGTTAGGGGTTCTACATTTTGTGCTATTTCATGCGTTTGTCTAGTTATGCTTGCTGTTTTGGTGTGTTTGGGGGTCTAGGGAAGGCTCGGGTTCAAGCCAGAGCTTTGGTAAATTTTTCTCTTTAGGGTACTTTAGGGGGAGAGCTAGGGGAAGTAGGCTTTAAGAATATTTATTTGCGTTTAATGACACAAGTTGGGTGTGTGGCAAGGAGGTTGTGGTATCACTGGCAGAGCAAGGGGGAAGGAGTTTGAATCCCACTACTGCATTGTGGAGCTTTAATTTTTGTGCTCAAGGAGGGGAAGAAGTGGTGTTCGGCTTGGACTCTGAGGGGTGGTTGTTGGATGAGTCAACCAGTTTGAAATGGGTGGAGTAGAGGGGCTTGAGGAGTTTGAATTTGTCAATCAATTCAAATTGGTGGATGGAGAGTGAAACAAGGAGCAAATCAAGGGATTTGAGAGGGGGAGTGAGAGTTGGCTGAATGTTGGAGAGTTGGGGGGAGAATTTCGGCTATGTGGTGTAGTTGGCTAGGAATTTCAGCATTTGTGGGGGGTGATAGCAAAATCGAGCCATTAGAGTGTTGTGCCGAATTTTATAGCTCTTTTTAGCTTTTCTTTGTGACATTTTGGGTGTGGTTCTTAAGGCATTTTGGATTATTACTCACTTAGAGCTTGTGCCGAATCTCTCAATTTTCTTTCCATCCCTTCTCTTCATTTGCGTGATAGCCAAATTGCAACTCTTCTCCTATTTCCTCTCTTTTCTTCTTTGTACTTCTATTTTTCTCTTTTTCTTGGCCGAACCACTTTCTTCCACCCTTCTTTGACTTCTTTTTCTTTTTTCTCTTTGCTCCTCTATTTCTTTCTTCACTAGCCGAACCTCCATCCCTCCTCTTTGCTTCTCTACTTTCTCCATTAAACTGAAACCCCTACTCCTTTTAGTTCTTGACTAGTTTTTCTTTCATAGCCAAATTTCATCCTACTTCGTTCTTCTCTATTTTCTTCTTTTTTTTCAAGACCGAATCACTCCTTGTGTCAAACTAAAACTGTGTCTCACATCTTTTTGTTATAAGCCAAACATCTGGAAGCATCCCTTTGGTTGCCGAAAGTCTCCTATTCAATCAGTGTCTATTTGTGCAAGGTAATGGAACTCTTTCGATTCTTTCTCTATTTGTCGGTTTTATGTGGTCATAGCCGAAATGGCTATTTTATTCTTAATGTTAGTTCACGGCTAATCTCTTCTTCTCTCCTCTTAGCATGGCATGTTTGCATCGGATTAGAATCTATAGCCAAGTCTATCTGTGTTCGGTTCATTCTCTGACCAAGGTAAGGAGGTTCTCTTAATTTCAGTTTGTCTATTCCCTTTTCCCTTTCGTTGCCTTAACCCAATTTCTTTGTTAGACAACCAACGTTTTTCTCTAAGTACTGATCAAGACTCTTATCATGGATATGAGTACTAGCCGATCCAAGGAGGGTGCGGTTAAGGAGCCTGAGGGGAGTGTACTCGTAGTCTCTAATCCGTCATTCAAACGTCGTGCAGTGTTGGCAGTTCGTGATTTTTTGCCGGGTTGTGGTAGAGAGCCGACATCTGTTTGGGATAGGCAAATCGCTGTTGTTCCCGCTAGTGAGAGTGTCGATGATATAGAGTGTTTAGTTCTTCGCGTAATCAGGCGTGTAATGCTCACACCTTCTTTTATTATTTTGAATTAATAACTGTATTGGCTGAAACCTGAAACGACTGTTTCGACAGTTGAGATACCCTTGTGGGTAAAGTTGGAGACACCAGGTAAGTGCCTCTATGATTCTGCCTTTCGAATAACATAGCCTAAATATATGTATGATTTGATTATCTGTGTACATTGGAAATATGATTGCATTCATTATAACATGATAATATGTTGCATGGGCTTTGGGATATGATGTTGATTGAAAGGGGAAGTGTAATTCAGTGGTTTGGTACCACATATATCAGTGATTATGTCACATTATTTCAAGTGGTTTGGTACCACATATATATACATATATCAGTGACTCACACACGTTGGTTTGGTACCACACAGTGGCTTGGTGCCACTGTGTTTTGGCGATTCGGGTGATGTAGAGGATGGAATACTAGGTTTGGCTGGGCTGCATTGCATACACCTTTTAATATGCCATGTTGTGAGGGCTAAGGCCCAATGTGCTTCTGTGGGCTTAGGCCCAGATTGCGTTCGTAAGGGGAGTTACACACTGAGTCTTGGTGACTCACCCTCTCGCTTAATTTTGCAGGTAATCCCTAGTTCGAGGATATAGAGCCGAGGAGGACTCTGTGGTGGCCATGCATTAATACTTTCGTAAATTTCGTTTCCTTTATTTAAACTTACTCTTAGTTTGGGAATATTTATGTAATAAAGCCTCTGGGATTTCAATTTGGTTTTGGATTTTAATGCGGTTATTATATATATTATGAAATGTTAAATATGGAGTTTTTCTAAAAATATAAACAAACTTTTTCCCAAAATATTAAGAAACGGACAACAAACAAATAATTTATTAACTTGGGATTTTCTTAGAATTACACAAATTGTTTCTAAATGTCACGTTTTTGAAATCTTCTAGTTTTAGTTTTTCGTAACACAAAACTAGTTTTCGACTGTTAGTATTACTAATAAAAATTGACAAGAAAACCTTAGGACTGAATATGATTTTCAAAATGAAAATAAAACGCAAAGTTTCTCCTAAAATTGCAAAGTTTTTAACAACCTTTCCATGTGACATACCGGATCCGGTCGTAACATTTAGGCCGGGTTTGGGGTGTTACAATTGTGGTATCAGAGCCTAGGTTGCAAAACTCGGCTGTGGAATGGGTTCAAAAATGTTTTTTAGTTGGTTTGAAATATGGTTTAGAAAAAAATGTTTTCTGGAAGTATGGCACCTGAGTCCCCAGCACCAAATCCGTACGGTAAGTCTTCTGATTATTGGTTGTTTTTATGAAAAGATTATGTTGTGTTGTGATTGCTAGTAATAAGAGATACAATTGTAGAGATTGAGACCTTTAGAAATAGGTTTGTGGAAAACTACTTCTAATTCTATCTACATAAGCTATTCGTTAATAAACAGTAGAAGATATACTAATTCATAAAATTTGTAATCAGATTAAGTCGATTCTGTAGTCATGAGCACTAGAGGACGTGGACGTGGTTTACGCGGCCGTGGTAGAGGCTGGGGTGTTGAGGCTGGACCCTCAGAGTCAGGGTATGGGCCAGAAGGTGAAGTGCCAGCATCACCAGTAGTGGAAGCAGGGTCTCAAGACCGAACTAGAGGGGATGATGCTTTGTCCCAAGCTATGTTGCGTGTTCTGGAACGGGTTGCTAGAGTAAGCACGGGATCGGTAGCTCGAAAATATATTCCTAAGCAACTTCGAGCAAATGGGGCCGAGATATTTAGAGGTATTTTTGGTGTGGCTCCAAACGTAGCGGAGTATTGACTGGAAGCAGTCGAGCGAATTATGGATGATCTAGACTGCACGGCAGAGGAAAAGTTAAAAGGAGTAGTGTCCCTCCTTCGAGATGAGGCATACCAGTGGTGGCTCACGGCGTCAGCGGATCGTATTACCTGGGACTTCTTTAAGATAGCGTTCCAGGGAAAGTATGTTG
The DNA here is from genome assembly GCA_025698515.1 of Gossypium sturtianum. Taxonomy (NCBI): domain Eukaryota; kingdom Viridiplantae; phylum Streptophyta; class Magnoliopsida; order Malvales; family Malvaceae; genus Gossypium; species Gossypium sturtianum. The sequence continues at coordinate 95,510,511 of CM046949.1, forward strand.
GGGTGAGTTATGTGGACACTCAGAGGAAGGCATTTTTAAACCTGGTCCAGGGGAATAAGTCAGTGGCTGAGTATGAGGCAGAGTTCTTGCGTTTAAGCTGCTATGCTCGGGGTATTATCGCAACTGATTATGAGCGTTGTGTTCAGTTTGAGGATGGTCTGCGGGACGAGCTGCAGGTACTGATAGCTCTGCAGTGGGAAAGAGAGTTTACTATTCTGGTTGAGAAGGCAAAAATAGCCGAAGAGGTGAAGTGGTTTGAGAGGCAGAATCGGGATAAGGATAGGGGTAGGGGTAGGAATAAGAGGAACTTTGGGTCATCAGGATCTATTGGGGGTTTCCAAAAGAGGCCTAGGTTTGATGGGCCGGGTTGAGTTACGATGCCTGTTGCTGTTGGGCGGTCTCAACCGTGTGCTCGATGTGGGAATTTTCATTTGGGGGAGTGCTGGGCAAGAAATAGAGGATGCTTCAGGTGTGGATCTATGGATCATCGGATAAGGGACTGTCCACAAGAGCTAGACAGGGCGCAGCTAGTAGGTCAGGGATATGCACAGTCTGAAAGAGGTGGGCAGCAGCCACCGAGAGGTCGTGGTCTGGCCAGAGGAGGAAATGGAGTTGGTCAAGGGCGTGGGACACCGGGCAGAGGTGCTGAGAGTACGGATGCAAGATAGCCTGGATTGGTTTATGCAGCTAGACATCGAGAGGATGGTGATGCACCGGACGTCATAACCGGTACGTTCCTTATTTTTGGTGTGCCATTTACAGCTTTGATAGATATTGGGTCTACACATTCATATGTTGCTAGTACTATATCTGGGACTTTGAGTATAGAATCTGAGGTTGCTTCTAGTAAAATGACTGTGATTAGCCCTTTAGGACAATCTGTAGTGGTGAACAAACTTTTTAGGAATGTGCCATTAGAAGTGCAAGGGATTGCTTTCCCGGCTGACTTGATGGAATTACCGTTTGGCGAGTTTGACTTGATTTAAGGCATGGACTTGTTAGTTAAGTATCGAGCAAACTTGGATTGTGCTGCTAAGCGCATGATATTGAAGACTCCCGAGGATGAGGAGGTGCTGGTAGTAGGTGAGAGAAGGAATTACCTATCCAATGTGGTGTCTGCATTAAAGGCTGGAAGAATGGTGCGAAAAGGGTGTGAGGCATTCTTAGCTTTCATCAGTGCTTTGGAGGCCAAAGAATTGTCTGTAAGGGATGTTAGAACGGTGAAAGAGTTCTCGGATGTCTTTCCAGAAGAGCTTCCAGGGTTACCTACGGATCGTGAGGTGGAGTTCGGCATTGATCTACTTTTGGGAACGGCACCTGTGTCCATCGCTCCATATCAAATGGCGCCAAAGGAACTGGTGGAACTTAAAGCTCAGATTCAGGAACTGTTGGATCGTGGTTTTATTCGACCAAGTGTATCTCCGTGGGGAGTGCCAGTATTGTTCGTTAAGAAAAAGGACGGGTCGATGCAGATGTGCACTGACTATAGGTAATTGAACAAGTTGACGATCAAGAACAAATACCCGTTGCCAAGGATTGACGACCTGTTCGATCAGCTGCGAGGCGCTTCGGTCTTCTCGAAGATAGACTTGAGGTCAGGGTATCATCAGCTAAAGGTCAAGGAGGCAAATATTTACAAGACTGCTCTTCGAACTCGTTATGGTCACTATGAGTTCTTGATGATGCCGTTCGGGTTGACGAATACACCAGCTGCATTCATGGATATGATGAACCGGGTATTCCAACCCTACCTGGATCAGTTTGTCATAGTGTTTATAGACAATATCTTGGTATATTCAAGGACTGAAGAGGAGCATGATTCGCATCTTCGGATAGTTCTACAGATTTTAAGAGAGAAGCAATTGTATGCTAAATTCAGTAAGTGTGAATTTTGGTTGAAGGAAGTGACCTTTTTGGGGCATGTTGTTTCGGCCGAGGGGATTAGGGTTAATCCCCGAAAGATTAAAGCTGTTTTGGATTGGAAACCGCCAAAGTCAGTAGCAGAAATTTGAAGTTTTCTTGGGTTAGCTGGATATTACAGAAGGTTAATTGAGGGATTCTCGTTGATTGCGGCGCCATTAACCAAGTTGTTACGGAAAGGGGTACCATTTGTTTGGGCTGATAAGCAGCAGGAAAGCTTTGAGAAGCTAAAGAGGATCTTGACTAAGGCACCAGTGTTGATTCAACCTGAGGCTGGGAAGGAGTTTGTCGTCTATTGTGATGCATCACACACAGGGTTAGGATGTGTGCTAATGCAAGAAGGGAAGGTGGTAGCGTATGCGTCTCGGCAATTAAGACCACACGAGGTGAATTATCCCACTCATGATTTGAATCTAGCTGTGGTAGTGTTCGCTCTGAAGATTTGGAGGCACTACTTGTATGGAGAGAAGTCGATTATCTACACCGATCATAAGAGCCTAAAATATCTCCTTACCTAGAAGGAGTTGAATTTAAGGCAGTGAAGGTGGATTGAATTGTTGAAAGACTACGACTGCTCGATCGAGTATCACCCGGGTAAAGCTAATGTAGTGGCGGATGCGTTGAGCCGTAAGGTGATATCAGATTTGAGGGCAATGTTTGCTCATCTCAGTCTGTATGAAGATGGTAGCCTGTTAGCCGAGCTTCAAGTGAAGCCTTCATGGGTAAGTCAGATTAAGGAGAAGCAATTGTTAAATGAAGTGTTAAGTTCTCGATTTCAGCAAGTGGAAGGTGGTGAGACAAAAGATTTTGGTCTGAACAGTGAAGGGGTATTATGCTTTCGTGGAAAGGTTTGTATGTCGAAGGATTCTAAGTTGAGGCAGATGGTTCTGCGGGAGGCACATAATAGCCCATACGCTATGCATCCCGGTGGGAGTAAGATGTACCAAGATTTGCGTGAATAGTATTGGTGGTCAGGTCTGAAGCAGGAAGTTACCGATTTTGTGAGTAGGTGTTTAACGTGTCAGTAGGTGAAGGCAGAACACCAATTGCCTTCGGGGTTGCTGCATCCAGTGAAGATTCCACTTTGGAAGTGGGAGAGGATAACGATGGATTTTGTTAGTGGGCTACCTCTTACACCTTCTAGGAAAGATTTGGTGTGGGTGATTGTCGATCGGTTGACAAAGTCCGCTCACTTCATATCGGGTCAGGTCGACTACTCACTACGTAGTTAGCCAAGTCGTATGTAGCGTAGATTGTGAGGTTGCATGGGGTACCAAAGTGTCATCATCGCATGCAGAGACCCTAGGTTTACATCGTGATTCTGGCAGGTGTTACATAAGGCATTAGGTACAAGACTGGATTTCAGCACGACGTTTCATCCATAGACTGACGGTCAGTAAGAGAAGGTAATTCAGATTCTGGAAGACATGTTGAGGGGTTGTGTAATCGACTTTAGAGGTAGTTGGGAGGATTTCTTACCGTTGGCAGAATTTGCGTACAACAATAGCTATCAATCCAGTATTCAGATGGCACCCTACGAGGCGTTGTGTGGTCGTAGGTGTCGTACCCCTACCTGCTGGACAGAATTGGGTGAACGGCAGTTGTTGGGTCTGGAATTGGTCTCAGAGACGGAGGAAAAGGTTAAGTTGATTTGGGCTCGATTGAAGGAAGCTTTCGACAGGCAGAAATCGTATGCAGATCTGAAGCGTAAGGAAATAGATTTCTCAGTGGGTGATCAGGTCTTTCTGAAAGTTTCACCTTGGAAGAAGGTTTTAAGATTTGGACGGAAAGGCAAGTTGAGCCCCAGATTCATCGGGTCGTATCGAGTGTTGAAACGCGTGGGACCAGTGGCTTATCAGCTTAAGTTACCTCTGGAGTTGAATTGGATACATGATGTATTCCATGTTTCAATGTTAAGGCACTATCGTTCGAATCCATCTCACATAGTGCCAGTGGAGGAAATTGAAGTAAGACCCGATCTGTCTTTTGAAGAAGAACCAGTGCAGATCTTAGATCAAGATGTCAAGGTGTTGAGAAGAAAGTCGGTTCCTTTGGTCAAGGTGTTATGGCGTAATCACGGTTCAGAGGAAGCTACGTGGGAGCCAGAGGATGTGATGCGACACAATACCCTCACCTCTTTTGATCAGGTAAATTTTGAGGCCGAAATTTCTTTAAGGGGAGTAAAACTGTAACATCCTAGAGTTAGGGGTTCTTCATTTTATGCTATTTCATGCATTTCGCTAGTTATGCTTGCTGTTTTGATGTGTTTGGGGGTCTAGGGAAGGCTCAGGTTCGAGCTAGAGCTTTGATAAAATTTTCTCTTTAGGGTACTTTAGGGGGAGAGCTAGGGGAAGCAGGCTTTAAGAATATTTATTTGTGTTTGATGACACAAGTTGGGTGTATGGCAAGGAGGTTATGGTGTCACTGGCAGAGAAAGAGGGAAGGAGTTCGAATCCCACTGCTGCATTGTGGAGCTTTAATTTTTGTGCTCAAGGAGGGGAAGAAGTGGTGTTCGGCTTGGACTCTGAGGGGTGGTTGTTGAATGAGTCAACCAGTTTGAAATGGGTGGAGTAGAGGGGTTGAGGAGTTTGAATTGGTCAATCAATTCAAATTGGTGAATGGAGAGTGAAACAAGGAGCAAATCAAGGGATTTGAGAGGGGGAGTGAGAGTTGGCCGAATGTTGGAGAGTTGGGGGGAGAATTTCGGCTATGTGGTGTAGTTGGCTAGGAATTTCAGCATTTGTGGGGGGTGATAGCAAAACCGAGCCATTAGAGTGTTGTGCCAAAATTTATAGCTCTTTTTAGCTTTTCTTTGTGACGTTTTGGGTGTGGTTCTTAAGGCATTTTGGATTATTACTCACTTAGAGCTTGTGCCGAATCTCTCAATTTTCTCTCTATCCCTTCTCTTCATTTGCGTGATAGCCAAATTGCAACTCTTCTCCTATTTACTCTCTTTTCTTCTTTGCACTTCTATTTTTCTCTTTTTCTTGGCCGAACCACTTTCTTCCACCCTTCTTCGACTTCTTTTTCTTTTTTCTCTTTGCTCCTCTATTTCCTTCTTCACTAGCTGAACCTCCATCCCTCCCCTTTGCTTCTCTACTTTCTCCATTAAACTGAAACCCCTACTCCTTTTGGTTCTTGACTAGTTTTTCTTTAATAGCCGAATTTCATCCTACTTCGTTCTTCTCTATTTTCTTCTTTTTTTTTCAAGACCGAATCACTCCTTGTGTCAAACTAAAACTGTGTCTCGCATCTTTTTGTTATAAGCCAAACATCTGGAAGCATTCCTTTGGTTGCCGAAAGTCTCCTCTTCAATCAGTGTCTATTTGTGCAAGGTAATGGAACTCTTTCGATTCTTTCTCTATTTGTCGGTTTTATGTGGTCAAGCCAAAATGGCTATTTTGTTCTTAATGTTAGTTCGTGGCTAATCTCTTCTTCTCTCCTCTTAGCGTGGCATGTTCGCATCAGATTAGAATCTATAGCCAAGTCTATCTGTGTTCGGTTCATTCTCTGACCAAGGTAAGGAGGTTCTCTTGATTTCGATTTGTCTATTTCCTTTTCCCTTTCGTTGCCTTAACCCAATTTCTTTGTTAGACAACCAACGTTTTCTCTAAGTACTGATCAAGACTCTTATCATGGATATGAGTACTAGCCGATCCAAGGAGGGTGCGGTTAAGGAGCCTGAGGGGAGTGTACTCGTAGTCTCTAATCCGTCATTCAAACGTCGTGCGGTGTCGGCGGCTTGTGATTTTTTGCCGGGTTGTGGTAGAGAGCTGACATCTATTTGGGATAGGCAAATCGCTGTTGTTCCCGCTAGTGAGAGTGTCGACGATATAGAGTGTTTAGTTCTTCGCGTAATCAGGTGTGTAATGCTCACACCTTCTTTTATTATTTTGCATTAATAACTATATTGGCTGAAAGCCAAAACGACTGTATCGACAGTTGAGATACCCTTGTGGGTAAAGTTGGAGACACCAGGTAAGTGCCTCTATGATTCTGCCTTTCGAATAACATAGCCTAAATATATGTATGATTTGATTATCTGTGTACATTAGAAATATGATTGCATTCATTATAACATGATAATATGTTGCATGGGCTTTGGGATATGATGTTGATTGAAAGGGGAAGTGTAATTTAGTGGTTTGGTACCACAGTGGTTTGGTACCACATATATCAGTGACTATGTCACATTATTTCAAGTGGTTTTGTACCACATATATATACATATATCAGTGACTCTGTCACAGTGGTTTGGTACCACAGTGGCTTGGTGCCACAGGTGTTTTAGCTGGTTCAGGTGATGTAGAGGATGGAATACTAGGTTGGGCTGGGCTGCATTGCATACACCTTTTAATGCCATGTTGTGAGGGCTAAGGCCCAATGTGCTTCTGTGGGCTTAGGCCCAGATTGCGTTCGTAAGGGGAGTTACACACTGAGTCTTGGTGACTCACCCCTCTGCTTAATTTTGCAGGTAATCCCTAGTTCGAGGATATGGAGCCGAGGAGGACTCTGTGGTGGCCATGCATTACTACTTTCGTAAATTTCGTTTCCTTTATTTAAACTTACTCTTAGTTTGGGAATATTTATGTAATAAAGCCTCCGGGATTTCAATTTGGTTTTGGATTTTAATGCGGTTATTATATATATTATGAAATGTTAAATATGGAGTTTTTCTAAAAATATAAACAAACTTTTTCCCAAAATATTAAGAAACGGACAACAAACAAATAATTTATTAACTTGGGATTTTCTTAGAATTACACAAATTGTTTCTAAATGTCACGTTTCTGAAATCTTCTAGTTTTGGTTTTTCGTAACACAAAACCAATTTTCGACTGTTAGTATTACTAATAAAAATTGACAAGAAAACCTTAGGACTTAATATGATTTTCAAAATGAAAATAAAACGCGAAGTTTCTCCTAAAATTGCAAAGTTTTTAACAACCTTTCCATGTGACATATCGGATCCGGTCGTAACGTTTAGGCCGGGTTTGGGGTGTTACACGGTCATTCAATCTACAACTTCTCGGATGTCTTTTACCATAATGCTTACACTCAGGTCGTTCGTATCGAACATTTCCAACACTAGCTACTAAAGTTGCTGGAGTTTTGGAGCTCATTTGTGATCTAGCTCGAGCTCTATTCAAATGTCCCATGTTAACTCTTGAACGGCTTTGTTCATCTCTGAATTTCTTTGATGCAGACTGAAATGATCTACTCTGAAATCTCTTTCTCACATCTTTAGCTTCAAACTCAGCTTTCCTTTTATCTTTCCCGAGGGCTTCGGCTTTACACGCTCGATCAACAAGTACCACAAACTCTTTTATTTCCAGAATCCCAACAAGTAAACGGATGTCTTCATTAAGACCATCTTCGAATCTTTTACACATTATTGCCTCGGTGGATACACATTTACGAGCATACTGACTCAATCTTACGAACTCTCATTCGTATTCAGTAACAGACATACGGCCCTGTTTCAAGTCCAGAAATTCCTTCCGTTTCTGATCAATGAATCTCACTGATGTATTTCTTCCGAAACTCAATCTGAAAGAAGTCCCATGTCACCCGTTCTTTCGGAACAACAGAAATCAAAGTTTTCCACCACTGATAGGCCGCATCTCGTAGCAAAGAAACTACACACTTTATCCATTCCTCGGGACTCAGTGACATTTCATCAAATACCTGGATTGTGTTTTCTAACCAGAATTCGTCTTTCTCGGCATCGTCATCACTGGTAGCCTTGAACTCTTCAACCCCATATTTACGAATTTTGTCAACTGAAGGCTTGTTCAACAAATTTAGATTCATAGTCGGAGGCATAGCAGATGTGATACAGTCCGTCTCGGGTGGAGTCGAGCCGTATGTGAGTTGCCCGATCGTCTATGAGGAGAAGATGATCCTTCGAGAAAATAATAGAAGATATGGTTAAGTTGCGGAAGCTTTGATTATGCTTGCTTTTAGAAATGGGCTTAAGTTAGGAATGGATGTGAATAAGTATTGGAAATGATTTGGAAAATAAGAAGGATAGGTTCGACAAAGGATGAAAAGACAGAAGATGGAATTCAGTTTATGGATGAATAGGTAATGATAGGATGATGGTAATGGAAAATAGAACTTAAATGAAAAATGATTTAACACTAGCAAAGTGTCACCCCAGTTTCGATAATGTTTAAGGTTGAAGATGTAAATTGAAGATGGACCAAAGACCCGTTATCTAGAAAGATAAGAACCAATGGTATAATTTGATGGATGAGAACGATTGACGCCACAAGCAAGCTTGATAAGTCAAAAATGAAACTCGTACGAAGGATAGAGTAAACTCACTCGATGAACAAAGTTCATAAAATATGATTAAGGTTCAAAAAGTCCTTTTACATTGGAAAATAACTAATATTTATAGGCTAAGCACATGCCAACCGAATAGTCACTTAGGAATCCATAAAAGCTAAGTAATAATCAACTAGAATGGTCTTGAAAATTCTAGAAAAAAGCCTCTGGATGTCTTGGCTAAATTTGGCTGATGGGAGCTCCAATAGGCAGCTTCATGATTAAGAAAATGCACTTGGGAAGAGATGAATGCATCGGAAGAGCAAAGGCCATGTCTAGGTTCAGCCATGACCTTAAATGGTTCAATAAATTTGCACCCCTTGGCCGAATAGGTAGCAGTAATAAAGAAGGTACGTGAGCAGCCATTTGAGTGTGAAAAGTCAGCCTTGAAGGGTCCTTGATGTGTGAACACAACCAGCTGAATGGACATGGGTGTGAACGCATGGTGTGAACACATAGGTGCTGCAATGGGCATTAGATCGGCCAAGCTTTGGCATTGAGTGGATGTTCATCCCCTTAGCCGAATAGGTGCCTTGGGGAGATGATTAGTTCAACCACCATTCTTGGAATAAAGCCATACATGCACCGTTCCCATGCATTGAATTCTTCATGCATGAATCTTGAATTAATGCTCTCCACATTCAGCTGCACCTACAAAGGGAATGAACTCAATTACTTTAATCAAAAATCTGTTGAATAACATTAATAATTAATCTTAACACCTTAATTAACACTTAATAATTTATTTACAAACTATTTAGGACACATTAAAATTCGACTGGACTCTAGACACATTAAAATCATGTTTTAAGTAAGACACATTAAAATCATGTAATGTTTAGGACATATTAAACACATGAAATAAATTTGGACATATTTAATATGACACTAATTAATTTAAACTTAAATGGCTGTAACTAAATTAACTAATAATTTATTTAATTAAGTTCAGTAATTTTTGCTATTTAGTCCAGGAAATTAACGCATGCAAATTTGAGCTAAAGCTAAACTTCATGAGCTAGGTTTTGAGCTAGCTGAGCTTGAAGAAGGTTGCATGGCTTGCTCGATTCATCGTTCCCAAACTGTCCAGCCGTGATGTTGCTCCACATTTTGTCTACAAGAGCCAAAACTTCCTCCTTGAACCTTTTAGCACGAGCACAAGTGATCGGACCCTTTGGAAGCTCCAAGGGATCTTCGGCAGCTTTGGATGGTGCCCAAGCCATGGCCGTATCATCCCCTCCCCCTTCGAAACGACTTGTCCTCAAGTCGAATCGCTCGTTCATTTTGAAGCTCATGTTCCCCTTTGGTTTGTTAAAAACAAATGGGGTGAGGGATCTCGTATAAATCTGCTCACACAAATTCTCAACACTCAGCATTGAGTTAGTAACACAAGTCATTTTGGAAGATATGCAAAAATTATCAACAGCCTGATTTGTATAGGCACACAAAACACGATCTTGCTGATCATCCAACAAAGTTTTACTCAAACAATTCAAAGGAAATGTAGACACAAAGATCTTAAGCCATTCACTCTCCTTGAATTGGGCTTGATCCAAACAATTTAGTTTGCCACAACGACTCACAGAACAAGCTTCCCGATCAAGAAACAGTATATAAAAAATCTTGGCAAAGATTGTTCAACTATGAAATTTTCAAACGCAATTACTTCACAGTTACCAAAAATGGAAGCCTTAATATCATCATTCACAGTAAATGATTGTCCACTAATCCAAAATGAACAACTACTTCCAACAAAGCAATTTACATTCCCAAAATTCAGAAGGTGAACAAAGTCATTAAAGTGATCCCAATTGAGTGGTTTAGGAAGTTGGAAATACTCACCTTGCTTACCTTCGGAGAGAAAGGAGTGAGAGTCGATTTTACCTTGTGCTTTTAGCACAAACTTTCTTTCATTGGCAAGGTATCGTAATTGAAGTTCTTCGGTCGGCTGAACCTGGAAAGAAGAAGAAACAAATAGACAACGGTTAAGTAAAACTCCCTTCCTTTTCTCATTCTGTTTCTTTTCACTTTCTGTTTCAATTTTTTCTCTCTCACTTTTCTTTTCTTTTTCATTTTTCTTTTCTTTTTCTTTTCTTTTTTCTTCTCTCTTGTTTACTTCAACTCTCGAATTATTTTCACTTGATTTGTCCTCTTCCCTTTCTTGTGAAATTTTTTTCTTTTCTTTCGAAGTTTCCAAAGGTCGCCTTAAGTGTAGCTGATATTCCATCACTTGTTGCAGAGACAATGGTGCCAAAACGATATTCTTGCCTTTATACTTGAATGAATACTATTTACGAACCTATCATGTTTGACTCGGTGGTCAAACTGCCACAGTCTTCCTAACAATAGGTGGCCCGCATGCATGGGTACGATGTCGCACAAGACTTCGTCATGGTAGTTGCCAATCGAGAATGGGATGTTTGCTTGTTTGGTCACCTTGAGTTCGACTCCTTCATTGAGCCATTAGAATTTGTAGGGGCTCGGGTGCTTGAGAGTCGGCAAAGACAACTTCTCGATCATGAGAGTGCTCGCAACATCCGTGCAACTTCCGCCGTCAATTACAACACTACACACTTTTCCAAAAACATGACAACGAGTACGGAAAAGGTTTTCTCGTTGAGGCTCACTTATCGAGTTTTACGCATTGGGACTTTGTTTGACCACAAGCATTTCACCCTCAATAGCAAATTCTACTTCTTCGTCATTTTTGGATAAATGCTCGACTTCGCCTTCATTTTTGTCTACTTCATCCTCCAATTCAATTTTGTCATTGGGTAACACGATCATTGTATTTCGGTTCAGACATTGACTCGCTATGTGCCCTCGGCCTTGGCACTTAAAACATTTGATGTCTTGGGATCGCGATCGAACATTTTCAGGGGCCTTGCCTTTACTTGGTTTGGCCACAGTTTTGTTGGGCTTTATGGACACCACGGGTTCTTTTGACTAACTTGTCGGGACATCCTTGCTTGGACCTTGGTTCCATTTGGGTGCACTCGAAGTAGAATATCCTCGTACGACTCCTTTTCTCTTGAGCTGCTTCTCCACCTTAATGGCCATATGTACCATTTCTTCGATCTCAACGTAATGTTGGAGTTCGACTATGTTAGCGATGTCTTTATTCAAACAGGCCAAGAATCTTGCCATGGTGGCCTCCCGGTCTTTCTCGATGTTGGCTCGGATCATGGCTATCTCCATCTCTTTGTAATAGTCGTCCACACTACGATTGCCTTGAGTAAGGTGTTGTAACTTTTGGTACAACTCTCGATGGTAGTATGTCAGAATGAACCTTTTGCGCATCAAGGATTTCATTTCGGCCCATGTGTTGACTGGCCGCTCCCCATTCCTCCTCCGGCTAGTGGTTAATTGATCCCACCAGACCATTGCGTAATCGGAGAATTCGATGGCAGCTATTTTCACCTTCTTGCTTACCGAGTAATTATAACACTCGAAAACTAACTCGATCTTCTTTTTCGATTCTAAGTACGCCTCCGGATCAGATTTGCCTTGGAAAGGGGGTATTGACAATTTGATGTTCTTCAAATCGTCATCTACTCAGCCTCGTTCTCATTGGCCACGATGTTGTTGGCCTCTCCGTCGTCCACTTTGATTGGATCCATGATCACTCTTGGCTTCACTTGGTTCGGACCAATCTTCTTCGAGTGCTCGTTGCCTTCCACGTTACCTTGGTGGACTTTGGGGAGTTCTTTCTCTACGAGCATGTTCTTCCACTTGGTCAAGCCTTTCTTGGATTGGCTCGAGTTTATGATTGAACAATTGTTCTACTTCTCGTAACAAGGCTTGAAGGTTAAGATCTGGTACATTTCAAACAGGTTGTCTGTCAGTTCTCTCCACCATATTACACTCCGGGCTTCGTGACATGAATAAAATTAATCCTCACCACAATCCTCTCGATCACTCGGAATGAAAGATTAGATGTCACTCACACTCGTGTTTGCACTCTATTCGGCTTTTACCTCCGCTCTATTGTGCTCACACACTCGTGCCTTTTTCCGCTTGTTTCTTCTCTTGTGATTTCATATAAGACTCTGGGTGACCAAATCTACTAGTCTAGAGGGTCGGTTTCAAAGGGTTAATAAGGGTTGAAGTGATAAGGTACGGGTGGGCTGAAGGAAAAGAGGAAGAAATTGAAGATGTGTGGCATTGGGGTTGGAAGAGATGGGAATAGAATACGATGAGGATCGGGAAATCAAACGAAGAAATGAATCAACTCAACACTTCACTTTTTTTTAATTCGTAATATAGTTTCTTTTTTTTTTATTTCGTACCTTTCTCTCTTTTTTTAAATAGTATGTACCTAATTTGGGATTGCTTCGAACGTCTGGACTTCTCGTTTAATTGGCTCTCATACCAGATGATACAGTCTGCCTCGGGTGGAGTCGAGCCGTATGTGAGTTGCCCGATCGTCTACGAGGAGAAGATGATCCTTTGGGAAAATAATATAAGATATGGTTAAGTTGCGAAAGCTTTGATTATGCTTGCTTTTAGAAATGGGCTTAAGTTAGGAATGGATGTGAATAAGTATTGGAAATGATTTGGAAAATAAGAAGGATAGGTTCGGCAAAGGATGAAAAGACAGAAGATGGAATTCGGTTTATGGATGAACATGTAATGATAGGATGATGGTAATGGAAAATAGAACTTAAATGAGAAACGATTTAACACTAGCAAAGTGTCACCCCAGTTTCTATAATGTTTAAGGTGGAAGATGTAAATCGAAGATGGACCAAAGACCCGTTATCTAGAAAGATAAGAACCAATGGTATAATTTGATGGATGAGAACGGTTGACGCCACAAGCAAGCTTGATAAGTTAAAAACGAAACTCGTACGAAGGATAGAGAGGAGTAAACTCACTCAATGAACAAAGTTCATAAAATAAGATTAAGGTTCAAAAAGTCCTTTTACATTGGAAAATAACTAATATTTATAGGCTAAGCACATGCCAACCGAATAGTCACTTAGGAATCCATAAAATCTAAGTAATAATAAACTAGAATGGTCTTGAAAATTCTAGAACAAAGCCTCTTGATGTCTTGGCTAAATTCGGCTGATGGGAGCTCTAATAGGCAGCTTCATGATTAAGCAAATGCACTTGGGAAGAGATGAATGCATCGAAAGAGCAAAGGCCATGTCTAGGTTTGGCCATGACCTTAAATGGTTCAATAAATTTGCACCCCTTGGCCGAATAGGTAGCAGTAATAAAGAAGGTACTTGAGCAGCCATTTGAGTGCGAAAAGTCGGCCTTGAAGGGTCCTTGATGTGTGAACACAACCAGCTGGATGGACATGGGTGTGAACGTATGGTGTGAACACATAGGTGCTGCATTGGGCATTGGATCGGCCAAGCTTTGGCATTGAGTGGATGTTCATCCCCTTAGCCGAATAGGTGCCTTGGGGAGCTGATTAGTTCAGCCACCATTCATGGAATAAAGCCATACATGCACCGTCCCCATGCATTGAATCCTTCATGCATGAATCTTGAATTAATGCTCTCCATATTCGGCTGCACCTACAAAGGGAATGAACTCAATTACTTTAATCAAAATTCAGCTGAATAACATTAATACTTAATCTTAACACCTTAATTAACACTTAATAATTTATTTACAAACTATTTAGGACATATTAAAATTCGGCTGGACTCTAGACACATTAAAATCATGTTTTAACTAAGACACATTAAAATCATGTAATGTTTAGGACATATTAAACACATGAAATAAATTTGGACATATTTAATATGACACTAATTAATTTAAACTTAAATGGTTGTAACTAAATTAACTAATAATTTATTTAATTAAGTTTAGCAATTTTTGCTATTTATTCCAGCAAATTAACGCATGCAAATTTGAGCTAAAGCTAAACTTCATGAGCTAGGTTTTGAGCTAGCTGAGCTTGAAGAAGGTTGCATGGCTTGCTCGATTCATCGTTCCCAAACTGTCCAGCCGTGATGTTGCTCCACATTTTGTCTACAAGAGCCGAAACTTCCTCCTTGAACCTTTTAGCACGAGCACGAGTGATCGGACCCTTTGGAAGCTCCAAGGGATCTTCGGCAGCTTTAGATGGTGCCCGAGCCACGGCCATATCAAGATGTCTGAGGGTGATTAGGCGGGGGTAGAGGTTGTGAAACAGTCAGGTTATTTCTCACAAACTGAGTGAACCACTCACTCATCATCTAGAAGAAAGCTTGTTTAGCTTCTCCCTCATGACCGCTCGTAGCCGGTCTCGAATCAGAGGCGCTGTCCCTTGCGCGGGAGTAGGCGCATTACTTTCTACATCATCAGCTATGGCTCTTTTGGGATCCATTGCTATATGAAAGTCACATTTTATACGTTAGGATTCATCACACTATCACAATTCAGATATATGGCATGTATAGCTAGACTTTGACATGCTACGTTAGTCTGAGAATCGACTAAACCATAGCTCTGATACCAACAAAATATAACACCCCTAACCTGTATCCGTCGTCGAATTAGGGTTAAAGGTATTACCAGATGAATCGGAAATGTTTACAGACATTTCATAATACAAGACATCGATTGCAATCACTGTGTCCCTTAGATAGGTCACCGAGACCTTAAGCATGCTTTAGAGGAAGGTCGGGACTGAACCAAACACATACAGAAATTCCTGGAAATATAAAACCTTTTGAACACTGCAGAGGTCATACGCCCGTGCAGTCAGGTCGTATGCCTCCCACGGCTACTAGACACACCCATGTGTCCTGGCCGTGCCAAAACAGGGCATGTATACTGACTTATCCCCACGGCCACCAGGCACGCCCGTGTACCATGGCCGTGTACTCTTATGCTATATACTGACTAAATCCCACGGTCACTAGGCACGCCCGTGTGCCACAACCGTGTCCACTTAACAGACCCTTTGCAAGGTTAATATGCCACCTACACTTGAGTTTACTCTACAAGCTAAATACCAATTCATTATAAGTACAATTAACAACCAAAGACATGTCAAATGATCAATAATTCTTCACAACCAAACTCATTTCTAATCATGCCAATTTGCACAACTAAATCATATATATACATAAGCATGGTTTAACCACATTTACCCTTCATAGAAACATTCTTTTGATCAAACATGCATACTTATAATGCATTCATATGCTTACCATAACTTTGACTAATTCATTGCCTATCAAACCATACCAAAATAAGCATTATATAACACATTTACTCATGCATATTACCAACACTTATTAAGCCACATCTCATGGCTACTTTATACACATTTCAAAGATAATCCAAAGTGACTATCCTATACATGCCATATCTAGCTATATACATTTCCAAAAGATACCAAAATGAGATTTGAGTAGTGTGATGACGATCCTCGACGGTCCCCGAGCCTTCAGTAGCTTTGATGATCTATAAAACAGAGCAAACACACACACAGAGTAAGCTGTCAAAAGCTTAGTAAGCCATATACAAATAAAATTAGCATAAAACGCATATAACCATATTGGCACAATGACATCATTGATTCTCATAACAAATTCATCACATATATTCTTTGGCTCATTTGCTTAGCCATATCTTACCATATTCCTCAACTCAAATATCATATATACACATAGCTCTTTCAAGCATAACTTCTCATATAATCTCATAATTTCATATACATAATCATCTTAGTAAGTTCATATAGTTACTTACCTTTCATACACACTTAGTGTACATACCAAATGTACCTGAAACAGATATACAATTCACATAGTCATTCGTATCACGAATTTGCCCATTGAACCGTTTGGAATCTAATAGGATACTCAGAGTGCTCGGAATGGTTGTACAATGCCAACGACCCAGACGTGATCTTACATGTAATCAGATATTGATGCCACTATCCCAGACAGGGTCTTACACGAATCAAATACAATGCCAATGTCTCAGACATGGTCTTACATGTAAATCTCATATTGATGCCAATATCCCAAACGTGGTCTTACACGAAATCTCTTATTGATGCCAACGTCCCAGACGTGGTCTTACACGAAATCTCGAATCAATGCCAATGTCCCAGACGTGGTCTTACATGATATCACATAACAGACACCTATGTCATGACATACGTAATTCTTATATATTCCTAGGTTCACACGGGACTTCTCAGACTTATTCAGCTTATCGAATTATTAGCCAACTCGGCTTTCACATACATTCCCCCATAATGGATAATCATAGTATTTCACATATCATATACACTTAAATAATTCAATACAAATACATTTATTTGTATATCAACTTACCTCAAATTTGGATATTTGTTCGGACTCGGTTATTCGACTACTTTCGCTTTCCCACAATCTAAGTCTGATTTCTTTAATTCTTGATCTGATACAGTCCACCTCGGGAAGAGTCGAATTGTATGTGAGTTGCCCAATCATCTACGAGGAGTAAATCAAGCCTTCAGGAATTAATAGTAAAATATGGATGTAAATAGATTAAAGTTGCGGAAGCTATCAAAGGAATGATAATTGAGAAAGTTATGGGAATGGATTTGTAATGAAAATGGCTAGTTGATAAATGGGTAGGTTCGGTTTAGGATGGAAGTGAAGAAGATGGTAAAATAGGATAGTTGGTGGAAATGGCAAAATGAACTTGAACAAAGAAATGATTCAACACAAGTTAGTGTCACGCCAATTTCTATATGGTTCAAGGTGGAAATATGGAAATCGAGTATGGACCAAGACCCGTTATCTAAAAAGATAAGAACCGTTGGTATAATTTGATGGATGAGAAACGATTAACGCCACAAGCAAAACTTGATAAGTCAAAGACGAAACTCGTATGAAAATGAAGAGGAGATAAACTCACTCAATGAACCAAAGTCCATATAATTTGATTAAAGTTCTAAAAGTTGTAACCTTTACAAATGAAAATAACAAACATTCATAGCCAACTGAAGGAGTTAGCCGAATGGTCATAGCTTAAAGGCTAAGTAAAAATTAAACTAAAATAAGCTAAAAAAATCTAGAATAAAGTCTCTTAGTGTCTTGGCAAATTTAATTTGAATGTGGCCTTGATGTGCTTGCAAATTCGTTTGGATGTATATGGCATCAATGGCACTCCAATGGATGGGTTTCTAGAAGATTAATTGTCCCAAAAATTCGTCCAAGTCCATGTGCAGCCTTTGGGAATGTTAATGGGCAGCTTTCTAGAAGGGAAAATGAATTTTAAGTCACTTGAAGATGCACGCAGCAGCTAGGTACGTCCCATGCAATAATTGAGCTATTAATTTGGTCTCTTTTGGCTGAAAAGTGTCCAGCAATAAGGGAGAACGTGAGTAGCCCTCTTGGATATGTAAATTTAGCCATTTGGGACATTTTGAATAAATCTTAATGAAGAAGAAAGTGGCCAAACGAATTTGGACAGCAAAGGAGCTAAAAAGGCTTGTCTAGGTTCGGCCAACATTGGGGATGAGTTGCACCTTTTGTTTGAAGAATTTCCAGCATTTAAACATGTCTTTGAATGGCTTGCAAGTGTTTAATTCAGCCATTAAAACTCCCTTGGACGTTCATGACTCCAACCATGCATGTATTTCTTCATTCGTTGAAACTGGCTATTCATGCATCATGCATTTAACTCCTCCATGCATGTGTCTTCATGGAATTATTTTTTCAACCAAATAGGCACCTTGATAATCCAAAAATCAGCAGCATTTAACCATGCTTCCAACCGTCCATGCACCCACCAAATACATGGATGTATTCGGCCAAGTACAATGCACCTAGGTGCATGTATCTCTTAATTGCTTCATGTACATTCGGCTGTACCTACAAAAGGGTATGAATGCATATTAAATCAAGCCAAATGAATTGAATAACAATTAATCACGTCCAAGACGCATCAATAGACACTTTGGACACATTAAACACACACTTAGCACACATACTAAATTTCGCAGCCCTATTTTAATGAAAAAATTCTGCACTTTAATTCTTAAATTAAAACACACTTAAAAGGCTGTAATAAAATGACACAAATTAAATTAGACTTAGGAAAATTAAATTTGACACTAAATAAAATATTTAGACACTTAACTTGCTGTAGAAAACTAAATAAATAAATTGTCCAATTTATTTAAAGCATTAAATTAAAAATCAATCAGCTCAATGAGCTGGAGCGGGCTCGAGTGAGCTCAAATTGAGCTCGAATGAGCTAATCCGGCTCAATTTGGAAGTGCATGAAGATGCACCTGAGCTCCATGGCACTTGGGTATTTGAATTCGAGCTCATCAGTTCGCAAAATGTTGGAGGGCCTGGGCGTGCCCGTATCATCCCTCCCCTCTTCAAGATGATTTGTCCTCGAAATGACCTGTTGATTTCCTCGAACAAAATTCTCCTTGTTCGATTTTCCTCGATCAAACGGGACGGATGATAATCGCGTTACCTGAAAAAGATAACCATAAGTTAGCAAACATTCTTGCAAACCAAATATAAGCAAAACAAGACAAATAGATGGCACGCAAACGGGCATAAACATTTTATCATATAAAATGAACAAAGCCTTATCAAATGTTTGCAACAAAAGTGAATAGGTTTCTTGGCATGCATATGGTTTAAACAGATTCCAAAAGTCAAAATCAACATGCGAGTAACTCATCAAATGATAGATATAAGCATCACAAGCAGATATGTGAGAAAGTGCACATGGCACACGAAATTGAACAGCCAAATCTTGCGCTGAACGATTTATGAAATTACTCGCACATGAGTTATAAAATTTATCGTACACAAGATTCTTTTTGTCAATGATCAAAATGGATAGATCATCATTAAGTAGAATAGGGCATTCAAACAATTCATGATCTAAATGATTTTCAAAAGAGGATTCATTAACAAAATTTCTATCAACTTCTAAAGAGAACGAAAACATCTCAAAATCTTCAAGTGGATTGCTCATGTGACGCAATATGGACTCTTTCACACTTGAATCAAAATTATCAAACACAAGAAGCCTTTCTGATACAGTCCCGGTCTTGAGATGAAATCAAGATGTATGCTTAGTTGCCCAATCGTAATCGAGAAATACAGAAATCGAAGAAAGGAGAAGAATAAGAGTCGAGAAATAGAGAAGTCTAATCTTAGAGAAGGGGGTATGGAGTTTCAGATAAATAAAGTATAAAAAGTGCGGGATTAGCTTGGGTTTAAGAAAGGTACTCGGGAGACGTCTCGGTTTAGGGATGACTCAGATTTGGTATGGGATAATTTATGTCAAGATAGGTCGGGATAATAAGTCGAGTAAGAGTTCGACAAGGGTGTAGATGAAATGGAGAAGAAAAGAAGGTGCTCGGGTTTAGAGAGGTTACGAAAATGGGTTCAGAAAATAGTTCGTAAAATGTTTGGGCTCGGTTTAAGGCTTAAGAAAAATAAGTAAGAACCAATACCGAAATAGGTATCGACCCAGTTTACTTATAAGTTTCTTAAGGTTCAGTTTTGGATTTAAAACGGACCTCGACCCACTATCGAAATACGATAGGAAACTCGGTATCGGGATAAGAAAGAGGAAAGGTTGATGCCACTAGCTTGCTAGATAAGCCAAAGGATCCTAAAACAAAAGTGGAGAAGTGTTCTCACAAATTCGACAGAATAACGGTATGTATTTCATCAAAAGTTCTTTACAAATGAAAGTTTTCAACTATTTATAGCTCCTCAAAAAGCTAGCTGAAAAGACATGAAGCTTAGCTTAATTTCTAAGCAAAATTCAGATTCAATGTCTCTAAATGATTCTAGAAGATGGCCTTTGAATTGCTGTCCACGTTCAGCCTTAGAAGCACCCAAAATTAGCTTCTAGAAGCTCTTTAATTGCAGCCGAATTCATAAGGGAGAAAAAAAGGGGGTTGAGGGCTCTTAAAATTTGGCCTTGGAAATGTGCACGGCTTGCCTTGGAAAGCCGAAAGGCTATGTCTTTGTTCAAGGCTGTATTGGGACGTGAAAAGGCCCTCCCAAAGTCCCACATCAGCCATTAATATCATGCCTCACGCATGGAGCAACTAATCAGCATGTAATTAAAGTTGTCTCCCTCTTTAATGCTGTTAATGTTGAATAAACAAGCACCCAACAGCACATTAATTCAGAACTTCAATGCTGCTCCCTTTTTGGTCTTCACGAAGCAACTTTTCCATAATTCCTTTGCCATTCACGAAAAGAATGCCTCCTTGGAAGCTGAAACGCCCAAGCCCCTTTGTTGCCGTCCAATGTATGCTTGGATTGGTGCTTCGTAATGTGCATCATGCATGGGAGATAGGAAGCATCACATTAATGACGTTGGTAAATTGAAATCAGCAATTTAAAGCTTTAAAAGCTGTCCACGCATGCTCCAAAGACGTCATTAAATAATGTTTCAGCATCTTGATTGTTTTCCACCTTAATGGACGCTTGGAGGATTCCAAAAGGCACGTTGGGAAGCTTCTCCAGTAGCAAATTAATTCCCACGCGTGGTCCAACAAGGTCGCTTCATTAATCTTGCCGCGACATGCATTAAACATGTCCAAAAACACCTATAATCAATTAATTTCGGCCATTAGTTTTTCCAGCAACAAAACACATATTTAAGACATGTTTTAAAGTTAAGACACGCCATAAATATGTCCCTAGATGTTCTAAATTTCGGCTGGAAGTGCTACGACAACTTAAATGCATGTTTGGTCCTAATTTTGGACACATTAACTACTACTCATTAATTATGTAATATCTAGGACATATTAGATCTAACTATTATTTTAGACAATGATTAAGACTTAATTAAATTTATTTAATTACAGCAAAATAAATAAAACACTTATTTAATTTGTCTGATTTTATTTAACTAATTTTCTACTAATTAATTAACTAAGGCTAAATGGCCAATTAGTTATGGCCGAATAGCCATAGGGGTATCCTCCGAAATGTGAGCTCGCAAAATCATGCAATACGGAGTTGAAATATCATTCAAACTAGTCTTAGTATTGTCCCAAGCTTGCTTGGTCAGAACTCCAATGGCCTCTTTAAATTATTTCACACGGGCTCGCGTAATAGGACCTTGTGGTAGCACCATCGGGTCTCAGCTCGAACTCGTATCGTGCTGGGGCGTGCCCGCATCATCCTCCCCCTCTTGAAGATGACTTGTCCTCAAGTCAGGACCTGCATCAAATGGAGTTAAATTAGCTATGTTAAAGCTAGCACTGATATTATACTCACCGGGCAAATCGAGTTTGTATGAGTTTTCATTAATTTGCTTGAGGACTTGGAAAGGTCCGTCTCCTCTCGGTGATAATTTATTTCAATGACGAGCTGGGAACCGCTCTTTTCTCATATGCACCCATACCCAATCTCCGGGTTCAAACATGATGATGCGATCCTGACCGCATCATGTTACGACACAACTCGATGCCACCAAGATTGGCCCAAACTCGAGGGGCCCAAGTGCAAAATAAAGCTTTTAATTTTAGTTTGTTAATTTGGTTGCTGGAATAAGGACTTTGATTTATTTATTTTAGTTACTTTAGTTATTATAATATGAGTCTTTAATTATGTCTTGTTTATTAAATGCATCTTTAACTAATGTCTTGCATTATTGATCTACATCTTTTAATTATGACATGCATTATGTGTTCTGCATTTAATAAAGTCAAGCATTATGTAACTCTCATGATAGTTAAGTTTGCATAATAAATCATGACATGCATTTAAGCATCTTAGTTTAATAAATGAGTTGCTGGACATTTATTCAACTCATCTTAGTTTAATTAAATAAATTGTATTTAATAAGAGGCTTATTAATTAATCTAGTTACTAGGATGTTTTAATGAAGCATGAGTTTAAGTTAATTTAATTCTGCTTCCATAAATTAACTAGTTGCTGCATTAATTGAAGTCTTAACTTTTAGTTCATTTAATAAAGTCAAGTGTTTAATGTGTTTAAGTTAAAGTAGTGTTTATTAAGTGTTTAAATGTGATTAAATTGTTGTTTAATGTGTTTGAATGTAGGAAACTTTTCAGCTGAAAACCGTTACACTCAAGGGGATGTTACAAAGAGTTAATGTGACTTTTTAAGTGAAAACGGTTACACACACGGGGAAGCATTATTTAACATTAAAGGGAGCTGTTACATCTCCATTAATTTCGGTAGCAACCTATTCATCTTCCATAACCATTTGAGGCTTAAAAGATCACCCAAGAGTTACAACTTCTCATTAAGTTGCTGGTGACCATTCGGCTGCTAAGAAAGCATGAAACCAAGCATTTAAACTCATTGAAATCAGCTCATTAGGAGTCTTAAAGTTGTTGTTATTTGGCTGGAGGAATTCAAGAGTTTTACCCATTGATTAGATTTTATTTCAGCCATTTAAATGCATAATAAAGCTGAATTCATATGACTCTTTAGCTAACCACATGTAAACACTATATATACTTTGTTAATAGCTTGTAAAAGGGACTTTTGATGCTTAATGAAATTTGTGAGTTATCTACTCTCTTTATTCTTCAAGGTTCAAATTGACTTATCTAGTAGCTAGTGGCGTCAATCTGACTTGTTTCAAACTTATCATCCATTTGGGTGTGGCGTTCAAACCTTTATACCGAGGTTCCTATCTTGCTAGATAGTGGGTCGAGGTTTTATCCAATTTTATTTTTTACCTTTGAAACATATAAGACTTGGGTCCTTAATTCCTATTAAGGGTTCTTTCTTGTTTCAACTAATTATCCATTCAATCCATCTATTTTCTTTGTTATTAAACCGCTGCCATTTTCTTAAATCCAACCATTTTCCCCTTTTAAAACAAATCGAACGAAACCTCTTCCTAGACGATCAGGAAAACTCGTATACGACTCGACTCACCCCGAAGAGGATCGTATCATTTGGTATCAGAGCTAGAAAACAAGAACCACCAACATTCGTATTCAATCCGAAGTAGGTACGTAATTTTAAAAAAAATTCGAAAAAAATTCAAAAAAAAAATTTCAAGTTGAATCTCAAAGTTGTAATTGTGTTATTTTCGTGCTTTGAGGAAAAAAAAAGTAAAAAAAAAGAAAAAAAAGTCAAAAAAAAGTGAAGCTTTGTGACTTTGATAATTTTTCTATTCTTCTTCTCAATTTCTGAGATCCTAAAGCCAATATTTTTATCTCCCACCCCGATCCTTCAAGAAGCATTTTTAACCATCATTCTGTACCATCTGTTTAATCCCAACGCCACCATCCCTAACATTTTTTTTAGCCTACCTTTACCTAAAACGAATTATCCTTTGCTTTAACCCCTTGAAGCCGACCTACAAGTTGCTAATAAGTCTAAGGCAACCTTCCAGAATTTTGAGAGGTGGATTCGAGTGGTAAAAGGCATGAGTGACTCATTAAAGAAAAAGCCAAAATTGAGAGAAATACGAGTGTGAGTGTTCAATATTTACTTTTTCTTTCTGAGTGATTTTAGTGAGGTTTGTGGTGAGGTATTTAAATTTTCTATTTTTTTTTCTTTTTAACATTACTTCTTTTAGTACATAATAATGTCTCGAGAAGAGATTTCCACGTTTGATTTTCAATATTTGTTGGAAGAAATGGAAAGCATGCTCGATCGCAAGATTAAGCCAATTCAAGACAAGCGAGAATCTGGAGCAACAACCTGACGAAAGAAAACTCCAACAAGTTAGAAAACGGAGTCACGACTATCACAAAGACACCTTCCCAATGACTATTCGAGAAGAGATTCTTATCGGGATTCCCATCCAACAAGGTCATCGAGACAAAGAGAAGAAAGTTTTGAGTTTGAGACTCTTCGAGATAACGAACGAGGAAGTACGAGTTATCCTTCGTACACTTCAAAGACATCACGCACGAAGGAACGTACCCGAAAAATTGATCGAGAAATCAACGAGAATACTTTCTCTTTCTTTGAGCAAAACATCCATATTTTTGATTCTTTTGTATCACCTTCATGTTGTAATTAAATAAAAAAAGAATACGAAAGAAAAGAAAAAGAAATAGAAAAAGAAAAAGAAGAGAGTGTAAAAGAAACGAGTGATGTTGAAAAACAAATGAGAGAAAAAAGAAAAAAGAATAAGAAAAAGTGAGGAATTTGTTTACTAATCCAGATGTGAAATTGCCTCGTTGTGTTTCTTTTCAGGATCCTGAAATATCGAACAATAACCTTCAACTTCAATACCTTTCCGATGAAAGATGCTTTCGTATGATCAGCATAGGTAAGGTTGAAGATGAAATCGAACTACACGAGTTCGAAGGTAAGCTAGGTAAGGAATTTTTAACAACTGAGTCATGGCGATCAGGTTTGAACGTTGTTGAAAATGACTTAGTTTTAAAAAGTTTCCCTTATTTTTGTTTGATTGATTGCTATTCTTTGAATGTGGTTGACGTTGTTCGGTATGATCGACAAACCAAAAATTTAATTTTGCATGATAACGGGTTCTCACGAAAAACAAATAAATTCTTTGATCATTTTGTGCATCAACTAATGCCTTGTGAAAATTCCATGAATTGGTGCAAATTTATTTTGAAACATGTGACGAGTTTTGATTGTACGTTTTTGAGTATGCACCACTCCTTTTGGATTAACATGTTTGATTTATCAAAACCATTGCTACATTTCGACATAAGTAATCAAACTCATGTTTTTAAACCGGGAATTTGTTTTGATTCATTTTATGGGAAAAACCAGCAACTTAAAGTTTGTACGAATAATTTCTATACTTGGTTTTTGAATAAGGAAACGAGGTATGAAAAATTTGTTTTCCCTTTTAATGCGTTCCTTAAACAATTTCTGTGGTTGTCCATGAAGTTTGCGTTTCATTTGGAAAAGGCTAATCCAACCACGAAGCTTCGACTAGACTACATTTTCGAGGAGAGAAGGTTTGTGTTAAATAAAAAAGGTAAAATCGACCCTTATCCTTCTGTTCAACAAGGTAAGACGCTTGAAACTTTTGAAACTTGTTTGTTCTCCTCGGATGGTAACAAAATTCACGTTGATGACTTAGTTTTTGAAAATTACTTAGATCGTGATGTGATTAACTGTTCTGCTTTGTTTGAACACGATTTATCTGTTTTGATTGGTGATAAAAAGATTATTGTTTTTGACCTCAGAGACCTTTATTCTATAGCTTTGTTCAAATGGTTTGAGAATCAGAATGTTGTTAACTCTCGAATGTTATGTGGTTATGGTTTGTTTCTATCGAAGAAAAAGGTAAGATCGATTTCTGTTTTTGATCCCGGCATCAATTCATATGTTTAATTTGTGAATAACGTTTCAGCATTTTCCTTCGAGTTCATCATCCATGGTGTCACTAACCTCTTTCATTTTCGTAAGGGAAGGCAAGCAACTAATCTACTTCCTTTTCGAGTCTTGTGTATTTTTCAGTTTTGTGACGATGAAAAATTTTTCGTGAGCAAATGGCCCGATTTGAGGACAAATAGTCTTCAAGAGGGAGGGTATGATGCGATCCCGACCGCATCATGTTATGACACAACTCGATGCCACCGAGATTGGCCCAAACTCGAGGGGCCCAAGTGCAAAATAAAGCTTTTAATTTTTGTTTGTTAATTTGGTTGCCGGAATAAGGGCTTTGATTTATTTATTTTAGTTACTTTATTTATTATAATATGAGTCTTTAATTATGTCTTGTTTATTAAATGCATCTTTAACTAATGTCTTGCATTATTGATCTACATCTTTTAATTATGACATGCATTATGTGTTCTGCATTTAATAAAGTCATGCATTATGTAACTCTCATGATAGTTAAGTTTGCATAATAAATCATGACATGCATTTAAACATCTTAGTTTAATAAATGAGTTACTGGACATTTATTCAACTCATCTTAGTTTAATTAAATAAATTGTGTTTAATAAGAGGCTTATTAATAATCTATTTACTAGGATGTTTTAATGAAGCATGAGTTTAAGTTAATTTAATTCTGCTTCCATAAATTAACTAGTTGCTGCATTAATTGAAGTCTTAACTTTTAGTTCATTTAATAAAGTCAAGTGTTTAATGTGTTTAAGTTAAAGTAGTGTTTAATAAGTGTTTAAATGTGATTAAATTGTTGTTTAATTTGTTTGAATGTACGAAACTTTTCAGCTGAAAACCGTTACACTCAAGGGGATGTTACAAAGAGTTAACGTGACTTTTCAAGTGAAAACGGTTACACACATGGGGAAGCATTATTTAACATTAAAGGGAGCTGTTATGATCATTGAAGGAAGCATTACATCTCCATTAATTTCAAGCAACAACCTATTCATCTTCCATAACCATTTGAGGCTTAAAAGATCACCCAAGAGTTACAACTTCTCATTAAGTTGCTGGTGACCATTCGGCTGCTAAGAAAGCATGAAACCAAGCATTTAAACTCATTGAAACCAGCTCATTAGGAGTCTTAAAGTTGTTGTTATTTGGCTGGAGGAATTCAAGAGTTTTACCCATCGATTAGATTTTATTTCAGCCATTTAAATGCATAATAAAGCTGAATGGACAAATTTTTCAGAAGGCAATGGTAATAAATCAAGAGGAATTAGAGGATTAAACCCGTAGACAGTCTCGAAAGGAGAAAATTTAGTTGCAGAATGAACAGCTCGGTTGTAAGCAAACTCGATGTGAGGCAGGCACTCCTCCCATGTCTTGATATTCTTCCACACCAATGCTCGAAGCAGAGTCGATAGGACTCGGTTCACCACTTCGATTTGTCCATCCATCTGAGGATGACAAGTGGTCGAGAACTTTAGTTTCATTCCTAGCTTCCCCCACAGAGTCCGCCAAAAATGACTTAAAAATTTTACGTCTCGATCGAATACGATCGTCTTCGGAATTCCATGTAGATGCACAACTTCCCTGAAAAACAAATTTGCAATGTATACAGCATCATCAGTCTTAGAACAAGGAATAAAATGGGACATTTTAGAAAATCGATCAACTACAACAAAGATCGAGTCCTTCCCTGTTTTGGATCCCGGTAAACCGAGGATAAAGTCCATAGAGACGTCGGTCCATAGGGTGTCTAGAATAGGAAGGGGCGTATATAACCCATGAGGTTGAACTCGTGACTTTGCTTGTTTGCAAGCTATACATCGCTCGCATATTTGTTCAACATCCTTTCACATCCCTGGCCAAAAAAAGTGCTCTTGTAGGGTCGACATCATTTTATCATGACCAAAGTGACCCATGAGACCTTCACTATGGGCTTCTAACACGAGCAGCTCTCGAATAGATCCTTGCGGAATACAAAGTTTGTTCTCCTTGAAAAGAAATCCATCGTACCTGTAGAACTTATCAAAGGCACCGTTCTCGCAAGCATTATATATGTTCCCAAAGTCAACATCATCAACATACAAATCTTTTATATGATGGAAACCAAGTAATTTAGAATCAAGAAAGGTTAATAGAGTGTACCTTCATGATAACGCATCCGCTACTACATTTTCCTTACCTTTCTTATACTTAATTATGTACGGAAACGATTCTAAATACTCGACCCATTTCGTATGCCATTTGTTGATCTTATGTTGACCTTTGATGTACTTGAGCGCCTCGTGATCCGAATGGATTACAAACTCTTTCGGCCTCAAGTAGTGCTGCCACGTCTCAAGTGATCTTATGAGAGCGTACATCTCCTTGTCATACACGGGGTAATTACGTGTAGCTCCGCTCAATTTCTCACTGAAGTACGCCACCGGTCTTCCATTTTGAGTTAGCACGGCTCCGATCCCTACACCTGATGCATCACACTCAATTTTGAAAGTTTTAGTAAAGTCAAGAAGGGATAACAAGGGGGCTTTAACGAGATAATCTTTAATTGCATTAAAAGACTGTTCTTGCTCATCAGACCAATGGAATGCCAAATTTTTCTTGATCACGCTCGTGCGGCTATCGTGCTGAAATTGGGCACGAATCGGTGGTAGAAGCTACCCAACCCATGGAAGCTTCGTACTTGGCTAATCGTCATAGGACGGGGCCATTCTTGTATTGCTCAAACCTTCTCTTGGTCTACCTCCAAGCCATTTGCACTTACGACGTATCCTAAGAAAACAACCTTATCAGTGCAAAAAGAGCATTTCTTGAGATTAGCGTACAATACCTCTTTCCGTAATGTTTCTAAGATCGCACGAAGATGTTGGACGTGATCCTCCAAAGATTTACTGTACACTAATATATCATCAAAATAGACAACACATGATTTTCCAATGAAAGCTCGTAAAACATGATTCATAAGACGCATAAAAGTACTTGGAGCGTTTGTAAGCCCGAATGACATTACCAACCATTCGTACAAACCTAGTTTAGTTTTGAAGGCTGTTTTCCACTCATCGCCCTCGCGCATCCGTATTTGGTGATATCCACTTTTGAGGTCGATCTTTGTGAAAATTTTTGCTCCACTTAACTCGTCAAGCATATCATCGAGTCGGGGTATTGGGTGTCGATACTTAACAGTTATCTTGTTGATGGCACGACAATCGACACACATGCGCCACGAACCATCTTTCTTCGGCATAAGTAACACCGGTACCGCACACAGACTAAGGCTCTCTCGAATGTAGCCTTTTTCGAGCAATTCAGTGATTTGCTTTTGGAGCTCTTTCGTTTCCTCGGGATTGCTCCAATACGCAGGTTGATTAGGCAAAGCAGCTTCGGGCACCAAGTCAATTTGGTGTTTAATGCCTCGGATGGGTGGCAAACCGCTGGGTATCTCCTCCGAGAATAGGTCTTCAAATTCTTGAATCAAAGATAACACAGAAGAAGGTAGATTATCGGGTAAATCGTTAGTGCTCAAAAATGCTTCTTTGTACAGAAGCAAGTACATAGGATGCCTCAAACTTAAAGCCTTTCGTATATCACTCGCTTTTGCTAGAACACTCATTTTTCCGCTCTCTTTTTCATTTTCATCTTTTTCTTTCTTTTATTTTCTCTCGTTTGTTTTTGCACTCGTATTTTTCTCTCGCTCATTTTTCTTAACTTTCTCTTTTGTATTCTTTTCTTTTTCTTTTGACTGATCAATGGAAATTCGAAGCTTTTGCTGATCATCAAAGCCTTGTTTAGGCATTAAGGGGGCAAGTGTCACATTCCTTCCGAGATGCTTGAAGGAATATCGATTAGTGTAGCCATCGTGCATCACTCGGCGGTCATATTGCCATGGACGTCTCAAGAGTAAGTGGCCCGCATGCATCGGCACTACGTCAGATTGCACTTCATCGGAGTATTTCCCAATGCTGAATGATACTAAGACTTGCTTAGTAACTTTAAGTTCTCCGCCGTTGTTAAGCCACTGAAGCTTATACGGAGTTGGATGCTTTGTCGTTGTTAATCCTAGCCTTTCCACCATGAGGGTGCTTGCTACGTTCGTGCAACTCCCTCCGTCAATGATAAGGCTACAGACTTTACCTTGCACCTGGCATCTTGAGTGAAAGATATTTTCACGTTGCTCCTCGTTTCCCACGCTTTGAAGACTGAGGCTTCGCTTCACGACGAGTAATTCACCTTCAACAGGTTGTTCTATGTCCTCATCAGCTTCAGAGTGGGATTCGGACTCACACTCTTCCTCGTCTTCTGTTTCAATCTCACCGTCAGCCTGCATCACCATGGTTCGTCTATTCGGGCATTGGCTTACGATGTGTCCTCGGCCAAGGCACTTGAAGCACTTGATGTCCCTCGATCTAGCGTTAGAACTTTCAGGAGCCTTGCCCTTGCTTGTTTCAGCCAAAGGCTTGTTCGTCTTAGGGGTGAAGGTAGAGTCTTTTGGCTTGTTTGCGGGGAACCCCTTGCTTGTACTTTGGCCCCACTTTGAGGGTTTCAGATTGGAATAGCTTCGGGATGCTCCCTTTTGCTTCAATTACCTTTCGACTTTAATGGCCATGTGGACCATATCCTCCATCTCGACATAATGTTGTAATTCCACAACATTGGCTATCTCTCGGTTGAGTCCGGCTAAGAATTGAGCCATGGTAGCTTCCCGTTCTTCTTGAATGTTGGCTCGGATCATAGTGACCTCCATTTCTTTATAGTAGTCTTCGACGCTTCTCGTCCCTTGTGAGAGGTGTTGGAGTTTCTGATGTAACTCCTGGTGATAGTAGGAAGGGATAAATCGACGTCTCATGGCTGCTTTCATCTCGGCCCATGTAGTGATTGGCCATTCACCGTTGCACCTTCGACTCGTCGTCAACTGATCCCACCAGATCATGGCGTAGTCAGAAAACTCTATAGTGGCTAACTTGACTTTCTTATTTTCGGAGTAATTGTGGCAATTGAACACAAGTTTGATCTTCTTTTCCCATTCCAGATAGGCTTCGGGATCTGACTTACCTTGGAAGGAAGGGATGGTCAACTTAATATTTTTAAGATCGTCATCTCCCCGCCTTCGATCTCTTTGGCCGCAGTTTCGGGGTTCTCTCCTTCCAACACTGATGTTGGATTCATGATCACTTTCACCCTCACTAAATTCATTAACTTCTTCGTCAATTTCTCGTTGTTGCTCACGTTGTTGATTAGGTCGTCCATGCCTTTGCCTGGCAACTTCAGGGGTCACCTCTCGTGGTCTTTGGGCTTCCACCTGATAAAGGCAATCTTCAAGAGGGTTGAGCCTTCGTTCGAGTAATCTTTCCATTTCTCGTAATAGGGCGTGCATCTGTAAGTCGGGAACATTCCAGACGGGTTGTCTTCCTTGTTGTTCCTCCGCGTTTTGCCCGGTATCCTGTGAAATGGTAACAGAAATTGAATCCTCACTAACAAATCCTCACAGTTCACTCAGAAAGAAAGAAGTTAACGACACTCTCACTCGTGTTTAACACTCTCGGTTTGGCTTTTACCTCCCCTCGAATAATCTCACACTCTCGTGCCTTTTACCTCTTACACTTCTCGAGATTTCGTTGGTCAGATTCGCCAAGGCCTATTAGGGCTTAGGGGTCGGTCACAAATGGGTATAAAGGGTTATAGCGTATTCGGGTGTTGGGTAGGCTAAAGAAAAAAAATGTCGGGTAGGTTGGGACAGGGTGAACAGAGTGCGTCGAGAGAGAGAAGAAGAACTTTACAGAAGAAGAAAGAACTTATCGAATTAGATCGAACTTTGAATGAACTTTTTTTAACGATTTTTTTTAATAATACGAATTTCCTTCTTTTCTTTTTTTTTTAATTACGAATTTTTTTAACTTTTTTTCGACTTACTTTGGATCTTCGCTTGTCAGCCCCGGATTAGTCGTCGGAGCTTCGTACTTCTCGGTTTAACTAGCTCTGATACCAGATGATACAGTCTCGGTCTCGAGATGAAATCGAGATGTATGCTTAGTTGCCCAATCGTAATCGAGAAATACAGAAATCGAAGAAAGGAGAAGAATAAGAGTCGAGAAATAGAGAAGTCTAATCTTAGAGAAGGGGGTATGGAGTTTCAAATAAATAAAGTATAAAAAGTGCGGGATTAGCTCGGGTTTAAGAAAGGTACTCGGGAGACGTCTCGATTTAGGGATGACTCGGATTTGGTATGGGATAATTGATGTCGAGATAGGTCGGGATAATAAGTCGAGTAAGAGTTCAACAAAGGTGTAGATGAAATGGAGAAGAAAAGAAGGTGCTCGGGTTTAGAGAGGTTACGAAAATGGGTTCAGAAAATAGTTCGTAAAATGTTTGGGCTCAGTTTAAGGCTTAAGAAAAACAAGTAAGAACCAATACCGAAATAGGTATCGACCCAGTTTACTTATAAGTTTCTTAAGGTTCAGTTTTGGATTTAAAACGGACCTCGACCCACTATCGAAATATGATAGAAACCTCGGTATCAGGATAAGAAAGAGGAAAGGTTGATGCCACTAGCTCGCTAGATAAGCCAACGAATCCTAAAACGAAAGTGGAGAAGTGTTCTCACAAATTCAACAGAATAACGGTATGTATTTCATCAAAAGTTCTTTACAAATGAAAGTTTTCAACTATTTATAGTCCCTCAAAAAGCTAGCTGAAAAGACATGAAGCTTAGCTTAATTTCTAAGCAAAATTCAGATTCAATGTCCCTAAATGATTCTAGAAGATGGCCTTTGAATTGCTGTCCACGTTCAGCCTTAGAAGCACCCAAAATCAGCTTCTAGAAGCTCTTTAATTGTAGCTGAATTCATAAGGGAGAAAAAGGGGGTTTGAGGGCTCTTCAAATTCGGCCTTGGAAATGTGCACGGCTTGCCTTGGAAAGCCGAAAGGCTATGTCTTTGTTCAAGGCTGTATAGGGACGTGAAACGGCCCTCCCAAAGTCCCACATCAGCCATTAATATCATGCCTCACGCATGGAGCAACTAACCAGCATGTAATTAAAGTTGTCTCCCTCTTTAATGCTGTTAACGTTGAATAAACAAGCACCCAACAGCACATTAATTTGAAACTCCAATGCTGCTCCCTTTTTGGTCTTCACGAAGTAACTTTTCCATAATTCCTTTGCCATTCACGAAAAGAATGCCTCCTTGGAAGCCGAAACGCCCAAGCCCCTTTGTTGCCGTCCAATGTATGCTTGGATTGGTGCTTGGTAATGTGCATCATGCATGGGAGATAGGAAGCATCACATTAATGACGTTGGTAAATTGAAATAAACAATTTAAAGCTTTAAAAGCTGTCCACGCATGCTCTAGCACGTCATTAAATAATGTTTCAGCATCTTGATTGTTTTCCACCTTAATGGACGCTTGGAGGATTCCAAAAGGCACGTTGGGAAGCTTCTCCAGTAGCAAATTAATTCCCATGCGTGGTCCAACAAGGCTGCTTTATTAATGCTGCCGCACATGCATTAAACATGTCCAAAAACACCTACAATCAATTAATTTCGGCCATTAGTTTTTCCAGCAACAAAACACATATTTAAGACATGTTTTAAAGTTAAGACACGCCATAAATATGTCCCTAGATGTTCTAAATTTCGGCTGGAAGTGCTAGGACAACTTAAATGCATGTTTGGTCCTAATTTTGGACACATTAACTACTACTCATTAATTATGTAATATCTAGGACATATTAGATCTAACTATTATTTTAGACAATGATTAAGACTTAATTAAATTTATTTAATTACAGCAAAATAAATAAAACACTTATTTAATTTGTCTGATTTTATTTAACTAATTTTCTACTAATTAATTAACTAAGGCCGAATGGCCAATTAGTTATGGCCGAATAGCCATAGGGGTATCCTTCGAAATGTGAGCTTGCAAAATCATGCAATACGGAGTTAAAATATCATTCGAACTAGTCTTAGTATCGTCCCAAGCTTGCTTGGTCAGAACTCCGATGGCCTCTTTAAATTTTTTCGCACGGGCTCACGTAATAGGACCTTGTGGTAGCACCATCGGGTCTCGGCTCAAACTCGTATCGTGCTGGGGCGTGTCTGCATCACTTTCATCATTCATCAAAACAGATAGATCACGAACAGGCAAAATAAAATGATTAAGCATATCATGATCGAAATGTTTAGCAAAAACAAAATCTGCAACGCAAAGCTTTTCACCTTCTGAAGAGAGCAAAACCGTATCAAAAATTGTATTAAACTTACCTTTATACTCAGAAAGACAAAGATCAGTCTTACCTCGGTCGAGCAATACAAACCTTCTCTCCATGGGCAGGTAATGTAGTCGAAGCTTTGTGTTTGAATCAACACCTTTCAAATGGATTGTAAATCTCAAATACAACCACAAAATTTGCTTAAGGAGCGAATAAAAATTGTAGACAAAATAGACAAATTTCGCAACCTTACTCAAAAACCAAGTATCAAAAAGATAGAAGTCTTTCAAACTTACCGGATGATACTTGAGTGTTCCACAAAACAAATCAGAACATATGCCTGGTTTAAAAACATGTGTTTGATTATTTAAAACAAAATGTATCAATGGTTTCGAAAAATCAAATAGGTTAAACCAATAAGAATTGTGCAAACTCAAAATCGAACGATCAAAACTCTTGACATGTTTCAAAATTGATTTACAAAAACTTAAAGTTTTCGTATTGTACAATGAACTAATCTCGTAATACCTGTAATCAAACAAATGGGGATTAAAAGAAAAGTCATCATCATACCTTATCAAGTCTTGAACATTCGTTACTCCACTTTCATGCTTTGCAACACAATGATGAAATATATTCGTCTTACCATCATTTAAATTATCATAAGGGATGGAGGAATGGCAAATGACGGTATTATCCACATATTCACATTCATTAGAAAAATTTAGTGGAGACGGAATTATCTCAAAACACTTACCTTCCTTACCTTCAGTTTCATGTGGTTTGACTTCGTTTTCAATTTTACCTCTATTGATCACACGAAAACGTCGCTCGTCGGGAAGGTATTGCAGTTGGCATTCAGCACTCGATTTCTCGTAAACCTGAAAAGTAGAGACAGAAGAAGAGAAAACTTCAAATGAATTAGTTGAAAATTCACTCTCTTTTTCTCGTTCTCTCATTTCTTTTTTCAACTCTTCTTTTTCACTTTCAATTTTTTTTTCAATCTCAATTTTCTTTTCAATCTTTTCTTCATTTTCTTTTTCAAACTCTTTTTCTTCACTCTCAAATTCTTTGTCATCTTCTTTTTGTTCTCTCTCATTTTCTTTTATTTCTTTTTCACTCTTGTTTTCTTTTTCTTTTGATTTTTCTTTTTCATTTTTATTACAATAATAAGATGTTTCAAAAGAATCAGAAATACAAGGGTTTGCTTCAAGGATCGAAAGAATGTTCTCATAGATATCACGGTCGATTCTTGGTGTAAGAGTCTCCTTGCGTGACATCTTTGAAGCAGTCGATGAACAGCTTTTACTTTCGCGTTCGTCATCGTAACAGGCTTCAAACTCGAAATCCACTTCGCTTTGCCTCGAATTCGTCGAATAAGATTCATGATTGGTATTTCTTATCGGACTCTTTAAGGAATAAGATTCATAGCATGAAACTTCTTGACTCAGAATAGATGGCAATAGGGAATCATGATGGGACTTCTTCAAGTAATATTTGGGTGTATACCTTTGTGGGGTTCTAGGTTCCATTTTTTGACTTGAAGAATCTCGTTCGTCACCTCGAAAGGATTCGAACTCATATCTTTCTTCTCTTTATCTCGAAATCTTTAACGAACATGAGTCTTGATAAGAATCTCTTCGCGAATAGTTTTTTGATGTATATCACGGTGAAGAACTTTACTCCGTTCTCCTACTTGAGGACATCTTTCGGTCGAACATGCTTTCCATTTCGTTCAACAAGTATTGGAAGTCGGCGGCTGAGAACCCTTCTTGTGACATTTTTGTTGCTAAAAAAGAAACGGTTATAAAGAAGAGAAATAAACAGACAAAAATTAAAGTCCCTTACCACAAAAAACCTCACAAGGCACTCACAAAGAAAAATTCACTCACACTCGTGCTTCACTCGTATAAGGCTTTTTCTTTGATGTAGCACTTGTGCCTCGGGAAGAGTCAAATTGTATGCGAGTTGCCCAATCGTCTATGAGGAGTAAATCAAGCCTTCGGGAATTAATAGTAAAATATGGATGTAAATAGATTAAAGTTGTGGAAGCTATCAAAGGAATGATAATTGAGAAAGTTATGGGAATGGATTTGTAATGAAAATGGCTAGTTGATAAATGGGTAGGTTCGGTTTAGGATGGAAGTGAAGAAGATGGTAAAATAGGATAGTTGGTGGAAATGCCAAAATGAACTTGAACGAAAAAATGATTCAACACAAGTTAGTGTCACCCCAATTTCTATATGGTTCAAGGTGGAAATATGGAAATCGAGTATGGACCAAGACCCGTTATCTAAAAAGATAAGAACCGTTGGTATAATTTGATGGATGAGAAACGATTGACGCCACAAGCAAAGCTTGATAAGTCAAAGACGAAACTCGTACGAAAATGAAGAGGAGATAAACTCACTCAATGAACAAAAGTCCATATAATTTGATTAAAGTTCTAAAAGTTGTAACCTTTACAAATGAAAATAAAAAATATTTATAGCCAACTGAAGGAGTTAGCCAAATGGTCATAGCTTAAAGGCTAAGTAAAAATTAAACTAAAATAAGCTAGAAAAATCTAGAATAAAGTCTATTAGTGTCTTGGCAAATTTCGGCTGAATGTGGCCTTGATGTGCTTGCAAATTCGTTTGAATGTATATGGCATCAATGGCACTCTAATGGATGGGTTTCTAGAAGATTAATTGTCCCAAAAATTCGTCCAAGTCCATGTGCAGCCTTTGGGAATGTTAATGGGTAGCTTTCTAGAAGGGAAATTTTAAGTCACTTGAAGATGCATGCAGCAGCTAGGTACGTCCCATGCAATAATTGAGCTATTAATTTGGTCTCTTTTAGCTGAAAAGTGTCCAGCAATAAGGGAGAACGTGAGTAGCCCTCTTGGATATGTAAATTCAGCCATTTGGGACATTTTGAAGAAATCTTAATGAAGAAGAAAGTGGCCAAACGAATTTGGACAGCAAAGGAGCTGAAAAGGCTTGTCTAGGTTCGGCCAACATTGGGGATGAGTTGCACCTTTTGTTTGAAGAATTTCCAGCATTTAAACATGTCTTTGAATGGCTTGCAAGTGTTTAATTCAGCCATTAAAACTCCCTTGGACGTTCATGACTTCAACCATGCATGTATTTCTTCATTCGTTGAAACTGGCTGTTCATGCATCATGCATTTAACTCCTCCATGCATGTGTCTTCATGGAATTATTTTTTCAACCAAATAGGCACCTTGATAATCCAAAAATCAGTAGCATTTAACCATGCTTCCAACCGTCCATGCACCCACCAAATACATGGATGTATTCGGCCAAGTACAATGCACCTAGGTGCATATATCTCTTAATTGCTTCATGTACATTCGGCTGTACCTACAAAAGGGTATGAATGCATATTAAATCAAGCCAAATGAATTGAATAACAATTAATCACGTCCAAGACACATCAATAGACACTTTGGACACATTAAACACACACTTAGCACACATACTAAATTCGGCAGCCCCTATTTTAATGAAAAATTCTGCACTTTAATTCTTAAATTAAAACACACTTAAAAGGCTATAATAAAATGACACAAATTAAATTAGACTTAGGCAAATTAAATTTGACACTAAATAAAATATTTAGACACTTAACTTGCTGTAGAAAATTAAATAAATAAATTGTCCAATTTATTTAAAGCATTAAATTAAAAATAAATCAGCTCAATGAGCTGGAGCGAGCTCGAGTCAGCTCAAATTGAGCTCGAATGAGCTAATCCGGCTCAATTTGGAAGTGTATGAAGATGCACTTGAGCTCTACGGCACTTGGGTATTTGAATTCGAGCTCATCAGTTCGCAAAATGTTGGAGGGTCTGGGCGTGCCCGTATCATGATCTATACATATTCAAATGTAATCCATTTATTCTCTAAATCATTCAATTCTATCCAAGAACACTTATTTAGGGCAATTTGCAATTTGGCCCTCACATTTTCACATTTGGACAATTTAGTCTCTATTTCACAAAATCATAAAATACACCAAATTTCAAGTTACCCATGCCTAGCTGAATTTTCACATGCTTCATATTAGTCTATATATATTTCATTTATTTCATAATTTAGTCCCTCAAAATGCTATTTTCACAATTTAGCCCTAATTAGCTAAATTCATCAAAAATTCAAGAACAACACATGTTCATTAAACACATATCTTTCATTTTTCACTATCAAACATCATTAAACACATGAGTTCATCAAAGGCTCATTTCAAAAACATCATCAATACTCAAAATTAAGACATGGGTTTCAAAGTATTTGAAGCGACGATTACAGAAACGTAGAAATTATCAAAAACTGATTAAAAACATACCTTGAATCAAAGACTTTAATAGCCGAAACCTAGCTTAGTTATTTTCTTTCTTTTTCTTCAAACTTTTGGCACTCCAAAGATGATAACATTCATCTTTTTCATTTGTTTGTTTTATTACAAACATATTAATATATATTTTACCATATTAACCTTTCCATTAATAATTAAAACAAACATACATTAAGGACATATTTGTCCAACACCATCCACTAACTTATAAAGTGGTTTAATTGCCTCATAAGGCCACAACATTCAAAAGCCACAACATTAACACATGCTTAATCACATATCTAGAGCACAAAATTAATATTAAAATAATATCCAGACTCAGATTTGTGGTCCCAAAACCACTATTCTGACTAGGGTCTAAACAGGACTATTACAGGAAATTGGGACTTAAGCGTCATGATGCGACCTCACCCAACATGTTTCAAGTTTGGATTTAGGCAGCTCAAAGAGGCCATTTTGGCATTATTGGAATGAGTTTGGGTTGATTCCTCGAACGAGCATGTCCAAGCAGCTCAAAACAGCAAGCAGAGTCGACTATACACCTTCTTAAGAGCTGGCTTTAGCTCACCTTCAGCTCCTCTGATTTTCCCCAGCTTGGTTTAGCTCAAATGAGCTTAATTCATCTCATTGAGCTGAAATTAACTAGCTTGCTTAATTTTATGTTTAATAAAATTTGAACAGTAATTTTATTTAATTTTGCTACGGTAAATTAATGTGTCCTAGATCTTTAATTAGTGTCAAAATTAAGATGTCTAAAACTCTATTTATTTTGTCCTAATTTTTGCAGCAAGTTTAATGTGTCTTAGCTACAGCCGAATATTGAATGTGTCTTAGCTAGCTTGTTTTAATTCGTCTAAGTGTTCCTTAAATGTGTCTTAGCCATGTTTAATTGTTATTCAGCTGAAATGAATTGAGTTAATGCATTTTTCTTGTGCATATAGGTACAGCCGAACCTTCAAGGAGCTTTAAAGGAGATTCATGCACCTAGGTGCAATGTACTTGGCTAATACATGAATCAGCTGGAACATTGTATTTGGCTGCTGATTTTTGGAGTTTCAAGGTGTCCATTCGGCCAACAAGTACCAGCAATTAAACTCTTGTTGCTTGGCTGATTGTCTCCCCAATGCACCATCAATAGGCGTTCACACTAGCTGCCCATGCAAGAGATCATTCGGCTGGAGCTGTTCACACTCCAATGACTATTCAATCTACATTTTCACACCTATAAGGCTGCTCAACTCATCTAATTAAAGCTGGTATCTTTTCAACAAAAGTTGCTTATTGAATGAGGCTTTTAACTCCATTGGCCGAACCTAGAAGGAAGCATGCACCAAGCAAAGTGTCCTCATGCATTCAGCCATCTAGAAGCCGTCCCATGCACTCCCAATCAGCTGAATTTGGTCAAGGCAACTTAAGGGATTTATTCTAGAATTTTCAAGAATATTTTAGCTTAATTTTTGCTTAGTCTTTAAGGAACTCTAGTGACTATTCGGCTAGCTTGTTTAGCCTATAAATACTTGTTAATTTTCTTGTAGAAAAAACTTTTGATACTTTAATGAATTACTACCGAATTTGTGAGAAACTTTTCTCTCAATTTTCGTTCGAGACCCGACCGACTTATCTAGCTTCTAGTGGCATCAGTCTGAGTCTTTTTATCCGAACTTATCACTCTTAAACCTGAGTGTGGCGTTCATTCTATTCCATCTACCACCTTAACCGTATAAGAATCGGGGAGACACTCTTTAGTGTTGAATCGCTCTTGGTTAAGTTCTTTCTTCCACCATCCACAACCCACCAATACCTAATTCCAACCCGTACCTTGAATTTCCTTTCCATTCTACCTATCTTCACTTCCTCTAAACCGAACCTCTATCAATTCTCTTCATTTCCTACCATAGCCGAACCTACCTTCATCTTATCTAATTATCCCTATTCCATTCTAAAAGCTTCCGCAAACCTATACATTTTCTCATTCTTTTCCGAAGAACAAAACCTCTCCTCGTAGACGATCGGGCAACTCACGCATCTCGTGTCCTTCGTAGACCCAGGGTGCATCACGTCAAAAATGATTCAATACTATAACGAGTATCGCCCCAGGACTTATATGGCTTAAGGTGGTTAACGGAGATAGGGAAATGGACAATTGAAAAATGAACTTAACTAAGAACGATTCAACACTATACAAAAGTGTCACCCCTGTTCTTATGCAGTTAAGGTGGTCGGATGGATATAGTAGGATGAACGCCACACCAAATTTTGTGATAAGTTCAAAGGAGTTCGGTTGATGCCACTAGCTCGCTAGATAAGTCAATTTGAGACTCACACGAAAATAGGAGAGGAGTTTAAACTCACTCGTGAACAAAATGTTCATAAAATTTTATCAAAGTTCAAAAGTTCTTTACAAATGAAAACAAAAAAAGTATTTATAGCCTAGTTACTAGGATAGACGAATGGACAAAACAAAGACTTAATGGCTAAGTAAAATTTTGCTAGAAGGTGCTGGAACAATCTAGAAAACATTCTTTAATTGGCTTAGACTATATTCAGCTGATTGGAACTCCATTGGGCAGCTTCATAGCTAAGGAAATGAACTTGAAGGATTGTGAATGTATGGGACTTGTCTAGGTTCGGCTGAAACCTTAATGAACAACATTGATGAGGGGCTGATTCATGAATGGTAGCATGAACCCTTGTAAATTCGTCCTCCCTTTTGTGCATGCACATTATTCATTCAATGTGCTGAAATAAGTTGTTATATCCCCCCCTTGGACGTTCATGACTCCACCCATGCATGTATCTTCTTCATTCGTTGTAAGTTGCTGTTCATGTATCATGCATTTAACTCCTTCATGAATGTGCCTTTAAATTGGTAGCTACTCCTTGGCCGAATAGGTACCTTGGGAAACAAATGGTCAGCCTCCATACATTATGATACGAACTCGTATTAGAATTGGAAACGAGTCGTAATGTGGCCCGATCGTAAATTAAGTAGCTCCCATTTTAATTTTAACAAAAGGGAAAATTTTAGGAATTAAGTTAAATGGGAAGCGGTTTAAAGACAAAGATAGTTGATGGAAAGATGGATAGTTGGCTGAAAATAATAAAGAACCCTTAATTGAAAATTAAGGACCCGAATCTTATATGTTTTAAGGTGAAAGGATGAAAAGTTGGATAGGACCGTGACCCACTATCTAGCAAGATAGGAACCAGCAGTATGGGTTTGAACGCCACACCTGAGTTGGTGATAAGTTCGAAAATAAAGTCAGATTGATGCCACTAGTTGCTAGATAAGTCAATTTTAACCTTGAAGAATAACGAGAGTGAATAACTCACAAATATGAAATAATTTCATTCAGAAGCAAAAAAAAAAGTTCCAAAATAAGTAACAATGGAGCTATTTATAAGCTCATTAGGGTCCAACCGAATGGTCCTTTATGAATACAATTAATGGCTGAATTTTGACTAAGTAATCAGCTTGGAAAAATTCATGGAATCATTTTAATGGTTGAGTGTCCATTGAGCTGATTCATGGAATCATTTTAATGGTTGAGTATCGATTGAGCTGATCGAACAGCCACTTAGTTTTCAGCTGAAAATTCATGAAGCATTTCAATGTTTGAATGGTGCACAAGGAGCCTTGTCTAGTGGTGTGCACGAAGGGACTTGAGTTGGACAAAGTTTGATTCAGCTTATGGCATTGAAAGCTGGAATGAAATCCTCCTTGAAGGTGCCGAATTCATGCACTCCTATTGAATGAAAAAAATAAGGCACTCCATGGGACAAGGTGTGAACAATCGGCAATGAAAGGCCTTTGTGTGTGAACAGCCATAACCGAATGGTCATTAGAGTTGTTAGTTGTTCAATTGACAAAATTAATTCAGCAAATGCATCCCCCTTGCCGAATGGTCACCTAGAAAATTGGAGAGTCCTTCTTCAAATTCATGCATGGCTGAATGCATGTTCCTCATTAATTGTGTTCAATGCATCGACTGGTACATGCACCTCCAGTAGCCACCTTAATCAACCTATTAAGACACATTAAAAATTCAGTTAATGCATCATCAAACACTATTAACACTCCTAATAAATATGTAATAGACTTAGGACAAAATCTGCTCTAATTTGGACATATTTAATGACAGAATGTAATGAACCAAGACAAATTAAATATGCAGCATATTAATATGAATTATTATGTAATAATTTAAACAAAGTAAATGACCAAAATTATTTAGACAACTAATTAAGCTGTAGCAATTAAAAAAAATGCATAATTAAAGTGTTCAATGAGCTAGCAGCCAAACTAGCTAGCTGAATAAAATTCGACCTCAAATAAATTGTAAGTATTCTACACATCCTTGAACTCCTTCCTATCTTCATTCCAAGTTCGTTCCACCATAGCTGAAATAGCATCTTTAAATTGCTTGGCACGGGCACGCGTAATCGGTCCACTAGGCAGCTTGATGGCGTCTTGGTTGGCTTCCATTCGATTCATAGGCGAGCTCGTATCATCCCCCCTCTTCAAAATGATTTGTCCTCAAATCACCGCCTGCATTGAAAGGAGACAAATCAGAAACATTAAAACTCGTGCTAACATTGTACTCACCAGGTAAGTCCAATTTGTAGAAATTTTCATTTATCCATTCAAGGACTTAAAATGGGCCGTCTCCTCTTGGGAGAATGATACGGTTCGCCTCGGGATGAGTCGAAATGTATACGAGTTGCCCAATCGTCTACGAGGAGGAAACAAGCCTTCGGAGATTTAATCAGAAAATATGGATGAGTTTGCGAAAGCTTTTAGTGAATTTGTTTTAGAAATGGATTAAGTTAGAAATGGAGGATGGAAAATGAAAGGAACAGGTTCAGATAAATGATAGGATAGGCTCGAGAATAATTATGGAAAGAAGAAGGTGAAGGATAAATAAGATAGATAGATAATAGTTTGGTGGAAATGGCTAATAGAACTTAAACAAAGAATCGATTCAACACTAAGGAAGTGTCACCCTGGGTTCTATAATTGTTTAAGGTGGGAAAATGGAATCGAAGATGGACCAAAGACCCTTTACTTAGTGATGTAAGAACCAATGGTATAATGGTATGGAAGAACAAGTGATAGACGCCACAAGCACGGCTTGATAAGTCTAAGAAACTTGTACGAAAGTGAAGAGGAGATAAAACTCACTCGGTGAACCAATGTCCATATAATATAATCAAAGTCTAAAAAGGTCTAACCTTACAAATGAAAATTAGCAAATATTTATAGGCTAGTAAGAGCTAGCCGAATGGTCATAGAGCACCTAATAACTAAATTTAATTTCAGCCATAAATTGCTGGAAAATTCTAGAAAGAAACCCATTAAAATCCTTGGCAAAATTTGGCTAATTGGTAGCCAAATGGTCAGCTTCTAGATGGGTGAATTCACTTGGAAAATTCGGCTAATCCTTTGTTAGCCTATAAATATTTTGTTACTTTCATTTGTTAGTAAGTTTTGAACCTTAATCAAATTATATGAACCTTGTTCATTTGAGTGAGTTTATCTCCTCTTCATTTTCGTACACGTTTCCTAGACTTATCAATTGCTTGTGGCATCTAGACTTGTCTTTCCATTAATCTATACCATTGGTTCTTACTTTGATAAGTAACGGGTCTTTGGTCCACCATCGATTTCCATCTTTTCCACCTTAAACAACTATAGAACCCGAGTTGACACTTTATTAGTGTTGAATCGATTCTTTGTTT
Source organism: Gossypium sturtianum (assembly GCA_025698515.1). Classification (NCBI taxonomy): domain Eukaryota; kingdom Viridiplantae; phylum Streptophyta; class Magnoliopsida; order Malvales; family Malvaceae; genus Gossypium; species Gossypium sturtianum. The sequence continues at coordinate 95,554,336 of CM046949.1, forward strand.
AAGTTCTTTCATCCATTCCCATCAACTATCACCTATCATTTATCTAAACTATCACTTATCCATCTATCCAATTCCATTACCATCAACTTATCATTGTTTGTTCAACCTTAAACCGAATCCCATCTCCTTTCCCATCATCCTAAACCGAACCTATCCTTTTGATATGGCCATGATCCAGGTCACACCAAGTTCCAACAAAGAGCCATTGGAGTTACCACAAGGACCCATCACCCGAGCACGTGCAAAACGATTCAAGGAGGCTATTTCGGCCTTAGTTGAGCAAAAGTGGAGCAAGTTAATGGCTGGTCAAAACAAGAAGAATCGGGCTAACTTAATAAGCCCAATGCGCATGCTTTTGCAAGTTGAAATAAGCTCATATTCGGCTCATTCAGCTTGTGTTTAGCTTGATTTAATTCATGCATTTTAATTTTAAAAAATATATATAAAACTTTTAAATTAGCATTAAATAAAGTTGTTTAGTTTAATTAAATAAGTTGTGTTTAATAATAGGCTTATTAATTAATCTAGTTACCAGGATGTTTTAGTGAAGCCTGAGTTTAAGTTAATTTAATAAGAGGCTTATTAATTAATCTAGTTACTAGGATGTTTTAATGAAGCATGAGTTTAAGTTAATTTAATTCTGCTTCCATAAATTAACTAGTTGCTCCATTAATTGAAGTCTTAACTTTTAGTTCATTTAATAAAGTCATGTGTTTAATGTGTTTAAGTTAAAGTAGTGTTTAATAAGTGTTTAAATATGATTAAATTGTTTGTTTAATGTGTTTGAATGTAGGGAACTTTTCAGCTAAAAACCGTTACACTCAAGGGGATGTTACACAGAGTTAATGTGACTTTTCAAGTGAAAACGGTTACACACATGGGGAAGCATTATTTAACATTAAAGGGAGCTATTATGATCATTGATGGAAGCATTACATCTCCATTAATTTCGGCAGCAACCTATTCATCTTCCATAACCATTTGAGGCTTAAAAGATCACACAAGAGTTACAACTTCTCATTAAGTTGCTGGTGACCATTCGGCTACTAAGAAAGCATGAAACCAAGCATTCAAACTCATTAAAATCAGCTCATTAGGAGTCATTAAGTTACTGTTATTTGGCTGGAGGAATTCAAGAGTTTTTACCTATTGATTAGATTTTATTTCAGCCATTTAAATGCATAATAAAGTTGAATTCATATGACTTTTCAGCTAACCACATGTAAACATTATATATACCTTGTTATTAGCTTGTAGAGGGGATTTTCGATGCTTTATGAAATTTTTAGATTGTGAGTTATCCAATCTCTTAATTCTCCAAGGTTCAAATTGACTTATCTTTCAACTAGTGGCGTCAATCTGAATTTATTCTTGAACTTATCATCCTTTGGGTGTGGCGTTCAAATCAATACCGTAAGTTCCTATCTTGCTAGATAGTGGGTCTTGGTTTTATTTCAATTTAACCTTTCCTTTGAAACCTATAAGATTCGGGTCCTTAATCTTATATTAAGGGTTTTTTCTTGTTTCAACCATCAAACCATTCATCTACCTAATTTTTCTTCAACCCAAGTTGCTGCCATTTACCAAAACATATCCATTTTTCCTTTCTTCTAATTACATCAAATAATACTCCTTCATAGACGATCGGGAAAATTTGAAAATGACTCAACTCAACCCGAGATGGATCATATTATTTGGTATCAGAGCTAGAAAATGAGGAGCTTTGACGAACATCGTAAATTCAAAAAAAAATCAAAAAAATCAAAAAAATTCAAGTTGAATCTCAAAGTTGTAATTGTGTTATTTTCGTGCATTTGAGAAAAAAAGAAAGAAAAAGAAAAAGAAAAAAAAGTCAAAAAAAAAGTGAAGCTTTGTGACTTTGATAATTTTTCTATTCTTCTTCTCAATTTTTGAGATCCTGAAGCCAATATTTTTATCTCCCACCCCGATCCTTCAAGAAGCATTTTTAACCATCATTCTGTACCATCTGTTTAATCCCAACGCCACCATCCCTAACATTTTTTTTAGCCTACCTTTACCTAAAACGAATTATCCTTTGCTTTAACCCCTTGAAGCTGACCTACAAGTTGCTAATAAGTCTAAGGCAACCTTCCAGAATTTTGAGAGGTGGATTTGAGTGGTAAAAGGCACGAGTGACTCATTAGAGAAAAATCCAAAATTGAGTGAAACACGAGTGTGAGTGTTCAATCTTGACTTTTTCTTTTTGAGAGACTAGTGAGGTTTGTGGTAAGGTTTTAAAAAAAACAAAACTTTCTTATGTCGAGAAGTCCGAACCGGAATATAGAAGAAAGGCCCGAACGGCAACCAGTCTACAATGTACCAGATCTTAATCTTTAAGCCCTATTGTGTGAGGTTGAGCGTCTATTCGACCGCAAGCTCGAACCTGTTTAAGAGAGACTAGATCATGTTGAAGAGAGAGCCCAATGAGAGAGAAATCCTCGAGGTCCACAAAGGGAACGAGGCCGCCCAAGGTTCCAAGAAGTCGATCCCATCTTTAATGAATCCGAAAGTGACCAAGGGTCTAATTTAAGTGATCAGCGAAGGGGACAACGAAACCAAGGCCGAAGGGGACGAGAACAAGTGGACGATGATCTGAAGAATATTAAGCTCTCCATACCACCCTTTCAAGGTAAGTCTGATCCGGAGGCATATTTGGAGTGGGAAAAGAAAATCGAGTTGGTGTTTGACTGCCACAACTACTCAGAAACCAAGAAAGTCAAGTTGGCAGCAATCGAATTCTCTGATTACGCCATGGTGTGGTGGGATCAACTAACAACCAATCGAAGACGTAATGGAGAAAGGCTAATTTCTACATGGTTAGAGATGAAAGCAGTGATGAGAAAGAGATTTATTCCATCTTTCTACCATCGGGAGTTATACCAAAAGTTGCAAAATCTTACACAAGGCCACCGAAGTGTAGAAGATTATTTCAAAGAAATGGAAATTGCAATGATTCGTGTGAACGTGGAAGAGGACCAAGAGGCAACGATGGCCAGATTCCTAGCTGGGTTAAATCGAGAAATAATGTGGTGGAGCTTCAACACTATGTCGAGGTGAACGACATGGTCCATGTTGCAATTAAAATAGAAAAACAACTCAAGAAGAAAGGCTCCATACGGACCTATTCCAACCCCGCAAACACTTCCAAGTGGGGACAAGGTACGAGCAAAAGAGATTTTTCTAACTGTTTGAAGGATCAAAATGCTTCTGTTAAGTTTAACAAACCCATCGGTGAATCAAGCAATGGAAAAGAAGTTGCCAATCTAAATCATGCAAGGGACATCAAGTGCTTTAAGTGCTTGGGACGTGGTTACATAGCTAGTCAATGCCCTAACCGACATACAATGGTGTTGAGAGCCAATGGTGACATAGAGTCGGAAGATGAGAAAGATGAGGAATCTGACACCTCTGCCAATGAAGAGGAGGATGAATTTGAATATGCCGTTGAAGGTGAGATTCTAGTGATCAAACGTAGCCTAAGTTTGCGAAGCGTGGAGAACGAACAACAACGTGAGAACATATTCCATACACGCTGTTTTGTGCAAGGCAAAGCCTGTAGTCTTATTGTGGATGGCGGAAGTTGTACCAAATGATACGATTCGCCTCGAGGTGAGTCGAGTCGTATGTGAATTGCCCAATTGTCTACGAGGAGGAATCAAGTCTTCAGAAAATAATCAAAAAAATATGGATGAGTTTACGGAAGCTTTAGGTGAATTTGTTTAGAAGGTGGGTTTAAGTTAGGACTGGAGGTGTTTAAATGAAAGAGTTGATTTGGATAATTAAAATGATAGGTTTAGTTTAAGATGAAGGGAAAGAAGATGGGATTCGGTTTAAGGTTGAACAAACAATGATAGGCTGATGGTAATGGAATTGGATAGATGGATAAGTGATGGTTTAGATAAATGATAGGTGATAGTTGATGGGAATAAATGATGTTTAAGTGTTAGCTTATTTAATTAAGTTAGTTGTTAATTTATTTTAAGTTTAATAATTGCATTAATTTGCCGGTTACATGTGATAATTGCAGGTGACTTTTCATCTTACATCCATTATGGTTCTTTAAATTCGGCAGCCTCTTTGTCTTCAACTTCTATAACGTTTGCTTCATGGTATTTACTACAAGCAATCATTTCTCCATCATTTGGCTGGTGACTTTTTGATTGATCATGGAGAACTCAAAGGACATTGACAAGCAATTTAATTGAAGAATTAATCACATTGAAGATGGGAGTTACATGGCTAGAATTCCAAAAGTTGAGACTTTTCATTTGGCTGGTGACTTTTCAGTTGACCATGGAAGAACTCAAGGGACACTTTTTAAGCATTCAAATTCATTTAATCAGCTCATTAGGAGTCATAAAGTTGCTATTATTTGGCTGGAGGAATTCAAGAGTTTTTAGATTTTATTTTAGCCATTTAAATGCATATTAAAGTTGAATTCATTTGTCTCTTCAGCTAACCACATGTAAGCACTATATATACCTGTTATTAGTTTGTAAAAAGGAGACTTTTGATCCTTGAATATATTTTATGAACTTTGTTCTTCGAGTGAGATTTTCTCCTCTCTATCTTCCGTACGAGTATCGATTCTGACTTATCAAGCGTTGCTTGTGGCGTCAGTCGTTTCTCATCCATCAATTTATACCATAGGTTCTTATCTTTATAGATACTTGGTCTTGGTCCATCATCGACTTCCATTTTCCATCTTAAACAAATATAGAACCTGTGGTGACACTTTCCTAGTGTTGAATCGATTCTTTGTTTAAATTCTTCTATCCATCTCCACCAACTATCTTAATATATATCCTTTTGATTATTTCTATTAAAACCAAGTCCATCCACTATATTCATCTTCCTTGTTTGCTTCCTAACCGAACCTATCTCCATCTTCCATCCAAATCTTAACCTTTCTCGATCAGCCATAATTTTAACCTTATTTCACCTATTTCTAGACAACTTTTCAATTACTCCTCGTAGACAATTGGGTAACTTCACATATGACTCGACTCACCCCGAGACGAATCGTATCATTTGGTATCAGAGCTATAAAACGAGGAGATTTTGACGAAGACGAGAGCCGATAATAGGTTCATAAAAAAATAAAAAAATCAAAAAAAGTTGTATTTCAATTCTTTTGTACTCATCTTTTTCCATTTAAAAAAATTTGAAAAAAAATTAATTACAAAAAAAAGAGAAAAAAAATACGAGTGAAAAAAGAAAAAAGTTTGTGGAATTTTTTTTTTGAAAAGATTGCAAGTTGTGTTTCATTTCTTCTAACCTGTTCCCGACCTCAAAGCTACCACTCTAGTCTCATCTACCTACCCCGATCTTCACAAAAAAAAATTACCATCATTTGGTATTTTCTCTTTTCACCCAACGCCACCCACCCTTACTCAATTCACCTTTTCTTTCTTTTATTCTACCCGAAACCTAACGTCAAACCTTTGTTAACCAATTTTGAAGTCGACCCTCAAGCAGCAATAAGTCTTTCGAAACGAAGTACGAAGTTGCGAGAGTGAGAAAGAGCAGTAAAAGGCACAAGTGCTACATTAGAGAAAAAGCCTTATACGAGTGAAACACGAGTGTGAGTGATTTTTCTTTGTGAGTGACTTGTGAGAATTTTGTGGTGAGGATTTAATTTTCTGTTTTATTGTTTTTGAAAGTCTTTCTTCAAAAAAAAAATAAACATGAATCAAGAAGCGTTGACAGAATCTGATTATCAATACTTGTTGAATGGGATGCGAAAAGTCATGAATGCCAAGTTTGACAAGTTACATAAGTGGTTGGATAGAATCGAGGAACGAGACCAAAAAGAACAACTTTATTCAAGTCGAAGAACGGAGTCAAGGTCATCTCGAAGACACACTTTTGAAGATCATTCAAGAAGAGATTTCGATCGAGATTATGGTTCATATAGAAGTTCGAGACGGTATGAATCAAATCGCAAATGTGAGACCTCTCATATTACCATCGAGAAGGTATGATTTCTTCTTCACAAGCTTCAACATATCCATCCACGAAGAAAACTTTACGAAGAAGTGAACATGGTTCATATGCGTCGAAGAATTCATCCACGAAAGATCATTCTCGAAGTAGTTCAAATCGTGATTCTTATTCGACGAAGGATTCAAGGCGAAGCAAAGTAAAGTTCGAAGCCTACTATGGTGATGAACAAGAAGAAAGTACGAGTTACTCTTCTTATGAATCAAAGATGATGAGCACAAAGGATTTTTCACAAAGCATCGATTGTGACATCTACGAAAATATTTCCTCGATCCTTGAGTCAAAATTTTCTCTTTTCAATTCTTTTGAATCATCCCCTTGTTGTAATGAAAAAGAACTTGAAAAAGAGTTCGAGAGAAAAGAAAATAAAAATGAGAAAAAAGAAGAAGAAAATGAAAAAGTTAAAAAAGAAAAAAAAGAAAATGAGAGAGAACAAAAAGAAGATGAAAGAGAAAATGAGCGTGAAAAAGGAGATGAAGAAAATAAGATTGAAAAAGAAAGAAACAAAATTGAGATAGAAAAAGAAACAAGAGAAAAGAACGAGCGAGAAAACGAGAGTGAATTTTCAACTAACCCATTTAAAGTTTTCTCTTCTTCTGTTTCTTCATTTCAGGTTTTCGAAGAACCAAGCGACAACTACCAACTCCAATACCTTCCTGATGAGCGACGTTTTTCTTTGGTTGAAAAAGGTAAGATTGAATCACGCGAGCCGGAAGGTAAGGAAGGTATAAGATTTTTGAAGAGTTTCATTCTCCACCAAATTTTTCGAATAATTGTGATTATGTGGATAGCTTCGTCTATGACCATTCTTTGATTAATTTTGATATTCTAAATGATGGTAAGACGAGTTCATCTCATTGTGCTGCTAAGTGTGAAGGTGGAGTAACATCTATTCGACGAGTGCAAGACTCAAGTAAGTATGACGATGAATTTTCTCTTAATCCCAACTTGTTTGATTGTGGTTATTACGAAATCAGTTCATTGTCTAATACGAAAACTTTGAGTTTTTATAAATCAGTTTTGAAACATATAAAGAGTTTTGATTGCTCGATCTTGAATGTGCATAAATCTTATTGGTTTAACATGTTTGATGTTTCTAAACCCTTGTCACATCTTCAGTTTAATAATCAAAATCATGTCTTTAAACCGGGACTATGTTTTGTATCATTTGGTATGCCTTGTTGGAAAATCAAGCAACGACAATTGTGCTTAAAGAATTACAGTCATTTTGATACTTGGTTTTTATTAAGGTTAACGAAATTTGCCCATTTTGTGTTCAATTTTTATTCGCTCCTTAAACAAATTCTATGGTTGCACTTGAAATTCACATTCCATTTGAAAAATGCTGAATCAAACGCGAGGCTTCGACTGCATTATCTTTCCAAAGAGAGAAGGTTTGTATTGCTTGACCACGGTAAGACTGATCTTTTTCTTTCTAACTATAAAGGTAAGTCTTCTGAACTTGTTGTCACCTTTGTGATCTTTTTGAAAAGTGATGAGCTTTGCGTTGATGAACTAGTTTTTATAAAACATTTAGATCATGTTATGATTAATCGTTCTATTTTGCCTGTTTGTGATCTATCTGTTTCGTTGAATGATGACAGGATTCTTGAATTTGATAATTTTGATAATTTTCGTGTGAAAGAATCCATATTGCGTCACATGTGTGATCCATGTAAAAATTTTGAGATGACTTTGTTCTCTCCGGTTGTTGATAGAACACATGATGCTAATTTTCATTATTTAGATCATGAAATGTTTGAATGTCCTATCCTGTTTAATGATGGTCTACTTGTTGACAAAAGGAATCTTGTGTTTAATAATTTTTGTTCATGTACGAGTGATTACAATGTCGTTCAACACAAGATTTGGATGTTCACTTTCGAGTGCCATATGCATTTTCTCATCTATCTGCTTGTGATGAACATATCTATCATTTGATGTGTTACTCGCATGCTGGTTTTGATTTGTGGAATCCATTCGAATTGTATGCATACCATGAAACCTATCCAATTCAGATTCAAATATTTGATAAGGCTTTGTTCCTTTTGTATGATAATGCAAATATGCCCGTTTGCGTTCGATCTATTCGTTTTGTTTTGTTCATATTTCGATTGCAAGTTTGTTTGACACAACTCTTGCTAACTTTTGGTTATATTTTATAGGTATCTCGATTACCATTCTCCCTGTTTGATCGAGGAAAGCCGATCAAAAGGAATTCTATTCGAGAGAACCATCGGCTCGATTTGAGGACGAATCACTTTCAAGAGGGGGGTATGATGCGATCCTGGTCGCATCATGGTTCGACTCTTTTTGACGCTATCGAGAGTGGCCTAAGTTTGAGGGGCCAAAGTGCAAAATGAAGCTGATTCCAGCTCTTTGAACCGATCCAACTAAATTGAACTCTTTATTTAATTTTCAGCTTTGCATTTAGTTTGCATTTTAAATACTTGCATTTAAGCATCTTAGTTCAATAAATGGTTGCTGGTCATTAATTCAACTCAACATAGTTTAATTAATTGAGTTCTTTTAATGAATTTAATTTAATAGTTGTTTCTTTAATTAATTTAGTTACTAGGTTAATTTATTGATGCATGAATTAAGTTCATTTAATGATGCTTTATTTAATTAAGCTAGTTGCTGGAATAAATGATGTTTAAGTGTTAGTTTATTTAATTAAGTTAGTTGTTAATTTATTTTAAGTTTAATAATTGCATTAATTTGTCGGTTACATGTGATAATTGCAGGTGACTTTTCATCTTACATCCAAGATGGTTCTTTAAATTTATGACCTCTTTGTCTTCAACTTCTATAACGTTTGCTTCATGGTATTTACTACAAGCAATCATTTCTCCATCATTTGGCTGGTGACTTTTTGATTGATCATGGAGAACTCAAAGGACATTGACAAGCAATTTAATTGAAGAATTAATCACATTGAAGATGGGAGTTACATGGCTAGAATTCCAAAAGTTGAGACTTTTCATTTGGCTGGTGACTTTTCAGTTGACCATGGAAGAACTCAAGGGACACTTTTTAAGCATTCAAATTCATTTAATCAGCTCATTAGGAGTCATAAAGTTGCTATTATTTGGCTGGTCGGAATTCAAGAGTTTTTAGATTTTATTTTAGCCATTTAAATGCATATTAAAGTTGAATTCATTTGTCTCTTCAGCTAACCACATGTAAGCACTATATATACCTGTTATTAGTTTGTAAAAAGGAGACTTTTGATCCTTGAATATATTTTATGAACTTTGTTCTTCGAGTGAGATTTTCTCCTCTCTATCTTTCGTACGAGTATCGATTCTGACTTATCAAGCGTTGCTTGTGGCATCAGTCATTTCTCATCCATCAATTTATACCATAGGTTCTTATATTTATAGATAACGGGTCTTGGTCCATCATCGACTTCCATTTTCCATCTTAAACAAATATAGAACCCGGGGTGACACTTTTCTAGTGTTGAATCGATTCTTTATTTAAATTCTTCTATCCATCTCCACCAACTATCTTAATATATATCCTTTTGATTATTTCTATTAAAACCAAGTCCATCCACTATATTCATCTTCCTTGTTTGCTTCCTAACCGAACCTATCTCCATCTTCCATCCAAATCTTAACCTTTCTGATCAGCTTCCGTAATTTTAACCTTATTTCACCTATTTCCAGACAACTTTTCAATTACTCCTCGTAGACGATTGGGCAACTTCACATACGACTTGACTCACCCCGAGACGGATCATATCACCAATGTTGCTAGTACATTAATGGTGGAGAAACTTGGTTTGGCCACAACGAAACATCCTTGTCCATACAAGCTTCAGTGGCTTAACGAAGGAGGGGAGTTAAAGGTGACTAAACAAGTGTTGGTTCCATTTTCCATTGGAAAATATAAAGATGAAGTTCTTTGCGACGTGGTTCCCATACATGCCGGACACTTATTGCTAGGCTGTCCATGGCAATTCGATCGAAAAGTGATACATGACGGCTGCACAAACCGATACACCTTTAAGCATTTAGGTAAAAACATCACTTTGGCGCCTTTGACACCGAGACAAGTATACGAAGATCAAGTGAAATTGCGAGACTCAATTGAAAAATTCAAAGAGAGTGAAAAGAAAGAAAAGAGTGAAAAAGTGTGTGAAAATTCGAGTGAAAAGAAACGAGGGAAACAAGAGGTAAAAATGAGAGACAAGAATAAAGATCAAGAGAAAAAAATGAGTGATGAAAAATTGAGTGCAAAAATAAGTGTGTATGCAAAAGAGAGAGACATTCGAAAATCTTTCATGTTGAGGCAGCCCCTACTTGTACTCATGTACAAGGAATCTTATTTGAATATTAATGAGTTAGATGCTGCTTTACCTTCTTCTATTGTTTCTCTCTTGCAGGAATTTGAAGATGTATTTCCCGACGAAATTCCAAGTGGCTTACGACCTATTCGGGGAATAGAACATCAAATCGACTTCATTCCAGGTGCAACCATACCAAACCAACCAGCCTATCGTAGTAATCCCGAAGAGACCAAGGAATTGCAAATACAAGTGAATGAACTTCTTGAGAAGGGATTCATCCGTGAGAGCCTTAGGCCGTGCGCTATTCCAGTTTTATTAGTACCGAAAAAGGATGGAACTTGGCGTATGTATGTTGATTGTCGTGCTGTAAACAAAATCACGATAAAATATCGTCATCCAATACCACGTCTTGATGATATGCTCGATGAACTAAGTTGTGCTCAATTGGTTTCCAAAATTGATCTCAAAAGCAGTTACCATCAGATTCGAATGCTTGAGGGAGATGAGTGGAAAATAGCGTTTAAAACTAAACGCAGTTTTTACGAGTGGTTGGTCATGCCATTCGGTCTCACTAACGCTCCTAGTACTTTTATGCGTTTAATGAACCTTGTTCTTCGTGCTTATATTGGTAAATTCTGTGTGGTTTACTTTGATGACATTCTTGTTTATAGTAGATCTTTAGATGATCATTTGAAGCATTTACAAGCTATTCTTAATGCATTGCACAAGGAAACATTATATTCTAATCTTAAGAAATGAACATTTTGTTCTAGCAAAGTCATTTTCTTAGGATTTGTTGTTAGCTCTCAAGGACTTGAAGTAGATCAAGAAAAGGTGAAAGCTATTCGAGAATGGCCTAGACCGACCAGCATAAGTCAAGTACGAAGTTTCCATGGCTTGGTAAGTTTCTACCGTCGCTTTGTTCCGAATTTTAGCACATTGGCCGCACCTCTCACGAGTGTGATTAAAAAGAATTCTGCCTTCTTTTGGAGTGAGGAATGAGAGAAATCTTTTATTTCACTTAAAGATTATTTAACTAATGCCCCATTACTTGTATTACCTGATTTTGACAAAACATTTGAAATTGAATGTGATGCCTCAGGTATTGGGATTGGTGCTGTGTTGACTCAAGAAGGAAAGCTCGTGGTGTATTTTAGTGAAAAGCTAAGTGGCGCACCATTGAATTACCCAACATACGATAAAGAAATTTACACTTTGATCTGGGCATTAGAAACATGGCAACACTATTTGTGGCCGAAGGATTTTGTCATCCATTCGGACCATGAATCACTCAAGCACATCAAAGGACAACACAAGCTCAACAAAAGGCACGCAAAATGGGTAGAATTTCTTGAATCCTTTCCTTATGTTATTCGGTATAAGAAGGGTAAGGAAAACATTGTGGCTAATGCACTATCTCATAGATATACTCTATTAAATCATTTGGATTCAAAATTGCTTGGTTTTGCATTTTTGAAAGATTTGTATAGTTCTGATGCTGATTTTGGAGATGTGTATAAATTGTGTGAACATGTTGCTGTTGATAAGTTTTTTAGGTTTGATGGCTTCCTTTTTCGAGAAGGTAAGCTTTATATTCTGCAAAGTTCCGTGTGAGAGTTACTTGTACTCGAGGCATATGGTGGTGGACTTATGGGCCATTTTGGCATTGCAAAGACTTTGGCTTTTCTACAAGAACATTTCTTTTGGCCACAAATGAAACGAGATGTTGAGAAAATTTGTTCGCGATGTGTAGCATGTAAAAAGGCAAAATTAAAGGTTAACCCACATGGTCTTTACACGCCTTTGCCTATTCCCGAAGGGCCTTGGGTTGATCTATCTATGGATTTTATCTTAGGATTACTGTGAACTCGAACCGGAAAGGACTCTATCTTTGTAGTAGTAGACCGATTTTCAAAAATGTCACATTTCATTGCATGTTTGAAAACTGATGATGCTGTTAATATTGCTAACCTTTTCTTTAAAGAAATTGTTAGGTTACATGGAATTCCAAAGAAAATAGTGTCTGATCGTGATGCGAAGTTTCTTAGTCATTTTTGGAGGACACTTTGGAGTAAGCTAGGCACGAAGCTCTTATTCTCTACGACATGTCATCCCCAAACGGATGGCCAAACTGAAGTGGTGAATCGCATCCTATCCACACTACTACGAGCCATAATCCGCAAAAATCTCAAGTCGTGGGAGGAGTGTCTACCTCACATAGAGTTTGCTTATAACCAAACTATTCACTCTGCTACTAAATTCTCTCCATTCGAAATAGTTTACGGTTTTAATCCTTTATCTCCTCTAGACTTAATTCCATTACCTAATGATCAAATTGTTAATGTAGATGCCAAGAGGAAAGCAGACTATGTGAAACAATTACATCAAAAGGTTAAAGCTAATATCGAGGCTCGAATGGAGCAATATGTGCGTAAGGCCAAAAAAGGGCGAAAGCAAGTCATATTTGAACCCGGGGATTGGGTTTGGGTTCACATGAGGAAGGAACAATTTCCAACTCAAAGAAGGTCGAAATTATTACCACGTGGTGACGGTCCATTCCAAGTTTTGGAGCGAATTAACGACAATTTCTATCGACTAGACCTTTCGGGTGAGTTTATTATAAGTGCAACTTTTAATGTGTCTAATTTATCTCTCTTTGATGTTGATTCCGATTTGAGGACAAATCGCTTTGAAGAGGGGGAGGATGATACGGCCATGATCCAGGTCACACCAAGTTCCAACAAAGAGCCATTGGAGTTACCACAAGGACCCATCACCCGAGCACGTGCAAAAAGATTCAAGGAGGCTATTTCGGCCTTAGTTGAGCAAAAGTGGAGCAAGTTAATGTCTGGTCAAAATGAGGAGAATCGGGCTAACTTAATAAGCCCAATGCGCATGCTTTTGCAAGTTGAAATAAGCTCATATTCGGCTCATTCAGCTTGTGTTTAGTTTGATTTAATTCATGCATTTTTATTTTAAAAAAAATATATAAAACTTTTAAATTAGCATTAAATAAAGTTGTTTAGTTTAATTAAATAAGTTGTGTTTAATAAGAGGCTTATTAATTAATCTAGTTACCGTGATGTTTTAATGAAGCTCTGAGTTTAAGTTAATTTAATAAGAGGCTTATTAATTAATCTAGTTACTAGGATGTTTTAATGAAGCATGAGTTTAAGTTAATTTAATTCTGCTTCCATAAATTAACTAGTTGCTGCATTAATTGAAGTCTTAACTTTTAGTTCATTTAATAAAGTCAAGTGTTTAATGTGTTTAAGTTAAAGTAGTGTTTAATAAGTGTTTAAATGTGATTAAATTGTTTGTTTAATGTGTTTGAATGTGGGGAACTTTTCAGCTGAAAACCGTTACACTCAAGGGGATGTTACAAAGAGTTAATGTGACTTTTCAAGTGAAAACAGTTACACACATGGGGAAGCATTATTTAACATTAAAGGGAGCTATTATGATCATTGATGGAAGCATTACATCTCCATTAATTTCGGCAGCAACCTATTCATCTTCCATAACCATTTGAGGCTTAAAAGATCACACAAGAGTTACAACATCTCATTAAGTTGCTGGTGACCATTCGGCTACTAAGAAAGCATGAAACCAAGCATTCAAACTGATACAGTCTGCCTCGGGAAGAGTCAAATTATATGCGAGTTGCCCAATCATCTACGAGGAGTAATTCAAGCCTTCGGAAAATAATCAAGAAATATGGAAGTGTTTGCAGAACCTACAAATGAATTGGTTTAGAAAATGGATTAAGTTATGAATGGGGGTTAAAAAATAAAAGAAACGGTTTAGATGAATGAAAGGATAGGTTCAAAAATAACTATGGAAGGAATATGGTGATAAGGGAATGGTTCGGTTTGTTGGAAAGAAAGAATGATGGATAAGTAGATAGGTGATAGATCGGTGGAGATGGATAAGGAACTTAAACAAAGAATCGATTCAACACTATGAGAGTGTCACCCCGGGTTCTATAATGTTTAAGGTGATAATATGGAAATCGATATGGACCAAAGACCCGTTATCAAGATTGATAAGAACCAATGGTATAGCTAAATGAAAGAGAATCGTTGGACGCCACAAGCAAGCTTGATAAGTTGGGATCGAAACTCGTACAAAAGTGAAGAGGAGATAATCTCACTCAGTGAACAAATGTTCATATATGTTTCATATAAATTTGACTTACTTTACAAAATGCAAAATAATAAGTATTTATAGGCTTATGAAAGGGCTAGCCGAATAGCCATCCATATAGCTTAAAGGCTAAGTAACTTTCAACTAGAAATGACTAGAAAAATCTAGAAAGAAGACCATTGAAATCCTTAGCAAAAATTCGGCTGAACTTGTTTGGAAATGTCTTCATTCGGTTTTTCGGCTTTAAATGGCATTTAATTACTGCCTTGAAGAAGAGAAATGGCCATCCTTGAAGAGGTGTGACCCTTGGCCGAATATGAGCATCCTTCCATACGTGAACCTCCTCCTTGCATGCATCTTCATTAAATGCTAGACCATGAATTCGGCCAACAAGCTATTTGCATGCCCAACATGTCAATTAATGATGCTGCCGTCCATGCCTCATTTAATAGCTACCGTCCCAAGCTTGACATAGCATTAATACATCATTGAATAGATGTTCACGCATGGAGAAACAACCAGCAACTCTTTTAATTTTGTTGTCCCTTTGGTGGCCGAATGGTTGCTTGAAAACATCAAAAAGGCACCTTGGAGAATGCCAATCAACCTATTAAATGTTGTGCATGCTCCAACATCTCCAACAGCCTATTAAATGGCTGTACATGCATGGGAAAGCAAAACAATGCATTGTCCCTTTTATATTCACGAAAAAGGCACCTTAAATCCCTTTGTGATTCACGAGATGGCATCAGCAGATTTGTCCTTTTAGGTTCACGAAAAAGACACAAGGAAGTAATAATTTAGCATTTAAATGTCGTTCTTGCATGCCAAACACCCCATTTAATTCGGCCATACAGCAAGTTAATGCACCATCTATTAATTCAGCCAGCTTGCTTGAGGAAAAGGAATCAGATTCAATGGTCTTTAATTGCCCCCCCAACCAAGGTCCAACATCACAATAAATGATGTTCCCAGCATGCTAACACCCTTAGTGTCGTCCCAACCAGCAGCTCATTAATTTCGGCCAACATGCTTCTTTGGTTTCCACGAAATGCTCCTTAGTTGCATGCTGAACATTAATTTCGTCCATGGGGAGAGTGAAAGGCTCCATAATTTTTTTACTGCAATTCACGAGACAAGTAAGCATTAGTGTCTCAATAAATTTGGCTGAAAAGTAGCAAGAATGAGTTAAATTCGGCTGGTCCTTTATTAGCATGAATCTTTCATTAATTCAAGCCAAATAAGTTGACCAAAACTAAAAACATGCTATGGGATCAATAATGGACGTTTTAGACATCTTAAAGACACCTTTAGGACACATTGAATTTTAAGCAGCCCATATATTTTAGTGAAAAAACTGCACATTTAATTTATGTTTTAAACAACTTAAAAACATGTAATAAAATGTGAAAAAAATTAATTTAGGCTAAGACAAATTAATTTAAACACTAAATAAAATATTTAGACACATTAATGGGCTGTAGGAAAATTAATAAATAAAAGACTTAATTTATTTAAAGCATTAAATTTTAGGCAATTAGCTCAATGAGCTGGGGCAAGCTCGAGTGAGCTCAAATCGAGCTAGAATGAGCTAATCTGGCTCAATTTGAAAGTGCACCAAGATGCACAAGAGCTCCACGGCACTTCGAGCTTTTAATTTCGTGGGTGCCCCGGGCGTACCCGTATCATCCCTCCCCTCTTCAAGACGATTCGTCCTCGAATTGACCTGTTGGTTTACTCGAATAAAATTCTCCTTGTTCAATTTTCCTCTATCAAACGGGATGGATGATAATCTCAACACCTGAAAATAATATTCATGAGTTAGCAAGAAAAATTTTAAACACGTTTGCAACCCAAATATGATCAACACCAAACAAATGATTCTCATGTACTTGGGGAAAATCAAATGATCATACAAGAGATATAATGCTTTGTCAAAATTTTGGAACAACAGTGGACAAGCTTCAAAGCATACGTATGATATCCTCAAAACAAATTGATCATGCGAATAATAGATCACCAGATGATAGATATATTCGTCACAAGCAAGTAGTTGAGATAACACATATGGCACATGACTTCGTACAGCAGTATCAAGCTTTGATCGATATATGGACTCTTTCATACGAGATTTATCAAAATGGTCAAACGTGAGAATCCTTTTATTAATTAAGAAAATAGGTAGATCACAAGCAGGCAAAATAGAACGATTAAACATGTAATGATCTAAATGTTTTACAATAACAGAATCAGCAGCGCAAAGTTTTTCACCATTCGAAGAGGGCAACAATGCATCAAAAGATTTAGAAGGCTTACCTTGATGCTCGGAAAGGCAAAGGTCATTCTTACCTTGGTCGCGCAATACAAACCTTGTCTCTGTAGGCATGTAGTGTAGTCGAAGCTTCACGTTTGATTCGAACCTTTTCGGATGGAAAGTGAATTCCAAATACATCCACAGAATTTATTTAAGGAGCGAATAAAAGTTGAAAACAAAATAAACAAATTTCACAACCTTACTTATAAACCTCGTATCAAAATGATATAAAGGATTTGCACACAATCAATTTTGCTTGAGTTTCCAACAAGTTATACCAGATGATACTTGAGTTTTCCACAAACCAGATGATATAAAATATATTCCTGGTTTAAACACATGCGTTTGATTATTTAAAACAAAACGATTCAATGGTTTCGAAAAATCAAGCATGTTAACCCAAAGATAATTATGTATGTTCAAGATCGAACGGTCAAAATTCTTAACGTGCTTCAAAACAGATTTATGAAAACTCCAAGATTCTGTATTGGACAATGAAAAAATCTCGTAATACCCGCAATCAAACAAATGGGGATTAAGAGAAAAGTCATCATCATACCTGATCGATTCTTGAACATTCGTTATTCCACCTTCTTGGTTTACAACACAATAAGGAAATATATTCGTCTTACCATCATTTAAAGCATCAAATTGAATCGAGAAATGGCAAAGGATGATATTATCCACATGTTCACAAACATTAGAAAGATTAAGTGGAGACTGAATCTTATCAAAACACTTACCTTCCTTACCTTTTTTCAATCAAATGAAAACGCCTTTCTTCGGGAAGGTACTGAAGTTGGAGATCATCGTGAGATACGTCGGGAATCTGAAATGAAGAAACAGAAGAAGAGTAAAGTTTTGATGATTTAGTTAAATCAACACTAACTTCTTTTTGTTCTTCTCGTTCTCTCGTTTCTTTTTCAAGATCTTTTTCTTTTGTTTCTCTCACTTTTTCTATTTCAATTTCTTTCTCAATCTCGATTTCAATTTTTCTTTCTTCACTTTCTTTTCCTCTCATGATTTCTTTTTCCTCTTTTTCAATTTCTTTTTCTTGATTTTCTTTTGTACATTCTTTTTCACTTGGATTACAACAAGGGAATGTTTCAAAAGAGTTGAAAATAGAAGGATTTGACTCTAAGATCGAGGCGATGTTCTCATAGATATCTTGATCAATTCCTCGTGAAAATTTCTTCATACGGGACTTCTTTGAATCATAAGTTGAATAACTCATGCTTTTGTGATCGTCACCGTAAAAGGCTTCAAACTCGTAACTCGCTTTGCTTCGCCCTGAATACGAATCATGATGTGAATTTCTTCAAGAACGATCTTTCATAGATGAATATTTATAGATTTCTTCTCGTTCATCGCCTCGAAAAGATTTGAACTCATTTCTTGCTTCTCTCTGTCTCGAAAGCCTCGACGAACATGAGTCTTGATAAGAGTCTCTTCGCAAATAGTTTTTGGATGTATATCACGGTGAAGAACTTAACTCCATTCTCTGACTTGATGACATCTTTTGGTCGAACATGCTTTCCATTTCGCTCAACAAATATTGGAAGTCGGCAGCTGAGAACCCTTCTTGTGACATGTTTATTTTTTTGAAAAAGAAAAATTGTTAAAAGGAACAAAACAGAAAATTAAATCCTCACCACAAAAACTCACAAGTCACTCACAAAGAAAAATCGCTCACACTCGTGTTTTCACTCGTATAAGGCTTTTTCTCTAATGTAGCACTCGTGCCTTTTACCGCTCTTTCTCGTCTCACAATTTCGTATTTCATTTCGATAGACTCATCGCGGCTTAAGGGTCAGCTTCAAAGTGGTTTCAAGGGTAAACGTTAGGGTATCGGGTAGGCTGAAACAAAAAGAAAACGGCAAATAGAGTAAAGGTGAAAAGGGTGAAATACCAAATGATGGTAGTAAAAAAAAATTTTGATGGTAGGGGTAAGGAGATGAGGAGGGTGGAATGACGGCTTTGAAATTGGGAACAGAAAAGAAGAAATGAAGAATACTTGCAAACTTTCAAAAATTTCCAAAACTTTTTTTTTTGAATTTTCATTTTTTTCTACTTCATATACAATATAATGTGATACATGAAATGAAAATTACAACTTGAATTTTTTTCTTTCGATTTTTTTATTTTTTTATTTCTTCACGAACCTACTTCTGAGATTGTCTCGTACGTCGCGCTCCTCGTTTGGTAGCTCTGATACCAGATGATACAATCTGCCTCAGGAAGAGTCGAATTGTATGCGAGTTGCCCAATCGTCTACGAGGAGTAATTCAAGCCTTCGAAAAATAATCAAGAAATATGGAAGTGTTTGCAGAAGCTACAAATGAATTGGTTTAGAAAATGGGTTAAGTTAGGAATGGGGGTTAAAAAATAAAAGAAACGGTTTAGATGAATGAAAGGATAGGTTCGAAAATAACTATGGAAGGAATATGGTGATAAGGGAATGGTTCGGTTTGTTGGAAAGAAAGAATGATGGATAAGTAGATAGGTGATAGATCGGTGGAGATGGATAAGGAACTTAAACAAAGAATCGATTCAACACTATGAGAGTGTCACCCCGGGTTCTATAATGTTTAAGGCGATAATATGGAAATCGATATGGACCAAAGACCCGCTATCAAGATTGATAAGAACCAATGGTATAGCTAAATGAAAGAGAATCATTGGGACGCCACAAGCAAGCTTGATAAGTCGGGATCGAAAAACTCGCATTTAAAGTGAAGAGGAGATAATCTCACTCAGTGAACAAATGTTCATATATGTTTCATATAAATTTGACTTACTTTACAAAATGCAAAATAATAAGTATTTATAGGCTTATGAAAGGGCTAGCCGAATAGCCATCCATATAGCTTAAAGGCTAAGTAACTTTCAACTAGAAATGACTAGAAAAATCTAGAAAGAAGACCATTGAAATCCTTAGCAAAAATTCGGCTGAACTTGTTTGGAAATGTCTTCATTCGGTTTTTGGGCTTTAAATGGCGTTTAATTGTTGCCTTGAAGAAGAGAAATGGCCATCCTTGAAGAGGTGTGACCCTTGGCCGAATATGAGCATCCTTCCATACGTGAACCTCCTCCTTGCATGCATCTTCATTAAATGCTAGACCATGAATTCTGCCAACAAGCTATTTGCATGCCCAACATGTCAATTAATGATGCTGCCGTCCATGCCTCATTTAATAGCTGCCATCCCAAGCTTGCTAGACATAGCATTAATACATCCTTGAATAGATGTTCACGCATGGAGAAACAACCAGCAACTCTTTTAATTTTGTTGTCCCTTTGGTGGCCGAATGGTTGCATGAAAACATCAAAAAGGCACCTTGGAGAACGCCAATCAGCCTATTAAATGTTGTGCATGCTCCAACATCTCCAACAGCCTATTAAATGGCTGTACACGCATGGGAAAGCAAAACAATGCATTGTCCCTTTTATATTCACGAAAAAGGCACCTTAAATCCCTTTGTGATTCACGAGATGGCATCAGTAGCTTTGTCCTTTTAGGTTCACAAAAAAGACACAAGGAAGCAATAATTTAGCATTTAAATGTCGTTCTTGCATGCCAAACACCCCATTTAATTTGGCTATGCAGCAAGTTAATGCACCATCTATTAATTCGGCCAGCTTGCTTGAGGAAAAGGAATCAGATTCAATGGTCTTTAATTGCCGCCCCAACCAAGGTCCAACATCACAATAAATGATGTTCCCAGCATGCTAACACCCTTAGTGTCGTCCCAACCAGCAGCTCATTAATTTCGGCCAACATGCTTCTTTGGTTTCCACGAAATGCTCCTTAGTTGCATGCTGAACATTAATTTCATCCATGGGGAGAGTGAAAGGCTCCATAATTTTTTTTGCTGCAATTCACGTGACAAGTAAGCATTAGTGTCTCAATAAATTTGGCTGAAAAGTAGCAAGAATGAGTTAAATTCGGCTGGTCCTTTATTAGCATGAATCTTTCATTAATTCAAGCCAAATAAGTTGACCAAAACTAAAAACATGCTATGGGATCAATAATGGACGTTTTAGACATCTTAAAGACACCTTTAGGACACATTAAATTTCGGCAGCCCAAATTTTAGTGAAAAAAACTGCACATTTAATTTATGTTTTAAACAACTTAAAAACATGTAATAAAATGTGAAAAAAATTAATTTAGGCTAAGACAAATTAATTTAAACACTAAATAAAATATTTAGACACATTAATGGGCTGTAGGAAAATTAATAAATAAAAGACTTAATTTATTTAAAGCATTAAATTTTAGGCAATCAGCTCAATGAGCTGGGGTGAGCTCGAGTGAGCTCAAATCGAGCTAGAATGAGCTAATCTGGCTCAATTTGAAAGTGCACCGAGATGCACAAGATCTCCACGGCACTTCGAGCTTTGAATTTCGTGGGTGCCCCGAGTGTGCCCGTATCACAAACTCATTAAAATTAGCTCATTAGGAGTCATTAAGTTACTGTTATTTGGCTGGAGGAATTCAAGAGTTTTTACCTATTGATTAGATTTTATTTCAGCCATTTAAATGCATAATAAAGTTGAATTCATATGACTTTTCAGCTAACCACATGTAAACACTATATATACCTTGTTATTAGCTTGTAGAGGGATTTTCGATGCTTTATGAAATTTCCAGATTGTGAGTTATCCAATCTCTTAATTCTCCAAGGTTCAAATTGACTTATCTTTCAACTAATGGCGTCAATCTGAATTTGTTCTTGAACTTATCATCCTTTGGGTGTGGCGTTCAAATCAATACCGTAGGTTCCTATCTTGCTAGATAGTGGGTCTCGGTTTTATTTCAATTTAACCTTTCCTTTGAAACCTATAAGATTCGGGTCCTTAATCTTTATTAAGGGTTCTTTCTTGTTTCAACCATCAAACCATTCATCTACCTAATTTTTCTTCAACCCAAGTTGCTGCCATTTACCAAAACATATCCATTTTTCTTTTCTTCTAATTACATCAAATAATACTCCTTCGTAGACGATCGGGAAAATTTAAATACGACTCGACTCAACCCGAGACGGATCGTATCACCTTTCCATTGTCCAAATCAACTCTTTCACTTAAACACATCCATTCCTAACTTAAACCCATCTTCTAAACAAAATTCACTTAAAGCTTCCGCAAACTCATCCATATTTTCCTTTTATTTTACCGAAGGCTTATCTCCTCCTTGTAGACGATTGTGCAACTCGCATACGTTTCGACTCATCTCGAGGCAGGCCATATCATCTGGTATCAGAGATATAAAACGAGGAGTTTCTGACGATGACGAGAGCCAGAATAGGTTCGTGAAGAAATAAAAAAAAGAGTTTTATTTTATTTTCTTGTATTTCAGCATATTGTACTTGAAATAGTGAAAAAAATAAAAAAATAAAATACGAAAATTGAAAAAAATATAAAAAAATTCGAGTTAAAAAAAAAAAGAAGTGTGATAAGTTTTTGCAAGCTTTTGTGTTCTCATCCCTTCTACCCGATCTTCAAAACCCCCTACCATCATTTGGTTCCCTTTTCATCCTTTCCATCCCAACGCCATATCCATACCAAAATTTTCTTTTGTTCAGCCTCCCCTATTCCCGACATCAATCCGTTGTTAACCAATTTTGAAGTCGACCCTCAAGCCGCGATAATTCTTTTCGAAACAAAGTACGAAATTGTGAGACGAGATTGAGTGGTAAAAGGCACGAGTGTTACATTAAAGAAAAAGCTGATTCTGAGTGTAAACACGAGTGGAGTGAATTTTCTTTCTGAGTGACTTGTGAGGTTTTTGTGGTAAGGTATTTAATTTTGTTTTATTTTGAGCACTAACATTTTTCTTTCAGCAATAAAGTCATGTCTCGTGAAGAGTTCACCGAATTAGAGTTCCAATATTTGGCACAAGAAATGCGAAGAATGGTGAATTCAAAATTCGACAAATTGCACGAAAGATTGAATCGTGTGGAATAAGGAGCCTTCTATGAATGAGACGCTTCAAGTTGAAAAACGAAACCGAGAACCCCACGGAGATATACCCCCGAATATTACTCGAAGAAGTCCCGACGTGATTCTTTTTCACCATCGATTCTGAGATGAGGAGTTGACTATGATTCTTACTCCTTCCAAGATGATGTGCAAGTTGATCGATATACCTGTTCAGAAACTTCGAAGAAAATATCCACGAAGTATTCTTCCCGAAGAACCACTCCCGATGACTATTCGAGAAGTGACCATTATCGAGACTCCTACTCAACAAGGTCGTCAAGACAGAGAGAAGACAGTTATGAGCTCAATTCTTTTTAAGGCGACGGACGGGAAAGCACGAGTTATTCGACGTATGATTCAAAGAAATCCCACACGAAGAATCTTACACGAAAGATCGAACGAGACTTCTATGAGAAAATGACCTCCTTCTTTGAGTCAAACCCTTCTCTTTTCGACTCTTTTGTAACATCTAGGAGTTGTAACAAAATTGAAAAAGAGAATGGAGAAAGAAAAGAAGAAAAAGAGGAAAAAGAGTTCGTGAGAGAAAAAGAAAATAAAGAAAAAGAAATTGAAAAAGAGTTCGAGAGAAAAGAAAATAAAAAAGAAGAAAATGAGCTTGAAAAAGGAGATGAAGAAAATAAGATTGAAAAAGAAAGAAAAGAAATTGAGATAGAAAAAGAAACGAGAGAACAAGATGAGCAAGAAAAAATTAGTGTTGATTTAACTAACTCATCGAAAATCTTTTCTCCTTCTATTTCTTCTTTTCAGGTTCCCGAGAAGCCAAGCCACGAATACCAACTTCAATAACTTCCCGATGAAAGACGTTTTCATATGATCGAAAAAGGTAAATTTGAATCGCACGAGTCGAAAGGTAAGGAAGGTAAGAGTTTTGAAACGATTCCCACTCCACCAAATTTCTTAACATGTTTCAAAACTGATTTACGAAAACTTAAAGATTCCGTATTAGACAACGAACAAATCTCGTAATATCCACAATCAAACAAATTGGGATTAAAATAAAAGTCATCATCATACCTTATCAAGTCTTGAACATTCGTTACTCCACTTTCATGCTTTGCAACACAATGATGAAATGTATTCGTCTTACCATCATTTAAATTATCACAAGGGATGGAGGAATGGCAAATGACGGTATTATCCACATATTCACATTCATTAGCAAAATTTAGTGGAGACGGAATTTTCTAAAAACACTTACCTTCCTTACCTTCAGTTTCATGTGGTTTGACTTTGTTTTCAATTTTACCTTTATTGATCACATGAAAATATCGCTCGTCGGGAAGGTATTGCAGTTGGAAATCATCATACGATACGTTGGGCACCTGAAATGAAGACACAGAAGAAGAACAAAAGTCCAAAGAGTTAGCTGAAAAACCACTCTCTTTTTCTTGCTCATCTTGTTCTCGCTTTTCTTTTTCCAACTCTTTTTCTTTTCTTTCTTTTTCAATCTTTTTTTCTTCTTTCTCATTTTTATTTTCTTTTCCCTCGATTTCTTTTTCTATTTCTTTCTCTCTCACGAACTCTTTTTCAATTTCTTTCTCTTTATTTTCTTTTTCTTCTTTTTCACTCTCGTTTTCTTTTTCATTTCGAGTACAACAAGAGGAAGATTCAAAACAATCAAAAATGGACGAGTTTGATTCTAAGATCGAAGCAATATTCTCATAGATGTCACGATCGATACTTCGTGAAAGATTTTTTGTACGGGACATCGTTGAATCATAAGAAGTATAACTCATGCCTTCTTGGTTGTCATCGTAATAGGATTCATACTCAAAATTCGCTTTGCTTCGCCTTGAATCTTTCGTCGAATGGGAATCATAGTATGAACCACTTCGAGAACGATCTTTCAAGGATGAATACTTTGACGTATGTGACCCACGTTCACTCCTTCGTAAAGGTTTCTTCGTAGATGAATAAGTTGAATCTTGTGAAGAAGAAATCATACCTTCTCGATAGTAACCTCGAAAAGCCTCGAATTCACGGTTTGATTCATATCGTCTTAAACTTCTTGCAGAATAAAATTCTCGGTCAAAATCTCTTCTCGAATGATCTTCGAAGGCATATTTTCGAGATGACCTTGATTTCGTCTTTCGACTTGAAGAAAGTCAATCTTGTTGGTCTTGTTCCTCGATTCGATCCAATCGCTTGTGCAATTTGTCAAACTTGGGGTTCACGATGCTTCGCATTCCGTTCAACAAGTATTGATAATCAGATTCAGAGAACGCTTCTTGATTCATGTTTATTTTCTACAAAGAAAGATCATTAAAAGAATAAAACTGAAAAGTAAATCCTCAGGAAGAGTCAAAATGTATGCAAGTTACCCAATCGTCTACGAGGATGAATTCTAAGCCTTCGGGAAATTATTCGGGATTAAGGTTGAATTTACAGAAGCTTGAATAAGTTTGCTTTCGGAAATGGTTTTTAAGTTAGGAATGAAAGGAATGATGTAGTTGGATGAAAGGGATAGGTTCGGTTAAGGGATGGAAAGAAAGAAGATGATGTTTGAATGATTCGGTTTAGCAAATGAAAGGTAAAGGATAATGATAGTAGGTGGTAATGGACAATGAACTTAAACAAAGAAGCGATTTAACATTAACAAATGTTACCCCAGTTTCTATATTTGCTTAAGGTGGAATTATGGATATCGATGATGGACCAAAGACCCGTTACTTAGTAAAGTAGGAACCAATGGTATAAGGTAATGAAAGAGATGCGCTTGACGCCATAAGCGAACTTGATAAGTCAAAACAAAGCTCGTATGAAATCGAAGAGGAGTTAAACTCACTCAATGAACTAAAATTCATATATATTTCATTCAAAATTAACCAACTGAAGGAGTTAGCCGAATGGTCATAGCTTAAAGGCTAAGTAAAAATTAAACTAAAATAAGCTAGAAAAATCTAGAATAAAGTCTCTTAGTGTCTTGGCAAATTTCGGCTGAATGTGGCCTTGATGTGCTTGCAAATTCGTTTGGATGTATATGGCATCAATGGCACTCCAATGGATGGGTTTCTAGAAGATTAATTGTCCCAAAAATTCGTCCAAGTCCATGTGCAGCCTTTGGGAATGTTAATGGGCAGCTTTCTAGAAGGGAAAATGAATTTTAAGTCACTTGAAGATGCATGCAGTACGTCCCATGCAATAATTGAGCTATTAATTTGGTCTCTTTTGGCTGAAAAGTGTCCAGCAATAAGGGAGAACGTGAGTAGCCCTCTTGGATATGTAAATTCAGTCATTTGGGACATTTTGAAGACATCTTAATGAAGAAGAAAGTGGCCAAACGAATTTGGACAGCAAAGGAGCTGAAAAGGCTTGTCTAGGTTCGGCCAACATTGGGGATGAGTTGCACCTTTTGTTTGAAGAATTTCCAGCATTTAAACATGTATTTGAATGGATTTCAAGTGTTTAATTCAGCCATTAAAACTCCCTTGGACGTTCATGACTCCAACCATGCATGTATTTCTTCATTCGTTGAAACTGGCTGTTCATGCATCATGCATTTAACTCCTCCATGCATGTGTCTTCATGGAATTATTTTTTCAACCAAATAGGCACCTTGATAATCCAAAAATCAGTAGCATTTAACCATGCTTCCAACCGTCCATGCACCCACCAAATACATGGATGTATTCGGCCAAGTACAATGCACCTAGGTGCATGTATCTCTTAATTGCTTCATGTGCATTCAGCTGTACCTACAAAAGGGTATGAATGCATATTAAATAAAGCCAAATGAATTGAATAACAATTAATGTAACATCCCAAAATTGGGCCTAGTAGGATTGGGCCTTGAGCTTTAGAAAAAAATTTGAGTATTATTTTTGTGTTGGCTCGGGTAGGAATTTTGTGTGTTAGCATAGTCTTGTGAAGGCTTGATTTTATTTAGGAAGTTAGATAATTTTTAGTATGGTTTATTTAATGAAGTGGATTAAGTGAGCTTAGCATTTAAGTTAATTTAAGTGTTAAATTCTAACACATGAGGAGTTAGTGGCATAGTGGATAAGGAGCTTGAAAGGTTACTTGAGGGAAGTGGTTCGAGTTGCTTGGAAAGCATTTTGAAGACTTTATTTTTATCCTAGCATTGATGGACGGTCAAACCTTATTTATGATAGGTTGGACTTTCATTTTGGTAAGTTGAATTTATTTTAAAGGAAAGCATGAAATAAGGGATAAGATTCCTAAGGTTATGGAAGGATATCTTAAGGTTATGGTATGATGAGGGGACAAAAGGCATGGAATATGGAGGATGTTTTGGAAAGTAATCCTAGGCCTTTAGTGCATGTATGTAGACGGTATGGGTGTCTAAGGGGGTGGCCGAATTTTGTTAGGAGATTTGGGGGAGGATAGTTAGTCAACTTTTGGCATTTTGTGCATGTTTTGGCTTTTGTTTTCTTTTCTCTCCACAAACACTTCCTATAGCCGAATGTGTCTTGGTCATAAGGTGAGTTTTAGGTGTTGTTTTGGCCTTCAATAATTGTTTTTGTGTCATAACCGAAAATCCTTTCTAGTTTTTGCAAGTTTCTCCCTAGTGGATCAAAGTGTATCAAAACCGAAACAATCTTTGTGCTTGGCCGAATTTCTTTTGTTCACAACATCTTTCCCATTCTTACATACTTGTTCAACCCATATTTCTCCTACTTTCTCTTGGCCGAAACTTCCTTCTCTCCATCTCTCTTTACTTTCTTTCATTTTTGTTCAAAGCCATAAACATTCCTCTCCCATCAAATCTCTTCCATCTTCTTCCTTTTTCCTTTCTCTTTCTCCACTTTAATCGAATCCTTTTTGTTATTACAAATCAACCATAGCCGAATTTCTTTGACTATTTAATCATTTTGCCAAAACTTCCCTTTCTCTTATTGTTTTGTTTTGGCCGAATTTTCAAGGGTAGATTCTTTTGGTTTTTCTTCAATCAAATTGGATAATAGGTAAGTGTTCATGGCCGAATTTATTATCTCTTCTCTTTCAAACAAACCTTTTTATTTTGGTAGTGGTATAGTGGAGTGTTGATTATTTCTTTATTGATAGTCGACTATAGCCATTCTAAGATCGTGTGGAAAAGGATATTATCATTGAAGGATTTTGACAAACTCCATAGGCAAGTGACAATTTTCGGAATTTAATCGAAGTGTTAAGGTAAGGATCTTTTTGCTTGTTATATCGTTTTAGATGGTCTTCTAATCGATTAAGTTTTAGGGGACTCTATCGTCCGTTTATTATCTTCTTTCCTTGGACGTTAGATTTTGGAACAATCAAGAATGGGTTCGAAAAGAGCAGTTCGTAGTGTTTGGAAGAGGGGTGGTTTGCTATACCCTCAAATTTCAAGCGAAGGGCTGTGTCGGCAATTCGAGACTTTCCACCGGGATGTGGACCCTCTGCCGGCGATAATCGTTTATTTGAAGTCGTTCGTACTTCGAGAGCCATTGTTCGTTCGTGGTTCTTCATCGGGTTATGAACCATCAATCAAGAGAAATCGCCTATAGTTGTTATTAGAGATTCCGAGGGTATCGACGAGCGGGAAAGTGTAGTTCTCACTATTATCAGGTGTGTACATACACACTTTATAATTAATTAACGTGCAAAGTATTATGTGTATGCTAATCGGATTTGTGTAGATTTGAGTTTAATACCATAAAGGTTTAGCAAGGCTTGGGTAAGTTCTTGACAATATGATTTGTTATTTGATGCTTTTGGAAAGCATGACACATTTGATATATGTGGCTTATAAATGATTATTGATACATCCTATGTATGTTTATAAATGAGCATGTTGGCATGATTGTTGTTAAATATCATTGATTGAATGTGGGTTTTATGAGTGGAGGGGCGGTGATATTCGTGTCGGCGGACACGGTGTTTTGGTAACACATTGTGACTACGGTCACCAGAGGTTTGGTACCTCCAGAGGTTTGGCACCTCATAGCGTCTCGCCCCCGTGGCTTAGCACCACCGTGGGTTGGCCCCACTTTGAGATACGGGATGAGCGCCGGTGATTTGGTATCACACGATGGGTTGGCCCCATCATTTGATTTGTGACTTCGGGTCACCAAAGTGGTTTGGCACCACAATATGACGGATTTTGTGACTATATGTCACGGTGGTTTGGCACCACCGGTGGTTTGGTACCACACGGGGTAGAGAAAGGTGTTTGGATGGTTAGGTTGGGTGCATATTAAACTTGTGCATATTAAATTAATTATGATTTGTGTATAACGTTGCATTAAACCGGGAAAAAGGGTTACACATTGGGTCTTGATGACTCACCTTTTTCCTTTAACATTTTTCAGGTGATTCGTAGTCATGCGGATAAGGAGTAGGATGGACTCAAGGTGGCCATGAAATGAAAATATGGACTAGGTGGATTTTGAACTATTTTATTTTATTATGGGTTTATTTTATTTAAGTTGTAATAAGGCCTCCTAATATTGCACTTGGTATATTTTACATGTTTTGATAATTGCTTAAACTACTTCATGATATTAAAATGGGTACACATGTTTTATAAAAATTAATATGTAAATGTTTTATTGTGCCATCGGGTACACTTGAATCTGTAACAACCTGATTTAATATATATCTAAACAACACTAAGTGATGATTTCTTTATACACCTCAACCGTTTTAAAAACAAGGCAATATCTTTTATCAAAAATTTTAATCGGCTTAAAGGGATTTTCAAAAACTTTTCTCCGTGGCATACCAAATTCGGTCGTAATGTTTGGACCGGGTTTGGGGTGTTACAATTAATCACGTCCAAGACACATCAATAGACACTTTGGACACATTAAACACACACTTAGCACACATACTAAATTCGGCAGCCCCTATTTTAATGAAAAAAATTTTGCACTTTAATTCTTAAATTAAAACACACTTAAAAGGCTGTAATAAAATGACACAAATTAAATTAGACTTAGGCACATTAAATTTGACACTAAATAAAATATTTAGACACTTAACTTGCTGTAGAAATTTAAATAATTAAATTGTCTAATTTATTTAAAGCATTAAATTAAAAAGTAATCAGCTCAATGAGCTGGAGCGAGCTCGAGTGAGCTCAAATTAAGCTCGATTGAGCTAATCCGGCTCAATTTGGAAGTGCATGAAGATGCACTTGAGCTCCACAGCACTTGGGTATTTGAATTCGAGCTCATCATTTCGTAAAATGTTGGAGGGCCTGGGCGTGCCCGTTTCATCCCTCCCCTCTTCAAGACGATTTGTCCTCGAATCGACCTGTTGATTTCCTCGAACAAAATTCTCCTTGTTCAATTTTCCTCGATCAAACGAGACGGATGATAATCGCGTTACCTAAAAAAGATAACCATAAGTTAGCAAACATTCTTGCAAACCAAATATAAGCAAAACAAGACAAATAGATGGCACGCAAACGGGCATAAACATTTTATCATATAAAATGAACAAAGCCTTATCAAATGTTTGCAACAAAAGTGAATAGGCTTCTTGGCATGCATACGATTTAAACAGATTCCAAAAGTCAAAATCAACATGCGAGTAACTCATCAGATGATAGATATAAGCATCACAAGCAGATATGTGGGAAAGTGCACATGGCACATGAAATTGAACAGCCAAATCTTGCGCTGAACGATTTATGAAATTACTCGCACATGAGTTATAAAATTTATCGTACACAAGATTCTTTTTGTCAATGATCAAAATGGATAGATCATCATTAAGCAGAATAGGGCATTCAAACAATTCATGATCTAAATGATCTATAAAATGAAATTCATTAACAAAATCTCTATCAACATCCAAAGAGAACGAAAACATCTCAAAATCTTCAAGTGGATTGCACATGTGACGAAATTTTGACTCTTTCACACGAATATTATCAAAATTATCAAACGTAAGAATCCTTTCATCAATCAAGAAAATAGGTAGATCATAAACAGGCAGAATAGAACGATTAAGCATGTAATGATCTAAATGTTTCACAAAGACGAAATCAGTAACGCAAAGCTTAGCACCATCCAAAGAGAGCAAAAATGTATCAATACTTTCAGTAGGCTTACCTTGATGCGCGGAAAGATAAAGATCATTCTTACCTCGGTCGAGCAATACAAACCTTCTCTCCACGGGCAAGTAATGTAGTCGAAGCTTTGCGTTTGAATCAACACCTTTCAAATGGATTGTAAATCTCAAATACAACCACAAAATTCACTTAAGGAGCGAATAAAAATTGTAGATAAAATAAACAAATTTCGCAACCTTACTCAAAAACCAAGTATCAAAAAGATAGAAGTCTTTCAAAATTACCAGGTGATACTTGAATTTCCCACAAAGCAAATCAGAACGTATTCCCGGTTTAAAAACATGATTTTGATTATCTAAGTCAAGATGGGACTTTAGTGTCGAGAAATCAAACATGTTAACCCAATATGAATTGTGCAAACTCAAAATCGTACGATCAAATCTCTTAACATGTTTCAAAACCGATTTACGAAAACTCAAAGATTCCGTATTAGACAATGAACAAATCTCGTAATATCCACAATCAAACAAATTGGGATTAAAATAAAAGTCATCATCATACCTTATCAAGTCTTGAACATTCGTTACTCCACTTTCATGCTTTGCAACACAATGATGAAATGTATTTGCCTTACCATCATTTAAATTATCACAAGGGATGGAG
The DNA here is from genome assembly GCA_025698515.1 of Gossypium sturtianum. NCBI lineage: Eukaryota > Viridiplantae > Streptophyta > Magnoliopsida > Malvales > Malvaceae > Gossypium > Gossypium sturtianum. The sequence continues at coordinate 95,585,779 of CM046949.1, forward strand.
GAATGGCAAATGACGGTATTATCCACATATTCACATTCATTAGCAAAATTTAGTGGAGACGAAATTTTCTCAAAACACTTACCTTCCTTACCTTCAGTTTCATGTGGTTTGACTTTGTTTTCAATTTTACCTTTATTGATCACACGAAAACATCACTCGTCGGGAAGGTATTGCAGTTGGAAATCATCGTGCGATACGTTGGGCACCTGAAATGAAGACACAGAAGAAGAACAAAATTCCAAAGAGTTAGATGAAAAACCACTCTCTTTTTCTTGCTCATCTTGTTCTCGCTTTTCTTTTTCCAACTCTTTTTCTTTTCTTTCTTTTTCAATCTTTTTTTTCTTCTTTCTCATTTTTATTTTCTTTTCCCTCAATTTCTTTTTCTATTTCTTTCTCTCTCACGAACTCTTTTTCAATTTCTTTCTCTTTATTTTCTTTTTCTTCTTTTTCACTCTCGTTTTCTTTTTCATTTTGAGTACAACAAGAGGAAGATTCAAAACAATCAAATATGGACGGGTTTGATTCTAAGATCGAAGCAATATTCTCATAGATGTCACGATCGATACTTCGTGAAAGATTTTTCATACGGGACATCGCTGAATCATAAGAAGTATAACTCATGCCTTCTTGGTTGTCACCGTAATAGGATTCATACTCGAAATTCGCTTTGCTTCGCCTTGAATCTTTCGTCGAATGGGAATCATAGTATGAACCACTTCGAGAATGATCTTTCGAGGATGAATACTTCGACATATGTGACCCACGTTCACTCCTTCGTAAAGGTTTCTTCGTAGATGAATAAGTTGAATCTTGTGAAGAAGAAATCATACCTTCTCGATAGTAACCTCGAAAAGCCTCGAATTCACGGTTTGATTCATACCGTCTTGAACTTCTTGTGGAATAAAATTCTCGATCAAAATCTCTTCTCGAATGATCTTCGAAGGCATATTTTTGAGACGACCTTGATTCTGTCTTTCGACTTGAAGAAAGTCGATCTTGTTGGTCTCGTTCCTTGATTCGATCCAATCGCTTGTGCAATTTGTCAAACTTTGTGTTCACGATGCTTCGCATTCCGTTCAACAAGTATTGATAATCAAATTCGGAGAACACTTCTTGATTCATGTTTATTTTCTGCAAAGAAAGATCGTTAAAAGAATAAAACCGAAAAGTAAATCCTCACCACAAAAACTCACAAGTCACTCACAAATAAAAATCGCTCATACTCGTGTTTTCACTCATATAAGGCTTTTTCTTTAACGTAGCACTCGTGCCTTTTACCGCTCTCTCTCGCTCTCACAATTTTGTACTTTGTTTCGAAGGACTAATCGTGGCTTGAGGGTCGGCTTCAAAGGGGTTTCAAGGGTAAACGTTAGGTGTACGGGTTGGCTAAAACAAAAGAAAAGGGAAAATAGGGGAGGCTAAGTAAAAGAAAATTTTGGTATCGGGTCGGTTGAAACAAAGAAAATTTTTGGGTGTGTGGTGTAGTGGTTTTGAAGGGGTGGGGGTAAGAAGGGTGAAAACGAACAAGAACTTGTAAAAACTTTCATAATAAAACTTTATCTTTTTTTTTTTAACTTATATATTGTTTTTTCTTTTTTTCTTGACTTTTTTTCACTTCTAAAACAAATACAATAGGAACGAAATTACAACTTTGAATTTTTTTTAATTTCTAATTTTTTTTGCTCAACTTACGAACTTAATCTCGGCTTCACGTACGTCGTTAAAATCCTCATTTTGTAGCTCTGATACCAGATGATACAATCCGCCTCAGGAAGAGTCAAAATGTATGCAAGTTACCCAATCGTCTACGAGGATGAATTCTAAGCCTTTGGGAAATTATTCGGGATTAAGGTTGAATTTGCGGAAGCTTGAATAAGTTTACTTTCGAAAATGGTTTTTAAGTTAGGAATGAAAGGAATGATGTAGTTGGATGAAAGGGATAGGTTCGGTTAAGGGATGGAAAGAAAGAAGATGATGTTTGAATGATTCGGTTTAGCAAACGAAAGGTAAAGGATAATGATAGTAGGTGGTAATGGACAATGAACTTAAACAAAGAAGCGATTTAACATTAACAAATGTTACCCCAGTTTCTATATTTGCTTAAGGTGGAATTATGGATATCGATGATGGACCAAAGACCCGTTACTTAGTAAAGTAGGAACCAATGGTATAAGGTAATGAAAGAGATGCGCTTGATGCCACAAGCGAACTTGATAAGTCAAAACGAAGCTCGTACGAAATCAAAGAGGAGTTAAACTCACTCAATGAACTAAAATTCATATATATTTCATTCAAAATTAACCAATTGAAGGAGTTAGCCGAATGGTCATAGCTTAAAGGCTAAGTAAAAATTAAACTAAAATAAGCTAGAAAAATCTAGAATAAAGTCTCTTAGTGTCTTGGCAAATTTCAGCTGAATGTGGCCTTGATGTGCTTGCAAATTCGTTTGGATGTATATGGCATCAATGGCACTCCAATGGATGGGTTTCTAGAAGATTAATTGTCCCAAAAATTCGTCCAAGTCCATGTGCAGCCTTTGGGAATGTTAATGGGCAGCTTTCTAGAAGGGAAAATGAATTTTAAGTCACTTGAAGATGCATGCAGCAGCTAGGTACGTCCCATGCAATAATTGAGCTATTAATTTGGTCTCTTTTGGCTGAAAAGTGTCCAGCAATAAGGGAGAACGTGAGTAGCCCTCTTGGATATGTAAATTCAGCCATTTGGGACATTTTGAAGACATCTTAATGAAGAAGAAAGTGGCCAAACGAATTTGGACAGCAAAGGAGCTGAAAAGGCTTGTCTAGGTTCGGCCAACATTGGGGATGAGTTGCACCTTTTGTTTGAAGAATTTCTAGCATTTAAACATGTCTTTGAATGGTTTTCAAGTGTTTAATTCAGCCATTAAAACTCCCTTGGACGTTCATGACTCCAACCATGCATGTATTTCTTCATTCGTTGAAACTGGCTGTTCATGCATCATGCATTTAACTCCTCCATGCATGTGTCTTCATGGAATTATTTTTTCAACCAAATAGGCACCTTGATAATTCAAAAATCAGCAGCATTTAACCATGCTTCCAACCGTCCATGCACCCACCAAATACAAGGATGTATTCGGCCAAGTACAATGCACCTAGGTGCATGTATCTCTTAATTGCTTCATGTCCATTCAGCTGTACCTACAAAAGGGTATGAATGCATATTAAATAAAACCAAATGAATTGAATAACAATTAATCACATCCAAGACACATCAATAGACACTTTGGACACATTAAACACACAGTTAGCACACATACTAAATTCGACAGCCCCTATTTTAATGAAAAAAATTCTGCACTTTAATTCTTAAATTAAAACACACTTAAAAGGCTGTAATAAAATGACACAAATTAAATTAGACTTAGGTAAATTAAATTTGACACTAAATAAAATATTTAGACACTTAACTTGCTGTAGAAAATTAAATAATTAAATTGTCCAATTTATTTAAAGCATTAAATTAAAAAGCAATCAGCTCAATGAGCTGGAGTGAGCTCGAGTGAGCTCAAATTAAGCTCGATTGAGCTAATCCGGCTCAATTTGGAAGTGCATGAATATGCACTTGAGCTCCACGGCACTTGGGTATTTGAATTCGAGCTCATCAGTTCGTACAATGTTGGAGGGCCTGGGCGTGCCCGTTTCATCCCTCCCCTCTTCAAGACGATTCGTCCTCGAATCGACCTATTGATTTCCTCGAACAAAATTCTCCTTGTTCGATTTTCCTCGATCAAACGAGACGGATGATAATCGCGTTACCTGAAAAAGATAACCATAAGTTAGCAAACATTCTTGCAAACCAAATATAAGCAAAACAAGACAAATAGATGGCACGCAAACGAGCATAAACATTTTATCATATAAAATGAACAAAGCCTTATCAAATGTTTGCAACAAAAGTGAATAGGCTTCTTGGCATGCATACGATTTAAACAGATTCCAAAAGTCAAAATCAACATGCGAGTAACTCATCGGATGATAGATATAAGCATCACAAGCGGATATGTGGGAAAGTGCACATGGCACACGAAATTGAACGACCAAATCTTATATTTGAACGATTTATGAAATTACTACTCGCACATGAGTTATAAAATTTATCGTACACAAGATTCTTTTTTTCAATGATCAAAATGGATAGATCATCATTAAGCAGAATAGGGCATTCAAACAATTCATGATCTAAATGATCTATAAAATGAAATTCATTAACAAAATCTCTATCAACATCCAAAGAGAACGAAAACATCTCAAAATCTTCAAGTGGATTGCACATGTGACGAAATTTTGACTCTTTCACATTAATATTATCAAAATTATCAAACGTAAGAATCCTTTCATCAATCAAGAAAATAGGTAGATCACAAACAGGCAGAATAGAAGGATTAAGCATGTAATGATCTAAATGTTTCACAAAGATGAAATCAGCAACGCAAAGCTTAGCACCATCCAAAGAGAGCAAAAATGTATCAATACTTTCAGTAGGCTTACCTTGATGCGCGGAAAGATAAAGATCATTCTTACCTCGGTCGAGCAATACAAACCTTCTCTCCACGGGCAAGTAATATAGTCGAAGCTTTGTGTTTGAATCAACACCTTTCAAATGGATTGTAAATCTCAAATACAACCACAAAGTTCACTTAAGGAGCGAATAAAAATTATAGACAAAATAAACAAATTTCGCAACCTTACTCAAAAACCAAGTATCAAAAAGATAGAAGTCTTTCAAAATTACCAGGTGATACTTGAATTTCCCACAAAGCAAATCAGAATGTATTCCCGATTTAAAAACATGATTTTGATTATCTAAGTCAAGATGGGACTTCAGTGTCGAGAAATCAAACATGTTAACCCAATATGAATTGTGTAAACTCAAAATCATACGATCAAATCTCTTAACATGTTTCAAAATCGATTTACAAAAACTCAAAGATTCTGTATTAGACAACGAACAAATCTCATAATATCCACAATCAAACAAATTGGGATTAAAAGAAAAGTCATCATCATACCTTATCAAGTCTTGAACATTCGTTACTCCACTTTCATGCTTTGCAACACAATGATGAAATGTATTCGTCTTACCATCATTTAAATTATCACAAGGGATGGAGGAATGGCAAATGACAGTATTATCCACATATTCACATTCATTAGCAAAATTTAGTGGAGACGGAATTTTCTCAAAACACTTACCTTCCTTACCTTCAGTTTCATGTGGTTTGACTTTGTTTTCAATTTTACCTTTATTGATCACACGAAAACATCGCTCGTCGGGAAGGTATTGTAGTTGGAAATCATCGTGCGATATGTTGGGCACCTGAAATGAAGACACAGAAGAAGAACAAAAGTCCAAAGAGTTAGCTGAAAAACCACTCTCTTTTTCTTGCTCATCTTGTTCTCGCTTTTCTTTTTCCAACTCTTTTTCTTTTCTTTCTTTTTCAATCTTTTTTTCTTCTTTCTCATTTTTATTTTCTTTTCCCTCGATTTCTTTTTCTATTTCTTTCTCTCTCACGAACTCTTTTTCAATTTCTTTCTCTTTATTTTCTTTTTCTTCTTTTTCACTCTCGTTTTCTTTTTCATTTCGAGTACAACAAGAGGAAGATTCAAAACAATCAAAAATGGACAGGTTTGATTCTAAGATCGAAGCAATATTCTTATAGATGTCACGATCGATACTTCGTGAAAGATTTTTCGTACGGGACATCGCTGAATCATAAGAAGTATAACTCATGCCTTCTTGGTTGTCACCATAATAGGATTCATACTTGAAATTTACTTTGCTTCACCTTGAATCTTTCGTCGAATGGGAATCATAGTATGAACCACTTCGAGAATGATCTTTCGAGGATGAATACTTCGACGTATGTGACCCACGTTCACTCCTTCGTAAAGGTTTCTTCGTAGATGAATAAGTTGAATCTTGTGAAGAAGAAATCATACCTTCTCAATAGTAACCTCAAAAAGCCTCGAATTCACGGTTTGATTCATACCGTGTTGAACTTCTTGCAGAATAAAATGCTCGGTCAAAATCTCTTCTCGAATGATCTTCGAAGGCATATTTTTGAGACGACCTTGATTTCGTCTTTCGACTTGAAGAAAGTTGATCTTGTTGGTCTCGTTCCTTGATTTGATCCAATCGCTTGTGTAATTTGTCAAACTTGGTGTTCACGATGCTTCGCATTCTGTTCAACAAGTATTGATAATCAGATTCAGAGAACACTTCTTGATTCATGTTTATTTTCTACAAAGAAAGATCGTTAAAAGAATAAAACCAAAAAGTAAATCCTCACCACAAAAACTCACAAGTCACTCACAAAGAAAAATTGCTCATACTCGTGTTTTCACTCATATAAGGCTTTTTCTTTAACGTAGCACTCGTGCCTTTTACCGCTCTCTCTCGCTCTCACAATTTCGTACTTTGTTTTGAAGGACTAATCGTGGCTTGAGGGTCGGCTTCAAAGGGGTTTCAAGGGTAAACGTTAGGTGTACGGGTTGGCTAAAACAAAAGAAAAGGGCAAATAGGGGAGGCTAAGTAAAAGAAAATTTTGGTATCGGGTCGGTTGAAACAAAGAAAAATTTTGGGTGTGTGGTGTAGTGGTTTTGAAGGGGTGGGGGTAAGAAGGGTGAAAACGAACAAGAACTTGTAAAAACTTTCATAATAAAACTTTATCTTTTTTTTAACTCATATATTTTTTTCTTTTTTTCTTGACTTTTTTTTCACTTCAAAAACAAATACAATAGGAACGAAATTACAACTTTGAATTTTTTTTTAATTTCCAATTTTTTTTGCTCAACTTACAAACTTAATCCCGGCTTCACGTACATCGTCAAAATCCTCATTTTATAGCTCTGATACCAGATGATACAATCCGCCTCAGGAAGAGTCAAAATGTATGCAAGTTACCCAATCGTCTACAAGGATGAATTCTAAGCCTTCGGGAAATTATTCGGGATTAAGGTTGAATTTGTGGAAGCTTGAATAAGTTTACTTTCGGAAATGGTTTTTAAGTTAGGAATGAAAGGAATGATGTAGTTGGATGAAAGGGATAGGTTCGGTTAAGGGATGGAAAGAAAGAAGATGATGTTTGAATGATTTGGTTTAGCAAACGAAAGGTAAAGGATAATGATAGTAGGTGGTAATGGACAATGAACTTAAACAAAAAAGCAATTTAACTTAACAAATGTTATTCCAGTTTCTATATTTGCTTAAGGTGGAATTATGGATATCGATGATGGACCAAAGACCCGTTACTTAGTAAAGTAGGAACCAATGGTATAAGGTAATGAAAGAGATGCGCTTGATGCCACAAGTGAACTTGATAAGTCAAAACGAAGCTCGTACGAAATCGAAGAGGAGTTAAACTCACTCAATGAACTAAAATTCATATATATTTCATTCAAAATTAACCAATTGAAGGAGTTAGCCGAATGGTCATAGCTTAAAGGCTAAGTAAAAATTAAACTAAAATAAGCTAGAAAAATCTAGAATAAAGTCTCTTAGTGTCTTGGCAAATTAATTTGAATGTGGCCTTGATGTGCTTGCAAATTCGTTTGGATGTATATGGCAACAATGGCACTCCAATGGATGGGTTTCTAGAAGATTAATTGTCCCAAAAATTCGTCCAAGTCCATGTGCAGCCTTTGGGAATGTTAATGGGCAGCTTTCTAGAAGGGAAAATGAATTTTAAGTCACTTGAAGATGCATGCAGCAGCTAGGTACGTCCCATGCAATAATTGAGCTATTAATTTGGTCTCTTTTGGCTGAAAAGTGTCCAGCAATAAGGGAGAACGTGAGTAGCCCTCTTGGATATATAAATTCAGCCATTTGGGACATTTTGAAGACATCTTAATGAAGAAGAAAGTGGCCAAACGAATTTGGACAGCAAAGGAGCTGAAAAGGCTTGTCTAGGTTCGGCCAACATTGGGGATGAGTTGCACCTTTTGTTTGAAGAATTTCCAGCATTTAAACATGTCTTTGAATGGCTTTAAAGTGTTTAATTCAGCCATCAAAACTCCCTTGGACGTTCATGACTCCAACCATGCATGTATTTCTTCATTCGTTGAAACTGGCTGTTCATGCATCATGCATTTAACTCCTCCATGCATGTGTCTTCATGGAATTATTTTTTCAACCAAATAGGCACCTTGATAATCCAAAAATCAGCAGCATTTAACCATGCTTCCAACCGTCCATGCACCCACCAAATACATGGATGTATTCGGCCAAGTACAATGCACCTAGGTGCATGTATCTCTTAATTGCTTCATGTACATTCAGCTGAACCTACAAAAGGGTATGAATGCATATTAAATAAAACCAAATGAATTGAATAACAATTAATCACGTCCAAGACACATCAATAGACACTTTGGACACATTAAACACACACTTAGCACACATACTAAATTCGTAATGACCCTATTTTAATGAAAAAATTCTGCACTTTAATTCTTAAATTAAAACACACTTAAAAGGCTGTAATAAAATGACACAAATTAAATTAGACTTAGGCAAATTAAATTTGACACTAAATAAAATATTTAGACACTTAACTTGCTGTAGAAAATTAAATAATTAAATTGTCCAATTTATTTAAAGCATTAAATTAAAAAGCAATCAGCTCAATGAGCTGGAGCGAGCTCGAGTGAGCTCAAATTAAGCTTGATTGAGCTAATCCGGCTCAATTTGGAAGTGCATGAAGATGCACTTGAGCTCCACAACACTTGGGTATTTGAATTCGAGCTCATCAGTTCGTAAAATGTTGGAGGGCCTGGGCGTGCCCGTTTCATCCCTCCCCTCTGCAAGACGATTCATCCTCGAATCGACCTGTTGATTTCCTCGAACAAAATTCTCCTTGTTCGATTTTCCTCGATCAAACGAGACGGATGATAATCGTGCTACCTGAAAAAGATAACCATAAGTTAGCAAACATTCTTGCAAACCAAATATAAGGAAAACAAGACAAATAGATGGCACGCAAACGAGCATAAACATTTTATCATATAAAATGAACAAAGCCTTATCAAATGTTTGCAACAAAAGTGAATAGGCTTCTTGGCATGCATACGATTTAAACAGATTCCAAAAGTCAAAATCAACATGCGAGTAACTCATCAGATGATAGATATAAGCATCACAAGCAGATATGTGGGAAAGTGCACATGGCACACGAAATTGAACAGCCAAATCTTACGCTGAACGATTTATGAAATTACTCGCACATGAGTTATAAAATTTATCGTACACAAGATTCTTTTTGTCAATGATCAAAATGGATAGATCATCATTAAGCAGAATAGGGCATTCAAACAATTCATGATCTAAATGATCTATAAAATGAAATTCATTAACAAAATCTCTATCAACATCCAAAGAGAACGAAAACATCTCAAAATCTTCAAGTGGATTGCACATGTGACAAAATTTTTGTAACATCCCAAAATTTGAGTATTATTTGTGTTGGCTCGGGTATGAATTTTGTGTGTTAGCATAGTCTTATGAAGGCTTGATTTTATTTAGAAAGCTAGAATAAATTTTTAGTATGGTTTATTTAATGAAGTGGATTAAGTGAGCTTAGCACTTAAGTTAATTTAAGTGTTAATTAAAGCATAAGAGGAGTAAGTGGCAAGTTGGTTAAGGAGCTTGAAAGGTGGCTTGAGGTTAGAGGTTTGAGTATCATGGAAAGCATTTTTGAAGACTTTATTTTGTGTTCTAGCATTGATGGACGGTCAACCTATGTTTATGATAGGTTGGACCTTAAGTTTTTAGTAAAGTTGAATTTTGGAAAAGGAAAGCATGAAATAGGGATAGGAATCTTAAGGTTATGGTATGATGAGGGGACAAAAGGCATGGAATATGGAGGATGTTTTGGAAAGTAATCCTAGGCCTTTAGTGCATGTATGTGGACGGCATGGGTGTCTAGGGGTGGCCAAATGTTGTTAGGTGGCTTGGGGGGATAGTTGGTCAACCTTTGCTTGTTGTGCATCTTTTGTATTGTTTTCTTTCTCTCAAAAACTCCCTCCTTGGCCGAATGTGTACTATGCTTTTAGTGCAAAATTCCTTTGGTTTTAGCCTTATTTTGTTGGAACCAAATCCTACTTTTTCTTTCTTTTCATTCATCCTTTTGAAATCGAAACAACATTTGATTTTTTTGGGCATTTTGTGCACATTTCTTTTTAGGCAAAATAGTGTTTGGCCGAACCTCTCTCTCTCCACATCTCTCTCTTTTTCTTCTTTGACATTGGTTCATAATCACATTTCTCCTACTTTCTCTTGGCAGAAACTTTCATCTCTCCATCTCTCTTTACTTTCTTTTATTTTATTCAAAGTCATAAACATTCCTCTCCCATTGAAATCTCTTCCATCTTCTTCTTTTGTTTTCCTTTCTCTTTCTCAACTTTAATCGAATCTTTATTGTTAAATCAAATCAACCATAACCGAATTTCTTTGACCATTTAATCATTTTGCCAAAATTTTTCCTTTCTCTTATTGTTTTGTTTTGGCGAATATTCAAGGGTAGATTCTCTTTGATTTTTCTTCAATCGATTTTGGAAAAGGGTAAGTGTTCATGGCGATTCTCTTTCAATTCTTTTCTCTTTTCCAAGTTATTTTCTTGTGGTCAAAGGCCGAATCTTTGGGCATTAGTTTGCAAGGTTCTAACCATTTTAGGAACCGATTATTCTTTTAGGCTTTTCGACGTTGGAAGCAATCAATCTAAGCCTCGTTTCTTTGTCAATCGATTTGGGTAAGTTTAGGTAAGATTTGGTATTACAAGTGTTAACTCTTTGGGATTTAGTAGTATGGCCGAATGGCCTTTGTTCATAATTTTAGTATTGGCCGATTGTAGGACAAGGTGTTCTAGTCTTGATAGATCGGATTCGGGAGTTAGTTCTTGCGTTGGTGAAAGGTGTGTATCTTACACACTTTATAACTTGGTTTATATATGTATATTTGTGTGTTATAACTAATCATATTATGAAAGTGGGTAAATCGATGAGATCTGGATATGATACCATGATGGTATGAATGAGAATTCGGGTAAGTCCGTTTCAATATGTTGTTAATACATGTGGATTGAAATCATGATCTACGATTTATGATATATTCATTATGAGATACATATCAAAGTTTATTGACATGATTTGTCTATCTATTGCATTGGTATGGGCAATATGAGAGAGGGGGAAGATTGATGATTCGTGTCTTGGACACCGGTGGTTTGGCACCACCCGGTGGTTTGACACCACCAGTGATTTGGTATCACATTCGTGTCTTCGGACACCGGAGGTTTGGCACCTCATAGCGACTTGTCCCTGTGGTTAAATCCACCGTGGGTTGGCCCCACTTTTGAGATATGGGATCATCTGCCAGTGATTTGGTATCACACGTGGGTTGGCCCCACAACTTGATGATTCGTGTCTTGGACACGGTGGTTTGGCACCACCGGTGATTTGGTATCACATTCGTGTCTTCGGACACAGAGGTTTGGCACCTCATAGCGACTTGTCCCTGTGGTTAATTCCACCGTGGGTTGGCCCCACTTTTGAGATATGGGATCGACGCCAGTGATTTGGTATCACACGTGGGTTGGCCCCACAGATGGATTATTTGTGACTTTGGTCACCAGTGATTTGGTATCACATTTATATCGTGACTTCGGTCACCAGTGGTTTGGCACCACCAGTGGTTTGGTACCACACGGGGTAGAAAAGGAGTTATGGATGGCTAGGTTGGGTGCATTATACATATATGTTGCTTTGTTATAATTTGTGTAAGTACGTGGTATTTACCTGGGAGAGGGAATATGCACTAAGTCTTGGTGACTCACCTTCTCCCTTATCTTTTCAGGTGATTCGTGAGATCGCGGATATGGAGCCGGATGAACTCGAGGAGGCCATGCAATAAAATTTGGTTTTACATGAACTTCCATTTGGGTACTTTATTTTAATTTGGTTTTCATATTTTATGGATTTGTAATAAGGCCTGTTTAATTATGGTTTTGGATTATTTTTATGTTTTGAATATATTTAAAATATGGCTTATAAATTACTTGGTTAATCTAATAATTGAGCTCAAAGTTTTCTAAACTAAAAACTCGCAATGGTTTTAAAAATCTTACCATCGGGTAATATGAATAGTTCGATAGAAAAATTACAAGTTAAGTGTTTTCAACAAATTAAGTGATTTTCAAAATTCAAGTTTCTATACTCAATTGCAAACAGATTTTCAAAGTGATATTTCAAATTTTCTTAAAAAGATATAAATGTTTTCTATCCTATGATTTATCAACTAAGTTTTAAAGTTTTATGTAATTCAAAGTAAATCTCAGTTTTAACTTATTTTCGACATAATGTTTTAAAGAATTTCAAAGAGTTTTTCACAAAATTTAATTGTTAATTCGATTCTTTCAAAAATATTTTCCTTAGTGACATACCAGATTCGGTCGTGGCGTATTGACCGGGTTTGGGGTGTTACAATTTTGACTCTTTCACACGAATATTATCAAAATTATCAAACATAAGAATCCTTTCATCAATCAAGAAAACAGGTAGATCACAAACAGTCAGAATAGAAGGATTAAGCATGTAATGATCTAAATGTTTCACAAAGACGAAATCAGCAACGCAAAGCTTAGCACCATCCAAAGAGAGCAAAAATGTATCAATACTTTCAGTAGGCATACCTTGATGCGCGGAAAGATAAAGATCATTCTTACCTCGGTCGAGCAATACAAACCTTCTCTCCACGGGCAAGTAATGTAGTCGAAGCTTTGCGTTTGAATCAACACCTTTCAAATGGATTGTAAATCTCAAATACAACCACAAAATTCACTTAAGGAGCGAATAAAAATTATAGACAAAATAAACAAATTTCGTAACCTTACTCAAAAACCAAGTATCAAAAAGATAGAAGTCTTTCAAAATTACCAGGTGATACTTGAATTTCCCACAAAGCAAATCAGAACGTATTCCCGATTTAAAAACATGATTTTGATTATCTAAGTCAAGATGGGACTTCAGTGTCGAGAAATCAAACATGTTAACCCAATATGAATTGTGCAAACTCAAAATCGTACGATCAAATCTCTTAACATGTTTCAAAACCGATTTACAAAAACTCAAAGATTCTGTATTAGACAACGAACAAATCTCGTAATATCCACAATCAAATAAATTGGGATTAAAAGAAAAGTCATCATCATACCTTATCAAGTCTTGAACATTCGTTACTCCACTTTCATGCTTTGCAACACAATGATGAAATGTATTCGTCTTACCATCATTTAAATTATCACAAGGGATGGAGGAATGGCAAATGACGGTATTATCCACATATTCACATTCATTAGCAAAATTTAGTGGAGTCGGAATTTTCTCAAAACACTTACCTTCCTTACCTTCAGTTTCATGTGGTTTGACTTTGTTTTCAATTTTACCTTTATTGATCACACGAAAACATCGCTCGTCGGGAAGGTATTGCAGTTGGAAATCATCGTGCGATACGTTGGGCACCTGAAATGAAGACATAGAAGAAGAACAAAAGTCCAAAGAGTTAGCTGAAAAACCACTCTCTTTTTCTTGCTCATCTTGTTCTCGCTTTTCTTTTTCCAACTCTTTTTCTTTTCTTTCTTTTTCAATCTTTTTTTCTTCTTTCTCATTTTTATTTTCTTTTCCCTCGATTTCTCTTTCTATTTCTTTCTCTCTCACGAACTCTTTTTCAATTTCTTTCTCTTTATTTTCTTTTTCTTCTTTTTCACTCTCGTTTTCTTTTTCATTTCTAGTACAACAAGAGGAAGATTCAAAACAATCAAAAATGGACGGGTTTGATTCTAATATCGAAGCAATATTCTCATAGATGTCACGATCGATACTTCGTGAAAGATTTTTCATACGGGATATCACTGAATCATACGAAGTATAACTCATGCCTTCTTGGTTGTCACCATAATAGGATTCATACTCGAAATTCACTTTGCTTCACCTTGAATCTTTCGTCGAATGGGAATCATAGTATGAACCACTTCGAGAATGATCTTTCGAGGATGAATACTTCGACGTATGTGACCCACGTTCACTCCTTCGTAAAGGTTTCTTCGTAGATGAATAAGTTGAATCTTGTGAAGAAGAAATCATACCTTCTCAATAGTAACCTCAAAAAGCCTCGAATTCACGGTGTGATTCATATCGTCCTGAACTTCTTGCAGAATAAAATTCTCGGTCAAAATCTCTTCTCGAATGATCTTCGAAGGCATATTTTTGAGACGACCTTGATTCCATCTTTCAACTTGAAGAAAGTCGATCTTGTTGGTCTCGTTCCTTGATTCGATCCAATCGCTTGTGCAATTTGTCAAACTTGGTGTTCACAATGCTTCGCATTCCGTTCAACAAGTATTGATAATCAGATTCAGAGAACACTTCTTGATTCATGTTTATTTTCTACAAAGAAAGATCGTTAAAAGAATAAAACTGAAAAGTAAATCCTCACCACAAAAACTCACAAGTCACTCACAAAGAAAAATTGCTCATACTTGTGTTTTCACTCATATAAGGCTTTTTCTTTAACGTAGCACTCGTGCCTTTTACCACTCTCTCTCGCTCTCATAATTTTGTACTTTGTTTTGAAGGACTAATCGTGGCTTGAGGGTTGGCTTCAAAGGGGTTTCAAGGGTAAACATTAGGTGTACGGGTTGGCTAAAACAAAAGAAAAGGGCAAATAGGGGAGGCTAAGTAAAAGAAAATTTTGGTATCGGGTCGGTTGAAACAAAGAAAAATTTTGGGTGTGTGGTGTAGTGGTTTTGAAGGGGTGGGGGTAAGAAGGGTGAAAACGAACAAGAACTTGTAAAAACTTTCATAATAAAACTTTATCTTTTTTTTTAACTCATATATTTTTTTCTTTTTTTCTTGACTTTTTTTTTTTCACTTCAAAAACAAATACAATAGGAACGAAATTACAACTTTGAATTTTTTTTAATTTCCAATTTTTTTTGCTCAACTTACGAACTTAATCCCGGCTTCACGTACATCGTCAAAATCCTCATTTTATAGCTTTGATACCAGATGATACAATCCGCCTCAGGAAGAGTCAAAATGTATGTAAGTTACCCAATCGTCTACGAGGATAAATTCTATGCCTTCGGGAAATTATTCGGGATTAAGGTTGAATTTGCGGAAGCTTGAATAAGTTTGCTTTCGGAAATGGTTTTTAAGTTAGGAATGAAAGGAATGATGTAGTTGGATGAAAGGGATAGGTTCGGTTAAGGGATGGAAAGAAAGAAGATGATGTTTGAATGATTTGGTTTAGCAAACGAAAGGTAAAGGATAATGATAGTAGGTGGTAATGGACAATGAACTTAAACAAAGAAGCGATTTAACTTAACAAATGTTATTCCAGTTTCTATATTTGCTTAAGGTGGAATTATGGATATCGATGATGGACCAAAGACCCGTTACTTAGTAAAGTAGGAGCCAATGGTATAAGGTAATGAAAGAGATGCGCTTGACGCCACAAGTGAACTTGATAAGTCAAAACGAAGCTCGTACGAAATCGAAGAGGAGTTAAACTCACTCAATGAACTAAAATTCATATATATTTCATTCAAAATTAACCAATTGAAGGAGTTAGCCGAATGGTCATAGCTTAAAGGCTAAGTAAAAATTAAACTAAAATAAGCTAGAAAAATCTAGAATAAAGTCTCTTAGTGTCTTGGCAAATTTAAATTTGAATGTGGCCTTGATGTGCTTGCAAATTCGTTTGGATGTATATGGCAACAATGGCACTCCAATGGATGGGTTTCTAGAAGATTAATTGTCCCAAAAATTCGTCCAAGTCCATGTGCAGCCTTTGGGAATGTTAATGGGCAGCTTTCTAGAAGGGAAAATGAATTTTAAGTCACTTGAAGATGCATGCAGCAGCTAGGTACATCCCATGCAATAATTGAGCTATTAATTTGGTCTCTTTTGGCTGAAAAGTGTCCAGCAATAAGGGAGAACGTGAGTAGCCCTCTTGGATATGTAAATTCAGCCATTTGGGACATTTTGAAGACATCTTAATGAAGAAGAAAGTGGCCAAACGAATTTGGACAGCAAAGGAGCTAAAAAGGCTTGTCTAGGTTCGGCCAACATTGGGGATGAGTTGCACCTTTTGTTTGAAGAATTTCCAGCATTTAAACATGTCTTTGAATGGCTTTCAAGTGTTTAATTCAGCCATTAAAACTCCCTTGGACGTTCATGACTCTAACCTTGCATGTATTTCTTCATTCGTTGAAACTGGCTGTTCATGCATCATGCATTTAACTCCTCCATGCATGTGTCTTCATGGAATTATTTTTCAACCAAATAGGCACCTTGATAATCCAAAAATCAGCAGCATTTAACCATGCTTCCAACCGTCCATGCACCCACCAAATACATGGATGTATTCGCCAATACAATGCACCTAGGTGCATGTATCTCTTAATTGCTTCATGTACATTTGGCTGTACCTACAAAAGGGTATGAATGCATATTAAATCAATCCAAATGAATTGAATAACAATTAATCACGTCCAAGACACATCAATAGACACTTTGGACACATTAAACACACACTTAGCACACATACTAAATTCGGCAGCCCCTATTTTAATGAAAAAAATTCTGCACTTTAATTCTTAAATTAAAACACACTTAAAAGGCTGTAATAAAATGACACAAATTAAATTAGACTTAGGCAAATTAAATTTGACACTAAATAAAATATTTAGACACTTAACTTGCTGTAGAAAATTAAATAATTAAAATTTCCAATTTATTTAAAGCATTAAATTAAAAAGTAATCAGCTCAATGAGCTGGAGCGAGCTTGAGTAAGCTCAAATTAAGCTCGATTGAGCTAATCCGGCTCAATTTGGAAGTGCATGAAGATGCACTTGAGCTCTACGGCACTTGGGTATTTGAATTCGAGCTCATCAGTTCGTAAAATGTTGGAGGGCCTGGGCGTGCCCGTATCAGTACATCTTGACTCAAATAATCAAAACCAAGTTTTTAAACTGGGAATCCATTTTGATTCATCTCGTTGGAAAGTTAAGCAACATCAATTATGTGCGTATAATTTCTATCTTTTTGATACGAGGTTTTTGACTAAGGTAGCGAATTTTGTCCACTTTGTTTTTGATTTTTATTCGCACCTTAAACAAATTCTTTGGATGTATTTGAAATTCACATTCCATCCTAAAAGGTTCGAATCGAACGTGAAGCTTCGACTACACTATATGCCTACAGAGAGAAGGTTTGTATTGCTCGACCAAGGTAAGCAAGATCTTTGTCTTTCCGTGCATCAAGGTAAGTCTACTGAAATTGTTAATACATTTTTGCTCTTTTCGGATGATGACAAGCTTTGTGTTGATGAACTATTTTTTGCAAAACAATTAGATCATGATACGCTTAGCTGTTCCAAATTACTTGTTTCTGAACTATCTATTTTGGATGTTGACAGAACATATGTTGCTGACTTCGTTGACGTAAAACATTTAGATCATGATATGCTTACTCGTTTTATTTTGCCTGTTTGTGATCTACCTATCTTCTTGATTGATGAAAAGATTCTTATGTTTGATCATTTTGATAAATCTCGTATGAAAGGGTCCATATATCGATCATTGAATGATATTGTTGTACGAAGTCGTGAGCCATGTGAAACATTTGGAATATCTGTTTGTGATGTTTATGTTTTTTATCTGATTCCTTATCCACTTGTTGATTTTGACTTATGGAATCCATTTACATCGTATGCATGCCTTAGAGATTGTTCAATTTCTTTCCACAAATTTGACAAGGCATTGTTCCTTTTGTATGATAATGTGCTTATGCCTGTTCACATGCGATTTAATTGTTTGGTGCTTGAATTGCAAGTGTGTTTAAAACTCTTGCTAACTCATGGTTATCTTTTTCAGATGTCGCGATTATCATCCGTCCCGTTTGATCAAGGAAAGTCAAGCAAGAGGAATTTTGTTCGAGAAAAACCAACAGGTCGATTCGAGAACGAATCGTCTTGAAGAGGGGGGATGATACGGGCACGCCCGGGGCACCAACGATTTTTAAAATTCATGAAGCTCGAACCCAAAGTCCCAAGTGCCGTGGAGCTCATGTGCATCTTGGTGCACTTCCAAATCGAGCCGGATTAGTTCAAATGAGCTCAATTTGAGCTCACTCCAGCTCATTGAGCTGAATTGCTTTAAATTTAATGACTTTAAATAAATTAAGTCTTTAATTATTTATTTTTCTATAGCCAATTAATATGTCTAATGAAACACCCCAAACCCGGTCCACAAGCCTCGACCGGATCTGACATGTTCCTTCAGAAAAACTTAACTTAATTTCGTTTCCTGTTCTAGTAAAATAAGTCGATTATTAAAACAAGTTTGAAATTTTAACGAGTTGAAAACCAAGTTGTCGTTCAAGTTTGTATTTCATTAAAACGTTTCCTTCATATTTCGTAAATTAAAAGAATTGCTGGATTTTAGGGCTTATTAAGTTGAAAACCGTAAGTTGATTAGGTGATAAAACATTTGAAGTTGTTTTAAGAAAATATTTGATTACTCAATTGTTTACCGTCGCATAGACATGAAGTTTAAACGCATAAAATTTAAAGCAGTTAAATAGTGGCCTTATTACAAAGTAAATACCCAAAATAAATCTGAAAGAAAAGTATGCTAAAGAAAGCGCAAAGTTCAACCATACGAAAACCCGAAAACGCCGAGCATGGCCACCACATAGTCCCCGCCGACCGGTCCA
Organism: Gossypium sturtianum; assembly: GCA_025698515.1. NCBI lineage: Eukaryota > Viridiplantae > Streptophyta > Magnoliopsida > Malvales > Malvaceae > Gossypium > Gossypium sturtianum. The sequence goes on from CM046949.1 coordinate 95,604,589, forward strand.
TAGCACTAGGTATCACACCGCAAAATGTTAGCCCACGAAGGGTGAGTCCACAGACTCAATGTGCAACAACCAACACGATTCCCAACCGATTAAAGCCTTTATTGCAAACATTTTGGGCAAAGCCCATCCTTAATCATATTCGGCCATAGGCCCATATCATAGCATATTTAAATCACATATGTATATAAAGATGAAAATGCAACCTGAACCCATCTAGATATCCAACCTCTACACACCACCCGCACGCCAATCACACCGTGGGGATTTCTAAATCGACCCTCCATCCGCTACACACCCTCGAAGGCGATCATTTGCAGTCAACTGCTCATCGCCCTTAATACGTGGCATAGCCACCGGATAATGTGACAACGTCACCGAATCATAATATTGTGACATGAGTCACCGAATTAATGTGGTAAAACCACCGGAACACTTCCCCTTTTCATTATAACCCTCGTGCCCATGCAACATACATAATATTACAGATATCATGCTAATTAATCCCAAGCCCATATCGAAACTCACATGCATTCAAATACTTGAAAACTCTATTAACAGAGTGTTAGATGTAACATACCTGAACGGACTGTACCATTGAATGGTACCCTTAGCCATGATTACTCATAACCTTATTAATACATATTTAACATTATTATTAATCTATCGAGAATTAGTGTGGGGTTACACACCTGATAACACTGAGAACGACACTCTCGATCTCACCGACACTTTCGCTAGCAGGGATCACAGTGATTTGCTTGTCCCTTTCCGACGCTGGCCCACACCCCAGTGGCCAATCCCGTACCGCAGAAAATGAGCGTTTCTTAAATCTAGGGGTAGGGACTACCCCTTTCTCTCCTCCACTGGTATTCGCATCCATCGAATATCACTTAATCAGAAACCCGGTTAATCGATATGTAAGATCTAAACGAAACACAATCTATAACTTAAATACTCTTACCAAAGTAGATCTGAATCCCGGAGACTCCTCCTTTATCTCTGTCGAACTCCTCCTAAAACACCACAGTTAGAATCGACCATCCCTTAAAAACAATATGGCCTTTGGCCGAATACTACAACTCCCTTACCTTCCTCGATTAAATCCCGAAAATCATCACCTGCCCTTGGAAGTTGTCGAATCCCTACATAACCTATGTTAGATTCAATTCTAACATTAATGGACGAAAGTAAGTGGCCTTCGGCCTAAGGTCATACTTTGCTTACCTTGAATATCAAAATCCCGAAAGATCTCCACTGCTCCTAACGTTTGCTTCCAAGAAGGGTTACGAATCCAAAACCTTGCATAGATTCGGCCATAACATCATTATAGGATTAGGCCTCTGATTTTGACAGGCTAGAATAATACAAAGAGATTCAGACCGAAAGAGATCTCTTACCGAAAAAGAGTGACCAAACGCAATGATCAACTGGCTTCTAAGAAATCGATAAGAGGAAACCCAAAGTAGAGAAGTCAATTCAGAGGAGAAAGATGATCGGCTTTTAGTGCTTAAGAACAATCGGTTTCAAAGGGGTAGAGATGCAATGAGACGTTCGGCTATGAAGAGTAATGGCAAAAAATGTGGGATTCGGCTTCAACATTTAATGCTTGGTGATCGGCTATGGTCAAAATGTGCTTTCAGCTTTTGAAGACAGAAGAAAGCGGTGTGAAGAAAAAGAGAAAGATGAAGAAAGTGACCTTAATGGTCTTCCCAAATTCGGCTAAAACAAAGAAAATAGAAAGGGCTTTGAAAGTTTTCTGACTATCACTTTCGGTACAAGTCTAAGGAAGGAAAAGAAAACTAAAATGCACTTTAACCCTTAAGCAAATTTGGCACCTAGCTCCCCCTTGCATGACCGAATAAGCCCCCCTCCAAAGTCCTACATCCGGCCAACTCTCACCCTCTTCTCATCCCCTCTTTTCTCTCCACTTTTTCCTCCTATTTCCTCTCTTCAGCTCTCATTCAAAAGAGTTTGAATGAGTCAACACTTATCTTCCTCTCTTAGCCGAATTTTCAAATGAATTTGACCAAATCAAATGCTCATCCATTCAGTGTCCCTGTGCCGTCCAACACTGCACTTCCTTGCCGAAAAATAAAAACCCAAAACGCTACCTGTGCTGCTCGAACCTAAGTCCCTTCACACTCCCTGAGGCGTCACTCTCCTGTGTTCTAAGTGGCGCCTCCCTTGCCACTTTACCAGTTAAGTTCTTGTGTCTTAATCCACATACTAAACTCCTTAAGGCCTAGCTCCCTTAGCTCTCCTTTAAGACTTAAAAATCCAATATTTTTCAAAGGCATCTACCTACTCCCCAGGGTTCCCGAAGCCCCCAAAACACATACAAACCACACACAAGCATGCTACTACATACGTTCAAGTTAAAACACATAACCCTTAAATCCCAGATATTACAGTTCTACTCCCCTTAAAAATAATTTCGGCCTCAAAATTACCTGACTAGAATAGGTGAGGGTATTGCTGCCACATTGCTTCCTCCCGCTCCCAAGAAGCTTCTTCCGATCCATGGTTACGCCATAACACTTTGACTAGAGGAACTGATTTCCTCCGTAACACCTTTACATCTCGTTCTAGAATCTGAATCGGCTCTTCCTCGTAGGACAAGTCTGACTTTAGCTCCACCTCCTCAACTGGCACTACATGAGATGGATCCGATCGGTAACGACGTAGCATCGAAATGTGGAACACATCGTGCATCTGCTTCAATTTCGAAGGCAACTCTAACTGATATGCCACTGGTTCAACCCGCTTCAGAACTCGATAAGGTCCTATAAACCTGGGACTTAACTTACCCTTGCGACCAAATCTCATCACCTTTTTCCACGGTGAAACTTTCAGAAACACCTGATCTCCCACAGCAAACTCTATTTCTTTCCGCTTGAGATCTGCATACGACTTTTGTCTGTCAAATGCTTTCTTCAACCGTGCCCGAATTACCTTAACCTTTTCTTCGAATTCTGCCACAATCTCCGGACCCAAAACATGACGTTCCCACAACTCTGTCCAACACGTAGGAGTGCGACACTTCCATCCATACAGTGCTTTGTACGGTGCCATCCGAATACTTGCTTGATAGCTGTTGTTATATGCAAACTCTGCTAAAGGCAAGAATTCCTCCCAGCTTCCTCTGAAGTCTATCACGCAACCCCTCAACATATCCTCTAACACTTGAATTACCCGCTCCGATTGGCCGTCCGATCATGCGGATGAAATGCCGTCTTTGAAATCTAATCGGTGCCCAATGCCCGATGCAAGGCTTTCCAAAATCGAGACGTAAACCTCGGATCCCTATCCGAAATAATCGACACTGGCACTCCGTGCAGCCTTACAATTTCTGCCACATACAATTTTGCCAACCTCTACAGAGAATAGTCAACCCGCATTGGTATGAAATGTGCAGACTTTGTCAACCGATCCACTATCACCCATACCGAGTCCTTCTTAGTAGGCGTAAGGGCAAGCCCACTAATGAAGTCCATGGTAATTCTCTCCCACTTCCACTGCGGAATCTTTATCGGCTGAAGTAACCCCAAAGGTACTTGGTGTTCAGCCTTGACTTGCTGACACGTTAAACACTTCCCTACAAATTCTGTAACTTCTCGCTTAAGACCAGGCCACCAAAATCGATCCCGCAGATCCTCAGATAACTTACTTCCTCCGGGATGCATAGCATAAGGACTACTATGCAATTCGAAGAATTCTCTGTCTTAGTTCCTCATCCTTCGGCATACATACCCTACCCTGGAAACACAACACTCCGTCGCTGTTTACCATGGTCTTCCAATTCCACGTGCTGTACCTGCAGTAGCTTAGCACTCAGATCATCATCTACCAGTTATTTTTCTTTCACCTGACTTAACCATGTCGGCTTCACCTGCAACTCTGCTAGCAAACTTCCGTCGTCATAAAGGCTAAGATGTGCAAACATCGCCCTCAGATCTGACACTACTTTCCGACTTAGGGCATCTGCCACTACACCACACCCTCCACTTGTCTCTTATGTGGCGTCACTTTGCCACTAGACCACAACTCCTTTTGTGCCATTCTGTACGGAGTGATAGATACTGGTGTTGTACCAGGCAACAAGTCAATCCCAAATTCCACCTCACGATCCAGAGGCAACCCTGGAAGTTCTTCCAGAAAGACATCCACAAAATCTTTTACCATCCTGACCCCTTCCACAGCTGCTTCCTTAGCCTCCAAGGCACTAACAAGCATCAGAAAAGCCATACATCCCTTCCTTACCATCCTCTCTGCCTTAAGGGCAGACACTACATTCGACAGGTAATTCCTCCTCTCACCCATCACAACAATCTCATTGTCATCAGAAGTCCTCAACGACAAGCACTTAGCAGCACAGTCCACATTCGCACGGTACTCCACTAACCAATCCATGCCTAAAATTAAGTCAAATTCCCTGAATGGCAACTCCATTAAGTCAGCCGGAAACTGCGCCCCCTGAACTTCTAAAGGCACTTCCCTAAGGAGTTTGTCTACTACTACTGATTGCCCTAAAGGACTAAGTACAGTCATCTTCCTAGGTACAGTCTCAAAGTTCACATGCAGAGTTCCAGACACCTCACTAGCGATGTAAGAATGAGTTGACCCTATATCTATCGAGCAATAAAGGGTAATCCAAAAATAAGAAACGGATCCCGGTTATGCCACCAGGTGCATCACCATCCTCCCTCCGACGAACCGCATATACCGGACACCGCTGTCGCCTCGCCCGTATTACCACCACCTCTGCGGTGTTACGTGACCTCTACGGAACCATTACCTCGCTAACAGGACCACGACCCCTCGACGGGTGCTGTCCACCTCTGCCGGCTGATTAAAACCCCGACTGCTTTGGTCGGCCCCTATCTGTATCCACCTGAGTCTCTAATCATATGATCTTTGGACCCACACTTAAAACATCCCCTGTCTTTTTCCAACATTCTCCGGGTGCATCTTTCCATACCGAGCACAAGTACGCAGATCGTCCTCCTCCATGAAGAACTTTGCGACCTCATGCCCATCAACTCTAGGTCTCTTTTAAAAATTTCCGGATGACCCTAAAGACCCATAGCCCCTCTTATTCCTACCCTGGCCTCTGTCGCGATTCTGTCTCTCGGTCCGCTTAACTTCTTTAGCTATCCGAGCTTTATCCACTAAAATAGCAAAGTCTCTTTCCCTCGAGAGGCGCCAACACCCGCACTCATCCATGATCCATCCTCGAATCTGACACATCGCTCATAATCAGTAGCCACAATCCCTCTGGCATACCAGCTTAACCGCAAAAACTCCGCTTCATATTCCGCTACCGACTTGCCTCCTTGCACTAAATTTAGAAACGCCTTCCTCTGTGAGTCTACGTAGCTAGCTCCAACGTATTTTCCCTCGAATTTAATTTTAAAATAACCCCAATCCACTCGATCTGCAGGGGTACCCTCTCTGATAGTGAGCCACCACTGGTAGGCCTCATCCCGAAGCAACAAAATAGCACCTTTCAGCTTCTCCTTAATAGTGCAGTCCAAATCATCCATGATCCTCTCGACTGCCTCTAACCAATACTCTGCTACGTTCGGAGCTACCCCAGATACTCCTCTAAAAACCTCGGCTCCATTTGCTCTAAGTCTCTCGATCATCGACTTTCGAGCCCCATTTCCCATACTAGCTCACGCCACTCGCTCTAAAACTCGCAAAGCATAGCTCGCGTCTACGCCATCTCCTCCGTCTCTGCTCTGGAATTTCGCCCCTACACCGGTGGCGGTGCCTATTTTCGGAACCACGACTGGACTCGACTGGTTTCGACACGCTCATTACGCGCTCTGCGCGCCCACGAGTATTGCGACCACGTCCCCTAGAACTCATGTCTACCGTCGCAGTTTATCTATTTTATGAAATTTTATGCATTAGAGTCTTTCCACTTCTTGTTTAAAGAGAAGTTTTATGCAGAGAGATTTAATCAGTGGTTTTTCCGCAGAAGTACACATATACCTAGGGTTCATGTCTCTATAGTATAGTTTCCTAAGCCTATCATCTATAGTATCATACATTAGCACATACAAATCAACTTATCATCTAAAGAACTTACCTGGCGTACTTGGGCCGAGAACTTGGGTGCCATGCTTCCATAGGACCATTTTAACAAAAATTTCAAAAACCCTTTTTTTTGTTCAAATTTTGGAAACATTGTGGGCTTCAAAACCCAAGGTCGAGTGTTTAAAATTGGGCTCTGATACCAAGTTGAAACACCCCAAACCCGGCCCACAAGCCTCGATCGGATCTGACATGTTCCTTCAGAAAAACTTAACTTAATTTTGTTTTCTGTTCTAGTAAAATTAGTCGATTATTAAAACAAGTTTGAAATTTTAACGAGTTGAAAACCAAGTTGTCGTTCAAGTTTGTATTTCATTAAAACTTTTCCTTCATATTTCGTAAATTAAAAGAATTGCCAGATTTTGGGGCTTATTAAGTTGAAAACCGTAAGTTGATTAGGTGACAAAACATTTGAAGTTGTTTTAAGAAAATATTTGATTACTCAATTGTTTACCGTCGCATAGACATGAAGTTTAAACGCAAAATTTAAAACAGTTAAATAGTGGCCTTATTACAAAGTAAATACCCAAAATAAATCCCAAAAGAAAAGTATGCTAAAGAAAACGCAAAGTTCAACCATACGGAAACCCGAAAACGCTGAGCATGGCCACCACATAGTCCCTGCCGACCCGGTTCATAGCACTAGGTATCACCTGCAAAATGTTAGCCCACGAAGGGTGAGTCCACAGACTCAATGTGCAACAACCAACACTGATTCCCAACCGATTAAAGCCTTTATTGCAAACATTTTGGGCAAAGCCCATCCTTAATCATATTCGGCCATAGGCCCATATCATAGCATATTTAAATCACATATGTATATAAAGATGAAAATGCAACCCGAACCCATCTAGATATCCAACCTCTACACACCACCCTACCTGCCAATCACACCATGGGGATTTCTAAATCGACCCTCCATCCGCTACACACCCTCGATGGCAGTCGCTGTAGTCAACTGGTCATCGCCCTTAATACGTGGCATAGCCACCGGATAATGTGACAATGTCACTGAATCATAATATTGTGACATGAGTCACCGGATTAATGTGGTAAAACCACCGGAACACTTCCCCTTTTCATTATAACCCTCGTGCCCATGCAACATACGTAATATTACAGATATCATGCTAATTAATCCCAAGCCTATATCGAAACTCACATGCATTCAAATACTTGTAAACTCTATTAACAGAGTGTTAGATGTAACATACCTGAACGGACTGTACCATTGAATGGTACCCTTAGCCATGATTACTCATAACCTTATTAACACATATTCAACATTATTATTAATCTATCGGGAATTAGTGTGGGGTTACACACCTAATAACACTGAGAACGACACTGTAACATCCCCAAACCCGGCCCATTCACTACGACCGAATCTGGTTATGTCACTGGGAAAAGACGGTTGAAAATCTTCTTAATTTAAAATAAAACATCGTAGTTTGCTGAATTTTGGAAAACATATCTTTGGAATAAAACTTTGCTATTAAACTCATTCATTTTTAAAACTTCAGTTTATAATATCCAATTTGAATAAATAGGTTGCAAACCATAAATCATTTTCACGTAGCAATTTAATTTAAATAAACCATAGTTAAAGTAATACCAAAAACATAAAATGGCCTTTATTACAACCCAACAATTCAAATAAAGTACTTATATCAAAATCAAGCATGGAATAATTGAACATCATCTTCGGCATGGGCCACCTTGTCCTCTCCGATCCCGGTCCGACTTTATGCACTACGAAATGGTTAAGGAAAAGGTGAGTCACCTGCACTCGATGTGCTACCCTTTTTCCGGATTAGCAAAATATCACATACAAACATAATCATGATCATCATGCACCCAATCATATGCACCCAATCCTAACCGCCCATACACCTTTTCTACCCGTGTGGTACCAAAACCTTTGGTGGTGCCAAACCACCTGGTGACGTATAGTCACAATGTGTTACCAAAACACTGGTGACCAAGTCACAAATCCAATGATGGGGCCAACCCATCGTGTGATACCAAATCATGGCGACAATCCCGTATCTCAAAAGTGGGGCCAACCCACGGTGGTGTTAACCACAGGGGACGAGTCGCAATGAGGTGCTAAAACCTCCGGTGTCCCAAAGACACAAATGTGGTACCAAACCACCGGTGACCGTAGTCACGATAATCGAGTGATGGGGCCAACCCATCGTGTGATACCAAATCACCGGCGTCAATCCTCAATACCGCCTTGTGGGGCCAACCCACCGTGGTGCAAAACCACGGGGATGAGACGCCGAGGTGCCAAACCTCTGGAGGTGCCAAACCTCTGGTGACCCAAAGTCACAAAGTTGTGTTACCAAAACATCGGTGCTCTCAAGACAAAAAATCATCACGCCCCCTCCACTCATATCACCCATCATCATACCAACTCATGTATAGTATTCAAATCATGCAAACATGTTTAACGTTGCATCTCATAGCACATACATCATAAATCATGACATCATGTATCAATAATAAGTACTCATAATGAAACGGACTTACTCGAATCCGTGCACATACCCCATAGGGTATCATATCACTCAACCATACTATTTCGGTTTTACCAATCAATCAGTTTATCAAACATATACAAAGCAAGAAGTGTGTTAGCTTACACACACACGATTACTAATGCGACTATCAAATCCCGTAGATCAAGATCTAACGCACTAGATCCCCATTCCTTAACACCTTTCGAGCACTAGCCACAACCCGAGATATGCGAGATCAAGCCTTCCCTACAATCGCCAAAACTAAACAACATAATCATGCTAATCAACCTTTAAGGGTAAAATCGTAATTTTACCTACTAAGGGTATTTTCGTAAATTCACACCGCAATGGCCTTTCTGAAGGCCTAATGTCGCCACTAGCGACTCAGCTACCACTTCCGGTTGTACCGGACGATTGGGCCTAAAACCCGATTTCGGCCCATCCGGGCCCACACGCTCGTGTGGCCCACCTAACACGAATCTAGCCACATATATAACTTCCACCTAGTCTAGTTCAACATATACTAACCAATCATGCAATTTACTCATATGGGCCCACGGGCCCATTGGGCCCACTTCGCCCATCGCGCCCAGCGACCCCAACCCACAAGAATACTACTTATGGGCTCAACTATCGCGTCGAAGCCCTACACGCACGTTCGCACGCTCGTGTGGCTACTATTGCCGTGGACCGGCACGCCGGCATTTGCCGCTCTACAACTAGAGTAGAGAGAGTTACACACGATAGGACTCGGTGTTAATCCGCTCCGACCACTCTCTGTGCCCAAACGCCTTCCAAGGTGTGTCAACCCTCCTCCTGGAATGCTCTTTATATAGCTAGCTCTTCACCTTCCTTCTTTGTATCTTTCCGATGTGGGATCCCTTCGTCAAGAGAGTTTAAATTCAATCAAACTCTTCTCGCCCGCATCGCAAAATAAATACTCCTTGCTTCTCATGAGATTCGAACCCGTGCTCCCTTGCAACATAATCCACGCTTCTAGCCACTTGGCCACAAGCTCCTCTTGTGTCTTAAACCATGCGCGACTAAATATAAATCTATAGCCAAATTCCGAGGTCCAAGTAAAAGAAAACCAAAATGCAAAAGCCAAGACTTGAACCTTGGACCTCCTTCCTTCCTTATGGCGTCACCCCCTTGTCTCTTAAGTGGCGTCACTTTGCCACTACACCACACACTCCACTTGTGTCATTTTTCCCCACATTTTATTCTTAAGGCCTACCTGCCAACTTCCAGGGTTTTTTTTTCACCTAAAACCAAAATTTCCCCAAAGCTAATATTTGATCCCGGGACTTCATAGAAGCCCTCTAACCTTCCAAAATAACTTGCCTAATAAGTCTAACTTGCATTAATGCCGTTCTCAAAAATTTTAAACGCTACTACGCCCAAGGCCCATTGGGCCCAATTCTCCTAGGCCCAATTTCGGGATGTTACAAATCTACCCTCCTTAAAGAAATTTCGTCCACGAAATTTCCAACTACAGGAACATTCGTACCACCTAACCTACAACGCTGTGCTCATGCTGCGCACTCTGATTCCAATAATCCTAATATACTTTTAACTAGAATTTAGAAATCCCACACATACTAAAAAAAAACTAACCATTAAAGCAGACAAATATTTCGAACGCAATCAACTCTATATCCGAACATCACATCCAACCCAAACACACAGAATAGATATTCAAAATACAGCATATAACAAAGAAAAGTATCAGGAAACTTACAGTGCGGATTGGTGCAGGAGACTCGGGTGCCATATTAAAAAAAAACAGATATATATTTTTCTAAACCATTTTCCAAACCATCATTTGAAAACATTTTTTTGAACCCAAACCCACAGCCGAGTTTTTGAACCTAGGCTCTGATACCAAACTGTAACATCCCCAAACCCGGCCCATTCACTACGACCGAATCTGGTTATGTCACTGGGAAAAGACGGTTGAAAATCTTCTTAATTTAAAATAAAACATCGTAGTTTGCTGAATTTTGGAAAACATATCTTTGGAATAAAACTTTGCTATTAAACTCATTCATTTTTAAAACTTTAGTTTATAATATCCAATTTGAATAAATAGGTTGCAAACCATAAATCATTTTCACGTAGCAATTTAATTTAAATAAACCATAGTTAAAGTAATACCAAAAACATAAAATGGCCTTTATTACAACCCAACAATTCAAATAAAGTACTTATATCAAAATCAAGCATGGAATAATTGAACATCATCTTGGCATGGGCCACCTTGTCCTCTCCGATCCCGGCCCGACTTTATGCACTACGAAATGGTTAAGGAAAAGGTGAGTCACCCGGACTCAGTGTGCTACCCTTTTTCCCAGATTAGCAAAATATCACATACAAACATAATCATGATCATCATGCACCCAATCATATACACCCAATCCTAACCGTCCATACACCTTTTCTACCCCGTGTGGTACCAAACCACTGGTGGTGCCAAACCAATGGTGACGTATAGTCACAATGTGTTACCAAAACACTGGTGACCGAAGTCACAAATCCAATGATGGGGCCAACCCATCGTGTGATACCAAATCACTAGCGACAATCCCGTATCTCAAAAGTGGGGCCAACCCACGGTGGTGTTAACCACAGGGACGAGTCGCAATGAGGTGCCAAACCTCTGGTGTCCCAAAGACACAAATGTGGTACCAAACCACTGGTGACCGTAGTCACGATAATCGAGTGATGGGGCCAACCCATCGTGTGATACCAAATCACTGGCGTCAATCCCTCAATACCGCCTTGTGGGGCCAACCCACTGTGGTGCAAAACCACGGGGACGAGACGCTGAGGTGCCAAACCTCTGGAGGTGCCAAACCTCTGGTGACCCAAAGTCACAAAGTTGTGTTACCAAAACACTGGTGCTCGTCAGCACAAAATATCACTGCCCCCTCCACTCATATCACCCATCATCATACCAACTCATGTATAGTATTCAAATCATGCAAACATGTTTAACGTTGCATCTCATAGCACATACATCATAAATCATGACATCATGTATCAATAACAGTACTCATAATGAAACGGACTTACTCGAATCCTGCACATACCCCATAGAGTATCATATCACTCAACCATACTATTTCGGTTTTACCAATCAATCGCTTTATCAAACATATACAAAGCAAGAAGTGTGTTAGCTTACACACTGATTACTAATGCGACTATCAAATCCGTAGATCAAGATCTAACGCACTAGATCCCCATTCCTTAACACCTTTCGAGCACTAGCCACAACCCGAGATATGCGAGATCAAGCCTTCCCTATAATCGGCCAAAACTAAACAACATAATCATGCTAATCAACCTTTAAGGGTAAAATCGTAATTTTACCTACTAAGGGTATTTTAAGTAAATTCACACCGCAATGGCCTTTCGAAGGCCTAATGTCGCCACTAGCGACTCGGCTACCACTTAGGTTGTATACAGGACGATTGGGCCTAAAACCCGATTTCGGCCCATCCGGGCCCACACGCTCGTGTGGCCCACCTAACACGAATCTAGCCACATATATAACTTCCACCTAGTCTAGTTCAACATATACTAACCAATCATGCAATTTACTCATATGGGCCCACGGGCCCATTGGGCCCACTTCGGCCCATCGCGGCCCAAGCAGCCCCAACCCACAAGAATACTACTTATGGGCTCAACTATCGCGTCAAAGCCCTACACGTACGTTCGCACGCTCGTGTGGCTACATTGCCGTGACCGGCACTTCGGCATTTGCCGCTCTACAACTAGAGTAGAGAGAGTTACACACCTGATAGGACTCTGGTGTTAATCCGCGCTCCGACCACTCCTGTGCCCAAACGCCTTCCAAGGTGTGTCAACCCTCCTCCTTCCTTCTTTGTATCTTTCCGATGTGGGATCCCTTCGTCAGTAGAGTTTAAATTCAACTGAAACTCTTCTCGTCCAGACCGCAAAATAAATACTCCCTTGCTTCTCATGAGATTCGAACCCAGGCTCCCTTGCAACATAATCCACGCTGCTAGCCACTTGGCCGCAAGCTCCTCTTGTGTCTTAAACCATGCGCGACTAAATATAAATCTATAGCCAAATTCTGAGGTCCAAGTAAAAAGAAAACCAAAATGCAAAAGCCAAGACTTGAACCTTGGACCTCCTTCCTTCCTTATGGCGTCACCCCCTTGTCTCTTAAGTGGCGTCACTTTGCCACTACACCACACACTCCACTTGTGTCATTTTTCCCCACATTTTATTCTTAAGGCCTCACCGCCAACTTCCAGGTTTTTTTCACCTAAAACCAAAATTTCCCCAAAGCTAATATTTGATCCAGGGACTTCATAGAAGCCCTCTAACCTTCCAAAATAACTTACCTAATAAGTCTAACTTGCATTAATGCCGTTCTCAAAAATTTTAAACGCTACTACGCCCAAGGCCCATTGGGCCCAATTCTCCTAGGCCCAATTTCGGGATGTTACAGACACTCTCGATCTCACCGACACTTTTGCTTGCAGGGATCACAGCGATTTGCTTGTCCCTTTCTGATGCTGGCCCACACCCCAATGGCCAATCCCGTACCGCAGAAAATGAGCGTTTCTTAAATCTAGGGGTAGGGACTACCCCTTTCTCTCCTCCATTGGTATTCGCATCCATCGAATATCACTTAATCAGAAACCTGGTTAACCGATATGTAAGATTTAAACGAAACACAATCTATAACTTAAATACTCTTACCGAAGTAGATCTGAATCCCAGAGACTCCTCATTTATCTCTGTCGAACTCCTCCTAAAACACTACAGTTAGAATCGGCCATCCCTTAAAAACAATATGGCCTTTGGCCGAATACTACAACTCCCTTACCTTCCTCAATTAAATCCCGAAAATCATCACCTGCCCTTGGAAGTTGTCGAATCCCTACATAACCTATGTTAGATTCAATTCTAACATTAATGGACAAAAGTAAGTGGCCTTCGGCCTAAGGTCATACTGTAACACCCCAAACCTGGTCAAGACACCACGACCGAATCTGGTATGTTACGAGGAAAACGTATTTGAGAAGTTGGGTTTTTGTTTAAAAACTTGATGAAAATTTTGTGAAAAGTTTTGAACGTGTAGAAATCTTGGGCATGATTGTTGAAAACTTCATGCGTCATTTTGAAAACTCAGAGATTTCGGAAACTTAATCAATTAAGAAGTTAAACAAGTTTATTTCATTTAGAAATTCAAGTTGCTTCTTGATGTTACTCAAACATTTAGACTTAGTAGGAAATCGAGTTTAGGTTTGAAAATCAGTTGAGTTTCCTTGATACCAAATCATAGTGTGATACCCGATGGTATAGTTTAAAACACATTGCGTTATAGTTTTGAAACCGTTGTCCTTCCAAGATTTTAGCAAATTTTAACTCAATTAATTTGTTAAGGCATATTAGAAAGCTACTTTAAGCATAAACATAGTAAAACCTAATTTAAAGGCCATTTACAACCCAAAAAAAAAACCAAATAGTAATAAATAAGCTAAAGTACTGAATTTTATAAAGTCTGAGCAAATCTTTATTAAAGCATGGCATGAGCACCTCGAGTCCATCCCGGCTCCATGTCCGCGTCTAAGTGTCACCTGAAATGTCAAAGGAGAGGGTGAGTCGCAAGACTCGGTGCATAAATCCCACTCCCGATAATACAACATGCTAACACACATCATATCATAGCAACATAATCAATGCACCCCGATCCTAACCATCCATATCACCTTTCTACCCCGTGGTGGTACCAAACCACCGGTGGTGCCAAACCACCTGGTGACCCAAAGTCACGATATCCATAAGTGTGGTGCCAAACCACTGGTGACCCAAAGTCACGAATAATCCAATGATGGGGCCAACCCATCGTGTGATACCAAATCACTAGCGACAATCCCGTATCTCATAAGTGGGGCCAACCCACGGTGGTGTTAACCACGAGGGACGAGTCGCAATGAGGTGCCAAACCTCTGGTGTCCCAAAGACATAGTGTGATACCAAATCACTGGTGACCGTAGTCACAAATCCGATGATGGGGCCAACCCATCGTGTGATACCAAATCACTAGCGACAATCCCGTATCTCATAAGTGGGGCCAACCCACGGTGGTGTTAACCACAGGGACGAGTCACAATGAGGTGCCAAACCTCCGGTGTCCCAAAGACACGATGTGATACCAAATCACTTTGGTGACCGCGATCACAAATCCGATGATGGGGCCAACCCATCGTGTGATACCAAATCACTAGCGTCAATCCCGTATAATCAACTGTGGGGCCAACCCACTGTGGTGTTAAGCCACTGGGACGAGACGAGGTGCCAAACCTCTGGTGACCCAAAGTCACAAAATATATCATCTGTGGTACCAAACCTTTGGAGGTGCCAAACCTCGGTGTCCCAAAGACACGGATATCATCATCCCCCTCCTCTCATTTCACCCATCATCATGCCATACTCATGTAAATTATGCATATCATACAAGTCATGCATATCATGCCAACATGCTTAGCATTACATTTCGTAGCATACATAGCATAGATCATAATATTAAATATATCATCAATAAAACTCGTAATGCTACAGACTTACCCGGATCCGTACATATACCCCATTTGGGTACCAAATAATCCATCATACTGTTTTGGTTTTAACAAGACAATCAGAGTTATTAGCAGTATTACTAAGTATGGGGTGTGTTAGTTACACACCTGTATATAGCAAGCCTAAACCCCAAAGAACCCGATCTAACCCACGATCCTCTTGCTCCTTGCTATTGGTTTGGTTTCCTACCAAACCTCGAACCCACAGTGGTTCTCCTCCCAACAATCGGCAATCGGTTTACAAAGAAGGAAGACTCCTCTTGATTACTTCCAATATCCAAAGACCCTATACGAGATGATTAAACAGGTGATTAACTCCTTTCAACCACAACCAACGCAAGCTTTAAACAAACCGAAATCAACATAGTACTAGAGAAGAGAGAAATGGCCATTCGGCCAAACACACACTTACCCAACACCAACTATATTCGGCCAACAACACACTAGGTGAGGGGATAGGTTGGTCACCACCTTGAACCCGAGGGAGAAGAAGATTCGGCACTCCTATGTTCGGCTTAGGGTGAGAAGAGAAAGAGAATATGTGAATAGGGAGTATAGCTTCGGCAAGATAGTATTGAGAAAAGAAAATGAAGATTAGGGGAACAAAATAAGATGGTTTCGGCTTAATGAAATGGTAAGAAACAAATGAAAGATTCGGCTAAGAAGGAGATATGGATTCGGCACAAGAGTTGTAAAAGAATGGGAATATGAAAAAGAAGGATTACTGGTTTTGGCTTCAACAAATGAATAAAAGAAGGAGATGGTTGAGAACTTTCGCCACACCAACTCAAAAGGGCAACACAGATTAAGCAAATGAGAACTTGACTTTCGGTTTGCAAAAGAAAAGATGGAGAAACTCACTTGAATTTTCGGTTTCAAGAAGTGAAGAAAATGAGAGGAAAACCATAGAAAATTTACTGCAATTGACAAAAAGAGAAAGAACTTAGCTTACTAACCCTTGACAAAAAACACCAAAATGCCAAAATGAAATCGGCACACCTCTCCTACCCACTACCAAAACCGCCACTCACTCCACACACACCCCAATATTCGGCCACTACCTCCAATCACTCACAACCACCCAATTCAAACTAGTTGAACTAGTCTTCCTCCTAAATTCACTCTCCACCCTTCTTTTGAATAATTTGACTTGGTCCATGGTAGAGTTTGAACTACCAACAACTCCTCCTCCTTGAGCCGCCAAGATGGAAGCCAAAATGGGGAATTTCGCAGCTTGAACTCGGGACCTCCGCCTCCCGCAATTGACGCCAACACCGGCTCCAAGTGGCGCATGCTTTGCCACTCCACCAGCTCCTCTTTTGTACTCTAAAACACCAAATAAAATATAAAAACCCAGCTCCTCGGCTCCTCTCACCTAAGGCTTAAAAACTAAAATTTTCCTACCGCTCAGGGCATAGTCCTAGCCTACAATTAAGCCCCTAAGACACCAAAACAGCAACATAGCAAGCTCCTAACATGCAAATTATGCCATAACAAAAATAGCCCCTAACCCGAGATATTACAGTTCTACCCCCCTTAAAATAATTTTGACCTCGAAATTACCTGATCAGAAAAGTTGAGGGTATTCTTTGTCTCATCATATCCTCGAGTTCCCACGTAGCTTCTTCTTCGCCATGATTCCGCCAAAGTACCTTAACCAAAGGCCTGGACTTCTTACGCAGAACCTTCACATCCCGATCTAGAATCTGCACAGGTTCTTCCTCCGTGGTCAAATCTGAATTTACCTCGATCTCTTCCACTGCTAGCACATGCGATGGATCCGAACGATAACGCCGAAGCATCAAAACATGGAAAACGTCGTGGATCTGACTTAACTCTACTGGCAACTCAAGCTGATACGCCATCTGGTCCCACTCGTCTCAATACCTTATACGCCCAATAAACCTCGGACTTAGCTTGCCTTTCTTCCGAACCTCAAAACCTTCTTCCATGGCGAGACCTTCGTAAAAACTTGATCCCCACGAGAAAACTCTATGTCTCTCCGCTTAAGATCGGCATAAGACTTCTACCGGTCTGAAGCTTCCTTCAACCGAGCCTGAATCAACTTAACCTTGTCTTCAGTCTCAGCAACCAACTCGGGTCCTAACAACTGGCGTTCACCTAACTCCGTCCAACACGTAGGTGATCGACACTTCCTACCATACAACGCCTCATATGGTGCCATCTTGATGCTCGCTTGGTAAGCGTTGTTGTAGGCAAACTCACTAATGGTAGAAACTCCTCCCAACTACCTCAAATCGAACACAACCCCTCAAAGATATCCTCCAAGATCCGAATAAACCCTTCCGATTGTCCGCCGATCATTTGCGGGTGAAAAGCGCGTCTTTGAAATCCAACCGCGCACTCCGCAGCCGATGCAACGCTTTCCAGAACCTTGGACGTAAATCGGGATCCCTATCCGAGATGATCGATCATCGCACACCGTGCAACCTCACTATCTCTCGAAACATACAGCCGCCAACCTCGAAGTGAGTAGTCAACCTCACCGGAATGAAATGAGTGATTTAGTCGTCGATCCACAATTACCCAAATGAATCCTTCTTGCTTGGCGTAGCGATAACTCCACCGACGAAATCCATGGTTATCCTTTCCCACTTCCATCGAGAAATCTTCACAGTGAAGCAACCACGACAGCAATCGATGTTCACCTTGACTGTGACACATGTCGGACACTTCCCAACAAAATCTGTCACTTCTTTCTTTAGACCAGGCCACCAAAATCGCTCTCTCGAGATCCCTATACATCTTACTACCTCCTCTGGTGCATAGCATAAGGGCCACGCTATAATGCGTCTGAAGAATCCTCCGCCTCACTCAACATCCTTGGGCATACAAGCTTTACCTTGAAAACACAAACACCCCATCACTAGACAAGTTGTAACCTTCCAAACCACCACCTGCACACGCAACCTCCGCGCACTCGTAACCTCATCCTCTATCTGCTTTCTCTCGATCCGCTCAACCCAAGTAGGCTTAACTCGCAACTCGCTGCGAGAATACTTCCGTCTGCCATACAAACTCAAGTGGGCAAACATCGCTCTTAAGTCCGAAACAACCTTACGGCTCAACGCGTGCTCGCCACCACGTTAGCCTTGCCGGATGATACTCAATCGAGCGATCGTAGTCTTTAAGCAACTCAACCCATCTGCATGTTGCCTCAAATTCAAATCTTTCTAAGTCAAGAGGTACTTGGACTCTTATGATCGGTGTAGACTATTGATCTCTCTCCGTACAAGTAGTGCCTCCAAATCTTCAACGCAAAGACTACTACGACCGCTAACTCCGGATCGTGCGGCGTCGGATAGTTGACCTCATGTGGCCTCAATTTGCCGAGATGCGTAAGCCACAACCTTACCTTCCCGCATCAAGACACAACCCAACCCCGTATGTGATGCATCGCGATGAGACCGTGAATTCCTTACCAACCTTAGGTTGAATCAAACCGAGCTTCACAAAATCTTTTTAAGCTTATCGAAACTCTCCTGCTGCTTTTCTCCCAAACAAATGGAACCTCTTTCCTTAACAACTTGGTCATTGGTGCCGCAATCAACGAGAAACCCTCTACAAACCTTCGGTAGTATCACGCCAAACCAGAAAACTCGAATCTCACCATCGACTTAGGCGATTTCCAATCCAAAATCGCCTCAATTTTCCGAGGATCCACTCCAATTCCCTCGGTGACACTACATGTCCCAAGAAAGTCACTTCTCTAAGCCGTAACTCGTGACTTACCGAAATTAGCATAAAGTCGCGCTTCTCCTCAAAATCTGCATTACCACACGCAAATGCGCATCATGCTCTTCTTTTGTTCTTGAATACACCGGGATGTCGTCAATAAAAACTACCACGAATCGGTCCGAGAGCATCTTTGAAACACCCTATTCATCATATCCATGAATGCCGCCGACGCGTTAGTCAATCGAACGAGCGGCATTACGTAAATTCGTAGTGCCCATACCGAGTCCGAAACGCTATCTTGTGAATATCCGCTCTGTCGCCTCCGGCCAATACTCGGAGTCTTTGGGAGCAACACCGAAACACCTCGAAAGAATTCGCCCCGTTCGCCGAGTCGCTCAGAAAGCATTTCCTAACTCTGCACCACCACCTACACCGGCTACCCTTTCCAACACTCGCAAAGATCGCTCGTGACACGCTGCGTCATCCCCGGTCGATCTTAAAACTCACCACCTCCGGTGGTGGTGGTGGTACCGATATCTCATTTTTCGACCACGACTGGACCCTATCGGTTCGGATATCGTCATCCTACCACGGCCACGTCCACGAGTATTACGACCACGCCCACCTTGAGTGCTCATGACTAGAATTCGACTTATCCGATTTAGGAGTTTTATGCATCAACAATTATTCCACTATTTTAAAGCAAAGTCTTATGAATATTTAAGAAGCTTTGTTTTCGCGAGTTCACGTAATCCTATCGCTTTCGATTTCTAAAGTAATCCACTATTGCAATCATCCAATCACATCAATAAATCACAAGCAATAGTAAGGGGTACTTACAGGCGGGATCCAGTGCAGGAGACTCGGTGTCATGCCTTTCAAACCATTTATTTCAAACAAAACACTTAAAACAGACTTTTGAAAACATTTTGGGCCTCGGACCCACGGTAGAGCCTTTGAACTTGGCTCGATACCACAATTGTAACACCCCAAACCCGGTCAAGACACCACGATAGAATCTGGTATGTTACGAGGAAAACATATTTGAGAAGTTGGGTTTTTGTTTAAAAACTTGATGAAAATTTTGTGAAAAGTTTTGAACGTTTAGAAATCTTGGGCATGATTGTTGAAAACTTCATGCGTCATTTTGAAAACTCAGAGATTTCAGAAACTTAATCAATTAAGAAGTTAAACAAGTTTATTTCATTTAGAAATTCAAGTTGCTTCTTGATGTTACTCAAACATTTAGACTTAGTAGGAAATCGAGTTTAGGTTTGAAAATCATTTGAGTTTCCTTGATACCAAATCATAGTGTGATACCCGATGGTATAGTTTAAAACACATTGCGTTATAGTTTTGAAATCGTTGTCCTTCCAAGATTTTAGCAAATTTTAACTCAATTAATTTGTTAAGGCATATTAGAAAGCTACTTTAAGCATAAACATAGTAAAACCTAATTTAAAGGCCATTTACAACCCAAAACAAAACCAAATAGTAATAAATAAGCTAAAGTACCGAATTTTATAAAGTCCGAGCAAATCTTTATTAAAGCATGGCATGAGCACCTCGAGTCCATCTCGGCTCCATGTCCGCGTCTAAGTGTCACTGAAATGTCAAAGGAGAGGGTGAGTCGCAAGACTCGGTGCATAAATCCACTCCCGATAATACAACATGCTAACACACATCATATCATAGCAACATAATCAATGCACCCGATCCTAACCATCCATATCACCTTTCTACCCCGTGGTGGTACCAAACCACCTTTGGTGGTGCCAAACCCCTTTGGTGACCCAAAGTCACGATATCCATAAGTGTGGTGCCAAACCACTGGTGACCCAAAGTCACGAATAATCCAATGATGGGGCCAACCCATCGTGTGATACCAAATCACTAGCGACAATCCCGTATCTCATAAGTGGGGCCAACCCACGGTGGTGTTAACCACAGGGACGAGTCGCAATGAGGTGCCAAACCTCTGGTGTCCCAAAGACACAGTGTGATACCAAATCACTGGTGACCGTAGTCACAAATCCGATGATGGGGCCAACCCATCGTGTGATACCAAATCACTAGCGACAATCCCGTATCTCATAAGTGGGGCCAACCCACGGTGGTGTTAACCACAGGGACGAGTCACAATGAGGTGCCAAACCTCCGGTGTCCCAAAGACACAAGTGTGATACCAAATCACCGTGACCGCGAAATACAAATCCGATGATGGGGCCAACCCATCGTGTGATACCAAATCACTAGCGTCAATCCCGTATAATCAACTGTGGGGCCAACCCACTGTGGTGTTAAGCCACTGGGACGAGACGCTGAGGTGCCAAACCTCTGGTGACCCAAAGTCACAAAATATATCATCTGTGGTACCAAACCACTGGAGGTGCCAAACCTCTGGTGTCCCAAAGACACAGTGTCCCAAAGACATGGATATCATCATCCCCCCTCCTCTCATTTCACCCATCATCATGCCATACTCATGTAAATTATGCATATCATACAAGTCATGCATATCATGCCAACATGCTTAGCATTACATTTCGTAGCATACATAGCATAGATCATAATATTAAATATATCATCAATAAAACTCGTAATGCTACAGACTTACCCGGATCCGTACATATACCCCATTTGGGTACCAAATAATCCATCATACTATTTTGGTTTTAACAAGACAATCAGAGTTATTAGCAGTATTACTAAGTATGGGGTGTGTTAGTTACACACCTGGTATATAGCAAGCCTAAACCCCAAAGAACCCGATCTAACCCACGATCCTCTTGCTCCTTGCTATTGGTTTGGTTTCCTACCAAACCTCGAACCCACAGTGGTTCTCCTCCCAACAATCGGCAATCGGTTTACAAAGAAGGAAGACTCCTCTTGATTACTTCCAATATCCAAAGACCCTATACGAGATGATTAAACAGGTGATTAACTCCTTTCAACCACAACCAACGCAAGCTTTAAACAAACCGAAATCAACATAGTACTAGAGAAGAGAGAAATGGCCATTCGGCCAAACACACACTTACCCAACACCAACTATATTCGGCCAACAACACACTAGGTGAGGGGATAGGTTCGGTCACCACCTTGAACCCGAGGGAGAAGAAGATTCGGCACTCCTATGTTCGGCTTAGGGTGAGAAGAGAAAAGAGAATATGTGAATAGGGAGTATAGCCCGGCAAGATAGTATTGAGAAAAGAAAATGAAGATTAGGGAACAAAATAAGATGGTTTTGGCTTAATGAAATGGTAAGAAACAAATGAAAGATTCGGCTAAGAAGGAGATATGGATTCGGCACAAGAGTTGTAAAAGAATGGGAATATGAAAAGAAGGATTACTGGTTTTGGCTTCAACAAATGAATAAAAGAAGGAGATGGTTGAGAACTTTCGCCACACCAACTCAAAAGGGCAACACAGATTCGACAAATGAGAACTTGACTTTCGGTTTGCAAAAGAAAAGATGGAGAAACTCACTTAAATTTTCGGTTTCAAGAAGTGAAGAAAATGAGAGGAAAACCTTGGAAAATTTATTTGCAATTGACAAAAGAGAAAGAACTTAGCTTACTAACCCTTGACCGAAAACACCAAAATGCCAAAATGAAATTCGGCACACCTCTCCTACCCACTACCAAAACCGGCCACTCACTCCACACACACCCCAATATTCGGCCACTACCTCCAATCACTCACAACCACCCAATTCAAACTAGTTGAACTAGTCTTCCTCCTAAATTCACTCTCCACCCTTCTTTTGAATAATTTGACTTGGTCATGGTAGAGTTTGAACTACCAACAACTCCTCCTCCTTGAGCCGCCAAAATGGAAGCCAAAATGGGAATTTCGCAGCTTGAACTCGGGACCTCTGCCTCCGCAATTGACGCTAACACCAGCTCCAAGTGGCGCATGCTTTGCCACTCCACCAGCTCCTCTTTTGTACTCTAAAACACCAAATAAAATATAAAAACCCAGCTCCTCGGCTCCTCTCACCTAAGGCTTAAAAACTAAAATTTTCCTACCTGCTCAGGCATAGTCCTAGCCTACAATTAAGCCCCTAAGACACCAAAACAGCAACATAGCAAGCTCCTAACATGCAAATTATGCCATAACAAAAATAGCCCCTAACCCGGGATATTACACATACTTTGCTTACCTTGAATATCAAAATCTCGAAAGATCTCCACTGCTCCTAACGTTTGCTTCCAAGAAGGGTTACGAATCCAAAACCTTGCATAGATTCGGCCATAACATCATTATAGGATTAGGCCTCTAATTTCGACAGGCTAGAATAATACAGAGAGATTCAGACCGAAAGAGATCTCTTACCGAAAAAGAGTGACCAAACACAATGATCAACTGGCTTCTAAGAAATCGACAAGAGGAAACCTAAAGTAGAGAAGTCGATTCAGAGGAGAAAGATGATCGGCTTTTAGTGCTTAAGAACAATCGGTTTCAAAGGGGTAGAGATGCAATGAGACGTTCGGCTATGAAGAGTAATGGCAAAAGATGTGGGATTCGGCTTCAATGTTTAATGCTTGGTGATCGGCTATGGTCAAAATGTGCTTTCGGGTTTTGAAGACAGAAGAAAGTGGTGTGAAGAAAAAGAGAAAGATGAAGAAAGTGACCTTAATGGTCTTCCCAAATTCGGCTAAAGCAAAGAAAATAGAAAGGGCTTTGAAAGTTTTCTGACTATCACTTTCGGCACAAGTCTAAGGAAGGAAAAGAAAACTAAAATGCACTTTAACCCTTAAGAAAATTCGGCACCTAGCTCCCCCTTGCATGACCGAATAAGCCCCCCTCCAAAGTCCTACATTCGGCCAACTCTCACCCTCTTCTCATCCCCTCTTTTCTCTCCACTTTTTCCTCCTATTTCCTCTCTTCTCCTCTCATTCAAAAGAGTTTGAATGAGTCAACACTTATCTTCCTCTCTTAGCCAAATTTTCAAATGAATTTGACCAAATCAAATGCTCATCCATTCAGTGTCCCTGTGCCATCCAACAATGCACTTTCTTGTCGAAAAATAAAAACCCAAAACGCTACATGTGCTGCTCGAACCTAAGTCCCTTCACACTCCCTGAGGCGTCACTCTCCTGTGTTCTAAGTGGCACCTCCCTTGCCACTTTACTAATTAAGTTCTTGTGTCTTAATCCACATACTAAACTCCTTAAGGCCTAGCTCCCTTAGCTCTCCTTTAAGACTTAAAAATCCAATATTTTTCTAAGGCATCTACCTACTCCCCAGGGTTCCCGAAGCCCCCAAAACACATACAAACCACACACAAGCATGCTACTACATACATTCAAGTTAAAACGTATAACCCCTAAATCCAGGATATTACATCTAAATAATTTAATTTGTGTTGAATTTAATTTGTCTTAGGCTAAATTTAATTTGTCACATTTTATTGCATGCTTTTAAGATGTCAAGTTTTAAAATTTAATGTGCAGATTTTTTTTAGTTTAAGTTGCTGCCGAAAATTCAATGTGTCCTAATGGTGTCTTTAAGTTGTCTAAAATGTCCATTAATGTGTCCATAGCATGTTTTTAATTATATTCAGCTGATTTGGCTTGATTTAATGTGAATTCATGGCCTTTGTAGGTTCAGCCGAATCTATGGAGCACATTTAAGAGATACATGCACCTAGGTGCAATGTATGTGACCAAATGCATCAATGCACTTGGAGGATGCATGGACGGCTGGAACATGCATGTTGGCTGCTCATTTTTGGCTTCCCAAAAGGCACCCTTTCAGCCAAAGAGTCACCAGCCCATTCACCTCTCCAAGGTGGCCGAATGTCTTCCCCATACACATCAAAGACTTTTCACACTTGCTGCACAAGTCAAGGCTATTCGGTTGCTCACTTTTCATCCAAAAGACACCAATTTAAGAGCCTAATTAAGTAAGGGACGTACCCAGCTGCTGCATGCATCTTCAAGGGACCTTAAAATACATTTTCCCTTCTAGAAAGATGGCCATTAACGTCCCCAAAGCCTGCCCATGGACTTGGACGAATTTTTGGACAATTAACCTTCTAGAAAAAGTCCATTGGAGTGCTCTTGCTGTCCAAATGCAATCAGCAAATTTCCTTCTCCATTAAGGTGGCTTTTGGTGTCCCAAGAAGCTGAACATGGACATGGCTATTAGCCTTCCAAGTACATTCATTTTGCCATATGAATTGCACCATCTAGAAGCTGCCCTTATGCCTCCCAAATCAGCCGAATCTAGCAAGCTACCAAGGGCCATGTTCGGCCGAACCTAGTCAAGCACATTAAGGGATTTTCTTCTAGATTTCTCTAGCATTTTCTAGCTCAAGTTTGCTTAGTCTTTAAGGCATTTTGTGACCATTCGGCTAGTCCTTTGTTAGCCTATAAATATTTTGTTACTTTCATTTGTTAGTAAGTTTTGAACCTTAATCAAATTATATGAACCTTGTTCATTTGAGTGAGTTTATCTCCTCTTCATTTTCGTACAAGTTTCCTAGACTTATCAATTGCTTGTGGCGTCTAGACTTGTCTTTCCATTAATCTATACCATTGGTTCTTACTTTGATAAGTAACAGGTCTTTGGTCCACCATTGATTTCCATCTTTTCCACCTTAAACAACTATAAAACTCGGGGTGACACTTTATTAGTGTTGAATCGATTCTTTGTTTAAGTTCTTTCATCCATTCCCATCAACTATCACCTATCATTTATCTAAACTATCACTTATCCATCTATCTAATTCCATTACCATCAACTTATCATTATTTGTTCAACCTTAAACCGAATCCCATCTCCTTTCCCATCATCCTAAACTGAACCTATCCTTTCCATTGTCCAAATCAACTCTTTCACTTAAACACCTCCATTCCTAACTTAAACCCATCTTCTAAACAAAATTCACTAAAAGCTTCCACAAACTCATCCATATTTTCCTGTTATTTTACCGAAGGCTTATCTCCTCCTCGTAGACGATTGGGTAACTCGCATACGTTTCGACTCATCTCGAGGCGGGCCGTATCAGAGAAGTTTGGATTGCCTTTGCGCAGGGAACCTTTCCTTGCGCATGTGAACCCAAACCCAGTCCCCCGGTTCAAAAATAATACGTCTTCGACCTTTGTTAGCTCATTGCTTGATACGATCACGGTCGAGGACTGTTTCAATTCGAGCAAGGAATTTACGAGACCATGTGAAATGACTTTGAAACCAACTCGGGCTAGCAATTCAAGGATTTTATGCATCTTAATGCAAGCTAATTTTAGCTCGAACTCAGCTCCCCGAGCTCCGTCTAGCTTGAATCAGCTCACTTGAGCTTAATTTAGCTCGTTTGAGCTTGATTTAATTTCTTTTCAGCTTAGATTTTATTTGCTGGAATAAAAGCATTAATTTAGACTAGTTAATTAAATTATTTTTAGCTAATTAAATTAGTTCATAAATATGTCATGATTTATACTTAAATAATTTGAGTTTAATGTGTCAAAAATCCGGACAAATTAAATGTGTCTTAAGATCATTAAATCTGTCCAATTTCATACAATTTTAATGTGTGATTTAATTGGTCTTAGTTTAGACAAATTAAATATGTTCTAAAATCAGTTTTAATGTTGCTTTAAATGTGTTTTGTAGGTTGGCTGAATGGGTGTTCATCAATGCATGCATGGACAGCAATTAAAGGGCTGCATGAATATGGAAATACATGCACTGCAGATGCTGTTTACACTCCCCCAAGCAGCACTTCGTGGATCTCAAAGGCCAAAGGTGTTCAATTAGTTTCAGCAGCTGATTTCACATGCAAATGACCAGCCAAGTCTAGCCGTTCACACCTGGTGACTTTTCCTTGCTGAATGTTCACATTTGGTGGCTGTTGGTGTGCCACAACTTCATTAAAATGGCTATTGTACATTCAGCTTCCCAAGAGAATATTTAATCACGTTTACATCCCTTAGCTGATAAGGAACATGCCAAATTCAGCTCATTTTCAAGTGCATTCAGCTGACTTTTTGGACAATGCAAAAGTCAGGGCTGTTGGCGTCTCCTATGAATTGATTCATCCAATTTTTGGCTCAATTATTCCAGCACAAGAATCGAACATGACAAGGAGAAATGATCAGCAATTATTTCAGCTTCATGGCTGTTCGGGTACAGCAAAAGTCAGCTACTCATTAAGGAATTCTTTGAATATTTCAGCTGAATCTTAAAGTAGCATTTAGAGCTTGATTAAGGAATTCTTTGAATATTTCGGCTGGAGCTTGTAGCCCTATAAATAGCTGATTGCAAACTGTTTTTGAGGTTACACAACTTTGTTATTTTTATGAATATTAACTTAGTGAGTTATTCAACTCTCTTGGTTCGTTTGAGACTCGATTGACTTATCTAGCTCCGTCTAGTGGCGTCAACCCGTTTCTTGATTCTGAACTTATCACTTGCAAAACAAGTGTGGCGTTCAACCTCTACCGGAGGTTCCTATCACCTTTGATAGTGGGTCTCAATTTAAAACCTTAATCAAATTTCGATTCCAAGTTTGATATAAGACTAGGGTCAATATTCACCTTTAATATCGGTTCATTCTTAAAACTTGTTATCCCAAAATTTAGCCTATTTATCCTTTATTATTTTCTTCAAGACCATCAACCTTAAACCCTTTTTGTTTCCAGCCTTCAAATTTGATACTTCTCAATTTACAATTGGGCAAACCTTACGACTCAAATCTTCACCGAGGTGAGTTCGTATCATTTGGTATTAGAGCTAGCCAAATTGAGTAAGTATTTTCGTTCTTGAAGTCCCGGGATTGCATTTTATCAAAAAAAGAAAAAAAATCGTAAAAAAATCGAAAATTACAAAAAAATGTGAATGATACAAGTCTAAAAATACAATAAGGGGGACGTGTTTTGAGTTAAAAAAAAGAGTTAGCTCGAGTGATGGAATTTTTTTTTTCCAAAAATGAATTTCTGACCCTTTTCATCTTTTCAGCCACACTTTCCCCAATTTGATTTTCTTTTCTTTTCTTTTCTTTCTAAGCCTACCTTTATCAAACCGACATCATCCTACCTTTACATCAATTTTGAAGCTGACACCACCAAGAACGTGCTATTAAGACAAAGTAGTCTCTTACGAACTTCAAGAGGCGAATCCAAGTGGAAAAAGGCAAATGTGTGTAACACCCCTAACCCGTATCCGTCGCCGGACTAGGGTTACGAGGCATTACCGAAAAAGACACAACTCAGAACAGGCATATTATTTTTTTATTTTTATTTTTTAAAACATATCACATTACATCTAAAATAAGTATAACAATGATATTAATATATATCTCACACATGTCACATGTTTCTGTAACCACATTTTACATCTATGAATGAAAGTGATCAATACATAACATACCAAATTCACATACCTAGTATTCAAATCAAAATTCGTATATGTATTCTGAATCATCCAAATAAAATATAGTTGTATATTTTTCTGTTACAACCGAATCATAATAATCTATATATGTTCGAACATATAATCATCTTATACCTATCATGCAATAAGACATCCAATAATTCAAGTTCATTTACTAAACAAATACCAAACTTACCAAATGCTTAATCATCTTAATTCATCCCAAGTCTCTACTCATAAACTTTATTAATCCATACATACCTAATTCACTTGCCATGGTTTTGTTTAAACATTATTTCTATAATCTCATAACTATCTCATAAAGAACAAATCATTAACAACAATTATATATTTTAATCAAGTATAACCGAATACATTTATACATACATACATGATTTCCTATTCGAATTCTTACCATTTGCCAATACCAAATTTTATAACCTAAACATAAAACCAAATCCATTTGCATCACAATTAATTATCTATCACAAGTACATACCATAACCGAATATGCATAGTTAACATCATCAATTTAAACCAACTTATTAAAGACTTAATGACTAAACAAATCCTCATACCTATTTATTATATTCGAACATTTATATCACCAAAACCAAATCACACCATACAAGTATATATATACTTACTAAAACTGTATGCACATACATTTCACTTAACATCAACCAATATATATAAGTATACGTTCAGTTTTAGTTCATTTCATAACTAAATCAATCCATCACACAAAGCATAAATAGTATACATGTACTAATCACCCAACCAAATTCAATATGTCTAAGATATAAACATCACAATTACTTACCTATTATAAACTTATGCCATACCAAATATGCATAAATATCAACTCATCTTTAATGACCATTACAAACCATAAACATAGATACCAAACTAAATCAAAAGAAGATAAGCCATTTTCGCATGGTAGTTATTTACATTCAAAAGTACTTTATCCACAATCCACTTTCTATTATGTTATACATGCCATATATTCAAAATCAACTTAGTAAAACACCAGAGGAAACTGTCAATTGTAACATCCTGGAAAGGGCCTATGCATTTTCGGTTTAATTGTACGAAGTAACATGTTTTATGTACTAAGAATAAATTTTGAACAATTTTGGAAACCTGAAAATGTATGGAAATGATTTGGAAATGATTCAAAATAGGAAAGTGCACATTTCTAGAAACTTGGAAATGTAAGAAAATGTCAAGTTTCAGAGCGAACGAAAATTTTTGGAAACTTAGAAATGACTTAGAAATGTCGAGTTTTAAAGTTTAAAAGAGGAAATTAAGGCAAGGTGGCCTTAAAAGAAAAAGTTTGTGAAATTTGACACACAAGCAGGCTTGGAAAAGTGGCACGAAGATGCCACTTAGGGCCTCTGGAAATGGCGCCACATGCAAGGTGTTGGGCACAGGTTCGAGTCACTTGGGAAGCAAATAAAAGAAGTTTTATTTTTGCTTCCGAGAAGCTCACGAGGTGGGCGGCATGGTGTAACACCCCAAACCAGTCTATGCGTTTAGACGAGATTCGGTTAGTCACACCAATCGAATATTCATTTAATTCTCTAGTGATTAAAGTAAAAATTACTACCAAAACCTTTTGGAAATAGAGGTTAACAAAAATTTAGTACGATAATTCAAAATTGATGATTTAAGAAATTACTCGTTTGAAAATCTTATTATTTAAATATATTTGTCAAAACCTTTCAGTAATTTTAAAAGAACTTGAAAGAATTTAAAAGAGTAATTTAGGTGTTTCAAAATGTTATAAAACGCAATGTTTAAGAAAACTTTAAAAATTTAGCATAAGCCCACAATGAGAGTCTTAAACAAAATTAAATCCATCCATACATAAAAATCCATAAAAACATAATTAGAGGCCTTATTACATCATACCCAAAATAGTAAATAAAATGAATAACTTAAATAAAGTTCATAGTTTATAAAAACCCATGCTCGTAGTATGGCCTCCACCAAGTCATCCCGGCCCAAGTCCACATCAATTTCCATTACGAAATGGGTAATAAAACGGGGTGAGTTACAAAGAACTCGGTGTGTAACCCACTTACCACCGTTGTTGGGCCAGACCATCAAGGCATTAATTTGGGCTTGAGCCCAATTACAAATTTCAACGATATAAATATGAAATAAATATATAAAATGCATGTAAAAATGAATTTCCCTAACCAAGCCTAATTTTCCATCCGCTACACACCCCCGTACCAACCAGCACACCTGTGGGGATCAAGTCAACCCACCCCGCCAAACACACCAATCGTAGGCGTTAAGCCTTTTAATAATATTGTAGTGCACTCATCGAACTAGATTGTGACATAGTCACCGAACTAGAGGCATTAAGCCAAAATTTGTGGCAGAGCCACCGAACTAGATACGTGGCCACAGGCCTTTCTTCTCTTCATCAAATCCCATCCCATGCAATTATGTATGAATAACAAACTTTAAATCATAAAATTTTTATCAAGTAACCCATAACACAAATGAGTCTTTAATAAAACCTTTCATTTGGGCCTATTAACAATATAGTATTAAACTTTGGCCCATATCTCGAACTAGAGGGTTTTTGGCCCATTAGCGATCTAGCAAACTTTGGCCCATATTTATCGATCTAGCAGTTTTATGGCCCAATTTATCGATCTAGCAGTTTTATGGCCCAATTTATCGATCAGCAGTTTTATGGCCCAATTTATCGATCTAGTAGTTTTATGGCCCAATTTATCGATCTAGCAGTTTTATGGCCCAATTTATCAATCTAGCAGTTTTATGGCCCAATTTATCGATCTAGCAGTTTTTCGTAAATTTCTCGGTTTAGCCGTTTTCATGCATTTACACAAAAGTACTAATTACTACAACATTTTCAATTTGGCCATTTTTACGATTTATCAAATTTCTTACGGTTTAGTATCTAACCCGAAAGATAAGTGTGAAGTTACACACCTGGTTATAGTGAGAACTAGACTTTCCCGCTCATCAACACCTATACGTATCACGATAATTAGAACACTATAATTTATTAATGAAACCGATCTAAAAATAACGATCTAAAATTTTACCCTCGGGTTTTCGAACTACTTCTACTTGCGTTTTCTCCCCGATTGATGGTTCGTTAATCGAATCAAATCCACGAACAAATAATGGTTCGGGAGTACGAACGACTTCGAACAGTTGATTCTCCTCGGATGAACGTCCGCAACCGGTGGGAAATCCCGAATTGCTGAAACAGTCCTTCGCTTAAACTTAGGGGGAATAACGGAACCACCCCTCTTCCGAACACTATTCACCACCCTTTTCTTCCCTATTTTGATTGTCTTCAAAGACAAAAGATCGTTAATCCAATCTAATATTACATTGAAATATGACTAAGGGTTTAAGGGTGAAATTTGCTTACCACAAAGATCCTTGTTCCAAAATATGAGAATCGATCAAACGTTCCTTTATCACCTTAAATCGATTCCAACGTTCTAAGATACCCACGAACACTTGATTTCCGATCTTTCGCTATCGCACTATTATCCACGATTGGAAAGAGACGATTGAGAAAGATGTTTGTGCAAGATGGAGGATTCGGCTATATGACCAAAAAAAATAGAAAAAGATTCGGCTATGGGTACATCAACATTCGGCCATGAGAGAAAATAATAGAGAAAGTATGAGTATCAAGAATAAAAGATGAGAGAAGAATGATGATGATGTTGTTTCAATTTTCAAAGAGAATAAAAGAGAAAGAAAGAAAGAGATGAGTTTTGGGAGCAATGTATATTCGGCAATGGGGAGAAGAAAAGTAAAGAATGGCTTTTTGGTGTTGGTAGAATCGGCACTATGAGAAAGGCACAAAATTGAACACTAAAGTGAAAAGCAAAAATGACCAAATGGTCAAAATAATCAAGGCTTACCAAAAGATCAATTTTGGCCAAAGGGAAAAGTTGAGAAGAGGAATGCAAAATTTTGCACAAAAACTAAAATGACCAAAAGCAAACTCCTAAACCTTACCAAGCTACTAGCAAAATTCAGCCAACCTTCCCCTAGCCATATTATCAGTCCAAATTCATTGGTCAAATGACCATGAATTTGTTTCAAACACTTTCCTTGATACTTGCCCTATGTCTCCATATCTTTCCATATTTTCTTGATTCCCTACCATAAATTCACTCTTACCTTATTCCTTTGATATACTAACCAAAATAACAAGGTCAACACTTACCATAAATAAGCTTGGCCGACACTTACCATAGAAGAGCAAAATAAAAGTTGTCAAAATGCCATCCAAGGGATTCGAACCACTCCCCTAAGGCTATAACCCATGCGCCAACACCACCTTGCCATTACTCATCTTATGTCACTTATTAACACTTAAATTAACTTAAGTGTCAATGCCACTTGCTCCACTTCAATAAATTTTCAAAACTAAAAATTATTCCATAACCGAATAATTCTATACTCTTCTTCAGGACTATCATAGGCACGAAAAGTAATAAGAAAATTTTTCCTTTATAAACTAATCACCAAAACATGCAATATATCAAGACTCGGATTTTTAGGGTGTTACACAAGCCTTCTAGAAAGGAGGAGTTTTATTCTCTTTAATATTCGATTAATAAGGTGATAAATAAGGGATTTAATTTGGATTATTTTTGAAGAGATAATAAAGGATTATTCTCTAATTATTTTAAATTAAGAGATAAAGCTATCAAATAAAGAAGAGTGGTGGCCAAGTAAGGGATTACGAGGAGTAGTTTCGGCTATAAAAGGAAGGAAATAGGGCTACTCATCAATTTTTTTCTTCCTCCTCCTCTCTCTGACGAAATTTACGAGTGCTCTCCTCTCTTCTCTTCTCTTTTTCTTTTGTCGTCGAATCTATAGTCCACCATTGCCAAAATTCTCAAGTTTCTTTTCCTTATTTTCGTGGAAACCAAATACCCCAAGAGAACCTCTAGTCGACTTCTCCATTAAATCCCAAAAGCCGAAACTTTATCATCTAGTCATCAAGGCCAATTCTTTAAGGGGCTTTTAACAAGGGTGCTACCGATTTCTTAAAAAGGGTAAGATCCAAAGTTTGGTTTCAATTTTTATATTTTAAACCTATCTAAAATTTAGGGACTAATCTCTATTATGGATTTTGGTAGGAGTTATGGAAGGGTGTTTTGGGATTTAAGAAATTGTCAACTACAAGAAGGTATCTTTTAGAACTTCTAAGATCTAAGGTAAGTTATGAATACCATTCGGCCATAAGCTATATTATTATGATTTAATGTTAGATTGGATCTAACATGGGTACATAGGGATTTCGACAGCAATAGAGAAGCAAGGATCCAATTCGAGATTTAAGATTTGGAAGGTAAGAACAAAGGTAAATTTGGCCAAGGCCTATTTTAGTAGTAGATCTATTCTTATGTGTTTTAAGCCGAAAACTAACCAATTTAAGGGATTTATGACTAGCTGATTTTAAAGGGGAAAAATACGAGTTTCTGGGATTTGATTAAATCATCAAATCGACACCAAGGTAAGCTTTAAGAATACAAATCCTACTAGGATTTGGTTTTCTAGCCGAATAGGCTTTGTGCTAAATAGTAAGTGATTAATCAATTGTAGGAACTTAAGATCTAAGGCAGTAGATCAGATTTCGGGATTTCAGTGAAGTGGTTAAGCAAATCAGGTGTGTACCCCACACTACTTCTTAATATGTTTCATGGCCTGTTTTATTAAAATATGTGATATTAAGAATATGGAAGTGGCTAGGGTACCATGTTATGGTACTAAGTACTCAGGTACGTTTCCTACTTCTACAAAGAATATGAAAAAGGTCATTAGTAACATGAGAATATGATAAGAATGTGAACTCTGGCATATTTATGCATATCCTCATTATATGGGGCATATGGGTTTGTTTGAAAGGGGAAGTGAATGTGGTGACTTAAGACCACGAACACGGTGACCTAAGACCGTGATATCTGAAAGTGGTGACCTAAGACCGCGATATGGAGTGTAGCGGAAGGAGGGTCGACTTAGTAGTCCCCACGGTGTACAGGTTGGTACGGGGGAGTGTAGCGGATGGCTTATTAGGTTTGGGTTTGGGAATGCATCATAATTTGTATGCTATGATATGAATGCTTAACATTTGTATGCCTGATTCTATTTTGATTTAGTGTTTGTGTACACATTGAGTCTGTTTGACTCACACCCGTTGGGAATATTTTTCAGTGATGATCGGTGATGGACCAGGGACGGCGAGAACTTGTGGTGGCCATGCTCAACATAAAGTTTTTATTTTATGAACTACTATTTCTATTTAAGTACTTGAATTACTTGGAAATTATTTGATGTAATAAGGCCATAAGGCCATAGTTGGATTGTTTTCCATTTATTTCTATTTATTATGATTATGAGTTTTACCTATTAAAGTTTAAGTAAAATTTTTAATATAAAGAATTGAATTCGTTTTCAACACAAGCCCAACCCAAAATAATTTTTTTCAAAATCGCACAAGTTTTCTCTAGGTAACGAAAGAATTTTGAAACCGGTTTACTTGAGGAACATACCAAATCTGGGCAAATCTCATGGGCCGGGTTTGGGGTGTTTCATCAATAGTGTGATAAGTCTTGCTGATGATCCCCGAGCTTGTAACTTGAATCCAAAATCTATAAAACAGAGATAGACAAAAAATACACCGAGTAAACTATTTAAGCTTAGTAAGTCATAAGCAAACTAAATATCAACTATTACATATTTAACACCAAGTTAACAATACAAAATATACATATCCACAAATATAAGCTTATCATTTAAATCTTGTATACTCATATCATATGCTATTTGTACAAATTCACCTGAACATATATCATTTTCATTGTTAAGATCACATAAAACACATTTGGCCGAATATACATAATTAGTATGCTTATGCATAGATTATATTTAATACTTTAGCACTTATTTGATCAAATAAATAATCAACTTACCTTATTTCATAACATAGTTTAAATACATACCTGAGCCCTTTTAATTCAATTTTCACATTGAATCTTCACTTAACAATGCCCGTTGAACCGTTCGGAATTAAAAAGGATACACGGATAGTAGGAAGCTCGTACAATGCCAACGTCCTAGATGTGGTCTTACATGTAATCACATATCGATGCCACTGTCTCAGACAGGGTCTTACACGAATCAAATACGATGCCAATGTCCCAGACATAGTCTTACACGTAAACACAAGTCGATGCCAACGTCCCAGACGTGGTCTTACACGATAACACATATCAGATATCCTATGTCATGACATATGTATCCTAACTATTCCTAGGGTTTTTATGGGGCTTTCAAACATCGGATCTCGATCGAATCAAACT
This sequence comes from Gossypium sturtianum, assembly GCA_025698515.1. Taxonomy (NCBI): domain Eukaryota; kingdom Viridiplantae; phylum Streptophyta; class Magnoliopsida; order Malvales; family Malvaceae; genus Gossypium; species Gossypium sturtianum. The sequence goes on from CM046949.1 coordinate 95,640,298, forward strand.
CGGAACATAGTCAATTCTCAATTTCACATTCGGCTAAGGCATAATTTTAATCAAATAATTCAAGTTATCACATAGCAATATATATTCATAATTATAACAACATTTAAATTCTTATTGACTTACCTCGGACGTCGACAGACAGTAAAATCGACTAATCGACTACTTTCGTTTTTCCCTGGTCTAAATCCGTTTTCTTTGGTTCTTGATCTAAACATATTCAAATTAAGCTTATTTAAACACCATTCTATTCAATTTAATCTAAAACACATAAATGGGCAAATTACAATTTTGCCCCTAACATTTCACACTTTTTACAATTTAGTCCTTTTTTGCACAAAACACAAAATACACAAAATTTGAACACACTCTGCTAGGGCCGAATATTCATAGTCTTCATACAATTCCACACATTTCATTTATTTCACATTTTAGTCTCTCAAAATTTTATTTTTGCAATTTAGTCCAAATTACTCAAATTCATCAAAAATTCAAATACAAAACATGCTAATCTAATATGTAACATCCTGAAATCGGGGCTATTTGTGATTGAATTATTTTTCATGTGTTTGAACTTTTGTGTTATTAATTGTGGTGTGGTAAGGCTTAATTATGGACTTTGAGTAGGTTCGGTTTAGTAGAATAAATTTTTGTATGGTTTATTTAATGAAGTGGATTAAGTGAGCTTAGCACTTAAGTTAATTTAAGTGTTAATTAAAGCACATGAGGAATTAGTGGCAAAGTGGTTATGGTGTTTGAACTTATAGCTTGGGGTTAGAGGTTCGAGTAGCATGTTTAACATTTTGAAGGTTTATTTTTTTGAATCCTTGCATTGATGGGACGGTCAAACTTATTTATGATAGGTTGGACTATTCCTTTTGGTAAGTTGAAAATTTGTTATGGAAAGCTTGAAGATAGGGATAAGAATCTTGAGTTTATGGTATAATGAGGGGACAAAGGCATGGAAGGTGGGGGATGTTTTGGAAAGAAATCCTATGCCTTAATGCATGAATGTGGACGGCATGTAAGGCTAGGGGAGTGGCCGAATTTTTGGTAGGTAGCTTGGAGGATGTTGACCAACCTTTTGTTTTATGCATCATTTTGTGTTTGTTTTTCCTCTCCAAAAGCTCTCATCTTTGGCCGAATGTATAGGGTACTTTTGGTGCAAAAATATTTCTTTTGATGACAACTTCATTTTGTTGGAAACAAAATACCACTTTCTTTCTCTCATTTGTCTTTTGAACCAAACTACATTTTTGCATCTTGTGCATTTTCTTCTTTGGTAAAGTTTGTGGTGACCGAATATCATTTCTTCCATTTCTCTTTTTCTTCCTTTGATCAATTCTTTTTCATTCTCTTTTCAAATTTTATCAAAACCAAAAACCATTCTTTCTTTCTCTAAACTTTGGCGAATCTCCTACACCATTATCTTTCATCTACTACTTTTCTTTTCTTCTCAAAACCGAATCCCCTATTTCTCCTTTCTTCTCAATAATTTCTTTATTAGCCAAATATACTCCTTTGGGTGTGCCGAAACTCTCTTCTTCCATTTTGAAGTATCTTGGTCGAATATTGAAGGTGGTAAGGATTTATTTTAAGGGATTATTCTTTTGATTATTCAAAAGTCGAAGGCTATTATATTAATGGTTGCCGATTGTAGGGAAGTGAAGCAAGTTTCGCGTACCGGTTGCCGTAGTTAGTACTCGAAGGCGATTAGGTAAGGTTTTGGATTCAAACGATAACCCCTCGATATTATTTTGGTTTGGCCGAATGGCCTTGGTACTAACTTTGGGTAATGGCCGAATATAGGGCAAGGGAAACTTGTGTGGCCGATTGTCTCCTTAGGGATTTAGACTATCGTTGGTGACAGGTGTGTACATACACACTTTATAATTAATTAACGTGCAAAGTATTATGTGTATGCTAAGCGGATTTGTGTAGATTTGAGTTTAATACCATAAAGGTATAGCAAGGCTTCAGGTAAGTCCTTGACAATATGATTTTCTATTTGATGCTTTTGGGAAGCATGACATATTTGGTATATGTGACTTATAAATGATTATTGGTAAATCCTATATATGTTGCTAAATGAGTATGTTGGCATGATTTCTGTTAACTATCATTGATTGATGTGGGTTTTATGAGTGGAGGGGGCAGTGATATTCGTGTCGAGCGGACACGGTGTTTTGGTAACACATTGTGACTACGGTCACCAGAGGTTTAGCACCTCAAAGGTTTGGCACCTCATAGCGTCTCGTCCCCCGTGGCTTAGTACCACCGTGGGTTGGCCCCACATTTGAGATATGGGATTGACGCCAGTGATTTGGTATCACACGATGGGTTGGCCCCATCATTTGATTGTGACTTCGGGTCACCAGTGGTTTGGTACCACAATATTGACAGATTTCGTGACTATACGTCACCAGTGGTTTGGCACCACCAGTGGTTTGGTACCACACGGGGTAGAGAAAGGCGTACGGATGGCTAGGTTGGGTGCATATTAAACTTGTGCATATTAAATTAATTATGATTTGTGTATGATGTTACATTAAACCGAGAAAAAGGGTTACACATTGGGTCTTGATGACTCACCTTTTTCCTTTAACATTTTCAGGTGACTCGTAGTTGCGGATAAGGAGCCGGATGAACTCGAGGTGGCCATGCAATGAAAATATGGACTAGGTGGATTGGGAACTATTTTTATTTTAATATGGGTTTGATTTATTTTGTTTAAGATGTAATAAGGCCTCCTAAAATTTGCACTTGGATTATTTTATGTTTTGATAAATTGCTTAACTATTTTATGATATTAAAATGGGTACACATGTTTTTCTCAAATTAATTCGTAAAAATGTTTTATTGTGCCATCGGGTACACTTGAAACTGTAACAACCTAACTTAGTATATTTTAAATGACATTAAGTAATGCTTTCTTCATAACACCTCAACTGTTTTAAATCAAAACAATATCTTTTATCAAAATTTAAAACGACTTAAAAAGAGATTTTCAAAAGTTTTTCCTTCGTAGCATACCAAATTCAGTCGTAATGTTTGGGCCGGGTTTGGGGTGTTACATAATACATATATTTTATATTTCAACATCAAACAAAAAAAATCATAAGCTATCATCAATGGCAAAACACAAAATCATCATCAAAATAAAAAATTCTAGCATGGGTCGGATAGTACTCAAAGCAACGATCTCAAAAACATAAAAATTATCAAAAACTGAGCTAAAACTCACCTTGAATCAAGCTCAATCAATGGCCGAATGTTGCTAGGTTTTGTTTCTTTTTCTTTTGCTTAAATTCAGCTAAGTAAAAGATGATAACATGACTTGTTTTTGTTTTATTTTAACATATATTAGTTTATTATTAATTTACTTATTTAACCTTTTATATTTAATAATTATAACATATAAATTAAGGTCATTTTAGACCATATGCCGTCCACTATAGCTAGAATGGGCTATTTTCCCTTTAAGGACCTAATATTAAAAAGCCATTAGCAAATTAGCACTTACACATTAATTAGCAAATTTCACATTTTACGCAATTAAGTCCTTTTATTTAATCAGACACTTAAACGACGAAATTAAAACATGAAAATTTAACACAAGAAAATTCACACATAATAAACACTGAAAATAATTTTAAATTATTTTTTAGACTAAAATTTGTGGTCCCGAAACCACTATTCCGATTAGGGTCAAAATCGGGCTATTACAACTCTCCCCCTTAGGGAATTTTGTCCCCAAAAATCTTACCGGTGAATAGGTTTGGATAACGTCTTTCATTGTATCCTCTGACTCCCAAGTTGCCTCCTCAATACCGTGCTTTTGCCACAGTACTTTAACTAACAAAATTTTCTTATTTCTTAATTCTTTAATTTCACGAGCCAGAATTCGAATCAGTTCTTCTTCATATGTCATGTCAGACTGAATTTCAACCTCTGTCGGACTAATCACATGTGAAGGATCGGATTGGTATCTACGGAGCATCGAAACATGGAATACATTATGGATCTTTTCTAGCTCAGGTGGCAACTGTAATCTATAAGCAACCGGCCCTATACACTTTATAATCTCATACGGCCCAATAAATCTCGGACTCAACTTGCCTTTACGACTGAACCTGAGTATTTTCTTCCACTGTGAGACTTTCAAAAATATTTGATCTCTGATCTGAAACTCAATATCCTTACGTTTTAAATCTGCATATGACTTTTGACGATCTGATGCAGCTTTCAAACTGTCTCGAATCACTATCACCTTCTGTTCAGTCTCTTTGATCAAGTCAACCCCGTGTATCTTATTTTCACTGAGCTCAGTCCAATACAAAGGTGTACGACATTTTCGACCGTACAAAGCCTCGTAAGGTGCCATTTTGATACTAGATTGAAAGCTATTATTATAAGCAAATTCAATCAATGGTGATGTGAGACAGCCCGGGGTTAGTCGAGTCGTTCACTTGTGTGCCCGATCGTCTACGAGGAGAAGTTTGGATCTCAGAAAGATAGGTGTTTGGAGAGTGAATTGCGGAAGCTTTTGATAGGTTTTCATTTTAAGTATATTTAAGTTAGGAATGGAGGTCAATATTATCGGAATTAGATTTAGAAGACAGAATGAAAAGGTTCGGTTTTGGACGGGTTAAAGAAAGAAAGATATTTGGGTGACTCAGTTTAGTAGGGATGAATAAAGATGGATAAATGATAGATATGTGATGGTTCGGTTTAGGATAGGATAAGTAAAGATAGATGGATGGTGATGGATAATAGAACTCAAACTGGAGAATCGATTCAACACTATATGTAGTGTCACCTCGATTCTATACGGTTTAAGGTGATCGATGGAAATGTCGAAAAGGGTTGAACGCCACACCGTAAGGTGATAAGTTCAGATTAAAATTTGGAGATGCCACAAGCTCGCTTGATAAGTCAACTGAAAACTCATACGAAATTGGAGAGGAGTAATCTCACTCTTGAACCAAAGTTCAAAAAATCAAATTGACAAAAGTTTTTTTTACAACTAAAATTCAACAACTATTTATAGTCCTACATCTAGCTAGCCGAATGGTCACTAAATACTTAATAGCTAAGCTAAAATTTAGCTAGAATAAGCTGGAATATTCCAGAATTAAAACATTAATTTGATGAAAGTAAATTCAGCTGATGGGCAGCCTATTGGACGGCATTCTAGAAGAGGGAATGAATTTTGAAGCATTTGCAAGTGCATGCAGCAGCTAAGTTCGGCCCCTGTTGTAAATGAGCTCTTAAAATTGCAACTCTTGGCTGAAAGATGATGAGCAATTAATTGGCACTTGAGCAGCCATTATGGGTGTGAAAAGTCAGTTTTGAATGGACTCCATGGTGTGAACTTAGCCAGCCGAACAACCCTTGGTGTGAACAGCAATGTGAAAGGAATTTTGGAAGCTTTAATAGCTGGAAGCTTCTTGGCCAAATAAGTGCTTAGGAAACCCAAAAGTGACCAGCCTTTAAGTGTTTGTCTAGCCGAACATGCAATGCACCAGCCCCTCCATGTACCAGCCACATACATTGCACCTAGGTGCATGAATCTCCTTAATTACTCCTTGTAGGTTTGGCTGCACCTAATTAACACATGAATCAAATTTAATTAAGCATATATCAGCTGAATAAAATTAAGGACACAGCTGGGACACATTAATGGACACTTAAATAATATTTAGACCAATTAAACACAAGCTACTTAGGACACACTTAATATTCGGCTATGAACAAAGACACATTAACTTGCTGTAATAAAATAAATAAAAATAAGAGTTCAAATTATTCAAGCATTGATAATTAAGAAAATTAATTGAACAGCTCAATGAGCTGGAATGAGCTCGAATGAGCTATTCCGGGCTAAGTTTAATGTGCACCAAAGTGCATAGTAGCTCCACGGCAACTTGTTTCCTTTGTTCCTTCGGACATCGTACGACCATAGTATTGCAAAACGTTGGCTGCCCCGAGTTGGGTTACATCATCCCCCCTCTTCAAAGTGACTTGTCCTCAAGTTGAGCCGTTGGTTCTTTCGAACATAATTCCTTTTACTCGGCTTTCCTCGGTCAAACGGGGCGAATGGAAATTGAGCCAACTGAAAGGAATAGCCATGAGTTAGCAAATAGTAATGCAAATAATCTCGTAGTCCAAGCATAAGCATAGTAAGACAAGTATAACGCATGCTAATGGAAAGATTCAAGTTATCATGCAAACAAGCTAATTCATTCGCTAATGCCTCGTCAAATGTTCGAAATAGAATTGAATAGGGATCAAGGCATTCAATCAACTTAAATTGCTTACACGAGTCATGATTGAAATGTGAGTAATAGGTCAAAATATAGACATAATTGTCACAAACAAGTAATTTAAAAGATTCACTTACAAATGCATCATGACAATTATCAAAAACACGAATCTTTTTATCAACAACCAAAATAGATAGATCATGTTCAATCGAAGCAAAATAGATAACCACATCACGATCGAAATATCTTTCATAAATCAAATCATCAATGCAATTATGGTCACCACCCAATGAGAACAAAAATGTTTTAAAGTTTTCAAGTGTCTTACCTTTATGAGCAGAAAACTAAGGTTCATTTTTTCCTCGCTCGATCAACACAAACCTTCGCTCCTCGGAGGTATAATGTAGTCGAAGCTTCGTGGTTGAATTAGCCTTTTTCAAATGAAATGCAGTCTTCATGTACAACCACAGAAAATATTCAAGGAACGAATTTAAATGGAAAACAAATTTATCATACATCGTTTCCTTATTCAAAAACCAAGTATCAAAATAATAGAAATTGTTCACACACAATCGATGATGCTTGAATTTCCCACAAAATGTATCAAAACATATTCCCGGTTTAAAAACATGAGTTTGATTACTTATGCCAAACTGTAGCAAAGGGTTTAGTGAGTCAAACATGTCAAACCGAAAGGATTTTTGCATACATAGGAACAAATAATCAAAACTCGTTACATGTTTCAAAATAAATTTGCACCAAATCATGGATTTTTCACAAGGCAGTAATTGATGACAAAATTATCACAATCAAAAATTTTAATTGTTTCTCGTAAAAAACCGTCATCACGCAAAATCAAATCTTTGGTTTGTCGATCAGAATGAACGATATCAACCACATTCAAAGAGTAGCCGTAACACCCTGGTTTAGGGGCTATGCATGTTGGGTATAATTCATGTTCTAGTAGGTTTTAGGTAGGCTTGGATGTATTTGAGAGGTGTTAAGAATGTTTGGACTCAAGGGGAAGACTTTAGAAAATTTTGGATTTTAGTGGAAAAGAGAATCGGGCCAAGGGAGGCCTTAAGAATAATTTTCGGTAATTTTTGACACAAGAATGCCTTTGGCAAAGTGGCATGGAGGCACCTTTGAGGGTGAGGGAAGGTGACGCTAAAGATTCAAGAAGCATGACAATCTGGTTTTGAATTTTTGGGTTTGGCGTTTAAAGGGAGGAGGCTTTAAAAAGAAGTGGGGCGTGTTTTGACACAAGAAGCAACTGGTCCAAGTGGCTAGCGTGCGTCACTTAGGCGCTGGAGAGAGGAGAGAGCGCGGGTTCGAGGTCGGGAGCAGCAGATTTTGGGTGTTTTATATTTTGCTTGTGATGGGCTGAAGTAGGAAGGGTTTAAAAATAAATTTGGGGGCTTTATGTCATAAAAATCAAAGTGGCCGAGTGGCACAGGCGTTGGGGGGGTAGGTGTGCAAAGAACATGGTTCCGAGTTCGAACCATGTGAGTGGCATTTGGGGTTTTATTTTATTTTATTCTTTTTGGCAGCAAATTTGAAGGTGGGACGGCACATGGAGTTTAAATTAGAAGATAAGGATGAGTTTTGTTTTTTTTTTCTTTTGGATTCGGTGGGATAATTGTTTGATATTAGTTTATTTTATTTTTTTTAAATTGAAGGGAGGTAGTGGATAAAAGGTGGGATATTGTTTTTAATTTGAATTGGTTGGTATTGAGTGTTTTTAGGAAAGAATTTTGGGATTTAGAATGACCATGGCGAATGTGGGATTAGTTTTATCTAGTATTTGTTTTTATTATTGTAGGATTATTATTATTTATTTTGATTTGGATAAGTGGGATAATAGTGGAACAACTCAGATTGTTTTTGAATTGAACTAATTCAAATTAATTTGAATTAGTAGTTGATGGCCGAATGATGGATTCTTCATGTGGGAAGGTGCCGAATGCTATAAATAGGGGGAAGTGCTCACCTTTTGGTTCCTTTCACCATTTGCTCTCTTTGCCGAATTGCTAGTATTTTTGCTCTCCACCACCTTGGTAGCCGAAACCTTGTCTTCCAAAACATTTCTTTTTCATCTCAAGTTTGCTAGGTGGCCGAACCTCCCACTCTTCCTTCTCCTATTCTTTTAACCTTCGTTTTAACCGAAACCACCTCCAAAACTTGCCATTGCCGAATACCCCAACACCATTTAAAGAGCCTTGTCGAACCTTTTGGTTTTCCTGATTAGCCGAAGGGGATCTATTGTTAAGCCGGTGTGAGGGAGCACGTAGGGGGGGCTGCTTGAATTCGGCTACTCCTCAGGGGGTTTCGACAAGCTTTTAGGGGCAGCGTGTGACTTCGAGGTTTGTTGACTGTATCAAGCAGGTGCGTAATCATCGCACTATTTCTGTGGTTTGGTTTGCTAACATGTTTATATGTGTATTATGTGTAATAGCCGTTTATAATGGCATAAGTGATGAGTAACTGGTGATGGTAAGTTAATCTTGATATACATTTATATATGTACAATGTGGTAGTGATAAGTGATAAATACTCACTCTATATGATATTCTTGCATGATTTATTGACACATGGGCATGGGATTGGATTGAAGAAGGAAGAAGTGTACGGGATGTACGTGGTCTAATGATAGCTCAGCTACATTAGCGCTGAAGGCTAGCTTTGTGCTACCTCAAGGGAGGTGTGGCTCGGTGCCCATCTCGGCGGTTGATGGCTATGTGCATCACCGTAGACGGATTTTGATATCGGGATCACGATTGGTTGATCGGTGGCTCAGCCACGGCCTTGAGCAGTGAGTTGCCAAGGTAAGGATTTTGGATCACGATGTGATCAGTGGTGGTTTATCCACGGCCTTAGGCAGGGAGTCTGCCAAGGTTGGTGTACGGTTGGTTTGTGGGTTGGGCTGAGATGCATATCTGCATGACTTGCTATAAGAAAAGTATGGTTATGGGCCAAGCCCATACGTGTGGAAATCTGTGTTTTGATTATGCACTGAGTCAGTGGACTCACTCTTTTCATTAACCATTTCAGGTGATGCGTAGATTGGACCGGGATCGGAGAAGACACATGGTGGCCCATGCAGAAAGGAGACGTATTACATATTTTTTTTTATTTCAAGCATTTTAATTTGAAGTACTTGGGTTAATTGTTTTGTAATAAGGGCCTTATTGATGTTACTATTGTTATTGATATTTTTGATATTATTTTAGATTATGTTTTACTTAAAATAATTTACTATGTGAAAATGTTTTTAATTGTGGCAATCTTTTAATCAAAGTATTTGTAATCTTTACACCAAAGTTTTAATACGGATTATTTTTAATAACAACGTTTTATCTAAACTTTTAGAAAGGGCAAAATTTTCAAAAGTTAAATTTTTTTCACGTTTTAAATTCTAAGTAAAGAAAGATATTTTCACTAACATAACCAGACTTGGTCGTAGTGAATGGGTCGGGTTTGGGGATGTTCTGATTTGGTATCGAGCCGGTTCAAAACTCGGCTTTGAGGGTTTTGGGTCCAAGCAGATTTCAAAATGGGTTTTTAAGACGTGGGCTTTTATAACAAGTTTTTCAGTTATTTCGCATGGCACTGTGTCTCGACCAAGTCCATCAGTAAGTACTTGGACTTTCTTGAAGTGAATTGTTTACATGAATTGATTTGGGCTTAGTTTGGGCTCGTAGATTAGAAAGTAAGGACTATTGGACCCTAGGACTAGACTACTCAAACATGTGCATAAAACTTAAAGCTCTTAAACAAACCTGTGAAGTAAGTTGCCGAGTTAAGGTGTGGTAACCTTGGTGCGCATGTCTAGGATTGGATCCGGAAGAGCTTGGTACTTAAGCAGTCCTCGTGACTCACCTCCTCTTCACAGGGATCCTACCTGGTGCGTAGCTTCGGTTCACCTTAACCAAGAGGACTTGTTCATAGGCTAAACCGATTATTAAAACCCGAAAGGGATTTGGCCTGATTGTTTTAAAATCCCTATTTTAAAATTATCAATTTTACCCTTTTGGTCTATAAACCCTAAATCTAATTTTGAAGGACGTTTTTTGATTTATAAAATTACCAAAATGCCCATGATTTCCAAAATTACAAAAATAACCCTAATTTCTGAAATTTGTGCGATACCTCTGGTTTGAAAAACAAAATTTTCAAGATGACCCCTGTGATTTTGTAAATTTTGAAATATCTTTAAGTTGGAAAACTATTTTTCAAAATTGACCCTGAGTTATTACCGATATACCTCTTATAGGAAAATGACGAAATTACACAGGTAGGGAAGGAAACTTGATTGCTCGAAAGAACTACTCTCGGAAACTTCATTGCATAAAATTTCTCGTGGATAAAACAGTGAAACAAGAATTTCTAATGCATAAAACTTTTTAAACAGACTAAATCGAGGCGCTAGATATGAGTTCTAGGGGGCGTGGTCGCAATACTCGTGGACGTGGTAGAGGCAGGATGTCAGTGTCTGAACCGGTTGGGTCTCGCCATGGGTCAGAGAGCGATGTGCCGCCACCAGCTGTTGAGGTGGAACAGCAGGATCAGACTGGAGGAGACGACGCAAAGATCCCGTGCTATGCTGCGGGTGCTTGAGCGAGTGGCGCGGAGCCAATGGGGCGATGGGACTCGGAAGTCGGCGACCAAAGGCTTAGGCGAATGGAGCCGAGGTCTTCGTGAGGAGTGTGCGGGGTAGCTCGAACGTGGCGAGAATCGCTTGAGGTAGTGGAAAGGATTATGGACGACTTAGACTTAACTGCTGAGGAGAAGCTTAAGGGTGTTGTTTCGTTGCTGCGAGATGAGGCCTACCAGTGGTGGCTCACGGTTAAGGAAAGTACCCCGGCAGATCGAGTGGACTGGGGTTATTTTAAGATCAAGTTCGAGGGGAAGTATGTCGGAGCGAGCTATGTGGATGCTCAGAGGAAGGGGTTCCTCAATCTGGTGCAAGGTAGCAAGTCGATAGCGGAGTACGAAGCTGAGTTTTTGCGATTGAGCCGGTATGCCCGGGGCATCGTGGCAACAGATTATGAGAGATGTGTCAGATTTGAAGATGGTCTGCGGGATGACCTGCGAGTTTTGATTGCTCCGCATCAGGAAAGAGACTTCGCCGTTTTAGTGGAGAAAGCTCGAATAGCTGAGGAGGTCAAGAAGGCAGAGAGGCACAATAGAGAAAGGAACCGTGATAAGAGAAGTGTTGGATCGCTAGAAGTGGTTGAGAGGGTCCAGAAAAGACCGAGGGTTGAGATTCCTGTTCATATTGCTAAAGCCACTACTGGAAATCCAGATCGTCCGTGTGCTCAATGTGGAAGGTACCATGTTGGCGAGTCTTTGGAATCGTGTTCGAGAATGTTTTAGATGCAAGTCCAAGACTCATCCGTTAAGGATTGTCCCCGTAATCCGAATAGGACTCGGATAATGGGTCAAGGTTATGTGCAACCAGTGAGGTGGTGGTCGCAGTGACAAGAGGTCGTGGTCCGAACCATGGAGGAAATGGTTCCGCCGAGGTCGTGGAGCTTTAGGCCGCGGGTAATGGTGGCACTGAGGCAAGGCAGCCAGTCTGGTTTATGCAGTTCGTCGGAGAGAGGATAATGATGTGTCTGATGGGTCAACTGGTAAGTTCCTTAGGTCTGGAATATTCTTTGTTGTTTTGTTCGCTTTGGTGATTATTTGATTTGTTGCTCGTAAAGTAGTTGGAACCTTGAGTATGAACTTAGAAACGGTGCCTAGAAGGTATGTTAGCTCTTTAAGATCAGAGTGCGCAGCCATAGCGTAGTGGGAGGAATTGGATTGTTAGTTTAGACAAGTAATTTCGAGGACGAAATTATTTTAAGGAGGGTAGAATTGTAACACCCTGGTTTAGGGGCTATGCATGTTGGGTATAATTCATGTTCTAGTAGGTTTTAGGTAGGCTTGGGTGTATTTGAGAGGTGTTAAGAATGTTTGGACTCAAGGGGAAGACTTTAGAAAATTTTGGATTTTAGTGGAAAAGAGAATCGGGCCAAGGGAGGCCTTAAGAATAATTTTCGGTAATTTTTGACACAAGAATGCCTTTGGCAAAGTGGCATGGAGGCGCTGCTGGGGGCTGAGGGAAGGTGACGCTAAAGATTCAAGAAGGCAGCAATCTGGTTTTGAATTTTTGGGTTTGGCGTTTAAAGGGGAGGAGGCTTTAAAAAGAAGTGGGGGCGTGTTTTGACACAAGAAGCAGCTGGTCCAAGTGGCTAGCGTGCGTCACTTAGGCGCTGGAGAGAGGAGAGAGCGCGGGTTCGAGGGCTGGAGCAGCAGTTTTGGGTGTTTTATATTTTGCTTGTGATGGGCTGAAGTAGGAAGGGTTTAAAAATAAATTTGGGGGCTTTATGTCATAAAAATCAAAGTGGCCGAGTGGCCTGGGCGTTGGGGGTAAGGTGTGCAGCAGCATGGTTCCAGGTTCGAACCATGTGAGTGGCATTTGGGGTTTTATTTTATTTTATTCTTTTTGGCAGCAAATTTGAAGGTGGGACGGCACATGGAGTTTAAATTAGAAGATAAGGATGAGTTTTGTTTTTTTTTCTTTTGGATTCGGTGGGATAATGGTTTGATATTAGTTTATTTTATTTTTTTTAAATTGAAGGGAGGTAGTGGATAAAAGGTGGGATATTGTTTTTAATTTGAATTGGTTGGTATTGAGTGTTTTTAGGAAAGAATTTTGGGATTTGGAGCAGACCATGGCGAATGTGGGATTAGTTTTATCTAGTATTTGTTTTTATTATTGTAGGATTATTATTATTTATTTTGATTTGGATAAGTGGGATAATAGTGGAACAACTCAGATTGTTTTTTGAATTGAACTAATTCAAATTAATTTGAATTAGTAGTTGATGGCCGAATGATGGATTCTTCATGTGGGAAGGTGCCGAATGCTATAAATAGGGGAAGTGCTCACCTTTTGGTTCCTTTCACCATTTGCTCTCTTTGCCGAATTGCTAGTATTTTTGCTCTCCACCACCTTGGTAGCCAAAACCTTGTCTTCCAAAACATTTCTTTTCATCTCAAGTTTGCTAGGTGGCCGAACCTCCCACTCTTCCTTCTCCTATTCTTTTAACCTTCGTTTTAACCGAAACCACCTCCAAAACTTGCCATTGCCAAATACCCCAACACCATTTAAAGAGCCTTGTCGAACCTTTTGGTTTTCTGATTAGCCGAAGGGGATCTATTGTTAAGTCGTGTGAGGGAGCACGTAGGGGTCGCTTGAATTCGGCTACTCCTCGGGGTTTCGGCAAGCTTTTAGGGGCGCTGCGTGTGACTTCGAGGTTTGTTGATCAGATCAAGCAGTGCGTAATCATCGCACTATTTCTGTGGTTTGGTTTGCTAACATGTTTATATGTGTATTATGTGTAATAGCCGTTTATAATGGCATAAGTGATGAGTAACTGGTGATGGTAAGTTAATCTTGATATACATTTATATATGTACAATGTGGTAGTGATAAGTGATAAATACTCACTCTATATGATATTCTTGCATGATTTATTGACACATGGGCATGGGATTGGATTGAAGAAGGAAGAAGTGTACACAGGATGTACGTGGTCTAATGATAGCTCAGGCTACATTAGCGCTTGAAGGCTAGCTTTGTGCTACCTCAAGGGAGGTGTGGCTCGGTGCCCATCTCGGCGGTTGATGGCTATGTGCATCACCGTAGAGCGGATTTTGATATCGGGATCACGATTGGTTGATCGGTGGCTCACCACGGCCTTGAGCGATGAGTTGCCAAGGTAAGGATTTTGGATCACGATGTGATCAGTGGTGGTTTATCCACGGCCTTAGGCAGGGAGTCTGCCAAGGTTGGTGTACGGTTGGTTTGTGGGTTGGGCTGAGATGCATATCTGCATGACTTGCTATAAGAAAAGTATGGTTATGGGCCAAGCCCATACGTGTGGAAATCGTGTTTTGATTATGCACTCGAGTCGGTGGACTCACTCTTTTCATTAACCATTTCGGGTGATGCGTAGATTGGGTAGGGATCGGAGAAGACACATGGTGGCCCATGCGTAAAGGAGACGTATATACATATTTTTTTATTTCAAGCATTTTAATTTGAAGTACTTGGGTTAATTGTTTTGTAATAAGGGCCTTATTGATGTTACTATTGTTATTGATATTTTTGATATTATTTTAGATTATGTTTTACTTAAAATAATTTACTATGTGAAAATGTTTTTAATTGTGGCAATCTTTTAATCAAAGTATTTGTAATCTTTACACCAAAGTTTTAATACGGATTATTTTTAATAACAACGTTTTATCTAAACTTTTAGAAAGGGCAAAATTTTCAAAAGTTAATTTTTTTTTCACGTTTTAAATTCTAAGTAAAGAAAGATATTTTCACTAACATAACCAGACTTGGTCGTAGTGAATGGGCCGGGTTTGGGGATGTTACAGTAGCAGTTAATCGGATGAGAATAAGGGAAGCTTTTAAAAACTAAGTCACCGGAAGTTTTATTGACAAATTTCAAATCGGATTGTCGTGACTCGTTTATTAAAAATTCCTTACCTTGCTTACCTTCGGGCTCGTGTGGTGTGATTTCTTCTTCAACCTTAACTATGCTGATCATACGAAAGCGTCTTTCATCGGAAAGGTATTGAAGTTGAAAGTTATCGTTCGATATTTCAGGAACCTGAAAAGAAACACAACGAGGGAAATTCATAACTTGGTTAGTGGAAATATTCCTCACTAATTCTCTCTCGTCTTTTTCTTTCGTTTCTTTTTCAACAATCTCAATTTCTTTTTCAATTTTCTTTTCTTCATTTTCTTTTTTCTCTCACTTTTTTGATTTCTTTTTCTTCATTTTCAATCTCATTTTCTTCTTCTTTTTCTTTTTCACTTTCTTCTTCTTTTTTTTTCTTTTGTACTCTTTTTCGATTTGATTACAACATGAAGGTGTTACAAAAGAATCAAAAAGATAAGTATTTGGCTCGAAGAAAGAGAAGGTATTCTTGTAGGTTTCTCAATCATTTCTTCGGGAACGATCCTTCGTGTGTGACGTCTTTGATGCATACAATGATTGACTCGTACTTTCTCAAAAAGTCTCAAACTCGAAACTTTCTTCTCTTTGCCTCGAATTCATTGATGAGGAGGAATACCGATAAGAATCTCTTCTTGAATAATGTCATCGTGATGATCGTGACTCCATTTCCTGACTTGGTGGAGTTTGCTTCCGTCGGGTTGTTGCTCGAGGTTCTAGCTCATCTCGAATTGGCTTAATTTTGCGGTCAAGCATGCTTTCCATTTCTTCCAAAAATTATTGAAAATCAAATGCGGAAAACTCTTCTCGAGACATTATTATTTGCTGAAAAGGAGAAATGATAAAAAGAACAAAAAACAAAAAATTAAATACCACACTACAAAATCTTGCAAGTCACTCGGAAAAAAAATAAAGAAATTTTCACTCCACTCGTGTTTTCGCTCGTTTTGGCTTTTTCTTTAATGAAAACACTCGAGCCTTTTACCACTTGACTCTCTCTCACAAATTCATATTTCGTTTTTAGAAGATTTATTACAGCTTGAGGGTCGGCTTCAAAGTGGTTACAAAGGATAATGTCGGGTGTATTGGTAGGCTAAAAAGCAAAGGAAGTTAGGGTATGTGTGGTGTTGGGGTGAAATGGTGATGTGGGCACATTCAAGCCAATCAAGGAGGCTGATCCAGAGGTCTTGCCATTAGGACCTATCACACGATCTAAGGCAAAGAAATTCAGGGAAGTTCTTTCTTTCACTTGTGCTAAAGTTTCTGACTCTTTCGAAAGTGAATGTGCTTTAGAAAATAAGTTTTATAGTGTGTTGCATGCTGATATGGGACATACTTATGCCATACTACTTATATTGGTGTGTTTAGTATGTATATATTATGCTAAGTATGTTTTTGGATTGGGTTGATAGTATTTTTTATTGTCTTCAAGTTGTTTGTGTGTTAACGAATAAGTGTGCACTTGTTTACAACTTATTAGACTATGTTATATTAAGTTTACATAGCTTTGATAAGTGTTATATTATTTTGTAACATGTACACGAAAGGACTCTAGCTCATGAGAGTATCTGTAGCTCACCTTCAGCTCAAGTCAGCTCAGAGGCTTGTCCCCCAGCTCAACTCAGCTCAGAGCACTCTACACCAGCTCATGTCAGCTCATTTCACTTCTAACTAGCAGAATTTAGCTCAGTTTAGCTCTAGTCAGCTCACCTCCGGCTCCACTAGCTCAACTTCAGCTGACAAGTCCAGAAGTAGCTGAATAGTGTCCTACGTGTCGGGGAGTACACTAGTGCACATGTGGCAGCCTAGGTGGCGTCCAAGCATGTGGATGTGCATGTGCCTGTAACAGCCCGATTTAGGGCCTAGTCAGAATAGTGGTGTGAGGCCACAAATTCGAAGTGAATTTATGAGTTTTTAAGATTTATGTCACGTTTGCATGTTAGTGTGAAAGTTTCATGAAGCAATTTTGCTAAATTGAGGTTGAATGGTCAAAAAGGACCAAATTGCAAAAGTTGTAAAATGTGAGTTTCTAGAAGCATTTTGTATGAAATAGCTCTAGAATAGCAATTATAAGTCCTTAAATAGCAATTTGCCCAAATCATAATTTTTGGACAAAATTGGACATGAGTTAGTAAATGGTGATATTTTTAAGAGAAGCGCATTTTGGTCATTTACCTATTAAATGATTCATAAAGGAAAAAGATGACAAAAATCATTATCATCTTCTTCCTCATTGCCAAAATTTTCAAAGAAACCATAGCTAGGATTTGCTCATCTTTCAAGCTTGCTAGTAAGTTCATCTTAGTCCCGATTTTAATATTCTTCGTGTTTTTGAAGTCCTCGTATTATGAATTAGCTATTTTTAGCTATAAAATGAGCTAAGATGCATGTTCAAAAATCTACCCATGAATGACATGCATGCTAAATGATGTTTTATGGAAGTTTATGAGAGTTTGATGTTAGATAAACATCTTTTTCTAAGTGAATTTCATGAAAAATGAGCATAGGGGCTAGTTTGTAAAAGTTTTGAAATTAGTCATACCTATTAGAAATAATGAGAATTGGTAATGGCTATAGTAGAGAAAATGAATCAGCTAAGCATGTAGTCTAAGAAAGTTGAATGAAAATTATTTTACGAGCCTTGGGGCAAGAGTGCAAATATGAGAAAGTATAGGGGCAAAATAGTAATTTTGCCAAAGTATGAGTTAAGATTCAATTTAGTCAATGTGAGTTTTAAATGATCTATTTATGATT
Organism: Gossypium sturtianum; assembly: GCA_025698515.1. NCBI lineage: Eukaryota > Viridiplantae > Streptophyta > Magnoliopsida > Malvales > Malvaceae > Gossypium > Gossypium sturtianum. The sequence continues at coordinate 95,657,837 of CM046949.1, forward strand.
ATCAAGAAAAATGAAGCCCAGATCGAAACCGAGGCAAGAACAAGGTCGAGGACTAATTTGCATTTCTACATACATTTTGTATATTGAGGTAAGTTTGTATGATTTCTAAGCTTTATGATTTATATCATTGAATTTCTTAGTATAATGTACAATGTTATTATGAAAAATGTTTAATGTTATGTTAAACAAAGAAATTAATGAGATCAAGCATGAGAAAGCCCCGATTGAAGTTGAATAACTTAGGATACTCGATCTACCACATGAAAAAAGAAAGTCTGTATAAGATCAAGCTGAGGCATGGCATCGGCAAGCAAGCAAGTTATCATGTAAGTCCAAGGCAAGCTTGGCATTGAGTAAGATATCATGTAAGTCCAAGGGTCCAAGGCAAGCTTGGCATTGAGCAAGATATCATGTAAGTCCAAGGCAAGCTTGGCATTGAGCAAGATATCATGTAAGTCCAAGGTAAGCTTGGCATTGAATAAGTTATCATGTAAGTCCAAGGCAAGCTTGGCATTGAGCAAGATATCATGTAAGTCCAAGGCAAGCTTGGCATTGAATAAGTTATCACGTAAGTCCAAGGCAAGCTTGGCATTGAACAAGTTATCATGTAAGACCAAGGCAAGCTTGGCATTGAAAAGTTATCAAGAGAAAGACTTCGTATAAGTCCATGTTAAGTCATGGCCTCGAAATTTAGATGAGATTTAGTATCCTCGGTTATTCATGCAAATTCATCGGGCAAACAAATTAAGCTCCAAAGAGAGAATAAGAAAGCTAAGTAAGTAAGGTTATTATCAAGTGAAAAAGAATATTATTCATGTTATGAATGATGAATTAGAAATTATGAGTATTATGTTCAAGTATGCTGATCAATGTGATCTAGTGATACAGGTACTTTGTTTGCCTATCAAGTATGAGACTAGTAAGTTTCATGAGTTATATAAGAATCAAGTATGAGTAAGTAAGCTTTATATAGCTGAATTTATGATGCCATTGTTTATATCAAATGGTCTATGTTAAGTAAGAATGTTGCTATGTGTATTATGAAAACTTACTAAGCTAAATGCTTATGTCTTTCATTCTTTCTTTCCATGTAGTCCCGCCAAGCTAATATCGAGGATCATTATCATCAGAGCTCGGAGCACACTATCAATCGCTATTTTGGTATAGCCAAGTTGTTTTATTAAGTATGGCATGTATAGGTAGCATTACATTTTGAGTAAATGTTTTAAGAAGAGCCAAAGTATAGGCTATTAAGTTGTTATTCTTTTGTATATGGCTAAGTGATTGGCTAAGTGTATATGTTTATATTTATCAATGAAGCATGTAGTATTGAGTTGTTGAAGTGAGTATGAATTGGATCTTAATTTCAGGGTGGCAATTGGCTTGGTAAATAGCCTCTAAGTGCCCACACGGTTGGACACACGGGCGTGTGTTCAGGTCAGGCGTAAACCGCACCTTAGTCTTATAAGTAAGAATAGGCCACGACTAATCCCACGGCCGTGTGTTAAGGCCGTGCATGATACACTGTTAGAACATGGGTGTGCCCGGATCGTGTGAAATAAGTCAAGTATATCAAGATGTAGTACACGGTCTAAGTCCACGGGCATGTCATGGCCGTGTGGAAATTGGCAGAATACTGAGTTTTAGGGCACGGTCTGAGGACATGAGCATGTATGCCTATGCACGGGCGTGTCTTATATTACACGGGCGTGTAACCCCTGTTTCAAAGAAAAGTTTTTCGGTAAGGTTTAGAAAGTTTACCAGTATGAGTTTAAGGCCTTGTAGGCCCATGAAATGTACGAATTGTTTAAGAATGAGAAGTTTTAATTTCGGAACGAAATTTTATAGCCTGTAATGTCATGATTAAGTAAGTTCAAGCATAGTAATGTCTCGTATCCGGTCTGAGCCTCGGACTCGGGTACGGGGTGTTACATTTAGTGGTATCAGAGCTACGATTTAGTCGGTTCTAGGACTAACGTAGCATGAGCACGAGTCTAGCTATACATGCCATACATTAATGTTTTTATAATGATAGTGTGACGACTCCTGACGACTTAAATTATGTTTATATATATAGTAAATGGATCCTGAAAGAGATATGGCGGATGACGTAGAAAGTAATGCGCCGGCTCCCGCTGAAGGGACGGTGCCAAATGAGAATGAGAATAGACCCACTACGGTGTGTCAAGAAGGAGGAGAAGGGGCTAGAGAAGGCTTCCTCGATATGATGAATACGTGGTATTCAGAGTTCGTTCGTACGAACCCAAATGTACAACCCCCTCCACCCCCGCCTATTCCTCAACCTATCCCAGTAGCCCCTCAAGTAATAGAGGTGGCAAGAGGAGTTAAGCCTCCAGTTGATAGGATCAGAAACATGAAATTTGAAGAATTTCGGGCTAGAAAAGATGACGATCCGTAAAGAGTTGAGTTCAGTTAGAAAAAACCATCGAGGTATTTAATGAATTATCATGCACACACGAGGAAAGCATGAAGTGTGTAGTCTCCCTTTAAGAGATTCTCGCCTATCAATGGTGGAACACCCTTGTATCAGTGGTACCAAGGGAGAAGATCACATGGGAATTCTTCCAAGAAGAGTTCAAGAAAAAGTATATCAGTCAAAGGTTTGTAGACCAGAAAAGGAAAGAATTCCTAGAACTGAAGCAAGGCAAGATGTCAGTGACTGACTATGAGCGTGAGTTTATAAGACTCAGCAAATACGCTCGGGAATGTGTGTCCACCAAAGCCATCATGAGTAAAAGATTTGAAGATGGGCTGAATGAGGACATCAAACTGTTTGTTGCTGTCCTAGAACTGAAGGAATTTGTGGTGCTAGTCGAGAGGGCTTGTAAAGTCGAAGAACTAGTAAAAGAGAAGAAGAAATCTGAAATGGAGTCTCGTGACTCTAGAAAGAGACAGTGGAATAAGTCATTCCAATCTTCATCCAAGAAGTCAAGAGATTTCCCTACCCGATCGGCTACTTCCATTGGGTTTTCAAAGAAAGACAAGAGCAAGCAATATTCAGGGAATAAAGCATGACTACTTGATTTATGAGTGTTGGGAACATTAGATTCGACAGACCCGAATGCCCACAGTGTGGCAAACGTCATCTTGGAGAATGTCGAGCACATAAAAATGCATGCTTTAGATGTGGTTCTCAAGACCACCATATAAAAGATTGTCTAGAGATGATGAAAGAAGAAAAAGCTCAGAACTAGAGATCCGGGGGTATGGTCCGAGGAAGACCGCAGAGTAACCCAGGAAGTGGGGCAAGGGGAAGAGGTAACCCTAAAGAGCAGGCTGCGAGACCCGAGGGTAGAGCACCTGCAAGGACTTATGCCATCCGCGCTCGCGAAGAGGCATCTTCCCATGATGTTATTACGGGTACGTTTTCTCTTCATGATATCAAATTTATTGCTTTAATAGATCCCGGATCCACACACTCTTACATTTGCATGAAATTAGTATCCGATTTGAGTATGCCTATAGACTCTACAGAATTTATGATTAAGGTGTCTAATCCTTTAGGCAAGAGTGTGTTAGTTGATGAAGTATGTAAAGATTGTCCATTAATGATTAGAGGTCATTGTTTAAAGCAAACCTTATGTTGTTACCATTTGATGAGTTTACCTCATTCTCGGTATGGACTGGTTGACTGCCCATAATGTAATAGTTAATTGTGGGAAGAAATATATTGAGATGAGATGTGAGAATGGGGACACCCTTCACATAGAATCAGATGAACAGTAGGTTGCGGTTGTGATTTCCCATATGACGGCATGTAAATACATGAGAAAAGGGTATGAGGCATATCCGGCCTTTGTGATGAATGATAAAGAAACCGGGTCAAAGATTGAGTCAGTGCCGATAGTATGTGAGTACTTGGATGTCTTTCCTAAGGAATTACCAGGATTACCTCCAGTCAGAGAGGTTGAGTTCAACATTGAGCTAGTTTCCGGTACTGTACCAATATCTATCACTCCTTACAGAATGGCTCCAACAGAGTTAAGAGAGTTGAAGTTACAATTGCAAGAGTTGACAGATAAAGGCTTTGCAAGATCAAGTTGTTCACCATGGGGTGCTCCGGTTTTATTTGTGAAAAAGAAAGATGGCACCATGAGATTGTGCATAGATTACCGTCAGCTCAATAAAGTGACGGTAAAGAACAAGTACCCATTGCCTAGAATCGATGATTTGTTTGATCAATTGAAAGGAGCCACTGTGTTCTCCAAAATAGATTTGAGATCGGGGTATTACCAGTTAAGTGTAAAGGAGTCAGATGTATCCAAGACTGCTTTTTGAACAAGGTATGGGCATTATGAATTTTTAGTCATGCCTTTTGGTTTGACCAATGCTCCTGCGGTATTCATGGACTTAATGAACCGCATCTTCAGACCATACCTTGACAAGTTTGTAGTCATTTTTATTGACGACATACTGATTTATTCCCGAGATGAGAATGAGCATGCTGAGCACCTACGGATAGTTTTACAGATTCTTCGAGAAAATCAGTTGTATGCCAAGTTCAGTAAAAGTGAGTTTTGGCTCAATGAAGTAGGATTTTTGGGACATATTGTCTCGGGAGAAGGGGTTCGAGTAGACCCAAGTAAGATCTCGGTCGTTATGGATTGGAAACCACCGAAGAATGTCTCTGAGATTAAAAGTTTCCTAGGCTTAGCCGGTTATTACAGACGATTCGTCAAGGGGTTTTCTATGATTGCAACCCCGATGATGAAATTATTACAGAAAAATGTGAAGTTTGAGTGGGACAGAAAGATGCCAAAGACAGCTTTTGAGAAATTGAAAGCATTATTGATGAAGCTTGGTCTTAGTACAACCTGAGATGGGGAAAGAGTTCATAGTTTACAGCGATGCATCCTTAAATGGATTAGGTTGTGTGCTTATGCAAGAAGGCAAAGTGATTGCTTTTGCCTCAAGACAGTTGAAGTCTCATGAGAAGAATTATCCAACACACGATCTAGAGTTGGCAGCCATAGTCTTCACATTGAAGATATGGAGACATCATTTATATGGTGAGAAATGTCGGATATACACTGATCACAAAAGTTTGAAGTATTTGATGACGCAGAAAGAATTAAACTTGAGGCAAAGAAGATGGTTAGAGTTAATAAAAGACTATGAGTTAGTTATTGACTACCATCCTGGCAAGGCAAATGTGGTCACCGATGCTTTGAGCAGGAAGTCCCTTTTTTCATTAAGGACAATGAATTCACAGATAACTTTATCCGATGATAGTTCTATTCTAGCTGAGTTGAGAGCTAGACCAGTATTCCTCCAAGAGATTGTTGAGGCTCAAAAAGAAGATAGCGAATTGCAAGTCAAGAGAGTTTAGTGCGAGTCAGATGTTGAATCCGACTTTCGGATTAATTCTGATGGATACATGTTGTTTAAAGATAGAGTTTGTGTACTGAGAAAAGAAGAGCTTATTCAGAGAATTTTACACGAGGCACATGATGGATGTTTATCGTACATCCGGTAGTACCAAGATGTATAATGACTTGAAGCAATGAGATTGGTGGCGAGAATGAAGAAAGATATTTCAGAGTTTGTTTCCAAATGCTTGATTTGTCAGCAAGTAAAGGCTGAACACCAAGTACCTTTGGGTTTGCTTTAGTCCATTTTAGTTCCGGAGTGGAAATGGGACCGTATTACTATGGATTTTGTAACAGATTTACCATTGTCTCCGAGCAAGAAAGATGCTGTATGGGTTGTGGTTGATAGACTTACGAAGTCAACCCATTTTATACCTGTACGAGTAGATTACTTACTCGACAAATTGGCAAACTTGTATGTTTCAGAAATAGTAAGACTTCACGGAGTCCCTTTGTCAATAATATCGGATAGAGATCCGAGGTTCACATCTAGATTTTGGAAAAAGTTACAAGAGGCCCTGGGTACAAAGTTAAACTTTAGTACGGCCTTTCATCCTCAAACTAATGGCTAGTCGGAGAGGGTAATTCAAGTGCTTGAGGATATGCTCAGATGTTGCATTCTAGAATTCCAAGGCAGTTGGGAAAAGTTCCTCCCATTGGCAGAATTTGCCTATAACAATAGTTTCCAGTCAAGTTTAAAGATAGCACCTTATGAGGCTCTATATGGGCGTAAGTGCATAACGCCTTTATTTTGGACTGAACTCAAGGAAAACTAAATTCACGGGGTTGATTTGGTTAGAGAAGCTGAAGAGAAAGTGAAAGTGATACGAGAATGTTTAAAAGCTACCTCAGACAGACAGAAATCCTATTCGAATTTAAAGAGAAAAGAGATAGAGTACCAAGTCGGGGATAAAGTTTTCTTGAAAGTGTCACCATGGAGAAAAGTTCTCAGATTTGGCCAGAAAGGCAAGTTAAGCCCACGTTTCATTGGACCTTATGAGATTACTGAGAGAGTTGGGCCGGTAGCTTACCGTTTGACTTTGCCATCAGAATTAGAAAAGATACACGATGTGTTTCACGTGTCTATGTTACGATGCTACCGATCAGACCCTTCACATGTAATTACCCCGTCAGAGGTAGAAATTCATCCCGACATGACTTATGGTGAGGAACCAGTCAAGATTTTGGCTCGAGAAGTCAAGCAGCTAAGAAATAAAAGTATTACCCTAGTGAAAGTATTGTGGCAAAGACATGGAATAGAAGAAGCCACATGGGAACCAAAAGAGAGTATGAGAAACTAGTATCCAAACCTTTTTACTGGTAAGATTTTCGAGGACGAAAATCCCTAAGGGGGGAGAATTGTAACAGCCTGATTTAGGGCCTAGTCGGAATAGTGGTACGAGGCCACAAATCCGAAGTGAATTTATGTGTTTTTAAGATTTATGTCACGTTTGCATGTTAGTGTGAAAGTTTCATGAAGCAATTTTGCTAAATTGAGGTTGAATGGTTAAAAAGGACCAAATTGTAAAAGTTGTAAAATGTGAGTTTCTAGAAGCATTTTGTATGAAATAGCTCTAGAATAGCAATTATAAGTCCTTAAATAACAATTTGCCCAAATCATAATTTTTGGACAAAATTGGACATGAGTTAGTAAATGGTGATATTTTTAAGAGAAGCGCATTTTGGTCATTTACCTATTAAATGATTAATAAAGGAAAAAGATGACAAAAATCATTATCATCTTCTTCCTCATTGCCGAAATTTTCAAAGAAACCATAGCTAGGGTTTGCTCATCTTTCAAGCTTGCTAGTAAGTTCATCTTAGTCCCGATTTTAATATTCTTCGTGTTTTTGAAGTCCTCGTATTATGAATTAGCTATTTTTAGCTATAAAATGAGCTAAGATGCATGTTCAAAAATCTACCCATGAATGGAATGCATGCTAAATGATGTTTTATGGAAGTTTATGAGAGTTTAATGTTAGATAAACATCTTTTTCTAAGTGAATTTCATGAAAAATGAGCATAGGGACTAGTTTGTAAAAGTTTTGAAATTAGTCATACCCTTTAGAAATAATGAGAATTGGTAATGGCTATAGTAGAGAAAATGAATCAGCTAAGCATGTAGTCTAAGAAAGTTGAATGAAAATTTTTTTACTAGCCTTGGGGCAAAAGTGCAAATATTAGTAAGTATAGGGGCAAAATAGTAATTTTTCCAAAGTATGAGTTAAGAGTCAATTTAGTCAATTTGAGTTTTAAATGATCTATTTATGATTATAGATCAAGAAAAATGAAGCCCGAATCGAAACCGAGGCAAGAACAAGGTCGAGGACTAATTTGCATTTCTACATACATTTTGTATATTGAGGTAAGTTTGTATGATTTCTAAGCTTTATGATTTATATCATTGAATTGCTTAGTATAATGTACAATGTTATTATGAAAAATGTTTAATGTTATGTTAAACAAAGAAATTAATGAGATCAAGCATGAGAAAGCCCCGATTGAAGTTGAATAACTTAGGATACTCGATCTACCACATGAAACAAGAAAGTCCGTATAAGACCAAGCTGAGGCATGGCATCGGCAAGCAAGCAAGTTATCATGTAAGTCCAAGGCAAGCTTGGCATTGAGCAAGATATCATGTAAGTCCAAGGCAAGCTTGGCATTGAGCAAGATATCATGTAAGTCCAAGGTAAGCTTGGCATTGAGCAAGACATCATGTAAGTCCAAGGCAAGCTTGGCATTGAGCAAGATATCATGTAAGTCCAAGGCAAGCTTGGCATTGAGCAAGATATCATGTAAGTCCAAGGCAAGCTTGGCATTTAATAAGTTATCATGTAAGTCCAAGGCAAGCTTGGCATTGAACAAGTTATCATGTAAGTCCAAGGCAAGCTTGGCATTGAAAAGTTATCAAGAGAAAGACTTCGTATAAGTCCATGTTAAGTCATGGCCTCAAAATTTAGATGAGATTTAGTATCCTCAGTTATTCATGTAAATTCATCGAGCAAACGAATTAAGCTCTAAAGAGAGAATAAGAAAGCTAAGTAAGTAAGGTTATTATCAAGTGAAAAAGAATATTATTCATGTTATGAATGATGAATTAGAAATTATGAGTATTATGTTCAAGTATGATGATTAATGTGATCTAGTGATACAGGTACTTTGTTTGCCTATCAAGTATGAGACTAGTAAGTTTCATGAGTTATGTAAGAATCAAGTATGAGTAAGTAAGCTTTATATAACTGAATTTATGATGCCATTGTTTATATCAATTGGTCTATATTAAGTAAGAATGTTGCTATGTGTATTATGCAAACTTACTAAGCTAAATGCTTATGTCTTTCATTCTTTCTTTCCATGTAGTCCCGCCAAGCTAATATCAAGGATCACTATCATCGGAGCTCGGAGCACACTATCAATCACTATTTTGGTATAGCCAAGTTGTTTTATTAAGTATGGCATGTATAGGTAGCATTACATTTTGAGTAAATGTTTTAAGAAGAGCCAAAGCATAGGCTATTAAGTTGTTATTCTTTTGTATATGGCTAAGTGATTGACTAAGTGTATATGTTTATATTTATCAATGAAGCATGTAGTATTGAGTTGTTGAAATGAGTATAAATTGGATCTTAATTTCAGGGTGGCAATTGGCTTGGTAAATAGCCTCTAAGTGGCCACACGGTAGGACACACGGGCGTGTGTCTAGGCTGTACGTAAACTGCACCTTAGTCTTATAAGTAAGAATAGGCCACAGACTAATCCCACGGCCGTGTGTTAAGGCCATGCATGATACACGGTTAGAACATGGACGTGTGCCTGGTCGTGTGAAATAAGTCAGTATATCAAGATGTAGTACACGGTCTAAGTCCACGCGTGTCATGGCCGTGTGGAAATTGGGCGAATCATCGAGTTTTAGGGCACGGTCCCGAGGACATGGGTGTATGCCTCTCGCAGACGGCGTGTCTTATATTACATGGGCGTGTAACCCCTGTTTCAAAGAAAAGTTTTTCGATAAGGTTCTGAAAGTTTACCAGTACGAGTTTAAGGCCTCGTAGGCCCATGAAATGTACGAATTGTTTAAGAATGAGAAGTTTTAATTTTGGAACAAAATTTTATAGCCCGTAATGCCATGATTAAGTAAGTTCAAGCATAGTAATATCTCGTATCTGGTCTGAGCCTCGGACTCAGGTATGGGGTGTTACAGTGCCAGCCTTGTACACATGTGGTGCACATATGTGACCAAAAACCAGCCCATTCTTGTGCATTTGTGTGGCAATTGAAGAGATAAGGACAAGGGAAGTTGTGTGTTTGAATTTCAAAAGAAATTAGCACATATTTAAAGTGATAAACTTGCCAACTCCCTTTTTTTTACTTGGCTGCAAATTAATTGCGCCCAAAAGGAGTTATTTCAATTCAAATTTAAATTTTAAACTCCTTTAATGTTAGCCACACAATGTAATTTGGCCACCTCTTCATTCTTTTATATATTTGTAACTTCAAACATTGATAAAAACATAGTCTTTTGAAATAAAAATTACTTTGTGAGTTTTCTCTCAAATTCGGTTCTTTTTGTTGAACTTCTTTCTTGACATTTCAATTCTGAATTGTTGTGTCAATCTTGTGATACTTCGGGTTCCTAGATCGCTATCTAGTGGGTCTAAGTCCGTTGACGTAGAATAGATTCGATTCGGGTTTGCATAACAGATTGTGCGAGTTCTTTCAAGTTCTTCGTTGTTCAAATTCCCAGCCAGTTTCTAGCATTATTTATGCCATTTTTTTTGAATGTTCAAGGCTGCCATGGATCAATTTTGAAGCATTCATCTTCTACCTTCTTCAAATCTGTCTTGAAATTCCAGCAACATCTTTTCTTCTTCAAATCTGTTCAATTTCGTTTGTTTTTAAGTCTAAAACCAACCTCTTTGTTTTGTTTAATTGCAGGGAAGTGCTTGCTACAATCCTAGATCTGTAAACACTCAAGGATTGCTGTTTTGCCAAGTAACACCTTATCATATAGTATCAGAGCCCAGGTTAGATTTTTTTAGCACATTCTGCACTCAAAATCAATAAAACAAAATAAAAAGTTAAAAAAAACCAAATTTGAAAATTCAAAACAAAAAAAAAACACAAAAAAAATCAGATTCGAAACACAACAACAAAATAGAAAGAAAAGAAAAAAGAAAGTGTGCTAATTTGTTGAAATGATAAAAGATGCTCATATTATGCCATGAAATGCTTGGAAATCAACCGAAACAACTTATTCTTGTCTGTTCGGTGATAGGTTCGTTGTAAGAATTTTTGTTGCAGTAAGTTGTTGATTTTTTCCTTCTTATTTTCATCCTTATTTTCTTCATTTCATTTGTTAATTTTCCAGTCTTGTATTTCATTGTTTTCAGCTTTTATATCTCATTTTTTTCCAGCCCTATTTTCATTCTAACCCTTGATTCTTTATCCTTGTTGTTTCTTACAAGTTGACACGGTAAACAGATTCTGAAAGATCGAAATTAGTTCCTTTAAAGAACTGATTATGAGAGATTGAGTGGAAAAGGCAATTGAGCGTGTGAGATCAGAAGGGGAGACAAAAAGAGCCTTTAAAGTTTTCTCCCGAGTGAAACACGAGTGCTGAGTGAAATTGTTGAGTGTTCTTTCTTTGGGAGCGATCTGTGAGACTGTGTTGAGTGTTCTGTGAGATCCATTCCTTTATTTTCACTAACCTTTAATAGTGTTTTTACTTGTTTCTTTTATTATTATTATTACTATTTAAAATGACAGGTTCTAATGAGAGCAACCCGGATGGCCGGCAACCAAACTTGCAAATACAGGCCATAACACGTGAACTTCAGCGTCTTTTAAGACAAGAACTCAAACCTTTACAATCGAGGATGGATAAAATTGACGGTGGTGGTTCTCAATCAGTCCCTAATGAAGGAAATGATGAGAATGAAGTTGATCAGTCTCCAAGGCAGAATCTGAGAAGACATATACAACTTGATGATAATCTGTCTAACATTAAAGTTGCTATTCCATTATTTCAGGGACAAATAGATCCTGATGCTTATCTCGCTTGGGAAAGCAAAGTCGAACATGTTTTTGAGTGTTACAATTACTCTATTATAGAAGAAGGTTCATTTGGCTGCGATGGAATTCACTGATTACGCTTTGATCTGGTGGGATCAATTGCTAATTAGTCGAAGACGCACCGGTGAAGGTCCAGTGAGAACGTGGAATGAAATGAAACAAATCATGCGTAAGAGATTTGTTCCTTCTCATTACCATCGTGACTTATTCCAGAAGTTGCAAACGTTGAAACAAGGGAGTAGGAGTGTTGAAGACTACTACAAGGAAATGGAAGTGTCCATAATACGAGCCAACATTGCTGAGGATCGAGAGGCTACTATGGCACGTTTTCTTACAGGTTTAAATTCCGAGATTGCTAATGTTGTTGAGTTGCAGTATTCTGTCGAGTTGGAGGACATGGTGCATATGGCGATAAAAGTTGAACACAGCAACGTAGGAAGTCTTCAAATCGAGGTAATACTCCATTTAAATCATTTTCAAATCCTTTATCTACTCCTAACAATTTTAGGAAGCCTACACCACAAGCACCACTTCAGATTCGAGATAAGGCAGAGTCAAGCAAACCAAAGACTCCTATTACTGAAAATAGGCGTGACAAGCAGGTGGTGACACAAGAACATTCGAGGGACATTCTGTGTTTCAAGTGCCTTGGTCGAGGGCATGTTGCCAGTCAGTGCCCAAATCGGAGGACCATGATGTTGTTGGATAGTGGCGAGATTGAATCTGAGTCCAAAGAAGACGAACAGGAGCCCCCTATAGTGGACGTTGAAGAAGATGATGGCAATGTGCATACGTTTGCCACTGGTGAAGCACTTGTTGTCAAGAGGAGTCTGAATACTCAACCGATTCAGGATGAACAGCAACGAGAGAACATCTTTCACATGAGATGTCTCATCAATAACAAGGTATGTGTTGAAATTATCGATGGTGGTAGTTGCACTAATGTTGCTAGTTCTGTGATGGTTGATAAGTTGGGTTTGAAGACGACACGGCATCCAAATCCTTACAAGTTACAGTGGCTAAATGACGGAGGAGAAATTAGAGTGACTAGGTAGGTTATTGTGCCGTTTGCCATTGGAAAGTACAAAGATGAAGTACTTTGCGATGTCGTTTCGATGGATGCATGATGGCTTTACAAATAGGTATTCTTTTGATCATGCAGATAAAAAGATCATCTTAGCACCTTTGACACCGAGCCAAGTGCAAGAAGACCAAGTGAGATTGCGAAAGAATATCGAAGAAGCTCGAGGAAAAAAAAAGATGAATGTGTACGCAAGCAACAAGGAAATCAAGAAATGTCTTTCCTCTAAGCATTCTATGCTTATTTTATTGTTTAAAGATAATTCTTTATTAGCTGAGATTCCTAGTGAGTTGCCTGTTTCTATTTCATCTCTTTTGCAGGAATTCGAGGATGTGTTTCCTGATGAAACACCAAAGGTTTTACCCCCTATTCGTGGCATCGAACATCAGATTGACTTTATTCTAGGAGCCATGATTCGAATAGACCAGCATACCGCAGTAACCCTGAAGAGATGAAGGAACTTCAAAGACAGATTTCTGAGTTGTTGGACAAGGGATACATTCGAGAGAGTTTGAGCCCGTGTGCTGTACCAGTGTTGTTGGTACCCAAAAAAGATGGAACTTAGAGGATGTGTGTTGATTGTCGAGCAGTGAACCAGATTATAATCAAGTATCGACATCCCATTCCTCGACTTGATGACATGTTGGATGAGTTGTGTGGAGCGACTATCTTCTCCAAAATTGATTTGAAGAGTGGATATCATCAGATTTGCATGAAAGAAGGCGACGAGTGGAAGACAGCCTTCAAGATGAAGCTAGGACTGTATGAATGGTTAGTGATGCCTTTCGGTTTAACTAATGCTCCTAGTACTTTTATGCGTTTGATGAATCATGTCCTTCTATCTTTTATTGGTAAATTTTGTGTTGTGTACTTTGATGACATTTTGATTTATAGCAAGACTTTGTAGGATCACGTAAAACATTTGCGAGCTATTTTGCAGACTTTGTGTAATATCCGGGATTTTGGGCTTATGAATTATTGCTGAATTTTACGTGAAAGCATGCCTATGTGTATTATAAGTATGTTTTATGAATTTTGTGAACCCTAGTGTGTAGTCAAATGCCTTAGAAATTATTTGACTTTAAGTCTAAAAAGGGGGAGCTAAGCTTGATAGGCCTTAAGAAAATTTAAAGGGGAAATGGACATAAAAATGGGCTTAAAGTAAAGTGGCTTGGAGGCGCCACTTAAAGCCTCTATCGATGACGCCACAAGCAGATTAAAAGGGCCTAGGTTCGAATCATAAGGGAAGCAAAAAGGGGGCTTTTTATTTTCGGTAAAAAGGGAGAGAGGTGGACGGCATGGGGACTCCTTTAGAAGGGGATTATCTTTTAAAATTTGGTGGGATAAGAGATAAATGTTGGATTAATTTTTATTATTTTTGAATAGGTAAAGAAGAGAAATTTTAGGAGGAAAAGAAGGAGTTGATAGGGGAGGAAGAGTTGGCCGAATATGGGGCATTGGAGGATGGTATTTTTGGCTTTGGTATAGTAGGAAGGGTGTGTCGAAATTCATTCTTTTCTCTTCTTCTGTGTCTCTGCCGAATTCTCTAGGAAACCTTCTCTTTTCTCTTTTATTTTGCCAAGCCGAAATAACCTATGTCCTAGCCGAATCTCCATCATCAACTTTCTCTTCTTCTCATAGTTTCTCCAAAAGCCGAAAAAAGGATTCCCCTAGCCCTTGCCGATTTTCCCTAAGTCCTATACTTTCTTTTCTTTTCTTGATTAAAACCGAATCTTTCCAAGTGATCATCAAAAGCCAAAAGTTGCCACTCTTTGAATCGATTTCTCCCGCAAGCTCTCTCCACGATTTCTTCAGGGTAAGATCAAATTCGATTTCCATTCTCTTTCTTTTAGGCTTGTCGAAATCTAAGAACTAATCTCTGTTATTGTTCCTTGGCCGAAACTATGGAAAAGGTTTCGGGATTTGGGTGTTGTCAACTACAAGGAGGTTTCGGGATTTCAATATTCAAGGTAAGTTATGTAATATTCGGCCATATTGATTATTATGTTAGCCAAATCTGACCATGGTTATTTAGGGGCAGTCGACAGTGGTATACAAGGATTTCGGGATTCAAAATCGCAAGGTGAGTGCACATACACATTCGGCCAAGACCCTATTTAGCAACTTAGATCTATTTCTTACTTATTCAAAAGCCGAAAACTAACCAAGTCAATTGATCTAGTGTTAGCCAATTTTAAGGAGGAAATACTATAACATTTCGGGATTTGATTAGTGATCAAATCAGCAGCAAGGTAAGATTTTGGTCGCATGGATTCTTCGGGATTTGGTTTTATAGCCGAATAGGCTTTGTTAAAATATTAAGTGTTGGCCGAATGTAGGGGACTAAGATCTAGAACATTAAATCGGGATTCTTCGGGATCTCAGTGGAAGCGATAAGTATATCAGGTGTGTACCCCACACTATCTCTTAATAGATTTATGGTAATGTTTTAATGCATGTGTTAATAAGAATGTGAAAGATATGGCTAAGGTACCAT
This sequence comes from Gossypium sturtianum, assembly GCA_025698515.1. Classification (NCBI taxonomy): domain Eukaryota; kingdom Viridiplantae; phylum Streptophyta; class Magnoliopsida; order Malvales; family Malvaceae; genus Gossypium; species Gossypium sturtianum. Next base: position 95,672,880 of record CM046949.1, read on the forward strand.
GCAATGGTACAAAGTACTCAGGTACGTTACCCACTCCTACTATGAGTATAATATGTTCTGTTATGGCACACGTGTGAAACTATAAGAATGTGAATAAAGAATATGGCATGATATTGCATGTTTTGTATGGCATGGGCATATGGGTTATATGGAAAGGGGAAGTGATTGGTGGTTATATACCCCAATATATGAATGTGGTGGCTTCGGTCACAATATTCGAATGTGGTGACTTGGCACACGTTATTCGAATGTGGTGTCTCATGACACAAAATAATTATCTGGTGGCTATGCCACGAATATTATAAGGGCGATGAGCACGCCGATCGCAATGATCGCTTCGATGATGATGTAGCGGATGGAGGGTTGACTTAGTAGTCCCCACGGTGTGCAAAGTTGGTACGGGTGATGTGTAGCGGATGGTAACTAGGTTTGGGTTCGGGTTTGCATCATTTTATTATTTAATTATATGCATATGTATGAACCGATATGCCTAAACTATTGGGATTTAGTGTTGGTTACACATTGAGTCTGTTTGACTCACCCGCTGGGGAATATTTTTCAGTGACACTCGGTGATGGACCGGCCTCGGCAGAGCTTAGTGGTGGCCATGCTCAAGCACAAAGATTATTTTCAATTTGGACTCTTCATTTTCTTATAAGTATCTTGGATTTATTTCGAGTTTTGCTTCGATGTAATAAGGCCACTAGTATGAAACTGTTTATGCATGCATTTTAATTATTTAGTATGATACGAATTTTATCAATCTAAAGTTTAAGCAACTCTTCTTAAAAATAAATGTAAATGTTTAGACACCTAAACACAAACGATTTTCGAATTAAAGATTAAACCCCAAAACAACTCGGTATTTATATAAAACCGCCCCAAATTTTCCGAAGTAATAAACATGAAATTAAAACGTTTTACTCGAGGAACATACCAGATCCGGTCTGGGCTCGTGGGCCGGGTTTGGGGTGTTTCAAATTGGTATCAGAGCCAGGTTTTGATCCTGGGACCTGTGGGTTATGGGCTCAGCTATGGGGTTTTTCGGCTCAAAACGTTTTCTAAAAATGGGCTTTTGAAACATATATGTTTTTAAAGGATAACAGGTCTGTTAGCTCGGCATGGCACCTGCGTCTCTGACTCAAGTCTGCCAGGTAAGTACCCTAAACCATTGTGTGATATACATGTGGGCTTTATGGGCTTTATGGGACGTAGACTAGTTTAAATAGACTCTGATGGACTATAGGCTTAGTTTAAACCACTTCTTAAATTTTTATAAGACTTAATTTCACTAAACAAACCCGTTAACGAGCCGCAAGACTAGGGTGTGGCAACCGTCATACACATGTCTAGGATTGGATCCTAAGAGCCCGGTATTTAAGCAAGCCCTAGTGACTCACCTCCTCCTCTTCACTGGAATCCTACCAGTGCGAGGACTGCTCACCTTAGTTGAGTTAGAGTGTGGCAATAGGCAGACGCATGCCTATGAGTGGATTCATGGAGAGCTTGGTATTTAAGCAGTCCTAGCGACTCGCCTCCTCTTCGCTGGAATCCTACCTGGTGCGTGGTAACTATTCACCCTAGTTATGAGGACTCGTTGATGGGCTAAACCCTATAATTAAAACCCGAAAGGGACCAGCCACCCTAGTTTAAAAAAAAATCTACCGAAATACCCCCGAATTTCAAAATTACCGAAATACCCTTATTTCATAAAATCACCAAGGAACCCTGAATTGGAAAATTTACGAAATCACCCCTGATTTACAAAATTTTTAAATTAACCCCGATTTATTACCAAAATACCCCTGTAGGTGAAATGATGAAAATACCCCTGGGATAGGAATAGGACGAAAATGTTTGAATGATGAATGTGTGTTGAATGAATGTGCTCCTTTAAATTAGGATAGAAGACTTGAAACTTTGATCGATCGAAAGAACTACTTCTAAACTTCTTTCATAAAATTTCTTCACGGATAATCAGTGGAACAAAATACTAATGCATAAAAATTTCTTAATCAGATTAAAGCGCGATCGTAGACATGAGTTCTATGGGGCGTGGTCGTAATGTGCGAGGACATGGTAGAGGCAGAATGACCGTATCGGAACCCGTTAGGTCTAGACAAGGGTCCGAAAATGAGGTACCACCACCCCCACCACCAGCTGTTGGTGTTGAGCAGCAAGATCAGACAGGGGAGGATGCAGTATCGCAGGCAATGCTACGAGTTCTTGAGATGGTGGCTGGAGCAGGTGGAGGTATGGGAGCTCAAAAATCTGTACCCGAGCGACTCCGAGCCAATGGGGCTGAGGTGTTTCGTGGTGTATCTGGTGTGGCACCCAAGACGGCCGAGTATTGGTTGGAGGCAACCGAAAGCTTAATTATGGACGAGCTCGATGAATCAGCGAGGAGAAACCGAAAGGGATGGTGGCACTACTTCGCGACGAAGCATATCAATGGTGGCTCACTGATGCGGGATGGTGCCACGGTGAGGATCTTACTTGGGAATATGTTAAGGCGGCGTATCAGAAGAAGTATGTTGGTACCAGTTATATTGATGCGCAAAGGAAAGCATTTCTGGGGCTGATTCAAGGGAACAAATCCGTGGCGGAGTACGAGGCTGAATTCTTAAGGCTGAGACGGTATGCTCGGGGTATCGTGGCTACGGAGCATGAGCGATGTGTTCGGTTTGAGGACGGCCTGAGGGATGATCTAAGGTTGTTGATAGCTCCGCAGCAGGAGCGGGAATTTGCTGTATTAGTGGAGAAGGCTAAAGTGGCCAAAGGAGTTAAGGACTCTGTAAGGCAGAACTCTGATCGGAATAGGTAAAAGAGAGGATTCGAATCGTCTGGGTCATCTGGGAATGCGCAGAAGAGGCCTAGAGTTGATGGGCCGCGAAGTCAGCAAGTTATGACAGGAGGGCAGTATCGTACTTGTGATCAGTGTGGGAGGAGGCACCTAGGAGAGTGTTGGAAGAAGACAGGGGGATGTTTCAAGTGTGGGTCCAAGGACCACATGATTAAGACTCGCCCTATAAAAATAGACGGGGCCGACTAATGTGTCAAGGTTCTAATCAGTCGAAGAGGGGGACAATGACCTCGGCCGGGGTCGTGGTCCGAATAACAGAGGTAATGGTGCTGGAAGAGGACGTGGGACCCCGGGCCGAGGTGTTGGCAATGCTGAGGCAAGACAGTCGGGTCTAGTGTATGCGGTTCGCCGGAGGGAGGACGATGACGCGCCGGACGTCATAACCGGTATGTTCCTTATAGCGAACAAGCCTTATTTTGCTTTGATTGATGTGGGCTCGACCCATTCCTATGTTGCATGTAGTGTAGTTGAAACACTAGGCATAGACTCTGAACTATCTGATAGGGAGATGACTATAGTAAGCCCATTACGCCAAACTGTAGTGGTGAATAAGATCTTTCGGAGCGTACCCTTAGAAATTCGAGGAGTGATATTTTCACGACTTAATGGAACTTCCTTTGGAGAATTCGATCTCATACTTGGCATGGATCGGCTAGTAGAACACCGAGCTATATTGGGTATGCGGCAACTAAACGAATGGAGTTAAACACGCCGGAGGATGAGGCGATAATTATGATAGGAGAAAGAAGAAACTACTTGTCTAACGTAGTCTCTGCCTTAAAGGCTGATAAAATGGTTCGGAAAGGGTGCAAGGCATTTTTGACTTTTGTTAGGGCGTTGGATGCCAAAGAAGGGGAGTTAGTGGAGTTAGAATAAAGAAAGGAGTTTGTGGATGTCTTCAGGAGGAGTTACTCCGGAATACCCCGGACGGGGAGGTGGAGTTTGGAATTGACTTGTTATTCGGAACGGCGCGCCAAAGATCTATCGCTCCGTATAGAATGGCACCGAAGGAGTTGGTTGAGCTCAAGGCTCAAATCCAAGAGTTGCTTGATCGTGGGTTCATTCGACCCAGTGTGTCTCCATGGGGAGCACCGGTCTTGTTTGTGAAGAAGAAAGATGGGACTATGCGTATGTGCATAGATTATCGTCAATTGAATAAGCTGACCATCAAGAACAAGTACCCTTTGCCAAGGATAGACGACTTGTTCGATCAGCTTAAGGGGGCAGCAGTATTCTCAAAGATAGACCTAAGGTCTGGATATCATCAGCTTAATGTGAAGGAAGCAGATATCCATAAGACAGCTTTTCGGACAAGATACAGGCATTATGAGTTCGTAGTGATGCCATTTGGTTTGACGAACGCCCCGGCCACATTCATAGATATGATGAACCGGGTTTTTCAACCCTACTTGGATCGGTTCATCGTTGTGTTCATCGACGATATCCTAGTATACTCTAAGTCTGAGGAAGAACATGACGGGCATCTCCAGAAAGTGTTGCAAGTGTTAAGGGAGAAGAAGCTATATGCCAAATTCAGCAAGTGCGAGTTTTGGCTTAAGGAGGTTGCATTCTTAGGGCATGTGGTGTCTGCAGGAAGGAATAGGGGTGGACCCTAAGAAGATTGAGGCAAGATTAGATTGGAAACCACCTAAGTGCGTGGTCGAGATTCAAGTTTCTTGGGATTGGCAGCTACATGTAAGGTTTGTGGAAGGATTTTCTTCAATAGCCACACCGTTGACAAAGTTGTTGAGAAAGGAGGTACCTTTCGTTTGGACAGATAGGCAACAGGAGAGCTTTGAGAAGCTTAAGAGAGTTTTGACTGAAGCTCTGGTTTTGATTCAAATGGAGGCGAGGAAGGACTTTGTGGTGTCTTGTGATGCTTCACACAGGATTAGGATGTGTTCTAATGCAGGACGGGAAGGTTGTAGCTTATGCATCTTGACAACTGAGGCCACATGAGGTTAACTACCCGACGCATGACTTAGAACTGGCGGCAGTGGTCTTTGCTCTTAAGGTGTGGAGGCACTACCTTTATGGAGAAAAGTCAGTGATCTACACGGACCACAAGAGTCTTAAATATCTGTTGACTCGAAGGAGCCGAACTTGAGACAATGCGAAGGTGGGTGGAATTACTGAAGGATTATGATTGTTCCATAGAGTATCATTCGGGCAAGGCGAATGTAGTGGCAGATGCCTTAAGTCGGAAAGTGGTGTCGGATCTGAGGGCAATGTTTGCACATCTGAGCGTGTATGACGATGGAAGTCTCACGCCGCGAGTTGCAAGTTGTTGTCATGGTGAATGAGGTAAAGGAAAGTCGGTTAGTGGATGAGGACTTAGTGCTAAGTTGCAGCAAGTGCAGAGTGGAGAGTTGGAAGATTATGGTATTAATAACGAAGGAGTGTTGTGTTTTAAGGGTAAGGTCTGTATGCCGAGGAACAAGGAGTTAAGGCAGAGGATTCTTCAGGAATCGCATGGTAGCCCCTATGCTATGCATCCTGGAGGTACTAAATTGTACAGGGATCTAAAGGAACAGTTTTGGTGGCCTGGTCTGAAGAAGGAAGTTACAGAATTTGTCGGCAAGTGCTTGACGTGTCAGCAAGTCAAGGCTGAACACCAAGTTCTATCAGGATTGCTTCAACCGATAATGATTCCGTAGTGGAAGTGGGAGAGAATTACCATGGACTTCGTTAATGGGTTTCCCCTTACGCCTACTAAGAAGGACTCGGTATGGGTGATAGTGGACCGGTTGACCAAGTCCGTGCACTTTATTCCGGTAAGAGTTGATTATTCTTTGCAGAAGTTAGCAAAGTTATATGTGGCAGAAATTGTAAGGTTGCATGGAGTGCCGGTTTCAATTATTTCAGATAGGGATCCAAGGTTTACGTCTCAGTTTTGGAAGGCTCTACATCAGGCTTTGGGCACTAAATTGGATTTCACTCTGACTTTTCATCCACGATCGGACGGGCGATGCGAACGAGTAATCCAAGTGTTGGAAGATATCTTTGAGAGGTGTGTGATAGACTTCAGAGGAAGTTGGGAAGAATATTTTCCGTTAGCGGAATTTGCATACAACAACGGCTATCAAGCCGTGATTCGATGGCACCGTATGAAGCATCAGATGGACGAAAGTGTCGCACTCCTACGTGTTGGATGTAATTGGGGGAACGACGAGTTTTGGGTCCAGATATTGTGGCGTAATCAAGAGAAAGTTGAGATAATTCGCGACGGTTGAAGGAAGCATCCGACAGCGTAAGTCGACGCAGATCCTAAGAGGAAAGAAATAGAATTTGATGTGGGAGATCAAGTGTTTCTTAAGGTATCGCCTTGGAAGAAGGTGATGAGATTTGGTCGCAAAGGGAAGTTAAGTCCAAGGTTTATAGGACCATATCAGGTATTGAGGCGAGTTGGACCAGTGGCATACCAGTTAGAGTTGCCTTCGGAATTGAAGCAGATACACGACGTATTCCATGTGTCCATGCTACGTCGTTATCGTTCGGATCCATCTCATGTAGTTCCAGTTGAAGAGGTGGAATTAAGGCCAGATTTGTCCTATGAGGAAGAGCCGATTCAGATTTTGGAACGAGATGTGAAAGTGCTACGAAGGAAGTCAGTTCCTTTAGTCAAAGTGTTATGGTGCAATCATGGATCGGAAGAAGCTTCGTGGGAGCCGGAAGAAGCAATGCGACAGCAATACCCTCACTTATTTCAGCCAGGTAATTTTGAGGACGAAATTATTTTAAGGGGGTAGAACTGTAATATCCGAGATTTTGGGCTTATGAGTTATTGCTGAATTTTACGTGAAAGCATGCCTATGTGTATTATAAGTATGTTTTATGAATTTTGTGAACCCTAGTGTGTAGTCAAATGCCTTAGAAATTATTTGACTTTAAGTCTAAAAAGGGGAGCTAAGCTTGATAGGCCTTAAGAAAATTTAAAGGGGAAATTGGACATAAAAATGGGCTTGGTAAAGAGTGGCTTGGAGGCGCCACTTAAAGCCTCTATAAGTGACGCCGCAAGCGATTAAAAGGGCCTAGGTTCGAATCATAAGGGAAGCAAAAGGGGCTTTTATTTTCTGGCAAAAAGGGAGAGGTGGACGGCATGGGGACTCCTTTTAGAGGGGATTATCTTTTAAAATTCGGCTGGGATAAGAGATAAATGTTGGATTAATTTTTATTATTTTTGAATGGGTAAAGAAGAGAAATTTTAGGAGGAAAAGAAGGAGTTGATAGGGGAGGAAGAGTTGGCCGAATATGGGGCATTGGAGGATGGTATTTTTGGCTTTGGTATAGTAGGAAGGGTGTGCCGAAATTCATTCTTTTCTCTTCTTCTGTGTCTCTGCCGAAGTCTCTAGGAAACCTTCTCTTTTCTCTTTTATTTTGCCAAGCCGAAATAACCTGTGTCCTAGCCGAATCTCCATCATCAACTTTCTTTTCTTCTCATAGTTTCTCCAAAAGTCGAAAGTAGGATTCCCCTAGCCCTTGCCGATTTTCCCTAAGTCCTATACTTTCTTTTCTTTTCTTGATTAAAACCGAATCTTTCCAAGTGATCATCAAAAGCCGAAAGTTGCCACTCTTTGAATCGATTTCTCCTGCAAGCTCTCTCTGCGATTTCTTGAGTGGTAAGATCAAATTCGATTTCCATTCTCTTTCTTTTAGGCTTGTCGAAATCTAAGAACTAATCTCTATTATTGTTCCTTGGCGAAACTATGGAAAAGGTTTGGGATTTGGGTGTTGTCAACTACAAGGAGGTTTCGGATTTCAATATTCAAGGTAAGTTATGTAATATTTCGCCATATTGATTATTATGTTAGCCGAATCGACCATGGTTATTTAGGGGCGATCGACGAGTGGTATACAAGGATTTGGGATTCAAAATCGCAAGGTGAGTGCACATACACATTCGCCAAGACCCTATTTAGCAACTTAGATCTATTTCTTACTTATTCAAAAGCCGAAAACTAACCAAGTCAATTGATCTAGTGTTAGCCGATTTTAAGGAGGAAATACTACAACGTTTCGGGATTTGATTAGTGATCAAATCGACAGCAAGCTAAGATTTTGGTCGCATGGATTCTTCGGGATTTGGTTTTATAGCCGAATAGGCTTTGTTAAAATATTAAGTGTTGGCCGAATGTAGGGGACTAAGATCTAGAACATTAAATCGGGATTCTTCGGGATCTCAGCGGAAGCGATAAGTATATCAGGTGTGTACCGCACACTATCTCTTAATAGATTTATGGTAATGTTTTAATGCATGTGTTAATAAGAATGTGAAAGATATGGCTAAGGTACCATGCAATGGTACAAAGTACTCAGGTACGTTACCCACTCCTACTATGAGTATAATATGTTCTGTTATGGCACACGTGTGAAACTATAAGAATGTGAATAAAGAATATGGCATGATATTGCATGTTTTGTATGGCATGGGCATATGGGTTATATGGAAAGGGGAAGTGATTGGTGGTTATATACCCCAATATATGAATGTGGTGGCTTCGGTCACAATATCTGAATGTGGTGACTTTGGTCACGTTATTTGAATGTGGTGTCTCATGACACAAAATAATTATCTGGTGGCTATGCCACAAATATTATAAGGGCGATGAGCACGTCAACCGCAGCGATGACGCGCCGATGATGTGTAGCGGATGGAGGGTTGACTTAGTAGTCCCCACGGTGTGCGAGGTTGAGTACGGTGATGTGTAGCGGATGGTAACTAGGTTTGGGTTCGGGTTTGCATCATTTTATTATTTAATTATATGCATATGTATGAACCGATATGCCTAAACTATTGGGATTTAGTGTTGGTTACACATTGAGTCTGTTTGACTCACCCGTTGGGGAATATTTTTAGGTGACACTCGGTGATGGACCGGGGGTCGGTAGGAGCTTAGTGGTGGCCATGCTCAGCACAAAGATTATTTTCAATTTGGACTCTTCATTTTCTTATAAGTATCTTGGATTTCTTTCGGGTTTTGCTTCGATGTAATAAGGCCACTGAAACACCCCACACCCGGCCCACGAGCCTGAACCGGATCTGGTATGTTCATTGAGTAAACCGATTTCAAAATTCTTTGTTTCTTAGAGAAAATTTGTGTACTTTCAGGAAAATTTCGTTTTGGGTTGGGCTTAGATTAAAACCCATTTATTTAATCTTATAAATCCAACTTAATTAAGGTGACAAAAGAATTTTTGAGTTCATTTTTAAGAAAAATAATTTTGTACTTACTTACATGCAAATTAGTTCGTGACATAATATCTAATAGTAAAGCAAAAAAAATAAAGAAAATCACTTGGGCCTTATGGCCTTATTACACCAATCAAAACCCAAAAATAATAAAATTTAAGTTCTTAATATAAATAACAGTCCCAAATAATAAAAGTCTTTCCTTGCTATGCATGGCCACCTTTAGCTCCTGCCGACCCGGTCCATTACTGATCATCTCCTGAAAAAAATATTCCCCAACGGGGTGAGTCAACAGACTCAATGTGTACAAACTAACATTCAACAATTTAGGCATACATGTTCATATCAAAGACATATTCATAAAAAAAATGATGCAACCCAAACCCCAAGCCTATTTGTCCATCCGCTACACACCACCCGTACCTGCTAATCACACCGTGGGGACTACTAAGTCAACCCTCCATCCGCTACACACCATCGAAGGCGATCATTGCAAATGACGTGCTCATCGCCCATATAATTTGTGTCATTAGACACCATACTCAAATAATGTAACCGGTTACCAAATTCGAGATAATGTAACCGAAGTTACCATATTCAAATTTTGTGACCGTAGTCACCATATTCCGTTGGTGAGACCAAGTCAACACCTTCTTCCCTTTCACATATATCCCGAATGCCCCATATATTTTATCATCATGCATAACATACTTAATTTCTCATTATTCATATGTAACAATATACATATTCATAATCCTATCAAAAGTAGGAAACGCACTCGGTACTTTTACCACATTTATGGTATTTAGCCACATTCACATTCTTATGCATATTCATATATTAAAAATAATTGCCATATGATATATCGAAAGTTAGTGTGAGTACACACTTGATTTGCTTAATAGATTCCTTGAGATCCGAAAATCCCGATCTAGGCTTTAGATCTCATTAATTCTTATATTCGCCCATCATATATAAACATATTAATAACCTTTTCGATTTTAAAACCAAATCCTACTAGGAATGGTATTACTAACACTTACCTTGTTTGCCGATTTGATTGATAATCAAATCCCGAAGATTTGTGTTCTTCCCTTGAAATCGGCTAACCATTAAATCCACTGATTTGATTAGTCTCTGATTAAAACAAATAGATCTAAACATTTAAGAAAGAACCTTGGCCAATTATAACCACTTACCTTAAGATGAGATCTTCAAAAATCGGTTCCTTGCTCCCTTTAGTGATATCGAAATTCCTATAATTCATATGTTAGATCTAACATATAAAACGTAACCTTCGACCAAATATATATTTATCTTACCTTAGATCCTTGATCCCTGTTTCCAACAATTGTAGAAACCTGAGAGACCCCTTGCAGATTCGGCCAAAAAAAACAAGAATAGGGATTAGACCCTTCTCTTTCGACAACTAGCAAAGAAAAGAATTTGAATAGCTTAACCTTACCTTTAATGCCTTTAATCGATTGCTTCCTTGCCTAGAGTCACAGAGATTCGGCTATGGAGTTTTAACAGGGATCAACGAGTGTTTTGGCTCGACAATAGCAAAGGAGAGGAGAAGAAAAGATGGAGTTTTGCTTAGGAAAATTTTGCAGAGAGAAAGAGGGCTAGGAATTTTCGGCACACTTAGGAAAAGATGAGAGAATAGCCTAACTCTCCTCCTTTAGCCGAAATTACTAGGCCAAGAGTCCTTGACTTGGCCACCACTCTTCCTTGTGATAATATTATCTCTTTTATTAAAAAATAAAAGTGTTTAATCCATCTTTTATCTCCTCAATAATTATATTAAAAATTAATCCTATATTTATCACTTATTATTCACATATTAATGAGAATAAAACACCTTTATTTCTAGAAGCATGTGCCGTCCACCTCAGCCTTACGGAAGCAAAAATATAGCCTTCATTATTTGCTTCCCAAGTGACTCGAACTCAGGCCCAACACCTTGCATGTGGCACCATTTCCAGAGGCCCTAAGTGGCATCTTCAGGCCACTTTTCCAAGCCTATTTGTGTGTCAAATTTTACCAACTTTTACTCTTAAGGCCCCCTTGCCTTAATTTCCTATTCTAAACCTTAAAACTCATCATTTTAGGGTCATTTCCAAGTTTCCTAAAATTTTCGATCGGCTCTGAACTTGCCCATTTTCTTACATTTCGTGTTTCCGAAATGTTCACTTTCCATTTTTGAAACATTTCCAAAAATGTTCAGGTTTCCAAAAATGTTCGAGTTTCCAAAAATATTCAGGTTTCCAAAAATGTTCAAGTTTCCAAAAATGTTCAGGTTTCCAAAAATGTTCATTTCCATTTCTATGCATTTCTAGAATTCCAAAAATACCAAAAATTTATTCATAGTGCTTAAGACTTGTCATTTCGTACAATTAAACTGAAAATGCATAGGCCCTTTCGAGGACGTTACAGTTCTACCCCCCTTAAACAAAATTTCGTCCTCGAAATTTCCTAACTAAACAACTGAGGGTATTGCTGTCGCATTGTCTCTTCTGACTCCCACAAAGCTTCTTCCGATCCATGATTGCGCCATAATACTTTGACTAGAGGCACTGACTTCCTTCGTAGTACTTTCACATCACGTTCCAAGATTCGAATCGGTTCTTCCTCGTAGGATAAGTCCGGCCTTAGCTCCACCTCTTCAATTGGTACCACATGGGACAGATCCGCTCGGTAACGACGTAACATGGACACATGGAAAACATCGTGCATTTGCTGCAACTCTGGCGGTAATTCCAACTGGTATGCCACTGGCCCAACTCGCTTCAATACTCTATAGGGCCCTAAAAACCTTGGGCTTAGCTTCCCTTTACGACCGAACCTCATTACCTTCTTCCAAGGTGAGACCTTCAAGAACACTTGGTCTCCCACTTCGAACTCTATCTCCTTCCGCTTAAGGTCGGCGTACGACTTTTGCCTATCAGAGGCTTCCTTCAATCGTGCCCGAATTATCTCAACTTTCTCTTCCGTTTCAGCCACTAACTCTGGACCCAAAACTCAACGTTCTCCTAACTCGGTCCAACAAGTAGGTGTTCTACACTTCCTACCGTACAATGCTTCATATGGTGCCATCCGTATGCTTGCACGATAGCTATTGTTGTAGGCGAACTCGACTAAAGGCAAGTAATCTTCCCAACTTCCTCGAAAATCCACCACACGACCTCTCAACATATCCTCCAACACTTGTATAACCTGCTCGATCGCCTGGCCCGATTGTGATGAAAGCCGTTGAGAAGTCTAACTTAGTGCCTAAAGCTTGATGGAGTGCCTTCCAAAATCGAGACGTAAACCTTGGGTCTCGATCAGAGATGATCGACATCGGTACTCCATGCAACCTTACGATCTCCGCCACATATAGCTTGGCTAATTTCGGAGAGAATAATCAACCTTCACCGGAATAAAGTGCGCGGTCTTGGTCAAACGGTCCACTATCACCCATACCGAGTCCTTCTTAGTAGGCGTGGGGAAGCCCACTAACGAAGTCCATGGTAATCCTTTCCCACTTCCATTGGGGAATCTCAATTGGTTGAAGTAATCCCTGATGGAACTTGGTGTTCAACCTTAACTTGTTGACACGTCGGACACTTTCCCACGAATTCCGTCACTTCCGCTAAGATCGGCCACCAAAATTGTTCTCTTAAATCTCTATCTGACTTAATGCCTCCGGGATGCATAGCATAAGGGCTACCATGCGCTCCAGAAGAATCCTTTGTCTCAACTCACCGTCCCTCGGCATGTAGACTTTTCCTTTGTAGCATAGTACTCCACCATCAATGACGCCATAATCCTTTACTTCTCCATTCTCGTACTTTGCAGAAACTTAGCACTTAGATCCTTATCGCCAGCGGCCCTCTTTCACCTCATTCACCATGTGGGCTTGACTTGTAATTCCCGCTAACAAAGCTTCCATCATCATATAGACTTAAGTGAGCGAACAAAGACCTTAGATCGACACAACCTTCCTACTCGGAGCATCGGCTACCACATTCGCCTTGCCCGGATGATATTCTATCGAACAATCGTAGTCTTTCGGTAATTCCACCCACCTTCGCCGCCTCAAGTTCAACTCCTTCGAGTCAACAAATACTTAAGGCTCTTGTGGTCTGTGGTAGATGACTGACCTTTCTCCATAAAGGTAGTGCCTCCAAACCTTAAGGGCAAAGACCATCTTTGCTAGTTCCAAGTCATGAGTTGGGTAGTTAACCTCATGAGGCCTTAATTGCCGAGACGCACACGCGACCACTTTTCCTTCCCTGCATTAGTACACAACCTAACCCCGTGCACGGCGCCACAATACACTACGAAATCCTTGCCCGCCCTCCGGTTGAATTAACACCTGGAGCTTAGTCAAGACCTTCTTGAGCTTATCAAAGCTCTCCTGTTGCTTATTAGTCCATTCAAAGGGTACTTCCTTCCTTAGCAACTTTGTCAAAGCGCGGCTATTGACGAGAACCCTTCCACAAACCTTCGTAATAGCCTGCTAAGCCTAAGAAACTTCGTATTTCAGCCACGGACCTAGGTGGTTTCCATTCCAACACCGCCTCGATCTTCCTAGGGTCCACTCTTATTCCTCTCATGCGGATACCACATGTCCTAAGAATGCCACCTCCTTTAGCCAAAATTCGCACTTGCTGAATTTGGCATAAAGCTTCTTTTTCCTTAACACTTCCAACACCACTCGGAGATGCTCATCATGCTCCTTCTCTCGACCTTGAATACACCAAAATATCGTCGATGAACACCACGACGAACCTATCCAAATAGGGTTGGAAAACCCGATTCATCATATCCATGAACGGGCCGAGCGTTTGTCAACCCAAACGGCATCACCACAAACTCAAAATGGCCGTACCTTGTCCTAAAGGCCGTCTTGTGGATATCCGCCTCCTTCACCTTTAACTGGTGATATCCCGACCTTAGGTCTATCTTCGAGAACACAATGCCTTTTTCAAATGATCGAACAAGTCGTCTATCCTTGGCAAAGGATACTTGTTCTTGATGGTCAGTTTATTCAATTGACGGTAGTCTATGCACATACGCATAGTTCCATCCTTCTTCTTCACAAACAGGACTGGTGCTCCCCATGGAGACACACTGGGTCGAATGAACCCACGATCCAACAATTCTTGGATCTGAGCCTTGAGCTCAACTAACTCCTTTGGCGCCATTCGGTATGGAGCAATTGACACAGGAGCTGTTCCTGGTTACAAATCTATCCCAAATTCCACCTCCCTATCTGGGGGTATTCCTGGTAATTCCTCTGGAAATACATCCACGAAGTCCCTTACCGTCCTAACTCCATTAATACCTTCCTCCTTCCCACCTATCGTACTAATGATGGCTAAGAATGCCTTACACCCCTTCTTAACCATCTTCTCGGCCTTCAGCGCCGAATCCACGTTAGATAATTCTCCGATCATAGCTACCACTTCATCCTCCGGGGTTCTTAGCTCCATCCGTTTAGCCGCACAATCCAACACGGCTCGGTGTTCTACTAACCAATCCATTCCGAGTATAAGTTCAAACTCCCCGAAGGGTAGTTCCATTAAGTCGGCCCGAAAGTTTACTCCCTGAATCTCTAGGGGTACATTCCGAAAGATCTTGTCTACCACTACGGTTTGGCCTAATGGGCTTACTACAGTCATCTGTCTATCAGAGAGTTCTAAATCTAGGCCTAGTGTTTCCACTACACTACATGCAACATAGGAATGGGTCGAGCCCACATCAATCAGAGCAAAATAGGGTTTGTCAGAAATGAAGAACGTACCGGTTATTACATCCGGTGCGTCACCATCCTCCCTTCGGTGAACCGCATAAACCAATCCGGTTGCCTTGCTTACGCATTAGTAGCACCTCGGCCCGTGCTCCACGGCCTCTCGCCAAAGCACCATTACCTCGTTAGCCGAACCACGACCCCGCCGAGGTGGCTGTCGCTCTACTACGATCAAGCTAGCATTACGGATCTGCGGTCGGCTCTCATCTGGTTGTTTGGGACAATCCTTAAGCATATGGTCCTTGGATCCACATTTGAAACATCCACCTGTCTTTCTCCAAAGACTCTCCCAAGTGCTTCTTTCCACAATGCTCACAAGGGCGTCATCGCCGGCCGTGCACACGCCTTGTTGATTTCGTGGCCCATCAACCCTAGGCCTCTTATGCCCCTTTCCGGATGGTCCAAAACCTCTCTTAGGCTTATTCTTGTCCACAACCTACTTGGTAGCATCTTTAATCCCCTAGGCCACCTTGGCCTTTCCACCAAAGAAGAGAACTCCCGCCTCACGATGCGGTGCTATCAACAGCCTCGTGTCGTCTCTCGGTCCGTCCCTCAAATCGGACACAGCGTTCATGTTCGGGCCGCTACTACCCTCGAGCATAACGGCTCAACCTCGTAAATTCTCGCCTCATATTCTCGCTATGGACTTGTTCCCTTGAACTAGCCCCAGAAAAGCTTTTCTTTGCTCGTCTGTATACCTGGTTCCCACATATTTCTTCTGGAATGCCTCCTTAACATATTCCCAAGTCAGACCCTCTACCATAGCACCATCTCGCACAGTTAACCACCACTGATATGCTTCATCGCGTAACAGTGCCACCATTCCTTTCAACTTCTCCTCAGGGTTTAGGTCGAGCTCATCCATGATGCGCTCCGTCGCTTCCAACCAATACTCAGCTGTACTGGGTGCCACTCCCGACACTCCACGAAACATCTCAGCTCCATTAGCTCAGAGCCGTTCAGGCACAGATTTTCGGGTTCCCGAATTTCCACCCGCACCAGCCACCAATTCCAAAACTCACAGCACAGCCTGCGACACAGCATCTTCCCCCGCCTGAGCTTGCTGCTCCACATTAACAGCTGGGGGTGGTGGTGGCGGTGGTATCTCATTGTCAGAACCCTGACCCAATCTAACGGGTTCTGACACAGTCATCCTTCCTCTACCTCGTCCACGACGACCACGTCCTCTGGAGCTCATTTCTAGCGTCGAGATCTAATTAAAAAGTTTTATGGAAAAAGTTTTAGGAGTGGTTCTTTCATATTCACACAAGCACACAGTCTTTCATTCATTCATCCATCCATCAAACAATTATGAACTTTCATTCATTCAGAGAAATGTTGTAGTTTTCATTGTTATTGTTTTTCCACTACCCAGGGGTATTTTCGTAATTTTATCCTACAGGGGCATTTTCATAATTTTTCAAACAAAAAGTTCCTCGGTGATTTTGTCAAAAGTATTTTGGAAATTTAAAGTTAGGGGTAATTTTGGGAAAAAATTTGGAATCGTATGTTTGGTAATTTTTTGACCTCGGGGGTATTTTGGTAATTTTCCATAAATCAGGGTAAATTGGTAAAATTTAGTAAGTTAGGGATATTCCAAAAGTTGTAAAACTTTATGGGTTCTTTTTTTTTTTAAACATGGCTAGTTCCTTTCGGGTTTTAGCCATTAGGTTTAGCCTATGATCGAGCCCTCTTTGGTCGGGGTGAACCAAAGCTACGCACTGTAGGATTCGAATGGAGAGGAGGTGAGTCACGCGGATCGCTTAAATACCAAGCTCCCATCGAAACCATTCCTAGACATGCGCATGCAGGTTGCCACACCGGCCGAGCCCTCCGAGTTAGGGTGAACCGAAGCTACGCACCGCAGTAGGATTCTGCGAAGAGGAGGTGAGTCACTAGGACCGCTTAAATACTGTGCTCTTAGGATCCAATCCTAGACATGCGCATGTGGGGGTTACCACACCCTAGCTCGTGACTTAGCCATAGGTTTGTTTAGTGCATTAAGTCTTATGTGGTTACGTGTTTGAGTAATCTGTCCTAAGGTTCATGTTCCTATCATTCTATTCTACGTTCCATGCCCTTTCTACATAAATCACGTAATCACACATAAAGTTAGGGTACTTACCTCGTGGATCATGGTCGGAGACTTAGGTGCCATGCTAGAACACCGCTTTATTTCAAGAAAATCATTTGGGCTCGAATTAAAAATGTTTTGGGCCTTAGCCCACAGTGCCGAGAGTTTAAAAGCGGGCTCGATGCAAAATGAAACACCCACACCCAGCCCACGAGCACAAGCAGGATCGGTATGTTCCTTGAGTAAACCGGTTTCAAAATTCTTTGTTTCTTAGAGAAAATTTGTGTACTTTCAGGAAAATTTTATTTTGGGTTGGGCTTAGATTAAAACCCATTTATTTAATCTTATAAATCCAACTTAATTAAGGTGACAAAAGAATTTTTGAGTTCATTTTTAAGAAAAATAATTTTGTACTTACTTACATCCAAATTAGTTCGTGACATAATATCTAATAGTAAAGAAAAAAATAAAGAAATTCACTTGGGCCTTATGGCCTTATTACACCAATCAAAACCCAAAAATAATAAAATTTAAGTACTTAATATAAATAACAGTCCCAAATAATAAAAGTCTTTCCTTGCTATGCATGGCCACCTTTAGCTCCTGCCGACCCGGTCCATTACTGATCATCTCCTGAAAAAAATATTCCCCAACGGGGTGAGTCAACAGACTCAGTGTGTACTCACACTAACTTTCGATATATCATATGGCAATTATTTTTAATATATGAATATGCATAAGAATGTGAATGTGGCTAAATACCATAAATGTGGTAAAAGTACCCAGGTACGTTTCCTACTTTTGATAGGATTATGAATATGTATATTGTTACATATGAATAATGAGAAATTAAGTATGTTATGCATGATGATAAAATATATGGGGCATTCGGGATATATGTGAAAGGGGAAGAAGGTGTTGACTTCGGTCTCACAAACGGAATATGGTGACTACGGTCACAAAATTTGAATATGGTAACTTCGGTTACATTATCGAATTTGGTAACCGGTTACATTATTTGAATATGGTGTCTAATGACACAAATTATATGGGCGATGAGCACGCCGATCGCAATGATCGCTTGATGGTGTGTAGCGGATGGAGGGTTGACTTAGTAGTCCCTACGGTGTGATTGGCGTGTACGGGTGGTGTGTAGCGGATGGACAAATAGGCTTGGGGTTTGGGTTGCATCATTTTTTTATGAATATGTCTTTGATATGAACATGTATGCCTAAATTGTTGAATGTTAGTTTGTGTACACATTGAGTCTGTTGACTCACCCCGTTGGGGAATATTTTTTCAGGAGATGATCAAGAATGGACCGGTCGACGGGAGCTAAAGGTGGCCATGCATAGCAAGGAAAGACTTTTATTATTTGGGATCATTATTTATATTAAGTACTTAAATTTTATTATTTTGGGTTTTGATTGGTGTAATAAGGCCATAAGGCCCAAGTGAATTTCTTTATTTTTTGCTTTACTATTAGATATTATGTCACGAACTAATTTGGATGTAAGTAAGTACAAAATTATTTTTCTTAAAAATGAACTCAAAAATTCTTTTGTCACCTTAATTAAGTTGGATTTATAAGATTAAATAAATGGGTTTTAATCTAAGCCAACCCAAAACGAAATTTTCCGAAAGTACACAAATTTTCTCTAAGAAACAAAGAATTTTGAAACCGGTTTACTCAAGGAACATACCAGATCCGGTTCAGGCTCGTGGGCCGGGTGTGGGGTGTTTCAGCCACTAGTATGAAACTGTTTATGCATGCATTTTAATTATTTAGTATGATACAAATTTTATCAATCTAAAGTTTAAGCAACTCTTCTTAAAAATAAATGTAAATGTTTAGACACCTAAACACAAACGATTTTTGAATTAAAGATTAAACCCCAAAACAACTCGGTATTTATATAAAACCACCCCAAATTTTCCGAAGTAATAAACATGAAATTAAAATGTTTTACTCGAGGAACATACCAGATCCGGTCTGGGCTGGTGGGCCGGGTTTGGGGTGTTTCACTTTGTGAGAAGAGAGATTATTTGGTAACAAGGAGAAATGTGTGTTTTGTACTGATAAGCTTATATTTCTTGGTTATATTGTTAGTTCTCAGGGAGTTGAAGTTGATCCTGAGAAGATTAAGGCGATTCAAGAGTGGCCACGACCGACATCGGTTAGTCAAGTTAGATCGTTTCATGGTTTAGCTAGTTTCTACCGTCGGTTTGTTCCCCATTTTAGTTCTATTACCGCCCCCTTAACCGGGATTATAAAGAAGAATTTAGTCTTCTCATGGGGTAAAGAACAAGGGGATGCCTTTCTAAAAATAAAGGAGTGTTTGACAAAAGCACCTGTTTTAGCATTACCTAACTTTGATAAAATGTTTGAAGTTGAATGTGATGCTTCTGGAGTTGGTATAGGTGCTGTTTTGTCACAGGAAAAGAGGCCCGTTGCATATTTCAGTGAGAAGCTTAGTGGAGCGACGTTGAGCTATCCTATCTATGATAAGGAGATGTATGCACTGATTCGGGCATTGGAAACTTGGCAGCATTATTTGTTGCCTAAGACGTTCGTGATTCACACTGATCATGAGGCATTGCAATATATCACAGGTCAGCATAAATTAAACAAATGACATGCTAAATGGGTTGAATTTCTCGAGTCTTTCCCTTATGTCATTCGTTACAAGAAAGGTAAAGACAATGTCGTTGCTGATGCTTTATCACGCAGGTATGCACTTTTAAATTACCTTGATTCTCATTTGATTGGATTTGCATATATTCGTGAGCTATACACTGATGATCCTGATTTTAGAGATAAGTTTAATGCTTGTGCAAAAGGTGCAGAAGGAAAATTTTATAGGCATGATGGCTATCTTTTCAATGAGAACAGGATATGCATTCCACAAGGATCCATGCATGGTATTCTGATCCATGAAGCACATGAAGGTGGACTGATGGGTCATTTTGGAGTCACCAAAACATTACAGACATTAAAGGAGCATCTATTTTGGCCTAAAATACGTAGGAACGTTGAACGGTACTGTGAACGTTGTGTGACATGTAAGAAAGCAAAATCGAAGGTTTCACCACCTGGTATGTACTTGCCTTTACCTATTCCTGATTCCCCTTGGACTGATATTTCGATGGATTTTGTTTTGGGATTGCCTAGAACTAGGACCGATAGAGATAGTATATTTGTTGTGGTTGATAGGTTCTCGAAGATGGCACATTTTATTGCTTGCCATAAAGCGATGATCTTTGTAAATGTGGCTAACTTGTTCTTTAGGGATGTTGTTCGTTTACATGGTATTCCTAGGTCAATTGTTTTTGACAGGGATGTAAAGTTTTTGAGTCACTTCTGGAGGACTCTTTGGAGCAAATTAGGTACTGAAACTTATGTTTTCTACTACTTTTCATCCCTGGTGATGGACAAAGCGAGGTTGTTAATGGGTTTTATCTACTTTACTTCGTTCCATAATTAAAAGAACATAAAAACTTGGGAAGATTGTTTGCCACATGTTGAATTTGCTTATAATCACGCTGTACATTCTGCTACTAAGATGTCACCATTTGAGGTTATTTATGGATTTAATCCTATTACTCCTCTAGATATGTTGCCTTTGCCACGAGAACAGGTGATGAGCAGGGACGGTAAAAAAGCGAGAATATGTGAAGAAGTTGCATCAACAAGTTAAGGAGAACTTAGAACGGAGGACTCTCAGTGATGCGAAAAGCAAGCAAACAAAGGAAGAAAGCTAGTCACCTTCGATGTTGGTGATTGGGTTTGGGTTCATTTACGAAAGGAACGTTTTCCGGCCCAAAGATGATCTAAGTCATATCTGCGAGGAGATGGTCCTTTTCAGGTGTTGGAGAAAGTGAATGACAACGCCTACAAATTAGACTTACCGGGTGAATATAATGTAAGTGCCACATTTAATGTTTCGGACTTAACCCCTTATGACAATTCTACAGATTTGAGGACAAATCCTTTTCATGAAGGGGGGCTGATGTGGGCATATCCAAGCCAATCAAGGAGGCTGATCCAGAGGTCTTGCCATTAGGACCTATCACACGATCTAAGGCAAAGAAATTCAGGGAAGTTCTTTCTTTCACTTGTGCTAAAGTTTCTGACTCTTTCAAAAGTGAATGTGCCTTAGAAAATAAGTTTCATAGTGTGTTGCATGCTGATATGTGACATACTTATGCCATACTACTTATATTGGTGTGTTTAGTATGTATATATTATGCTAAGTATGTTTTTGGATTGGGTTGATAGTATTTTTTATTGTCTTCAAGTTGTTTGTGTGTTAACGAATAAGTGTGCACTTGTTTACAACTTATTAGACTATGTTATATTATTTTGTAACATGTACACGAAAGGACTCTAGCTCATGAGAGTATATGCAGCTCACCTTCAGCTCAAGTCAGCTTAGAGGCTTGTCCCCTAGCTCAACTCAGCTCAGAGCACTCTACACCAGCTCATGTCAGCTTATTTCACTTCTAACTAGCTGAATTTAGCTCAGTTTAGCTCCAGTCAGCTCACCTCTGGCTCCACTAGCTCAACTTCAGTTGACAAGTCTAGAAGTAGCTGAATAGTGTCCTACGTGTCGGGGAGTACACTAGTGCACATGTGGCAGCCTAGGTGGCGTCCAAGCATGTGGATGTGCATGTGCCAGCCTTGTACACATGTGGTGCACATGTGTGACCAAAAACCAGCCCATTCTTGTGCATTTGTGTGGCAATTGAAGAGATAAGGACAAGGGAAGTTGTGTGTTTGAATTTCAAACGAAATTAGCACATATTTAAAGTGATAAACATGCCAACTCCCTTTTTTTTACTTGGCTGCAAATTAATTCCGCTCAAAAGGAGTTATTTCAATTCAAATTTAAATTTTAAACTCCTTTAATGTTAGCCACACAATGTAATTTGGCCACCTCTTCATTCTTCTATATATTTGTAACTTCAAACATTGATAAAAACATAGTCTTTTGAAATAAAAATTACTTTGTGAGTTTTCTCTCAAATTCGGTTCTTTTTGTTGAACTTCTTTCTTGACATTTCAATTCTGAATTGTTGTGTCAATCTTGTGATACTTCGGGTTCCTAGACCACTATCTAGTGGGTCCAAGTCCGTTGACGTAGAACAGATTTGATTCGGGTTTGCATAACAGATTGTGCGAGTTCTTTCGAGTTCTTCGTTGTTCAAATTCCCAGCCAGTTTCTAGCATTATTTCTGCCATTTTTTTGAATGTTCAAGGCTGCCATGGATGAATTTTGAAGCATTCATCTTCTACCTTCTTCAAATCTGTCTTGAAATTCCAGCAACATCTTTTCTTCTTCAAATCTGTTCAATTTTGTGTGTTTTTAAGTCTAAAACCAACCTCTTTGTTTTGTTTAATTGCAGGGAAGTGCTTGCTACAATCCTAGATCAGTAAACACTCAAGGATCGTTGTTTTGCCAAGCAACGCCTTATCAAATGGGAAATACCAAATGATGGTGATATGAATCTTAAATGATCGGGGTAGGAAGTTGATACGAACTCGGGTCTGTAAGTTAATCCGAGTCGTCTGTTTGCCCGATCATTAAACAAGAAGGTTTCGTTCAGTTTCGGAAAGGTTTCAGTTTTTAGATTGAGGAAGATTGGAGAACAAGGATAGGTTCAATAGAAGAAGAGCTATTCATTTTAGAAGGCTCGAGAATGGAAGAAATAAGATGACTCAGGATTAGGGAATAATCGGAACTCAAGGTCAAGAATGAACCAACGCTTCGGTTGAAGGGTTGACCCGAATCTTATAAGATCTTAAGTCGTTTATGAATGGAAATTACGAGACCTCGACCAGCTATCTAAAGAGATAGGAACCTCGGTATAATTATTTTCAAATGCCACACGGAGATGTGATAAGTTCGATCGAACAAAAACAGGTTGATGCCACTAACTAGGTAGATAAGTCAACGGAGTCTTTGGACGAAATTTGAGAGAAAAAAAATTCTCACCAAAATTTGGCAGCAATTCATTAAGGTTCAAAAGTCTTTTTACAAAGTGAATTCAGCCCGAATTTATAGGCATAACAAGAGCAACCGAATAGGCATACTTAGAAGCTAAAAAAGTAGCTTGAAAATTCCAGAACTTTGGAGAAGATTTCCTTAAGCTTCCCCATGCATTGAAGATGTCAAAGGCTGCATCTAGATGGCTAAATTCAGCTGGAAAATGATCGTCTTGGTTGAGAAACGGGATGCAAACAATTTGGACAGCAACTAGCTTAAATGCGCTCTAAATGTGCTGCATGGTTCTTGAATTTTTCCCAAGTGCTGGAGAATGCCGAAAGCCCCTTCTAATTGCCTTGTGATTCAGTTGAATTGATGGATGACTTTGGGAGCTAGTGTTGCATTAAAATTCGGCCTAGGAGCTTGGGTTAGCTTTAATGGCGTCTCCTTGAAGATCTGAATAGTTTTTGCTCCTTATTTAAGGCTGTTTAGTCTCCAACGTTTTCTTGGTATAAACAAGGGAAAAAAACAGCAGCCAAGTGTGGAAACTTTAAAATCTGAACAGCCACATTAATGTGAAAAGGGATATAGTAGCTGTTGGAAGCTTTAATGACGCTTCAGTGAGCTAAAAGGCCTATTTTAAAGAGTGGACAGCAGCTCCCCCCAAGTCCCTTGCTGTTCACGATGGGTGCATGGAGAAAAGCAATCAGCAACATCCCATTAATTTTCGTCCCTTGCTGTTTACGATGGGCGCATGGAGAAAAGCAATCAGCAACATCCCATTAATTGCCGTCCCTTGCTAGGTACCTACACCAAATTAAATTCGACAATTAAGTCATGTTTAGGACCAAATAAAGTTAAGCCATAAGACACATTAAATTCGGCAGCTACTTAGGACACATTGATTCCATGCAAAAACTAAGACACCTTAATTAATTGTAGTAAATTCGGCTGACCAAGACACATTAAAAGCTTGAACTAAATTAAGACAAATTAAAGACATGCAGCAACTAAATTAAGACAAATTAAAAAAAAAAACATGCAGCAACTAGACATAATAAACGCATGAAATAAATTCAGACACACTTATTGTAACTCAATTAAATTCATAATTTAAAGGCTGTAACTAAATTAACTAAATAATTATTTAACTAAGTGCAGCAATTAAATATTTATTCCAGCAATTTTAAAGGCTTATTCCAGCATATTAACATATGCAAATATAAACTAAAGACGAGCTCCTTGAGCTAAGTTTGAGCTAACTGAACGTGAAGAAGGTTGCATGGCTTGCTCGATTCATCGTTCCCAAACTGTCCAGCCATGATGCTACTCCACATTTTGTCTAAAAGAGCCGAAACTTCCTCCTTGAACCTTTTAGAACGAGCACGAGTGATCGGCCCCTTTGGAAGCTCCAAAGGATCTTCGGCAACTTTGGTTGGTGCCCGAGCCACGGCCGTATCATCCCCTCCCCCTTCGAAATGACTTGTCCTCAAGTCGAATCGCTCGTTTGTTTTGAAGCTCATGTTCCCCTTTGGTTTGTTAAAAACAAATGGGGTGAGGGATCTCATATAAATTTGCTCACACAAATTCTCAACACTCGGCATTGAGTTAGTAACACAAGTCATTTTGGAAGATATGCAAAAATTATCAACAGCCTGATTTGTATAGGCACACAAAACACGATCTTGCTGATCATCCAACAAAGTTTTGCTCCAACAATTCAAAGGAAATGTAGACACAAAGATCTTAAGCCATTCACTCTCCTTGAATTGGGCTTGATCCAAACAATTCAGTTTGCCATAACGATTCATAGAATAAGCTTCCCGATCAAGAAACAGTATATAAAAAAATCTTGGCAAAGATTGTTCAACTATGAAATTTTCAAACGCAATTACTTCACAGTTACCAAAAATGGAAGCCTTAATATCGTCATTCACAGTAATCAATTGTCCACTAATCCAAAATGAACAACTACTTCCAACAAAGCAATTTACGTTCCCAAAATTCAGAAGGTGAACAAAGTCATTAAAATGATCCCAATTGAGTGGTTTAGGAAGTTGGAAATACTCACCTTGCTTACCTTCGGAGATAAAGGAGTGAGAGTCGATTTTACCTTGTACTTTTAGCACAAACTTTCTTTCATTGGCAAGGTATCGCAATTGAAGTTCTTCGGTCGGCTGAACCTAGAAAGAAGAAGAAACAAATAGACAACGGTTAAGTAAAACTCCTTTCCTTTTTTAATTTTGTTTCTTTTCACTTTCTGTTTCAATTTTGTCTCTCTCACTTTTCTTTTCTTTTTCATTTTTATTTTCTTTTTATTTTCTTTTTTCTTCTCTCTTGTTTACTTCAACTCTCGAATTATTTTCACTTGATTTGTCCTCTTCCCTTTCTTGCGAATTTTTTTTCTTTTCTTTCAAAGTCTCCAAAGATCGCCTTAAGTGTCGCTGATCTTCCATCACTTGTTGCGGAGACAATGGTGCCAAAATGATATTCTTGCCTTTATACTTGAATGAATATTGATTTGCAAACCCATCATGTTTGACTCGGTGGTCAAACTGCCACGGTCTTCCTAACAATAGGTGGCCCGCATGCATGGGTACGACGTCGCACAATACTTTGTCATGGTAGTTGCCAATCGAGAATGGGATGTTTGCTTGTTTGGTCACCTTGAGTTCGACTCCTTCATTGAGCCATTGCAATTTGTAGGGGCTTGGGTGCTTGAGAGTCGGTAAAGACAACTTCTTGATCATGAGAGTGCTCGCAACATTCGTGCCGTCAATTACAACACTACACACTTTTCCCAAAACAT
Source organism: Gossypium sturtianum (assembly GCA_025698515.1). NCBI lineage: Eukaryota > Viridiplantae > Streptophyta > Magnoliopsida > Malvales > Malvaceae > Gossypium > Gossypium sturtianum. The sequence continues at coordinate 95,698,600 of CM046949.1, forward strand.
GACAACGAGTATGGAAAAGGTTTTCTCGTTGAGGCTCACTTACTGAGTTTTGCGCATTGAGACTTTGTTTGACCACAAGCATTTTGCCCTAATAGCAAATTCTACTTCTTCGTCATTTTTAGATAGATGCTTGACTTTGCCTTCATTTTTTTCTACTTCATCCTCCGATTCAATTTTGCCATTGGGTAACACGATCATTGTATTTCAGTTCAGACATTGACTCGCTATGTGCCCTCGGCCTTGACACTTAAAACATTTGATGTCTCGGGATCACGATCAAACATTTTCAAGGGCCTTTCCTTTACTTGGTTCGGCCACAATTTTGTTGGGCTTTATGGACACCACGGGTTCTTTTGACTGACTTGTCGGGACATCCTTGCTTGGACCTTGGTTCCATTTGGGTGCACTCGAAGTAGAATTTCCTCGTACGGCTCCTTTTCTCTTGAGCTGCTTCTCCACCTTAATGGCCATATGTACCATTTCTTCGATCTCGATGTAGTGTTGGAGTTCAACTACGTTAGCAATGTCTTTGTTTAATCCAGCCAAGAATCTTGCCATGGTAGCCTCCCGGTGTTCCTTGATGTTGGCTTGAATCATGGCTATCTCCATCTCCTTGTAATAATCATCCACACTTCGACTACCTTGAGTGAGATGTTGTAATTTCTGGTACAATTCCTGGTGATAGTATGCCGGGATGAACCTCTTGCGCATCAATGCTTTCATTTCAGCCCATGTGTTGACCGGCCACTCTCCGTTCCTCCTCCTGCTAGTGGTTAATTGATCCCACCAGACCATTGCATAATCAGTGAATTCGATGGCCGCTATCTTTACCTTCTTGCTTTTCGAGTAGTTGTGACACTCGAAAACTAACTCGATCTTCTTTTCCCATTCTAAGTTCACCTCCGGGTTGGATTTGCCTTGAAATAGTGGTATTGACAATTTGATGTTCTTCAAATCATCATCTACTCGACCTCGATCTCGTTGGCCACGTTGTGGTTGGCCTCTCCTCGTGTACTTTGATTGGATCCAGGATCACTCTCGGCTTCACTTGGCTTGATCCAATCTTCTTCAAGAGCCTGTTGCCTTTCTCGTTGCCTTGGCGGACTTTGAGGTGTTCTTCCTCGTTGGGCACGTTCTTTGACTTGGTCGAGCCTTTCTTGGATTGGCTCGAGTTTGCGGTAGAATAGTCATTCCACCTCCCGTAATAGTGCTTGGAGATTAAGATCCGGTACATTTCGTACAGGTTGTTTATCGGTTCTCTCTATCATATTGTGCTCTGGGCTTCGTGACATGAATGATTTCAATCCTCACCAAAAATCCTCTCGATCACTCAGAAAGAGAAAAATAGATGTCACTCACACTCGTGTTTGCACTCTATTCGGCTTTTACCTCCACTCTATTGTGCTCACACACTCGTGCCTTTTTCCGCTCATTTCTTCTCTTGTGATTTCGTATAAGACTCAGGGTGACCAAATCTACTAGATCAGAGGGTCAGCTTCAAGGGGTTACAAGGGTTGAAGTGATAAGGTACGAGTGGGCTGAAAGGAAAAGAGTAAGATATTGAAGAAGTGTGGCGTTGGGCTGAAAGGGGTAGGAAAGAATATGTTAAGGATCGGGAATTAATCGAAGGAAAGAACATGATACGACCGTGGCTCGGGCACCCTCTAAAGCTGCCGTAGATCCCTTGGAGCTACCAAAGGGACCGATCACTCGTGCTCGTGCTAAAAGGTTCAAGGAGGAAGTTTTGGCTCCCGTAGACAAAATGTGGAGCAACGTCATGGCTGGACAGTTTGGGAACGATGAATCGAGCAAACCGTGCAATGTTATTCACGTTCAGCCAGCTCAAATTTAGCTCAAAGGGCTCGTCTTTAATTTATATTTACATGCGTTAATATGCTTGAAATAAATAATTAAATAGTTGGACTCAATTAAATAGATTGTTAGTTAAGTTAGTTATAGCCATTAAATATGTCTGAATTTAATTTATAATGTTTATTATGTTCTTTTAATACAAGTAATTAATTGGTCTAAGATTAAATGCTGTTTTAAGGTTGTCTAGTTTCAGCCGAATTAATGAAGCCTATTTAACTTGTCTTAGTGTAAACATGCTTTAATGATGTCCTAAATGGCTGCCGAATTTATGGTGCCCAACTTCTCCATTTTAATGTGCTGATTTTATGAACTAATGGGCTGATTTAATTTGCTGCAGATTTAATTACCTTGGACGGCATGAGGAGGAATTAATAGGCTGCTGAACTTTGATGTCTTCAAGGAGACATTCGGCCAACATTATTAAGTTCCTCAAGCATTAATAAGGGCTGCTGCTGATTGCTTTCCTCCATGCGCCCTTTCAGCACACCAAACTCTATGTTTAATGTGCCGAATTAATGCAAGTGTCTAGCCAAATTTAATTCAAGTTGTTGGCCAAATTTATTGAGGTGTTGGACAAAGCAAGGCACGGATTCATGGGCTTTTGGCATGCGTGATCTTCATTTATGGTGCTACTGGAATTTTTCATGAAAGAAACATCATTTAATGAACTGTTGGTGGCAAATTAATTGGCTGTTGACTTCTTAACTTAAGTGTTCACTTCGTGGAGAACAAAGGACATGGGATTAATGGCTGTTGCCTCATCATGGAGCTCAAAAGGGGCTGCTATTTGTGCCTTTCTAAGGAGTCTTTCGTGAGATGCATTGGCCAGCATTCAAGGCTATTCGGTTAGCTCAATAGCCACTTTTAGAAAACGTCCCAAGAGCTCCCAAATTCAGCCGAACATTGCAAGGAGTTTAAGAGATTTTTCCAGAATTTTCTAACTCAATTATGGCCGAATTTTGCTTAGTTACTAAGTATATGTTTAACCATTCGTCTAGCCCATGAAATAGGCTATAAATACTTGTCATTTTCCAATGTAAAAACACTTTTTGAACTTTAATGAATTGCTGCCAAATTTTTGAGAAATCTTCTCTCAAATTTCGTCCAAAGATTCGTTGACTTATCTACCTAGTTAGTGGCGTCAACCGTTTCTTGTTTAACCGAACTTATCAAGTTTTCATGTGGCGTTCGAAATCCTTTATACCGAGGTTCCTATCTCTTTAGATAGTGGGTAGAGGTCTCGTAATATCCTTTCGTAAATTCAACTTAAGTCATATAAGTTTTGGGTCAACCTTCATTCGAAGTTTGGTTCATTCTTGACTTGAGTTTCTGATTAATCTCTAATCCTGAACTTTTCCATTTCATTTAAACTCGAACCTTCTTAATTCGATTATCCTTTAATCCCAAACTTGTCTATTCTTTCATAACCAAGCCTCCTGAAACCAAAAGCCATCCTTTATCGAGCCCATCTTTATTTTCTGACCTTTCTAAACTAATCTTTCCAAACCTTTCCGTAACCAAATGAAACATTCTTGTTTAACGATCAGGCAACCATACGACCTGGATTAATTCACGAAACCGGGTTCATATCAGAACATAAACTCAACTTTCACCTTTTTTTCTTTTTTTTTAATTCGTAATTTTTTTAATTCGTATACTCTTTTTTTTAAACTTCGATTTTTTTTAAATATTACGTACCTAATTCGGGTTTACTACGAATATCTGAGCTTCTCGTTTAATTATCTCTGATACCAGATGATACAAACTTGAGTCTGTAAGTTAATCCGAGTCGTATGTTTGCCCGATCGTTAAACAGGAAGGTTTTGTTCGGTTTCGAAAAGGTTTTGATTTTTAGATTGAGGAAGATTGGAGAACAAGGATAGGTTCAACAGAAGAAGAGCTATTCATTTTAGAAGGCTCGGGAATGGAAGAAATAAGATGACTCAGGATTAGGGAATAATCGGAACTCAAGGTCAAGAATGAACCAACGCTTCGATTGAAGGGTTGACCCGAATCTTATAAGATCTTAAGTCATTTATGAATGGAAATTACGAGACCTCGACCCACTATCTAAAGAGATAGGAACCTCGGTATAATTGTTTTCGAATGCCACACGGAGATGTGATAAGTTCGATCGAACAAAAACGGGTTGACGCCACTAACTAGGTAGATAAGTCAACGGAGTCTTTGGACGAAATTTGAGAGAAAAAAAATTCTCACCAAAATTTGGCAGCAATTCATTAAGGTTCAACAGTCTTTTTACAAAGTGAATTCAGCCCAAATTTATAGGCATAACAAGAGCAGCCGAATAGGCATACTTAGAAGCTAAGAAAGTAGCTTGAAAATTCCAGAATTTTGGAGAAGATTTCCTTAAGCTTCCCCATGCATTGAAGACGTCAAAGGCTGCATCTAGATGGCTGAATTGAGCTGGAAAATGATTGTCTTGGTTGGGAAACGGGATGCAAACAATTTGGACAGCAACTAGCTTAAATGAGCTCTAAATGTGCTGCATGGTTCTTGAATTTTTCCCAAGTGCTGGAGAATGCCGAAAGCCCCTTCTAATTACCTTGGGATTCAGCTGAATTGATGGATGACTTTGGGAGCTAGTGTTGCATTAAAATTCGGCCTAGGAGTTTGGGTTAGCTTTAATGGCGTCTCCTTGAAGATCTGAACAATTTTTCTCCTTATTTAAGGCTGTTTGGTCTCCAACATTTTCTTGGTATAAACAAGGGAAAAAACAGCAGCCAAGTGTGGAAACTTTAAAATCTGAACAGTCACATTAATGTGAAAAGGGATATAGTAGCTGTTGGAAGCTTTAATGATGCTTCGGTGAGCTGAAAGGCCTATTTTAAAGAGTGGATAGCAGCTCCCCCAAGTCCCTTGCTGTTCACGATGGGTGCATGGAGAAAAGCAATCAACAACATCCCATTAATTGCCGTCCCTTGCTGTTTACGATGGGCGCATGGAGAAAAGCAATCAGCAACATCCCATTAATTTCCATCCCTTGCTAGGTACCTGCACCAAATTAAATTCGGCCATTAAGTCATGTTTAGGACCAAATAAAGATAAGCCATAAGACACATTAAATTCGGCAGCTACTTAGGACACATTGATTCCATGCAAAAACTAAGACACCTTAATTAATTGTAGTAAATTAGGCTGACCAAGACACATTAAAAGCTTGAACTAAATTAAGACAATTTAAAGACATGTAGCAACTAAATTAAGACAAATTAAAAAAAAACATGCAGCAACTAGACATAATAAACGCATGAAATAAATTTAGACACATTTATTGTAGCTCAATTAAATTCATAATTTAAAGGCTGTAACTAAATTAACTAAATAATTATTTAACTAAGTGCAGCAATTAAATATTTATTCCAGCAATTTTAAAGGCTTATTCCAGCATATTAACACATGCAAATATAAACTAAAGACGAGCTCCTTGAGCTAAGTTTGAGCTAGCTGAACGTGAAGAAGGTTGCATGGCTTGCTCGATTCATCGTTCCCAAACTGTCCAGCCATGACGTTGCTCCACATTTTGTCTACAAGAGCCGAAACTTCCTCCTTGAACCTTTTAGCACGATCACGAGTGATCGGCCCCTTTGGAAGCTCCAAAGGATCTTCGGCAACTTTGGTTGGTGCCCGAGCCATGGCTGTATCAGAAGTGAAGATAAAATGATGGCTTTGGAATTCAGAGACTGAGGAGAAGAACAGAAAACAACAAGTACTTAACAAAACTTTACTATCTTTTTTTTATATTTTCGTATATATATATATATATTTTTTTTCAAATACACGAAATTAATACAAGAGAACTTGAATACAATTTGAAACCTTTTTTTTAATTTCGATTTTTTTCAACACGAACCTATTTCGGCTTCTCGATCATCGTCGGAGCTCCTCGTTTTGTAGCTCTGATACCAAATGATGTGAGACGACCTGGGGTTAGTCGAGTCATTCACTTGTGTGCTCGATCGTCTACAAGGAGAAGTTTGGATCTCGGAAAGATAGGTGTTTGGAGAGTGAATTGCCGAAGCTTTTAATAGGTTTTCATTTTAAGTATATTTAAGTTAGGAATGGAGGTTAATATTTGATGCGATCCTGGTCGCATCATGGTTCGACTCTTTCCGACGCCATCGAGAGTGGCCTAAGCTCGAGGGGCCAAAGTGCAAAATGAAGCTGATTCCAGCTCATTTTCAGCTCAATTAAACTCCTTTTCTATGTGGTTCAGTTCACATGAGTTCATCTCAACTCATTGAGATTGTTTTAAGTTCACATTCATTCATTTAGTTTGTGTTTAGCTTGATTTAATTCATGCATTTTTAATTTCTTTGAATACAAACTTTTAAATTAAATATTAGCTTTAAATAAAGGTGTTTAGTTTAATTAAATAAGTTGTGTTTAATAAGAGGCTTATTAATTAATCTAGTTACTAGGATGTTTTAATGAAGTATGAGTTTAAGTTAATTTAATTCTGCTTCCATAAATTAACTAGTTTGTTGCATTAATTGAAGTCTTTATTTCTAGTTCATTTAATAATATTTTTCTTAATTAAACTAGTTCTTTGGAATAAATGATGCTTAAATGTTAGTTTATTTATTTAAGTCTATTTCACTGGAATAAATGATGCTTAAGTGTTAGTTCATTTATTTAAGTTAGTTGTTACTTTGTTTTAGGTTTAATCAATGAATAAATGTGTTTAATATGTCGGTTACATGTGTTAATTGCAGGTGATTTTTTAGCTTACAACCATTAAATTTAAAGGCTGTTACACCTTCAATAAGGTGGCTTTTCAAGTCATTTCAGTTACAAAAAGAGGGGGCTATTATAAAAAGAGGCTTTAAACATCAATAAAAAGAGTTTAAAGGAGCATTACACTTCCTTTAAATTTCAGTAGCCACCCTTCCACTACTCCAAACGTTTTTGCTACTTTAATGGTCAATTCATACTTTAAAAACTTCATTAAGTTTTTGGAGTCTATTCAGCTAAGCCAAAGGAGAAACCAAGAGACATTTTAAAAGCATTAAAGGGTATTGAATCAGCTGATTAAAGCATCTTAAAGAGAGGAGTTAATTGATCAAAGAATTTCAAAGGTTGAGACTCTTTATTTGGTTGGTGACTTTTCGGTTGATCATGGAGAATTCAAAGGATTTTGACAAGCAATTTAATTGAAAAGTTAAACACATTGAAGATGGGAGTTACATGGCTAGAATTCCAAAAGTTGAGACTCTTCATTTGAAATCATTATTAGCCTCATTAAAAGTGACCATTCAACTAGTTTCATTTGATACTATATATACATGTAATCACATATTGTAGGGAGAACTTTTGATCCTTGAATATATTTTATGAACTTTGTTCTTCGAGTGAGATTTTCTCCTCTCTATCTTTCAGATTTAGTATCGATTCTGACTTATCAAGCGTTGCTTGTGGCGTCAGTCGTTTCTCATCCATCAATTTATACCATAGGTTCTTATACTTATAGATAACGGGTCTTGGTCCATCATCAACTTCCATTTTCCATCTTAAACAAATATAGAACCCGGGGTGACACTTTCCTAGTGTTGAATCGATTCTTTGTTTAAATTCTTCTATCCATCTCCACCAACTATCTTAATATATATCCTTTTGATTATTTCTATTAAAACCAAGTCCATCCACTATATTCATCTTTCTTGTTTGCTTCCTAACCGAACCTATCTCCATCTTCCATCCAAATCTTAACCTTTCTGATCAGCTTCCGTAATTTTAACCTTATTTCACCTATTTTCAGACAACTTTTTAATTACTCCTCGTAGACGATTGGGCAACTTCACATACGACTTGACTCACCCCGAAATGGATCGTATCATTTGGTATCAGAGCTATAAAACGAGGAGTTTCGACGACGAACGAGAAGCCGGTAATAGGTTCGTAAAAAAATAAAAAAAAATCGAAAAAAAAGTTATATTTTATTTCTTTTGTACTCATCTTTTTTGCATTTGGTGAAAAAAATTCAAAAAAAATTAATTAAAAAAAGAGAAAAAAATACGAGTGAAAAAAAAAGTTTGTGGAATTTTTTTTGAAAAGATTGCAAGTTGTGTTTCATTTCTTCTACCCTATTTCTGACCTCAAAGCTACCATTCTAGTCTCATCTACCTACCCCGATCTTCAAAAAAAAGAAAAAAATTTCTACCATCATTTGGTATTTTCTCTTTTCACCCAACGCCACCCACCCACCCGGGACTTTGAAATTACCAAAATACTTTTTGACGAAATCACCAAGGAACTTTTTCTTTTGAAAAATTATGAAAATGCCCCTGTAGGACAAATTACGAAAATACCCCTGGGTAGTGGAAAAATAATAACAATGAAAACTGCAACGTTTCTCTGAATGAACGAAAGTTCATACTTGTTTGATGGATGAATGAATGAATGGAAAGACTGTGTGTTTGTATGAATACGAAAGAACCACTCTTAAATCCTTTTTTTCATAAAACTCCTTCGCGGGTAAATAAGTGGAACAATGACTAATTCATAAAACTTCTTAATCAGATCTCGACGTGAGAAAATGAGCTCTAGAGGACGTGGTCATCGTGGAAGGGGTAGAGGAAGAATGACTAGGTCGGAACCCGTTAGATCGGGTCAAGGATCAGATAATGAAGTACCACCGCCACCACCACCCTCAGCTGTTAATGATTGAGCAGCAAGCTCAGACGGGGGAAGATGCTGTGTCGCAGGCTGTGCTGCGAGTTTTGGAGTTGATGGCTGGTGCAGGAGGAAATTCGGGAAATCGAAAGTCTGTGCCTGAACGTCTCCGAGCTAATGGAGCAGAAATGTTTTGAGGAGTATCTGAAGTGGCACCCAGTACAGCTGAGTACTGGTTGGAAGCAACGGAGCGCATCATGGATGAGATTGATTTGACCCTGGAGGAAAAGTTGAAAGGGATGGTGGCACTGTTACGCGATGAAGCGTATCAATGGTGGTTAACTGTTCGGGATGGTGCCACGGTTGAGGATCTGACCTGGGAATATGTTAAGGAAGCATTTCAAAAGAAATATGTGGGAACCAGGTATACAGATGAGCAAAGGAAGGCTTTTCTGGGGCTGGTTCAAGGGAACAAGTCTGTGGCGGAATATGAAGCTGAATTCCTGAGGTTGAGCCGCTATGCTCGAGGGGTAGTGGCAACTGAGCATGAGCGTTGTGTCCGTTTTGAGGACGAACTGAGGGATGATCTAAGACTGTTGATAGCACCGCATCAGGAGCGGGAGTTTCCTGCTTTAGTGGAGAAGGCTAAAGTGGCTGAAGGAATCAAGGATTCTACCAAGCAGACTATGGATCGAAATAGGTCAGAAAGAGGTTTTAGAGCGTCGGGATCATCTGGGAATAAGAGGCCTAGAGTTGATGGGCCGCGAGGTCAGCAAGCTGCTACAGGAGGGCAGTATCATTCTTGTGATCATTGTGGAAATAAGCAGTTAGGGGAGTGCTGGAAAAAGACAAGAGGATGTTTTAGGTGTGGGTCCAAGGACCATATGCTCAAGGATTGTCCCGTGAAACCGGATGGGAATCGACCAGCCACTCAAAATGTTAATCAGGTTGGTAGAGGTGGACAGCAGCCTCAGCAAGGTCATGGACCGAACCATGGAGGAAATGGTTCGGGCCGAGGACGTGGAGCACCAAGCAGAGATACTGAAGGTGCAGACGCGAGGCAACCAAGGTTGGTTTATGCGGTTGGCCGTCGCGAGGAGGAAAATGTGCCAGATATGACAACGGGTACGTCCCTTATTTCTGGAATACCCTTAATTGCTTTGCTTTTTATAGGGTTAGCTTATTCTTGTATTGCTAGTGAAGTGCCTGAAACTTTGGATGTGAACCTAGAGAATGTGTCTAGAAAGTATGATGGTTCTAATAAGATCAGAGTGCGCAGCTTAAGCGTAGTGCGGTGAGTTAAGATGTACGATTATTCGTTAGTAAGTAATTTCGAGGACGAAATTATTTTAAGGGGGTAGAATTGTAACATCCTGGAAAGGGCCTATGCATTTTCGGTTTAATTGTACGAAATGACAAGTCTTAAGTAATATGAATAAATTTTTAATATTTTTGGAAATTCAGAAATGTATATGGAAATGAACATTTTTGAAAACCTGGAAATGCATAGACATGAACATTTTTGGAAACCTAGAAATGTAAGGAAATGATTCAAAAAATGGAAAGTACACATTTCTGGAAACTTGGAAATGTAAGAAAATGGCAGGTTTACAGAGCCGATCGAAAATTTTAGGAAACTTAGAAATGACCCAGAAATGTCAAGTTTTAAATTCTAAAATAGGAAATCAAGGCAAAGTGGCCTTAAAAGAAAAAGTTTGTGAAATTTGACACACAAACAGGCTTGGAAAAGTGGCTCAAGATGTCACTTAGGGGCTCTGGAAATGGCGCCACCGCAAGGGGTTGGGCTGAGGTTCGAGTCACTTGGGAAGCAAATAAAGGAGGTTTTATTTTTGCTTCCATAAGCCAAGGAGTGGACGGCAAGGCTTCTAGAAAAAGGGAGGTTTATCCTCTTTAAAATTCGGCTATTAAGAATAAATAAAGGTTTTTTTTATTGGAGAGATAAATGATGATTTATCTTAAGTATTTTCAAAAAGGAATTTATTTATCATAATTTCCATGAGATAAAGGCTGGATTAAACTCTTTTATTTTATGATAATTAAAGGATAAAGCTATCAAATTGAAGAGTGGTGGCCAAGTAAGGGACTCCTTAGCTGATAATTTCGTCTATAAAAGGAAGAAAGGAAGGAGGGATACTCATCAGTTTTCTTTTTCTCTGCTCTACCGAAATTCTTAGGGTTCTCTCCTCTTCTTTTCTCTTTTCCTTTGTCTAGCCGAATTCCCTAGCCTCCTCTCTCTTTTATTCAAAACCAAAAACACAATCCAACCTAGCCGAATTCTTCATAGCACCAAAAGCCGAAATTCTGCCAAAGCCGAATCTTTGTTGTGACAGAAGGGTGTTGCCGATTTCATCCAAAAGGTAAGATCAACTATTATTTGATTTTCAATCTCTCTTTAGCCGAAATATAGAATCTCACTCCTTTAGAATTCCATGGCCGAAATTTGGAAGGTTTTCTTCGAGATCTAGTAGTTGTCGACTACAAGGAGAAGTACAACGAAGCTTCGAGATTTCTAAGACTCAAGGTAAGTCATATGAATATTCGGCCATAGGCCATTTAAAGATGATTAAGTGTTAGAAATCAATCTAACATGTGCTCATAGGATTTTCGACAGCAGTAAGGAAGCAAGGATTTATTAAGGATTTGAATAATCATCAAATCAGCATCAAAGGTAAGAATACAAATCCTACTAGGATTTGGTATTATAGCCGAATAGGATTTATGTTAAGTAATAAGTGATAAATCAAATGTAGGGATTAAGGATCTAAGCATTAGATCAAGCTTTTTGGAATCTCAAGGAATTGCTAAGCGAATCAGGTGTGTACCCCACACTAACTTTTAATAAGATTGATGGTAATATGTAAAATATGCATGTTTATAAGAATGTGGCTAAGGTACCATAATATGGTACAAAGTACTCAGGTACATTTCCTACTCCTATTAGGATTACGAAATATGTTATATTTAACATGTGAAATATGATAAGAATGTGAATTTAAGTATGATATGCATGATATGAATAATATGGGTCATTCGGGATATATGAAAAGGGGAAGTGAATGTGATGACTACGGTCTCACTATATCGAATTGGTGACTTCGGTCACATTATCTCGAATGTGGTAACTTCGGTTACATTATCTCGAATGTGGTGTCTCATGACACAATTATCCGTGGCTATGCCACAAATTTTATATGGGCGATGAGCACACGCCGATCGCAATGATCGCTCGAAGGTGTGTAGCGGATGGAGGGTCGACTTAGTAGTCCCCACGGTGTGCGAGGTTGGTACGGGGATGTGTAGCGGATGGCATCTAGGTTTTGGGTTGGGTTGCATCATCATTGATATCTCGTTGTATGAATAAATGTTTGATATGAATAGGTATGCCCGATCTATTGAATGTTAGTGTTGGTTACACATTGAGTCTGTTGACTCACCCCGTTGTGGGAATATTTTTTGGTGATGAGCATTAATGGACCGGGGGTCGGCAGAGTGAAGGTGACCATGCATCGCAAGGAGAAATTTAAAGATTTGGACTTTTATTTTTACTAAGTACTTTAATTTTATTTTTGGGTTTTGATTGATGTAATAAGGCCATAAGGCCCAAGTTGGATTTCTTTTTACATTTATTTTAATTTATTATGTTAAGAATTATTTTTATTAAAGTTTAATTAAAATTATTTCTTTCAAAATAAACCCTAAAATTGTTTTGTCACCATAATTAAATGATTTCTAAGTAAAATAAATGGGTTTCCAACTTAAGCCAACCCAAAACGATAATTTTTTAAAATTACACAAATTTTCTCTAAGTAACAAAGAACTTTGAAACCGGATTACTTAAGGAGCATACCAGATCCGGTCCAGGCTCGTGGGCCGGGTGTGGGGTGTTTCAGTTTGTATTGCTTGACCACGGTAAGACTGATCTTTTTCTTTCTAACTATAAAGTCTTCTGAACTTGTTGACACCTTTATGATCTTTTTGAAAAGTGACGAGCTTTGCGTTGATGAACTAGTTTTTATAAAACATTTAGATCATGTTATGATTAATCATTCTATTTTGCCTGTTTGTGATCTATCTGTTTCATTGAATGATGATAGGATTCTTGAATTTGATAATTTTGATAATTTTTATGTGAAAGAATCCATATTGCGTCACATGTGTGATCCATGTAAAAATTTTGAGATGACTTTGTTCTCTCCGATTGTTGATAGAACACATGATGTTGATTTTCATTATTTAGATCATGAAATGTTTGAACGTCCTATCCTGTTTAATGATGGTCTACTTGTTGACAAAAGGAATCTTGTGTTTAATAATTTTTATTCATGTGCGAGTGATTACATATGTCGTTCAATGCAAGATTTGGATGTTCACTTTCGAGTGCCATATGCATTTTCTCATCTATCTGCTTGTGATGAACATATCTATCATTTGATGTGTTACTCGCATGTTGATTTTGATTTGTGGAATCCATTCGAATTGTATGCATACCATGAAACCTATCCAATTCAGATTCAAATATTTGATAAGGCTTTGTTCCTTTTGTATGATAATGCGAATATGCCCGTTTGCGTTCGATCTATTCGTTTTGTTTTGTTCATATTTCGATTGCAAGTTTGTTTGACACAACTCTTGCTAACTTTGGGTTATATTTTACAGGTATCTCGATTACCATTCTCCCTGTTTGATCGAGGAAAGCTGATCAAAAGGAATTCTGTTCGAGAGAACCATTGGCTCGATTCGAGGACGAATCGCTTTCAAGAGGGGGGTATGATGCGATCCTGGTCGCATCATGGTTCGACTCTTTCCGACGCCATCGAGAGTGGCCTAAGCTCGAGGGGCCAAAGTGCAAAATGAAGCTGATTCCAGCTCATTTTCAGCTCAATTAAACTCTTTTTCTATGTGGTTCAGTGCACATGAGTTCATCTCAGCTCATTGAGATTGGTTTAAGTTCACATTCAGTTCATTTAGTTTGTGTTTAGCTTGATTTAATTCATGCATTTTTAATTTACTGAATACAAACTTTTAAGTTAAGTATTAGCTTTAAATAAAGGTGTTTAGTTTAATTAAATAAGTTGTGTTTAATAAGAGGCTTATTAATTAATCTAGTTACTAGGATGTTTTAATGAAGTATGAGTTTAAGTTAATTTAATTCTACTTCCATAAATTAACTAGTTGCTGCATTAATTGAAGTCTTTATTTCTAGTTCATTTAATAATTTTTTCTTAATTAAACTAGTTGCTGGAATAAATGATGCTTAAGTGTTAGTTCATTTATTTAAGTCTAGCTGTTGGAATAAATGATGCTTAAGTGTTAGTTCATTTATTTAAGTTAGTTGTTACTTTGTTTTAGGTTTAATCAATGAATAAATGTGTTTAATATGTCAGTTACATGTGTTAATTGTAGGTGATTTTTCAGCTTACAACCATTAAATTTAAAGGCTATTACACCTTCAATAAGGTGGCTTTTCAAGTGATTTCGGTTACAAAAAGAGGGGGCTGTTATAAAAAAAGGCTTTAAACATCAATAAAAAGAGTTTAAAGGAGCATTACACTTCCTTTAAATTTCAGTAGCCACCCTTCCACTACTCCAAACGTTTTTGCTACTTTAATGGTCAATTCATACTTTAAAAACTTCATTAAGTTTTTGGAGTCTATTCAGCTAAGCCAAAGGAGAAACCAAGAGACATTTTCAAAGCATTCAAGGGTATTGAATCAGCTGATTAAAGCATCTTAAAGAGAGGAGTTAATTGATCCAAGAATTTCAAATGTTGAGACTCTTTATTTGGTTGGTGACTTTTTGATTGATCATGGAGAATTCAAAGGATTTTCACAAGCAATTTAATTGAAAAGTTAAACACATTGAAGATGGGAGTTACATGGCTAGAATTCCAAAAGTTGAGACTCTTTATTTGAAATCATTATTAGCCTCATTAAAAGTGACCATTCAACTAGTTTCATTTGATACTATATATACATGTAATCACATATTGTAGGGAGAACTTTTGATCCTTGAATATATTTTATGAACTTTGTTCTTCGAGTGAGATTTTCTCCTCTCTATCTTTCGTACGAGTATCGATTCTGACTTATCAAGCGTTGCTTGTGGCGTCAGTCGTTTCTCATCCATCAATTTATACCATAGGTTCTTATCTTTATAGATAACGAGTCTTGGTCCATCATCGACTTCCATTTTCCATCTTAAACAAATATAGAACCCAGGGTGACACTTTCCTAGTGTTGAATCGATTCTTTGTTTAAATTCTTCTATCCATCTCCACCAACTATCTTAATATATATCCTTTTGATTATTTCTATTAAAACTAAGTCCATCCACTATATTCATCTTCCTTGTTTGCTTCCTAACCGAACCTATCTCCATCTTCCATCCAAATCTTAACCTTTCTGATCAGCTTCCGTAATTTTAACCTTATTTCACCTATTTCCAGATAACTTTTCAATTACTCCTCGTAGACGATTGGGCAACTTCACATACGACTTGACTCACCCCGAAATGGATCGTATCATTTGGTATCAGAGCTATAAAACGAGGAGTTTCGACGACGAACGAGAAGCCGGTAATAGGTTCGTAAAAAAAAAAATCAAAAAAAGTTATATTTCATTTCTTTTGTACTCATCTTTTTGCATTTGGTGAAAAAAATTCAAAAAAAATTAATTAAAAAAAGAGAAAAAAATACGAGTGAAAAAAAAAGTTTGTGGAATTTTTTTTGAAAAGATTGCAAGTTGTGTTTCATTTCTTCTACCCTATTTCTGACCTCAAAGCTACCATTCTAGTCTCATCTACCTACCCCGATCTTCAAAAAAAAAGAAAAAAAATTCTACCATCATTTGGTATTTTCTCTTTTCACCCAACGCCACCCACCCTTACTCCATTTGCCTTTTCTTTCTTTTAGTCTACCTGAAACCCAACGTCAAACGTTTGTTAACCAATTTTGAAGCTGACCCTCAAGCCGCAATAAGTCTTTCGAAACGAAGTACGAAGTTGCGAGAGCAAGAAAGAGCGGTAAAAGGCACGAGTGGTACATTAGAGAAAAAGCCATATTCGAGTGAAACACGAGTGTGAGCGATTTTTCTTTGCGAGTGACTTGTGAGAATTTTTTGGTGAGGATTTAATTTTCTGTTTTATTCTTTTTAACAATCTTTCTTTTCAGAAAATAAACATGAATCAAGAAGCGTTGACAGAATCTGATTACCAATACTTGTTGAACGGGATGCAAAAAGTCATGAATGCCAAGTTTGACAAGTTACATAAGCGGTTGGATCGAATCGAGGAATGAGACCAACAAGAACAACTTTATTCAAGTCGAAGAATGGAGTCAAGGTCATCTTGAAGACACACTTTTGAAGTGTAACATCCCAAATGTGGGGTTATTTGGAATTTGATAATTTTTCTTATGTATGAACTGCTGAGTCATTATTTATGGAATAATAATGGTCAATTTAAGGCTTTGTGTTGGTTCGATTTGGTAGGAAATTTGAGTTTTTAACTTTTAAAAAGAAGGAGCCTTGGTAAGTGGTGTTATAAGAATAAGTGTGGGTAATTTAACACTAAAAGCCCTTGGTAAAGTGGCAAAAAGAAGCCCACTTAGGAGCTACATGTGACGCCACCAAGGAGCAAGGGAGAGCTTGTGTTCGAGTCACAAAATCCTCCTCTTTTGTTTTTATTTGGACGGCACAAGGGGGAGAGTTTTTCTCCTTCAAACTCTTTTATTAGGTGTAATTATTAAGGGATAATTTAAGCATTTTAATTAGTTTTAACTTGCTTAAACCTTTTGATAATACAAGAGATTTGATAATAGCATTAAGGATATTATTTTAATTAAAAGGGATTATTAAGTGATTAATTCAAATTATTTGAATTAATTGAAATGTGTGGCCAAGAGTACTTGGAGAGGTTGCCGAAGTTTTGAACTCCTTGAACAAGGAGGTGTGGACGGCAAGGCTACTAGGTGATGGCCGAATGTGGGACTCCTTGGTGAAGAGGAGTTGGCTAGGAGTTGGACTCCTTGTTGCCAAGGATGGACGGCAAGCATTAGGGGGGGGGGTGCGAATTTCTTTATAAGCACCCATCCATCAATAGGTTTTCTTTTTCTCACTTTTGCTAGTTGCTTCAAACCCTCAACCTCTCCTTGTTCTTCTTTTATTTCTTTCCCTTCTCTTAAAAGACCTTAGCCGAATTCCCTACACATCAACCTCTCCTCTATCTTCTTTCTTTCCTCTTCTCTTTTTCTTAGTTAGCCGAATCTACTCCCTAGCCATAGCCGAATTTCCCCTCTCCATATTTTCAAAGCTTTGGCCGAATATACCTCTCTAGAGTGCCGAAATTCCCTTCTCTTTGGATGCACTTTTGCCGAACCCTAAAGGTGGTATAAGACTCTTTGAGACTCTCCTTCAATCGGTCATAAGGTGGTAAGTGATCTTGGCCGAATGCCATCTTTCTTTTCTCTCCTTGTCTGTCGATTTCTTTTACAAGGAGGGGTGCCGATTTCGGCAATGGTTTCTAAGCGGTTAGTAACCGATTCTTGTTAGGTACTCGGGGAAGTGAAGCGATCGATTCGGGCCCGATCTCTAGTATTTCGGGTGGTACGTGAATAGCGGTGAGATCTACTTTAATGGTCGGTGATATTTGTTTTAGCCGAAGGCTACTAACTTTTAGAGTGCCGATTCATGATATCGTAAGCGATTTGGGGAGTTAGGTGTTGCGGTTGGTGTCCAAAAGTGTGAAGGTGAGATTTTGGGTTCACAAGGAACCCTCCCAATAATTTGATTTGGCCGAATAGGCCCTAAGACTAATCCCCTAGTTGGCCGAATATAGGTACAAAGTGAGATCTAGGGGGCCAACGTTTCTTTCTGGATTTAGAACGTCCAAGGGTGACAGTGTGTACATACACACTTATAATAGTTAATTAAGTGTATGTTATGTGTAAATCGCTCTATGTAGATGTGGCAATAGTACCTTAATGGTACAAGCGAGGATCCCGTAAGTCTCTATATGTATGAGATGGATAACATGCTTTTGGGAAGCATGGATTATTTGATACATGTGATGTATGTATGTTCTGTTATTAAGCGCTTGACATGGGTTGATGAGAGGAGGGGGCGGTGATATCGTGTCGACGAGCACCGTGCTTTGGTAGCACATCGTGACTATATGTCACCAGAGGTTTGGTACCTCCAGAGGTTTGGTACCTCATAGCGACTTGTCCCTCGTGGTTAAACACCACCGTGGGTTGGCCCCACTTGAGATATGGGATCGTGCCGGTGATTTGGTATCACACGATGGGTTGGCCCCATCACCCGATTTGTGTCTACGGACACCCGGTGCTTTGGTAGCACATTGTGACTATACGTCACCAAAGTGGTTTGGCACCACCGGTGTTTTGGTAACACATCGTGACTACGGTCACAAAGTGTGGTTTGGTACCACGTGGGGTAGACAAAGGTGTTTGGATGGTTAGGTTGGGTACATGATACTTTGCTTAATTAACTGTTATATGTTGTGTATGAAATGTTGTATTAACCGGGGGAAGGGTTACATACTGAGTCTTGGTGACTCACCTTCTCCTTTAACATTTTGTGGTGACTCGTAGATGGCGGTTGAGAGCCGGTGGGACTCGAGGCGGCCATGCAAAGGATTTTAATTTACAGAACTTTAAAGTTGTTTAATTTTTATTTTGGGTTGTAATAAGGCCTCCATAAACTATAGTTGCGTTTTATTTTTTTTTTATGTTGGATATTTACTTAAAACTATGTCATTAAATTGAATTAAATCACATGTTTTCTTAAGTTAACACGAAAGAGTTTAATCGTGCCATCGGGTACACTTGAAACTGGTAAAACAATTGGACTTAATTAAAATTCGAATTAGATCTAAAGGTAGCTTTAACTGGACAACCAAACGAGGGTTTTCAATGGAAAATTAAATGTTTTTGAAATAGCGTTCACAAGGTTTTACTGCCGTAATAACTCAAATTCGGTCGTAGTGTTTGGGCCGGGTTTGGGTTGTTTCTGACTGGTATCGAGCCAAGTTCAAAAGCTCATTTGTGGGGCCCAAGGCCCAAAAATGTTTTTGGTAGGCCTTATGGTGTGATTTACGGGTTTTTAAGCAAAGATGGCCCGAGTCTCCCAGACCGATCCGCCTGTAAGTACATCTAAACCTTTTTGGGAAATATATTCGTAGAAGGGTAGGAAGCATGGAACGTAGATAGACTTATAGGACTTGGACCCTAGGGTTAGATTACTCAAACACAGTATGACATAAGACTTAAAGAACTAAACCCACCTATGACTTAGTCAATGAGCTAGGGTGTGGTAACCCTCAGCACGCATGTCTAGGATTGGATCCGAAGAGCTTGGTATTTAAGCGGTCCTCGTGACTCACCTCCTCTTCGCGGTATCCTACCAGTGCGTAGCTTCGGTTCACCCTAACTCGGAAGGCTCGATGGTGTGGTAACCTCTCGTGCGCATGTCTAGAAAGGTTCGGTGAGAGCTTGGTATTTAAGCGGTCCGCGTGACCCACCTCCTCTTCACTTGAAGTCTGCCTGGTGCGTAGCTTTGGTTCACCCTGACCAGGAGGGCTTGGTCATAGGCTAAACACAATGATTAAAACCCGAAAAAGGGAATCAGCCATGTTTTC
Source organism: Gossypium sturtianum (assembly GCA_025698515.1). Taxonomy (NCBI): domain Eukaryota; kingdom Viridiplantae; phylum Streptophyta; class Magnoliopsida; order Malvales; family Malvaceae; genus Gossypium; species Gossypium sturtianum. The sequence continues at coordinate 95,717,779 of CM046949.1, forward strand.
GAAAAAAAAGGAAACAACAAGCCCTAATGTTTTCAAAACTTGTCCAATAACCCTCTTAAACCCTAGAACACTTAGTATACCATGTTTTTCTCGGAAAACTTGACTTGTGGAAAATTACAAAAAAATTACCCTTAGGAGTAAAATTACCAAAATGCCCCTGACCCATAAAATATTAATTCGACGGTTTTGCTTAAAAATTTCAACTATTTTATTAAATATTCAATAACTTAGCCTTGGAAATCATCAGCAAAATATTTTGGTTCTGGAAAATTACGAAAATACCCCTGTAGGAAAAAGACGAAAATACCCCTGGGTTAGAAATGGGCAGAAATGTCCGATGAGTGAATAGGTATGGAAAGTATTAAGGAATGGATGCATGAACTCCTTTGTGTGAACTAGGATAGGAAACTGAAACATTGTTTGCTCGAAAGAATCTCTGATTAAACCTCGTCCATAAAACTTCTTCGCGAGTAATAAAGTGAAACAAATGCTAACGCATAAAATTTTTCTTAATCAGATTAAAAGCGCGGTAGATAGAATGAGTTCTAGAGGACGTGGACGCCGTGGACGTGGTAGGGGTAGGATGACGGTGTCTGAACCCGTCAGGTCAGGACAAGGTTCAGAAAATGAGGTACCACCGCCACCACCACCTCCTACTTTTAGAGCTGAGGAGCCGGAGCAGACCGGTGGCGAATCGGTATCGCAAGCTGTGTTGCGAGTCTTGGAGATGGTGGTGGGTGGTGGAAATGTTGGAGCTCGTAAATTGTCCCCGGCGACTCGATCTAACGGAGCGGAGGTATTCCGAGGTGTGTCGAGTGGCACCAGGCTGTGGAATCATGGCTAGAGTCAATCGAAAGGATCATGGATGACCTTGACCGATGAAGAAGAGAAGTCGTGAAGGCGTGTCGCTTCTAAAGGATGAAGCGTATCGGTGGTGGCTTACGGTTCGAGATGGGGCTACTGTAGATGATTTGACTTGGGAGTATTTCAGAACCGCCTATCAGAAAAAGTATGTAGGCATTAGCTACACTGACGCGCAGAGAAAGGCTTTTCTGGGATTAGTTCAAGGAACTAAGTCCGTGTCGGAATATGAGGCGGAATTTCTAAGGCTGAGTAGATATGCGAGAGGCATCGTGTCTCATCGAACACGAGCGCCGTGTCCGCTTTGAGGACGGACTCAGACGATTTAAGGTTCTCGATTGCCCCACAATGAGTTCGTGAGTTCTCATCTCTAGTGGAGAAGGCTAAGGTAGCCGAGGGAATCAAGGAGGCTGTGAGGCAGAATTATAGTAAGAACAATCAGAAGAGAAGTTTTGGGTCAGCTGGGTCAAGCGGAAGTGCTCAGAAAAAGGCTAGGCCCAGTGGGTCTAATCAGCAATGAGGCCCACGATCGCTAATCGTGAGGCCGACTCGGTGCAATCGTGGAAAGACCCATTGGGGAGGATGTTGGACCGGCGATAAGGGATGTTTTGAGTGTGGGTCTTTGGAGCATCGCGTCGAGAGATTGTCCCCGAAACTAGCTAAGAAGCGGCCTGAAGAAGGACGTAACCGTGCTCAAGATAGAAATGTAGGACCACGGAGGGTCGTGGTAATGGTAGAGGAAACAACGGTCCCAACCGAGGTCGTGGAACTCAAGGCGCAGGTTCGGGCAACACAGAGGCTAGGCGGCTGGTTTGGTTTTACGCAATGAGGTGTCGCGAGGAAGGTGACGCACCGGATGTCATAACCGCGATGCGTTTCTAATTTTGGTTTTCCTTATGTTGCATTGATTGATGTGGGCTCGACGCACTCGTACATTGCTAGTAGTGTGGTAGGAACTATGGACCTAGACTCAAAGCGCTTCTAGAGAGATGGCGTAGTTAGCCCCTTAGGTCACTCCGTAGTCGTAGATAAACTCTATAGAGGCGTACCCTAGAACTCCAAGGGGTAGTATTTGTAGGTCGATCTAATGGAACTACCGTTTGGGGAGTTCGATTTGATCCTTGGTATGGATTGGTTGGTTAAGTACCAAGCGAGTTTGGATTGCGCGACTAGCGCATGGTCATAAGATGATGAAGGTGATGAAGTGGTTATGATAGGAGATAGAAGGAATTATCTATCCAACGTAGTGACCGCCTTGAAAGGTGAAAAGATGGTCAAGAAGGGTTGTGAGGCGTATTTGGTTCAAATCGTGCTTTGGAAGCTAAGGAGTTGGTAGTTGAAAAGGTCCGAACGGTTGGGGGAATTTCTTGATGTATTCCCGGAAGAACTTCCGGGTTTGCCTCCGGATCGAGAAGTCGAGTCGGTATAGACTTGCTACAGGAACGGCACCGTGTCTATAGCACCATACCGAATGGCACCAAAGGAATTGGTGGAGCTAAAGGCTCAAATTCGTGGAGCTCTTGGATAGAGGTTTATACGACCAAGCATATCTCCGTGGGGAGCACTGTGTTGTTTGTCAAGAAGAAGGACGGTTCTATGCGGATGTGCATCGACTCACCGCCGATTAAATAAGTTGACGATCAAGAACAAGTATCCGTTGCCTCGGATTGACGACTTGTTCGATCAACTGAAGGGTGCCTCGGTGTTTTCGAAGATAGACCTTAGGTCAGGTTATCATCAACTTAAGGTAAAGGAGGCTGATGTTCACAAAATGGCATTTTGAACTCGGTATGGGCATTTTGAGTTCTTGGTAATGCCATTTGGGTTGACCAATGCGCCGGCGGCATTCATGGACTTGATGAACAGAGTATTCTAGCAGTACTTGGACCAGTTTGTCGTGGTGTTCATAGACGACATATTGGTTTATTCAAGGACAGAAGAGGAGCATGACAAGCATTTACGGATAGTTCGCAAGTATTGAGGAGAAGCGGTTGTATGCCAAATTTAGTAAGTGTGAATTTTGGCTTGGGAAGTGGCTTTCTTAGGTCATGTAGTGTCACCGAAGGAATTAGGGTAGACCCCGCAAGATTGAGGCGATATTGGAGTGGAAACCACCTAGGGCGGTGGTTGAAATACGAAGTTTTTAGGTTTAGCGAGGATACTATCGGAGATTCGTGGAAGGATTCTCCTAATAGCGTGCGCCGTTGACTAAGTTGCTAAGGAAGGGTGTCCCGTTTGTATGGACGAAAAGCAAAGCAAGAAAGCTTTGATAAGCTAAGGAAGATTTTTGGAAGCTCCGGTTTTGGTGCAACTGAAGCGAGAAAGTTATTCACGATCTATTGTGATGCATCTCACACCGGTTTGGGGTGTGTGTTGATGCAAGATGGGAAGGTAGTAGCCTATGCATCCCGTCGATTAAGATCGCATGAGGTTAACTACCCAACTCACGACTTAGAGTTAGCAGCCGGTCGTCTTCGCTCGAAGATATGGAGACATTACTGTATGGAGAGAAGTCGATGGTCTACACGGATCACAAAAAGCTTGAGGTATCTTCGACTCGAAGGATGCGAATCGAGGCAGCGTCGATGGATTGAACTACTAAAGGACTATGATTGTTCAATCGAGTACCATCGGGTAAGGCTAATGTGGTAGCCGACGCATTAAGCGGAAGGTGGTGACGGACTTAAGAGCAATGTTCGCTCGGTTAAGTGCGTATGATGATGGGAGTCTTTTGGCGAGAACTTCAAGTAAAGCCGACTTGGATTGAGGAGATTAAAGAAAAGCGGTTAGTGGATGAAGGCTTGAGCTCTAAGAGGGTACAAGTTCTAGACGGTGGATTGGAAGGATACCGCTTGTCTAGTGATGGAGTGCTTTGTTTTCAGGACGAGTATGTATGCCAAAGGATCCAGAATTAAGGCGGAAAATTCTCCAAGATGCACATAGCAGCCCATACGCTATGCATCCTGGGGAAGCAAGATGTATGGTGACTTGCGGAAAGCTTGATTTTGGTGGCACAGGTTGAAGCGTGAGATAACGGAGTTCAGTAGGAAAGTGTCGACGTGTCGCAGGTTAAGGGCGAACATCGGTCACCATCGGGACTACTTCAACCGATAAAGATCCTCAATGGAAATGGGAGAGGATCACCATGGATTTTGTTAGTGGGCTACCCCTTACGCCCACTAAGAAGGATGCGATTTGGGTAATTGTGGATCGCCTAACTAAGTCGACTCACTTCATGCCGGTGAGAATGGATTACTCACTCGAAGCTAGCAAGGTTATATGTGGTGAGATAGTCGATTGCATGGTGTGCCAATGTCGATTATCTCGGATAGGGATCCGAGGTTCACGTCGAGGTTTTGGAAAGCGTTGCATCAAGCTTTGGGTACGGTTAGATTTGAAGACGGCTTTCCATCCACGATCGTGACTGATCGGAAAGGGTGATCTGATTTTAGAAGACATGTTAAGAGGTTGTGTCTTGGATTTTAGTGGTAGTTGGGAGGAGTACCTACCACTAGCGGAATTCGCTTATAACAATAGTTATCAGCGAGTATTCAAATGGCTCCATACGAGGCCCTATATGGACGGAAGTGTCGTACTCCTACGTGTTGGACGGAGTTGGGAGAAAGACAAGTTCAGGTCCAGAGCGTAACCGAGACGGAAGACAAAGTCAAGGTGATTCGGTCTCGTCTCAAGGAAGCATCGGATAGGCGAAGTCTTATGCCGATCTCAAACGCAAGGAAATGGAGTATCTTTGTGGGAGACAAAGTCTTTTCGAAAGTGTCGCCTTGGAAAAAGGTGTTGAGGTTTGGGCGGAAAGGGAAGTTAAGCCCAAGGTTCATTGGGCCATATCTTTGTTGTGAAGCGAGTAGGACCAGTGGCTTATCGATTAGAGTTGCCGTGGAGAACTAAGTCGGATACACGACGTCTTCCACGTATCAATGCTAAGAGCGGTATCGGTCGAGATCCTTCGCACGTTGTGCCGATGGCGGAAATCGAGGTGAACTCGGACTTATCTTTTGAGGAAGAACCGGTTGATTATAGATCGAGATGTGAAAGTTCTACGAAGGAAGGCGGTGCCTTTGGTAAAAGTGTTATGGCGGAACCACGAGTGGAAGAAGCTACGTGGGAGCCCGAGGAGGTGATGCGGCAGCAATACCCCCATCTCGTTTGATCAAGGAATTTCGAGGACGAAATTTATTTTAAGGGGGTAGAAGCGTAACATCCCAAATGTGGGGTTATTTGGAATTTGATAATTTTTCTTATGTATGAATCACTTTGAGTCATTATTTATGGAATAATAATGGTCAATTTAAGGCTTTGTGTTGGTTCGATTTGGTAGGAAATTTGAGTTTTTAACTTTAAAAAGAAGGAGCCTTGGTAAGTGGTGTTATAAGAATAAGTGTGGGTAATTTAACACTAAAAAGCCCTTGGTAAAGTGGCAAAAAGAAGCCCACTTAGGAGCTACATGTGGCGCCACCAAGGAGCAAGGGAGAGCTTGTGTTCGAGTCACAAAATCCTCCTCTTTTTGTTTTTATTTGGGACGGCACAAGGGGGAGAGTTTTCTCCTTCAAACTCTTTTATTAGGTGTAATTATTAAGGGATAATTTAAGCATTTTAATTAGTTTTAACTTGCTTAAACCTTTTGATAATACAAGAGATTTGATAATAGCATTAAGGATATTATTTTAATTAAAAGGGATTATTAAGTGATTAATTCAAATTATTTGAATTAATTGAAATGTGTGGCCAAGAGTACTTGGAGAGGTTGCCGAAGTTTTGAACTCCTTGAACAAGGAGGTGTGGACGACAAGGCTACTAGGTGATGGCCGAATGTGGGACTCCTTGGTGAAGAGGAGTTGGCTAGGAGTTGGACTCCTTGTTGCCAAGGATGGACGGCAAGCATTAGGGGGAGGGGGTGCCGAATTTCTTTATAAGCACCCATCCATCAATAGGTTTTCTTTTTTCTCACTTTTGCTAGTTGTGAAACCCTCAACCTCTCCTTGTTCTTCTTTTATTTCTTTCCCTTCTCTTAAAAGACCTTAGCCGAATTCCCTACACATCAACCTCTCCTCTATCTTCTTTCTTTCCTCTTCTCTTTTTCTTAGTTAGCCGAATCTACTCCCTAGCCATAGCCGAATTTCCCCTCTCCATATTTTCAAAGCTTTGGCCGAATATACCTCTCTAGAGTGCCGAAATTCCTTCTCTTTGGATGCACTTTTGCCGAACCCTAAAGGTGGTATAAGACTCTTGAGACTCTCCTTCAATCGGTCATAAGGTGGTAAGTGATCTTGGCCGAATGCCATCTTTCTTTTCTCTCCTTGTCCGTCGATTTCTTTTACAAGGAGGGTGCCGATTTTCGGCAATGGTTTCTAAGCGGTTAGTAACCGATTCTTGTTAGGTACTCGGGGAAGTGAAGCGATCGATTCGGGCCCGATCTCTAGTATTCGGTTGGTGGTACGTAACGGTGAGATCTACTTTAATGGTCAGTGATATTTGTTTTAGCCGAAGGCTACTAACTTTTAGAGTGCCGATTCATGATATCAGAAGCAGATTTGGGGGAGTTAGGTGTTGCGGTTGGTGTCCAAAAGTGTGAAGGTGAGATTTTGGGTTCACAAGGAACCCCTCCCAATAATTTGATTTGGCCGAATAGGCCCTAAGACTAATCCCTAGTTGGCCGAATATAGGTACAGTGAGATCTAGGGGCCAACGTTTCTTCTCGGGATTTAGAATGTCCAAGGGTGACAGTGTGTACATACACACTTATAATAGTTAATTAAGTGTATGTTATGTGTAAATCGCTCTATGTAGATGTGGCAATAGTACCTTAATGGTACAAGCGAGGATCCGTGTAAGTCTCTATATGTATGAGATGGATAACATGCTTTTGGGAAGCATGGATTATTTGATACATGTGATGTATGTATGTTCTGTTATTAAGCGCTTGACATGGGTTGATGAGAGGAGGGGGCGGTGATATCGTCGGTCGGCGAGCACCCGGTGCTTTGGTAGCACATCGTGACTATATGTCACCGGAGGTTTGGTACCTCCAGAGGTTTGGTACCTCATAGCGACTTGTCCACGTGGTTAACACCACCGTGGGTTGGCCCCACTTGAGATATGGGATAAATCGCCGGTGATTTGGTATCACACGATGGGTTGGCCCCATCACCCGATTTGTGTCTACGGACACCGTGCTTTGGTAGCACATTGTGACTATATCGTCACCAAAGTGGTTTGGCACCACCGGTGTTTTGGTAACACATCGTGACTACGGTCACCAAAGTGGTTTGGTACCACGTGGGGTAGACAAAGGTGTTTGGATGGTTAGGTTGGGTACATGATACTTTGCTTAATTAAGCTGTTATATGTTGTGTATGAAATGTTGTATTAACCGGGAAGGGTTACATATCGAGTCTTGGTGACTCACCTTCTCCTTTAACATTTTGCGGTGACTCGTAGATGGCGGTTGAGGAGCAGGTGGGACTCGAGGCGGCCATGCAAAGGATTTTAATTCTGAGAACTTTAAAGTTGTTTAATTTTTATTTTGGGTTGTAATAAGGCCTCCATAAACTATAGTTGCGTTTTATTTTTTTTATGTTGGATATTTACTTAAAACTATGTCATTAAATTGAATTAAATCACATGTTTTCTTAAGTTAACACGAAAGAGTTTAATCGTGCCATCGGGTACACTTGAAACTGGTAAAACAATTGGACTTAATTAAAATTCCGAATTAGATCTAAAGGTAGCTTTAACCGGACAAACCAAACGAGGGTTTTCAATGGAAAATTAAATGTTTTTCGAAATAGCGTTCACAAGGTTTTACTTCGTAATAACTCAAATTCGGTCGTAGTGTTTGGGCCGGGTTTGGGTTGTTACATGAAGATCATTCAAGAAGATATTTCGATCGAGATTATGGTTCATATAGAAGTTCAAGACGGTATGAATCAAACCGTGAATGTGAGACCTCTCGTGATTACCATCGAGAAGGTATGATTTCTCTTCACAAGCTTTAACATATCCATCCACGGAGAAAACTTTACGAAGAAGTGAACGTGGTTCGTATGCGTCGAAGAATTCATCCACGAAAGATCATTCTCGAAGTAGTTCAAATCGTGATTCTTATTCGACGAAGGATTCAAGGCGAAGCAAAGTAAAGTTCGAAGCCTACTATGGTGACGAACAAGAAGAAAGTACGAGTTACTCGTCTTATGAATCAAAGATAATGAGCACAAAGGATTTTTCACGAAGCATCGATCGTGACATCTATGAAAATATTTCCTCGATCCTTGAGTCAAATATTTCCTCGATCCTTGAGTCAAATTTTTAGTAGCTTTAAACATCAATAAAAAGAGTTTAAAGGAGCATTACACTTCCTTTAAATTTCAGTAGCCACCCTTCCACTACTCCAAACGTTTTTGCTACTTTAATGGTCAATTCATACTTTAAAAACTTCATTAAGTTTTTGGAGTCTATTCAGCTAAGCCAAAGGAGAAACCAAGAGACATTTTGAAAGCATTCAAGGGTATTGAATCAGCTGATTAAAGCATCTTAAAGAGAGGAGTTAATTGATCCAAGAATTTCAAATGTTGAGACTCTTTATTTGGTTGGTGACTTTTCGGTTGATCATGGAGAATTCAAAGGATTTTGACAAGCAATTTAATTGAAAAGTTAAACACATTGAAGATGGGAGTTACATGGCTAGAATTCCAAAAGTTGAGACTCTTCATTTGAAATCATTATTAGCCTCATTAAAAGTGACCATTCAACTAGTTTCATTTGATACTATATATACATATTATAGGGAGAACTTTTGATCCTTGAATATATTTTATGAACTTTGTACTTCGAGTGAGATTTTCTCCTCTCTATCTTTCGTACGAGTATCGATTCTGACTTATCAAGCGTTGCTTGTGGCATCAGTCGTTTCTCATCCATCAATTTATACCATAGGTTCTTATCTTTATAGATAACGGGTCTTGGTCCATCATCGACTTCCATTTTCCATCTTAAACAAATATAGAACCCGGGGTAACACTTTCCTAGTGTTGAATCGATTCTTTATTTAAATTCTTCTATCCATCTCCACCAACTATCTTAATATATATCCTTTTGATTATTTCTATTAAAACCAAGTCCATCCACTATATTCATCTTCCTTGTTTGCTTCCTAACCGAACCTATCTCCATCTTCCATCCAAATCTTAACCTTTCTGATCAGCTTCCGCAATTTTAACTTTATTTCACCTATTTCCAGACAACTTTTCAATTACTCCTCGTAGACGATTGGGCAACTTCACATACAACTCGACTCACCTCGAAACGGATCGTATCATTTGGTATCAGAGCTATAAAACGAGGAGTTTCGATGACGAACGAGAAGTCGGTAATAGGTTCGTAAAAAAATTGAAAAAAATCGAAAAAGTTATATTTCGTTTCTTTTGTACTCATCTTTTTGCATTTGGTGAAAAAAATTCAAAAAAAAATTAATTAAAAAAAGAAAAAAAATACGAGTAAAAAAAAAGTTTATGGAAATTTTTTTGAAAAGATTGCAAGTTGTGTTTCATTTCTTCTACCCTATTTCTGACCTCAAAGCTACCATTCTAGTCTCATCTACCTACCCCGATCTTCAAAAAAAAGAAAAAAATTTCTACCATCATTTGGTATTTTCTCTTTTCACCTAACGCCACCCACCCTTACTCCATTTGCCTTTTCTTTCTTTTAGTCTACCCGAAACCCAACGTCAAACCTTTGTTAACCAATTTTGAAGCCGACCCTCAAGCCGCAATAAGTCTTTCGAAACGAAGTACGAAGTTGCGAGAGCAAGAAAGAGCGATAAAAGGCATGAGTGCTACATTAGAGAAAAAGCCATATTCGAGTGAAACACGAGTGTGAGCGATTTTTCTTTGCGAGTGACTTGTGAGAATTTTGTGGTGAGGATTTAATTTTCTATTTTATTCTTTTTAACAATCTTTCTTTTCAGAAAATAAACATGAATCAAGAAGCGTTGATAGAATCTGATTACCAATACTTGTTGAACGGGATGCGAAAAGTCATGAATGCCAAGTTTGACAAGTTACATAAGCGGTTGGATCGAATCGAGGAACGAGACCAACAAGAATAACTTTATTCAAGTCGAAGAACGGAGTCAAGGTCATCTCGAAGACACACTTATGAAGATCATTCAAGAAGAGATTTCGATCGAGATTATGGTTCATATAGAAGTTCGAGACGGTATGAATCAAACCGTGAATGTGAGACCTCTCGTGATTACCATCGAGAAGGTATGATTTCTTCTTCACAAGATTCAACATATCCATCCACGGAGAAAACTTTACGAAGAAGTGAACGTGGTTCATATGTGTCGAAGAATTCATCCACGAAAGATCATTCTCGAAGTAGTTCAAATCGTGATTCTTATTCGACGAAGGATTCAAGGCGAAGCAAAGTAAAGTTCGAAGCCTACTAAGGTGACGAACAAGAAGAAAGTACGAGTTACTCGTCTTATGAATCAAAGATAATGAGCACAAAGGATTTTTCACGAAGCATCGATCGTGACATCTACGAAAATATTTCCTCGATCCTTGAGTCAAATTTTTCTCTTTTCAATTATTTTGAATCATCCCCTTGTTGTAATGAAAAAGAACTTGAAAAAGAGTTCGAGAGAAAAGAAAATATAAATGAGAAAAAAGAAGAAGAAAATGAAAAAGTTGAAAAAGAAATAAAAGAAAATGAGAGAGAACAAAAAGAAGATGAAAGAGAAAATGAGCGTGAAAAAGGAGATGAAGAAAATAAAGATTGAAAAAGAAAGAAAAGAAATTGAGATAGAAAAAGAAACGAGAGAAAAGAACGAGCGAGAAAACGAGAGTGAATTTTCAACTAACCCATTTAAAGTTTTCTCTTCTTCTGTTTCTTCATTTCAGGTTTTCGAAGAACCAAGCGACAACTACCAACTCCAATACCTTCCCGATGAGAGACGTTTTTCTTTGGTTGAAAAAGATAAGATTGAATCACGCGAGCCGAAAGGTAAGGAAGGTAAGATTTTTGAAGAGTTTCATTCTCCACCAAAATTTTTGAATAATTGTGATTATGTGGATAGCTTCGTCTATGACCATTCTTTGATTAATTTTGATGTTCTAAATGATGGTAAGAGGAGTCATCTCATTGTGCTGCTAAGTGTGAAGGTGGAGTAACATCTATTCGACGAGTGCAAGACTCAAGTAAGTATGACGATGAATTTTCTCTTAATCTCAACTTGTTTGATTGTGGTTATTACTAAATCAGTTCATTGTCAAATACGAAAACTTTGAGTTTTTGTAAATCAGTTTTGAAACATATAAAGAGTTTTGATTGCTCGATCTTGAATGTGCATAAATCTTATTGGTTTAACATGTTTGATGTTTCTAAACCCTTGTCACATCTTGAGTTTAATAATCAAAATCATGTCTTTAAACCGGGACTATGTTTTGTATCATTTGGTATGCCTTGTTGGAAAATCAAGCAACGACAATTGTGCTTAAAGAATTACAATCATTTTGATACTTGGTTTTTGATTAAGGTTACGAAATTTGCCCATTTTGTGTTCAATTTTTATTCGCTCCTTAAACAAATTCTATGGTTGCACTTAAAATTCACATTCCATTTGAAAAATCTTTGAATCAAACGCGAGGCTTTGACTGCATTATCTTTCCAAAGAGAGAAGGTTTGTATTGCTTGACCACGGTAAGACTGATCTTTTTCTTTCTAACTATAAAGGTAAGTCTTCTGAACTTGTTGACACCTTTGTGATCTTTTTGAAAAGTGACGAGCTTTGCATTGATGAACTAGTTTTTATAAAACATTTAGATCATGTTATGATTAATCGTTCTATTTTGCCTGTTTGTGATCTATCTGTTTCGTTGAATGATGACAGGATTCTTGAATTTGATAATTTTGATAATTTTCGTGTGAAAGAATCCATATTGCGTCACATGTGTGATCCATGTAAAAATTTTGAGATGACTTTGTTCTCTCCGGTTGTTGATAGAACACATGATGCTGATTTTCATTATTTAGATCATGAAATGTTTGAACATCCTATCCTGTTTAATGATGGTCTACTTGTTGACAAAAGGAATCTTGTGTTTAATAATTTTTGTTCATGTGCGAGTGATTACATATATCGTTCAACGCAAGATTTGGATTTTCACTTTCGAGTACCATATGCATTTTCTCATCTATCTGCTTGTGATGAACATATCTATCATTTGATGTGTTACTCGCATGTTGATTTTGATTTGTGGAATCCATTCGAATTGTATGCATACCATGAAACCTATCCAATTCAGATTCAAATATTTGATAAGGCTTTGTTACTTTTGTATGATAATGCGAATATGCCCGTTTGCGTTCGATCTATTCGTTTTGTTTTGTTCATACTTTGATTGCAAGTTTGTTTGACACAACTCTTGCTAACTTTTGGTTATATTTTACAGGTATCTCGATTACCATTCTCCCTGTTTGATCGAGGAAAGCCGATCAAAAGAAATTCTGTTTGAGAGAACCATCGGCTCGATTCGAGGACAAATCGCTTTCAAGAGGGGGGGTATGATACGATCCTGGTCGCATCATGGTTCGACTCTTTCCGACGCCATCGAGAGTGGCCTAAGCTCGAGGGGCCAAAGTGCAAAATGAAGTTGATTCCAGCTCATTTTCAGCTCAATTAAACTCTTTTTCTATGTGGTTTAGTTCACATGAGTTCATCTCAGCTCATTGAGATTGGTTTAAGTTCACATTCAGTTCATTTAGTTTGTGTTTAGCTTGATTTAATTCATGCATTTTTAATTTGCTGAATACAAACTTTTAAATTAAATATTAGCTTTAAATAAAGGTGTTTAGTTTAATTAAATAAGTTGTGTTTAATAAGAGGCTTATTAATTAATCTAGTTACTAGGATGTTTTAATGAAGTATGAGTTTAAGTTAATTTAATTCTGCTTCCATAAATTAACTAGTTCTTTGCATTAATTGAAGTCTTTATTTCTAGTTCATTTAATAATGTTTTTCTTAATTAAACTAGTTCTTTGGAATAAATGATGCTTAAGAGTTAGTTCATTTATTTAAGTCTAATTCTTTGGAATAAATGATGCTTAAGTGTTAGTTCATTTATTTAAGTTAGTTGTTACTTTGTTTTAGGTTTAATCAATGAATAAATGTGTTTAATATGTCAGTTACATGTGTTAATTGCAGGTGATTTTTCAGCTTACAACCATTAAATTTAAAGGCTGTTACACCTTCAATAAGGTGGCTTTTCAAGTGATTTCGGTTACAAAAAGAGGGGGCTGTTATAAAAAAGAGGCTTTAAACATCAAAAAAAAGAGTTTAAAGGAGCATTACACTTCCTTTAAATTTCAGTAGCCAACCTTCCACTACTCCAAATGTTTTTGCTACTTTAATGGTCAATTCATACTTTAAAAACTTCATTAAGTTTTTGGAGTCTATTCAACTAAGCCAAAGGAGAAACCAAGAGACATTTTCAAAGCATTCAAGGGTATTGAATCAGCTGATTAAAGCATCTTAAAGAGAGGAGTTAATTGATCTAAGAATTTCAAAGGTTGAGACTCTTTATTTGGTTGGTGACTTTTCGGTTGATCATGGAGAATTCAAAGGATTTTGACAAGCAATTTAATTGAAAAGTTAAACACATTGAAGATGGGAGTTACATGGCTAGAATTCCAAAAGTTGAGACTCTTCATTTAAAATCATTATTAGCCTCATTAAAAGTGATCATTCAGCTAGTTTCATTTGATACTATATATACATGTAATCACATATTGTAGGGAGAACTTTTGATCCTTGAATATATTTTATGAACTTTGTTCTTCGAGTGAGATTTTCTCCTCTCTATCTTTCGTACGAGTATCGATTCTGACTTATCAAGCGTTGCTTGTGGCGTTAGTCGTTTCTCATCCATCAATTTATACCATAGGTTCTTATCTTTATAGATAATGGGTCTGCGTCCATCATTGACTTCCATTTTCCATCTTAAACAAATATAGAACCCGGGGTGACACTTTCCTAGTGTTGAATCGATTCTTTGTTTAAATTCTTCTATCCATCTCCACCAACTATCTTAATATATATCCTTTTGTTTATTTCTATTAAAACCAAGTCCATCCACTATATTCATCTTCCTTGTTTGCTTCCTAACCGAACCTATCTCAATCTTCCATCCAAATCTTAACCTTTCTGATCAGCTTCTGCAATTTTAACCTTATTTCACCTATTTCTAGACAACTTTTCAATTACTCCTCGTAGACGATTGGGCAACTTCACATACGACTCGACTCACCCCGAGATGGATCGTATCAATATTATCAAAATTAGATTTAGAAGACAGAATGAAAAGGTTCAGTTTTGGACAGGTTAAAGAAAGAAAGATATTCGGGTGACTCGATTTAGTAGGGATGAATAAAGATGGATAAATGATAGATATGTGATGGAATTCAAAAATGTATCTCAACCCATTACTTAGCAAAGTAAGAAGCAATGGTATAAAAAGATGGACGAAATTGATGTGAGATGGCCCGGGGTTAGTCGAGTCGTTCACTTGTGTGCCCGATCGTCTACGAGGAGTGAAGGAGTACTCGAAAAAGATGGGAATTCGGTTATAGTTGCGGAAGCTTTTGATAGGTTATCTCTTTGAATATATTTAAGTTAGGAATGGAGGTTTAATATTATGGGGTTTAATTTAGAAGATGGAATGAAATAGGTTCGATTTTGGATCGGTTAAAGCAAGAAAAGTATTTGGGTGAATCGGTTTAGTAGGGATGAATAGGGATGGATAAAAGATTGGTACTTAATATTTCGGTTTAAGATGGGATAAGTAAAGATAGATGGATGGTGATGGACAATAGAACTCAAACTCGAGAATTGATTCAACACTATATGTAGTGTCACCCCGGTTCTATACGGTTTAAGGTGATCGATGGAAATGTCGAAAAGGGTTGAACGCCACACCGTAAGGTGATAAGTTCAGAACAAAATTTGGAGACGCCACAAGCTCACTTGATAAGTCAACCGAAAACTCGTACGAAATTGGAGAGGAGTAATCTCACTCTTGAACCAAAGTTCATAAAATCAAATTGACTAAAGTTTTTTTACAACTGAAATTCAACAACTATTTATAGTCCTATATCTAGCTAGCCGAATGGTCACTAAATACTTAATAGCTAAGCTAAAATTCAGCTAGAATAAGCTAGAATATTCCAGAATTAAAACATTAATTTGATGAAACTAAATTCAGCTGATAGGCAGCCTTTTGGACGACATTCTAGAAGAGGGAATGATTTTTGAAGCATTTGCAAGTGCATGCAGTAGCTAGGTTCGGCCCTTGTAGTAAATGAGCTCTTAAAATTACAACTCTTGGCTGAAAGATGATGAGCAATTAATTGGCACTTGAGCAGCCATTATGGGTGTGAAAATTCGATTTTGAATGGACTCCATGGTGTGAACTTAGCCAGCCGAACAGCCCTTGGTGTGAACAGCAATGTGAAAGGAATTTTAGAAGCTTTAATGGCTGGAAGCTTCTTGGCCGAATAGGTGCTTAGGAAACCCAAAAGTGACCAGCCTTTAAGTGTTTGTCCAGCCGAACATGCAATGCACCAGCCCCTCCATGTACCGGCCACATACATTGCACCTAGGTGCATGAATCTCCTTAATTACTCCTTGTAGGTTCGGCTGCACCTAATTAACACATGAATCAAATTTAATTAAGCATATATCGGCTGAATAAAATAAAGGACATAGCTGGGACACATTAATGGACACTTAAATAATATTTAGACCAATTAAACACAAGCTACTTAGGACACACTTAATATTCGGCTATGAACAAAGACACATTAAAAACCTGTAGTAAAATAAGACAAAATAAATTAAGTTAAGGCAAAATAAATTCGGCTTATTTTAAACACCAAAGACACATTAACTTGCTGTAATAAAATAAATAAAAATAAGAGTTCAAATTATTCAAGCATTAATAATTAAGCAATTTAATTGAACAACTCAATGAGCTGGAACGAGCTCGAATGAGCTATTCCAGGCTAAGTTTAATGTGCACCAAAGTGCATAGCAGCTCCACGACAACTTGTTTCCTTTGATCCTTCAGACATCGTACGACCATAGTATTGCAAAACGTTGGCTGCCCCGGGTTGGGTTACATCACTTGTGTGCCCGATCGTCCACGAGGAGTAAAGGAGTATTCGAAAAATATAGGATTTTTGTTATGGTTTCAGAAGCTTTTGATTTGTTTTCTTTTTAATTATATTTAAGTTAGGAATGGAGGTTTAGTATTATCGGGATTAAGTTGGAAGGTGGAATGAATAGGTTCGGTTTAGGAATGATGAAGAAAAAAGGTAATCGGGTAATTCGATTTAGTAGGGTCAGAAAGAGATAGGTAAAGGATGGATAGTCAATGGCTCGAGTTTAGGTGAACAAAGAAGATAGTTTGAGTGGTGATGGAAGAAAGAACTTAAACTCGAGAATCGATTCAACACTATATGTAGTGTCACCCTGGTTCTATACGGTTTAAGGTGATTGATGGAAATGTCGGATAAGGTCGAACGCCAAGCCGGTTAAGGTGATAAGTTCAGGAAACAAGTTCAGAGACGCCACAAGCTTGCTTGATAAGTCAACCAAAAACTCGTACGAATTTTAGAGAGGAGATAACTCACTCTTTGAACAATTTTCATATAAATTTGCTAAAAGTTTTTTTACAAATGAAATTCAGCAACTATTTATACTACTTAGCTAAGTCAGCCGAATGGACTAGTTCAAGGACTTAATGACTAAGTAATTTCAGCTAGAATTAGCTAGAAAATTCCAGAATTAAAACATTAATTTGATGAAGCTAAATTGATACGCACTCGCCTCAGTGATACGATTTGCCTCGGGGTGAGTCGAAACGTATGGTAGTTGCCCAATCGTCTACGAGGAGGAATCAAGTCTTCGGAAAATAATCGGAAAAATATAGATGAGTTTGCGGAAGCTTTAGATGAATTTGTTTAGAAGGTGGGTTTAAGTTAGGAATGGAGGTGTTTAAATGAAAGAGTTGATTTGGATAATTAAAAGGATAGGTTCGGTTTAAGATGAAGGGAAAGAAGATGGGATTCGGTTTAAGGTTGAACAAACAATGATAGGCTGATGGTAATGGAATTGGATAGATGGATAAGTGATGGTTTAGATAAATGATAGGTGATAGTTGATGGGAATGGATAAAAGAACTT
Source organism: Gossypium sturtianum (assembly GCA_025698515.1). Classification (NCBI taxonomy): domain Eukaryota; kingdom Viridiplantae; phylum Streptophyta; class Magnoliopsida; order Malvales; family Malvaceae; genus Gossypium; species Gossypium sturtianum. Next base: position 95,734,903 of record CM046949.1, read on the forward strand.
AAACAAAGAATCGATTCAACACTAATAAAGTGTCACCTCGGGTCCTATATTTGTTTAAGGTGGAAAAATGGTAGTCGATGATGGACCAAGACCCGTTATCTATAAAGATAAGAACCTATGGTATAAGTTGATGGAAGAGAACGATTGACACCACAAGCAAGAAAACTTGATAAGTCAAAATCGAAACTCGAACGAAAGATAGAGAGGAGAATAATCTCACTCAATGAACAAAAGTTCATAAAATATATTCAAAGTTCAAAAAGTCTTCTTTTTACAAACTAATAACAGGTATATATAGTGCTTACATGTGGTTAGCTGAAGAGACAAATGAATTCAACTTTAATATGCATTTAAATGGCTAAAATAAAATCTAAAAACTCTTGAATTCCTCCAGCCAAATAATAGCAACTTTATGACTCCTAATGAGCTGATTAAATGAATTTGAATGCTTTAAAAATGTCCCTTGAGTTGTCCTTGGCTAGCCGAAAAGTCTCCAGCAACTAATGGTGTTTTAAAAGGCTTAAATGTCCATCTTGAATGCTTTTAAAAATGTCCCTTGAGTTGTCCTTGGCTAGCTGAAAAGTCTCCAGCAACTAAATAAAAATTTGTAACTCATGTTTGACCTTTAAGCTTCAAACGGTTATTGGAAGAAGAAGAGGTTGCTGCCAAAATTAATTGATGTATAATGCTTCCTTCAATTATCATAACAGCTCTTTTAAATGTTGAATAATGCTTCCTTTATGTGTGTAACCGATTCTCACTTGAAAAGTCACATTAAACTCTTTGTAACATCCCATGAGTGTAACGGTTTCCAGCTGAAAGGTTTTCTATATTCAAACACATTAAACAGACATATTAACCACATTTAATCACTTATTAAACACTAATTTAACTTAAACACATTAAACACTTATTTAACTCAACACATTAAACACTTGACTTTAATAAATTAATTAAAAGTTAAAAATTCAATTAATGTAGCAATTAGTTAATTTATGGAAGCAGAATTAAACTAACTTAAACACTTTATTAAATAAACTAAAAGTTAAGACTTCAATTAATGCAGCAACTAGTTAATTTATGGAAGTAGAATTAAACTAACTTAAACTCATACTTCATTAAAACATCCTAGTAACTAGATTAATTAATAAGCCTCTTATTAAACACAACTTATTTATTTAAACTAGACACCTTTATTTAAAGCTAATATTTAGTTTAAAAGTTGTATTCAGCAAAATAAAAATGCATGAATTAAATCAAGCTAAACACAAACTGAATGAACTAAATGTGAACTAAACCAAGCTCAATGAGCTGAGATGAACTCATGTGAGCTGAACCACATAGGAAGGAAGTTTAATTGAGCTGAAAATGAGCTGGAATCAGCATCATTTTGCACTTTGGCCCCTCGAGCTTAGGCCACTCTCGATGGCGTCAGATGGAGTCAAACCATGATGCGACCAGGATCGCATCATACCCCCCTCTTGAAAGCGATTCGTCCTCAAATCGAGCCGATGGTTCTCTCGAACAAAATTCTTGCCGCTCGACTTTCCTCGATCAAACGGGATGGATGATAATCGCAACACCTGAAAAATATAACCAAGAGTTAGCAAGAGTTGTGTCAAACAAACTTGCAAACGAAATGTAAACATCAAACAAAGAAATCGCATGTAATCGGGCAGCATCAAACTTTCGTATAAAATGAACAATGCCTTATCAAACATTTGAAACTGAAGTGAATAATCTTCATGGCATGCATACAATTCGAATGGATTCCATAAATCAAAATCACCATGCGAGTAACACATCAAATGATAGATATATTCATCACAAACAGATAGGTGAGAAAGTGCAAATGTCACTTGAGATAGAACAATCTCATCTTGCATTGAACGATGCATTGAATTACTCGCACATGAATAAAATTTATCAAGCACAAGATTCTTTTGTCAATGAACAAATCGGATAGATCACCAATCATCGAATGAAACATTTAAACACTTCATGATCTAAATGATGAAAATCAGTAGCATGTGTTCTATCAACATTCAAAGAAATCAAGAGCATTTCGCAAGCAGGCAAAGTAGAACAATTAATCATAACATGATCTAAATGTTTGGCAAAAACATAATCAAGACACGCAAAGCTTATCATGATCCAAAAAGAGCAAAAACGCATCAACAATTTCAGAAGACTTACCTTTATACTCAGATAGACAAAGATCAATCTTACCTTGATCGAGCAATACAAACCTTCTCTCCACGGCCAAGTAGTGTAATCGAAGCTTCGCGTTCAATTCAACCATTCTCAAATGGAAAGTAAATTTCAAATGCAACCATAAAAATTGTTTAAGGAACGAATAAAAATGGAAAACAAAGTTGACAAAATTCGTTACCTTATTCAGGAACCATGTTTCAAAATGATTGAAATTGTTCAAGCACAATTGGAACTGATTGATTTTCCAACAAGACATACCAGATGATACAAAACATATTCCCGATTTAAAAACATGCGTTTGATTATTAAGTTCAAGATGTGACAACGGTTTAGAAAAATCAAACATGTTAATCCAATAGGAATTATGCAAACTCAAAATCGAACGATCAAAATTTTGAACATGTCTTAAAACCGATTTGCAAAAACTCAAAGATTTCGTATTAGACAATGAACAAATCTCGTAATAACCACAATCAAATAACTTGGGATTAAAAGAAAAGTCATCGTTATACTTACTCGAGTCTTGCATTTGTCGGCTATGCGTCTCTCCACCATCATACTTTGCATCGCATTGATTATTACTAGACAAACTCATTTTTCCATCACTTAAATTATCACAATCAATCAAAGATGGGCAAATGATGATGTCATCCACATATTTGCAATCATTAGAAAATTTTAGGGGAGACGGAATCGTTTCAAAACACTTACCTTCCTTACCTTTTGATTCGGGTGATTCAACTTCACTTTCAACTTTACCTTTATTGATCATACGAAAACGTCGCTCGTCGAGAAGGTATTGAAGTTGGCATTCAGCACTCGGTTTCTCGTAAACCTAAAAAGTAGAGACAGAAGAAGAGAAAACTTCAAATGGATTAGTTGAAAAATCACTCTCTTTTTCTCGCTCATCTCGTTTCTTTTTCCAACTCTTCTTTTTCACTTTCAATTTTTTTTTTCAATCTCAATTTTCTTTTCAATCTTTTCTTCATTTTCTTTTTCAAGCTCTTTTTCTTCACTCTCAAATTCTTTTTGACTTCTCTTTCAACTTCTTTTTGTTCTTTCTCTTTTTCAAAAACCTTCTCAATGGCTTTTTCAAGCTCTCTCAAAACTCACTCATTTTCTCTCTTACTTGCCTCTTTTCTCTCTTTTCTTTTTATTTCTTTTTTCTCATTTTTATTTTCTTTTCTCTTGAACTCTTTTTCAAGTTCTTTTTCATTACAACAAGGGAATGATTCAAAATAATTGAAAAGAGATGGATTTGACTCAAGGATGGAAGAAATATTTTCGTAGATGTCACGATCGATGCTTCGTGAAAAATCCTTCGTGCTCGACATCTTTGATTCATAAGAAGAAAAACTCGTACTTTCTTCTTGTTCGTCACCATAGTAGGCTTCGAACTTTGCTTTGCTTTGCCTTGAATCCGTCATCGAATAAGAATCACAATTTGAACTACTTCGAGAACAATCTTTCGTAGATGAATTCTTCGATGCATATGAATCACATTCACTTCTTCGTAAAGATTTCTCCGTGGATGGATATGTTGAAGCTTGTGAAGAAAAAATCATACCTTCTCGATGGTAATCACGAGAGGTCTCACCTTCACGGTTTGATTCATACCGTCTCGAACTTCTATATGAACCATAATCTCGATCGAAATCTCTTCTTGAATGATCTTCGAAAGCGTGTTTTCGAGACGACCTTGACTCCGTTCTTCGACTTAAAGAAAGTTATTCCTGTTGGTCTCGTTCCTCGATTCGATCCAACCGCTTATGTAACTTGTCAAACTTGGCATTCATGACTTTTCGCATCTCGTTCAACAAGTATTGATAATCAGATTCTATCAACGCTTCTTGATTCATGTTTATTTTCTAAAAAGAAAGATTGTTAAAAAGAATAAAACAAAAAATTAAATCCTCACCACAAAATTCTCACAAGTCACTCGCAAAGAAAAATCACTCACACTCGTGTTTCACTTGAATATGGCTTTTTCTCTAATGAAGCACTCATGCCTTTTACTGCTCTTTCTCGCTCTCGCAACTTCGTACTTCGTTTCGAAAGACTTATTGTGGCTTGAGGGTCGGCTTCAAAATTGGTTAACAAAGGTTTGACGTTGGGTTTCGGGTAGACTAAAAGAAAGAAAAGGCAAATGGAGTAAGGGTGGGTGGCGTTGGGTGAAAAGAGAAAATACTAAATGATGGTAGAAGAATTTTTTTTTTTGAAGATCGAGGTAGGTAGATGAGACTAGAGTGGTAGCTTTGAGGTCTGAAACAGGGTAGAAGAAATGAAACAGAACTTGCAATCTTTTCAAAAAAATTTCCACAAACTTTTTTTTTACTCGTATTTTTTTCTCTTTTTTTTAATTAATTTTTTTTCAATTTTTTTCACCAAATGCAAAAAGATGAGTACAAAAGAATTAAAATACAACTTTTTTGATTTTTTTTATTTTTTTACGAACCTATTACCGACTTCTCGTTCGTCGTCGAAACTCCTCATTTTATAGCTCTGATACCAAATGATACAATTTGCCTCGGGGTGAGTCGAAACGTATGCTAGTTGCCCAATCGTCTACGAAGAGGAATCAAGTCTTCAGAAAATAATCGGAAAAATATAGATGAGTTTGCGGAAGCTTTAGATGAATTTGTTTAGAAGGTGGGTTTAAGTTAGGAATGGAGGTGTAACGCCCCAAATTTGGGCCTAGAAGAATTGGGCCCAATAGGCCTTGGGAATAGGAGCGTTTAAAATTTTTTGAGATATATGTAGCACTTAGAATATTAATATTAAGGTATTATCGGGATTATTTGAAGCCTTAGAGATAGGGGAGACCATAGGGAAAAAATTATTTTTCTTGCTTAGTGGACCCTAGTCTCAGGCATGAGGCCTCTTAAGTAGATTAAGAGAAAATAGGACACAAATGGGCTTGTGGTCCAGTGGAAAGTGGCGTCACTTGGGAGCTATGAGGTGGCATGTGTGAAAGTTGAGGAGGTCCAAGGTTCGAGCAGAAGGAGTGTATTTTGGAGTGTTTTATTTTGCGTAGGTGGACGGCAAGAGTTGTGTGGATGTTGAACTCTTGCCGCGGAGAGTTTGAAGGAAGCAGGACTGATGGATGTGGAGGATATTTCAGATAAGATTAAGGTATTATCAGAGAGAAAAGATAGGAGATGAGGAGGGTGAAGTGTTGGGGCCGAATAGGACTGTAGGGGAAGGCAGTTCGGCTTTGGCTATAAAAGGGGGGTGCCAAAATCCTTAGAAGGGGTTCTTGGAGTTTCCATCTTTCTTTCTTTCTTTTTTTCCCCTCATCCTTATTTTCTTCCATTGTCGAATACCACCACCCCAGTTTGCCAAAATCTATTTTTGCCGAAATCCCTATTTTTCGAAATCCCTGTTTGCCGAAATCTCTGTTTGCCAGAACCCCTATTTATGTCGATTCTTTGTTGTTTGTTCTTCCACCTCAATTGATTATTATCTACTCTTAGTCCCGTTTGGAAGCCGAATCTTGTTCAAGTAGATATCTAAGTCGCAGGATCAAAGGAGAATTTTGGTAAGTGCTTAGTTAAACTTTTTAGTGTATTTTGTTAAAAGCCGAAGGGCTATCTAACCCAATCCTTGTCGTTAACCTATATTAATAAGGGTAAGGCTCAACAATCGCAAGCGTGGTAAGTAAGGATTGCTAACAAGGTGGTAAGTGTTCTCGACTCAATCATGGTTTAGTAAATGGCCGAATCTATTGTGGCTCATAGGGGTGACTTATGAACAATATGGGTCACTTGGTTTTGACGATATAGGTGTCTGGGTGCAGATCTAGAGGATAATCGCCAATAGTAGCAAAGGAAGGGCTACTAGAACGTGGGGTACACGGTAAGGGTATGGTGAGGTTTCAATTTTAGTCAGTGTATGTTAAAACTTTGGTTAATCACTAGTAATGTCAATTGTAGGTTCGTGACTAAGGAGTTTGCAGCACACAAGGTTACCAGGTGTGTACAAACACAACACACACACGATATTGGCAATGCCGAAAAGCTGAAAAGCCAGAAAGTGGCTAAATGGGCACAGTGGCCCCGAGGCTAAGTTTGATGGAATGGTTTGGTTGTTATACGAATTGAATTAGTCTTGCATGATACATGATCTGGATATGTTTTGGGCCTAATAGGTCATATGGTAAGATTTGGGCCTAATGGGCCGTAAGGTTATAATTTGGGTTTGATGGGCTTTATGGGGACGTAAGCAGATATGCTAGGGTTTATGGACTTAGGCCTAGTTTGAACAACTCTTCAATTTCATAAGACTTAAGTTAATTAAACATGCCTATGGACAAGTCGATTAGTTAGAGTGTGGTAACCGACATATGCATGTCTAGGATTGGATCTAGTAAGAGCTTGGTACTTAAGCGGTCCGAGTGACCCACCTTCTCTTTTCTGAGATCCTACCTGGTGCATAGTGTTTGTTCACTTCAACCGCGAGGACTTGTTTATGGGCCAAAGTTTATAACTAAAACCCGAGAGAGACTAAAATACCCTTATATTATAAAATTACTAAAATACCCTTATGTTGTAAAATTACTAAAATACTCTTATATTGTAAAATTACTAAAATACCCTTATGTGTAAAATTACTAAAATACCCCTAGATTTGTAAATTACTGAAATACCCCGATTGGCGAAATTACCAAAATACCCCTATTTGTAAAATTACCAAGATACCCCTAATTTGCCAAATTACCAAAATACCCCTGTAGGGTAGAATTACGAAAATACCCCTGGGTAGTGAAATGACAAAAATACCCCTATGTGACGAATATGAGTTTATGGATGTTACTTGTGTGTTTGATGCATTCATATGATATTCTGCTTAGGATGCATATGGGTGGGAATTATGGTACGGAGGAAGAATTTGAGGATCGCATAGTCGCTTGACGACCGTGGATCCACCGGTGGCTTTAAGCCCAATATATGATTAGCAGCTTTGCTGCAACATTCAGTAGTACCGCAACCGGGCTACCCATGGTGTGTAGCGGAGGGGTGGGTCGAGCTAGAATTCCCCACAGGAGCCATAAGGTTGGAAGGGAAATGGTGTGTGTAGAGGATGGATTTTTGGGGTGGGTTTTGCATTATCTTATTTACGATGCGATATGATTTGGTATGAGGTCATTGTGGGCTAAGGCCCAAGACCACTGATTTCGACAGGGCTTAGGCCCATAATTGTATGTGATTTGATTGCCAAGGGTTGTACACACTGAGTTTCGAAACTCACACCCTTTAATTTAATGTTTCAGGTATTCTCGAATAGACGGCTCGACGTGGGAGAGGACTCGGAGATGGCCACACTACAAGCTGTTCAAATGTTTTAATTTATTCAAATGATTTTTTTTAAATACTTTGTTTCTTTTTCATTGGATTGTAATAAGGCCATGTAACTCCTATTTGACTTTAGATTTTGGGTTTATTATTATTATTGTTTCAACTGCCCACTTAAAAAATTTCATAGAATTATTAAAGTGTTAATATAGCTTTCGAAATAATCTTTTGTTTTGGGCTTTTGGGCCTTAAATGGTTAACTAGTAAATTGTTTTGAAGTGCGCCTTTAATGTGACATTTCAGATTCAGGCCTAACTTCTAGGCCGGGTTTGGGGTGTTACAGGAGGTGTTTAAATGAAAGAGTTGATTTGGATAATTAAAAGGATAGGTTCAGTTTAAGATGAAGGGAAAGAAGATGGGATTCGGTTTAAGGTTGAATAAACAATGATAGGCTGATGGTAATGGAATTGGATAGATGGATAAGTGATGGTTTAGATAAATGATAGGTGATAGTTGATGGGAATGGATAAAAGAACTTAAACAAAGAACCGATTCAACACTAATAAAGTGTCACCCCGAGTCCTATATTTGTTTAAGGTGGAAAAATGGTAGTCGATGATGGACCAAGACCCGTTATCTATAAAGATAAGAACCTATGGTATAAGTTGATGGAAGAGAACGATTGACGCCACAAGCAAGAAAACTTGATAAGTTGAAATTGAAACTCGAACGAAAGATAGAGAGGAGAATAATCTCACTCAATGAACAAAAGTTCATAAAATATATTCAAAGTTCAAAAAGTCTTCTTTTTACAAACTAATAACAGGTATATATAGTGCTTACATGTGGTTAGCTGAAGAGACAAATGAATTCAACTTTAATATGCATTTAAATGGCTGAAATAAAATCTAAAAACTCTTGAATTCCTCCAGCCAAATAATAGCAACTTTATGACTCCTAATGAGCTGATTAAATGAATTTGAATGCTTTAAAAATGTCCCTTGAGTTGTCCTTGGCTAGTCGAAAAGTCTCTAGCAACTAATGGTGTTTTAAAAGGCTTAAATGTCCATCTTGAATGCTTTTAAAAATGTCCCTTGAGTTGTCCTTGGCTAGCTAAAAAGTCTCCAGCAACTAAATAAAAATTTGTAACTCATGTGTGACCTTTAAGCTTCAAACGGTTATTGGAAGAAGAAGAGGTTCCTGCTGAAATTAATTGATGTATAATGCTTCCTTCAATTATCATAACAGCTCTTTTAAATGTTGAATAATGCTTCCTTTATGTGTGTAACCGATTCTCACTTGAAAAGTCACATTAAACTCTTTGTAACATCCCATGAGTGTAACGGTTTCCAGCTGAAAGGTTTCCTATATTCAAACACATTAAACAGACATATTAACCACATTTAATCACTTATTAAGCACTAATTTAACTTAAACACATTAAACACTTATTAAAAGCTAATTTAACTTAACACATTAAACACTTATTAAACACTAATTTAACTCAACACATTAAACACTTGACTTTAATAAATGAACTAAAAGTTAAGACTTCAATTAATGCAGCAATTAGTTAATTTATGGAAGCAGAATTAAACTAACTTAAACACTTTATTAAATAAACTAAAAGTTAAGACTTCAATTAATGCAGCAACTAGTTAATTTATGGAAGTAGAATTAAACTAACTTAAACTCATACTTCATTAAAACATCCTAGTAACTAGATTAATTAATAAGCCTCTTATTAAACACAACTTATTTATTTAAACTAGACACCTTTATTTAAAGCTAATATTTAGTTTAAAAGTTGTATTTAGCAAAATAAAAATGCATGAATTAAATCAAGCTAAACACAAACTGAATGAACTAAATGTGAACTTAAACCAAGCTCAATGAGCTGAGATGAACTCATGTGAGCTGAACCACATAGGAAGGAAGTTTAATTGAGCTAAAAATGAGCTGGAATCAGCATCATTTTGCACTTTGGCCCTTCGAGCTTAGGCCACTCTATATGGCGTCGGATGGAGTCGAACCATGATGCGACTAGGATCGCATCACTCGGTGAAGATTCGAGTCGTAATATTTGCCCGATCGTAAATTGAGTAAGTGAAGGATTAGGTTTTCAAGAAATGGTTTAAGAAAGAGATGAAGTGGCTCGAATAGGTTCGTTGGTGTATGGAACGTTTGAAAAATGGTAAAGGGAATTTTAGGTTAAGGATTCAAGTTCGAACTAACACAATAGAGGTGTGTTAACCCAGAACTTATGTGAACACTTAGGTTGAAATGGTTTTGGTGGAATGGTAAGGTTAGTGATTGAAACCTCGACCCATTATCAAAGTTGATAGGAACCTCGATATAGTTGAACGCCACTATTTGGGGTTACAAAGTGATAAGTTTGGGATAGCAAAGACAGGTTTGATGCCACAAAGTTACTTGATAAGTCAGAAAAGTCTTTGGAGAACAAGGAGAGTTGAAAATAACCTCACAAAATAACAAAGTTATAAAATTGTTCATTAGCCTCTAAAAATGAAATGCATAGCATATTTATAGGCTGAACTAAGGCTAGCTGAATGGTCTCTTTGGGCAGCTCCTTAAGCCTTAAGTTTCTTTAAGGTAACTTCCTAGAAATTTCCTAAGCACATTCTAGATGGTTCTTGATTAAAAATCTGAAATGAATGCTTCTAGAATGGATGGTTCGGCTGGCCACTTGATTGAAGCTGGTCTACATTCAGCCTTGGTCCTTTAATGGGGCTTGAATGATTCTTTGGGGAAGAGAAACGGCCAGCCTGTAGAGGTGTGACTTTTGGCCAAATGGCCACTTGGGAAAGGCACCAACCAGCAGCCTCTTGAGCTCTACAAAAGGTCAGCAGCTGGGAATTAAATCCCTTGCCCATTGGTCTCCACGAAAAGGCTTATGGGAGAAATCAGAAGCCTTTAAATGCTGTCCATGCACACTCCCTTCTCCCCCTTTCCGTCCATACATGCACCCTATAGAAATTAAATGGCAGCATTTAAATAAAGGTTAAGACACATTAATTCGGCTAAGACAAATTAATTAGCAGCCACTAATAAATTTTTCTTAGTCTAGACACATTAAAATTATGTCTTAAACTAAACATATTTAATTTATGTCTTAACTTAAGACATATTAAAAGCATGTACTAAAACATATTTAATACTTAAATTAAAATGTCCAGATTTAACACATTTATTTAATTAAATTATTTGAGCTGAATTTAACTAACACAACTAGTTTAAATTTATTCAAAATAAATGCAATCAGCTCATTGAGCTAGCTAAGTGCCGAATTGAGCTAAATTGAGCTGAATTGAGCTAACACGAGCTAAATCGGCTTGTAGAAAGGTGCGAATCAAGCTAGTTGAGCTAGGCACTTTATGTTCGGCCATCCCATCAATCCACACTCAAGCAATGTAGCTTGCTACAGCATCTTGGAATCTCTTGGCACGTGAAACACCCCAAACCCGGCCCACAAGCCCCGACCGGATCTGGTATGCTTCTTGAGAAAAACTCGTTTTTTTGGTTTGTAAATCATGTGATTTCGTGGTAGGAAAAATGGATTTGAAGTACAATTTTATTAAAAAAACCGTTTTTGTGATTTAAATTGTATCTTATTAAATCATTAAACTTTATGATTTTGTAAATCAAAAGAAGAACCAAATTTAGAATTTATGATTAAGTTGAAAACCATAGTAATTAGGTGTCATAAAAATTTTAGGGCGTTCATCAAAAATATTTAATTATTTGGTTGAAATTAATCGTTGCAGAAATAAAATTTAGAATGTATAAATAAATCAGTTTATGGCGGCCTTATTACAAAACATAATCCAAAATAAATAAAGATAATGTAATAAGTTTAATTATAAAGAAAACCGAATACTGAGTTGAGCAATGGCCACCACGTAGTCCTCGCCGATCTGGTCCAAATCAATGTGTATCACCTAAAAAGTTATCCCACGAAGGGTGAGTCACTTGAGACTCAATGTGTAACAATACACTAAAGGCCCAAATGATCGTGACAAATAAAGCCCGTTACATAACAAATCATATTATCACATGTACATATAAAATGAAAATGCAATCCCGATCCCACCTAGATATCCATCCGCTACACACCACCCGTACCTGCCAATCACATCGTGGGATTACTAAATCGACCCTCCATCCGCTACACACCATCAAAGGCGCTTGCTGCGATCCAACATGCACATCGCCCTTATAAATTGTGGCATAACCACCAAATAAGTGTGACAGAGTCACCGGATTCAGAATATGTGACCGAAGTCACCGGATTCATAATATTGTGACCGAAGTCACCGGATATTGTGGTAAAAACCACCGGAACACTTCCCCTTTATCAATATCACCCATATGCCCATGCAATAAACATATTATTTCGATATCATGCCATATACCCCAAAATCGTAACGGAATCATACTTATTTCATATCCATGCTTATAGCATTATTAACGAAGTATTAGGGGTTTAACATACCTGAAAATCATGTACCATTGAATGGTACCCGAAGCCATAATCATTCATATTACTTATTAACACATGCTAACATTAATATTATTAATGCATCGGAAATTTAGTGTAGGGCTACACACCTTGTAAACACAAAGAGCGATAGAATACTTAAGATTTCCAACTTTGGCCTACAACGTCGACAGTACCTACATAACACTATATGAGAAATCAATTATCACTAAAAAGATATGGCCTTTGCCGATTATCAAGCTTGCTTACCTTGGATCATTCAAATCCCGAATAATCTCCCCCTAAACGTCAACTATAGAGAAACCCCGTAACTTTCCTTCAAGATTCGGCCAAAGAAAATAGGGAATTAGAGTTTCGCTTTTCAACCGTCAGAAAAAGAAAGAGATAAAGAAATCAGTCTAAAAGAGATTCTTACCGAAAAGTAATGACCAAAACGCAAATGGTCACTAAACTCCAAGGAATTGACAAGAAGAACTTGAAGTGGAGAAATCAATTTAGATGAGAAAGATGATAGGTTTTTGGTGCTTAGGAGCAATCGGTTTCAATGGTGTTTGTAACATCCTAAAATAGGGCCTATGCATTTTAGGTTTAATTGTATGAAGTGACATGTTTTAAGTATTATGAATATATTTTGAACACTTTTGGAAACCTGGAAATGTATGGAAATGTTAAGTTTAAAAGAGGAAAGTGAACATTTTTAGAACCTTGGAAATGTAAGGAAATGTCTTGTAAGGAAATGTCATGGAAATGTAAGGAAATGTCAAGTTTACAGAGCCGATCGAAAATTTTTGGAAACTTAGAAATGACCTAGAAATGACGAGTTTTAAGGTTTAAAAGGGGAAATTAAGGCAAGGTGGCCTTAAAAGAAAAAGTTTGTGAAATTTGACACACAAACAGGCTTGGAAAAGTGGTGCAGAAGATGCCACTTAGGGCCTATGGAAATGGCGCCATATGCAAGAGGAATGGGCCTGAGTTCGAGTCACTTGGGAAGCAAATAAAGGAGGTTTTATTTTTGCTTCCAGAAGACTGAGGTGGACGGCACATGGCTATAAAGTAGGAGCTTTTATTCTTTTATAAATAGTGGATAAATAAGGGATTTATTTATCATTATTTTCAAGATATAATTGTTGGATTAAATTCTTTTAATTTGAATAAAGAGATAAAGAGGAAAATAAGGGAGAAGTGATGGCCAAGTAAGGGACTTTGAGTTTAATAATTTTGGCTAAGTAAGGATAGTTGCTGAATTATCTTAAGCGATAATTAAAGGATAAAGTTATCAGATATAGGAGTGGTGGCCAAGTAAGGGACTCCTTAGATGATAATTTCGGCTATAAAAGGAAGGAAGGAGGGCTACTCATCAATTTGTGCTTCCTCCTTTCTCTACCGAATTCTTAGTGCTCTCTTCTCTTCTTTTCTTTCTTTTATTTTTGCCAAGCCGAAATACCTTGTGTTCTAGCCAAATCCTCCATCTTTATTCTTCCTTCTCTTTTCTTTCTAATCCCTCCAAAAGCCGAAAGTTGTGAGATCATCATCTAGCCATAGCCGAATCTCTGAAGGTTGAAGTGAAGGTGCAATCGATTTCTTCAACTAAGGGTAAGATCTCATTCGGTTTCATCCTTTTTTTTCTTAAGATTTGCCGAAATCTAGGACTAACCCCATTAATATCTTGTTGCCAAAACTTTGAAGAGATCTTTCGGGATTTACTAAGTGTCGACTACAAGGAAGGAGAAGTTCTTTTCCCGAAGGTACACCATAGGCCACGTGTTCCCTAGTTATTCGGTGAGTTTCGGGATTTAAAATCCACAAGGTAAGTTTAAGTATACTAATCCTACTAGGATTTGGATTTATGGCCGAATGGCTTTTTATTAAAGTAGTAGGTGATTAATCAAATGTAGGGATTAAGGATCCAAGCATTAGATCAAGCTTTTCGGGATCTCAAGGAAATTTTAAGCGAATCAGGTGTGTACCCCACACTAATTCTTAATATGTTTTATGGCTATGTCTAATTAAATATGTGATATTAAGAATATGAAAGTGGCTAAGGTACCATGTTATGGTACTAAATACTCAGCACGTTTCCTACTTCCACTAGGATTATGAAATATGTTATTTATAACATGTGAAAATTTATAAGAATGTGAATTTAAGTATGATATGCATGATATGAATAATATGGGTCATTCGGGTTATATGAAAAGGGGAAGTGAATGTGATGACTACGGTCTCACTATCTCGAATGTGGTGACTTGGTCACATTATCCGAATGTGGTGACTTGGTCACATTATCTCGAATGTGGTAACCCGGTTACATTATTCGAATGTGGTGTCTCATGACACAATTATCAGTGGCTATGCCACAAAATTTTATATGGGCGATGAGCACGTCGATTGCAGCGATCGCCTTCGATGGTGTGTAGCGGATGGAGGGTCGACTTAGTAGTCCCCACGGTGTAGTGGCAGTGCGGGGTGTGTAGCGGATGGACAACTAGGTTTGGGTTTGGGAATGCATCATAACCTGTATTCTATGTTTTGAATGTGTAATATGTGATATGCCTGATTCTATTATGATTTAGTGTCGTGTACACATTGAGTCTGTTTGACTCACCCGTTGGGGAACATTTTTGGTGATGAGCAGTGATGGACCGGGACAGCGAGAACTTGTGGTGGCCATGCTCAACATGAAGTTTATATTTTGAGGACTCTTGAATTTATTTTAGTACTTTGAATTATTTTGGGAATTATTTGATGTAATAAGGCCATAAGGCCATAGTTGAATTACTTTACACTTATTTTTATTTATTATGATTATGAAATTTATCTATTAAAATTTAATTAAAATTTCTTTTAAACTAAACCCTAAATATTTTTTCACTTAAGATAAAAGGGATTTCAATATAAAACGAACCTGTTTTCAACACAAGCCCAACCCAAAACAATATTTTTCTTAAAATCACACAAGTTTTCCTAAGAACAAAAGAATTTTGAACCGGTTTACTTGAGGAACATACCAAATCTGGTCAAAGCTCGTGGGCCGGGTTTGGGGTGTTTCAAATTGGTATCAGAGCCCAGTTTTAAACTCTCGGCCTGTGGGCTAAGGCCCAAAACGTTTTCAAATCGAGCCCAAATGAGTTTTATGAAAGTATTTTTGAAAATAAGCAGGTTTTCTGGCATGGCACCTAAGTCTCCGACCCGCAGTCCACCAGGTAAGTACCCCTAACCATTTGTGTGATTATGTGGTTTATGTTATGAATTATGAAAGGGTAGAAGAGGAATGGAACGTAGAATAGCATGATAGGAACTTGAACCCTAGGACTAGTTTACTCAAACACAAACACATAAGACTTAATTCCATTAAACAAACCTATGACTAAGATGCCGAGTTAGGGTGTGGTAACCATTGTGCGCATGTCTAGGATTGGATTCGGAAGAGCACTGGTACTTAAGCAGTCCTAGTGACTCACCTCCTCTTCATTTGGAATCCTGCACAGTGCGTAGCTTGGTTCACCCTAACCAAGAGGACTCGGTCATAGGCTAAACACAATGACTAAAACCCGAAAGGGAACTAGCCGTGTTTTTATAAACCCTAGTTTTAAAACTCTTAAAATTACCTTTTAATTTGTGAGAACTATTTTTGCAAAATTCTTTGAAAAATTTTTGATTTATAAAATTACAAAAATACCCTAGTGGTAAATTACAAAAATACCTTTGGTTTATGAAATTCCCAAAATACCCATAGTTCTTATCAAAATTTTCATTACTTTATAAAATGTTCAAAAACCCTAATTTGCAAATTATCAAAAATACCTTGATTTGGAGAAAAATTACGAAATTGCCCTTAACTCACAAAATTACCAAAATGACCACGATTTTCAAAATTTTTGCAACATCACCATTTTGGAAAGTAAAATTCTCAAAAAGAACCCTCAAAGTTTTGCAAATTTTGAAATATCCACGATTTATTAAACTTTACAAATTTACACAGTTAATTACCAAAATACCCCGGATTTCAAAATTTTTCCAAAATACCCTAGGAATTTAAAAATACCAAAATACTTTGTGACGAAATCACCAAGGAACTCTTTCTTTTGGAAAAATTTACGAAAATACCCCTGTAGGACACATTACGAAAATACCCTTGGGTAGTGGAAAAACAACAACAATGAAAACTACAACATTTCTCTGAATGAACGAAAGTTCATAATTGGTTGATGAATGTGAACGTGACTTTCTGAATAGTGAATTTGAGTTGAGAACTTTGTTTGATCGAAAGAACTACTTTTGAACATCTCTTTTCATAAAACTGTTCGCGAATAATCAGTGGAACAAAATTTCTGATGCATAAAACTTTTTAATCAGATTAAATCGCGACGTTAGAAATGAGTTCTAGGGGACGTGAACTTAGAGACTATGCCTAGAAAGTATGATGATTCTATTAAGATCAGAGTGCGCAGCATAAGCGTAGTGCGGTGAGTTAAGATGTACGATTATTCGTTAATAAGTAATTTCGAGGATGAAATTATTTTTAAGGAGGGTAGAACTGTAACATCCTAAAATAGGGCCTATGCATTTTCAGTTTAATTGTATGAAGTGACATGTTTTAAGTATTATGAATATATTTTGAACACTTTTGGAAACCTGAAAATGTATGGAAATGTTAAGTTTAAAAGAGGAAAGTGAACATTTTTAGAACCTTGGAAATGACCTAGAAATGACGAGTTTTAAGGTTTAAAAGGGGAAATTAAGGCAAGGTGGCCTTAAAAGAAAAAGTTTGTGAAATTTGACACACAAACAGGCTTGGAAAAGTGGTCTGAAGATGCCACTTAGGGCCTATGGAAATGGCGCCATATGCAAGAGGAATGGGCCTGAGTTCGAGTCACTTGGGAAGCAAATAAAGGAGGTTTTATTTTTGCTTCCAGAAGACTGAGGTGGACGGCACATGGCCATAAAGTAGGAGCTTTTATTCTTTTATAAATAGTGGATAAATAAGGGATTTATTTATCATTATTTTCAAGAGATAATTGTTGGATTAAATTCTTTTAATTTGAATAAAGAGATAAAGAGGAAAATAAGGGAGAAGTGATGGCCAAGTAAGGGACTTTGAGTTTAATAATTTTGGCTAAGTAAGGATAGTTCTTTGAATTATCTTAAGCGATAATTAAAGGATAAAGTTATCGGATAGAGGAGTGGTGGCCAAGTAAGGGACTCCTTAGATGATAATTTCGGCTATAAAAGGAAGGAAGGAGGGCTACTCATCAATTTGTGCTTCCTCCTTTCTCTGCGAGATCAGAGTGCTCTATTCTCTTCTTTTCTTTCTTTTATTTTTGCCAAGCCGAAATACCTTGTGTTCTAGCCTAATCCTCCATCTTTATTCTTCCTTCTCTTTTCTTTCTAATCCTCCAAAAGCCGAAAGTTGTGAGATCATCATCTAGCCATAGCCGAATCTCTAAAGGTTGAAGTGAAGGTGCAATCGATTTCTTCAACTAAGGGTAAGATCTCATTCGGTTTCATCCTTTTTTTCTTAAGATATGCCGAAATCTAGGACTAACCCCATTAATATCTTGTTGCCGAAACTTTTAAGAGATCTTTCGGGATTTACTAAGTGTCGACTACAAGGAAGGAGAAGTTCTTTTCCCGAAGGTACACCATAGGCCACGTGTTCCCTAGTTATTCGGTGAGTTTCGGGATTTAAAATCCACAAGGTAAGTTTAAGTATACTAATCCTACTAGGATTTGGATTTATGGCCGAATGGCTTTTTATTAAAGTAGTAGGTGATTAATCAAATGTAGGGATTAAGGATCCAAGCATTAGATCAAGCTTTTCGGGATCTCAAGGAAATTTTAAGCGAATCAGGTGTGTACCCCACACTAATTCTTAATATGTTTTATGGCTATGTCTAATTAAATATGTGATATTAAGAATATGAAAGTGGCTAAGGTACCATGTTATGGTACTAAATACTCAGGTACGTTTCCTACTTCCACTAGGATTATGAAATATGTTATTTATAACATGTGAAAATTTATAAGAATGTGAATTTAAGTATGATATGCATGATATGAATAATATGGGTCATTCGGGTTATATGAAAAAGGGGAAGTGAATGTGATGACTACGGTCTCACTATCTGAATGTGGTGACTTCGGTCACATTATCTGAATGTGGTGACTTTGGTCACATTATCCGAATGTGGTAAACCGGTTACATTATCTCGAATGTGGTGTCTCATGACACAATTATCAGTGGCTATGCCACAAAATTTTATATGGGCGATGAGCACGTCATTGCAGATGATCGCCTTCGATGGTGTGTAGCGGATGGAGGGTCGACTTAGTAGTCCCCACGGTGTGGGTGGCGGTGTACGGGGTGTGTAGCGGATGGACAACTAGGTTTGGGTTTGGGAATGCATCATAACTTTTGTATTCTATGTTTTGAATGTGTAATATGTGATATGCACGATTCTATTATGATTTAGTGTCGTGTACACATTGAGTCATTTGACTCACCCGTTGGGAACATTTTTGGTGATGAGCAGTGATGGACCGGGACAGCGGAACTTGTGGTGGCCATGCTCAACATGAAGTTTATATTTTTGAGGACTCTTGAATTTATTTTAGTACTTTGAATTATTTTGGGAATTATTTAATGTAATAAGGCCATAAGGCCATAGTTGAATTACTTTACACTTATTTTTATTTATTATGATTATGAAATTTATCTATTAAAATTTAATTAAAATTTCTTTTAAACTAAACCCTAAATATTTTGTCACTTAAGATAAAAGGGATTTCAATATAAAACGAACCTGTTTTCAACACAAGCCCAACCCAAAACAATATTTTTCTTAAAATCACACAAGTTTTCCTAAGAACAAAAGAATTTTGAACCGGTTTACTTGAGGAACATACCAAATCTAGTCAAAGCTCGTGGGCCGGGTTTGGGGTGTTTCAGTGTTAATGAAGTGAAACTTTCGGCTTAAGGAAAAGAATAGCAAGGGTTATAGTTTCGGCTTTAACAAAATAGAAAGAAAGGAAGAGAAAGAAAAAGAAGAAGAGAAATGATCAAAAGGCTATATGGTTTCGGTTATGGTAGAAATTGAACAAAGAAAAAGTTTTTAATATTGATGCACATACGGTCAAATAAGAAAAAGAATGAAAGAAAAATGCCTTCAAAAGTAATAATATTTCGGTACCAAAAGAAAGAAAAACTTGAGAGGAAAAGAAGAAAAAGGGATACCAATATGGTCAAAGATGGTAGCCAAAACAAAACAAAATTTTCACCTAATGCCCATGACAAATTCGGCTAAGGAGAAAGATTTTGGAGAAAAGGGAAAAAGATGCACAAAATGCCAAGAATTTGGCCAACTATCTTCTCCCTAATCCCATACAATATTCGGCCAACCCCCTAGCCCCCTAAGCCGTCCACATTCATGGTCAAAATGACCAAAAAAAATTTCCAAAATATCACCCATACATCAAGCATTATGTCCCTTATCCTTCCATAACACATTGATTCCATTCCTTAACTAATAACTTGCCTTTTTCCAATAGTCTACTATCCAAAAAAATGAAAGAAAATCCATCCATACCAAAAATAGAGTTTGACCGACACAATAGGAAAGAGAACAAGAAAAATAAAAATCCTTCCAATTGCTAACCAAGGGATTGAACCTCTCCTTCATGCATCCACCCAAGCGCCAACACCACTTTGCCAATAACTCTTCATGTGCTAATTTCAAACACTTAAATTAACTTAAGCATCATAATCACTTGATCCACTTCACTAAATTCTTCATACTAACAATTATTCTAGCTTCGAATAATTCTAAGCCTTCACAAGATTATATTAGGCACACAATAAAATCATATCCAAGCTATCACAAGCAACAAGATGATACTCAAATTTTAGGATGTTACAACTCTACCCTCCTAAAAGAAAATTTCATCCTCGAAATTACCTGGCTAGAACAAATGAGGGTATTGTTGTCGCATTGCCTCTTCCGGCTCCCACGAAGCCTCTTCCGATCCATGATTACGCCATAACACTTTGACCAGAGGAACCGATTTCCTCTCCGCAACACTTTCACATCCCGTTCGAATTTGAATCGGCTCTTCCTCGTAGGACAAATCTGGTCGTAGTTCCACTTCCTCAAGCCCCGGTACTACATGAGATGGATCCGACCGTAACGTCGTAGCATCGAAACATGGAACACATCGTACATTTGCTTCAACTCCAAAGGTAACTCTAACTGATATGCCACAGGTCCAACCCTTTTTAAAACCCGATAAGGTCCTATAAACCTGGGACTTAACTTTCCCTTGCGACCAAATCTCATCACCTTCTTCCAAGGTGAAACCTTTAGGAACACTTGATCCCCCACAACAAATTCTATATCCTTCCGCTTAAGGTCTGCATACGACTTTTGCCTATCAGATGCCTCCTTCAACCGTGCCCGAATTACCTTGACCTTTTCTTCAGATTATGCCACAATCTCTGGACCCAAAACCTGACGTTCCCCTAATTCTGTCCAACATGTAGGAGTGTGACACTTCCGTCCATATAGTGCTTCATACGGTGCCATCCGAATACTGGCTTGATAACTGTTGTTGTACGCAAATTCCGCTAAAGGCAAAAACTCTTCCCAGCTTCCTCTGAAATCTATCACACATCCCCTCAACATATCTTCTAACACTTGGATTACTCGCTCAGACTGGCCGTCCGATTGAGGATGAAATGCCGTACTGAAATCCAACTTGGTGCCTAAAGCCTAATGTAATGCTTTCCAAAATCGAGATGTAAACCTCGGATCCCTATCTAAAATAATCGACACCGGCACTCCATGCAACCTCACAATCTCTGCCACATACAACTTCGCCAACTTCTGCAAAGAGTAATCAACTCGCACAGGTATGAAATGTGCAGACTTCGTCAATCGATCCACTATCACCCATACCGAGTCTTTCTTAGTAGGCGTAAGGGGAAGCCCACTAACAAAGTCCATGGTGATTCGCTCCCACTTCCACTGCGGAATCTTAATCGGCTGAAGCAATCCCGAAGGTACTTGATGTTCACCTTAACTTTGTCGACAAGTTAAGCACTTCCCTACAAACTCAGTAACTTCCCGCTTAAGACCAGGCCACTGGCCGATCCCACAAATCTCGGTATAACTTGCTCCCTCCGGGATGCATAGCATAAGGGCTACCATGCGATTCTGAAGAATCCTTTGCCTCGGCTCCTTATCCTTGGCATCTGGACCTTACCCTTAAAACACAATACTCCATCATTTATTAATACCATAATCTCTCAACTCCCCACTCTTCACTGCCGCAGACTTAACACTTAAATCATCATCTACTAAGCGTCTTTCTTTCACGACTCAACCACGTCGGCTTTACCTGCAATTCCGCCAACAAACTTCCTTCGTCATAAAGACTAAGATGTGCAAACATCGCCCTTAAATCTGACACTACTTTCTGACTTAAGGCATCTGCCACTACATTCGCCTTGCCCGGGTGATACTCTATAGAACAATCGTAGTCTTTTAACAACTCCACCCACCTTCGTTGTCTCAGATTCAGCTCCTTCTGAGTCAACAGATACTTAAGACTCTTGTGATCCGTATAGATTATTGACTTTTCTCCATATAGATAATGCCTCCACACCTTAAGAGCAAAGACTACCTCTGCTAACTCCAAGTCATGCGTCGGATAGTTAACCTCGTGTGGCCTCAATTGCCGAGACGCATACGCAACCACCTTCCCGCATTGCATCAGAACACATCCCAATCCAGTGTGAGACGCATCACAATACACCACGAAATCCTTCCCTGCCTCAGGCTGAATCAAAACTGGAGCTTCAGTCAAAACCCTTTTAAGCTTCTAGAAGCTCTCCTGCTGCTTATCTGCCCACAAGAAAGGTACCTCCTTTCTCAACAATTTCATCAAAGGTGCAGCTATCGATGAAAATCCTTCGACTAACCTTCTATAATAGCCCGCTAAACCCAAGAAACTGTAAACCTCAGCTACAGACTTAGGTGGCTTCCAATCTAACACTGCCTCAACCTTCCGAGGATCCACCCTTATCCCTTCCGTAGACACCACATGCCCTAAGAACGCAACTTCCTTCAGCCAAAATTCGCACTTGCTGAATTTGGCATAAAGCTTCTTTTCCCTTAACGCTTGCAACACTATCAGAAGATGTTCATCATGCTCTACCTCGGACTTGGAATACACTAGGATGTCGTCTCATGAATACCACGATGAACTGATCCAAGTAGGGTTGAAAAACCCGATTCATCATATCCATGAACGCTTGGTGGGGCATTCATCAATCCGAATGGCATTACCAAGAACTCATAATGCCCATATCTTGTTCTAAAGTTGTCTTATGGATATCCACTTCTTTTACCTTAAGTCGATGATATCCCGACCTTAGATCTATCTTTGAGAATCATGCACTCCCTTAAGGTGATCGAACAAGTCATCTATCCTCGACAAAGGATACTTGTTCTTGATGGTCACTTATTCAATCGCGGTAATCTATGCACATATGCATAGTCCCGTCCTTCTTCTTCACGAATAGGATCGGTGCTCCCCATGGGGACACACTAGGTCGGATAAACCCACGATCAAGCAACTCTTGAATCGAGCCTTAAGCTCAACCAACTCCTTTGGTGCCATTCTATACGGAGCGATAGATCATCTGGCGCGCGAACCGGTGCAACAAGTCAATCCCAAATTCCACCTCCCGATCGGAGGCAATCACGGAAGTTCTTAGGAAAGACATCCACGAATTCTCTTACAGTCCCGACTCCTTCAACAGTTGCCTCCTTAGCCTCTAAGGCACTGACCAACATAAGAAAAGCCAAACAACCCTTCCTAACCATCTTCTCTGCCTTAAGAGCAGATACCACATTTGATAAATAGTTCCGTCTCGCGCCCATCACCACAACTTCCTTATCGTCAATAGTTCTTAATAACATCGCGCTAGCAAAGGCACAATCCATATTTGCACGGTACTTCACTAGCCAATCCATGCCTAAGATCAGATCAATTTATCTGAATGGTAACTCCATTAAATCAGCCGAAAACTGCGTCCCTTGCACTTCTAAAGGCACTTCTTTAAAGAGCTTATCTACTACTGATGCGCCTAAAGGACTAAATACAGTCATCTTCCTAGGTGCGATCTCGAGTTCACATGCGAGTTCGAGATACTTCACTAGCGATGTAAGAATGAGTTGACCCTATATCTATCAAAGCAATAAAGGGCAACCCCAGAAATAATGAAGCGTGCCGTTATAACATCAGTGCGTCACTATCTTCCTCCGACGAACTCGCATACACCAAACTGCGGTTGTCTCGCCTCGTTGTTACCACCGCTCTCGCGGGGTCCCGCGGCGACGACTCTACAGAACCATTACCTCGCCATTCGGACCACTACTCCTCATCAATTTCTTTGTCCACCTCTGCCGGCTGATTAGAACACGACCTATTGAACGGTTCCTCTCTGTATCCATCGGACAATCCCTAATCATATGATCCTTGGATCCACACTTAAAACATCCCCTGTCTTCTTCCAACATTCTCACAGGTGCATCTTTCCACACCCGAACACAAATGCGGTATTGTCCTCCCGTAGTAACTCTGCGACCTCGCATGCCCATCAACTCTAGGTTTCTTTTGGAAATTCCGGATGACCACGAAGACCCATAGCTCCTCTTATTCTTATTTCGACCTCGATCCCGATTCTCGTCTCTCGGTCCGCTTAACTTCTTGACTATCCGCGCCCTATCCACTAAGACTGCAAAGTCCTCTCTCGATCTTGGGGCAATCAACACTGCATGACTCATCCCTTAAACCATCCTCAAATCGACACACCTCTCGTAATCGTAGCTACAATCCCTCTAGCATATCGACTTAACGCAGAAACTCGCTTCATACTCACTATCGACTTATTTCCTTGTACTAAATTCGTAAACGCCTTTCTCGAGAGTCAATGTAGCTAGCTCCGGACGTATTTCCCTTCAAACTTGACCTTAAAATACCCCCAATCCACTCGATCTGCAGGAATACTCTCCTTGATGGTGAGCCACCACCTGGTAAGCCTCCTCTCGAAGCGGTAAACAAAGCACCTTTTAGCTTTTCCTCGATGAGTGCAGTCTAAATCGTCCATGATCCTCTCGGCGCCTCTAACCAAGACTCGCTACATTCGGAGCTACCCGATACTCCCTAAAAACCTCGGCTCCGTTTGATCTAAGTCTTTGACCATCGACTTTCAAGCTCCATTACCCATACTAGCTCTCGCTACTCGCTCTAGAACTTCGCGGCATAGCTGCGATCTTTGCGTCATCTCCTCCATTTGCTCTTGAAATTCTCGCCCTCTGGTAGGTGGCGGTGCCTTATATTCGAACCACGACCGGACCTGGCGGGTTACGACATAGCCATTCTGCCTCTCTCGCGTCCACGACGACCACGTCCCCTAGAACTCATGTCTACTTAGCGTCTTATCTGATTTTACAAAAAATTTATGCATTAGAGTCTTTTCACTTCTTGTTTAAAGAAAGTCTTATGCAACAGGGATTTAATCAGTGGTTTTTTTTTTTCGTGGAAGTACACATATACCTAGGGTCCATGTCTCTAAAGTACAATTTCCTAGGCCTATCAACATCATTGAAATCAATTTATCAACAAAAGAACTTTACGACGGACTGGGCCGAGAACTTGGGTGCCATGCTTCCATAAAAACCAGTTTAACCAAAAATTTTCAAAAAGTCATTTGGGCTTAAATTTTTTTAAACGTTGTGGACTTCAAAACCCAAGGCCAAGTGTTTAAAACTGGGCTCTGATACCAAGTTGAAAGACCCCAAACCCGACCCATAAGCCTCGACCGGATCTGGTATGCTTCTTGAGAAAAACTCGTTTTGTCGGTTTGTAAATCATGTGATTTTGTGGTAGGAAAAATAGATTTGAAGTACGATTTTATAAAAAAAAACCATTTTTGTGATTTAAATTGTATCTTATTAAATCATTAAACTTTATGATTTTGTAAATCAAAAGAAGAACCGAATTTAGAATTTATGATTAAGTTGAAAACCATAGTAATTAGGTGTCATAAAAATTTTAGGCGTTCAGTCAAAAATATTTAATTATTTGGTTGAAATTAAGCGTTGCGAAATAAAATTTAGAACGTATAAATAAATCAGTTTATGGTGGCCTTATTACAAAACATAATCCAAAATAAATAAAGATAATGTAATAAGTTTAATTATAAAGAAAACCGAATACTGAGTTGAGCAATGGCCACCACGTAGTCCTCGCCGATCCGGTCCAAATCAATGTGTATCACTGAAAAAGTTATCCCACGAAGGGTGAGTCAATGAGACTTAATGTGTAACAATACACTAAAGGCCCAAACGATCGTGACAAATAAAGCCCGTTACATAACAAATCATATTATCACATGTACATATAAAATGAAAATGCAATCCCGATCCCACCTAGATATCCATCCGCTACACACCACCCGTGCACCGCCAATCACACCGTGGGGATTACTAAATCGACCCTCCATCCGCTACACACCATCGAAGCGATTCTTTGCAGTCAACATGCACATCGCCCTTATAAATTGTGGCATAACCACCAAATAAGTGTGACAGAGTCACCGGATTGAGAATATGTGACCGAAGTCACCGGATTCATAATATTATGACCGAAGTCACGGATATTGTGGTAAAAACCCACTGGAACACTTCCGTTTATCAATATCACCCATATGCCCATGCAATAAACATATTATTTTGATATCATGCCATATACCCCAAAATCGTAGCGGAATCATACTTATTTCATATCCATGCTTATAGCATTATTAACGAAGTATTAGGGTTTAACATACACGAAAATCATGTACCATTGAATGGTACCGAAGCCATAATCATTCATATTACTTATTAACACATGCTAACATTAATATTATTAATGCATCGAAAATTTAGTGTAGGGCTACACACCTTGTAAACACAAAGAACGATAGAATACTTAAGATTTCCGACTTTGGCCTACAACGCGTCAAGCAGTACCTACATAACACTATATGAGAAATCGATTATCACTAAAAGATATGGCCTTTGGCGATTATCAAGCTTGCTTACCTTGGATCATTCAAATCTGAATAATCTCCCCTAAGCGTTAACTACGAGAGAAACCCCGTAACTTTCCTTCAAGATTCGGCCAAAGAAAATAGGGAATTAGAGTTTCACTTTTCAACCGTCAGAAAAAGAAAGAGATAAAGAAATCAGTCTAAAAGAGATTCTTACCGAAAAGTAATGACCAAAATGAAAATGGTCACTAAACTCCAAGGAATTGACAAGAAGAACTTGAAGTGGAGAAATCAATTTAGATGAGAAAGATGATAGGTTTTTGGTGCTTAGGAGCAATCGGTTTCAATGGTGTTAATGAAGTGAAACTTTCGACTTAAGGAAAAGAATAGCAAGGGTTATAGTTTCGGCTTTAACAAAATAGAAAGAAAGGAAGAGAAAGAAAAAGAAGAAGAGAAATGATCAAAAGGCTATATGGTTTCGGTTATGGTAGAAATTGAACAAAGAAAAAGTTTTTAATATTGATGCACATATGGTCAAATAAGAAAAAGAATGAAAGAAAAATGCCTTCAAAAGTAATAATATTTCGGTACCAAAAGAAAGAAAAACTTGAGAGGAAAAGAAGAGAAAGGGATACCAATATGGTTAAAGATGGTAGCCAAAACAAAACAAAATTTTCACCTAATGCCCATGACGAATTCGGCTAAGGAGAAAGATTTTGGAGAAAAGGGAAAAAGATGCACAAAATGCCAAGAATTTGGCCAACTATCTTCCCCCTAATCCCATACAATATTCGGCCAACCCCCCTAGCCCCCTAAGCCGTCCACATTCATGGTCAAAATAACCAAAAAAAATTTCCAAAACATCACCCATACGTCAAGCCTTATGTCCCTTATCCTTCCATAACACCTTGATTCCATTCCTTAACTAATAACTTGCCTTTTTCCAATAGTCTACTATCCAAAAAATGAAAGAAAATCCAATCCATACCAAAAATAGAGTTTGACCGACACAATAGGAAAGAGAACAAGAAAAATAAAAATCCTTCCAATTGCTAACCAAGGGATTCGAACCTCTCCCTTCATGCATCCACCCAAGCGCCAACACCACTTTGCCAATAACTCTTCATGTGCTAATTTCAAACACTTAAATTAACTTAAGCATCATAATCACTTGATCCACTTCACTAAATTCTTCATACTAACAATTATTCTAGCTTCGAATAATTCTAAGCCTTCACAAGATTATATTAGGCACACAATAAAATCATATCCAAGCTATCACAAGCAACAAGATGATACTCAAATTTTAGGATGTTACAGCACGGGCTCGAGTAATTGGCCCCGATAGCAGCTCCATGGATTTGGCATCTAGTTTCTTGGGCGAGCTCGCATCATCGCCCCCTCTTCAAGGCAATTCGTCCTTGAATCGTCACCTACATTAAAAGGCGAGAGATCAGCAACGTTAAAACTTGCACTCACTCCATACTCACCCGGTAAGTCAATTTTATAAACATTATCATTGATCCGTTCCAACACTTGGAATGGACCATCACCCCTTGGTTGAAGTTTTGATTTCCTTTGCTCGAGAAATCGTTCTTTGCGCATGTGGATCCAAACCCAGTCACCAGGTTCGAATACAACTCGTTTGCCCCTTATTGGCTCCTCGAACATATTATTCGATTCTCCTCTCGATATTATCTTTGACGTTTTTGTGCAGTTGTTTAACAAACTCGGCCTTATTTTTACCATCTACATGTACTAACTCATTAGTAGGCATAGGAACCAAATCAAGAGGAGTAATAGGGTTAAATCCGTATACTACATCAAAAGGAGAGTATTTCGTGGCTGAATGAACAGTTCGGTTGTACGCGAACTCTACATGAGGTAGACATTCTTCCCACATTTTCAAGTTTTTGCGCAAGATGGCTCGAAGTAAGGTTGACAGTACGCGGTTAACTACCTCAGTTTGGCCATCCGTTTGGGGGTGGCATGTCATTGAAAATAGTAGTTTAGTACCTAACTTACCCCCACAGCGTCCTCCAAAAGTGACTTAGGAATTTTGTGTCGCAATCGGAGACGATAGTCCGAGGAATCCCTTGCAACCTAACAACTTCCTTGAAAAAACAGATTAGCAATGTTAGTAGCATCATCAGTTTTATTGCAAGGGATAAAATGAGCCATTTTTGAAAAATGATCTACAACAATGAATATGGAATCTTTCCCTCGTTTGGTTCTAGGAAGGCTTAGAACAAAGTCCATTGAAATGTCAACCCACGGTGCATCGGGAATAGGTAATGAAGTATACAAACTGTGTGGTTTAATCCGTGACTTCACTTTCTTACAAGTGATGCAACATTCACATTTCCTTATAATGTCGCGTTTCATTTTGGGCCAAAAGAAATGCTCGTGCAATATTGCTAGAGTTTTAGCAACTCCGAAGTGGCCCATAAGTCCACCACTATAGGCTTCATCAACGAGCACGTCTCGCACGGATCCTTGAGGCACACAAAGCTTGCCTTCACGAAAAAGATAGCCCTCGTGCTGAAAATACTTTTCATAAGCTCCATGCGAGCAAAACTCATAAACTTCACCAAAATCAGTATCAGACTTGTAAAGATTTTTTATAAACTCAAAACCAAGTAGTTTAGAATCCAACAAATTAACAAGTGTGTACCTTCACGATAATGCATTGGCTACAACGTTTTCCTTACCCTTTTTATACTTGATCACGTATGGAAACGACTCCAAATATTCTACCTACTTGGCATGACGTTTATTGAGCTTTGTTTGTCCTTTGAGATGCTTTAGAGCCTCGTGGTCTGAGTGAATTACAAATTCCTTTGGCCATAGATAATGTTGCCACGTCTCTAGGGCCCGAATCAACGCATACAATTCCTTGTCATACGTTGGATAATTCAACGTGGCCCCGTTCAGCTTCTCGCTAAAGTATGCAACAGGCCATCCGTCTTGCATCAAAACAGCGCCAATGCCTATGCCTGAAGCATCACACTCAATCTCGAATGTCTTGTTAAAATCAGGTAAGGACAACAATGGAGCATTAGTTAGACATTCTTTAATCTTATTAAAAGTAATCTCTTGATCATCAGACCACACAAAGGGGGAGTTTTTCTTGATTATACCTGTCAAGGGTGCGGCTAAAGAACTAAAATTAGGCACAAACCTTCAGTAGAAACTTGCCAACCCGTGAAAACTCCTCACTTGTCTGATGCTAGTTGGACGCGGCCATTCGTTGATCGCCTTGACCTTTTCTTGGTTAACTTCCAAGCCATGAGCGCTTACAACAAAGCCTAAAAAGACAACTTCATTAGTGAGAAAAGAACACTTCTTCAAGT
This sequence comes from Gossypium sturtianum, assembly GCA_025698515.1. Taxonomy (NCBI): domain Eukaryota; kingdom Viridiplantae; phylum Streptophyta; class Magnoliopsida; order Malvales; family Malvaceae; genus Gossypium; species Gossypium sturtianum. The sequence continues at coordinate 95,764,378 of CM046949.1, forward strand.
TAGCATAAAGTACCTCTTTTTGCAACACTTCCAGCACCGCACGCAAATGTTGAACATGATCTTCCAAACTTTTGCTATAGACCAAAATATCATCAAAATACACAACACAAAATTTTCCAATAAACGAACGTAAAACATGATTCATTAAACGCATGAAAGTACTAGGGGTGTTTGTAAGTCCGAATGGCATTATCAACCATTCGTACAAACCGTACTTAGTCTTGAACGCGGTCTTCCATTCGTCTCCCGCCCACATTCAAATTTGATGGTAGCCACTTTTAAGTCAATCTTCGAGAAGAGCTGGGCTCCGCTAAGTTTGTCGAGCATGTCGTTGAGGCGGGGAATAGAATGTCGATATTTTACGGTGATTTTGTTGATGGCGCGGCAGTCAACACACATTTGCCATGACCTGTCTTTTTTAGGAACCAACAAGACCGAAACTGCGCACGGACTTAAACTTTCACGGATGTAACCCTTTTCCATCAACTGGGCTACTTGCCTTTCCAACTCCTTTATTTCCTCGAGATTACTCCGATAAGCCGGTCTATTGGGAATTGCCGCACCAAGTACGAAATTGATTTGGTGCTTGATGCCTCGAATGGGAGGCAGTCCATTCGGCACTTCTTCGGGAAATACATCTCTGAATTCCTGCAACAAAGAGACAATAGGAGTAGGCAAAGCATTATCAATTTCGTTAGTTTCCAACAAACATTCTTTGTACATAAGTACAAAAATGGGTTGCCTCACCAACAACAATTTCCGAATCTCTCTTTTTCTCGCAAAAACACTCGTTTTTTCATTTTCACACTCTTTTTCTTTTTCTTTTGTCACTCGTGTTTTTGACTCGCTCTCCTCACTTTTTCCTTTCTTTTTCTTTTCATTCTTTTTATTTTGCTCTTTTTCTTTTTCTCTCTCAATGGGTTGCTTCATTTTGAGCTGATCTTCATACACTTGCTTCGGTGTGAGAGGAGCTAGTGTAACATTCCTTCTGAGATGCTTAAACGAATACCGGTTCGTGTAGCCATCATGGACTACCCGTCGATCAAACTGCTAAGGATGCCCCAACAGCAAGTGTCCCGCATGCATCAGTACGACGTCGCAAATCACCTCGTCTATATACTTGCCTATGGAAAATGCCACCTTTGCTTGCTTCGTAACTCTGAGTTCACCTCTGTCGTTTAGCCATTGCAGCTTGTAAGGATTTGGATGCTTCGTGGTGGCTAAACCAAGTCTTTCAATGAGCAAAGAACTCGCGACATTGGTGCAACTCCGTCCGTCGATTATTAAGCTACACACCTTGCCTTGAACGTGGCAACGGGTGTGGAAAATGTTTTCTCGTTATTGCTCTTCCTCGACTCCTTGAATACTTAAACTTTGCTTGACAACAAGTATTTCTCCTTCCACGAGAAATTTGAGCTCTTCATCTTCCTCCAGAGGGATTTCAGGCTCCTCCTCTCGTTCATCTTCAGACTCAATCTCGCCATTTGACCGCACCACCATTACTCGTCGATTGGGGCATTGGCTTGCAATATGGCCCCTTCCTTGACACTTGAAGCACTTTATATCACGTGAACGGTTCAGGACGGCTTCATTTTTGTTGGTTGGGCTTGGTGGCAAAGAAAGGCTCCTTGGGACAGATAGGAGCTTTGCTTGTTCCTTGAGTCCACTTATTGGTAGAAGTCATTGGGTACGTTCGGGTGACTCATTTTCGCTTCAATTACTTCTTGACTTTTATTGCCATGTGCACCAGATCCATAACTTCAACGTAGTGCTAAAGTTTGACGATGTTGGTAATATCTCGATTCAAGCCGGCTAAGAATCTCACCATTGTTGCTTTACGGTCTTCCTCCATGTCGGCTCTTATCATAGCAATTTCCATTTTCTTGTAGTAGTCTTTGACGCTACGATTGCCTTGAGTGAAGTTTTGCAGCCACTGATACAATTCTCGAGGGTAGTAGGAGGGAACAAAATGCTTCCGCATGACAGCCTTCATTTCAGCCCAAGTAGAGATAGGCCGCTCTCCGTTCCTCCTTCGGCTAGTCACCAATTGATCCCACCAAACGATTACATAGTCCAAAAATTCAATGGCTGCAAGCTTCACCTTTTTGATCTCTGAGTAGTTGTGGCACTCGAAGACGAGTTTTATTTTCTTTTCCCACTCCAATTATGCTTCAAGATCATTCTTCCCTTGGAATAGAGGAATAGACATCTTGATATTTTTGAGATTTTCATCGGGATAATCTCGATCTCTTAGACCCCAATTCCGTTGGCCTCGTTGATGTACACTTCGAACAGATGAAGGCTCACTTTGGGTTCACTAACTTCATCAAGATCGTTGATTGGATGCTCTCGCCCTCGTCTTGAAACTTCTGGGATTGCCTCTGTAACATCCTAAAGTTAGGGGTTCTACATTTTACACTATTTCATGCATTTGGCTAGTTATGTTTGTTGTTTTGGTGTGTTTGGGGGTCTTGGAAAGGCTCGGGTTCAAGCCGGAGCTTTGGTAAATTTTTCTCTTTAGGGCACTTTAGGGGGAGAGCTAGTGGATGCAGGCCTTAGGTATAATTGGTTGTTATTTGTTGTCACAAGGAGTTAAGTGGCAAGGTGGTGTGGCGTCACTTGTAGGAGAAAAGGGGGAGGAGTTCGAATCCCATCTACTGCACAATGGAACTTTATTTTTGTGCTCAAGGTGGTGGAGTGTTGGCATTCGGCTGAGACTATTCTAGGAAGAGTTTGAATTGGTCAAATAATTCAAACGGTGGATAGAGAGGGCTTGGTGGAGGAAATCTAGGAGCAAATTAAGGGATGTGGTGGAGTGATGAAGTTGGCCGGAAGTGGGAGACTTGAGAAGGGTGAAAATTTTGGCTAGGGGGTGTTGGGTGGTATATTCGGTTTTAGCTAGTAAGGGAGAGTGCCAAAACTTCCTTTAGTTCTCTAGACATTTCTTTCTTGGCATTTTTTTCGGTCATAGGTTGTGGGAGTGTTGAATTTTGCAAATCATTCTCTGGGTTCTTTTCTTTTTCTCTTTCGGGTTTTCATTTCTTCACTTGTGCCGAACTTCCAGTACTCTTTTTCTTCATCTTTTCTTGCCTCTTTGGTGTGAGCTGAAACTTGAGTGGTTCTTTCTCCCTTCATTCTTTTTCTTTCAACATTTTATCCTCTATTCTCTCATAGCCGAAACTTCCTTTACCATTTCTCCCTTAGGCCGAATTCCTTTCTTCATCCACTACAACTTGTTTTCCTCACCATAACCAAACCTTTCCTCACTCGTAACATCTCCCTTTTTATTTCATTTCTCTTCTTCTTTTCACTCCTTCTTAGAGCGTTCTTCTCTCGTAGTTGCTCAAGTGGGGTGGCCGAATCTCTTTTCTCCTTCAACTCATCCGTAATCGCAAGGTAAGGGCAATTCTATTTATCCTTGTATTTCTCTTTTTAGTCTTAGGTTGCTCTTAGCCGAAGTGGCTATCTCTTTTAATGTTAGATTTCGGCTAATCCCTCCTTTCTTCTCTCGTTATGGAACGTTTACTCTGGGGAACCCCAGTAGCTGAACATTTTATGGTCTGAGGCTTGAAGGTCCGTTGATTGTCGAATCTTATCATTCCATTCGAGTTCTCAGGTAGAAGGGGCCGAATCTCCTACTTGGGTATTTTCGAAAAATAGGTAACACTTCCTTTTCCTTTTTCTGTTGGTGGTGGCCGAATAGTGATGTTGTAAGCCGAGCCCTCATTACCTCGATCTTGCATGGTGTTGTTTATGGTTATGATAAGGTTCGATCCTTGATTGATCAAGAACCTGCTTGTGCCAATTTAGGGGAAACCAGTCAAGAGGGTAGAACTAATCTGCGTTGATTTTTTTAAGGTAAGGAGTTCCTCTTTCTTTCTCTACGGCCAGTTTCTATTCGTTATACTCTGCCATAACCAAAACCCCTTTTGTTAGACAACCATCATTCTCTCTGAAAGTACAGTATTGACTGAGATTCTTATCATGGCTGCGAGTGCTAGCCGATCCAAGGAGGGTGCGATTAAGGAGCCTGAGAGGAGTGTACTCGTAGTCTCTAATCTGTCATTCAAACATCGTGTAGTGTCGGCGGTTTATGATTTTCCACCGGGTTATGGTAAAGAGCCGACATCTATTTGGGATAGGCAAATCGTTGTTGTTCCCGCTAGTGAGAGTGTCGACGATATAAAGTGTTTAGTTCTTTGCATAATCAGGTGTGTAATGCTCACACCTTCTTTTATTATTTTGCATTAATAATGTATTATTGGAAAGCGAAATGATCATGTCGGCAGTTGAGATACCCTTGTGGGTAAGGTTGGAGATACCAGGTAAGCACCTCTATGATTCTGCCTTTCAAATAACACAGCCTAAATATATGTATGATTTGATTATCCGTGTACATTGGAAATATGATTGCATTCATTATAATATGATAATATGTTGCATGGGCTTTGGGATATGATGTTGATTGAAAGGGGAAGTGTAATTTAGTGGTTTGGTACCACATATATTAGTGACTATGTCACATTATTTCAAGTGGTTTGGTACCACATATATATACGTATATTAGTGACTCTGTCACAGTGGTTTGGTACCACAGTGGCTTGGTGTCACAGGTGTTTGGCTGGTTCAGGTGATGTAGAGGATGGAATACTAGGTTGGGTTGGGCTGCATTGCATACACCTTTTAATATGCCATATTGTGAGGGCTAAGGCCCAATGTGCGTCTGTGGGCTTAGGCCCATATTGCGTTCATAAGGGGAATTACACACTGAGTCTTGGTGACTCACCCCTCTGCTCAATTTTGCAGGTAATCCCTAGTTAGAGGATTTGGAGCCGAGGTGGACTCTGTGGTGGCCATGCATTACTTCTTTCGTATACTTCGGTTTTTTTATTTAAACTTACTTTTAATTTGGGAATTTGTTATGTAATAATGCCTCTGGGATTTTATAATTTGGTTTTTGACTTATTACGGTGATTATATTTTATGAAATGTTAAATTGGGAGTTTTCTAAACAAAATGAAAACAAACATTTCTTTTAATAATGACACACGGATAACAAGAAAATAAATAATTAAACTCAAAATTTTCCTAGAACTACACAAACTGTTTTTAAATGTCACGTTTATGAAATCCCCTAGCTTCGGCTTTCGTATCACAAAACTTGTTTTCGACTATTAGTTTTTAATAAAAAGTTGGTAAGAAACCCTTAAAACTGAAGTTAATTTTCAAGATGGGAACACAAAATGAAAAGTTTTTAAAAGTGCAAAGTTTCTTTAAAATTGCAAAACAATCTTTCCATGTGACATACCAGATTCAGTCGTAACGTTTAGGCCGGGTTTGGGGTGTTACAATTATGGTATCAGAGCCTAGGTTGCAAAACTCGGCTGTGGAATGGGTTCAAAAATGTTTTCCAAAATTGATTTGAAATATGGTTTAGAAAATATGTTTTTCTGGAAGTATGGCACCTGAGTCTCCGGCACCAAATTCGTCCGGTAAGTCTTATGACTATTGGTTGATTTGTATGAAAAGATTATATTGTACTGTGATTGCTAGTTTTAAGAGATTCACTTTTAGAGATTGAGACCTTTAGAAATAGGTCTGCGGAAAACTACTTCTAATTCTATCTTCATAAGCTATCCGTTAATAAACAGTGGAAGATATACTAATTCATAAAATTTGTAATCAGATTAAGTCGATTTTGTAGTCATGAGCACTAGAGGATGTGGACGTGGCTTACGCGGCCGTGGTAGAGGCCGGGGTGTTGAGGCTGGACCCTCGGAGTCAGGGTATGGGCCGGAAGGCAAAGTGCCAGCATCACCAGTAGCGGAAGCAGGGTCTCAAGACCAAACTGGAGGGGACGATGCTTTGTCCCAAGCTATGTTGTGTGTTTTGAAGCGGGTTGCTGGAGCAAGCACGGGATCGGTAGCTCGAAAATCTATTCCTGAGCGACTTCGAGCAAATGGGGCCGAGATATTTAGAGGTATTTCTGGTGTGGCTCCAAACGTAGCGGAGTATTGGCTGGAAGCAGTCGAGCAAATTATGGATGATCTGGACTGCACGGCAGAGGAAAAGTTAAAAGGAGTAGTGTCCCTCCTTCGAGATGAGGCATACCAGTGGTGGCTCACGGTAAGGGATGGTACGTCAGCGGACCTTATTACCTGGGACTTCTTTAAGACAGTGTTCCAGGGAAAGTATGTTGGGGCGAGTTATGTGGACGCTCAGAGGAAGGCATTTTTAAACTTGGTCCAGGGGAATAAGTCGGTGGCTGAGTATGAGGCCGAGTTCTTGCGTTTAAGCCGCTATGCTTGGGGTATTGTCACAACTGATTATGAGCGTTGTGTTCGGTTTGAGGATGGTCTGCGGGATGAGCTACGGGTACTGATAGCTCTGTAACGGGAAAGAGAGTTTGCTATTATGGTTGAGAAGGCAAAAATAGCTGAAGAGGTGAAGCGGTCTGAGAGGTAGAATCGGGATAAGGATAGGGGTAGGAAAGAGGAACTTTGGGTCGTCAAGATCTACTGGGGGTTTCCAGAAGAGGCCTAGGTTTGATGGTTCGAGTCGAGTTGTGATGCCTGTTGCTGTTGGGCGGTCTCAACCGTGTGCTCGATGTGGGAATTTTCATTTTGGGGAGTGCTGGGCAAGAAATAGAGGATGCTTCAGGTGTGGATCTATGGATCATCGGATAAGAGATTGTCCACAAGAGAGACAGGCGCGCCGATGGGTCGAGGATATGCACAGTCTGGAAGAGGTGGGCAGCAGCCACCAAGAGGTCGTGGTCGGCGGAGGAGGAAATGGAGTTGGTCGAGGCGTGGAACACGAGGCAGAGGTCTTTGGGAGTATGGAGGCAAGACAGCCTGGATTGGTTTATGCAGCTAGACGTCGAGAGGATGGCGATGCACCGGACGTCATAACCGGTACGTTCCTTATTTTTGGTGTGCCATTTATAGCTTTGATAGATATTGGGTCTACACATTGATATGTTGCTTGTACTGTGTCTGGGACTTTAAGTATAGAATCTGAGGTTGCTTCTAGTAAAATGACTGTGATTAGCCCTTTGGGACAATCTGTAGTGGTGAACAAACTATTTAGGAATGTGACTTTAGAAGTGCAAGGGATTGTTTTCCCGGCTGACTTGATGGAATTGCCGTTCAGCGAGTTCAACTTGATTTTAGGCATGGACTGGTTAGTTAAGTATCGAGCAAACTTGGATTGTGCTGCTAAGCACATGATATTGAAGACTCCTGAGGATGATGAGGTGTTGGTAGTAGGTGAGAGAAGGAATTACCTATCCAATGTGGTGTCTGCATTAAAGGCTGAAAGGATGGTACGAAAAGGGTGTGAGGCATTCTTAGCTTTCATCAGTGCTTTGGAGGCCAAAGAATTGTCTGTAAGGGATGTTAGAACGGTGAAAGAGTTCTCAGATGTCTTTCCAGAACAGCTTCTAGGGTTACCTCTGGATCGTGAGGTGGAGTTCGGCATTGATCTAATTCCGGGAATGGCACTTGTGTCCATCGCTCCATATAGAATGGCGCCAAAGGAACTGGTGGAACTTAAAGCTCAGATTCAAGAACTGTTGGACCGTGGTTTTATCTGACCAAGTGTATCTCTATGGGGAGCACCGGTATTATTCGTTAAGAAAAAGGACGGGTCGATGCGGATGTTCATTGACTACAGGAAATTGAACAAGTTGACGATTAAGAACAAATACCCGTTGCCAAGGATTGATGACCTGTTTGATCAGCTGTGAGGCGCTTCGGTCTTCTCGAAGATAGACTTGAGGTTGGGGTATCATCAGCTAAAGGTCAAGAAGGCAGATATTCACAAGACTGCTTTTCGAACTCGTTATGGACACTACGAGTTCTTAGTGATGCCGTTCGGGTTGACGAATGCTCCAGCTGCATTCATGGATATGATGAACTGGGTATTCCAACCCTACCTGAATCGGTTTATCGTAGTGTTCATAGACGATATCTTGGTATATTCAAGGACTGAAGAGGAGCATGATTGGCATCTTCGGATAGTTCTGCAGATTTTGAGAGAGAAGCAACTGTATGCTAAATTCAGTAAGTGTGAATTTTGGTTGAAGGAAGTGACCTTTTTGGGGCATGTTGTTTTTGCCGAGGGGATTAGGGTTGATCCCCGAAAGATTGAAGCTGTTTTGGATTGGAAGCTGCCAAAGTCTGTAGCAGAAATTCGAAGTTTCCTTGGGTTAGCTGGGTACTACAGAAGGTTCGTTGAGGGATTCTCATTGATTGCTACACCATTAACCAAGTTGTTACAGAAAGGGGTACCGTTTGTTTGGGCTGATAAGCAGCAGGAAAGCTTTGAGAAGCTAAAGAGGATCTTGACTGAGGCACCAGTGTTGATTCAACCTGAGGCTGGGAAGGAGTTTGTCGTTTATTATGATGCATCACACACAGGGTTAGGATGTGTGCTAATGCAAGAAGGGAAGGTGGTAGCGTATGCGTCTCGGCAATTAAGACCACATGAGGTGAATTATCCCACTCATGATTTGGAGCTAGCTGCGGTAGTGTTCGCTCTGAAGATTTGGAGGCACTACTTGTATGGAGAGAATTCGATTATCTACACCGATCATAAGAGCCTGAAATATCTCCTTACCCAGAAGGAGTTGAATTTAAGGCAGCGAAGGTAGATTAAATTTTTGAAAGACTATGACTGGTCGATCGAGTATCACCCGGGTAAAGCTAATGTAGTGGCGGATGCGTTGAGCCGTAAGGTGATATCAGATTTAAGGGCAATGTTTGCTCATCTCAGTCTGTATAAAGATGGTAGCCTGTTAGCCAAGCTTCAAGTGAAGCCTTCATGGGTAAGTCAGATTAAGGAGAAGCAGTTGTTAGATGAAGTGTTAGGTTCTCGATTTCAGCAAGTGGAAGGTGGTGAGACAGGAGAATTTGGTCTGAACAGTGAAGGGGTATTATGCTTTCATGGAAAGGTTTGTATGCCGAAGGATTCTGAGTTGAGGCAGATGATTCTACGGGAGGCGCATAGTAGCCCATATGCTATGCATCCCGGTGGGAGTAAGATGTACCGAGATTTGCGTGAATAGTATTAGTGGCCAGGTCTGAAGCAGGAAGTTACCGAGTTTGTGAGTAGGTGTTTAACGTGTCAGCAGGTGAAGGCAGAACACCAATTACCTTCGGGGTTGCTGCAGCCAGTGAAGATTTCACTTTGGAAGTGGGAGAGGATAGCGATGGATTTTGTTAGTGGGCTACCTCTTACACCTTCTAGGAAAGATTCGGTGTGGGTGATTATCAATCGGTTGACGAAGTCCGCTCACTTCATATCGGTTCGTGTCAACTACTCACTACAGAAGTTAGCCAAGCTGTATGTAGCAGAGATTGTGAGGTTGCATGGGGTACCAATGTCTATCATATCAGACAGAGACCCTAGGTTTACATCGTGATTCTGGAAGGCGTTACATAAGGTGTTAGGTACAAGACGGGATTTCAGCACGGCGTTTCAACCACAGACTGATGGTCAGTCAGAGAGGGTAATTTGGATTCTGGAAGACATGTTGAGGGGTTGTGTAATCGACTTCGGAGGTAGTTGGGAGGATTTCTTACCGTTGGCAGAGTTTGCGTACAACAATAGCTATCAATCCAGTATTCAGATGGCACCCTACGAGGCGCTGTATGGTCGTAAGGGTCGTACTCCTACCTGCTGGACAGAGTTAGGTGAGCAACAGTTGTTGGGTCCAGAATTGATCTCAGAGACGGAGGAAAAGGTTAAGTTGATTTGGGCTCGATTGAAGGAAGCTTCCGACAGGCAGAAATCGTATGCAGATTTAAAGCATAAGGAAATAGAATTCTCAATGGGTGATCAGGTCTTTCTGAAAGTTTCACCTTGGAAGAAGGTTTTAAAATTTGGACGGAAGGGCAAGTTGAGCCCCAGATTCATCGGGCCTTATCGAGTGTTGAAACGTGTGGGACCAGTAGCTTACCAGCTTGAGTTACCTCCGGAGTTGAATCAGATACATGATGTATTCCATGTTTCTATGTTAAGGCATTATCATTCAGATCCATCTCACATTGTGCCGGTGGAAGAAATTGAGGTGAGACCTGACCTATCTTTCGAAGAAGAACCGGTGCAGATATTAGATCGAGATGTTAAGGTGCTAAGAAGGAAGTCGGTTCCGTTGGTCAAGGTGTTATGGCGTAATCACGGTTCAGAAGAAGCCACGTGGGAGCCAGAAGATGTGATGCGACAACAATACCCTCATCTATTTTGATCAGGTAAATTTTGAGGCCGAAATTTCTTTAAGGGGGTAAAACTGTAACATCCTAAAGTTAGGGGTTCTACATTTTGCACTATTTAATGTGTTTGGCTAGTTATGCTTGTTGTTTGGTGTGTTTGGGGGTCTTGGGAAGGCTCGGGTTCAAGCCGGAGCTTTGGTAAATTTTTCTCTTTAGGGCACTTTAGGGGGAGAGCTAGTGGATGCAGGCCTTAGGTATAATTGGTTGTTATTTGTTGTCACAAGGAGTTAAGTGGCAAGGTGGTGTGGCGTCACTTGTAGGAGCAAAGGGGGAGGAGTTCGAATCCCATCTGCTGCACAATGGAACTTTATTTTTGTGCTCAAGGTGGTGGAGTGTTGGCATTCGGCTGGGACTCTTCTAGGAAGAGTTTGAATTGGTCAAATAATTCAAACGGTGGATGGAGAGGGCTTGGTGGAGGAAATTTAGGAGCAAATTAAGGGATGTGGTGGAGTGATGAAGTTGGCCGAAAGTGGGAGACTTGAGAAGGGTGAAAAATTCGGCTAGGGGGTGTTGGGTGGTATATTCGGTTTTAGCTAGTAAGGGAGAGTGTCGAAACTTCCTTTAGTTCTCTAGACATTTCTTTCTTGGCATTTTTTTCGGTCATAGGTTGTGGGAGTGCCGAATTTTGCAAATCATTCTCTGGGTTCTTTTCTTTTTCTCTTTCGGGTTTTCATTTCTTTACTTGTGCCGAACTTCCAGTACTCTTTTTCTTCATCTTTTCTTGCCTCTTTGGTGTGAGCCGAAACTTGAGTGGTTCTTTCTCCCTTCATTCTTTTTCTTTCAACTATTTTCTCCTCTATTCTCTCATAGCCGAAACTTCCTTTACCATTTCTCCCTTAGGCCGAATTCCTTTCTTCATCCACTACAACTTGTTTTCCTCACCATAACCGAACCTTTCCTCACTCGTAACATCTCCCTTTTTATTTCATTTCTCTTCTTCTTTTCACTCCTTCTTAGAGTGTTCTTCTCTCGTAGTTGTTCAAGTGGGGTGGCTGAATCTCTTTTCTCCTTCAACTCATCCGTAATCGCAAGGTAAGGGCAATTCTGTTTATCCTTGTATTTCTCTTTTCGGTCTTAGGTTGCTCTTAGTCGAAGTGGCTATCTCTTTTAATGTTAGATTTCGGCTAATCCTTCCTTTCTTCTCTCGTTATGGAACGTTTACTCCAGGGAACCCCAGTAGCCAAACATTTTGTGGTCTGAGGCTTGAAGGTCCATTGATTGTCGAATCTTATCATTCCATTTGGGTTCTCAGGTAGAAGGGGCCGAATCTCCTACTTGGGTATTTCCAAAAAATAGGTAACACTTCCTTTTCCTTTTTCTGTTGGTGGTGGCCGAATAGTGATGTTGTAAGCTGAGCCCTCATTACCTCGATCTTCTGTGGTGTTGTTTATGGTTGTGACAGGGTTCGATTCTCGATTGATCAAGAACCTGCTTGTGCCGATTTAGGGGAAACCAGTCAAGAGGGTAGAACTAATCTGCGTTGATTTTTTTTAAGGTAAGGAGTTCCTCTTCCTTTCTCTACGGCCAGTTTCTATTCGTTATACTCTGCCATAACCAAATCCCCTTTTGTTAGATAACCGTCGTTCTCTCTGAAAGTACAGTACTGACTGAGATTCTTATCATGGCTGCGAGTGCTAGCCGATCCAAGGAGGGTGCGGTTAAGGAGCCTGAGGGGAGTGTACTCGTAGTCTCTAATCCATCATTCAAACATCGTGCGGTGTCAGCGGTTTGTGATTTTCTGCCGGGTTGTGGTAGAGAGCCGACATCTGTTTGGGATAGGCAAATCATTGTTGTTCTCGCTAGTGAGAGTGTCGACGATATAGAGTGTTTAGTTCTTCGCGTAATCAGGAGTGTAATGCTCACACCTTCTTTTATTATTTTGCATTAATAAATGTATTGGCTGAAAGCCGAAATGTCTGTATCGACCGTTGAGATACCCTTGTGGGTAAGGTTGGAGATACCAGGTAAGTACCTCTATGATTCTGCCTTTCGAATAACACAGCCTAAATATATGTATGATTTGATTATCTGTGTACATTGGAAATATGATTGCATTCATTATAATATGATAATATGTTGCATGGGCTTTGGGATATGATGTTGATTGAAAGGGGAAGTGTAATTCAGTGGTTTGGTACCACATATATCAGTGACTATGTCACATTATTTCAAGTGGTTTGGTACCACATATATATACATATATCAGTTACTCTGTCACAGTGGTTTGGTACCACAGTGGCTTGGTGCCACAGGTGTTTGGCTGGTTCAGGTGATGTAGAGGATGGAATACTAGGTTGGGCTGGGCTGCATTGCATACACCTTTTAATATGCCATGTTGTGATGGCTAAGGCCCAATGTGCTTCTGTGGGCTTAGGCCCATATTGCGTTCGTAAGGGAAATTACACACTGAGTCTTGGTGACTCACCCCTCTGCTTAATTTTGCAGGTAATCCCTAATTAGAGGATTTGGAGCCGAGGTGGACTCTGTGGTGGCCATGCATTACTTCTTTCGTAAACTTTTCATTTCCTTTATTTAAACTTACTTTTAATTTGGGAATTTGTTATGTAATAAGGCCTCTGGGATTTTATAATTTGGTTTTCGACTTATTACGATGATTATATTTTATGAAACGTTAAATTGGGAGTTTTCTAAACAAAATGAAAACAAACATTTCTTTTAATAATGACACACGGATAACAAGCAAATAAATAATTAAACTCGAAATTTTCCTAGAACTACACAAACTGTTTTTAAATGTCACGTTTATGAAATCCCCTAGCTTCGGCTTTCGCATCACAAAACTTGTTTTCGACTATTAGTTTTTAATAAAAAGTTGGTAAGAAACCCTTAAAACTGAAGTTAATTTTCAAGATGGGAACACAAAACGAAAAGTTTTTAAAAGTGCGAAGTTTCTTTAAAATTGCAAAACAATCTTTCCATGTGACATACCAGATTCGGTCGTAACGTTTAGGCCGAGTTTGGGGTGTTACAGCCTCGCATTATTCTCGAGTTTCAACTCAAAATAGGCGATCTTCGATTGGCTCGAGCTTGTGATCAAATAATCGCTCCATTTCTCGCATAATCGCTTGTAGAGTGAGATCCGACACTCCTCCTCCGACATTTCTTACTGGACGAAATCCGCCTCCCTCATTTGGGTTTCTTTCCGGACTCCGTGACATTTTTGAAACTTTTTAATCACACAACAAAAACTCACAAATCACTCACAAGAAAAATCACTCACTTCGACTTTTATTTCTCTCAGATAGTCTCACTAATCTCTCTTGCCTTTTACCACTCGGTTTTTGCCTCTTGAAGTTCTCCACAAACTAGGTAGACGAATCAGTACCGTTTGGGGTCAGCTTACAAAATTGATGCGGTTTGGTGGGGAATAATGTCGGGATTAGGGTAGGCTATCAAACAAAAATGGAAAGTTGGGTTTGAGTGTGGCATTTTGGATAGAATGAAGGGATGAATTGATGATCGGGAAATAGAATGAGGGAAAACGAAATAAACTCAATCACTTTTTTTTTTTAAATTCTTATATTTTTTTTAAATTCGTATATATATTTCATATTTCTCTTTTTTTAATACTTCAAATACTATATTTTGAATACAAAATAAAACAAAATACAACTTTTATTTTTTAAGATATAATTCTGGGACTCCCGAATACGTCTATACTTACTCGAATTTGACTAGCTCTGATACCAACTTGATACGCACTCGCCTTAGTGAAGATTCGAGTCGTAATATTTTCCCAATCATAAATTGAGTAAGTGAAGGATTTGGTTTTCAAGAAACGGTTTAAGAAAGAGATGAAGTGGCTCGAATAGGTTCGTTGGTGTATGGAACGTTTGAAAAATGGTAAAGGGAATTTTAGGCTAAGGATTCAAGTTTGAACTAACACAATAGAGGTGTGTTAACCCGGAACTTATGTGAACACTTAGGTTGAAATAGTTTTTGTGGAATGGTAAGGTAAGTGATTGAAACCTCGACCCGCTATCAAAGTTGATAGGAACCTCGGTATAGTTGAACGCCACACTTTGGGGTTACAAAGTGATAAGTTTGGGATAGCAAAGACAGGTTTGATGCCACAAAGTTACTTGATAAGTCAGACAAGTCTTTGGAGAACAAGGAGAGTTGAAAACAACCTCACAAAATAACAAAGTTATAAAATTGTCCATTTACCTCTAAAAATGAAATACATAGCATATTTATAGGCTGAACTAAGGCTAGCCGAATGGTCTCTTTTGGGCAGCTCCTTAAGCCTTAAGTTTCTTTAAGGTAACTTCCTAGAAATTTCCTAAGCACATTCTAGATGGTTCTTGATTAAAAATCTGAAATGAATGCTTCTAGAATGGATGGTTCGGCTGGCCACTTGATTGAAGTTGGTCTACATTCAGCCTTGGTCCTTTAAGGGGGCTTGAATGCTTCTTTGGGGAAGAGAAACAGCCAGCTTGTAGAGGTGTGACTTTTGGCCGAATGGCCACTTGGGAAAGGCACCAACCAGTAGCCTCTTGAGCTCCATGAAAGGTCACCAGCTGGGAATTAAATCCCTTGCCCATTGGTCTCCACGAAAAGGCTTATGGGAGAAATCAGCAGCCTTTAAATGCCGTCCATGCACACTCCCTTCTCCCCGTTGCCGTCCATACATTCACCCTACACAAATTAAATGGCAGCATTTAAATAAGGTTAAGACACATTAATTCGGCTAAGACAAATTAATTAGCAGCCACTAATAAATTTGTCTTAGTCTAGACACATTAAAATTATGTCTTAAACTAAACATACTTAATTTATGTCTTAACTTAAGACATATTAAAAGCATGTACTAAAACATATTTAATACTTAAATTAAAATGTCCAGATTTAACACATTTATTTAATTAAATTATTTGAGCTGATTTTAACTAACACAACTAATTTAAATTTATTCAAAATAAATACAATGATCTCATTAAGCTAGCTAAGTGCCGAATTGAGCTGAATTGAGCTGAATTGAGCTAACACGAGCTAAATCGACTTGTAGAAAGGTGTGAATCAAGCTAGTTGAGCTGGGCACTTTATGTTCGGCCATCCCATCAATCCACACTCGAGCAATGTAGCTTGCTACGGCATCTTGGAATCTCTTGGCACGGGCTCGAGTAATTGGCCCCAATGGCAGCTCTATGGATTTGGCATCTAGTTTCTTGGGCGAGCTTGCATCATAAATTTAGCTGATGGGCAGCCTAATGGATGGCATTCTAGAAGGTGGAATGCATTTGAAGCTTCTTGCAAATTCATGGCAGCAGCTAGGTTCATCCCATGCCTTAATTAAGCTCTTAAATTGCTCCCTTTTGGCTGAAAAGTGACCAGCATTTAAGGGGGAATTGAGCAGCCTCTTTGAGTGTGAACAACCGGCCATGAAAAGTCTGTAGGGTGTGAACATGGCTGAACCGAATGGACTCCAATGTGAACAGCAATGTGAAAGGAATTTTGGAAGCTTTAATGGCTGGAAGCTTCTTGGCCGAATAGGTGCTTAGGAAACCCAAAAATGACCAGCCTTTAAGTGTTTGTCCAGTAGAACATGCAATGCACCAGCCCCTCCATGTACCGGCCACATACATTGCACCTAGGTGCATGAATCTCCTTAATTGCTCCTTGTAAATTCGGCTGCACCTACATGCACAAAGAAAACTCATTAAATCAATTCAATTCAGCTGAATACAAATTAAAACACTTAATTGGACACTTAATTAATATTTAGACAAATTAAACACAACTACTTAGGACATATTTAATACTCGGCTAGAATAAAGACACATTTAAAATCTGTAGTAAAATGAGACAAATTAAATTATGTTTAGACAACATAAATTCGGCCTAATTAAAATACCAAAGACACATTTACTTGCTGTAATAAAATAAATAAAATAAAGAGTTTAATTTATTTAAGCATTAAAATTAAGCTAGTTTAATTAAACAGCTCAATGAGCTGAAATAAGCTCAAATGAACTATTCCGGGCTAAATTGAACGTGCTCCATTGTACACGGCATCTTGCATCCTTTGATCCGAGCTCGAGTCTTTGGTCCTTCAAACATTGCGAGATCATCAGAACGCAAGTCGTTGGTTACCCCGGGTTGGCTTACATGATCCCCCCTCTTCAAAGCGACTTGTCCTCAAGTCAGATCGCTCGTTCACCTTGAAACTCACATTCTCCATTGGCTTGTTAAGAACAAATGGGGTGAGGGATCTTGCAAAAATCTGTCCACTCAAATTCTCAATATTCGGCAATGAGTTTGGCATATAAATCATTTTGGAAGATAGGCAAGAATTATCAACAACTTGATTTATATTATCACACAAAACACGGCCTTTCGGAACAGCCAACAAGGTTTCATTCAAATGGTTCAATAGATCAAAACAATTCAGTTTGCCAAAACAATTCACAAAATAAATTTTTCGATCAAGATAAGGGATATAGAAATTTTTTGGCAAAAACGGTTCAACTATTAGATTCTCAAACGCAAAAACATCAAATTTCCCAAAAAGAAGAACCTTAATATTATCATTCATGGCAAACAAATGTTCATCAATCTGAAACGGACAAGTATTCCCAACAAGATAGTTTTCTTTCCCAAAATTCACATTACGAACAAAATCTCCACATGGATCTCAATAGAGCTGTTTAGGAATTTTAGAAGACTCACATTGTTTACCTTTGGAAGGGAAGAAATGAGAGTCAATTTTACCTTGTGCTTCTAGCATGAATTTCCTTTCATCGACAAGGTATCGTAATTGAAGTGCTCGAATTGGCTTAACCTAGAAAGAAGAAACAAACAAACAACGGTTAAGTAAAACACTTTTCTTTTTCTCTCTTTTTTTTCTTTCACCTTCTTTTTCACTCTTGGTTTTCTCGCTTTTCTTTTCTTTCTCCTTTTTATTTTCTTTTTCTTTTCTTTTTTGTTCACTCTCATTTTCTTCAACTCTCACATTATTTCCACTCGATTTTTCTGCTATCTTTTCTTTTGAGTTTACAAACTTTTCTTTTGAAGTCTCCATGGATTGCCTTAGTAATACGGCCATGATCTGGGTCACACCAAGTTCCAACAAAGAGCCATTGGAGTTACCACAAGGACCCATCACTCGAGCACGTGCAAAACGATTCAAGGAGGCTATTTTGGCGTTAGTTGAGCAAAAATGGAGCAAGTTAATGGCTGGTCAAAACGAGGAGAATCGGGCTAACTTAATAAGCCCAATGCACATGCTTTTGCAAGTTAAAATAAGCTCATATTCAGCTCATTCAGCTTGTGTTTAGCTTGATTTAATTCATGCATTTTTATATAAAACTTTTAAATTAGCATTAAATAAAGTTGTTTAGTTTAATTAAATAAGTTGTGTTTAATAAGAGGCTTATTAATTAATCTAGTTACCAGGATGTTTTAATGAAGCCTGAGTTTAAGTTAATTTAATAAGTGGCTTATTAATTAATCTAGTTACCAGGATGTTTTAATGAAGCCTGAGTTTAAGTTAATTTAATAAGAGGCTTATTAATTAATCTAGTTACTAGGATGTTTTAATGAAGCATGAGTTTAAGTTAATTTAATTCTGCTTCCATAAATTAACTAGTTGCTGCATTAATTGAAGTCTTAACTTTTAGTTCTTTTAATAAAGTCAAGTGTTTAATGTGTTTAAGTTAAAGTAGTGTTTAATAAGTGTTTAAATGTGATTAAATTGTTTGTTTAATGTGTTTGAATGTAGGAAACTTTTCAGCTGAAAACCGTTACACTCAAGGGGATGTTACAAAGAGTTAATGTGACTTTTCAAGTGAAAATGGTTACACACATGAGGAAGCATTATCTAACATTAAAGGGAGCTGTTATGATCATTGATGGAAGCATTACATCTCCATTAATTTCGGCAGCAACCTATTCATCTTCCATAACCATTTGAAGCTTAAAAGATCACACAAGAGTTACAACTTCTCATTAAGTTGCTGGTGACCATTCGGCTACTTAGAAAGCATGAAACCAAGCATTCAAACTCATTAAAATCAGCTCATTAGGAGTCATTAAGTTACTGTTATTTGGCTGGAGGAATTCAAGAGTTTTTACCTATTGATTAGATTTTATTTTAGCCATTTAAATACATAATAAAGTTGAATTCATATGACTTTTCAGCTAACCACATGTAAACACTATATATACCTTGTTATTAGCTTGTAGAGGGGACTTTTGATGCTTAATGAAATTTGTGAGTTATCTACTCTCTTTATTCTTCAAGGTTCAAATTGACTTATCTAGTAGCTAGTGGCATCAATCTGACTTGTTTCGAACTTATCATCCATTTGGGTGTGGCATTCAAACCGAGGTTCCTATCTTGCTAGATAGTGGGTCGAGGTTTTATCCAATCCCATTTTTACCTTTGAAACATATAAGACTCGGGTCCTTAATTCCTATTAAGGGTTCTTTCTTGTTTCAGCCAATTATCCATTCAATCCATCTATTTTCTTTGTTATTAAACCGCTGCCATTTTCTTAAATCCAACCATTTTTCCCTTTTAAAACAAATCGAACGAAACCTCTTCGTAGATGATCGGGCAAACTCGTATACGACTCGACTCACCTCGAGGCGGATCGTATCATTTGGTATTAGAGCTAGAAAACGAGGATCACCGACGTTCGTATTCAATCCGAAGTAGGTAAATTTAAAAAAAATCAAAAAAAAATCAAAAAAAAATTCAAGTTGAATCTCAAAGTTGTAATTGTGTTATTTTCGTGCATTTGAGAAAAAAAAGTCAAAAAAAAAAGTGAAGCTTTGTGACTTTGATAATTTTTCTATTCTTCTTCTCAATTTCTGAGATCCTGAAGCCAATATTTTTATCTTCCACGCCGATCCTTCAAGAAGCATTTTTAATCATCATTCTGTACCATCTGTTTAATCCCAACGCCACCATCCCTAACATTTTTTTTAGCCTACCTTTACCTAAAACAAATTATCCTTTACTTTAACCCCTTGAAGCCGACCTACAAGTTGCTAATAAGTCTAAGGCAACCTTCCAAAATTTTGAGAGGTGGACTCGAGTGGTAAAAGGCACGAGTGACTCAATAGAGAAAAAGCCAAAATTGAGTGAAACACGAGTGTGAGTGTTCAATCTTTACTTTTTCTTTCCGAGTGACTAGTGAGGTTTGTGGTAAGGTTTTAAAAAAAACAAAACTTTCTTATGTCGAGAAGTCCGAACCGGAATATGGAAGAAAGGCCCGAACGGTAACCAGTCCGCAATGTACCAGATCTTAATCTTCAAGCCCTATTGTGTGAGGTTGA
The DNA here is from genome assembly GCA_025698515.1 of Gossypium sturtianum. Lineage (NCBI taxonomy): Eukaryota > Viridiplantae > Streptophyta > Magnoliopsida > Malvales > Malvaceae > Gossypium > Gossypium sturtianum. The sequence continues at coordinate 95,783,955 of CM046949.1, forward strand.
GCGTCTATTCGACCGCAAGCTCGAACCCATTCAAGAGAGACTAGATCATGTTGAAGAGAGAGCCCAACGAGAGAGAAATCCTCGAGGTCCACAAAGGGAACGAGGCCGCCCAAGGTTCCAAGAAGTCGATCCCATCTCTAGTGAATCTGAAAGTGACCAAGGGTCTAATTTAAGTGATCAGTGGAGGGGACAACGAAACCAAGGCCGAAGGGGACGAGAACAAATGGACGATGATCTGAAGAATATTAAGCTCTCCATACCACCCTTTCAAGGCAAGTCTGATCCAGAGGCATATTTGGAGTGGGAAAAGAAAATCAAGTTGGTGTTTGACTGCCACAACTACTCAGAAACCAAGAAAGTCAAGTTGGCAGCAATCGAATTCTCCGATTACGCCATGGTGTGGTGGGATCAACTAACAACCAATCGAAGACGTAATGGAGAAAGGCCAATTTCTACATGGTTAGAAATGAAAGTAGTGATGAGAAAGAGATTTATTCCATCTTTTTACCATCGGGAGTTATACCAAAAGTTGCAAAATCTTACACAAGGCCACCGAAGTGAAGAAGATTATTTCAAAGAAATAGAAATTGCAATGATTCGTGCGAACGTGGAAGAGGATCGAGAGGCAACGATGGCCAGATTCCTAGCCGGGTTAAATCGAGAAATTGCTAATATGGTGGAGCTTCAACACTATGTCGAGGTGAACGACATGGTCCAAGTTGCAATTAAAATAGAAAAACAACTCAAGAAGAAAGGCTCTATACGGACCTATTCCAACCCCACAAACACTTCCAAGTGGGGACAAGGTACGAGCAAAAGAGATTTTCCTAACCGTTTGAAGGATCAAAATGCTTCTGTTAAGCAAAGGAAAAGAAGTTGCCAATCCAAATCATGCAAGGGACATCAAGTGCTTTAAGTGCTTGGGACGTGGTCACATAGCTAGTCAATGCCCTAACCGACGTACAATGGTGTTGAGAGCCAATGGTGACATAGAGTCAGTGAAGAGGAGGATGAATTTGAATATGCCGTTGAAGGTGAGATTCTAGTGATCAAACGTAGCCTAAGTTTGCAAAGTATGGAGAACGAACAACAATGTGAGAACATCTTCCATACACGCTGTTTTGTGCAAGGCAAAGCTTGTAGTCTTATTGTGGATTGCGGAAGTTGTACCAATGTTGCTAGTACATTAATGGTGGAGAAACTTGGTTTGGCCACAATGAAACATCCTTGTCCATACAAGCTTCAGTGGCTTAACGAAGGAGGGGAGTTAAAGGTGACTAAACAAGTGTTGGTTCCGTTTTCCATTGGAAAATATAAAGATGAAGTTCTTTGCGACGTGGTTCCCATGCATGCCGGGAACTTATTACTAGGCCGTCCATGGCAATTCGATCGAAAGGTGATACATGACGGCTACACAAACTGATACACCTTCAAGCATTTAGGCAAAAACATCACTTTGGCGCCTTTGACACCGAGACAAGTATACGAAGATCAAATGAAATTGCGAGACTCAATTGAAAAATTCAAAGAGAGTGAAAAGAAAGAAAAGAGTGAAAAAGTGTGTGAAAATTTGAGTGAAAAGAAATGAGGGAATCAAGAGGTAAAAATGAGAGACAAGAATAAAGATCAAGAGAAAAAAATGAGTGATGAAAAATTGAGTGCAAAAATGAGTGTGTATGCAAAAGAGAGTGACATTCGAAAATCTTTCATGTTGAGGCAGCCCCTACTTGTACTCATGTACAAGGAATCTTATTTGAATATTAATGAGTTAGATGCTACTTTACCTTCTTCTATTGTTTCTCTCTTGCAGGAATTTGAAGATGTATTTCCCGACAAAACTCCAAGTGGCTTACCACCTATTTGGGGAATAGAACATCAAATTGACTTCATTCCTGGTGCATCCATACCGAACCGACAAGCCTATCGTAGTAATCCCGAAGAGACCAAGGAATTGTAAAAACAAGTGAATGAACTTCTTGAGAAGGGATTCATCCGCGAGAGCCTTAGTCCGTGCGCCGTTCCAGTTTTATTAGTGCCAAAAAAGGATGGGACTTGGCGTATGTGTGTTGATTGTCGTGCTGTAAACAAAATCACAATAAAATATCATTATCCAATACCACATCTTGATGATATGCTCGATGAACTAAGTGGTGCTCAATTGTTTTCCAAAATCGATCTCAAAAGCGGTTACCATCAGATTCAGATGCTTGAGGGAGATGAGTGGAAAACAGCGTTTAAAACTAAACACGGTTTGTACGAGTGGTTGGTCATGCCTTTCGGTCTCACTAACGCTCCTAGTACTTTTATGCGTTTAATGAACCATGTTCTTCGTGCTTATATTGGTAAATTCTGTGTGGTTTAGTTTGATGACATTCTTGTTTATAGTAGATCTTTAGATGATCATTTGAAGCATTTACGAGTTATTCTTAATGCATTGCGCAAGAAAACATTATATGCTAATCATAAGAAATGCACATTTTGTTTTAACAAAGTCATTTTCTTAGGATTTGTTGTTAGCTCTCAAGGACTTGAAGTAGATCAATGAAAGGTGAAAGCTATTCGAGAATGGCCTAGACCGACCAGCATAAGTCAAGTACGAAGTTTCCATGGCTTGGTAAGTTTCTATCGTCGCTTTGTTCCGAATTTCAGCACATTGGCCGCACCTCTCACGAGTGTGATTAAAAAGAATTATGCCTTCTTTTGGAGCGAGGAACAAGAGAAATCTTTTATTTCACTTAAAGATCATTTAACTAATGCCCCATTACTTGTATTACCTGATTTTGACAAAACATTTGAAATTGAATGTGATGCCTCAGGTATTGGGATTGGTGCTGTGTTGACTCAAGAAGAAAAGCCTGTGGCGTATTTTAATGAAAAGCTAAGTGGCGCACCATTGAATTACCCAACATACGATAAAGAAATGTACGCTTTGATCCGGGCATTAGAAACATGGCAACACTATTTGTGGCCGAAGGATTTTGTCATCCATTCGGACCATGAATCGCTCAAGCACATCAAAGGACAACACAAGCTCAACAAAAGGCACGCAAAATGGGTAGAATTTCTTGAATCCTTTCCTTATGTTATTCGGTATAAGAAGGGTAAGGAAAACATTGTGGCTGATGCACTATCTCGTAGATATACTCTATTAAATCATTTGGATTCAAAATTGCTTGGTTTTGCATTTTTGAAAGATTTGTATAGTTCTGATGCTGATTTTAGAGATGTGTATAAATTGTGTGAACATGTTGCTGTTGATAAGTTTTTCAGGTTTGATGGCTTCTTTTTTCGAGAAGGTAAGCTTTGTATTTCGCAAAGTTTCGTTCGAGAGTTACTTGTACTCGAGGCACATGGTGGTGGACCTATGGGCCATTTTGGCATTGCAAAGACTTTGGCCGTTCTGCAAGAACATTTCTTTTGGCCACGAATGAAACGAGATGTCGAGAAAATTTGTTCGTGATGTGTAGCATGTAAAAAGGCAAAATCGAAGGTTAACCCACATGGGCTTTACACGCCTTTGCCTATTCTCGAAGGGCCTTGGGTTGATCTATCTATGGATTTTATCTTAGGATTACCGCGAACTTGAACCGGAAAGGACTCTATCTTTGTAGTAGTAGACCGATTTTCAAAAATGTTGCATTTCATTGCATGTTCGAAAATTGATGATGCTGTTAATATTGCTAACCTTTTCTTTAAAGAAATTGTTAGGTTACATGGAATTCCGAAGACAATAGTGTCTGATCGTGATACGAAGTTTCTTAGTCATTTTTGGAGGACACTTTGGAGTAAGCTAGGCACGAAGCTCTTATTCTCTACGACATGTCATCCCCAAACGGATGGCCAAACTGAAGTGGTGAATCGCATCCTATCCACACTACTATGAGCCATAATCCGCAAAAATCTCAAGTCGTGGGAGGAGTGTCTACCTCACATAGAGTTTGCTTATAATCGAACTATTCACTCTGCTACTAAATTCTCTCCATTTGAAATAGTTTACGGTTTTAATCCTTTATCTCCTCTAGACTTAATTCCATTACCTAATGATCAATTTGTTAATGTAGATGCCAAGAGGAAAGCGGACTATGTGAAACAATTACATCAAAAGGTTAAAGCTAATATCGAGGCTCGAACGAAGCAATATGTGCGTAAGGCCAACAAAGGGCTAAAGCAAGTCATATTTGAACCTGGGGATTGGGTTTGGGTTCACATAAGGAAGGAACGATTTCCAGCTCAAAGAAGGTCCAAATTATTACCACGTGGTGACGGTCCATTCCAAGTTTTGGAGCGAATTAACGACAATTCCTATCGACTAGACCTTCCGGGTGAGTTTAATATAAGTGCAACTTTTAATGTGTCTGATTTATCTCTCTTTGATGTAGATTCCGATTTGAGAACAAATCGCTTTGAAGAGGGGGAGGATGATACGGCCATGATCTGGGTCACACCAAGTTCCAACAAAGAGCAATTGGAGTTACCACAAGGACCCATCACCCGAGCACGTGCAAAACAATTCAAGGAGGCTATTTCGGCCTTAGTTGAGCAATAGTGGAGCAAGTTAATGGCTGGTCAAAATGAGGAGAATCGGGCTAACTTAATAAGCCCAATACGCATGCTTTTGCAAGTTGAAATAAGCTCATATTCAGCTCATTCAGCTTGTGTTTAGCTTGATTTAATTCATGCATTTTTATATAAAACTTTTAAATTAGCATTAAATAAAGTTGTTTAGTTTAATTAAATAAGTTGTGTTTAATAAGAGGCTTATTAATTAATCTAGTTACCAGGATGTTTTAATGAAGCCTGAGTTTAAGTTAATTTAATAAGAGGCTTATTAATTAATCTAGTTACTAGGATGTTTTAATGAAGCATGAGTTTAAGTTAATTTAATTCTGCTTCCATAAATTAACTAGTTGCTGCATTAATTGAAGTCTTAACTTTTAGTTCTTTTAATAAAGTCAAGTGTTTAATGTGTTTAAGTTAAAGTAGTGTTTAATAAGTATTTAAATGTGATTAAATTGTTTGTTTAATGTGTTTGAATGTAGGAAACTTTTCAGCTGAAAACCGTTACACTCAAGGGGATGTTACAAAGAGTTAATGTGACTTTTCAAGTGAAAACGGTTACACACATGGGGAAGCATTATTTAACATTAAAGGGAGCTGTTATGATCATTGATGGAAGCATTACATCTCCATTAATTTCGGCAGCAACCTATTCATCTTCCATAACCATTTGAGGCTTAAAAGATCACACAAGAGTTACAACTTCTCATTAAGTTGCTGGTGACCATTTAGCTACTTAGAAAGCATGAAACCAAGCATTCAAACTCATTAAAATCAGCTCATATCATTAAGTTACTGTTATTTGGCTAGAGGAATTCAAGAGTTTTTACCTATTGATTAGATTTTATTTCAGCCATTTAAATGCATAATAAAGTTGAATTCATATGAATTTTCAGCTAACCACATGTAAACACTATATATACCTTGTTATTAGCTTGTAGAGGGGACTTTTGATGCTTAATGAAATTTGTGAGTTATCTACTCTCTTTATTCTTCAAGGTTCAAATTGACTTATCTAGTAGCTAGTGGCGTCAATCTGACTTGTTTCGAACTTATCATCCATTTGGGTGTGGCGTTCAAACCTTTATACCGAGGTTCCTATCTTGCTAGATAGTGGGTCGAGGTTTTATCCAATCCCATTTTTTTACCTTTGAAACATATAAGACTCGGGTCCTTAATTCCTATTAAGGGTTCTTTCTTGTTTCAGCCAATTATCCATTCAATCCATCTATTTTCTTTGTTATTAAACCGCTGCCATTTTCTTAAATCCAACCATTTTTCCCTTTTAAAACAAATCGAACGAAACCTCTTCGTAGACGATCGGGCAAACTCGTATACGACTCGACTCACCCCGAGGCGGATCGTATCACTTAGGCGTTGCTGGTCTTCCAATACTTGTTGTAGTGATAATGGTGCCAAAACGATGTTCTTGCCGTTATGCTTGAATGAATATTGATTTGCAAAACCATCATGTTTGACTCAACGGTCAAACTACCACAGTATTCCTAACAAGAGGTGGCCCGCATGCATGGGCACGACATCGCACAAGACTTCATCATGGTAGTTACCAATTGAAAATGGAACCTTGGCTTTTTTGGTCACCTTGAGTTTGACTCCTTCGTTGAGCCATTGCAATTTTTAGGGGCTCGGGTGCTTAAGAGTTGGCAAAGACAATTTCTCGATCATGAGAGTGCTCGCAACATTCGTGCAACTCCCACCATCGATTACAACTGAAACGGTCTACCTCGGGAAGAGCTAAAACATATGCGAGTTGCCCAATCATCTACGAGGAAGAATCAAGCCTTCATAAAAATAATCAGAAAATATTGATGAGTTTGCGGAAGCTTTTAAGTGAATTTTATTATGAAATGAAATTAAGTTAGGAATGGAGGTTGATAAGTAATGGAGATGATTTGGATAATGTAAAGGATAGGTTCGGTTAGGATGAAAGAAAGAAGATGGTGTTTGATGGTTCGGTTTAAGGAGGAAACAAAGAAGAAGTAAAATTAGGATAGTTGGTGGAGATGGACAATAGGACTTAAAAACAGAAACGATTCAACACACGAAAGGTGTCACCCCGATTTCTATAGTTGTTTAAGGTGATAGATGGAATCGAAGGTGGACCACGACTCGTTATCTAGGTAGATAAGAACCAATGGTATAGTTTGATGAAGGAACAAGTCTAGACGCCACAACCAATTGATAAGTCTAGGAAACTTGCACGAAATTGAAGAGGAGATAAAGCTCACTCGGTGAACAAATGTTCATATATGTTTAATAAAAGTCTTAATCTCCTTACAAATGAAATTTAGCAAATATTTATAGGCCATTGAGAGCTAGCCGAATGGTCAACCATATAGCTTAAAGGCTAAGTAAAATTAATACTAGAAACACTTAGAAAATTCTGGAAAGAAAAACCATTGATTTGCCAAGCAAAATTCGGCTGAATGTGGGCTTCATTTGTTTGCAAAAATTTGGCTGAAATAAATGGAGGCCTTGGGAGCTGAAATTGGCTTTAATTGGTGCTCCTTGATCAGCTGGACAGCCTTTAGAGTTCTTAAATTCTTCTTGAGTTCTCCAACAGCCTTTTAGGTGTGAAATCATGAATTTGGGCAGCCTTGCATGTGAACTAACGGAAATGAATGGTCTTGAAATGGGAAATGAATTTTCAGCTGAAAGGAAGCTTTAATTTGCATGGAAGAGCTGAACAATCAGCTTGGGAAATAGTATCGTCAGCCATTAATGTCCTCGCCATTTCCAAAGTGATGCTTGGAGGATAGCAACCAGCATCTCATTAAATCCGCCCAAAACAATGTTGCCTGCACATGAAACACTCCTTTAATGCCTTGTCTTGGTCATACCAATAGCTTCTTAAATACTGTGCATGCTCCAACGTCACCAACATCTCCTTTAAGGCCGTCCATGCTTGTCCCCTTGCCTTTATGCCGTCCACTCATGCTAAACAATCCATTTAATGCCGTTTTCAAGCATGCTTAGCAGCTCATTAAATTGCTGCCGTCCAAGCCATGAATATGCTCCAACATCTCATTAATTGATGTCCATGCAAGCTCCCTAGGCAGCCTCTTAAATGGTTGTACACGCATGGGAAAGCAAAATCAATGCATTGTCCCTTTTACATTCACGAAAAGGCACCAGCAGCCTATTAATTTCTTCCCATGCATGTCCAACATATCATTAAATTCCTAGCTCATTTATTTGGGCGCCCCAAGCATGCTGAACACACATTAATTCGTCCATGGGGGCGAGTGAAAGGCTCCTTAATTGCTGCTGCACTTCACGAAACAAACATGTCCTTTAGTAATAAATTCGGCTGGACACACTAGGACACTTTAAACACACTAAATGCACCATTTAGTTCATGTAATACTTCGGCAGCCCCTATTTAATTAGAAAAATCTGTACATTAATTTTAACTTAAAAACATCTTAAAAACATGCAATAAAATGTGACAAATTAATTTAGGCTTAGATAAATTAAATACAACACTAAATTAATTATTTAGACACATTTAATTTGCTGTAGGAAAATTAATAAATTAAATACTTAATTTATTTAATGCATTAAAATTAAAGAGTCAGCTCAATGAGCTGGAACGAGCTCGAGTGAGCTCAAATTGAACTCGAATGAGCTAATCCAGCTCAATTTGGAAGTGCATGAAGATGCACACAAGCTCCACGGCACTTGGAACTTTGAATTTCGTGGGTGCCCTGGGCTTGCCCGTATCAACAACGTTGCACACCTTTCCCAAAACATGACAACGAGTATGGAAAAGGTTTTCTCGTTGAGGCTCACTTACTGAGTTTTGTGCATTGAGACTTCGTTTGACCACAAGCATTTCACCCTCAACAGCAAACTCTACTTCTTCGTCATTTTCGGATGGATGCTCGACTTCATCTTCATTTTTGTCTACTTCATCCTCTGACTCTATTTCGCCGTTGGGTAGCATGATCATCGTGTTACGATTCAGACATTGGCTCGTGATGTGCCCTCAGCCTTGGCACTTAAAACACTTAATGTCTCAGGATCACGATTGTACGTTCTCAGGGGCCTTGCTTTTACTTGGTTCGGCCATAGACTTGTTGGACTTCATGGGAATCGTGGGTTCCTTTGTTGGATTCACAGAGGCGTTCTTGTTTGGGCCTTGGTTCCACTTAGGTGTGCTCGAAGTTGAATAACCACGAACGGCTCTTTTCTTCTTGAGTTGTTTCTCCACTTTGATTGCCATATGCACCATATCAACGATCTTGACATAATGTTGCAACTCGACGACATTGGCTATGTCTCGATTCAATCCGGCCAAAAACCGTGCCATGGTGGCCTCGCGGTCCTCTTGCACGTCCGCTCGTATCATAGCCACTTCCATTTCTTTGAAGTAATCTTCCATGCTTCTCGTTCTAATACGCTCCCGGTCTCGAGGAGAAAACGAGATGTATACTTGGAGTTCGATCGTAAACCAGAGAATCAAAGAAAGAAAGAAATTTTGGTGAAGTTAGGATAAGTTGTAAGAATTGGGTTGACAAGATGAGTTGGATTCGGTATTAGCTTGGATAGTTTCGGATTAGGATATGTTTTGAAGTTATGAAAGAATGAATGGCTCGGGTTTCGGTTTAAGAAAGAAATAAGGCTTGGGTTTCGGTTTAGGACTTTAGGGAACAAGTAAGAACCAATACCGAGAAAGGTATCGACCCGGTTACTTATACATTCCTAGAGGCTTCGGTTTTAGTTGTTTAACAGACCTCGACCCACTATCGATGTACGATAGGAACCTTGGTATCGAAAATTGAACGAAGGATGGTTGACGCCACTAGACTCCTAGATAAGCCAAGCAGATCCTAAGAACGAAATAGGAGAAATTGCTCGCAAATTCAGCATAATAACGATATAAAATTTGGCAAAAGTCCCTTTACAAAATAAAATGGCCAACTATTTATAGTTGCTTGAGCTAAACGAATGGTCATCTTCTAGCCTTAATGACTAAGCAAAATTAATACTAGCATTAACTTGTAAATTCTAAATAGGAAAACTCTTCAAGTTCCAGGTCCACATTGGCTGAATGGAAGCTCAAGAGGCAACTTTAAAATCATCAATGGTGCAACCGAATCATCAAAGAAAAGAAATAATTGAGTGACTCTTCAATATTCAACCAAGCATGCATGAATGCCCTTAAATTCCTCCTTAAATTCCAGCTTTAATGCCGGACTTTTCAGCTCCAATTGCTTGTTGATGGTTGACCTTCTTGCATTAACTTCGGTGAACTGAATAGGCACCTTGGGAAGTTGAAACGGCAGCTATAAAAGACTATTAAACTAACCAAAACATCATCTTAAATGAAAGTAATTGCTGCTGCCCATTAATCTCCTTGTGTCGTCCCTTTATATGCACCTACAAGCAAATTAAATTCATTAACTTAGCTAATTAATTCCAGCAATTAAAGAACACATTAAGACATTAAATTGAGCTGAAACAAATTAAATCTAAGCTATTTAATGACTAATAAAAATCAGTGAAGCTTAGGACAAACATTAAATACTAGTTTTAGCTAAACCACTTTAATTTTCAAGTAAATATGCTAGACTTAAAAGCAACTTAAAACCTTATTTAATAACAGCAAATTAATTAAAGGAAATTAAATTTATCCAAATTTATTTTAAATAAAATTCCAACTAATTTATTTAGCTTAAGACCGAATGACCAATTAAACTCATTGAACTTAATCGAAACTTAGCACGAGATAGAACCGAGCTCATAGGTTGTGGGTTGAACTTGTAGAACATTGCAAAAATGCTCCAACGTTGGTCTCTCCACTCGTCCAAGTAAATTAGTTTCATTATCTTTCCACACTTCTTTGGACCAAAACTCCGATGGCGTCTTTAAATAGCTTAGATCGAGCTCTAGTGATAGGACCACGAGGTAGCACCAATGGATCATGACTCAAGCTTGACTTAACATGGAACATGCTCGCATCATCCTCCCCCTCTTGAAGATGACTTGTCCTCAAGTCAGAACCTGTATCAAAAAAACTCAAGTCAGCTACGTTGAAAGTCGCGCTAATATTGTACTCACCTGGTAAATCAAGTCTATAGGAGTTATCGTTAATTTTCTCAAGAACTTGAAACGATCCATCTCCACGAGGTAGTAACTTAGATCTACGTTGGGCTGGAAAGCGTTCTTTTCTCATATGTACCCAAACCCAATCTCCAGGTTCAAAAATAACTCGTTTGCGACCTTTGTTCACCTTTCGAGCGTACTTTTCAGTCTTAGATTCAATGTTGTCTCGAACTTGTTTATGCAAAATCTTCATGTATTCGGCTTTTTTTCTGGCATCTGCATGCACAAGTTGATCATTAGGTAGCGGCATTAAATCTAACGGAGTTAGGGGATTAAACCCGTAGACGACTTCAAATGGTGAAAACTTAGTCGCCGAATGCACCGATCGATTATAGGCGAACTCCACATGTGGTAAACATTCCTCCCATGATTTCAAGTTTTTTCGAATGATGCCCCTTAGTAAAGTTGATAGCACCCTATTGACTACTTCAGTTTGCCCATCGGTTTGGGGATGACACGTAGTCGAGAAAAGTAGCTTCGTTCCAAGCTTTCCCCAAAGTAATCGCCAAAAGTGACTTAAGAATTTAGTATCGCGATCCGAAATAATGGTTCTTGGTAAACCATGAAGGCGCACCACCTCCCTAAAGAAAAGATTAGAAATATGAACAGCATCATCAGTTTTCGTACATGGTATAAAATGAGACATTTTCAAAAACACGTCTACTACCACAAAAATTGAATCTTTTCTGTTTTGGTACAGGGTAAACTAAGTCACGAAATCCATTGAAATATCTTGCCATGGTGCGTCAGAATTGGAAGAGGTAAGTATAAGCCATGAGGCTTGATCCTCGATTTAGCTTTTTCTTGCACGAAATACAGCACAGCGCATACTCGCTCGACATCTCTCCTCATTTTTGGCCAAGAAAATGTTCTCTTAGAGTAGCCATCGTCTTTCTACTCCAAAATGCCCCATGAGTCCTCCGCTATGCGCTTCATTAACCAACACTTCCCGAATAGAACTTTTTGGTACACATAGTTTACCTTCTTTGAAAAGAAAATCGTCGGACCAGAAACTTATCAATGACCATTTTCTCACACGCACGGAAAATTTCACCAAAATCATCATCAGTGGCATACAATTCTTTCAAGTAAACAAATCCAAGCAGTTTTGATTCTAAATGTGCTAAAAATGCATATCTTCTTGAGAGTGCATCGGCCACAACGTTATCCTTACCTTTTTGTGTTTGATGACATAAGGAACGACTCAAGGTATTCCACCCATTTTGCATGTCGTTTATTCAACTTGTGCTATCCTTTAATGTGTTTTAGCGCTTCATGATCTGAATGAATTACAAATTCTTTCGGCCAAAGGTAGTGTTGCCACGTCTCGAGGGCACGAATCAAAGCATACATTTCTTTGTCATAGACGGGATAGTTCAGAGATGCCCCATTCAACTTTTATTTGAAGTATGCTATAGGCCTTCCTTCTTGAGTCAATACGGCTCCAATGCCTACACCTGATGCATCACATTCAATCGCAAAAGTTTTAGAGAAATCAGGCAATGCTAATAAAGGAGCTCTAGTAAGTCTATCTTTAATAATATCAAAAGAGTTTTCCTGTTCGTCTCCCCAGAAAAAGGCTGAGCTCTTCTTGATGACGCTGGTAAGAGGTGCGGCTAACGTACTGAAGTTTGGTACAAACCTGCGATAAAAACTCGCAAGACCATGAAAACTCCTTACTTGGCTTATATTCGTAGGTCTCGGCCATTCTTGGATAGCCTTGATCTTCTCTTGATCGACTTGAGACCTTGAGCACTAACTACAAAACCAAGAAAAATAACTTTATCGAGCAGGAAGGAACATTTCTTAAGGTTAGCATAAAGAGTTTCCTTACGTAAGACTTCCAAAAGCAGATCGAAGATGGTCTACATGATCTTCCAATGTCTTGCTATACACCAAGATATCATCAAAATATACAACGCAAAACTTACCGATAAAAGCTCTTAAAACATAGTTCATTAATCTCATGAAAGTGCTAGGAGCGTTGGTTAAGCCAAACGGCATGACCAGCCACTCATACAAACCATGCTTAGTTTTGAAGGCAGTCTTCCATTCATCGCCTTCCCTCATTCGAATCTGGTGATAACCACTCTTTAAGTCGATTTTCGAAAATAGTTTAGCACCACTCAACTCGTCTAACATATCGTCAAGTCGCGGAATTGGATGTCTATACTTAATGGTAATTTTGTAACACCCCAAACCAGGTCTATGCGTTAAGACAAGATTTGGTTTGTCACACCGAACGAACATCCAAAATTTCTCTAATGATTTAAGTAATCAGCAATGCAAAACCTTAACGTAGTTTTAAAAGAATTTGAAAGAAATTGAAAAAATATTTAGGTGTCCAAAATTGTTATAAAACACAATATTTTTAAGAAAACTTTATAGATTTTAACATACGCCCATATTAAGAGTCTTAAAATAAAATTAAATCCATCCACACATAAAAATCCATAAAAATATAATTAGAGGCCTTATTACAACATACCCAAAATAAAATAAGTAACTTAAATAGAGTTCATAGTTTATAAAACCCAAGCTCGTAGTATGGCCTCCACCATGTCATTCCGGCCCAAGTCCACATCAATTTCCATTACCGAGATGGATAATAAAGCGGGGTGAGTTACAAAGAACTCAGTGTGTAACTCACTTACCACCATTATTGGGCCAGACCATCAAGGCATTAATTTGGGCTTGAGCCCAATTACAAATTTTAACAATGTAAAATGAAATAACATATATAAAATGCATGTAAAAATGAATTTCCCCAACCAAACCTAATTTCCATCCGCTACACACCCCCGTACCAACCAGCACACCTGTGGGGATCAAGTCAACCCACCCCGCCAAACACACCAATCGTAGGCATTTAGCCTTTTAAATAATATTGTAGTGCACTACCGAACTAGATTGTGACATAGTCACCGAACTAGAGGCATTAAGCCAACATTTATGGCAGAGCCACCGAACTAGATTCATGGCCACAGGCCTTACTTCTCTTCATCATGTATCCCATCCCATGCAATTATGTATGAATAACAAACTTTAATCATAAATAATTTATTGCGTAATCCACAATACAAATGAGTTTTTAATTAAACTTTTCATTTGGGTCAATTAAACAAAATAGTATTTAGCCCATTTAGCAATCTAGCGAACTTAGGCCCAAATGTCAAACTAGAAGGTTTTTGGCCCATTTAGCGATCTAGCAGTCTTTTGACCCAATTTATCGATCTAGAAGTTTTTCGGCCCAATTTAACAATCTAGCAATTTTTCGGCCCAATTTGACAATCTAGCAATTTTTCGGCCCAATTTAACAATCTAGCACTTTTTCGGCCCAATTTGACAATTTAGCAATTTTTCGGCCCAATTTAACAATCTAGCAATTTTTCGGCCCAATTTAACAATCTAGCAATTTTTCTTCAACTATAACCATTTTCATGCATTTACACCAAAGGGTTAATTATCACATAAATTCCGATTTTACCATTTTTACGATTTATCATAATACTTACTGTTTAGTATCTAACCCGAAGGATAAGTGTGAAGTTACACACCTTGCTATGGTGAGGACTAAACTTTCCCGCTCGTCAACACCTATACATATCATGATAACTTATGATCATTATAATCTAATAATAAAACCGATTTAAACATAACGATCTAAAATTTACCTCGGATTTTTGAACTACTTCCACTTGCGATTTCTCCCGATTGATGGTTCGTTAACCGAATCAAATCCACGAACAAATAATGGTTCGGGAGTACGAACTACTTCAAACAATTGATTCTCCTCGGATGAACGTCCACAACCCGGTGGGAAATCCGGATTGTTGTCTGATCCTTTGTTTATACTTAGGGGATTAACGGAACCTCCCTTCTTAGAAAACTAAACACCGCCCTTTTCTTCCCTATTTTGAATGTCTTAGAAGACAAAAGATCATTAACCATTCTAATATTATACCAAAACAATATGACCAAAAGTTTTTAAGAGTGAAATTTCCTTACCACAAAAATCCTTGTCCCACAATACGACGAGTCGCCCAAACGTTTCCTTAACACTTAAATCGATTCCAACTTTCTATGTTACTCACAAACACTTGATCCCCTATCTTCCGTTATCGCACTAAAATATAACGAATGGAAATGTTAATAGTATGAACTATTAACTAATCGTAACTAAAAAGAATTCTTACCTATTGACCACGATCGAAAAGAAAGGATTGAGAATGATGTTTGATGAAGGATTGGCTATGTATAACCAAAGAAAAAGAGATAATGTTTGGCTATGGGCACACTAGCATTCGGCCATGAGAGAGTTTAATGGAGAAAATTTGAGTGAAAAGAAATAAAAATAAGAGAAAAGATGGTGATGATGTTGCTTCGGTTTTCAAAGAGAAGAGAAAGAAAAGATGTGTTTAGGAACTAGGTACATTCGGCAATGGTAAAAAGAAAAGAAAAAGAATGGCTTTTTGGTATAGGTGATTTCGGCACTAAAAGAAAAGGCATACAAAGAATACCAAAGTAATAGACAAAAGTGACCAAATGGTTAAAAAAAAATTAAGGCTTACCAATGCTCAAATTCGGCTAAAGGAGAAGGGTTGAGAAAAGGTTGCAAAACTTGCACAAAACTAAGAATGACCAAAAACAACTCCTAAACCTTACCAAGCTACAAGCATATTCGGCCAATCTCCCCCCTAGCCTCATTGCCGTCCAAATTCATTGGTCAAATGACCATGAATTTGTTTCCAAAACTTTTCCTTGATATATGCCTTATGTCCCATATCTTTCCAAACTTTCTTGATTCTATACCATAAATTAACACTTTCCTTAATCCTTTGATATACTAACCAAAATAACGAGGTCAACACTTACCATATATGTACTTGGCTGACACTTGCTATACATGAGCAGAAAAATTAAAAATAAAATTCATCTAGATGCTAAACAAGGGATTCAAACCTTCTCCCTCATGCACTAACTCATGCGCCAACACCACTTTGCCATTTACTCATCTTATGCTACTATTTAACACTTAATTCAACTTAAGTGTCAATGCCACTTGCTTCACTTCAATAAATTCTCGAACTAAAAAAAATATTTCATACCCGAATAATTCTATACTCTTCTTCCGAACTATAGTAGGCACAAAAAGAAATAAGAATATTTTTCCTACATAACCTAAACACCAAAACATGCAATAATCGATACTCAAATTTTAGGGTGTTACAACTCTACCCTCCTAAAAAAATTCGTCCTCGAAATTTACAGTTGAAAAAGGTGAGGGTATTGTTGTCGAATTGCATCTTCAGGGCTCCCACGTAGCTTCCTCCACTCCGTGGTTACGCCATAAAATCTTGACCAACGGCACGGTTTTTTTCTTAGCACCTTAACATCCGGGTCTAAGATTTCCACCGGTTCCTCCTCAAAAGACAAGTCGACTTCAACTCCACTTCTTCTCACAGGTACTATGTGCGAAGGATCCGATCTATAGCGCCTTAGCATGGAAACATGAAAAACATTATGAATTTGGCTCAACTCCGGAGGTAATTCGATCGATAGGCCCTTTGGACCAACACGCTTCACCACACGATATGGTCCAATGTATCTAGGACTCAATTTGCCCTTCTTCCCAAACCTAAAGATCTTCTTCCCAGGTGAGACCTTCAAGAAAACTTGATCCCCACAAAGATATTCGATACTTCTACGCCGGATCTGCATACGACCTTTGTCTATCTGAAGCTTCCTTTAACCTTGCTCGAATAGCTTTTACTTTTCTTCCGTTTGAGATCACTCTGGACCTAACATCCGTCGTTCGCCCAATTCGGTCCAACAACTAGGAAACGACACCACGACCATATAATGCCTCGTAGGGTGCCATCCGAATGCTAGGATCGATAGCTATTGTTGTAAGCAAATTTCGCCAATGGTAGAAAATCCTCCCAACTACCTTTGAAGTCGATTAAACAACCCCTTAACATGTCTTCCAGAATCTGAATTACTCTTTCTGATTGACCATCTGACTGAGGATGAAAATCCGTACTGAAGTTTAGCTTTGTTCCCAAAGCTTCATGCAATGCTTTCCAAAACCGTGACGTAAACTTAGGATCCCTATCTGATATAATAGACACAGGTACCCCATGCAACCTCACGATTTCAGATACGTACAGCTTAGCCAACTTCTGCAACGAGTAATCCGTACGAACTGGTAGAAAATGAGCAGTCTTCGTCAAACGATCAACAATTACCCAAACAGAGTTTTTCTTAGTAGGTGTTAAAGGTAACCCACTAACAAAATCCATTGTTATCCGCTCCCATTTCCAAAGAGGAATCTTTACGGTTGTAATAATCCCGACGGCAATTGATGCTCGCCTTCACTTGGCGACAAGTTAAACATTTTCCCACAAATTCGAAATCTCACGCTTCAACCACGGCCACCAATATTGTTCACGAAGATCCCGATACATCTTATTTCCTCCAGGTGCATAGCATAAGGGCTACTATGCGCCTCTCGAAGAATCATTTGTCTCAGATCGAGTCCTTAGGCATATCTGAGACTTTTCCACGAAAGCACAACGCACCTTCCGTGTTTATACCAAAATCCTCTATTCCTCCATTTTCAACTTGTTGAAGTAAAGGTCCCAACTTTCCATCTAATATTTGCTTTTTCTTAATTTGCTCCAACCACAGATGCTTCACCTGTAGTTCCGCTATCAGACTACCATCCTCGTACAAACTTAAATGGGCAAACATTGCTCTCAATCAGATACCACCTTACGACTTAACGCGTCTGCTACCACATTAGCTTTTCGAGGATGATACTCGATTGAGAAATCATAGTCCTTTAACACTCCACCCATCTTCGTTGTCTCAAGTTTAATTCCTTCCGAGTAAGAAGATACTTAAGACTCTTGTGATCCGTATAGATGATAGACTTTTCACCGTAGAGGTAATGCCTCCAAATCTTTAGAGCAAACACTACTGCAGCTAACTCCAAGTCATGAGTAGGGTAGTTTACTTTGTGTGGTCTCAAGCGACGAGAAGCATAAGCTACCACTTTCCCATTTTGCATCAATACGCAACCCTAATCCTGTATATGACGACGCATCACAATAAGCGTAAACTCCTTTCCGGCCTCGAGTTGAATCAATACCGGCGCTTCAGTCAAAATCTTCTTCAATTCATCGAAACTTTCTTGCTGTTTTTCAGTCCATATAAACGGTACTCCCTTTCTTAAAAAGCTTAGTTAGGGGTGCAGCAATCAACGAAAACCCCTCAACAAAGCGTCTATAGTAACTGACCAAACCCAAGAAACTCCAAATCTCGCCATCGACTTTGGTGGTTTCCAATCCAATATCTGACCTCAATCTTCCGAGGATCCACCCTTATTCCTTTGGTGACACCACATGACCCAAGAAAGTCACTCCCTTAACAGAATTCACATTTCTTGAATTTGGCATACAGTTGATTATCCCGAAGTAACTGCAATACAATTCGCAAATGCGAATCATGCTCTTCTTCATTCCCTGAATATACCAAAATGTCATCTATGAATACCACCACAAACCGGTCTAAGTATGGTTGAAAGACCGGTTCATCATATCCATAAATGCGGTGGTGCATTGGTCAACCCAAACGGCATCACCAAAAACTCATAATGTCCATAACAAGTTCGGAAAGCCGTCTTGTGAATATCCGCTTCTTTCACCTTAAGTTTGGTGATAACCCGATCTCAAATCAATTTTGGAGAAAAGCTGAAGCTCCCTTCAATTGATCAAGCAGTCGTCAATTCTTGGCAGAGGTACCTATTCTTGATCGTTAATTTATTTAATTGCTCGTAGTCAATACACATACGCATCGACCCATCTTTCTTCTTAACAAACAAAACCGGTGCCCCCACTTGAGACACACTCGGTCGAATAAAGCCTCGATCTAGCAATTCTTGAATTTGAGCTTTAAGCTCCGCTAACTCCTTCGGTGCCATTCTATAAGGAGTAATGGACACTGGAGCCGCTCGGGCAAAAGCTCAATACCAAATTCCACTTCCGATCTGGAGGTACACCGGGAAGTTCTTCCGAAATACATCCGGAAATTCCTTCACCGTCCTCACATCTTCCATCGACAACTCTTTGGCATCTAAAGCACTAATAAATGCTAAAAATGCTCCATACCCTTTTCGCACCAACTTTTCTCGCCTTAAGTGCAGATACCATATTTGCCAAGTAATTCCTTCGCCGCCTATCATAATTATTTCTTTATCCTCCACCGTCCTTATTGACATCCGCTTTTCAAAGACAATCCAATTTCGCCCTGGCTTAACCAACCAATCCATGCCCAAAATGATATCGAACTCGCTAAAAGGCAACTCCATCAAATTTGCCAAAAATATTTCTCCTTGAATTTCTAAGGGCACATCTCTAAATAATTTATTTACCAATACCGATTGTCCTAAAGGACTAATTACCTTCATCTCATTATCGAGATTTGAGTCTAATTTCAAGTTCCCGGATATGGTGCTAGCAACATACGAATGGGTAGAACCAATATCTATCAAAGCAATAACGGTACATCAAAAATGAAGAACGTATGCAGTTATCACATCAGGTGCATTACCATCCTCACGGCGTCTAACTGCATATACCAATCCTGGCTGTCTTGCATCTGCGTTGCCTCTAGGACCATTTCCTCGACCCGCTGCACCTTGACCACGTCCAGCCCCATTACCACCACGACCTGGTCCACGACCTCTCGGTGGTTCTTTGAATTCCTCTTGCGGTGGTGCATCAGTATTACGAGCTTCCTGAGTTGTATCCATTCGATGAGGGCAATTCCTATATTGATGATCCATCGACCCGCATTTATAGCAAGCACCCGTTTTCTTCCAACACTCTCCAGAATGCCTTTTCCCACAATCAGCACAATCTCGACTCTGATTCACAGCTACAGGTGTTCTTCCTTGAGCTGGTTCTTCGTTCCGAGGCCTCTTCGTAAACCTTTTTGAAGAACCTGAATACTTCATATCTCTCTTGCCTCTAGCTCGTTCCCGATTCTGACGTTCCGAGTTCTTAGCCTCTTCGGCTATCTTGGCCTTTTCCACAAGCGTGGCAAAAGTTCTAACTTGTTGTGGGGCTATCAAAACCCGCAATTCATCGTTCAAGCCATCCTCGAAGCGTACATAACGCTCATGATCTGTTGCCACTATAGTTCGAGCATAGCGACTCAAGC
This sequence comes from Gossypium sturtianum, assembly GCA_025698515.1. Taxonomy (NCBI): domain Eukaryota; kingdom Viridiplantae; phylum Streptophyta; class Magnoliopsida; order Malvales; family Malvaceae; genus Gossypium; species Gossypium sturtianum. Next base: position 95,803,866 of record CM046949.1, read on the forward strand.
GCAAAAACTCGACTTCATATGTCATCCTTTGTCTTATTCCCTTGACCGATTCGTAAATTCCTTCCTTACGGCATCAACATAACTCGTTCCTACATATTTCCCTTGGAAGGAAACTTTAAAGAATTCCCAATTAACTAATGCTTCCAGTGCCTTCTCGTCTGATAAGCCACCATTGGTATGCTTCGTCCCTTAACAAGGACACCGCTCCCCTTAATTTTTGTTCCACAGTACACTCAAGATCGTCCATAATTTGCTCCACTGCCTCAAGCCAATATTCAGCGACATTTGGAGCTACACGAGACACCTCGAAAATCTCGGCACCACTTGATTTCAATCGTTCGATATCGACCCACGGTGTTGGCCCGGTTCTAGCTCCAATGACCCTTTCAAGGACTCGCGGCATTGCTCGCGTCACTGCATTATCTTCTTCCATATGATTATGTGATCCCGTCTCACTTTCGAGTGACGCAGGTGCATCCATTTCCGGCATATGATCCGGTGCTTCGGTTGCGCCTCTAACACCTCGTCCTCTACCACGGCCACGTCTATCGCGTCCACGACCACGTCCTCTAGAGCTCATAATGACTAATTTAATCTAATTAAGAGTTTTATGAATCAAAATACTATTTCAGTTGTTTATTAACGATGTTTTATGATATGAAAGAGATAGAGTTGTTCTCGCAACCATATCCTATTGTCTCAATCTCTACGGTTTTCAACACCTAAAACTAGAAGTTCTAGAGTGTTTCTTATGATCATATCACAATGATAATAAACAATCAATATACAGATACTTACTTGACTTGGCGCGGGATGCTCATGGTGCCATACTACCTTTAAATCAAAAAGTCTAAAAATTTGAGTTGTTTCTCAAACAAATATCTTTATTGAACCCAAACCACAGCCGAGTTTTGAAACTAGCTCTGATACCATTAAATGTAACACCCCAAACCAGTCTATGCGTTAAGACAAGATTTGGTTTGTCACAAAAACGAACATCCAAAATTTCTCTAATGATTTAAGTAATCGATAATGCAAAACCTTAACGTAGTTTTAAAAGAATTTGAAAGAAATTGAAAAAATATTTAGGTGTCCAAAATTGTTATAAAACACAATATTTTTAAGAAAACTTTATAGATTTTAACATACGCCCATATTAAGAGTCTTAAAATAAAATTAAATCCATCCACACATAAAAATCCATAAAAATATAATTAGAGGCCTTATTACAACATACCCAAAATAAAATAAGTAACTTAAATAGAGTTCATAGTTTATAAAACCCAAGCTCGTAGTATGGCCTCCACCATGTCATTCCGACCCAAGTCCACATCAATTTCCATTACCGAGATGGATAATAAAGCGGGGTGAGTTACAAAGAACTCAAAGTGTGTAACTCACTTACCACCATTATTGGGCTGGACCATCAAGGCATTAATTTGGGCTTGAGCCCAATTACAAATTTTAACAATGTAAAATGAAATAACATATATAAAATGCATGTAAAAATGAATTTCCCCAACCAAACCTAATTTCCATCCGCTACACACCCCGCGTACCAACAAAGACACTGTGGGGATCAAGTCAACCCACCCCGCCAAACACACCAATCGTAGGCATTTAGCCTTTTAAATAATATTGTAGTGCACTCATCGAACTAGATTGTGACATAGTCACCGAACTAGAGGCATTAAGCCAACATTTGTGGCAGAGCCACCGAACTAGATTCATGGCCACAGGCCTTACTTCTCTTCATCATGTATCCCATCCCATGCAATTATGTATGAATAACAAACTTTAATCATAAATAATTTATTGCGTAATCCACAATACAAATGAGTTTTTAATTAAACTTTTCATTTGGGTCCATTAAACAAAATAGTATTTAGCCCATTTAGCAATCTAGCGAACTTAGGCCCAAATGTCAAACTAGAAGGTTTTTGGCCCATTTAGCGATCTAGCAGTCTTTTGACCCAATTTATCGATCTAGCAGTTTTTCGGCCCAATTTAACAATCTAGCAATTTTTCGGCCCAATTTAACAATCTAGCAATTTTTCGGCCCAATTTGACAATCTAGCAATTTTTCGGCCCAATTTGACAATCTAGCAATTTTTCGGCCCAATTTAACAATCTAGCAATTTTTCGGCCCAATTTAACAATCTAGCAATTTTTCGGCCCAATTTAACAATCTAGCAATTTTTCTTCAACTATAACCATTTTCATGCATTTACACCAAAGGGTTAATTATCACATAAATTTCGATTTTACCATTTTTACGATTTATCATAATACTTACTGTTTAGTATCTAACCCGAAGGATAAGTGTGAAGTTACACACCTTGCTATGGTGAGGACTAAACTTTCCCGCTAAATCAACACCTATACATATCACGATAACTTATGATCATTATAATCTAATAATAAAACTGATTTAAACATAACGATCTAAAATTTACCCTCGGATTTTTGAACTACTTCCACTTGCGGTTTCTCCCCGATTGATGGTTCGTTAACCGAATCAAATCCACGAACAAATAATGGTTCGGGAGTACGAACTACTTCAAACAATTGATTCTCCTCGGATGAACGTCCACAACCCGGTGGGAAATCCCGGATTGCTGATACAGTCCTTTGTTTATACTTAGGGGGATTAACGGAACCTCCTTCTTACGAAAACTAAACACGCGCCTTTTCTTCCCTATTTTGAATGTCTTAGAAGACAAAAGATCATTAACCATTCTAATATTATACCAAAACAATATGACCAAAAGTTTTTAAGAGTGAAATTTCCTTACCACAAAAATCCTTGTCCCACAATACGAGAGTCGTCCAAACGTTTCCTTAACACTTAAATCGATTCCAACTTTCTATGTTACTCACGAACACTTGATCCCCTATCTTCCGTTATCGCACTAAAATATAACGAATGGAAACGTTAATAGTATGAACTATTAACTAATCGTAACTAAAAAGAATTCTTACCTATTGACCACGATCGAAAAGAAAGGATTGAGAATGATGTTTGATGAAGGATTCGGCTATGTATAACCAAAGAAAAAGAGATAATGTTTCGGCTATGGGCACACTAGCATTCGGCCATGAGAGAGTTTAATGGAGAAAATTTGAGTGAAAAGAAATAAAAATAAGAGAAAAGATGGTGATGATGTTGCTTCGGTTTTCAAAGAGAAGAGAAGAAAAAGATGTGTTTAGGAACTAGGTACATTCGGCAATGGTAAAAAGAAAAGAAAAAGAATGGCTTTTTGGTATAGGTGATTTCGGCACTAAAAGAAAAGGCATACAAAGAATACCAAAGTAATAGACAAAAGTGACCAAATGGTAAAAAAAAAATTAAGGCTTACCAATGCTCAAATTCGGCTAAAGGAGAAGGGTTGAGAAAAGGTTGCAAAACTTGCACAAAACTAAGAATGACCAAAAACAACTCCTAAACCTTACCAAGCTACAAGCATATTCGGCCAATCTCCCCTAGCCTCATTGTCAGTCCAAATTCATTGGTCAAATGACCATGAATTTGTTTCCAAAACTTTTCCTTGATATATGCCTTATGTCCCCATATCTTTCCAAACTTTCTTGATTCTATACCATAAATTAACACTTTCCTTAATCCTTTGATATACTAACCAAAATAACAAGGTCAACACTTACCATATATGTACTTGGCCGACACTTGCTATACATGAGCAGAAAAATTAAAAATAAAATTCATCTAGATGCTAAACAAGGGATTCGAACCTTCTCCCTCATGCACTAACTCATGCGCCAACACCACTTTGCCATTTACTCATCTTATGCTACTATTTAACACTTAATTCAACTTAAGTGTCAATGCCACTTGCTTCACTTCAATAAATTCTCGAACTAAAAAAAATATTTCATACCCGAATAATTCTATACTCTTCTTCCGAACTATAGTAGGCACAAAAAGAAATAAGAATATTTTTCCTACATAACCTAAACACCAAAACATGCAATAATCGATACTCAAATTTTAGGGTGTTACAAATTTTGTTCACAGCTCGGCAATCGACGCACATACGCCAAGTGCCATCCTTCTTTGGAACCAATAAGACCGGTACGGCACAAGGACTAAGGCTTTCTCGTATGTAGCCCTTTTCCATGAGTTCTTCGACTTGCCGTTGAAGTTCTTTTGTTTCTTCGGGGTTAGTTCGATAAGCAGGTCGGTTTGGAATAATAGCTCCAGGTATGAAATCGGTTTGATGTTCTATCCCTCGAAGTGGTGGTAATCCATTTGGGATGTCTTAGGAAATAGATCATCAAAATCCCGCAAAAGAGACAAAATTGAAGAAGGGAGATTCGGGGGAGATCGTTAGTGTTAAAAGAATTTCTTTGTACATAAGTACAAAAATCGGTTGTCGCAGTGACAAGGCCTTTCAGTATTACACTTCCCTTTGCAAAGACACTCACTTTCTCATTTTCTTTTTCTTTTTCTTGTTTTCCACTCATCTCTCCTTTTTCATTTTTCTTTTCACTTGCTCTTTTTTTGTTTCAAGTTTCTTTTCTTTTGTCTTCTCATTTTTCTCTTTTTCTCTCATCTTTTCAAAAGAATCTTTTAACTTTACTTGATCTTCATGAACTTGTTTTTGAGTCAAAGGTGCTAGAGTGATAGTCTTTCCCAAGTGTTTAAACGTATATCTATTGGTGTATCTGTCGTGAATCACTTTGTGATCAAACCGCCGGGGACGCCCAAGTAACAAATGACCAGCGTGCATGGGTACAACATCACAAAGGATCTCATCCACATATTTTCCAATGTTGAAAGAAATTAGGACTTGTTTAGTTACCTTTAGTTCACCTCCATCATTAAGCCATTGCACGCCTATACGGGCTCGGGTGCTTTGTGGTTGGTAAACCCAACTTCTCCACCATGAAAGTACTAGCAACGTTTGTACAACTTCCACCGTCAATGATAACACTACAAATTTTGCCTTGTATTTGACATCGAGTATGGAAGATGTTTTCTCGTTGTTGCTCATCATTAACTCCTTTAAGGTTGAGACTTCTCTTTACAACGAGGAGTTCACCATCCATGGCATGTTCAATTTCTTCTTCCTCGTCGGTGGTAGTTTCAATCTCACGTTCTTCATCGTCTTCTTCAGACTCTATTTCTCCATTGGCACGCATCACCATCGTACTTCGGTTTGGACACTGACTTGTAATATGTCCCCTCCCGAGACACTTAAAACATTTGATGTCTCGTGATCGGTTGGATGGGCTTTCTATTACCTTGCCTTTGTTAGATTCGGTGAAGGACTTACTTGGTTTGGCAACTGGTGTGGTCTCCTTGGTTCGAATCGATGGATTGGCTTTACTAGTCCCTTGGCCCCATTTGGTAGGGTTGGAATTGGGATAGTTTCGAACAGTACCCTTGCGCTTCAGCTGCCTCTCCACCTTAATCACCATGTGCACCATGTCCGTTAGTTCGACATAATGCTGGAGTTCCACCATATTAGCTATGTCTCGGTTGAGACCAGCCAAAAATCGGGCCATGGTCGCCTCGCGTTCCTCTTGCACATCTGCTCTAATCATGGCAACTTCCATCTCTTTGAAGTAATCTTCAACACTCCTCGATCCTTGAGTAAGATTTTGGAGTTTTTGGTATAATTCTCGATGGTAAAAATGTGGGACAAATCGTCGACGCATAATGATTTCATTTCGCCCACGTCTTTGATGGGTTGTTCTCCATTTCTCCTTCGATTGGTAGTTATTTGGTCCCACCATATCATGGCATAATCGGTGAATTCGATAGCGACCAATTTAACCTTTTAGATTACGAATAGTTATGACAATCAAAGACCAATTCAATCTTCTTTTCCCATTCAAGGTACACTACGGATCGGATCTCCTTGAAATGATGGAATAGACAACTTTATATTCTTCAAATCATCATCTACTCGGGCTCGATCTCTATTGCCACGTGTCGAGGTCCTCGTCTTCCAACACTTGCATTAGATTCGATCGCACTATCAAAAACATCATTATAATAATCTTCACCCTCTTGTGGCTGTTCACGTCGTCTATTTGGTTGCCCACGTATTTCTCGTTGTCTCTGGGCTTCCATTTGGTATAATCGGTCTTCCAAAGGGTTGAGCCTTCGATCGAGTAACCGCTCCATTTCACGCAACAAGGCTTGCATCGCAGATCGGGAATGTTACTTAACAGGTTGTCTTCCTTGTGGCTCATTTACATTTTGCTCGTGTTCTTAAGACATCGCGTGGACTATAGTACCTCACAATAAATTCTCACAATTCACTCAAAAAGAAAGAAGTTATTGACACTCCGCTCGTGTTTAACACTCTCAGTTTGGCTTTTACCTCCCCTCAAATAGTCTCACACACTCGTGCCTTTTACCTCTCGCACTTCTCACAGTTTCGTTAGTCGGATTTGCCAAGGCCTATTAGGGCTTAGGGGTCGGTTTCAAGATGGGTTCAAAGGGTGTAAGATGTGGGTTTAGGTAGGCTAAAGTAAGAAGAAGGGATCGGTGGTTCAAGTGGGTCGGAGAGGAATTTAGAGAATGAAGATGAATAGAATGAAAGTAATTCAATCAAAACACTTAGAATTTTTTTTTATTTCGAAATTTTGAATTTTTTTTAAAATTTCGAATTTCCTCTCTTTTTTTTTGAATTTTTTTTTGTTACTTCGAACCTTCGCTTAGACGACTTCGATGGTTATTTCCGGCTTCGTAGATCTCGGTTTAACTAGCTCTGATACCAGATGATACGCTCCCGGTCTCGAGGAGAAAATGAGATGTATACTTGGAGTTCAATCGTAAACCAGAGAATCGAAGAAAGAAAGAAATTTTGGTGAAGTTAGGATAAGTTGTAAGAATTGGGTTGACAAGATGAGTTGGATTCGGTATTAGCTTGGATAGTTTCAGATTAGGATATGTTTCAAAGTTATGAAAGAATGAATGGCTCGGGTTTCGGTTTAAGAAAGAAATAAGGCTTGGGTTTCGGTTTAGGACTTTAGGGAACAAGTAAGAACCAATACCGAGAAAGGTATCGACCCGGTTACTTATACGTTCCTAGAGGCTTCAGTTTTAGTTGTTTAACAGACCTCGACCCACTATCGATGTACGATAGGAACCTTGGTATCGAAAATTGAACGAAGGATGGTTGATGTAACATCCCGAAATTGGGCCTAGTAGGATTGGGCCCAATTGGCCTTGATTTAAAATTTTTGAGAACGGCATTAATGCAAGTTAGACTTATTAGGTAAGTTATTTTGGAAGGTTAGAGGGCTTCTATGAAGTCCCGGGATCAAATATTAGCTTTGGGGAAATTTTGGTTTTAGGTGAAAAAAAAACCCTGGAAGTTGGCAGGTAGGCCTTAAGAATAAAATGTAGAGGAGAATGACACAAGTGGAGTGTGTGGTGTAGTGGAAAAGTGACGCCACATAAGAGACAAGGGGATGACGCCACAAGGAAGGAAGGAGGTCCAAGGTTCAAGTCTTGGCTTTTGCATTTTGGTTTTCTTTTTACTTGGACCTCATAATTTGGCTATAGATTTATATTTAGTTGCGCATGGTTTAAGACACAAGAGGAGCTTGTGGCCAAGTGGTTAATAGCGTGGATTATGTTGCAAGGAGCACAGGTTCGAATCTCATGAGAAGCAAGGAGTATTTATTTTTTTTGATGCGGACGGAAGAGTTTCAGTTGAATTTAAACTCTACTCGACGAAGGATCCCACATCGAAAGATACAAAGAAGGAAGGTGAAGAGCTAGCTATATAAAGAGCTTTCCGGGAGGAGGGTTGACACACCTTGGAAGGCGTTTGGGCACAAGAGTGGTCGTGAGCGCGGATTAACACCGAGTCCTATCGGTGTGTAACTCTCTACTCTAGTTGTAGGCGGCAAAATGCCGAAGTGCCGATCACGGCAATAGTAGCCACACGAGCGCGCGAGCGTGCGTGTAGGGCTTCGACGCGATAGTTGAGGCCATAAGTAGTATTCTTGTGGGTTGGGGTCGCTTGGGCGCGATAGGCGAAGTGGGCCCAATGGGCCCGGGGCCTTATGAGTAAATTGTGCGATTGTGTAGTATATAGTGAACTAGACTAGGTGGAACTTATATACATGGCTAGATTTGTGCTAGGTGGGCCACACGAGCGTGTGGGCCCGAATGGGCGGAATCGAGTTTTAGGCCCAATCGTCCCAGTCTGACCAGGAAATGGTATTTGAGTCGCTCGGGGTGACATTTGGGCCTTTGGGTAAGGCCATTGTAGGTGCAAAATTACAAAAATACCCTTGGTGGGTAAATTACCAAAATACCCCTGAAGGGTATATTACGAACATACCCTTAGTGGGTAAATTACTGAAATACCGCTGATGTGTAAATTACCGATATACCCTTGGTGGGTAAATTACGAAAATGCCCTTGGTGGGTAAATTACCGATATACCCTTGGTGGGTAAATTACGAAAATGCCCTTGGTGGGTAAATTACGAAAATGCCCTTGGTGGGTAAATTATGAAAATGCCCTTGGTGGGTAAATTACGAAAATGCCCTTGGTGGGTAAATTACCGATATACCCTTGGTAGGTAAATTACGAAAATACCCTTGGTGGGTAAATTACCGATATACCCTTGGTGGGTAAATTACGAAAATGCCCTTGGTAGGTAAAATTATGGTTATACCCTTAGAGGTTGATTAGGGTGATTATGTTGTTTTATGTCTATCTGATTATGATGGTAATTCATGTTATACTTATATTTGATATATGTCTAGCATACATGACATCTCGCATACACAATTATTATGTCATATTGCATGGGTTATATGAGTGGAGGGGCGGTGATATTCGTGTCGACGGGCACCGGTGGTTTGGTACCACATTGTGACTACGGTCACTAGAGGTTTGGCACCTCCAGAGGTTTGGCACCTCATAGCGACTCGCCCCCGTGGTTAACACCACCGTGGGTTGGCCCCACTTTTGAGATATGGGATCGCCGCTTGGTGATTTGGTATCACACGTGGGTTGGCCCCACAGATGGATTATTAGTGACTTTGAGTCACCGGTGATTTGGTATCACATTCGTGTCTCCGAACACCAGAGGTTTGGCACCTCATAGCGTCTCGCCCCGGTGGTTTGGTACCACAGTAGGTTGCCCCCAGATAATACAACGGGATTGGCGCCGGTGATTTGGTATCACACGATGGGTTGGCCCCATCACTATTATTCGTGACTTCGAGTCACCAAAGTGGTTTGGCACCACAATATTGATGAATATCGTGTCCTTGGACACCGGTGGTTTGGCACCACCGGTGGTTTGGTACCACACGGGGTAGAAAAAGGAGTTGCGGATGGCTAGGTTTGGGTGCATGATATGCATATTTTCATATGAAATTGTGTAAGGGCACTGTAGGATGGGGATTTACACACCGAGTCTCGATGACTCACCCCTTAGTTAAATTTTTGGGTAATCATTAGATCGCGGATTTGGGAGCCGAGGTGGACTCGTGGAGGCTATACATATGTTTACTCGTAAATTCGTTTCTTGTATTTGGACTTATTTTTATTTGAGTTTTTGTTATGTAATAAGGCCTTGGGTATTTTATTTGGTTTCAGCTTTCAATTTGTTTATTGCTTATTAGTAAATGATCAATATGGGATTTTCCTAAAATGATAATAAACCATTTCTTATTCAAAATTTCTTAAACTCGATTTCTCACCACAACTATAAAGAATATGAGCTTTTTAACGAATGCACAGTTTTTAGACATTCCTTTCATGTGACATGCCAGATTCGGTCGTAACGTTTAGGCCGGGTTTGGGGTGTTGCAGTTGACGCCACTAGACTCCTAGATAAGCCAACAGATCCTAAGAACGAAATAGGAGAAATTGCTCTCGCAAATTCAGCATAATAACGATATAAAATTTGGCAAAAGTCCCTTTACAAAATAAAATGGCCAACTATTTATAGTTGCTTGAGCTAAACGAATGGTCATCTTCTAGCCTTAATGACTAAGCAAAATTAATACTAGCATTAACTTGTAAATTCTAAATAGGAAAACTCTTCAAGTTCCAGTCCACATTGGCTGAATGGAAGCTCAAGAGGCAACTTTAAAATCATCAATGGTGCAAAAGAATCATCAAAGAAAAGAAATAATTGAGTGACTCTTCAATATTCAACCAAGCATGCATGAATGCCCTTAAATTCCTCCTTAAATTCCAGCTTTAATGGCGGACTTTTCAGCTCCAATTGCTTGTTGATGGTTGACCTTCTTGCATTAACTTCGGTGAACTGAATAGGCACCTTGGGAAGTTGAAACGGCAGCTATAAAAGACTATTGAACTAACCAAAACATCATCTTAAATGAAAGTAATTGCTGCTACCCATTAATCTCCTTGTGCCGTCCCTTTATATGCACCTACAAGCAAATTAAATTCATTAACTTAGCTAATTAATTCCAGCAATTAAAGAACACATTAAGACATTAAATTGAGCTGAAACAAATTAAATTTAAGCTATTTAATAGCTAATAAAAATCGGCTGAAGCTTAGGACAAACATTAAATACTAGTTTTAGCTAAACCACTTCAATTTCCAAGTAAATATGCTAGACTTAAAAGCAACTTAAAACCTTATTTAATTAAAGGAAATTAAATTTATCCAAATTTATTTTAAATAAAATTCCAACTAATTTATTTAGCTTAAGACCGAATGACCAATTAAACTCATTGAACTTAATCGAAACTTAGCACGAGCTAGAACCGAGCTCATAGGTTGTGGGTTGAACTTGTAGAACATTGCAAAAATGCTCCAACGTTGGTCTCTCCACTCATCCAAGTAAATTAGTTTCATTATCTTCCCACACTTGCTGGACCAAAACTCCGATGGCGTCTTTAAATAGCTTAGATCGAGCTCTAGTGATAGGACCACGAGGTAGCACCAATGGATCATGACTCGAGCTTGACTTAACATGGAACGTGCTTGCATCACGTTCCTTGCGTGAGATTTTAGAGTTTTTGGTACAACTCCCGGTGATAATGGGAAGGAATAAAACGTCGTCGCATGACAGCTTTCATTTCGGCCCATGTTTGGATAGGACGCTCGCCGTTTCGCCTCCGACTTGTTGTAAGCTGGTCCCACCATATCATTGCGTATTCAGAGAACTCGATAGCCGTCAACTTTACTTTCTTTGCCTCGGAGTAGTTATGGCATTTAAACACAAGTTTAATCTTTTTCTCCCACTCGAGGTAGGCCTCGGGATCCGATCGACCTTGGAATAGAAGAATTGACAGTTTGATGCTCTTCAAGTCATCGTCGAACCTTTCTCGGTCACATTGGCCTTGGTTGCGGGGCCCTCTCCTTCGAACACTTGTGTTTGATCCTTGATCACTTTCGTGATCACTTGGCTCAGAGAAGTCATCTTCTTGGTCGAGCTGCCATCCTCAGTTTCTCGGGGTGCTTACGGGAGTCCTTCGTCATTGGGCTTGTCCCTCCACTTGATCGAGCCTCTCTTGGATCGGTTCTAGCTTCCAATCGAATAACCTCTCAACTTCACGTAACAAGGCTTGTAAGTTCAAGTCAGGAACATTTCGAACGGGCTACCTTTCCGCCATATTTTGCTCGGGACTACGGGACATGAAAATTTTGATTCCTCATGAAAAAACTCACAAGTTTGCTCACAAAGAAAAATCACTCACACTCGTGTTTCACTCGAATATGGCTTTTTTCTTTAATGAAAACACTCGTGCCTTTTACCACTCGACTCTCTCTCACAAGTTCGTAGTTCATTTTTAGAAGACTTATCGTGGCTTGAGGGTCGGCTTCAAAGTGGTTACAAGGGATAGTGGCGGGTGTATAGGGTAGGCTGAAAATGAATGAAGTTGGAGTATGTGTGGCGTTGGGGTGAAATGGAAAGAACCAAATGATGGAGGTATGAATCTTGGATGATCAGGGTAGAAATATGAAGATTGGTATGATGGCTTTGGATTTCAGAAACAGAGGAGAAGAACAAGAACTTACAAAAATTTCACACACTTTTTTTTTATATTTTCATATTTTTTTCTCTTTTTTTTTTCTACTTCAATCACACGAAATTAAATACAAGAGAACTTTTGAATACAATTTGAAACTTTTTTTAATACGAACCTATTCTAGCTTCTCGTTCGTCGTCGGAGCTCCTCATTTTATAGCTCTGATACCAAATGATGTGAGACGGCCCGGGGTTAGTCGAGTCGTTCACTTGTGTGCCCGATCATCCACGAGGAGTAAAGGAGTATTCAAAAAAGATAGGATTTTTGTTATGGTTGCGGAAGCTTTTGATTGGTTTTCGTTTTAATTATATTTAAGTTAGGAATGGAGGTTTAGCATTATCGGGATTAAGTTGGAAGGTGGAATGAATAGGTTCGGTTTAGGTATGATGAAGAAAAGAAGGTAATCGGGTAATTTGATTTAGTAGGGTCAGAAAGAGATAAGTAAAGGATGGATAGTCAATGGCTCGGGTTTAGGTGAACAAAGAATATAGTTTGAGTGGTGATGGAAGAAAGAACTTAAACTCGAGAATCAATTTAACACTATATGTAGTGTCACCCCGGTTCTATACGGTTTAAGGTGATTGATGGAAATGTCAGATAAGGTCGAACGCCACACCGGTTAAGGTGATAAGTTCGGGAAACAAGTTCAGAGACGCCACAAGCATGCTTGATAAGTCAACCAAAAACTTGTATGAATTTTAGAGAGGAGATAACTCACTCTTTGAACAATGTTCATATAAATTTGCCAAAAAAAATTTACAAATGAAATTCAGCAACTATTTATACTACTTAGCTAAGTCAGCCGAATGGACTAGTTCAAGGACTTAATGACTAAGTAATTTCAGCTAGAATTAGCTAGAAAGTTCCAGAATTAAAACATTAATTTTATGAAGCTAAATTCAGCTGATGGGCAGCCTAATAGACGGCATTCTAAAAGGTGGAAAGCATTTGAAGCTTCTTGCAAATTCATGGCAGCAGCTAGGTTCATCCCATGCCTTAATTAAGCTCTTAAATTACTCCCTTTTGGCTGAAAAGTGACCAGCATTTAAGAGGGAATTGAGCAGCCTCTTTGAGTGTGAACAGCCGGCCATGAAAAGTCCATAGGGTGTGATCATGGCTGAACCGAATGGACTCCAATGTGAATAGCAATGTGAAAGGAATTTCGGAAGCTTTAATGGCTAGAAGCTTCTTGGCCGAATAGGTGCTTAGGAAACCCAAAAATGACCAGCCTTTAAGTGTTTGTCCAGCCGAACATGCAATGCACCAGCCCCTCCATGTACCGGCCACATACATTGCACCTAGGTGCATGAATCTCCTTTATTGCTCCTTGTAAATTCGGCTGCACCTACATGCACAAAGAAAACTCATTAAATCAACTCAATTCAGCTGAATACAAATTAAAACACTTAATTGGACACTTAATTAATATTTAGACAAATTAAACACAACTACTTAGGACATATTTAATAATCGGCTAGAACAAAGACACATTTAAAATCTGTAGTAAAATGAGACAAATTAAATTACGTTTAGACAACATAAATTCGACCTAATTAAAATGCCAAAGACACATTTACTTGCTGTAATAAAATAAATAAAATAAAGAGTTTAGTTTATTTAAGCATTAGAATTAAGCTAGTTTAGTTAAACAACTTAATGAGCTGAAATAAGCTCAAATGAACTATTTCGGGCTAAATTGAACGTGCTCCATTGTACACGGCATCTTGCATCCTTTGATTCGAGCTTGAGTCTTTGGTCCTTTGGACATCGCGAGATCATCGAAATGCAAGTCGTTGGTTACCCCGGGTTGGCTTACATCAAAAGGTAAGTATCGTTCCCACGTACCTTCAAACTCGAGAATGCAACATCTCAACATATCCTCAAGTACCTGAATGATTCGTTCGGACTGACCATCTATTTGCGAATGAAAAGCCATGCTAAAGTGTAGTTTCGTACCTAAAACATCTTGCAATTTCTTCCAAAACCGTGATGTGAACCTCGGGTCTCGGTCTAAAACAATAGAAATAGGCACACCATGTAAGCTCATAATCTGAGAAACATATAATTCAGCCAATTTATCAAGTGAATAATCTGTGCGAATAGGAACAAAATGAGCAGATTTAGTCAATCTATCCACAATAACCCAGATTGCATCTTTCTTGCTCGGTGTCAACAGTAAACCAGATACAAAATCCATCGTGACTCTGTCCCATTTCCACTCGGGTATCATAATCGGCTAAAGTAACCCAGAAGGTACCTGATGCTCGGCTTTTACTTGTTGACAGACTAAGCATTTCGAAACAAAGTCAGATATGTCTTGTTTCATACCAGAACACCAATAGAACTATTTTAGATCATTATACATTTTTGTGCTACCCGGATGAATAGATAACCGACTGTTGTGAGCTTCATTTAAAATCATCTGAATCAACTCTGAGTTTCTCGAAACACATATTTGGTTTCTGAACCTCAAACAACCATTTTCATCAACTCGGAATTCAGATTCAACATTCGTTTCACACTGAACTCGCTTTGTTATTAGATTGTTATCAATTTTTTGAGCATCACAAATTTGTTGAACAAATAATGTTCTTACTTTCAATTCGGCTATTATCGAACCATCATCAGATATAACCATATGCGCATTCATTACACGCAAAGCAAATAATAATTTTTGACTTAAAGCATCAGCAACAACATTAGCCTTTCCCGGATGATAGTCAATCACTAGCTCGTAGTCTTTTAACAACTCTAACCATTGGCGTTGTCTCAAATTTAGATCTTTCTAAGTCATCAAATACTTTAGACTTTTATGATCAGAATAAACATGACATTTCTCACCGAACAGATAGTGACGCCAAATCTTCAATGCGAATACAATAACTGCTAATTCCAAATCATGTGTCGGGTAGTTCTTTTCGTGTGACTTCAGCTGTCTTGAGGCATAAGCTATGACTTTGCCTTCCTGCATCAAAACACAACCCAGACCACTCAAAGATGCATCACTGTAAATGACAAATTCTTTACCCGATTAATTTGAACTAACATCGAGCTTCATCAAAAGAGCTTTCAACCGATCGAAACTTTTCTGACACTTTTTTGACCACTCAAACTTAACATCTTTCTGTAACTGCTTCGTCATCGGTGTCGCGATCATAGAGAAACCTTTCATGAACCGTCTGTAATAACCAGCAAGTCCCAGAAAACTTCAAATTTTAGAGACATTTCTCGGAGGTTTCCAATCAAGTATAGCTGAAATTTTACTCGGATCAACCCGAATACTCGATGCTGATACAACATGACCCAGAAAACTGACTTCACGTAACCAGAACTCACATTTACTAAACTTTGCATACAATTGTTTATCTCACAAAGTCTGTAACACAAGTCTCAGATGTTCAGCATGCTCGGTTTCATCCTGGGAGTAGATCAGAATATCATCTATAAATACTACCACAAACTGATCCAGATACTGTCTAAAAATCCGATTCATCAAATCCATGAAAACAGCAGGTGCATTAGTGAGTCTGAAAGGCATAACCAGAAACTCATAGTGTCCATACCTCGTTTGGAAAGCAGCCTTTGGCACATCAGAGTCTTTAACTCGTAACTGATAGTAGCATGATCTCAAATATATTTTAGAAAATACTGTAGCCCCTTTCAATTGATCGAACAGATCGTCAATCCGTGGCAACGGATACTTATTCTTTATAGTCACTTTATTAAGCTATCTGTAGTCGATACACATTCTCATGGTTCCGTCTTTCTTTTTCACAAATAAAACTGGTGTGCCCCAGGGAGAGAAACTCAGTCGCGCAAGACCTCTATCTGTCAACTCTTGCAACTGAGCTTTCAATTCTTTTAATTCCGTAGGTGTCATTCTGTACGAAGCTATCAAAATTGGAGTCGTCCCCGGCACTAGTTCAATACCAAATTCAACTTCTCGAATAGGTGACAAACCCGGTAACTCTTCAGGAAACACATTCGGATACTCACACACAACAGGTACTGATTTGATCTTCTTTTCGGTCACTTTAGAGTCGAGCACATAAGCAAAATAAGCTTCATAACCCTTTCTCACATATTTTTGAGCTAACATTGAAGATATCACTGTCGGTAAACCATTCAGATCATTAGATTCAATCTGAATAATCTCACCATTCTGACACTGTAAATCAATAGTCTTTCGTTTGCAGTTCACAATAGCATCATGTAGAGTTAACCAATCCATACCCAGAATTATATCAAACTTGTCGAATGGCAACAACATCAAATCAGTCGAAAAACATAAATCTCAAATCATCAACGGACAATTCTTGCACACTTTATCAACCAAAACACACCGGCCTAAGGGGTTCGATACTTTAATCACAATGATACGGGCACGCCCGGGGCACCAGCAATTTACAAATTGATGGAGCTTAGATCAATGAATCGAGTGCCGAGAAGCTATTGTGCACCTTAGTGCACGTCCAAATTAGCTCAATGAGCTGATTGCATTTACTTTGAATAAGTTTAATTTAGTTTTGTTGGTTAAAATCAGCTCAAGTCATTTAAATAAATAAATCTTGACATTTTAATTTTTAAAGTATTAAATATGTCTTAAGTTATGACATAAAATAAATATGTTTAGTTTAAGACATAATTTTAATGTGTCTAGTTTTAGGACATGATTTTAATGTGCCTCGTTTTTTTAGACCAATTTAATGGCTGTTAATTAAGTTGTATAGCCGAAATTAATGTGCCTCAACTTTGTTTTAATGGCTGCCATTTATTTTGTCCAGGAAGCATGTGAGGAGTCGAATTTAATGCAGCCACTAAAGGCCTCTTTTCGTGATCAGCAGTAGTAACAAAGAAGCATACTTGCTGACCAAATTTAATGAAGTGTTGGTGCATTAATTTGCTACATGTATATTGCTTGGGACGGCAACAATTTAATGAGCAACTAAGCATGCATGAAACGACAATTAAAGGGGTTGTCTAGCATGAATGGACGACATAAATGCAAGGGAACATGCATGGGATGCCATTTAATGGGCTGCTGGTGCCTTTTTCATGGATATAAATGGACAAGGTATTAAGTTCACATGGTGCCTCTTCGTGGAGCTCAAAAGGCTGCTGGATGGTGTCTTTCCCAAGTGGCCATTCGGCCAAGTAGCAAGTTATTCAAGGGAGCTGACGTTTCACTTTTCAAAGCAGCTATTTAGCTATCCAAGGAGTTTCCATAAAAGCTTTTCCAAGCTCCAAGGCCGAAATCTTCATGCACCATCAGCCTTCAAACTTCTCCATTCAATTCAGCCAAATTCCAAGGTATCTAGAAGGGCTTTCGACATTCCCAAGAACATGAAGAATTTCTGGAAAATTCAAGAACAATCAGCACATTAAATTTTGAGATTAAAAGCTGAATTTGATCCATCTAGAAGGTGACTCTCCCCTCCACATTCAGCTGAATTTTGCAAGCATTTGAAGGCCACATTCAACCGAAACTAGCTAGGCAAATCAATGGTTTTCTTTCCAGAATTTTCTAGTCATTTCTAGCTTAATTTAGCTTGGCTCTTAAGTTAATTAGTGTCCATTCGGCTAGCTCCTTGATAGCCTATAAATACTTGCTATTTTCATTTGTAATTAGTGAACTTTGAACTTTGATTAAACTTTATGAACTTTTGTTCTAGAGTGAGATTTACTCCTCTCTATCTTTTGTACGAGTTTCAATTTCGACTTATCAAGCTTGCTTGTGGCATCAATCATTCTCAACCATCCTATTATACCATCAGTTCTTATCTTTCTAGATAACGGGTCGTGGTCTATCTTCGATTTCCATCTTCCACCTTAAACATCATAGAAACCGGGATGACATTTTCATATAGTGTTGAATCATTTCTCGTTTAAGTTCATTCTCCATCTCCACCAAATTATCACCTATCATTTATCCATCTTCATTCATTCCTATCTAACCGAGCCAATTCCAAACACCATCTTCCTTTCTTTATTCTAGCCGAACCTATCCCACTCATCTTCCCAAATCATTTCCAACACTTATTCACCTCCATTCCTAACTTAAATCCATTTCCTAAGCCAACCTATTCAAAGCTTCCTGATACGGTCCGCCTCAGGATGAGTCGAAACATATGCGAAATGCCCAATCGTCTATGAGGAGAAAAATAAGCCTTCGAAAATTATTAAAGAAATATGGATGAAAATAGATCAAAATTGCGAAAGCTATCAAAAGGGACGATAATTTGATCAAGTTATGGAGATGGATTATTAATGAAAATGGATAGATGGTAAATGGATAGATTCGGCTGAGGATGGAAGGAAAGAAAGTTGGAATTTCATTTTAAGGATGAATAGAAATAATTTGTGGAAATGGAAAAGTGAACTTAAACACAGAAACGATTCAACACCAGAAAAGTGTCACCCCGATTTCTATATTTGTTTAAGGTGGAAATATGGAATTCGATGATGGACCACGACCCATTATCTAGAAAGATAAGAAAAAATGGTATATTAGAATGGAAGAACAAGTCTAGAAGCCACAAGCAACTTGATAAGTCTAGAAAACTTGTACGAAAACGAAGAGGAGATAAACTCACTTAATGAACAAAAGTTCATATAATTTAATCAAAGTTCAAAGTCTAATTCTCTAACCATACAAATGAAAATAGAAAATATTTATAGGCTATCATGGAGCTACCGATGGTCACTATCATAACTTAAAAACTAAGTAAATTTCAGCTAGAAATGACTAGAAAAATCTAGAATAAAATCCCTTGGTTTGCTTGGCAAAATTCAGCTGAATGTGGTCCTTGTGAGCTTGCAAGATTCGGCTGAATGTGGGAGGCAAAAGGGCAGCTTCTAGATGATACAATTCACTTAAAAAAAATGAAGGCTTGAGGGAGGCTAATGGACATGTCCATGTTCAGCTACTTGGGACACCAAAAGCCATCTTAATGGAGAAGGAATTTAGCTGATTGCATTTGGACAGCAAGCACTCCAATGGATGGTTTCTAGAAAGTTGAATGTTCAAGAATTAAAACCAAAATTCGTCCAAATCCATGTGCAGCCTTTGGGAACGTCAAGGGGCAGCTTTCTAGAAGAAGAAATGTATTTTGAAGTCCCTTAAAGATGCATGCAGCAGCTAGGTACATCCCTTACTTAATTAACTCTCTTAAATTGGTGTCTTTTGATGAAAAGTGAGTAGCCGAACAGCCCTTGACTTGTGCAGCAAGTGTGAAAAGTATTTGATGTGCATAGGGGAGATATTCGGCCATCTTGGGGACTTGAATGGGTTGGTGACTCTTTGGCCGAATAGGGGTCATTGGGGAGCCAAAAATGAGCAGCCATCATGCATGTTTCAGCCGTCCATGCACCCACCAGGTTCATTGATGCATTTGGTCACATACATTGCACCTAGGTGCATGTATCTTTTAAATGTACTCCAAAGGTTCGGCTGAACCTACAAAGGCCATGGATTCACATTAAATCAAGCCAAATCAGCTGAATAACAATTAAACATATCCAAGACACCTTAATAGACACTTTGGACACATTAAACACCCTATTTAGGACATATTAAAAATCGGCAGCCCCTAATTAAATAGAAAAAAAATGCACTTTAATTTTAGTTTTAAAAACACTTTAAAAGCTGTAATAAATTGAGACAAATTAAATTTAGACTTAGAAAAATTAATTCAAACACTAAATAAAATATTTAGACACATTTAATTTGCTGTAGGAAAATAAATAAATTAAAGACTCAATTTATTTAAAGCCTTAAAGTTAGAGAATCAGCTCAATGAGCTGGAGTGAGCTCGAGTGAACTCAAATTGAGCTCAAATGGACTAATCTGGCTCAATTTGGAAGTGCACCAAAGTGCACGTCAACTTCACGGCACTCGGGTCCTTTGATTCAAGCTCATCAATTCGTAAAACGTTGTAAGCCCCGGGAGTGCCCGTATCATCCCCCTCTTGAAGACGATCCGTCCTCGGATCGACCCGTTGGTTTTCCAAACAAAATTCTTTTTGGCTCGATTTTCCTCGATCAAATGGGGCGGATAGTTTTTGAATCACCTGAAAGAGATAACCATGAGTTAGCAATAGTTGTGTCAAACAAGCTTGCAACCCAAATGTGAATAGCACCAAACAAATAATTTGCATGTGAACGGGCAAAATTAGATTATCATACAAAAGGAACAATGCTTTATCAAATGTTTGGAACGAAATTGGATAGTCTTCAAGGCATGCATACATTTTAAATGGGTTCCACAAGTCAAACGTATCATGCGAATATTGAACCAAATGATAAACAAAAATGTCACAAGTAGATAGTTGAGAAGATGCATATGGCACATGGAACTGAACATCCAAACCTTGCTTCGTACGACATATGAAATCACTCGCACATGAATCACAAAAATTTTCGAACACAAGGATCTTTTTGTCAATGAACAAAACAGATAGAGCATCCATAAGCAGAATAGGACATTCAAACACTTCATGATCTAAATGATTTAAAAAATGAAAATCAGCATCATGTGTTCTATCTTCATCCGAAACAGATAGATTATCAATAAACGAAATAGGCAAAATAGAATGATTAAGCATATTATGATCTAAATGTTTTGCAAAAACCAGTTTATCAACACAAAACCTATCACCATTCGAAGAAAACACAAATGTATTAACAAATGTTTCATGACACTTGTCGAAATCAACTATTTTTTTTGTCAATCACCAAAGCAGATAGTTCATTATCAATCAGGATAGAACAATTAAACACATCACGATTTAAGGACTTCACAAAAATGAAATCAACAATACGATTCTTGTCACCATCCGAAGAGAACAAAATAGATTCAAAAGTTTCAAGTGTCTTACCTTCGGGAGCAGAAAGAAAAAGATCAGCTTTACCTTTCTCCTTTAACATAAACCTTCGCTCCTCGGAAATATATCGTAGTTGATACTTCGGGGTTGAGTTAGCCTCAACCAAACGACATGTAAATTTCAAGTACAACCACAAGAATTGTTTAAGGAACGAATAAAAATTGAACAAAAAGTGGGCAAAGTTCGTTACCTTAGTCAAAAGCCAAGTATCGAAACAATAGGACTTTCTCACACATATTTGATGACACTTGATTTTTCCACAAAATGAATCAGAACATATTCCCGGTTTAAAAATATGTGTTTGATTATTTAGACCAAGATGTAACGACGGTTTTGAAAAATCAAACATGTTAAACCAATAAGACTTGTGTATGTTCAAGATCGAGCAATCAAAACTTTTGACATGTTTTAAAACAGCTTTGCAAAAACTCAGAGATTTCGTACAAGACAATGAACAAATCTCATATTCAAGCAAGTTAGGATTAAAAGAAAATTCATCGTCATACTTAATCGAGTCTTGCATTTGCTGGACAGACGTTACTCCACCATCACACTTTGTACCACCATGATTTTTATTAGACAAACTCGTCTTACCATCATTTAAAACATCACAATTAATCGAGGGATGGCATATGACGATATTATTCACATAATCATTTGGAAAATTTGGTGGAGACGAAATTGTCTCAAAACACTTACCTTCCTTACCTTCCGGTTTGGGTGATTCAACTTCATTTTCAACTTTACCTTTTTCGATCACATGAAAACATCTTTTGTCAGGAAGGTATTGTAGTTGAAGGTCATTACACGGTTTATCAGGAACCTGAAATGAAGAAACAGAAGAAGAACAAAGTTTCGATAAGTTAGCTAAATCAAAACTCACTTTTTCTCGCTCATCTCGTTCTTTTGTTTCTTTTTCAACATCTTTTTCTTTTATTTCTCTCTCTTTTTCTTGTTCTTCTTTTTCAAGATCTTTTTCTTTTCTCTCATTTTCTTTTTCAATTTCTTTGTTTTCTTTGTTTTCTCATGTTCTCGATTTCTTTTTCACTCTCTTTTTCACTTTCTTTTTCTTCACTTTCATTTTTATTTTCTCTTTTCTCGATTTGATTACAACAAGAAGATGATACAAAAGAATTGAAAAGAGAAGGGTTTGACTCAAAGATAGAAGAAATATTCTCATAGATGTCTCGATCGATTCTTCGTGAAAGATTCTTCGTACGTGACACTGTTGAGGCACTCGAAGAGTAGCTCGTATTTCTCGTTCGGAACTTCAAAGAACCTCGTACTTGTAACTTTCGTCTCTCTGTCTAGGAGGCCTTGTTGAATAGGAAGTCTCGATAGTGATCTCTTCTTGAATATTCATCGAAAATGGGTCTTCGAGATGGTCACGACTCTGATTCTCGACTCGGTGTAGTGTGCTTCCGTCGAGATTTTTCTTCCACTCGGTCCAAACGCTTTTGTAGTGGACTTAATTTTCTCTCGAGAATTAGGTCCATTTCGCTCACCAAATATCGAAAGTCATTGACGGAGAGTTCTTCTTGAAACATTTTTTATTGCTGAAAAGAAAATGTTATAAAGAAAAAAAATAAATAGAAAAAAAATAGAATTACCTTACTACAAAACTCACAAGTCACTCACAAAGAAAAATCACTCACACTCGTGTTTCACTCGTATAAGGCTTTTTCTTTGATGAATACACTCGTGCCTTTTACCGCTCTTTCTCGTCTCACAAATTCGTACTTCATTTCGATAGACTCATCGCGGCTTGTAGGTCGGCAAAAAAAATAGTTACAAGGGATAAATGCTCGGGTATTTAGATAGGCTAAACAAAGAAAAATTTTGGGTGTGTGCGGCGTTGTGGTTTTGAAGGAGTGGGGGCAAAATCTGATCTCGGTGATGGGAAATAGTAGAAGAGAATGAAAAACAAACTTGCAAAACTTTCACCTCTTTTTTTTTTTTGAATTTTCGTATTTTTTTACTTCAAATACACTATGATGAAATACAAGAAACAAAAATTACAACTTGAATTTTTTTTTGTTCGAATTTTTTTTAACTCACGAACCAACTTCCAGCTTCACGAACATCATCGAAAATCCTCGTTTTGTAGCTCTGATACCAGATGATACGGTCTGCCTTGGGATGAGTCAAAATATATGCAAAATGCCCAATCATCTACGAGGAGAAAAATAAGCCTTCGAAAACTATTAAAGAAATATGGATGAAAATAGATCAAAATTACGGAAGCTATCAAAAGGGACGATAATTTGATCAAGTTATGGAGATGGATTGTTAATGAAAATGGATAGATGGTAAATGGATAGATTCGGTTGAGGATGGAAGGAAAGAAAGTTGGAATTTCGTTTTAAGGATGAATAAAAATAATTTGTGGAAATGGAAAAGTGAACTTAAACACAAAAACGATTCAACACCAGAAAAGTGTCACCCCGATTTCTATATTTGTTTAAGGTGGAAATATGGAATTCGATGATAGACCACGACCCGTTATCTAGAAAGATAAGAACCAATGGTATATTAGAATGGAAGAACAAGTCTAGACGCCACAAGCAACTTGATAAGTCTAGGAAACTTGTACGAAAATGAAGAGGAGATAAACTCACTTAATGAACAAAAGTTCATATAGTTTAATCAAAGTTCAAAGTCTAATTCTCTAACCATACAAATGAAAATAGCAAATATTTATAGGCTATCATGGAGCTACCGAATGGTCACTATCATAACTTAAAAACTAAGTAAATTTCAGCTAGAAATGACTAGAAAAATCTAGAATAAAATCCCTTGGTTTGCTTGGAAAAATTCGGCTAAATGTGGTCCTTGTGAGCTTGCAAGATTCGGCTGAATGTGGGAGGCAAAAGGGCAGCTTCTAGATGATGCAATTCACTTAAAAAAATGAAGGCTTGAGGGAGGATAATGGACATG
Organism: Gossypium sturtianum; assembly: GCA_025698515.1. Lineage (NCBI taxonomy): Eukaryota > Viridiplantae > Streptophyta > Magnoliopsida > Malvales > Malvaceae > Gossypium > Gossypium sturtianum. The sequence goes on from CM046949.1 coordinate 95,827,697, forward strand.
TCCATGTTCAGCTACTTGGGATGCCAAAAGCCATCTTAATGGAGAAGGAATTTAGCTGATTGCATTTGGATAGCAAGCACTCCAATGGATGGTTTCTAGAAAGCTGAATGTTCAAGAATTAAAACCAAAATTCGTCCAAATCCATGTGCAGCCTTTGGGAACGTCAAGGGGCAGCTTTCTAAAAGAAGAAATGTATTTTGAAGTTCCTTAAAGATGCATGCAGCAGCTAGGTACGTCCCTTACTTAATTATGCTCTTAAATTGGTGTCTTTTGATGAAAAGTGAGCAGCCGAACAGCCCTTGACTTGTGCAGCAAGTGTGAAAAGTATTTGATGTGCATAGGGGAGATATTCGGCCATCTTGGGGACTTGAATGGGTTGGTGACTCTTTGGCCGAATAGGGGTCATTGAGGAGCCAAAAATGAGCAGCCATAATGCATGTTCTAGCCGTCCATGCACCCACCAGGTTCATTGATGCATTTGGTCACATACATTGCACCTAGGTGCATGTATCTTTTAAATGTACTCCAAAGGTTCGGCTGAACCTACAAAGGCCATGAATTCACATTAAATCAAGCCAAATCAGCTGAATAACAATTAAACATATCCATGACACCTTAATAGACACTTTGGACACATTAAACACCCTATTTAGGACATATTAAAAATCGGCAGCCCCTAATTAAATAGAAAAAAACTGCACTTTAATTTTAGTTTTAAAAACACTTTAAAAGCTGTAATAAATTGAGACAAATTAAATTTAGACTTAGACAAATTAATTCTAACACTAAATAAAATATTTAGACACATTTAATTTGCTGTAGGAAAATAAATAAATTAAAGACTCAATTTATTTAAAGCCTTAAAGTTAGAGAATCAGCTCAATGAGCTAGAGTGAGCTCGAGTGAACTCAAATTGAGCTCAAATGGACTAATCCGGCTCAATTTGGAAGTGCACCAAAGTGCACGTCAACTTCACGGCACTCGGGTCCTTTGATTCGAGCTCATCAATTCATAAAATGTTGCAAGCCCCGGGCGTGCCCGTATCACTTCCGCAAACTCAATCATATTTTCCATTATTTTTCTCGAAGGCTTACTTCCTCCTCGTAGACGATTGGTAAATTTGTATACGACTCGACTCATTCCAAGGCGGACCGTATCATTTGGTATCAGAGCTATTAAAATGAGGAGTTTCGACGAAAAACGTGAAGCTGGAAGTTAGTTCGTAAGTTAAAAAAATCAAAGTTGTAATTTCATTTTCATTGTAGTATTTTCGTGTATTAAAGTAAAAAAAATAAAAAAGTACGAAAATTCAAAAAAAAAGAAAAAAATGAATTTAAAAAAAAGAGTGAAGTTTTATTTTGAAAGATTTGCAAAGTTCTTGGTTCTTTATTTCTCATCCCTTCTACCCGATCTTCAAAACCCCCTACCATCATTCGGTTCCTTTTCATCTATTCCCAACGCCACCCCATTTGCCTTTTTTTCTTCGTTTTAGCCAACCCGACCCGACATCAATCCTTTGTAACCAGTTTTGTAGCCGACCCTCAAGCAGCAAATAAGTCTTTCAAAACAAAGTACAAAATTGTGAGACGAGACGAGTGGTAAAAGGCACGAGTGTATTCATCAAAGAAAAAGCCATAAAACGAGTGAAACACGAGCGGAGTGATTTTTCTTTGTGAGTGACTTGTGAGTTTTTGTAGTAAGGTATTTCAATTTTTCTATTTATTTTTCTTTATAACATTTTCTTTTCAGCAATAAGCATGTCTCAAGAAGAGTTCTCAGCCGTTGACTTCCAATACTTGTTGAGTGAAATGGAAAGTATGCTCGACCGGAAGATTTCATCAAGTCGGAGAACGGAGTCAAGTTCTTCACAGCGATATACATCCAAAAACTATTTGCGAAGAGACTCTTATGAAGACTCATGTTCGTCAAGGCTTTCGAGACGGAGAGAAGAAAGATACGAGTTCGAATCCTTTCGAGGCGACGAACGAGAAGGAACAAGTTATCCCTCTTTTGCTTCAACGAAGTCTCTATTTGAGAAACGTTCCCGAAGAACTCATCGAGATATCTATGAGAATGCTTTCCCTTCTCTTGAACAAAATTTTAATCATGTTGATTCTTTTGTATCATTTCCTTGTTGTAGTGTAAAGACGAGAGAAAAAGAACAAAAAAGAAAAGAGAAACAAAAGAAGATCATGAAAGAAAATGAGCGAGTGTGGAACGAACTCGAGAGAAGAAAAAGAGAGATAAAAGAAAAAGAGTTTGAGAGAAAAGAAAGAGAAAGTGACAAAGAAAAGAAAATTAAACAAGAAATTGAGATTGAAAAAGAAGAAAACAAAAAAGGAGAAAAAGAAAAAGAAATTGAAAGAGAAAACGGGAGTGAAGAAAAAAAGAGTGAAATAGAAAGAAAAGAAATCGAGATCGAAGAAAGAAAAATTGAAAAAGAAATCGAGATTGAGAAAAAAAGTGAAAAGGAAAAAGATGCTGAAAAAGAAATAAAAGAACAAGATGAGCGAGAAAAAGAGAGAGTTGATTCCACTAACTCACTTGAAGGTTGCTCTTGTTCTACTTCTACTTTTCAGGTTCTCGACATATCGTACGATGACTTTCAGCTCCAATACCTTCCCGACGAAAGACGTTTTCATATGATCGAAAAAGGTAAAGTTGAAAATGAAGTTGAATCACATGAGCCGGAAGGTAAGGAAGGTAAGTGTCCTAAAGCGTGTTTGTTTCTACCAACTTATTCGAATGATTGTGATTATGTGGATAGCATCATTAATTGCCCTTCTTTGATTAATTGTGATGTTTTAAATGACGGTTGTAGAGGCCCATTTTTTCCCGGGCCCATATAATAAAAACAAAAAATAAAAATGTCCAGTTTCTTTTATTTTTTTACAGTCCATTTTACAAAATTAAAATAGACCCAAATACAAGCCCAATACCTGTAGCCCATTTACACTAAAACCCAGACCCAATAGACTTTGACCCAATGCCTAAAACCTGTGACCCATTAACCCAGGTTTAACAGACGACCCAATCAGCCCAAAGCTTTAACAGTTTTAGACCTAGGGTTTCTAGAAAACCCTAGGCACCGCAAGTGATACGATCTGCCTCGGGGTGAGTCGAGTCGTATGTGAGTTGCCCAATCGTCTATGAGGAGAAAACAAGTCTTCTGAAATTAATCGAAAAAATATGGATGAGTTTGCGGAAGCTTTAGGTGAATTTGTTTAGAAGGTGGGATTAAGTTAGGAATGGAGGTGTTTAAATGAAAGAGTTGATTTGGATAATTAAAGGGATAGGTTCGGTTTAAGATGAAGGGAAAGAAGATGGAATTCGGTTTAAGGTTGAACAAACAATGATAGGCTGATGGTAATGGAATTGGATAGATGGATAAGTGATGGTTTAGATAAATGATAGGTGATAGTTGATGGGAATGGATGAAAGAACTTAAACAAAGAATCGATTCAACACTAATAAAGTGTCACCCCGGGTTCTATATTTGTTTAAGGTGGAAAAATGGTAATCGATGATGGACCAAGACCCGTTATCTATAAAGATAAGAACCTATGGTATAAATTGATGGAAGAGAACGATTGACGCCACAAGCAAGAAAACTTGTTAAGTCGAAATCGAAACTCGTACGAAAGATAGAGAGGAAAATGATCTCACTCAATGAACAAAAGTTCATAAAATATATTCAAAGTTCAAAAAGTCTCCTTTTTACAAACTAATAACAGGTATATATAGTGCTTACATGTGGTTAGCTGAAGAGACAAATGAATTCAACTTTAATATGCATTTAAATGTTTAAAATAAAATCTAAAAACTCTTGAATTCCTCCAGCCAAATAACAGCAACTTTATGACTCCTAATGAGCTGATTAAATGAATTTGAATGCTTAAAAGTGTCCCTTGAGTTCTTCCATGATCAACTGAAAAGTCACCAGCCAAATAAAAAGTCTTAACTTTTGGAATTCTAGCCATGTAACTCCCATCTTCAATGTGATTAATTCTTCAATTAAATTGCTTGTCAATGTCCTTTGAGTTCTCCATGATCAATCAAAAAGTCACCTGACCAAATGATGGAGAAATGATTGCTTGTAGTAAATACCATGAAGCAAACGTTATAGAAGTTGAAGACAAAGAGGTGCGAATTTAAAGAACCATAATGTTCTTCTTTATTTAATAGTAATAATGGATGTAAGATGAAAAGTCACCTGCAATTATCACATGTAACCGACAAATTAATGCAATTATTAAACTTAAAATAAATTAACAACTAACTTAATTAAATAAACTAACACTTAAACATAATTTATTCAAAGCAACTAGCTTAATTAAATAAACTAACACTTAAACATCATTTATTCCAAAGCAACTAGCTTAATTAAATAAAGCATCATTAAATGAACTTAACTCATGCATTAATAAATTAACCTAGGAACTAAATTAATTAAAGAAACAACTATTAAATTAAATTCATTAAAAGAACTCAATTAATTAAACTAAGTTGAGTTGAATTAATGACCAGCAACCATTTATTGAACTAAGATGCTTAAATGCAAGTATTTAAAATGCAAACTAAATGTAAAGCTAAAAATTAAATAAAGAGTTCAATTTAGTTGGATCGGTTCAAAGAGCTGGAATCAGCTTCATTTTGCACTTTGGCCCCTCAAACTTAGGCCACTCTCGATGGCATCGGATGGAGTCGAACCATGATGCGACCAGGATTGCATCATACCCCCCTCTTGAAAGCGATTCGTCCTCGAATCGAGCCGATGGTTCTCTCGAACAAAATTCTTATCGCTCGACTTTCCTCGATCAAACTGGACGGATGATAATCGCAACACCTGAAAAATATAACCAAGAGTTAGCAAGAGTTGTGTCAAACAAACTTGCAAACGAAATGTAAACATCAAACAAAGAAATCGCATGTAATATCCTAAATTGGGGGTTATGCGTTTGGAGCATAACTCAAGTGTTAGTAGGCTTTAAGTGTGGTTGAGCATGTTTTAAGGGTTTTGAGAATCCAAGGATGTAGGAGGAAGTCTTGGAAAAATATTGGAATTTTATTTTTAAAGGAGAAGTTAGGTGAAGGAGGCCTTAAGGAAAATTTTTAGGAGTTTATGGACATGAAAGTGGGCTTGGTAAAGTGGCTTGGGAAGCTACCTTAGGTGCTTGGGAGGTTGCGTCAAAAGGGAGTTCAGGAGGGAAAAGGTTCGAGCATCGTGGGAAGCATTAAAGACTTTTATTTTTGAGTCAAAAAGGGGAACTGGGCTAAGGAGGCTTTAAAGAAATTTTTAGGGAATTAATGACACAAGGAATCATGTGGTAAAGTGGCAATGGAACGCCATGTGCAAGTGGGGTTAAGGGCCTTGGTTCAAGTTATGAAGGAAGCGGGAAGGAGTGTTTATTTTTGCGTCAAGAAGGCGCTCAGCGAAAGAGGTTTTAAAAGAAATTGGGTGAATCATGTCACAAAAAAATGCCTTGGCAAAGTGGCACAGGGCTTTATCTGCGACTTGCGTCCAAGGGCTCCAGTCTTGGGTTCGAGGCTGGTGAGTAGCAAGGGGAGTGTTTTATTTTGCTTTTTCGTCAAGGTAGAGTTGGAAGAAAGTGGACGACATAGGGGGCTTTTAATTGGATGAGGATTCAGCTTATTCTCCTATTAATTTCGGCTAAGGTAGGATAATTGATGATTATTTTATTTTATTTTAAGTTGGTAGATAATAGATAATTGTTGTTTTATTTATTCAAGTAGGATAATTGTTGATTTAATTATTTTGTGCAAGATGAAGAAGAGATAAATAAGGATTTATTTTATTTATTTTGGTTTAAATAGGTGATAAGAGATAATATAGGAGTTTGATAAGGGATTAATGTTGGATTAATTTATTTTATTTGTTAAGGAGATAATAGAGGAGATTATCAAAGAGTTTGATAATAGCAAGGATATAGTAGCGAATTCTTTATAAAGGGGAGTAATCATCTTTGATATCTTTTTCTTTAAATTTCTTTGTGCCGAATTTCTTCCCACTCACACCTCTCATTCTTTTCTTTCATCCAACACCAAATCTATTTCTATTTCTTTGAAGCCATAACCAGAAGCTTAAAGTGCCTATTCTCTTTGTTTTGCCGCAAGTCACAAAAGCTAAAACCCTCTGTCGTTGTTCTTTGTTGCCGAAATCTCCGGGCATAAAACCCTCTCCATTGTTGCGTTTTCTCTTCACCATTAAGTGCCGAAACCATCATTGTTGTGCTCTAAGCCGAATCTTTAAAGGTGGGTCTTTGTCGACTACTTACTTTAGGCTCTTCAAAGCAAACGCGTGTAATAGTGGTAAGTGAATTCTCCTTTGGTAATCAGTTTTTGATTCTTCAAGGTAGGCCAATAAGGCATTCGGCCAAGGGCCATCTTTAGGGTTTAAATGTGATCGATTGGTATTATGGTTAATTAGGGGCAAGTCGGTGAAGTAGGACAAGCTTCGGATTCAAGATTTATTTCGGTAAGGATATTTAGTAAATGTAGATTTGATTTGATATATTAAAGTAGTAGTGATTAACAGGTTGATCCGATTAAGTATCGTTATGGAGGCGAATGCTAGTCAAGGAGGACAAGGGATAGCCCTATCCAGAAGTTTAAGAGAAGATCCATTTCTATGATGCAGGATTGGCCACGGGGGTGTGGACCAAGCGTCGAACAAGAAAGTAGGCAAATAGCCATAGTATCGCCTAGTGATAGAATCGTGATCGAAAGCGTAGTTCTCCAAGTGATCGGTGTGTGATTAACCCACCGTTTAGGGTTTATGCTATATTTGTATGTGTTATGTTTTGGGTTAACTAGTGCAATGGAAGGTGATGTGATATGGATACCCTAGAGGGGTATATCAAATACCGAGTTAGTGTTGATTATTGAAAGAATGTAAATGTGCCTATATGAATGAGATTGTATGTCCGAACAACTCGTGTACATGCATTATTATCATGACATTATTATATGTTGCATGTGCATGGGTGGGATATGATATGAAAGAAGGTACAGTGTACTTTGAGTACGTGGTTTGATGTTAGCCTTGAGCTACATCGTGGATTGACGTTGGATCGAGGTCACGTTGTGGATTAATTGCGATTTAGTTCGCGTGGCTTGATGAGTAGCTGCGTGCCTCATCGTGGTTGATATAAGCTATGTGCTATATCGTGGTTGATGAGTGACTATGTGTCCCATCGTGGTTTTGGTGTTAGCTACGGCTACATCGTGGATTGGCGCCGATCGAGGTTTCGTTGTGGATTATTGTGCTTAATTGCACGTGGACGGCATTGATTGCCTTTGGAGTAAAAAGGAGAGGGTGATTTGTTAATCCTCGGTGTGTGGTAGGTGGATACGGGGTGTGTAGAGGATGGACCCTAGGTTGGGTTGGGTGCACTTTGCATTTCAATTGATATGTGGATTAATGTGAAAATGGGCCAAGCCCGAGATATGAATGTGGATCATGCGGAAATGGGCTAAGCCCGATATGTGGAAATTATGCGGTTAATTACCTGTTACACGATAAGTGACATGAATATGGGCCAAGCCAGAATGTGTTATTATGTGAATATGTTATCTTGTTATCCGATATATGGGTTAATATGTGGTTAACATGTGGGTGGAATTCGGTGGATTAATTACACATGCGAGTCCGTATGACTCACCCAAATTTTTATCAACATCGCAGTGATGGATGATGATCGGACCGGGTTGGAGTGGATACGAGGTGGCCCATGCGAGAAGAAGTTGTTTTCATTATATAATAGAATTTATTAACTTCAGTATTTTAAGTATTTTTGAATAGTTATTTGTTATAATAAGGGCCTTAAAGTATTTGAATTTTGCTATGTTTGATTGGATTTGTAATTAAGTTAATATTTTGGTAGTTTAATTTTAAAAGCTATTTATATCTCAAAAGTCATATTAAAGTTTTGAATCCTGTATTTTTATCACCACTTAATTTTATTTAGAATGTTTTAAATGTTTTATCAAGGGAAACAAATTTTTAATGCTTTTTTTTGTTAAGTAAGAATATTTTTAAACGTTTTTCGCATGATGGCATTTCAAATTCGATCGTATCGAATGGGCCGGGTTTGGGGTGTTACAGTTTGGTATTAGAGCCCGGTTCAAAACTTGACTTTGAGGTTTTGGGCCCGAAAATAGTTTTCAAAAAAAAATGGGCTTTTCAAAATATGGGCTTTTATTTCAGGTTTATTCTAGCATGGCACCTGTATCTCTACCCAAGTCCACTGTAAGTACTTCTGGCTATTGAAGTGGTTTGAATATGTGAACTATATGGGCTTTTATGGGAACGTAGATTAGTAGATTAGGGCTATTGGACCCTAGGACTAGTCTACTCAAACACAAGTGCATAAGACTTAAGGACCATTAAACAAACCCGTGACTAAGTCACCGAGCTAGGGTGTGGCAACCATTGTGCGCATGTCTAGGAGTGGATTAAGTAAGAGCTTGGTATTTAAGTAGTCCTAGCGACTCACCTCCTCTTTACTCGAATCCTACCTGGTGCGTAGCTACGGTTCACCCTAACGAAGAGGACTTAGTCACCGGCCAAACCAATGATTAAAACCCGAAAGGGACTAGCCTTACTATTTACAAAAAAACTTAGTTTCTAAATCTCCAAATTACCCTTTCTGATTTGAAAACACTAAATTAGACTTTGGAAAAATATTTTTTTCGAGTTATTCCCAGTTGGAAAAATTACCTAAATACCCCTAGTGGTGAAATTGCTAAAATGCCCCTAGTTTGAATTTTTTTTTTTGAAATTTCCATACTACCACAACTTTTACTGAAATATTCCTACTTTGCAAAAATAATAAATCTCTATTTTGGAAATTTGATTTTTTTTAAAAAATTACGAAAATGCCCCACGACTTACAAAAATTACCAAAATGACCCCGATTTCAAAATTTCGCAACATCTGCTTGATTTGGAAAACAAATTTTCAAGATAACCTCAAGTTTTTGTAAATTTTGAAATATCGTTGATTTGTAAGGATTTTCAAATTTACCTGGTTTATTACCAAAATACCCCTATGGGGACGAATGACGAAATTACCCCAGGTTGGGAAAGAATTGAAATGACCATAGAAGTGTAGTGAATGAATGTGTCTCTGTTTATGATTGTGAATGTGACCCTCTCGAATTAGAGTAGTGAACTTGAATCGAACCTTTGTGTAATCGAAAGAACTACTTCTAAATACTTTACTTCATAAAATTGTTCGCGGTTAATAAGTGGAACAAAATTCTGATGCATAAAACTTTTTAATCAGATAAAATCGCGACGTTAGAAATGAGCTCTAGGAGATGTGGTCGAATGACAATATCGGAACCAGTAGGGTCTGGCCATGGGTCAGAAAGTGACGTGCCGCCGTCGCCATCAGTGGGCGCGGAGGATCAAGATCCGACAGGAGGAGATGATGCCGTATCGCAAGCTATGCTACGTGTGCTACAGTAAGTAGCAAGAGTTGGAATGAGAAGTGGAGCTCGGAAGTCAGTTTTGGAGAGACTTAGGTCCAACGGAGCTGAAGTTTTTAGAGGAGTATCCGGAGTGGCTCCGAATGTAGCGGAGTATTGGCTGGAAGCAGTCGAAAGAATCATGGATGATCTAGACTGTACTGCTGAGGAAAAGCTGAAAGGCGCGGTCTCGTTGCTACTAGATGAAGCTTATCGATGGTGGCTCACTGTCAAACAAGGTGTCCCGGCAGATCGATTGGATTGGGATTTCTTTAAGGCTAAGTTTGAAGGGAAGTATGTGGGAGCCGATTATTTAGACTCGCAGAGGAAAGCGTTTCTAAACTTGGTTCAAGGAAGCAAGTCGAGAGTGCAGTATGAAGCAGAATTTGTGCGGTTAAGTCAAGTACACCAAGGGGATCGTGGCTACCGACACGAAAGGTGTGCCCGATTCAAAGACGGGTTATGGATGAGCTACGAGTGTTGATTGCTCGCAAAGAGAAAGGGACTTTGCGATTCTAGTGGAAAAAGCTCGGATAGTGAAGAAGTTAAGAAAACCGCGAGGCGTAACCGAGAGAAGAATAAGAATTCGAACAAAAGGAGTTTTAGACCATCGGTGCCATCGAGGATATTCGAGAAAAGACCAAGGATCGAGAATTGCATGCACGTGCACTGCGCGGTTTACGAGAATCGGAGTCGTTCATGTGCTCAGTGTGGAAGAGCTCATGTAGGAGAATGTTAGGAAATAGTAAGGAATGGTTTTCGGTGTGGGTCTAAGGCTCATTTGGTTAAGAAATGTCCGCAAGTGATGGATAGGGCTCGAGGCCAAGGTCGTGGAACACCCACAGAGAGGAGTGAAGGTTCGGATGTGAGACAACCAATGATGTGATAGCGGGTAAGTTCCTTGTTTTTGGAGTATTATTTGTTGCTTTAGAGATAGTTTATTGTTGTATTGCTAGTGAAGTGTATGAAACCTTGGATGTGAACTTTAAAATTGTGCCTATGTAACATCCTAGATTAGGGGTTATGCGTTTGGAGCATAACCCAAGTGCTAGTGGGTTTTAAGGGTATTTGGAGATGTTTTAAGAGTTTTTAGAACTTTAGAATGAGGGTGAAAGCTTTGGAAAAATTTTGGATTTAAGTGTAAAAGAGGAAATTAGGTGAGGAGGCCTTAAGAATAATTTGTGGGCATTTTGGGTCACGAAAGGGGGCTTGGTAAAGTGGCTTAAGGACGCCACTTAAGGCCTGGGAATGACGCCAACAAGGGTCTGGAGTTCGAGTAGCGTGGAAAGCAAATGGGTGTTTTAATTTTGCTTTTAGCATTAAGAGGGGAGCAAGATAAAGAGGCTTTAAAATTAATTGTGGCGAGTTTATGTCATAAAAACGCCACGGCAGAGTGGCTTGGAGCGCTATATGCGGCTTTGCGGCAATAAGGGCCTTGGTTCGAATCCCGTTGGCGGCATGGGCGTGTTTTTATTTTGCTTTGGTGTTAGGAAAGGGGAGCTAGGGAAAGAGGTGTTAAAAGGAGTTGGGGTGAACTATATCACAGTCAGCGCCTTGGCAAAGTGGTAGGGACGTTACTGCGAGTTGAGGTTCCAACAGTCCCGGGTTCAAGGCACTGGCAAAGCAGCGGTTGGGTGTTTTAATTTTGGCTTTTGGCGCCAAGAGAGAGAGAAGCATTGGACGGCAATTAGACTTTTAATTGAAAGTGGATTAAGCTTTTATCCTTTTGAAATTAATTTGGAGTAAGGATAAGTGTTGGATTTATTTTATTTGTTTATTTTGAATAGGTAGAGATAATGGTTGTATTATTTATTTTAGATAATAGAGGTGTTATTTTATTTACTTTAAATGTGGATAAGAGATAAAGAGGAGATAAAGCTTTTATTTTATCTTATTTGTTTTTGAAGAGGTGATAAGAGATGATTTAGGAGTTTGATAAAGGATTAATGATGGATAATTTTTATTCTATTAATTAAGGTGGATTTATTTTAAGTTGATAAATAGAAGATTAGTATAGATTTATTTTATATATTTTGAATATGTGTTCAAGAGTTATTATAGGAGAAGGAAGTGGAATTTGAGAGGAGGTAGGAGTGCCAAAATTGAGTAGTATAAATAGGGGTGCCGAATTTAGTTTCTTTTCCCCATTAGTGCCCTTTTTCCCTTGTGCAAAGCCGCTTATGTTTCATTCCTCTTTTCTATTTGTTCTTGGCCGAATCTATATCCCTTTCCCAATCCCTTTCTTTTATTTTTGTTAGCCGAATCTTCCCTTTGCCACCGCTGTTAGTATTACTCAACTCCTTCTTCTCTTCCTTTCTTTAAGAATTCTTTTAAAAGCCGAAATACTTTGGTGAACCATAGCCGAATCCTCTAGGCAGTAAACTCCCTCTACTTTTCTGTTTTCTTCTTCACCATAAAAGAGCCGACCTATTCTCATTTAGTCTTCACAAGCAACAATAGTGCCAGCGTTAAGGAGTCTTAGAAGAGCCTCTTGGATTCGACTACTCAAGGTGAGTTAATGTGGTATTCGGCCATAGGCCATTTTATAAGTTTAGGTATGACCGATTGTGTATTATGATTTTTAGGGGCTAATTGACAAGTAAGCAGAGTATCGGGATTCTAGATCGTGTTAGATTCGAGTAGTTGGGAATTTTCGCTAGAAAGTCGGTGTGTGATTAACCCACCGTTTTTCTCGGGTTTTGTGTTATATCTCGTATGTGTTAAAATTGTGCTAACTAGTGCAAAGTGGAAATTGTGATATGGATACCCTCAAGGGGTATGTCGATAATACGGTAAGTACCAAACTTGATGATATGTGATTATTAGTATGAATATGTGTTATGACTATGCTTGATGAACATTATATTATATCATTATTTATGTTACATGTGCATGGGTGGGATATGATATGAAAGAAGGACATGGTGTACTTCGAGTACGTGGTTTGATGTTAGCCTTGAGCTACATCGTGGATTAACGTTGACTGAGGTCACGTTGTGGATTATTTGCGATTAAGTTCGCGTGGTTTGATGAGTAGCTATGTGCCTCATCATGGTTGATATCGGCTATGTGCCATATCGTGGTTAATGAGTGACTATGTGTCCCATCGTGGTTTTGGTGTTAGCTACGGCTACATCGTGGATTGGCGCTGACTGAGGTCGCGTTGTGGATTATTGTGCTTAATTGCACGTGGACGGCAGTGATTGCCTTTGGAGTAAAAAGGAGAGGTGATTTGATAATCCCTGGTGTGTGGTAAATTTGGATACGGGGGTGTGTAGAGGATGGACCCTAGGTTTGGGTTGGGTGCATTTTGCATAATTGTATATGATGTGTGGATTAATGTGATATGAGTATTTAATGTGGAAGTGGGCCAAGCCCAGTTGATATGTTGATCAGTGTGGAAATGGGCTAAGCCCAGTATGTGGAAATTTTGTGGGTAACTACCCTATTGGATGAATGTGATATGAATATGGGCCAAGCCCAGAATGTGTTAATATGTGAGTATGCTATTTTGTTATCTGATATATGGGTTAATACGTGGTTAACATGTGGGTGGAATTCAGTGGATTAATTACACACTGAGTCCGTGTGACTCACCCAAATATTTTATCAAACATCGCAGGTGATATGATGATCGGACCGGGTTGGAGTGGATACGAGGTGGCCCATGGAGAAGATAATTTAATTAATTAAGTATTTATAGTTTCAGTATTTTGATTAAGTCTTTATTGTAATAAGGCCCATTAAAGTATTTAAGGTTGTTTAAGTATTTTTCATTAAGTTTAATTATTATATTTATTATGGATTGACAATTTAAATATTGATTGCAAATGATTTTATTTTCTCAAGTGTGTATAATAAAGTTTTGAATCCGGTGTTTTCATAATAATTTAATTTTTTTAGCTAGAATATTTTAAGTCACGAAAAGGTTTTATTAAAGGGAACAAATTTTTAACAATTTTTACTCTTAAGTAAGAATATTTTCGAACGTGTTCCGCAGTGGCATTTCAAATTCGGTCGTAGTGAATGGGCCGGGTTTGGGGTGTTACAGCCTAGAAGGTAAGATAGTTTTATTAAGATCAGAGTGTGCAGCAGTAGAGTAGTGTGGTGAGTTAAGAATGCACGATTGAACGATAGTAAGTAATTTCGAGGACGAAATTATTTTTAAGGAGGGTAGAACTATAATATCCTAAATTGGGGGTTATGCGTTTGGAGCATAACTCAAGTGTTAGTAGGCTTTAAGTGTGGTTGAGCATGTTTTAAGGGTTTTGAGAATCCAAGGATGTAGGAGGAAGTCTTGGAAAAATATTGGAATTTTATTTTTAAAGGAGAAGTTAGGTGAAGGAGGCCTTAAGGAAAATTTTTAGGAGTTTATGGACATGAAAGTGGGCTTGGTAAAGTGGCTTGGGACGCTACCTTAGGTGCTTGGGAGGTTGCGTCAAAAGGGAGTTCAGGAGGGAAAAGGTTAGAGCATCGTGGGAAGCATTAAAGACTTTTATTTTTGCGTCAAAAAGGGGAACTGAGCTAAGGAGGCTTTAAAGAAATTTTTAGGAATTAATGACACAAGGAATCATGTGGTAAAGTGACAATGGACGCCATGTGCAGTGGGGTTAAGGGCCTTGGTTGAGTTGCGAAGGAAGCGGGGAAGGAGTGTTTATTTTTGCGTCAAGAAGGCGCTCGCGAAAGAGGTTTTAAAAGAAATGCAGGTGAATCATGTCACAAAAAATGCCTTGGCAAAATGGCACAGGCGTTATCGTAGCTTGCGTCCAAGGGCTCTAGCAGTCTTGGGTTTGAGGTGGTGAGCAAGCAAGGGGAGTGTTTTATTTTGCTTTTTCGTCAAGGTAGAGTTGGAAGAAAGTGGGCGACACGGAGACTTTTAATTGGATGAGGATTCAGCTTATTCTCCTATTAATTTCGGCTAAGGTAGGATAATTGATGATTATTTTATTTTATTTTAAGTTGGTAGATAATAGATAATTGTTGTTTTATTTATTCAAGTAGGATAATTATTGATTTAATTATTTTGTGCAAGATGAAGAAGAGATAAATAAGGATTTATTTTATTTATTTTGGTTTAAATAGGTGATAAGAGATAATATAGGAGTTTGATAAGGGATTAATGTTGGATTAATTTATTTTATTTGTTAAGGAGATAATAGAGGAGATTATCAAAGAGTTTGATAATAGCAAGGATATAGTAGCCGAATTCTTTATAAGGGGGGAGTAATCATCTTTGATATCTTTTTCTTTAAATTTCTTTGTGCCGAATTTCTTCCCACTCACACCTCTCATTCTTTTCTTTCATCCAACACCAAATCTATTTCTATTTCTTTGAAGCCATAACCGAAGCTTAAAGTGCCTATTCTCTTTGTTTTGCCGCAAGTCACAAAAGCTAAAACCCCTTTGTCGTTGTTCTTTGTTATCGAAATCTCCAGGCATAAAACCCTCTCCATTGTTGCGTTTTCTCTTCACCATTAAGTGCCGAAACCATCATTATTGTGCTCTAAGCCAAATCTTTAAAGGAGGGTGCTGTCGACTACTTACTTTAGGCTCTTCAAAGCAAACGTGTAATAGTGGTAAGTGAATTCTCCCTTGGTAATCAGTTTTTGATTCTTCAAGGTAGGCCAATAAGGCATTCGGCCAAGGGCCATCTTTAGGGTTTAAATGTGACCGATTGGTATTATGGTTAATTAGGGGGCAAGTTGTGTAAGTAGGACAAGCTTGAGGATTCAAGATTTATTTTGTAAGGATATTTAGTAAATGTAGATTTGATTTGATATATTAAAGTAGTAGTGATTAATCAGTTGATCTGATTAAGTATCGTTATGGAGGCGAATGCTAGTCAATGAGGACAAGGGATAGCCCCTATCACAAAGTTTAAGAGAAGATCCATTTCTGCGGTCCGGGATTGGCCACCGGGGTGTGGACCAGCGTCAGAACAAGAAAGTAGGCAAATAGCCAGTAGTATCGCCTAGTGATAGCATCGATGTAAAGCGTAGTTCTCCAAGTGATCAGTGTGTGATTAACCCACCGTTTCCGGGTTTATGCTATATTTGTATGTGTTATGTTTTTGGGTTAACTAGTGCAGTGATAGTGATGTGATATGGATACCCTAGAGGGGTATATCGAATACCGAGTTAGTGTTGATTATTGAAAGAATGTGAATGTGCCTATATGAATGAGATTGTATGTCGAACAACTTTGTACATGCATTATTATCATGACATTATTATATGTTGCATGTGCATGGGTGGGATATGATATGAAAGAAGGTGCGGTGTACTTCGAGTACGTGGTTTGATGTTAGCCTTGAGCTACATCGTGGATTGACGTTGGATCGAGGTCACGTTGTGGATTAATTGCAATTTAGTTCGCGTGGCTTGATGAGTAGCTCTGTGCCTCATCGTGGTTGATATAAGCTATGTGCTATATCGTGGTTGATGAGTGACTATGTGTCCCATCGTGGTTTTAGTGTTAGCTACGGCTACATCGTGGATTGGCGCCGATCGAGGTCGCGTTGTGGATTATTGTGCTTAATTGCGTGGACGGCATTGATTTCCTTTGGAGTAAAAAGGAGAGGGTGATTTGTTAATCCCTCGGTGTGTGGTAGGTGGATACGGGGTGTGTAGAGGATGGACCCTAGGTTGGGTTGGGTGCACTTTGCATTTCAATTGATATGTGGATTAATGTGAAAATGGGCCAAGCCCAAAGATATGAATGTGGATCGCTGCGGAAATGGGCTAAGCCCGATATGTGGAAATTATGCGGTTAATTACCTGTTACACGATAAGTGACATGAATATGGGCCAAGCCGAGAATGTGTTATTATGTGAATATGTTATCTTGTTATCCGATATATGGGTTAATATGTGGTTAACATGTGGGTGGAATTCGGTGGATTAATTACACATCGAGTCAGTATGACTCACCCAAATTTTTATCAACATCGCGGTGATGGATGATGATCGGACCGGGTTGGAGTGGATACGAGGTGGCCCATGCGAGTAGAAGTTGTTTTCATTATATAATAGAATTTATTAACTTCAGTATTTTAAGTATTTTTGAATAGTTATTTGTTGTAATAAGGGCCTTAAAGTATTTGAATTTTGCTATGTTTCAGTTGGATTTGTAATTAAGTTAATATTTTGGTAGTTTAATTTTAAAAGCTATTTATATCTCAAAAGTCATATTAAAGTTTTGAATCCGGTATTTTTATCACCACTTAATTTTATTTAGAATGTTTTAAATGTTTTATCAAGGGAAACAAATTTTTAACGGTTTTTACTGTTAAGTAAGAATATTTTTAAACGTTTTCCGCAGTGGCATTTCAAATTCGGTCGTATCGAATGGGTCGGGTTTGGGGTGTTACATCGCATGTAATCGGACAGCATCAAACTTTCGTATAAAATGAACAATGCCTTATCAAACATTTGAAACTGAAGTGAATAATCTTCATGGTATGCATACGATTCGAATGGATTCCATAAATCAAAATCACCATGCGAGTAACACATCAAATGATAGATATATTCATCACAAACAGATAGGTGAGAAAGTGAAAATGACACTTGAGATAGAACAATCTCATCTTGCATTGAACGATGCATTGAATTACTCGCACATGAATAAAAATTTTCAAACACAAGATTCTTTTTGTCAATGAACAAATCAGATAGATCACCAATCATCAGAATGAAACATTCAAACACTTCATGATCTAAATGATAAAAATCAGTAGCATGTGTTTTATCAACATTCAAAGAAATCAAGAGCATTTCAAAGTTTTCAAATGGATCACACATGGAACGCAATATGGACTCTTTCACATGGAAATTGTCAAAACTGTCAAACTCAAGAATCCTATCATCATTCATCGAAACGGTTAAATCGCAAACAGGCAAAGTAGAACGATTAATCATGACATGATCTAAATGTTTGGAAAAAACATAATCAACAACATAAAGCTTATCGCGATCGAAAAGAGCAAAAATGCATCAACAGTTTCAGAAGACTTACCTTTATACTCAGAAAGACAAAGATCAGTCTTACCTTGATCGAGCAATACAAACCTTCTCTCCACAGGCAAGTAGTGTAATCGAAGCTTCGCGTTCAATTCAACCGTTCTCAAATGGAAAGTGAATTTCATATGTAACCATAAAAATTGTTTAAGGAACGAATAAAAATGGAAAACAAAGTTGACAAAATTCGTTACCTTATTCAGGAACCATGTTTCAAAATGATTGAAAT
Source organism: Gossypium sturtianum (assembly GCA_025698515.1). Lineage (NCBI taxonomy): Eukaryota > Viridiplantae > Streptophyta > Magnoliopsida > Malvales > Malvaceae > Gossypium > Gossypium sturtianum. The sequence continues at coordinate 95,845,435 of CM046949.1, forward strand.
TGTTCAAGCACAATTGGAACTGATTAATTTTCCAATAAGAAATACTAGATGATACAAAACATATTCCCGGTTTAAAAACATGCATTTGATTATTAAGTTCAAGATGTGACAACGGTTTAGAAAAATCAAACATGTTAATCCAATAGAAATTGTGCAAACTCAAAATCAAACGATCAAAATTCTGAACATGTCTTAAAACCGATTTGCAAAAACTCAAAGATTTCGTATTAGACAATGAACAAATCTCGTAATAACCGCAATCAAATAAATTAGGATTAAAAGGAAAGTCATCGTTATACTTACTCGAGTCTTGCATTTGTCGGCTATGCGTCTCTCCACCATCATACTTTGCATCGCATTGATTATTACTAGACAAACTCAATTTACCATCACTTAAATTATCACAATCAATCAAAGATGGGAAAATGATGATGTCATCCACATATTTGCAATCATTAGAAAATTTTAGGGGAGACGGAATTGTTTCAAAATACTTACCTTTCTTACCTTCTGATTCGGGTGATTCAACTTCACTTTCAAATTTACCTTTATTGATCACACGAAAATGTCGCTCGTCGGGAAGGTATTGAAGTTGGCATTCAGCACTCGGTTTCTTGTAAACCTGAAAAGTAGAGACAGAATAAGAGAAAACTTCAAATGGCTTAGTTGAAAAATCACTCTCTTTTTCTCGCTCATCTCGTTTTCTCGTTTCTTTTTCCAACTCTTCTTTTTCACTTTCAATTTTTTTTTCAATCTCAATTTTCTTTTCAATCTTTTCTTCATTTTCTTTTTCAAGCTCTTTTTCTTCACTCCCAAATTCTTTTTCAAATTTCTTTTCGACTTCTCTTTCAACTTCTTTTTGTTCTTTCTCTTTTTCAAAAACCTTCTCAATGGCTTTTTCAAGCTCTCTCAAAACTCGCTTATTTTCTCTCTTACTTGTCTCTTTTCTCTCTTTTCTTTTTATTTCTTTTTTCTCATTTTTATTTTCTTTTCTCTCGAACTCTTTTTCAAGTTCTTTTTCATTAAAACAAGGGAATGATTCAAAAGAATTGAAAAGAGATGGATTTGACTCAAGGATCAAAGAAATATTTTCGTAGATGTCACAATTGATGCTTCGTGAAAAAACCTTCGTGCTCGATATCTTTGATTCATAAGAAGAAAAACTTGTACTTTCTTCTTGTTCATCACCATAGTAGGCTTCGAACTTTGCTTTGCTTTGCCTTGAATCCTTCATCGAATAAGAATCACGATTTAAACTACTTCGAGAAGAATCTTTCGTAGATGAATTCTTCGACGCATATGAACCACATTCACTTCTTCGTAAAGATTTCTCCGTGGATTGATATGTTGAATCTTGTGAAGAAGAAATCATACCTTCTCGATGGTAATCACGAGAGGTCTGACCTTCGCGGTTTGATTCATACTGTCTCGAACTTCTATATGAACCATAATCTCGATCGAAATCTCTTCTTGAATGATCTTCGAAAGTGTGTTTTTGAGACGACCTTGACTCTGTTCTTCGACTTGAAGAAAGTCATTCTTGTTGGTCTTGTTCCTCGATTCGATCCAACCGCTTGTGCAACTTGTCAAACTTGGCATTTATGAATTTTCGCATCCCGTTCAACAAGTATTGATAATCAAAATCTGACAATGCTTCTTGATTCAAGATGTTAGTAATGCAAAAGATAATTGATTGAAATAGAAAGAAGAAAAAAAAATTTACAAACCTCACCACAAGGCTCACAAGTCACTCACAAAGAAAAATCACTCTCACTCATGTTTTCACTCGTATTAAGGCTTTTCTTTGATGAATACTCTCATTTTTTTACCTCTCGTCTCGTCTCACAAATTCGTACTTTGTTTCGAAAAGACTTATCGCGGCTTGAGGGTCGACTTCAAAATTGGTTAATAACGGATTGATGTTGAGAATAGGGGAGGCTAAACTAAGAAAAGTTTGGTATCGGGTAGGCTAAACAAAAGAGAAAGCAAATGGGGTAGAAGGATAAGTACCAATGATGGTAACGGAAAATTTGGAGATTGGGCGATAGAAAACAATTTCGATGATCGAGAAACAGGATAGACGAGATGGGATCCAAAACTTGCATAAACTTTAAGAACTTCACTTTTTTTTTACTCTCTTTTTTTTTATTCGTATTTTTTTTTGAATTTTCGTTTTTTTAACACTTCAAATGCATGAAAAAAATACAATAGAAACGAAATTACAACTTCGAAATTTTTTTCTGATCTTTTTTTTACTTCACGAACCTATTCCGGCACTCATCGTCGTTGAAAACTCCTCGTTTTGTAGATCTAATACCAAATGATACGATCCACCTCGGGTTGAGTCAAGTCGTATGTGAGTTGCCCAATCGTCTACGAGGAGAAAACAAGTCTTTTAAAAATAATCGAAAAAATATGGATGAGTTTGCGGAAGCTTTAGGTGAATTTGTTTAGAAGGTGGGATTAAGTTAGGAATGGAGGTGTTTAAATGAAAGAGTTGATTTGGATAATTAAAAGGATAGGTTCGGTTTAAGATGAAGGGAAAGAAGATGGAATTCGGTTTAAGGTTGAACAAACAATGATAGGCTGATGGTAATGGAATTGGATAAATGGATAAGTGATGGTTTAGATAAAAGATAGGTGATAGTTGATTGTAACACCCCAAACTGGCCTAAAGCGCTACGATAGAATCGGCATGTCACATGAAAGGAATGTCTAAAAAGCGTGCATTCGTTAAAAGCTCATATTCTTTATAGTTGTGGTGAGAAATTGAGTTTAAGTAATTTTGAATAAGAAATGGTTTATTATCATTTTAGGAAAATCCCATATTGATCATTTAATAACAAGCAATAAACAAATTGAAAATTTGAAACCAAATAAAATACCCAAGGCCTTATTACATAACAAAAACTCAAATAAAAATAAGGCCAAATAAAAGAATCGAATTTACGAGTGAACATATGTATGGCCTCCACGAGTCCACCTCGCCTCCCAAATGCGTGATCTAATGATTACCGCAAAATTTAACTAAGGGGTGAGTCATCGAGACTCGAGTGTGTAAATCCCCATCCAACAGGCCCTTACACAATTTCATATGAAAATATGCATATCATGCACCCAAACCTAGCCATCCAATGCTCCTTTCTTTCTCCCCGTGTGGTACCAAACCACCTTTGGTGGTGCCAAACCCACGGTGACCCAAAGTCACGATATCCATAATTGTGGTGCCAAACCACTGGTGACCCAAAGTCACGAAATCAATGATGGGGCCAACCCATCGTGGTGATACCAAATCACCGGGCGTCAATCCCAGTATAATCAATCGTGGGGCCAACCACTGTGGTGCTAAGCCACCGGGACGACGCTATGAGGTGCCAAACCTCACGGTGTCCCAAAGACACGAATGTGATACCAAATCACCGGTGACCGAAGTCACGAATCCAATGATGGGGCCAACCCATCGTGTGATACCAAATCACCGGCGTCAATCCCAGATTATCATCGTGGGGCCAACCCCTTTGTGGTGCTAAGCCACCGGGACGAGACGCTATGAGGTGCCAAACCTCTGGTGTCCCAAAGACACGAATGTGATACCAAATCACTGGTGACCGAAGTCACGAATCCAATGATGGGGCCAACCCATCGTGTGATACCAAATCACTGGCGTCAATCCCGTATTATCATCGTGGGGCCACCCACATCGTGGTGCTAAGCCACAGGGCGACGAGGCGCTATGAGGTGCCAAACCTCCGGTGACCCAAAGTCACAATAATCGATCTGTGGTACCAAAACCTTTGGTGGTGCCAAACCCCGGTGTCCCAAAGACACGGATATCATCTTCCCCCTCCTCTCATCATACCCATGCAATATGACATAATAATTCGTGTATGCAGTATGTCATGTATGCTAGACATATATCAAATATAAGTATAACATGAATTACCATCATAATCAGATAGACATAAAACAACATAATCACCCTAATCAACCTCTAAGGGTATAACCGTAATTTTACCTACCAAGGGCATTTTCGTAATTTACCCACCAAGGGTATATCGGTAATTTACCCACCAAGGGCATTTTCATAATTTACCCTTGGTGGTATTTTGATGAATTTACCTACTAAGGGTATTTTCGTAATATACCCTTCCGGGGTATTTTGGTAATTTACCCACCAAGGGCATTTTCATAATTTACCCTTCAGTGGTATTTCAGTAATTTACCTACTAAGGGTATTTTCGTAATATACCCTTCCGGGGTATTTTGGTAATTTACCCACTAAGGGTATTTTCGTAATTTTGCACCTACAATGGCCTTTCCTAAAGGCCCAAATGTCACCCCGAGTGACTCAGCTACCATTTCCGGTCGTACCGGACGATTAGGCCTAAAACTCGATTCTGGCCCATTCGGGCCCACACGCTCGTGTGGCCCACCTAGCACAAATCTAGCCACGTATATGAGATTCACCTAGTCTAGTTCACTATATACTACACCATCATACATTTTATTCAATTGGGCCCACGGGCCCATTAGGCCCACTTCGACCCATCGTGGCCTAAGTAGCCTCAACCCACAAGAATACTACTGATGGCCTCAACTATCACGTCGAAGCCCAACATGTGCGTTCGCACACTCGTGTGGCTACTATTGCCGTGGACCAAGCACGCCGGCATTGCCGCTCTACAACTAGAGTAGAGAGAGTTACACACCTGATAGGAATCTGGTGCTAATCCGCGCTCCGACCACTCCTGTGCCCAAACGCCCTCCAAGGTGTATTCATCCTCCTCCTAGAATGCTATATATATAGCTAGCTTCTCACCTTCCTTCTTTGTATCTTTCCGATGTGGGATCCTTCCGTCAGCAGAGTTTAAATCCAACTCAAACTCTTCCCGTCCAATCCGCAAAATAAATACTCCTTTGTTTGTCATGAGATTCGAACCCTTGCTCCCTTCAATAGCTCAACACGCCACTTACCACTAGGCCACAAGCTCTTCTTGTGTCTAAAGCCATGCGCAACTAAATATAAATCTAATGCCAAATTCTAAAGTCCATTTAAAAAGAAAACCAAAATGCAAGAGCCAAGACTTGAACCTTGGACCTCCTTCCTTCCTTGTGGCGTCATCCCCTTGTTCCTTAAGTGGCGTCACTTTGCCACTACACCACACACTCCACTTGTGTCATTTTTCCCCACATTTTATTCTTAAGGCATACCTGCCAACTTCCAGGGTTTTTTTCACCTAAAACCAAAATTTCCCCAAAGCTAATATTTGATCCCGGGACTTCATAGAAGCCCTCTAACCTTCCAAAATAACTTACCTAATAAGTCTAACTTGCATTAATGCTGTTCTCAAAAATTTTAAATCAAGGCCCATTGGGCCCAATCCTACTAGGCCCAATTTTGGGATGTTACATTGATGGAATGGATGAAAGAACTTAAACAAAGAATCGATTCAACGCTAATAAAGTGTCACCCCGGGTTCTATATTTGTTTAAGGTGGAAAAATGGTAATCGATGATGAACCAAGACCCGTTATCTATAAAGATAAGAACCTATGGTATAAATTGATGGAAGAGAACGATTGACCCACAAGCAAGAAAACTTGATAAGTAAAAATCGAAACTCGTACGAAAGATAAAGAGGAGAATAATCTCACTCAATGAACAAAGTTCATAAAATATATTCAAAGTTCAAAAAGTCTCCTTTTTACAAACTAATAACAGGTATATACAGTGCTTACATGTGGTTTGCTGAAGAGACAAATGAATTCAACTTTAATATGCATTTAAATGGCTAAAATAAAATCTAAAAACTCTTGAATTCATCCAGCCAAATAACAGTAACTTTATGACTCCTAATGAGCTGATTAAATGAATTTGAATTCTTAAAAAGTGTCCCTTGAGTTCTTCCATGATCAACTGAAAAGTCACAAGCCAAATGAAAAGTCTCAACTTTTGGAATTCTAGCCATGTAACTCCCATCTTCAATGTGATTAATTCTTCAATTAAATTGCTTGTCAATGTCCTTTGAGTTCTCCATGATCAATCAAAAAGTCATCAGCCAAATGATGGAGAAATGATTGCTTGTAGTAAATACCATGAAGCAAACGTTATAGAAATTGAAGACAAAGAGGCTGCCAAATTTAAAGAACCATAATATTCTTCTTTATTTAATAGTAATAATGGATGTAAGATGAAAAGTCACCTGCAATTATCACAAGTAACCGACAAATCAATACAATTATTAAACTTAAAATAAATTAACAACTAACTTAATTAAATAAACTAACACTTAAACATAATTTATTCCAGCAACTAGCTTAATTAAATAAACTAACACTTAAACATCATTTATTCCAGCAACTAGCTTAATTAAAGAAAGCATCATTAAATGAACTTAACTCATGCATTAATAAATTAACCTAGTAACTAAATTAATTAAAGAAACAACTATTAAATTAAATTCATTAAAAGAACTCAATTAATTAAACTAAGTTGAGTTGAATTAATGACCAGCAACCATTTATTGAACTAAGATGCTTAAATGCAAGTATTTAAAATGTAAACTAAATGCAAAGCTGAAAATTAAATAAAGAGTTCAATTTAGTTGGATCGGTTCAAAGAGCTGGAATCAGCTTCATTTTGCACTTTGGCCCCTCAAACTTAGGCCACTCTCGATGGCATCGGATGGAGTCTAACCATGATGCGACCAGGATTGTAACACCCCAAACCCGACCCATACGCCACGGCCGAATTTAGAATGCCACTACGGAAAACGTTTGAAAAATATTTTGACTTAGAGTGAAAACATAAAAATTTATTGTCTTTAATAAAACATTGTATATTTATAAATCCAAATAAAATCAAGTTGTTACAATTTCTTCGATTTGTAATTTTAACATATATCTTTAAGATATGAGTTGCTAAAAATATAACATATCCAAATAATAAAAATTGTCAATCCACTTTAAAACATAATAATAAACTTCAAAACCTTTAAATGGCCCTTATTACAATAACCAAATATTCAAAAATTCTGAAAATATATATAATATATAAAATAAGGAAAATAACTTCTGCATGGGCCACCTCGTATCCACTCCAACTCGGTCCAAGCTTTATGCATCACCTGTAAGGTTTGAGAAAACTTGGGTGAGTCACACAGACTCAGTGCATAGTTATTACACATGTCCCCACATATGGGCTTGGCCCATATCCACCTGATCCACATACAAAATTATGCAATTATGAAGCCCAACCCAACCTAGTGTCCATCCGTTACACCTACCTTAGCAGACCTGCCGCCCAAGGCCGTGGCTAATCCACCGATCAAATAATGATCCTCACATCTTACCTTGGCAGACTTGCTGCCCAAGGCCGTGGCTAAGCCACCGATCACATAATGATCCACATATCTGTATCCACAAGGTGACTCGAGGTCATCCTCAATCTACGGTGATGCACACAGCTATCATCCGCCGAGATGGGCACCTAGCCAACACCTCCCTTGATGAAGCACATAGCCACCATCAAGCGCCAATGTAGCACAAGGCTAACATCAGACCACGTACATAAAGTACACCCTTTCCTTCGATAGTCACATCCCAAGTCCCATGCATATATATATGTGTATCATGGCAACATATCACTTGGACAATAATGCATCACATGCCATCACATTTCATATATTCATCAATGATTATTTAATATCGTAATTCACTGACCTGAGTATTCGATCACCCACCACGGGTATTCACAAACTTAGCCCTTAGTTCGGCTACCATTAACATCATATCACATATATATAAATATAACACATACACACAATTAAGAGACAGTGCGATAACTACGCACCTGCTTTGGTACAATCAATCAAATCCCGAAACCCACGTCTAACGATTTGCACTCCTATGATTGTTGAACTCCTTCCTACACAACCTAAGTTAGAATCGGCTTTAAGTAATAATCCATAAGAATGGCCCTTGGCCGAATGCTACACTTACTTACCTTGAAGAATCGAATCCAAAAGACTCCTCTATGCGAGCACTTCACACTTTAAAATGAACCCTCAGAGAATCGACTTCAAGTCCCAAAGAGAAAGATTTCGGCACTTGAATGGTGAAGAGAGAGAGAGATCACGCCAAAGTGGAGGGAGTTGAATGCTAAGAGGATTCGGCTATGGTGTTTCTTAAAATTTCAAGCAAAGACAAGAGAGAAAGAGGCTATAGGGTTCAGCCAAGCCTTACCAAAGGTGATGACAAACTCGGCTATCAAAAGGAAAAGAAGGAGTTTGAGAAAGGAGATAGATTTGGCCAAACTAGCAAAAGAGAGAGAAGAAGAAATCGCTAGTGACCTTAATGATCTTTGAAGTTTCGAACACAAAACAAAGAGAAGGGAAACCGAAACTAAATGGCTTATGCACAAAAATGGCACTTTGATGGCATTAGGATTTTTGGCACCACACTAGAGAAAGAAGAATAAACCCGAAAAGAAAACACCTAAACTCCTTAAGAGAAATTCGGCTACTCCCTTCTACTCACAAAACCGAAATGGTCATCAAAGAAATCCCCCTTGGCCATCCAACTCACATATTCATCACAAATCCCACAATTTCCTCTTTATTTCCTCCTAATCCTATTCCTTCCAAAAATTTGGCCAACTCCCCCTAGTCCATGAAACCATCCATGTTCATGGACAAAATGCCATAGAAGAGTTTCCAAAACAACACTCCATAATCCATGCCTTTTGTCCCCTCATCATACCATAACCTTAAGATTCTTATCCCCAATTTCATGCTTTCCTTAAACCAATATTCAACTTACCAAAATTTGAGAGTCCAACCTATCATAAATAAGGTTTGACCGTCCATCAATGCTAGGATAAAAATAAATTCTTCAAAATGTTAATCATGCTACTCGAACCTCTAACCTCAAGCAACTATCCAAGCATCATAACCACCTTGCCACTAACTCCTCATGTGCTTTAATTAACACTTAAATTAACTTAAGTGCTAAGCTCACTTAATCCACTTCATTAAATAAACCTTACTAAAAAAATTATTCTAACTTCCTAAATAAAATCAAGCCTTCACAAGACTATGCTAACACACAAAATTCCTACCCGAGCCAACACAAAAATAATACTCAAATTTTTCCTAAAGCTCAAGGCCCAATCCTACTAGGCCAAATTTCGGGATGTTACAAGGATCGCATCAGCAAGCCTCGACACCAGAGCTGTGTTCGCGCCGCAATCCTCGCCGTAGTACCCCAATTGTCGCGCCACCAATTCACGCCACAGTTAGCATGCTTCATCTCCGTCGCGAGATCTCCGTTCACCTGCACATAAAAGGAAAACGCAGCAAAGAAGGGAAAGAAACGAATATGGAAAAATTTATTTCCTTTTCTTTTGTTTTTTTTTCGGGTTATAAAACCCCTTGTAAAAACCTGTAGAAGGACACAGGGACGAAATATACAGAATACACAAACAAAAAATACAGAAATCAAAGAACATATTTTAGCAGAGGTGATTTTTTTATTTCGGTTATTTTTATTTTTTTCTCTTTTTGTATACGAAACTGAAAAAAATATATAAAAAGGAATTACCCTTTGGCTCGCGCTAGAAAGAAGAGGTTTTTCAACATCCGACCGTCGTATCTGGCAGTGCTGACGGCGGCGCATGAGGCGCGTTGTAACACCCCAAACCCAGTCTATGCGTTAAGACCAAATTTGACAAGTCATACGGAAAGGAATATACATCTAGTCTTTTTAAAAATTTTAAGAAATCGGATTTTCCAAAACATCTTGACGTGAAGTTTATTGAAAACTAAGGTTGATTGATAATTCAAACAATTTGAGTCGTAAGAATTTATAAATTGAAACTTACAAGAAGTTAAAATAATATTTCGAGAAAATTTAATAGAGTTCGAAAATAATTTTGAAAACAAAATTTTGAAGCGTCGTTAACAAACAATTTTTTGCGAGTAAAAATATTTAAGAATGAAAACCCTTTTTGCATATTTATTTTAAGAAAAACATTTATTTTTATTTTTAGAAAAGAAACCCCACATAAGTATTTAATGCGTATTATAATATCCATCCACAAGTAAAACATCCATAAAAATTTAACCAGAGGCCTTATTACAGCTTAACTTAAATAGTAAAAATAATAAAAGTACTTAAAAATAAATTCGTAATGTAAATAACCCATTATTCGTAGTATGGCCTCCACTGAGTCGTCCCCGGCCCAAGTCTCCATCACTGATCATTACCTGAGGAGGTAAGGAAAACAGGGGTGAGTTACTTAGAACTCAGTGAGTAATTCACTTACCACTTTCACTGGGCCAAAATTCAATTAAGCATTTATTGGGCCAAAGTCCATTACAATCATAGCATTATATCATATATATAACATGCATGTGTTATGCAATTTCCCAACCAAACCTAGTTTTCCATCCGCTACACACCACCCGTACCAACCAACACACCTGTGGGGAGCTTTAGTCACCCACCCCGCCAACACACCAAAATGGGCATTAAGCCATATATCAAACTGTGGACAAGCCACCAGGATTTTGTAGCAAAGCTACCAGAACTTCTCTTCGTCAAATATCCAACCCATGCAATCATATATATAATATGCATAACAATCCATTCATATAATTATTCTAACATAAGGCCTATTATAAAAAAAAATTATTGCAATCTGGCCCATTACACATTTTGGCCTATATAATCTCATAACACACTTGGCCCATTTATCAAATATCACATATGGCCCATTTTTCAATTATCACATATGGCCCATTCAGTCACTTTTATCGATTTAGCCCATTAAGGGCAAATTTTGTAATTTTCACGGTCTTAATACCAATTTCATAGTTTTTTTAACCATTAAAGTGATAAATATACTATTTTACCCGATTTCACTAACTTGTGATTCAATCCAACGATTAATACGATATAGTTATCCAACCCACAAGATATGGTGTGAGATTACACACCTGATTACGGTGAGCACTATACTTTCTTGATCGTCAACACCTAGAATATTTTTAACGCTCGATTAGATCATTAACACTTATAGTAATTTATTCTAAGATAAACGGTCTAGGATTTTTACCCTCAGAATCACGAATAACTACGATTTGTCGATTTTCCCCGGTTGACGGTCCACAACCCGTTGGAAAATCCCGAATAGCTAATGGCTCAGAACTGCGAACAACCTCGAATAGTTGATTCTCACCGGATGAGGGTCCACAACCCGGTGGAAAATCTTGGATTGCTGAAATAGCCCTTTGTTTGAATTTATAGGGAATAGCGAATCCGCTCCTTTTCTGATCACTATTCACCACTCCTTTTGATTCGATCTTGTTTGCCTCCATTTGCAAAAGAATATTAGTCCAAACTAATACTTCGTTATTAAAACGATTAGTTTTAATGAGCGAAGTCGGCTTACTACGAATCCTTACGTTCAAAGGATGAAAAACAAGCGATAGAGTCCCTAAGATAAAATCGGTTAATAAACCCCATCTTTAACAAAATAGAGAGTAATATGGAATCCTTGATAGAAATCCTTACCTTAAAGTTTTGGACCGAATCCTAGCGATACACGATGATTTTGGACACTCTAAGTTTCGGCCTTCCACTAAGTTTCTATGATAAAGAAAAGATTCGAATGAGATATGGTATGATGATGGTCTCGATCCAAAAAGGCCATACCATACCAACATGTAAATTCGGCACAAAGAAAAAAGGAAAATAACAATACCAAAGTATTGTACTAGCCACTTACCGATTAATCAAAGTGTGAGTAGAAAGAAAGAAATGATTGAGATGGAGATAAGTGTGGTAGAAGATTCGGCTATGAAGGAAAAATTGAAGGGGATGGTGTTTAGTAACATTCAGCCATGGTGAAAATAAAAGGGAAAATAATATTTGAGAAATTTTTGTAAGAAGAAAAAGATGAAGAAAGGTATAAGAAAATAAGGTGTTTAGGTTTCGGTTCTTTTCAAGAATGGAAGATGAACAAAGAGAAGGGTTTGAGGCTAGTGTGCATTCGGCAAGGGTGAAAAAGAAAAGAAAAGAAAAGAGAAAATGGCCTTCCAAGGTTTTGGTGATTTCGGCACTTAGGAGGAAAAGGTTTGAAGAGAAAAGGAGCAATAAGACCGAAATGGTCAAAAATATGAAATGACTAAAAAAATAACAAAAGATGTTTACCTATTGTTCAAAGTGCATTCGGCTAAGGAGAGGAAATGGAGAGAAAAGTGTTGGAGAAACAAAACAAAAATGACCAAAAGCCAAAGTGACCAACTAGCTACCAAAGGCCATCAAAATTTTGGTCACTCTCCCTAGCCCGAAAAACCATCCATGTTCAAGCCAAAAAGGGGTCAACATTTGCCAACTTTACTTTCCATAGCACATTCCTCAATTTAAGCCACTTGTTCCCCTACATACCTTATCCTATTGATTCCTTTCCCTATGTTCAATTCTTGCCTTAATCCATTAGCCACCTTGCCATAAACTAAAAGTCCAACCTTCCAAAAATAAAGCTTTGGCCGACACATGCTAGATGAGTGAAAAATTTAAGTCACAAAAATGTATACCATGAGATTCGAACCTCTCCCCTCAAGACAATACATATGGCGCATATCCTCTTAACCATTAGCTCGACTTATGTTAGTTACTTACTCAAAAATTTCCATATGTTACAAATCCATGACTCCCTCTCTTTAAAGTACCAAATGCTAAAAATTTTCACTAGGTCCAAATAGATCCCAAGCCTTCTCGGGACCTCTTCAACAAACAAAATTAATAATCTAACATGCTTAATCACCAATTTAATGTAACACATACAAAACTCAAATTTTAGGATGTTACAATTCTACCCCTTAAAGAAAATTTCGTCCTCGAAATTTACAGTTAAAAGAGGTGAGGATATTCTTTGTGAATTGTCTCCTCGGGCTCCCATGTAGCTTCCTCCGCTTCATGATTACGCCATAGAATCTTAACCAACGTGATCGACTTCTTTCTTAATACTTTTACATCTCGCTCTAAAATTTTCACTTTGGCTCTTCCTCGAACGACAAGTCAGGCCTTAACTCAACTTCCTCTACCGGTACTATGTGAGACGGATCCGATCGATAACGCCTCAACATAAAGACATGGAAAACATTATGAATCTAACTCAACTCCGGAGGTAATTCAGGCTGATAAGCAACTGGTCCTACACGCTTCAACACACAGTACGGTCCAATGAACCTAGGACTCAACTTGCCCTTCCTTCCGAATCTGAAGATCTTTTTCCAAGGTGAGACTTTTAGAAAAACCTGATCTCCCACCGCAAACTCAATGTCCTTACGCTTCAGATCCGCATATAACTTTTGTCTATCTGAAGCTTCCTTTAACCGTGCTCGAATCACCTTTACTTTTTCTTCCGTCTCTGATATCAATTCAGGACCCAATAACTGCCGTTCCCCCAATTCAGTCCAACAAGTAGGGGTACGACACTTACGACCATATAATGCTTTATAAGGTGCCATTTGGATCTTTGGATTGATAAGCTGTTGTTATCATAAACTACGCCAGCGGAAGAAAATCCTCCCAACTACCTCTGAAGTCAATCACGCAACCCCTTAACATGTCTTCCAAAATATGGATTACTCTTTTCATTGACCACCATCGAGTGAGGATGAAAAGCCGTCTTTGAAATTTAACTTTATTCCCAAAGCTTCATGCAAAGCTTTCCAAAACATGATGTAAACCTAGGTCTCTGCATGCGAAATAATAGACACTTTGGTACCCCATGTAACCTCACGATCTCCGCTACATACAACTTGGCCAACTTCTGTAGTGAAAAATCCATACGAACAGGTAGAAAATAGGCAGTCTTCGTCAATCGATCCACTATAACCCAGACGGAATCTTTCTTAGTAGGCGATAAGGGTAACCCACTAATAAAGTCCATCGTTATCCGTTCCCATTTCCATAATGGAATCTTCACCAGTTGTAGCAATCCCGACGGCAATTGATGTTCTGCCTTCACTTGTTGACAAGTCAAGCACTTACTCACAAAATCCGTAACTTCTCGTTTCAACCCTGGCCACCAATACTGATCACGAAGGTCTCGATACATCTTATTTCCCCCGGGGTGCATAGCATAGGGGCTACTATGCGCCTCTCGCAGAATCATTAGTCTCAAATCCGAATCCTTGGGCATACAAATTCTTTCGCGAAAACACAGTACTCCATCTTTATTCAATCCAAAATCCCCTATTACACCACTTTCAACTCGTTGAATTAAGGGACCCAACTTTTCATCTGATAACTATTTCTCCTTGATCTGTTTTAACCATATAGGCTTCACCTGAAGTTTCGCTAGTAAACTGACATCTTCATACAAACTAAGATGAGCAAACATTGCTCTCAACTCTGATATCACCTTATGACTCAACGCGTCTGCCACCACGTTAGCCTTTCCAGGATGATACTCGATTGAGAAGTCATAATCCTTCAACAGCTCTATCCATCTCCACTGTCTTAAGTTCAACTCCTTTTGGGTAAGGAGGTACTTGGACTTTTATGATCCGTATAAATGATCAACTTCTCACAAATGCAGGTAGTGCCTCCAAATCTTCAAGGCAAAAACCACATGCACCAACTCCAAATCATGAGTAGGATAATTGACTTTATGTGGCCTTAAGCGGACGAGATGCATAAGCCACCACTTTACCACCTTGCATCAACACATATCCCAAGCCCGTGTGACGCGCATCGCGAAGAAACAATAAACTCTTTTCCGACCTCGGGTTGAATCGATGCGGGTGCTTAGTCAAAATCTTCTTCAATCTCTCAAAACTCTCTTCTTTCTTGATCGACCACACAACAAGAGTACTCCCTTGCGCAGCGGTTTAGTTAGGGGTGCAAACCAATCAACAAAACCCCTCAACAAAACGTCTATAATAACCCGGCCAAACCTAGGAAACTCGAATCTCACCATCGACTTCCGGTGGTTTCCAATCCAACATAGCCTCTACCTTCCAAGGATCAACTTTGATTCCTTCGGCCGACACAACATGTCCCAAGAAAGTCACTTCCTTCAGCCAAAATTCACACTTACTGAATTTGGCATAAAGTTACTTTTCTCGCAGTAATTGCAATACTATCCGTAGATGTGAGTCATGCTCTTCTTCATTCCTCGAATATACTAAGATATCATCTATGAACACCACCATGAACCAGTCTAGGTAGGGTTGAAAGACTCGGTTCATCATGTCCATAAATGCAGCTGGTGCATTGGTCAATCCAAACGGCATCACCAAGAACTCATAATGTCCATAACGAGTTCGAAATGTTATCTTATGAATATCCGCCTCCTTAACCTTAAGTTGATGATAACCCGATCTCAAATCTATCTTGGAGAAAACTGAAGCTCCTCTCAACTGATCAAACATGTCATTGATTCTCGGTAATGGATACCTATTCTTAATCGTCAACTTATTCAACTGCCTATAATCGATGCACATATACATCGACCCATCCTTCTTCTTGACGAATAAGACCGGTGCTCCCCATGGTGACACACTCGGTCAAATGAATCCCCGATCAACAACTCCTGAATTTGAGCCTTAAGCTCCGCTAACTCCTTCGGTGCCATCCTATAAGGAGCAATGGACATCGGAGTCATTCTGGGCAAAAGCTCAATGCCAAACTCTACTTCCCGGTCTGGAGGTAAACCTAGAAGTTCCTCGGAAAAGACATCTGGAAATTCTTTCACCGTTCTAACACCCTCCACCGATAATTCCTTGGTATCCAAAGCACTAATGAAGGCTAGGAATGCTCCACACCCTTTTCGCACCAACTTTTTTGCCTTTAAAGCAGATACCACATTTGCTAAATAATTTCTCCGCTCGCCTATCATCACAACTTCCTTATCTTCTAAAGTCCTTATTGACATCCGCTTTGTAGCACAATCCAAGTGCGCACGGTGCTTCACCAACCAGTCCATGCCCAAAATAAGGTCGAACTCTCCGAAAGGCAAATCCATCAAATCTGCCAAAAATATTTCTCTTTGAATTTCTAAGGGCACATCTCTAAACAATTTATCCACTATCACAGACTATCCTAAAGGACTAATTACCGTCATCTTCCTATCAGTAATCTCATATCTAATGTTCAAATTTCCAGATATATCACTAGCAACATACGAATGGGTAGATCCGATATCTATCAAAGTAATAACAGGTACATCAGAGATGAAGAACATACCAGTTATCACGTCAGGTGCATCACCATCCTCTCGGTGTCTAACCGCATACACTAACCCTGGCTGTCTCGCCTCCGTGTTACCTCTGAAGCCATTTCCTCTACCCGGTGCGCCTTGACCTCGTCCTCCGCCATTACCACCTCGACCTGGCCCACGGCCTCTCGGTGGTTGTTGAGCGCCTCTAGCTAGCTGTGTATCATGGTTACGAGCTTCCTAATTTGGAGTGGTCCGTCGAGGACAATCTTTAAACTGGTGGTCCTTAGAACCACATTTGAAGCAACCACCGGTTCTCTTCTAGCATTCACCATGGTGTCGTCTTCCACAGTCAGCACATGGTTGAATCTGATTGGTAGCAGCAGGTGCTCTAGCTGGAGCTAGCTCATCATTCCTGGGCCTCTTCTGAAACCTTTTTGCGGGACCCGAGTACTTAAAGTCCCTCTTGCCTCTACCTCTGTCTCTGTTCTGACGCTCGGAGTTCTTAGCCTCTTCAGCTATTTTGGCTTTCTCCACAAGCTTGGCAAAAGTCCTTTTCTTGTTGTGGGGATCAGTACCCGCAACTCATCATTCAGCCCATCCTCAAAATGTACACAGCGCTCATGGTTAGTTGGCACTATTGTTCGAGCATAACAGCTCAAACATAGAAATTCTGCCTCGTAAGCTGCCACCATCTTATTTCCTTGGACCAGATTCGGGAATTCCTTCCTCCGGGCATCCACATAACTTGCCCCGACATACTTTCCTTGGAATGCAGTTTTGAAGAAATCCCAAGTAACATGTTCAGCCTGAGTGCCTTCTCGAACAGTAAGCCACCATTGATACGCCTCGTCCCTCAACAAGGACACAGCTCCTCTCAGTTTTTTCTCGATGGTGCACTCCAAATCATCCATGATCTGCTCCACAGCCTCGAGCCAATACTCTGCTACATTTGGGGCTACTCCCGAGATACCCCTAAAAACCTCAGCACCACTCGATCTAAGTCGTTCTGAAATTGATCCACGACCTGCTGGCCCAGTTCTAGCTCCAGCAGCCCTTTCCAAGACTTGCAACATTGCTTGGGTCAAGGCAATGTCCTCTCTCGTATGGTCATGTGATCCAGTCTCTGTCTCGGGTGATGCAGGTGCGTCCATTTCTGGTATATGTCCCGACGCTTCAGATGCAACCCTAGCACCTCAGCCTCTACCACGGCCACGTCTACCACGTCCACATCCTCTAGCGCTCATTTTGACTATTTCGGTTTATTCTGATCACAAGTTTTATGAATCAGTATACTATTTCAGTGTTTATTAATGATGTTTTATGATATATAAGAAGTAGAGTTATTTTCGTAAATGCATCCTATAGTCTCAATCTCTATAGTTGCAACACCTAAAACTAAAAGTTCTAAAGTGTTCCTATAGTCATGTCACAATAATAATAATAATAATAATTAAATTTGCATACACTTACTTGACTTGGTGCCGGATACTCGTGGTGCCATACTACCTTTAAAAACATAAGTTCTATAATTCAAAACAGTTTTGAACCATAAATGTTTTTGAACCCAAATCACAGCTGAGTTTTGAACCGGGCTCTGATACCATAAAATGTAACACCCCAAACCCGGTCTATGCGTTAAGACCAAATTTGACATGTCACACGGAAAGGAATATACATCTAGTCTTTTTTAAAATTTTAAGAAATCAGATTTTCCAAAACATCTTGACGTGAAGTTTATTGAAAACTAAGGTTGATTGATAACTCAAAAAATTTGAGTCGTAAGAATTTATAAATTGAAACTTACAAGAAGTTAAAATAATATTTTGAGAAAATTTAATAGAGTTCGAAAATAATTTTGAAAACAAAATTTTGAAGAACGTCGTTAACCGACAATTTTGCGAGTAAAAATATTTAAGAATGAAAACCCTTTTTGCACATTTATTTTAAGAAAAACATTTATTTTTATTTTTAGAAAAGAAACCCCACATAAGTATTTAAAGCGTATTATAATATCCATCCACAAGTAAAACATCCATAAAAATTTAACCAGAGGCCTTATTACAGCTTAACTTAAATAGTAAAAATAATAAAAGTACTTAAAAAGAAATCCATAATGTAAATAACCCATTATTCGTAGTATGGCCTCCACTGAGTCGTCCCCGGCCCAAGTCTCCATCATCGATCATTACGAGGAGGGTAAGGAAAACAGGGGGTGAGTTACTTAAAACTCGAGTGTGTAATTCACTTACCACTTTCATGGGCCAAAATTCAATTAAGCATTTATTGGGCCAAAGTCCATTACAATCATAGCATTATATCATATATATAACATGCATGTGTTATGCAATTTCCCAACCAAACCTAGTTTTCCATCCGCTACACATCACCCGTACCAACCAACACACTGTGGGGAGCTTTAGTCACCCACCCGCTAACACACCAAGCGGGCATTAAGCCATATATCAAATCGGGCATTAAGCCATATATCAAGCGGGCATTAAGCCATTTATCAAAGCGTGGACAAGCCACAGATTTTGTAGCAAAGCTACCAGAACTTCTCTTCGTCAAATATCCAACCCATGCAATCATGTATATAATATGCATAACAATCCATTCATATAATTATTCTAACATAAGGCCTATTATAAAAAAATTATTGCAATCTGGCCCATTACACAATTTGGCCTATATAATCTCATAACACACTTGGCCCATTTATCAAATATCACATATGGCCCATTTTTCAAATATCACATATGGCCCATTTATCAAATATCACATATGGCCCATTCAGACACTTTTATCGATTTAGCCCATTAAGGGCAAATTTTGTAATTTTCACGGTCTTAATACCGATTTCATAGTTTTTTTTACCATTAAAGTGATAAATATACTATTTTACCCGATTTCACTAACTTGTGATTCAATCCAACGATTAATACGATATAGTTATCCAACCCACGAGATATGGTGTGAGATTACACACCTGATTACGGTGAGCACTATACTTTCTTGATCGTCAACACCTAGAATATTTTTAACGCTCGATTAGATCATTAACACTTATAGTAATTTATTCTGAGATAAACGGTCTAGGATTTTTACCCTCAGAATCGCGAATAACTACGATTTATCGATTTTCCCTGGTTGACGGTCCACAACCCATTGGAAAATCCTGAATAGCTAATGGCTCAGAACTGCGAACAACCTCGAATAGTTGATTCTCACCAGATGAGGGTCCACAACCCGGTGGAAAATCTCGGATTGCCAAAACAGCCCTTCGTTTGAATTTATAGGAAATAGCGAATCCGCTCCTTTTCCGATCACTATTCACCACTCCTTTTGATTCGATCTTGTTTGCCTCCATTGACAAAAGAATATTAGTCCAAACTAATACTTCGTTATTAAAACGATTGGTTTTAATGAGCAAAGTCGGCTTACTACGAATCCTTACGTTCAAAGGATGAAAAACAAGCGATAGAGTCCCTAAGATAAAATCGGTTAATAAACCCCATTTTTAACGAAATAGAGAGTAATATGGAATCCTTGATAGAAATCCTTACCTTAAAGTTTTGGACTGAATCCTAGCGATACACGATGATTTTGGACACTCCAAGTTTTGGCCTTCCACTAAGTTTCTATGATAAAGAAAAGATTTGAATGAGATATGGTATGATGATGGTCTCGATCCAAAAAGGCCATCCCATACCAACATGTAAATTCGGCACAAAGAAAAAAGGAAAATAACAATACCAAAGTATTGTACTAGCCACTTACCGATTGATCAAAGTGTGAGTAGAAAGAAAGAAATGATTGAGATGGAGATAAGTGTGGTAGAAGATTCGGCTATGAAGGAAAAATTGAAGGGGATGGTGTTTAGTAACATTCGGCCATGGTGAAAATAAAAGGGAAAATAATATTTGAGAAATTTTTGTAAGAAGAAAAAGATGAAGAAAGGTATAAGAAAATAAGGTGTTTAGGTTTTGGTTCTTTTCAAGAATGGAAGATGAACAAAGAGAAGGGTTTGAGGCTAGTGTGCATTCGGAAAGGGTGAAAAAGAAAAGAAAAGGAAATAGAAAATGGCCTTCTATGGTTTTGGTGATTTCGGCACTTAGGAGGAAAAGGTTTGAAGAGAAAAGGAGCAATAAGACCGAAATGGTCAAAAATATGAAATGACTAAAAGAATAACAAAAGATGTTTACCTATTGTTCAAAGTGCATTCGGCTAAGGAGAGGAAATGGAGAGAAAAGTGTTGGAGAAACAAAACAAAAATGACCAAAAAGCCAAAGTGACCAACTAGCTACCAAAGGCCATCAAAATTTCGGTCACTCTCCCTAGCCCCAAAAACCGTCCATGTTCAAGCCAAAAAGGGGTCAACATTTGCCAACTTTACTTTCCATAGCATATTCCTCAATTTAAGCCACTTGTTCCCCTACATACCTTATCATATTGATTCCTTTCCCTATGTTCAATTCTTGCCTTGATCCATTAGCCACCTTGCCATAAACTAAAAGTCCAACCTTCCAAAAATAAAGCTTGGCCGACACATGCTAGATGAGTGCAAAAATTTAAGTCACAAAAATGTATACCATTAGATTTGAACCTCTCCCCTCAAGACAATACATATGGCGCATATCCTCTTAACCATTAGCTCAGCTTATGTTAGTTACTTACTCAAAAATTTCCATATGTTACAAATCCACTGACTCCCTGTCTTTAAAGTACCAAATGCTAAAAATTTTCACTAGGTCCAAATAGATCCCAAGCCTTCTCAGGACCTCTTCAACAAACAAAATTAATAATCTAACATGCTTAATCACCAATTTAATGTAACACATACAAAACTCAAATTTTAGGATGTTACACGCGTGGAGGCAATGGCCAGAGGTCCGACGATCGGAAGCTTGGAGGGGTTTCAGAGGATTTTCAGAAATTTTTTTTTTAAAACTGGTGTTCAAATGATTTTTTTGAAATAAAATTAACTTATATAAGCAAAGAAAAACGACGTCGTTTTGATTAACAGGATCCGCGTGTTGACCCGAAAACCCGGGGAGGATCCGCGTGTTTTTGTAAAATGGGATATTTACCGTTTTAGTCCCTTTACAGTTTTACTAATTTTGATTTCGTCCAATTCAACATTTTTATTTTTTAAGATTAGTCCCAGAAGTCTGTTTTTGTTCCAATTTAATCCCTCGAATTGCCTTAAGGGCTAAAATCAGAACGGCGCCGTTTTTGAAAGGAGGCACAATTGCCATATTAGTCCCTGTGGTTTAACGCGTTTTTTTTAATTTAATCCTTTTTTATTTTTTTATTGCTATTTAAATCCTTATTCATTTTAAAACCTTTTTATTTTTTTAATTATTCTAATATTATACTTAATTATTTTATTTTATTAAATTGTTTTATTATTTTATTTTATTAATTTTGTTAATAGTATGAAATACATATATATATCTATATATTTTTTTATGTATTACTTTTATACGTATTAAATTATTATTATTTTTATTATCTATTATTTTATTTGGTTTAAACATTATATTTATATTATGATTTATATATTAATTATGATATTATGCTCTTCTAATTTGTATATTATATAATATTATATCATATATTATTTTTTTAAAAAAATTTATTTTATAAAATTTATTTATATTATATAACCTATTATATTTATATTTGTAATAATGTTTTTTTTATGATTAGTGTATTATATATTTTTTTATAAAATTATTATATACTATCTATTAATTGTTTTTATTATGTATTTAATTAGCTATTTGTTATAAATATTCTTATTTTTATACTTTAAATTTTATTCATTTTTATATTGTTTATATGTATATTAAATCATTTTAAAAATCATCATAGTCTTTATTTTTTTATTCAAAGTTTAAATATATCATCCCCTTTTCATTTAATTTTGTTATTTCGTGGAAGTTTTAATTTATTTTATATGTTCATTTATTTATGTCCTTTTTTAATCGTTATTCTTGTTTCACATAATTCTTTATATATTCTTTATTGTTATATTCTTTTATTATTTTCTGTTAG
The DNA here is from genome assembly GCA_025698515.1 of Gossypium sturtianum. Taxonomy (NCBI): domain Eukaryota; kingdom Viridiplantae; phylum Streptophyta; class Magnoliopsida; order Malvales; family Malvaceae; genus Gossypium; species Gossypium sturtianum. Next base: position 95,867,725 of record CM046949.1, read on the forward strand.
TATAATTCGTAGACATGTAGATTTGCTCTTAAATATATATGTTGTAATGTATTCATAAAATATTTTACTCAAACCATCTTTCTATAAAAGCACCTTTTAAATTGATGCATTTATTTCAAATAGATTTAAAAAATGGTGATATGTGATATTTGGAGACTTCGAGAAGAATCGTGCCCTAACTTACTGGGTTTCGATTTTCCTCTTCGAGTCCAAAGAATCCATTACTTTTCTTTTAAAGGTTAAATAAAAAACTTATTCTCGAAAATTCAAAATTATTGTGTCCTAACTCCCTGGATGTGATGATTTGTTATCTCGGGATAAGAATTTCAGAAAATAAGGCAATGTTTCGTGTTTGGAAGTTTGAGAAATTGTGCCCTAACGTGCTGGGTTTCGGTTTATCGTTCGTCCAAATAACTAAACATCCTTTTAATGAATTTTGTAAATAATGAGATGATTTTGGTCACGAGGGTTTAAAACATCATGTCCTAACGTGCTGGATGTGATGTTTGTATGCTTTCAGAATAAAGGAATCTCTAATTTCAACTCAAATTGTTCAAATTCTTAAAGAAACCATATTTCCAAATCTTTTTCAAATTCTCGACATAAGGGCATTAATTAATCAATTAGGTACCAATTTTTGGGCGTTACGGGGGTGCTAACCCTTCCTCGTATGTAACCGACTCCCGAACCTGTTTTCTGGTATTTTGTGGACCAAAAATCAATGTTTTGAAATAAAATGATTTATAAGGTGATCCAATCACATCTAAGTAAAAAGAGATTGGTGGTGACTCCCACTTTCATTTTTAAAAGTCGATCCTATTTTTCAAAAATATTAAAACTGGTTTCGACAGCTTGGCGACTCCACTGGGGACATAAGAGAGTCAAGCCGTAAAATTGATAATTTCATGTCCTTTTGTCTGAATTTAAAATTTTGGTTTTTTAAAAAACATGATCCTTTTATTGCATGTGGTTCTAAATATATTTCTCTGCATTGCACTGTATGACCGTCGTTGTAACACCCCTAACCCGTATTCAACGCCGGAACCGGGCCTGAGGCGTCACCATAATAAAATCCTCATGATCGCCACTTAGGCTCATCGTGACTAATCTCTTAAGTCACCTTAACATCTTATTCCCGACTTACGAGGCCTCACTCATACACACAAGGGCTCTCGAGACTATCTCGAAACTTCTACGATCTTAAAATTTTTCCATCTCTACAGGGCTCCCACGCCCGTGTAAGATTAGACATGCCCGTGTGATGTCACACACGCCCATGTCCCCAAACCGTGCATAAAAACCCAAGCATTCTGCCAATGCCCCACGATTAGGGCACACGCCCGTGCCTTCCACCCGTGGTGCACACTGACTACTTTAACACGGCCTAGAGTCTAGACACACGCCCGTGTGGCTAGCCCGTGGCCAAAACTGATTAACACACACGTTCTAGGCACACGCCCGTGTGACTAGTCCGTGGTCTATTCTGATTTAAAACACTAACATGCAGGGGACACACGGCCAAGTCACACGCCCGTGTGATTTGTGTGTGTCACACATGGCCTAGACACACGCCGTGTGTGTCTACCCACATGGACAAGAACAAAGCTATTTGCCAAGTTCTTTTCACCCTCCTAGCATACACAATCATACACTCATTCAACACATCCATAAACAACTCAAAATCTTACAATCTCACTTAGATAACTACATCCTTTCATATAATAAAGTGCCAACAACTATGGCATTATACAAAATAGACTATCCATCTAAAGGCTAACACATAATAGCCATATACAACAAAATTCACTAACTTGTCTAGCCCCTATACATGCCATATACAAAACATTGAGTCTAATGTACCAGAGTGTGCTGATAGTGCAGGCAATCTTCCAATTGATCCTCGTATCTCGATTCAACACTTTGCTCTATAAGACAAGGGAAAAGGATGTAACACCCCAAACCCGACCCAAACGTTACGACCGGATTTGGTATGTCACATGGAAAGGTTGTTAAAAACTTTACAATTTTAGGAGAAACTTCGCGTTTTATTTCATTTTGAAAATCATATTCAGTCCTAAGGTTTTCTTGTTGATTTTTATTAGTAATACTAACAGTCGAAAACTGGTTTTGTGTTACAAAAAACCAAAACTAGAAGATTTCAGAAACGTGACATTTAGAAACAGTTTGTGTAATTCTAAGAAAATCCCAAGTTAATAAATTATTTGTTTGTTGTCCATTTCTTAATATTTTGGGAAAAAGTTTGTTTATATTTTTAGAAAAACTCCATATTTAACATTTCATAATATATATAATAACAGCATTAAAATCCAAAACCAAATTGAAATCCCAGAGGCTTTATTACATAAATATTCCCAAACTAAGAGTAAGTTTAAATAAAGGAAATGAAATTTACGAAAGTAGTAATGCATGGCCACCACAGAGTCCTCCTCGGCTCCATATCCTCGAACTAGGGATTACCTGCAAAATTAAGCAGAGGGGTGAGTCACCAAGACTCAGTGTGTAACTCCCCTTACGAACGCAATCTGGGCCTAAGCCCACAGAAGCACATTGGGCCTTAGCCCTCACAACATGGCATATTAAAAGGTGTATGCAATGCAGCCCAGCCCAACCTAGTATTCCATCCTCTACATCACCTGAACCAGCCAAAACACCTGTGGCACCAAGCAACTGTGGTACCAAACCACTGTGACAGAGTCACTGATATATGTATATATATGTGGTACCAAACCACTTGAAATAATGTGACATAGTCACTGATATATGTGGTACCAAACCACTGAATTACACTTCCCCTTTCAATCAACATCATATCCCAAAGCCCATGCAACGTATTATCATGTTATAATGAATGCAATCATATTTCCAATGTACACAGATAATCAAATCATACATATATTTAGGCTATGTTATTCGAAAGGCAGAGTCATAGAGGCACTTACCTGGTGTCTCCAACTTTACCCACAAGGGTATCTCAACTGTCGATCCAGTCGTTTCGGCTTTCAGCCAATACAGTTATTAATGCAAAATAATAAAAGAAGGTGTGAGCATTACACACCTGATTATGCGAAGAACTAAACACTCTATATCGTCGACACTTTCACTAGCGGGAACAACATCGATTTGCCTATCCCAAACAGATGTCGGCTCTCTACCACAACCCGGCGAAAAATCACGAACCGCCGACACCGCACAATGTTTGAATGACGGATTAGAGACTACAAGTACACTCCCCTCAGGCTCCTTAACCGCACCCTCCTTGGATCGGCTAGTACTCATATCCATGATAAGAGTCTTGATCAGTACTTAGAGAAAAATGTTGGTGGTCTAACAAAGAAATTGGGTTAAGGCAACGAAAGGGAAAAGGGAATAGACAAACAAAAATCAAGAGAACTTCCTTACCTTGGTCAGAGAATGAATCGAACACAGATAGACTTGGCTATAGATTCTAATCCAATGCGAACATGCCATGCTAAGAGGAGAGAAGAAGAGATTAGCCGCAAACTAACATTAAGAACAAAATAGCCATTTCGGCTATGACCACATAAAACCTACAAATAGAGAAAGAATCAAAAGAGTTCCATTACCTTACACAAATAGACACTGATTGAAGAGGAGACTTTCGGTAACCAAAGGGATGCTTCCAGATGTTCGACTTATAACAAAAAGATGCGAGACACAGTTTTAGTTTGACACAAGGAGTGATTCAGTCTTGAAAAAAAAAGAAGAAAATAGAGAAGAACGAAGTAGGATGAAATTCGGCTATGAAAGAAAAACTAGTCAAGAACCAAAAGGAGTAGGGGTTTCAGTTTAATGGAGAAAGTAGAGAAGTAAAGGGGAGGGATGGAGGTTCGGCTAGTGAAGAAGGAAATGGAGGAGCAAAGAGAAAAAAGAAAAAGAAGTCGAAGAAGGGTGGAAGAAAGTGGTTCGGCCAAGAAAAAAGAGAAAAATAGAAGTGCAAAGAAGAAAAGAAAGGAAATAGGAGAAGAGTTGCAATTTGGCTATCACGCAAATGAAGAGAAGGGATGGAGAGAAAATTGAGAGATTCGGCACAAGCTCTAAGTGAGTAATAATCCAAAATGCCTTAAGAACCACACCAAAATGTCACAAAGAAAAGCTAAAAAGAGCTATAAAATTTAGCAGAGCACTCTAATGGCTCGGTTTTGCTATCACCCACCACAAATGCCGAAATTCCTAGCCAACTACACCACATAGCCGAAATTCTCCCCCCCAACTCTCCAACATTCGGCCAACTCTCACTCCCCCTCTCAAATCCCTTGATTTGCTCCTTGTTTCACTCTCCATCCACCAATTTGAATTGATTGACCAATTCAAACTCCTCAAGCCCCTCTACTCCACCCATTTCAAACTGGTTGACTCATTCAACAACCACCCCTCAGAGTCCAAGCTGAACACCACTTCTTCCCCTCATTGAGCATAAAAATTAAAGCTCCACAATGCAGCAGTGGGATTCGAACTCCTTCCCCCTTGCACTGCTAGTGACGCCACAACCTCCTTGCCACACACCCAACTTGTGTCATCAAACACAAATAAATATTCTTAAAGCCTGCTTCCCCTAGCTCTCCCCCTAAAGTACCCTAAAGAGAAAAATTTATCAAAGCTCTGGCTCAAACCCGAGCCTTCCCTAGACCCCCAAACACACCAAAACAGCAAGCATAACTAGCCAAACGCATGAATTAGCACAAAATGCAGAACCCCTAACTCTAGGATGTTACAGTTCTACTCCCCTTAAAGAAATTTCAGCCTCGAAATTTACCTGATCAAAAGAGGTGAGGGTATTGCTGTCGCATCACATCCTCTGGCTCCCACGTAGCTTCCTCTGAACCGTGATTACGCAATAACACCTTGACCAAAGGAACTGACTTTCTTCTCAACACCTTGACATCTCGATCTAAGATATGCACTGGTTCTTCTTCAAAAGACAGATCGGGTCTTACTTTAATTTCCTCCACTGGCACTATGTGAGATGGATCCGAACGATAGCGCCTTAACATTGAAACATGGAATACATCATGTATCCGATTCAACTCCGGAGGTAACTCAAGCTGATAAGCCACTAGTCCCACGCGTTTCAACACTCGATACGGCCCGATGAATCTGGGGCTCAACTTGCCTTTCCGTTCAAATCTTAAAACCTTATTCCAAGGTGAAACTTTCAGAAAGACCTGCTCACCCACTGAGAATTCTATTTCCTTACGCTTTAGATCTGCATACGATTTCTGCCTGTCGGAAGCTTCCTTCAACTGAGCCTGAATCAACTTAACCTTTTCCTCCATCTCTGAGACCAATTATGGACCCAACAACTGTCGCTCACCCAATTCTGTCCAGCAGGTAGGGGTACGACACCTACGACCTCGTAGGGTGCCATCTGAATACTGGATTGATAGCTATTGTTGTATGCAAATTCTGCCAACGGTAAGAAATCCTCCCAACTACCTTTGAAGTCGATTACACAACCCCTCAACATGTCTTCTAGAATCTGAATTACCCTCTCTGACTGGCCATCAGTCTGTGGATGAAACGCCGTGCTAAAATCCAGTCTTATACCTAACGCCTTATGTAACACCTTCCAGAATCGCGATGTAAACCTAGGGTCTCTGTCTGATATGATAGACACTAGTACCCCATGCAACCTCACAATCTCTGCTACATACAGCTTGGCTAACTTCTGTAGTGAGTAGTCGACACGAACCGATATGAAGTGAGCGGACTTCGTCAACCGATCGACAATCACCCACACCAAATCTTTCCTAGAAGGTGTAAGAGGTAGCCCACTAACAAAATCCATCGTTATCCTCTCCCACTTCCAAAGTGGAATCTTCACTGGCTGCAGCAACCCCAAAGGCAATTGGTGTTCTGCCTTCACCTACTGACACGTTAAACACCTACTCACAAACTCAGTAACTTCCTGCTTCAGACCTGGCCACCAATACTGTTCACGCAAATCTTGGTACACCTTACTCCCACCGGGATGCATAGCGTATGGGCTACTATACGCCTCCCGCAGAACCATCTGCCTCAACTCAGATCCTTCGGCATACAAACCTTTCCACGAAAGCATAATAGCCCCTTCACTGTTCAGACCAAAATCTTTTGTCTCACCACCTTCCACTTACTGAAATCGAGAACTTAACACTACATCTAACAACTACTTCTCCTTAATCTGACTTACCCATGAAGGCTTCACTTGAAGCTCGGCTAACAAGCTACCATCTTCATATAGACTGAGATGAGTAATCATTACCCTCAAATCTGATATCACCTTACGGGGCTCAACGCATTCGCCACTACATTAGCTTTACCCGGGTGATACTCGATCGAGCAGTAGTAGTCTTTCAACAATTCAATCCACCTTCGCTGCCTTAAATTCAACTCCTTCTTGGTAAGGAGATATTTCAGGCTCTTATGATCGGTGTAGATAATCGACTTCTCTCTATACAAGTAGTGCCTCCAAATCTTTAGAGCGAACACTACCGTAGCTAGCTCCAAATCATGAGTGGGATAATTCACCTCATGTGGTCTTAATTGTCGAGACGCATACGCTACCACCTTCCCTTCTTACATTAGCACACATCCTAACCCTGTGTGTGATGCATCACAATAGACGACAAACTCCTTCCCAGCCTCAGGCTGAATCAACACTGGTGCCTCAGTCAAGATCCTCTTTAGCTTCTCAAAGCTTTCCTGCTGCTTATCAGCCCAAACAAATGGTACCCCTTTCTGTAACAACTTGGTTAATGGCACCGCAATCAACGAGAATCCCTCAACGAACCTTCTGTAGTACCCAGCTAACCCAAGGAAACTTCAAATTTCCGCTACTGAATTTGGCGGTTTCCAATCCAAAACAGCTTCAATCTTTCGGGGATCAACCCTAATCCCCCCGGCTGAAACAACATGCCCCCAAAAGGTCACTTCCTTCAACCAAAATTCACACTTACTGAATTTAGCATACAGTTGCTTCTCTCTCAAAATCTGCAGAACTATCCGAAGATGCGAATCATGCTCCTCTTCAGTCCTTGAATATACCAAGATATCGTCTATGAACACTACAAAAAACCGATCCAGGTAGGTTTGGAATACCCGGTTCATCATATCCATGAATGCAATTGGTGCATTCGTCAACCTGAACGGCATCACCAAGAACTCGTAGTGACCATAACGAGTTTAAAAAGCAGTCTTGTAAATATCTGCCTCCTTGACCTTTAGCTGATGATACCCCGACCTCAAGCCTATTTTCGAGAAGACCGAAGCACCTCGCAGCTGATCGAACAGGTCGTCAATCCTTGGCAACGGGTATTTGTTCTTGATCGTCAACTTGTTCAATTGTCTATAGTCAATGCACATCCGTATCGACCTGTCCTTTTTCTTAACGAACAATACCAGTGCTCCCCACGAAGATACACTTGGTCGGATAAAACCACGGTCCAACAGTTCCTGAATCTGAGCTTTAAGTTCCACCAGTTCCTTTGGAGCCATTCGATATGGAGCGATGGACACAGGTGTCGTTCCCGAAAGTAGATCAATGCCAAACTCCACCTCACGATCCGGAGGTAACCCTGGAAGCTCTTCTGGAAAGACATCCGAGAACTCTTTCACCGTTCTAACATCCCTTACAGACAATTCTTTGGCCTCCAAAGCACTGATGAAAGCTAAGAACGCCTCACACCCTTTTCGCGCCATCCTTTCAGCCTTTAATGTAGACACCACATTGGATAGGTAATTCCTTCTCTCACCTACTACCAGCACCTCCTCATCCTCGGGAGTCTTCAATATCATGCGCTTAGCAGCACAATCCAAGTTTGCTCGATACTTAACTAACCAGTCCATGCCTAAAATCAAGTCGAACTCGCCGAACGGCAATTCCATCAAGTCAGCCGGGAAAACAATCCCTTGCACTTCTAAAGGCACATTCCTAAAAAGTCTGTTCACCACTACAGATTGTCCTAAAGGGCTAATCACAGTCATTTTACTAGAAGCAACCTCAGATTCTATACTCAAAGTCCCAGACATAGTACTAGTAACATATGAATGTGTAGACCCAATATCTATCAAAGCTGTAAATGGCACACCAAAAATAAGGAACTACCGGTTATGACATCCGGTGCATCACCATCCTCTCGATGTCTAGCTGCATAAACCAATTGATACAGTCCGCCTCGGGAAGAGTCAAAATGTATGCGAGTGCCCAATCGTCTACGAGGAGTAAATCAAGCCTTCGAGAAATATTAGAAAAATATGGATGAAAAGGGATTAAAGTTGCGGAAGCTATCAGAAAGGGATGATAATAGATTAGGTTATGAATGGAGGTGGTTAAGTGTTGGAGTTGTTTTGGGAAATGGTTAAGGATAGGTTCGGCTATGGCTAGGAAAGAAGGATGATGTGTTTGGAGATGGCTCGGGTAGGTAGGAAAGAATGGAAGATGAATAAAAGTTAAGTGATAGTTTGGTGGAAATGGATGGATGATCTTAAACAAATAAACAATTTAACATTAGCAAATGTCACCCCGGTTTCTATATTTGCTCAAGGTTGGAAATGGAAGTCGGATATGGACCAAGACCTGTTATCTATAAAGATAAGAACCTATGATATAGCTTAATGGATGAGAACGACTGACGCCACAAGCAATGCTTGATAAGTCGAGATCGAAACTCGTACGAAAATGAAAAGGAGATAAACTCACTCAGATGAACAAAGTTCATATAATAAGATTAATGATAAAAAGTCTTCAACCTCAAATGTTTACATGAAAGCTATTTTATAGACACAAAGATGACTACTCAAATTCAGCATCTATGTGTTCACACAACAATTAAAATGTTCATAATTAACATTAAAGATGGTTCATGGACGTTCATCCTTGTATTGAGATGTACTTAGACGTTCATGCACCTCATTGAATGATATTCATGCATGTACTTTAGCTTGAAGAGTCAGACTCTTCCTCCCTTTGCTGTGCATTAATTCTTAGCATAGAAGAAAGCTTCAAGTGACTTGTATGATCACCAAAAGTCTCATTCATCTCCTTGGTTCGTTCATGCACTTGCATGGAACATGCATTTTCATAAATAGGTGCTTTAATGGCATGTAGGTTCATGAACAGCAGCATGTACCTTGTAAATTCGTTCTCCCCTTTGTGCATGCATGTTGTTCATTCAATGTGCTGAATTAATGTGTCATTTCCCCCCTTGGACGTTCATGCCTTTATCCATGCATGTATAGAAGCTGATTGGTCAAATTAAGGTATGAACATGGTGGCCAATCGGTCAATCAAATGTGAAAGCACTTGATGCTTTGTTAGCCACGAAATGGCTCTTGGGAGGATGTATTCAGCTCTTTAAATGTGCCATATGAATAGCTTAAGAAGCTTCCTAGCAGCAGCCAATGTGAACATCCTGAAAGACATATTAAAGCTCGATTAAATGCAACATTAAGACATATTCTAAACACCATTTAATTTGTCTAAGCTTTAGACACAATTAAGAGGTCTTAATCTAAGACACATTAAAAAATTTGCACTTATTTTAACATATTAATTAGACTTAAGACACATTAAAATCTTTGTACTAATTAACATGCATAAATAAACTTTAAGACATATTTAAGACTCAAACTATAATTAACTAAAAATAACTAAATCTTAATTAATGTTTTATTCCAGCAACTAAAATGCATAAATTAAAAATGAAATAGAATCGAGCTCAATGAGCTAGAGTGAGCTCAAATTGAGCTCAAATTGACTAATCCGGCTCAATTTGGAAGTGCACCAAAGGGAACACTAGCTCCACGGCACTTGGGCTTAATGATCCGAGCTCATCAGTTTGCAAAATGTTGGAGGCCTTGGGCGTGCCCGTATCATTCCTCCCCTCTTCTAGACGATTTGTCCTCGAATTGACCTGTTGGTTTTCCGAACAAAATTCCTCTTGACTCAGTTTTCCTCGATCAAATAGGACGAATGATAATCGCGTTACCTAAAAAAGATAACCAAAAGTTAGCAAACATTCTTGCAAACCAAATATAAGCAAAACAAGACAAATAGATGGCACGCAAATGGGCATAAACATTTTATCATATAAAATGAACAAAGCCTTATCAAATGTTTGCAACAAAAGTGAATAGGCTTCTTGGCATGCATACGATTTAAATAGATTCCAAAAGTCAAAATCAACATGCGAGTAACTCATCAAATGATAGATATAAGCATCACAAGCAGATATGTGAGAAAGTGCACATGGCACACGAAATTGAACAGCCAAATCTTGCGCTAAACGATTTATGAAATTACTCGCACATGTGTTATAACAAGTATCGAACACGAAATGCTTTTTATCAATGAACAAAATGGATGGATCATCAATAGATAGAATGGAACATTCAAGCACTTTATGATCAAAATGTTTTACAAAATAAAATTTAGCATTATGTGTCGCATCAACATCCAAAACAGATAGATCATAAGTAAGCAAATTGGAATAGCTAAGCATATCATGATCTAATTGCTTTGCAAAAGGTAGTTCATCAACACAATATATGTCATCATCCGAAGGGAGCAAAAATTTATCAACTATTTCAAAAGACTTACCTTTAGATGCAAAGGAACAGAGACCGTTCTTACCTTGCTTGTTTTCACAAGCTGAAACTCGAAGATCGAATTTACCTTGCTCGATCAATACGAACCTTCTCTCCTCGGGCATGTAATGTAGTCGATGCTTTACTCGCGAATCAACCTTCTTCAAACCAAATGGGAACTCCATGTACACGAATTCCATGTACAACCACAAAATTTGTTTAAAGAACGAATAGAAGTCGAAAACAAAGTAGACAAAATTCATTACCTTATTCAAAAACCTTGTATCAAGAAGATAGAAATCTTTCGAACATACCAGATGATGCTTGAATTTCCCATAAAGCAAATCAGAATGAATTCCCGGTTTAAAAACATGGGTTTGACTGTTTAAGTCAAGATGGGACAATGGTTTCGATGAATCAAACATGTTAAACCAATATGAATAATGTGTGTTCAAGATCGAATGATCAAAACTCTTAACATGCTTTAAAACAGTCTTACAAAAACTCAAAGATTCTGTATTAGTTAATGAACAAATCTCGTAATAACCACAATCAAACAAATTGGGATTAAAAGAAAAGTCATCATCATACTTACTCGAGCCTTGTACTTGTTGGACATTTGTTACTCCACCGTCGTACTTTGTATCACAATGATCATTATGGAATAAAGTCATCTTATCATCATTTAAAACATCACAATTATTCAAGGGATGGCCAGTGATGAAATCATCCATATACTCACAATCTTTAGAAAAATTCGATGGAGATTGAATCGCTTCATAATACTTACCTTCCTTACCTTCAATCTCGCGTGATTCAACTTTACCTTTTTTAATCATGTGAAAATGTCGCTCGTCGGGAAGGTATTGTAGTTGAAGGTCATCGTGAAATTTGTCGGGAACCTAAAAAGAAGGAAAAGAAGAAGAACAAACTTCAAATGAGTTAGCTGAAACAACTCTCTATTTTTCTCGTTTTTCTTGTTCTTTCACTTCTTTTTCTATCTCAATTTTTTTCTCAATTTCTTTTTCAATTTTATTTTCTTCATTTTATTTTTCAAACTCTTTTTTTAATTTTCTTTTTCTCTCACGATTCTGAATTCTTTTTCTTCATTCTCTTCATTCTCATGTTTTTTTTCTTTTCTCTCATTTTCTTTTTCATATTCTTTTTCATTTTGATTACAACAAGAGATTGATTCAAAAGAATCAAAAATACAAGGATTTGATTCTAAGATCGAAGCGATGTTTTCATAGATATCTTGATCAATTCCTCGTGAAAATTTCTTCATACGGGACTTCTTTGAATCATAAGATGGATAACTCATGCTTTCTTGGTCGTCACCGTAAAAGGCTTCAAACTCGTTATTTGTTTGGCTTCGTCTTGAATTCCTTATCGAATAAGAATCGTGATCGATATTTCTTCTCGAACTCTTTAAGGAATAGTAGTCATAGCATGAATCTCCTTGACTCAGAATTGATGGCGAAAGGACATCACGACGGGACTTCTTCAAGTAGTATTCGGAGGTATACCTTTGTGGGGTGCTAGATTCTATTTTTTGACTTGAAGACATTTTTCGGGCAAACATGCTTTCCATTTCGTTCAACAAGTATTGGAAGTTGGTGGCTGAGAACCCTTCTTGTGACATGTTTATTTTTCTGAAAAAGAAAATTGTTAAAAGGAATAAAACAGAAAATTAAATCCTCACCACAAAAACTCACAAGTCACTCACAAAGAAAAATCGCGCACACTCGTGTTTTCACTAGTTTTACGACTTTTTCTTTGATGATTACACTCGTGCCTTTTACAGCTCTCTCTCGCTCTTACAAATTCATACTTTGTTTTGAAAGACTTATTGCGGCTTGAGGGTCGGCTTCAAAGTGGGTAACAAGGGTAAACGTTAGGGTATCGGGTAGGCTAAAACAAAAGAAAAGAAAGTATATGGGGCGATGGGGTGAAGAAGGGTGGCTTCAAGATCGGGAAGAAGTAATGAAACAAATCTTGCAAACTTTCAAAAATTTCACACCTTCCTTTTTCTTTTTTCTTTTTTTTAACTTCAATTTTTTTCTCCTTTTTTTATTTGAATTTTCGTTTTTTTTCTTTTTTTAACACTTCAAACACTCATATACTGATTACAAGAAAAATAAAGTAAAATAAAATAAATTACAACTTTTTTTTCAATTTTTTTCAACTTACGAACTAACTTCCGGCTTCACGAACGTCGTCAAAAATCCTCGCTTAGTAGCTCTGATACCAAATGATACAGTCTGCCTCGGGAAGAGTCGAAATGTATGCGAGTGCCCAATCGTCTACGAGGAGTAAATCAAGCCTTCGGGAAATATTAGAAAAATATGGATGAAAAGGGATTAAAGTTGCGGAAGCTATCAGAAAGGGATGATAATAGATTAGGTTATGAATGGAGGTGGTTAAGTGTTGGAGTCGTTTTAGGAAATGGTTAAGGATAGGTTCGGCTATGGCTAGGAAAGAAGGATGATATGTTTGGAGATGGCTCGGGTAGGTAGGAAAGAATGGAAGATGAATAAAAGTTAAGTGATAGTTTGGTGGAAATGGATGGATGATCTTAAACAAAGAAACGATTTAACATTAGCAAATGTCACCCCGGTTTCTATATTTGCTCAAGGTGGGAAATGGAAGTCGGATATGGACCAAGACCCGTTATCTATAAAGATAAGAACCTATGGTATAGCTTAATGGATGAGAACGACTGACGCCACAAGCAACGCTTGATAAGTCGAGATCGAAACTCGTACGAAAACGAAAAGGAGATAAACTCACTCAGATGAACAAAGTTCATATAATAAGATTAATGATAAAAAGTCTTCAACCTCAAATGTTTACATGAAAGCTATTTTATAGACACAAAGATGACTACTCAAATTCAGCATCTATGTGTTCACACAACAATTAAAATGTTCATAATTAACATTAAAGATGGTTCATGGACGTTCATCCTTGTATTGAGATGTATTTAGACGTTCATGCACCTCATTGAATGATATTCATGCATGTACTTTAGCTTGAAGAGTCAGATTCTTCCTTCCTTTGCTGTGCATGAATTCTTAGCATAGAAGAAAGCTTCAAGTGACTTGTATGATCACCAAAAGTCTCATTCATCTCCTTGGTTTGTTCATGCACTTGCATGGAACATGCATTCTCATAACTAGGTGCTTTAATGGCATGTAGGTTCATGAACAGCAGCATGTACCTTCTAAATTCGTTCTCCCCTTTGTGCATGCATGTTGTTCATTCAATGTGCTGAATTAATGTGTCATTTCCCCCCCTTGGACGTTCATGCCTTTATCCATGCATGTATAGAAGCTGATTGGTCAAATTAAGGTATGAACATGGTGGCCAATCGGTTAATCAAATGTGAAAGCACTTGATGCTTTGTTAGCCACGGAATGGCTCTTGGGAGGATGTATTCAGCTCTTTAAATGTGCCATATTTACAGCTTGAGAAGCTTCCTAGGAGCAGCCAATGTGAACATCCTAAAAGACATATTAAAGCTCGATTAAATGCAACATTAAGACATATTCTAAACACCATTTAATTTGTCTAAGCTTTAGACACAATTAAGAGGTCTTAATCTAAGACACATTAAAAAGCTGCACTTATTTTAACATATTAATTAGACTTAAGACACATTAAAATGTTGTACTAATTAACATGCATAAATAAACTTTAAGACATATTTAAGACTCAAACTATAATTAACTAAAAATAACTAAATCTTAATTAATGTTTTATTCCAGCAACTAAAATGCATAAATTAAAAATGAAATAGAATCGAGCTCAATGAGCTAGAGTGAGCTCAAATTGAGCTCAAATTGACTAATCCGGCTCAATTTGGAAGTGCACCAAAGGGCACACTAGCTCCACGGCACTTGGGCTTAATGATACGAGCTCATCAATTCGCAAAATGTTGGAGGCCTTGGGCGTGCCCGTATCACCAATCCAGGCTGTCTTGCATCTGTACTCCCAGCACCTCTGCCCGGTGTTCCACACCCTCGACCAACTCCATTTCCTCCTCTGGCCAGACCACGACCTCTCGGTGGCTGCTGCCCACCTCTTTCGGACTGTGCATATCCCTGACCTACTGGCCGTGCCCTGTCTGGCTCTTGTGGAAAGTCCCTTATCCGATGATCCATAGATCCACACCTGAAGCATCCTCTATTTCTTGCCCAGCACTCCCCCGAATGAAAATTCCCACATCGAGCACACGGTTGAGACCGCCCAACAGCAACAGGCATCGCAACTCGACCCGGCCCATTAAACCTAAGCCTCTTCTGGAAACATCCAGTAGATCCTGACGACCCAAAGTCCCTCTTATTCCTACCCCTATCCTTATCCCGATTCTACCTCTCAGACCGCTTTACCTCTTCGGCTATTTTTGCCTTCTCAACCAGAATAGCAAACTCTCTTTCCCGCTGCGGAGCTATCAGTACTCGTAGCTCGTCCCGCAGACCATCCTCAAACCGAACACAACGCTCATAATCAGTTGCGACAATACCCCGAGCATAGCGGCTTAAACGCAGGAAATCTGCCTCATACTCAGCCACCGTCTTATTCCCGTGGACCAAGTTTAAAAATGCCTTCCTCTGAGCGTCCACATAACTCGCCCCAACATACTTTCCCTGGAACGCTGTCTTAAAAAATTCCCAGGTAATACAGTCCGCTGACGTACCATCCCTTACCGTGAGCCACCACTGGTATGCCTCATCTCGAAGGAGGGACACTACTCTTAACTTTTCCTCTGTCGTGCAGTCCAGATCATCCATAATTTGCTCGACTGCTTCCAGCCAATACTCCGCTACGTTTGGAGCCACACCAGAAATACCTCTAAATATCTCGGCCCTATTTGCTCGAAGTCGCTCAAGAATAGATTTTCGAGCTACCGATCCTGTACTTGCTCCAGCAACCCGCTCCAGAACACGCAGCATAGCTTGGGACAAAGCATCGTCCCCTCCAGTTCGGTCTTGAGACCCTACTTTCGCTACTGGTGATGCTGGCACTTCGCCTTCTGGCCCATACCCTGACTCCGAGGGTCCAGCCTCAACACCTTGGCCTTTACCACGGCCGCGTAAACCACGTCCACGTCCTCTAGCGCTCATGACTACAGAATCGACTTAATCTGATTACAAATTTTATGAATTAGTATATCTTCCACTGTTTATTAATGAATAGCTTATGTAGATAGAATTAGAAGTAGTTTTTCGCAAACCTATTTCTAAAGGTCTTAATCTCTAAAATTGTATCTCTTATTACTAGCAATCACAACACAACATAATCTTTTCATAAAAACAACCAATAATCAGAAGACTTACCGTACGGATTTGGTGCCGGGGACTCAGGTGCCATACTTCTAGAAAACATTTTTTTCTAAACCATATTTCAAACCAACTAAAAAACATTTTTAAACCCATTTCATAGCCGAGTTTTGCAACCTAGGCTCTGATACCACAATTGTAACACCCCAAACCCGGCCTAAACATTACGACCAGATTCTGTATGTCACATGGAAAGGTTGTTAAAAACTTTGCAATTTTAGGAGAAACTTCACGTTTTATTTTCATTTTGAAAATCATATTCAGTCCTAAGGTTTTCTTGTCAATTTTTATTAGTAATACTAACAGTTGAAAACTGGTTTTGTGTTACGAAAAACCAAAACTAGAAGATTTTAGAAACGTGACATTTAGAAATAGTTTGTGTAATTCTAAGAAAATCCCAAGTTAAAAAATTATTTGTTTGTTGTCCGTTTCTTAATATTTTGGGAAAAAGTTTGTTTATATTTTTAGAAAAACTCCATATTTAACATTTCATAATATATATAATAAACGCATTAAAATCCAAAACCAAATTGAAATCTCGGAGGCTTTATTACATAAATATTCCCAAACTAAGAGTAAGTTTAAATAAAGGAAACAAAATTTACGAAAGTAGTAATGCATGGCCACCACAAAGTCCTCCTCGGCTCCATATCCTCGAACTAGGGATTACCTATAAAATTAAGAAGAGGGGTGAGTCACCAAGACTCAGTGTGTAACTCCCCTTACGAACGCAATCTGGGCCTAAGCCCACAGAAGCACATTGGGCCTTAGCCCTCACAACATGGCATATTAAAAGGTGTATGCAATGCAGCCCAGCCCAACCTAGTATTCCATCCTCTACATCACCTGAACCAGCCAAAACACCTTGGCACCAAGCAACTGTGGTACCAAACCACTGTGGTACCAAACCACTGTGACAGAGTCACTGATATATGTATATATATGTGGTACCAAACCACTTGAAATAATGTGACATAGTCACTGATATATGTGGTACCAAACCACTGTGGTACCAAACCACTGAATTACACTTCCCCTTTCAATCAACATCATATCCCAAAGCCCATGCAACATATTATCATGTTATAATGAATGCAATCATATTTCCAATGTACACAGATAATCAAATCATACATATATTTAGGCTATGTTATTCGAAAGGCAGAGTCGTAGAGGCACTTACCTGGTGTCTCGAACTTTACCCACAAGGGTATCTTAACTATCGATCCAGTCGTTTCGGCTTTTAGCCAATACAGTTATTAATGCTAAATAATAAAAGAAGGTGTGAGCATTACACACCTGATTACGCGAAGAACTAAACACTCTATATCGTCGACACTCTCACTAGCGGGAACAATAGCGATTTACCTATCCCAAACAGATGTCGACTCTCTACCACAACCCGGCGAAAAATCACGAACCGCCGACACCGCACGACGTTTGAATGACGAATTAGAGACTATGAGTACACTCCCCTCAGGCTCCTTAACCGCACCCTCCTTGGATCAGCTAGTACTCATATCCATGATAAGAGTCTTGATCAGTACTTAGAGAAAAACGTTGGTTGTCTAACAAAGAAATTGGGTTAAGGCAACGAAAGGGAAAAGGGAATAGACAAACTGAAATCAAGAGAACCTCCTTACCGTGGTCAGAGAATGAACCGAACACAGATAGACTTGGCTATAGATTCTAATCTGATGCGAACATGCCACGCTAAGAGGAGAGAAGAAGAGATTAGCCGCGAACTAACATTAAGAACAAAATAGCCATTTCCGCTATGACCACATAAAATTGACAAATAGAGAAAAAATCGAAAGAGTTCCATTACCTTGCACAAATAGACACTGATTGAAGAGGAGACTTTCGGCAACCAAAGGGATGCTTCCAGATGTTCGGCTTATAATAAAAAGATGCGAGACACAATTTTAGTTTGACACAAGGAGTGATTCGGTCTTGAAAAAAAAAGAAGAAAATAGAGAAGAACGAAGTAGGATGAAATTCGGCTATGAAAGAAAAACTAGTCAAGAACCAAAAGGAGTAGGGGTTTCAGTTTAATGGAGAAAGTAGAGAAGCAAAGGGGAGGGATAGAGGTTGGCTAGTGAAGAAGGAAATAGAGGAGCAAAGAGAAAAAAAAAAAAGAAAAGAAGAAGAAGGGTGGAAGAAAGTGGTTAGGCCAAGAAAAAAGAGAAAAATAGAAGTGCAAAGAAGAAAAGAAAGGAAATAGGAGAAGAGTTGCAATTTGGCTATCACGCAAATGAAGAGAAGGGATGGAGAGAAAATTGAGAGATTCGGCACAAGCTCTAAGTGTGTAATAATCCAAAATGCCTTAAGAACCACACCAAAACGTCACAAAGAAAAGCTAAAAAGAGCTATAAAATTCGGCACAACACTCTAATGGCTCAGTTTTGCTATCACCCACCACAAATGCCGAAATTCCTAGCCAACTACACCACATAGCCAAAATTCTCCCCCCCAACTCTCCAACATTCAGCCAACTCTCACTCCCCTTCTCAAATCCCTTGATTTGCTCCTTGTTTCACTCTCCATCCACCAATTTGAATTGATTGACCAATTCAAACTCCTCAAGCCCCTCTACTCCACCCATTTCAAACTGGTTGACTCATTCAACAACCACCCCTTAGAGTCCAAGCCGAACACCACTTCTCCCCCTTCTTGAGCACAAAAATTAAAGCTCCACAATGCAGCAGTGGGATTCGAACTCCTTCCCCCTTGCCCTGCCAGTGACGCCACAACCTCCTTGCCACACACCCAACTTGTGTCATCAAATACAAATAAATATTCTTAAAGCCTGCTTCCCCTAGCTCTCCCCCTAAAGTACCCTAAAGAGAAAAATTTACCAAAGCTCTGGCTCAAACCTGAGCCTTCCCTAGACCCTCAAACACACCAAAACAGCAAGCATAACTGGCCAAACGCATGAAATAGCACAAAATGCAGAACCCCTAACTCTAGGATGTTACAAAGGAAGAGAGTAAGTTTTAAGCTTAGTAAGTTTACACATAAACAATTAAGCTACATAGTATAAGCTAAACAACAATTAGTATTATACTAACATATAATGTACAACTATGCTTACTCTTTCTATCCCTTACCACATTTCTAACACATCATGAGTCACTTGCTCATAACCATTGACATGCACCCCTGCATTCAATATCACTTTTACACAATATACAACACATCATTATTTCTCGATAATACATCCACACAGCTAATCCACACAGCTAATGTCTCGGTGGTTCCGCACTTAGCCCACCACAATCAATAAATAAGGTAGTATCGCACTTAGCCTACCATAAAGGTAATCGTTGTGGTTTCACACATAGCCCACTAGACAATATACCTAACGATAGCATCGCACATAGCCAGCTCATCATCATTATGCATTAGAATGGTATCGCACTTAGCCCACCTTTTTGCATTATCACAACACATCAACACATCTACTTACTCAATCATTCATTCATTCATAAGTTCTACCACAATCATTTTACTTGAACCACATAGGTTCTCAATCATTCTCAATCATGCTACACACTAGCTAGCATTAACAAAGTAGAAGTATGAATGCATTGTTTATGCATAGACTTACCTCGATATCCAAAAGTATAGAAACGTGCAATTTAGTCCACTACTTTGCTCTTGCCTCAGTTTCGATCCGAGCTTCGTGTTTCTTGATCTATAATGAATAAATCAGCTTATTCAATACACACATTGACTAAATTGACCCACATCTCAAACTTTGGCAAAATTACCCTTTTGCCCCTAAACTTTCTCATATTTACACTATTGCCCCAAGGCTCGTAAAGTGATTTTTATTCAACTTTCTAGCCTTTCATGCTTAGCCGAATCACTTACTCAACTAAAGCGTTCATCAATTCTCACTAAATCACACATGTATGACCAAATTTAAGACTTTCACAAATTAGTCCCTACATACATTTTCTATGGAAATTCCTTTAGCAAAAGATGTTTCTACTACATCAAGCTTTCATAATCTTCCATAAAACATCAAAATACATGCATGTCATACATGGCCACATTTTTGAACATCCATCATAGCTCATCAAATAGCTAAAAATAGCTTATCATGCTACAAGGACTTCAAAAATACAAAGAGTGTCAAAAACGAGGCTAGTGGCACTTACTATCAAGCTTGAAAAATTTGAAGAACCCTAACAATGGCTCTCTCAAAATTTCGGCAGCCTTGGAGAAGAAGATGAATGAATTTTTTCATCTTTTCCTCCTATTTTAATCACTTAATTGTTAAATGACCAAAATGCCCTTTTTGATAAACTTTCTATTTTAACTTATCCATGCCCAATTTTGTCCAAAAATTAGAAATTGGAAAAATTTTTATTTAAGGACCTCTAATTAATATTCTAAAGCTATTTCACACAATTAGCTTCTAGAATCTCACATTTTGTAACTTTTGTAATTTAGTCCTTTTGGACAATTCAACCGCAATTTCACAAAATTGCTTCATGAAACTCTCACACTAGCATGCATACATAGCATAAGGCTCAAAAACTCATTCATAATCCTCGGATTTGTGGTCTCACACCACTATTCCGACTAGGCCCTAAACCGGGATGTTACAACTCTCCCCCCTTTAGAGATTTTTGCCCCCAAAAATCTTACCAGTAAAGAGGTTTGGATGTTGCTCTCTCATAGCCTCTTCCGTTTCCCACGTAGCCTCTTCCATACTAGTGCTATGCTCTTATTTCTCAACTGTTTCACTTCTCGAGCCAAGATCTTAATCAGCTCCTCCTCATAAGACATATCCGGTCTTATCTCAATTTTCGTCGAAGGAATCACATGTGAAGGATCGGAGTGATACCGTCGCAACATCGACACATGGAACACATTATGAATCTTTTCCAACTCTACAGAGTAAAGCCAAAAGATGCTCTTGGCCCAACTCTATCTGTAATCTCATACGGCCCTATGAATCTTGGACTCAATTTTCCTTTTTGTCCAAATCTCATAATCTTCTTCCACGGGGACACTTTCAAAAACACTTTGTCACCCACCTCAAACTCAATTTCTTTTCTTTTCAAATCTGCATACGACTTCTGTCGGTCCGAGGTAGCTTTCAGACTATTACGGATTACTTTCACTTTCTCCTTGGTCTCTTTTACTATATCGACCCCATGGATCCGTTTCTCACTAAGCTCAGTCCAATACAGAGGAGTCTGACACTCACGGCCATACAAGGCCTCATACGGAGCCATCTGTATACTTGACTGATAACTGTTGTTATAAGTAAATTCGACTAAAGGTAGATATCTCTCCCAACTACCCTCGAATTCTAACACACAGCATCGAAGCATATCTTCAAGAACTTGAATCACTCTTTCAGACTGACCATCAGTTTGCAGATTGAATGCAGTACTAAAATTCAATCTCGTACCCATGGCCTCTTGCAACTTCTTCCAAAACCTCGAAGTGAACCTCAGATCCCTATCTGATATTATAGACATAGGCACACCGTGCAATCTCACTATCTCTGCAACATACAATTCAGCTAACTTATCCAGTGAATAATCAACACGAACTGGGATAAAGTGAGCCTACTTTGTTAGTCTATCCACAACAACCCACACATCATCTTTCTTTTTCGGAGTCATCGGCAACCCCGTCACAAAATCCATGGTAACTCGATGCCACTTTCATTCGGGTACCAACACTGGCTGAAGCAATCCCGAAGGCACTTGATGCTCAGCTTTCACTTGTTGACAAATCAGGCACTTTGTCACGAACTCTGAAATATCTCTTTTCATACCCGACCACCAATAAGACTTCTTCAAGTCATTATACATTTTTGCACTGCTCGGATGTACTGACAAACATCCACTGTAGGCCTCATGCAAAACCTTTTGGATTAACTTCTCATCTCTAGGTACACAAATTCTGTCAAGGTACAGCAAACAACCATTCGAGCCCACTCAAAAATCGGAATCACTTTCTGATTCATACTTAGCTCTCTTAGCTAGCATCTCACTGTCATTTCTCTGAGCCTCACATATCTGTTGAACGAATAGTGGCTTAACTCACAACTCTGCCAGAATAGCACCATCATCAGACAATGCCAAACTCGTCCTCATAACTCTTAGAGCATACAGGGATTTCCTACTCAGGGCATCCGCAACCACATTCACTTTTCCCGGGTGGTAATCAATGACTAACTCATAGTCTTTCAACAACTCAAGCCACCACCACTGTCTCAAATTCAGATCCTTCTGATCCATCAAATACTTTAAACTCTTGTGATCTGTAAAGATTCGACACTTCTCACCATACAAGTAATGTCACCAAATCTTTAACACGAAAACAATTATAGCCAACTCCAAATCATGAGTCGGATAATTCCTCTCGTGTGGTTTCAACTGTCTCGAGGCGTAAGCAACTACCTTACCCTCTTGCATCAACACGCAATCGAGACCATTAAATGACGCGTCACTGTAAACCACGAACTCTTTCTCCGATTCTGGTTGAACCAAAATTGGTGCCTCAGTCAATAATGTATTTAGTCTTTCAAAACTTTGTTGACATGTCTCAGTCCAATCAAACTTGACATCTTTGTGCAATAGTTTCATCATCGGGGTAGCAATTACAGAGAACCCCTTTACGAAACATCTGTAATATCCTGCTAATCCCAAGAAACTTCTGATTTCCGACACATTCCTCGGTGGTTTCCAATCCACAACAGTTGATATCTTACTCGGGTCAACTCTAACACCATCACCCGATACAATGTGTCCTAGGAATCTGACCTCTCGGAGCCAAAACTCACTCTTGCTAAACTTAGCATACAACTGCTTATCTCTTAAAGTTTGCAAGACAATTCTCAAATGTTCTTCATGATCGTTCTCATCTCGAGAATAGATCAATATGTCATCAATGAAGACAACTACAAACTTGTCCACATATGGTCTGAAAACACGGTTCATCAAATCCATAAAAATTTTCGGTGCATTCGTCAAACCAAACGGCATAACCAAAAACTCATAATGGCCATACACAGTGCGAAATGCGATTTTCAACACATCTGCTCTTTCACTCTCAAGCGATAATAACTTGGACCTCAGGTCTATCTTGGAGAACACTGTAGCTCCCTTCGGTTGATTAAAAAGATCATCAATCCTTGGTAAAGGATACTTATTCTTAACCGTCACTTTGTTAAGCTGTCTATAGTCTATACACAACCTCATAGACCCATCTTTCTTCTTCACAAACAATACCGAGGCACCCCACGGTGAGTAGCTCGGTCTTGCAAAACCCTTATCTGTCAACTCTTGCAACTGAACCTTCAGTTCTTTCAACTCTAAAGGTGCCATCCTATACGGAGCAATCAAAATAGATGCCATTCCCGGAACCAACTCAATCCTAAACTCAACCTCTCTCACTGGAGGTAATCCGGGTAACTCTTCTGGGAATACATCCGGATACTCACAAACAACTGGCACTGTTTCAAACTTCACTCCAACCTCTCGAGTATTCAACACAAAAGCAAGATAGGACTCACACCCTTTTCTCAAGCATTTATCAACCACTAAGGAAGAAATCATCACTGGTAGACTATCCGATCCACCTGATTCAACCCGAACCACATCTCCACTCTCACATTTCAAATCAATAAACTTACTACCACAGTTCACTAAGACACTATAGGCAGTCAACCAATCCATGCCTAGGATTAAATCAAACTCATCAAACGGTAACAATATCAAGTCTGCTGGAAAACAATGACTCTTAATCAACAAAGGACAATTTTTACACACCTTGTTCACTAACACATGCTTTCCTAACGGGTTTGACACCTTAACCACAATATCCGTAGACTCAACGGTCATACTCAAACTAGATGCTAATCTCATGCAAATATAAGAGTGAGTAGACCCTGGATCCATTAAAGCAATAACAAAGGTGTCAAAGAGAGAAAAAGTACCCGTTATCACATCAGGGGAGGATGCCTCTTCGCGAGCGCAAATGGCATACGTCCTTGCAGGTGCCTGACCCTCCGATCTCACAGCAGAGTCTTTGGATGCACCTCTACCACTAGCCCCACCTCTCGGGTTCCTTGGTGGTCTACCCCTTGCAGACACATCGCCGGGTCTCATCTCTTGCTTCTCTTCCTTATCATCCCTCTCGGGGCAATTTCGGATAAAATGGTCGGGGGAACCACACTTATAACAGTTTTGACTGTTACCCCAACACTCTCCGGTGTGATATCTACCACAACTTGGACACTTCGGTTTACTCTTCGGATTGCCCACACTTTTCATCGAGGTAGCTTGGACTCTCAAACCCGAACGAGTATTGCCCAAGTCTCGATGCGAATAACCCCATTGGTCTTTGTCGTCCTAGGACTCACTTCCTTGGACCTTTTGACTGGGCACGTCGACTTGCCCATCGGCCTCTTTCTAGCATCTCGGGCTTCACTCACAGCCCTTCTCTTTTCTGTACTCAACTCTTCAGCTTTACTCGCCCTTTCAATCAACACCACAAATTCTTTCAACTCTAAAATACCAACTAGGAGTTTGATATCCTCATTCAGCCCATCTTCGAACCTCTTACACAAGAAGGTCTCTGTCGACACACATTCTTGAGCGTATTTGCTAAGTCTAACAAACTCACGCTCATATTCCGCTACTGGCATTCTTCCTTGCTTCAACTCAAGGAATTCCTTCCTTTTTCGATCAGTAAACCTCTGGCTTATATACTTCTTCCGGAACTCTTCCAGAAAGAAGTCCCACGTCACCCGCTCTCTCGGGACCATTGACGTCAACGTCTTTCACCAATGGTATGCTGAGTCCCTCAGCAAGGATACGACACACTTCAAGCTCTCTTCAGGAGTACAAGAGAGTTCATCGAATACTCTCATCGAGTTCTCTAACCAGAACTCTGCCCTCTCAGGGTCATCATCAACCTTAGCTCTAAACTCCTCAGCCCCGTGCTTCCTAATCTTATCCACTGGGGGTTTCGATATCCTTACTACATCAACACCTTGAGGAGCCATAGGAATTGGCTGAGGTATAGGAGGAGGAGGAGGAGGAGGAGGTTGAGCATTAGGGTTCGCTCGAACATAGTCCGAGTACCAATTGCTCATCATCTGGAGAAAGACTTCTCGTGCCTCTTCCCCTCGACCCCTAGCCTCGGGTCCACTTTGTATAGGCACGGTTCCTTGCACAGGAGCCGGTGCATTACTAGCTGCTTCATCAGCAGTCAATGGATCGGAATCCATATTCTATATAAAACAAGATTTAAAATAATCAGAAGCCACCATACTATCATTGTACACTTATGGCATGTATAGCTAGACTCTTACACCCACTACGGTAGTCCTAGAACCGACTAAACCATAGCTTTGATACCACTAAATGTAACACCCCTAACCCGTATTCAATGCCGAAACCGGGCCCGAGGCGTCACCATAATAAAATCCTCATGATTGCCACTTAGGCTCATCGTGACTAATCTCTTAAGTCACCTTAACATCTCATTCCCGACTTACGAGGCCTTACTCATACACACGAGGGCTCTCGAGACTATCTCAAAACTTCTACGATCTTAAAATTTTTCCATCTCTACAGGGCTCCCACGCCCGTGTAAGATTAGACACGCCCGTGTGATGTCACACACGCCCATGTCCCCAAACCGTGCATAAAAACCCAAGCATTCTGCCAATGCCCCATGGTTAGGGCACATGCTTGTGCCTTCCACCCGTGGCACACACTGACTACTTTAACACGGCCTAGAGTCTAGACACATGCCCGTGTGGCTAGCCCGTGGCCAACACTGATTAACACACACGTTCTAGGCACACGCCCGTGTGACTAGTCCGTGGTCTATTCTGGTTTAAAACACTAACATGCAGGGGACACACGGCCAAGTCACACGCCCATGGGCTGACCGTGTGTCACACATGGCCTAGACACATGCCCGTGTGTCTACCCACATGGACAAGAACAAAGCTATTTGCCAAGTTCTTTTCACCCTCCTAACATACACAAATCATACACTCATTCAACACATCCATAAACAACTCAAAATCTTACAATCTCACTTAGATAACTACATCCTTTCATATAATAAAGTGCCAACAACTATGGCATTATACAAAATAGACTATCCATCTAAAGCCCAACACATAATAGCCATATACAACAAAATTCACTAAGTTGTCTAGCCCCTATACATGCCATATAAAAAACATTGAGTCTAATGTACCAGAGTGTACTGATAGTGTAGGCGATCTTTCAATTGATCCTCGTATCTCGATTCAACACTTTTCTCTATAAGACAAGGGAAAAGGAAGAGAGTAAGCTTTAAGCTTAGTAAGTTTACACATAAACAATTAAGCTACATAGTATAAGCTAAACAACAATTAGCATTATACTAACATATAATGTACAACTATGCTTACTCTTTCTATCCCTTACCACATTTCCAACATATCATGAGTCACTTACTCATAACCATTGACATGCACCCCTGCATTTAATATCACTTTTACACAATATACAACACATCATTATTTCTCGATAATACATCCACACAGCTAATGTCTCGGTGGTTCCACACTTAGCCCACCACAATCAATAAATAAGGTAGTATCGCACTTAGCCTACAATAAAGGTAATCGTTGTGGTTTCACACATAGCCCACTAGACAATATACCTAACGATAGCATCGCACATAGCCAGCTCATCGTCATTATGCATTAGAATGGTATCGCACTTAGCCCACCTTTTTGTATTATCACAACACATCAACACATCTACTTACTCAATCATTCATTCATTCACAAGTTCCACCACAATCATTTTACTTGAACCACATAGGTTCTCAATCATGCTACACACTAGCTAGCATTAACAAAGTAGAAGTATGAATGCATCTTTTATGCATAGACTTACCTCGATACCCAAAAGTATAGAAATATGCAATTTAGTCCACTACTTTGCTCTTGCCTCGATTTCGATCCGGGCTTCGTCTTTCTTGATCTATAATGAATAAATCAGCTTATTCAATACACACATTGACTAAATTGACCCACATCTCAAACTTTGGAAAAATTACCCTTTTGCCCCTAAACTTTCTATTTTAACTTATCCATGCCCAATTTTGTCCAAAAATTAGAAATTGGAAAATTTCTATTTAAGGACCTCTAATTAATATTCTAAAGCTATTTCACACAATTAGCTTCTAGAATCTCACATTTTGCAACTTTTGCTATTTAGTCCTTTTGGACAATTCAACCGCAATTTCACAAAATTGCTTCATGAAACTCTCACACTAGCATGCATACATAGCATAAGCCTTAAAAACTCATTCATAATCCTCAGATTTGTGGTCTCGCACCACTATTCCGACTAGGCCCTAAATCGGGATGTTACAGTCGTGATCACACCCTTAAGTGGGAGCGAGAAGCTATGCCTTCGTGAGGTTTTCACCTCCGCATGTGAAACACCCCAAACCCGGCCCACGAGCTTTGACCAGATTTGGTATGTTCCTCAAGTAAACCAGTTCAAAATTCTTTTATTCTTAGGAAAACTTGTGTGATTTTAAGAAAAATATATTTTTGGGTTGGGCTTGTGTTGAAAACAGGTTCGTTTTATATTGAAATCCCTTTTATCTTAAGTGACAAAATATTTAGGGTTTAGTTTAAAAGAAATTTTAATTAAATTTTAATAGATAAAATTCATAATCATAATAAATAAAAATAAGTGTAAAGTAATTCAACTATAGCCTTATGGCCTTATTACATCAAATAATTCCCAAAATAATTCAAAGTACTAAAATAAATTCAAGAGTCCTCAAAAATATAAACTTCATGTTGAGCATGGCCACCACAAGTTTTGCCGTCCCGGTCCATCACTGTTCATCACACGAAAAATGTTCCCAGCAGGGTGAGTCAAACAGACTCAATGTGTACACGACACTAAATCATAATAGAACCGGGCATATCACATATTACACATTCAAAACATAGAATACAGGTTATGATGCATTCCCAAACCCAAACCTAGTTGTCCATCCGCTACACACCCCGCACTGCTGCCGGTCACACCGTGGGGACTACTAAGTCGACCCTCCATCCACTACACACCACCATCGAAGCGATCATTTGCGATCGACATGCTCATCGCCCATATAAAATTTGTGGCATAGCCACGAGATAATTGTGTCATGAGACACCACATTCGAGATATTGTGGCAGAAGTTACCACATTCGAGATAATGTAACCGAAGTTACCACGAGTCGGATAATGTGACCGAAGTCACCACATTCAGAGATAGTGAGACCAAGTCGTCACATTCACTTCCCCTTTTCCATATAACCCGAATGCCCCATATTATTCATAGTATGCATATCATACTTAAATTCACATTCTTATCATATTTCACATGTTAAATATAACATATTTAAGTAATCCTAATAGGAGTAGGAAACGTGTACTTGAGTATTTAGTACCATAACATGGTACCTTAGCCACTTTCATATTCTTAATATCACATATTTTAATTAAACACGACCATAAAACATATTAAGAATTAGTGTGGGGTACACACACGATTAAGCTTAAAATTTCCTTGAGATCCCGAAAAGCTTGATCTAATGCTTGGATCCTTAATCCCTACATTTGATTAATCACCTACTACTTTAATAAAAAGCCATTCGGCCATAAATCCAAATCCTAGTAGGATTAGTATACTTAAACTTACCTTGTGGATTTTAAATCCCAAAACTCACCGAATAACTAGGGAACACGTGGCCTATGGTGTACCTTCGGAAAAGAACTTCTCCTTCCTTGTAGTCGACACTTAGTAAATCCCGAAAGATCGCTTCAAAGTTTCGGCAACAAGATATTAATGGGGTTAGTCCTAGATTTTGGCAAATCTTAAGAAAAAGGATGAAACCAGAATGAGATCTTACCCTTACTTGAAGAAATCGATTGCACCTTCACTTCAACCTTGGAGAGATTCGGCTATGGCTAGATGATGATCTCACAACTTTCGACTTTTGGAGGATTAGAAAGAAAAGAGAAGGAAGAACAAAGATGGAGGATTTGGCTAGAACACACAAGGTATTTCGGCTTGGCAAAAATAAAAGAAAGAAAAGAAGAGAAGAGAGCACTAAGAATTCGGCGGAGAGAAAGGAGGAAGCACAAATTGATGAGTAGCCCTCCTTCCTTCCTTTTATAGCCGAAATTATCATCTAAGGAGTCCCTTACTTGGCCACCACTCCTCTATCTCGATAACTTTATCCTTTAATTATCACTTAAAATAAAAGATAATTCAGCAACTATCCTTACTTAGCGAAATTATTAAACTCAAAGTCCCTTACTTGGCCATCACTTCTCCTTTATTTTCCTCTTTATCTCTTTATTCAAATTAAAAGAATTTAATCCAAAAATTATCTCTTGAAAATAATGATAAATAAATCCCTTATTTATCCACTATTTATAAAATAATAAAAGCTCCTAATTTATAGCCATGTGCCAATCCACCTCTCTGCTCCTTGTAGCAAAATAAAATTTCTTTTATTTGCTTCCCATGTGACTCGAACTTAGGCCCATTCCTCTTGCATATGGCGCCATTTCCATAGGCCCTAAGTGGCATCTTCAGGCCACTTTTCCAAGCCTGTTTGTGTGTCAAATTTCACAAACTTTTTCTTTTAAGGCCACCTTGCCTTAATTTCCCCTTTTAAACCTTAAAACTCGTCATTTCTAGGTCATTTCTAAGTTTCCAAAAATTTTCGATCGGCTCTGTAAACTTGACATTTCCTTACATTTCCATGACATTTCCTTACATTTCCATGATATTTCCTTACAAGACATTTCCTTACATTTCCAAGGTTCTAAAAATGTTCACTTTCTTCTTTTAAACTTAACATTTCCATACATTTCGGGTTTCCAAAAGTGTTCAAAATATATTCATAACACATAAGATATGTCATTTCGTACAATTAAACCAAAAATGCATAGGCCCTTTTCGAGGATGTTACAGTTCTACCCTCCTTAAAAATAATTTAGTCCTCGAAATTACTTATTAACGAATAATCATACATCTTAACTCACTGCTTTTACGCTTATGCTGCGCACTCGATCTTAATAGAACCATCATACTTTCTAGGCACGATCTCTAAGTTCACGTCCCCTAGAACTCATTTCTAACGTCACGATTTAATCGATTAAAAAGTTTTATGCATCAAATTTTGTTCCACTTATTAACGCAAACAATTTTATGAAGTGAAGTATTTAGAAGTAGTTCTTTCGATTACACAAAGGTTGATTCAAGTTCACTACTCTAACTCGTGGGAGTCACATTCACATTCATAAAGCGAGACACATTCATTTTTCCATGAAGTCATATTCATTCACAACATCATTCACTACACTTTTATGACCATTCCATCCATTTCCCTACCCAGGGTAATTTCGTCATTTTCCTACTGAGGGTATTTTGGTAATAAATCGAGGTCAATTCGAAAATATTTTTCAAATTAGAGGTATTTCAGAATTTACAAAATCTCAGGTTATTTTGTTTTCCAAATCGGAGGTGTTGCAAAAATTTGAGAAATCGAGGTTATTTCGGTAGTTTTAGAAGTCGAGGCGATTAAAGTAAATTTTCCAAATCGGGGGTATCTTGTTATTTGTAAAAGCAGTTTTTGATATCTTTGTAAAGTAGAAATATTGTAGCAAAGCGTCGAGGGTATTTTTGAAAATCTTAAGAACTAAGGGTATTTTAGTAATTTACAATACAGAGGCATTTTTGTAATTTTGTAAATCAAAGATATTTTGGAAAAATTTTCACAATAATCTTTTACTACAATTAAAAGGGTAATTTAGGGATTTTAAAACTAGGAATTTTATAAAACTGCATGGCTAGTCCCTTTTGGGTTTTAATGATTGGTTTAGCCCGTGAATAAGTCCTCTTGGTTAGGGTGAACCGTAGCTACGCACCAGGTAGGATTCGAGTAAAGAGGAGGTGAGTCGCTGGGGCTGCTTAAATACCAAGCTCTTCTTGAATCCACTCCTAGACATGTGCACTGATGGTTGCCACACCCTAGCTCGCGACTTACTTCACGAGTTTGTTTAATAGTCCTTAAGTCTTATGCATGTGTTTGAGTGCACTAGCCCTAGGGTTCAATAGTCCTAATATTCTAATCCACGAGCCCAAATAAGCCCATAACAGTTCACATAAACAAGTCACTTCAACAATTAGAAGTACTTACCTGGTGGACTTCGGGCCAGAGATACAGGTGCCATGCCAGAATAAACTTGAAAAGTTTATGAAAGCCCATACTTTTGAAAAGCCCATCTTTGGAAAAAATTATTTTTGGACCCAAAACCCTCAAAGCCGAGTTTTGAACCGGGCTCTGATACCAAACTGAAACACCCCAAACCCGGCCCACGAGCTTTGACCAGATTTGGTATGTTCCTCAAGTAAACCGGTTCAAAATTCTTTTGTTCTTAGGAAAACTTGTGTGAGTTTAAGAAAAATATTGTTTTGGGTTGGGCTTGTGTTGAAAACAGGTTCGTTTTATATTGAAATCCCTTTTATCTTAAGTGACAAAATATTTAGGGTTTAGTTTAAAAGAAATTTTAATTAAATTTTAATAGATAAAATTCATAATCATAATAAATAAAAATAAGTTTAAAGTAATTCAACTATGGCCTTATGGCCTTATTACATCAAATAATTCCCAAAATAATTCAAAGTACTAAAATAAATTCAAGAGTCCTCAAAAATATAAACTTCATGTTGAGCATGACCACCACAAGTTCTGTAGTCCGGTCCATCACTTTGTTCATCACTGAAAAATGTTCCCCAACAGAGTGAGTCAACAGACTCAATGTGTACACGACACTAAACCATAATAGAATCAGGCATATCACATATTACACATTCAAAACATAGAATACGAGGTTATGATGCATTCCCAAACCCAAACCTAGTTGTCCATCCGCTACACACCCCGTGCACGCCGGTCACACCGTGGACTACTAAGTCGACCCTCCATCCGCTACACACCATCGAAAGCGATCGCTGCGATCGGCGTGCTCATCGCCCATATAAAATTAGTGGCATAGCCACCAGATAATTGTGTCATGAGACACCACATTCGAGATATTGTAACCGAAGTTACCACATTCGAGATAATGTAACCGAAGTTACCACGAGTCGAGATAATGTGACCGAAGTCACCACATTCGAGATAGTGAGACCGAAGTCGTCACATTCACTTCCCCTTTTCCATATAACCCGAATGCCCCATATTATTCATAGTATGCATATCATACTTAAATTCACATTCTTATCATATTTCACATGTTAAATATAACATATTTCGTAATCCTAATAGGAGTAGAAAGCGTGCTGAGTATTTAGTACCATAACATGGTACCTTAGCCACTTTCATATTCTTAATATCACATATTTTAATTAAACACGACCATAAAACATATTAAGAATTAGTGTGGGGTACACACACTGATTAAGCTTAAAATTTCCTTGAGATCAGAAAAGCTTGATCTAATGCTTGGATCCTTAATCCCTACATTTGATTAATCACCTACTACTTTAATAAAAAGCCATTCGACCATAAATCCAAATCCTAGTAGGATTAGTATACTTAAACTTACCTTGTGGATTTTAAATCCCAAAACTCACCGAATAACTAGGGAACACGTGGCCTATGGTGTACCTTTCGGAAAAGAACTTCTCCTTCCTTGTAGTCGACACTTAGTAAATCAGAAAGATCGCTTCAAAGTTTTACGGCAACAAGATATTAATGGGGTTAGTCCTAGATTTTGGCAAATCTTAAGAAAAAGGATGAAACCAGAATGAGATCTTACCCTTACTTGAAGAAATCGATTGCACCTTCACTTCAACCTTCGGAGAGATTCGGCTATGGCTAGATGATGATCTCACAACTTTCGACTTTTGGAGGATTAGAAAGAAAAGAGAAGGAAGAACAAAGATGGAGGATTTGGCTAGAACACAAGGTATTTCGGCTTGGCAAAAATAAAAGAAAGAAAAGAAGAGAAGAGAGCACTAAGAATTCGACAGGAGAAAGGAGGAAGCACAAATTGATGAGTAGCCCTCCTTCCTTTCTTTTATAGCCGAAATTATCATCTAAGGAGTCCCTTACTTGGCCACCACTCCTCTATCGATAACTTTATCCTTTAATTATCACTTAAAATAAAAGATAATTCAGCAACTATCCTTACTTAGCCGAAATTATTAAACTCAAAGTCCCTTACTTGGCCATCACTTCTCCCTTATTTTCCTCTTTATCTCTTTTTTCAAATTAAAAGAATTTAATCCAACAATTATCTCTTGAAAATAATGATAAATAAATCCCTTATTTATCCACTATTTATAAAATAATAAAAGCTCCTAATTTATAGCCATGTGCCGTCCACCTCTCTGCTCCTTGTAGCAAAATAAAATTTCTTTTATTTTCTTCCCATGTGACTTGAACTTAGGCCCATTCCTCTTGCATATGGCGCCATTTCCATAGGCCCTAAGTGGCATCTTCAGGCCACTTTTCCAAGCCTATTTGTGTGTCAAATTTCACAAACTTTTTCTTTTAAGGCCACCTTGCCTTAATTTCCCCTTTTAAACCTTAAAACTCGTCATTTCTAGGTCATTTCTAAGTTCCCAAAAAATTTCGATCGGCTCTGTAAACTTGACATTTCCTTACATTTCCATGACATTTCCTTACAAGACATTTCCTTACATTTCCAAGACATTTCCTTACATTTCCATGACATTTCCTTACAAGACATTTCCTTACATTTCCAAGGTTCTAAAAATGTTCACTTTCCTCTTTTAAACTTAACATTTCCATACATTTCCAGGTTTCCAAAAGTGTTCAAAATATATTCATAACACATAAGATATGTCATTTCGTACAATTAAACCAAAAATGCATAGGCCCTTTTCAGGATGTTACAGCATGGGCTAGTGGATTACTTCCAGAATACATCTGTACCTATGTCTTCGTGAAGTTTTCACTTCCGCATGGCCATAGGGAAATGTATTCCCCTGAACCAACCTCGGTCCATATGAGCCTATAATGGGTGAGGATCGAGGAATCTACTGGTTCGGGTACCTTAACTTTAGTGCTGAACCACACGTAAAAAACCTAGGGACTTACCCTAAGTAGAACGATGTCGAACCTTAGTAGTTACCCAGATAGGTGTTCATTTATTTTACTTGTTATATTCTGCGGTACTAACATGTTGTGTTTTATTCTTTTGTGCATGTCATTTCATATTTTAAGAGGTATCGATTCACGGTCAGTTTCTAAGTTAGAAAGCTGGTTATGGAGAATGAATTCCTTGATAAAGTGGAAGAAAATGCAGTCGCCTACATGTGGTCAGAGTAAAGACAATTAGTTAAAGAGGGTTGTAGAATTTTGCTGAGTTCCTTAGGGTTTCTTGTTTCAAATATATATATTTTGGTTTTTTCTCTCCGGATCCCAGGGTGTGGATTCGTTTGAGCAAGAGGGAAATGGGGCAGCGCTGGAATCCCTGCCTCCTCCGCCACCTGTGCCTCCTGATGTTGTTCCGATCAAAGTAGAATCGGATGCAAAGAAGATTGTACTACACCTTATGGAAAGGCGTGATGTTGGAACTAAAGGGCAGAAGGTAACTATACTTACCAATCACTTCAAAGTGAGCGTGGGGAGTACAGATGGACACTTCTACTATTACAGCGTTTCTTTTTCATATGGAGATGGTCGCCTTGTTGATGGTAAGGGTGTTGGAAGGAAAGTGATTGACAAAGTGCATGAGACCTACAAAAAAGATTTGGATGGAAAGAATTTTGCCTATGATGGTAAAAAGGTTTATTTACTATAGGTCCGCTACCAAACTTCTTGGCTTCTCGTTGCGATCCAAACAACATTGCAAGGGATTTGATTCGTTGTGGAGAAATGAAAGGAATTTGCATTGATCCCCCATTTGATATGTTCAATAAGATGAACCAGAATAGACGCCTTTCACCTGTGGTTAGAGTTGAAAAAAAAGGTTTGAACAGATACAATCTAAACTCCCTGGAGCTCTGCAGTTCCCTCTTTATCTACTTCTTGATAAGAAAAACTCTGATCTTTATGGGCCATGGAAGCGGAAGAATCTCTTTGAGTATGGCACTAGCTAGGGTGAATGATCAATACTTTTCTGAAAATTGATGCTAAGCTTGGACAGTCTCTTCATCACCATCAAAGCCATAATTTCACGATCGAGTTAAAGTCAAGCTTGAACAAGATCGAGGAAATGAAGGGTAAAATTGAAGAGTTGGAAGCAACATGACACAGTTGTGAACTTCAGATCGAGCTTCTTGAAACAAGAGAAGGGCGTTGGAAGGAAGAGCTTCACCATTCCCATGACCAAGTTAGAAGTCGGGATTACTTCATGGGTGAATCAATAGTGCAGATTTGAGAGGTAGCTGACCATCTACAGACTTTGGCATCACAGGCTGATACGTTGAGCATAAAATATGAGCTACGATTGGATCATGGTCAATAGCTAATCTCTTTATTTGGGAAAATCAAAACTTTAGGACTTAAAGCGAAAGCATATTTGTAGTCCACTTTATGTAAAGGATTTTGTTTTCTAATAAAGTT
The DNA here is from genome assembly GCA_025698515.1 of Gossypium sturtianum. Lineage (NCBI taxonomy): Eukaryota > Viridiplantae > Streptophyta > Magnoliopsida > Malvales > Malvaceae > Gossypium > Gossypium sturtianum. Next base: position 95,903,335 of record CM046949.1, read on the forward strand.
TTCTAAAATGAAGTTGAATCAGAATCGATGTCTCTTTGCATTCATGCATTCGCATTACATTGCATCATTTGTATTAGACTTTTACAAAAGGGCCCTAATTAGGTAAAAATATTTCAGTTAACTTGGAAAACATGGAAGAAAGGTTGGAGAGAATAGAACAAATGAAAATACAGATGCAGGGGCAATTGACCAAGATCCAACAAGAGATGCGAGAACAAATGCTGGAATTTCAAAGGAATATGATTGGCCAGTTAACCCAGTTACTAGCCAGAGGACTTGAAAAAAGGAGTGGTCCAATGGTCAACAGTGTGGATGATGAGGAAGACATCGTTTACTCCCTAATAGGTTTTAACCTGAGCGATGATCAAGCCAAGCCGGTTGTTCTGGTAGAAACAAAGGAAAGATGAGAATAGACCTCAAAGGCCCTGAAAAAGAAGGAAAAGAAAGAAAATAGTGCTAGTAGGTATAACAGGAGCCATTTAGAGCCGATTACAGTAAACCAGCCAAGGATGATAACTACCAGCAATCAGGTTTCCCCAAGGCAAAACTCTGAAAAGCTCCAATTTACGCCAATCCCGATGACGTATAAGGAGTTATATCAAAGTTTATTTGACACACATGTAGTGTCTCCATTTTATCTGAAGCCGATACAGCCCCCATATCCTAAATGGTATGACTCAAACGCTCAATGCGACTACCATGCAGGAATAACGGGTCACTCAATCGAAAATTGTACTACATTTAAAAAGTTGGTCGAAAGGTTCATTAAAATGGGAATTGTAAAATTCGATAATTCAAAACCTGATCACTTTAATGAGGTAGTAAATGTGGTAATTGAAGGAGGAGACAAGAAAGTTGTGACTCCTTGAAGAAATCAAAATGAAGAGGGAACCGGGGAACGAAGTTTCCAAGACCTTGCGTACTTGGGAGTGTTTTGAATAATGGGAATATGGAAAAGATCCTTGTATTTTTAGAGCTGATCTAGAGTAATTTTCAAAACATGCTTGTTGTTTTAAGCCTAGAGGCAATAAGAACCCTTTTGTGAAATAGGCTTGTGTCCGAAATTTTATTTCAATAAAATGCATCTTTTAAGTAAATATTCTTTTATTCTTTCCATTTCATACTGTACAAACAATTGTACTTAGTTTTTTTCTTTTGTTTGGATTTTCTTTTAATTATTCTTTCATTCTTCATTCACGACTATACAAATAACCATCTTTAGAATCATTTATTGGTTGGACCTTTTTGCCTTCATACTTAGGCACCCAGATATTAATGATATGAGCGACGTTGTTACTGACTCCCTTTTCGAGTAAGATATGTGTCTAGAAGGATCTTAGGACTTTGAAGATGACGGAAATTGTAACACATCTTCTAATTTGTTAAAGAATGGTTTAACAAGATGAAAAATAGACCTTATTCAACAAAGGGTCAGCGGATATTATAAGCCTAGAAAAGTGGGTGAAGATCGAAGCCCAGCTCACCATAGAAATAATGCGAGACATCATTGAGTTATTTTCAAGAATTCAAATATATTTTTGCACGATCATATCAGGACATGCCTGGGCTACTAAGATGAGGGCTAAACATGCTGATCGGGCACTGCCGATCTACATAGAAAGGGATGGTATCAGCTATGCCGTATTTAAGGAGACAAGATTCATGTGTCTACTCTAGTTCTTCACAAATTTTCCATATGTGGGGCATGGAAGTGATGAGGCTAATCTCGTCAAAAGCTTTTAGCCAATATTAATTCATCAGCACAGTCATCAAATAGGGTGGAAGTAGCTTCATATGCCAATGTTACAAGGTCGAAGTCATCAAATTCATCAAAAAAAAGGAATGAATGGAAGGATCAGGTGCCAGCAAAGAATGCTATAAAGGATCATGTTTAATAATGCATAACTGTACAAAGTCAAAGTTTTCAGTTTGTCTAAAGATCAGGTAGTACATATCAGTACAGCAAAAGGTGCCAAAAAAAATACAAAAAGAAAAACAACAAAAAACTATGAAAGGTGACTAAGACTTGTAAGGATTGGCATAAAAAGCTATCATTTACCCTCTGTCTTATTGAACGTCGGCCGAAACTTTCGCTGGGGCAACATCTTACCCATTGGTTTATGTAATTGAAGCATTTTGCCAATTGAACCTAGTCGAAGAAAAGTTTAAAGTTATCCATCACAATTAGATGATGCAAGCTTATGACAAAGAGGTTCATCCTAGAGAATTCCACGAGGGAACCTGATGTTGAAAAAGACCTTTCTTCTATAAAATGATTTTAGAGGAAAGCAGATGCCAAACTGGAAGGAACTTTATATTGACAGAGACAGATGGCGAAGACTTGCCCAATCCGGTGAATTCAGGTTCAGTCAAGAAATATCTGGCCAGAAAGAGGAAAGACCAAGGTGAAAACCCATAAAGGGCGCCTCGAAATCAAAAGAAAAATAAAGAAAGAAAGAAAAGAGGAGAGGCCAAGGCAAAAACCCACAAAGGGCGCTTTGAGACCAAAGGGGCTTTGTGCCGAAAACCCGAAAAGGACGGCTCAAATCTTGATCAAAAGTGGGGCATACAGTAGTCTTGCTACGCTTAAATTAACAATGAAGAAGTATGTTACGTCTTGGGGCATCGACAAAGTACTCCGGATCCCCTAAACACATATTGAGCTTAAAATGGTCCTCAAGAAGTTTGAACAGAGAAGCTCAGGCTGCGATATCTGGGGCACCTAGCTTCTATCTTACTCATTTTTGAATTTGTTATCTTTGATTGCTTTATTCTTTTCAAGATACACCCAAATCAATTTTCTTTTATTGCCTTGGTGATCTTTGATTAACTTATTTGTTTCGAGCCATGCTCCTGATTAATTTCTTTCTCGTCCATTTTTGTGACCTTTTTCAAGCATTTTATATTGAAATAAATAGTAATGGACTAATAACACTTTCATAAAAGGAGTTTTGCATATTACTCTGAAAACTTCTAAATAATATATAAGGAATCTGAAACGTGACTATTGTTCAGAACTCACCAAGCCTAAGGGTTGGAAGCATTGAAAAACGATTATCTCTTCAGATTCTTATTGGATAAGATAATTTTGTTGGTGATACTATATCGGCAAATGAAGAACAAGGCCAATCCATGTGTAAAAAGGGGTCATTATCGGGATACCCTGCATTCATGTAAATTTTAGACACATACATCTGGTTATTACACCCAGGGAATGGTGTAACAGATCAAATTGATTGAAAGTGATACAAGTTCTGTACCTCTGAGTGGTAACAGAAGGATGGAGGAAACCAAATGTTATTTCCCTGAAGTTGCAGTGGGAGGTACCAACTTCATGTCCCAAGGTTCAAGTGGAGAGGACTCAGAATTACTAGGGGGCAAATTATTTGAGTAGAATATGATTGATACTTCGTAAGGAACGAAGAGGAAACTTTGACGGATAAATGAGTGATGACACTTAAAATAGGAAGCATTCTCATAACATTTTGCATTCATATATCATTGCATGTCTGATTAGGAGCATTTGATACATTTCGTTCAAGGCATCCTAATTATTAGACATAAGCATATACCCATTCTACAGGTTATGTCCTCTAGAGGATAATATAGCAAGGTAGAAAACAGCAGTCTGGCATCCCTGAAGTTATAGGGAGCAGATTGAAAATAGCAGATTCGGTAATTCCTGAAGTTGCAGGAAGCAGATCGAAGACATCAGTCTGGCAATCCCTGAAGTTGTAGGGAGCAGATTGAAAATAGTAGATTTGGTAATTCCTGAAGTTGCAGGAAGCAGATCGAAGACATCAGTCTGGAAATCCCTGAAGTTGTAGGGAGAAGATTGAAAATAGCAGATTTGGCAATTCCTGAAGTTGCAGGAAGCAGATCGAAGACATCAGTCTGGCAATCCCTGAAGTTGTAGGGAGCAAATTAAAAATAGCAGATTTGGCAATTCCTAAAGTTGCAGGAAGCAGATCGAAGACATCAGTCTGGCAATCCCTAAAGTTGTAGGGAGCAGATTGAAGATAGCAGATTTGGCATTCCTGAAGTTGCAGGAAGTAGATCGAAGACATCAGTCTGGCAATCCCTGAAGTTGTAGGGAGCAGATTGAAGATAGTAGATTTGGCATTCGAAGTTTGAAGCGATTGAAGACATCACCGGCAATCCACGAGTTTGCGGGGGAGCGATTGAAGATAGCAGATTTGGCATTCCTGAAGTTGCAGGAAGTAGATTGAAGACATCAGTCTGGCAATCCCTGAAGTTGTAGGGAGCAGATTGAAGATAGTAGATTTGGCATTCCTGAAGTTGCAGGAAGCAGATAGAAAACATTAGTCTGGCATCCCTGAGTTTGCAGGGAGCAGATTAAAATAGCAGATTTGGGATTCCTGAAGTTGTGGGAAGCAGATCGAAAATATCAGATCTGGTCTCCCTGAGTTTGCAATGGAGCAGGTCGAAGATAGCAGATTTGGCATTCCTGAAGTTGCAGGAAGCAGATCGAAAATATCAGATCTGGTCTCCCTGAGTTTGCAGTGGAGCAGATTAAAAGATAGTGGATATTGCCTTCCTGAAGTCGCAGTGAAGTAGATTGAAGCTATCAAACTTACTGAAATAAGATGAAGTTCCAATACCGTTGAAGTTGCAGTGGAGTTGGAAGCCATTTAAAGAGGACGAGGACCAAGAAGTCGAGGCTTGACCAAAACAAGGCAAATTTGGTCCTTTTATAGTCTTTGCTCTATTCTCGTTACACGATAATGAGTAAAGAGGGGCAGCTGTAGAGGCCCATTTTTGCCCGGGCCCATACAATAAAAACAAAAAATAAAAATGTCCAGTTTCTTTTATTTTTACAGTCCATTTTACAAAATTAAAATAGACCCAAATACAAGCCCAATACCCATACCCATTTACACTAAAACCCAGACCCAATAGACTTTGACCCAATGCCTAAAACCTATGACCCATTAACCCAGGTTTAACAGACGACCCAATCAGCCCAAAGCTTTAACATTTTTAGACCTAGGGTTTTTGGAAAACCCTAGGCGCCGCAAGCCTCGACACCAGAGCTGTGTTCGCACCGCAATCCTCACCGCAGCACCTGTAACATCTTGGAATTAGGGGTTTTACATTTTATGTGTTTTTGTGTGTTTTGTTTGTTCTGCATGTTAATTTGGTGTGTTTGGGGGTTCTGGGTAGGCCTGGGGTTAAGTCAGGGCCTTGGCAAAAATTTTGATTTTAGGCACTTTAGGGGAGAGCTAGCTGAGGCAGGCCTTAAGGGTAATTACTTGTGTTGGGTGACACAAGAAGTGGTGTGGTGAAGTGGTAAGGAGACGCCACTTAAGGTGCAGGGAAGTGGCGTCACTGGGTAGCAGCAGGGGGAGGAGGTTCGAATCCTATAACCCTCACTTTGAAGCTTTATTTTTGGCACTTGGTTGGGAAGAAGGTGGATTCGGCAGGGACTCTTCAAGGATGATGGTTGAATGAGTCAAAGAGATTGAATGTGTGGCCATGACGAAGTAGTGGAGTTTGAATTATTCAAATTTGTTCAAAGGAGTGAAGGGGAGTGAGTTAAGGAGGAAATCGTGGGATTTGAGGGTGAGTGATACAGTCCACCTCGGGAAGAGCCGAAATGTATGCGAGTTGCCCAATCATCTACAAGGATGAATTTTAAGCCTTCAGGACAGTGAGAGTAAATACGGTTAAGATTGCGGAAGCGATGAATAAGTTTACTTATAGAACGAAATTTGAGTTAAATATGGGAGAATGATGGCTGATGGAAATAATTTGGAAATATGGAATGATAGGTTCAGTTTTATAATGAAGGAAGAGGGATAAATGGATAGGTGATGTTTTGGTGGAAATGGATTAAAGAACTTAAACCAGAAATGATTCAACACAAGAAGCCTTTCATCATTCATCAAAACAGATAGATCACAAACAGGCAGAAAAGAACGATTAAGCATGTAATGATCTAAATGTTTTACAACAACGAAATCAGCAACGTAAAGCTTTTCACCATCCGTAGGGAGCAGAAATGCATTAACAAGTTCAGTAAACGTACCTTTATGCGCGAAAGGACAAATATCATTCTTACCTTGTTCGAGCATTACAAACCTTCTCTCCACGGGCACGTAATGTAGTCAAAGCTTTGCGTTTGAATCAACACCTTTCAAATGGATTGTAAATCTCAAATACAACCACAAAATTCGCTTAAGGAGCAAATAAAAATTGTAAACAAAATAAACAAATTTCGCAACCTTACTCAAAAACCAAGTATCAAAAAGATAGAAGTCTTTCAAACTTACCAGGTGATACTTGAATTTCCCACAAAGCAAATCAGAACGGATTCTCGATTTAAAAACATGGGTTTGACTATTTAAGTCAAGATGGGACAACGGTTTCGAAAAATCACACATGTTAGACCAATAAGAATTATGTATGTTCAAGATCGAACGATCAAAACTCTTAACATGTTTCAAAATGAATTTACAAAAACTCAAAGATTTTGTATTAGACAATGAACAAATCTCGTAATACTCGCAATCAAACAAATGGGGATTAAAAGAAAAGTCATCATCATACCTTGACGAGTCTTGCATTTGTCAGATAGACACTACTCCACCGTCACACTTTGCATCACAATGATTATTATGAGATGAACTCGTCTTACCACCATTTAAGTCGTCACAATTAATCAAAGAATGGCAATCAATGAAGCTATCCACATAATCACAATTATTCAAAAAATTTGGTGGAGACGGAATCACTTCCAAACACTTACCTTCCTTACCTTCCTTACCTTCTGACTCGTGTGGTTTAACTTCACCTTTTTCAATCAAAGTAAAACATCACTTTTCAGGAAGGTATTGGAGTTGGTAGTCGTCACTTGGTTCCTCAAAATCCTGAAATGAAGAAACAAAAGAAGAGAAAACTTCAAATGGGTTAGTTGAAAATTTACTCTCGTTTTCTCGCTCGCTCTTTTCTCTCATTTCTTTTTCAACATTTTTTTTCTTTCTCACTTTCTTTCTCAATGTTTTTCACAATTTCAATTTTTTTTTCAATTTTCTTTTCTTTTTCAATTTTTCTTTTTTTTCTTCTTTTTGTTCTTTCTCTTTCTCTTTTTCCTTTTCATTTGAGTTTTCTTTTTCATTTCGAGTACAACAAGAGGAAGATTCAAAACAATAAAAAATGGACGGGTTTGATTTTAAGATCGAAGCAATATTCTCATAGATGTCACGATCGATGCCGTGAAAGATTTTTAAATGCGGAACATCATTTGAATCATAAGAAGTATAACTCATGCCTTCTTGGTCGTCACTGTAATAGGATTCATACTCGAAATTTGCTTTGTTTCGCCTTGAATCTTTCATCAAATGGGAATCATAGTATGAACCACTTTGAGAATGATCTTTTGAGGATGAATACTTCGACGTATATGAACCACGTTCACTTCTTCGTAAAGATTTCTCCGTGGATGGATATGTTGAAGCTTGTGAAGAAGAAATCATACCTGCTCGATAGTAATCTTGAGAGGTCTCAAATTCACGGTTTGATTCATACCGTCTCGAACTTCTATATGAACCATAATCTCGATCGAAATCTCTTCTTGAATTCTTTAAAGAGTAGGAGTCATAGCTGGAATCTCCTTGTCGTGAAATCGATGGCGAATGGGAATCACAATTGGACTTCTTCAAGTAGTATTCAGTGGTATATCTCCGTGGGGTTCTCGGGTCTATTTTTCAACTTGAAGTGTCTCGTTCGTAAAGGGCTCCCTTTTCCACACGATCTAATCTTTCGTGCAACTTGTCGAATTTGGAATTCATGACCTTTCGCATCCCGTTCAACAAGTATTGATAATCAGATTCAGAGAACACTTATTGAGCCATGTTTATTGCTGAAAAAAAGATGTTATAAAGAAAGAAAATAAATAGAAAATTTAAAATGCCTTACCACAAAAAAAACCTCACGAGTCACTCACAAAGAAAAATTGCTCACACTCGTGTTTCACTCGTATAAGGCTTTTTCTTTGATGATTACACTCGTGCCTTTTACCGCTCGTTCTTGTCTCACAATTTCGTACTTCGTTTCGAATAGACTTATCGCGGCTTGAAGGTCAGCTTCAAAATTGGTTAACAACGGAGGCTAAACAGAGAAAAGTTTGGTATCGGGTAGGCTAGTCAAAAGAAAAGGCAAATGGGGTAGAAGGATAAGTACCAACGATGGTAACAGAAAGTTGAGGGTCGGGGTAGAAGATTGATTTTCGATGATCGGAACACAGAATAGAAAAGATGGGAACAAAAAAAAACTTGCATATACTTCAAGAACTTCACTTTTTTTTGTTTGTATTTTTTTTCAATTTTTTTCGATTGTTTTTTGAATTTTCGTTTTTTTTCCTTTTCTTTACTCCAAATACACTATTATGTAATACAAGAAATGAAAATTACAACTTGAGAATTTTTTTAATAATTTCTTTTTTTTTCAACTTACGAACTTAATCCGGTTTCACGTACATCGTCAAAAATCCTCGTTTGGTAGCTCTGATACCAGATAATACAGTCTGCCTCGGGAAGAGCCAAAATGTATGCGAGTTGCCCAATCGTCTACGAGGATAAATTTTAAGCCTTCGGGACAGTGAGAGTAAATATGGTTAAGATTGCGGAAGCAATGAATAAGTTTACTTATAGAAAGGAATTTGAGTTAAATATGGGAGAATGATGGATGATGGAAATAATTTGGAAATATGGAATGATAGGTTTGGTTTTATAATGAAGGAAGAGGGATAAAGGGATAGGTGATGTTTTGGTAGAAATGGATTAAAGAACTTAAACCAGAAACGATTCAACACAAGAATGTGTCACCCCGGTTTCTATAACGTTTAAGGTGGAAAGGATGGAAATCGAGTATGGACCAAGACCCGTTATCTAAAAAGATAAGAACCGTTGGTATAATTTGATGGATGAGAAACAATTGACGCCACAAGCAAAACTTGATAAGTCAAAGACAAAACTCGTACGAAAATGAAGAGGAGATAAACTCACTCAATGAACAAAAGTCCATATAATTTGATTAAAGTTCTAAAAGTTGTTACCTTTCAAATGAAAATAAAAAATATTTATAGCCAACTGAAGGAGTTAGCCGAATGGTCATAGCTTAAAGGCTAATTAAAAATTAAACTAAAATAAGCTAGAAAAATCTAGAATAAAGTCTCTTAGTGTCTTGGCAAATTTCGGCTGAAAGTGGCCTTGATGTTCTAGCAAATTCGTTTGGATGTATATGGCATCAATGGCACTCCAATGGATGGGTTTCTAGAAGATTAATTGTCCCAAAAATTCGTCCAAGTCCATGTGCAGCCTTTGGGAATGTTAATGGGCAGCTTTCTAGAAGGGAAAATGAATTTTAAGTCACTTGAAGATGCATCAGTAGCTAGGTACGTCCCATGCAATAATTGAGCTATTAATTTGATCTCTTTTGGCTGGAAAGTTTCCAGCAATAAGGGAGAACGTGAGTAGCCCTCTTGGATATGTAAATTCAGCCATTTTGGACATTTTGAAGACATCTTAATGAAGAAGAAAGTGGCCAAACGAATTTGGACAGCAAAGGAGCTGAAAAGGCTTGTCTAGGTTCGGCCAACATTGGGGATGAGTTGCACCTTTTGTTTGAAGAATTTCCAGCATTTAAACATGTCTTTGAATGGCTTGCAAGTGTTTAATTCAGCCATTAAAACTCCCTTGGACGTTCATGACTCCAACCATGCATGTATTTCTTCATTCTTTGAAACTGGCTATTCATGCATCATGCATTTAACTCCTCCATGCATGTGTCTTCATGGAATTATTTTTTTAACCAAATAGGCACCTTGATAATCCAAAAATTAGCAGCATTTAACCATGCTTCCAACCATCCATGCACCCACCAAATACATGGATGTATTCGGCCAAGTACAATGCACCTAAGTGCATGCACCTCCCTTTTATGCATTAGTACATTCGACTGTACCTACAAAGTGAATGAACTCACATTAATTCACTCCAAATCAGATGAATAACATTAAACACATGCTATGGACACTTCAAGGGACGTTTGGACAACTTAAAGACACCAATATGCTACATTGAAAATTAGCGACTCTAAATGACTAGAAAAATTCTGCACTTTAATTCTTAAATTAAAACACACTTAATAGGCTGTAATAAAATGACACAAATTAAATTAGACTTAGGAAAATTAAATTTGACACTAAATAAAATATTTAGACACTTAACTTGCTGTAGAAAATTAAATAAATAAATTGTCTAATTTATTTAAAGCATTAAATTAAAAAGCAATCAGCTCAATGAGCTGAAGCGAGCTCGAGTGAGCTCAAATTGAGCTAGAATGAGCTAATTCGGCTCAATTTGGAAGTGCATAAAGATGCACATGAACTCCTCGGCACTTGGAACTTCGGGCTCGAGCTCCATAAGTTTGAAATTTGATGGTCCCCCGGGCGGGCACTTGTGTTTGATAATTTTGATTCAAGTGTGAAAAAGTCCATATTGCGTCACATTTGCAATCCACTTGAAGATTTTAAGATGTTTTCGTCCTCTTTGGATGTTGATAGAAATTTTGTTAATGAATCCTCTTTTGTAAATCATTTAGATCATGAATTGTTTGAATGTCCTATTCTGCCTATTGATGATCTGTCTATTTTGTCCATTGATAAAAAGTATTTTGTGTTCGATACTTGTTATACTTCATGTGCGAGTGGTTCCTTATATCGTTCAATGCAAGGTTTAGTTATTCAATATCGTGTGCAAAGTGACTCTTTTCAACTACTTGCTTGTGACATATATGTCTATCATTTGCTTTATCATTCGCCTGATCATTTTGACTTATGGAATCCCTCAACATCGTATGCATGCCTTAAAGTCTTTTCAATTTTGTTGCAAACGTTTGACAAGGCATTACTTCTTTTGTACGATGTATTGATGCCGCCTGATCATATGCAATTTATTTGTTTGGTGCTGCTTACATTTGTATTGCAAACTAGTGTGAAGTTTTTTTTGCTAATCCATGGTTATATCTTTTAGGTGTTGAGATTATCATCCATCCCATTTGATCAAGGTAAACCGAGCCAAAAGGAATTTTGTTCGGACAACCAACAGGTCGATTCGAGGACGAATCGTCTTGAAGAGGGGAGGGATGATACGGGCACGCCCGGGGGACCATCAAATTTAAAACTTATGGAGCTCGAGCCCGAAGTTCCAAGTGCCGAGGAGTTCATGTGCATCTTTATGCACTTCCAAATTGAGACGGATTAGCTCATTCTAGCTCAATTTGAGCTCACTCGAGCTCGCTTCAGCTCATTGAGCTGATTGCTTTTTAATTTAATGCTTTAAATAAATTAGACAATTTATTTATTTAATTTTCTACAGCAAGTTAAGTGTCTAAATATTTTATTTAGTGTCGAATTTAATTTAAGTGTGTCATTTTATTACATCCTTTTAAGTGTGTTTTAATTTAAGAATTAAAGTGCAGAATTTTTCTAGTCATTTAGGGGCTGCCAAATTTTCAATGTAGCATATTGGTATCTTTAAGTTGTCCAAACATCCCTTGAAGTGTCCATAGCATGTGTTTAATGTTATTCATCTGATTTGGAGTGAATTAATGTGAGTTCATTCACTTTGTAGGGTCAATTGATTGTACCAATGCATTAAAGGAGGTGCATGCACTTAGGTGCATTGTACTTGGCGAATACATCCATGTATTTGGTGGGTGCATGGACGGTTGGAAGCATGGTTAAATGCTGCTGATTTTTGGATTATCAAGGTGCCTATTAGGTTAAAAAATAATTCCATGAAGACACATGCATGGAGGAGTTAAATGCATGATGCATGAACAAGTGAGTTTCAACGAATGAAGAAATACATGCATGGTTGAGTCATGAACGTCCAAGGGAGTTTTAATGGCTGAATTAAACACTTGCAAGCCATTCAAAGACATGTTTAAATGCTGGAAATTCTTCAAACAAAAGGTGCAACTCATCCCCAATGTTGGCGAACCTAGACAAGCCTTTTCGGCTCCTTTCTTTGTCCAAATTCGTTTGGCCACTTTCTTCTTCATTAAGATGTCTTCAAAATGTCCCAAATGGCTGAATTTACATATCCAAGAGGGCTACTCACGTTCTTCCTTATTTCTGGACACTTTTCAGCCAAAAGAGATCAAATTAATAGCTCAATTATTGCATGGGACGTACCTAGCTGCTGCATGCATCTTCAAGTGACTTAAAATTCATTTTCCCTTCTAGAAAGCTGCCCATTAACATTCCCAAAGGCTGCACATGGACTTGGATGAATTTTTGGGACAATTAATCTTCTAGAAACCCATCCATTAGAGTGCCATTGATGCCATATACATCCAAACGAATTTGTAAGCACATCAAGGCCACTTTCAGCCAAAATTTGCCAAGACACTAAGAGACTTTATTCTAGATTTTTCTAGCTTATTTTAGTTTAATTTTTACTTAGCCTTTAAGCTATGACCATTCGGCTAACTCCTTTAGTTGGCTATAAATATTTGTTATTTTCATTTGAAAGGTAACAACTTTTAGAACTTTAATCAAATTATATGGACTTTTTTTCATTGAGTGAGTTTATCTCCTCTTCATTTTCGTACGAGTTTCATCTTTGACTTATCAAGTTTTGCTTGTGGCGTCAATCGTTTCTCATCCATCAAATTATACCAACGGTTCTTATCTTTTTAGATAACGGGTCTTGGTCCATACTCGATTTCCATCCTTTCCACCTTAAACGTTATAGAAATTGGGGTGACACATTCTTTTGTTGAATCGTTTCTGGTTTAAGTTCTTTATTCCATTTCCACCAAAACACCACCTATCCCTTTATCCCTCTTCCTTCATTATAAAACCGAACCTATCATTCCATATTTCCAAATTATTTCCATCATCCATCATTCTCCCATATTTAACTCAAATTCCTTTCTATAAGTAAACTTATTCATCGCTTCTGCAATCTTAACCGTATTTACTCTCATTGTCCCGAAGGCTTAAAATTCATCCTCGTAGATGAATTGGCAACTCGTATACATTTCGGCTCTTCCCGAGGCAGACTGTATCAGTGAGAGGAAGTGGCTGGCCGAATGTAGGGTTTGTGGGAAGGAGGAATTCGGCTAGGGGGTTTGGGAAGCATTTTTTTGGGTTACTTAGTTGTGATGTGTGCCGAAATTCCCTAGTTCATCCAAGGTCTTTTCTTGTGGAATTCTTTTTGGTTCTTCTCTACTTCTTCTCATTCTTTTCGGGTTGTGTTAGACTTTTCTATTGTGCATTGTTATTCGTTAGAGTCACTAAAGGCACTCTTGGCCGAAACTCTCCTCCTCATCTTCCCTTTTCATTTCATCTTATTTTTCTTCTCTTGGCTACATTTTTCTCTAAAAGTCGAAACCTTCTTTCTCCTCTACCATCTTCCTTGCTAGCCGAAACTTCTTGAAGCCACCCCCCTCTGCCGAATCTTTTCTTTCATTTATTTCTCTTAAACCTCATAACCGAAACCTTTACCTCACTTCTTGGTGTTTCATCTTTCTCCTCTATTTCTTCTTGGTGTTTCATCTTTCTCCTCTTTGTGTTTCATTTTTACTTTTCACCATAGCCGAATCTTCTGGAGTGTGAATCGATATCTCTGTTCAGGCCGATTACCAAGAGGCAGGGTGCTAGAAATCCTAGGTTGCTGAGAGCCTATACAATCGGTTTTGGTTGATCGAGGTAGGGGACTCTCTTGTTAGTTTCTTTTCATCTCCTTTACTTTTATTCAACAAACCGATCATTTATTCTTCTATAACTCGTTCTACTATTCTTCATGGCTTGAAGTCGAATATCAAGAAGAGAAGTACTGAGGCTTCTCTAGTTGCCAAAAGTTTTGTCCCAAGCAGTTTTGCTCGTTTGCGTTAGTAACAAAGGTAAGGAGTTCTTTAGTATTTCATGTTTGGTCTCTCTCTTCCGTTATACTCTGTATTAATCGAATCTTTTGGTTAGCCAATCAAAGGTTCTCTTTGACCACTGATCAAGTCCATTCATGGATGCAAGAAAGCAGTTAGGTTGAGGAGAATTTGTACCTATAGTATCCATTCCAAACTTTAAGAGGCGTCTTTGTGTCGCGATTTGAGATTTTACGCGGTGTGGTAGAGAGCCAACGTCTGCCTGGAATAGGCAAATAGCCGTTGCCTCTGCTAGTGGAAGCATCGAAGTAGAAAGCTTAGTATTGCGTGTTATCAGGAGTGTAAATTTCACACTCTGTTATTAAATTATGTTATTAAGCTTGTATCAATTTGGAAGTGAGTCGTTGTGAAGCAGTCATGATACCCTTAATGGGTAAAGTTGGTGACAGGGTAAGTGCCTATACCGTTCTATTAATGAGTATATGAATGTATGTTATAATTCACCACTCTGCTTTGTGAGCATGTTTGCATTCATTTTATGATGTAACATATGCATGGGCTTGGGATATGATGCGAAAGGGAAGTGTTAAGTAAAGCCTGTCACCAAAGTGGTTTGGTACCACAAGTGGGTTGGCCCCACATAATTCATCTGATGACTATGTCTCAGTGGTTTGGAACCACCAGTGGTTTGGTACCACATATATACTATTTCTGTGACTTGTCCCAGTGGTTTGGTACCACAGTGGATTGGCCCCACATATGTTATCAGGGATTGTCACCAGTGGTTTGGCACCACAGGTGGGTTGGCCCCATATGTTATATTTAGTGACTTTGTCACTAGTGGTTTGGTACCACATATGAGGTGTGTAGCGGATGGAGGGTTGATTGTAGAAATCCCCACAGGCGTGTTTTGGCTGGTACGGGTGGTGTGTAGATGATGGAAAATTAAGTTGGGCTGGGTTACATTGCACTCATATCTTTCGTATGCCATATTGTGTGGGCTAGGGCCCAACGTGCCATTGTGGGCTTGAGCTATTTGTGTTATACGGGGGAATTACACACTGAGTCTTGGTGACTCACCCCTCTGCTTAATTTTGCAGATAATCCCTAGTTCGAGGATTTGGAGCCGAGGAGGACTTTGCGGTGGCCATACAATATTTCTTTCGTAAATATGTTTTCTTTATTTGAAACTTATTTTAGATTTGGGAATTTGTTATGTAATAAGGCCTTCGTAACTTAAAACTTGGATTTTTATGATATGCTGTCATTATTTATTTTAAGCAACGTCAATATAGAGTTTTTCAATATATATATATATAAATATAACATACAACCATCTCTTTCAAGTAATAACAAAGATGATAAATGTTCGATTAACTCAACTCAGGAAATTCCCCTTAAACTACAAACCACTGTTTCCAAGATATCACCAAAAACGAAGAGTTTCGAACTTGCGGTATTTTCCTAAAATTTCTAAATTCGTTTTTACAAAATTTGTTTTTTTTCCTTTCTTCTTCCTTCTCTCTGACATACCAAATCTGATCGTGATGTCTGGACCGGGTTTGGGGTGTTACAATTATGGTATCAGAGCCCGATTGCAAAACTCGTCTATGGAACGGGTTCAATAATGTTTTCCAAAATCAGGTTTGAAACGTCATTTAAGGAATATGTTTTATTTTTTTCTAGAGTATGGCACCCGAGTCTACCGGCACCAAATCCACGCGGTAAGTCTCCTAATCATTGGCTATTTTTGCATGAAGTAATTATGTTGTGTTGCGATTGCTAGTACTAAGAAATTCAAACTTTAGAGACTGAAACCTTTAGGTATAGATATGAATTCGCGAGAATTACTTTTAATGCTATTTCCATAAGACTGCTTGGTGATAAATAATGGAAGAAAATGCTAATTCATAAAACTCTTAATCAGATCAAGTTGTGTCAGTAGCCATGAGTGCTGGGGACGTGGGCGTGTTGTCTTGTGCGCCATGGTAGAGGCCGGGTGTTGGAGTGCGAACCACGAGAATCGAGACACGGGTCAAAAAAGATATGCCGATCGCTTGATTGTGGAAGCGGGTTTTCGAGGATCGAGCAGCGGAGACGACATCGTGTCTCGAGGCGATGTTACGTGTTTTGGAGAGAGTTGCTAGAGCAAGCACGAGATCGGTGGCTCAGAAATTTGTGTCTAAATGACTCCGAGCCAATGGAGCTAAAATGTTTAGGGGCATTTCTGGTGTAGCTCCTAATGTAGCTGAGTATTGGCTAGAAGCAGTTGAGCGCATCATGGATGATCTTGACTTTACCGTGGAAGAGAAGTTGAAAGGAGTTGTGTCTCTTCTTCGGGACGAGGCGTATCAGTGGTGGCTCACGGTCAGGGATGGTCTGATGGTGGACAAGTATTACACAGGATTTCTTCAAGTCGGCATTCAGGGAAATACATTGGGTCAAGTTATGTGGATGCTCAGCGGAAGGCATTCCTAAATTTGGTTCTGGGGAATAAGTCAGTGGCCGAGTATGAGGCGAAATTCTTACGTCTAAGCCATTATTCCTGGGGTATTGTTGCAACAGACCATGAGTGATGTGTCTAATTTGAGGATGGTTTAAGGGATGAGTTGCGAGTACTGATAGCTCCACAACGAGAAAGAGAATTTGCTATTTTAGTGGAGAAGGCTAAGATAGTCGAGGAAGTGAAGTGGTCCAAAAAATAGAATCAAGATAGGGATAGAGGTAGGAATAAAAGGAATTTTGGATCGTCAGGATCTGCTGGGGGTTTCCAGAAGAGGCCTAGGTTGGATGGGCCGAGTCATGTTACGAGACCTGTTGCTGATAGTTGGCCTCCGAGGTGTGCTCGATGTGGTAAATTTCATCCGGGGGAATGTTAGACAGGTAATAGAGGATGTTTCAGGTGTAGGTCTACAGATCATCAGGTAAGAGACTGTCTACAGGAGCTGGGCAGAGCGCGGCCAGTGGGTCAGAGTCATGTTCAGCCTGGTAGAGGAGGTCAGCAACCATAGAGAGGTCGTGGCCCCGCTAGGGGAGGAAATAGTTTTGGCCAAGGACGTGGAGCACTGGGCAGAGGTGCTGGGAACACAGATGCAAGATAGCCTTGGTTGGTTTATGCAGCCAGACGTCGAGAGGAGGGCGACGCACCAGACGTCTTAACCGGTACGTTCCTAATTTTTGGGTTGTGTTTTACTGCATTGATTGATATTGGGTCAACACATTCTTATTTTGCTAGTGCTGTGTCGGGAACTCTGAACATAGACTCTAAGATTGCTTCTAGGGAGATGACTGTACTTAACCCTTTAGGACAATCCGTAGTGGTGAATAAACTCTTTAGGAATGTGCCTTTAGAAGTTCAAGGGGTAGTTTTCCCGACTGATTTGATGGAACTGCCATTCGGCGAGTTCGATTTGATCTTAGGCATGGACTGATTAGTGAAGTATCGAGAAAACTTAGACTGTGCTGCTAAGCGTATGGTGTTGAAAACTCCCGAGGATAATGAGGTGCTTGTGTTAGGCAAAAAACAAAATTATCTGTCCAATGTGGTGTCTGCTCTTAAGGCTAAAAGGATGGTAAGAAAAGGATACGAGGCTTTCTTAACTTTTGTCAGGGCGTTGAAAGCCAAGGAGTTGTCAGTAGGGTTACCTTCAGATCGCGAGGTGGAGTTCGGTATTAATCTTCTTCTGGGAACAGCGCCAGTGTCCATTGCTCTGTATAGAATGGTGCCGAAGGAGTTGGTAGAACATAAAGATCAGATTCAGGAACTGTTGGATAGAGGTTTTATCCGACCAAGTGTATCTCTGTGGGGAGCTCCGGTGTTGTTTGTTAAGAAGAAGGACGGGTCGATGCAGATGTGCATTGACTACAGGCAACTGAACAAGTTGACAATTAAGAATAAGTATCCGTTGCCAAGGATAGATGATCTGTTCGATCAGTTGCGAGGTGCTTCAGTCTTCTCGAAGATAGACTTGAGATCAGGTTACCATCAGCTTAAGGTTAAGGAGGCGGACATTCAAAAGACAGCTTTTCGAACTCGTTATGGTCATTACGAGTTCTTGGTGATGCCGTTTGGATTAACGAATGCACCAGCTGCGTTTATGGATATGATGAACCGAGTGTTCCAACCCTATCTGGATCGGTTTGTCATAGTATTTATAGACGATATTTTGGTTTATTCAAGGATGGAAGAGGAGCATGATTCGCATCTTCGGATGGTTCTACAGATTTTATGAGAGAAGCATCTGTATGCCAAATTCAGTAAATGCAAATTTTGGTTGAAAGAAGTTACCTTTTTGGGGCATGTTGTTTCTGCTGAGGGGATTAAGGTGGATCCCCGGAAAATTAAAGCCGTGTTGGACTGGAAACCGCCTAAGTCTGTGGCAAAAATTCAGAGTTTTCTTGGTTTAGCTGGATACTACAGAAGGTTTGTTGAGGGATTTTCGTTAATAGCTGCACCATTAACTAAGTTATTACGGAAGGGGGTACCGTTTGTTAGGTCAGTTAAGCAACAGGAAAGTTTTAAGAAGTTAAAGAAGATTCTTACAGAGGCACCACTTTTGATTCAGCCTGAGGCGGGGAAGGAATTTGTCATTTATTGCGATGCATCGCACACAGGGTTAGGATGTGTGTTGATGCAAGAGGGGAAAGTGGTAGCTTATGCGTCTCGGCAGTTGAGACCGCATGAAGTGAATTATCCCACGCATGATCTTGAGTTAGCTGCGGTAGTGTTCGCTCTAAAGATCTGGAGACACTACCTGTATGGGGAGAAGTCCATCATCTACACTGATCACAAGAGCCTGAAATATCTCCTTATCCAGAAGGAGTTGAATTTAAGGAGCGAAGGTGGGTTGAGTTATTGAAGGATTATGACTGTTCAATCGAGTACCACCTGGGTAAAGCTAACGTAGTGGCTGATACGTTGAGCCGTAGGGTAATATCGGACTTGAGAGCAATGTTTGCTCATCTCAGCTTGTATGACGACGAAAGTTTGCTAGCTGAACTTCAGGTGAAACCTTCTTGGGTCAGTCAGATTAAAGAGAAGCAGTTGTCAGATGAATCATTAAGTTCTAAGTTTCAGTCAGTGGCAAGGGGTGAGACAGAAGATTTCAGTTTGAACAGTGATGGGGTTTTGTGTTTTCGTGGAAAGGCTTGTATGCCAAGGGATGTAGAGTTAAGGCAGAAGATTCTGCAGGAAGCGCATAGTAGCCCATACGCTATGCATCCTGGTGGGAGTAAGATGTATCGGGATTTGCAAAAATAGTTTTGGTGGCCGAGACTGAAGCAAGAGGTGACCGAGTTTGTGAGTAAGTGCTTGACGTGTCAGCAGGTGAAGGCGAAACATCAATTGCCGTCAGGGTTGCTACAGTCAGTGAAGATTCCACTTTGGAAGTGGGAGAGGATAACGATGGATTTTGTTAGTGGGCTACCTCTTATGCCCACGAGGAAAGATTCAGTGTGGGTAATTGTCGATCAGTTGACGAAGTCCGCTCACATCATACCAGTTCATGTTGACTACTGATACGGGCACGCCCGGGGCACCATCGATCTTCAGGTCGACGAGGCTCAACGCCAAAGTCCCAAGTGCCGTGGAGCTTGTGTGCATCTTGGTGCACTTCCAAATTGAGCCAGATTAGCACAATTGAGCTTAATTTGAGCTCACTCGAGCTCGCTCGGCTCATTGGTGATTGCTTTTTAATTTAATGCTTTAAATAAATTGGACAATTTAATTATTTAATTTTTCTACAGCAAGTTAAGTGTCTAAATATTTTATTTAGTGTCAAATCTAATTTGCCTAAGTCTAATTTAATTTGTGTCATTTTATTACAGCCTTTTAAGTGTGTTTTAATTTAAGAATTAAAGTGCAGAATTTTTCTAGTCATTTAGAAATTTTGCGAATTTAGTATGTGTGCTAAGTGTGTGTTTAATGTGTCCAAAGTGTCTATTGATGTGTCTTGGACGTGATTAATTGTTATTAATTCATTTGGCTTGATTTAATATGCATTCATACCCTTTTGTAGGTACAGCTGAATGTACATGAAGCAATTAAGAGATACATGCACCTAGGTGCATTGTATTTGGCCGAATACATCCATGTATTTGGTGGGTGCATGGACGGTTGGAAGCATGGTTAAATGTTGCTGATTTTTGGATTATCAAGGTGCCTATTTGGTTGAAAAAATAATTCCATGAAGACACATGCATGGAGGAGTTAAGTGCATGATGCATGAACAGCCAATTTCAACGAATGAAGAAATACATGCATGGTTGGAGTCATGAACGTCCAAGGGAGTTTTAATGGCTGAATTAAACACTTGCAAGCCATTCAAAGACATGTTTAAATGCTGTAAATTCTTCAAACAAAAGGTGAAACTCATCCCCAATGTTGGTCGAACCTAGACAAGCCCTTTCGACTCCTTTCTTTGTCCAAATTCGTTTGGCCACTTTCTTCTTCATTAAGATGTCTTCAAAATGTCCCAAATGGCTGAATTTACATATCCAAGAGGGCTACTCACGTTCTCCTTATTGCTGGACACTTTTCAGCCAAAAGAGACCAAATTAATAGCTCAATTATTGCATGGGACGTACCTAGCTGCTGCATGCATCTTCAAGTGACTTAAAATTCATTTTACCTTCTAGAAAGCTGCCCATTAACATTCCCCAAGGCTGCACATGGACTTGGACGAATTTTTGGGATAATTAATCTTCTAGAAACCCATCCATTGGAGTGCCATTGATGCCATATACATCCAAACGAATTTGCAAGCACATCAAGGCCACATTTATTTAGAAATTTGCCAAGACACTAAGAGACTTTATTCTAGATTTTTCTAGCTTATTTTAGTTTATTTTTTACTTATCCTTTAAGCTATGACCATTCAGCTAACTCCTTCAGTTGGCTATAAATATTTGTTATTTTCATTTGTAAAGGTAACAACTTTTAGAACTTTAATCAAATTATATGGACTTTTGTTCATTGAGTGAGTTTATCTCCTCTTCATTTTCATACGAGTTTCGTCTTTGACTTATCAAGTTTTGCTTGTGGCGTCAATCGTTTCTCATCCATCAAATTATACCAACGGTTCTTATCTTTTTAGATAACGGGTCTTGGTCCATACTCGATTTCCATATTTCCACCTTGAACCATATAGAAATTGGGGTGACACTAACTTGTGTTGAATCATTTCTTCGTTCAAGTTCATTTTGCCATTTCCACCAACTATCCCATTTTACCATCTTCTTCACTTCCATCCTAAATCGAACCTACCCATTTATCAACTAGCCATTTTCATTACAAATCCATTTCCATAACTTTCTCAATTATCATTCCTTTGATAGCTTCCGCAACTTTAATCTATTTACATCCATATTTTACTACTAATTCCCAAAGGCTTGATTTACTCCTCATAGACGATTGGGCAACTCGTATACAATTCGACTCTCCCTGAGGCGGACTGTATCATCTGGTATCAGAGCTATCAAACGAGGATTTTTGACGATGTATGTGAAGCCAGAAGCTAGATCCTGTTTGTAGAAAAAATAAAAAAAAAGTATTTTATTTTATTTTATTTTTCTTGTAATCAGTATATGTGTGTTTGAAGTGTTAAAAAAAAAGAAAAAAAACAAAAATTCAAAAAAGAATATATATACGAGTTAAAAAAAAAGGTAGTGAAGTTCTATGAAAGTTTTGTTCAATCTCTCTACTATACCCAAAAAAATTCTTTTTTATTTTTTTTAGCCTATCTGATACCAAACTTTTCTTTATTTTAGCCTCCCCGATACCCAACGTCAAACCTTTGTTAACCACTTTGAAGCCGACCCTCAAGCCACGATTAGTCTTTCGAAACAAAGTACGAAATTGTGAGAGCGAGAGAGAGCGGTAAAAGGCACGAGTGTATTCATCAAAGAAAAAGCCTTATACGAGTGAAACACGAGTGTGAGCAATTTTTTTTCTTTGAGAGTGACTTGTGAGGTTTTTTGTGGTAAGGTACTTTAATTTTTGTCTGTTTATTTCTCTTCTTTATAACAGTTTCTTTTTCAGCAACAAAATGTCATAAGAAAGGTTCTCAGCCGCCGACTTCCAATATTTGTTGAGCTAAATGGAAAGCATGTTCGACCGAAAGATGTCATCAAGTTGGAGAATAGAGTCAAGTTCTTCACCGCGATATACACCCAAAAACTATTCGTAAAGAGACTCTTATCAAGACTCATGTTCGTCAAGGTTTTCGAGACAAAGAGAAGAAAGATATGAGTTCAAATCCTTTCGAGGTGACGAACGAGATTCTTCAAGTCAAAAAATGGAACCTAGGACCCCACAAAGGTATACACCCGAATATTACTTGAAGAAGTCCCGTAGTGATTCCCTATCGCCATCTATTCCGAGTCAAGAAGTTTCATGCTATGACTCTTATTCCTTAAAGAGTTCGAGAAGAAATATCAATCATGAATCTTATTTGACGAATTCGAGGCGAAGCAAAGTGGATTTCGAGTTTGAAGCACATTACGATGATGACTTAACGTGAAAGTATATGAGTTGTTCATCGATTGCTTCAAATATGTCACGCAAGGAGACTCTTACACCAAGAATCGTAGTGATATCTATGAGAACATTCTTTCGATCCTTGAAGCAAACCCTTGTATTTCTGATTCTTTTGAAACATCTTATTGTTGTAATAAAAATGAAAAAGAAAAATCAAAAGAAAAAGAAAACGAGAGTGAAAAAGAAGAAAAAGAAAATAAAGAGAAAGAAATTGAAAAAGAGTTCGTGAGAGAGAAAGAAATAGAAAAAGAAATCGAGGGAAAAGAAAATAAAAATGAGAAAGAAGAAAAAAAGATTGAAAAAGAAAGAAAAGAAAAAGAGTTGGAAAAATAAAAGAGCGAACGAGAAGAGCGAGAAAAAGAGAGTGATTTTCAACTAACCCATTTGAAGTTTTCTCTTTTTCTGTTTCGTCATTTCAGGTTTTTGAGGAACCAAGCGACGACTACCAACTCCAATACCTTCCTGATGAGCGACGTTTTTCTTTGGTTGAAAAAGGTAAGATTGAATCACACAAGTCGGAAGGTAAGGAAGGTAAGTGCTTTGAAACGACTTCGTCTCCACCAAATTTTTCTAATGTTTGTGAACATGTGGATAATATCGATATTTGCCATCCCTCGATTCTATATGATGTTCTACATGATGGTAAGACGGGTTTACCCCATAATAACCATTGTGAAGCAAAGTGTGAAGGTGGAGTAACGTCTATTCGACCAGTGCAAGACTCGAGTAAGTATGACGATGAATTTTCTTTTAATCCCAACTTGTTTGATTGTGGATTTTACGAGATTTGTTCATTATCTAATACGAAATCTGTGAGTTTTTGTAAGTCTGTTTTGAAGCATGTCAAGAGTGTTGATCGTTTGATCTTGAACATGCACAATTCCTATTGGTTTAACAAGTTGAATTAAAGGAACCATTGAAACATTTTGATTTAAATAATCAAACGCATGTTTTTAAATCGGGAATTCATTCTAATTTGTTTTGTGGAAAGCTCAAGTATCATCTGGTAAGTTTGAAAGACTTCTATCTTTTTGATACTTGGTTTTTGAGTAAGGTTGCGAAATTTGTTTATTTTGTCTACAAATTTTATTCGCTCCTTAAGCAAATTTTGTGGTTGTATTTGAGAT
This sequence comes from Gossypium sturtianum, assembly GCA_025698515.1. Lineage (NCBI taxonomy): Eukaryota > Viridiplantae > Streptophyta > Magnoliopsida > Malvales > Malvaceae > Gossypium > Gossypium sturtianum. The sequence goes on from CM046949.1 coordinate 95,926,912, forward strand.
TTACAATCCATTTGAAAGGTGTTGATTCAAACGCAAAGCTTCGACTACACTACCTGCCCATGGAGAGAAGGTTTGTATTGCTCGACCGAGGTAAGACTGATCTTTGTCTTTCTGAGTATAAAGGTAAGTCTTCTGAAACCATTAATGTGTTTTTGCTCTCTTCGAATGGTGAAAAGCTCTGCATTGTCGATTTTGTTGTTGAAACACATTTAGATCATTATATGCTTGAATGCTCCAATTCGTTTGTTGATGATCTATTTGTTTTGGATGTTGATGAGATTTGTGTTACTGTTTCCCATTTTATAAATCATTTAGATCATGGATTGTTTGAATGTCCTATTCTGCTTATTGATGAACTATTTGTCCTAATAGACGACAAAAGGAATCTTGAGTGCGATAGTTCTTATTCATGTGCGAGTGATCTTATATATCGTTCAATGCAAGGTTTAATTGTTCAATATCATGTGCAAAGTGCCTCTTCTCAACTACTTGCTTGTGACATATATGTCTATCATTTGTTTTATCATTTGCCTGATCATTTTGACTTGTGGAATCCATCAACATCGTATACATGCCTTAAAGTCTTTTCAATTTTGTTGCGAACGTTTGACAAGGCATTACTTCTTTTATACGATGATTTGATGCTTCCTGATCATATGCAATTTATTTGTTTGGTGACGCTTACATTTGGATTACAAACAAGTGTGAAGTTTTATTTGCTAATCCATGGTTATATCTTTCAGGTGTTAAGATTATCATCCATCCCATTTGATCTAGGTAAACCGAGCCAAAAGGAATTTTGTTCGGACAACCAACAGGTCGATTCGAGGACGAATCGTCTTGAAGAGGGGAGGGATGATACGGGCACGCCCGGGGCACCATCGATCTTCAAGTCGACGAGGTTCAACGCCAAAGTCCCAAGTGCCGTGGAGCTTGTGTGCATCTTGGTGCACTTCCAAATTGAGCCAGATTAGAGCTCACTCGAGCTCGCTCCAGCTCATTGAGCTGATTGCTTTTTAATTTAATGCTTTAAATAAATTGGACAATTTAATTATTTAATTTTTCTATAGCAAGTTAAGTGTCTAAATATTTTATTTAGTGTCAAATCTAATTTGCCTAAGTCTAATTTAATTTGTGTCATTTTATTACAGCCTTTTAAGTGTGTTTTAATTTAAGAATTAAAGTGCAGAATTTTTCTAGTCATTTAGAAATTTGCGAATTTAGTATGTGTGCTAAGTGTGTGTTTAATGTGTCCAAAGTGTTTATTGATGTGTCTTGGACATGATTAATTGTTATTCAACTCATTTGGCTTGATTTAATATGCATTCATACCCTTTTTTAGGTACAGCCGAATGTACATGAAGCAATTAAGAGATACATGCACCTAGGTGCATTGTACTTGGCCGAATACATCCATGTATTTGGTGGGTGCATGGACGGTTGGAAGCATGGTTAAATGTTGCTAATTTTTGGATTATCAAGGTGCCTATTTGGTTGAAAAATAATTCCATGAAGACACATGCATGGAGGAGTTAAATGCATGATGCATGAATAGCCAGTTTCAACGAATGAAGAAATACATGCATGGTTGGAGTCATGAACGTCCAAGGGAGTTTTAATGGCTGAATTAAACACTTGCAAGCCATTCAAAGACATGTTTAAATGCTGGAAATTCTTCAAACAAAAGGTGCAACTCATCCCCAATGTTGGTCGAACCTAGACAAGCCTTTTCAGCTCCTTTGCTATCCAAATTCATTTGGCCACTTTCTTCTTCATTAAGATGTCTTCAAAATGTCCCAAAAGGCTGAATTTACATATCCAAGAGGGCTACTCACGTTCTCCCTTATTTCTGGACACTTTTCAGCCAAAAGAGACCAAATTAATAGCTCAATTATTGCATGGGACGTGCCTAGCTACTGTATGCATTTTCAAGTGACTTAAAATTCATTTTCCCTTCTTGAAAGTTGCCCATTAACATTCCCAAAGGCTGCACATGGACTTGGACGAATTTTTGGGAAAATTAATCTTCTAGAAACCCATCCATTGGAGTGCCATTGATGCCATATACATCCAAACGAATTTGCAAGCACATCAAGGCCACATTCAGCCAAAATTTGCCAAGACACTAAGAGACTTTATTCTAGATTTTTCTAGCTTATTTTAGTTAAATTTTTACTTAGCCTTTAAGCTATGACCATTCGGCTAACTCCTTCAGTTGGCTATAAATATTTGTTATTTTCATTTGTAAAGGTAACAACTTTTAGAACTTTAATAAAATTATATGGACTTTTGTTCATTGAGTGAGTTTATCTCCTCTTCATTTTCGTATGAGTTTCATCTTTAACTTATCAAGTTTTGCTTGTGGCATCAATCGTTTCTCATCCATCAAATTATACCAATGGTTCTTATCTTTTTAGATAACGAGTCTTGGTCCATACTCGATTTCCATATTTCCACCTTGAACCATATAGAAATTAGGGTGACACTAACTTGTGTTGAATCATTTCTTCGTTCAAGTTCATTTTGCCATTTCCACCAACTATCCTATTTTACCATCTTCTTCACTTCCATCCTAAACCGAACCTACCCATTTATCAACTAGCCATTTTCATTACAAATCCATTTCCATAACTTTCTCAATTATCATTCCTTTGATAGCTTCCGCAACTTTAATCTATATCCATATTTTACTACTAATTCCCGAAGGCTTGATTTACTCCTCGTAGACGATTGGGCAACTCGCATACAATTCGACTCTCCCCGAGGTAGACTGTATCATCTACTCTCTACAAAGGTTAGCCAAGTTGTATGTAGCGGAGATTGTGAGGTTGCATGGGATACCAGTGTCTATCATATCAGATAGAGACCCCAGGTTTACGTCGCAGTTTTGGAAGGCGTTGCATCAAGCGTTGGGTACAAGACTGGATTTCAGCATAGCGTTTCATCCATGTGATGATGGTCGATCCGAGAGAGTAATTCGAGATCTTGGAAGACATGTTGAGAGGATGTGTTATCGACTTGAGGGGTAGTTGGGAGGATTTCTTACCGTTGGCGAGAGTCGCATACAAAGAATAGCTATCAATCCAATATTCGGATGGCACCTTATGAAGCATTGTATGAGTCGGAAGTGTCGCACTCCTACTTGCTGGACAGAGTTAGGCGAGCGACAGTTGTTGGGTCCGGAATTGGTTTCAGAGAGAGAGGAAAAAGATTAGATTAATTCGAGCTCGGTTGAAGGAAGCTTCCGATAGGCAGAAATCTTATGTTGACTTGAAGCATAAGGATATAGAATTTGCAGTGGGTGAGCAGGTTTTCCTAAAGGTTTCTCCATGGAAAAAGGTTTTAAGGTTTGGACGGAAGGGCAAGTTGAGCCCCAGGTTCATCGGGCCATATCGTGTGTTGAAGCGTGTGGGACAAATAGCATATCAGCTCGAGTTACCTTTGGAATTGAGGCAGATACACGATGTATTCCACGTCTCAATGTTAAGGCGCTACCGTTCGGATCTATCTCACATAGTGCCAGTGGAGGAAATTGAAGTGAGACCTGATTTATCTTTTGAAGAGGAACCAGTTCAGATTTTAGAACGGGATGTTAAGGTATTGCAGAGGAAAATAGTTCCATTGGTTAAAGTGTTGTGGCAGAATCACGGTTTAGAGGAAGCTACATTGGAGCCGGAGGATGTTATGCGGTAGCAATACCCTCACCTCTTTTGACCAGGTAAATTTCGAGGCTGAAATTTCTTTAAGGGGGTAGAACTGTAACAACCTGGAATTAGGGGTTCTTCATTTTATGTGTTTTTGTGTGTTTTGTTTGTTCTGCATGTTAATTTGGTGTGTTTGGGGGTTCTGGGTAGGCTCGGGGTTAAGCCAGGGCCTTGGCAAAAATTTTGATTTTAGGCACTTTAGGGGAGAGCTAGCTGAGGCAGGCCTTAAGGGTAATTACTTGTGTTGGGTGACACAAGAAGTGGTGTGGTGAAGTGTCAAGGAGACGCCACTTAAGGTACAGGGAAGTGCCGTCACTGGGTAGCAGTAGGGGGAGGAGGTTCGAATCCTATAACCCTCACTTTGAAGCTTTATTTTTTGCACCTGGTTGGGAAGAAGGTGGATTCGACAGGGACTCTTCAAGGATGATGGTTGAATGAGTCAAAGAGTTTGAATGTGTGGCCATGAGGAAGTAGTGGAGTTTGAATTATTCAAATTTTTTCAAAGGAGTGAAGGGGAGTGAGTTAAGGAGGAAATCGAGGGATTTGAGGGTGAGAGGAAGTGGTTGGCCGAATGTGGGGTTTGTGGGAAGGAGGAATTCGGCTAGGGGGTTTCGGAAGCATTTTTTTTTGGGTTACTTAGTTGTGATGTGTGCCGAAATTCCCTAGTTCATCCAAGGTCTTTTCTTGTGGAATTCTTTTTGGTTCTTCTCTACTTCTTCTCATTCTTTTCGGGTTGTGTTAGACTTTTCTTTTGTGCATTGTTATTCGTTAGAGTCACTAAAGGCACTCTTGGCCGAAACCCTCTTCATCATCTTCCCTTTTCATTTCATCTTCTTTTTCTTCTCTTGGCTACACTTTTCTTTAAAAGCCGAAACCTTCTTTCTCCTCTACCATCTTCCTTGCTAGCTGAAACTTCTTGAGGCCACCCCCTCTGCCGAATCTTTTCTTTCATTTATTTCTCTTAAACCTCATAACCGAAACCTTCACCTCACTTCTTGGTGTTTCATCTTTCTCCTTTATTTCTTCTTCTAAAGCCGAAACCTATTTCTCATTCCCTCCTCTTTGTGTTTCGTTTTTACTTTTCACCATAGCCGAATCTTCTGGGGTGTGAATCGATATCTCTGTTCAGGCCAATTACCAAGAGGCAGGGTGCTGGAAATCCTAGGTTGCTGAGAGCCTATACAATCGGTTTTGGTTGATCAAGGTAGGGGACTCTCTTGTTAGTTTCTTTTCATCTCCTTTACTTTTATTCAACAAACCGATCATTTATTCTTCTATAACTCGTTCTGCCATTCTTCATGGCTTGAAGTCGAATATCAGGAAGAGAAGTGCTGAGGCTTCTCTAGTTGCCGAAAATTTTGTCCCAAGTAGTTTTGCTCGTTTACGTTAGTAACAAAGGTAAGGAGTTCTTTAGTCTTTCACATTTGGTCTCTCTCTTCTGTTATACTCTGTATTAATCGAATCTTTTGGTTAGCCAATCAAAGGTTCTCTTTGACCACTGATCAAGTCCATTCATGGATGTAAGAAACGGTCAGGTTGAGGAGGGGACTGTACCTATAGTATCCATTCCAAACTTTAAGAGGCGTGCTGTGTCGGCGATTCGAGATTTTTCACTAGGCTGTGGTAGAGAGCCAACGTCTGCCTGGAATAGGCAAATAGCCGTTGTCTCTGCTAGTGGGAGAGTCGACGTAGAAAGCTTAGTATTGTGCGTTATCATGTGTGTAAATTTCACACTCTGTTATTAAATTATGTTATTAACTGTATCGGCTGGAAGCCAAAGTGACTGGGTAGACAGTCGTGATACCCTTGTGGGTAAAGTTGGTGACACCGGGTAAGTGCCAATACCGTTCTATTAATGAGTATATGAATGTATGTTATAATTCACCACTCTGCTTTGTGAGCATGTTTACATTCATTTTATGATGTAACATATGCATGGGCTTGGGATATGATGCGAAAGGGGAAGTGTTAAGTAAAGACTGTCACCAGTGGTTTGGTACCACAAGTGGGTTGGCCCCACATAATTCATACAGTGACTATGTCTCAGTGGTTTGGAACCACCAGTGGTTTGGTACCACAGTGGGTTGGCTCCACATATGTTATCAGGGATTGTCACTAGTGGTTTGGCACCACAGGTGGGTTGGCCCCACAAGTTATATTTAGTGACTTTGTCACCAGTGGTTTGGTACCACATATGAGGTGTGTAGCGGATGGAGGGTTGATTTTAGAAATCCCCACAGGTGTGTTTTGGCTGGTACGGGTGGCGTGTAGAGGATGGAAAATTAGGTTGGGCTAGGTTACATTGCACTCATATCTTTTGTATGCCATATCGTGCCATTGTGGGCTTAAGCCGTTTGTGTTATATGGGGGAATTACACACTGAGTCTTGGTGACTCACCCTCTGCTTAATTTTGCAGATAATCCCTAGTTCGAGGATTTGGAGCCGAGGAGGACTTTGCGGTGGCCATACAGTATTTCTTTCCTAAATACTTTTTCTTTATTTGAAACTTATTTTAGATTTGGGAATTTGTTATGTAATAAGGCCTTCGTAACTTAAAACTTGGATTTTTATGATATGCTGTCATTATTTATTTTAAGCAACGTCAATATGGAGTTTTTCAAAAAAATAAAAAAAAATATATAAATATAACATACAACCATCTCTTTCAAGTACTAACAAAGATGACAAATGTTCGATTAACTCAACTCAGGAAATTCCCCTTAAACTACAAACCACTGTTTCCAAAATATCACCTAAAACGAAGAGTTTCGAACTTGCGGTATTTTCCTAAAATTTCTAAATTTGTTTTTACAAAATTTGTTTTTTTTTTCCTTTCTTCTTCCTTCTCTGTGACATACCAAATCTAGTCATGACGTCTGGACCGGGTTTGGGGTGTTACAGCACCCCAATCATCGCGCCACCAATTCACGCTGCAGTTAGCGTACTTCATCTCCGTCGCGAGATCTCCGTTCACCTGCACATAAATGGAAAACGCAGCAAAGAAGGGAAAGAAACGAATATGGAAAAATTTATTTCCTTTTCTTTTGTTTTTTTTTTCGGGTTATAAAACCCCTTGTAAAAACCTGTAAAAGGACACAGGGACGAAATATACAGAATACACAAACAAAAAATACAGAAATAAAAGAACAGATTTTAGCAGAGGTGATTTTTTTTATTTCGGTTATTTTTATTTTTTTCTCTTTTTGTATACGAAACTGTAAAAAATATATAGAAAGGAATTTTACCCTTTGACTCGCGCTGGAAAGAAGAGGTTTTTCAACCTCCGACTGCTGTATCTGGCGGTGCTGACTGCGGTGCGTGAGGCGCGTGGAGGCAATGGCCAGAGGTCCAACGATCAGAAGCTTGGAGGGGTTTCAGAGGATTTTCAGAATTTTTTTTTAAAACTAGTGTTCAAATGATTTTTTTTTGAAATAAAATTAACTTATATAAGCAAAGAAAAACGATGTCGTTTTGATTAACAGGATCCGCGCGTTGACCCGAAAACCCGGGGAGGATCCGCGTGTTTTTGTAAAATGGGATATTTACCGTTTTAGTCCCTTTACAGTTTTATTAATTTTGATTTCGTCCAATTCAACATTTTTATTTTTAAAATTAATCCCAGAAGTCTGTTTTTGTTCCAATTTAATCCCCCGAATTGCCTTAAGGGCTAAAATCATAACGGCGCCGTTTTTGAAAGGAGGCACAATTGCCATATTAGTCCCTGTGGTTTAACGCATTTTTTTTAATTTAATCCTTTTTTATTTATTTTATTGCTATTTAAATCCTTATTCATTTTAAAACCTTTTTATTTTTTAATTATTCTAATATTATACTTAATTATCTTATTATATTAAACTGTTTTATTATTTTATTTTATTAATTTTGTTAATAGTATGAAATGCATATATATATCTATATATTTTTTTATGTATTACTTTTATACGTATTAAATTATTATTTTTATTATCTATTATTTTATTTGGTTTAAATATTATATTTATATTATGATTTATATATTAATTATGATATTATGCTCTTCTAATTTGTATATTATATAATATTATATCATATATTATTTTTTTAAAAATTTTATTTTATAAAATTTATTTATATTATATAACCTATTATATTTATATTTGTAATAATGTTTTTTTTATGATTAGTGTATTATATTTTTTTTTATAAAATTATTATATACTATCTATTAATTGTTTTTATTATGTATTTAATTAGCTATTTGTTATAAATATTCTTATTTTTATACATTAAATTTTATTCATTTTTATATTGTTTATATGTATATTAAATCATTTTAAAAATCGTCATAGTCTTTTATTTTTTTATTCAAAGTTTAAATATATCATCCCCTTTTCATTTAATTTTGTTATTTCGTGGAAGTTTTAATTTATTTTATGTGTTCATTTATTTATGTCCTTTTTTAATCGTTATTCTTGTTTCACATAATTCTTTATATATTATTTATTGTTATATTCTTTTATTATTTTCTGTTAGTATAATTCGTAGACATGTAGAATTGCTCTTAAATATATATGTTGTAATGTATTCATACAATGTTTTACTCAAACCATCTTTCTATAAAAGCACCTTTTAAATTGACGCATTTATTTCAAATAGATTTAAAAAATGGTGATATGTGATATTTGGAGACTTCGAGAAGAATCGTGCCCTAACTTACTGGGTTTCGATTTTCCTCTTCGAGTCCAAAGAATCCATTACTTTTCTTTTAAAGGTTAAATAAAAAACTTATTCTCGAAAATTCAAAATTATTGTGTCCTAACTCACTTGATGTGATGATTTGTTATCTCGGGATAAGAATTTCAGAAAATAAGGCAATGTTTCGTGTTTGGAAGTTCGAGAAATTGTGCCCTAACGTGCTGGGTTTCAGTTTATCGTTCGTCCAAATAACTAGACATCCTTTTAATGAATTTCGTAAATCATGAGATGATTTTGGTCACGAGGGTTTAAAACATCATGTCCTAACGTGCTGGATGTGATGTTTGTATGCTTTCGGAACAAAGGAATCTCCAATTTCAACTCGAATTGTTCAAATTCTTAAAGAAACCATATTTCCAAATCTTTTTCAAATTCTCGACATAAGGGCATTAATTAATCAATTAGGTACCAATTTTTTGGCGTTACGGGGGTGCTAACCCTTCCTCGTACGTAACCGACTCCCGAACCTATTTTCTGGTATTTTGTGGACCAAAAATCAATGTTTTGAAATAAAATGATTTATAAGGTGATCCAATCACACCTAAGTAAAAAGGGATTGGTGGCGACTCCAACTTTCATTTTTAAAAGTCGATCCCGTTTTTCAAAAATATTAAAACTGGTTTCGACAACGGTAAGGCAAGTTTATCTCATAACAATCATTACGTTGCAAAGTATGAAGGTGGAGTAACACATATCCGACAAATGCAAGACCCGATTAAGTATGACGATGAATTTTGTTTTAGTTCCAACTTGCTTGATTGTGATAATTACGAGATTTGTTCATTGTCCTATGCGAAATCTTTGAGTTTATGCAAATCTGTTTTAAAACATGTTAAAAGTTTTGATTGCTCGATCTTGAGGATGCATAAGTCTTATTGGTTTAACATGTTTGATTTTTCAAAACCATTGCTACATCTTGGTTTAAATAATCAAACACATGTTTTTAAACCAGGAATATGTTTTGATGTGTTTTGTGGGAAAATCAAGTATCATCAATTGTGTGTGAAAAATTCCTATTGTTTTGATACTTGGTTCATGGATAAGGTAGCAAAATTTGTTCATTTTGTTTTCAATTTTTATTCGCTTCTTAAACAAGTTTTGTGGTTGTGCTTAAAATTCACATTGCATTTGAAAAGTGCTGATTCAAACGCGAAGCTTCGACTACGTTATGTTTCCGAGGAGCGAAGGTTTGTGCTAACGGAGAAAGGTAAAATCGATCCTTTTCTTTCTGCTCATAAAGGTAAGACGTTTGAGCCTTTCGGAACATGTTTGATCTCCTCGGATGATGGCAAAATTTTTGCTAGGAAGTTGATCTTTGTAAAACATTTAGATCATGATATGTTTCATCATTCTATTTTGCATGTTTGTGATCTACCTGTCTTGATGATTGATGAAAGGATTCTTGTGTTTGATAATTTTGATAATTCTCGTATGAAAGAGTCCATATTTCATCACATGTGTAGTTCACTTGAAGAATTTGAGATGTTTTCATTCTCTTTGGATGTTGATAGAAATTCTGTTAATGAATTCTCTTTTGTAAATCATTTAGATCATGAAGTGCTTGAATGTCCTATTCTACTTATTGATGATCTATCTATTTTGTTCATTGACAAAAAGAATCTTGTGTACGATAAATTTTATAATTCATGTGCGAGTGATTTCATATATCGTTCAATGCAAGGTTTGGTTGTTCAAATTCGTGAGCTATGTAAACCATTTCAACTATCTGCTTGTGAAGAATATATCTATCATTTGATGTGTTACTCGCATGATGATTTTGACTTGTGGCTCGTGAGTCAAACATTTGACAAGGCATTATATCTTTTGTATGATAATTTGGTCCTACCCGTTCACATGCGATTTATTTGTTTGGTGCTTGAATTGCAAGTGCGTTTAAAACATTTCTTGCTAACTCATGGATATCTTTTTCAGGTGATTCGAAAACTATCTGCCCCATTTGACCGAGGTAAACTGAGCCAAAAGGAATTTTGTTCAGAAAACCAGCGGGTCGATTCAAGGACGAATCGTCTTAAAGAGGGGGGATGATACGGGCACACCCGGGGCACCAGCGATTTACAAATTGATGGAGCTCAGATCAATGAATCGAGTGCACCATGGTGCACGTCCAAATTAGCTCAATGAGCTGATTGCATTTACTTTGAATAAGTTTAATTTAGTTTTGTTGGTTAAAATCAGCTCAAGTCATTTAAATAAATAAATCTGGACATTTTAATTTTTAAAGTATTAAATATGTCTTATTTCATGTTTTTAATATGTCTTAAGTTATGACATAAAATAAATATGTTTAGTTTAAGACATAATTTTAATGTGTCTAGTTTTAGGACATGATTTTAATGTGCCTCGTTTTTTTAGACCGATTTAATGGCTGTTAATTAAGTTGTCTAGCCGAAATTAATGTGCCTCAACTTTGTTTTAATGGCTGCCATTTATTTTGTCCAGGAAGCATGTGAGGAGTCGAATTTAATGCAGCCACTAAAGGCCTCTTTTCGTGATCAGCAGCAGTAATAAAGAAGCATACTTGCTAACCAAATTTAATGAAGTGTTGGTGCATTAATTTGCTGCATGTATATTACTTGGGACGGCAACAATTTAATGAGCAGCTAAGCATGCATGAAACGGCAATTAAAGGGGTTGTCTAGCATGAATGGACGACATAAATGCAAGGGAACATGCATGGGACGCCATTTAATGGTCTGCTGGTGTCTTTTTCGTGGATATAAATGGACAAGGCATTAAGTTCACATGGTGCCTCTTCGTGGAGCTGAAAAGGCTGTTGGATGGTGTCTTTCCCAAGTGGCCATTCGGCCAAGCAGTAAGTTATTCAAGGGAGCTGACGTTTCACTTTTCAAAGCAGCTATTTAGCTATCCAAGGAGTTTCCATAAAAGCTTTTCCAAGCTCCAAGGCCAAAATCTTCATGCACCATCAGCCTTCAAACTTTTCCATTCAATTCAGCCGAATTCCAAGGTATCTAGAAGGGCTTTCAGCATTCCCAAGCACATGAAGAATTTCTGGAAAATTCAAGAACAATCAGCACATTAAATTTCGAGATTAAAAGCTGAATTTGATCCATCTAGAAGGTGACTCTCCCCTCCACATTCAGCCGAATTTTGCAAGCATTTGAAGGCCACATTCAACCGAAACTAGCTAGGCGAATTAATGGTTTTCTTTCCAGAATTTTCTAGTCATTTCTAGCTTAATTTAGCTTAGCTCTTAAGTTAATTAGTGTCCATTCGGCTAGCTCCTTGATAGCCTATAAATACTTGCTATTTTCATTTGTAATTAGTGAACTTTGAACTTTGATTAAACTTTATGAACTTTTGTTCTAGAGTGAGATTTACTCCTCTCTATCTTTTGTACGAGTTTCGATTTCGACTTATCAAGCTTGCTTGTGGCGTCAATCATTCTCAACCATTATATTATACCATCGGTTCTTATCTTTCTAGATAACGGGTCGTGGTCCATCTTCGATTTCCATCTTCCACCTTAAACATCATAGAAACCGAGGTGACATTTTCATATAGTGTTGAATCGTTTCTCGTTTAAGTTCATTCTCCATCTCCACCAAACTATCACCTATCATTTATCCATCTTCATTCATTCCTATCTAACCGAGCCGATTCCAAACACCATCTTCCTTTCTTTATTCTAGCCGAACCTATCCCACTCATCTTCCCAAATCATTTCCAACACTTATTCACCTCCATTCCTAACTTAAATCCATTTCCTAAGCCAACCTATTCAAAGCTTCCTCAAACTCAATCATATTTTCTATTATTTTTCCCGAAGACTTACTTCCTCCTCGTAGACGATTGGGCAATTCGCATACGACTCGACTCATCTCGAGGCGGACCGTATGACACAAACTCAGTAGACTCTACAGGCAAAGTCTTACTGAATACTGAAGTCTCACACACATAAGAATGAGTTGAACCAGGATCAATCAATGCAACAAAACTAGTATCATAGAGAGTGAAAATACTAGTAATAACGTCCGGGGATGAGGTCTCCTTGCATGCAAGAATAGCATAGGCTCTGGCAGGTGCGCGAGCCTCGAATCTAACGGCTGTATCTTTGGTCCCTCTCTGACTGCCACTCACATTACTCATATTTCTGGGTGGTCTACCTCGAACTGCAGTATTACCCGATCTAGTATTCTGGACCAGATTTTGATCCACTAACTCTGGACACTCACGGATGAAATGATCCTTAGATCCACATTTAAAACATGCTCGATCATGTAATCTGTAACTGCCGGGATGTCGTTTACCACAATGTTCACACTTGGGTTGATTTGATCTGACATTACCCACACTAGCTACTGAGGTAGCTCTCGAACTCACAGGTGGTCTATCCCGATCACGTCTAGAATAACCCACAGTAGTCTTTGAACGACTAGCATTATCTCGAAACTTCTTTGATGTCGACTGGAATGACTTACTGAATGGTCTCTTACGTGAATCTCTAGCTTCAGAGTCAGCTTTTCTTTTCTCTTTCCCAAGATCTTCGGCTTTTCAAGCTCGCTCAACAAGTACTACGAACTCTTTTATCTCAAGTATGCCAACTAACAGTTTAATGTCTTCATTCAGCCCATCTTCAAATCTTTTACACATTATAGCTTCGGTCAAAACACACTCTCGGGCATACCGACTAAGTCTCACAAATTTCCGCTCATACTCTGTCACTGTCATCCGACCCTGTTTCAATTCAAGAAATTCTTTGCGTTTCTGGTCGATAAATCTCTGACTGATGTATTTCTTATGGAACTCAGTCTGAAAGAATCCCCAGGTCACTTGTTCTTTCGAAACCACCGATACTACTGTATTCCACCAGTGATATGCAGTGTCTCGTAGTAAAGATATGGCACATTTTAAGCACTCATCAGGGGTGCAAGATAACTCATCAAACACTTGAATAGTATTATCGAGCCGAATTGGCTCGCTCTTTCATCATCATCATCATCGGTAGCTCACGAATTCTTGACTCCGTGTTTTCTGATTTTATCAACAGGAGGCTTAGGCAATCTCAACGGATCACTCACTTGAGGCATAACAGGTATCGAAGATGGATTAATCGGGGGTGGAGGTTGTTGTGCAGCCGAATTAGTCTGGATATATTGAGTAAAACAGTCATTCATCATTTGATAGAAGGCTTGTCTAGCCTTCCCCTCCTGGTTACTCAAAGTCGGTCGAGAATCAACCGGCGCTGTCCCTTACGCGGGAGCAGGTGCTATACTCTTGAAATCATCAGCTACGGCTCGATCAGGATCCATTACTATACGAAAACACATTTTCAGATGTCAGAAGTCATCACACTATCGCAGTATAAAATATGGCATGTATAGCTAGACTCATACGCGCTACGTTAGTCCTAGAATTGACTAAATCGTAGTTCTGATACCAATCAAATGTAACACCCCTAACCCGTATCCGTCACCGGACTAGGGTTACGAGGCATTACCGAAAAAGACAACTCAGAACAAGCATATTATTTTTTTATTTTTATTTTTTAAAACATATCACATTACATCTAAAATAAGTATAACAATGATATTAATATATATCTCACACATGTCACATGTTTCTGTAACCACATTTTACATCTATGAATGAAAGTGATCAATACATAACATACCAAATTCACATACCTAGTATTCAAATCAAAATTCAGTATATGTATTACGAATCATCCAAATAAAATATAGTTGTATATTTTTTACATTACAACCGAATCATAATAATCTATATATGTTCGAACATATAATCATCTTATACCTATCATGCAATAAGACATCCAATAATTCAAGTTCATTTACTAAACAAATACCAAACTTACCAAATGCTTAATCATCTTAATTCATCCCAAGTCTCTACTCATAAACTTTGTTAATCCATACATACCTAATTCACTTGCCATGGTTTGTTTAAACATTATTTCTATAATCTCATAACTATCTCATAAAGAATAAATCATTAACAACAATTATATATTTTAATCAAGTATAACCAAATACATTTATACATACATACATGATTTCCTATTCGAATTCTTACCATTTACCAATACCAAATTTCATAACCTAAACATAAAACCAAATCCATTCGCATCACAATTAATTATCTATCACAAGTACTGATACGGTTCGCCTCGGGATGAGTTGAGTCGTATGCGAATTGCCCAATCATCTACGAGGAGGAATCAAGCCTTCAGAAAAATATGGGAATTTATAGTTAAGTTGTTGCAGAAGCTTTTAGTGAATTTGTTTAGAAAAAGAAATTAAGCTAGGAATGGAGGTTGAAAAATGAAGGAAACGGCTTAGGTGATGGAAGGATAGGTTCGGCTATATTTAAGCAAAAAAAGAAGTTAGTGATAGGAAATGGCTTGGTTTGATAGAAATGAATGATGATGGTTAAATGGTAGAAATGTGATAGTTGATGGAAATGGAAAATAGAACTTAAACAAGAAACGATTCAACACTCAAAGGTGTCACCCCGGTTTCTATAATGTTTAAGGTGAAAAATGAAATTCGAAGATGGACCACGAGATGCACCAGCTGAAATTAATGCCTTGTCCATTTATATTCATGAAAAAGGCACCATAAATTTGTTCCATGCATGCTAAACAACACATTAAATTCGTGGCTCATTTAATGGACGCCCCATGCTTGCCAACATCTCATTAATTTGGCCAACAACATGCAGCACATTAACTCCTTTGTTGTTCATGAAAAATGTGCTTTGAAAAGCTGAACAAACAGCTCATTAAATAGCGTCTCATGCATGTAAGACAACCCCTTTAATTGCTGTTTCATGCATGCTTGTTGCTCATTAAATTGCTGCCGTCCCAAGCCATATACATGCAGCGAATTAATGCACCCACACTTCATTGAATTCGGCCAGCAAGCTCCCTAATTGCTACTGCAGTTCACGAAACAAAATGTGCTTTAATGACTCAATAAATTTGGTTGGACTAAAAGTAGCAGCATGAATTAAATTCGGCTCAATAAACCATTCAGCTATGTTGAGACAAACATTAATAACATGTCTTAAACTAGGACAAACATTAAATTCGGCCTAGACAAAATAAATAGCGGCAGCTAATTAATTTGTCCTAAACTTGACATATTAACTTCATGTAATTAAACTAGACTCAACTAACTTAAGACATATTAATAACATGCATCAATATAGAACATATTTAATACTTTTAAAATTAAAATGTTCAGATTTATTTAATTAAATGACTTGAGCAAAATTTAACTTAATTAAATTTATTCAAGCATTAAAATTAGGCAAATTATCTAAACAACTCGATGAGCTGAAACAAGCTCAAATGAGCTAATTTGGCCGTGCACCAAAGTGCACAACAGCTCCACGGCACTTGACTCGAGCTCTTAAGTTGTAAAATGTTGGTACCTCAGGCGTGCCCGTATCATCCCCCCCTCTTCAAGACGATTCATCCTCAAATCGACCCATTGGTTTTCTGAACAAAATTTCTTTTGGCTCGGTTTACCTCGGTCAAATGGGGCGGATAGTTTTCGAATCACCTGAAAAAGATAACCATGAGTTAGCAAGAGTTGTTTCAAACATACTTGCAAACCAAATATGAGCAAAACAAGACAAGTAAGTCGCATGCAAACGGGCATAAACACATTATCATACAAAAGGAACAATGCCTTATCAAATGTTTGACTCACGTTGGAATAGATTTCAAGGCATGCATATGATCTAATTGAATTCCACAAGTCAAAATCATCATGCGAGTAACACATCAAATGATAGATATAATCATCACAGGCAGATATTTGAAATGATTTACATGCATCACGAATAATAATATCATGCATTGGTCGATATATGGACTCTTTTACACGAGAATTATCAAAATTATCAAACATAAGAATCCTTTCATCAATCATCAAGACAGATAGATCATCAATAAGCAGAATAGGACATTCAAACAATTCATGATCTAAATGATTTACAATATGGTAAACAGTAACATGAGTTCTATCAACATCCGAAGAGAGCAAAACGGATTCATAAGTTTCAAGTGTCTTACCTTTGGGAGTTGAAAGAAAAAGATCGACTTTACCTTTCTCTGTTAGCACAAACCTTCGATCCTCGAAAATATATTATAGTCGAAGCTTCACAGTTGAATTGACCTTTTCCAAACGATATGTGAACTCTATGTACAACCACAAAACTTGCTTAAGGAACGAATAAAAATTGAACAAAAAGTGGGCAAAGTTCGTTACCTTATTCAAAATCCAAGTATCGAAGCAATAGGAATTTCTCACACACAATTGATGATACTTGATTTTTCCACAAAATGAATCAGAATCAATTCCCGGTATAAAAACATGCGTTTGATTATTTAAACCAAAATATAGCAACGATTTCAAAAAATCAAACATGTTAAACCAATAGGACTTGTACATATTCAAGATCAGGCAATCAAAACTCTTAACATGCTTCAAAATAGATTTGCAAAAACTCAGAGATTTCGTACAGGACAATGAACAAATCTCGTACTTACCATAATCAAGCAAATTGGGTTTAAAAGAAAATTCATCGTCATACTTAATCAAGTCTTGCATTTGCTGGACATACGTTACTCCACCGTCACACTTTGCATCACAATGATTTTTATTAGACAAACTCGTCTTACCATCATTTAAAACATCACAATTAATCAAAGAATAGCAATTAACGATGCTATCCACATAATCACAATCATTCGAAAAATTTGGTGGAGACTGAATCTCTTCAAAACACTTACCTTCCTTACCTTCAATCTCGTGGGACGAAATTTCATCTTCAATCTTACCTTCTTCGATCATATGAAAACGTTGTTCGTCGGGAAGGTATTGGAGTTGAAAGTCATCGTGTGATATGTCAGGAACCTGAAATGAAGAAACAGAAGAAGAACAAAGTTTCGATGAGTTAGCTAAATCAATACTCACTTTTTCTCACTCATCTTGTTCCTTTGTTTCTTTTGCAACATCTTTTTCTTTTTCTATCTCAATTTTTTTCTCAATCTCGATTTCTTTTTCAATTTTTCTTTCTTTATTTTCTTTTCCTTCTTTTTCAATCTCTTTTTCTTCACTCTCATTTTTATTTTCTTTTCTCTCATTTTTATTTTCTTTTCTCTCATTTTCTTTTTCTTGTTCTTCTTTTTCAAGCTCTTTACAACTTGTAGAGGTTACAAAAGAATCAAAAAGATAAGGATTTGCCTCAAGGTTCGAGGAAATGTTCTCATAGATATCACGATCGATTCTTCATGGAAGATTCTTTGTGCGTGACATTTTTGAATCATAAGACGAACAACTCGTGCGATCTTAAGGATTTGCCTCAAGATTTGAGGAAACGTTCTCATAGATATCACGATCGATTCTTCGTGGAAGATTCTTCATGCGTGACATTTTTGAATCATAAGACGAACAACTCGTGCGATCTCATTCGTCACCGTAATTGGCTTCAAACTCGAAATTCGCTTTGCTTCACCTTGAATCCTTCATCGAATGAGAATCATGATTTGAACCACTTCAAGAACAATCTTTCGTGGATGAATACTGATACGATCTACCTCAGGGTGAGTCGAGTCGTATGTGAATTGCCCAATCGTCTATGAGGAGGAATCAAGTCTTCAAAAAATAATCGAAAAAATATGGATGAGTTTGCGGAAGCTTTAGGTGAATTTGTTTAGAAAGTGGGTTTAAGTTAGGAATGGAGGTGTTTAAATGAAAGAGTTGATTTGGATAATTAAAAGGATAGGTTCAGTTTAAGATGAAGGGAAAGAAGATGGGATTCGGCTTAAGGTTGAACAAACAATGATAGGCTGATGGTAATGGAATTGGATTGATGGATAAGTGATGGTTTAGATAAATGATAGGTGATAGTTGATGGGAATGGATGAAAGAACTTAAACAAAGAATCTATTCAACACTAATAAAGTGTCACCCCGGGTTCTATATTTGTTTAAGGTGGAAAAATGGTAGTCGATGATGGACCAAGACTCGTTATCTATAAAGATAAGAACCTATGGTATAAGTTGATGGAAGGGAATGATTGACGCCACAAGCAAGAAAACTTGATAAGTCGAAATCAAACTCTAAATTTAAAGATAGAGAGGAGAATAATCTTACTCAATGAACAAAAGTTCATAAAATATATTCCAAAGTTCAAAAGTCTCTTTTTACAAACTAATAACAAGTATATATAGTGTTTACATGTGGTTAGCTGAAGAGACAAATGAATTCAACTTTAATATGCATTTAAATGGCTGAAATAAAATCTAAAAACTCTTGAATTCCTCCAGCCAAATAATAGCAACTTTATGACTCCTAATGAGCTGATTAAATGAATTTGAATGCTTTAAAAATGTCCCTTGAGTTGTCCTTGGCTAGCTGAAAAGTCTCCAGCAACTAATGGTGTTTTAAAAGGCTTAAATGTCCATCTTCTTTTAAAAATGTCCCTTGAGTTGTCCTTGGCTAGCTGAAAAGTCTCCAGCAACTAAATAAAAATTTGTAACTCATGTGTGACCTTTAAGCTTCAAACGGTTATTGGAAGAAGAAGAGGTTGTTACAGAAATTAATTGATGTATAATGCTTCCTTCAATTATCATAACAGCTCCTTTAAATGTTGAATAATGTTTCCTTTATGTGTGTAACCGATTCTCACTTGAAAAGTCACATTAAATTCTTTATAACATCCCATGAGTGTAACGGTTTCAAATTTGAAAGGTTTCCTACATTCAAACACATTAAATGCAGACATATTAACCACATTTAATCACTTATTAAACACTAATTTAACTTAAACACATTAAACACTTATTAAAAGCTAATTTAACTTAACACATTAAACACTTACTAAACACTATTTTAACTCAACACATTAAAAACTTGACTTTAATAAATGAAATAAAAGTTAAGACTTCAATTAATGCTGCAATTAGTTAATTTATGGAAGCAGAATTAAACTAACTTAAACACTTTATTAAATAAACTAAAAGTTAAGACTTCAATTAATGCAACAACTAGTTAATTTATGGAAGTAGAATTAAACTAACTTAAACTCATACTTCATTAAAACATCCTAGTAACTAGATTAATTAATAAGCCTCTTATTAAACACAACTTATTTATTTAAACTAGACACCTTTATTTAAAGCTAATATTTAGTTTAAAAGTTGTATTCAGTAAAATAAAAATGCATGAATTAAATCAAGCTAAACACAAACTGAATGAACTAAATGTGAACTTAAACCAAGCTCAATGAGTTGAGATGAACTCATGTGAGCTGAACCACATAGGAAGGAAGTTTAATTGAGCTGAAAATGAGGTGGAATCAGCTTTATTTTGTACTTTGGCCCCTCGAGCTTAGGCCACTCTCGATGGCGTCGGATGGAGTCGAACCATGATGCGACCAGGATCGCATCATACCCCCTCTTGAAAGCGATTTGTCCTCGAATCGAGCCGATAGTTCTCTCAAACAAAATTCTTGCCGCTCGACTTTCCTCGATCAAACAGGACAGATGATAATTGCAACACCTAAAAAATATAACCAAGAGTTAGCAAGAGTTGTGTTAAACAAACTTGCAAATGAAATGTAAACATCAAACAAAGAAATCGCATGTAATCGGGCAGCATCAAACTTTTGTATAAAATGAACAATGCCTTATCAAACATTTGAAACTGAAGTGAATAATCTTCATGGCATGCATACGATTCGAATGGATTCCATAAATTAAAATCACCATGCGAGTAACACATCAAATGATAGATATATTCATCACAAACAGATAGGTGAGAAAGTGCAAATGTCACTTGAGATAGAACAATCTCATCTTGCATTGAACGATGCATTGAATTACTCGCACATGAATAAAATTTATCAAACACAAGATTCTTTTTGTCAATGAACAAATCAAATAGATCACCAATCATCAGAATGAAACATTCAAACACTTCATGATCTAAATGATGAAAATCAGTAGCATGTGTTCTACCAACATTCAAAGAAATCAAGAGCATTTTGCAAACAGGCAAAGTAGAATGATTAATCATAACATGATCTAAATGTTTGGCAAAAACATAATCAGCAACACAAAGCTTATCGCAGTCCGAAAAGAGCAAAAATGCATCAACAGTTTCAGAAGACTTACCTTTATACTCAGATAGACAAAGATCAGTCTTACCTTGATTGAGCAATACTGATACAGTCCGCCTCGGGGAGAGTTGAAAAGTATGCGAGTTGCCCAATCGTCTACGAGGAGTAAATCAAGCCTTCGAGAATTAGTAGTAGAAATAAGGATGTAAATAGATTAAAGTTGCGGAAGCTATCAAAGGAATGATAATTGAGTAAGTTATGAAAATGGGTTTGTAATGAAAATGGATAGTTGATAAATGGGTAGGTTCGGTTTAGGATGGAAGTAAGAAGATGGTAAAATAGGATAGTTGTTGGAAATGGCAAAATGAAATTGAACGAAGAAATGATTCAACACAAGTTAGTGTCACCCCAATTTCTATATGGTTCAAGGTGGAAATATGGAAATCGAGTATGGACCAAGACCCGTTATCTAAAAAGATAAGAACCGTTGGCATAATTTGATGGATGAGAAACGATTGACGCCACAAGCAAAACTTGATAAGTCAAAGACAAAACTCATACGAAAATGAAGAGGAGATAAACTCACTCAATGAACAAAAGTCCATATAATTTGATTAAAGTTCTAAAAGTTGTAACCTTTACAAATGAAAATAACAAATATTTATACCCAACTGAAGGAGTTAGCCGAATGGTCATAGCTTAAAGGCTAAGTAAAAATTAAACTAAAATAAGCTAGAAAAATCAAGAATAAAGTCTCTTAGTGTCTTGGCAAATTTTGGCTGAATGTGGCCTTGATGTGCTTGCAAATTCGTTTGGATGTATATGGCATCAATGGCACTCCAATGGATGGGTTTCTAGAAGATTAATTGTCCCAAAAATTCATCCAAGTCCATGTGCAGCCTTTGGGAATGTTAATGGGCAGCTTTCTAGAAGGGAAAATGAATTTTAAGTCACTTGAAGATGCATGCAGCAGCTAGGTACGTCCCATGCAATAATTGAGCTATTAATTTGGTCTCTTTTGGCTGAAAAGTGTCCAGCAATAAGGGAGAACGTGAGTAGCCCTCTTGGATATGTAAATTCAGCCATTTGGGACATTTTGAAGACATCTTAATGAAGACCAAACGGATTTGGACAGCAAAGGAGCTGAAAAGGCTTGTCTAGGTTCGGTCAACATTGGGGATGAGTTGCACCTTTTGTTTGAAGAATTTACAGCATTTAAACATGTCTTTGAATGGCTTGCAAGTGTTTAATTCAGCCATTAAAACTCCCTTGGACATTCATGACTCCAACCATGTATGTATTTCTTCATTCATTGAAACTGGCTGTTCATGCATCATGCATTTAACTCCTCCATGCATGTGTTTTCATGGAATTATTTTTTAAACCAAATAGGCACCTTGATAATCCAAAAATCAGCAGCATTTAACCATGCTTCCAACCGCCCATGCACCCACCAAATACATGGATGTATTCGGCCAAGTACAATGCATCTAGGTGCATGTATCTCTTAATTGCTTCATGTACATTCGGCTGTACCTACAAAAGGGTATGAATGCATATTAAATCAAGCCAAATGAATTGAATAACAATTAATCACGTCCAAGACACATCAATAGACACTTTGGACACATTAAACACACACTTAGCACACATACTAAATTCGGCAAATTTATTTTAATGAAAAAATTCTGCACTTTAATTCTTAAATTAAAACACACTTAAAACGCTGTAATAAAATGACACAAATTAAATTAGACTTAGGCAAATTAAATTTGACACTAAATAAAATATTTAGACACTTAACTTGCTGTAGAAAATTAAATAATTAAATTGTCCAATTTATTTAAAGCATTAAATTAAAAAGCAATCAGCTCAATGAGCTGGAGCGAGCTCGAGTGAGCTCAAATTAAGCTCGATTGAGCTAATCCGACTCAATTTGGAAGTGCACCAAGATGCACACAAGCTCCACGGCACTTGGGACTTTGGCGTCGAGCCTCGTCGACTTGAAGATCAATGGTGCCCCGGGTGTGCCCGTATCATCCCTCCCCTCTTCAAGATGATTCGTCCTCGAATTGACCTGTTGGTCTTCCGAACAAAATTCCTCTTGACTCAGTTTTCCTCGATCAAAGGGGATGGATGATAATCGCGTTACCTGAAAAAGATAACCATAAGTTAACAAACATTCTTGCAAACCAAATATAAGCAAAACAAGACAAATAGATGGCACGCAAACGGGCATAAACATTTTATCATATAAAATGAACAAAGCCTTATCAAATGTTTGCAACAAAAGTGAATAGGCTTCTTGGCATGCATACGATTTAAACAGATTCCAAAAGTCAAAATCAACATGCAAGTAACTCATCAGATGATAGATATAAGCATCACAAGCAGATATGTGAGAAAGTGCACATGGCACACGAAATTGAACGACCAAATCTTATTTGAACGATTTATGAAATTACTCGCTCATGAGTTATAAAATTTATCGTACACAAGATTCTTTTTGTCAATGATCAAAATGGATAGATCATCATTAAGCAGAATAGGGCATTCAAACAATTCATGATCTAAATGATCTATAAAATGAAATTCATTAACAAAATCTCTATCAACATCCAAAGAGAACGAAAACGTGTCAAAATCTTCAAGTGGATTGCACATGTGACGAAATTTGGACTCTTTCACACGAATATTATCAAAATTATCAAATGTAAGAATCCTTTCATCAATCAAGAAAACAGGTAGATCACAAACAGGCAGAATAGAATGACTAAGCATGTAATGATCTAAATGTTTCACAAAGACGAAATCAGCAACGCAAAGCTTAGCACCATCCAAAGAGAGCAAAAATGTATCAATACTTTCAGTAGGCTTACCTTGATGTGCGGAAAGATAAAGATCATTCTTACCTCGGTCGAGCAATACAAACCTTCTCTCCACGGGCAAGTAATGTAGTCGAAGCTTTGCGTTTGAATCAACACCTTTCAAATGGATTGTAAATCTCAAATACAACCACAAAATTCGCTTAAGGAGTGAATAAAAATTGTAGACAAAATAAACAAATTTCGCAACCTTACTCAAAAACCAAGTATCAAAAAGATAGAAGTCTTTCAAACTTACCAGGTGATACTTGAATTTCCCACAAAGTAAATCAGAACGGATTCCCGGTTTAAAAACATGGGTTTGACTATTTAAGTCAAGATGGGACAACGGTTTCAAAAAATAACACATGTTAGACCAATAAGAATTGTAACACCCCAAACCCGGCCCATTCACTATGACCGAATTTGAAATGCCACTGCGGAAAACGTTTGAAGACTGATTTCACTTTTGGGATAAAACATGAAAATTTTGTTAAGTTTAGAAAACATTGTTCATTAAAATTCTTAAGTAAGGTGTGGTGTTTATAAAAATATCCGGATTAAAACTTTAGTATATATAGATTTAAATAAAATCGTTTACAAATAATTCCTCAATTGTCAATCCATAATAAAACATAATAATAAACTTAATGAAAAACACTTAAACAAGCTTTAAATACTTTTAGGGGCCTTATTACAATAATTGAATAATCAAAGTACTGGAAATATGAATGCTTAATTAATTAAAAATATCTTTCTGCATGAAAATCTGCTTCTGCATGGCCACCTTTGTATCCACTCCAACCCGGTCCGAGCATCAAGCATCACCTGTAAGGCTTAATAAAATATTGGGTGAGTCAAACAGACTCAGTGCATAGTCATTTCACATGTCTCCACATATGGGCTTGGCCCATATCCACACAGTCCATACACATAAATATGCAATTATGAAGCCCATCCCAACCTAGGGTCCATCCATTACTCCTACCTTAGCAGACTCCCTGCCCAAGGCCGTGGCTAATCCACCGATCACATAATGATCCACATATCTTACCTTGGCAGACTTACTGCTCAAAGCCGTGGCTGAGCCACCGATCACCTAAGTGATCCCACATATTAATCAGTCTACGGTGATGCACTGACTATCAACCGCCGAGATGTGGCACCTAGCCATCACTCTCCTTGATGAAGCACATAGCTAACATCAAGTGCTAATGTAGCACAAGGCTAACATTAGACCACGTACATAATGTACACCCTTTCCTCCAATAGCCACATCCCAAGTCCCATGCATATATATATATGTACCATGGCAACATATTACTTGAAACAAATATACATCACATGCCATCACATTTTCATACATTCATCAATAATCATTTATTATCGTAAATCACTGACCTGATGATTCAGTCACCCACCACGGGTATTCACAATCTTAGCCCTTATTTCAGCTATCATTCACTTTATACACATACATAAAATAACACATATAAACATTCAAGAGACAGTGCGATAACTACGCACCTGTTTGGTATAGTCTACTAAATCCCGAAACTTCCTTATGCCTGTCGATATCCTCCTTACTTATACAAATCCCAAATACTTGCCCTACTTCTGTCGACTTGCTCCTAAGAACCATAATACACAATCGATCATCACTTTAAACTCTTAATGTGGCCTATGGCCGAAAGTCAACAACCACTTACCTAGCCTTTCCAAGTCCCGAAATATTTTCTTATTCCTAGAGTTGTCGAAATCCCTTGATCACTTCAAATCCCGAAACTCTCCTTCAATGCTCCCTGCCGATTTGCACAAACAAAAGAAGCACTAGATCATGGCTTATGAATATTCGGCTAACCTCAGATCCATGCCTAATCACAGATTTCGGCATCCCCCAAGAAAAGAAGCAAACCGAATGCTTAAAGAAGAATTCTTACCACTCTATGCTTCTTGAAGAGAGACCAAAATTAAGTGGTCGATAGCACCCTTCCTTAGAGATTCGACTTTTGAGCACAACAATGGTGGTTTTGGCACTTTATTGGTAAAGGGAAAAATACACAAAAGTAGAGAAGGCTTTTAGAGGTTTGGCATTATACAAGAAAATATGTAGAAAATAAGGTTTAAGAAAAGAATAGGAAAGAAAATGAAAAGAGATTCGGCAAGGAGACTAGGAGGAAACAAAATAATTTCGGCACTTTAACACCTCTTCATGGCCGAATATGCAAAGCCCCAAAGTCCTATATTCGCCACCACAACTCCACTTATCAAATCCCAATTAATCTCCTATATTTCCTCTTTATCACACATTTGAAATAAATAAAATAAAACACCACTTATCCCCTTATCGATCCCTATATTATTTCTTATCCATCCACTTAGCAAATAAAATAAAAATCAACCATTATCTTCTATCCTAGCCGAATGAAAAAACAAGGCTTATCTCCTTCTTTTTATCTCTTAGTCACCTATTAAAATAAAATAAATAACACCAGGCCACCATTATCTTCTTATCATCTCTTATTTTACCCAAAAAAATAAATAAAATAACACCATACTTATCCCACTTTCACTTGGCCGCATACATCAACCCCAAGGAGCCCTCATTCGCCACCACTATGTCCCTTATCCTACTCCACTTTCTTCTCCTAATTTATCACTTAATAAAAAAAGAATTAAAACCACAATCATCCCTCATCTACCTATTTAAACCAAATAAAATAAATCCCCACTTATCCTACTTCTTCAGCCAAATTTTAAAAAAAATAAAACAACTTAATCCTTATCTTTTGGAAGCCCACATGCTGTCCACTTCCTCCCCTCTCTTTGACGCCAGCAACAAAATAAAATCACGCTTATGCTGCCCACAAGACTCGAACTTGAGCCCTCCTGAAGCTCCCTTGCCGCAAGCGCCCAAGCCACTTTGCTTCCGGTTCTTTGTGTCATCAACTCCCCATAATTTCTTTTAAAACCTCCTTAGCCCAGCTCCTTATTGACGCAAAAATAAATGCTCCTTCCCCGCTTCCTTCGCAACTCGAACTGGGCCCTCTACCCATTGCTTGAGGCGTCACTTGCCTAAGCCTTAAAGTGGCCTTGCACCACTTTACCAAGGCACTCTTTGTGTCCAAAAGCGCCTATTACTTTCCTTAAGGCCTCCCTGGCCCAATTCCCTTTTTAACTCTAAAAAAAATAAAAGTCCCTAATGCTTCCTACGTCGCTCGAACCTCTTCCCCTGGTACTCCAAGTGACGTAACCACCCTTGCACCTTAGGTGGCATCCCTTGCCACTTTTCCACATCACTTCTTGTGTCCTAAACCCCCCAAAACTTTTCTTAAGGCTACCTTAGCCTAGCTCCCCCTTTTTAACTTAAAAACCAATAATTGTCCAAAGCTTTCTCTTCCATCCTAGAATTTTAAAAACCCTTAATACATCACCAACCACACTTAAAGCCTACTAACAGTTGAGTTATGCTCCAACCGCACAACCCCTAATCTAGGATGTTACAGTTCTACCCTCCTTAAAAATAATTTCGTCCTCGAAATTACTTACTAACTATCGGCTGACCAATCCTACTCATCACACTACGCTTACGCCGCGCACTCTGATCTTAATAAAACCATCATACTTCCTATGCACAATCTCTAAGTTCACATGCAAGGCTTCAAACACTTTCACTAGCAATACAAGAAAACTCTACAATAATCAAAGCAATTAAGGGTATTCCAGAAATAAGGAACGTACCCGTTGTCACATCTGGCACATCTTCCTCCTCACGACGGCCGACCGCATAAACTGGCCTTGGCTGCCTTGCATCTGAACCTTCAGCACCTCCGTTTGGTGCTCCACGACCTCGGCCGGAACCATTTCCTACATGGTTCGGACCACGATCCCTTGTCGCTTGCTGACCATCCCTACCCGGCTGCACATAACCTTGGCCTATTGTCTGAGCCCTATTCGGATCTTGAGGATAGTCTTTAATCAAGTGAGACTTAGACTTACACCTAAAACATTCTCGATTCTGGTTCCAACACTCGCTGACATGATACCTTCCACACTAAGCACACGGACGGTCCGGATTTACAGTAGCTGGCTTAGTATCACGAATAGAATTCTCAACCCTCGGTCTTTTCTGAAAGCTCTCAGATGATTCTGACGGTCCAACACTCCTCTTATCCCGATTCCTATCCTTACCTCTGTTCTGTCTTACAGAGTCCTTAATCCCTTCGGCTACCTTAGCCTTCTCTACTAACACAGCGAACTCCCGCTTCTGATGTGGAGCTATCAGCAATCTTAGGTCGTCCCTTAATCCGTCCTCAAACCGGACACATCGTTCATGCTCCGTCGCAACTACTCCTCGAGCATATCGACTTAACCTTAGGAATTCAACCTCGTATTCTGCCACGGACTTGTTCCCTTGAACCAGCCCCAGAAATGCCTTCCTCTGCGCATCAATGTAATGAGTTCCAATATACTTCTTCTGGTATGCCGCCTTAACATACTCCCAGGTGATATTCTCAGCCGTAGCACTATCCCGAATCGTGAGCCACCATCGAGCACGCTCGTCGCGAAGCAGCGCCACCATTCCTTTCACTTTCTCCTCAGGAGTTAAATCGAGCTCATCCATAATTCGCTCGGTCGCTTCCAACCAATACTCAGTTGTACTGGGTGCCACACCAGATACACCACGAAATACCTCAGCTCCATTGGCTCGGAGTCGCCGGCATGGACTTCCTAGCTCTCATATTCCCACCGCTCCACCACCATCTCAAGAAACGCAGCACCGCGCTGTGATACAAACATCATCCCCGTCCGATCTTCTTGCGCTCATTACCAAATCTTTGGTGGTGGAGGTGGTACCTCATTCTCAGACCCTTGACCCGATCTAACGGGTTCCGGTACGGCCATTCTACCTCGACCACGTCCACGACGACCACATCCTCTAGAAATCATTTCTAGCGCCTCGATTTAGTCTGATTAAGAAGTTTTATGCATCAGAATTTTATTCCACTTGTTAACCGCGAACAATTTTATGAAATAAAGATATTTAGAAGTAGTTCTTTCGATCACACAAAGGTTCAGTTCAAGTTCACTACTCTAACTCAGGGAGTCACATTCACATTCATAAGCAGAGACACATTCATTTCTCCATGAAGTCACATTCATTCACAACATCATTCACTACACTTTTATGGCCATTCCATCCATTTCCCTACCCATGGGTAATTTCGTCATTTTCCCTACAGGGGTATTTTGGTAATAAATCGGGGTCAATTCGAAAATATTTTTCAAATTAAAGGTATTTCAAAATTTACAAAATCTCTGGGTTATTTTGTTTTCCAAATTAGAGGTGTTGCAAAAATTTCAGAAATCGAGGTTATTTCGGTAATTTTGGAAGTTAGAAGCGATTAAAGTAAATTTTCCAAATCAGGGTATCTTGTTATTTGTAAAATAGAAGTTTTTGATATCTTTGTAAAGTAGAAATATTTTAACAAAAGTCGAGGGTATTTTTGAAAATCTTAAAAACTAAGGGTATTTTAGTAATTTACAATGCAAGGGCATTTTTTTGTAATTTTGTAAATCGGAGATATTTTGGAAAAAATTTTACAATAATCTTTTACTACAATTAAAAGGGTAATTTAGGGATTTTAAAACTAGGAATTTTATAAAACTGCATGGCTAGTCCCTTTCGGGTTTTAATGATTGGTTTAGCCCGTGAATAAGTCCTTTTGGTTAGGGTGAACGGTTACTACGCACTGTAGGATTCGAGTAAAGAGGAGGTGAGTTACTAGGACTGCTTAAATACCAAGCTCTTCATGAATCCACTCCTAGACATGCGCACTTGATTTGCCACACCTAGCTCGGCGACTTACTTCACGAGTTTGTTTAATAGTCCTTAAGTCTTATGCATGTGTTTGAGTGCACTAGCCCTAGGGTTCAATAGCCCTAATATTCTAATCTACGAGCCCAAATAAGCCCATAACAGTTCACATAAACAAGTCACTTCAACAATTAGAAGTACTTACCTGGTGGACTTGAGTGTCGAGATACAGTGCCATGCCAGAATAACCTGAAAAGTTTATGAAAGCCCATACTTTTAAAAAAAATTATTTTTGGACCCAAAACCCTCAAGGCCGAGTTTTGAACCGGGCTCTGATACAAATTTGTAACACCCCAAACCCAGCCCATTCACTACGACCGAATTTGAAATGCCACTGCGGAAAACGTTTGAAGACTGATTTCACTTTTGGGATAAAACATGAAAATTTTGTTAAGTTTAGAAAACAGTGTTCATTAAAATTCTTAAGTAAGGTGTGGTGTTTATAAAAATATCCGGATTAAAACTTTAGTATATATAGATTTAAATAAAATCGTTTGCAAATAATTCCTCAATTGTCAATCCATAATAAAACATAATAATAAACTTAATGAAAAACACTTAAACAAGCTTTAAATACTTTTAGGGGCCTTATTACAATAATTGAATAATCAAAGTACTGGAAATATGAATGCTTAATTAATTAAAAATATCTTTCTGCATGAAAATGCATCGCATGGCCACCTTTGTATCCACTCCAACCCGATCCGAGCATCAAGCATCACTGTAAGGTTTAATAAAATATTGGGTGAGTCAAGCGGACTCGGTGCATAGTCATTTCACATGTCTCCACATATGGGCTTGGCCCATATCCACACTGATCCATACACATAAATATGCAATTATGAAGCCCATCCCAACCTAGGGTCCATCCATTATTCCTACCTTAGCGGACTCCGCCCAAGGCCGTGGCTAATCCACCGATCACGAATGATCCACATATCTTACCTTGGCGGACTTATCGCTCAAAGCCGTGGTGAGCCACCGATCACCTAAGTGATCCCACATATTAATCGGGCCACGGTGATGCACACACTATCAACCGCCGAGATGTGGCACCTAGCCATCACCTCCCTTGATGAAGCACATAGCTAACATCAAGCGCTAATGTAGCACAAGGCTAACATTAGACCACGTACATAATGTACACCCTTTCCTCCAATAGTCACATCCCAAGTCCCATGCATATATATATATATATGTACCATGGCAACATATTACTTGAAACAAATATACATCACATGCCATCACATTTTCATACATTCATCAATAATCATTTATTATCGTAAATCACTGACCTGATGATTCAGTCACCCACCACGGGTATTCACAATCTTAGCCCTTATTTCGGCTATCATTCACTTTATACACATACATAAAATAACACATATAAACATTCAAGAGACACAGGCGATAACTACGCTTTGCTTGGTCTGATCTACTAAATCCCGAAACTTCCTTATGCCTGTCGATATCCTCCTTACTTATCCAAATCCCGAATACTTGCCCTACTTCTGTCGACTTGCTCCTAAGAACCATAATACACAATCGATCATCACTTTAAACTCTTAATGTGGCCTATGGCCGAAAGTCAACAACCACTTACCTAGCCTTTCCAAGTCCCGAAATATTTGCTTATTCCTAGAGTTGTCGAAATCCCTTGATCACTTCAAATCTCGAAACTCTCCTTCAATGCTCCCTGCCGATTTGCACAAACAAAAGAAGCACTAGATCATGGCTTATGAATATTCGGCTAACCTCAGATCCATGCCTAATCATAGATTTCGGCATCCCCTAAGAAAAGAAGCAAACCGAATGCTTAAAGAAGAATTCTTACCACTCTATGCTACTTGAAGAGAGACTAATTTTAAGTGGTCGATAGCACCCTTCCTTAGAGATTTGACTTTTGAGCACAACAATGGTGGTTTCGGCACTTTATTGGTAAAGGGAAAAATACACAAAAGTAGAGAAGGCTTTTAGAGGTTTCGGCTATACAAGAAAATATGTAGAAAATAAGGTTTAAGAAAAAGAATAGGGAAAGAAAATGAAAAGAGATTCGACAAGGAGACTAGGGAGGAAACAAAATAATTTCGGCACTTTAACACCTCTTCATGGCCGAATATGCAAGCCCCCAAAGTCCTATATTCGCCACCACAACGCCACTTATCAAATCCCAATTAATCTCCTATATTTCCTCTTTATCACACATTTGAAATAAATAAAATAAAACACCACTTATCCCCTTATCTATCCCCTATATTATTTCTTATCCATCCACTTAGCAAATAAAATAAAAATCAACCATTATCTTCTATCCTAGCCGAATGAAAAAACAAGGCTTATCTCCTTCTTTTATCACTTAGTCACCTATTAAAATAAAATAAATAACACTGTGCCACCATTATCTTCTTATCATCTCTTATTTTACCCAAAAAAAATAAATAAAATAACACCATACTTATCCCACTTTCACTTGGCCGCATATATCAACCCCAAGGAGCCCCTCATTCGGCCACCACTATGTCCCTTATCCTACTCCACTTTCTTCTCCTAATTTATCACTTAATAAAAAAAAGAATTAAAACCACAATCATCCCTCATCTACCTATTTAAACTAAACAAAATAAATCCCCACTTATCCGACTTCTTCAGCCGAATTTAAAAAAAATAAAACAACTTAATCCTTATCTTTTGGAAGCCCACATGCTGTCCACTTCCTCCCCTCTCTTTGACGCCAGCAGCAAAATAAAATCACGCTTATGCTGCCCACAAGACTCGAACTTGAGCCCTCCTGAAGCTCCCTTTGCCACAAGTGTCCAAGCCACTTTGCTGCTGGTTCTTTTGTGTCATCAACTCCCCATAATTTCTTCTAAAACCTCCTTAGCCCAGCTCCTTATTGACGCAAAAATAAATGCTCCTTCCTGCTTCCTTCGCAACTCGAACCTGGGCTCTCTACCCATTGCTTGAGGCGTCACTTGCCCAAGCCTTAAGTGGCGCTTGTGACCACTTTACCAAGGCACTCTTTGTGTCCAAAAGTGCCTATTACTTTCCTTAAGGCCTCCCTGGCCCAATTCCCTTTTTAACTCTAAAAAAAATAAAAGTCCCTAATGCTTCCTACGTCGCTTGAACCTCTTCCCCTGGCACTCCAAGTGACGCAACCACCCTTGCACCTTAGGTGGCATCCCTTGCCACTTTTCCACATCACTTCTTGTGTCCTAAACCCCCCAAAACTTTTCTTAAGGCTACCTTAGCCTAGCTCCCCCTTTTTAACTTAAAAACCAATAATTGTCCAAAGCTTTCTCTTCCATCCTAGAATTTTAAAAACCCTTAATACATCACCAACCACACTTAAAGCCTACTAACAGTTGAGTTATGCTCCAACCGCACAACCCCTAATCTAGGATGTTACAAGAATTATGTATGTTCAAGATCGAACGATCAAAACTCTTAACATGTTTCAAAATGAATTTACAAAAACTCAAAGATTTCGTATTAGACAATGAACAAATCTCGTAATAACCACAATCAAACAGGTTGGGATTAAGAGAAAAATCATCATCATACTTACTTGAGTCTTGTATTTGTCGGCTATGCGTCTCTCCACCATCATACTTTGCATCGCCATGATTTTCAAGAAATGATTTTGTCTTACCATCATTCAAAATGTCACAAGGGATAGAGGGATGGCAAAGGACGATATCGTTCACATGATCACATTCATTAGACAAATTTGGTGGAGACTGGATTTTCTCAAAACACTTACCTTCCTTACCTTCAGTTTCATGTGGTTTGACTTTGTTTTCAATTTTAACTTTATTGATCACACGAAAACGTCGCTCGTCGGGAAGGTATTGCAGTTGGAAATCATCGTGCGATACGTTGAGCACCTAAAATGAAGAAACGGAAGAAGAACAAAAGTCCAAAGAGTTAGCTAAAAAACCACTCTCTTTTTCTTGCTCATCTTATTCTCGCTTTTCTTTTTCCAACTCTTTTTATTTTCTTTCTTTTTCAATCTTTTTTTCTTTTTTCTCATTTTTATTTTCTTTTCCCTCGATTTCTTTTTCTATTTCTTTCTCTCTCACGAACTCTTTTTCAATTTCTTTTTCTTCTTTTTCACTCTCGTTTTCTTTTTCTTTTGATTTTTTCTTTTTCATTTTTATTACAACAATAAGATGTTTCAAAAGAATCAGAAATACAAGGGTTTGCTTCAAGGATTGAAAGAATGTTCTTGTAACACCCCAAACCCGGCCCATGCGTTATGAGCGGATTTGGTATGTCACACGAGCAAAACATGTTAAACCCTTTTTGATCGTACTAAAAATATTGCTTTATTAAAAATCAAGAAAACAAGTTTGATTTGATAAAATACTACTAACCTCAAAGATTTGATTGATAAATCGATAAATTTGAACTAATGATCATACAAAATCGTGACTTTTGAAAACGACGTTGAAAATTCGAAAGAGAATCCAAGTCTTTTGAAAATATCGTTAATAGTTTAAGAGAAAATATCTGTGTTAAAATTATTTGTAAAAGTTTATTTTGAAATCCACTTGTTAATCGATTTTTGGAAACCATTGTTTAAGTTTTTAGAAAATTCCCCTTTTTAAACAATTTAAGAAAAATAATAAAAACATCCCAACCAAAAAGCAAAAATAAAAATAGTCCAGAGTCCATATTACAACATTTAACCCAAAATAGTAAAGTAATAAAATAAACGAGAAAGAAGTCTAAAGTCCAAATAAACCATTTCCGAAGTATGGCCTCCCTCGAGTCATCCATAGCCGAAGTCCATATTATCAAGCATTACCTACAAGGGTTAAGAGAAAGGGGGTGAGTTACAAGAACTCTGTGTGAAATCCCCTTACCGTTATTCATTGGGCCGGAACCCAATTAGCAATATTTTGGGCCTAAGCCCATTTACAACAACAATAATGTATCAAATATAATATGCATATGATATGCAATTCCCAAACCAAACCTAGTTTTCCATCCGCTACACACCACCCGTACCAACCAACACACCTGTGGGGAGCTTTAGTCACCCACCCCGCCAACACACCAAACATAGGCATTAAGCCGATTATATCAAATTTGTGGACAAGCCACCAGATTAACAGAATTTACATGGCATCGCCATTTTTCATATTTGTGGTGAGCCACTGAATTATGTAGTGAGCTACGAACTTCTCTTCATCATTATCCCATCCCATGCAAATCATGTATATAATGCATAGCCATTCACAACAATTTATTCAGATATTTATTACAAAATTATGGCCCATTACAGCAATTTATCAAATTGGCCCATTAAGCAGATTATCAGATTTGGCCCATTTAGCAAAATATCAGATTGGGCCACTTTATCAAAATATCAGATTGGCCCATTTAACAAAATATCAGATTGGCCCATTTAGCAAAATATCAGATTGGCCCATTACCCAATATGTCCTTGCGGCCCATAAGCAATTTCGTATTTCGACCCTTTAGGGCATTTCCATAATTCGGCCCGTAAGGGCAATTTTGTAATTCAGTAATTTACCCACTAAGGGTAATTCGGTAATTTCGCAATCCAGACTTAACTACTAATTTGGGCATAACAATTTTAAAACTGTCCATCCGCGTTGTACTCACTAAATTGACTATAACTTGAGTTAGAAATCTCGAAATCTAAATCCGTAAATTTTCCTTGAAACTAGACTCATATATCTTCTTACTACAATTTTTCCAGAATTTTTGGCTTAACCATTTAGTACAGTTTATTCCTTGAAGTTTCCCTTGTTTCACTGACCAACGATTTTGACCTCTCTTACCCAAAATTTAAATATCTCACTGTACAGTTTTCATATGTTGCTCCCACTTGTTTCTATTGAAAATAGACTTACTAAGTAATTTGTACATATAAACTATAACTTATAATTCACTTTGTACAATTTTATACGATTTTTCCAAGACAGATCAGGGAACCATAAAGTCATTCAGAACCAGTCTCACTCAAATTAACTTATCTCAGAATATAAAAATCCTTTTCCTTCTTCATTTCTTCCATATTAAAATAGACACAGTAAGATTTAATCTGATATCTTATTCACTTTGTAATTCCTTTTCTCCTATTTTTCGTGATTTTTCAAAAACATGTCACTGCTTCTAATCGAAACTATTTTATTACAAAATACGATTACCACTACGATCATATGCATGCCCGAGTGATCACGGATGCCAATTTTCAGTTTTCTTCGGTATTTTGACCAAATCACAGAACATATCATACAAACTTTTAGAGAGATGTGAGATTACACACCATATCAAACATGTATTCGAAAGGTACGGGATTACACACCTTGATTAGGATTCCCTAAAGAACCACTCTTTGTTGACCCACTATATCCAAAGGATTTGCAAATAGGATATATCGAGTGGTTTCATCCCTAAAACATAATTGATTAGTCGAAACTTCAATCTAATTTGCAACATAGCCAAATAGAGATATAACAAAAAATCCAAAATGAACCCCCTTACCTTATCGATATTGGATCCAATTTCCACCGTTTGACTTTGGCTAGAACAATACACGATCTCCCACTTAAAACACTACGAAAAAGAGAAAATAATCTCGTTTGAGAGGGTAGAATAAAATGATGGTCTCGGTTAAAAGGACCATCCCATGCCAAGACATATATTCGGCTAGGAGAAAGAAAAAATAAAAAATGTTTGAATAGAACCACTTACCGATTGATCAAAAGAGTGAGTGTTAATACGGATGAGAACGATAAAGAAGAAATGAAGGGTTCGGTTTTTCCAAAGGAAAACGAGTGAACAATTTGATCTCCAAGGCTTAGGTACTTTCAGCAACAATGAAGAAAAGAAGAAACAAAAATGCACACTAAAGGCTTGAAAATTTGACAAAGAGAAGAGGAAATTTGGAGAGAAAGAGAATGATACAAAAAACTAAAGAGAACAACCTCTCAAGCACTAGCTTTGCCAAAAACTCCTAGCAAAATTTGGCTATCACCCCCTTTAGCCCCAAAACCGTCCACATTCATGTCCCTAATAGTCAAAATTTTGCCAACCACCCTTTCCATAATACATCCCTTGAAAAAGGCCACATGTTCCCCCTACTTTCCCCTTTCTCTTGATTTCTTTCCTCACATTCATCCTTTCCTATTTTCCTTAGCCATCTTGCCAAAAATAAAAGTCCACCTTGCCTTATTTACATGCTTGGCCGACACTTAAGAAAAGAGTGCAAAAATAATAGTTAAAGTTTGCACACAATGGGATTTGAACCTTTTCCCTCAAAGTCCATCACTTGATGCCATAACCTCTTTACCAATAGCTCATTTATGCAAGCACATTACTCATTTATTTCTATAAGTCTTGAAGCTACTTACCATCTCTCCTTAAAGTGCTAAAATACCAATTTTTTTTCCTAAGGACCAATTAAACCCGAGACTTCATAGAAACCTCGTAACCTTCCAAACTCACTTAACTAATAAGTCCAATTTGCAATAATGCCATTCTCTTGTTCTCAAAATTTTAAACACTCCTACACTCAAGGCCCATTGGGCCCAATCCTACTAGGCCCAATTTTGGGATGTTACAGTTCTCATAGATATCACGGTCGATTCTTGGTGTAAGAGTCTCCTTACATGACATCTTTGAAGCAGTCGATGAACAGCTCATACTTTCGTGTTCGTCATCGTAACAGGCTTCAAACTCAAAATCCACTTCGCTTCGCCTCGAATTCGTCGAATAAGATTCATGATTGATATTTCTTCTCGGATGATCTTCGAAGGCATATTTTTGAGATGACCTTGATTCCGTCTTTTGACTTGAAGAAAGTCGATCTTGTTGGTCTCGTTCCTCGATTCAATCCAACTGCTTGTGCAATTTGTCAAACTTGGTGTTCACGATGCTTCGCATTCCGTTCAACAAGTATTGATAATCAGATTTGGAGAACGCTTCTTGATTCATGTTTATTTTCTGCAAAGAAAGATCGCTTAAAAGAATAAAACCAAAAAGTAAAACCTCACCACAAAAACTCACAAGTCACTCACAAAGAAAAATCGCTCACACTCGTGTTTTCACTCGTATAAGGCTTTTTCTTTAACGTAGCACTCGTGCCTTTTACCGCTCAATCTCATCTCACAATTTTGTATTTCGTTTTGATAGACTCATCGCGGCTTGAGGGTTGGCTTCAAAATTGGTTAAAAAGGGATTGATGTCGGGTATAATGTAGGCTGAAACAAAAGAAAAAGGCAAATAGGTTAGGGGTGGCATTGGGTGGGGAGGATGAAGCCACAAGGATGGTAGAAGATCGGGGTTGTGGAGGAGAATGAACAACAAACTTTCAAAAATTTCCACACTTCTTTCTTTTCTTTTTTTATACTAGTATATTTTTTTAATTTTTTTTGTATTTTCTTTTTATTTTACATCAAATACACTATAATGTAAAACAATAATGAAAATTACAACTTTGAATTTTTTTTAATTTTAATTTTTTTTGACTTTTTTTTAACTTACGAACTAACTTCCGGCTTCACGTACATCGTCGAAAATCCCTGTTTAATAGCTCTGATACCAGATGATACAGTCCGCCTCTGGGAGAGTCAAAAAGTATGCGAGTTGCCCAATCGTCTACGAGGAGTAAATCAAGCCTTCGGGAATTAGTAGTAGAAATAAGGATGTAAATAGATTAAAGTTGCGGAAGCTATCAAAGGAATGATAATTGAGTAAGTTATGAAAATGGGTTTGTAACGAAAATGGATAGTTGATAAATGGGTAGGTTCGGTTTAGGATGGAAGTGAAGAAGATGGTAAAATAGGATAGTTGGTGGAAATGGCAAAATGAACTTGAACGAAGAAATGATTCAACACAAGTTAGTGTCACCCCAATTTCTATATGGTTCAAGGTGGAAATATGGAAATCAAGTATGGACCAAGACCCATTATCTAAAAAGATAAGAACCGTTGGCATAATTTAATGGATGAGAAACGATTGACGCCACAAGCAAAACTTGATAAGTCAAAGATGAAACTCGTATGAAAATGAAGAGGAGATAAACTCACTCAATGAACAAAAGTCCATATAATTTGATTAAAGTTCTAAAAGTTGTAACCTTTACAAATGAAAATAACAAATATTTATAGCCAACTGAAGGAGTTAATTTGAATGGTCATAGCTTAAAGGCTAAGTAAAAATTAAACTAAAATAAGCTAGAAAAATCTAGAATAAAGTCTCTTAGTGTCTTGGCAAATTTAATTTGAATGTGGCCTTGATGTGCTTGCAAATTCATTTGGATGTATATGGCATCAATGGCACTCCAATGGATGGGTTTCTAGAAGACTAATTGTCCCAAAAATTCATCCAAGTCCATGTGCAGCCTTTGGGAATGTTAATGGGCAGCTTTCTAGAAGGGAAAATGAATTTTAAGTCACTTGAAGATGCATGCAACAGCTAGGTACGTCCCATGCAATAATTGAGCTATTAATTTAGTCTCTTTTGGCTGAAAAGTGTCCAGCAATAAGGGAGAACGTGAGTAGCCCTCTTGGATATGTAAATTCAGCCATTTGGGACATTTTGAAGACATCTTAATGAAGAAGAAAGTGGCCAAACGAATTTGGACAGCAAAGGAGTGAAAAGGCTTGTCTAGGTTAAGCCAACATTGGGGATGAGTTGCACCTTTTGTTTGAAGAATTTCCAGCATTTAAAAATGTCTTTGAATGGCTTGCAAGTGTTTAATTCAGCCATTAAAACTCCCTTGGACGTTCATGACTCCAACCATGTATGTATTTCTTCATTCGTTGAAACTGGCTGTTCATGCATCATCCATTTAACTCCTCCATGCATGTGTCTTCATGGAATTATTTTTTAAACCAAATAGGCACCTTGATAATCCAAAAATCAGCAGCATTTAACCATGCTTCCAACCGTCTATGCACCCACCAAATACATGGATGTATTCGGCCAAGTACAATGCACCTAGGTGCATGTATCTCTTAATTGCTTCATGTACATTAATTACTGTACCTACAAAAGGGTATGAATGCATATTAAATCAAGCCAAATGAATTGAATAACAATTAATCACGTCCAATACACATCAATAGACACTTTGGACACATTAAACACACACTTAGCACACATACTAAATTAGCAATTTCTATTTTAATGAAAAAATTCTGCACTTTAATTCTTAAATTAAAACATACTTAAAAGGCTGTAATAAAATGACACAAATTAAATTAGACTTAGGCAAATTAAATTTGACACTAAATAAAATAT
Source organism: Gossypium sturtianum (assembly GCA_025698515.1). Lineage (NCBI taxonomy): Eukaryota > Viridiplantae > Streptophyta > Magnoliopsida > Malvales > Malvaceae > Gossypium > Gossypium sturtianum. Next base: position 95,966,503 of record CM046949.1, read on the forward strand.
TTAGACACTTAACTTGCTGTAGAAAATTAAATAATTAAATTGTCCAATTTATTTAAAGCATTAAATTAAAAAGCAATCAGCTCAATGAGCTGGAGCGAGCTCGAGTGAGCTCAAATTAAGCTCGATTGAGCTAATTCGGCTCAATTTGGAAGTGCACCAAGAAGCACACAAGCTCCACGGCACTTGGGACTTTGGCGTCGATGTAACACCCCAAACCTGGCCCATTCGTTACGACCGAATTTGAGATGCCACTGCGGAAAAATGTTTGAAGACTGATTTCACTTTTGGGAAAAACATTAAAAATTTTGTCATTTGAAAACCATGTCCAATTAAAAATTCTAAATAATATAAGCTTGACAAAAATATCCAAATTAAAATCACTTCCAAATAATAATTTAATGGTCGTCTAGCTTAAACATAATAAAAATGCTCAAATAGAAATACTTAAATACTTTAACTGAGCCTTATTACAATAAATAATTAAACAAAAGTTCTTAGTAATAAACTGAATAAAATAAAGAAGATGTCTTCTACATGGGCCACCTCGTATCCACTCCAACCCGGTCCAATCACCACGAATCATCTGCGATGTTTAATAAAAATTGGGTGAGTCATACTGGACTCGGTGTGTAATTAATCCTTTGAATTCCACCCACATGTTAACCACATATTAACTCATATATCGGATATCAATTATCAAATTCACATGTTATCGCATTGCAGGCTTGACCCATATTCATATCACATTCATCTAATAGGGTAGTTAACCACATAATTTCCACATCTTTGGGCTTAGCCCATTTCCACATCGATCCACATTCATATCTTTGGGCTTTGCCCATTTTACATTAATCCACATATCATATTGGGCTTGGCCCATTTCCACATATGATCACATACGAAATCATGCAATTATGAAGCCCAACCCAAACCTAGGATCCATCCGCTACACACCCCCTTATCCAAGCCTACCACACACGTGGGATTATCAAATCACCCTCTCCTTTTCACTCCAAAGGCAATCACCGCATCGCCCACGTGCAATTAAGCACAATAGTCCACAACGTGACCTCGGTCGGCGCGTAATCCACGATGTAGCCGTAGCTAACACCAAAACCACGATGGGACACATAGTCACTCATCAACCACGATATGACACATAGCCGATATCAACCACGATGAGGCACATAGCCACTCATCAAGCCACGCGAACTAAATCGCAATTAATCCACAACGTGACCTCTCGTCAACTTCAATCCACGATGTAGCTCAAGGCTAACATCAAACCACGACTCGAAGTACACCCGTACCTTCTTTCATATCCCAACCCATGCACATGCCACATAAAATAATGATACAATGTAATGATGCATGAGCATGTTCATCAAGCATATTATCACATATTCATATTAATAATCACATATCATCGGGTTTGGTACTTACCGGATTATCGACGTACCCCTTAAGGGTATCCTTATCACAATTTCCTTTGCACTAGTTAGCACATTCATAACACATACACATTTCACATACATATCATATACCGAAAACGGTGGGTTAATCACACACACGATCACTTGGAGAACTATGCTTTCGATCATCGATGCTATCACTAGGCGATACTACGGCTATTTGCCTACTTTCTTGTTTTGACGCTGGTCCACACCCCGGTGGCCAATCCCTAACTACCGAGATAGATCTCTTCTTAAACTTCGGGATAGGGACCTTCCCTTTCCCTTCTTGAATGGTATTCGCCTCCATCAACACACTTAATCGAATAATCGATTTAATCATCAATATACTGAATTCTTAACCAAATATCCACAACTTATCATACTTACCGAAAGGGTCTTGAAATCCCGAAAAGCTTGATCTAATGCTTAGATCCTTAATCCCTACATTTGATTAATCACCTACTACTTTAATAAAAAGCCATTCGCCATAAATCCAAATCCTAGTAGGATTAGTATACTTAAACTTACCTTGTTGCCGTTTGACTTAAGAATCAAGTCTTGAAATCTGCTATACTCTTCTTGCATTCGCCAAGCATTGAATCAATTAACTTGGTTAGTTTTGGCTTTTGAATAATTAATGAACACATATATTTACCAAACATGGCCTTGGCGAATACTATAGACACTTACCTTGTGGATTTTAAATCCCGAAACTCACCGAATAACTAGGAACACGTGGCCTATGGTGTACCTTCAGAAAAGAACTTCTCCTTCCTTGTAGTCGACACTTAGTAAATCCGAAAGATCTCTTCAAAGTTTGGCAACAAGATATTAATGGGGTTAATCCTAGATTTGGCAAATCTTAAGAAAAAGGATGAAACCGAATGAGATCTTACCCTTACTTGAAGAAATTGATTGCACCTTCACTTCAACCTTCAGAGATTCGGCTATGGCTAGATGATGATCTTACAACTTTCGGCTTTTGGAGGGATTAGAAAGAAAAGAGAAGGAAGAATAAAGATGGAGGATTCGGCTATGGCTTCTAATGGAGAGGAAAATATTCGGCTAGGTTCCAACAATTACTTAATTTTGGCTTGACAAAAGAAAAGAAAGAAAAGAATAGAAGAGAGCACTAAGAATTCTGCAGAGAAAGGAGGAAGCACAAATTGATGAGTAGCCCTCCTTCCTTCCTTTTATAGCCGAAATTATCATCTAAGGAGTCCCTTACTTGGCCACCACTCCTCTATTTTAATAGCTTTATCTCTTTAATTATCACTTAAAATAAAAGATAATTCAGCAACTATCCTTACTTAGCTAAAATTATTAAACTCAAAGTCCCTTACTTGGCCATCACTTCTTCCTTATTTTCCTCTTTATCTCTTTATTCAAATTAAAAGAATTTAATCCAACAATTATCTCTTGAAAATAATGATAAATAAATCCCTTATTTATCCACTATTTATAAAATAATAAAAGCTCCTAATTTATAGCCATGTGCCGTCCACCTCTCTGCTCCTTGTAGCAAAATAAAATTTCTTTTATTTGCTTCCCATGTGACTCGAACTTAGGCCCATTCCTCTTGCATATGGCGCCATTTCCATAGGCCCTAAGTGGCATCTTGAGACCACTTTTCCAAGCTGTTTGTGTGTCAAATTTCACAAACTTTTCCTTTTAAGGCCACCTTGCCTTAATTTCCCCTTTTAAACCTTAAAACTCGTCATTTCTAGGTCATTTCTAAGTTTCCAAAAATTTTCGATCAGCTCTGTAAACTTGACATTTCCTTACATTTCCATGACATTTCCTTACAAGACATTTCCTTACATTTCCATGACATTTCCTTACAAGACATTTCCTTACATTTCCAAGGTTCTAAAAATGTTCACTTTCCTCTTTTAAACTTAACATTTCCATACATTTCCAGGTTTCCAAAAGTGTTCAAAATATATTCATAACACATAAGATATGTCATTTCGTACAATTAAACCAAAAATGCATAGGCCCTTTTCAGGATGTTACAGTCGAGCCTCGTTGACTTGAAGATCAATGGTGCCCCGGGCGTGCCCGTATCAAATACAAACCTTCTCTCCACGGCCAAGTAGTGTAATCGATGCTTCGCGTTCAATTCAACCATTCTCAAATGGAAAGTGAATTTCAAATGCAACCATAAAAATTGTTTAAGGAACGAATAAAAATGGAAAACAAAGTTCACAAAATTCGTTACCTTATTCATGAACCATGTTTTAAAATGATTGAAATTGTTCAAGCACAATTGGAACTGATTGATTTTCCAACAAGACATACCAGATGATACAAAACATATTCCCGGTTTAAAAACATGCGTTTGATTATTAAGTTCAAGACGTGACAATAGTTTAGAAAAATCAAACATGTTAATCTAATAGGAATTGTGCAAACTCAAAATCGAACGATCAAAATTCTGAACATGTCTTAAAACCGATTTACAAAAACTCAAAGATTTCGTATTAGACAATGAACAAATCTTGTAATAACCGTAATCAAATAAATTGGGATTAAAAGAAAAGTCATCGTTATACTTACTCGAGTCTTGCATTTATCGGCTATGCATCTCTCCACCATCATACTTTGCATCGCATTGATTATTACTAGACAAACTCATTTTTCCATCACTTAAATTATCACAATCAATCAAAGATGGGCAAATGATGATGTCGTCCACATATTTGCAATCATTAGAAAATTTTAGGGGAGATGAAATCGTTTCAAAACACTTACCTTCCTTACCTTCCGATTCGGGTGATTCAACTTCACTTTCAACTTTACCTTTATTGATCACACGAAAACATCGCTCGTCGGGAAGGTATTGAAGTTGGCATTCAGCACTCGGTTTCTCATTAACCTGAAAAGTAGAGACAAAAGAAGAGAAAACTTCAAATGGATTAGTTGAAAAATCACTCTCTTTTTCTCGGTCATCTCGTTCTCTCGTTTCTTTTTCCAACTCTTCTTTTTCACTTTCAATTTTTTTTTCAATCTCAATTTTCTTTTCAATCTTTTCTTCATTTTCTTTTTCAAGCTCTTTTTCTTCACTCTCAAATTCTTTTTCAAATTTCTTTTCGACTTCTCTTTCAACTTCTTTTTGTTCTTTCTCTTTTTCAAAAACCTTCTCAATGGCTTTTTCAGGCTCTCTCAAAACTCGCTCATTTTCTCTCTTACTTGCCTCTTTTCTCTCTTTTCTTTTTATTTCTTTTTTCTCATTTTTATTTTCTTTTCTCTCGAACTCTTTTTCAAGTTCTTTTTCATTACAACAACGGAATGATTCAAAAGAATTGAAAAGATATGGATTTGACCCAAGGATCAAAGAAATATTTTCGTAGATGTCACGATCGATGCTTCGTGAAAAATCCTTCGTGCTCAACATCTTTGATTCATAAGAAGAAAAACTCGTACTTTCTTCTTGTTCGTCACCATAGTAGGCTTCAAACTTTTCTTTGCTTTCACTTGAAGATTTTGAGACGTTTTCATTCTCTTTGGATGTTGATAGAGATTTTGTTAATGAATTTCATTTTATAGATCATTTAAATCATGAATTGTTTGAATGCCCTATTCTGCTTAATGATGATCTATCCATTTTGATCATTGACAAAAAAAATCTTGTGTACGATAAATTTTATAACTCATGTGCGAGTAATTTCATAAATCGTTCAATAGTAAGATTTGGTACATTCAATTTGTGTACCATGTGCACTTTCTCACATATCTGCTTGTGATGCTTATATCTATCATCTGATGAGTTACTCACATGTTAATTTTGACTTTTGGAATCTGTTTAAATCGTATGCATGCCAAGAAGCCTATTCACTTTTGTTGCAAACATTTGATAAGGCTTTGTTCATTTTATATGATAAAATGTTTATGCCTGTTTGCGTGCCATCTATTTGTCTTGTTTTGCTTATATTTGGTTTGCAAGAATGTTTGCTAACTTATGGTTATCTTTTTCAGGTAACGCGATTATCATCCGTCCCGTTTGATCGAGGAAAATCGAGTCAAGAGGAATTTTTTTCGGAAAACCAACAGGTCGATTCGAGGATGAATCGTCTTGAAAAGGGGAGGGATGATACGGGCACACCCGGGGCACCAGCGTTTTGCAAAGTGACGAAGCTCGGATCAAATGCCCCAAGTGCTGAGAAGCTGATAAGCACTTTGGTGCATTTCCAAATCGAGCCGGATTAGTCCATTTGGGCTTGATTTGAGCTCACTCGAGCTCGTTCCAGCTCATTGAGCTGTTTGCTTTTAATTTAATGTTTTAAATAAATTAAGTAATTAAATTTATTAATTTTTCCTACAGAAAATTAAATGTGTCTAAATGATTAATTTAGTGTTGGATTTAATTTTTCTAAGCCTAAATTAATTTGTCACATTTTATTGCAAGCTTTTAAGGTGTTTTTAAGATAAAATTAATGTGCAGATTTTTCTACTTAAATAGGGGTCATAGAATTTAGTATGTGTGCTAAATGTGAATTTAAGTTGTCCTAAGTGTCTATTAAGATGTCATGAACGTGTTTAATGTATGTTCAGCTGATTTGGAGTGTTTTAATGTGAATTCATTCCCTTTTATAGGTCAGCCGAATGTGCATGGAAGCATTAAAGAGATACATGCACCTAGGTGCATTGTACCTAGCCGAATACATCAAGGAACCTAGGAGGTGCATGGACGGCTGGAAGCATGCATCTTGGCTGTTCATTTTTGACTCTCCAATGACACCCATTCATCCATAGAGTTACCAGCCCATTTAAGACCCCAAGGTGGCCGAATGTCTTCCAATGCACATCAAATTCGTTTCACATTTGCTGCACAAATTCAAGGGCTGTTTGGTTGCTAATTTTTCATCAAAAGGTGCTATTTTAAGAGCCTAATTAAGGAAAATGACGTACCTAGCTGTTACATGCATCTTTGAGGGCTTCAAAATACATTTTCCCTTCTAGAAAGATGGCCTTTGACGTTCCTCAAAGGCTGCTCATGAACTTGGACGAATTTTGGACAATTAACCTTCTAGAAAACCGTCCATTGGAGTCCCTTTTCTGTCCAAATTCGTTCAGCCATTTCCTTCTCCATTAAGCTGACTTGAAAATGTCCCAAAAGGCTGAATTTACACATCCAAGAGGGCTGCTCACGTTCTCCTTTATTGCTGGTCATTTTTCAACCAAGAGAAGCACTTTAATGAGCTCATTTAAGCTTAGTTGATTGAACCTAGCTACTTCCCTTTCACCACATGCAATTGCCCTTCTAGAAATCGTCCAAAAAGCTACCAATCAGCCGAATTTTTCCAAGGAGTTTAAGGGGCATTATTCTAGAATTTTCCAGCAATTATTAGTTGAAATTAACTTAGCTATTAAGCTAATTTTGTGACCATTCGGCTAGCAACTTTAGTTGCCTATAAAAATACTTGTTATTTTCATTAGTTATGTAAGACTCTTTTGATTATTAAACTTTGATATATTTTATGAACTTATGTTCTTGAGTGAGTTTTATCTCCTCTTCGTTTTCGTACGAATTTCGATTCTGACTTATCAAGCTTGCTTGTGGCATCAATCGTATTCTTCCATTTTATTATACCAACGGTTCTTATCTTTATAGATAACGGGTCTTGGTCCGCCATCAATTCCATCCTTTCCACCTTAAACGTTATAGAAACTGGGGTGACACATCTTTGTGTTGAATCGTTTCTTGTTTAAGTCCTATTCTCCATTTCCACCAAACTATCAAAATATCACCTATCCCTTATCCATCTTCCTTTCCTAAAACCGAACCTATTCTTTCATCACCTAAACCATCTCCTTACTTAAACACCTCCATTCTTAACTTATCCCCTCTTCTAAATAAATTCGTAAAAAGCTTCCGCAAATTTAGCTATCTTTTTCCATATTCTTCCTATTAATTCCCGAAGGCTTGATTTACTCCTCGTAGACGATTGGGCACTCGCATCCATTTTGACTCTTCCCGAGGCGGACTGTATCAAATGTTCATATAAATTTGCCAAAAGTTTTTTTACAAATGAAATTCAGCAACTATTTATACTACTAGCTAAGTCAGCCGAATGGACTAGTTCAAGGACTTAATGACTAAGTAATTTAAGCTATAATTAGCTAGAAAATTCCATAATTAAAACATTAATTTGATGAAGCTAAATTGATACGCACTCGCCCCAGTGAAGATTCGAGTCGTAATATTTGCCTGATCGTAAATTGAGTAAGTGAAGGATTTGGTTTTCAAGAAACAGTTTAAGAAAGAGATGAATTGGCTCGAATAGGTTCGTTGGTGTATGGACGTTTGAAAAATGGTAAAGGGAATTTTAGGCTAAGGATTCAAGTTCGAACTAACACAATAGAGGTGTGTTAACCCGGAACTTATGTGAACACTTAGGTTGAAATAGTTTTCGTGGAATGGTAAGGTAAGTGATTGAAACCTCGACCCGCTATCAAAGTTGATAGGAACCTCGGTATAGTTGAACGCCACACTTTGGGGTTACAAAGTGATAAGTTTGGGATAGCAAAGACAGGTTTGACACCACAAAGTTACTTGATAAGTCAGACAAGTCTTTGGAGAACAAGGAGAGTTGAAAACAACCTCACAAAATAACAAAGTTATAAAATTGTTCATTAGCCTCTAAAAATGAAATACATAGCATATTTATAGGCTAAACTAAGGCTAGCCAAATGGTCTCTTTGGGCAGCTCCTTAAGCCTTAAGTTTCTTTAAGGTAACTTCCTAGAAATTTCCTAAGCACATTCTAGATGGTTCTTGATTAAAAATCTAAAAGGAATGCTTCTAAAATGGATGGTTCGACTGGCCACTTGATTGAAGCTGGTCTACATTCAGCCTTGGTCCTTTAATGGGGCTTGAATGCTTCTTTGGGGAAGAGAAACGGCCAGCTTGCAAAGGTGTGACTTTTGGCCAAATGGCCACTTGGGAAAGGCACCAACCAGTAGCTTCTTGAGCTCCACGAAAGGTCACCAACTGGGAATTAAATCCCTTGCCCATTGGTCTCCACGAAAAGGCTTATGGGAAAAATCAGCAGCCTTTAAATGCCATCCATGCACACTCGCTTCTCCCCCTTGCCGTCCATACATGCACCCTACACAAATTAAATGGCAGCATTTAAATAAGGTTAAGACACATTAATTCAGCTAAGACAAATTAATTAGCAGCCACTAATAAATTTGTCTTAGTCTAGACACATTAAAATTATGTCTTAAACTAGACATTAAAAGCATGTACTAAAACATATTTAATAGTTAAATTAAAATGTCCAGGTTTAACACATTTATTTAATTAAATTATTTGAGCTGATTTTAACTAACACAACTAATTTAAATTTATTCAAAATAAATGCAATCAGCTCATTGAGCTAGCTAAGTGCCGAATTGAGCTGAATTGAGCTAACACGAGCTAAATCGACTTGTAGAAAGGTGCGAATCAAGCTAGTTGAGCTAGGCACTTTATGTTCAGCCATCCCATCAATCCACACTCGAGCAATGTAGCTTGCTACAGCATCTCAGAATCTCTTGGCACGGGCTCGAGTAATTGGCCCCGATGGCAGCTCCATGGATTCGGCATCTAGTTTCTTGGGCGAGCTCGCATCATCCCCCCTCTTAAAGGTGATTCGTCCTCGAATCATCACCTACATCAAAAGGTGAGAGATCAGCAACGTTAAAACTTGCACTCACTCCATACTCACCCGGTAAGTCAATTTTATTAAACATTATCGTTGATTCGTTCCAACACTTGGAATGGACCATCACCCCTTGGTTGAAGTTTGGATTTCCTTTGCTCGAGAAATCGTTCTTTGCGCATGTGGATCCAAACCCAGTCACCAGGTTTGAATACAACTCATTTGCGCCCCCCTTATTGGCTCCTCGAACATATTGTTTAGTTCTCCTCTCGATATTATCTTTGACATTTTTGTGCAGTTGTTTAACAAACTCGGCCTTCTTTTTACCATCTACATGCACTAACTCATTAGCAGGCATAGGAACCAAATCAAGAGGAGTAATAGGGTTAAATTCATATACTACCTCAAAAGGAGAGTATTTCGTGGCTGAATGAATAGTTCGGTTGTACGCGAACTCTACATGAGGTAGACATTCTTCCCACATTTTCAAGTTTTTGCGCAAGTTGGCTCGAAGCAAGGTTGACAGTACGTGGTTAACTACCTCAGTTTGGCCATCCGTTTGGGGGTGGCATGTCATCCAAAATAGTAGTTTAGTGCCTAATTACCCCCACAACGTCCTCCAAAAGTGACTTAGGAATTTTGTGTCGCGATCGGAGACGATAGTCTGAGGAATCCCGTGCAACCTAAAAACTTCCTTGAAAACTAGATTAGCAATGTTAGTAGCATCATCAGTTTTATTGCAAGGGATAAAATGAGCCATTTTTGAAAAATGATCTACAACAACGAATATGGAATCTTTCCTTCGTTTGGTTCTAGGAAGGCCTAGAACAAAGTCCATTGAAATGTCAACCCACGACGCATGATACGGTCCACCTCGAGAAGAGTCGAAATGTATACGAGTTGCCCAATCGTCTACGAGGAGTAAATCAAGCCCTCAGGAATTAATAGCAAAAATATGGAAAGATAGCTAAGTTTGCAGAAGCTTTTAATGAATTTATTTAGAAGATGGTTTAAGTTAGGAATGGAGGTGTTTAAGTAAGGGAGATGATTTGGGTAATGTAAAGGATAGGTTCGATTTAGGATGGAAGGAAGAATATGGGATTCAGTTTAAGGATTAGACGAAGAAAAAAATAAATTAGGATAGTTGATGGAAATGGTTAGTAGATCTTAAACAAGAAACAATTCAACACAAATATGTGTCACCCCGATTTCTATAGTGTTTAAGGTGGAAAAGATGAAAACTGATAGTGGACCAAAGACCCGTTACTTATCAAAGTAAGAACCAATGGTATAGATTAATGGAAGGACAAGTCTAGACGCCACAAGCAATTGATAAGTCTAGGAAACTTGTACGAAATCGAAGAGGAGAATATCTCACTCGGTGAACAAAAGTTCATGTAACTTTATAAAAGATCAAAAACTTATTACAAAATGAAATGTGCAAAGTATTTATAGGCCAATCTAATGGCTAGCCGAATAGTCACTTAACAAAGCTTAAAGACTAAGTTAATTCATCTAGAAAAGACTAGAAAAATCTAGAAAGAAAACCATTAAACTCCATGGCTAAATTTGGCTGATTGGTAGCCAAATCGACAGCTTCTAGATGGTTAATTGCCCCAAAAATTTCGTCCAAGTCCATGTGCAACCCTTGGGAACGTCATTAGTCATGTTTCTAGAAGAGGGAATGAACTTTAGGCCACTTGAAAAGGCATGCAGCAGCTGGGTACGTCCCATGCAATAATTAGGCTCTTAAAATGGCACCTTTTGATGAAAAATTAGCAACTGAATAGCCTTTGAATTTGTGCGGCAAATGTGAACATCATTGATGTGCATTGGGAAGATATTCGACCACCTTGGGGTCTTGAATGGGCTGATGACTCTTTGGATGAATAGGTGTGATTGGAGAGTAGAAAATGAACAGCCTTCATGCATGTAATTATAGTTGACCGAATGGCCATTTGGGCACACTAAACAGTAGCCAACTTTTGATGTTCACGAGATGCACCATGCAGCTCATTAATGCTCCATGCATCTTCTTTAATTTTGGCCAGCATGCCTCTTCATTATTAACGAAATGGCTCCTTACATGCATGCTAAACAACTCATTAATTTAGCCATCATACATGCATTAAATTTGTCCATTCATGCACCAACATCAAATAAATGATGTTCCAAGCATCAGCAGCTCATAATGGCATCCCATGTATTGATACGATCTCGGTTATATAGATTAATTCGAGTCGTAAAGTTGCCCGATCATTAAGTAAGAAGGTTTCGTTCGAGTATAGAAGAGGTTTAGAAAATTCGGGTTTAGAAGGGGGTTGGATAACAAACACGGGTAAAGTTGGGGAAAGGGCTTCGATTTAGGTAGATTCGGTGAAGAAAGAAATGGATAAGTCGGGGTCTTGGATAGTCGGGTTGAGATGGTTCGGAAATAATTGAAATGGAAAGGTTTGAGATAGATGGGAAACGAAAACTTGAAGTCAAGAATGAACCAATCTTTGGATGAAGGTTGACCCGAAACTTATAAGACTTAAGTTTGTTTACGAATGGATATTATGAAACCACAACCCGCTATCTAAGGAGATAGGAACCGCGATATAAGGGTTTTCGAATGCCACACGGATACGTGATAAGTTCGGGTTAACAAAGAATCGGTTGACGCCACTAGATTAGATAGATAAGTCAATGAGTCCTTTTACGAAATTTGAGAGAAAAAAAATCTCACAAAATTTTGGCAGCAATTCATTAAAGTTCAAAACTATCCAAAATTCAAAATTGTCAAATATTTATAGCCTTCTTTTCATTGGCTAGCCGAATAGTCAAATTATCCTTAGAAACTAAGTAATTTTCGGCATTAAAGGGAATAGAAAAATCTAGAAAATGTCCATTAGTTTTCTCCCATATTCGGCTGAATTTGGACCCATTTTGGAAAGCTTCTAGAGGTGCCCTTTAGCCTACTCGGACAGCCTTGAATGTGGTCCTTTGATCCTTACACCAAGCTCCTTGGAATGGCACATTTCCAACTCACTTTTGAGCTCCACGAAGCAGCACTAAGCCTTGTCTCTTGGTCTACCCGAATGCACATTCAGCTCATTGATGCCGCCCACCAGTAGGTTATTTAATGATGTTTCCCCCTTTTAATTACATCCCAGTAGCCCTTTTAATGCGGTTCACGTAAGCCAAGAGCCCCATGAATTTATGCCGTTGCTTTGGCCAACAACATCCATTAATTCGGCTCATAAATTCCAAGCTTGGTTAGCTGAAAAGGCGTGTGGAAAATGAACCAAAGAAGACCCCTTAAAGCTAGTGTAATTCACGTTGGAACTTGGAAAAGGTAGCAGCACTTTGTCCCCTTGAAAACACCAAGGTACAGCCCCCTTTTTGTCCCCTTAAATGCTGGACGACACCTCCCTTGAGAACACCAATGATCAGCCCTCTCTTACCCTCTTTAATGCCGTCCAAGGCTCTAAAATCTGCAGCAAATTAATTCATTTTATTAGCTTAAAATTCAGCACATTAAATGGGCAAAAGACAATTTAAATTCGACAGGAAATTAAGGTAAAAAAACATGAATTTAATTTGTCCTAACATAGGACATATTTAAGTCACCTTTTACCTTCTTTTTAGGAAGTAATAAACTAGACAAATTAAAATAATTTATTATGTCCAGATTTTGACATATTAAAAAAATAAATTAAACATACTTTAATTATTTAAATCTAACATATTTATTTTAAACTTATTAAGTAAATTGAATGCTCTTATTTTAAGTTAAAACAAAATGAACTTGTAAGGAGCTAAGTTCGGCTCATAGTAGCATGCACCAATGGCTAAGTGAGCTAGCCCGATTCTCCTCATTGGTTCCAGCCTTAGGCACATTCCATGCTTGCTCGACCAAAGCTGAAATAGCTTCCTTGAAGCGTTTAGCTCGAGCTCGGGTGACGGGTCCTTGGGGTAATTCCAACAGCTCCTTGTTTGAACTCGACGCCAAAGGGCTCAATGAACTCGAGCTCAAATCGACTAATCTGGCTCAATTTGGAAGTACACCAAAGGGCACACTAGCTCCACAGCACTTGGGCTCAATGACCCGAGCTCATCAGTTTGCAAAATGTATCAGGCACGCCCAATGCCTCTAACATCTTGCGAACTGATGAGCTCGAATCCAAAGTCCGAAGTATCGTGAAGCTGATATGCATTTTGTTGCATTTTCAACTTGAGCCGGATTAGTCCCATTGAGCTCAATTTGAGCTCACTCGAGCTCACTCCAGCTCATTGAGCTGATATTTTAAATTTTTTAAATAAGTTTAAATAAATTATAATCAGTGCATAATTATTAGTTAACTTTAATATGTCTAGCTTAGGACATAATTAAGAGATGCTGCACATTAATTGTGTCCAGCCGGACAACCATTTAATGATGTCCTATTGTTCAGCCGAATTTTAGACAACTTAAAACCTTTATTTATTTCATGTTCCTTAGCTTAAAACATGTTTAAATGTGGTGTTTTGCTGATGGAGAATTAATTGTCGAAATTAATCATGTGCAGGTTGGATGTTTAATGCATGGGCGGCAGCTTAATGAGGCACATTTATTGCCATGTTGGAGCATGCGTGGGAGTTAATTAGCTGCTGGTTTTGCTTCCCAACGTGTCTTTTGATGTCTCCCAAACGTCCATTAAAGATGGACAACCAGCAGCATGCATAAGACACTATTAATTGCTATGTTGGAGCATGTTTGGACGCATTAAAGTCTATGTTGCATGCATGGTTTTGGATGGCAATAAAGAGGGCTGATTGTTTCAGCTTTCAAGGTGTTTTTTTCGTGAAAGACAACACATTAAAGTGGGCTAAAAGAAACAACCAGTAGCATGCATGTTTGGACGGCTCAATTAATGGCCGAATGTTAGCTCTCCTAGACGTGATAAATGAGCTGCTTGTTTTCTCCTAGGCGTGGTTAATGAGCTTCATTTTTCAAGGAGTGCTTCGTGAAGTGTAGAAGACCATGAATTAATAGACCCGAATTAAAGTGCTGTTGGGTGCATCCTTCTTCAAATGTTGGCAGCATTAAAGGGATTGCATGAAGACTTGTGTTGGCTTTTCACGTCCCAATGCCACCTAGAACCAATGCATAACCATTCGGTTTTCCAAGGTTAACCATGCACGTCCCTAGGTCAAATTTTAAGGGCCATTCAGCTCCTTTTCCCTTACATTGAATTCGGCTGCTGTAACGACCCAAAATTGGGCCTAGTAGGATTGGGCCCATTGGACCTTGAGCGTAGAAGCGTTTTAAAATTTATGGGAATTTGAGAACGGAATTATTTCAAGTTGGACTTATTAGGAGGGTGATTTTGGAAAGTTACGGGGTTCTAGGAAGTTCCAGGTTCAAATTGGGCCTTAGCAAAATTTGGTATTTTAGCACTTTAAGGAGATATAGTAAGTGGCCTCATTTCTTATGGAAATAAATGAGTAATTTGTTAGCACAAAGGAGCTTATGGTAAAGGGGATATGGCGCCACATGAAGGACTTTGAGGGAGGAGGTTCAAATCCCATCTTTTGCAAATTTTGACTATTATTTTTGTATTCTTTCCTAAGTGTCGGCCAAGCTAATAAATAAGGCAAGTTGGACTTTTTAAGTTTGGCAAGATGGCTAAGGATATTAGGAAAGGATGAAGGTAGGGAAAGAAATCAAAAGAAAAGAAAAGTATAGGGAACATGTTGGCACAAAGAGAGGAAAGTGTTTTGGAAAGTTTTGGCTGGCAAATGTTTGACCTTTTTGCCAAGGTATGTACGGTTTTGGTGAAGGGGGGAGTATAGCCAAATTTGGCTAGGAGTTTTTAACAACTTTAGTGCTTGAGAAGTTGTTTCTCTTTAGTTTTTGTGTCATCTTTCTTTCTCAAATCCTTCCTATTAACCGTAGCTCCCAAAAGCCAAAAAGAGAGTATCTTTTCTTTGTTTTGGTCTTTTCTTTTCATTGTTGTGCCGAAATCTTAATCCATCTTTTACCAATTTTCTTGTTGCCAAAATACTCACATTTTCCTTTGGTTTACATCTCTTTTGGTGTTGGCCGAAACCCTTCAAACCCCTTGTTCATCTTCTTGTCTAATCCATTTTCCTCCATAGCCGAATATCATTGCCCATTTTCCTCTATAGCCGAACCCTTCATCTCTTCTTTATCTTTTCTTCTCATCCGTATTAACACCCACTCCTTTGATAAATCAGTAAGTAGTTCTATTCTATATTCTTATTTTTCTTTCTCCTAGCCGAATGTGTGTTTATCAATATTCGAATATTCATTTTGTTTCAACCAAAATATCTTCCTTTCATAACTCTTTACAATATGATCACCTTCTAATGTGGAATTATAGTGGAAGGCCGAAACTTTGATTCTTCCGTAGTCACCGTACAATCGTTGGGAATCGGTCCTATAAATCTTTAAGGTAAGGAGTTCTTCAAGGATTTTACGAAATCATTCTTATTTGTTTAAGATGTTATCAGAATAGTGATGATTAATCGATTACATTTTAGGGACCAAATTGCTCGATCACCTATCCCTCGTAATAAGAGACTCAGTGTAACACCCCAAACCAGGTCTATGCGTTAAGACGAGATTTGGTTTGTCACACTGAACGAACATCCAAAATTTTTCTAATGATTTAAGTAAAACAGTAATGCAAAATCTTTAGAAATAAGGATTTAATAAAAACTAAGTACAATTATATATTAGTCAAAACCTTAACGTAGTTTTAAAAGAATTTGAAAGAATTTGAAAAGTAATTTAGGTGTCCAAAATTGTTATAAAACACAATATTTTTAAGAAAACTTTATAGATTTTAACATACGCCCATATTAAGAGTCTAAAAATAAAATTAAATCCATCCACACATAAAAATCCATAAAAATATAATTAGAGGCCTTATTACAACATACCCAAAATAGTAAATAAAATAAGTAACTTAAATAGAGTTCATAGTTTATAAAACCCAAGCTCGTAGTATGGCCTCCACCATGTCATCCCCGGCCCAAGTCCACATCAATTTCCATTACCTGAGATGGATAATAAAACGGGGTGAGTTACAAAGAACTCGAGTGTGTAACTCACTTACCACCATTATTGGGCGGACCATCAAGGCATTAATTTGGGCTTGAGCCCAATTACAAATTTTAACAATATAAAATGAAATAACATATATAAAATGCATGTAAAATGAATTTCCCAACCAATCCTAATTCCATCCGCTACACACCCCTGTACCAACCAGCACATCTGTGGGGATCAAGTCAACCCACCCCGCCAAACACACCAATCGTAGGCATTTAGCCTTTTAAATAATATTATAGTGCACTATCGAACTAGATTGTGACATAGTCACCGAACTAGAGGCATTAAGCCAAAATTTGTGGTGAGCCACCGAACTAGATTCATGGCCACAGGCCTTACTTCTCTTCATCATGTATCCCATCCCATGCAATTATGTATAAATAACAAACTTTAATCATAAATAATTTATCAAGTGATCCATAATACAAATGAGTTTTTAATTAAACTTTTCATTTGGGTCCATTAAACAAAATAGTATTTAGCCCTTTTAGCAATCTAGCGAACTTAGGCCCAAATGTCGAACTAGAAGGTTTTTGGCCCATTTCACGATCTAGCAGTCTTTTGACCCAATTTATCGATCTAGCAGTTTTTCGGCCCAATTTAATAATCTAGCAGTTTTTCGGCCCAATTTATCGATCTAGCAGTTTTTCGGCCCAATTTAACAATCTAGCAGTTTTTCGGCCCAATTTAACAATCTAGCAGTTTTTCGGCCCAATTTAACAATCTAGCAGTTTTTCGGCCCAATTTAACAATCTAACAGTTTTTCGACTCAATTAACAATCTAACAGTTTTTCGACTTTAACCGTTTTCATGCATTTACACAAAAGTGTTAATTATCACATAAATTTTGATTTTTGCCATTTTTACGATTTATCAAAATACTTACTGTTTAGTATCTAACCCGAAAGATAAGTGTGAAGTTACACACCTGGTTATGGTGAGAACTAGACTTTCCCGCTCGTCAACACCTATACATATCACGATAACTTATGATCATTATAATCTAATAATAAAACCAATCTAAACATAACGATCTAAAATTTACCATCGGATTTTTGAACTACTTCCACTTGCGGTTTCTCCCCGATTGATGGTTCGTTAACCGAATCAAATCCACGAACAAATAATGGTTCGGAGAGTACGAACTACTTCAAACAATTGATTCTCCTCGGATGAACGCCCACAACCCGGTGGGAAATCCCATTGCCGATCTGATCCTTTGTTTATACTTAGGGGATTAATGGTACCACCCTTCTTTCGAACACTAAACACCGCCCTTTTCTTCCCTATTTTGAATGTCTTAGAAGACAAAAGATCATTAACTATTCTAATATTATACCAAAACAATATGACCAAAAGTTTTTAAGAGTGAAATTTCCTTACCACAATAATCCTTGTCCCACAATACGAGTCGCCCAAACGTTTCCTTAACACTTAAATCGATTCCAACTTCCTATGTTACTCACGAACACTTGATCCCCTATCTTCCGTTATCGCACTAAAATATAACGAATGGAAACCTTAATAGTATGAACTATTAACTAATCGTAACTAAAAAGAATTCTTACCTATTGACCACGATCGAAAAGAAAGGATTGAGAATGATGTTTGATGAAGGATTCGCTATGTATAACCAAAGAAAAAGAGATAATGTTTTGGCTATGGGCACACTAGCATTCGGCCATGAGAGAGTTTAATGGAGAAAATTTGAGTGAAAAGAAATAAAAATAAGAGAAAAGATGGTGATGATGTTGTTTCGGTTTTCAAAGAGAAGAGAAGAAAAAGATGTGTTTAGGAGCTAGGTACATTCGGCAATGGTAAAAGAAAAGAAAAAGAATGGCTTTTTGGTATAGGTGATTTCGGCACTAAAAGAAAAGGCATACAAAGAATAACAAAGTAATAGACAAAAGTGACCAAATGGTTAAAAAAAAATTAAGGCTTACCAATGCTCAAATTCGGCTAAAGGAGAAGGGTTGAGAAAAAGGTTGCAAAACTTGCACAAAAACTAAGAATGACCAAAACAACTCCCAAACCTTACCAAGCTACAAGCATATTCGCCAACCTCCCCTAGCCTCATTGCCGTCCAAATTCATTGGTCAAATGACCATGAATTTGTTTCCAAAACTTTTCCTTGATATATGCCTTATGTCCCCATATCTTTCCAAACTTTCTTGATTCTATACCATAAGTTAACACTTTCCTTAATCCTTTGATATACCAACCAAAAATAACAAGGTCAACACTTACCATATATGTACTTGGCCGACACTTGCTATACATGTGCAGAAAAATTAAAAATAAAATTCATCTAGATGCTAAACAAGGATTCGAACCTTCTCCTCATGCACTAACTCATGCGCCAACACCACTTTACCATATACTCATCTTATGCTACACTTTGACACTTAATTCAACTTAAGTGTCAGTGCCACTTGCTTCACTTCAATAAATTCTCAAACTAAAAATTATTCCATACCCGAATAATTCTATACTCTTCTTCCGAACTATAGTAGGCACAAAAAGAAATAAGAAAATTTTTCCTACATAATCTAAACACCAAAACATGCAATAATCGATACTCGAATTTTAGGGTGTTACAACTCTACCCTCCTAAAAAAAAAATTTCGTCCTCGAAATTTACTCGGGTTGAAAAGGTGAGGGTATTGTTGTCGAATTGCATCCTCAGGCTCCCACGTAGCTTCCTCCACTCCGTGGTTACGCCATAAAATTTTGACCAACGGCACGGTTTTCTTTCTTAGCACCTTAACATCTCGGTCTAAGATTTCCACTGGTTCCTCCTCAAAAGACAAGTCTGACTTCAACTCCACTTCTTCTACCGGTACTATGTGCGAAGGATCCGATCTATAGCGCCTCAGATGGAAACATGAAAAACATTATGAATTTGGCTCAACTCCGAGGTAATTCGATCGATAGGCCACTGGACCAACACGTTTCACCACACGATATGGTCCAATGTATCTAGGACTCAATTTGCCCTTCTTCCCAAACCTAAAAATCTTCTTCCAAGGTGAGACCTTCAAGAACACATGATCCCCCAAAGATACTCGATACTTCTACGCGCTTGATTTGCATACGACCTTTGTCTATCCAAGCTTCCTTTAACCGTGCTCGAATAGCTTTTACTTTTTCTTCCGCTTCAGAGATCACTCTGGACCTAACATCTGTCGTAAGCCCAATTCAGTCCAACAACTAGGAGAACGACACCTCACGACCATATAATGCCTCGTAGGGTGCCATCCGAATGCTAGATCGATAGCTATTGTTGTAAGCAAATTACGCCAATGGTAGAAAATCCTCCCAACTACCTTTGAAGTCGATTATACAACCCCTTAACATGTCTTCCAAAATCTGAATTACTCTTTCGATTGACCATCCGATCGAGGATGAAAAGTCCGATCGAAGTTTAGCTTTGTTCCCAAAGCTTCATGCAATGCTTTCCAAAACCGTGACGTAAACCTAGGATCCCTATCGATATAATAGACGCGGTATCCCATGCAACCTCACGATTTCGGATACGCATGACTTAGCCAACTTCACGTAACGAGTAATCCGCATTTAACTGGTAGAAAATGAGCAGTCTTCGTCAAACGATCAACAATTACCCAAACAGAGTTTTTCTTAGTAGGTGTTAAAGGTAACCCACTAACAAAATCCATTGTTATCCGCTCCCATTTCCAAAGAGGAATCTTTTACGGTTGTAATAATCTGGCGGCAATTGATGTTCCGCCTTCACTTGCTGACAAGTTAAACATTTTCCCACAAATTCAAAAATCTCACGCTTCAACCCTAGCCACCAATATTGTTCACGAAGATCCCGATACATCTTATTTCCTCCGGGGTGCATAGCATAAGGGCTACTATGCGCCTCTCAAGAATCATTTGTCTCAGATTCGAGTCCTTAGGCATCTGAGACTTTTCCACTTAAAGCACAACACACCTTCCGTGTTTATACCAAAATCCTCTATTCCTCCATTTTCAACTTGTTGAAGTAAAGGTCCCAACTTTTCATCTAATATTTGCTTTTTCTTAATTTGCTCCAACCACGCAGGCTTCACCAAGTTCGCTATCAAACTACCATCCTCGCACAAACTTAAATGGGCAAACATTGCTCTCAAATCAGATACCACCTTACGACTTTACGCGCGCTCGCTACCACATTAGCTTTTCCGGGATGATACTCGATTGAGAAATCATAGTCCTTTAACAGCTCCACCCATCTTCGTTGTCTCAAGTTTAATTCCTTCCGAGTAAGAAGATACTTAAGACTCTTGTGATCTCAGTATAGATGATAGACTTTTCACCGTAGAGGTAATGCCTCCAAATCTTTAGAGCAAACACTCTGCAGACTAACTCCAAGTCATGAGTAGGGTAGTTTACTTCGTGCGGTCTCAAGCGACGAGAAGCATAAGCTACCACTTTCCCATTTTGCATCAATACGCAACCTAATCCCTTATGCGACGCATCACAATAAAAGCGTAAACTCCTTTCCAGCCTCAAAGTTGAATCAATACCGCGCTTCAGTCAAAATCTTCTTCAATTCATCGAAACTTTCTTATCTGTTTTTAGGTCCATAAAAACGGCACTCCCTTTCGCAAAAGCTTAGTTAGAGTGCGCAGAATCAACGAAAACCCTCAACAAAGCGCCTATAGTAACCACCAATCCCAAGAAACTCCGGATTTCAGCCATCGACTTTGGTGGTTTCAATCCGACATGACCTCAATCTTCCGAGGATCCACTCTTATCCCTTTGGTGATACCACATGACCCAAGAAAGTCACTTCCTTAACGTAATTCACATTTCTTCGAATTTGGCATACGATTGATTATCTCAAGTAAGCGCAATACAATTCGCAAATGCGAGTCATGCTCTTCTTCATTCCTTGAATATACCGAATGTCATCTATGAATACCACCACAAACCGGTCTAAATATTGTTGAAAGACCGGTTCATCATATCCATAAATGCACACTGGTGCATTGGTCAACCCAAACGGCATCACCAAAAACTCATAATGTCCATAACGAGTTCGAAAAGCCGTCTTGTGAATATCCGCTTCTTTCACCTTAAGTCGATGATAACCCGATCTCAAATCAATTTTGAGAAATCAAGCTCCCTTCAATTGATCAAACAGTCGTCAATTCTTGGCAGAGGGTACCTATTCTTGATCGTCAATTTATTTAATTGCTCGTAGTCAATACACATACACATCGACCCATCTTTCTTCTTAACAAACAAAACCGGTGCTCCCCACGGAGACACACACTCGGTCGAATAAAGCCTCAATCTAGCAATTCTTGAATTTGAGCTTTAAGCTCCGCCAACTCCTTCGATGCCATTCTATAAGGAGCAATGGACACTGGAGCCGTTCCGGGCAAAAGCTCAATACCAAATTCCACTTCCCGATCTGGAGGTACACCGGGAAGTTCTTCCGGAAATACATCTGGAAATTCCTTCACTGTCCTCACATCTTCCACTGACAACTCTTTGGCATCTAAAGCACTAATAAATGCTAAAAATGCTCCATACCCTTTTCGCACCAACTTTTCTCGCCTTAAGTGCGGATACCACATTTGCCAAGTAATTCCTTCGCCGCCTATCATAATTATCTCTTTATCCTCCACCGTCCTTATTGACATCCGCTTTTCAAGACAATCTAATTTCGCCGGTGCTTAACCAACCAATCCATGCCCAAAATGATATCGAACTCGCCAAAAGGCAATTCCATCAAATTTGCCAAAAATATTTCTCCTTGAATTTCTAAGGGCACATCTCTAAACAATTTATTTACTAATATCGATTGTCCTAAAGGACTAATTACCTTCATCTCATTATCGAAATTTGAGTCTAATTTCAAGTTTCGGTGTATGGTGCTAGCAACATACGAATGAGTAGAACCAATATCTATCAAAGCAATAATGGTACATCAAAAATGAAGAACGACTGGTTATCACATCAGTGCATTGCCATCCTCACGGCGCGCCTAACCGCATATACCAATCTCGGGTGTCTTGCATCCGTGTTGCCTCTAGGACCATTTCCTCGACTGCCGCACCTTGACCACATCGGCCCCATTACCACCACGACCTGGTCCACGACCTCTCGGTGGTTCTTTGAATTCCTCTTGCCGGTGGTGCATCAAGATTACGAGCTTCCCGAGTTGTATCCATTCGACGAGGGCAATTCCTATATTGATGATCCATCGACCGCATTTATAGCAAGCACCCGTTTTCTTCCAAAGACTCTCGAATGCCTTTTCCCACAATCGGTACAATCTCGACTCACAACTACAGTGTTCTTCCTTGAGTGGTTCCTCGCTCTGAGGCCTCTTTGTAAACCTTTTGAAGAACACGAATACTTCATATCTCTCTTGCCTCTAGCTCGTTCTCGATTCTCGACGCGTTCGAGTTCTTAACCTCTTCGGCTATCTTGGCCTTTTCCACAAGCGTGGCAAAAGTTCTAACTTGTTGTGGGGCTATCAAAACCCGCAATTCATCGTTCAAGCCATCCTCAAAGCGCACACAACGCTCATGATGCATTGCCACCATTGTTCGAGCATAGCGACTCAAGCGCAAAACTTCGACTTCATATGTCGCCATCTGTCTTATTCCTTGGACCCGATTCGAGAATTCATTCCTTCCGCATCAACATAACTCGTTCCTACATATTTCCCTTGGAAGGAAACTTTAAAGAATTCCCAATTAACTAATGCACTTGGTGCCTTTCGGACGAGAAGCCACCATTGGTATGCTTCGTCCCTTAACAAGGACACCGCTCCCTTAATTTTTGTTCCACGATTGCACTCAAGATCGTCCATAATTCGCTCCATCGCCTCAAGCCAATATTCAGCGACATTTGGAGCTACACATGAGACACCTCTGAAAACCTCAAGACCACTTGATTTCAATCGTTCGATATCGACCCACCAGGTGTTGGCTCCAGCTTCTAGCTCCAACGACCCTTTCAAGGACTCGCAGCATTGCTCGCGTCATCGTGCATTATCTTCTTCCATATGATTATGTGATCCCGTCTCACTTTCGAGTGACGCAGTGCATCCATTTCTAGCATATGATCCGGTGCTTCGGTTGCGCCTCTAACACCTCGTCCTCTACCACGGCCACGCCTACCACTGCGCCCACGACCACGCCCTCTAGAGCTCATAATGACCGATTTAACTCGATTAAGAGTTTTATGAATCAAAATACTATTTCAGTTGTTTATTAACAATGTTTTATGATATGAAAGAGATAGAGTTATTTTCGCAACCATATCCTATTGTCTCAATCTCTACGGTTTTCAACACCTAAAACTAGAAGTTCTAAAGTGTTTCTTATGATCATATCACAATGATAATAAACAATCAATATCTGAGATACTTACTTGACTTGGCGCGGGATGCTCATGGTGCCATACTACCTTTAAATCATAAAGTCTAGAAATTTTGAATTGTTTTTCAAACAAACATCATTATTGAACCCACACCACAGCCGAGTTTTGGCGGGCTCACGATACCATTAAATGTAACACCCCAAACCAGTCTATGCGTTAAGACGAGATTTGGTTTGTCACATCGAACGAACATCCAAAATTTTTCTAATGATTTAAGTAATACAGTAATGCAAAATCTTTAGAAATAAGGATTTAATAAAAACTAAGTACAATTATATATTAGTCAAAACCTTAACGTAGTTTTAAAAGAATTTGAAAGAATTTGAAAAGTAATTTAGGTGTCCAAAATTGTTATAAAACACAATATTTTTAAGAAAACTTTATAGATTTTAACATACGCCCATATTAAGAGTCTAAAAATAAAATTAAATCCATCCACACATAAAAATCCATAAAAATATAATTAGAGGCCTTATTACAACATACCCAAAATAGTAAATAAAATAAGTAACTTAAATAGAGTTCATAGTTTATAAAACCCAAGCTCGTAGTATGGCCTCCACCATGTCATCCAGGCCCAAGTCCACATCAATTTCCATTACCTGAGATGGATAATAAAACGGGGTGAGTTACAAAGAACTCAGTGTGTAACTCACTTACCACCATTATTGGGCCAGACCATCAAGGCATTAATTTGGGCTTGAGCCCAATTACAAATTTTAACAATATAAAATGAAATAACATATATAAAATGCATGTAAAATGAATTTCCCAACCAATCCTAATTCCATCCGCTACACACCCCTGTACCAACCAGCACATCTGTGGGGATCAAGTCAACCCACCCCACCAAACACACCAATCGTAGGCATTTAGCCTTTTAAATAATATTATAGTGCACTACCGAACTAGATTGTGACATAGTCACCGAACTAGAGGCATTAAGCCAAAATTTGTGGCAGAGCCACCGAACTAGATTCATGGCCACAGGCCTTACTTCTCTTCATCATGTATCCCATCCCATGCAATTATGTATAAATAACAAACTTTAATCATAAATAATTTATCAAGTGATCCATAATACAAATGAGTTTTTAATTAAACTTTTCATTTGGGTCCATTAAACAAAATAGTATTTAGCCCTTTTAGCAATCTAGCGAACTTAGGCCCAAATGTCGAACTAGAAGGTTTTTGGCCCATTTCACGATCTAGCAGTCTTTTGACCCAATTTATCGATCTAGCAGTTTTTCGGCCCAATTTAACAATCTAGCAGTTTTTCGGCCCAATTTATCGATCTAGCAGTTTTTTGGCCCAATTTAACAATCTAGCAGTTTTTCGGCCCAATTTAACAATCTAGCAGTTTTTCGGCCCAATTTAACAATCTAGCAGTTTTTCGGCCCAATTTAACAATCTAGCAGTTTTTCGGCCCAATTTAACAATCTAACAGTTTTTCGACTCAATTAACAATCTAACAGTTTTTCGAATTTAACTGTTTTCATGCATTTACACAAAAGTGTTAATTATCACATAAATTTTGATTTTTGCCATTTTTACGATTTATCAAAATACTTACTGTTTAGTATCTAACCCGAAAGATAAGTGTGAAGTTACACACCTGGTTATGGTGAGAACTAGACTTTCCAGCCCGCCACAACACCTATACATATCACGATAACTTATGATCATTATAATCTAATAATAAAACTGATCTAAACATAACGATCTAAAATTTACCCTCGGATTTTTGAACTACTTCCACTTGCGGTTTCTCCCCGATTGATGGTTCGTTAACCGAATCAAATCCACGAACAAATAATGGTTCGGGAGTACGAACTACTTCAAACAATTGATTCTCCTCGGATGAACGCCCACAACCGGTGGGAAATCCGGATTGCCGATACTGATCCTTTGTTTATACTTAGGGGGATTAATGGTACCACCCTTCTTCCGAACACTAAACACCGCCCTTTTCTTCCCTATTTTGAATGTCTTAGAAGACAAAAGATCATTAACTATTCTAATATTATACCAAAACAATATGACCAAAAGTTTTTAAGAGTGAAATTTCCTTACCACAATAATCCTTGTCCCACAATACGAGAGTCGTCCAAACGTTTCCTTAACACTTAAATCGATTCCAACTTCCTATGTTACTCACGAACACTTGATCCCCTATCTTCCGTTATCGCACTAAAATATAACGAATGGAAACGTTAATAGTATGAACTATTAACTAATCGTAACTAAAAAGAATTCTTACCTATTGACCACGATCGAAAAGAAAGGATTGAGAATGATGTTTGATGAAGGATTCGGCTATGTATAACCTGTAACATCCCAAAATTGGGCCTAGTAGGATTGGGCCGATTGGGAATTGGGCTTTAGGAAAATTTGAATATTATTTATTTTTGTGTTGGCTTGGGTAGGAATTTTGTGTGTTAGAATAGTCTGGTGAAGGCTTGTTTTATTTAGGAAGTTAGAATAATTTTTAGTATGGATTATTTAATGAAGTGGATTATGTGAGTTAGCTCATAAATTAATTTAAGTATCAATAAGTGACACAAGGAGTCAATTGGTAAAGTGGTGATGGCGCATGGGTAATAGCAAGAGGGGAGTGGTTCGAATCCCTTAGTTAGCATTTAGAGAACTTTTATTTTTGTACTTGTATGGTAAGTGTCAGCCAAGCATAGTTATGGTAAGGGTTGACCATGTTATTTTTGGTTAGTAGAATAAAGGATTAAGGAAAGTATTAACATATGGTATGGAATCAAGAACTTATGGAAGGGTATGGAGACATGGGGCATATATCAAGGAAAAGTTTTGGAAACAAATTCATGGTCATGTGACCAATGAGTTTGGACGGCATTAAGGGGAAGGAATTTCCTAATTTTTAATTTTGGGTTATTAAGGAAGAGAATATTATTTGATTTTAAATGATTTTATTTGAAAAGTTGGTAAGAGAGAGAAAGAGATGATAAAATTTTAATGTGTGGATTATGAGGATATTATTAAGGATTCTAATTGAATTATTATTATTAGAATTATTGTATTTTGATAGAGGAAAATTTGGGGACATGATTTATGCAAATTAAATTTGAATATATCATAAGAATGGCTTAGAGTGAATTGGGGGAGTTGCCAAAATTGTAAACCCCTTGATGATAGGAGTGGACGGTCAACCTATGTTTTTTTTGATAAGTTGGACTATTTCTTTTGGTAAGATGGAATTATGATTAAGATAAGAATCTTGAACTTATGGCATGATGAGGGGACTAAGGCATGGAAAGTGGATGATGTCTTGGAAAGTTTTCCTAGGCTTTAGTGGTTGAATGTGGACGACAAGGGTGTCTAGGTGGGTGGCGAATGTGTTAGGTGATTTAGGGAGGATATTTGGCCAACTTTGGCATTTGGGCACCATTTGACATATTTTCTTTTCCTCTCCAAGCAAATTCCTCTTTGGCCGAATGCACTTAGGCATTTTTGTGCAAAATTGTTTTGGGATTTTAGCCTCATTTTGTTGAATCAAATACCATTTCTCTTTTATCTCATTTATCCTTTTGACACCAAAACTACTTTTTCATTTATGTGCATTTTCTTTTGGGCAAACAAAGTATTGGCCGAATCTCATTTCTCCCATATCTCTCTTTTCTTCCTTTGATTTGTGCTCAAACACAAATCCCTTTTCTTGGCCGAACTTCTTTCTTCTCCAAATCCTCTTTTCTTTTCTTTCTTCCATTGTTGATTAAACCGAATCCTCATCCTCTCATTTGTTATTCTCTTTTCTACTTACATATTCCCTCACTTTTATTCACATATTTTCTCCTTTCATTACTATATAGCCGAAACTTCCCATTTCCTTTTAGTCTTTGTTTTGGCCGAATATTCAAGGGTAGACCTTCCTTGGTTTTCATCCATCGATTTTGAAGATAGGCTCTTTGGGACTTCGGAAGCGATTGATTTAAGCCTTATCTCTCTCTAGCAATCTAAGGTTGGTAAGTCAAAAGGGTAAGGATCTTTATGCTTATATCGTTTTAGATGGTCTTCTAATCGATTAAGTTTTAGAGGACTCTATCGTCCGTTTATTATCTTCTTTCCTTGGACGTTAGATTTTGGAGCAATCAAGAATGGGTT
Source organism: Gossypium sturtianum (assembly GCA_025698515.1). Taxonomy (NCBI): domain Eukaryota; kingdom Viridiplantae; phylum Streptophyta; class Magnoliopsida; order Malvales; family Malvaceae; genus Gossypium; species Gossypium sturtianum. Next base: position 95,994,245 of record CM046949.1, read on the forward strand.
CAAAAGAGCGATTCAGTAGTGTTTGGAAGAGGGGTGGTTTCGCTATACCCTCAAATTTCAAACGAAGAAATCGTGTGTCGGTAGTTCGAGACTTTCCACCGGATGTGGACCTCTCACGGCGATAATCGTTTATTTGAAGTCGTTTGTACCCCGAGCCATTGTTCGCTCGTGGTTCTTCATCGGGTTATGAACCATCAATCAAGAGAAATCGCCTATAGTTGTTATTAGAGATTCCGAGGGTATCGACGAGCGGGAAAGTGTAGTTCTCACTATTACCAGGTGTGTACATACACACTTATAATTAATTAACGTGCAAAGTATTATGTGTATGCTAATCGGATTTGTGTAGATTTGAGTTTAATACCATAAAGGTTTAGCAAGGCTTGGGTAAGTTCTTGACAATATGATTGGTTATTTGATGCTTTTGGGAAGCATGACACATTTGATACATGTGGCTTATAAATGATTATTGATACATCCTATGTATGTTTATGAATGAGCATGTTGGCATGATTGTTGTTAAATATCATTGATTGAATGTGGGTTTGATGAGTGGAGGGGCGGTGATATTTGTGTCGAGCGGACACGGTGTTTTGGTAACACATTGTGACTACGGTCACAGAGGTTTGGTACCTCCAGAGGTTTGGTACCTCATAGCGACTTGTCCCGTGGTTGATACCACCGTGGGTTGGCCCCACTTTGAGATATGGGATCGTCTGCCAGTGATTTGGTATCACACGATGGGTTGGCCCCATCATTCGATTTGTGTCTTCGGACACCAGAGATTTGGTATCTCCAGTGATTTGGCATCACATCTGTGACTATACGTCACCAGTGGTTTGGCACCACCAGTGGTTTGGTACCACACGGGGTAGAGAAAGGTGTTTGGATGGTTAGGATTGGGTGCATTTTTTTAAACTTATGCATGTTAATTGGTTATGATTTGTGTATGTTGTTGCACTAAATCGGGAAGGGTTACACATTGAGTCTTGGTGACTCACCTTCTCCTTTAATTTTTCAGGTGACTCGTAGATCGCGGGTGAGGAGCCGGATGGACTCGAGGTGGCCATGCAGTGGAGATTTTTAATAAATGAATTTTGGATTTTATCTATCTTTCTTTTGGGTTTATGTTGCTTAATTGTAATAAGGCCTCCTAGGATTATTTTATTATTGCTGCATGTTTTGAATGTTTTGTTTAAACTATTTGATGATGTTAAAACAGATGCACATGTTTTCTCAAATTAATACGTAAAATGTTTTATTGTACCATCGGGTACACTTGAATCTGTAACAACCTGATTTAATACCTTTCTAAACAATACTAAGTGATGATTTCTTTATACACCTCAACCGTTTTAAAAACAAGCCAATATCTTTTATCAAAAATTTTAATCGGCTTAAAAGGATTTTCAAAAACTTTTCTCCGTGGCATACCAAATTCGGTCGTAATGTTTGGACCGGGTTTGGGGTGTTACATAACCAAAGAAAAAGAGATAATGTTTCGGCTATGGGCACACTAGCATTCGACCATGAGAGAGTTTAATGGAGAAAATTTGAGTGAAAAGAAATAAAAATAAGAGAAAAGATGGTGATGATGTTGTTTCGATTTTCAAAGAGAAGAGAAGAAAAAGATGTGTTTAGGAGCTAGGTACATTCGGCAATGGTAAAAAGAAAAGAAAAAGAATGGCTTTTTGGTATAGGTGATTTCGGCACTAAAAGAAAAGGCATACAAAGAATACCAAAGTAATAGACAAAAGTGACCAAATGGTTAAAAAAAAATTAAGGCTTACCAATGCTCAAATTCGGCTAAAGGAGAAGGGTTGAGAAAAAGGTTGCAAAACTTGCACAAAAACTAAGAATGACCAAAAACAACTCCCAAACCTTACCAAGCTACAAGCATATTCGCCAACCTCCCCTAGCCTCATTGCCGTCATTCAAATTCATTGGTCAAATGACCATGAATTTGTTTCCAAAACTTTTCCTTGATATATGCCTTATGTCCCCATATCTTTCCAAACTTTCTTGATTCTATACCATAAGTTAACACTTTCCTTAATCCTTTGATATACTAACCAAAAATAACAAGGTCAACACTTACCATATATGTACTTGGCCGACACTTGCTATACATGTGCAGAAAAATTAAAAAATAAAATTCATCTAGATGCTAAACAAGGGATTCGAACCTTCTCCCTCATGCACTAACTCATGCGCCAACACCACTTTACCATATACTCATCTTATGCTACACTTTGACACTTAATTCAACTTAAGTGTCAATGCCACTTGCTTCACTTCAATAAATTCTCAAACTAAAAATTATTCCATACCCGAATAATTCTATACTCTTCTTCCGAACTATAGTAGGCACAAAAAGAAATAAGAAAATTTTTCCTACATAATCTAAACACCAAAACATGCAATAATCGATACTCGAATTTTAGGGTGTTACACTCAGATTGTTGGTAAGTGATATAGATTGTTAATCAATCGTAATACTTGGTTGAATTTGAAAATTGGGCTTTGGACTAATTGTTAACCGATTGTACCTTTAGGTGCCGCGGAGAGTATCGTGTTACGGATTTCGAATAAGGTGTGTAATCCCATACCCTTTCGAATACCTATTTGAAATGGTGTGTAATCTCATACCTCTCTGAATGTTTGTATGATATGTTCTATGATTCGGTCTAAATACTGAAGAAAACCAGAAACTGGCATCCGTGACCACTCAGGCGTGCGTATGTTCGTAGTAGTAACCATATTTTGCAATGAAACAGTTTGGTCAGCAGCAATGACGTGATTTTGAAAAATCACGAAAAATAGGAGAAAGGGAGTTAGAAAGCGAATAAGATATTTAATTAAAGCTTACTGTGTCTATTTTCATATGAAAGAAATGGAGTAGAAAGAGGAATTTTATATTCTGTGATATTTTAAATTTAGAGGGACTGGATCTGATTGACTTCGTGGTTCCCTGTTCTGTCTTGGAAAAATCGTTTAAAATTATACAAAGTGAATTATGAGTTATAAGTTATATGTATAGATTCCTTAGTGAGCCTATTTTCAATAGAAATAAGTGGGAGCAACATATGAAAACCGTACAGTGAGATATTTGAATTTTGGGTAAGAGAGGTCAGAACTATTGGTCAGTGAAACAAGGGAATTTTTAATGAATAACTGTACTAAACGGCCAAGCCAAAAATTTTGGAAAAATTTTAGTAAGAAGATATATGAGTCTAGTTTCAAGGAAAATTTACGGATCTAAATTTCGAGTTTCCTAACTCGAGTTATAGTCAATTTAGTCAGTATGACGCAGATGGATAGTTTCAATTTTTATGCCCCAAATTAGTAGTTACGTTTGGGTTGCGAAATTACCATAATACCCTTAGAGGGTAAATTACCGAAATACCCCTGGGTTGCGAGATTACCAAATTACCCTTAGTGGGTAAGATTACCGAATTATGAAAATGCCCTTATGAGCCGAATCATCGAAATGCCCCTAAAGGGCCGATTTGTTATACTGCCTTAATGGGCCGATTTGTTATATTGCCTTAATGGGCCAATTTGTTATATTGCCTTAATGGGCTGATTTGTTATATTGCCTTAACGGGTCGATTTGATATATTGCTTAAATGGGTCGATTTGATATATTACTTAATGGGCTGAATTGATATATTGCTTAATGGGCCGATTTGATAATTTGCCTTAAAGGGCTGATTTGTAAAGTGTTAATGGGCTGAACTTTTGTCTGAATTAATTATTGTTGTTATATTTGTAAATATCATAATTTGCTATGTATGATGCATCTACATGAATTTGCATGGGTTGGGAAAATGTTGAAGAGAAGAAATTCTGGTGGCACTGCCACAAACATGTTTGATAATATGATACTCTGAGATTCTGGTGGCTTGCCCACAATTAAATTTGTTATAAAAGGCATAATGCCTGCGATTGGTGTGTTGGCGGGGTGGGTTGACTTGATCCCCACAGGTGTGATGGATGGTACGGGTGGTGTGTAGCGGATGGATTATTAGGATGGTTTGGGTTTGCATTACATTCATATGATATATTTGATACATTATTATGTAAAAGGGCTTAGGCCCAAGATATTGCTATATGGGTTCAGGCCCAGTGGATGACGGTAAGGGGTTTCACACTGAGTTCTTGTAACTCACTCCCCCTTTTCTTAACCCTTGTAGGTAATGCTCAGTGATGTGGACTTGGGCCATGGATGACTCGGTGGAAGCCATACTTCAGAAATGGTATTTTATTTTGAACTTTAAATTTCTATTTCCGTTCACTTTACTATTTTGGGTTTTTTTTATGTTATAATAAGGCCTCTGAAGTATTTTATTATTTGTTTTATGGTTGTTATACTTATTATTTTGCTTAAATTGTTTAAAATGAGAATTTTCTAAAAACTTAAATAAAGGTTTTCCAAAATCGATTAACAAATGGATTTCATAATAAAATTTTATAAATATTTTAACACGAAAGTTTTCACTCAAACTTTCAAACGATATTTTCAAAAGACACGGTTTTATAAGATCATTAGTTCAAATTTTTGATTTCTCAATTAACTTTCGAGGATTAGTAGTATTTTATCAAATATTTCTAATTAAACATGTTTTCTTGATTATAACAAAATAATATCTATTTTAGTACAAATCAAAAGGGTTTTAACACGTTTTTCTCATGTGACATGTCAGATCTGATCATAACGCATGGGCCGAGTTTGGGGTGTTACATTTTATGGTATCAGAGCCCGGTTGCAAAACTTGGCTGTGGTTTGGGTTCAAACACGTTTTTAAAGCCGTTTAAAATTTTAAATTATACATGTATATTCTAAAGGAAGTATGGCACCACGGGTATCCGGCACCAAGTCAAGTAAGTTTATGTTTTCAATTTATGATTATTGTGATATGACTGTAGAAATACTCTAGAACTCTTAGCTTTAGGTGCTGAAACTATATAAATTGAGACCTTAGATACGTACTACGAAAATAACTTTACTTCCTATACTCCATAAAACATTGTTTAATAAACGCTGAAATAGTATACTGATTCATAAAACTCATAATAAGATTAAGTCGACATTAGTGAACATGAACGCTAGAAGACGTGGATGCGGTAGACGTGGACATGGTAGAGGCCGAGGTGCTAGGGCTAGATCTTCAGCATCGGGGCATGTTTCCGAAAGGGAGGTGTTGGCATTGCCGATGGCGTGAGACAAAGTCTTATGACCGAAATTTGGAATTGATGAGTCGACTCAGCTAGTTAGGGAGCTTGTGGAGGAGGTTAGAGAAATTGGTCGAACACTTCGAGTTGGGCGCGTGGACTGTAAGAGGAAATTAGATCGCGGTTCTCTAGGGCCGCAATCTCGTTCTGTGAAGCGTGTTAAGGCACGTCCAAACTCTCTGGCTTGCAATTATTGCAGAAGGCATCATCCGGGAGAATGCTGGAGGAGGTCAGGACTATGCTTGAGATGCGGGTCTAAGGAGCATAAGGCTCGAGATTGTTTCATCACCATCAAGTCAAGTATGTTTTGGTTGGACGTGATGATTGAATGTAGAAAATTTTAGGTATAAGTGGTAGATAACTGCTTGCTTCTGTGGTTAGATGTTTGGTTGAGTGAAAAAGGATTCAAGATTTTATTAAAAGTACATTAGTGTTATTAAGATCAGAGTGCGCAGCGAAAGCATAGTGGTGTGATTTGAGCGGTGCGTTTAGTAGTTGGTTGGAAATTTTGAGGATGAAATTTCTTTAAGGAGGGTAGAATTGTAACGACCCGAAATTGGGCCTAGTAGGATTGGGCCCATTGGACCTTGAGCGTAGAAGCGTTTTAAAATTTATGGGAATTTGAGAACGGAATTATTTCAAGTTGGACTTATTAGGAGGGTGATTTTGGAAAGTTACGGGGTTCTAGGAAGTTCCGGGCTCAAATTGGGCCTTAGCAAAATTTGGTATTTTAGCACTTTAAGGAGATATAGTAAGTGTAACATCCTTAAATAGGGGCTATGATGTTTGAACCGTTTGCATATGTATGGCTTGGTTGTGATATTAATTGAGACGTTTTAGGGTCTAGGTATAAGCTAAGGGTAGGCCCGAACTATAGGAGAATTTTTATTTTTAAGCTTTGGTTAAGGGGAGCTGAAGGAGCTAGGGGTTAAGAATATTTTGTGGTAAACTTTAGCACAAGAATTTCCTTGGTAAAGTGGCAAGGAGGTGCACTTAGGGCCTTAGCGGATTTACAAGCGGGGAAGAAGAGCTTGGGTTCGAGCTACAGAAATCCCTTGCTGCTAATTCTTTTTGACGCCAGAGAGGGGAAGAGTTGTGCCCAGCTCAAACTCTGTCAGATAACTGTTGAGCAAGTCAAACTGATTTAAACTAGTGGAGAAGAGAGAATTTAGGAGTTTGACTAATTCAAACTCGTTAGAATAAGTGGCCAGGAGAAATTTGAGCAGTTGGCTGAATTTGAACTCTTGGTTGAGGAGGAGTAATCGGTTGGGAGTCTAGAGGGGAAGTGCCAAAATTGCTAAGTCAAGCTAGGTGACATTTTTGGCTAAGTCTAGCATAAGTGCTTTCAGTTGTGAGCAAAAGTCGAAACCTCCCCCCTTAGTCTTGTCGATTTTCCCTCTAGCACAACAAGCCGAATCCTTTAGAACCATTTGAGATTCCTCTCTTTTTCTCCTTTGAAACCGAAACCCCATTGGCACTTTCTTACTCTTCTCTTTTCAGCAATCTTCATCTTTCTTTTCTCTCAATCACCTTGTGCCGAAACCTTTTCTTCCTCCCTTTGCCAAATCCATTCATTCCCATTCCCTTTTTCTTCTTCAATCTCTTCCATCTTTCCTTTGTGTTGAAAAGCCGAAAGCCTTGTTGTTCTTTCGTTTGCATCAAAGTGCCTTGGCCGAATCTTTTGATTTCCTATCTTAAGCCATAGCCGAATCACCTTGATCACTCTACCCCATTGCCGAAATCTCTTTACTCCCCCCTTCTCATTTTAACTATTGGTCGAATATCAATCAAGCAGAGATCTCCCTTGATTTCTTCTCTAATCGGTTTGGAATAGGTAAGTCTGTCATGACCGAATCTCCTCTATTCTCACTTTCTTTTCTCTGTCGACTCACATGGGACAAAAGCCAAATTTTGGCATTTGTTGACATGATTCCTAACCATCTTTGGAATCGATTTCTTCTGAGATCTCTGGGATTTTGAAGCAGTGGATCGGGGTTATTTATTCTCTGTCAATCGGTCTCAGTAAGTCAGTGGTAAGGATGCATATCAATTCGATCTTCCTCTTATTTGTTTGAAAAGCCAAAGGCTATTAGTGATCTTGTTTAGTCTTGGCCGATTGTAGGGAAGACGTGTTATCGAGTGCTTCGGGATTTGATTTAAGCGCGAAAGGCAGTAAGGTAAGGATTATGGTTGTGCATTAACCCTACGGGATTTTCTAGTTTAGCCGAATGGCCTTTGTTAATGATCTTGGTTTGGCTGAATGTAGGAAAAGGGGATCTAGTGCGTTAGATCGGGATCTTTGGGTTCGATGAATCGCGTTAGTAACGTGTGTGTAACTTACACACTTCATAATCGTTGTAAACTTGTTAATAACCTAAACTATGTTAAAAGCCGAAACTGTGTAGATTTTGATATGATACCTTTATGGGTATGAGCAAGGATTTTGGGTAAGTCCGTTTTGTTGAGATTACGGTACATGATTTCTGATGATATTATCTATGTATGTTCGATATATGTCTAATGATTAAGCATGATGGCATGAATTGTATGTGCATTGCATTATTGTGGGTGATATGAGAGGAGGGGGAAGATTGATATTTGATTTGGGTATTTTACTTTAAATTCTGGTTTTTATTTGGGTTTGTAACAAGGCCTTTAAATTATGTTTTGGATTATTTTATCTGCTTTGGATTTGGTTTTAAATATGACTAAGTAATTTCTTGATTTGCTTTAATAACCTGATAATCAAAGTTTTCAAACTAAGCTACGCAACGAGTTTTCTAAACTCTACCATCGAGTAATACAATTCACATGATTTCAAAGCAACTTAACATTTTCCACTATACATACATCGTTTTTCCCCAAACACAAGCAATCGAAGGGTTTTCACCGAAAATAAATCGGTAATCTATTTTCTTCGAATCATTTTCACTCTGTGACATGCCAGATTCGATCGTGGTGTGTTGACCGAGTTTGGGGTGTTACAATTATGGTATCAGAGCCAAGTTCAACAGCTCGGCTGTGGGCTCGAGGCCCAAAATGTTTTAAGATAAGGTTTCAAAGAGTTTCTTGGAAAATGTATGGTCTGGAAATGCATGGCACCGAAGTCTCCAAAGACCAATCCGCCTGTAAGTACCCCTACTGATGTTTGCATATGATTATGATTTTTGATGATATATGCTATGAACGGCTAGTGATAGTGGACTATCCTAGAGACTGAAACCTATATGACTCTGTGACTCGCGAAAATAAAACTCTGTAATAGAAACTATTCATAAGACTGAGCCTTAATAATAGTGGAATAAAGACTGAAGCATAAAACTTTTAAATCAGATAAGTCCAGACGTTAGACATGAGCACTCGTGGTCGGGGTCGTAATACGCGTGGATGCGGTCAGGGTAGGATGACTGTGTCTTGACCAGTGGGATCTGGTCAGGGGTCAGAGAATGAGATGCCACCACCACCACCAGCTGCTGGTGTTGAGTACCGTGATCGCACGGGGATGATGCGATGTGCAGCGATCGCCGTGAGTTCTTGAGAGGGTGGCTGGAGCAGGTGGAGGCACGGGAGCTCGTAAGTCTGTATCTGAGTGACTCTGAGCCAATGGAGCCGAGGTTTTCTGAGGTGTTTTTGGTGTGGCGCCCAATACGGCTGAGTATTGGTTGGAGGCGATGGAGCATATCATGGACGACTTGGATCTGATTACTGAGGAGAAACTGAAAGGGATAGTGTCGCTTCTTCGGGATGAGTCATACCAGTGGTGGCTCACAGTTCAGGATGATACAATGCGGATGTGTATAGACTACCGCCAATTGAATAAGCTGACGATCAAGAACAAGTATCTGTTGCCGAGGATAGATGACTTGTTTGATCAGCTTAAGGGGGCATCGGTTTTCTCAAAGATCAATCTAAGGTCAGGGTATCATCAGCTAAAGGTGAAAGGGGATGATATTCACAAGACGGCATTTCGTACTCGGTATGGGCACTATGAGTTTCTAGTAATGCCGTTTGGGTTGACTAACGCGCCGGCAGCATTCATGGACATGATGAATCGGGTGTTCCAGCAGTTTTTGGACCAGCTTATCGTGGTGTTTATAGACGACATTTTGGTGTACTCAAGGTCTGAGGAGGATCATGATGCGCATTTGCGGATAGTTTTACAGATTCTGAGGGAGAAGCAGTTATTTGCCAAGTTTAGTAAGTGCGAATTCTGGCTTAGGGAGGTGACTTTCTTGGGTCACGTGGTGTCAGCAGAAGGGATTAGAGTGGATCCTTGCAAGATTGAGGCAGTGTTGGACTGAAAACCACCTAAGTCGATTGTAGAGATTTAGAGTTTTCTAGGTCTGGCAGGGTATTACCGAAGGTTTGTAGAGGGATTTTCTTTGATCGCAAAGACCGTTGACCAAGTTCTTCGAGGAAAGGAGTTCCATTTGTCCAGTCCGAGAAGCAACAAGAAAGTTTTGACAAGTTGAAGAAGATTCTAACTGAAGCTCCGGTTTTGATTCAGCCTGAGGCAGGAAAGGAATTCACGGTCTACTGTGATGCATCACATACCGGCTTGGGATGTGTCTTTGGTGCGAGGAAGGAAGGTAGTAGCATATGCATCTCGTACCGAGACCGCATGAGGTTAACTATCGACGCATGACTTGGAATTATTTGCAGTGGTTTTCGCCCGAAAATATGGAGGCACTATTTGTACGGAGAGAAGTCGATAGTCTACACGGATCACAAGAGTCGAAGTACCTTTTGACTCGTAAAGATTTGAACTTGAGGCAGGTCTGGATGGATTGAGTGTTGAAGGACTACGATCGCTCAATTGAGTATCATCCGGCAACGCTAACGTGGTGGCGAATGCGTTGAGCCATAAGGTAGTATCGGACTTGAGAGTGATGTTTGCTCATCTTAGCTTGTATGACGACGGAGTCTATTGGCGAGTGCGAGTTAAGCCGACTTGGGTAGAGCAGATTAAGGAGAAACAGTTAGTGGATGAGGGTTTGAATGCTCGGAGGTTGCAAGTTGAGAATGGTAGGTTGGAAGGTTACGACTTGTCCGGTGGACTGAGTAATCGTGTTTTCAAGGGGAAGCTTGTATGTTGAAGGACGCGTCGAGTTAAGGCAGAGGATTCTTTAGGATGCACATAGCAGCCCATACGCTATGCATCCTGGAGGTAGCAAGATGTACCGGGATTTGCGAGAAGCTTTTTTGGTGGCAGTGCGAAACGGGAAGTAACCGAGTTTGTGGGTAAATGTCTGACGTGTCAGCAAGTCAAGGCTGAACATCAGTTGCTGTCGGGTTTACTTCAGCCGGTGAAGATTCCATAGTGGAAGTGGGAAAAGATTACCATGGACTTTGTCAGTGGGCTACCCCTTACGCCTAGTAAGAAGGACTCAGTCTGGGTAATTATGGACCGTTTGATGAAATCAGCTCATTTCATACCGGTAAGGGTTGGTTACTCGCTTCAGAAGTTAGCTAAGCTATATGTGGCGTAGATAGTGAGGTTGCACGGTGTGCCAGTGTCGATTATCTCGGATAGGGATCCCAGATTCACGTCAAGGTTCCGAAAGTGTTGCATCAAAGCGTTGGGTACGTGATTGGATTTTAGTACGGCATTTCATCCGCATGCATTTTGACGATCGGAAAGGGTTATCTGATTTTGGAAGATATGTTGAGAGGTCGTGTTTTGGATTTCAGAGGCACTGGAAGAATTTCTACCGTTAGAATGAATTTGCGCATAATAATAGTTACCGTGCAAGCATTAAGATGGCACCATATGAGGCGTTGTATGGTAGGAAGTGTCGTACACCTACATGCCGGACAGAGTTGGGTGAGCGTCGGATGTTGGGTCCGGAGTTGGTTACGGAAACTGAGGATAAGGTCAAGTTGATTTGGGCTCGTTTAAAGGAAGCTTCGGACCGGCAGAAGTCCTATGCCGATCTTAAGCGGAGAGATATAGAGTTTGCCATGGGAGACAAGGTCTTTTTGAGGGTCTCGCCGTGGAAGAAAGTGCTGATATTTGGAAGAAAAGGCAAGCTAAGTCCAAGGTTCATTGGCCCGTATAAGGTGTTGAGACGAGTGGGACCAGTAGCTTATCAGCTCGAGTTTGCAGAGTGAGTCAGATACATGATGTGTTCCACGTCTCCATGCTTAGACGCTACCGTTTAGATCCATCGCATGTTGTATCGGTGGAGGAAATTGAGGTGAGCCCAGATTTGACCATGGAAGAGGAACCAGTGCAGATTCTAGACCGGGATGTGAAGGTTTTGCGCAAGAAGTCAGTTTCTTTAGTAAAGGTGTTATGGCGGAACCATGGCGTGAAAGAAGCTACGTGGGAACCAGAGGATGTGATGAGGCAGCAATACCCTCAACTCTTTTGACCAGGTAATTTCGAGGCCAAAATTATTTTTAAGGGGGGTAGAACTGTGACATCCTTAAATAGGGGCTATGATGTTTGAACTGTTTGCATGTGTATAGCTTGGTTGTGATATTAATTGAGACGTTTTAGGGTCTAGGTATAAGCCAAGGGTAGGCCCGAACTATAGGAAAATTTTATTTTTAAGCTTTGGTTAAGGGAGTGAAGGAGCTAGGGGTTAAGAATATTTTGTGGTAAACTTTAGCACAAGAATTTCCTTGGTAAAGTGGCAAGGAGGCGCCACTTAGGGCCTTTAAGTGGACGCCACAAGCTGGGGAAGAAGAGCTTGGGTTCGAGCTGCAAAAATCCCTTCTTTGCTAATTCTTTTGGCGCTAGAGAGGGGGAGAGTTGTGCCCAGCTCAAACTCGTCGGATAAGCTCATTGAGCAAGTCAAACTGATCTAAACTAGTGGAGAAGAGAGAATTTAGGAGTTTGACTAATTCAAACTCGTTTGAACAAGTGGCCAGGAGAAATTTGAGCAGTTGGCCGAATTTGAACTCTTGGTTGAGGAGGAGTAATCGGTTGGGAGTCTAGAGGGGGAAGTGCCGAAATTGCTAAGTCAAGCTAGGTGACATTTTTGGCTAAGTCTAGCATAAGTGCTTTCGGTTGTGAGCAAAAGCCGAAACCTCCCCCCTTAGTCTTGTTGATTTTCCCTCTAGCACAACAAGCCGAATCCTTTAGAACCATTTGAGATTTCTCTCTTTTTCTCCTTTGAAATCGAAACCCCATTGGCACTTTCTTGCTCTTCTCTTTTCAGCAATCTTCATCTTTCTTTTCTCTCAATCACCTTGTGCCGAAACCTTTTCTTCCTCCCTTTGCCGAATCCATTCATTCCCATTCCCTTTTTCTTCTTCAATCTCTTCCATCTTTCCTTTGTGTTGAAAAGCCGAAAGCGTTGTTGTTCTTTCATTTGCATCAAAGTGCCTTGGCCGAATCTTTTGATTTCCTATCTTAAGCCATAGCCGAATCACCTTGATCACTCTACCCCATTGCCGAAATCTCTTTACTCTCCCCTTCTCATTTTAACTATTGGCCGAATATCAATCAAGCAGAGATCTCCCTTGATTTCTTCTCTAATCGGTTTGGAATAGGTAAGTCTGTCATGATCGAATCTCTTCTATTCTCACTTTCTTTTCTCTATCGACTCACATGGGACAAAAACTGAATTTTGGCATTTGTTGACATGATTCCTAACCATCTTTGGAATCGATTTCTTCTGGGATCTCCGGGATTTTGAAGTAGTGGATCGGGGTTATTTATTCTCTGTCAATCAGTCTCAGTAAGTCGGTGGTAAGGATGCATATCGATTCGATCTTCCTCTTATTTGTTTGAAAAGCCGAAGGCTATTAGTGATCTTGTTTAGTCTTGGTCGATTGTAGGGAAGGCGTGTTATCGAAAGTGCTTCGTGATTTGATTTAAGCGTGAAAGCGAAGAAGGTAAGGATTATGGTTGTGCGTTAACCCTTCGATTTGCTAGTTTAGCCGAATGGCCTTTGTTAATGATCTTGGTTTGGCCGAATGTAGGAAAAGGGGATCTAGTGCGTTAGATCGGGATCTTGGGATTCGATGAATCGCGTTAGTAACCGTGTGTGTAACTTACACACTTCATAATCGTTGTAAACTTGTTAATAACCTAAACTATGTTAAAAGCGAAACTATGTAGATTTCGATATGATACCTTTATGGGTATGAGCAAGGATTTTGGGTAAGTCCATTTTGTTGAGATTACGGTACATGATTTCTGATGATATTATCTATGTATGTTTGATATATGTCTAATGATTAAGCATGATGGCATGAATTGTATGTGCATTGCATTATTGTGGGTGATATGAGAGGAGGGGGAAGATTGATATTCGTGACTTTGGGTCACCAGTGGTTTAGCGCCACCGGTGGTTTGGTACCACGATTGATTTCGTGACTTTGGGTCACAGAGGTTTGGCACCTCATAGCGACTCGTCCCGGTGGCTTGGCTTAGCACCACAAGTGGGTTGGCCCTACATTTGATAAAACGGGATTGTCGCCAAAGTGATTTGGTATCACAACATGGGTTGGCCCCACATATGGATTATTCGTGACTTTGGGTCACCGGTGGTTTGGCACCACATTATTATTGATATCGGTGACTTTGGGTCACGGTGGTTTGGCACCACAAGTGGTTTGGTAGTACACGGGGTAGAAAAAGGAGTTGTGGATGGCTAGGTTTGGGTGCACGATATGTTTGCTTGATTATGATTTGTGTAAGCATGTTGCAATAATCGGGAGGGGGATTATGCACTCGAGTCTTGGTGACTCACCTTCTCCCTTATCTTTCGGGTGATTCGTAGATCGCGGATGAGGAGCCGGGTGGACTCGAGGTGACCATGCGATAATTGCTTGATTTTACATGGACATTTGATTTGGGTATTTTACTTTAAATTCTGGTTTTTATTTGGGTTTGTAACAAGGCCTTTAAATTATGTTTTGGATTATTTTATCTGCTTTGGATTTGGTTTTAAATATGACTAAGTAATTTCTTGATTTACTTTAATAACCTGATAATCAAAGTTTTCAAACTAAGCTACGCAACGAGTTTTCTAAACTCTACCATCGGGTAATACAATTCACATGATTTCAAAGCAACTTAACATTTTCCACTATACATACATCAGTTTTCCCCAAACACAAGCAATCGAAGGGTTTTCACCAAAAATAAACCGGTAACCTGTTTTCTTCGAATCATTTTCACTCTGTGACATGCCAGATTTGGTCGTGGTGTGTTGACTGGGTTTGGGGTGTTATAGTAAGTGGCCTCATTGCTTATAGAAATAAATGAGTAATTTGTTAGCACAAAGGAGTTTATGGTAAAGGGGATATGGTGCCACATGAAGGACTTTGAGGGAGGAGGTTCAAATCCCATCTTTTGCAAATTTTGACTATTATTTTTGTATTCTTTCCTAAGTGTCGGCCAAGCTAATAAATAAGGCAAGTTGGACTTTTTAAGTTTGGCAAGATGGCTAAGGATATTAGGAAAGGATGAAGGTAGGGAAAGAAATCAAAAGAAAAGGAAAGTATAGGGAACATGTTGGCACAAAGAGAGGAAAGTGTTTTGGAAAGTTTTGATTGGCAAATGTTTGACCTTTTTGCCAAGGTATGTACGGTTTTGGTGAAGGGGGGAGTATAGCCGAATTTTGCTAGGAGTTTTTGACAACTTTAGTGCTTGAGAAGTTGTTTCTCTTTAGTTTTTGTGTCATCTTTCTTTCTCAAATCCTTCCTATTGCTCCCAAAAGCCAAAAAGAGAGTATCTTTTCTTTGTTTTGGTCTTTTCTTTTCATTGTTGTGCCAAAATCTTAATCCATCTTTTACCAATTTTCTTGTTGCCAAAATACTCACATTTTCCTTTGGTTTACATCTCTTTTGGTGTTGGCCGAAACCCTTCAAACCCCTTGTTCATCTTCTTCTCTAATCCATTTTCCTCCATAGTCGAATATCATTGCCCATTTTCCTCTATAGCCGAACCCTTCATCTCTTTTTTATCTTTTCTTCTCATTCGTATTAACACTGATGCGATCCTGGTCGCATCATGGTTCGACTCCATCCGATGCCATCGAGAGTGGCCTAAGTTTGAGGGGCCAAAGTGCAAAATGAAGCTGATTCCAGCTCTTTGAACCGATCCAACTAAATTGAACTCTTTATTTAATTTTCAGCTTTGCATTTAGTTTGCATTTTAAATACTTGCATTTAAGCATCTTAGTTCAATAAATGGTTCTTTGGTCATTAATTCACTCAACATAGTTTAATTAATTGAGTTCTTTTAATGAATTTAATTTAATAGTTGTTTCTTTAATTAATTTAGTTACTAGGTTAATTTATTGATGCATGAGTTAAGTTCATTTAATGATGCTTTATTTAATTAAGCTAGTTCTTTGGAATAAATGATGTTTAAGTGTTAGTTTATTTAATTAAGTTAGTTGTTAATTTATTTTAAGTTTAATAATTGCATTAATTTTTCGGTTACATGTGATAATTGCAGGTGACTTTTCATCTTACATCCATTATGGTTCTTTAAATTCGTGACCTCTTTGTCTTCAACTTCTATAACGTTTGCTTCATGGTATTTACTACAAGCAATCATTTCTCCATCATTTGGCTGGTGACTTTTTGATTGATCATGGAGAACTCAAAGGAAATTGACAAGCAATTTAATTGAAGAATTAATCACATTGAAGATGGGAGTTACATGGCTAGAATTCCAAAAGTTGAGACTTTTCATTTGGTAGTGACTTTTCAGATTGATCATGGAAGAACTCAAGGGACACTTTTAAGCATTCAAATTCATTTAATCAGCTCATTAGGAGTCATAAAGTTCTTTGTTATTTGGTGGAGGAATTCAAGAGTTTTTAGATTTTATTTTAGCCATTTAAATGCATATTAAAGTTGAATTCATTTGTCTCTTCTAACCACATGTAAGCACTATATATACCTATTATTAGTTTGTAAAAAGTAGACTTTTGAACTTTGAATATATTTTATGAACTTTTGTTCATTTAGTGAGATTATTCTCCTCTCTATCTTTCGTACGAGTTTCGATTTCGACTTATCAAGTTTTCTTGCTTGTGGCGTCAATCGTTCTCTTCCATCAATTTATACCATAGGTTCTTATCTTTATAGATAACGGGTCTTGGTCCATCATCGACTACCATTTTTCCACCTTAAACAAATATAGAACCCGGGGTGACACTTTATTAGTGTTGAATCGATTCTTTGTTTAAGTTCTTTCATCCATTCCCATAAACTATCACCTATCATTTATCTAAACCATCACTTATCCATCTATCCAATTCCATTACCATCAGCCTATCATTGTTTGTTCAACCTTAAACCGAATCCCATCTTCTTTCCCTTCATCTTAAACTGAACCTATCCTTTTAATTATCCAAATCAACTCTTTCATTTAAACACCTCCATTCCTAACTTAAACCCACCTTCTAAACAAATTCACCTAAAGCTTCCGCAAACTCATCCATATTTTTCCGATTATTTTCCGAAGACTTGATTCCTCCTCGTAGACGATTGGGCAATTCACATACGACTCGACTCACCCTAAGGCTAATCATATCATTTGGTATCAGAGCTACAAAACGAGGATTTTCAAAGATGATCGTGAAGCCAGAAGTTAGTTCGTAAGTTTAAAAAAAAGTTCAAAAAAAAAGTTGTAATTTTATTTTCTTGTATTTTAGCATATTGTATTTAACATAGTAGGAAAAAAAAGAAAAAAAAATGAAAATTCAAAACAAAAGTCAAAAAAGAGAGAAAAAAATGAAAATTCAAAAAAAAAAAAGAAGTAAAAAAAAGTGAAGTTCTTGAAGTATATGCAAGTTTTGTTTTTTCATCTTTTCTCTTTCGTGTCCCGAACAACAAAACTGTCATTCCACCCTCCTCATCTTCCTACCCCAACCATAAATATTTTTTTTTACTACCATCATTTGGTATTTCACCCTTTTCACCTTTACTCCATTTGCCTTCTTCTGTGATTAGCTTACCCTATACCTAACGTTTATCCCTTGTTACCCACTTTGAAGCTGACCCTCAAGCCGCGATTAGTCTTTCGAAATGAAGTACGAAATTGTGAGACGAGAAAGAGCGGTAAAAGGCACGAGTGTTACATCAAAGAAAAAGCCTTATACGAGTGAAACACGAGTGTGAGTGATTTTTTTCTTTGTGAGTGACTTGTGAGGTTTTGTGGTAAGGCATTTTAAATTTTGGATTTATTTTCTTTCTTTATAACGATCTTCCTTTTCAGCAATAAATATGTTTCAAGACAAACTATCCACCGAAGACTTCTGATTCTTGGTAAATGAAATGGACCGAATGCTCGAGAGGAAACTAAGTCCAATACAAAGGTGTTTGGACCAAGCGAAGGAAAAGGCTCGACGAAAGCACACCACAAAGAGTCGAGAAACGGAGCGGTGACCCTCTCGGAGACCCACTTTTGAAGAATACTCGAGAAAAGATTTCCGTCATGACTACCATTCTACATCGACTACAAGGTCAAGAGATTCCTTTCAAGCATCCTCATCATCAAGAAGTCCATTATTCAATGACTATGTGAGAGAGGATTATTATCGAGATTTGTATTCGTCAAGACCTTCGAGACAATGAGAAGAAAGTAATGAGTACAAGGCTTTTCGACAACGCGAACGAGAAAGCACAAGCCGTTCTTCAAGAAATTCATCCATGAAGAATCTTTCAAGAAGAAACGATTGTGATATCTATGAGAACATTCTCTCGATACTTGAGTCAAATTTTTCTTCTTTTGATTCTTCTGACTCATCTTCTTGTTGTAATCAAAACCAAAATGAGAAAGAAATTGAGATTGAGAAAAGAACTGAAAAAGAGATTGAAAGTGAGAAAGAAAAAGAAGTTGAAAAAGAAAAAGAGATCGTGAGAGAAAAAGAAAATGAAGAAAAGAAAATTGAGATTGAGAAAAAAATTGAAAAAGAAAGTGAAAAAGATCTTGAAAAAGAAACGAGAAAACAAGATGAGCAAGAAAAAGAGAGTGAATTTTCAACTAACCCATTTGAAGACTTCTCTTATTCTGTTTCTTCTTTTCAGGTTTTTGAGAAATAGATTGCCAACTTCAGTACCTTTCCGATGAACGATGTTTTCGTGTGATCAACAAAGGTAAAGTTGAAAGGGAAGTTGAATCACCCGAACCGGAAGGTAAGGAAGGTAAGTGTTTTGAAACAATTCCGTCTCCACTAAATTCTTCTAATGTTTGTGAATATGTGGATAATATCAATTAAATCATAAAATTAAACATTTGTTTCATCATTTTTAACTCATCCATCCACCGAAAATAAGAAAAAGAAAGCAAAGGTTGAGCTTTGCATATTCAGCTACTTTAAGGCTTAAATCAAGATCAAGAACTGAAGAAAACGGACTTAGATCATGGGAAATCAAAAGTAATCGAGTAGCCGTATCCGTTTCCATTAAACTGAACTCGAGGTAAGTCGATATACAAATAAATGTATTTGAATTGAATTATTTGTGTATACTTGAGACTTGAATTGCTATGAATATCCATTGAGATTGAATGTATGGGAAATCCGAGCTTACGTATATATCGACAAGTTGTTAAAGTCTGAGAAGTCTCGTTTGAACCTAGGAATAGATAGGAATGCATATGTCATGACATAGGTGTCTGATATTTTATATCATGTAAGACCACGTCTGGGACGTTGGCATTGATTCGAGATTTCATGTAAGACTACGTCTAGGACGTTGGCATCGATATGAGATTTATGTGCAAGACCATGTCTGGGACATTGGCATCGTATTTGATTTGTGTAAGACCCTGTCTGGGACAGTGGCATCGATATTTGAGTACATGTAAGACCTCGTCTAGGACGTTGGCATTGTACGACTATTCTGAGCACTCTGAGTAACCTATTAGATTCTGAACGGTTCAACGGGCAAGTCCGAGAAATGAACGACTATGTGAGTTGTATATCCGTTTCAGGTACGTTTGAAAAGTACACTATGTGTGTATGAAAGGTAAGTGTCTATATGAACTTACTAAGGTGAATATTATAGAGAAATGATGAGATAATATGTGAATATATGATTGGATGAGCTACGTGTATATGTGATATTTGAGTTGAAGAATGTGGCAAGCTATGGCTAAGTAAATGAACCAAAGAATATGTGATGAATATGTATTGAGAAACATTAATATCGATATGGTTATGTGCATTTTATGCTAAGTTTATTTGTATATGGCTTACTAAGCTTTTGAAATCTTACTTTGTGTGTGTTTGTTCTGTTTTATAGATTGTTAAAGCTACGAGAGGCTCGGGGACCGTCGAGGATCATCACCACACTATCAAACTCAACTTTGGTACTTTTGAATGTGTAAATAGCTAAATATGGCATGTATAGGCTAGTTGTTTTGGAGTATGTTTGAGACATGTATATATGTAGCCATGTTGTAACATCCCGGTCTAGGGGTTATGCATTTAGTGCATAACTCAGGGGATGGAAGGCTTAGGGTGAGGTTGGATGAATTTTAAGGGGTTTGGAGAACCCTAGAAGGCAAGGGATGACTTAGGAAATTTTTGAATTTTAGTGTAAGAAGGGGAGCTTGGCTTTGGAGGTCTTAAGAGAAAAATTTGGAAGGTTAAGACGCAAGAATGGCTTTGGTGGAGTGGCATGGGGCGCCACGTAGAGCATGGGGAAGGTGACGCCTCATGGTGCTTAGGGGTCTCATGTTCGAGCTGCAAAGGCAGCATTTTGGTTTTATTTTGCGTCAATTAGGGGAACTGGGCTAGGTATGCCTTAAAAATAAACGGCAGGGTTAATGGACATGAAAGTCCAGTTGGCAAAGTGGCTTCATGCGCTGCTTAAAGGCTTGGTGGTGACGCTAATGAGGGCCTGGGTTCGAATCCAGGCGGTAGCAAGGGAAGGTTCCTATCCCGAAGTTTAAGAAAAGAGCTATCTCAGCGGTTCGGGATTGGCCACCGGGGTGTGGGCCAGCAATAGAAAGCTCTAGGCAGATAGCCGTAGTCTCGCTTAGCGATAGCGTCAGGGATCGAGAGTCTAAAACTCCAAGTAATAAGGTGTGTAGTTAGCCATTGTTTCTGGGATTTGCGTGATATTTGTATGTGTAATGTGTTTACTAACAAGTGCAGTGATAATCGTGATATTGATACCCTTCAAGGGTATGACGAGGATCAGGTTAGTAACTAAGTGGTTGAAATATGATTATTGTTTTGTATGTGTGAATATGCCTATGATTACGAATAAAACATGTGCATGCATTATCATGACTGTATTTTATGTTGCATGTGCATGGGTGGGCTATGAAAGAAGGTGCGGGTGTACTTGAGTACGTGGTTGATGAGTAGCTGTGTGCCTCATCGTGATTGATATAGGCTATGTGCCATATCGTGGTTGATGAGTGACTATGTGTCCCATCGTGGTTTTGGTGTTAGCTACGGCTACATCGTGGATTGGTATTCGACCGAGGTCGCGTTGTGGATTATTGTGCTTAATTGCACGTGGGCGGCATTTGTTGCCATATTGGAGTAAAAGGAGAGGGTGATTTAATAATCCCCTGGTGTGTGGTAAGCTGGATAAGGGGGTGTGTAGAGGATGGACCCTAGGCTGGGTTGGGCTTCATAATTGCATAACTTTGCATGTGAATATATGTGGAAATGGGCCAAGCCCAATATGTGACGTGGATTAATGTGAAATGGGCCAAGCCCAGTATGTGAAGTGGATTCAATGTGGTAATGGGCCAAGCCCAGTATGTGGAAACATGTGGTTAAATACACTGTTATAAGAATGTGGTTAACATGTAAATAATGTTGCATTAATATCTGACATGTGGGTAATTATGTGGTTAACATGTGGGTGGAATTCAGTGGTTAATTACACACTGAGTCTGTGTGACTCACCCAACTTTTTAACCATCGCGGTGAATCGTGATTAATGGACCGGGTTGGAGTGGATACAAAGGTGGCCATGCGATATGATTTTTATCTGAAGTTGTTTTTCTTTATTTAATAGTATTTATCATTTTGATTACTCTAAGTATTTGAATAAGTTTTGGTGTAATAAGGCCCAATTAAATAATTTGAGTATTTATATTGTGCTAAAGAAAAGGACGATTAAATGGTTATTTTGGAATCGAGTTTATTTTTCGGCAAACCTCATCTTAAAACATGTAATAAAGTTTTAATTAGGATATTTTATATCGAGCTTATATTATTTAATAATTTTTAATGGACATGGTATTCAAAAGTTAACAAAGTTTCACGGGTTATTCTAACATCAAAAATATTTTCAAACATTTTCCATGATGACATGCCAGATCCGGTCAGGGCTTGTGGGCCGGGTTTGGGGTGTTCTGATTTGGTATCGAGCCGGTTCAAAACTCAGCTTTGAGGGTTTTGGGTCCAAAAATGTTTTCACAAATGGGCTTTTCAAAATATGGGCTTTTCTTCAAAGTTATTCGGCATGGCTTTGTATCTCGCCCGAAGTCCACTGTAAGTACTTCTAATTATTGAAGTGACTTGTTTATGTGAACTGTTATGGGCTTATTTGGGCTCGTAGATTAGAATATTAGGGCTATTGAACCTAGGGCTAGTGCACTCAAACACATGCATAAGACTTAAGGACCATTAAACAAACCCGTGACTAAGTCGCAGAGCTAGGGTGTGGCAACCATTGTGCGCATGTCTAGGAGTGGATTGAAGAAGAGCTTGGTATTTAAGCGGTCCTAGCGACTCACCTCCTCTTTACTCGAATCCTACCAGTGCGTAGCTACGGTTCACCCTAACCAAGAGGACTTAGTCACCTAGCCAAACCAATGATTAAAACCGAAAGGGACTAGCCTTACTATTTACAAAAACTTAGTTTCTAAATCTCCAAATTACCCTTTCTGATTTGAAAACACTAAATTAGACTTTGGAAAAATATTTTTTTTGAGTTATTCTCGGTTGGCAAAATTACCTAAATACCCCTAGTGGTGAAATTACAAAAATGCCCCTGTATTGTAAATTACTAAAATACCCTTAGTTCTTAAGATTTTCAAAAATACCCTCGACGTTTGCTACAATATTTCTACTTTACAAAAATACCAAAACTTACATTTTACAAATAACAAGATACCCTGATTTGGAAAATTTACTGAAGCGCCCTTACTTCCAAAATTACAGAAATAACCTCGATTTACAAATTTTTGCAACACCTCTGATTTGGAAAACAAAATAACCAGAGATTTTGTAAATTCTGAAATACCTCTAATTTGAAAAATATTTTGAATTGACCCCGATTTATTACCAAAATACCCTGTAGGAAAATGACGAAATTACCCACAGGTAGGGAAATGGATGGAATGGCCATAAAAGTGTAGTGAATGATGTTGTGAATGAATGTGACTTCATGGAGAAATGAATGTGTCTCTGCTTATGAAGGTGAATGTGACTCCACGAGTTAGAGTAGTGAACTTGAATCGAACCTTGTGTGATCGAAAGAACTACTTACGAATATCTTTATTTCATAAAATTGTTCGCGGTTAATAAGTGGAACAAAAGTCCGATGCATAAAACTTTTAATCGAGATAAGTCGCGACGTTAGAAATGAGTTCTAGGGACGTGGTCGCCGTGGACGCGGTAGAGGTAGAATGGCGATGATCGAGAACCGGTAGGGCCCGACCATGGGTCGAAGCGAAGTCTGCGCGACCAAAGCAATGGCGCAGAGGATCAAGATCGAGGCGGGAGGCGATGATGCGATGATCGCGAGCCATGTTTGCGAGTGCTCGGCGAGTAGCGAGGAGCTAGTGTAAGAAATGGAACTCGGAAGTCGAAGATCGGAAAGGCTTAGATTGAGCGAGTGAGAGGTCTTTAGAGGGGTATCTCGGAGTAGCTCGACGTAGCGGAGTATTGGCTAGAAGCGATCGAAAGAATCATGGGCGATTTGGACCGCACCAATGAAGAAAAAGCTGAAGGGTCTTTGTTTCGTTGTTTGCTTCGCGGACGGCTTATCGTTGGTGGCTCACTTTGTCAAACAAGGTGTACCGGCAGATCGACTGGATTGGGATTACTTTAAGGCCAAGTTTGAAGGGAAGTACGTAGGAGCCAGTTATTTGGACTCACAAAGGAAAGCGTTTCTAAATCTAGAACAAGGGAATAAGTCGGTAGTGGAGTATGAAGCTGAATTTGTGCGACTAAGTCAGTACGCCAAAGGAATCGTGGCTACTGATTATGAAAGGTGTGTTCGATTCGAAGATGGGCTGCGAGATGAGTTGCGGGAGTTGATCGCTCCGCAGATAGAAAGGGTCTTCGCCATTCTGGTGGAAAAAGCTCGGATCGCTGAAGAGGTTAAGAAGACTATAAGAGAAAACCGAGAGAAGAATAGGAGCGAGAATAAGAGAAGTTTTGGACCATCAGCATCGCTTGGTAATGTCCAGAAAAGACCAAGGATCGAGAATCCTGTACGTGCACTTGTACCAGCTGATCGAAACCGTTCATGTGTTGAGTGTGGGAGAGCTCATTTAGGAGAATGTTGGGGAAATAGTAAGAAATGTTTCGGTGTGGGTCGAAGGCCCATTTGGTTAAGAAGCGCCCTCAGCAACGAGAGGCCGAGGTTCGAGCCATGGAGGAAATGGTACCAGTAGAGAGGTGCTACAGGATCGGATGCAAGTCACCAAGGACTTGATATCAGCACGCGTTCTTTATTTTGGGACACCATTTATTGTCTTGTTGATGTGAAGTTAGCTCATCTTTGGTGTGGCTAGTTAAGTGTAGGAACTTTGGATGTGAACCTTAAGACTGTGTCTAGAAGGCGGGATAGATTTACTAAGATCGAGTGCGTGGTGAGGCGTGGAGTAGCGAGTTAGGATTATTTGGTAGTAAGTAATTTTAGAGGACGAAATTATTTTTAAGCAGTAGAATTGTAACATCCCGGTCTAGGGTTATGCATTTAGTGCATAACTCGGGGATGGAAGGCTTAGGGTGAGGTTGGATGAATTTTAAGGGGTTTGGAGAACCCTAGAAGGCAAGGGATGACTTAGGAAATTTTTGAATTTTAGTGTATGAAGGGGAGCTTGGCTTTGGAGGTCTTAAGAGAAAAATTTGGAAGGTTAAGACGCAAGAATGGCTTTGGTGGAGTGGCATGGGGCGCCACTTAGAGCATGGGGAAGGTGACGCCTCATGGTGCTTAGGGGTCTCATGTTTGAGCTGCAAAGGCAGCATTTTGGTTTTATTTTGCGTCAATTAGGGGAACTGGGCTAGGTATGCCTTAAAAATAAACGGCAGGGTTAATGGACATGAAAGTCCAGTTGGCAAAGTGGCTTCATGCGCTACTTAAAGGCTTGGTGGTGACGCTAATGAGGGCCTGGGTTCGAATCCAGGCGGCAGCAAGGGACGGTTCCTATCCCGAAGTTTAAGAAAAGAGCTGTCTCAGCGATTCGGGATTGGCCATCGGGGTGTGGGCCAAACAATGTAAAGCTATAGGCGGATAGCCGTAGTCTCGCTTAGCGATAGCGTCGGGGATCAAGAGTCTAGAACTCCAAGTAATAAGGTGTGTAGTTAGCCATTGTTTCTGGGATTTGCGTGATATTTGTATGTGTAATGTGTTTACTAACAAGTGCAGTGATAATCGTGATATTGATACCCTTCAAGGGTATGACGAGGATCGAGTTAGTAACTAAGTGGTTGAAATATGATTATTGTTTTGTATGTGTGAATATGCCTATGATTACGAATAAAACATGTGCATGCATTATCATGATTGTATTTTATGTTGCATGTGCATGGGTGGGCTATGAAAGAAGGTGCGGGTGTACTTCGAGTGCGTGGTTGATGAGTAGCCGTGTGCCTCATCGTGATTGATATAGGCTATGTGCCATATCGTGGTTGATGAGTGACTATGTGTCCCATCGTGGTTTTGGTGTTAGCTACGGCTACATCGTGGATTGGCGCTGATCGAGGTCGCGTTGTGGATTATTGTGCTTAATTGCACGTGGACAGCATTTGTTGCCATATTAGAGTAAAAATGAGAGGGTGATTTAATAATCCCCTGGTGTGTGGTAAATTTGGATATAAGGGTGTGTAGAGGATGGACCCTAGTTTGGGTTGGGCTTCATAATTGCATAACTTTGCATGTGAATATATGTGGAAATGGGCCAAGCCCAATATGTGACGTGGATTAATGTGAAATGGGCCAAGCCCGGTATGTGAAGTGGATTCAATGTGGTAATGGGCCAAGCCGGTATGTGGAAACATGTGGTTAAATACACATTATAAGAATGTGGTTAACATGTAAATAATGTTGCATTAATATCGACATGTGGGTAATTATGTGGTTAACATGTGGGTGGAATTCGGTGGTTAATTACACACTTGAGTCTGTGTGACTCACCCAACTTTTTAACCATCGCAGTGAATCGTGATTAATGACCCGGGTTGGAGTGGATACAAAGGTGGCCATGCGTATGATTTTTATATGAAGTTATTTTTCTTTATTTAATAGTATTTATCATTTTCAGTACTCTAAGTATTTGAATAAGTTTTGGTGTAATAAGGCCCAATTAAATAATTTGAGTATTTATATTGTGCTAAAGAAAAAGGACGATTAAATGGTTATTTTGGAATCAGTTTATTTTCGGCAAACCTCATCTTAAAACATGTAATAAAGTTTTAATTAGGATATTTTATATCGAGCTTATATTATTTAATAATTTTTTAATGGACATGGTATTCAAAAGTTAACAAAGTTTCACGGGTTATTCTAACATCAAAAATATTTTCAAACGTTTTCCGCAGTGACATGCCAGATCCGGTTAGGGCTTGTGGGCCGGGTTTGGGGTGTTACACATGTGATGTGGCTAGATAAGTGATTTTGTTTTGTATGTGATGCTATGCTATATGAGTTTGGTTTTGGTATAATCTTATGCCTATGAAATGGTCAAGGTTATGGTAAGCATATGGATGCAATATGAGTATATATGTTTGAGCAATGAGATGGTTCTATGAATGTGGCAAATTGAGGATGATACATGATTAGTGTTTTATGTGAATTGGTTGTGAAAATTAGTATACAAGTTAGTATGAATAGAAATGATATAGAATGAGATGATATGTTGTTCACTTGACATGATTTTGGGTTGCTAATTATGTATGGAATAATGCTTGTTTGAGATTGTAGAAATGACCCAAGTGTGGGTTGCATTTTGGTCTTGCAAATGGCCTATTTTGCATACACGACCAAGGGACACGGGCGTGTGTCTCTGCCGTGTGGCTCAAGGGCCACTTCGAAGTGTGCCTTTGATAAACCATAATTTACACATATTTTAACCCCATGCTTAGCTTACTTTTTGATGAATTTTGATTGAATTTGATGAATTTGATGCTGCTAATCTCTTAATTTCATGTTTTATACTCAGGAGAGCTTAGGAAGTCAAAAAGGATGAGAAATGGGCCAAAAAGGGACAAAACGAGCCTACTTAGGAAATCAACACGGCCTGGACCATTGGACACGGCCATGTGTTTCGAGAAAGGATCAACCACGGCCTAAACTATCGACCACGGGTAGATCACACGGCCGTGTGTGGTGAGCAGGATCGACCACGGCCTGGACTATCGACCACGGGCGTGCCCCTGCCGTGGCCAAGATGAGTTTCATTCAGATTAGGATACTTTTGGGCCAAGTAAGGCATCTCAAAGCCTATATAAACACACTAGGGGGCAACCTAAAAATAGAGCTCGACAGGACATTGAATAGACGCCGAGTAGAAGGAGAAAATACTCCAAGACAGCCGTCGGGAACAGCTTAGGAGAAGGATCTCCATCAAGACTGAGGATCTTCCATCAAGTTCTTTAGAAGTTTTTGGGTTTTCTCATGTTTTGTTGTTTTTCCTCTTTTATGATGTTTCCCTCTTTTAGTATGAACTAAACTCCCTAAATACCGAGGGAGGATGAAACCTTGATGAATCTTATTATTATTTGATTTATGAGATAAATACTTGTGCTTATTCTTAATTGTGAGTTCTTATTCTTGTTTTGATAATTCAGGTTATTGATTCAAGTCGAATGTGCTTATTCAGTGGAACAAAAGTCCCTGTCTAAGACCAGATCAACACAATTAAGCGGAGTTGATCGCAACCCTAGAGATAGGGCGACAAAAATCTACCGGATTAGGGTCAAACCTAATAAGGGAATCCATAGATCGAGTTAATGCGACAATAGGGGTTTTAATTAGAAAGAGGTTTCAATTAATCAACCTAGAGTCAGTTGTTAGTAGCCTCGAGAGAGGCATTAATATAATTTAGGGATTTCTACGAATTAAGCCAAGTGAATAAATCGCATGAATCAAAAGTAATAAGTGAAGTCTAGGTGGATTCTTCCTTAGGTATTGTCCATCTCATATAAGTTGTTTAAAAGTATTTTCCCCAATTTACTCTCTGTCGCGTTCATATATAATTAGTTAGTTAATTTTAGATTAAAAATAAATCCCCTTAATTATTAGGCTAGATAATAAAAAGATAGTTAATACTAGTACTCTTGGTCCTTGAGGATACGATATTCCGGACTCGCCACAGCTATACTACTGTTCGATAGGTGCGCTTGCCTTTGTCGAAATAATTGTTAGTTTCGAGCCCCATCAAGTTTTTGGCATCGTTGCCGGAGACTGAGATATTAGGAAAACTAATTTTTTTATTACTTTAGCCATTTTATTTATTTGCAATTTATATTTATTTTATTTTTAACTTTGTTAATTGTTCTTTTATTTGCTTCTGGCAGGTAATTCTAGTTTATGACTAGGAGGAACCCGTCAGGACCCTTGATTTTTGACAGTGATATAGAAGGTACCGTTCGTAAAAATCATAGGGAAATAAGGCAAAGCCTACAGAACATAGAAGAAGAGCAAGAGGACGATACCAACACTACCGAAGAGATGGCTGATAATAATCCGCTACCTCCTGTGGTTGCCGCAAACCCGGTGAATCAAAATCCTGTTCCTCGAACTATGTATGATTATGCTAAACCTAGTTTAATAGGAACCGAATCAAGTATTGTTAGACCTACTATTGCTGCAAATAATTTTGAACTGAAACCTAACACTATACAGATGATCCAGCAATTTGTTTAGTTTGATGGTTTGCAGGATGAGGATCCAAACAATCACTTGGCAAATTTTCTTGAGTTTTGTGACACTTTCAAGATTAATGGCATTTCTGATGATGCCGTTCGCCTTCAGTTGTTTCCCTTTTCACTGAGGAACAAAGCTAAACAGTGGTTAAACTCGTTACCATGAGGATCAATCACTACATGGGAACAAATGACTGAAAAATTTCTGTTAAAATATTTTCCGCCGGCTAAAATGGCTAAGTTGAGGAATGATATTTCTTCTTTTGTGCAGATGGATCTAGAAACACTCTACGATGCATAGGAGAGATATAAGGATCTACTAAGGAGGTGCCCTCACCATGGGTTACCTTTGTGGCTACAGGTTCAAACCTTTTGCAACAGTGTGAACCCCTCAACTAGGTAGTTGATTGATTCAGCCGCCGGTGGAACCCTAAATAACAAGACTCCTGAGGCGGCTTATGAGTTTATAGAGGAGATGTCACTGAATAACTATCAGTGGCAAGTTATAAGGACAAGGCTGACAAAAGCCGCCAGTGTTTTCAACCTCGACACAGTGACCATGCTATCAAACCAGGTAGAACTCCTTAATAAGAAAATTGATGGTTTGTATGGTTCTTCGCAGGTACATCCAGTGATGTAGTGCGATACAAATGGATAAGGGACGAACAATACAAAATACCCACCCTACAACCCTGGCGTAGAAAGCGAGCAGATGAACTATATGGGTAATAATTTTAGATCTCAAAATAACCTCTACCGTAACAATTATAATCCAGGTTGGAGGAACCACCCAAAATTCTCATGGGGTGGTCAAGGAAATCAGAGACAACAGCCCTCTTTAGGCTTTCAACAGCAACCCTATCCGCAAGAGAAGAAGCCGTACCTAAAAGAGATGCTAACAAAATTCATCGCGGTGTCAGAAACCCGCTTCCAAAACACCAAAACAGCACTCAAAAATCAGCAAGCGTCTATTCAAGGGCTCGAGAACCAAATAGGTCAGCTTGCTAAGCTGATCTCAGAACGACCACAAGGTAGCTTGCCAAGCAACACTGAAACTAACCCAAAGGAGCAACTTCATGCCATAACTGCTCACAAAAGTGAAGGGTTAGACGAACCAACCTCGAGGCAAGAGATCGTGGTGGATGAAGGTAAGGTTGAGGTAAGCCATGATAAACCAAAACCGGTAATTACAGAGTGCCAACCTCGTGTGCCATACCTCAACGCGACAAAGAAAGACCGCATAGATGAACAATTCGGTAAATTTCTTAAACTCTTAAAAAAATTACATATTAACTTACCGTTTCTTGAAGCTCTTTCGCAGATGCCCAATTCAAGGAAATTTTTAAAAGAGCTTTTGACAAACAAACGGAAGCTAGACGAGGCGTCGCATGTGGAGCTAAACGCAGTGTGCTCAGCAATTCTACAAAATAAACTACCACGAAAGTTAAAATATCCATAATCTCTCAAGAAAAGATAACAGAGCCAGGATCTCGTGTTCATACTGAGAATACAACTGTTCATGAGGAACGAAGGTTACAAATCGATGAACTAGATGAATGGCAGACACATGTCAAGGAAAAACCGAAAAAACACGAAGAACCAAAGCAAAACCATGTCAAACTTAAAGATGAGACTGATAAACCGAAATAGTAACACATTTTAGGCTCACATTTAGTATGCTTTTGGATGAATTATCCCTTATTTTATGTAATTTGGTGCTCTTAATCCTTTTTTTTCATGTTATATACTTAGGAAAGCACCAGGGGATGAAAAGAAAGCAAAACAGGCTTAAAACGGGACAAATGGGCCAAAGCATGAAATCGACACGGCTTGGACCTTAGCCCACACGGCCGTGCCTCCTTAAAGATCTCGAACACGGCCTGACCACGACTTACACGGGCGTGTGCCATGGGCGTGACCCTGTCGCGGCCAAGAGAAGTTTTACTCAGATTTGGATGCTTGGAGGCAAAGAAACACACTCCAAAGTCTAATTAAACCCCCAATTAGGAATTGCACTCAAATTAGGATACTTGGAGGCCAAGTAACACATCTCAAAGCCTATATAAACACCCTAGGGGTAACTTAATCGGGAGTTCGACAGAAACCCCTGCATCGAGGAGCCCAAAGCCATCGTCTAGGGGCATCGTGCTAGGCGGGGGAGGCGATTTGTGGGGATTCACTCGGGGATAGCCAGTTGATCCATCTCAAGAAGCGAGTTATACTCAAGATAGAGGATCTCCTCTTCAATTCCTTGAGGGGTTTTAGGGATTTCTTATGTTTTGTTTTATCTTTTCTCTTGAGATGTTTTCCTTTATTGTTATGAACTAAACCCTTCGGATACCAGAAGGGATGAAACCTATGATGAATCTTGTTATTGTTTTCGAATTATATGATAAATACTTAGTTTGTTCTTAATTATGTGAGCTTAATCCAAATTTAATGTGCTTAGGTGGAGGAGGAATAGACCACGCCTAAGAGTAGATCCAACATAATTAAGCGGAGTTGATCGCACGCCTAGAGATAGGGTGACGAGATTTTTTCTTTGGATTAGGGTGAAACCTAATATGGGAATCCATAGATTGATTTACTGCTATTCTAGGGGGTTATTATAAGAGAACGAGAGTTCCACTAATTAACCTAGGGTTAGACGTTATTCGCCTTGAGAGAGGGTTTAATATACGTTAGGGAGTCTTACGGATCAAACTAAGTGAAGAAATCGTATGGTTGGTGTTAGATAACAAGTGAAGTCTAGGTGGATTCTTCCTAGGGTATCATCTAAATCAACTGAGTTTTTCCCAAGTTATTTTTCAAATTCATTCTTCTTTGTCTTAGAGTCTTTAGTTTAGTAGTTAATTAATTTAGATTAGATAAACAATCTCTCTTTATTTTTAGGCTAAATAATAGAAAGAAAGTTAGTATTAGTACTTTTAGTTCCTTTGGGTTCGATAATCCGGTCTTGCCTAAGCTATACTACTGTTCCATAGGTGCACTTGCCTCAATCATTGTCAGAGTTAGTTTCTAGGTTCGATCATTCTTTTTATAAATTTTAAAGCTCTGATTTACAGCAATCAAGTTTTTAGTATTTATTGTTTGGGAACTAAAATATTAAGAAAGCTTAATTTTTATTACTTTAGCCAATTTTTTTATTGCAATTTATTTTTTTATTTATTATTATTAGTTTCATTTTTTTTACTTTGCTAATTTTTCTTTTATTTGCTTTGACAGGTAATTTTAGTTTATATAGGAGATGGCACTAAATAACTATCAGTGGCAAGTTATGAGGACAACGCCAACAAAAGCCGCCAGTGTCTTCAACCTCGACGTGATCACCAGGTTATCTAACCAGCTAGAGATGATGAATGAAAAGATGGATGGTTTGAATAGTCTCTCGCAGGTACACCCAGAAATACAATATGATTCGAATTTAGGAGGCGTGGCGAATCCTGAGTACCCACTCTACGGATATGGCATGGAAAATGAGCAAGCTCACTATACGGGTAACTATTCTAGACCACAAAATAATTTTTATGATAACACTTATAATGCAGGTTGGAGGTACCATCCCAATTTCTCGTGGGATGATCAAAGTAGCCAAAGGCCGAACTTCCTCCAAACTTTCATGACCACCTCACCAACTGGAAGAGAGAGTCGAACCTTGAAGAGATCTTGACAAAATTCATGGCGACTACTGAGATAACCGTCTCCAAAAGCTGAGACAACACTTAATGACCAACAAGCATCGATCAAAGGAATTGAGAGCCAAGTTGGGGAACTTACCGAGTCGGTTGGGGAACTTACTAAGTCGCTTATACAACTTGCTAAGTGATCTCGTAACTACCACAAGGAAGCTTGCCAAGCAATCACGAAACTAACCCGAGTGAGTAAAATCAAGCCATTTATGATAGTGAAGGGCTAGACGAACCAAACTCAAGGGAAGAATCTGTGGTAAGTGAAGGTAAGGTTGAAGTGTGCCATGATATACCAAAACCGGCAATTACAGAGTACCAACCTCGTGTGCCATATCCCGATGCAATAAAGAAAGACCACACAGAGGAAGAAGTCGGTGAACTCATACTTCGTGTAGACGATGAAACAATCACTCTTCAAGCTCTTGACTCAGCTAGGACATCGAGTAATAAAGGTACAAACGTTAATTTTATTGATAACCATTTGGTTCAACCTTCTTTACAGGAAGCATCACGAAATCACCTAGCTGAGCTAGATCTTAGACCTCGTACCCATAAAGAAATAATTCATGAATAACTAAGGCTTCAGGTCGATGAACTAGACGAGTGGAAAACACACTTTAAAGAGAAACTAGGAATACACGAAGTGAAACCGACGGCAACCCCAGACGAGCTGATAGGAACAACAAATCACTTCAAAATAGGGGATCGGGTATTGTTGAATAAGGAATACCCTCGAATCGCCAATTCAGACCTCAAGACAAACGAAGAAATCACTTTTGAGGTACTTAATGTCTTCCTATACGGGCCAGTCGAGGTAAGCAATCCTAAATTCAGTACTTTTGAGGTAAACACTACTCGACTTAAATTTTATATCAAAAATTGAGTTGATCGTATGAGGAAGGATTTTCACCTCCTCAAACCACCATGACCATACGAATGAAAGGTAAAGTCTAGCTTAAGACTATAAACGAGCGCTTCTCGGGAGGCAAACCGAGCACTAACCTCATTTAATTTTCATATTTTATTTTAATTTTTACTTTCATATTTTTATTTTTTTTACTTTCAGCATCTAACTACAAACTAACCGAATAAATGAAACACGATTCCCATACCACACGGCCTTGCACACTGCCGTGGCCGTGGCTGTGTGGACACCACGGGTAGGCACATGGGCATGGACCGTATCACAATTTACTTTTATTTTTATCTTTTTTTATTTTCATTTTCATTTTCATTTTTATTTTTATTTTTATTTTTGTTTTTATTTTCATTTTTATTTATTTATTTTCATTTTCATTTTTATTTTCTTTATTATTTTCTTCTTATTTCTCGTACCATTTAGATTTAGCTTAGGATACAATAAAATCAAGCCGGCTACTTCGAGGATTCAAATTCAAATGGTTCAAGGCGCTTCCCCACATTCACCTCCAATCTGATCCGGTTTCTTTTCATTAACTTCATCCAAAATTCAAGAAGTTTCACTTCTCTCCCTATCTTTTGATTTTCTCACTATATTGCCATTTTATCTATCTTTGTACATTGAGGGCAATGTACATCTTAAGTGTGGGGGGGGTGAACAACCTAAAAAGTGGCCTAACTTTTTTCATTATTCTCAAATTTCTGAAATTAGATTCCGAACTTTTTGCATTGTTCTCAAAATCCTGAATTTAGTCTTGTTTGAAAGTAAATTTCTCATATTACTAATTAGGATGAAATTTCTGATGATTTATGATTTTTATTGATATGTTTTAGATTAAGTCATTGATAATTGTGCATTGATAATTAAATTTGAAGAATACTAGAGAATCAAGCATGATAAGTCTATTTTTCTGAATAAAAAAGTTTCTAGGTTGTCGAACTGAGTTTAAATATTACTTTGAAGTTTGAAATTTACGAGGTTGACATCATAATACCCATAATTTTTGTGAGATTTTGAGCCTTATAGAGCATAAATTCTTTTTCTTGCTCACTTTATTGATTATGAGTATGTCAAGACTGATTTGTTATTCTAGAACTTGCATCGATTATACATGTCGAGACCACACTTTTGATTTGATACACAGAGATGATAAAGGCACCTAGGATCTAACCCACTTACTCCATTAAAAGCCTACCTTTACAAATTAACCTCTAGTGAACCCCTTTTAATCCTAACAACCCTATTTATTGACTCACCCACTAATATTAACCCGAAACCCTTTGTTTTTGTTATCACCATTCCTTTTGACTACCCTTATATCGAGATTTGATTTGATTAGCTACCTAATTATGAATTTTAGTAATTTATCCTTTATTATGTATTTAGTTTGTTCTAAAAAAATGAAGTATATTCATTATTAGTTATGTGATTAAACGAGCTTATACATTTAAATCCAAATATCAAAAAAAGAAGCTCGTATTATTAGTATTATTAGTTTTCAATTGATGTAATTATTATTATTAGTTTATTAGTTCTTAGTTAGGTAATTTGTCAATTCAAACTCGATTCTAACCCTCTAATTCAGCCTTACTCCATACCTTAACCCTAGCCCCGTTACAACCCTAACAAAGACCTTTTGATTTGTGTTTCATCTCATATTTCAGTGGTGGAGATTTGATTTTCATGCAAGCCTATGGGATTAACTCTTCATGTTTGACTTTTGAGTGCCTAAATTTTGAACCTTGAACACTTTGAGTGATTTGAGTGAATCCTTAGTGAGGATGTCAATCCTTGACAATTTCAAATTAAAGGTAATTATTTAGATAAGGGGAGACACCTATATTTTTGAGCTACAAAATCTATGACTTAGATTGTTTGAATTTTTAGGACTCTTTGAGTTGAATTATCCATGTATAAATTATCTCTGAATTATGATGAGACACTATCAAGGAATTATGAATTATAGAAAGTTCATTTTAATTATGAGTTGAGAATTTTGCTTGAGGACAAGCAAAAGCTTAAGTGTGGGGGTATTTGATAAACCGAAATAGTAACACATTTTAGGCCCACATTTAGTATGCTTTTGGATGAATTATCCCTTATTTTATGTAATTTGGTGCTCTTAATCCTTTCTTTTCATGTTATATACTTAGGAAAGCACCAGGGGATGAAAAGAAAGCAAAACGGGCTTAAAACGGGACAAATGGGCCAAAGCATGAAATCGACACGGCCTGGACCTTAGCCCACACGGCCGTGCCTCCTTAAAGATTTCGAACACGGCCTGACCACGACTTACACGGGCGTGTGCCATGGGCGTGTCCCTGCCGCGGGCAAGAGAAGTTTTACTCAGATTTGGATGCTTGGAGGTAAAGAAACACACTCCAAAGTCTAATTAAACCCCCAATTAGGAATTGCACTCAAATTAGGATACTTGGAGGCCAAGTAACACATCTCAAAGCCTATATAAACACCCTAGGGGGCAACTTAATCGGGAGTTCGGCGTGAAACCCCTCACGAGGGGAGCCCAAAGCCATCGTCTAGGGGCGTCGTGCTAGGCCAGAGAAGGCAGATTTGTGAGGATTCACTCAGGGATAGCCAGTTGATCCATCTCAAGAAGCCAGAGTTATACTCAAGATGGAGGATCTCCTCTTCAATTCCTTCAGGGGGTTTTAGGGATTTCTTATATTTTGTTTTATCTTTTCTCTTGAGATGTTTTCCTTTATTGTTATGAACTAAACCCTTCGGATACCCGAAGGGGATGAAACCTATGATGAATCTTGTTATTATTTTCTGAATTATATGATAAATACTTAGTTTGTTCTTAATTATGTGAGCTTAATCCAAATTTAATGTGCTTAGGTGGAGGAGGAATAGACCCTGCCTAAGAGTAGATCCAACATAATTAAGCGGAGTTGATCGCACGCCTAGAGATAGGGTGACGAGATTTTGTCGAATTAGGGTGAAACCTAATATGGGAATCCATAGATCGATTTACTACTATTCTAGGGGGTTATTATAAGAGAACGAGAGTTCCACTAATTAACCTAGGGTTAGACGTTATTTGCCTCGAGAGAGGGTTTAATATACGTTAGGGAGTCTTACGGATCAAACTAAGTGAATAAATCGTATGGTTCAGTGTTAGATAACAAGTGAAGTCTAGGTGGATTCTTCCTCTGGGTATCATCTAAATCAACTGAGTTTTTCCCAAGTTATTTTCCAAATTCATTCTTCTTTGTCTTAGAGTCTTTAGTTTAGTAGTTAATTAATTTAGATTAGATAAACAATCTCTCTTTATTTTTAGGCTAAATAATAGAAAGAAAGTTAGTATTAGTACTTTTAGTTCCTTTGGGTTCGATAATCCGGTCTTGCCTAAGCTATACTACTGTTCGATAGGTGCACTTGCCTCAATCGTTGTCAGAGTTAGTTTCCAGGTTCGATCATTCTTTTTAAAAATTTTAAAGCTCTGATTTACAGCGATCAGAGACATACCAATTTCAGATCGGGGATCAGGTACTGTTAGATACAACCGACCCTCGAATAGCCACTTCAGACCTTAATACAAACGGTGCGACTCCTTTTACGGTACTTAAGGTCTTTCCATACGGAACGATCGAGGTAACTCATTCTAATTTTGGCACTTTTAAGGTAAATATTACCCAACTCAAACCATATGTTGATAGAATTGATAATAAGAAAAAGGAGTTTCGACTCCTCAAACCACCATGGTTATGCGAATGACAGGAAAGTTTAGCTTAAGACTTTAAACGAGCACTTCTCGGGAGGCAACCCGAGCACTAATCCCACTAACGTCTATATTTTCAAATTTTAGCATCTAACTAAAAACTAACCAAATATTTAGGCGCAGGTCTCCCTACCCACACGACCTTGCACACGGGTGTGGTCGTGGCCGTGTGGAAACAGGACAAAACTTATCCCAAAACACGGGCTACGATAAAACGCCACGACCGTGCGATTCGATCGTGGTCAAAACTGAGAAATCTACACGGGAGTACGACACGCCCGTGGGACCTTTGAGTCCATTTATTTTTTCTTTTTCTCTTATTTTCATTTTTAATTTCTTTTCTTTTATCTTTCTTGTCTTTAATTTATATTATTATATTTTGATTTCTTTAATTTAGGTTCAAGGGGCTGTTAACGAACGACCACACCACCACCGGAGTATCCTCCCCACCTTCACCTCTCTCCAACTTTATCGTTTCTTTTCATTGACTCCATCCAAAATTCAGGAAGTTTCACTTCTCTCCCTATCTTATGATTTTCTTATTATATTTCTATTATCTATCTTTGTAGATTGAGGATAATGTACATCTTAAGTGTGGGGAGGTTATTTAATTGATTATCGAAAAAATCCCTGAATTATGTCTTGTTCCTAAGTAACTTTCTCATATTACTAATTAGATTGAAACTTTTATTGATTTATGATTTTTATTGATATGTTTTAGATTAATTCATAGGTAATTGTGCATTGATGGTTTAAACTTTAAGACATTAGAGGATCAAGCATGATAAGTCTATTTTCAGAATTAAAAATTTTCTAGGTTGTTTCCCTAAATTTAAATATTACTTTGAAGTTTGAAATTTGCAAGGTTGACATCAAAAACCATAATTTTTTTGTGAGATTCTGAGCCTTTAGAGCATACATTTTTCGTGGTCACTTTATTGATTATGAGTGTGTCAACATTGATTTGTTATTCTAGAACTTGCTTCGATTATACATGTCGAGACCACACTTTTGATTTGATATACAGAGATGATAAAGGCACCTAGGATCTAACCCACTTACTCCATAAAAAGCCTTCCTTCATAATTAACCCCTAGTGAACCCTTTTTAGCCTAAGAAATCGTTTATTGACTCACCCATTAATATTAACCCAAGACCCATTCTTTTTTATTCATTGAGAATTTTTCCTTCTTGTTTTAAACCTTTTTGTCGAGATTTGATTTGAGTAGTTGCCTAACTATGTTCTCTAGTTCATTCGTTTAAAGTTCTTTATTATTATTTGGATGTTCTTATTCTTAAAAAAAATATTGGTAATTTATTCATTATTAGTTCTTTGTTATTTGAGCTTAAGCAGTTAATGGTACATTTTGAGAAGAAGCTCGTGTTATTAGTGATCAGTTTTCAATTGATGTAATTATCAGTATTAGTCTAATTTTTCTAGTTACATAATTTATCAATTCAATCTCGATACTAACCCTCTGATTCAGCCTTTATCCACACCTTTAACTCAAGCCCCATTACAACCCTTTAAAAGACCTTTTGATTTGTGTATCATCTCATTTTATAATGGTGGAGATTTGATTTTCATGCAAGCCTATGGGATTAACTTTTCATGTTTGACTTTGGAGTGCTTAAATTTTGAACCTTAAACACTTTGAGTGATTTGAGTGAATCTTTTGTGAGGATGTCAATTCTTGTCAATTTTGGATCAAAGGTAATTATTTAGATGAGGGGAAACACCTATGTTTTTGGGCTACAAAAATTTATGACTTAGATTGTTTGAATCTTTAGGACTCTTTAAGTTAAATTATCAATGTATGAATTATCTATGAATTATGATGAAACATTATTGATGAAGATTATGAATTGAGGGAGTTAATTTTAATTGTGAGTTGAGGATTTTGCTTGAGGACAAGCAAAGGCTTAAGTGTGGGGATATTTGATAAACCATAATTTACACATATTTTAACCCCATGCTTAGCTTACTTTTGGATGAATTTTGATTGAATTTGATGAATTTGATGCTCCTAATCTCTTAATTTCATGTTTTATACTCAGGAGAGCTTAGGAAGTCAAAAAGGATGAGAAACGGGCCAAAAAGGGGCAAAACGGGCCTACTTAGGAAATCAACACGGCCTGGACCATTGGACACAGCCGTGTGTTTCGAGCAAGGATCAACCACAGCCTGGACTATTGACCACGGGCAGATCACACGACCGTGTGTGGCGAGCAAGATCGACCACGACTTGGACTATCGACCATGGCCTGGACTATCAACCACGAGCGTGTCACACAGGCGTGTCCCTGCCGTGGCCAAGATGAGTTTCATTTGGATTAGGATACTTTTGGGCCAAGTAAGGCATCTCAAAGCCTATATAAACACTCTAGGAGGCAACCAAAAAAGAGAGCTCGACAGGACGTCGAATAGACACCGAGTAGAAGGAGAAAATACTCCAAGACAACAGTCGGGAACAGCTTAGGAGAAGGATCTCCATCAAGACTGAGGATCTCCCATTAAGTTCTTTAGAAGTTTTTGGGTTTTCTTATGTTTTGTTGTTTTTCCTTTTTTATGATGTTTCCCTCTTTTAGTATGAACTAAACTCCCTAAATACCGAGGGAGGATGAAACCTAGATGAATCTTATTATTATTTGATTTATGAGATAAATACTTGAGCTTATTCTTAATTGTGAGTTCTTATTCTTGTTTTGATAATTCAGGTTATTGATTCAAGTCGAATGTGCTTATTCAGTGGAGCAAAAGTCCCTGTTTAAGAGCAGATCAACACAATTAAGCGGAGTTGATCGCAACCATAGAGATAGGGCGATTTAAAATCACGGATTAGGGTCAAACCTAATAAGGGAATCCATAGATCGAGTTAATGCGACAATAGGGGTTTTAATTAGAAAAAGATTTCAATTAATCAACCTAGAGTCAGTTGTTAGTAGCCTCAAGAGAGGTATTAATATAATTTAGGGATTTCTACGGATTAAGCCAAGTGAATAAATCGCATGAATCAAAAGTAATAAGTGAAGTCTAGGTGGATTCTTCCTTAGGTATTGTCCATCTCATATAAGTTGTTTAAAAGTATTTTCCCCAATTTACTCTCTGTCGCATTTATATATAATTAGTTATTTAATTTTAGATTAAAAATAAATCCCCTTAATTATTAGGCTAGATAATAAAAAGATAGTTAATACTAGTACTCTTGGTCCTTGAGGATACGATATTCTAGACTCACCACAGCTATACTACTGTTCGATAGCTACGCTTGCCTTTTTCGAAATAATAGTTAGTTTCGAGCTCCATCAGCCTGGGTGTAACACCCCGGTTTTAGGCCTAGTCGGAATAGTGGTGCGAGACCACAAATCTGAGATTTATGAATGAGTTTTTAAGGTTTATGCCATGTATGCATTGTAACACCCCAAACCCGGTCAACACACCACGACCGAATCTGGCATGTTACGGAGTGAAAACATTTGAATAAAATAAGTTACCGGTTAAATTTTATTGAAAAACTCTTTAACGTTTTAGTGTTTGAAAAACCTTGTATAAAGTGATGCTGAAATCATTTTGATGCTACTTTAAACCCAGAAAACTTTATGGTTGAAAAATCCGTTGATCGATACTAGCTTTTGGATATCATGTGATTCTTTAAATTCCGAGTAAGTTGTGTATAGTCAGGTTAAAACCATTCACTTTGAAGTTGTTTGAAACTTAAATCCGGAAATCATTTAGGTTACCTTTGCAATCATATTGTAAATGTTGTTACCCGATAGTGTGGCTTGAAAACTCGAATGAGGTATAATTTTTAAAATATTGCTTTTTACCGGTTATTTAAGCAATCAATTCGTTAAGCACATGCATAATATCATCAAAAAGTAAAGCAAGTAATTTAAAACCCAAAATAACACTTAGCGGCCTTATTACAAAACCAAACCAAATTTAAAGTAAATAGATAAAACTAGAGTAGTAATTTAAAATCAAAACGCGAAAATAAGTTTGCATTGCCACCTCGAGTCCTCCCCGGCTCCCTATCCGCGATCTATGCCTCATCTGCAAAATATAAGGGAAGGGGTGAGTCACCGAGACTCAGTGTATAAATCCCCAACCCGATAGAATAGCACTTACACAATACATTAATAGAACATGCAAATCATGCAACCCCATTATCTAACCATCCGATCTCCTTTATCTACCCCGTGTGGTCAAAACCACTGGTGGTCAAAACCACTGGTGACCGAAGTCACAAATATATATATCGTTGTGGTCAAAACCACTGGTGACCGTAGTCACAAATCAAGTGATGGGGCCAACCCATCGTGTGGTCAAAACCACTGATGACAATCCCGTATCAATCATGTGGGGCCAACCCACTGTGGTACCAAACCACTGGGACGAGTCACAATATCCATATGTGGTCAAAACCACTGGTGACCGTAGTCACAAATATCATCAATGTGGTCAAAACCACTGGTGGTCAAAACCACTAGGACTTAGTCACAAATAATAATATCAAAGACGGGGCCAACCCGTCGTGTGGTCAAAACCACTGGTGACAGTCTAAATAGATCCTCCCCCTCCTCTCATCAAACCCATCATCATGTCCAAATCATAAGTATCATAATATCATGAAATCATGCAATTAACGCATAGCATAGCATTTAACGGTAACATGACGATGTATATCAAAAATCACATAGCAGGGGACTTACCCGGAGTCCACGCTCATGCCCACAAGGCAAAATCACTGATTTCAATGACTAATCGATTTATAACAGTTAACACAATAACATGTAATACTAATGAAGTGTGTAAGGTTACACACCTGACTACTTGTAGATCTAAGCAAAACCCAAAACTACGTGAAACTAGAGAAATCCCGAAACGTTGCTTTCCCCCTTCCTACAATCGGCCAATACTTGTTAGTAACCAAAAGCCCATTCGGGTAAACTAGGAATCCCGAAGGATATGTCGCATGAAAATAACCCTTACCTTAGCGTCGATTTGGTTTCCAACCGAATCCCGAAGCTACGTGATGATCTCCCTTGCAATCGGCCAACCACTATCACATAGAAACAATTAGCCTTCGGCTTTGAAAGAATATGAAACAGATCCCAAAATGTTAAAGCACTTACCTAAGTCGACGACCAAATTCCGAAGATCTAGAAGATCTAGATCCAAGCCACAATCCAAACGAAACTCAAGAACCTACACGTTGGCGTCACCCCTTCCTTAACGCAAAAGATCCTTCCGGCTTTCACAAAGATTCGGCCCTAGCATCCCAAGATAAAGGAATCGACAACAAAAAGAGAGGGTGAGGCTACTTAGAAGATTCGGCCATACACCACAAGAAATAAAAAGGGAAAAGAAATGAAGTAACGAAACTTACCACACCCATGTTTGAGGTTCGGCTATGAGAACCATAGAAGAGATGAGTTTCGGCACTTGAGATGATGAAGAGATAACGCAAAAAGAGAGGGATTTATGAGCAAGATATTTGGCTTTCCAAGAAGTGGGAAGATGAAGAAGAAAAATAGAATGGAAAAGAAAAGATTCAGAAAAGGAAGAGTGGAAGAAATTTCGGCACAAGAGGATTGGAAAAAGAAAAAGAAGAAGGAGATGTGAGGGTCAAGTTTCGGCTTGAGCAAAATAGGAAGAAGAAAAAGGTGAACAAAGGTGGTTTCGGTAATATAGGCTACCCAAAGAGAACCGAAAAGAAAAGGGAGAGAATAGCTACCAAGTTCGGCTATTCAAAAATAATGCACAAGTGTTTCGGCTATGACACTAAAATGAAAAGAGAAAGACCCTCTCCTCACTAGCCGAAATACTCCCTTAAACCACCATAGACATTCGGCCACTCCCCAATAAACCCAAAACCGATTACACCTCCTCCCCCAAAGTCCAAAATTCGGCCAACTCCTTCAAATGATTTTGAAATAATTCAAACTCCTAAATTTCCTCCCTTCCATCCGTTCAAATTCGTTTGATCCCTTCCATCCTTATCTTCCAGAGTCCATCCTGAGCACTCCACTTCCCTATTTCTGGCATGAAAAAGAATATGCAGGAAGTGCAATTCCTGCTGCTCGAACCCAAGCACTCCTTCCTTGAATGTGGCGTCACCTTCCTGACACCTTAGTGGCGCCTTCTTTTCCACTTTGCCACTTGGTTCTTTGTGTCACAACCTCCCAATAAATTCTTTTAACCCCTACTCCCTTAGCTTCCTCCCACTAAACACTTAAAACAAATTTTTTGGCCATGACCCAGGCCTTACCCAAGGTCATGCCTAGACCCCAAAACATCTCAAGCAAACACAGCAGACATACCATCATATGCAAACACATGCAAAATGCAGAGACCCCGATTTAAGGATGTTACAGTTCTACCCCCCTTAAAAATAATTTCGACCTTGAAATTACCTGATCAGAAGAGTTGAGGGTATTACTGCCACATCACATCCTCGGGTTCCCACGTGGCCTCCTCCCTACCATGGTTCCGCCATAATACTTTTACCAAGGGTACCGACTTCCTACGCAGAACCTTGACATCCCGATCCACGATCCGTACTGGCTCATCCTCGAAAGACAAATCAGGGCTCACCTCTATCTCCGCAACTGGCACAACATGTGACAGATCTGATCGATAGCGCCTAAGCATTGAAACATGAAAGACATCGTGAATCTGGCTTAACTCTGCTGGTAACTCGAGCTGATAAGCTATCGGTCCCACTCGCTTTAACACCGAATACGGCCCAATAAACCTAGGGCTTAGCTTGCCTTTTCACCCAAATCTCAACACTTTGTTCCATGGCGATACATTCAGGAAGACCTTATCACCCACTG
Organism: Gossypium sturtianum; assembly: GCA_025698515.1. Classification (NCBI taxonomy): domain Eukaryota; kingdom Viridiplantae; phylum Streptophyta; class Magnoliopsida; order Malvales; family Malvaceae; genus Gossypium; species Gossypium sturtianum. Next base: position 96,037,712 of record CM046949.1, read on the forward strand.
CATACTCTATATCCCTGCGCTTAAGATTGGCGTAAGACTTTTGCCTGTCTGATGCTTCCTTAAGACGAGCCCAAATCACCTTAACCTTATCCTCTATTTCTGCCACTAACTCTAGACCCAACATCTGCCGTTCACCCAGTTCTGTCCAACATGTAGGAGTATGACATTTCTGACCATATAGTGCCTCATATGGTGCCATCTGAATACTCGCTTGATAACTATTGTTATAAGCGAACTCTGCCAAAGGTAGATACTCCTCCCAACTACCGCTAAAATCCAGAACGCAACCTCTTAACATGTCCTCTAGAATCTGAATTACCCTCTCAGACTGTCCATCAGATTACAGATGAAAAGCCGTGCTGAAATCCAACCTCGTACCCAAAGCCTGATGTAAAGCTTTTCAGAACCTCGACGTGAACCTGGGATCCCTATCTGAAATGATTGACACTGGCACTCCATGCAGCCTTACTATCTCTGCCACATACAACTTGGCTAACTTCTGGAGCGAATAATCAACCCTTACCGGTATGAAATGAGCTGACTTAGTCAAACGGTCCACAATCACCTAGACTGAGTCCTTCTTACTAGGCGTAAGGGGAAGCCCACTAACGAAGTCCATCGTAATCCTTTCCCACTTCCACTGCGGAATCTTTACCGGCTGCAACAACCCTGACGGCAACTGATGCTCAGCTTTAACTTGCTGGCATGTCAAACACTTGCCCACAAACTCTGTTACTTCCCGCTTAAGACCTGGCCACCAAAACTGTTCCCTCAAATCACGATACATCTTACTGCCTCTAGGATGCATAGCGTATGGGCTGCTATGAGCTTCCTGAAGAATCCGCTGTCTCAACTCGACATCCTCAGGCATACATACCTTCCCTTGAAAACACAGTACTCCATCACTACCCAAGCTGTAACCCTCAGATTCACCATTCTACACTTGCAACCTCCGAGCACTCAAAACCTCATCCGTCAGCTGTTTCTCCTTAACTTGATCAATCCAATTCAGCTTTACTTGCAATTCTGCCAAAAGACTTCCGTCATCATAAATACTAAGGTGAGCAAACATTGCTCGCAAGTCTGCTACCACCTTACGGCTCAACGCATCAGCTACTACGTTAGCCTTACCCGGATGGTACTCAATCGAGCAGTCGTAGTCCTTTAACAACTCGATCCACCTTCACTGCCTCAATTTTAGATCTTTCTGAGTCAAGAGATACTTCAGACTCTTGTGATCCGTGTAAACTATCGACTTTTCCCCATACAAGTAATGCCTCTAAATCTTCAAAGCAAAAACCACTGCAGCTAATTCCAAATCATGTGTCGGATAGTTACCCTCATAAGGCCTCAACTGTCGAGATGCATACGCTACAACTTTTCCATCTTGCATCAGGACACACCCTAAGCCAGTATGCGATGCATCACAATAGATCGTAAATTCCTTCCCTGCCTCCGGCTGAATCAAAACCGGAGCCTCAGTCAAAATCTTCTACAACTTGTCAAAGCTTTCTTGCTATTTCTCAGACCATACAAACGGAACCCCTTTTCTCAACAGCTTAGTCAACAGCGCTGCAATTAAAGAGAAACCTTCCACGAACCTCCTGTAGTATCCTGCCAAACCCAGAAAACTCCGAATCTTTGCAACCGACTTCGGTGGTTTCCAATCCAACACCGCTTCGATCTTGCGAGGATCCACCCTAATCCCCTCAGCTGATACTACATGACCCAAGAAAGTTACCTCCTAAAGCCAAAACTCGCACTTACTAAACTTGGCGAACAACGGCTTCTCTCTCAGGACTTGTAGAACCACCCGAAGATGCGCGTCATGTTCTTCCTCAGATTTCGAGTACACCAAGATGTCGTCTATGAACACTACGACCAATCGATCCAAATACGGCTGGAACACCCGATTCATCATGTCCATGAATGCTGTCGGCACATTAGTCAACCCAAATGGCATCACTAGAAACTCGTAATGCCCATACCGAGTACAAAATGCCGTCTTATGAATATCAGCCTCCTTCACCTTGAGTTGATGATACCCTGATCTGAGATCGATCTTAGAGAAAACCGATGCACCCTTAAGTTGATCAAACAAGTCGTCAATCCTGGGCAACAGATACTTGTTCTTTATCGTCAACTTGTTCAGGTGGCGATAGTCTATGCACATCCGTATTGTATCGTCTTTCTTCTTAACAAAGAGCACAGGTGCTCCCCAAGGAGATATACTCGGCCGGATGAAACCCCTATCCAATAATTCCTGAATTTGTGCCTTTAACTCCACCAATTCCTTTGGCGCCATCCTATATGGAGCAATAGACACTGGCGCGGTTCCTGGCAGCAGATCTATACCAAACTCAACTTCACGGTCCGGAGGCACACCGGAAGTTCCTCCTGAAATACATCGATGAAATTCCCTCACGGTTCGAGACACTCTCCACAGCTGAATTCTTAGCTCCCAAAGCACAGACATGTACCATAAATGCCTCACAACCTTTCCTAACCATTTTTTCCGCCTTCAGTGCAGAGACCACATTGGATAGGTAATCTCTCCTATTACCTATCATCACCACCTCTTCGCCTTCCACTGTCTTCAACACCATGCGCTTAGCTGCGCAATCCAAACTAGCTTGATACTTTACCAACCAATCCATCCCAAGAATCGATCGAACTCCCCAACGCAGCGGTTCCATCAAGTCACCCAAAACTCGACCCCTTAAAGTTCTAGGTGTACATCCCTATACAGTTTATTTACTTCTACAGAGTGACCTAGAGGGCTTATCACTGTCATCTTCCTAGAAGCAGTCTCAGAGTCTAAGTTCATGGTTTCCACTATGCTACTGGCTACATACGAATGCGACGATCCCACATCTATCAAAGCATTATAAGGTAGTTTAAAGATTAAGAATGTACCAGTTATGACGTCCGGTGCGTCGCCCTCCTCTCGACACCTCGCTGCGTAGACCAATCCAGGCTGTCTCGCCTCTGTACCAGCTACACCTCTGCCCGGTGCTCCACGGCCTCTACCAGATCCATTACCTCCCCTGGCTGCACCACGGCCCCTCTGAGGCTGCTGACCATCCCTCCTGATCTGAGTACGATTCTGATCCCCAGACTGCAACCTAGCTGACCTCTGCGGACAATCCCTCACTCGATGCCCCATCGATCCACACTCAAAGCATCCCTTGTTCCCAGTCCAGCATTCCCTCGTGTGAGACTTTCCACACCGAGCACACTGTGGCGGCCACTGAGTATTAGCAGCAGCAGGCCTAGCAGCTTGATTCGGCCCACTAAATCTACCTCGTTTCTGCTGATTCCCGGTAGACCCAGATGATCCAGAATTCTTTATGTTCCAACCCTTATCCTGATTCCGTCTTACCGACTGTTTCACTTCCTCAGCAACCTTGGCCTTTTCCACTAAGACCGCAAACTCTCTTTCCTGCTATGGGGCAATTACCATCCGTAGCTCGTCTCTCAGCCCATCCTCAAATTTGACACAGCGCTCATGCTCTGTGCCCACAATACAACGCGCATAGCAACTCAGCCGAAGAAATTCTGCCTCATATTCTGACACAATCTTATTACCTTGGACCAAGTTCAGGAACGCCTTGCGCTGCGCATCAATATAGCTAGCCCCTATGTATTTCCTCTAATAAGCTGCTCTAAAGAATTCCCAAGTAAGATCATCCGCCATTGCTCCGTCCCTAACTGTGAGCCACCACTGATATGACTCATCTCGCAGCAGAGATACTACCCCCTTAAGCTTCTCCTCAGCCGAGAAGTCTAGATCATCCATAATACGTTCTGTCGCCTCCAACCAATATTCCGCTGTGCTAGGAGCCACACCGGAGATACCTCTGAACACCTCGGCACCATTAGCCCGGAGTCATTCGGGCATAGATTTCTGAACCCCTGCTCCGACGCCTACACTAGAACCCTCTCTAACACGCGACATCGCTGTGACGCTGCGTCATCACCGTGCAGTCACGATGTTCCGCGCCCACAGCTGGCGGCGGTGGTACCTCATTTTCCGATCCATGACCAGACCCTACCGATTCCGAGATCGTCATCCTACCCCTACCTCATCCACGAGTGTTATGCCCACGTCCACGTGTACTCATGTCTACCGATACGATACGAGCTGATTAAAAGTTTTATGCATTAGATTTTAATTCCACTGTCTATTAAGGCACAGTTTTATGAGAAGTTTAATCAGAGATTGTTTCGTAAGTACATCCATTCTATAGTTCAAATCTCTAGAGTAGTTCCTACTACTATTAGTCACTACTATTTAGTCATGCCAATATCACCATAATCACATCATCAAAAGCAACAGTTTGGGGTACTTACCTGGGCGGATTGGTGCCGGAGACTCGGTGCCATGCTTTAACCATTGTACTTTTTCCCATAAAAGCCTTTCATAAACCATTTTAAAACATTTATGGGCCTCGAGCCCACAGTCGAGCTATTAAAACTGGCTCTGATACCAAAATTGTAACACCGCAAACCTGGTCAACACACCACGATCGAATCTGGCATGTTACGGAGTGAAAACATTTGAATAAAATAAGTTACTGGTTAAATTTTATTGAAAAACTCTTTAACGCGTTTTAGTGTTTGAAAAACCTTGTATAAAGTGATCTTTGAAATCATTTTGATCTTCGCTTTAAACCTAAAACTTTATGGTTGAAAAATTCGTTGATCGATACTAGCTTTTGGATATCATGTGATTCTTTAAATTTCGAGTAAGTTGTGTATAGTCAGGTTAAAACCATTCGCTTTGAAGTTGTTTGAAATTTAAATCCAGAAATCATTTAGGTTACCTTTACAATTATATTATAAATGTTGTTACCCGATAGTGAGGTTTAAAAACTCGAATGAGGTATAATTTTGAAAATATTGCTTTTTACCGGTTATTTAAGCAATCAATTCGTTAAGCACATGCATAATATCATCAAAAAGTAAAGCAATTAATTTAAAACCCAAAATAACACTTAGCGGCCTTATTAAAAAACCAAACCAAATTTAAAGTAAATAGATAAAACTAGAGTAGTAATTTAAAATCAAAACCTGAAAATAAGTTTGCATGGCCACCTCGAGTCCTCCCCGGCTCCCTATCCGCGATCTATGCCTCATCTGCAAAATATAAGGGAAGGGGTGAGTCACCGAGACTCAGTGTATAAATCCCCAACCCGATAGAATAGCACTTACACAATACATTAATAGAACATGCAAATCATGCAACCCCATTATCTAACCATCCGATCTCCTTTATCTACCAGTGTGGTCAAAACCACCGGTGGTCAAAACCATCGTGACCGAAGTCACAAATATATATATCGTTGTGGTCAAAACCACTTTGGTGACCGTAGTCACAAATCAAGTGATGGGGCCAACCCATAGTGTGGTCAAAACCACTGATTACAATCCCGTATCAATCATGTGGGGCCAACCCACCGTGGTACCAAACCACCGGGATGAGTCACAATATCCATATGTGGTCAAAACCACCGTGACCGTAGTCACAAATATCATCAATGTGGTCAAAACCATGGTGGTCAAAACCACTGGGACTTAGTCACAAATAATAATATTAAAGACGGGGCCAACCCGTCGTGTGTGGTCAAAACCACCGTGATACCCAAATAGATCCTCCCCTCCTCTCATCAAACCCATCATCATGTCCAAATCATAAGTATCATAATATCATGGAATCATGCAATTAACGCATAGCATAGCATTTAACGGTAACATGACGATGTATATCAAAAATCACATAGCAGGACTTACCCGAGTCCACGCTCATGCCCACAAGGCAAAATCACTGATTTCAATGACTAATCGGTTTATAACAGTTAACACAATAACATGTAATACTAATGAAGTGTGTAAGGTTACACACCTGACTACTTGTAGATCTAAGCGAAACCCGAAACTACGCGAAACTAGAGAAATCCCGAAACGTTGCTTTCCCCCTTCCTACAATCGGCCAATACTTGTTAGTAACCAAAAGCCCATTCGGCTAAACTAGGAATCCCGAAGGATATGTCGCATGAAAATAACCCTTACGTTAGTGCCGATTTGGTTTCCAACCGAATCCCGAAGCTACGTGATGATCTCCCGTGCAATCGGCCAACCACTATCACATAGAAATAATTAGCCTTCGGCTTTGAAAGAATATGAAACAGATCCCAAAATGTTAAAGCACTTACCTAAGTCAACGACCAAATTTCGAAGATCTAGAAGATCTAGATCCAAGCCACAATCCAAACGAAACTTGAGAACCTACACGTTGGCGTCACCCCTTCCTTAACACAAAAGATCCTTCCGGCTTTCACAAAGATTCGGCCCTAGCATCCCAAGATAAAGGAATCGACAACCAAAAGAGAGGGTGAGGCTACTTAGAAGATTCGGCCATACACCACAAGAAATAAAAAGGGAAAAGAAATGAAGTAACGAAACTTACCACACCCAAGTTTGAGGTTCGGCTATGAGAACCATAGAAGAGATGAGTTTCGGCACTTGAGATGATGAAGAGATAACGCAAAAAGAGAGGGGTTTATGAGCAAGATATTCGGCTTTCCAAGAAATGGGAAGATGAAGAAGAAAAATAGAATGGAAAAGAAGAGATTCGGCAAAGGAAGAGTGGAAGAAATTTCGGCACAAGAGGATTGGAAAAAGAAAAAGAAGAAGGAGATGTGAGGGTCAAGTTTCAGCTTGAGCAAAATAGGAAGAAGAAAAAGGTGAACAAAGGTGGTTTTGGCAATATAGGCTACCCAAAGAGAACTAAAAAGAAAAGGGAGAGAATAGCTACCAAGTTCGGCTCTTCAAAAATAATGCACAAGTGTTTCGGCTATGACACTAAAACGAAAAGAGAAAGACCCTCTCCTCACTAGCCGAAATACTCCCTTAAACCACCATAGACATTCGGCCACTCCCCAATAAACCAAAAAACCGATTACACCTCCTCCCCCAAAGTCCAAAATTCGGCCAACTCCTTCAAATGATTTTGAAATAATTCAAACTCCTAAATTTCCTCCCTTCCATCAGTTCAAATTCGTTTGACCCCTTCCATCCTTATCTTCTAGAGTCCATCCTGAGCACTCAACTTCCCTGTTTCTGGCGTGAAAAAGAATAAGCAGGAAGTGCAATTCTTGCTGCTCGAACCCAAGCACTCCTTCCCTGAATGTGGCGTCACCTTCCTGACACCTTAGTGGCGCTTTCTTTTCCACTTTGCCACTTGGTTCTTTGTGTCACAACCTCCCAATAAATTCTTTTAACCCCTACTCGCTTAGCTTCCTCCCACTAAACACTTAAAACAAAATTTTTGGCCATAACCCAGGCCTTACCCAAGGTCATGCCTAGACCCCAAAACATCTCAAGCAAACACAGCAGACATACCATCATATGCAAACACATGCAAAATGCAGAGACTCCGATTTAAGGATGTTACATGCATGCTAGTGTGAAAGTTTCATGAAGCAATTTTGTGAAATTGCGGTTAAATTATCCAAAAGGACTAAATTGCAAAAGTTGCAAAATGTGAGATTCTAGAAGCTATTTGTGTGAAATAGCTTTAGAATATTAATTAGAGGTCCTTAAATAGCAATTTTCCCAATTTTTAGTTTTTGGACAATATTGGGCATGGATGAGTTAAAATAGAAAGTTTATCAAAAAGGGCATTTTGGTCATTTATCATTTAAGTGATTAAAATAGGAGAAAAGATGACAAAATTCATTCATCTTATTCTCCAAGGCTGCCAAAATTTTCAAGAGCCATTGTTAGGGACCTTCAATTTTTTCAAGCTTGCTAGTAAGTGCATCTAGCCCCGTTTTTGATATTCTTTGTATTTTTGAAGTCCTTGTAGCATGAGTAAGCTATTTTTAGCTATTTGATGAGCTATGATGGATGTTCAAAAAGGTGGCCATGTATGGCATGCATGTATTTTGATATTTTATGGAAGATTATGAAAGCTTGATGTAGTAGAAACATCTTTTGCTAAAGGAATTTCCATAGAAAATGCATGTAGGGACTAATTTGTGAAAGTCTTAAGTTTGGTCATACATGTGTGATTTGGTGAGAATTGATGAATGCTTTAGTTGAGTAAGTGATTCGGCTAAGCATGAAAGGCTAGAAAGTTGAATAAAAATCAATTTACGAGCCTTGGGGCAATAGCGTAAATATGAGAAAGTTTAGGGGCAAAAGGGTAATTTTGCCAAAGTATGAGATGTGGGTCAATTTAGTCAATGTGTATATTGATAAGTTGAATTATCATTATAGATCAAGAAAGACGAAGCCCGGATCGAAACCGAGGCAAAAGTAAAGTGGTGGACTAATTGCACATTTCTATACTTTTGAGTATCGAGGTAAGTCTATGCATAAACGATGTATTCATACTTAAAATTTGTTAATGCTAGCTAGTGTGTAGCATGATTGAGAATGATTGAGAACCTATGTGGTTTAAGTGAAATGATTGTGGTAGAACTTGTGAATGAATGAATGATTGAGTAAGTAGATGTGTTGATGTGTTGTGATAATGCAAAAAGGTGGGCTAAGTGCGATACCATTCTAATGCATAATGACGATGAGCTGGCTATGTGCGATGATATCGTTAGGTATATTGTTTAGTGGGCTATGTGCGAAACCACTATGATTACCTTTGTGGTAGGCTAAGTGCGACACTACCTTATTAATTGATTGTGGTGGGCTAAGTGCGAAACCGCCGAGACATTAGTTGTGTGGATTAGCTGTGTGGACTAGCTGTGTGGATTAGCTGTGTGGACTAGCTGTGTGGGTGTATTATCAAGAAATAATGATGTGTTGTATATTGTGTAAATGTGATATTGAATGCAGGGGTGCATGTCAATGGTTATGAGTAAGTGACTCATGATGTGTTGGAAATGTGGTAAGGGATAGAAAGAGTAAGCATAGTTGTACATTATATGTTAGTATAATGCTAATTGTTGTTTAGCTTATACTATGGTGCTTAATTGTTTGTGTAAACTTACTAAGCTTAAAGCTTACTCTCTTTCTTTTCCCTTGTCATATAGAGTAAAAGTGTTGAATCGAGATACGAGGATCAATTGGAAGATCGCCCACACAATCAGCACACTCTGGTACATTAGACTTAATGTTTTGTATATGGCATGTATAGGGGCTAGACAAGTTAGTGAATTTTGTTGTTTATGGCTATGATGTGTTGGGCTTTAGATGGATAATCTATTTTGTATAATGCCATTGTTGTTGGCACTTTATTATATGAAAAGATGAAGTTATCTAATTGAGATTGTAAGATTTTGAGTTGATTATGGATGTGTTGAATGAGTGCATGATTGTGTATGCAAGGAGGGTGAAAAGAACTTGGCAAATAGCTTTGTTCTTGTCCATGTGGGTAGACACACGGGCGTGTGTCTAGGCCATGTGTGACACAGTCAGCCCATGGGCGTGTGACTTGGCCGTGTGTCCCTGCATGTTAGTATTTTAAGTTCAGAATAGACCACGGACTAGTCACACGGGCGTGTGCCTAGAACGTGTGTGTTAATCAGTGTTGGCCATGGGCTAGCCACACGGGCGTGTGTCTAGACTCTAGGCCGTGTTAAGGTAGTCAGTGTGCACCACGGGTGGAAGGCATGGGCGTGTGACCTAACCGTGGAGCATTGGCAGAATGCTTGAGTTTCATGCACGGGTAGTGACCATGGGCGTGTGTGACATCCACGGGCGTGCCAAATCTTACACGGGCGTGCGAGCCCTGTATAGATGGAAAAATTTTAAGATCGTAAGAGTTTTCGATATGGTCTCGAGAGCCTTCGTGTGTTTGAGAGAGGCCTCGTAAGTCGGCATTGAGGTTGTTGTGATGGCCAAAGAGAGTGGTCATGTTGTGCCTAAGTGGTGATCTTGAGGTTTTTATTACGATAACGCCTCGTGCCTGATTCCGGCGTTGAATACGGGTAAGGGGTGTTACACTGGGTAGGTTACACGGCCGTGGCACACGGGCGTGCCGGTGGCCGTGTGACCAAGCCAGTAGCTAGCTTAATTTCACACGGCCATGGCACACGGGTGTGTCTGGTGGCCGTGTGGACAAGTCAGTATGTATGCCCTGTTTTGACACGGTCTGGACACATGGGCGTGTCTTGTAGCCGTGTGAGACACACGGCCTGACTGCACGGGCGTGTGACCTCTGCAGATTTGAAAAACATTCAAATTTCTAGGAATTTTTGTATGTGTTCGGTTTAGTCCCGGCCCTATTCTAAAGCATGTTTAAGGTCTCGTTGACCTATATAAGGGACACATTGATTGTGTTTGATGATTTGTTTAATGAAATGTCCGTAAAAGTTTTCGATTGTCCAGTAATGCCTCTCAACCCTAATCCGGTGACGAATACGGGTTAGGGGTGTTACAAGGACTGTTTCAATTCGAGCAAGGAATTTACGAGACTGTGTGAAATGAATTTGAAACTAGCACGGGCTAGCAATTCAAGGATTTTACGTACCTTAATGCAAGCTAATTCTAGCTCGAATTCAGCTCCCTGAGCTCTGCTTAGCTCAAATCTACTCACTTGAGCGTAAATCAGCTCGTTCGAGCTTGTTTATCGTTTACTTTATTTAGCTCATTTAATTTGCTAGAATAAGATATTAATTTGTCTTTAGTTAAATTACTTATTTAGTTTAAATAATTAATTTGTCATAATCTGGACAATATAATTATGTTAAGTGTTAATTATGTTTTTAATTAATTATGTGTGTTTCATATGTCTTAAACTATTACAAATATTAAATATGGTAGCTGAAATTAATTGTAACAGCCTGATTTTTGGGCTAGTCGGAACAGTGGTCTCGGAACCACTAATTCGAGGTTGAGGAAAATTATTTTAGTACTATATTATGTGTTATGGTGTTAATATATGGCTATATGGAAATTTTGGTGCTTTAATTTTAGCAATAGCATGCTTAATTGTGAAAAAGGACTAAATCGCATAAGATGCGAAAGTTCTATTTTATATGGTAGGGGTACCTAATAGCTATAGAATGTAAATTAGAGGTCTTTAAAGTGCAAATAGGCCATTTTGGAGTGTGATGGCCGGCCATGTGGTATGGGAGACAAGAGCATTTAATGCTTAGTCAAAATTAGGTGAGAAAAGATGAATAAAATATGACAAAAAGAAAGACTATCATCTTTCACTATTCACTCATCTCTTTCCACCGAAAATTGAAGAAGAAATAGAGCTCTTGGGGTTCAAACTTTTAGCCACTCAACTCATATTCAAGTAAGTGATTTAGGTGGTTTTAATTAATGATTTTTGTGTTTTTGGAGTCCCCAAAGCTTAAGCTAGCTAATGAGAGGACTAATGTGAGATATGATTGAAAGTCTAAGGACTTGCCATGAGAGTATTTATGATGTTAGGTGAGTTTTTATGGAAGAAAAAGAATGTTAAGGAGATGAGAAACAACTTTTGTGAAAGGTGTTAGCATGAAAACACCTATTTATGACTTGAATGCAAAGATTGAAATTGTGTCATTAATGCATGAAATAGTTAGAATTGTGAGTAGTTGTAAGAGGAATAAATGTTCAGCTAGGCTTGTCTATTGAGAAAATGTGATGAAAAATGATTTACGAGCCTAGGGGCAAAACTGTAATTTTGCCAATGTACAAGGGCAAAATGGTCATTTTTGTCCAAGTGTAGAATTTGATGTATTATGATCATAGAATGATCTAAACGAATGAATTTCATTGTTATAGATCAAGAAGAGCGCGGAATCAACCTTGACCGTGGGAAAGGCAAGGTGATTGAGTAAATCGCTAGTTAACACATTTTGCATCGAGGTAAGTTTATGTGTAAACAATACAATCTTATTTATATATATTGTGCTGCTAATTGGGGTATGACATGGTTGAGAACATATGTGATTTAAGTGGATTGAATGTGGTAGTCATTGAATAATTATTGTTTAATTACGATGGGCTTTGTGTGATACCATCGTTTATTACCTTTTGGTGGGCTAAGTGCGATACCACCTTATTGTTTAATTACGATGGGCTTTGTGCGATACCATCGTCTACTTATCATTCAGTGGGCTATGTGCGATACCACCGTAACCAACCTTTTTGGTGGGCTAAGTGCGTTACCACCCTAATAAAGATTAATGATGGGCTAAGTGCGGAACCATCAAGTAAATTGACTCTATGTAAATGACTAAGAGATTGTGATGCTAAGTGCAGGGGAACCTGTTAATGAATGTATGCATTATACTAGTGATATGGTTGGAATGTGTGAATGGAGGAAATGAGTAAGCATGATCATGAATGTAGATTGTTTCTTGCTCAGTATGTAAAGCTATGTAATTGTTGAATACATGTTAAAATGTTATGTTGTTTACATGTAAACTTACTAAGCTTAAAGCTTACTCCCCTTTCTTTCCCTTGTCTTATAGAGTTTAAGAGCTGAGCCGGGATACACCGAAAACCAAGAAACTGCTCGCACTATCTACTCACTTCGGTATATTTAGACTTAGTGATTTTGTGTATGGCATGTATAAGGGCTAGACTAGTTAGATTATTTTGTTATTTTGGCCATAAGTGTATTGGCTCTTGTTAAGATAATTATTTTGTAAATTTACCATGGTTGTTGGCTATTTTATTTTATAAAAAGTTGTAGTTACCAATGTGTGATTGCACTCCAATATGAGTTGATTATGGATGTGTTGTATGAGTGCATGTGTCATATGCTAGTGGAGTGAATAGAACTTGTTATATGGCTTTATTCTTGTCCATGTGGATAGACACACGGGCATGTGTCTAGGCCATGTGTGACACACGGTTAGCCCACGGGCATGCGACTTGGCCGTGTGTCCCCTGCAAATTAGTGTTTTAAGTCAGAATAGACCATGGACTAGTCACACGGTCGTGTGTTTAGGCCGTGTGTGATACACGGTTAGCACTTGGGCATGTGCCCTGGCCGTGTGAAGTCTACACCTTGCACTTGTAAATTGAATTACCACACGGCCGAAGTACACGGGCGTGTGTATGGACCGTGTGGATAAGTCAGAATGCCAAAGTTTAGCACACGGGCCAAAGCCATGGGCGTGTCAAGGCCGTGTGAGATTAGTCAGTGTCGACCACGGGTGGAAGACACGGGCATGTCTAAGGGATACACGGGCGTGTCCCATGTCACATGGGCGTGTAACCCCTATTTTGGGAAATAGTTTCTGATTGAATTCTGAAAGTTCCGGATGTGTGTTTAAGGCCCCGTAGGCCTGTGAAATGTATGTTTCAACTAGGAAGGGGAAGTTTAATTCGGAACAAAATTTTACAGCCCGTAAGCATATGTTTAAGTAAGTTCAAGTATGGTAATGTCTCGTATCCAGTCTCGGCCTCAGACTCGGGTATGGGGTGTTACATTTAGTGGTATTAGAGCTATGGTTTAGTCGGTTCTAGGACTACCGTAGCGTGTGTAGGAGTCTAGCTATACATGCCATAAGCGTATAATGATAGTGTGGTGGCTTCTAATGACTTTAAATTTGTTCTATGTAGTATATGGATCTCGATCAGTCGGCTGCTGATGACGCAGCTAGTAATGCGCCTGCTCCTGCGTAAGGGACCGCGCCTGTGCAGAGTGGACCCTAGACTAGGGGTCAAGGAGAAGAGGCTCGGGAAGCCTTTCTTCAAATGATGGGTGACTGGTACACTGAGTATGTATGGGCAAACCCCAATGCTCAACCTCCTCCACCTCCTCCTATACCTCAGCCAATTCCTGTGGCTCCCCAAGGTATAGAATTAGTGAGGACAACTAAGCCCCCGGTAGACAAAATTCGGAAGCAAGGGGCTGAAGATTTTTGAGCTAATATAGATGATGACCCTAAGCTGGCGAAGTTCTGTCTTGAAAACTCAATGAGGGTCTTTGATGAACTCTCCTGTACACCTGAGGAAAGCTTAAAGTGCGTTGTGTCCTTGCTGAGGGACTCGACATACCATTGGTGGAAAACGTTGACCTCAGTGGTTCCTAAGGAGAGGGTAACGTGGGACTTCTTTTTGGAAGAGTTCCGAAAGAAGTATATAAGTCAGAGGTTTGTAGACCAAGAACGAAAAGAATTTCATGAGTTGAAGCAAGGAAAAATGACTGTTGTGGAATATGACCGTGAATTTGTTCGGCTCAGTAAGTACGCACAAGAGTGTGTGTCCACGGAAGCTAACTTATGCAAGAGATTTGAAGATGGGTTGAACGAAGATGTCAGACTCTTAGTCGGGATTTTAGAACTGAAAGAATTCGTGGTATTGGTGGATAGGGCTAGTAAGGTCGAAGAGTTGAGTAAGGAAAAGAGGAAGGCTGTGAGTGAGGCCCGGGATGCAAGGAAGAGGCTGATGAGTAAATCCTACCAAGCTCAATCGAAGAGGTCCAAGGAACTGAACCCTCGGATGACTACGTCAGCTGGGTATCCGCAAAGAGAGCGAGGCAACACGCATTCAGGTTTAAGAGTTCAGGCCACCTCGATGGCAAGTGTGGGCAATCCAAAGTCCAGGCCGGAGTGCCCAAGTTGCGACAGACATCACACTGGGGAGTGTTGGGGAAACAATCAAAATTGTTACAAATGTGGTTCCCCCGACCATTTCATTCGAAACTGCCCTGAAAGAGATGATAAAGAGAAAAAGCATGAGGTGAGATCAAGCAATGTATCCTCTAGAGGTAGGCCACAAAAGAACCCGGGAGGTGGGACTAGTGGTAGGGGTGTATCACGAGACTCTACTGTGAGGACAGAGGGCCGGGCGCCAGCAAGGACCTATGCTATTCGCGCTCGAGAAGAGGCATCACCGCCAGATGTAATAACGGGTACTTTTTCTCTTCATGACACCTTTGTTATTGCTTTGATTGATCCGGGGTCGACCCATTCTTATATTTGTATGAGATTGGCATCTAGTTTGAATATGACTATTGAGTCTACAAAAATTGTGGTAAGGGTGTCCAACCCGTTAGGAAAACATGTGTTAGTGGATAAGGTGTGTAAGAACTGTCCCTTGACAATTAGGGGTCATTATTTTTCGATAAACCTTATGTTGTTGTCGTTTGATGATTTTGATTTGATTCTTGGTATGGATTGGTTGAATACCCATAGTGTTTTAGTGAATTGTGGTAGTAAATTCATTGAATTGAAATGTAAAAATGGATATGTTATTCAGGTTGAATCAGGTGGGTAAGATAGTTTACCGGTGATGATTTCTTCCATGGTGGCTGAGAAGTATTTGAGAAAAGGGTACGAGTCTTATCTCGCCTTCGTGTTAAATACTCAAGAGTCTGAAGTAAAGATTGAAACGGTGCCAGTTGTATGCGAGTATCCGAATGTGTTTCCGGAAGAGTTACATGGATTGCCTCCAGTTAGAGAGGTCGAGTTTGGAATTGAGTTAGTTTCGGGAATGGCACCTATTTCGATTGCTCCGTATAGGATGGCCCCGCTAGAGTTGAAAGAGCTGAAGGTTCAGTTGCAAGAGTTTATGGATAAGGGTTTTGCAAGATCGAGCTATTCACCGTGGGGTGCTCCGGTACTATTTGTAAAAAAGAAAGATGGATCGATGAGATTGTGTATAGACTACAGACAACTCAACAAGGTGACAGTGAAAAATAAGTATCCTTTACCGAGGATAGATGATTTATTTGATCAACTAAAGGGAGCTACAGTATTCTCTAAGATAGACTTGAGGTCTGGCTATTACCAGTTGAGGGTTAAGGAGAAAGACGTGCCGAAAACCGCACTTCTGACGAGGTATGGCCATTATGAGTTTCTGGTCATGTCGTTCGGTTTAACGAATGCTCCTGCGATTTTTATGGACTTAATGAACCGTGTCTTCCGACTGTATTTAGACAAGTTTGTGGTCGTCTTTATTGATGACATATTGATTTATTCCCAAGATGAGAGTGATCATGCGGAGCATCTAAAAATTATCTTACAGATTTTGAGAGACAAGCAGTTATATGCTAAATTCAGCAAGAGCGAGTTTTGGCTCCGAGAGGTCGGATTTCTAGGACACATTGTGTCAGGCAAGGGTATTAGAGTTGATCCAGGAAAGATCTCGGCTATTGTGGAGTGGAAACCACCGAGGAATGTGTCAGAGGTCAGAAGCTTTTTGGGTTTAGTGGGGTACTATAGGCGGTTTGTGAAGGGATTCTCTATGATTGCTACCCCGATGACTAAACTATTGCACAAAGATGTTAAGTTTGAATGGACTGAAAAATGCCAACAGAGTTTTGAGAGGTTGAAAACATTGTTGACTGAGGC
Organism: Gossypium sturtianum; assembly: GCA_025698515.1. Taxonomy (NCBI): domain Eukaryota; kingdom Viridiplantae; phylum Streptophyta; class Magnoliopsida; order Malvales; family Malvaceae; genus Gossypium; species Gossypium sturtianum. The sequence continues at coordinate 96,053,977 of CM046949.1, forward strand.
GCTGGTTTTGGTTCAACCAGAATCGGGGAAAGAGTTTGTGGTCTACAGTGACGCGTCGTTAAACGGTCTCGGTTGTGTGTTGATGCAAGAGGGTAAAGTGGTCGCTTACGCCTCGAGACAGCTAAAACCGCATGAGAAAAATTATCCGACTCATGACTTGGAGTTGGCCGCGATTGTTTTTGCGTTAAAGATTTGGCGACATTACTTATATGGAGAAAAGTGCCGAATCTTCACAGATCATAAGAGTTTGAAGTACTTGATGGATCAAAAGGATTTAAATTTGCGGCAACGACAGTGGCTCAAATTATTGAAGGACTATGAGCTAGTAATCGATTACCATCCGGGAAAAGCAAATGTGGTTGCGGATGCTCTGAGTAGGAAATCCTTGTATGCTTTAAGAGCTATGAGCACGAGCTTAGCATGGTCTAACAATGGTGCTATATTAGCCGAGTTGAGGGCTAGGCCACTATTTATTCAACAGATATGTGAAGCTCAAAAGAATGATAATGAGATGCAAGCTAAGAGAGCTAAGTGTGAATCGGGGGAGGATTCTGATTTTTGAATGAGTTCGGATGGTTTTTTGATGTTTCATGATAGGATTTGTGTACCTAAGAATGGCGAGTTGATCCGAGAAATTTTAAAAGAGGCACATAGTAGTTACTTGTTGGTACACCCGGGCAGTACGAAAATGTATAAGGATATGAAGAAATTTTATTGGTGGTCGGGAATGAAAAGAGATATCTCGGAGTATGTAACAAGATGTCTGATTTGTCAACAAGTGAAAGCTGATCATCAAGTGCCTTCGGGATTACTTCAACCAGTGATGGTTCCAGAGTGGAAATGGGATCGGATTACCATGGATTTTGTTACGGGCTTACCTATGACTCCAAAAAAGAAAGATGCTGTGTGGGTCGTCGTTGATAGATTAACGAAGTCGGGTCACTTTATACCTATGCGTATTGATTATTCGCTGGAAAGGTTAGCTGAGTTGTATATTGCAGAGGTAGTAAGGTTACATGGAGTGCCTGTATCTATTATCTCAGACAGAGACCTGAGATTTACTTCGAGGTTTTGGAAGAAGTTACAGGAGGCCTTGGGTACAAGATTGAACTTTAGTACTGCGTTCCATCCTCAGACTGATGGTCAATCGGAGAGAGTGATCCAAGTTCTTGAGGATATGCTCCGATGCTGTGTATTAGAGTTTGAAGGTAGTTGGGAAAGATACCTACCTTTGGTTGAATTTGCTTACAATAACAGTTATCAGTCGAGTATACGGATGGCACCGTATGAAGCTTTATATGGTCATAAGTGTCGGACTCCCTTGTATTGGACCGAACTGAGTGAGAAACGAATTCATGGGGTTGATTTAGTTAAAGAGACGGAAGGGAAAGTGAAAGTTATTCGAGATAGTCTGAAAGCTGCTTCAGACTGACAAAATTCGTACGCAAATTTGAAAAGAAAAGAAACTGAGTTTCAAGTGGGCGACAAGGTATTTCTGAAAGTGTCCCCGTGGAAGAAAATATTGAGATTTGGTCGAAAGGGTAAATTAAGTCTGAGGTTCATAGGGCCGTATGAGATTACCGAAAGGATTGGGCCAGTGGCATATCGGTTGGCTTTACCGGTAGAGTTAGAGAAGATCCACAATGTGTTCCATGTATCAATGTTAAGGCGTTACCGCTCCGATCCTTCGCATGTGATTCCTCTAACAGAAATTGAGATACGACCGGATATGACATATGAGGAAGAGCCGATTAAAATCTTAGCTCGAGAAGTGAAACAATTGAGGAATAAAGATATAACCTTAGTAAAAGTGTTGTGGCAACGACACGGTGTAGAAGAGGCTACGTGGGAACCGAAAGAAGCCATGAGAGAGCAATATCCAAACCTCTTTACCGGTAAGATTTTTGAGCGTGAAAATCCCTAAAGGGGGAGAGTTATAACAGCCCGATTTTTGGGCTAGTCAGAACAGTGGTCTCGGAACCACTAATTCGAGGTTGAGAAAAATTATTTTAGTACTATATTATGTGTTATGGTGTTAATATATGGCTATATGGAAATTTTGGTGCTTTAATTTTAGCAATAGCATGCTTAATTGTGAAAAGGGACTAAATCGCATAAGATGCGAAAGTTCTATTTTATAAGGTAGGGGTACCTAATAGCTATAGAATGTAAATTAGAGGTCTTTAAAGTGCAAATAGGCCATTTTGGAGTGTGATGGCCGGCCATGTGGTACGGGAGACAAGAGCATTTAATGCTTAGTCAAAATTAGGTGAGAAAAGATTAATAAAATATGACAAAAAGAAAGACTATCATCTTTCACTATTCACTCATCTCTTTCCACCGAAAATTAAAGAAGAAATAGAGCTCTTGGGGTTCAAACTTTCAGCCACTCAATTCATATTCAAGTAAGTGATTTAGGTGGTTTTAATTGATGATTTTTGTGTTTTTGGCGTCCCCAAAGCTTAAGCTAGCTAATGAGAAGACTAATTTGAGATATGATTGAAAGTCTAAGGACTTGCCATGAGAGTATTTATGATGTTAGCTGAGTTTTTATGGAAGAAAAAGAATGTTAAGGAGATGAGAAATAACTTTTGTGAAAGGTGTTAGCATGAAAACACTTATTTATGACTTGAATGCAAAGATTGAAATTGTGTTATTAATGCATGAAATAGTTAGAATTGTGAGTAGTTGTAAGAGGAATAAATGTTCAGCTAGGCTTGTCTATTGAGAAAATGTGATGAAAAATGATTTACGAGCCTAGGGGCAAAATCGTAATTTTGCCAATGTATAAGGGCAAAATGTAACACCCTTACCCAGGTTCTACGCCGGAACCGAGCCCAAGGCGTTACCGAACTCGAACCACTTGATCGCCACTTAGGCTCAATGTAATTACTCTCTTAAATCATCTCTACAACCTCATTCTCGACTTACGAGGCCTCACTCATACACACAAGGGCTCTCGAGACTAATCCAGAACTTTTACGAATCTTAAAAGTTTTTCTCTTTTATACAGGTCTCACACGCCCGTGCAAGATTAGACACGCCCGTGCATAGACATACATGCCCATGTCCCCAGACCGTGCCTAAAAACCCAGTATTCTGCCAAATGCCCCACGGCTAAGGCACGCCCGTGCTTCCAAACCGTGGTGAATCCTGACTTCACACACACGGCCTCAAAGCCTAGTCACACGCCCGTGTGACTAGCCCGTGGACTATACTGACTTAAAATGTTAACAAGCAGGGGACGCACGGCCACAGAACACGCCCGTGGGCTGACCATGTGTCACACATGGTCTAGACACACGCCCGTGTGTCTAACCATGTGGTCAAGAACAAAGCTAAGTGCCAAGTTCTTTTCACCCTTCTAGCATACACAACAAATACTCATCCAACACAATCATAATCAACTCAATTTGAATTGCAATCCCACATAGATAACCACATCTTTTCATATAATATGGTAGCCAACAACTATGGCATTATACAAAATGAACTATCCATCTAAAGGCCAACACATCTTAGCCATTTACAACAAAATTCACTAACTTGTCTAGCCCCTATACATGTCATATACAAAACATTAAGTTTCATGTACCAAAGTGTGCTGATATGTGGGCTATCTTCTGATGGTCCTCGTATCTCGATTCAACACTTTCACTCTATAAGACAAGGGAAAAGAAAAGGAGTAAGCTTCGAGCTTAGTAAGTTTACACATAAACAATTAAGTAATAATAGTATAAGCTAAACAACAATTAGCATTATACCAACATTTAATGTACAACAATGCTTATTCTTTCTATCCCTTACCACATTTCCAACACATCATGAGTCACATACTCATAACCATTGAAATGCACCCCTGCATTCAATATCATATTACACACAATATACAACACATCATTATATCTCAATAATTCATCCACACAGCTAATTTACTCAACTAGATCGCAAAAATAATCCACACAGCATAAGTCTCGGTGGTTTTGCACTTAGCACACCACAATCGATTTATAAGGTGGTATCGCACTTAGCCTACCACAAAGGTAATCATAGGGGTTTCTCACTTAGCCCACTAAACGATATACCTAACGATAGCATCGCACATAGCCAGCTTATCGTCAATATGCATTAGGATGGCATCGCACTTAGCCTACCATCTAGCATTATCACTACACATTCACATGTCTACTTACTCAATTAAACATCCATTCACAAATCTGCTACATTCACTCTACTTGAACCATGTAGGTTCTCAATCAATCTCAAATTAGCTACACGCTAGCTAACATCAACAAATTATAAGTATGAATGCATTGTTTATGCATAGACTTACCTCGGTACTCAAAAGTATTGAGACTTGCAATTTAGTCCACCACCTTGCTTTTGCCTCAGTTTCGATCCGAGCTTCATCTTTCTTGATCTATAATGAATAAATCAGCTTATTCAATACATACATTGACTAAATTGACCACATCTCATACTTTAGCAAAATTACTATTTTGCCCCTAAACTTTCTCATATTTACACTTTAGCCCCAAAGGCTCGTAAAGTGATTTTTATTCAACTTTCTAGTCTTTCATGCTTAGCCGAACCACTTATTCAACTAAAGCATCCATCAATTCTCACTAAATCACACATGTATGACCAAACTAAAGTTTTTCACAAACTAGTCCCTACATGCATTTTCATGGAAAATCACTTAACAAAAGATGTTTCTACTACATCAAGCTTTCATAATCTTCCATAAAATAACAAAATACATGCATGTCATACATGACCACATTTTTGAACATCCATTTTAGCTCATCAAATGGCTAAAAATAGCTTACTCATGCTACCGGGACTTCAAAAATATAAAGAATATCAAAAATCAGGCTTAGGAGCACTTACTAGCAAGCTTGAAAAATTGAAAGAGCCCTAACAATGGCTATTGGAATTTTTGGCAGCTTGGGGAAGAAGATGAGTAAAATTTTCATCTTTTTCACCTATTTTAATCACTTATTTGTTAAAAGACCAAAATGCCCTTTTTGATAAACTTTCAAATTTAACTCATTCATGCCCATTTTTGTCCAAAAATTAGAATTTGGGTAAATTGCTATTTAAGGACCTCTGATTAATGATCTAAAGCTATTTCACACATATAGCTTCTAGAAACACACATTTTGCAACTTTTGCAATTTAGTCTTTTTGGGCAATTCAATCGCAATTTCACAAAATTGCTTCATGAAACTTTCACACTAGCATGCATACATAATATAAACCTCAAAACTCATTCATAACCCTTAGATTTGTGGTCTCGCACCACTATTTCGACTAGGCCCTAAATTGGGATGTTACACAAAATGGTCATTTTTGCCCAAGTGTAGAATTTGATGTATTATGATCATAGAATGATCTAAATGAATGAATTTCATTGTTGTAGATCAAGAAGAGCGCGGAATCAACTTTGATCGTGGGAAAGGCAAGGTGATTGAGTAAATCGCTAGTTAACACATTTTACATCGAGGTAAGTTTATGTGTAAACAATACAATCTTATTATTTATATATATTGTCTTTGCTAATTGGGGTATGACATGGTTGAGAACATATGTGATTTAAGTGGATTGAATGTGGTAGTCATTGAATAATTATTGTTTAATTACGATGGGCTTTGTGCGATACCATCGTTTATTAACTTTTGGTGGGCTAAGTGCGATACCACCTTATTGTTTAATTACGATGGGCTTTGTGCGATACCATCGTCTACTTATCATTCGATGGGCTATGTGCGATACCACCGTAACAAACCTTTTTGGTGGGCTAAGTGCGTTACCACCCTAATAAAGATTAATGATGGGCTAAGTGCGGAACCATCAAGTAAATTGACTCTATGTAAATGACTAAGAGATTGTGATGCTAAGTGCAGGGGAACCTGTTAATGAATGTATGCATTATACTAGTGATATGGTTGGAATGTGTGAATGAAGGAAATGAGTAAGCATGATCATGAATGTAGATTGTTTCTTGCTCAGTATGTAAAGCTATGTAATTGTTGAATACATGTTAAAATGTTATGTTGTTTACATGTAAACTTACTAAGCTTAAAGCTTACTCCCCTTTCTTTCCCTTGTCTTATAGAGTTTAAAATTTGAGCGGGATCTGTAGAAAACCGTGAAACTGCTCGCACTATCTACTTACTTCGGTATATTTAGACTTAGTGATTTTGTGTATGGCATGTATAAGGGCTAGACTAGTTAGATTATTTTGTTATTTTGGCCATAAGTGTATTGGCTCTTGTTAAGATAATTATTTTATAAATTTACCATGGTTGTTGGCTATTTTATTTTATAAAAAGATGTAGTTACCCATGTGTGATTGCACTCCAATATGAGTTGATTATGGATGTGTTGTATGAGTGCATGTGTCATATGCTAGTGGAGTGAATAGAACTTGTTATATGGCTTTATTCTTGTCCATGTGGATAGACACACGGGCATGTGTCTAGGCCATGTGTGACACACGGTTAGCCCACGGGCGTGCGACTTGGCCGTGTGTCCCCTGCACATTAGTGTTTTAAGTCAGAATAGACCATGGACTAGTCACACGACCGTGTGTTTAGGCCGTGTGTGATACACGGTTAGCACTTGGGCGTGTGCCCTAGCCGTGTGAAGTCTGCACCTTGCACTTGTAAATTGAATTACCACACAGCCAAAGTACACGGGTGTGTGTATGGACCGTGTGGATAAGTCAGAATGCCAAAGTTTAGCACATGGGCCAAAGCCATGGGCGTGTCAAGGCCGTGTGAGATTAGTCAGTGTCGACCACGGGTGGAAGACACGGGCATGTCTAAGGGATACACGGGTGTGTCCCAAGTCACATGGGCGTGTAACCCCTGTTTTGGGAAATAGTTTTTGATTGAATTTCAAAAGTTCCAGATGTGTATTTAAGGCCTCGTAGGCCCATTAAATGTATGTTTCGACTAAGAAGGGGAATTTTTAATTTGGAACAAAATTTTATAGCCCGTAAGCATATGTTTAAGTAAGTTCAAGTATGGTAATGTCTCGTATCCAGTCTCAGCCTCGGACTCAGGTATGGGGCATTACATTAATGTGCAGATTTTATTTGTTTTTTTTTGCCGAATTTAATGTGTCCAAAAGGGGATTTAATCTTCTGATTTAATTTTTTGTAGGTACACTTCCTTTGGACGTCCTAGATGCATGGATGAATTAATTTAGGTGAGCTGATCATTGGTGTTTCCCAAGTGACTATTCAGCCAAGCTTTCCAACTCTCCAAGATGGCTGATTGGCTGCCTAAGGCAATCTAATGCCTTTCACACCAGCCAAATATTCCTTTCACACCAAGGGCTGTTCGATTTTAGTTGTTCACACTTACATCGCCATTCAAATCAGCATGTCACACACCATGCCCCATGGAGAGCCCAAAGCAGCTCATTAACTCCCATGTACATTCGGCTAAACCAATCAGCTCAATTAAAGAAGATTCAAGCACATGGCTGAACCAACTTAATGCATTCAGCTCCCCAAACATTCCCTTTAATTTTTCAGCTGGATTAAGGCATCTAGAAGATGCCATTGACGTTCTCAATGCTCCAAGAAGCTTCAAGGAACCTTCCTACAAAATTTTGGAAATTTCAGCTAACTATTCAGCTGCCTTTAGGGTCTATTCGGCTACCCCTTGTAATCCCTATAAATTTCGGCTCATTTCACTTTGTTAAGGACTTTTGATCTTTTTGATAAACTTTTTATGAACTTTGTGTTCTCGAGTGATTTTACCTCCTCTCTTATTTCGTACAAGTTTCGATTGACTTATCTGGCTTTGCTAGTGGCGTCTTTGACTTGTTTTTGAACCTATCACCTTAGTTGGTGTGGCGTTCATCCTACTATCCTTCATCCGACCACCTTAACCTTATAAGAATCGGGGTGACACTTTCATATAGTGTTGAATCATTCTTCGTGTTAAGTTTGAATTCCATTTCCATCCCTTATTATTGAACATCATCTATCCTTTCTTTGTTTCTTTGTTAAACCGAGCCTACTTAATTTCATAAAACTATATTCCCTTCCAAACCACTTTGTTAAGCTTCCGCCTACCTTAATCAATTTTAAGCCTTTTCGACATTGCGAACATTCTCCTCATCGACGATCGAGCAAACTACGTGAAATGACTCAATTTACCCGGGCCGTCTCACATCATTTGGTACCAGAGCTATTAAAACGAGGAGCGCTGACGTATGAAGCAATCCCGTAAGTAGGTTCGTAACGTGAAAAAAAATTCAAAATTAAAAAAAATTCAAGTTATAATTTCTTTTCCCCATTGTATTTTATTTCGTGTATTTGAGTTGTTTAAAAAAAAGAAATACAAAATCATAAAAAAAAAAAGAAAATTCGAGTACAAAAAAAAGATAAAGAAGTGAATGTTTTGCAAGTTATTTTGTTTCATCTCTTCTTCCCGATCAACAAAGCCATTCTACCATCATTTCTTACCTCCCCAAACGCCACACTTAAACCAATCTTTTCTTTTTGTTTTAGCCTACCTACACCCGTAACATCACAACCTTTGTAACCATTTTTGAAGCTGACCCCAAAGCCGTAAATAGGTCTAAACGAGACAAAATACGAAGTTATGAGAGTGAGAAAGAGCGGTAATAGGCAAGAGAGTGTGAGATCATTCGAGAGAAAAAAAAGCCTTAAAAAAAAGAGTGAAACACGATAGTGAGTGATTTATTTCTTTCCGAGTGAAAAAGTGAGGTTTGTGGTGAGGTACTTATTTTCTATTTTAGTTTTGACATTTCTTCTTTTCAGTAAATAATCATGTCTCGAGACGAGTTTTCAGCGTTTGATTTTAAATATTTGTTGGAAGAAATGAAAAGCATGCTCGACCGCAAAATTCAGCCAATTCAAGACAAGCTAGAACCTCGAGCAATAATTTGATGGAAACAAACTCCACCAAGTCGAGAAACGGAGTTAAGATCATCACAACTACACTATTCGAGAAGAGACTCTTATCAAGACTCCTATTCAACAAGGCTTTCTAGACGATGAGAAGCAAACTTTGAGTCAAAAATCATTCGAGATGCCGAACAAGAAAGTACGAGTTATTCTCCGTATGCTTCAAAGACATTACGCACGGAGAATCACTCCCGAAGAGTTGATCGAGATATCTATGAGAATACTTTTTTCTTTCTTTGAGACAAATAATTATCTTTTTGATTCATTAGTATCGTCCTCATGTTGTAATAAAATCGAAAAAGAAGAAAAAGAAAAAGAAATCGAAAAAGTGAGAGAAAAAGAAAACGAAGAAAAGAAAATTGAAAAAGAAATTGAGAATGAGAAAGAATGTGAAAAAAACGAAAGAAAATGAAGATAGTGAACGAGAACAAGAAAAAGAGAGTGATGTTTTAACTAACCCACACGAGAGTTGCTCTTGTTCTGTTCCTTCTTTTCAAGTGCCTAAAACTCCATGTGGCGAATATCAACTTCAGTACCTTCCCGATGAGAGATACTTTCGCATGACCGCAAAAGGTAAGGTTGAAGATGAAATCGAACTACACGAGTTCGAAGGTAAGTTAGGTAAGGATTCCTTAACACTTGCGTTTCAGCTATCTTCCTTGAATGTTGGAAAACTTATTGTCGATGACTTCATCTTGGAAAAAGCTACGTACCATGATTTGGTTAATTTTCCTTCCTTGATTAAAATTGATGTTTTAAATAATGGTAAGGAAAAATCTATTAATAAAAATCTTTGCGTTGACAAGTTTGAAGGTGAAGTGGTGTTTAATCGGCAAATGCAAAACTCGATTCTGCGTGACAATGGATTTTCAGATAAGCATCTCAATTTTTTTTGATTATGGTGATTATATGAACCAATTACTACCTTGTTTGAAATCTTCGAGTTTTTGCAAATCTATTTTGAAGAATGTAAAGAGTTTTGATTATTCGTTATCGTGTATGCAAAAATCCTTTCAGTTTGACATGTTTGATTTACTAAACCCTTTGCTACACTTTGGCCTTAGTAGTCAAACTCATGTTTTTAAACTCGAAATATGTTTTGGTTCGTTTTGCGGGAAAATCAAGCATCATCGATTGTATGCGAACAATTTCTATCTGTTTGATACTTGGTTTTTAAATAAGGTAACGAAGTTTGACAAATTTGATTTCAATTTAAATTCGTGCCTTAAACAATTCCTGTGGTTGTACATGAAGTTCACGTTTCATTTGGAAATGGTTAATTCAACCATGAAGCCTCGGCTACACTATATTCCGGAGGAAAGAAAATTTGTGTTGATCGAACAAGGTAAAATCGATCTTTGTTTTTCTACTTCTAAAGGCAAGACTTCTAAAATTTTTAAAACGTCTTTGTTCACCTCGAATGGTGTTAACAATCGGGTTGATGATTTAGCTTTTGTAAAACACTTAGATCGTGACGTGCTTAATTGTTCTATTTTGCTTGATGATGATCTATCTGTTTCGGTGGTTGATAAAAAGATTATTGTTTTTGATAATTGTGATGATGCATTTGTGGGAGAGTCTATAGTCAATCGTCTAATGCACGATTTGATTGTGCCAATTCATGAACCATGTGAATCTTTTCAATTACCTATTTGTGATGATTACGACTACCTTTTGAATTATTACTCGCATTCTGAACATGACTTGTGGAAATAATTTAAGTTGTTTGAATGTCTTGAAACCTATTCAATTTTGTTTCGAACATTTGACGAGGCGTTGGCGAGTAAATTAGTTTTCTTACATGATTGTAAACAAGGTAAATTGAATATGTCCATTCGCATGCGTTATACTTGTCTTGCTATGCTTATGCTTGGACTACCAGTTTGTTTGCATTGCTTTTTGCTAACTCATGGTTATAAATTCCAGATTACTCATTTGCCATTTGCCCCATTCGTCCAAGGCAAGCTGCGTAAATATTTTCGAGTGAACCAACGGCTCAACTTGAGGACAAGTCGCTTTGAAGAGGGGGGATGATACGAGCACGGTCGAGGACTGTTTCAATTCAAGCAAGGAATTTATGAGACCGTGTGAAATAAATTTGAAACTAGCTCGGGCTAGCAATTCAAGGATTTTACATACCTTAATGCAAGCTAATTCTAGCTCGAATTCAGCTCCCCGAGCTCTACTTAGCTCGAATCAGCTCACTTGAGCTTAAATCAGCTCGTTCGAGCTTGTTTATCGTTTACTATATTTAGCTCATTTAATTTCTGGAATAAGGTATTAATTTGTCTTTAGTTAAATTAGTTATTTAGTTTAAATAATTAATTTGTCATAATCTGGACAATATAATTAAGTTAAGTTTTAATTATGTTTTTAATTAATTATGTGTTTTTAATATGTCTTAAACTATTACAAATATTAAACATGCTAGCTAAAATTAATGTGTAGATTTTATTTGTTTTTTTCTGCCAATTTAATGTGTCCAAAAGGGGATTTAATCTTCTGATTTAATTTTGTGTAGGTACACTTCCTTTGGACGTCCTAGGTGCATGGATGAATTAATTTAGGTGAGCTGATCATTGGTGTTTCCCAAGTGACTATTCAACCAAGCTTTCCAACTCTCCAAGATGGCTGATTGGCTGCCCAAGGTAATCTAATGCCTTTCACACCAGTTGAATATTCCTTTCACACCAAAGGCTGTTCGGTTTTGGTTGTTCACACTTACATGGCCATTCAAATCAGCATGTTACACACCATGCCCCATGGAGTGCCCAAAGTAGCTCATTAACTCCCATGTACATTCGGCTAAACCAAGCAGCTCAATTAAAGAAGATTCAAGCACATGGCTAAACCAACTTAATGCATTTAGCTCCCCAATCATTCCCTTTAATTTTTCAGCTGGATTAAGGCATCTAGAAGATGCCATTGACGTTCTCAATGCTCCAAGAAGCTTCAAGGAACCTTCCTACAAAATTCTTGAAATTTCAGCTAACTATTTAGCTGCCTTTAGGGTTTATTCGGCTACCCCTTGTATTCCATATAAATTCCGGATCATTTCACTTTGTTAAGGACTTTTGATTTTTTTGATAAACTTTATATGAACTTTGTGTTCTCGAGTGAGTTTACCTCCTCTCTTATTTCGTACAAGTTTCGATTGACTTATCTGGCTTTGCTAGTGGCGTCTTTAACTTGTTTTTGAACTTATCACCTTAGTTGGTGTGGCGTTCATCCTACTATCCTTCATCTGATCACCTTAACTTATGTAATCCAACCCGAGGCAACCAAAGAATTAAGTTTTGAAGCACTCGCGGTGCCCGAAGGACCCATGACTCGAGCTATGGTCAAAAGGCTACAAGAAGCCATGGCATCCCTTATGAGCCGATTATGGGCTGAAAATTCATCCATGAGAGAGGTACCAGCTCAGGTCCAACCCATGAGCTCTCCGTGCACTTTGGTGCAAGTTAAACTTAGCTCGGATTAGCTCATTCGAGGTCGTTCCAGCTCATTGAGCTATTTAATTAAATTTGCTTAATCTTAATGCTTGAATAAATTGAACTCTTTATTTTATTATTTTTATTACAGCAAGTAAATGTGTCTTTGGTATTTTAATTAGGCCGAATTAATGTTGTCTAAACTTAATTTAATTTGTCTCATTTTACTACAGGTTTTTAATGTGTCCTTGTTCTAGCCGATTGTTAAATGTGTCCTAAATAGCTTGTGTTTAATTTGTCTAAAAATTAATTAAGTGTCTAATTAAGTGTTTTAATTTTTATTCAGCTGAATTAAAGTGATTTACCTTGTGCATGTAGGTGCAGTCGAATTTACAAGGGCCATTTAAGGAGATTCATGCATTTAGGTGCAATGTATGTGGCTGGTACATGGAACGCATGGTGCATTGCATTGTGGCTGCTACCTTTTGGCATTTCAAAGCACCCATTCGGCTAACAAGGTTCAGCAAATTAAAGGCTTGTAGCTTGGCCGATTGTATCCCCAATGCACTATCAATAGAGTTCACATTTGCTGCCATGTCAAGAACCATTCGGCTGCCATGTTCATATTACAAAGGCTATTCAAAACTCTTTGTTCACACCTCAAGAGGCTGCTCATGTACTCAAATTAATGCTGCCGCCTTGTCAGCTAAAGGTGGCCATTTAAGGAGCCAATTAAAGGCTTGGCCGAACCTAGACTTGAAGCATGAACCAAGCAAAGGCTTCACATACATCCAGCCTTCTAGAAGCCGTCCCAAGAGCTACCATTCAGCCGAATCTTGTAAGGAAATTTAATGGAATTTATTCTGGAATTTTCCAGCTTATTCTAGCTGAATTTTAGCTTAGCTATTAAGTATTTTAGTGTCCATTCAGCTAGCCCTTTTGTAAGCTATAAATATCTGCTCATTTTCATTTGTAAAAAAAACACTTTTGGCAATTTTATGAACTTTTGTTCAAGAGTGAGATTACTCCTCTCCAAATTCGTACGAGTTTTCGGTTCGACTTATCAAGCTTGCTTGTGGCATTAATCGAACTCTTTTCTTTGAACTTATCACCGAATCGGTGTGGCGTTCAACCTTTCGACATTTCCACCATTCACGTTAAACCGAATAGAAATCGGGTGACACTGTATATAGTGTTGAATCATTTCTCGAGTTTAAGTTCTACTTTTCCATCACAATCAATCTATCTTTACTTATCCTATCTTAAACCGAACCATCAAGTATCTATCTTTTATCCATCCTTATTCATCCCTACTAAATCGAATCTCCCGAATATCTTTCTTTCTTTAACCTATCAAAACTGAACCTTTTTCATTTCGTCTTCTAATTACAACCATCTAATATCCAAGATCCATTCCTAACTTAACAAAATATAAATAGAAAACTTATTAAAGCTTTCGCAAACTTATTCCCAAATCTCCTATCTTCTGAAGGATCTCTTACTCCTCGTAGACGATCGGGCACCCTACGTGAACGACTTAATTACCCCGGGCCATCTCACGTCATTAACCTTATAAGAACCGGGGTGACACTTTCATATAGTGTTGAGTCGTTCTTCGTGTTAAGTTCGAATTCCATTTCCATCCCTTATTATCAAACATTATCTATCCTTTCTTTGTTTCTTTGTTAAACCGAGCCTACTTAATTTCATAAAACTATCTTCCCTTCCAAACAACTTTGTTAAGCTTCCGCCTACCTTAATCAATTTTAAGCCTTTTTGACATTGCGAACATTCTCCTCGTCGACGATCGGGCAAACTATGTGAAATGACTCAATTTACCCAGGCCGTCTCACATCATTTGGTATCAGAGCTATTAAAATGAGGAGCGTCGACGTACGAAGTAATCCCAGAAGTAGGTTCGTAACGTGAAAAAAAATTCAAAATTAAAAAAATTTCAAGTTGTAATTTCTTTTCCCCTTTGTATTTATTTCGTGTATTTGAGTTGCTTAAAAAAAAGAAATACAAAATCATAAAAAAGAAAAAGAAAATTCGAGTACAAAAAAAAGAGAAAGAAGTGAAAGTTTTGCAAGTTATTTTGTTTCATCTCTTCTTCCCGATCAACAAAGCCATTCTACCATCATTTCTTACCTCCCCAAATGCCACACTTAAACCGATCTTTTCTTTTTGTTTCAGCCTACCTACACCCGTAACATCGCAACCTTTGTAACCATTTTTGAAGCCGACCCCAAAGCCGCAAATAGGTCTAAACGAGACAAACTACGAATTTACGAGAGTGAGAAAGAGCAGTAAAAGGAAAGAGAGTGTAAGATCATTCGAGAGAAAGAAAAGGACTTAAAAAAAGAGCGAAACACGAGAGTGAGTGATTTATTTCTTTCCGAGTGAAAAAGTGAGGTTTGTGGTGAGGTACTTATTTTCTATTTTAGTTTTGACATTTCTTCTTTTCAGTAAATAATCATGTCTCGAGACGAGTTTTCAGCGTTTGATTTTCAATATTTGTTGGAAGAAAAGGAAATCATGCTTCACTGCAAAATTCAACCAATTCAAGATAAGCTAGAACCTCGAGCAATAATCCGATGAAAAAAAACTCCACCAACTCAAGAAACGGAGCTAAGATCATCACGACTACACTATTCGAGAAGAGACTCTTATCAAGACTCCTAATCAACAAGGCTTTCGAGACAACGAGAAGCAAACTTTGAGTCAGAAATCAATCGAGATGCCGAACGAGAAAGTACGAGTTATTCTCCGTATGCTTCAAAGATATCACGCACGGAGAATCACTCCTGAAGAGTTGATCGAGATATCTATGAGAATACTTTCTCTTTCTTTGAACCAAACAATTATCTTTTTGATTCTTTTGTATTGTCCTCATGTTGTAATAAAATAAAAAAAGAAGAAAAAGAAAAAGCAAGTGAAAAAGAAAAAGAAATTGAAAAAGTGAGAGAAAAAGAAAATGAAGAAGAGAAAATTGAAAAAGAAATTGAGATTGAGAAAGAATGTGAAAAAAGAAACGAAAGAAAATGAAGATAGTGAACGAGAACAAGAAAAAGAGAGTGATGTTTTAACTAACCCACACGAGAGTTGCTCTTGTTCTGTTCCTTCTTTTCATGTGCCTAAAACTCCATGTGGTGAATATAAACTTCAATACTTTCCCGATGAGAGATGCTTTCGCATGACCGTAAAAGGTAAGGTTGAAGATGAAATCAAACCACACGAGTTCGAAGGTAAGTTAGGTAAGGAGTCCTTAACACTTGCGTTTCAGCTATCTTCCTTGAATGTTGGAAAAATTATTGTCGATGACTTCATCTTAGAAAAAGCTACGTACCATGATTTGGTTAATTTTCCTTCCTTGATTAAAATTGATGTTTTAAATAATGGTAAGGAAAAATCTGTTAATAAAAATCTTTCCGTTGACAAGTTTGAAGGTGAAGTAGTGTTTAATCGGCAAATGCAAAACTCGATTCTGCGTGACAATGGATTTCCATATAAGCATCTCAATTTTTTTGATTGTGGTGATTATGTGAACCAATTACTACCTTGTTTGAAATCTTCGAGTTTTTGCAAATCTGTTTTGAAGAAAGTAAAGAGTTTTGATTATTCGTTATTGTGTATGCAAAAATCCTTTCGGTTTGACATGTTTGATTTACTAAACCCTTTGCTACACTTTGGCCTTAGTAGTCAAACTCATGTTTTTAAACTCGGAATATGTTTTGGTCCGTTTTGCGGGAAAATCAAGCATCATCGATTGTGTGTGAACAATTTCTATCTGTTTGATACTTGGTTTTTAATTAAGGTAACGAAGTTTGACAAATTTGATTTCAATTTAAATTTTTGCCTTAAACAATTCCTGTGGTTGTACATGAAGTTCACGTTTCATTTGGAAATTGTTAATTCAACCACGAAGCCTCGGCTACACTATATTCCGGAGGAGAGAAGATTTGTGTTGATCGAACAAGGTAAAATCGATCTTTGTTTTTCTACTTCTAAAGGTAAGACTTCTAAAATTTTTAAAACGTCTTTGTTCTCCTCGGATGGTGTTAACAATCGTGTTGATGATTTAGCTTTTGCAAAACACTTAGATCGTGACGTGCTTAATTGTTCTATTTTGCTTGATGATGATCTATCTGTTTCGATGGTTGATAAAAATATTCTTGTTTTTGATAATTGTGATGATGCATTTGTGGGAGAGTTTATAGTCAATCGTCTAATGCACGGTTTGATTATGCCAATTCATGAACCATGTGAATCTTTTCAATTACCTGTTTGTGATGATTACGACTACCTTTTGAATTATTACTCGCATTCCGAACATGACTTGTGGAAACAATTTAAGTTGTTTGAATTTCTTGAAACCTATTCAATTTTGTTTTGAACATTTGACGAGGCATTGGTGAGTAAATTAGTTTGCTTGCATGATTGTAAACATGGTAAATTGAATATGTCCATTCGCATGCGTTATACTTGTCTTGCTATGCTTATGCTTGGGCTGTCAGTTTGTTTGCATTGCTTTTTGCTAACTCATGGTTATAAATTCTAGATTACTCATTTTCCATTTTCCCCATTCGTCCAAGGCAAGCTGCGTAAATATTTTCGAGTGAACCAACGGCTCGACTTGAGGACAAGTCGCTTTGAAGAGGGGGGATGATACGAGCACGGTCGAGGACTATTTTAATTCGAGCAAGGAATTTACAAGACCGTGCGAAATGACTTTGAAACTAGCTCGAGCTAGCAATTCAAGGATTTTACGTACCTCAATGCAAGCTAATTCTAGCTCGAATTCAGCTCCCCGAGCTCTGCTTAGCTCGAATCAGCTCACCTGAGCTTAAATCAGCTCGTTCGAGCTTGTTTATCGTTTACTTTATTTAGCTAATTTAATTTTCTGGAATAATATATTAATTTGTCTTTAGTTAAATTAGTTATTTAGTTTAAATAATTAATTTGTCATAATCTGGACAATATAATTAAGTGCATTGTTAATTATGTTTTTAATTAATTATGTGTGTTTAATATGTCTTAAACTATTACAAATATTAAATATGCTAGCTGAAATTAATGTACAGATTTTATTTGTTTTTTTTGTCGAATTTAATGTGTCCAAAAGGGGATTTAATCTTCTGATTTAATTTTGTGTAGGTACACTTCCTTTAGACGTCCTAGGTGCATGGATGAATTAATTTAGGTGAGCTGATCATTGGTGTTTCCCAAGTGACTATTCAGCCAAGCTTTCCAACTCTCCAAGATGGTTGATTGGCTGCTCAAGGCAATCTAATGCCTTTCACACCAACCAAATATTCCTTTCACACCAAGGGCTATTCGGTTTTGGTTGTTCACACTTACATGGCCATTCAAATCAGCATGTCACACACCATGCTCCATGGAGTTTCCAAAGAAGCTCATTAACTCCCATGTACATTCGGCTGAACCAAGCAGCTCAATTAAAGAAGATTCAAGCACATGGCTGAACCAACTTAATGCATTCAGCTCCCCAAACATTCCCTTTAATTTTTTAGCTGGATTAAGGCATCTAGAAGATGCCATTGACGTTCTCAATGCTCCAAGAAGCTTCAAGGAACCTCCCTACAAAATTCTGGAAATTTTAGCTAACTATTCAACTGCCTTTAGGGTCTATTCGGCTACCCCTTGTATTCCCTATAAATTTCGGCTCATTTCACTTTGTTAAGGACTTTTGATCTTTTTGATAAACATTTTATGAACTTTGTGTTCTCGAGTGAGTTTACCTCCTCTCTTATTTCGTACAAGTTTCGATTGACTTATCTGGCTTTGCTAGTGGCGTCTTTGACTTTTTTTTGAACTTATCACCTTAGTTGGTGTGGCGTTCATCCTACTATCCTTCATCCGACTACCTTAACCTTATAAGAACTGG
Source organism: Gossypium sturtianum (assembly GCA_025698515.1). Lineage (NCBI taxonomy): Eukaryota > Viridiplantae > Streptophyta > Magnoliopsida > Malvales > Malvaceae > Gossypium > Gossypium sturtianum. The sequence continues at coordinate 96,072,263 of CM046949.1, forward strand.
GGTGACACTTTCATATAGTGTTGAATCGTTCTTCGTGTTAAGTACGAATTCCATTTCCATCCCTTATTATCGAACATCATCTATCCTTTCTTTGTTTCTTTGTTAAACCGAGCCTACTTAATTTCATAAAACTATCTTCCCTTCCAAACCACTTTGTTAAGCTTCCTCCTACCTTAATCAATTTTAAGCCTTTTCGACATTGCGAACATTCTCCTCGTCGATGATCGGGCGAACTACGTGAAAAGACTCAATTTACCCGGCCTGTCTCACATCATTTGGTATCAGAGCTATTAAAACGAGGAGCGTCGACGTACGAAGCAATCTCGGGAGTAGGTTCGTAACGTGAAAAAAATTCAAAATTAAAAAAAATTCAAGTTGTAATTTCTTTTCCCCATTGTATTTATTTCGTGTATTTGATTTGTTTAAAAAAAATACAAAATCATAAAAAAAAAAGAAAATTCGAGTACAAAAAAAAGAGAAAGAAGTGAAAGTTTTGCAAGTTATTTTGTTTCATCTCTTCTTCCCGATCAACAAAGCCATTCTACCATCATTTCTTACCTCCCCAAACACCACACTTAAACCGATCTTTTCTTTTTTGTTTCAACCTACCTACACCCGTAACATTGCAACCTTTGTAACAATTTTTGAAGCTGTAACACCCCAAACCTGGCCTAGAAGTTAGGCCCGAATCCGGCGTGTCACATTGAAGGGAAAATTCCAAAACGACTTTGCTTAGTTATAAAAACTTAAGTTTAGGATTTAGAAACCCAAAATCTATGTAACCTTTTAAGTTATGATAAAAGCCCATGTTTACAAAAAAATGTCCATATGTTATAGTTACTTAGAAAACCATGTTTAAACTTTTGAAATTTATTTAAATCTAATAAATAATCAGTTAAAACAAATGAGAAAAACCAAATGTAGAGTCAATCAGAGATACAAGGCCTTATTACATCCCAATGAAAATAAAGTACTTAAAAAAATGAAGTCATTCAAAACAGTAAACAAAAACTTCTAAGTAGCTTGTAGTGTGGCCATCCCCGAGTCCTTTTCCACGTCGAGCCGTCTATTGAGGATCACCTGAAACATTTAATTAAAGGGTGTGAGTTTCGAAACTCAGTGTGTATGACCCTTGGTAATCCAATCAACATGCAATTATCACAATTATCATGTTGGGCCTAAGCCCTATCAAAATCGGTGTTCTTGGGCCTTAGCCCACAATGACCTCATATCATATCAATATCACATGAATGCAATGCACCCATCCCAAATCCAACCCTGCACTCCACCCGTACCAACCCTACACTCCTGTGGGGATATAAATATCAACCCACCCAGCCCTACACTCCAAAGGTAGCACCAACAGCGGTACTACTCAAATGTTGCAGCAAAGCTGTAAGCATATAATGGGCTTAAAGCCACCGGTGGATCCACGATCGTCAAGCGACTATGCGATCCTCACATATCTTCCTTCGTATCATCAAACCCACCCAAGTGCAACATATATCTCATGAATGCAACATACACATTTTCACACATTAAGCACCTAGGGGTATTTTAGTCATTTCACTACCCAGGGGTATTTTAGTAAATCTACCCTATAAGGGTATTTTCGTAATTCTACCTTACAGGGGTATTTCTGTAATTTCTACCCTACAGGGGTATTTTCGTAATTTCTTTCACCTCAGGTTTTAGTTATGAACTTTGGCCCATCAACAAGTCCTCGCGGTTAAAGTGAACAAACACTATGCACCAGGTAGGATCTCAGAAAAGAGGAGGTGGGTCACTAGGACCTCTTAAGTACCAAGCTCTCCCTCGATCCAATCCAAGACATGCATATGTCGGCTACCACACTCTAACTAATCGACTTGTCCACTAGCATGTTTGATTAATAAATTAAGTCTTATGCAATTTTAAGAATTTATCAGAACTAGGCCTAGAGTCCATTAAACCCGAGCATACATTTCTAAAATCCCACAAAGCCCACTCATGTTCATATAGCCCATTAGGCCCGCTCATGTTTATGCAGCCCATCAGGCTTGATCATAATCAAACCATACACCCCATTTCATGTCAATTCAATATTCAAATACACATATCAATCTTTGCCGATTTGGGCCCACGAGCTCGGCAGGCCCATTTAGCCACTTTCGACTTTTTAGCTTTTCGGCGTTGCTGCCATCGTGTGTGTGTAGTGTTTGTACACACCTTTAATTGCGAAGCATGCTACGATTCCTTAGCCACGAACCTATGATCAATCAAAACTATCAGTTAATCATACGCTTAGTATCGTTTCTCCCTTTTTATCAAAAGTCAAAAACATACCAATCCCTTACCTTGAATGATTAAGCCTATCAACCCTTCACTTATTCGCTAACCGCAATTGACTCCAAGATTTGCGTTAAAGAACCTTGACTATCAAAGGCTGCACAACCAAGTGATTTCCATCCATCAAAAGTCACTCTTAACCAATCCTAACCATATTCGGCCAACCATTAATCCAAGAATTATAGATGAGTACACTTACCGATTGACTAGGGACTTTACCACACCAAAACCTAAAGCGCAAGGAGAGTACCTCGTTAAATAAACAACAACGATTCGGTAGAGAAACACAAGGGTTTGACCTAGTTAAGAGAATGAGTGGAATACACAATGAGGGGTTTCGGCTAGGAATAAGATAATAAAGCGATTAAAACTTACCCCTTTTGTTGAATAAAGAAAGATTTGCTCTCTTACCACCACAAGATTACTTGCCCACAAGATTTTAGATTATAGAGTGTGATTTTTAGAAGTGAGATTCGATTTTAAAAATGGAGAAGAAGAACTTGGTTTGACAAAGAATGAAACCCCAATGAGAGAATTTCTTTTCTAATTCGGCAATAGAAGAAATACTGTGGGAGGGAAGGAGAATTCGGTCTAGGCGCTTTTGTTTGGAAAAAGAAAGAAATTGTGATTACTCGGGTATTTGCCAAAGGGAAAGAAACTAAAAAGAATTGGGAGATTGGAAGGAATATTCCCCTAATTAATCAACTAAAGCACACAAAAGCAACAAATGCCCTACTTACCCTTACGGCACACATATATATACTAAAAATAAATAAATAAATAAAATAAACCTACACTCCCCAGTTGACTCAAACTTATCACCAATTAAATTCCTTTATTTTCTCCAAATTTTATCTTCATCCCCATCCAAAAATTCCTTTATTTAGCCAAAAATCCATTTCGAATTACATTCAAATTGCTTTCCCCGAACAACAGCCATCCTTTGGTGTTTCGGTCCACTTCAAACACCTTCCCCACGCCAGCAGCAAAATAGCAGGTTATTGCGCACAAGGCAACTCGAAACCAAGACCTCCAGGCACCACCACATGCTACCAGCCACTGGGACTCGAACCTGCGACCACTCGGATCCATAGCACGCTTCTCGCCACTGCACCACAACTCTTCTTGTGATATGTTCCATTCTCAACTTCTTTTAAGGCCTATTTCCTAGCGACCGAATCATCCAAAGAAATCTAAAAATATTCGCCACACCTAGCTTCGAACCTCCAACCTCTTCACTATGATACACACCCTCTTCACTATGACCCGGGGCTTATACGTTGCTTAAGGTTGCTGAAGTTTGTTAAAAGAACTTCGACCCACTATCTATAATGAGATAGGAACCGAAAAGTATATCGAGTGAATGCCACACTCGATTAAGAGTGATAAGTTCGAACAAAATAGGGCTGACGCCACTAGAGAACTAGATAAGCCAACTCGAGTTTAAAACGAAATTTAGAGTTGAATAAACTCACAAAGTAACAGCAATTCATTAAAGTTTCCAAAAGTCCTTTACAAAAGAAAATGAACAACTATTTATAACCTAAGCATGGCTAGCCGAATGGGCAACTTAAGGGCTAAGAATTTAGCCATGAAAATGCTAGAAAATTCTAGAAGAAAAATCATTAATTTGCTGCTACTAGGTTCGACTGAATGAAGCTCCAAAGGTCAGCTTCTAGAATAAGCAAATGAAATTGGAAAGATGAATGCATGGGGAGGCCAATGGCCATGTCCAAATTCAGCTACTTCGGAGCTAATGGTCAGCTTAATGAGGAAGGAAACCAGCTGAATGTATTTGGAAAGCATTGGAGCTGAATTGGCATGTCTATGTTCGGCCAAGGCTTTGAATGAGCTCAATCAATGTGCAACTTTTGCTGAAAAATTACCAGCATTAAAATGAGTCTTTGAACAGCCAAATGATGTGAAAAGTCAGCTTTGAAAAAATTCTTGAATGTGGACACTTTGGCCGAATGGTCACTTTGGGAAGGGAAATGAGCTGCTGACTTTTTAATTCCAGCTTAAGAACTCCCTTAAATGTCAGCCATGCACCTAGCCGTCCAAGGTAATGTACCTGCACCTATTAATTCACAAAAATTAAGCTCCCCTTTGGACATATTAAATTCGACAGCAAGACACTTAAAGACCTGCACATTAAATTTAATTCTAGCAATTAATTAAGTTGTCTTGGATTAGAACATAATAAAGGGCTGTAGGAACTAAGACAAATTAAATATGCAGTATATTAATATGAATTATTATGTAATAATTTAAAAAAAGTAAATGACACTTAATTATTTAGACAACTAATTATACTGTAGTAATTTAAACTAAATAAAAAAAATATGCATAATTAAAGTGTTCAATGAGCTAGCAGCCGAACTAGCTAGTTGAATAAAATTCGGTCTCAAATAAATTGTAAGTGTTCGGCACATCCTTGAACTCCTTCCTATCTTCATTCCAAGTTCGTTCCACTATAGCTGAAATAGCATCTTTAAATTGCTTGGCACGGGCATGCATAATCGGTCCACTAGGCAGCTTGATGGCGTCTTGGTTGGCTTCCACTCAATTCATAGTCGAGCTCGTATCATCCCCCCTCTTCAAAACAATTTGTCCTCAAATCGTCGCCTACATCGAAAGGAGACAAATCAGAAACATTAAAACCCACGCTAACATTGTACTCAACAGGTAAGTCCAATTTGTAGGAATTTTCATTTATCCATTCAAGGACTTGAAATGGGCCGTCTCCTCTTAGGAGAAGTTTGGATCGCCTTTGCGCTGGAAACCTTTCCTTGCGCATGTAAACCCAAACCCAGTCCCCCAATTCAAAAACGATGCATCTTCGACCTTTGTTAGCCCGTTGCTCGTACTTCTTGGTCTTCGCTTTGATATTGTCCCTAAGCTTTTGGTGTAACTATTTAACATATTCGACCTTGCGCTTTCCATCTACATTCACAAGTTGGTTAGAGGACAAAGGCATTAGATCAAGCGGTGTTAAAGGATTAAAGCCAAAGACTATTTCAAATGGAGAATATTTAGTAGCAGAATGAACAGAACGATTATATGCAAATTCCAAGTGCGGTAAATAGTCTTCCCATGTCTTTAAGTTTTTCCGAATAATCACTCAAAGCAATGTAGAAAGAATTCGGTTTGGCCGTCTGTTTGCGGGTGGCAAGTTGTGGAGAACAACAGCTTGGTTCCCAAACATCCCCACAACGTCCTCCAGAAATGGCTAAGGAATTTTTCGTCGTGGTCGGACACGATAGTCCTTGGCATGCCATGCAACCTAACCACTTCTTTGAAAAACAAGTTAGCAACATTTACAGCATCATCGGTTTTATGACAAGCTATAAAATGGGCCATCTTAGAAAATCTATCCACAACCACAAAAATAGAGTCTCGACCATTTTTACTTCTTGGTAGGCCTAGTACGAAATCCATAGATATATCAGTCCAAGGAGTTTCAAGCACAGATAAGGGTTTATACAAACCATGGGGCTTAATTCGAGACTTAGCCCTTTTACATAATAAGCATCGCCCACAGAATCGTTCAACGTCTCTCCGCATCTTGGGCCAATAGAAGTGTTCTTGGAGTGTGGCCAAGGTGATATGATCCCGAGTTGCAGAAGTAATTCGGGTCGTAGTTGTGCCCGATCGTTAAATCGATGAAGTATCGTTGTAATTCAGAGTTGATTGATGTTCGGCTGTTTGTAGGCTAAATGAAAGTTGCAAATGGGTTCAAAGGAAGTTGTGTGTCAATCGGAATAGGCTTGGTTCGGGAATAGGAGAAATAAGGTAATTAAACGGTTTAGGTTGGATAGATGAACTTAAGGACAAGTTCGAACCAATACTATGTAAGTATTGACCCAGGACTTATATGTCACTTAAAGTTGCTGGAATTTGTTAAAAGAACTTCGATCCACTATCTATAACGAGATAGGAACCGGAAGTATATCGGGTGAATGCCACACTTGATTAAGAGTGATAAGTTTGAATAAAAACAAGGTTGACGCCACTAGGGAACTAGATAAGCCAACTCGAGTTTTAAACAAAATTTGAGAGTTGAGTAAACTCACAAAGTAACAGAATTTCATTAAAGTGCAAAAAGTCCTTCCTACAAGTTTTTAGCTAAATATTTATAGCCAAAACATGGGCTAGCCGAATGGTCATTACTTAGTATGCAAGTTCAACTTTTAATTCAAAATTAAAGAGCTGATTGATCTTGATTTTTCCAGAATTTCTCCATGTGCTTTGAGGATGCCGAAAGTCCCTTCTAGATGCCTTGGAAATTCAGCTGAATTGAATGATGGAGCTTGGGAGCTAGTGATGCATGAAGGTTCGGCCTAGAAGCTTGGAAAGGCCTTTATGATGGCTCCTTGATGAGCTGAACAGCTTGCACCTCATTTAAGGACATTTTGGGGTCTCCAATAGTTGCATGGTGTGAACATAAGAATAAGAGCAACCAAGTGTGTGACACATGAAACCAAAAAGCCAAATGAGTGTGGAAGGAACATAGCAGCTAGTGGAGTCTTCCAAGGTGCTTCGGTGAGCTGAAAGAGCTGCCTTGAAGAGTGAAACAACAGCCCCCAAAGTCCCTTGCTGTTCACGAAGGGCTGCATGGAGGAGAGCAAACAGCAGCAGCCCCTTTTAATGCCGTCCAATTCCAAGTACCTGCACCTATTTAAAACAACCATTAAATCATGTTTTAGGACAAAATAAATTTAGGCCACAAGACAAATTAAATTCGGCAGCTACTTAGGACACATTTAATTTCATGCATGAACTAAGACTAATTAATTACTTGTATTAATTCGGCTGGACTAGGACACATTAAAACATGCAATAAATTTGTCCTAACTTAGACACAATAAAATAGTTAATAAATATGTTTTAAACTAAGACACATTTAAAACTTAATTAAAATGTCCAGATTTTTATTTTTGACATATTAAAGATGCAACTTAATTATTTGAGCTGAACTAACTAAATTAACTAACTAAATTAATAATTTATTTTAATTCCAGCAACTTAAACGCATAAAATATAAAGATGGAAACGAGCTCATTGAGCTGGAATCGAACTAAATTGAGCTCAACAAGCTGGAAGTGAACTAGTTCAGCTCGCAAGGGATTGTAAGCAACGCGTAGGGAACTGGTCCAAGAACGTGCTCGGGGCGTGGCCGTATCATCCCCCCTCTTCAAAGCGACTTGTCCTCAAGTCGAGTCGTTTGTTCATTAGATAACATTCTTTCTTACTCGACTCTACTTGGGCGAATGCGGTGAATGTGCTCTCGTACATCTTTTCAATTTGCTTCTTCAAGTTCACCAATAATCTAGACATGGGAGGTAATTCAAACGATGTGAGAAGATCATTCAAATAAGCATATATTCCATATCTCACTTGATCAAATGTATTCGAACTCACATAAGTCAAACAACCAAACTGATTTGTTACTCCCTCACCATACAAAGTCTCATCAAATGAATGAATTAATTTAAATGAGAAATCAAGAGTCAACAAAAATTTATTCGAGCAAACATGTGGGCCAAGTAACATTCGGGCAGAACAATCATGGTCCATGCAAGAAGATAAATTCCAAATTTTATGCCCACAATCAATTGAATGAAACTTTTTGCATGTTAAGATCTTACCACTTAATCGACTCAAATCTTGCATAGTTAAGCCTATCAGTGGCCAATGAACTTTCACCTTTTCAACAAACTTATCATCAAGAAAAGTCTTACCAACAAGTTTCAAAAGAAATGTAGTCACAATTAACTTAATCCGTTCATTGTCAAAGCAATTAAACTCCTCACCACAATTTAATAAACACAAATTGTCATCACAAACAGGTGAATGGAAAATTCCCTTTGATTCATAATTTCGCACAATAAAACCTGGAAATGGACATTGAACGATTGGTTCTCCCAAAATCGCATCATCATCAATCAAAACAGATGAATCATTTTTAAACAAAGCTGAACAGTTAAACACATCACGATTTAAATACTTTGCAAAAACCAATTCATCAACAAAATGCTTATTACCAACCGAATAGGGCAGAGAGGTTTTAAAGTTCTCGTAAGTCATACCTTGTTTACCTCGATGGATAGGAAAGCAAGGATCATTTTTGTAACACCCCATACCCGAGTTCGAGGCTTAGACCGGATACGAGAAGTTACTATGCTTGAACTTGCTTAATCAAGTACTTACGGGCTATAAAATTTCGTTCCGAATTAAGAACTTATCTTTCTTAATCAACTTGTACTTTTCATGGGCCTACGAGACCTTAAACTCATGTCCGTAAACTTTCAGAACTCAATCGAAAAATTTTCATTGAAACAGAGGTCATACGCCCATGTGAGTTGGGACACGCCCGTGTAAACCTGATACACGCCCATGTCTCCTAACCGTGCTTAAAACTCGAGCTTACTGCCAAACTTCACACGGCCATGGCACGCCCGTGGTCTTGGCCCGTGTGAAAAACCTTAGCATTCTGACTTATAACACATGGCCATGGCACGCCCGTGGACTTAGACCGTGTACTACAACTTGATATTCTGACTTAAGGGGCAATGGTGCAGGGTACACACGGCTTAGACACACGCCCGTGTGTCCGACCGTAGGCTATTTACCAAGCCAATTGCCACCCTGAAATCAAGAGAAAATTCATACTATCTCAACAACTCAAATCACTACAACTTTAATGAACAATATAACATGCTCCATTGATATCAATAACATACATACTTAGTCAATCTTGGCCAATCATTTAGCCATTTACAAAAGAATAATAATAAACTTGATAGCCCATGCTTTTGCCCTTTCTAAGATATATACTCAAAATGAAATGTTTCCTATACATGCCATACTTAACTTGGCTATACCAAAATAGCGGTTGATAGTGTGATTCGAGCTCTGACTTCAACGATCCACAAGTTAGCTTGGCGGGACTACATAGAAAGAAATAATAAAAGACGTAAGCATTTAGCTTAGTAAGTTTGCATAATGCACATAGCAACATACTTGCTTAATATAAACCATTTAACATAAACAATGGCATCATAAATTTTAGCTATAAAGCTTACTTACTCATACTTGATTCTTACATATCTCATGAAACTTACTAGTCTCATACTTTAGAGGTAAACAAGGTACCTGTATCACTTGATCACATTGATCAACATACTTTAACATAATAATCATAATCTCTGATTCATCATTCATAACATGAATAATACTCATTTTCACTTGATAATAACTTTACTTACTTAGCTTTCTTGTTATTTCATTTAAGCTTAGCTCGTTTGCCTGATGAATTTATATGAATAACCGAGGATACTAAATCTCATCTAAATTTCAAGGCCATGACTTAACATGGACTTATACGAAGTCTTTCTTGTTCTCACCAATGCCATGCCTTAACTTGGACTTATATGGGATCTCTTTCTCTTGATAACTTTTCAATGCCAAGCTTGCCTTGGTCTTACATGATAACTTGTTCAATGCAAAGCTTGCCTTGGACTTACATGATAACTTGTTCAATGCCAAGCTTGCCTTGGACTTACATGATAATTTGTTCAATGCCAAGCTTGCCTTGGACTTACATGATAATTTACTCAATGCCAAGCTTGCCTTGGACTTACATGATAACTTACTCAATGCCAAGCTTGCCTTGGACTTACATGATAACTTATTCAATGCCAAGCTTGCCTTGGACTTACATGATAACTTATTCAATGCCAAGCTTGCCTTGGACTTACATGATAGCTTGCTTGCTTGCCGATGCTATGCCTTGGCTTGATCTTATACAAACTTTCTTGTTTCATGTGGTAGATCGAGTATCCTAAGTTACTCAACTTCAATCGGGGCTTTCTCATGCTTGATCTCATTAATTTCTTTGTTTAACATAACATTGAACATTTTTCATAATAACATTGTACATTATGCTAAGCAATTTAATGATATGAATCATAAAGCTTAGAAATCATACAAACTTACCTCAATATAAAAAATGTATGTAGATATGCAATTTAGTCCTCGATTTTGTCCTTGCCTCGGTTTCGATCCGGGCTTCATTTTTCTTGATTAGCAAGCTTGAAAGATGAGCAAACCCTAGCTATGGTTTCTTTGAAAATTTCGGCAATGAGGAAGAAGATGATAATGATTTTTGTCATCTTTTTCCTTTATTAATCATTTAATAGGTAAATGACCAAAATGCCCTTCTCTTAAAAATATCACCATTTACTAACTCATGTCCAATTTTGTCCAAAAATTATGATTTGGGAAAATTGCTATTTAAGGACTTATAATTGCTATTATAGAGCTATTTCATACAAAATGCTTTTAGAAACTCACATTTTACAACTTTTACAATTTGGTCCTTTTTGACCATTCAACTTTAATTTAGCAAAATTGCTTCATGAAACTTTCACACTAACATGCAAACATGGCATGAACCTTAAAAACTCATAAATTCACCTCAGATTCGTGGTCTCGCACCACTATTCTGACTAGGCCCTAAATCAGGCTATTACAGTTTTTACCTTTGTCGGTCATCATAAACCTTCTCTCCTTGGACTTATAATGTAGTCTAGGCTTTGAGGTTGGCTTAACCTGAAATAATGGTGATGCACAAAGACAACTTGCGCTTGTGCGTTCACAAAAACGAAAGAAGTTAGTATCACCATGGATAATGGACTCTAAGGAACTTCTCAAAATTTTATTCACATATGAATCAATTTCAGGCTCAAAAACATATGTTTGAACACATGAAACCGAAAAGCCAAATGAGTGTGGAAGGAACATAGCAGCTGGTGGAGTCTTCCAAGGTGCTTCGGTGAGCTGAAAGAGCTGCCTTGAAGAGTGAAACAGCAGCCCCCAAAGTCCCTTGCTGTTCATGAAGGGCTGCATGGAGGAGAGCAAATAGCAGCAACCCCTTTTAATGCTGTCCAATGCAAAGTACCTGCACCTATTTAAAACAGCCATTAAATCATGTTTTAGGACAAAATAAATTTAGGCCACAAGACAAATTAAATTCGGCAGCTACTTAGGACACATTTAATTTCATGCATGAACTAAGACTAATTAATTACTTGTATTAATCCGGCTCGACTAGGACACATTAAAACATGCAATAAATTTGTCCTAACTTAGACACAATAAAATAGCTAATAAATATGTTTTAAACTAAGACACATTTAAAACTTAATTAAAATGTCCAGATTTTTACTTTTGACATATTAAAGATGCAACTTAATTATTTGAGCTGAACTAACTAAATTAACTAACTAAATTAATAATTTATTTTAATTCTAGCAACTTAAACGCATAAAATATAAAGATGGAAACGAGCTCATTGAGCTGGAAACGAGCTCAATTGAGCTCAACAAGCTAGAAGTGAACTAGTTCAGCTCGCAAGGGATTGCAAGCAACGCATAGGGAACTGGTCAAGAATGTGCTCGGGGCGTGGCCGTATCACAAGGTCTTGGCTACGCCGAAATGTCCCATTAACCCGCCACTATGCACCTCATCGAGCAACACTTCTTGTACGGATCCTTGCGGTATGCAAAGTTTTCCTTCTTGAAACAAATACCCGTCATGGCGATAGTACTTTTCATAAGCTCCCTTTTTGCAAAACCTAAAAAATTCACCAAAATCAGCATCGTTTGCATATAAATCCTTAAGAAATTCAAACCCAAGTAATTTAGAATCCAAAATGTTTAGTAAAGCATACCTCCGAGATAGTGCATCAGCCACTATATTATCTTTACCTTTTTTATATTTAATAATGTAGGGAAAAGATTCGAGAAATTCAACCCACTTGGCATGACGTTTGTTCAATTTGTGCTGCCTCTTTAAGTGTTTCAAGGACTCGTGATCGGTATGAATCACGAACTCTTTGGGCCATGAATAATGTTTCCAAGTTTCCAGGGCTCGAATTAGCGCGTACAATTCCTTGTCATACGTTGGGTAATTCAAAGCAGCACCGTTGAGCTTTTCACTAAAATATGCAATGGGGCGTCTGTCTTGCATAAGTACCGCTCCAATCCCTAAACCTAATGCATCACATTCTAACTCGAAAGTTTTGTCAAAATTCGACAAAGCTAATAAAGGTGCATGGGTTAAACAATCTTTAATTTTCAAAAATGCTTTTTCTTGTTCTTCTCCCCAAATGAAAGTAGAGTTTTTACGGATTACCCCGGTTAATGGTGCAGCCAATGTGCTAAAGTTCTGATGTGATTCGGCCCGGGTAAATCGATTCATTTCACGTAGTTTGCCCAATCGTTGACGAGGAGAATGTTCGCAATATTGAAAAGGCTTAAAATTGATTAAGGTAGGCGGAAGCTTAACAAAGTGGTTTGGAAGGGAAGATAGTTTTATGAAATTAAGTAGGCTCGGTTTAACAAAGAAACAAAGAAAGGATAGATGATATTCGATAATAAGGGATGGAAATGGAATTCGAACTTAACTCGAAGAACGATTCAACACTATATGAAAGTGTCACCTCGATTCTTATAAGGTTAAGGTGGTCGGATGAAGGATAGTAGGATGAACGCCACACCAACTAAGGTGATAAGTTCATAAACAAGTCAAAGATGCCACTGGCAAAGCCAGATAAGTCAATCAAAACTTGTATGAAATAAGAGAGGAGGTAAACTCACTCGAGAACACAAAGTTCATATAAAGTTTATCAAAAGATGAAAAGTAAAAAGTCCTTTTACAAATGAAATGACAAACTATTTATAGGCCTAAGCTAGGATAGCCGAATGGACTAACTTAATGACTAAGAAAAATTCAGCTAGAATAATCTAGAATAAGCTAGAACAAGCATTAATTCTATAAGTCCATGTTCAGCCAATTGGAGCTTCAAAAGTCAGCTTCATGCTTAAGCAAATGAACTAGAAGGAAGATGAATGCATAGGATATCCATTGGCTTTGTCTAGATTCGGCTGAGTCCTTAATGGAAGCATTGATGATGGGGCTGGTTCATGAATGGTAGCATGTACCTTTGTAAATTCGTCATCCCCTTTGTGCCTGCACATTATTCATTCAATGTGCTAAAATAAAGTGTTATTTCCCCCTGTAACACCCCTATCCCGTATCCGTCGCCAGATTAGGGTTAAAGGAGTTACCAGACAGATCGAAAACTTATTCAGACAATTCGTAATATAAATCATTAATCACCATCATCATGTCTCATCTATAGGTCAACGAGACCTTAAACAGGCTTTAGAGTATGGCTGGGACTATGTCGAACTCTTACAGAAATTCTCAGAAATTTAAAACTTTTCTAAGTTATACAGGGCCACGCCTTGCGTGTGCAAAGGCGCGTGTGCCTCCCACAGTGCTAGACACACCCATGTGTCTTACCCGTGGTCGAGCTTGAATTGTCTCCACGGCCGCCAAGCATGCCCGTGTACATTGGCCGTGGTCGATCTTGATTAAACCACGCGGCTACCAGGCACGTCTGTGTGCCAAGGCCGTGTACACTTAGTTAGCTACTGACTTACTCCCACGGTCATCAAGCACGCCCGTGTGCCTTGACCATGTAGGTAAAACAGGCCATTTACAAGGCCAAAATGCCACCCACATAGGGTCAAACATACAAGAAAATTACTAATGCAACTCATGCACATTTGACAACCAAAAACATATCAAAATAACCATTCAATCTCTATATTCGAATCCATTTCCAAACATACCAATTCACACAACAAAAACTCAAGTATACACAAGCATAATTAATCCCTATTTACCTTCCATGAACTCATTCTTTTGTTCAAACCTATATGCTCAAATTTCATCCATATACTTACCATCAACTTAACCATTTCATATGCTATCAAACCATACTAAAACATTCATCATATAACATATTCATTAATGCATATTATCAACACATAACTAGCCAAATCACATGGCCAAGTTCATCTCTCAACTTATACAAATAACTAGCCTATACATGCCATATCTAGCTATATACATTTCCAAAATGTACCAAAACAAGTTGAGTAGTGTGATGACGATCCTTGACAGTTCGAGCCTTCTTGAAGTAGCTTTGACGATCTATAAAACAGAACAACACACACAGAGTAAGCTTTCCAAAAGCTTAGTAAGCCATATACAAATAAACTTAGCATGAAAAGCATATAATCATATAGGAACATTGGCATAATTAATTCTCATAGCAAATTTATCACATGTATTCTTTGATCCATGTACTAGGCCACAACTTGTCGCATTCATCAACTCAACAATCTCATATATACATGGCTCTTTTACACATATTTTCACATATCATTTCATAATTCCAACATACCTAATCATCATAGTAAGTTCATTTAGATACTTACCTTTCATATACACGTAGTGTACAAACCAACGTACCTGAAATGGATTTACGATTCACATAACCATTCGTATAACAGACTTGCCTGTTGAACCGTTCGAAATCTAATAGGATACTCAAAAAACTCAAAATAATTGTACAATGCCAACGTCCCAGACGAGGTCTTACATGTACTCAAATATCGATGCCACTGTCCCAGATAGGGTCTTACACGAACCAATACGATGCTAATGTCCCAGACATGGTCTTACACGTAAATCTCGTATCGATGCCAACGTCCCAGACGTGGTCTTACACGAAATCTCAAATCAACGCCGACATCCCAAACGTGATCTTACATGATATCTCAGAACAGACACCTATGTCATGACATATACTATCCTATCTATTCCTAGGTTCAAACGGGACTTCTCGGACATTGACATTATGTCGATTCTATCTCGGAATTCATGTATACATCATCTCATATGCATTCACCATTGTCAATAATCATATGGATATTCATAATTCAATACAGATATGTTTATTTGTATATTGACTTATCTCGAGTTCGGTTTAACGAAAATAGAAACGGCTACTCGGTTACTTTCGCTTTCCTGTGATCTAAGTCCGATTTCTTCGGCTCTTGATCTATACATATTCAAAATTAACCCTTTTATTTATCAACACATTCAATTCACTCCAAAAATACATATTTAGGGCAATTTGCAAATTAGCCCTCACATTTGCACATTTTATCAAATTAGTCCATTTTTCTCAAAACATCAATTATAAAAAATCATCATTTAACCATGCTTAGCCGAATGCTTATAAATATCATACAAGCCCATATCTTCCATCAAATTTACAATTTAGTCCCTCAAATTGCTATTTTCTCAATTTAGCCCTAATTACCTAAATTCATCAAAATTTCAAGAACAAAACATGTTCATTTAACACATATCTTTCATTTAACACCTAAACTCATCACAAAGCTCACCATTACATCATTGGCACATTTCATGAACATCATCATTTCTTCATATTATAACATGGGCTTGATAGTAGACTAAGCAACAATCTCAAAAACATAAAAATCATCAAAAATCATACTCAACACATACCTTAATTTTGCTTAATGAGTACCGAATGCCCTAGCTTCTTCTTTCTTTTTCTTTTGTTTGATTTTTGGCACCCCCAAAGATGATAACATTCATCTTTTCACTTGTTTATTTTATTACAAACATATTATTATGCATTTTACTATTTTATCCATTCATTAAACATATAAGACAAATAACAATAAGGTTATTTTGTCATTTAATTACCCACTATCTTATAATTGTCTAAATTGCCACATAAGGCTTCCTTATTTAAAAAGCCACAACACATAGGTATTTTAACAAATAGAATGCTAATTTTACATTTAATGCAATTCAATCCTTTCATCAAATTAAACACATAGACGGACAAATTAACTTACGAAACTTTAACACATGCTTTATCATATATCATAGGCACAAAAAATAATATTCAAATATTATACGGACTCGGATTTGTGGTCCCGAAACCACAGTTCCGACTAGGGTATAAACCGGACTGTTACAATTCTCCCCTTAGGGATTTTCGTCCCCGAAAATCTTATCGTTAAATAGATTCGGATATTGCTGTCTCATTAAATCTTCTGGCTCCCACGTAGCCTCTTCTATTCCATGTCGATTCCACAACACTTTCATAAATGGAATTTTCTTGTTTCTCAATTCTTTCATTTCACGAGCTATGATACAGATCGGTTCCTCTTCATATGTCGTATCGGATTAGATTTCAATTTCAGACGGAGAAATCACATGTGACGGATTGGAACGATATCTACGTAGCATCGAAACATGAAATACATTGTGTATCTTTTCTAGTTTTGGTGGCAACAACAACTTATACGCAACTGGCCCAACACGCTCAATGATCTCGTACGACCCGATAAACCTCAAACTTAACTTGCCTTTACGTCCAAATCGGAGCACTTTCTTCCACGGAGACACTTTTAGAAATACTTTGTCACTGATCTCGAATTCTATGTCTTTTCATTTTAAGTCTGCATAAGACTTCTGACGATCAGATGCTGATTTCAGACTATCATGAATTACTTTTACTTTCTGTTCAGTATCTTTTATCAAGTCAACCCCGTGTAGCTTATTTTCATTGAGCTCGGTCCAATACAGAGGTGTACAACATTTACATCCGTACAAAGCTTCATAGGGTGCCATTTTAATGCTTGATTGAAAACTATTATTATAAGCAAACTCAATCAATGACAAGTACGATTCCCACGTACCGTTAAACTCAAGAATACAACATCTCATCATGTCTTCAAGAATAATTCCCTCAGACTGACCATCTGTTTGCAGATGAAAAGCTGTACTGAAATGTAATTTTGTGCCTAAAGCTTCTTGTAATTTCTTTCAGAATCATGATGTAAACCTCGGATCTCTATCAGACACAATGGATAGTGGCACCCCGTGCAATCTCACAATTTCTAAAATATAAAGCTCCGCTAATCTATCAAGTGAATATTCAGATCTCATTGGAATGAAATGGGCAGATTTCATCAACCGATCAACTATGACCCAAATCGTATCTTTCTTTCTCGGAGTCAGAGGCAATCCTGAAACAAAATCCATTTTCACTCTGTCCCATTTCCACTCGGGAATTAGAATTGGTTGTAACAAAACAGATGGAACCTGATGTTCTGCTTTCACTTGCTGACAGATTAAGCATTTCGATACGAAATCAAAACTATCTCGTTTCATACTAGACCACTAATAATGTTGCTTCATATCATGGTACATATTTGTACTACTCGGGTGAACAGATAGACGATTATTATGTGCTTCACTCAGAATCAACTGAATTAATTCTGAAGTTCTCGGAACACAGATACAATTTTGAAATTTTAAACAATCATCAATAACTCAAAATTCAGATTCAGAATTCGAATCACACAGATCTCGTTTCGCTAACAATTTAGTATCAACTTTCTGAGCATCACATATTTGTTGTAAGAACAACGATTTTGCTTTCAATTCAGCTATCACTGAACTATCATCAGACGGATCAATTTGAGCATTCAAAACACGTAATGCAAACAATGATTTCCTACTCAGTGCATCAGCAATGACATTTGCTTTACCTGGATGATAATCTATCATAAGCTCGTAGTCTTTCAACAACTCTAGCCATCTTCTCAGTCGCAGATTCAAATCTTTTTGAGTCATCAGATACTTTAAACTTTTATGATCCGAAAATATGTGACATTTCTCACCAAACAGATAATGGCGCCAAATCTTTAGTGCAAACACAATCGCAGCTAACTCAAGGTCATGTGTCGGGTAATTCTTTTTATGAGGCTTCAATTATCTCGAGGCATAAACTACAACTTTGCCTTCTTGCATCAGAACACATCCCAGACCATTTAACAAAGCATCACTGTAAATTACAAATTCTTTGCCCGATTCTGGTTGTACTAACACTGGAGCTTCAGTTAACAGAATTTTCATTTGATCAAAACTTTTCTGACATTTATCAGACCATTCAAATCTCACATCTTTCTGAAGCAATCTGGTCAGTGGAGTAGCTATCACTGAAAATCCATTTACAAATCGACGATAATAACCAGCTAGTCCCAGAAAGCTACGGACTTCAGACACGTTCTTCGGAGGTTTCCAATCCAGAATAGCAGAAATCTTACTCGGATCAACTCGAATTCAAGAAGCTGACACAATATGTCCCAGAAAACTAACCTCGTGTAACCAGAATTCACATTTGCTTAATTTCGCATACAATTGCTTTTCTCTCAGAGTTTGCAACACAATTTTCAAATGTTCAGCATGTTCATTTTCATCACGTGAATAAATCAAAATGTCATCAATGAAAACGAAAACAAATCGATCTAGGTACGGTCTGAAGATCCTGTTCATCAAATCCATAAAAATAGCAGGAGCATTCGTTAGTCCAAATGGCATAACTAAAAATTCATAATGCCCGTACCTTGTTCTGAAAGCAGTTTTCAGAATGTCTGAGTCTTTCACTAGTAGCTGATAGTATCCCGATCTCAGATCAATCTTAGAAAATACGGTAGCTCCTTTTAACTGATCAAACAAATCATCAATTCTGGGCAACGGATATTTATTCTTTATGGTCACCTTATTTAACTGACGGTAATCAATACACATTCTCATCGTGCCATCTTTCTTTTTCACAAACAGAACAGGTGCACCCCAAGGTGAGAAACTCTGTCTAGCAAACCCTCTGTCAGTCAACTCTTGCAACTGTGACTTTAACTCTTTCAACTCTGTTGGTGCCATTCTATATGGTGCTATCGAAATAGGTGTCGTACCAGGCAACAGATCAATACCAAATTCAACTTCTCGTATTGGTGGCAATCCCGGCAATTCTTTCGGAAATACATCAAAAAACTCACAAACAACTGGCACTGATTCAACTTTCTTTTCAGACACTTTAGAATCAATCACATAAGCAAAATAAGCTTCATAAACCTTTTTCATATAACTCTGAGCTTTCAACACAGATATCACAGCAGGCAATCCATTTAAATCATTCGACTCAATACAAACTATTTCACCATTCTGATGACTCAAATCAATAGACTTTCTTTTACAGTTCACAACAGTATCATGCAACGTCAACCAGTCCATGCCCAGAATTATATCAAACTCATCAAACAGTAATAGCATCAGATCAGCAGGGAAACAGATATCTCGAAACATTAACGGACAGTTCTTGCATATCTTATCAACCAAAACACTTTTACCTAAGGGGTTCGATACTTGTATAACAAATTCAGTGGACTCTACAGGTAAAGTCTTACTGGTTACCAAATTCATGCATATATACGAATGAGTAGAAACAGGGTCTATCAATGCAATCACAGAAGTATCATAAAGTGTAAATGTATCCGTTATAACATCAGGAGATGAAGCTTCCTCACGAGATCGGATAGCATACGCTCTGGCAGGCGCTCTAGCTTCAGATCTCGCAACAGTATCTCTTATAGTTCTCTGACTACCACTGACATTTTTGGTATTTCGTGAAGGTCTACCTCTCACTGGAGTACTATCTGATCTAGGATTCTGAATAGTCTCTGGCTCAACAGAATCGGGGCAATCACGAATGAAGTGATCTAATGATCCACATCTGAAACAAGCTCGATCATTCAATCTACAACTTCCCGGATGTCTTTTACCACAATGCTTACACTCAGGTCGTTCGGATCGAACATTTCCAACACTTGCTACTGAAGTTTCCGGAGTTTTGGAGCTCACTTGTGATTTAGCTCGATCTCTACTCATTTGCCCCATATTAATTCTTGAACAGCTTTGTTCATCTCTGAATTTCTTTGATGCAGACTGAAATGATCTACTCTGAAATCTCTTTCTCACATCTTTAGCTTCAAACTCAACTTTCTTTTTATCGTTCCTGAGGGCTTCGGCTTTGCACGCTCGATCAACAAGTACCACAAACTCTTTTATTTCTAAGATCCTGACTAGCAAATGGATATCTTCGTTAAGGCCATCTTTGAATCTTTTGCACATTGTTGCCTCAGTGGATACACATTCACGAGCATATTGACTCAGTCTTATGAACTCTCATTCATATTCCGTAACAGACATTCGGCCCTATTTTAGTTCTAGAAATTCCTTTCGTTTCTGATCGATGAATCTCTCACTGATATATTTCTTCCGAAACTCAATCTGAAAGAAGTCCCACGTGACTCGCTCTTTTGGAACAATAGAAGTTAGGGTTTTCCACCACTGATAAGCTGCATCCCGTAATAGCGAAACAACACATTTAATACTTTCATCTAGAGTTAAAGACATTTCATTAAATACCCGGATTGTGTTTTCTAACCAGAACCCGGCCTTTTCAGCATCATCATCATTAGTAGCCCTGAACTCTTCAGCCCCATATTTACGGATCTTGTCAACCGGAGGCTTATTCAATGATTCGGATACATAGCTAGTGGCACAAGCGTAGTCCGAGGGGATTAAGCAGGGGCGGAGGTTGCAAAATAGTCAGGTTATTTCTTACGAATTGAGTGAACCATTCACTCATCATCTGGAAGAAAGCTTGTTTAGCTTCTCCCTCTTGACCGCTCGTAGCCGGTCTCGGATCAGAGGGCGCTGTCCCTTGCACCGGAGCAGGCACATTACTTTCTACATCGTCAGCTACGGCTCTTTCGGGATCCATTACTATACGAAAATCACATGTCACACGTCAGGATTCATCATACTATCACAGTTCAGATATATGGCATGTATAGCTAGACTGTGACATGCTACGTTAGTCCGAGAGTCGACTAAACCGTAGCTCTGATACCAACCAAATGTAACACTCCTATCCCGTATCCGTCACCGGATTAGGGTTAAAGGAGTTACCAGACAGATCAGAAACTTATTCAAACAATTCGTAATATAAATCATTAATCACCATCATCATGTCCCATCTATAGGTCAACAAGACCTTAAACAGGCTTTAGAGTATGGCTGGGACTATGCCGAACTCTTACAGAAATTCTTGGAAATTTAAAACTTTTCTAAGTTATACAGGACGCACGCCCGTGTGGGCAGGCCATGTGCCTCCCACGGCTGCTAGACACACCCATGTGTCTTACCTGTGGTCGAGCCAGATTTGTCTCCATGGCCACCAAGTACGCCCGTCTACCTTGGCCGTAGTCGATCCTGATTAAACCACACGGCTACCAGGCACGTCCGTGTGCCAAGGCCGTGTACACTTAGTTAGCTACTGAATTACTCCCACGGTCATCAGGCACGCCCGTGTGCCTTGATCGTGTAGGTAAAACAGGCCATTTACAAGGCCAAAATGCCACCCACATAGGGTCAAACATACAAGCAAATTACCAATGCAACTCTTACACATTTGACAACCAAAAAACATATCAAAATAACCATTCAATCTCTATATTCGAATCCATTTCCAAACATACCAATTCACACAACAAAATCTCAAGTATACACAAGCATAATTCATCCCTATTTACCTTCCATGAACTCATTCTTTTGTTCAAACCTATATGCTCAAATTTCATCCATATACTTACCATCAACTTAACCTGTAACACCCCTTACCCGGGTTCTACGCCAAAACCGAGCCCGAGGCGTTACCAAACTCGAACCACTTGATCGCCACTTAGGCTCAATGTAATTACTCTCTTAAATCATCTCTAAAACCTCATTCTCGACTTACGAGGCCTCACTCATACACACAAGGGCTCTCGAGACTAATCCGAAACTTTTACGAATCTTAAAAGTTTTTCTCTTTTATACAGGTCTCACACGCCTGTGCAAGATTAGACACGCCCGTGCATAGACATACATGCCCATGTCCCCAGACCGTGCCTAAAAACCCAGTATTCTACTAAATGCCCCACGGCTAAGGCACGCCCGTGCTTCCCAACCGTGGTGAATCCTGACTTCACACACACGGCCTCAAAGCCTAGTCACACGTCCGTGTGACTAGCCCGTGGACTATACTGACTTAAAATGTTAACAAGCAGTGGACACACGGCCACAGAACACGCCCGTGGGCTGACCATGTGTCACACATGGTCTAGACACACGCCCGTGTGTCTAACCATGTGGTCAAAGCTAAGTGCCAAGTTCTTTTCACCCTTCTAGCATACACAACAAATACTCATCCAACACAATCATAATCAACTTAATTTGAATTGCAATCCCACATTGATAACCACATCTTTTCATATAATATGGTAGCCAACACTTATGGCATTATACAAAATGAACTATCCATCTAAAGGCCAACACATCTTAGCCATTTACAACAAAATTCACTAACTTGTCTAGCCCCTATACATGCCATATACAAAACATTAAGTTTCATGTACCAAAGTGTGCTGATATGTGGGCTATCTTCTGATGGTCCTCGTATCTCGATTCAACACTTTCACTCTATAAGATAAGGGAAAAGAAAAGGAGTAAGCTTTGAGCTTAGTAAGTTTACACATAAACAATTAAGTAATAATAGTATAAGCTAAACAACAATTAGCATTATACCAACATTTAATGTACAACAATGCTTACTCTTTCTATCCCTTACCACATTTCCAACACATCATGAGTCACATACTCATAACCTTTGAAATGCACCCCTGCATTCAATATCATATTACACAATATACAACACATCATTATATCTCAATAATTCATCCACACAGCTACTTTACTCAATATCGCAACCACGCAGCTAATTTACTCAACTAGATCACACAAATAATCCACACAGCATAAGTCTCAGTGGTTTCACACTTAGCACACCACAATCGATTTATAAGGTGGTATCGCACTTAGCCTACCACAAAGGTAATCATAGGGGTTTCTCACTTAGCCCACTAAATGATATACCTAATGATAGCATCGCACATAGCCAGCTCATCGTCAATATGCATTAGGATGGCATCGCACTTAGCCTACCATCTAGCATTATCACTACACATTCACATGTCTACTTACTCAATTAAACATCCATTCACAAATCTACTACATTCACTCTACTTGAACCACGTAGGTTCTCAATCAATCTCGAATTAGCTGCACGCTAGCTAACATCAACAAATTGTAAGTATGAATGCATTGTTTATGCATAGACTTACCTCGGTACTCAAAAGTATTGAGACTTACAATTTAGTCCACCACCTTGCTTTTGCCTCGGTTTCGATCTGGGCTTCTTCTTTCTTGATCTATAATGAATAAATCAGCTTATTCAATACATACATTGACTAAATTGACCACATCTCATACTTTAGCAAAATTACTATTTTGCCCCTAAACTTTCTCATATTTACACTTTAGCCCCAAAGGCTCGTAAAGTGATTTTTATTCAACTTTCTAGTCTTTCATGCTTAGCCGAACCACTTATTCAACTAAAGCATCCATCAATTCTCACTAAATCACACATGTATGACCAAACTAAAGTTTTTCACAAACTAGTCCCTACATGCATTTTCATGGAAAATCACTTAACAAAAGATGTTTCTACTACATCAAGCTTTCATAATCTTCCATAAAATAACAAAATACATGCATGTCATACATGACCACATTTCTGAACATCCATTTTAGCTCATCAAATGGCTAAAAATAGCTTACTCATGCTACCGAGACTTCAAAAATACAAAGAATATCAAAAATCGGGCTTAGGAGCACTTACTAGCAAGCTTGAAAAATTGAAAGAGCCCTAACAATGGCTATTGGAATTTTCGGCAGCTTGGGGAAGAAGATGAGTGAAATTTTCATCTTTTTCACCTATTTTAATCACTTATTTGTTAAAAGACCAAAATGCCCTTTTTGATAAACTTTCAAATTTAACTCATTCATGCCCATTTTTGTCCAAAAATTAGAATTTGGGTAAATTTCTATTTAAGGACCTCTAATTAATAATCTAAAGCTATTTCACACATATAGCTTCTAGAAACACACATTTTGCAACTTTTTCAATTTAGTCCTTTTGGGCAATTCAACCGCAATTTCACAAAATTGCTTCATGAAACTTTCACACTAGCATGCATACATAATATAAACCTCAAAACTCATTCATAATCCTCGGATTTGTGGTTTCGCACCACTATTCCGACTAGGCCCTAAACCAAGATGTTACAACTTTCCCCCCTTTAGAGATTTTTGCCCCCGAAAATCTTACCAGTAAAGAGTTTTGGATGTTGCTCTCTCATAGCTTCTTCCGTTTCCCACGTAGCCTCTTCCACACCATGTTTCTTCCATAACACCTTCACTAGTGCTATGCTCTTATTTCTCAACTGTTTCACTTCTTGAGCCAAGATCTTAATCGGCTCCTCTTCATAAGACATATCCGGTCTTATTTCAATTTCCGTCGAAGGAATTACATGTGAAGGATCGGAGCGATACCGTCGCAACATCGACACATGGAACACATTATGAATCTTTTTCAACTCTACCGGCAAAGCCAATCGGTATGCTACAGGCCCAATTCTATCTGTAATCTCATACGGCCCTATGAATCTTGGACTCAATTTCCCTTTTTATCAAAATCTCATAATCTTCTTCCACGGCGATACTTTCAAAAATACTTTGTCGCCTACCTCAAACTCAATTTCTTTTCTTTTCAAATCCGCATACGACTTCTGTCGGTCTGAAGTAGCTTTCAGACTATTATGGATTACTTTCACCTTCTCTTCAATCTCTTTTACTAGATCGACCCCATGGATCCGCTTCTCACTAAGCTCGGTCCAATACAAAGGAGTCTGACATTTACGACCATATAAGGCCTCATACGGAGCCATCCGTATACTCGACTGATAACTGTTGTTATAGGCAAATTCGACCAAAGGTAGATATCTCTCCCAACTACCTACGAATTCCAACACACAGCACCGAAGCATATCTTCAAGAACTTGAATCACTCTTTTAGACTGACCATCGGTTTGCAGATGGAACGCAGTACTGAAATTCAATTTCGTACCCATGGCCTCTTGCAACTTCTCCCAAAATCTCGAAGTAAACCTCAGATCTCTATCCGAGATAATAGACACAGGCAAACCATGCAATCTCACTATCTCTGCAACATACAACTCAGCTAACTTATCCAGCGAATAATCAACACGTACTAGAATAAAGTGAGCCGACTTCGTCAATCTATCCACAACAACCCACACAACATCTCTCTTTTTTGGAGTCATCAGCAACCCCGTCACAAAATCCATGGTAACCCGATCCCATTTCCATTCGGGAACCATCACTGGCTGAAGCAATCCCGAAGGCACTTGATGCTCAGATTTCACTTGTTGACAAATCAAACACTTTGTCACAAACTCTGAAATATCTCTTTTCATACCCGGCCACCAATACAACTTCTTCAAGTCATTGTACATTTTTGTACTGCCCGGATGTACTGACAAACATCAACTGTGGGCCTCGTGCAAAACTTTTCAGATCAACTCCTCATCTTTAGGAACACAAATTCTGTCACGATAAAGCAAACAACCATTCAAATCCACTCTAAAATCAGAATCATTTTCTGATCAGCACTTAGCTATCTTAGCTTGCATCTCACTGTCATTTCTCTAAACCTCACATATCCATTGAACAAATAGTGGCTTAGCTCTCAACTCTGCCAAAATAGTACCATCATCAGACAATGCTAAACTTGTCCTCATAACTCTTAGAGCATACAAGGATTTCCTACTCAAGGCATCCGCAACCACATTCGCTTTTCCCGGGTGGTAGTCAATGACTAACTCATAGTCTTTCAACAACTCAAGCCACCGTCTCTGTCTCAGATTTAGATCCTTCTGATCCATCAAATACTTCAAACTCTTGTGATCCGTAAAGATCCAGCACTTCTCACCATACAAATAATGTCGCCAAATCTTTAACGCAAATACAATTGCAGCCAACTCTAAATCGTGAGTCGGATAATTCTTCTCGTGCAGTTTTAGCTGCCTCGAGGCATAAGCGACTACCTTACCCTCTTGCATCAACACGCAACCGAGACCATTAAACGATGCATCACTATAAACCATGAACTCCTTCCCCAATTTTGGTTGGACCAAAACCGGTGCCTCAGTCAACATTATTTTCAATCTCTCGAAACTCTGTTGACACGTCTCAGTCCATTCAAACTTGACATCTTTATGCAGTAGTTTTGTCATCGGGGTAGCAATCACAGAGAACCCCTTTACGAAACGTATGTAATATCCTGCTAATCCCAAGAAACTTCTGATTTCTGACACGTTCCTCGACAGTTTCCAATCCACAACAGCCAATATCTTACTCGGGTCAACTCTGACACCATCACCTGACACAATGTATCCTAGGAATCCGACCTCTCGGAGCCAAAACTCACTCTTGCTAAACTTAGCATACAACTACTTATCTCTCAAAGTTTGCAAGACAATTCTCAAATGCTCTTCATGATCGTTCTCATCCCGAGAGTAGATCAATATGTCGTCAATGAAGACAACTACAAACTTGTCCACATACGGTCTGAAAACACGGTTCATCAGATCCATAAAAATTGCAGGCACATTCGTCAAGCCAAACGGCATAACCAAAAACTCATAATGGCCATACCTTGTCCGAAATGCAGTTTTCAACACATCTTGCTCTTTCACTCTGGTGATAATAACTTGGACCTCAAGTCTATCTTGGAGAACACTGTAGCTCCCTTCAGTTGATCAAAAAGATCATCAATCCTTGGTAAAGGATACTTATTCTTAACCGTCACTTTGTTAAGCTGTCTATAGTCTATACAACACTTCATAAACCAATCTTTCTTCTTCACAAACAATACCGGAGCTCCCCACGGCGAGTAGCTCGGTCTTGCAAAACCCTTATCTGTCAACTCTTGCAACTGAACCTTCAGTTCTTTCAACTCTACAGGTGCCATTCTATACGGGGCAATCAAAATAGGTGCCGTTCCCAGAACCAACTCAATTCCAAACTCGACCTCTCTCACTGGGGGTAATCCAGGCAACTCTTCCGGGAATACATCCGGATACTCACATACCACTGGCACTGTTTTGAACTCTACTCTAACCTCTCGAGTATTCAACACGAACGCAAGATAGGACTCACACTCTTTTCTCAAACATTTCTCAGCCACTAGGGAAGAAGTCATCACTGGTAGACTATCGATCCACCTGATTCAACCCGAACCACATCTCCACTTTCATACTTCAATTCAATGTACTTACTACCACAATTCACTAAGACACTATGGGTGGTCAACCAATCCATGCCTAGGATTAAATCGAACTCATCAAATGGCAACAACATAAAGTTTGCCGGAAAATAATGATTCTCAATCAACAAAGGATAATTCTTACACACTTTGTCCACTAACACATACTTTCCTAACGGGTTTGACACCTTAACCACATTATCTGTAGACTCAACAGTCATACTCAATCTAGATGCTAATCTCATGCAAATATAAGAGTGAGTAGACCCTGGATCTATTAAAGCAATAACAAAGGTGTCAAAGAGAGAAAAAGTACCCGTTCTCACATCAGGGGAGGATGCTTCTTCGCGAGCGCGAATGGCATACGTCCTCAAAGGTGCTCGACCCTCTGGTCTCACAGTAGAGTCCCTGGATGCACCTCTACCACTAGCCCCACCTCTTGGGTTCCTTGGTGGTCTACCGCTCGTAGACACATCACTAGGTCTCACTTCTTGCCTCTCTTCCTTATCATCCCTCTCGGGACAGTTACTGATAAAATGGTCAGGGGAACCACATTTATAACATTTCCGACTATTTCCCCAACACTCTCCAGTGTGATACCTACCACAACTTGGACACTCCGATTTGCTCTTTGTATTGCCCACACTTTCTGTCGAGGGGGCTCGGACTCTCGAACCCGAACGAGTATCGCCCAAGTCTCGATGCGAATAACCCCTTTGGTCTTGACGCGCCCGAGGATTCACTTCCTTGGATCTTTTTGACTGGGCTTGATATGACTTGCCCATCGGTCTCTTTCTCGCATCTCGGGCTTCACTCATAGCCCTCCTCTTTTTTGAACTCAACTCTTCGGCCTTACTTGCCCTCTCAACTAATACCACGAATTCTTTCAACTCCAAAATGCCAACTAGGAGTTTGATATCCTTATTCAGCCCATCTTCGAACCTCTTGCACAAGATGGTCTCTGTCGACACACATTCTTGAGCGTATTTGCTAAGCCTAACAAACTCACGCTCATATTACGC
This sequence comes from Gossypium sturtianum, assembly GCA_025698515.1. Taxonomy (NCBI): domain Eukaryota; kingdom Viridiplantae; phylum Streptophyta; class Magnoliopsida; order Malvales; family Malvaceae; genus Gossypium; species Gossypium sturtianum. Next base: position 96,100,709 of record CM046949.1, read on the forward strand.
TCATCGACATTCTTCCTTGCTTCAACTCAAGGAATTCCTTCCTTTTTCGATCAGTAAACCTCTGGCTTATATACTTCTTCCAGAACTCTTCCAGAAAGAAGTCCCACGTTACCCGCTCTCTCGGGACCACTAACGTCAGCGTCTTCCACCAATGGTATGCTGAATCTCTCAGCAAAGATACGGCACACTTCAAACTCTCCTCAGGTGTACATGAGAGCTCATCGAACACCCTCATCGAGTTCTCTAACCAGAACTCTTCCCTCTCAGGGTCGTCATCTACCTTAGCTCTAAACTCCTCAGCCCCGTGTTTCCTAATCTTATCCACCGAGGGTTTCGATATCCTCACTACATTCATACCTTGAGGAGCCACAGGATTTGGCTGAGGTATAGGAGGAGGTTGAGGAGGTTGAGCATTAGGGTTCGCTCGAACATAGTCCGAGTATCAATTACTCATCATCTGGAGAAAGGCTTCCCGTGCCTCTTCCCCTTGACCCCTAGCCTCGGGTCCACTCTCAACAGGTGCAGTTCCTTACGCAGGAGCTGGCGCATTACTAGCTGCTTCATTAGCAGTCAATGGATCAGAATCCATATTATATATAAAACAAGATTTAAAATCATCAGAAACCACCACACTATCATTGTACACTTATGGCATGTATAGCTAGACTCTTACACCCGCTACGGTAGTCCTAAAACTGACTAAACCTGGCTCTGATACCACTAAATGTAACACCCCTTACCCGGGTTCTATGCCAGAACTGAGCCCGAGGCATTACCAAACTCGAACCACTTGATCGCCACTTAGGCTCAATGTAATTACTCTCTTAAATAATCTCTACAACCTCATTCTCGACTTACGAGGCCTCACTCATACACACGAGGGCTCTCGAGACTAATCCGGAACTTTTACGAATCTTAAAAGTTTTTCTCTTTTATACAGGTCTCACACGCCCGTGCAAGATTAGACACGCATGTGCATAAACATACACACCCATGTCCCCAGACTGTGCCTAAAAACCTAGTATTCTGCCAAATGCCCCACGGCTAAGGCACGCCCGTGCTTCCCAACCGTGGTGAATCCTGACTTCACACACACGACCTCAAAGCCTAGTCACACGCCCGTGTGACTAGCCCGTGGACTATACTAACGTAAAATGTTAACAAGCAGGGGACGCACGGCCACAGAACACTTCCGTGGGCTGACCGTGTGTCACACATGGTCCAGACACACGCCCGTGTGTCTAACCATGTGGTCAAGAACAAAGCTAAGTGCCAAGTTATTTTCACCCTTCTAGCATACACAAAAAATACTCATCCAACACAATCATAATCAACTCAATTTGAATTGCAATCCCACATAGATAACCACATCTTTTCATATAATATGGTAGCCAACAACTATGGCATTATACAAAATGAACTATCCATCTAAAGGCCAACACATCTTAGCCATTTACAACAAAATTCACTAACTTGTCTAGCCCTTATACATGCCATATACAAAACATTAAGTTTCATGTACCAAAGTGTGCTGATATGTGGGCTATCTTCTGATGGTCCTCGTATCTCGATTCAACACTTTCACTCTATAAGACAAGGGAAAAGAAAAGGAGTAAGCTTCGAGCTTAGTAAGTTTACACATAAATAATTAAGTAATAATAGTATAAGCTAAACAACAATTAGCATTATACCAACATTTAATGTACAACAATGCTTACTCTTTCTATCCCTTACCACATTTCCAACACATCATGAGTCACATACTCATAACCTTTGAAATGCACCCCTGCATTCAATATCATATTACACAATATACAACACATCATTGTATCTCAATAATTCATCCACAAAACTACTTTTCTCAATATCGCAACCACACAACTAATTTACTCAACTAGATCGGACAAATAATCCTCACAGCATAAGTCTCGGTGGTTTCGCACTTAGCACGCCATAATCGATTTATAAGGTGGTATCGCACTTAGCCTACCACAAAGGTAATCATAGGGGTTTCTCACTTAGCCCACCAAAAGATATACCTAACGATAGCATCGCACATAGCCAGCTCATCGTCAATATGCATTAGGATGGCATCGTACTTAGCCTACCATCTAGCATTATCACGACACATTCACATGTCTACTTACTCAATTAAACATCCATTCACAAATCTACTACATTCACTCTACTTGAACCACGTAGGTTCTCAATCAATCTCGAATTAGCTGCACGCTAGCTAAAATCAACAAATTGTAAGTATGAATGCATTGTTTATGCATAGACTTACGTCGGTACTCAAAAGTATTGAGACTTGCAATTTAGTCTACCACCTTACTTTTGCCTCGGTTTCGATCCGGGCTTCGTCTTTCTTGATCTATAATGAATAAATCAGCTTATTCAATACATACATTGACTAAATTGACCACATCTCATACTTTAGCAAAATTACTATTTTGCCCCTAAACTTTTTCATATTTACACTTTAGCCCTAAAGGCTCGTAAAGTGATTTTTATTCAACTTTCTAGTCTTTCATGCTTAGCTGAACCACTTATTCAACTAAAGCATCCCTTAATTCTCACTAAATCACACATGTATGACCAAACTAAAGTTTTTCATAAACTAGTCCCTACATGCATTTTCATGGAAAATCACTTAACAAAAGATGTTTCTACTACATCAAGCTTTCATAATCTTCCATAAAATAACAAAATACATGCATGTCATACATGACCACATTTTTGAACATCCATTTTAGCTCATCAAATGGCTAAAAATAGCTTACTCATGCTACCGGGACTTCAAAAATACAAAGAATATCAAAAATCGGGCTTAAGAGCACTTAGTAGCAAGCTTGAAAAATTGAAAGAGCCCTAACAATGGCTATTGGAATTTTCGGCAGCTTGGGGAAGAAGATGAGTGAATTTTTCATCTTTTTCACCTATTTTAATCACTTATTTGTTAAAAGACTAAAATGCCATTTTTAATGAACTTTCAAATTTAACTCATTCATGCCCATTTTTGTACAAAAATTAGAATTTGGGTAAATTGCTATTTAAGGACCTCTAATTAATAATCTAAAGCTATTTCACACATATAGCTTCTAGAAACACACATTTTACAACTTTTTCAATTTAGTCCTTTTGGGCAATTCAACTGCAATTTCACAAAATTGCTTCATGAAACTTTTACACTAGCATGCATACATAATATAAACCTCAAAACTCATTCATAACCCTCAGATTTGTGGTCTCGCACCACTATTCTGACTAGGCCCTAAACCGAGATGTTACATAACCATTTCATATGCTATCAAACCATACTAAAACATTCATCATATAACATATTCATTAATGCATATTATCAACACATAACTAGCCAAATCACATGGCTAAGTTCATCTCTCAACTTATACAAATAACTAGCCTATACATGCCATATCTAGCTATATACATTTCCAAAATGTACCAAAACAAGTTGAGTAGTGTGATGACGATCCTTGACAGTTCCCGAGCCTTCAGTAGCTTTGACGATCTATAAAACAGAACAACACACACAGAGTAAGATTTCCAAAAGCTTAGTAAGCCATATACAAATAAACTTAGCATGAAAAGCATATAATCATATAGCAACATTGGCATAATTAATTCTCATAGCAAATTTATCACATGTATTCTTTGATCCATGTACTAGGCCACATCTTGCCGCATTCATCAACTCAATAATCTCATATATACATGGCCTTTTTACACATATTTTCACATATCATTTCATAATTCCAACATACCTAATCATCATAGTAAGTTCATTTAGATACTTACCTTTCATATTCACTTAGTGTACAAATCAACATACCTGAAATGGATTTACGATTCACATAACCATTCATATCACAGACTTGCCCGTTGAACTATTCAGAATCTAATAGGATACTCAGAAAACTCAGAATAATTGTACAATGCCAACGTCCCAGACGAGGTCTTACATGTACTCAGATATCGATGCCACTGCCCCAGAAAGGGTCTTACACGAACCAATACGATGCCAATGTCCCAGACATGGTCTTACACGTAAATCTCGTACCGATGCCAACGTCCCAGACGTGGTCTTACATGAAATCTCAAATCAACGCCGACGTCCCAGACGTGGTCTTACATGATATCTCAGAACAGACACCTATGTCATGACATATACTATCCTATCTATTCTTAGGTTCAAATGGGACTTCTCGGACATTGACATTATGTCGATTCTATCTCAGAATTCATGTATACATCATCTCATATACATTCACCATTGTCAATAATCATATAGACATTCATAATTCAGTACAAATATGTTTATTTGTATATTGACTTACCTCGAATTCGGTTTAACGAAAATGGAAATGGCTACTCGGTTACTTTCGCTTTCCCACGATCTAAGTCCGATTTCTTCGGCTCTTGATCTATACATATTCAAATTTAACCCTTTTATTTATCAACACATTCAATTCACTCCAAAAACACATATTTAGGGCAATTTGCAAATTAGCCCTCACATTTGCACATTTTATCAAATTAGTCCATTTTTCTCAAAACATCAATTATACAAAATCATCATTTAACCATGCTTAGCCGAATGCTTATAAATATCATACAAGCCCATATCTTCCATCAAATTCACAATTTAGTCCCTCAAATTGCTATTTTCTCAATTTAGCCCTAAATAGCTAAATTCATCAAAATTTCACGAACAAAACATGTTCATTTAACACATATCTTTCATTTAACACCTAAACTCATCACAAAGCTCACCATTACATCAATGGCACATTTCATGAACATCATCATTTCTTCAAATTACAACATGGGCTTGATAGTAGACTAAGCAATAATCTCAAAAACATAAAAATCATCAAAAATCATACTCAACACATACCTTAATTTTGCTTAATGAGTACCGAATGCCCTAGCTTCTTCTTTCTTTTTCTTTATTTGATTTTCGGCACCCCCAAAGGTGATAACATTCATCTTTTCACTTGTTTATTTTATTAAAAACATATTATTATGCATTTTACTATTTTATCCATTCATTAAACATATAAGACAAATAACAATAAGGTTATTTTGTCATTTAATTACCCACTGTTTTTAATTGGCTAAATTGCCACATAAGGCTTCCTTATTTAAAAAGCCACAACACATAGGTACTTTAACAAATAGCATGCTAGTTTTACATTTAATGCAATTCAATCCTTTCATCAAATTAAACACACAGACGGACAAATTAACTTACGAAACTTTAACACATGCTTTATCATATATCATAGGCATAGAAAATAATATTAAAATATTATACGGACTCGAATTTGTGATCCCGACACCACTGTTCCGACTAGGGTATAAACCGAACTGTTACAATTCTCCCCCTTAGGGATTTTCGTCCCCAAAAATCTTACCGTTAAACAGATTCAGATATTGCTGTCTCATTAAATCTTCAGGCTCCCACGTAGCCTCTTCCATTCCGTGTTGATTCCACAACACTTTCACTAACAAAATTTTCTTGTTTCTCAATTCTTTCAGTTTACGAGCTGTGATACAGATCGGTTCCTCTTCATATGTCGTATCGGATCAGATTTCAATTTTAGACAGAGAAATCACATGTGACAGATCGGAACGATATCTACGTATCATCAAAACATGAAATACATTGTGTATCTTTTCTAGTTCTGGTGGCAACAACAACTTATACGCAACTGGCTCAACACGCTCAATGATCTCGTACGGCCCGATAAACCTCAGACTTAACTTGCCTTTACATCTGAATCGGAGCACTTTCTTCCATGAAGACACTTTTAGAAATACTTTGTCATCGATCTCGAATTCTATGTCTTTTCGTTTTAAGTCTGCATAAGACTTCTTATGATCAGATGCTGATTTCAGACTATCACAAATTACTTTTACTTTCTGTTCAGTATCTTTTATCAAGTCAACCCCGTGTAGCTTATTTTCACTGAGCTCGATCCAATACAGAGGTGTACGACATTTACGTCCGTACAAATCTTCATAGGGTGCCATTTTAATGCTTGATTGAAAACTATTATTATAAACAAACTTAATCAATGACAAGTACGATTCCAACGTACCGTTAAACTCAAGAATACAACATCTCATCATGTCTTCAAGAATCTGAATAATCGCTTCGGATGACCATCCGTTTTGCGGATGAAAAGTCATCTTGAAATGTAATTTCGTGCCTAAAGCTTCTTGCAATTTCTTCCAGAATCGTGATGTAAACCTCGGATCTCTATCAGACACAATGGATAGTGGCACCCCGTGCAATCTCACAATTTCATAAATATAAAGCTCCGCTAATCTATCAAGTGAATATTCAGATCTCACCAGAATGAAATGGGCAGATTTTGTCAATCAATCAACTATGACCCAAATCGTATCTTTCTTTCTCGGAGTCAGAGGCAATCCTGAAACAAAATCCATTGTCACTCTGTCCCATTTCCACTCGAGAATTAGAATTGGTAGTAACAAACCAGATGGAACCTGATGTTCTGCTTTCACTTGCTGACAGATTAAGCATTTCGATACGAAATCAGAAATATCTCGTTTCATACCAGACCACTAATAATGTTGCTTCAGATCATGGTACATCTTTGTACTACCCAGGTGAACAGATAGACGATTATTATGTGCTTCACTCAGAATCAATTGAATTAATTCTGAAGTTCTCGGAACACAGATACGATTTCAAAATTTTAAACAATCCTCAATAACTCAAAATTCAGATTCAGAATTTGAATCACACAGAGATCGTTTCACTAACAATTCATTATCAACTTTCTAAGCATCACATATCTGTTGTAAGAACAATGATTTTGCTTTCAATTCAGCTATCACTGAACTATCATCAGACGGATCAATTTGAGCATTCAAAACACGTAATGCAAACAATGATTTCCTACTCGATTGTATCAAACAGCGACATTTGCTTTACCGAATGATAATCTATCATAAGCTCGTAGTCTTTCAACAACTCTAGCCATCTTATCTGTCGCAGATTCAAATCTTTTTGAGTCATCAGATACTTTAAACTTTTATGATCCGAAAATACGTGACATTTCTCACCAAACAGATAATGGCACCAAATATTTAGTGCGAACACAATCGCAGCTAACTCAAGGTCATGTGTCGGGTAGTTCTTTTCATGAGGCTTCAATTGTCTCGAGGCATAAGCTACAACTTTGCCTTCTTGCATCAGAACACATCCCAGACCATTTAACAAAGCATCACTATAAATTACAAATTCTTTGCCCGATTCTGGTTGTACTAACACTGGAGCTTCAGTTAACAGAATTTTCAATTGATCAAAACTTTTCTGACATTTATCAGACCATTCAAATCACACATCTTTCTGAAGCAATTTGGTCAGTGGAGTAGCTATCACTGAAAATCCATTTACAAATCGACGATAATAACCAGCTAGTCCCAGAAAGCTACAGACTTTAGACACGTTCTTCGGAGGTTTCTAATCAAGAATAGTAGAAATCTTGCTCGGATCAACTCAAATTCCAGAAGCTGACACAATATGTCCCAGAAAACTAACCTCGTGTAACCATAATTCACATTTTCTTAATTTCGCATATAATTGCTTTTCTCTCAGAGTTTGCAACACAATTTTCAAATGTTCAGCATGTTCATTTTCGTCACGTGAATAAATCAAAATGTCATCAATGAAAACGACAACAAATCGATCTAGGTACGGTCTGAAGATTCAGTTCATCAAATCCATAAAAACAGTAGGAGCATTCGTTAGTCCAAATGGCATAACTAAAAATTCATAATGCCTGTACCTCGTTCTGAAAGTAGTTTTCAGAATGTCTAAGTCTTTCACTCGTAGCTTATAGTATCCTGATCTCAGATCAATCTTAGAAAATACGGTAGCTCCTTTTAACTGATCAAACAAATCATCAATTCTTGGCAACAGATATTTATTCTTTATGGTAACCTTATTTAACTGACGGTAATCAATGCACATTCTCATCGTGCCATCTTTCTTTTTCACAAATAGAACAGGAGCACCCCAAGGTGAGAAACTCTGTCTAGCAAACCCTCTGTCAGTCAACTCTTGCAACTGTGACTTTAACTCTTTCAACTCTGTTGGTGCCATTCTATACGGTGCTATCGAAATAGGTGTCGTACCAGGCAACAGATCAATACCAAATTCAACTTCACTTATCAGAGGCAATCCCGGCAATTCTTCCGAAAATACATCAGAAAACTCACAAACAACTTGCACTGATTGAACTTTCTTTTCAGACACTTTCGAATCAATCACATTAGCAAAATAAGCTTCGTAACCCTTTTTCATATAACTTTGAGCTTTCAACACAGATATCACAGCAGGCAATCCATTTAAATCATTCGACTCAATACGAACTATTTCACCATTCTGACGACTCAAATCAATAGACTTTCTTTTCTGATTCACAATGACATCATGCAACGTCAACGATCCATACCCAGAATTATATCAAACTCATCAAACGGTAATAGCATCAGATCAGCAGGGAAACAGATATCTCGAAACATTAATGGACAGTTCTTGCATATCTTATCAACCAAAACACTTTTACCTAAGGGGTTCGATACTTGTATAACAAATTCAGTAGACTCTACAGGTAAAGTCTTACTTGTTACCAAATTCATGCATATATACGAATGAGTAGAAACAGGGTCTATCAATGCAATCACAGAAGTATCATAAAGTGTAAATGTAACCGTTATAACATCAGGAGATGAAGCTTCCTCACGAGCTCGAAAAGCATACGCTCTGGCAGGCGCTCTAGCTTCAGATCTCGCAACAGTATCTCTCATAGTACTCTGACTACCACTGACATTTTTGGTATTTTGCGACACTAGAGTATTATCTGATCTTAGATTTTGAATAGTCTCTGGCTCAACAGAATCGGGGCAATCACGAATGAAGTGATCTAATGATCCACATCTGAAACAAGCCCGGAGATTCAATCTACAACTTCCCGGATGTCTTTTACCATAATGCTTACACTCAGGTCGTTCAGATTGAACATTTCCAACACTTGCTACTGAAGTTGCCGGAGTTTTGGAGCTTACTTGTGATCTAGCTCGATCTCTACTCATTTGCCCCATTTTAATTCTTGAACGGTTGTGTTCATCTCTGAATTTTTTTGATGCAGACTGAAATGATCTACTCTAAAATCTCTTTCTCACATCTTTAGCTTTAAACTCAGCTTTCTTTTTATCTTTCCCAAGGGCTTCAGCTTTGCACGCTCGATCAACAAGTACCACAAACTCTTTTATTTCTAAGATCCCGACTAGCAAACAAATATCTTCGTTAAGGCCATCTTTGAATCTTTTGCACATTGTTGCCTCAGTGGATACACATTCACGAGCATATTGACTTAGTCTTACGAACTCTCGTTCATATTCCGTAACAGACATTCAGCCCTATTTTAGTTCCAGAAATTCTTTTCGTTTTTGATCAATGAATCTCTCACTGATATATTTCTTCTGAAACTCAATCTGAAAGAAGTCCCACGTGACTCGCTCTTTCAGAACAACAGAAGTTAGCATTTTCCACCACTGATAGGCTGCATCCCGTAATAGCAAAACAACACATTTAATACTTTCATCTAGAGTTAAAGACATTTCATCGAATACCCAGATTGTGTTTTTTAACCAGAACTCGGCCTTTTCAGCATCATCATCATTAGTAGCCCAGAACTCTTCAGCCCCATATTTACGGATCTTGTCAATCGGAGGCTTATTCAACAGATTCAGATACATAACTCGTGGCACAACTGTAGTCTGAGGGGGATTAACCGGGGCAGAGGTTGCGAAATAGTCAGGTTATTTCTTACGAATTGAGTGAACCATTCACTCATCATCTGGAAGAAAGCTTGTTTAGCTTCTCCCTCTTGACCGCTCGTAGCCGGTCTTGGATCAGAGGGTGCTGTCCCTTGCGCGGGAGCAGGCGCATTACATTCTACATCATCAGCAACGGCTCTTTCGGGATCCATTACTATACGAAAATCACATGTCACACATCAGGATTCATCACACTATCACAGTTCAGATATATGGCATGTATAGCTAGACTCTGACATGCTATGTTAGTCCAAGAATCGACTAAACCATAGCTCTGATACCAACCAAATGTAACACCCCTATCCCGTATCCGTCACCGGATTAGGGTTAAAGGAGTTACCAGACAGATCAAAAACTTATTCAGACAATACGTAATATAAATCATTAATCACCATCATCATGTCCCATCTATAGGTCAACAAGACCTTAAACAAGCTTTAGAGTATGGCTGGGACTATGCCGAACTCTTACAGAAATTCTCAGAAATTTAAAACTTTTCTAAGTTATACAGGACGCACGCCCGTGTGGGCAGGCCGTATGCTTCCCACGGCTACTAGACACACCCATGTGTCTTACCCGTGGTCGAGCCTGATTTGTCTCCACGGCCACCAAGCACGCCTATCTACCTTGGCCGTGGTCGATCCTGATTAAACCACACGGCTACTAGGCACGTCCGTGTGCCAAGGCCGTGTACACTTAGTTAGCTACTGACTTACTCCCATGGTCATCAGGCACGCCCGTGTGCCTTGACCGTGTAGGTAAAATAGGCCATTTACAAGGCCAAAATGCCACCCACATAGGGTCAAACATACAAGCAAATTACCAATGCAACTCATGCACATTTGACAACCAAAAACATATCAAAATAACCATTCAATCTCTATATTCGAATCCATTTCCAAACATACCAATTCACACAACAAAAACTCAAGTATACACAAGCATAATTCATCCCTATTTACCTTCCATGAACTCATTCTTTTGTTCAAACCTATATGCTCAAATTTCATCCATATACTTACCATCAACTTAATCATTTCATATCCTATCAAACCATAATAAAACATTCATCATATAACATATTCATTAATGCATATTATCAACACATAACTAGCCAAATCACATGGCTAAGTTCATCTCTCAACTTATACAAATAACTAGCCTATACATGCCATATCTAGCTATATACATTTCCAAAATGTACCAAAAACAAGTTGAGTAGTGTGATGACGATTCTTGACAGTTCCCGAGCCTTCAGTAGCTTTGATGATCTATAAAATAGAACAACACACACAGAGTAAGATTTCTAAAAGCTTAGTAAGCCATATACAAATAAACTTAGCATGAAAAGCATATAATCATATAGGAACATTGGCATAATTAATTCTCATAGCAAATTTATCACATGTATTCTTTGATCCATGTACTAGGCCACATCTTGCCGCATTCATCAACTCAACAATCTCATATATACATGGCTTTTTTACACATATTTTCACATATCATTACATAATTCCAACATACCTAATCGTCATAGTAAGTTCATTTAGATACTTACCTTTCATATACACTTAGTGTACAAATCAACGTACCTGAAATGGATTTACGATTCACATAACCATTCCTATCACAGACTTGCCCGTTGAACCGTTCGGAATCTAATATGATACTCAAAAAACTCAGAATAATCGTACAATGCCAACATCCCAGACGAGGTCTTACATGTACTCAGATATCGATGCCACTGTCCCAGACAGGGTCTTACACAAACCAATACGATGCCAATGTCCCAGACATGGTCTTAAACGTAAATCTCGTATCGCTGCCAACGTCCCAAACGTGGTCTTACAGGAAATCTCAAATCAACGTCGACGTCCCAGACATGGTCTTACATGATATCTCAGAATAGACACCTATGTCATGACATATACTATCCTATTTATTCCTAGGTTCAAACGGGACTTCTCGGACATTGACATTATGTTGATTCTATCTCGGAATTCATGTATACATCATCTCATATGCATTCACCATTGTCAATAATCATATGGACATTCATAATTCAATACAGATATGTTTATTTGTATATTGACTTACCTCGAGTTCGATTTAACGAAAATGGAAATGGCTACTCGGTTACTTTCGCTTTCCCGCGATCTAAGTCTGATCTCTTTAGCTCTTGATCTATACATATTCAAATTTAACCCTTTTATTTATCAACACATTCAATTCACTCCAAAAACACATATTTAGGGCAATTTGCAAATTAGCCCTCACATTTGCACATTTTATCAAATTAGTCCATTTTTCTCAAAACATCAATTATACAAAAGCATCATTTAACCATGCTTAGCTGAATGCTTATAAATATCATACAAGCCCATATCTTCCATCAAATTCACAATTTAGTCCATCAAATTGCTATTTTCTCAGTTTAGCCCTAATTAGCTAAATTCATCAAAATTTCAAGAACAAAAAATGTTCATTTAACACATATCTTTAATTTAATACCTAAACTCATCACAAAGCTCACAATTACATCAATGGCACATTTCATGAACATCATCATTTCTTCAAATTACAACATGGGCTTGATAGTAGACTAAGCAACAATCTCAAAAACATAAAAATCATCAAAAATCATACTCAACACATACCTTAATTTTGCTTAATGAGTACCGAATGCCCTAGCTTCTTCTTTCTTTTTCTTTTGTTTGATTTTTGGCACCCCCAAAGGTGATAACATTCATCTTTTCACTTGTTTATTTTATTAAAAACATATTATTATGCATTTTACTATTTTATCCATTCATTAAACATATAAGACAAATAACAATAAGGTTATTTTGTCATTTAATTACCCACAATCTTATAATTTGCTAAATTGCCACATAAGGCTTCCTTATTTAAAAAGCCACAACACATAGGTACTTTAACAAATAGCATGCTAGTTTTACATTTAATGCAATTCAATCCTTTCATCAAATTAAACACACAGACGGACAAATTAACTTACGAAACTTTAACACATGCTTTATCATATATCATAGGCACAGAAAATAATATTAAAATATTATACGGACTCGGATTTGTGGTCCCGACACCACTGTTCCGACTAGGGTATAAACCGAACTGTTATAATTCTCCCCCCTTAGGGATTTTTGTCCCCGAAAATCTTACCGTTAAACAGATTCAGATATTGCTGTCTCATTAAATCTTCAGGCTCCCACGTAGCCTTTTCCTTTCCGTGTTGATTCCATAACACTTTCACTAACGAAATTTTCTTGTTTCTCAATTCTTTCATTTCACGAGCTGTGATACAGATCGGTTCCTCTTCATATGTCGTATCAGATCAGATTTCAATTTTAGACGGAGAAATCACATGTGACAGATCGGAACGATATCTACGTAGCATCGAAACATGAAATACATTGTGTATCTTTTCTAGTTCTGGTGGCAACAACAACTTATATGCAACTGGCTCAACACGCTCAATGATCTCGTACGGCCCGATAAACCTCGAACTTAACTTGCCTTTACGTCTGAATTGGAGCACTTTCTTCCACGGAGACACTTTTAGAAATACTTTGTCACTGATCTCGAATTCTATGTCTTTTCGTTTTAAGTCTGCATAAGACTTCTTACGATCAGATGCTGATTTCAGACTATCACGAATTACTTTTACTTTCTGTTCAGTATCTTTTATCAAGTCAACCCCGTGTAGCTTATTTTCACTGAGCTCGATCCAATACAGAGGTGTACGACATTTACGTTCGTACAAAGCTTCATAGGGTGCCATTTTAATGCTTGATTGAAAACTATTATTATAAGCAAACTTAATCAATGACAAGTACGATCCCCACGTACCGTTAAACTCAAGAATACAACATCTCATCATGTCTTCAAGAATCTGAATAATCCGCTCAGACTGACCATCTGTTTGCAGATGAAAAGCTGTACTGAAATGTAATTTCGTGCCTAAAGCTTCTTGCAATTTCTTCCAGAATCGTGATGTAAACCTCGGATCTCTATCAGACACAATGGATAGTGGCACCCCGTGCAATCTCACAATTTCATAAATATAAAGCTCCGCTAATCTATCAAGTGAATATTCAGATCTCACCGGAATGAAATGGGCAGATTTCGTCAATCGATCAACTATGACCCAAATCGTATCTTTCTTTCTCAGAGTCAGAGGCAATCCTAAAACAAAATCCATTGTCACTCTGTCCCATTTCCACTCGAGAATCAGAATTGGTTGTAACAAACCGGATGGAACCTGATGTTCTGCTTTCACTTGCTGACAGATTAAGCATTTCGATACGAAATCAGAAATATCTTGTTTCATACCAGACCACTAATAATGTTGCTTCAGATCATGATACATCTTTGTACTACCCAGGTGAACAGATAGACGATTATTATGTGCTTCACTCAGAATCAATTGAATTAATTCTGAAGTTCTCGGAACACAGATACGATTTCAAAATTTTAAACAATCATCAATAACTCAAAATTCAGATTCAGAATTTGAATCACACAGAGATCGTTTCGCTAACAATTCATTATCAACTTTCTGAGCATCACATATCTGTTGTAAGAACAACGGTTTTGCTTTCAATTCAGCTATCACTGAACTATCATCAGACGGATCAATTTGAGCATTCAAAACACGTAATGCAAACAATGATTTCCTACTCAGTGTATCAAGCAACGACATTTGCTTTACCCGAATGATAATCTATCATAAGCTCGTAGTCTTTCAACAACTCTAGCCATCTTATCTGTCGCAGATTCAAATCTTTTTGAGTCATCAGATACTTTAAACTTTTATGATCCGAAAATATGTGACATTTCTCACCAAACAGATAATGGCGCCAAATATTTAGTGCGAACACAATCGCAGCTAACTCAAGGTCATGTGTCGGGTAATTCTTTTCATGAGGCTTTAATTGTCTCGAGGCATAAGCTACAACTTTGCCTTCTTGCATCAGAACACATCCCAGACCATTTAACAAAGCATCACTATAAATTACAAATTCTTTGCCCGATTCTGGTTGTACTAACACTGGAGCTTCAGTTAACAGAATTTTCAATTGATCAAAACTTTTCTGACATTTATCAGACCATTCAAATCACACATCTTTACGAAGCAACTGCAAGTCGATTGGAGTAGCTATCACTGAAAATCCATTTACAAATCGACGATAATAACCAGCTAGTCCCAGAAAGCTACAGACTTCAGACACGTTCTTTGGAGGTTTCCAATCAAGAATAGTAGAAATCTTGCTCGGATCAACTCAAATTTCAGAAGCTGACACAATATGTCCCAGAAAACTAACCTCGTGTAACCAGAATTCACATTTGCTTAATTTCGCATACAATTGCTTTTCTCTTAGAGTTTGCAACACAATTTTCAAATGTTCAGCATGTTCATTTTCATCACGTGAATAAATCAAAATGTTATCAATGAAAATGACAACAAATCGATCTAGGTACGATCTAAAGATTCTATTCATCAAATCCATAAAAACAGTAGGAGCATTCGTTAGTCCAAATGGCATAACTAAAAACTCATAATGCCCGTACCTCGTTTTGAAAGTAGTTTTCGGAATGTCTGAGTCTTTCACTCGTAGCTTATAGTATCTCGATCTCAGATCAATCTTAGAAAATACAGTAGCTCCTTTTAACTGATCAAACAAATCATCAATTCTGGGCAACAGATATTTATTCTTTATGGTCACCTTATTTAACTGACGGAAATCAATGCACATTCTCATCGTGCCATCTTTCTTTTTCACAAACAGAACAGGAGCACCCCAAGGTGAGAAACTCTGTCTAGCAAACCCTCTGTCAGTCAACTCTTGTAACTGTGACTTTAACTCTTTCAACTCTGTTGGTGCCATTCTATACGGTGCTATCGAAATAGGTGTCGTACCAGGCAACAGATCAATACCAAATTCAACTTCACTTATCGGAGGCAATCCCGACAATTCTTCTGAAAATACATCAGAAAACTCACAAACAACTGGCACTGATTGAACTTTCTTTTCAGACACTTTCGAATCAATCACATTAGCAAAATAAGCTTCGTAACCCTTTTTCATATAACTTTGAGCTTTCAACACAGATATCACAGCAGGCAATCCATTTAAATCATTCGACTCAATACGAACTATTTCACCATTCTGAAGACTCAAATCAATAGACTTTCTTTTACAGTTCACAACAACATCATGCAACGTCAACCAGTCCATACCCAGAATTATATCAAACTCATCAAATGGTAATAGCATCAGATCAGCAGGGAAACAGATATCTCAAAACATTAATGGACAGTTCTTGCATATCTTATCAACCAAAACACTTTTACCTAAGGGGTTCGATACTTGTATAACAAATTTAGTAGACTCTACAGGTAAAGTCTTACTGGTTACCAAATTCATGCATATATACGAATGAGTAGAAACAGGGTCTATCAATGCAATCACAGAAGTATCATAAAGTGTAAATGTAACCATTATAACATCAGGAGATGAAGCTTCCTCACGAGCTCGGAAAGCATACGCTTTGGCAGGCACTCTAGCTTCAGATCTCGCAACAGTATCTCTCATAGTTCTCTGACTACCACTGACATTTTTGGTATTTCACGAAGGTCTACCTCTCACTGGAGTATTATCTGATCTCAGATTTTGAATAGTCTCTGGCTCAACAGAATCGGGGCAATCACGAATGAAGTGATCTAATGATCCACATCTGAAACAAGCCCAGAGATTCAATCTACAACTTCCCGAATGTCTTTTACCATAATGCTTACACTCAGGTCGTTCGGATCGAACATTTCCAACACTTGCTACTGAAGTTGCCAGAGTTTTGGAGCTTACTTGTGATCTAGCTCGATCTCTACTCATTTGTCCCATATTAATTCTTGAACGGCTTTGTTCATCTCTGAATTTTCTTGATGCGGACTGAAATAATCTACTCTGAAATCTCTTTCTCACATCTTTAGCTTCAAACTCAGCTTTCTTTTTATCTTTCCCGAGGGCTTCGGCTTTGCACGCTCAATCAACAAGTACCACAAACTCTTTTATTTTTAAGATCCCGACTAGCAAACAAATATCTTCGTTAAGGCCATCTTTGAATCTTTTGCACATTGTTGCCTCAGTGGATACACATTCATGAGCATATTGACTTAGTCTTACGAACTCTCGTTCATATTCCGTAACAGACATTCGGCCCTATTTTAGTTCTAGAAATTCTTTTCATTTTTGATCGATGAATCTCTCACTGATATATTTCTTTCAAAACTCAATCTGAAAGAAGTCCCACGTGACTCGCTCTTTCAGAACAACAGAAGTTAGGATTTTCCACCACTGATAGGCTGCATCCCGTAATAGCGAAACAACACATTTAATACTTTCATCTGGAGTTAAAGACATTTCATCGAATACCCAGATTGTGTTTTCGAACCAGAACTCAGCCTTTTCGGCATCATCATCATTAGTAGCCTTGAACTTTTCAGCCCCATATTTATGGATCTTGTCAATCAGAGGCTTATTCAACAGATTCAAATACATAACCGGTGGCACAACTGTAGTCTGAGGGGGATTAACCGGGGCGGAGGTTGCGAAACAGTCAGGTTATTTCTTACAAATTGAGTGAACCATTCACTCATCATCTGGAAGAAAGCTTGTTTAGCTTCTCCCTCTTGACCGCTCATAGCCGGTCTTGGATCAGAGGGCGCTGTCCCTTGCGCGGGAGCAGGCGTATTACATTCTACATCATCAGCAACGGCTCTTTCGGGATCCATTACTATACAAAAATTACATGTCACACGTCAGGATTCATCACACTATCACAGTTCAGATATATGGCATGTATAGCTAGACTCTGACATGCTATGTTAGTCTGAGAATCGACTAAACCGTAGCTCTGATACCAACCAAATGTAACACCCATATCCCGTATCCGTCACCGGATTAGGGTTAAAGGAGTTACCAGACAGATCAAAAACTTATTCATACAATTCGTAATATAAATCATTAATCACCATCATCATGTCCCATCTATAGGTCAATAAGACCTTAAACGAGCTTTAGAGTATGGTTGGGACTATGCCGAACTCTTACAGAAATTCTCGGAAATTTAAAACTTTTCTAAGTTATACAGGACGCACGCTCGTGTGGGCAGGCCGTGTGCCTCCCACGGCTACTAGACATACCCATGTGTCTTACCCGTGGTCGAGCCTGATTTGTCTCCACAGCCACCAAGCACGCCCATCTACCTTGGCCGTGGTCGATCTTGATTAAACCACACGGCTACTAGGCACGTCCGTGTGCCAAGGCCATGTACACTTAGTTAGATACTGACTTACTCCCATGGTCATCAGGCACGCCCGTGTGCCTTGACCGTGTAGGTAAAACAGGCCATTTACAAGGCCAATATGCCACCCACATATGGTCAAACATACAAGCAAATTACCAATGCAACTCATGCACATTTGACAACCAAAAACATATCAAAATAACCATTCAATCTCTATATTTGAATCCATTTCCAAACATACCAATTCACACAACAAAAACTCAAGTATACACAAGCATAATTCATCCCTATTTACCTTGCATGAACTCATTCTTTTTGTTCAAACCTATATGCTCAAATTTCATCCATATACTTACCATCAACTTAATCATTTCATATCCTATCAAACCATAATAAAACATTCATCATATAACATATTCATTAATGTATATTATCAACACATAACTAGCCAAATCACATGGCTAAGTTCATCTCTCAACTTATACAAATAACTAGCCTATACATGCCATATCTAGCTATATACATTTCCAAAATGTACCAAAAACAAGTTGAGTAGTGTGATGACGATCCTTGACAGTTCCCGAGCCTTCAGTAGCTTTGATGATCTATAAAATAGAACAACACACACAGAGTAAGATTTCTAAAAGCTTAGTAAGCCATATACAAATAAACTTAGCATGAAAAGCATATAATCATATAGGAACATTGGCATAATTAATTCTCATAGCAAATTTATCACATGTATTCTTTGATCCATGTACTAGGCCACATCTTGCCGCATTCATCAACTCAACAATCTCATATATACATGGCTTTTTTACACATATTTTCACATATCATTACATAATTCCAACTTACCTAATCATTATAGTAAGTTCATTTAGATACTTACCTTTCATATACACTTAGTGTACAAATCAACGTACCTGAAATGGATTTACGATTCACATAACCATTCGTATTACAGACTTGCCCGTTGAACCGTTCGGAATCTAATATGATACTCGAAAAACTCAGAATAATCGTACAATGCCAATGTCCCAGACGAGGTCTTACATGTACTCAGATATCGATGCCACTGTCCTAGACAGGGTCTTACACGAACCAATACGATGCCAATGTCCCAGACATGGTCTTAAACGTAAATCTCGTATCGATGCCAACGTCCCAAACGTGGTCTTACACGAAATCTCAAATCAACACCGATGTCCCAGACGTGGTCTTACATGATATCTCAGAATAGACACCTATGTCATGACATATACTATCCTATCTATTCCTAGGTTCAAACGGGACTTCTCGGACATTGACATTATGTTGATTCTATCTCGGAATTCATGTATACATCATCTCATATGCATTCACTATTGTCAATAATCATATGGACATTCATAATTCAATACAGATATGTTTATTTGTATATTGACTTACCTCGAGTTTGGTTTAACGAAAATGGAAATGGCTACTCGGTTACTTTTGCTTTCCCGCGATCTAAGTCCGATCTCTTCAGCTCTTGATCTATACATATTCAAATTTAACCCTTTTATTTATCAACACATTCAATTCACTCCAAAAACACATATTTAGGGCAATTTGCAAATTAGCCCTCACATTTGCATATTTTATCAAATTAGTCCATTTTTCTCAAAACATCAATTATACAAAAGCATATTTAACCATGCTTAGCCGAATGCTTATAAATATCATACAAGCCCATATCTTCCATCAAATTCACAATTTAGTCCATCAAATTGCTATTTTCTTAGTTTAGCCCTAATTAGCTAAATTCATCAAAATTTCAAGAACAAAACATGTTCATTTAACACATATCTTTCTTTTAACACCTAAACTCATCACAAAGATCACCATTACATCAATGGCACATTTTGTGAACATTATCATTTCTTCAAATTACAACATGGGCTTGATAGTAGACTAAGTAACAATCTCAAAAACATAAAAATCATCAAAAATCATACTCAACACATACCTTAATTTTGCTTAATGAGTACCGAATGCCCTAGCTTCTTCTTTCTTTTTCTTTTGTTTGATTTTTGGCACCCCCAAAGATGATAACATTCATCTTTTCACTTGTTTATTTTATTACAAACATATTATTATGCATTTTACTATTTTATCCATTCATTAAACATATAAGACAATTAACAATAAGGTTATTTTGTCATTTAATTACCCGCTATCTTATAATTGGCTAAATTGCCACATAAGGCTTCCTTATTTAAAAAGCCACAACGCATAGGTACTTTAACAAATATCATGCTAGTTTTACATTTAATGCAACTTAATCCTTTCATCAAATTAAACACATAGACGGACAAATTAACTTACGAAACTTTAACACATGCTTTATCATATATCATAGGCAAAGAAAATAATATTAAAATATTATACGAACTCAGATTTGTGGTCCCGAAACCACTATTCTGACTAGGGTATAAACCAGACTGTTACACCCCCTTGGACGTTCAGGACTTCACTTGATGCATTCATGCATACTTAGGTTTGAAGAATAGCCATAATGCCATGAATGTGCAGCCCTTTAATACTCCTACAACTCCCTTGGCCGATTGAGGCTTTAATGTGCTTGAATACTTGAATTAAATGTATAGAAATTCACCTCCCTTGTGGCCAACGTCCATGCACCTTAATAAATGGTAGAATAATCATGCATGGGAGAAGAATAGTTTGTTTTAGATGCTGGTTGGTACATGCACGAAATTCCCAAGCATTTATTGATGTGAGCATACTCGGGCAACCGAGGATTCACTTTTTGAGCCTCTCGAACTCCCTAAAGGGCCAAATTTTGAGCAACCCGTGCACCTTGGTGCAAGCTAATTCCAGCTCGATTCAGTTCACTTGAGCTCAAGTTAGCTCACACGAGTTCAATTTAGCTCATTGAGCTCGTTATTAGCTCTTTAGTACATTTAATTTTAATTGCTGGAATAAATTAAGTGTTTAATTTAATTTAATTAGTTTACTATAGCTCATAAATTTGTCTTAGCTTATTACATGTTTTTAATGTGTCTTTTAGTCATAGCCGAATTTAATATGTCTTGTTTAAGACTTTATTAAATTTGTCTAGTTTAATTTATGTGTTAATTAGTGTGTCTAAATTACATTAATGTTTGATTCAGCTGGATTTCATGTGATTTAATTTTGGTTCATGTGTTTTTGTAGGTGAGCCGAATGTGGAATGCATTTAATCAAGGAACATGCATGGCTTGGGTTCAATGCATGGGACGATGCATGCGTGGCTATGTTCAACGAAATTGGTGCTGATTGTTGGCTTCCCAAAGTGTCCATTCAGCCAAACATCACCAGCAAATTAAACTTCCCAAGGTGGCCGAATATCTTCCCAAGGCTTTGAAGCTGTTCACACTTGCTGATTTCCTCCATTCACACTTTAAGTTAACCAATCAACTTCTATACATGCATGAGTGAAGTCATGAACGTCCAAGGGGGGAAATAACACTTTATTTTAGCACATTGAATGAATAATGTGCATGCACACAGGGGAGGACGAATTTACAAGGGTACATGCACCATTCAAGCTTTCCAAGTTCATTTGCTTAATCTAGAAGCTGCCCTTTAATGTTCATATCCTTTCAGCCAAGGAATGCCGATTAAATGAGCTCATTAAGCTCATGGCCGAATCTAGACATGGCCATTGGCCTCCCATTCCTTGATCTTCACCAAATCAACTTTCCTTCAACATGAAGCTGCCTTTTGAAGTCTCATTCAGCCGAATCTTGCTATGGCATTTTAATGGTTTTTATTTTGGAATTTTCTAGTTCTTTCTAGCTGAAAATTACTTAGTCATTAAGCTTGTGTTTTGACTATTCGGTTATCCTAGCTTAGGCCTATAAATAGTTTGTTGTTTTCATTGTAAAAGGACTTTTGAACTTTGATTAAATTTTATGAACATTTTGTTCTCGAGTGAGTTTACCTCCTCTCCTATTTCGTACAAGTCTTGTTTGACTTATCTAGCGTTGCTAGTGGAGTCTTCCCGATTTGATTGAACTTATCACCAACTCCATTGGTGTGGCGTTCGTCCTACTTCTCCATCCTACCACCTTAACGACATAAGAAACGGGGTGACACTACGATATAGTGTTGTATCTTTCTTTCGTTAAGTTCGTTTTCCACCCCCCACCATTTATCCCAAAATTATCTACCTTTATTATTTTTGTTAAAACGAGCCTACTACATATTTCTAAACCTACCATTCTTTTCAAACCCTCTTTTTCAGCTTCCGCATATTTTCCATCGAACTCACAATTTCAACGCACCGAACAATCTCCTCGTCGACGATCGGGCAAACCCATGAACGATTCGAATCACCTCAGGCTGGATCGCATCATTTATCTCCCAATTGTCCATAAATAATGTCCATGAATCTTCAAATACATGAACAATCAGCAGCTTCCTCTTGCATGAATGTCCCTCATGCATGTGTCATATTAAATGCCGTCTATTGAACCTCAAATATGCATGCACCTTGCATTTATTCCCTCCACATTCGGCTCACCTACAAAAACACATGAACAAAAATTAAATCACATAAAGTTCACCTGAATCAAACATTAATGTGATTTAGACACACTAATTAACACACAAATTAAATTATACAAATTTAATAAAGTCTTAAACAAGACATATTAAATTTGGCTAAGACACATTTAAAACATGTAATAGATCAAGACATAATTATGAGCTGTAGTAATACTAACTAAATTGACTTAAAAACTTAATTTATTCCAGCAAGAAAATTAGTGAGCTGAAAGCAAGCATAATCGAGCTCAATGAGCTGAATTGAGCTCATGTGAGCTGACTTGAGCTCGAGTGAGCTGAACCAAACTTTAATTGGCTTGCACCAAAGGGCAAGGATTCTCTAAAATGTTGGCCCAAGCTGTTCCATCTTCATCGAGCTGAGTTTTGGTCCAAAATTGAGTCATTGAAGCCAAATCAGCTTCTTGGATTCGTTTAGCTCGAAATCAAATCATGGGGCCTTTAGGGAGCTTAAGAGGATCAGAAAGTGAATTCTGGGATGCCCCAGTAGTGCTCACATCAAGTTCGGCACGAACCATCTTAGAAGCTGGCTAATCCGTGGAAAGTCCAAACTTGGTAGATACTCGTCAGTCGGGGCCAATCTTGGATCGCTTTGACTTTGTCTTGATCAACTTCAAGGCCTTCCGAGCTGACGATAAAACCTAGGAAAACAATTTTGTTAGTACAAAATGCTCACTTATTCTAGTTAGCTTACAAGGTTTCTTTTCTCAATACTTCAACAACAGATTTTAAATGCTTCACATGCTCGTCTAAGGTTTTGCTATAAACAAGTATGTCATCAAAATATACTACACAAAATCTACTAATAAACGAGCACAAAATGTGATTCATGATTCTCATGAAGGTGCTCGGGGCGTTCGTTAAGCCAAATGGCATAACGAGCCATTCATAAAGTCCTTGCTTGGTCTTGAAGCCAGTCTTCCACTCGTCGCCTTCACGCATGCGTATCTGGTGGTATCTGCTTTTAAGGTCTATTTTCAAGAACAAACAGGCTCCACTCAACTCGTCGACCATATCGTCTAATCGCGGAATGGGATGTCGATATTTGATAGTAATCTTGTTGATGGCGCGACAGTCCATGATGTGAGATAGCCCGAGTTGATTCGAGTCGTTCACTGGTTTGCCCGATCGTCTACGAGGAGTGGATGAGTCTTCGGGAAATAGAAGGAATTTAGCTAAGTATACTGAAGCTTTCAAAGGGTTTCTCTTTTAAAAATTGTTAAGTTAGGAATGGAGGTTCGGTTAACAATGGAAACAAGAAAGAAGGCTAATTAGGTAGGTTCGGTTTAGCAACGAATACATTAAAGGATAGTAAGGGTTCGAGATAAATGATGGATGTGGATAGCGATCTTAAACGTCAGAAATGATTCAACACTAAAGAGTGTCACCTCAGTTTCTATATGGTTTAAGGTGGATTTACAGGATAGGATGGTTGTTGAACGCTACACCAAAATAGGTGATAAGTTCAAAAGAGATCGATTGACGCCACTAGCTCGCTAGATAAGTCAAGTCGAAACTCGTACGAAATTAGAGAGGAGATAACTCACTCTTGAACAAAAGTTCATTCAAATTGGCAAAAAGTTTTTTTTTACAATGAAAATGAACAACTATTTATAGTGTTCATCTGGGTAGCCGAATAACCTAAACATAAACTTAATAACTAAGAAAAATTATACTAGATTAAACTAGAAAATTCCAGAATTAAAGCACTAAATTGTTGTGGCTGAATTCAGCTGATGGGGAGCTCATTGGACGACATTCTAGAAGGCTGAATGTACTTGGAGCATTTTGCAAGTGCATGGTAGCATCTAGGTTCGGCCTAGGCTTTAATTGAGCTCTTAAATTGCTCCCTTTTGGCTGAAGAGTGACCAGCATTAAAGGAGGATCTTAGAAGCCTTTTTGGGTGTGAATGGCCGGCCTTGAATGGTCTCCATACTGTAAACATGGCCAGCCGAATGGTCCTTGGTGTGAACACCAAATGTGAAAAGAATTGGAGCTGCTTAGAGAAGAGGATCGACCAAGTAATAAGCATTAAGTTGCTGGTCTTCTTTGGCCGAATAAATGCCTTGGAGATCCAAAAGTTAGCAACCATCATGCACTGTTGTAACACCCCTAACCCGCATCCGTCGCTGGAATAGGGTTAAGAAGCATTACCGAAAAATCAGAAACTTTTACGGACATTTCATAATACATTTTATCAAACGCAATCAAAGTGTCCCTTTTATAGGTCAACGAGACCTTAATCATGCTTTAGAATAGGGTCGGGACTAAACCAAACACATATGGAATTTCTTGGAAATTTAAAAAAAATTCTCTAAGTTATAGAGGTTACACGCCCGTGTGGGCAGCCCGTGTGCCTCCCATAACCTCAACACGCCCGTGTGGGCAGCCCGTGTGCCTCCCACAGCCTCAACACGCCTGTGTGTCTAAGCCGTGTCAAAACAGGGCATACATACTGACTTGTCCACACGGCCGTGGCCACGCCCATGTGCCTCACCCGTGGTCAATCTTGACTTGCACCACACGGCCAGTCACACGCCCGTATGTCCAGCCCATGGTCGATCCTGACTTGATTTAAATTTCAACCACGAGGGACACGGTCGAGCCACACGCCCATATGCTCAACCGTGTGGGCAAATATAGGCCATTTTCAAGGCCAAAATGCCACCCACACTTGGGTCATCCCTACAAGCATAAACAAGCATATTTCTCAATACAATGGCAACCAAAAACACACCAAATGGTCATCATATTATCCCATTCAATCTCATTTCTAAACATGCCAATTTGCACAATCAATTCACATGTAAATCCAAGCATAACTCATCAACAACTGCACTAAATCACTATGGCATCAATTCATCATTAAGCTTACCATTCATAAGGCCATTTCATTGCCATCAAGCCATACCAAAACATGCATCATATACCATATTCACTCATGCATATTACCAACATTTATCTAGCCAAATCACATGGCTATTTACATCTCAAATTTATACCAAATGTCTAGCCTATACATGCCATATTTAGCTATTTACACATTCAAAAGTACCAAAGTTGAGTTTGATAGTATGGTGATGATCCTCGACGGTCCCCGAGCCTCTCGTAGCTTTAACGATCTATAAAATGGAACAAACACACACAAAGTAAGCTTTCAAAAGCTTAGTAAGCCATATACAAATAAACTTAACATGAATTGCACATAGCTATATTGATACAATGACATTAATGTTTCTCTTTGCAAAATTCATCACATATTCTTTGGCTCATTTGCTTAGCTATAGCTTGCCACATTCTTCAACTCAAATATCACATATACATATAGCTCATTCAAGCATATATTCACATATTATCTCATCATTTCAATACACATATGCATCTTAGTAAATTCATATAGGCACTTACCTTTCATACACGCATAGTGTACTTTTCAAACGTACCTGAAACGGATATTCAACTCACATAATCGTTAATTTCTCGGACTTGCCCGTTGAATCATTCAGAATCTAATAAGATACTCAGAATGCTCGGAATAGTTGTACAATGCCAACGTCCCAGACGAGGTCTTACATGTACTCAAATATCGATGCCACTGTCCCAGATAGGGTCTTACACGAATCAAATACGATGCCAATGTCCCAGGCATGGTCTTACATGCAAATCTCATATCAATGCCAACGTCCCAGACGTGGTCTTATACGAAATCTCGAATCAATGCCAACGTCCCAGACGTGGTCTTACATGATATCACATATCGAACACCTATGTCATGACATATTCATTCCTATCTATTCCTAGGTTCATATTGGACTTGTAACACCCCTAACCCTTATCCGTCGCCGAAATAAGGTTACGAGGCATTACTGAACACATCACAGCTTCCGAACAATACACATATTCACATAGATCATATTAAAATATATGAAGACAGAGTAAATGGCTGATCAACTTCACACATACATTATTAATAAAAAAATATTAATGCATATACAAACCATATCTCAAAAATCATACAATATATATAACAACTTATAAATATTCAACTAACATGTTAAAACCAAATGTTAAGTACACATATTCTTTTTCATCAATTCAATTCTCCCATATAAATATAATACCCAACTTAATTAAATTACTATGATAGCCAAATCAAATGTCATTCATATCATTAATTGGTCCATAAGTGAACATTGAATACTCATCATGCATATGTTCTGATTCTTACCTAACTAACACATGATCTACTTAAGTGTAATTAAAAAATATCATATATCATAATGCTAAAACACATAGCAACTATACATACTTCATATATTCGGATAAGTTCTTGACATATGCCTAAACCAAAATCACATATATATATACAACCATAAATCTCATGAACATGTGTTTAAATGCCGAATCATTGAACAACCATATTCTTTATCTCATTTTAACATATAACCAAAAACACCAACCAACTTATACATATAGAATAAACATCACAAATATCAGTCATTCACGTCACATATCACCATAACTAAAGTGGACTTATGCTATGATCAAACCAAAACCAAATTTGAACTTTTAAATAAGCCATTTTCGCATGGCTTTTATACAAAACCAAGATTCATCACATTAAAACACAATTCAACCTATACATGCCATAGTTCCAAAATGTAACTTATAAAATACCGAAGACGGTTGATAGTGTGATAGACTTTGCTGACGATCCCCGAGCTTGTAACTTGAATCCAAAATCTATAAAACAGAATGAACATGGAAACACAGAGTAAGCTATAATATCTTAGTAAGTCATAAGCAAATAAACATCCCAATGATATAATCAATTCATTTTAAGCCAATCCAAATTTCATTATCATTATCAATCTTAACCTCAAATCTACAAATGAGATAAATAACACATTTTTACTCACAAAATTTACCTTGGTTGAATGCTCATTTAATCAATATGACCTAATATTAATCAACTTTCAAAACTAAAATGTCTTTATATGATCAAACATACACATACGCATTTATATAAACTCAAGAACTATAATACCACATCATGTACACATACCACTTAAATGGTCGAATATACATGAACACATATATGCCCATATCTAAAAATAAATTCCACAATATTCATACTATTTATTTACAAGGCCGAATACACTTACTAAAATTCACATGAAATCTTCATTTATATCACATATAATTAGTAACTAATATCAAGATACTAATTTACCTTATCTCAAGTAAACAATAAGTTAACACATACCTTATCATTGAGCTTATTTAACGTATTTAATTACCACCTCAACATAAATCTTTTAGGCATAAACTTATAATAATAATTCACCGGCATAAAGCCTGCTAGGCGTAAAGCCCGATATCTTTCACCGGCACAAAGCCTACTAGACCCAAAGTCTGATTATATACACTGGCAATAAGCCTGCTAGGCATAAAGCCCGATTTAATTCACCAGCACAAGGCTTGCTAGGCCCAAAGCCCGAATAACAATACTATAAAGCTGTCTCATACTATAAAGCCCCTTTGAATTTAACCACTAATTTTTCATTTTACGCTATTAAGCCCTTTTATTTAATCAGACACTCAAACGACGAAATTAAAACACGAAAATTTCACACAAGCAAATTCACACATAATAAACACAGAAAATAATTTTAAAATATTTTTCGGACTCGGATTTGTGGTCCCGAAACCACTATTCCGATTAGGGTCTAAATCAGACTGTTATAGGACTTCACAGACTCAATACTTTGTCGATACTATCTCGAATCTCATATATTATTATCTCGAGCATTATTCAAAGCAATCCAAATTTCATAAATACACAAATAAGTCAATTCAAAAACATTTATTTGTATATCGACTTACCTTGGATTTTCGATATTCGATCGGATTCAATTATTCGACAACTTTTGACTTTCCACGATCTAAGTCCGTTTTCTCCGGTTCTTGATCTAAACATATAAAATGTAACCGATTCATTCATCAAATCATTCAATTCAATCCAAAAACACATATTTAGGGCAATTTACAAATTAGCCCTCACATTTTCACATTTGGACAATTTAGTCCCTATTTCACAAAATCACAAAATACACATAATTTCAAATTACCCATTCCTAGTCGAATTCTCATGTAGCTCATACAAGTCCTTACATTTTATTTATTTCATAATTTAGTCCCTCAAAATATTATTTTCTCAATTAAGTCCAAATTACTCAAAATCAACAAAACTCCAAAGACAAACTATGATAATCAAACACATAACTTTCATATTTCACTATCAAACATCACAAAACACATAAGTTCATCAAAGGCTCATCTCAAAAACATCATCAATTCTCAAAATTAAAACATGGGTTTTATAGTATACGAAGCAACGATTGCAAAAGCGTAGAAATTATCAAAAACTGATCAAAAACACATACCCGATTTATGGTTGAACCATGGCCAAATATAACAAGCTCAAACCCTTTCTTTTCTTTCTTATTTTCAGTGATAAAAAGATGGAGGACATGGCTTATTTCTTTTATGTGTTATGATATAATGAATAAATTTTCATTTTACATTTTTAACCTTTAATACTAAATGTATAAAACAAGTATTTCAAGGTCATTCTTTACCATAACCATCCACTCACTCCATTAGTGGACAAATCTCCTTTTAAAGGCTCCATATTTGAAAGCCACAACAATTTGGCCCTTAATCAAATAGAATGCTACTATTACGCTTTACGCGATTTAGTCCTTTGCTCAAATTAAGCACACAAACAGACAAATTATTTCACAGAAATTTCACACATGCTAATTCACATATCATAGACACAAAAAATAAAATTAAAATATTTTATTGACTCGAATTTGTGGTCCTGAAACCACAGTTCTGACTAGGGTCTAAACTGGACTGTTACAATTCTCCCCCCTTAGGGATTTTCGTCCCCAAAAATCTTACCATTAAACAGATTCAGATATTGCTGTCTCATTGAGTCTTCAGGCTCCCACGTGGCCTCTTTCACTCCGTGTCGATGCCATAATACTTTAACTAACAAAATTTTTTTATTTCTCAATTCTTTCACTTCACGAGCTAAGATACGGATCGGTTCTTCTTCGTAGGTCATATCAGATCGGATTTCAATTTCAGATGGAGCAATCACATGTGACGGATCATATCGGTATCGCCTAAGCATCGATACGTGAAATACATTGTGAATATTTTCTAGCTCAGGTGGCAATTGTAATATCCAAGATTTAGGGGTTATGAAATTTTTTTCGCTTGAATGTGTGTATTGTCTTGTTGTGTGCTCTTTGTATGAGTTTTAGGGACTTCAAGAATTTTAGAATATAGGGGAATGCCTTAGAAAAATATTAGATTTTTAGTCTTAGAAGGGGAGCTAAGCAAGTTTGGCCTTAAGAGAATTAATTTGAGGTTTAATCACAAGACAAGTCAATTAGTAAAGTGGTGATGGCGCATGGGTGAATGCATGAAGGTAGAGGTTCGAATCCCTTAGCTAGAAATAGGATGGAATTTTAATTTTTGTTCTCTTTCCTATAGTGTCGGTCAAACCTTATCTTGATTGGATGGACTCTTCTTTTATTTTTTGGATAGTAGACCAAAGGGAAAAGGCAAGTTAGTAGTTATGGTAAGGAATCAAGTTGTTAAGGAAGGTTTAGGGGACAAAAGGCTTGAAGAGTGGATGATGTTTTGGAAGCTTTTCCATGGTCATTTGACCATGAACCTAGACGGCATGAGGGGCTAAGGGGGTTGGTTTAATTGGGACGGAGATTAAGGGGGTTGATAGGGAAGAATTGAGGAGGAAAAAGGGGGATTGTGTTGGCTAATGTGTTGACCGAATATGGCATGGATTAGGGAGGTGTTAGTTGACCAAAAGTTGTCAATTTGTGCATCTTTTTCCATTGTCCAAATATTTTATCTTAGCCGAAATTGTCAATTGGCATTTGGTAAAAACTTTGCTTTGTTTTGGCCATTACATTTTTGACCAAATTGGTATTTTTTTTATTTTATTTCTTCTTTTCCTCTCAAGTTTTACTCTCTTTTTGGTACCAAAACATTGCTACTTTTGAAGACATTTATCATTTCTTTTCTTTCTCTCTAGTGCCGAATTCATTCTATCACCAAAAGCATTTCTCATATTTTCGTTTTTCTTTTTCATTCTCTTTCTCTCTTCTCTTTCTTTCTCATAGCCGAAACTATCCTATACTTTTCACCATTTTTCTTTCTTTTCTTTTTTGTTAAAAACTGAAACCATCATATTTGAAACTACCATCTTTTCTCTTCTTTTGTTAAAGCCGAAATCACCATTTCTCTTCTTTTTAATTGTTAAAGTCGAATCCTTTTTATAGTTCAAGTAAGGGTAAATCAATCTCTGTATTTCGGGTAAGGATTATCTATCAATCGTTTTCTTTATTCTCCTTTAGATTAACCGATTTTAGGAATCTAATCCTCTTACTCCTTCGTGGCCAAATCTTTGAAGGAGGATTTCGGGGCTTCTTGTAGTTGACGATTAGGGAGAGATCATTCGGGTTTGAATAATCCAAGGTAAGGAGATGATGATATTCGGCCAAGGGCCATATCTTGTAATGATAATCGATTTCTAATATAGTGTTATGTAGGTGCTATCGACGTTGTAGGCAAGGGTCGGAAATCTTAAGTATTATATCGCTTTTACGTGTTTGCAAGGTGTGTAACTTATGCTAAACTTCTAATAGATCAATAGCTTTATTGATAAAATGTGTTTATAAAGAAATATAAATGTTTATGGCTTGAGTGCCGTTCAATGGTACGGTGAATTGAGGTATGTTATTCCTTCGTACTATGTATGATTCTAATATGAAACATATTCGATATTTGATTATGATTTTGATATAATGTACAAGGCATAATATTTACATCGCTAATAATGCTATATGCATAATATGAAATGTGTCCGATTCCGATATGATAATGGGGCATATGGCATGATAATGAAATAATATGTTATTGCATGGGCATATGGGTAATATTGAAAGGGAAGTGTTCGGTGGTTTTTACCACATTATCCGGTGACTTTGGTCACGATATTATGAATCCGGTGACTTTGGTCACGATATTATGAATTCGGTGACTTTGGTCACGATATTATGAATCTGGTGACTTCGGTCACGATATTATGAATCCGGTGACTCTGTCACAATTATCGAGTGGCTATGCCACGATTATAAGAAGCGATGTGCATGTTGATCGCAACAACTACCTTCGATGGTGTGTAGCGGATGGAGGGTCGATTTAGTAATCCCCACGGTGTGATTGGTAGGTACGGGTGGTGTGTAGCGGATGGATATCTAAGTTGGGTTCGGGATTGCATTTCATTTTATATGTACATGTGATTATCTAATTTGCTATATTATGGGCTTATGGCTAAATGTGATTTAAATGGGCTTTATTGCTATGATCGATTGGGTTTTTAGTGTACTGTTACACATTGAGTTTGTTGACTCACCCTTCAGTGGGATATCTTTTCAGGTGATACTCAATGATTTGGACCGGGTCAGCAAGGACGACGTGGTGGCCATTGCTCAACTCAGTAAATTGGGTTTTCCTTTATATTAAACTTACTACATTTTCTTATATATTTTGGGATTTAATTTGGGATATGTTTTTGTAATAAGGTCGCCATTAGCTATGTTACTTTTACGTTTTAATTTATATTCTGCTACGATCAATTTCAACTAAACAATTAAATATTTTGATAATCGTATGAAAATGATTTGACATCTAAATACTTATGGTTTTCAAAATATTAATAATTCATAAAATTGGATCTTCTTTTGATAAAATAATTTTTTTTATTAAAAACATAGATTTTGATGATTATATATATATATAAGCAAATTTAAATTTCAAAACGATTTTTTTATAAGTTCGTACTTCAAATCTATTCTTTACCATAAAATCACATCATTTTACAAAACGACAAAACAAATTTTTCTTAAGAAGCATACCAGATCCGATCGGGGCTTGTGGGCCGGGTTTGGGGTGTTTCAACTTGGTATCAGAGCCCAGTTTTAAATACTCGGCCTTGGGTTTTGAAGTCCACAACATTTTCAAAATTAAGCCCAAATGAGTTTTTGTGAAAAGTTTTGGTTAAACTAGTTTTTATAGAAGCATGGCACTTTTGAGTTCTCGACCCAAGTCCACACAGTAAGTTCTTTTGTTGATAAATTGATGTGAGTATGTTGATGTGTGATACTTTAGTTGATAAGCTTAAGGAAACTATACTTTAGAGACATGGACCCTAGGTATATGTGTACTTATACTGAGGAAAACCACTGATTAAAACTCTGTTGCATAAAATTTTCTTTAAACAAGAAAGTGAAAAGACTCTAATGCATAAAATTTTAGTAAAAGCAGATAAGGCATTAAGTAGACATGAGTTCTAGGGGACGTGGTCGTCGTGGACGGTAGAGAGCGAGAATGGCTATGTCGGAACCGATTAGATCTGGTTAGGGTTACGAAAATGAGGCACCGCCACCAAACTGTTGGAGCGAAATTTCATGAGCAAACGGAGAGAGATGATGTGATCGCGAGGCTATGCTACGAGTCTTAGAATGAGTAGCGAGGAGCTAGTATGGGTAATGGAGCACGAAAGTCAGTGGCTAAGAGACTTAGATCTAATAGAGCCGAGGTTTTTAGGGGAGTATCTGGGGTAGCTTCGAATGTAGCGGAGTATTGGTTAGAAACAGTCGAGAGGATCATAGACGATTTGGGTGACCGCGAGGAGAAAGTGAAAGTATTTGTTTCATTACTTCGTGTGAGGCGTACCGGTGGTGGCTCTTTGTCAAAGAGAGTATTCTGTGGATCGTGTGGATTGGGGGTATTTTAAGATTAAGTTTGAAGGGAAATATGTTGGAGCTAGCTACATTGATTCTCAGAGAAAGGCGTTCTGAATGCGGTACAAGGAAATAAGTCGATAGTGAGTATGAAGCGGAGTTTTTGCGGTTAAGCCAATATGCCGGAAGGATTGTAGCTACGATTATGAGCGGTGTGTCGGATGAGTGCGAGTGTTGATTGCACCGCATCGTGAGAGAGATTTTGCGGTTTTAGTGGATAGAGCACGGATAGCTAAAGAAGTTTAAGCGGGCCATGAGAGCGAGCAGAGATCGAGGTCGAATAAGAATAAGAGGAGCTATGGGTCTTTGTGGTCATCCGGGAATTTTCAAAAGAAACCTAGAGTTGATGGGCGCGAGGTCAACAAGTTGCCGGGAGGACAATACCGTACTTGTGCTCAATGTGGAAAGATGCACCGGGAGAATGTTGGAAGAAGACAGGAGGATGTTTCAAGTGCGGGTCCAAGGATCATATGATTAGGGATTGTCCATTGGATACGAGAGGAATCGTTCGAAGAGAGGTCGGAGTTTTAATCAGTGGCAGAGGTGGACAGGCCCGATGAGAGGGTCGTGGTTCGAGTGGCGAGAGGTAATGGTTACGGTAGAGGTCGCGGGACTCGGCGCAGAGGCGATGGTAGCACCGAGGCTAGACACCGGGTTTGGTGTATGCGGTTCGTCGGAGGGAAGATAGTGATGCACACGATGTTATCACGGGCACGCGTTTCTTATTTTTGGGTTGCCCTTTATTGCTTTGATAGACATAGGGTCGACTCATTCTTACATCGCTAGTGAAGTATACGGAACTCGCATGTGAACTCGAGACTGTACCTAGGAAGATGATCGTATTTAGTCCTTTAGGACATGATGTAGTAGTAGATAAGCTCTTTAAGGAAGTGCCTTTAGAAGTTCAAGGGATGCGGTTTCGGCTAATTTAATGGAGTTGCCATTTGGAGAATTTGACTTGATTCTAGGCATGGATTGGCTAGTGAAGTATCGTGCGAATGTGGATTGTGCTGCTAAGTGGTTGTCACTAAGGTCTATGGACAATAAGGAAGTTGTGGTGTTGGGCGAGAGACGGAACTACTTATCAAATGTAGTATCCGCTCTTAAGGCAGAAAAGATGGTTAGGAAAGGTTGTTTGGCTTTTCTTATGTTGGTCAGTGCCTTGGAGGCTAAGAAGGCAACTGTTGAAGAGGTTAGAACTGTGAGGGAATTCGTGGATGTCTTTTCGGAAGAACTTCCGGGATTGCCTCGGATCGTGAAGTGGAATTTGGGATTGACTTGTTGCACGAGGCGGCGCCGGTATCTATCGCTCCGTATAGAATGGCACCAAAGGAGTTAGCAGTTGAGCTTAAGGCTCAAATTCAAGAGTTGCTTGATCGTAGGTTTATCCGACCTAGTGTGTCACCATGGGAGCACCGGTCTTGTTCGTGAAGAAGAAGGGCGGGACTATGCGTATGTGCCTAGATTACCGAAGCGGTTGAATAAGTGACCATCAAGAACAAGTATCCTTTGCCAAGGATAGGCGACTTATTCGATCAGTTTAAAGGGAGCTACGGTATTCTCAAAGATAGATTTAAGGTCGGGGTATCATCGCCTTAAGGTGAAGAAGCGGATATCCACAAGGCGACTTTACGAACAAGATATGGGCATTATGAATTTTTGGTAATGCCGTTCGGATTGACTAATGCCCTTTTTGCATTCATGGATATGATGAATCGGGTTTTCAACCCTACTTGGATCGATTTGTTGTTGTGTTCATAGGCGACATTCTTGTGTATTCCAAGTCCGATTCTGACATGATGAGCATCTTCGGATAGTGTTGCAAGTGTTGAGGAGAAGAAGCTTTATGCCAAATTCAGCAAGTGCGAATTTTGGTTTGAAAGAAGTTGCGTTTTTAGGCCATGTGGTGTCTGCGGAAGGGATAAGAGTGGATCCTCGGAAGATTGAGGCGGTGATAGATTGGAAACCACCTAAGTCTCAGGTGAGGTTTGCGATTTCTTGGGATTAGCGAGTTACTACAGGAAGGTTAGTCGAAGGATTCTCCTCGATAGCGGCACCTTTGTGAAGTTGTTGAGAAAAGAGATACCTTTTCGTGTGGGCGGATAAGCAACAAGAGAGCTTTGAGAAGCTTAAGAGGTTTTGGTGAAGCTCGGTTTTGATTCACTGAGGCGGGGAAGGACTTTGTGGTGTATTGTGATCGTCTCACATTGGATTGGGATGTGTTTTGATGCAAGACGGGAAGGTGGTTGCGTATACGTCTCGGCAATTGAGGCCTCACGAGGTTAACTACCCGACGCATGACTTGGAGTTAGCAGCGGTAGTCTTTGCTCTTAAGGTGTGGAGGCATTATTTGTATGGAGAAAAATCAGTAATCTACACGGACCACAAGAGTCTTAAGTACCTGTTGACTCAGAAGGAGTTGAATCTGAGACAGCGAAGATGGGTGGAGTTGTTAAAAGACTATGATTGCTCTATAGAGTATCACCCGGGCAAGGCGAATGTAGTGGCAGATGCTCTAAGTCGGAAAGTGGTGTCAGATCTAAGAGCGATGTTCGCACATCTTAGTCTTTTTGACGACGGAAGTTTGTTGGCGGAATTACAAGTAAAGCCGATGTGGTTGAGTCAGGTGAAAGAAAAATAGTTGGTAGATGATGATTTAAGTGTTAAGCTACGGCAAGCGCAAAATGGAGAGTTGGAAGATTATGGTGTTAACAACGATGGAGTTTTGTGTTTCAAGGGTAAGATCTGCATACCGAAGGATGAGGAGCTTAGGCGAAGAATTCTTCAGGAATCGTATAGTGGTCCTTATGCGATGCATCCGGGAGGTAGTAAGTTGTATAGGGAATCTTCGGGATCAATTTTGGTGGCCTGGTCTTAAGCGGGAAGTTACGAAATTTGTGGGGAAGTGCTTAACGTGTCAGCAAGTTAAGGCTGAACACCAAGTTCCATCGGGATTGCTTCAGCCGATAAAGATTCCGCAATGGAAGTGGGAGCGTATCACCATGGACTTTGTTAGTGGACTTCCCCTTACGCCTACCAAGAAAGACTCGGTGTGGGTGATAGTGGATCGATTGACGAAGTCTGCACATTTCATACCTGTGCGAGTTGATTACTCTTTGCAAAAATTGGCGAAGTTGTATGTGGCAGAGATTGTAAGATTGCATGGAGTGCCGGTGTCGATTATTTCGGATAGGGATCCGAGGTTTACGTCTCGATTTTGGAAAGCATTACATCAGGCTTTGGGCACCAAATTAGACTTGAAGACGGTATTTCATCCACGATCGATGGTCAATGCGGCGAGTAATCCAAGTATTAGAGGACATGTTAAGGGGATGTGTGATAGATTTGAGAGGAAGTGGGAAGAGTTTTTGCCTTTAGCGAGTTTGCATACAACAACGATTATCAAGCGATGATTCGGATGGCACCATATGAGGCACTATATGGACGGAAGTGTCGCACTCCTACGTGTTGGACAGAATTAGGGGAACGTCAGATTTTGGGTCCAGAGATTGTGGCTGAATCCGAAGAAAAAGTTAAGGTAATTCGGGCTCGGTTGAAGGAGGCATCTGATAGGCAAAAGTCGTACGCAGATTTGAAGCGAAAGGAAATAGAGTTTCTTTGTGGGAGACCAAGTGTTCCTAAAGGTGTCGCCTTGGAAAAAGGTGATGAGATTTGGTCGCAAAGGAAAGTTAAGCCCCAGGTTTATAGGACCTTATCGGGTTTTGAAGCGGGTTGGACCAGTGGCATATCAATTAGAGTTACCTTCGGAGTTGAAGCAAATGCATGATGTGTTTCATGTTTCGATGTTACGTCGTTACCGGTAGGATCCATCTCATGTAGTGCCAGTTGAGGAGGTAGAACTACGATCAGATTTATCCTATGAGGAGGAACCGATTCAAATTCTAGATCGGGATGTGAAGGTGTTACGGAGGAAATCAGTTCCTCTCGTCAAAGTGTTATGGTGTAACCATGGATCGAAAGAAGCTTCGTGGGAGCCGGAGGAAGCTATGCGACAGCAATACCCTCATTTATTCTTGTCAGGTAATTTCGGGGTCGAAATTTTTTTTAGGAGGGTAGAATTGTAATATCCAAGATTTAGGGGTTATGAATTTTTTTGCTTGAATGTGTGTATTGTCTTGTTGTGTGCTCTTTGTATGAGTTTTAGGGACTTCGAGAATTTTAGAATATAGGGGAATGCCTTAGAAAAATATTAGATTTTTAGTCTTAGAAGGGGAGCTAAGCAAGTTTTGCCTTAAGAGAATTAATTTGAGGTTTAATCACAAGACAAGTCAATTAGTAAAGTGGTGATGGCGCATGGGTGAATGCATGAAGGTAGAGGTTCGAATCCCTTAGCTAGCAATAGGATGGAATTTTAATTTTTGTTCTCTTTCCTATAGTGTCGGTCAAACCTTATCTTGATTGGATGGACTCTTCTTTTATTTTTTGGATAGTAGACCAAAGGGAAAAGGCAAGTTAGTAGTTATGGTAAGGAATCAAGTTGTTAAGGAAGGTTTAGGGGACAAAAGGCTTGAAGAGTGGATGATGTTTTGGAAGCTTTTCCATGGTAATTTGACCATGAACCTAGACGGCATGAGGGGCTAAGGGGGTTGGTTTAATTGGGACGGAGATTAAGGGGGTTGATAGGGAAGAATTGAGGAGGAAAAAGGGGGATTGTGTTGGCTAATGTGTTGACCGAATATGGTATGGATTAGGGAGGTGTTAGTTGACCAAAAGTTGTCAATTTGTGCATCTTTTTCCTTTGTCCAAATATTTTCTCTTAGCCGAAATTATCAATTGGCATTTGGTAAAAACTTTGCTTTGTTTTGGCCATTACATTTTTGACCAAATTGGTATTTTTTTATTTTATTTCTTCTTTTCCTCTCAAGTTTTACTCTCTTTTTGGTACCAAAACATTGCTACTTTTGAAGACATTTATCATTTCTTTTCTTTCTCTCTAGTGCCGAATTCATTCTATCACCAAAAGCATTTCTCATATTTTCATTTTTCTTTTTCATTCTATTTCTCTCTTCTCTTTCTTTCTCATAGCCGAAACTATCCTATACTTTTCTCCATTTTTCTTTCTTTTCTTTTTGTTAAAAACCCGAAACCATCATATTTGAAACTACCATCTTTTCTCTTCTTTTGTTAAAGCCGAAATCACCATTTCTCTTCTTTTTAATTGTTAAAGTCGAATCCTTTTTATAGTTCAAGTAAGGGTAAATCAATCTCTGTATTTTGGGTAAGGATTATCTATCAATCGTTTTCTTTATTCTCCTTTAGATTAACCGATTTTAAGAATCTAATCCTCTTACTCCTTCGTGGCCAAATCTTTGAAGGAGGATTTCGGGGCTTCTTGTAGTTGACGATTAGGGAGAGATCATTCGGGTTTCGAATAATCCAAGGTAAGGAGATGATGATATTCGGCCAAGGGCCATATCTTGTAATGATAATCGATTTCTAATATAGTGTTATGTAGGTGCTATCGACGTTGTAGGCAAGGGTCGGAAATCTTAAGTATTATATCGCGCCGTGTTTGCAAGGTGTGTAACTTATGCTAAACTTCTAATAGATCAATAGCTTTATTGATAAAAATGTGTTTATAAAGAAATATAAATGTTTATGGCTTCGGGTACCATTCAATGGTATGGTGAATTGAGGTATGTTATTCCTTCGTACTATGTATGATTCTAATATGAAACATATTTGATATTTGATTATGATTTTGATATAATGTACAAGGCATAATATTTACATCGCTAATAATGCTATATGCATAATATGAAATGTGTCCGATTCGATATGATAATGGGGCATATGGCATGATAATGAAATAATATGTTATTGCATGGGCATATGGGTAATATTGAAAGGGAAGTGTTAGGTGGTTTTACCACATTATCCGGTGACTTTGGTCACGATATTATGAATCCGGTGACTTTGGTCACGATATTATGAATCCGGTGACTTTGGTCACGATATTATGAATCCGGTGACTTCGGTCACGATATTATGAATCCGATGACTCTGTCACAATTATCTGGTGGC
Organism: Gossypium sturtianum; assembly: GCA_025698515.1. NCBI lineage: Eukaryota > Viridiplantae > Streptophyta > Magnoliopsida > Malvales > Malvaceae > Gossypium > Gossypium sturtianum. Next base: position 96,140,473 of record CM046949.1, read on the forward strand.
TATGCCACGATTATAAGGGCGATGTGCATGTTGACTGCAGCAACTGCCTTCGATGGTGTGTAGCGGATGGAGGGTCGATTTAGTAATCCCCACGGTGTGATTGGTAGGTACGGGTGGTGTGTAGCGGATGGATATCTAAGTTGGGTTCGGGATTGCATTTCATTTTATATGTACATGTGATTATCTAATTTGCTATATTATGGGCTTATGGCTAAATGTGATTTAAATGGGCTTTATTGCTATGATCGATTGGGTTTTTAGTGTACTGTTACACATTGAGTTTGTTGACTCACCCTTCAGTGGGATATCTTTTCAGGTGATACTCAATGATTTGGACCGGGTCAGCAAGGACGACGTGGTGGCCATTGCTCAACTCGAGAAATTGGGTTTTCCTTTATATTAAACTTACTACGTTTTCTTATATATTTTGGGATTTAATTTGGGATATGTTTTTGTAATAAGGTCGCCATTAGCTATGTTACTTTTACGTTTTAATTTATATTACGCTTCACGATCAATTTCAACTAAACAATTAAATATTTCGATAATCGTATGAAAATGTTTTGACATCTAAATACTTATGGTTTTCAAAATATTAATAATTCATAAAATTGGATCTTCTTTTGATAAAATAATTTTTTTATTAAAAACATAGATTTTGATGATTATATATATATATAAACAAATTTAAATTTCAAAACGATTTTTTTACAAGTTCGTACTTCAAATCTATTCTTTACCATAAAATCACATCATTTTACAAAACGACAAAACGAATTTTTCTTAAGAAGCATACCAGATCCGGTCGGGGCTTGTGGGCCGGGTTTGGGGTGTTTCAGCAATAACAATCTATACGTAACAGGTCCAACACGCTCAATGATCTCATACGGCCCGATGAACCTCGGACTCAACTTGCCTTTACGTCCGAATCAGAGTACTTTCTTCCACGGAGACACTTTCAAGAACACTTTGTCACTGATCTCAAATTAAATATCTTTTCTTTTCAAGTCTGCATAGGATTTCTGACGATCAGATGCTACTTTCAAACTGTCACGGATCACTCTCACTTTCTGTTCTGTAGCTTTTATCAAATCTGTAACACCCCTAACCCGTATCTGTCGCCGGACTAGGGTTACAAGGCATTACCAAAACAAACACAACTCAAAACAGGCGTATATTTTTTGTTAATTAACATTTCATGTACACATACATAGCATACAAATCAAAGCTAGCATATATGTTTTGAATCATTTAAATAGAGTAAATTGCATATTCTGTCAATACAAATTTCATACCTCAATAACAAAACCAAAATCATTTACTTCACATCTAAACCTATCTTAAATTTATAACATAATCAATCATTTATAATTAACATCATTAATCTAGTCATTTCATTAAGGTCTTAATAAATAAAAAAACATCACTTTAAAACATATATATGGTATTCAAACATTGTATCATTAAAACCAAATAGCATCAACCACATTATGTATAATATTTGGCCAAACTTAATATCTCCCATACAACTAAATTCGAATATATATATATTCATCATTTCTTTAACTTACAAATTATATCTAACATTTACAAATTCCAAATTCATAATCTAATCATAAAACTAAATATAATTGTATTACTAATAATCATCCATCACCATTTCACAATATGGCCGAATACATACATACAATTTTAACCTTGACATTCCAAATCCAAACCTTTTGAGACTTAAAAATTAACATAACCACATACTTTTTAATTGTATTCAAACATATATATATACCATCATAACCAATTCGCAACTTACTAGCTCACATGCTGTAACACCCCAAACCAGGTCTATGCGTTTAGACGAGATTCGGTTAGTCACACCAATCGAATATTCATTTAATTCTCTAGTGATTAAAGTAAAACTTTTCTACCAAAACCTTTAAGAAATTTTAAAAGAACTTGAAAGAATTTTAAAGAGTAATTTAGGTGGTTCAAAATGTTATAAAACGCAATGTTTAAGAAAAACTTTAAAAATTTAGCATAAGCCCATAATGAGAGTCTTAAATAAAATTAAATCCATCCACACATAAAAAAAATCCATAAAAACATAATTAGAGGCCTTATTACATCATACCCAAAATAGTAAATAAAATGAATAACTTAAATAAAGTTCATAGTTATAAAAACCCATGCTCGTAGTATGGCCTCCACCAAGTCATCCCCGGCCCAAGTCCACATCAATTTTCATTACGAAATGGGTAATAAAGCGGGGTGAGTTACAAAGAACTCGATGTGTAACCCACTTACCACCGTTGTTGGGCCGGACCATCAAGGCATTAATTTGGGCTTGAGCCCAATTACAAAATTTCAACGATATAAATATGAAATAAATATATAAAATGCATGTAAAAATGAATTTCCCAAACCAAGCCTAATTTTCCATCCGCTACACACCCCGCATCAACCAAAGACACTGTGCGGATCAAGTCAACCCACCCCGCCAAACACACCAATCGTAGGCATTAAGCCTTTTTAATAATATTGTAGTGCACTCACCGAACTAGATTGTGACATAGTCACCGAACTAGAGGCATTAAGCCAAATTTGTGGCGAGCCACCGAACTAGATTCATGGCCACATGTGCCTTACTTCTCTTCATCATGTATCCCATCCCATACAATTATGTATGAATAACAAACTTTAATCATAAATAATTTATCAAGTAACCCATTATACAAATGAGTTTTTAATTAAACTTTTCATTTGGGCCTATTAAACAAAATAGTATTTAGCCCGTAAGGCAATCTAGCGAACTTTGGCCCATATTTGAACTAGAAGGTTTTGGCCCATTTTATCGATCTAGCGCTTTTTAGGCCCAATTTGTCGAACTAGCAGTTTTTCGGCCAAATTTATCGATCTAGCAATATTTCGGCTCAATTTATCGATCTAGCAATATTTTGGCTCAATTTATCGATCTAGCAATATTTCGGCTCAATTTATCGATCTAGCAATATTTCGGCTCAATTTATCGATCTAGCAATATTTCGGCTCAATTTATCGATCTAGTAATTTTTCGGCTCAATTTATCGATCTAGCAATATTTCGGCTCAATTTATCGATCTAGCAATATTTCGGCTCAATTTATCGATCTAGTAATTTTTCCGACTTTAACCGTTTTCATGCATTTACACAAAAGTGTTAATTATCACATAATTTTCGATTTTGCCATTTTTACGATTTATCATAATACTTACTGTTTAGTATCTAACCCGAAAGATAAGTGTGAAGTTACACACCTGGTTATAGTGAGAACTAGACTTTCCCGCTCGTCAACACCTATACGTATCACGATAAATTAGAATCACTATATTTTATTAACGAAATCAATCTTAGAAAATAACGATCTAACTTTTACCCTCGGATTTTTGAACTACTTCTACTTGTGGTTTCTCCCCGATTGATGGTTCGTTAACCGATGCAAATCCACGAACAAATAATGGTTCGGGAGTACTAACTACTTCAAACAATTGATTCTCCTCGGATGAACGTCCACAACCCGGTGGGAAATCCCAGATTGTTGAAACAGTCCTTCGCTTAAACTTAGGGGGAATAACGGAACCACCCCTCTTCCGAACACTATTCACCGCCCTTTTCTTCCCTATCTTGATTGTCTTCAATGACAAAAGATCATTAGTCCAATCTAACATAATATCGAAAACAATATGACCAAAGGTTTTTAGGAATGAGATTTCCTTACCACAATATCCTTGTTCCACAAAATGAGAGTCAACCAAAACGTTCCCTTAACACCTTAAATTGATTCCAACGTTCTATGTTACTTACGAACACTTGATTTCTGATCTTCTGTTATCGCACTAAAGTATAACAAATAAAAACGTTAATAGAATGAACGTTTATTTCGATCTAAGAAAGCCTTCATACCACTATCAAGATTCGGTCATGACAACTATTAACTAACATGAACTAAAAAGAATTCTTACCTATTGTCCACGGTTGAAAAGAGACGATTGAGAAAGATGTTTATGAATAGAGAAAGATTCGGCTATGGCTCACTAACATTCGGCCATGAGAAAATTAATGGAGAAGGTATGAGTGAAAAGAAATAAAATATAAGAGAAGAGATGATGATAATGTTTCGGTTTTCAAAGAGGAGAAAAGAGAAAGAAAAAGATGTGCTTAGGAGCAAAGTACATTCGGTAATGGAGAAAGAAAACAAAAAGAAAGGAATGGCCTTTTTGGTACTAGCAATTTCGGAACTATGAAGAGGCACAAAAAGAATACTAAAGTGATGAGCAAAAATGACCAAATGGTCAAAAGAATTAGGCTTACCAAAAGATCAAATTCGGCCAAAGGAAAAGAGGTTGAAAAGAGAATTGCAAACCTTTGCACAAAATGCTAGGAATGACCAAAACAAACTCTTAACCTTGCCAAACTACTAGCATATTCGGCCAACCTCCCCTAAGTCCACATTGCCGTCCAAATTCATGGTCAAATGGCCATGAATGAGTTTCCAAAACCTTTTCCTTGATACATGCCTTATGTCCCCTTATCTTTCCAAATTTTCTTGATTCCATACCATAAGTTAGCTATTTCCTTATTCCTTTAGTCTACTTACCAAAAATGAAAAGTCCAACCTTACCATATCTATTGCTTGGCCGACACTTGCTTTACAAGTGCAAAAATAAAAGTTGTCTAAATGCTATACAAGGGATTCAAACCACTCCCCTCATGCAATATCTCATGCGCCAACACCACCTTGCCATTTACTCATCTTATGCTAGTTTTTAACACTTAATTTAACTTAAGTGTCAATGCCACTTGCTCCACTTCAATAAATTCTCAAACTAAAAATTATTCCATACCCGAATAATTCTATACTCTTCTTCAGGACTATAGTAGGCACGAAAAGAAATAAGAAAATTTTCCTTCATAATCTAAACACCAAAACATGCAATAAATCGATACTTTAATTTTAGGGTGTTACAACTCTACCCTCCTTAAAGAAAATTTCGTCCTCGAAATTTACCTGGTTGAAAGAGGTGAGGGTATTGTTGCCGAATTGCATCCTCAGGCTCCCACGTAGCTTCCTCCGCTTCGTGATTACGCCATAAAACTTTGACCAACGGCACGGTTTTCTTTCTTAGCACCTTAACATCTCGGTCTAAGATTTCCACTGGTTCTTCCTCAAAAGACAAGTCTGAATTCAACTCCACTTCTTCTACCGGTACTATGTGCGAAGGATCCGACCTATAGCGCCTCAGCATGGAAACATGAAAAACATTATGAATCTGACTCAACTCCGGAGGTAATTCGATCTGATAGGCCACTGGAGCAACACGCTTCACCACACGATATGGTCCAATGTATCTAGGACTCAACTTGCCCTTCTTCCCAAACCTGAAAATCTTCTTCCAAGGTGAGACCTTCAAGAAAACTTGATCCCCACAAGATACTCGATACTTCTACGCTTGGATCTACATACGACTTTTGTCTATCCGAAGCTTCCTTTAACCGTGCTCGAATAGCTTTTACTTTTTCTTCCATTTGAGAGATCACTCAGACCTAACATCGGATCGTTCGCCCAATTCAGTCCAACAACTAGGAGAACGACACCTACGACCATATAATGCCTCGTAGGGTGCCATCCGAATGCTAGGATCGATAGCTATTGTTGTAAGCAAATTTTCGCCAGCGGTAGAAAATCCTCCCAACTACCTTTGAAGTCGATTACACATCCCCTTAACATGTCTTCCGAATCGAATTACTCTTTACGATTGACCATCGACCGAGGATGAAAAGCCGCATCGAAGTTAAGCTTTGTTCCCGAGCTTCATGCAAAGCTTTCCAAAACCGTGATGTAAACCTAGGATCCCTATCTCGATATAATAGACACGGTACCCCATGCAACCTCACGATTTCGGATACGCATGGCTTAGCCAACTTCGTAACGAGTAATCCGTCTGACTGAATGGTAGAAAATGAGCGATCTTCGTCAAACGATCAACAATTACCCAAACGGAATTTTTCTTAGTAGGTGTTAAAGGTAACCCACTAACAAAATCCATCGTTATCCGCTCCCATTTCCAAAGAGGAATCTTTACAGGTTGTAATAAACTCGACGGTAATTGATGCTCGCCTTTTTACTGGCGACAAGTTAAACATTTTCTCACAAATTCGTAAATCTCACGCTTCAATTTCGCCACCAATCACTGCTTCACGAAGATCCCGATACATCTTATTTCCTCAGGGTGCATAGCATAAGGGCTACTATGTGCCTCCCGTAGAATCATTTGTCTCAGATCTCGAGTCCTTAGGCATACAAACTCTCCCACGAAAACATAACACACCTTTCGCGTTTATGCTAAAATCCTCTATTCCACCATTTTCAACTTGTTGAATTAAATGTCCCAACTTCTTATCGATATCTGTTTTTCCTTGATTTGCTCTAACCACGAGGCTTCACCGAAGTTCCGCTATCGGACTACCATCCTCGTACAAACTCAAATGGGCAAACATTGTTCTCAAATCGAGATACCACCTTACGACTTAACGCGTCTCGCTACCACATTAGCTTTTCCAGGATGATACTCGATTGAGAAATCATAGTCCTTTAATGACTCCACCCATCTTCGTTGTCTCAAGTTTAATTTCTTACGAGTAAGAAGATACTTAAGACTCTTGTGATCCGTATAGATGATAGACTTTTCACCGTAGAGGTAATGCCTTCAAATCTTTAGAGCAAACACTCATCGCAGCCTAACTCCAAGTCATGAGTAGGGTAGTTTACTTCGTGCGGTCTCGGTGACGAGAAGCATAAGCCACCACTTTCCCACTTTGCATCAATACACATCCTAAGCCCGTGTGTGACGATCGCGATAAACTATAAACTCCTTTCCGGCCTCGAGTTGAATCGATCTTGGCGCCTGTTAAAATCTTCTTTAATTTCTCGAAACTTTCTTTCTTGTTTATCGGTCCGTATATATGGTACTCCCTTTCGCAAAAGCTTAGTTAGGGGTGCAAAGCAATCAACGAAAAACCCTCAACAAAGTGTCTATAGTAACCGACCAAACCCAAGAAACTCCGAATCTCGACTCATCGACTTTGGTGTTTTCCAATCCAATCTGACCTCAATCTTCCGAGGATCCACCCTTATTCCTTTTGGTGATACCACATGACCCAAAAAGTCACTTCCCTTAACGAATTCACATTTATCGAATTTGGCATACGATTGATTATCTCAAGTAAGCGCAATACAATTTGCAAATGCGAGTCATGCTCCTCTTCATTCCTTGAATATACCAGAATGTCATCTATGAATACTACCACAAACCGGTCTAAAAATGGTTGAAAGACCCGATTCATCATATCCATAAATGCAGCTGGTGCATTGGTCAACCCAAACGGCATTACCCAAAACTCATAATGTCCATAACGAGTTTGAAAAGCCGTCTTGTGAATATCCGCTTCTTTCACCTTAAGCTGGTGATAACCCGATCTCAAATCAATTTTGGAGAAAACTGAAGCTCCCTTCAATTGACCAAACAAGTCGTCAATTCTCGGCAGAGGGTACCTATTCTTGATCGTCAATTTATTTAATTGCTTGTAGTCAATACACATACGCATTGACCTATCTTTCTTCTTAACAAACAAAACCGGTGCTCCCCACGGAGACACACTCGATCGAATAAAACCCCGATCCAACAATTCTTGAATTTGAGCTTTAAGCTCTGCCAACTCCTTCGGTGCCATTCTATAAGGAGCAATGGACACCGGAGCTGCCCGCAAGAGCTCAATACCAAATTCCACTTCACGATCCGGAGGTATGCGGGAAGTTCTTTAGGAAATACATCCGAAATTCCTTCACTGTTCTCACATCTTCCATCGACAACTCTTTGGCATCTAAAGCACTAATAAAGCTAGAAATGCTCCATACCCCTTCCGCATCAACTTTTCGCGCTTTAACGCAGATACCACATTTGCCAAGTAATTCCTTCGTTCGCCTATCATAACTATTTCTTTATCCTCCACCGTCCTTATTGACATCCGCTTTTCAAAGACAATCCAATTTCATTGGTGCTTAACCAACCAATCCATGCCCAAAATGATATCGAACTCGTGAAAGGCAATTCCATCAAATTCGCCAAAAATATTTCTCCTTGAATTTCTAAGGGCACATCTCTAAACAGTTTATTTACTAACACCGATCGTCCTAAAGGACTAATTACCTTCATCGACTATCGAAAATTTGAGTCTAAATTCAAGTTTCCGGATATGGTGCTAGCAACATACGAATGGGTAGAACCAATATCTATCAAAGCAATAACGGTACATCAATGATGAAGAACGCGTGCAGTTATCACATCAGTGCATTGCCATCCTCACGGCGTCTAGCGCATATACCAATCCCGGGTTGTCTTGCATCCGTGTTGCCTCTAGGACCATTGCCTCGACCCATCGCACCTTGACCACGTCCAAACCCCATTACCACCCACGACTGGTCCACGACGACCTCGGTGGTTTTTGAATTCCTCTCTTGGTGGTGCATCGGTATTACGAGCTTCCCGAGTTGTATCCATTCGACGAGGGCAATTCCTATATTGATGATCCATCGACCCGTATTTATAGCAAGCACCCGCTTTCTTCCAAAGACTCTCCGAATGCCTTTTCCCACAATCGGCACAATCTCGACTACGATTCACGATTCTGTGTGTTCTACCTTGAGTCGGTTCATCATTCCGAGGCCTCTTGAAACCTTCTTGAAGAACCCGAATACTTTATATCTCTCTTGCCTCTAGCTCTGCTCCACGATTACGACGTTCCGAGTTCTTAGCCTCTTCTGGCTATCTTGGCCTTTTCCACAAGCGTGGCAAAAGTTCTAACTTGTTGTGGGGCTATCAAAACCCGCAATTCATCGTTCAAGCCATCCTCAAAGCGTACACAACACTCATGATCCGTTGCCACTATTGTTCGAGCATAGCGACTCAAGCGCAAAACTCTCGCCTTCATATGTCGCCACTGTCTTATTCCCTTGGACCGATTCAGAATTCTTTCCTTCGGCATCAACATAACTCGTTCCTACATATTTCCCTTGGAAGGAAACTTTAAAGAATTCCCAATTAACTAATGCGACGATTGCCTTCTCGGATGATAAGCCACCATTGGTATGCTTCGTCCCTTAACAAGGACACCGCTCCCCTTAGTTTTTGTTCCACCGTGCACTCAAGATCGTCCATAATTCGCTCCACTGCCTCAAGCCAATATTCAGCGACATTTGGAGCTATACCTGAGACACCTCTGAAAACCTCAGCACCACTTGATTTCAATCGTTCCGATATCGACCCACGACAGTGTTGGGCCCGGTTCTAGCTCCAAATGACCCTTTCAAGGACTCGCAGCATTGCTCGCGTCACCGCATTATCTTCTTCCATATGATCATGTGATCCTGTCTCACTTTCGAGTGACGCAGGTGCATCCATTTCTGGCATATGATCTGGCGCTTCAGTTGCGCCTCTAACACCTCGTCCTCTACCATGGCCACATCTACCGCGTCCACGACCACGTCCTCTAGTGCTCATAGTGACTAATTCGATTTAATCTGATTAAGAGTTTTATGAATCAGAATACTATTTCAATGTTTATTAATGATATTTTATGATAATAAAGAGATAGAGTTGTTTTCGAAACCATATCCTATTATCTCAATCTCTACGGTTTTCAACACCTAAAACTAGAAGTTCTAGAGTATTTCTTATGATCATATCACAATGATAATAAACAATCAATATACAGATACTTACTTGACTTGGCGCGGGATGCTCATGGTGCCATACTACCTTTAAATCAAAAAGTCTAGAAATTTGAGTTGTTTCTCAAATAAATATCTTTGTTGAACACAAACCACAACCGAGTTTTGAAACTAGCTCTGATACCATTAAATGTAACGCCCCAAACTAGGTCTATGCGTTTAGATGAGATTCAGTTAGTCACACCAATCGAATATTCATTTAATTCTCTAGTGATTAAAGTAAAACTTTTCTACCAAAACCTTTAAGAAATTTTAAAAGAACTTGAAAGAATTTTAAAGAGTAATTTAGGTGGTTCAAAATGTTATAAAACGCAATGTTTAAGAAAAACTTTAAAAATTTAGCATAAGCCCATAATGAGAGTCTTAAACAAAATTAAATCCATCCACACATAAAAAAAATCCATAAAAACATAATTAGAGGCCTTATTACATCATACCCAAAATAGTAAATAAAATGAATAACTTAAATAAAGTTCATAATTTATAAAAACCCATGCTCGTAGTATGGCCTCCACCAAGTCATCCCGGCCCAAGTCCACATCAATTTCCATTACCGAAATGGGTAATAAACGGGGTGAGTTACAAAGAACTCGATGTGTAACCCACTTACCACCATTGTTGGGCGGACCATCAAGGCATTAATTTGGGCTTGAGCCCAATTACAAAATTTCAACGATATAAATATGAAATAAATATATAAAATGCATGTAAAAATGAATTTCCCAAACCAAGCCTAATTTTTCATCCGCTACACACCCCGTACTCAACCAAAGACACCTGTGGGGATCAAGTCAACCCACCCCGCCAAACACACCAATCGTAGGCATTAAGCCTTTTTAATAATATTGTAGTGCACTCATCGAACTAGATTGTGACATAGTCACCGAACTAGGGGCATTAAGCCAAATTTGTGGCGAGCCACCGAACTAGATTCATGGCCACAGCCTTACTTCTCTTCATCATGTATCCCATCCCATGCAATTATGTATGAATAACAAACTTTAATCATAAATAATTTATCAAGTAACCCATAATACAAATGAGTTTTTAATTAAACTTTTCATTTGGGCCTATTAAACAAAATAGTATTTAGCCCGTAAGGCAATCTAGCAAACTTTGGCCCATATTTTGAACTAGAAGGTTTTGGCCCATTTTATCGATCTAGCGTTTTTAGGCCCAATTTGTCGAACTAGCAGTTTTTCGGCCAAATTTATCGATCTAGCAATATTTCGGCTCAATTTATCGATCTAGCAATATTTCGACTCAATTTATCGATCTAGCAATATTTCGGTTCAATTTATCGATCTAGCAATATTTCGGCTCAATTTATCGATCTAGCAATATTTGGCTCAATTTATCGATCTAGTAATTTTTGGCTCAATTTATCGATCTAGCAATATTTCAGCTCAATTTATCGATCTAGCAATATTTCAGCTCAATTTATCGATCTAGTAATTTTTCCGACTTTAACCGTTTTCATGCATTTACACAAAAGTGTTAATTATCACATAATTTTTGATTTTGCCATTTTTACGATTTATCATAATACTTACTGTTTAGTATCTAACCCGAAAGATAAGTGTGAAGTTACACACCTGGTTATAGTGAGAACTAGACTTTCCCGCTCGTCAACACCTATACGTATCACGATAAATTAGAATCACTATATTTTATTAACGAAATCAATCTTAGAAAATAACGATCTAACTTTTACCCTCAGATTTTCAAACTACTTCTACTTGTGGTTTCTCCCCGATTGATGGTTCGTTAATCGATGCAAATCCACGAACAAATAATGGTTCGAGAGTACTAACTACTTCAAACAATTGATTCTCCTCGGATGAACGTCCACAACTCGGTGGAAATCCCGGATTCTTTGAAACAAATCCCTTCGCTTAAACTTAGGGGAATAACGGAACCACCCCTCTTTCGAACACTATTCACCGCCCTTTTCCTCCCTATCTTGATTGTCTTCAATGACAAAAGATCATTAGTCCAATCTAACATAATATCGAAAACAATATGACCAAAGGTTTTTAGGAGTGAGATTTCCTTACCACAATATCCTTGTTCCACAAAATGAGAGTCAACCAAAACGTTCCCTTAACACCTTAAATCGATTCCAAAGTTCTATGTTACTTACGAACACTTGATTTCTGATCTTCCGTTATCGCACTAAAGTATAACAAATAAAAACGTTAATAGAATGAACGTTTATTTCGATCTAAGAAAGCCTTCATACCACTATCAAGATTCGGCCATGACAACTATTAACTAACATGAACTAAAAAGAATTCTTACTTATTGTCCACGGTTGAAAAGAGACGATTGAGAAAGATGTTTATGAATAGAGAAAGATTCGGCTATGGCTCACTAACATTCGGCCATGAGAAAATTAATGGAGAAGGTATGAGTGAAAAGAAATAAAATATAAGAGAAGAGATGATGATGATGTTTCGGTTTTCAAAGAGGAGAAAAGAGAAAGAAAAAGATGTGCTTAGGAGCAAAGTACATTCGGCAATGGAGAAAGAAAACAAAAAGAAAGGAATGGCCTTTTTGGTACTAGCAATTTCGGCACTATGAAGAGGCACAAAAAGAATACTAAAGTGATGAGCAAAAATGACCAAATGGTCAAAAGAATTAGGCTTACCAAAAGATCAAATTCGGCCAAAGGAAAAGAGGTTGAAAAGAGAATTGCAAACCTTTGCACAAAATGCTAGGAATGACCAAAACAAACTCTTAACCTTGCCAAACTACTAGCATATTCGGCCAACCTCCCCTAAGTCCACATTGCCGTCCAAATTCATGGTCAAATGGCCATGAATGAGTTTCCAAAACCTTTTCCTTGATACATGCCTTATGTCCCCTTATCTTTCCAAATTTTCTTGATTCCATACCATAAGTTAGCTATTTCCTTATTCCTTTAGTCTACTTACCAAAAATGAAAAGTCCAACCTTACCATATCTATTGCTTGGCCGACACTTGCTATACAAGTGCAAAAATAAAAGTTGTCTAAATGCTATACAAGGGATTCAAACCACTCCCCTCATGCAATATCTCATGCGCCAACACCACCTTGCCATTTACTCATCTTATGCTAGTTTTTAACACTTAATTTAACTTAAGTGTCAATGCCACTTGCTCCACTTCAATAAATTCTCAAACTAAAAATTATTCCATACCCGAATAATTCTATACTCTTCTTCAGGACTATAGTAGGCACGAAAAGAAATAAGAAAATTTTCCTTCATAATCTAAACACCAAAATATGCAATAAATCGATACTTGAATTTTAGGGTGTTACACATGCATATTAATACTTATTACATATACATTTCACTTAACTTAACTCAATTGATATATGTACTTATAAGTATACAAATACACATTTGATCATAGTTAGTTTAATAAATCAATCAAACTTTACATAATACATAATAAGTACACCATTACATATCACCTAATCACATTCAACATATCCATAGCTTCATCACTTAACTTAGCCAAAATATCCACATATACATTCGGTTCATGTTCATATATCAACTAAATTAATCCATTAAACAAACATAACCAAAATACAAGTATCAACCACATAACCAAGTTCAATATGTCTAGTTTTAAAACATAACACAAGCTTACCTATTATGAAACATATACTTAACCAAATATGCATATGAATAAACCTATTCACAATAACTATCGCAAACCATCATCAAAGATAGCAAATCAATCAAAAGAGGATAAGCCATTTTCGCATGGCTATTAATTACATACATAAGTGCTTAATTCATATTCAACCTTTTTCTATGCTATACATGCCATATGTTCATAATTAACATAGCCAAAATACCAAAGAAAGTTGTCGATAGTGTGATAGTCCTGCTGACGATCCCTGAGCTCGTAACGTATCTAAAATCTCTAAAACAGAAATAGACAATGAAACACAAGGTAAGCTATTTAAGCTTAGTAAGTCAATAGCAAGGTAAAATTAATTAACTTAACAAAATCATATATACAAAGCTATATCAAGTAGTGAATTATATGCAATCACAAGTAACTACTCAAATTTCAATATCAAATTCAAATAATGTACCCTTTGGCCGAATACACATAGTTAAAAACTTATACACGGATCACATGTTTACACATTAACTTCTGTACAATGAAATAAACATATAACTTACCTTTCATTTCATAACACAGATTATATACGTACCTGAGTTCTTTTAATTCAAATATCACATTAGCCTTCACTTACACATGCCCATTGAACCATTCGGAATTAAAAAGGATACTCGGGCAGTCGGAAGCTCGTACAATGCCAACGTCCCAGATGTGGTCTTACATGTAATCACATGTCGATGCCACTGTCCCAGACAGGGTCTTACACGAATCAAATACGATGCCAATGTCCCAGACATTGTCTTACATGAAAACACATATCGAATATCCTATGTCATGACATATGTATCCTATCTATTCCTAAGGTTCATACGGGGCTTACGGACGTCGAATCTCGGTCGAATCAAGCTCGAAAGTTAGCCAAATCACAATACCCACATTCGGCCATAGCATATATAAATTCAAATAATTCATTTTGATACATAACAAGTACATATCCATGGTTATTTCAACATTTAAATGCTTATTGACTTACCTCGGATGTCATCCACTGTTAAATCAGCTACTCGACCACTTTTATCTTTCCCCGATCCAAATCTGATTTCTTTAATTCTTGATCTAAACATATTCAAATTAAGCTTATTTAAACACCATTCTATTCAATTTAGCCTAAAAACACAAAAATGGGCAAATTACAATTTTGCCCCTAACATTTCACACTTTTTACAATTTAGTCCTTTTTGCTCAAAACACAAAATACACAAAATTTGACTACACTCCTTAAGGGTCGAATATTCCTAGTGTCCATACAAGCCTACAGATTTCATTTATTTCACATTTTAGTCCCTCAAATATTTATTTTTACAATTTAGTCCAAATTACTCAATTTCATCAAAAATTCAAAGACAAAACTTGTTAATCTAACACATATATTTCACATTTCATCATCAAACATAAAAAACCACAAGGTATCATCAATGGAAAAACACAAAATCATCATCAAAATCACAAATTGAGACATGGGTTTTGAAGTACACTTAACAACGATCTCAAAAACGTAAAAATTATCAAAAACCGAACAATTAACATACCTTAATTTGAAGAACACAAGGCCGAACCCTAGTTGCTTCTGATTTCTTTTTCTTTTTCTTGGTTTCGGTTAGCTTAAAGAAAAAGATGAACATTGGTTTCTTTTATTTAATTATAACTTATATTATATTATTACCAAATTACCTAATTAACCTTTTAACTTAAATAATATTAACATATAAATTAAGGGTATTTATGACCTTAACCATCCACTATCTCCTTAAATGGGCTAATTGTCATTTAAGGACCTCATATTAAAAAGCCACTATCAAATAAGCACTTTACACTTTAATTTGTAACTTTTAGATTTTACGCGATTAAGTCCTTTTATTTAATCGGGTACCTAAACGACAAAATTAAGTCATGAAAATTTAACACCAACAAATTCACACATAATAAACATGAAAAATAATTTTAAAATATTTTTTGGACTCGGATTTGTGGTCCTGAAACCACTTTTCCGATTAGGGTCAAAATTGGGCTGTTACAACTCTCCCCCCTTAGGGATTTTCATCCCCAAAAATCTTACTGGTGAATAGGTTCGGATAATGTTCTTTTATCGTATTCTCTGACTCCCAAGTTGCTTCCTCAACCCCGTGCTTTTTCCACACTACTTTAACCAACGGAATTTTCTTATTTCTCAATTCTTTTATCTCACGAGCCAGAACACAAATCGGTTCCTCTTCATATGTCATATCAGGCTGAATCTCGACCTCTGTCGGACTAATCACATGTGAAGGATCATATCGGTATCTACAAAGCATCAAAATATGGAATACATTATGGATCTTTTCTAGCTCGGGTGGCAACTATAATCTATAAGCAACCAGCCCAATACGCTCTGTGATCTCATACGGCCCAATGAATCTCAGACTCAACTTGCCTTTACGACTGAATCTGAGTACTTTCTTCCACGGTGAAACTTTCAAAAACACTTGATATCCGATCTAAAACTCAATATCTTTACGTTTCAAATCTGCATATGACTTTTGACGATCTGATGCAGCTTTCAAGCTATCACGGATCACTGCCACTTTCTGTTCAGTTTCTTTGATCAAGTCAACCCCGTGTATCTTATTTTCACTAAGCTCGGTCCAACACATTGGTGTACAACATTTTTGACCGTACAAAGCCTCGTAGGGTGCCATCTTGATACTAGATTGAAAGCTATTATTGTAAGCAAATTCAATCAGAGGTAAGTATCGTTCCCACGTACCTTCAAACTCAAGGATGCAACATCTCAACATATCTTCAAGTATCTGAATGATTCGTTTGGACTGACCATCTGTCTGCGGATGAAAAGCTGTGCTAAAGTGTAGTTTTGTACCTAAAGCATCTTGCAATTTCTTCCAAAACCGCGATGTGAATCTCGGGACTCTGTCTGAAACAATAGAAATAGGCACACCATGTAATCTCACAATCTATGATACATATAATTCAGCCAGTTTATCAAGTGAATAATCAGTGTGAACCAGAACAAAATGAGCAGATTTAGTCAATCTATCCACAATAACCCAGATTGCATCTTTCTTACTCGGTGTCAACAGTAGACCGGATACAAAATCCATCGTGACTCTGTCCCACTTCTACTCAGGTATCATAATTGGCTGAAGTAACCAAGAAGGTACCTGATGCTCGGCTTTCACTTGCTGACAGACTAGGCATTTCGAAACAAAATTTGATATGTCTCGTTTCATACCAGACCACCAATAGAAGCTATTTGAGATCATTATATACATTTCGTACTACTACGGATGAACAGATAACCGACTGCTGTGAGCTTCATTCAAAATCATTTGAATCAACTCTGAATTTCTTGGAACACATATTCAATTTTTGAACCTTAAACAGCCATTTTCATCAACTCGGAATTCTGATTCAACATTAGTTTCACACTGAGCTCGCTTTGCTAACAAATCATTATCAACTTTCTGGGCATCATAAATTTGTTGAACAAACAATGGTCTTGCTTTTAATTCAGCTATTATCGAACCATCATCAGATATAACCATATGCCCGTTCATTGCATGCAGAGCAAATAATGACTTTCGACTTAAAGCATCAGTAACAACATTAGCCTTTCCTGGATGGTAGTCAATCACTAGCTCATAATCTTTCAACAGCTTTAACCATTGGCGTTGTCTCAAATTCAAATCTTTCTGAGTCATCAAATACTTCAGGCTTTTGTGATCAGAATAAACATGACATTTCTCACCGAACAGATAATGACGCCAAATCTTCAACGCAAACACAATGGCTGCTAGTTCCAAATCATGTGTCTGATAGTTCTTTTCATGTGGCTTCAATTGTCTCGAGGCATAAGCTATGACTTTGCCTTCTTGCATCAAAACAAAACCCAAACCATTCAAAGATGCATCACTATAAATGACAAATTCTTTACCCGATTCAGGCTGAACTAACACTGGAGCTTCGGTCAAAAGAGTTTTCAACAGATCGAAACTTTTCTGACACTTCTCTGACCACTCGAACTTAACATCTTTCTGTAGCAGCTTTGTCAATGGTGTAGCAATCATAGAGAAACCCTTCAGGAACCGTCTGTAGTAACCAACAAGTCCCAGAAAGCTTCGAACTTCAGAAACATTTTCGGTGGTTTCCAGTCAAGTATAGCTGAAATTTTGCTCGGATCAACCCTGATACCTGATGCTGATACAACATGGCCACGAAAACTGACTTCACGTAACCATAACTCACACTTACTAAACTTTGCATACAACTGTTTATCTCACAAAGTCTATAACACAAGTCTCAGATGCTCGGCATGCTCGGTTTCATCTCAGGAGTAGATCAGAATATCATCTGTAAACACTACCACAAATCGATCCAAATACTGTCTAAAAATCAGATTCATCAGATCCATGAAAACAGCAGGTGCATTAGTAAGTCTGAAAGGCATAACCAGAAACTCGTAGTGTCCGTACCTCATCTGGAAAGCAGTCTTTGGCACATCAGAGTCTTTAACTCGCAACTGATAGTATCCCGATCTCAAATCTATCTTTGAAAACACTGTAGCCCCTTTCAGCTGATCAAACAGGTCATCAATTCTTTGTAACGGATACTTGTTCTTTATGGTCACTTTATTAAGCTGCCTGTAGTCAATACACATTCTCTTGGTTCCGTCTTTCTTTTTTACAAATAGAACTAGTGCGCCCCAAGGAGAGAAACTCGGTCGTGCAAATCCCCTATCTATCAACTCTTGTAACTATGCTTTCAATTCTTTTAATTCTGTAGGTGCCATCCTGTACAGAGCTATAAAAATTAGAGTCATCCCCGGTATTAATTCAATCCCAAACTCAACTTCTCGAATAGATGGCAAACCCGGTAATTCTCCAGGGAACACATCTGGATACTCACATACAACAGGTACTGATTCAATCTTCTTTTCTGTCACTTTAGAATCAAGCACATAAGAAAAATAAGCTTCACAACCCTTTCTCACATATTTCTGAGCTGTCAAAGAAGATATCACTGCTGGTAAACCATTCAAATCATTAGATTCAATCCGAATAATCTCATCATTCTGGCATCGCAAATCAATAGTCTTTTGTTTACAGTTCACCATAGCATCATGCAGAGTTAACCAGTCCATACCCAAAATTATATCGAACTCATCAAATGGCAACACCATCAAATCAACTGGAAAACATGAATCTCGAATAATCAATGGACAATTCTTGCATATTTTATCAACCAAGACACACCGGCCTAAGGGGTTCGATACTTTAATTACAAACTCAATAGACTCAACAGGTAAAGTCTTACTGAACACCAAAGTCTCACACATGTAGGAATGGGTTGAACCAGGATCAATCAAAGCAATAGCAGTAGTATCATAAAGAGTAAAAGTACCAGTAATGACATCTGAGGATGAAACCTTCTCACGTGCACGTATGGCATAAGCTCTGGCTGGTGCGCGAGCCTCAAATCTAATAGCTGAATCTTTAGTCCCTCTCTGGCTGCCACTCACAATACCTATATTTCTAGGTGGTCTACCTCGAGCTGTAGTATTACCCGATCTAGTTTTTTGGGCCAGATTTTAATCAATTATCTCTGGACACTCCTGAATAAAATGATATCTAGATCCACATTTAAAATAGGCTTTATCATGCAATCTACAACTGTCGGGATGTTATTTACCATAATGTTCACACTCGGGTTGATTTGATCTCGATCTCGTCTGAAATGACCTACAGTATTCTTCGAACGGCTAGTATCATCTCGGAATTTCTTTGAAGTCGACTGAAATGGCTTACTAAATGGTCTTTTGTGTGAATCTCTAGCTTCAGAATTAGCTTTTCTTTTCTCTATCCCGAGCTCTGTAGCTTTGTAGGCTCACTCAACAAGTACCACGAACTCTTTTATCTCTAGTATGCCAACTAATAGTTTAATGTCTTCATTCAGCCCATCTTCAAATCTCTTACACATAATAGCTTCAGATGAAACACACTCTCTAGCATATTTGCTGAGTCTAACAAATTTCTGCTCGTATTCTGTCACTGTCATCCGCCCTTTTTTCAGCTCAAGAAATTCTTTACGTTTCTGATCAATAAACCTCTGGCTGATATATTTCTTACGGAACTATGTTTAAAAGAATTCCCAGGTCACTCGCTCCTTTGGAACCACCGATACTAGTGTATTCCACCAGTGATATGCAATGTCCCGTAGCAGAGATATAGCACATTTCAAACACTCATCAGGGGTGCAGAATAATTCATCAAATACTCGGATGGTATTATCAAGCCAGAACTCAGCTCGCTCAGCATCATCATCATCAGTGGCTTTGAATTCCTCGGCTCCATGTTTTCTTATTTTATCAACAGGTGGCTTTGACAATCTCATCGGATCACTCACCGAAGGTATAATAGGCACTGCATATGGATTAATTGGGGGTGGAGGTTGTTGTGCACCCGAATTAGTTCGGATATACTGTGTAAACCAATCATTCATCATTTGGTAGAAGGCTTGTCTAGCCTCCCCCTCTGGATTACTCGAAGTAGGTCAAAAATCTATCGACGCTGTCCCTTGTGTGGGAGTAGGCGCTACACTCTCGACATCATCAGCTACGGCTCGATCGGGATCCATTACTATATGAAAACACATTTTCAAATGTCAGAAGTCATCACACTATCGCAGTATAACATATGGCATGTATAGCTAGACTCTTACGTGCTACGTTAGTCTTAGAATTGACTAAACCGTGGCTCTGATACCAATCAAATGTAACACCCCTAACCCGTATCTGTCGCCGGACTAGGGTTACGAGGCATTACCAAAACAAACACAACTCAAAACAGGCGTATATTTTTTTTAATTAACATTTCATGTACACATACATAGCATACAAATCAAAGCTAGCATATATGTTTTGAATCATTTAAACAGAGTAAATTGCATATTCTGTCAATACAAATTTCATACCTCAATAACAAAACCAAAATCATTTACTTCACATCTAACACCTATCTCAAATTTATAACATAATCAATCATTTGTAATTAACATCATTAATCTAGTCATTTTATTAAAGTCTTAATAAAAAAATCACTTTAAAACATATATATGGTATTCGAACATTGTATCATTAAAACCAAATAGCATCAACCACATTATGCATAACATTTGGCCAAACTTAATATCTCCCATACAACTAAATTCGAATATATATATATTCATCATTTCTTTAACTTACAAATTATATCTAACATTTACAAATTCCAAATTCATAATCTAATCATAAAACTAAATATAATTGTATTACTAATAATCATCCATCACCATTTCACAATATGGCCGAATACATACATACAATTTTTAAACTTGGTCCAGGGGAATAAGTGGACGATCAGAGGAAGGCATTTTTAAACTTGGTCTAGGGGAATAAGTCAGTGGCTAAGTATGAGGCAGAGTTCCTGCATTTAAGCCGCTATGCTCGGGGTATCATTGCAAACGATTACGAGCATTGTGTTCGGTTTGAGGATGGTCTGGGGGACGAGTTACGAGTACTGATAGCCCCGCAATGGGAAAGAGAGTTTGCCATCTTGGTTGAGAAGGTAAAGATAGCTGAAGAGGTAAAGCAGTTTGAGAGGCAGAATCGGGATAAGGATAGGGGTAGGAATAAGAGGAATTTTGGGTCGTCAGGATCTGCTAGGGGTTTTCAAAAGAGGCCTAGAATTAAGGGGTCGGGTCGAGTTGCGAGGCCTGTTGTAGTTGGTCAGTCTCAATCGTGTGCTCGATGTGGGAATTTTCATTCGGGGGAGTGTTGGGATAGAAATAGAGGATGCTTTAGGTGTGGATCTATGGATCATCGGATAAGGGACTATCCACAAGAGCCAGATAAGGCGCGGCCAGTAGGTCAGGGATATGCACAGTCCGGAAGAGGTGGGCAGCAGCCGTCGAGAGGTTGTGGTCCGGCTAGAGGTGGAAATGGTTTTGGTCGAGGGCGTGGAGCACCGGGCAGAGGTGCTGGGAGTACAGATGCAAGACAGCCTGGATTAGTTTATGCAGCTAGACGTCGAGAGGATGGCGATGCACCAGATGTCATAACTAGTACGTCCCTTATTTTTGGTGTGCCCTTTACAGCTTTGATAGATACTGGGTCTACACATTCTTATGTTGCTAGTACTGTGTCTGGAACTTTGAGTATAAAATCTGAGGTTGCTTCTAGAGAAATGATTGTGATTAGCCCTTTAGGACAATCTGTAGTGGTGAAAAAACTATTTAGGAGTGTGCCTTTAGAAGTGCAAGGGATTATTTTCCCGGCTGATTTGATGGAATTATCGTTCGGTGAGTTCGACTTGATTTTAGGCATGGACTGGTTAGTTAAGTATCAAGCAAACTTGGATTGTGCTGCTAAGCGCATGATGTTGAAGACTTCCGAGGATGAGGAGGTGCTGGTAATAGGTGAGAGAAGGAATTACTTGTCCAATGTGGTGTCTGCTTTAAAGGCTGAAAGGATGATGCAAAAAGGGTGTGAGGAGTTCTTAGCTTTCATCAGTGCTTTGGAGGCCAAAGAATTATCTGTAAGGGATGTTAGAACGGTGAAAGAGTTCTCAGATGTCTTTCCAGAAGAGCTTCCAGGGTTACCTCTGGATCGCGAGGTGGAATTCAGCATTGATCTACTTCCAGGAACATCTCCTGTGTCCATCGCCCCATATTCCTGGCACCGAAAGAGCTGGTAGAACTTAAAGCTCAGATTCAGGATCTGTTGGATCATGGTTTTATCTGACCTAGTGTGTCACCATGGGGAGCATCGGTGTTATTTGTTAAGAAAAAGGACGAGTCGATGTAGATGTGCATTAACTATAGGCAATTGAACAAGTTGACGATTAAGAACAAGTACCCGTTGCAAAGGATTGATGACTTGTTCGATAGCTGCGAGGTGCTTCGGTGTTCTCAAAGATAGACTTGAGATCTGGGTACCATCAGTTAAAGGTCAAAGAGGCGGATATTCATAAGACTGCTTTTCGAACTCGTTATGGTCACTACGAGTTCTTGGTGATGCCGTTCAGGTTGACGAATGCACCAGCTGCGTTTATGGATATGATGAACCGGGTATTCCAACCCTACCTGGATTGGTTTATCGTAGTGTTCATAGATGATATCTTGGTTTATTCAAGGACTGAGGAGGAGCATGATTCGTATCTTCGGATAGTTCTGCAGATTTTGAGAGAGAAGCAACTGTATGCCAAATTCAGTATGTGTGAATTTTGGTTGAAGGAAGTGACCTTTTTGGGGCATGTGGTTTCTGCTGAGGGGATTAGGGTTGATCCCCGAAAGATTGAAGCTATTTTGGATTGGAAACTGCCAAAGTCTGTAGCAGAAATTTGAAGTTTCCTTGGGTTAGCTGGATACTACAGAAGGTTCGTTGAGGGATTCTCGTTGATTGCTGCACCATTAACAAAGTTGATGCAGAAAGGGGTACCGTTTGTATGGACAGATAAACAGCAGGAAAGCTTTGAGAAGTTGAATAAGATTTTGATGGAGGCACCAGTGTTGATTCAGCCTGAGGCTGGGAAGGAGTTTATCGTCTATTGTGATGCGTCACACACAGGGTTAGGATGTGTGCTAATGAAAGAAGGAAAGGTAGTAGCGTATGCGTCTCGGCAATTAAGATCACATGAAGTGAATTATCCCACTCATGATTTAGAGCTAGCTGCGGCAGTGTTCACTCTGAAGATTTGGAGGCACTACTTGTATGGAGAGAAGTCGATTATCTACACCGATCATAAGAGCCTGAAATATCTCCTTACCCAAAAGGAGTTGAATTTAAGGCAGCGGAGGTGGATTGAGTTGTTGAAAGATTATGACTGCTCGATCGAGTATCACCTGGGTAAAGCTAATGTGGTAGCGGATGCGTTGAGCCGTAAGGTGATATCAAATTTGAGGGCAATGTTTGCTCATCTCAGCTTGTATGAAGATGGAAGTTTGTTAGCTTAACTTCAAGTGAAGCCTTCATGGGTAAGTCAGATTAAGGAGAAGCAGTTGTTGGATGAAGTGTTAAGTTCCCGATTTCAGCAAGTGGAAGGTGGTGAGACAGAAGATTTTGGTCTGAACAGTGATGGAGTGTTGTGCTTTCGTGGAAAAGTTTGTATGCCAAAGGATTCCAAGTTGAGACAGAGGATTTTGCAGGAAGCGCATAGTAGCCCATACGCTATGCATCCCGGTGGGAGTAAAATGTATCGAGATTTGCGTGAACAGTTTTGGTGGTCGGGTTTAAAGTAAGAAGTTACCGAGTTTATGAGTAAGTGTTTGACGTGTCAACAGGTGAAGGCGGAGCATCAGTTGCCTTCGGGGCTGCTACAGCCAGTGAAGATTCCACTTTGGAAGTGGGAGAGGATAACGATGGATTTTGTTAGTGGGCTACCTCTTACAGCTTCTAGGAAAGATTCGGTGTGGGTGATTGTCGATCGGTTGATGAAGTCCGCTCATTTCATACTGGTTCGTGTCGACTACTCACTACAGAAGTTAGCCAAGCTGTATGTAGCAGAGATTGTGAGGTTACATGGGGTACCAGTGTCTATCATATCAGACAGAGACCTTAGGTTTACATCGCGGTTCTGGAAGGTGTTACATAAAGCGTTGGGTACAAGACTAGATTTCAGCACGGCGTTTCATCCACAGACTGATGGTCAATCAGAGAGGGTAATTCAGATTCTGGAAGACATGTAGAGAGGTTGTGTTATCGACTTCAGGGGTAGTTGGGAGGATTTTCTACCATTGGCAGAGTTTGGGTACAACAATAGCTATCAATCCAGTATTCAGATGGCACCCTACGAAGCATTGTATGGTCGTAAGTGTCGTACCCCTACCTGCTGGACAGAGTTAGGTGAGCGACAGTTGTTGGGTCTGGAATTGGTTTCAGAGACGGAGGAAAAGGTTAAGTTGATTCGGGCTCGATTAAAGGAAGCTTCCGATAGGCAGAAGTCGTATGCAGATCTGAAGCGTAAAAAAATAGAATTTTCGGTGGGTGATCAAGTTTTTCTGAAAGTTTCACCTTGGAAGAGGGTTTTAAGGTTTGGACGAAAGGGCAAGTTGAGCCCCAGATTCATCGGGCCTTATCGAGTGTTGAAACGTGTGGGACTGGTAGCTTATTAGCTTGAGTTACTGCCAGAGTTGAATCGAATACATGATGTATTTCATGTTTCAATTTTAAGGCGCTATCATTCAGATCCATCTCACATAGTGCCAGTGGAGGAAATTGAAGTAAGACCCGATTTGTCTTTTGAAGAAGAACCAGTGTAGATCTTAGACCGAGATGTTAAGGTGTTAAGAAGGAAGTCTGTTCCGTTGGTCGAGGTGTTATATCGTAATCACGGTGCAGAAGAATCCACGTGGGAGCCAGAGGATGTGATGCGAAAGTAATACCCTCACCTCTTTTGATCAGGTAAATTTTGAGGCCAAAATTTCTTTAAGGGGGTAGAACTGTAACATCCTAGAATTAGGGGTTCTGCATTTTTGTTTTTCTGTGTGCTTGGCTCGTTCTGCTTGTTATTTAGATGTGCTTGGGGGTCCTGGGGAGGCTCGGGTTCAAGCCAGAGCCTTGGTGAAATTTTGGTTTTAGGGCTTAAGGGGGGAGAGCTGGTGGAGGCAGGTCTTAAGATTATTTACGCGTGCTTATTGACACAAAGGAGCTTGTGTCCAAGTCGAGGTGGCGTCATTAGCAGAGCAAGGGGGGAAGGAGTTCGAATCTCATCTGCAGCATTTACAGCTTTAATTTTTGTGCTCAAGGAGAGGAGGAGGTAGCATTCGGCTGGGACTCTTCTAGGAGGAGTTTGAATGAGTCAAATGAATTTGAAATGGATGGATGAGAGGTGATGGGGGAGTTGAAGTGGTCAAATTGGTTTGAATGGGTGATGGGGAACAATTTGTGCAGAAAAATAAGGGATTTGGAGTGTGGTGGAGGTGTTGGCCGAATGTGGGGGGTCTTTGAGGGGAGAATTTCAGTCATGAAAGGGGTCATTTGGTGAGAATGTTTCGGTTTTGGGTCATGTGAGTGTGTGTTGAAATTATATGCTTGTGATTTTGTATTTTTGCATTTTAGTTTTGGCAACTCAAGCATTAGGGGCATTTTCTAATCAACTCTTTTTGTTAGTGCCGAAATACTCAAGCCGCTTTTCTTCATCTTCTTTTCTCATCAAGTTGGTGTTGGCCGAAACTTTTTGTGGTAAGTGACTATCCTTTTAAATTTCCAATTCTTTTTGTAACAGCCCGATTTAGGGCCTAGTCAGAATAGTGGTGCGAGACCACAAATTCGAGGTGAATTTATGAGTTTTTAAGGTTCATGCCATGTTTGCATGTTAGTGTGAAAGTTTCATGAAGCAATTTTGCTAAATTGAAGTTGAATGGTCAAAAAGGACCAAATTGCAAAAGTTGTAAAATGTGAGTTTCTAGAAGCATTTTGTATGAAATAGCTCTAGAATAGAAATTATAAGTCCTTTAATAGCAATTTGCCCAAATCATAATTTTTGGACAAAATTGGACATGAGTTAGTAAATGGTGATATTTTTAAGAGAAGGGCATTTTGGTCATTTACCTATTAAATGATTAATAAAGGAAAAAGATGACAAAAATCATTATAATAAAGGAAAAAGATGACAAAAATCATTATCATCTTCTTCCTCATTGCCAAAATTTTCAAAGAAACCATAGCTAGGGTTTGCTCATCTTTCAAGCTTGCTAGTAAGTTCATCTTAGTCCAGATTTTAATATTCTTCGTGTTTTTGAAGTCCTCGTATTATGAATTATCTATTTTTAGCTATAAAATGAGCTAAGATGCATGTTCAAAAATCTACCCATGAATGACATGCATGCTAAATGATGTTTTATGGAAGTTTATGAGAGTTTGATGTTAGATAAACATCTTTTTCTAAGTGAATTTCATGAAAAATGAGCATAGGGACTAGTTTGTAAAAGTTTTGAAATTAGTCATACCTATTAGAAATAATGCGAATTGATAATGGCTATAGTAGAGAAAATGAATCAGCTAAGCATGTAGTCTAAGAAAGTTGAATGAAAATTATTTTACGAGCCTTGGGGCAAAAGTGCAAATATGAGAAAGTATAGGGGCAAAATAGTAATTTTGCCAAAGTATGAGTCAAGAGTCAATTTAGTAAATGTGAATATTAAATGATCTATTTATGACTATAGATCAAGAAAAATGAAGCCCGGATCAAAACCGAGGCAAGGACATAATCGAAGACTAAATTGCATATCTACATACATTTTGTATATTGAGGTAAGTTTATATGATTTCTAAGCTTTATGATTTATATCATTAAATTGCTTAGTATAATGTACAATGTTATTATGAAAAATGTTCAATGTTACGTTAAACAAAGAAATTAATGAGATCAAGCATGAGAAAGCCCCGTTTGAAGTTGAGTAACTTAGGATACTCGATCTACCACATGAAACAAGAAAGTCCGTATAAGACCAAGCCGAGGCATGGCATCAGCAAGCAAGCAAGTTATCATGTAAGTTCAAGGCAAGCTTGGCATTGAACAAGTTATCATGTAAGTCCAAGGCAAGCTTGGCATTGAACAAGTTACCATGTAAGACCAAGGCAAGCTTGGCATTGAAAAGTTATCAAGAGAAAGAGATCCCATATAAGTCCAAGTTAAGGCATGGCATTGGTGAGAACAAGAAAGACTTCGTATAAGTCCATGTTAAGTCATGGCCTCGAAATTTAGATGAGATTTAGTATCCTCGGTTATTCATATAAATTCATCGGGCAAATGAGTTAAGCTCAAATGAAATAACAAGAAAGCTAAGTAAGCAAAGTTATTATCAAGTGAAAATGAGTATTATTCATGTTATGAATGATGAATCAGAGATTATGATTATTATGTTAAAGTATGCTGATCAATGTGATCAAGTGATACAGGTACCTTGTTTACCTCTCGAGTATGAGACTAGTAAGTTTCATGAGATATGTAAGAATCAATTATGAGTAAGTAAGCTTTATAGCTGAAATTTATGATGCCATTGTTTATGTCAAATGGTTTATATTAAGCAAGTATGTTACTATGTGCATTATGCAAACTTACTAAGCTAAATGCTTACGTCTTTTATTATTTCTTTCTATGTAGTCCCGCCAAGCTAACTTGTGGATCGTTGAAGTCGGAGCTCGAATCACACTATCAACCGCTATTTTGGTATAGCCTAGTTGTTTTTATTAAGTATGGCATGTATAGAAAACATTTCATTTTGAGTATATATCTTAGAAAGGGCAAAATCATGGGCTATTAAGTTTATTATTATTCTTTTGTAAATGGCTAAAGGATTGGCCAAGATTGACTAAGTATGTATGTTATTGATATCAATGGAGCATGTTATATTGTTCATTAATGTTGTAGTGATTTGAGTTGTTGAGATAGTATGAATTTGCTCTTGATTTCAGGGTGGTAATTGGCTTGGTAAATAGCCTCTAAGTGCTCCTTGACGTCGGACACACAGGCGTGTGTCTAAGCCGTGTGTACCCTGCACCATTGCACCTTAAGTCAGAATATCAAGTTGTGGTACACAGTCTAAGTCCACGGGCATGCCATGGCCGTGTGTTATAAGTCAGAATGTTGAGGTTTTTCACACGGGCCAAGACCACGGGTGTGCCATGGCCGTGTGAAGTTTGGCAGTAAGCTTGAGTATTAAGCACGGTTAGGAGACATGGGCGTGTCTCAGGTTTATACGGGCGTGTCCCAACTCACATGGGCATGTGACCCCTATTTCAATGAAAAGTTTTCGATTGAGTTTTGAAAGTTTACGGACATGAGTTTAAGGTCTCGTAGGCCCATAAAAAGTACAAGTTGATTAAGAAAGATAAGTTCTTAATTTAGAACAAAATTTTATAGCCCGTAAGTACTCGGTTAAGCAAGTTCAAGCATAGTAACTTCTCGTATCCAGTCTAAGCCTCGGACTCGGGTATAGGGTGTTACATTTAGTGGTATCAGAGCTACGGTTTAGTCAGTTCTAGGACTAATGTAGCATGAGCACGAGTCTAGCTATACATGCCATACGTAAGAGTTTTTTTATAATGATAGTGTGACGACTCCTGACGACTTAAATTATGTTTATATATAGTAAATGGATCTTGAAAGAGATATGGTGGATGACATTGAAAGTAATGTGCCAGCTCTCGCTGAAGGGACGGTGCCGAACGAGAATGAGAATAGACCCACTATGGTGAGTCAATAAGGAGGAGAAGGGGCTAGAGAAGCCTTCCTCCATATGATGAATACTTGGTATTCAGAGTTCGTTCGTATGAACCCAAATGTACAACCCCCTCCACCCCCACCTGTTCCACAACCTATTCCAGTAGCCCCTCAAGTAGTAGAGGTGGTAAGAGGAGACAAACCTCCAATTGATAGGATCTGGAAACATGGGGCAGAAGAATTCCGGGCGAAAAGAGAAGATGATTCGAAAAAAGCCGAGTTTTGGTTAGAAAACACCATTAGGGTATTTAATGAGCTATCATGCACACCTGAGGAAAGCATGAAGTGTGTAGTCTCCCTTTTAAGAGATTCTGCCTATCAATGGTTGAACACCCTTGTATCAGTGGTACCAAGGGAGAAGATCACATGGGAATTCTTCCAAGAAGAGCTCAAGAAAAAGTATATTAGTCAAAGATTTGTAGATCAGAAAAGAAAAGAATTTTTAGAGTTAAAGCAAGGCAAGATGTCGGTGACCGATTATGAGCGTGAGTTTATGCGACTCAGCAAATACGCTCGAGAATGCGTGTCCACCGAGGCCATCATGAGCAAAAGATTTGAAGATGGGCTAAATGAGGACATCAAATTGTTTGTTGCTGTACTAGAATTGAAAGAATTTGTTGTGCTAGTGGAGAGAGCTTGTAAAGCCGAAGAGCTAGTAAAAGAGAAGAGAAAGTCTGAAATTGAGTCTCGTAACTCTAGAAAGAGACAGTGGAATAAGTCATTCCAATCCTCATCCAAGAAGTCAAGAGATTTACCTACCCGATCGGCTACTTCCATTGGGTTTTCAAAGAAAGACAAGAGTAAATAGTATTCGGGAAATAAAGCACAGACTACTTCAGTCCCTAGTGTGGGGAACTTTCAATCTGGAAGACCCGAATGCCCACAGTGTGGCAGACGTCATCTTGGAGAATGCCGAACGCATGAAAATGCATGTTTTAGATGTGGTTCCCAAGACCACTACATAAAGGATTGTTCAGAGACAATGAAAGAAGAGAGAGCTCAGAACCTGAGATCTGGGAGCATGGTCAGAGGAAGACTGCAGAGAAACCCAGGAAGTGGGGCAAGAGGAAGAGGTAACCCTAGAGAGCAGGCCGCGAGACCCGAGGGTAGGGCGCCTGCACGGACTTATGCCATTCTCACTCGTGAAGAGGCATCTTCCCATGATGTTATCACGGGTACCTTTTCTCTTCATGATGTTAAAGTTCTTGCTTTAA
This sequence comes from Gossypium sturtianum, assembly GCA_025698515.1. Lineage (NCBI taxonomy): Eukaryota > Viridiplantae > Streptophyta > Magnoliopsida > Malvales > Malvaceae > Gossypium > Gossypium sturtianum. The sequence goes on from CM046949.1 coordinate 96,170,443, forward strand.
TAGATCCCAGATCTACACACTCTTACATTTGTATGAAATTGGTATCCGATTTGAGTATGCCTATAGAGTTTACAGAATTTGTGATTAGAGTGTCTAATCCTTTAGGCAAGAGTGTGTTTGTGAATGAAGTATGTAGAGAATGTCCATTAATGATTAGAGATCATTGTTTTAAAGCAAACCTTATGTTGTTACCATTTGACGAGTTTGATCTCATTCTCGGTATGGACTGGTTAACTGCCCATAATGTAATAGTTAATTGTGGTAAGAAATACATTGAAATGAGATGTGAGAATGGGGATATCCTCTATATAGAATCAGATGAACAAAGTGGACTGCCGGTATTGATTTCTCATATGACGGCACAGAGATTTATAAGAAAGGGGTACGAGGCATATTTGGCCTTTTTCGATGAATGATAAAGAAACAGAGTTAAAGATTGATTCCGTACCGATAGTATGTGAGCACATGGATGTTTTCCAAAAGAATTACCGGGATTACCTCCAATCAGAGAAGTTGAGTTCAGCATTGAGCTAGCTCACGGTATTGTACCAATATCTATTACTCCTTACAGAATGGCTCCAATGGAGTTGAAAGAGTTGAAGATACAATTGCAAGAGTTAACAGACAAAGGCTTTGCGAGGTCAAGTTGTTCTCCAGGGTGCTCCGCTTTTATTTGTGAAAAGAAGGATGGCACTATGAGATTGTGCATAGATTACCGTCACCTTAAAAGTGACAAGAAAGAACAAGTACCCATTGCCAAGGATCGATGATTTGTTCGATCAATTGAAAGGAGCCACCGTGTTCTCTAAGATAGACTTGAGATCGGGGTATTACCAGTTAAGAGTAAATGAGTCAGATGTATCCAAGACTGCTTTTCGAACAAGGTATGGGCATTATGAATTTTTAGTCATGCCTTTTGGTTTGACCAATGCTCCTGCGGTATTCATGGACTTAATGAACCGCATCTTTAGACCATACCTCGACAAGTTTGTAGTCGTTTTTATTGACGACATACTGGTTTATTCCCGAGATGAGAATGAGTATGCTGAGCACCTACGGATAGTTTTACAGATTCTTCGAGAAAATCAGTTGTATGCCAAGTTCAGTAAAAGTGAGTTTTGGCTCAATGAAGTAGGATTTCTGGGGCATATTGTCTCAGGAGAAGGGGTTCGAGTAGACCCAAGTAAGATCTCAGCTATTACGGATTGGAAACCACCAAGGAATATCTCTGAGGTTAGAAGTTTCCTAGGCCTATCCGGCTATTATAGACGATTTGTCAAGGGGTTTTCCATGATTGCAACCCCGATGACGAAGTTGTTACAGAAAAATGTGAAGTTCGAGTGGACAAAAAAATGCCAACAAAGTTTCAAAAAATTGAAAGCATTATTGACAGAAGCTTCAGTTTTAGTACAACCTGAGACGGGGAAAGAGTTCATAGTTTACAGCGATGCATCCTTAAATGGATTAGGCTGTGTACTTATGCAAGAAGGCAAAGTGATTGCTTATGCCTCAAGACAGTTAAAGCATCATGAGAAGAATTATCCAACGCATGACCTAGAGTTAGCTGCCATAGTTTTCGCATTGAAGAATGGAGACATCATCTATATGGTCAGAGATGTCGGATCTTCACCGATCACAAAAGTCTGAAGTACTTGATGATGCAGAAAGAGTTGAATTTAAGGCAAAGGAGATGGTTAGAGTTGATAAAAGACTATGAGTTAGTCATTGACTACCATCCAGGAAAAGTGAATGTTGTCACTGATGCTTTAAGCAGAAAGTCCTTATTTGCATTAAGGGCAATGAATTCACGGATGACTTTATCTGACGATGGTTCTATTCTAGCTGAGTTGAGAGCAAGACCAATTTCCTCCAAGAGATCATTGAAGCCCAAAAAGAGGATAGTGAATTGCAAGTTCAGAGAGATCAGTGCGAGACAGATGTTGAGTCTGACTTCCGAATTAGTCCCAATGGAAGTCTGATGTTCAAAGAAAGAGTTTGTGTACCGAGAAAAGAAGAGCTTATTCAGAAAATTTTGCATGAGGCCCATAATGGATGTTTATCTGTACATCCGGGTAGTACCAAGATGTATAATGACTTGAAGCAATATTATTGGTGGCCGAGAATGAAGAAAGATATTTCAGATTTTGTTTCCAAATGCTTGATTTGTCAGCAAGTAAAGGCAGAACACCAAGTACCTTCGGGTTTGCTTCAACCCATTTTAGTTCTGGAGTGGAAGTGGGACCGTATTACTATGGATTTTGTGACGGGTTAACCACTATCTCTGAGCAAGAAAGATGCCGTATGGGTTGTAGTCGATAGACTAACGAAATCAGCCCATTTTATACCTGTACGAGTTGATTACTCACTTGACAAGTTGGCAGACTTGTACGTTTCAGAAATAGTAAGACTTCACGGAGTTCCTATGTCAATCATATTGGATAGAGATCCGAGATTCACATCCAGATTTTGGAAGAAGTTGCAAGAGGCCCTAGGTACAAAGTTGAACTTTAGTACCGCTTTTCATCCTCAAACTAAGGTCAATCCGAGAGGTTAATTCAAGTACTCGAGGATATGCTCAGATGTTGTATTCTTGAATTCCGAGGCAGTTGGGAAAAGTTTCTCCCATTAGTAGAGTTTGCCTACAATAATAGTTTTCAGTCGAGCTTAAAGATGGCGCCCTACGAGGCTTTATATGGGCGTAAGTGCCGAACGCCTTTATATTGGACTGAACTTGTAACACCCCAAACCCGGTCCAAACATTACGACCAAATTTGGTATGCCACGGAGAAAAGTTTTTGAAAATCCTTTTAAGCCGATTAAAATTTTTGATAAAAGATATTGCCTTGTTTTTAAAACGGTTGAGGTGTATAAAGAAATCATCACTTAGTATTGTTTAGAAAGGTATTAAATCAGGTTGTTACAGATTCAAGTGTACCCGATGGTACAATAAAACATTTTACGTATTAATTTGAGAAAACATGTGCATCTGTTTTAACATCATCAAATAGTTTAAACAAAACATTCAAAACATGCAGCAATAATAAAATAATCCTAGGAGGCCTTATTACAATTAAGCAACATAAACCCAAAAGAAAGATAGATAAAATCCAAAATTCATTTATTAAAAATCTCCCTTTGCATGGCCACCTCGAGTCCATCCGGCTCCTCACCCGCGATCTACGAGTCACCTGAAAAATTAAAGGAGAAGGTGAGTCACCAAGACTCAATGTGTAACCCTTCCCGATTTAGTGCAACAACATACACAAATCATAACCAATTAGCATGCATAAGTTTAAAAAAATGCACCCAATCCTAACCATCCAAACACCTTTCTCTACCCCGTGTGGTACCAAACCCTTTGGTGGTGCCAAACCACCGGTGACGATAGTCACAGATGTGATGCCAAATCACCGGAGATACCAAATCTCACGTGTGTCAGAAGACACAAATCGAATGATGGGGCCAACCCATCGTGTGATACCAAATCACCGCGAGACGATCCCATATCTCAAAGTGGGGCCAACCCACGATGGTATCAACCACGGGGACAAGTCGCTATGAGGTGCCAAACCTCGGAGGTACCAAACCTCTCGGTGATCGTAGTCACAATGTGTTACCAAAACACTTGGTGTCCGTCGACACAAATATCACGCCCTCTCCACTCATCAAACCCACATTCAATCAATGATATTTAACAACAATCATGCCAACATGCTCATTTATAAACATACATAGGATGTATCAATAATCATTTATAAGCCACATGTATCAAATGTGTCATGCTTCCCAAAAGCATCAAATAACCAATCATATTGTCAAGAACTTACCCGAAGCCTTGCTAAACCTTTATGGTATTAAACTCAAATCTACACAAATCGATTAGCATACACATAATACTTTGCACGTTAATTAATTATAAGTGTGTATGTACACACCTGAAATTAATGAAAGCCTTAAATCCCGAAGAACCAAATCGGCTACCCACAATATCCTTGCCCTATATTCGGCCAAACACAAGATTAGTGCCATGGCCTATTCGGACAAACCAAAAATTAATTGAAAAGGGTTCCTTGTGAACCCGAAACCTTACCCAAATGCCTTTGAATACTAGCCACACACTCCAAGCACTTTTGCTTCCCTAAATCGGCAATCACATGTTAATAGCCTTCGGCTTAAACAAATACTAAAGAGATTAAACTACTAACACATTCTTACCACCACTTACCAACCAATCAATCAAAGGTGACGGCTTCACTAGATTGCTTCCAACACTTCGAAGGCCCTACAACAAACCGATTCCAAATCAGTCGATTCACACTTGCAATCCAATACCGAAATCGGCTCTTACCCCCTTTAGAAGTCGACAAGAACAAGAGAACCAAAGAAAAGGCATTCGGCCTTGGACACTCACCTTAGAATCGATTGGAGGAAAAATTAGAAGAGGCACCCTTGCTAAAATATTCGGTCGAGGTTACACAAAATAGGAGAAGAAATTTCGGCACACCAAGGGAGTATATTCGGCTAATGGAGAAAGAAAATAATGGGACAAGAGGGATAGGAGTTTCGGCTAAGGGTTTGAGAAGAGAAAAAGAAAGAAATAGATAGATGATTAAGGTATAGGAGATTCGGCCAATACTTTGTTTGCCCAAAAGAAAATGCACATAAATGAAAAAGTAGTTTTGGTGTCAAAAGGATAAATGAGATAAAAGAGAAATGGTATTTGATTCAACAAAATGAGGCTAAAATCCCAAAACAATTTTGCACAAAATGCCTAAGTGCATTCGGCAAAAGAGGAATTTGCTTGGAGAGGAAAAGAAAATATGTCAAATGGTGCCCAAATGCCAAAGTTGGCCAAATATCCTCCCCTAAATCACCTAACACATTCGGCCACCCACCTAGACACCCTTGTCGTCCACATTCAACCACTAAAGCCTAGGAAAACTTTCCAAGACATCATCCATTTTCCATGCCTTAGTCCCCTCATCATGCCATAAGTTCAAGATTCTTATCTTAATCATAATTCCATCTTACCAAAAGAAATAGTCCAACTTATCAAAAAAACATAGGTTGACCGTCCACTCCTATCATCAAGGGGTTTACAATTTTGGCAACTCCCCCAATTCACTCTAAGCCATTCTTATGATATATTCAAATTTAATTTGCATAAATCATGTCCCCAAATTTTCCTCTATCAAAATACAATAATTCTAATAATAATAATTCAATTAGAATCCTTAATAATATCCTCATAATCCACACATTAAAATTTTATCATCTCTTTCTCTCTCTTGCCAACTTTTCAAATAAAATCAAATAAAATCCATTTAAAGCCAAATAATATTCTCATACTAAAAATTATTCTAACTTCCTAAATAAAACAAGCCTTCACCAGACTATTCTAACACACAAAATTCCTACCCAAGCCAACACAAAAATAAATAATATTCAAATTTTCCTAAAGCCCAATTCCCAATCGGCCCAATCCTACTAGGCCCAATTTTGGGATGTTACAATTCTACCCTCCTTAAAGAAATTTCGTCCGCGAAATTTCCAACTAACTAACCGTCGTACATCCTATCTCGCCACACTAAGCTCTTGCTGCGCACTCTGATCTTAATAAAACCACAATGTACTTTTAACAAATTCTTGAATCCTTTTTCCCATAACCAGACATCTAATCCACCATCGCAAACCATTATCTTCCACTTATACCAAAAATTTTCCTACGCTCAATCATCACTTCCAATCAAAACATACCTGACTTAAGGGTGAGAAAACAATCCCGAGCCTTATGCTCACTAGACCCGTATCTCAAGCATGCTCCAACCCTCTTCCAATATTCTCCCGGATGACACCTTCCACAGTAATCGCAAGCCAATAAGTTCGATCATACCGATTTACAGAATGAAATTGTGACCCTAGAGAACCGTGATTTCTATACTTCTTACAGTCCACAGACCAAACTCAAAATGCTTCACCGATTCCTATAACTATCTGAGTCAGCTCATCAAACCGAACTTGATCATGATACTCCGTCACAGCACTAGCGATGCTAACGCCTCCATTTCGAAAAATATGCCTCGGTACCGACGATCTAACCCTAGCACAATCGGCCTTTACCATGTTCATGACGACCACGATCTCGAGAGCTCATTCTAACTATCGTGCTTTAATCAGATTAGGAGATTTTTTTTTTATGGATTAATACATGTTTCACTTGGTTATCCGCGAAGAAATTTTATGAAGAATTTAATAGAGATTCTTTCGATCAATCAAAGTTTTAAGTCTTCTGTCCTAATTTACACAGAAAAGTACATCCATTCCCTAATACCTTTCATACCTATGCACACTCTTGGGCATTATTGTCCGTTTCTATCCTGTGGGTATTTTTAGTAATTTTGCCACTAGGGAAATTTCAGTAATTTTGGTAAGTTGAAGAATATTTTGAAAATTTTCCGAAAGTAAATTTTTGTTGCTATTGAAATGAGTATCATAATGATTTTTAAGACTTAGAGCTTTCACAAAACAGGGTTAATCCCTTTTGGGTTTTATTTAACGTGTTTAGCCTATGACCGAGTCCTCTTGGTTAGGGTGAACCGAAGCTACGCACAGGTAGGAATCCCGCGAAGAGGAGGTGAGTCACGAGACTGCTTAAATACCAAGCTCTTAGGATCCAATCCTAGACATGCGCACTAAGGTTACCACACCCTAACTCGGCGACTTGGTCACGGGTTGGTTTTAATTAGGCCATTAAAGTCTTATGAGTTTTGTTGGGGTGGACTAGTCCTAAGGTTCAACACCTATCACACTAACTACGTTCCCTTCTTACCCTTCTATAATAATAATCCATACAAAAAGTTAGAGGTACTTACCTGTGCGGATCGGTGCCGGAAACTCGGTGCCAAGCTTATTCAAAACCAAAATATTTCAAATAGACCTACCAAAACATTTTTGGGCCTTGGCCCCCCACAGCCGAGCTTTGAACTTGGCTCTGATACCAATTTTTAACACCCCAAACCCGGTCCAAACATTACGACCGAATTTGGTATGCCACGGAGAAAAGTTTTTGAAAATCCTTTTAAGCCGACTAAAATTTTTGATAAAAGATATTGCCTTGTTTTTAAAACGGTTGAGGTGTATAAAGAAATCATCACTTAGAATTGTTTAGAAAGGTATTAAATCAGGTTGTTACAGATTCAAGTGTACCCGATGGTACAATAAAACATTTTACGTATTAATTTGAGAAAACATGTGCATCTGTTTTAACATCATCAAATAGTTTAAACAAAACATTCAAAACATGCAGCAATAATAAAATAATCCTAGGAGGCCTTATTACAATTAAGCAACATAAACCCAAAAGAAAGATAGATAAAATCCAAAATTCATTTATTAAAAATCTCCACTGCATGGCCACCTCGAGTCCATCCGGCTCCTCACCCGTGATCTACGAGTCACCTGAAAAATTAAAGGAGAAGGTGAGTCACCAAGACTCAATGTGTAACCCTTCCCCGATTTAGTGCAACAACATACACAAATCATAACCAATTAACATGCATAAGTTTAAAAAAATGCACCCAATCCTAACCATCCAAACACCTTTCTCTACCCCGTGTGGTACCAAACCACTGGTGGTGCCAAACCACTGGTGACGTATAGTCACAGATGTGATGCCAAATCACTGGAGATACCAAATCTCTGGTGTCCGAAGACACAAATCGAATGATGGGGCCAACCCATCGTGTGATACCAAATCACTGGCAGACGATCCCATATCTCAAAGTGGGGCCAACCCACGGTGGTATCAACCACAGGGACAAGTCGCTATGAGGTGCCAAACCTCTGGAGGTACCAAACCTCTGGTGACCGTAGTCACAATGTGTTACCAAAACACTGGTGTCCGTCGACACAAATATCACTGCCCCCTCCACTCATCAAACCCACATTCAATCAATGATATTTAACAACAATCATGCCAACATGCTCATTTATAAACATACATAGGATGTATCAATAATCATTTATAAGCCACATGTATCAAATGTGTCATGCTTCCCAAAAGCATCAAATAACCAATCATATTGTCAAGAACTTACCTGAAGCCTTGCTAAACCTTTATGGTATTAAACTCAAATCTACACAAATCCGATTAGCATACACATAATACTTTGCACGTTAATTAATTATAAGTGTGTATGTACACACCTGAAATTAATGAAAGCCTTAAATCCCGAAGAACCAAATCGGCTACCCACAATATCCTTGCCCTATATTCGGCCAAACACAAGATTAGTGCCATGGCCTATTCGGACAAACCAAAAATTAATTGAAAAGGGTTCCTTGTGAACCCGAAACCTTACCCAAATGCCTTTGAATACTAGCCACACACTCCAAGCGCTTTTGCTTCCCTAAATCGGCAATCACATGTTAATAGCCTTCGGCTTAAACAAATACTAAAGAGATTAAACTACTAACACATTCTTACCACCACTTACCAACCAATCAATCAAAGGTGACGGCTTCACTAGATTGCTTCCAACACTTCGAAGGCCCTACAACAAACCGATTCCAAATCAGTCGATTCACACTTGCAATCCAATACCGAAATCGGCTCTTACCCCCTTTAGAAGTCGACAAGAACAAGAGAACCAAAGAAAAGGCATTCAGCCTTGGACACTCACCTTAGAATCGATTGGAGGAAAAAGTAGAAGAGGCACCCTTGCTAAAATATTCGGTCAAGGTTACACAAAATAGGAGAAGAAATTTCGACACACCAAGGGAGTATATTCGGCTAATGGAGAAAGAAAATAATGGGACAAGAGGGATAGGAGTTTCGGCTAAGGGTTTGAGAAGAGAAAAAGAAAGAAATAGATAGATGATTAAGGTATAGGAGATTCGGCCAATACTTTGTTTGCCCAAAAGAAAATGCACATAAATGAAAAAGTAGTTTTGGTGTCAAAAGGATAAATGAGATAAAAGAGAAATGGTATTTGATTCAACAAAATGAGGCTAAAATCCCAAAACAATTTTGCACAAAAATGCCTAAGTGCATTCGGCCAAAGAGGAATTTGCTTGGAGAGGAAAAGAAAATATGTCAAATGGTGCCCAAATGCCAAAGTTGGACAAATATCCTCCCCTAAATCACCTAACACATTCGGCCACCCACCTAGACACCCTTGTCATCCACATTCAACCACTAAAGCCTAGGAAAACTTTCCAAGACATCATCCACTTTCCATGCCTTAGTCCCCTCATCATGCCATAAGTTCAAGATTCTTATCTTAATCATAATTCCATCTTACCAAAAGAAATAGTCCAACTTATCAAAAAAAACATAGGTTGACCGTCCACTCCTATCATCAAGGGGTTTACAATTTTGGCAACTCCCCCAATTCACTCTAAGCCATTCTTATGATATATTCAAATTTAATTTGCATAAATCATGTCCCCAAATTTTCCTCTATCAAAATACAATAATTCTAATAATAATAATTCAATTAGAATCCTTAATAATATCCTCATAATCCACACATTAAAATTTTATCATCTCTTTCTCTCTCTTGCCAACTTTTCAAATAAAATCAAATAAAATCCATTTAAAGCCAAATAATATTCTCATACTAAAAATTATTCTAACTTCCTAAATAAAACAAGCCTTCACCAGACTATTCTAACACACAAAATTCCTACCCAAGCCAACACAAAAATAAATAATATTCAAATTTTCCTAAAGCCCAATTCCCAATCGGCCCAATCCTACTAGGCCCAATTTTGAGATGTTACAAAACTTAAAGAAAACCAAATTCACGGGGTTGATTTGGTTAGAAAAGCTGAAGAGAAAGTGAAAGTGATACGAGAAAGTTTAAAAGCTGCATCAGACAGACAAAAGTCCTATTCGGACTTAAAAAGAAAAGAGATAGAGTATCAAGTCGGAGATAAAGCTTTCTTGAAAGTGTCACATTGGAGAAAAGTTCTCAGATTTGGCCGAAAAGGCAAGTTGAGTCCACGTTTTATTGGACCGTATGAGATTACTGAGAAAGTTGGGCCTGTAGCTTACAGATTGGCTTTGCCATCAGAGTTAGAAAAGATACATGATGTGTTTCACGTGTCAATGTTAAGACGCTACCGATCGGACCCTTTGCATGTAATTCCCGATCGAGGCGAGAGATTCATCCCGACATGACTTATGGTGAAGAACCAGTCAAGGTATTAGCTCGGGAAGTGAAGCAGCTAAGAAAGAAAAGCATTGCCTTAGTGAAAGTATTGTGGCAAAGACATGGAATAGAAGAATCCACGTGGGAACCAGAAGAGAGTATGAGAAACCAGTACCCAAACCTTTTCACTGGTAAGATTTTCTAGGGACGAAAATCCCTAAGGGGGAGAATTGTGACCCGATTTAGGGCCTAGTCGAATAGTGGTGCGAGACCATGAATCCGAGGTGAATTTATGAGTTTTTAAGGTTCATGCCATGTTTGCATGTTAGTGTGAAAGTTTCATGAAGCAATTTTGCTAAATTGAAGTTGAATGGTCAAAAAGGACCAAATTGCAAGAGTTATAAAATGTGAGTTTCTAGAAGCATTTTGTATGAAATAGCTCTAGAATAGAAATTATAAGTCCTTAAATAGCAATTTTCCCAAATCATAATTTTTGGAAAAAATTGGACATGAGTTAGTAAATGGTGATATTTTTAAGAGAAGGGCATTTTGGTCATTTACCTATTAAATGATTAATAAAGGAAAAAGATGACAAAAATCATTATCATCTTCTTCCTCATTGCCAAAATTTTCAAAGAAACCATAGCTAGGGTTTGCTCATCTTTCAAGCTTGCTAGTAAGTTCATCTTAGTCCCGATTTTAATATTCTTCGTGTTTTTAAAGTCCTCGTATTATGAATTAGTTATTTTTAGCTATAAAATGAGCTAAGATGCATGTTCAAAAATCTACCCATGAATGACATGCATGCTAAATGATGTTTTATGGAAGTTTATGAGAGTTTGATGTTAGATAAACATCTTTTTCTAAGTGAATTTCATGAAAAATGAGCATAGGGACTAGTTTGTAAAAGTTTTGAAATTAGTCATACCTATTAGAAATAATGAGAATTGATAATGGCTATAGTAGAGAAAATGAATCAGCTAAGCATATAGTCTAAGAAAGTTGAATGAAAATTATTTTACGAGCCTTGGGGCAAAAGTGCAAATATGAGAAAGTATAGGGGCAAAATAGTAATTTTGCCAAAGTATGAGTATTTAGTCAATGTGAGTATTAAATGATCTATTTATGACTATAGATCAAGAAAAACGAAGCCCGTATCGAAACCGAGGTAAGGACAAAATCAAAGACTAAATTGCATATCTACATACATTTTGTATATTGAGGTAAGTTTGTATGATTTCCAAGCTTTATGATTTATATCATTAAATTAATTAGTATAATGTACAATGTTATTATGAAAAATGTTCACTGTTACGTTAAACAAAGAAATTAATGAGATCAAGCATGAGAAAGCCCCGTTTGAAGTTGAGTAACTTAGGATACTCGATCTACCACATGAAACAAGAAAGTCCGTATAAGACCAAGCCGAGGCATGGCATCGGCAAGCAAGCAAGTTATCATGTAAGTCCAAGGCAAGCTTGGCATTGAACAAGTTATCATGTAAGTCCAAGGCAAGCTTGTCATTGAACAAGTTATCATGTAAGACCAAGGCAAGCTTGGCATTGAAAAGTTATCAAGAGAAAGAGATCCCATATAAGTCCAAGTTAAGGCATGGCATTGGTGAGAACAAGAAAGACTTCGTATAAGTCCATGTTAAGTCATGGCCTCGAAATTTAGATGAGATTTAGTATCCTCAGTTATTCATATAAATTCATCGGGCAAACGAGTTAAGCTCAAATGAAATAACAAGAAAGCTAAGTAAGCAAAGTTATTATCAAGTGAAAATGAGTATTATTCATGTTATGAATGATGAATCGAGAGATTATGATTATTATGTTAAAGTATCTTTGATCAATGTGATCGGGTGATACAGTACCTTGTTTACCTCTCGAGTATGAGACTAGTAAGTTTCATGAGATATGTAAGAATCAAGTATGAGTAAGTAAGCTTTATAGCTGAAATTTATGATGCCATTGTTTATGTCAAATGGTCTATATTAAGCAAGTATGTTGCTATGTGCATTATGCAAACTTACTAAGCTAAATGCTTACGTATTTTATTATTTCTTTCTATGTAGTCCCGCCAAGCTAACTTGTGGATCGTTGAAGTCGGAGCTCGAATCACACTATCAACCGCTATTTTGGTATAGCCAAGTTGTTTTTATTAAGTATGTCATGTGTAGGAAACATTTCATTTTGAGTATATATCTTAGAAAGGGCAAAAGCATGGGCTATCAAGTTTATTATTATTCTTTTGTAAATGGCTAAAGGATTGGCCAAGATTGACTAAGTATGTATGTTATTGATATCAATGGAGCATGTTATATTGTTCATTAAAGTTGTAGTGATTTGAGTTGTTGAGATAGTATGAATTTGCTCTTGATTTTGAGGTGGTAATTGGCTTGGTAAATAGCCTCTAAGTGCCCACACGGTCGACACACACAGGCGTGTGTCTAAGCCGTGTGTACCCTGCACCATTGCACCTTAAGTCAGAATATCAAGTTGTGGTACACGGTCTAAGTCCACGGGCGTGCCATGGCCGTGTGTTATAAGTCAGAATGTTGAGGTTTTTCACACGGGCCAAGACCACGGGCGTGCCATGGCCATGTGAAGTTTGGCAGTAAGCTCGAGTATTAAGCACGGTTAGGAGACATGGGTGTGTCTCAAGTTTATACGGGCGTGTCCCAACTCACATGGGCGTGTGACCCCTGTTTCAATCAAAAGTTTTCGATTGAGTTTCGAAAGTTTACGGACATGAGTTTAAGGCCTCGTAGGCCCATAAAAAGTACAAGTTGATTAAGAAAGATAAGTTCTTAATTCGAAACGAAATTTTATAGCCCGTAAGTACTCAATTAAGCAAGTTCAAGCATAGTAACTTCTCGTATCTAGTCTAAGCCTCGAACTCGGGTATGGGGTGTTACACTTTTCTCTTCTCCCTCAAGTTTGGTAGCCGAAACTCTAACCTTCCCTTACTTCTCATCTTTTCTTTCTTCCTACTTTTCTTCTTCACCTCAAACTGATTCCTCTTGAAGCCCCTCTTTGCCTAACCTTTCTCTTTGGATTTCCTCCATAGCTGAATCTCCTATTGTACTAAACAAAATCTAATTTGTCACTTTATGCTGGTAGTCGAATATTGGGAAGCAAGGTGCTAGGAATCTTCTTGTCTATTGATAGTTCCTTCAATCGGATTGGATTATGCAGGGTAAGGTTCTTCTCTGTAGTTCGTACTTCTTTTCGGTTCTTATTCTTTTCCTTTCTATCTTCTTCTTCTCTCTAAAAGCCGAAAGTCTCACTCTATCTCTTCTTCCAAGGGCCAAATCGGATTGGAGTGCAAGTGCACCCTTTGAGCCTCTTCTTGGTTTCAGAATCTCGTAGGAGGGTGGTAAGTTTTGTTGGCCGAATATAGGGAGGCCTCTTTCATGTTTCGTTTGGGCCGAAAGGCCGTTGCTTTCTTATTTTGGAGCACCATTTTCTAACTTGTGAGTTATTAGGGATTCATCTGAAACCACAAGTCGAATCTTTTGGGTACGACTTCTGAGTAGTTAAGGTAAGGAGCCATCTTTTCAGTTTGTTTATTCCCTTTTCTCTTTCGTTGCCTTAAGCCAATTTCTTTGTTAGACAACCGACGTTTTTCTCTAAGTACTGATCAAGACTCTTATCATGGATATGAGTGCTAGCTGATCTAAGGAGGGTGCGGTTAAGGAGCCTGAGGGGAGTGTACTCGTAGTCTCTAACCGTCTTTCAAATGTCGTGTGGTGTCGGCGGTTCGTGATTTTCTGCTGGGTTATGGTAGAGAGTCGACATCTATTTGGGATAGGCAGATCGCTATTATTCCTGCTAGTGAGAGTGTCAACGATCTAGAGTGTTTAGTTCTTCGCGTAATCAGGTGTGTAATACTTACACCATCTTCTGTTTGATTATTAATTAATTCGTGAATTTCTTAAAAGCCAAAACATCGGTGATGGTTGTTGAGTTACCATTGGGAGGGGTAAAGATCGGAGATACTAGGTTAGTTGTCTCTTGATTGTGTTATGTAAATATTTTATCATGAATATATGTATGCCCTGGTCATTTGATTTACATTGACATGTGTTGCACTCATTATATTATGACTACATAGTGCATGGGGATTTGGATATGATATAAAGGGGAAGTGTATTTCAGTGGTTTGGTAGCACAGTGGTTTGGCACCACAAATATTTATCAGTGACCATCATAGTGGTTTGGTACCACAGTGGGTTGGCCCCACATATATTTATCAGTGACCGTCATAGTGGTTTGGTACCATAGTGGTTTGGCACCACATATACATTTATCAGTGACTCTGTCACAGTGATTTGGTATCACAGTGGTTTGGTACCACAGTGGCTTGGTGCCACAGGTGTTTTGGCGGGTTCAGGTGATGTAGAGGATGGAATACTAGGTTGGGCTGGGCTGCATTGCATACATCTTTTAATATGCCATGATTTAAGGGCTAAGGCCCAATGTGCATCTATGGGCTTAGGCCCAGATTGCGTTCGTAAGGGGGTTTACACACTGAGTCTTGGTGACTCACCCCTCTGCTTAATTTTGCAGGTAATCCCTAGTTTGAGGATTTGGAGCCGAGGAGGACTCTGTGGTGGCCATGCAGTACTTCTTTCGTAAACTCCGGTTTCCTTTATTTTAAACTTACTTTTAATTTGGGAATTTGTTATGTAATAAGGCCTCCGGTATTTTATAATTTGGTTTTCAACTTATTTCGGTAACTTATATTATGTGAAATGTTAAATTGGGAGTTTTCTAAACAAAATGCAAACAAACGGTTCTTTCAATAATGACACATGGTTAATAAGCAAACAAATAAATAAACTTGGAATTTTCTAAAACTATACTATATGTTTTTAAATGTCATGTTTATGAAATCCCCTAATTTCGGCTTTCGCATCACAAAACCTGTCTTCGGTTATTAGTTCTTGTAATAAGAAGTTGGTAAGAATCCCTTAAAACTGACTTCAATTTTCAAGATGGGAAAAAAAACAATTCGAAAAGTTTTCTAGTTGCGAAGTTTCTTTTAAAATTCAAGACATTATTTCCATGTGGCATACCAGATTCGGTCGTAGCGTTTAGACCGGGTTTGGGGTGTTACACCTATTATGAAACATATACTTAACCAAATATGCATATGAATAAACCTATTCACAACAACTATCGCAAACCATCATCAAAGATAGCAAATCAATCAAAAGAGGATAAGCCATTTTCGCATGGCTATTAATTACATACATAAGTACTTAATTCATATTCAACCTTTTTCTATGCTATACATGACATATGTTCATAATTAACATAGCCAAAATACCAAAGAAAGCTGTCGATAGTGTGATAGTCCTGCTGACGATCCCCGAGCTCGTATCGTATCCAAAATCTCTAAAATAGAATGTAACACCCCAAATCTGGCGTGTCACGTTGAAGTGTTTCTCAAAAATCGTGTTTTCGTTTGCGTTCATTTATTCTCAAAATGTGGTTTATAGAAAAAAGAACTATTCCCTTTTCAAAATGTTATTAATTCCTTTGTAAAATATTTTTCAATTGCAAAAGCTTAATTAAAATAAATGATTTATGGAAACATGATATTTAAAAATTGGGTTGCGGAAACATAGTGTTTGAAAACAATTACTGTTTTGGAAAATCGTGTCCTACTTCTAGCAGATATTAAACATACTTAGATAAATATCCCAAATAAAAGTTAAAAATAGAGAGGCCTTATTACAACCCCACTCAAAGAAACCGAAGTGCTTAAATAAGTGAACGAAATAGAAAAACATGTGTGGCTGTGTGGTCGTCTCCGAGTCCTTCGCAGCACCGATCCTCCTAAAATTGGGGATTACCTGCACAGTTAAAGACGGGGTGAGTTTGCGAAAACTCAATGTGTAATCTCCTTACCAGAGCAATAGTATATAGAAACAAAAATCTAAACGGTCTAGGCCAAAGCCCTTTTAACAGTAACAATACAGTACAGATCAGAGCTTATGTGGGTCAAAGCCCACTACAATATCCTTTGGGTCACAGCCCATAACAGAACCAATTCCATATGCATAATGTGTGATGCATGCTAACCCATCCCATCCAACCTTGCACTTGCCTCCATCCAACCCTGCACTACCTGCGGGGAATAAATCACCCACGCCATCCCTACACTTACAGTGTTAGCACCAGTTGCGGCACTAACCAAAATCGCAGCATAGCTGATAGTATTTATGCGGCTTTAAGCCTTCAGTAACGGTCCCATGATTGGCACATAGCCATAAATAACTGTAATAAGATCGGCAGCTACGGTAATATAATCGACACACAGCCTTGGGTAAAGATGATCGACACAGAGTCAATAATATATATGTTAGGCACATAGCCACGGGTAAATACGATTGGCACAAAGCCATAATCAAGATGGCACAAAGCCATGTTTAGGTTGGCACAGAGCCATAATCAGATTATGCGACTTTAAGTCGTCCGTCGGTCCACAGTCGTCTCATGCAATCCGTGCGACCTTAACAGATCAATACTGGATCCACAGTCGCCTCATGCGATCCGTGCGACCCTATCAGATCAATACTGGATCCACAGTAGTCTCATGCGATCCGTGCGACCCTATCAGATCAATACTGGATCCACAGTCGTCTCATGCGACCCGTGTAACCCTATCAGAATTTCCTCCGTATCAATGTCCCAACCCCATGCAATATGTCATGTATGTCATGCTCAATCGTTACACGTGTATGCAAAATGGCCATGCTCAGTAACAGTCATTTACACACATATCGAAAACATATCAACCATATAATCCCAGTCAAATCAGTTAAAACACAGTCATACATTCACAGTTAGATCAACCATAGTCTTAATCAGTGAGTTACCCGCAAGGGCAAAATAGTCATTTTACCCTATAAGGGTATTTCGGTAATCCTACCCTACAGAGGTATTTCAGTAATTCTACCCTACAGGGGTATTTCGGTAATTCTACCCTACAGGGGTATTTCAGAAATCAGGGGTATTTCGATAATTTTACAAATCAAGGGTATTTCGGTAATTATGCAAATTTCAGTAATTTTGTAAATCGGGGGTATTTCGGTAATTTTACAAATCAAGGGTGTTCCGGTAATTTTGCAAATCAGGGGTACTTTGGTAATTTCATAAACTGAGGGTATTTTGGTAATTTTGCAAATCGGGGGTATTTCGATAATTTTTCAAACTGAGGGTATTTCAGTAATTTTGCAAATTAGGGGTACTTTGGTAATTTCGCAAACTAAGGGTATTTTGGTAATTTTACAAACCGAGGGTACTTCAGGAATTTTACAAGTCGAGGGTGTTTCAGTAATTTTATAAACTAAGGGTATTTCGATAATTTTGTAAACCAAGGGTATTTCAGTAATTTTGTAAACCAAGGTTATTTCAGTAATTTTGTAAACTAAGGGTATTTCAGTAATTTTGTAAACCAAGGTATTCTAAACAGAGATAACGATACGAATGGGCCTAGGGCCCATTCTCGGGCCGAATGGGCCCACATGCTCGTGTGGCTACCATCGCCGTGTGATCGGCATTTCAGCATTTGCCGCTCTACAGCTAGAGTAGTGTGAAATACACACCTGATAGGAATCTAAAGTTAATCCGCGCTCCGAACACTCCTATGCCCAAACGCCAACCAAGGTATGCTTACTCTCCTCATAGATCGCTCTATTTAAAACCAGCTTCTCGCCCAACCTCATGTTAGCTTCTTGATGTGGGATCCCTCCATCAATCCTCCAAAACCGTTCCAAATTAGCAAAATAGTCACATTTCGCATGCAAGGGGTTTTGAACTCAGGCTCCCCTGCAATTTAATCCACGCCGCTAGCCACCTTACCAACTAGCTCCTTGTGTAACAAAACAAGCACAACTAAATATAAGCCTATGGGCCAAAGTCTAAGTTCATTTAAAAGGAAATCAAAATGAATTGCAAGCACCACTCACTTCCTTGTGTCATATTTTAACAAATTTATAAGGCCTTCCAGCTAACGCCAACTCCCCTTTAAGGAAAAACTAAAATTTTTGCTAGAGCTCTAATTTGAACCCAGGACTTCTCCAACACTCCCAACTCTTCCCAAATCACTTAGCCACTAGACTAAACATGCAATTAGTGAAATTTCCTCGCACAACTAAAATCCAATTGCTCTGATACTCGAAGCCCATTTCTCCTAGGCCTAAAATTCTGGGCGTTACACAGAAATAGACAATGAAACACAAAGTAAGCTATTTAAGCTTAGTAAGTCAATAGCAAGGTAAAATTAATTAACTTAACAAAATCATATATACAAAGCTATATCAAGTAGTGAATTATACGCAGTCACAAGTAATTACTCAAATTTCAATATCAAATTCAAACAATGTACCCTTTGGCCGAATACACATAGTTAAAAACTTATACACGGATCACATGTTTACACATTAACTTCTGTACAATGAAATAAACATATAACTTACCTTTCATTTCATAACACAGATTATATACGTACCTGAGTTCTTTTAGTTCAAATATCACATTAGCCTTCACTTACACATGCCCATTGAACCATTCAGAATTAAAAAGGGTACGCGGACAGTCGGAAGCTCGTACAATGCCAATGTCCCAGATGTGGTCTTACATGTAATCACATGTCCATGCCACTGTCCCAAACAGGGTCTTACATGAATCAAATACGATGCCAATGTCCCAGACATGGTCTTACACGATAACACATATCGGATATCCTATGTCATGACATATGTATCCTATCTATTCCTAAGGTTCATACAGGGCTTACGGACGTCAAATCTCGGTCGAATCAAGCTCGAAAGTTAGCCAAATCACAATACCCACATTCGGCCATAGCATATATAAATTCAAATAATTCATTTTGATACATAACAAGTACATATCCATGGTTATTTCAACATTTAAATGCTTATTGACTTACCTCGGATGTCGTCGACTATTAAATCGGCTACTCGACCACTTATGTCTTTCCCCGATCCAAATCTGTTTTCTTTAACTCTTGACCTAAACATATTCAAATTAAGCTTATTTAAACACCATTCTATTCAATTTAGCCTAAAAACACATAAATGGGCAAATTACAATTTTGCCCCTAACATTTCACACTTTTTACAATTTAGTCCTTTTTGCTCAAAACACAAAATACAAAAAATTTGACTACACTCCTTAAGGGCCGAATATTCCTAGTGTCCATACAAGCCTACACATTTCAATTATTTCACATTTTAGTCCCTCAAAAATTTATTTTTGCAATTTAGTCCAAATTACTCAATTTCATAAAAAATTCAAAGACAAAACTTGTTAATCTAACACATATATTTCACATTTCATCATCAAACATAAAAAACCACAAGGTATCATCAATGGAAAAACACAAAATCATCATCAAAATCACAAATTGAGACATGGGTTTTGAAGTACACTTAACAACAATCTCAAAAATGTAAAAATTATCAAAAACTGAACAATTAACATACCTTAATTTGAAGAACACAAGGCCGAACCCTAGTTGCTTCTTATTTCTTTTTCTTTTTCTTGGTTTCGGTTAGCTTAAAGAAAAAGATGAACATTGGTTTCTTTTATTTAATTATAACTTATATTATATTATTACCAAATTACCTAATTAACCTTTTAACTTAAATAATATTAACATATAAATTAAGGGTATTTATGACCTTAACCATCCACTATCTCCTTAAATGGGCTAATTTCCCTTTAAGGACCTCATATTAAAAAGCCACTATCAAAAAAGCACTTTACACTTTAATTTGTAACTTTTACATTTTACGCGATTAAGTCCTTTTATTTAATCGGGTACCTAAACGACAAAATTAAGTCACGAAAATTTAACACCAACAAATTCACACATAATAAACACAAAAAATAATTTTAAAATATTTATTAGACTCAGATTTGTGGTCCCGAAACCACTTTTCTGATTAGGGTCAAAATCGGGCTGTTACAAAATTGACCCTGTATATCTTATTATCACTAAGCTCAATCCAATACAAAGGTGTACGACATTTACGTCCGTACAAAGCTTCATATTGTGCCATTTTGATGCTCGACTGAAAACTGTTGTTGTATGCAAATTCAGTCAATGGCAAGAATTGTTCCCACAAACCATTAAACTCAAGGATGCAACATCTTAACATGTTCTCGAGAATCTGAATAATACGTTCGGATTGACCATCCGTCTGCGGATGAAAAGATGTACTGAAATGCAATTTCATGCCTAAAGCTTCTTACAATTTCTTTCAGAATTGTGATGTAAACCTCGGATCTCTGTCAGACACAATAGACAACGGCACCCCGTGCAATCTCACAATATCATAAATGTAAAGCTCGGCTAATTTATCAAGTGAGTAATTAGATCTCACCGGTATAAAATGGGCGGATTTCGTCAATCGATTAACTACGACCCAAATCGTATCTTTCTTTCTTGGAGTCAGAGGCAATCCAGTAACAAAGTCTATCGTCACTCTATCCCATTTCCACTCGGGAATCAGAATCGATTGTAGCAAACCATATGGAACCTGATGTTCAGCTTTAACTTGTTGACAGACTAAACATTTCAATACAAAGTCAGAAATGTCTCTTTTCATACCTGACCACCAATAGTGTTGCTTCAGATCATGGTACATCTTTGTACTTCCCGGATGAACAGATAGACGACTGTTATGTGCTTCATTCAAAATCAACTGAATTAACACAGGGTTTCTTGGAACACACATTCGATATTGAAACCTCAAGCAATCATCAACACTGACTCGAAATTTAGAATCAGAGTTTGAATCACACTGAGCTCGTTTCGCTAGCATTTCATTATCAACTTTCTAAGCATTACATATCTGTTATAAAAACAACGGTTTCTCTTTCAATTCAGCTAACACTGAACCATCATCAGACAGATCTATAAGAGCATTCATAGCATGCAATGCAAACAATGACTTCCAGCTCAAAGCATCAGCAACGACATTTGGTTTAACCGGGTGATAATCTATCATGAGCTCGTAGTCTTTCAACAACTCTAACCATCTTCTCTGACGCGGATTCAAATCTTTCTGGGTCATCAAATACTTCAAACTTTTATGATCTGAAAACACGTGACATTTCTCACCGAACATGTAACACCCCAAACCCAGCCTAGACGTTATGGCCAGATCTAGTATGTCACATCAAAAGGTTGTTTAAAAGTTATGCGTTCGTTAAAAACCTTGTATCCCTTTTTGAAACTCCAAATTTCGTTGTTTGTAAAAAAACAAGATTTGCTTAAAGTGTGTTCTTATAAAGATGTTATTATTTTCGAAAACTTTGTTTGTTGCAGAAGTCTGACTTAAAGAATTTTGGAAACGTGATATTTCGAAAACAGTTGTTGTTGTTTTAAAAACCAGTGTTTAATCGTTTAACAATTCATACTTAGCAGAATTACCAAATGAAAGTTTAAAAAGAAAAATCCAATGGCCTTATTACACAAAATATTAACCCCAAAAATAATATAAAATAAATTAAAACCAAAATTACTAAGTTTCGTTAAGAAGCAAATCTGACGTATGGCCACCTCCGAGTCCTCCACAGCTCCAAATCCTCTAACGCTAGGGATTACCTGCACGGTTAAAAAGAAAGGGGTGAGTTACGAGAACTCAGTGTGTAATCCCTATAACGGTCACTATCTGGGCCTGAGCCCATACAGTATCGGTCTGGGCCTAAGCCTTATTCGGTAACAAGCTGGGCCTGAGCCCCAAAATCATCTCAATGTATGTGGATATGTGCCCACCCCAATCCTACCAGCTGACTAACTCTCCACCCGTACCAACCAATCGCACCATGTGGGAACCATGTCAACCCACCCAGCCAATCCTCACCAATATCGTAGTCAAGCTGCTAATCACGGTATATGTGGCTGAGCCACTAAAACGGTATGTGGTAGAGCCACTAAAATGGTATGTGGCAGAGCCACTTAAACGATACTTCCTCCAATCATCAAACCCAACCCATGCAACATGATATGAATGCAGTGTATTACAAGTATATAAAGTATAAATAAAATTACATACACAATATTTAACCACAATCAAGGGTATAACAGTCATTTTGTCACCTAAGGGTATAACGGTAATTTTCACCCCTTTGGGGGTATTTCGGTAATTTACCCATCGAGGGTATTTCGGTAATTCACCCACTAAGGGTATTTCGGTAATTTACCCTGTAGGGTATTTTGGTAATTTACCTGCTGAGGGTATTTTAGTAATTTTAGTCATCTAACGGCCTTTCCGGAGGCCTACTGTAGCCTCGAGCGACACAGGACCCCTTTTAGGCCTCTACGGTGTAATTGGGCTTAAAATCCCATTCCGGTTCAAACGGGCCCACACGCTCGTGTGGCCCATTTAGTACATTCTCAGTCTCGGTTTTCCAGACTTTGCAGTTGCATCAAACATTGGACAATTTTCCATCGGTTTTACTCATGTGGGCCCGTTAGCCCATTGGGCCCACTTAGCCCTTTTCGGCTCGATAAGGCCCATCACGACCTCAGATTCACGAGAGTGTTCGTGACACTCTCAACGATCTACCGCCATCACTAGTGGCTCAGCTTATCACTACGAGCACTCGCACGCTCGAGTGCCTCGGTTGCTGATACTCTAGTTTTTCAGCCAAATCACAAAACATCACATACTATCACAAACAAAGGTGTGAGATTACACACCTAGATTGCGAGTATGATTTGAAACCTTTCAAGGCACCTATGAAAGAATTGATTAATAGTTAGCCTCTACTTCATGTAAATCGACATACTGATGTATTTAACTAAACAAGCCTTTTCTTACCACGCGATACGATCTTCCTCAACACCAAGGTAATCGGCCCTATTCCGAGGTTAGAGAAATTGAGTCCCTAATATTGATCGACAAAAAGAGCACATTAGAATGCTACTCTACAGCAACTAAAGAACCAGCCCTTCAGCTTAGAGAACCCAAATTGGGAATGAGAGACGAAATAGCAAACCTATATTCAGTTGTAGCCACCACTTACCGACAAATAGAAGAAACTCAGAATCGCTTAGAATGAAAGAAAGGTATGTTCGGCCCTCAAAGGTTCGGCCTAGGGAGAAATTAGAAAGGTGGCAATGTGGTTACGGCTTAGGGGTAAAGAAGAGAAACGGGTGATAAGAAGAGAAGAGATGGGTAGAAAGAAGGAAAAGAGATGAAGGCAAAGCTTACCAATTCGGCACCTGCCAGGAAAATGAAGGAGAGAAAAAGAAAAGAGATTGAATTCGGCTAATAATAAAAAGGAACTTGCTCTCAGAAAAGGAAAATGAAGGAGGAAAAAGATGAGAAAATGAAATGCAAACAATGAGAATTCGGCAAAGGTCAGAGGAAAGGAAGAAGCAACAAGAGAAAAAAAAGAAAAGAAGAAATGGCCTGAAATGTTACCAAGTACCAAAATACCAACACTTTTCTAAGAAAAACTCCAAGCAAAATTCGGCACTTCCCTCACACAAAACTGAATGTGCACAACCCAAAGGACCTCTCATAACCGAAATTGCTTAACCCCACTTCCCCACATTCGGCCACCACTTGCACACTCCTCTATCCCTTGATTTTCTCCACCATTTCCTCCTAACTTTGCTCTCCTTCACCCATTTGAAACATTTGACCAAGTCACCAACTCCCCTTGAAGAGTTCGATCTGAACTCTGCTTCCTCCCTTCCCAAGGCATAAAATAAAAGCTTTTATATGCAGCTTGTGGGATTCGAACCCCTTCCCTCTATGTTCTCCACCTGACACCACTCCACTCCACCATGTGCTCCACTTGTGCTTCTAAACACCCACAAATTTACTTAAGTCCTGCTTCCAACAGCCCTCTCCTCTAAAGGGCCAAAAACCAAAAATTTTCCAAAGCTCAAACTCGAACCCAGGCCTCCCTAGAGCCCCCAAACACCCTCAAGTAACTAACTATACAAGCCCAACACATGCAATTACGCAAAAATCACAAACCCCTAATCTTTGGGATGTTACAATTCTACCCCCTTAAAGAAATTTCGGCCTCGAAATTTACCTGATTAGAAGAGATGAGGGTATTGATGTCCCACTGCCTCCTTAGGCTCCCATGTGGCTTCCTCTGACCCGTGATTACGCCATAGTACCTTGAGTAATGGAACAGATTTCCTCCTCAGCACCTTAACATCACGGTCTAAAATTTGCACCGGTTCTTCTTCAAATGTCAGATCAGGTCTTACCTCGATCTCTTCCATCGGTACTATATAAGAAGGATCCGAACGGTAGCGTCTCAGCATAGAGACGTGGAATACGTTATGTATCCAGTTTAACTCAGGAGGCAGCTCCAACTGATAGGCGACCGGTCCAACACGTTTTAATACCCGGTAAGGTCTGATGAATCTGGGGCTTAACTTGCCCTTCTGCCCAAACCTCAGAATCTTCTTCCAAGGTGAGACTTTCAAGAAGACATAATCCCCAACTGAGATATCAATTTCTTTACGCTTTAGATCTGTATATGACTTCTTCCTGTCAGAAGCTTCTTTTAACCGACCCCGTATAAACTTCACCTTCTCTTCAGTTTCTGAAATTAGCTCTGGACCCAACAGTCGTCGCTCACCCAATTCTGTCCAACAAGTAGGGGTACGACACCTACGCCCATACAATGCCTCGTATGGTGCCATCTGAATGCTGGATTGGTAGTTGTTGTTGTAAGCGAATTCCGCTAAGGGTAGATAGTCCTCCCAACTGCCTTTAAAATCAATCACACAGCCTCTTAACATGTCTTCCAGAATCTGAATTACCCTCTCCGACTGACCATCAGTCTGAGGATAAAATGTCGTGCTGAAATCTAGCCTTGTACCTAGAGCTTCATGTAACACTCTCCAGAACCGAGATGTGAATCTAGGGTCCCTGTCCGAGATGATAGACACTGGTACCCCATGTAACCTTACAATCTCTGCCACATACAACTTTGCCGATTTCTGCAACGAGTAATCGGTGCGAACCGATATGAAGTGGGCGGATTTAGTTAGCCGATCAACAATTACCCACACTGAATCTTTCTTAGTAGGCATCAAGGGCATCCCACTAACAAAATCCATGGTTACCCTCTCCCACTTCCAGAGTGGAATTTTCACCGGTTGCAGCAGTTTCGAAGACAGTTGATGCTCAGCCTTCACTTGCTGGCATGTCAAACACTTACTTACAAAATCAGTCACCTCACGCTTAAGTCCTGGCCACCAATACAGTAGACGTATATCTCGGTATAACTTGTTTCCACCGGGATGCATAGCGTATGGGCTACTATGCTTCTCCTGCAGAATCGATTGCCTTAACTCAGAGTCCTTCGGTACACAAACTTTTCCACGGAAACGTAACACTCCTTCACTATTCAGCCCAAAATCCTCAGTCTCTCCTTTCTTCACCTGTTGGAAATGAGAAACCAACGACTCATCCAACATCTGCTTTTCTTTAATTTGGCTAATCCAAGTCGGTTTCACCTACAGTTCCACCAACAAACTACCATCCTCAAATAGACTAAGACGAGCAAACATTGCTCTTAGATCAGATACCACCTTACGACTTAGTGCGTCTGCTACCACGTTAGCTTTTCCCGGATGATACTCAATCGAGCAATCATAATCCTTCAGCAACTCTATCCATCTCCGTTGCCTAAGATTTAACTCTTTTTGAGTAAGGAGATACTTAAGACTCTTATGGTCGGTGTAGATGATCGACTTTTCCCCATACAAATAATGTCTCCATATCTTTAGTGCGAACACCACCGCGACTAACTCCAAGTCATGAGTGGGGTTGTTCACCTCGTGCGGCCTAAGCTGAAGAGATGCATACGCCACCACCTTCCCTTCTTGCATTAGCACACAACCCAAACCCGTGTGCGACGCATCACAATAGACAACGAATTCCTTTCCAGCCTCTGGCTATATTAATACTTGAGCTTCAATTAGAATCTTTTTCAACTTCTCAAAACTCTCCTGCTGTTCATCCGTCCAAACAAATGGTACCCCCTTACGCAGTAATTTAGTTAGGGGTGCAGCAATCAGTGAAAACCCCTTAACGAACCGCTTGTAGTACCCGGCCAAACCCAGAAAACTTCGAATCT
Organism: Gossypium sturtianum; assembly: GCA_025698515.1. NCBI lineage: Eukaryota > Viridiplantae > Streptophyta > Magnoliopsida > Malvales > Malvaceae > Gossypium > Gossypium sturtianum. The sequence continues at coordinate 96,196,763 of CM046949.1, forward strand.
CTGATACTGACTTCGGTGGCTTCCAATCTAGTACGGCCTCAACCTTCCGAGGATCAACCCTAATTCCCTTGGCAGACACGACATGCCCCAGAAATGTTACCTCTCGCAGCCAAAACTCACACTTACTAAATTTGGCATAAAGCTGCTTCTCCCTCAATATTTGCAGCACCACTCGGAGATGTGAAATCATGCTCTTCCTCATTTCGCGAATACACCAGAACATCATCTATAAATACCACCACGAACCGGTCTAAGTAGGGTTGGAAAACCCGGTTCATCATATCCATGAAAGTAGCTGGTGCATTTGTTAACCCAAACGGCATGACCAGAAACTCGTAGTGTCCATAACGAGTCCTGAATGTTGTCTTGAACACATCTGCCTCCTTAACCCTTAATTAATGGTACCCTGACCTCAGATCTATTTTAGAGAAAACCGAAGCTCCTCGCAGCTGATCAAACAGATATCTATCCTTGGTAGCGTGTACTTGTTCTTAATCGTTAGCTTGTTTAACTGACGGTAGTCAATACACATACGCATTGACCCATCCTTCTTCTTCACAAACAATACCGGCGTTCCCCACGGAGACATACTCGGCCAGATAAATCCTCGATCCAAAAGCTCTTGAATCTGAGCCTTTAATTCCACCAGCTCTTTCGGTGCCATCCTATAAGGGGCGATGGACACCGGAGCCATTCCCAGTAAAAGCTTAATGTCGAATTCGACCTCGTGACTTGGAGGCAACCTCAGAAGCTCTTCAGGAAATACATCTGGGAATTCCTTTACGGTCCTGACATCCTCAACAGACAAACTCTTAACCTCAGATGTGCTGACATAGGCTAGGAACACCTTGCAACCTTTGTGAACCAGCTTCTCGGCCTTTAATGCTGAGATTACATTGGTTAGATAATCCCTTCACTCTCCTATCACAATCACTTCCTCATCCTCTGAAGACTTCAATACCATACGCTTAGCAGCGCAATCGAAATTGGCACGGTGTTTCACCAACCAATCCATGCCCAGAATGAGATCAAACTCGCCAAACGGCAGTTCCATCAAATCTGCCGGGAAGACAACCCCTTGAACCTCTAGAGGCACATCTCTAAATAATTTATTCACTGCTACAGACTATCCTAAAGGACTAATCACCGACATATCTTTATCAGCAAGTTTGAATTGTATACCCAAAGTTCCAGACACAGTACATGCAACATACGAGTGTGTAGACCCAATATCAATTAAAGTTGTAAATGGCACATCATGTATGAGAAACGTACCGATTATGACGTCTGGTGCATCGCCATCTTCTCGACGCCGAGTAGCATAAACCAACCCTGACTGTCTCGCCTCTGTATTACCAGCACCTTTGCCCGGTGCTCCACGACCTCGTCCTAACCCATTTCCCCCTCTGAGTGGACCACGACCTCTCAGTGGCTACTGACCACCTCTCCCCGGCTGCACAAAGCCCTGACCTATAGCTTGCATGTGGACGCGCTCTCGAGGACAGTTTCTGTACCGATGATCCTTGGAACCACATCTGAAACACCTGCAAGTTCTTCTCCAACAATCTCTCGAATATGGTCTCCCGCACTCAACACAAGGTTGCGGTCGAGCAGCAGCAACTGGAGTCCCAACTCGAGCTGGCCCATCAAACCTAGGCCTCTTAAGAAATCCCCCTGAAGAACCCGAAGACCCAAAATCTCTCTTATTCCTGCCCCTCTCCTTCTCACAGTTTTGACACTCAGAGCGTTTCACGTCCTCGGCAATCTTAGTCTTCTCTACCAGGGCAGCAAAGTCTCTTTCCCTCTGTGGGGCTATCAGTACCCGTAACTCATCCCGAAGACCATCTTCAAACCGCACACATCGCTTGTATTCAGTCGCAACTATACCCCGAGCGTAATGGCTTAATCGCAAAAATTCTGCCTCGTATTCTGCTACAGACTTGTTTCCTTGAACCAAATTCAGAAATTCCTTTCTCCGGGCATCCACATAACTTGCCCCGACATACTTTCCTTGGAAGGCCTATTTAAAGAAATCCCATGTTAATCGGTCGGCCTGCGTGCCTTCCCTCACGATAAAGCCACCATTGATATGCCTCATCTCGCAGTAAAGACACTGCCCCTTTCAGTTTCTATTCCACTGTACAGTCCAGGTCATCCATGATTCGCTCTACTGCCTCTAGCCAATACTCTGCTACATTCGGGGCTATACCAGAGATGCCCCTGAAGATTTCAGCCCTGTTTGATTGGAGTCGCTCAGAAATTGACCCTCGGGCCACCGACCCAGTACTCGCTCTAGCCACCCTTTCAAGAACCCGTAGCATTGCTTGGGACAAAGCGTCATCCCCTCCGGCTCGATCATGAGACCCCGTTTTAGTCATCGATGATGTCGGTGCCTCCTTTTCAGGCATATGTCCTGATGCTGAGGACCCAGCCCTAGCACCTCGACCTCTACCATGGCCACATGTACCCCTTCCGCGACCTCTTGTACTCATCTCGATGTAACGTATTTTTTGATTAAGATGTTTTATGAATCAACTTATCGTTCAGGTAATTATTAACAAATGTTTTATGAAAAGAAAATAATAATAAGAATAGTTTTCGCAGATCGATTTTTCTAAAGTTTCAGTCTCTATAATCTCAGTTTCCCTAAATAAGAGTTCGGTATACTACTACTATCCCTAGTAGTTTTTCAGTACAGTCATTATAGCATATAACCAAGTATAAGATCGGGAACTTACTTGATTTGGTCTTTGGAGACTCGGTGTGCCATACTTCCAATAACACTATCACTTTTTCTAAACCAAAGTTTAAACAGATTTGGAAAAATTTTCAAACCCATTCCAGTATTGAGTTTTGCACTTTGGCTGCTCGATACCATTAAATGTAACACCCCAAACCTGACCTAGACGTTATGGCCAGATCTAGTATATCACATCAAAAGGTTGTTTAAAAGTTATGCGTTTGTTAAAAACCTTGTATCCCTTTTTGAAACTCTGAATTTTGTTGTTTGTAAAAAAAAACAAGATTTGCTTAAAGTGTATTCTTGTAAAGATGTTATTCTTTTTGAAAACTTTGTTTGTTTCAGAAGTCTGACTTAAAGAATTGCGGAAAAGTGATATTTCGAAAATAGTTGTTGTTTTAAAAACTAGTGTTTAATCATTTAACAATTCATACTTAGCAGAATTACCAAATGAAAGTTTAAAAAGAAAAATCCAATGGCCTTATTACACAAAATATTAACCCCAAAAATAATATAAAATAAATTAAAACCAAAATTACTAAGTTTCGTTAAGAAGCAAATCTGGCGTATGGCCACCTCCGAGTCCTTCATAGCTCCATATCCTCTAACGTGGGGATTACCTGCACGGTTAAAAAGGAAGGGGTGAGTTATGAGAACTCAGTGTGTAATCCCTATAACGGTCACTATCTGGGCCTGAGCCCATACGGTATCGGTCTGGGCCTAAGCCTTATTCGGTAACAAGCTGGGCCTGAGCCCCAAAATCATCTCAATGTATGTGGATATGTGCCCACCCCAATCCTACCAGCCAACTAACTCTCCACCCGTACCAACCAATCGCACCATGTGGGGACCATGTCAACCCACCCAGCTAATCCTCACCAATATCGTAGTCAAGCTGCTAATCACGGTATATGTGGCTGAGCCACTAAAATGGTATGTGGCAGAGCCACTAAAACGGTATGTGGCAAGGCCACTTAAACGGTACTTCCTCCAATCATCAAACCCAACCCATGCAACATGATATGAATGCAGTGTATTACAAGTATATACAGTATAAATAAAATCACATACATGATATTTAACCACAATCAAGGGTATAACGGTCATTTTTTCACCTAAGGGTATAACGGTAATTTTCACCCCTTTGGGGGTATTTCGGTAATTTACCCATCGAGGGTATTTCGGTAATTCACCCACTAAGGGTATTTCAGTAATTTACCCTCTAAGGTATTTTGGTAATATACCCGCTGAGGGTATTTTGGTAATTTCAGTTATCTAACGGCCTTTTTGGAGGCCTACTATCGCCTCGAGCGACACGGGACCCCTTTTGGGTCTCTACGGTGTAATTGGGCTTAAAATCCCATTCCGGCCCAAACGTCCCCACAGGCTCGTGTGGCCCATTTAGTACGTTCTCGATCTCGATTTTGCAGACTTCACAGTCGCATCAGACATTCGACAATTTTCCATCGGTTTTGCTTATGTGGGCCCGTTAGCCCATTGGGCCCACTTAGCCCGTTTCAGCTCGATAAGGCCCATTACGACCTTAGATTCACGAGAGTGTTCGTGACACTCTCAACGATCTATCGCCATCACTAGTGGCTTGGTTTATCACTACGAGCGCTCGCACGCTCGAGTGTCTCGGTTGCTGATACTTCAGTTTTTCGGCCAAATCACAAAACATCACATACTATCACAAACAATGGTGTGAGATTACACACCTGGATTGCGAGTATGATTTGAAACCTTCCATGGCACCTATGAAACAATTAATTAATAGTTAGCCTCTACTTTACGTAAATCGACATACTGATGTATTTAACTAAACAAGCCTTTTCTTACCACGCGATACGATCTTCCTCAACACCAAGGTAATCGGCCCTATTCCGAGGTTAGAGAAATTGAGTCCCTAATATTGATCGACAAAAAGAGCACATTAGAACGCTACTCTACAGCAACTAAAGAACTAGCCCTTCGGCTTAGAGAACCCAAATTGAGAATGAGAGAAGAAATAGCAAACCTATATTCAGTTGTAGCCACCACTTACCGACAAATAGAAGAAACTCAGAATCGCTTAGAACGAAAGAAAGGTATGTTCGACCCTCAAAGGTTCGGCTTAGGGAGAAATTAGAAAGGTGGCAATGTGGTTACGGCTTAGGGGTAAAGAAGAGAAATGGGTGATAAGAAGAGAAGAGATGGGTAGAAAGAAGGAAAAGAGATGAAGGCAAAGGTTACCAATTCGGCACCTACTAGGAAAATGGAAAGAAAAAAAAAGAGATTGAAGTCGGCTAACAATAAAAAGGAACTTGCTCTCAGAAAAGGAAAATGAAGGAGGAAAAGATGAGAAAATGACATGCAAACAATGAGAATTCGGCAAAGGTCAAAGGAAAGGAAGAAGCAACAAGAGAAAAAAAAGAAAAGAAGAAACGGCCTGAAATGTTACCAAGTACCAAAATACCAACACTTTTCTAAGAAAAACTCCAAGCAAAATTCGGCACTTCCCTCACACAAAACCAAATGTGCACAACCCAAAGGACCTCTCATAACCGAAATTGCTTAACCCCACTTCCCCACATTCGGCCACCACTTGCACACTCCTCTATCCCTTGATTTTCTCCACTATTTCCTCTTAATTTTGCTCTCCTTCAACCATTTGAAACATTTGACCAAGTCACCAACTCCCCTTGAAGAGTTTGATCTAAACTCTGCTTCCTCCCTTCCCAAGGCATAAAATAAAAGCTTCCATATGCAGCTTGTGGGATTCGAACCCCTTCCCTTTATGTTCTCCACCTGACGCCACTCCACTCCACCATGTGCTCCACTTGTGCTTCTAAACACCCACAAATTTACTTAAGTCCTGCTTCCAGAAGCCCTCTCCCCTAAAGGGCCAAAAACCAAAAATTTTCCAAAGCTCAAACTCGAACCCAGGCCTCCATAGAGCCCCCAAGCACCCTCAAATAACTAACTATACAAGCCCAACACATGCAATTACACAAAAATCACAAACTTCTAATCTTTGGGATGTTACAGAATAGATAATGATGCCAAATCTTTAATGCGAACACAATCGCAGCTAGCTCAAGGTCGTGTGTCAGAATATTCTTTTCATGAGGCTTTAGTTGTCTCGAGGCATAAGCTATTACTTTTCATTCTTGCATCAGAACACATCCCAGTCCATTCAATGAAGGATCACTAAAAATTACAAATTCTTTGCCCGATTCTGGTTGTACTAACACTAGAGCTTCAGTCAAAAGGGCTTTCAACTGATCAAAGCTTTTTTGAAATTTATCGGACCATTCAAATCTCACATCTTTCTGAAGCAATTTAGTCAACAGAATAGCTATCATCGAAAAGCCTTTTACGAACCTTCGATAATAACCAGCAAGTCCCAGAAAACTGCGTACTTCAGACACATTCTTCGGAGGTTTCCATTCTAGAATAGAAGAAATCTTGTTCGGATCAACTCGTATTCCAGAGGCCGATATAATATGTCCCAGAAAACTGACTTCACGCAACCAAAATTCACATTTGCTGAATTTTGCATATAATTGCTTATCTCGCAAAGTTTGCAACACAATTCTCAGATGCTCGACATGCTCGTTTTCATCACGTGAATAAATCAAAATGTCGTCAAGGAAAACAACAACAAACTGATCTAAATACGGTCTAAAAATTCTATTCATTAGATCCATAAAAATAGCATGAGCATTCGTTAGTCCGAAAGGCATAACTAAAAACTCATAATGCCCGTACCTTATTCTAAAAGCAGTTTTCGGAATGTCTGAATCTTTTACTCTCAACTGGTAGTATCCCGATCTCAGATCTATCTTCAAAAATACGGTAGCTCCTTTAAGCTGATCAAACAAATCATCAATTCTGGGCAGAGGATATTTGTTCCTTATAGTCACTTTGTTCAACTGACGATAATCAATGCACATTCTTATCGTGCCATTGTAACACCCCAAACCCGGCCTAGACGTTACGACCGGATCTAGCATGTCACATTGATAAGTTGTTTAAACCGTGTTCTTGATAAAACTCTGTATTCTTTCTTGGAAAACTTCGAGCTTAGTTGTTGAGATTCATATTTGCTTTTATGGTGTTTATCATAAAAACGTTGTTATTACCATTACCAAAAACTTTGTTTATTTAAGAAATCAGTTTTCAACATATTACGAAGAAGTGATATTTTTGAAAACAATTATTGTCGTTTTAAGAAAACTACGTATTTACAAACCTAGCAGTTATTAAGGAAAAACTTAAAAGAAATTTTACCAATGGCCTTATTACAAAAATATTAACCCAAATCTATAATTAAACTGAAATAAAGCAGAACGAAAATTTACTAAGTTTACGAGAATAATTCCCGGTGTATGGCCACCTAAGAGTCCTCCGTAGCTCCAAATCCACTAACGCTGGGGATCACCTGCAAGGTTGAAACAACGAGGTAAGTTACGAGAACTCAGTGTGTAATCCCCTAATCAGTGATTAACTGGGCCCAAGCCCAAACGAAATCAAATTGGGTCGAAGCCCTATTCAGTAAAAATCTGGGCCTTAGCCCTATACAGTGTCAGTTTTGGCCCCACGGCCCCGAAAACATGGTGATGCAAACAGAAAATGCAACCCCCAACCTAATAGTCCATCCGCTACACTCCACTCGTACCAGCCCTACACACCTGTGGGGATTTCTAAATCGACCCACCCATCCGCTATACTCTAAAAATGCAGTCAAGCTGGCAGTATAGTCGCAAACAAAGCCGCCAAGATGTCGATATATTGTGGCATGGCCACCGAAGATCGATATTGCGCAGAGAGCTGCTAGTAATGCGATTTGTGGCAAAGCCACGAGATCGATGTTCTGTTACAGAGAGCGCCAATAACGATACACTTCCTCCAAATATATATATCCCAATCCCATGCATCATGTCATGGCATAATAATTTAGTGTATGCAATAATGCATCATCATGGCAATTTAATCAAAGTTTACACAAACATACCATATCTGCCCCTAAGGGTATAACAGTCATTTTTCCCAACAAGGGAGTTTCAGTAACTTACCCTCCAGGGGTATTTCAGTAATTTAGTACTAACGGCCTTTCCGAAGGCCTACTGCCGCCTCGAGTGACACAGGACCCTTTCTGGGTCTCTACGGAGCTATTGGGCCTAAAATCCATTTTAGGCCCAAACGGGCCTACACGCTCGTGTGGCCCATTTCGCATGGTTTCAGTCTCAAATTTCAAGATTTCGCAACCGCACTTACCCTTCGATAGTTTCCCAACAACATTACCCAAATGGACCAAAAAGCCCATTAGGCCCGTTAAGCACTTTCGGCTCGGTTAGGCCCGTTACAGCCCCCATTTCGCGAGAGTGTCTGTGACACTCTCGACGACTTAGCGCAATGATTCGTCTCTTGATCTACCACTATGAGTGTTTGCACACTCGTGAGGTCATAGATGCCGATTTTTCAGCTTTTCAGCTTTTGGTCGATTCACACAACACCACGAACAATCATCCAGGAAAGGGGTGGGAGATTACACACCTGATACGAGCGTAGATTGAATCCTCGAGATTATGCACCTATGAATCCATACACTTAAACCATTAGTCTTAATCTCAGTAGGACGTATCCATAAGATTGAAAACGACAACCAAATTCACGCCACTTACCAATAACGTCGGCAACTCCTTGCTACGTTTGAGAGTTCGGTTCACTTCCTCCGATCACAAATCGAGTCCCTAAGAAAGAGTACGAGTTAGCGATTTATCACTAAATGACGAAGAAACGACCTTTTGGCCTAAATAAACTTAGAATAAGAACGTCCATCCATCACCTATATTCGGCCAAGACTAACTTACCACCCACTTTACGAGAGCCCGAAGCTAAGAAGAGGTCGAGAGAGTGTGCTAGCACTCCAACAGGTTCGGCCTTGTGCTCACAACGGTGCCGAATAGCCAAGGTAGGTTTGGCAGACAAAAGAGACTACAAGTACCTTGCTTCTTGATGTTCGGCTAAGGGAACAAAACGAAAGGAAAAGAGAAGCAATAGACGAAAGAAAAAGAGAAAGATAAGTAAGGAAGGGTTCGGCTCTCATCAAAGGGTAGTAGGAACAACTTGAAGTTTGAGAGAAGAGAGGGAGAAGATGAATTCGGCCAGCAAAAAAAAAGAGAAAGGAATAGACTTGTAATGCCTTAAGGGAAGAAAAGATGCACAAAACGCAGAGAGAAAAGAAACAAGAAAAGCTCCCCAAAGAAATTTCGGCACACAACCTCCCCCAAGACCGAATATGCAACCTAACACCCCCTAGCCAATTTTTCACCCCCTCCAAGTTCCCCTTTTCGGCCAACTATCACCACACTCTCAAATCCCCTTGATTTACTCCCCAAATTACTCCTTGAATTGCTCTCCACCTTTCATTTGAAACATTTGACTGAGTCTTCAACCACCAAGGCAGAGTTCCAGCTGAACTCTACCTCTTCCACCTGCTCAGCACAAAAATAAAAGCTACAACTTGCAGCCTGAGAGATTCGAACTCCTTTCCTACAGGTTCCCTTTGTGACACCACAACACCTTGCTACAAGCCCATTTGTGTCTTAAGCCATGCGCAACAAAAGTTAAGCCTACAGCTAAAGTCTAGTTCCTTTTAAAAGAAATAATCTAAAAGAAATGCAAGTACCAAGACTAGAACCTTGGATCCCTTGCCCCCCTGTGGCGTCACCTCATTGTCTCCCCTGTGGCGCCATTTGCCACTATACCACAACTCCTCTTGTGTCAATTTCTTCCACACTTTGTTCTTGAAGCCAACCTACTAACTCCCAGGGTTTTATTCACCTAAAACCAAATTTTTCCAAAAGTCCAGGTTTGATCCCGAGACTTCATGGAAGCCCCGTAACCTACCAAATTCACTTACCTAACAGGTCCAACTTGCATTAGTGCCATTCTCTTATTCTTAAAAATTTTAAACGCTCCCACGCCCAAGGCCCAATAGGCCCAATTCTACTAGGCCCAAATTCGGGTTATTATAAATCTACCCCCTTAAAAAAATTTCATCCTCGAAATTTCTGGCTATCTAACAGTGGTTTAATACAGACTACTCCTCCACGCTACCGCTGCGCGCTCTGATTCCAATAACACTAATACACTTCTAACCTAGTCTGGAAACCTCTTCACCCAACCAAATATTTAACCATAGAATCAAACAGGTACTTATCGCACATTCATGAATTTTTCTACATTCAACCATAACATACCCGATTTAATGGTGATGGAACAATCCCAAGATCTATGCTCCTCAAACCCGCATCACAATCATGCTCCTGACCTCCTCCAACATTCACCCGGATGACGCCTTCCGCAATGTTTGCAAGCCAAAACGTTTGGGTGTGCCTTAGTATGCTTCACAGAACAAGATTGCGACGCTAGAGAACTGCGATCTCTTCTCTTCGTACAGTCCACGCATCCAACTCGAAGTGTTTCACCAATTTCTTTGACCTCCTTCAATACCTCCCTAACTAGCTGAGTCAGCTCATCAACCCCGGCTTGGTCATGAGACCCTGTTCTGGTCACTGGTGATGTAGGCACCTCCCTTTCTGGCCTATGCCCCGATGCTGAGGATCCAGCCCTAGCACCTCGGCCTCTACCACGGTCGCGTGTACCTCGGCCGCGTCCTCTTGTACTCATATTGCTAAACCGATTTGGTCTGATTAAGAATTTTATGAATCAATATATAGTTCCAATATTTATTAACAAATGTTTTATGGAAAGCAGATATAAGAGTTGTTCTCGCAAATCGAATTTCCTAATGTCTCAGTCTCTACAGTTTTAGCTCTTATAGCTAGCAGTCTCAGTATACTACTACTACTCTAGTAGTTTATTACTAAAGTCATTTCAACATATTATCAGACAAAGTCAGGAGACTTACGGATTTGGTGCTGGAGACTCGGGTGCCATACTTCCATAAATACATATTTTTCTAAACCAAAATTTCAAACGAATTTTGAAAAACATTTTCGAACCCTTTCCACAAGTCGAGTTTTGCAACCTGGCTCTGATAACATTAAATGTAACACCCTAAACCCAACCTAGACGTTACGATCGGATCTAGCATGTCACATGGATAAGTTGTTTAAACCGTGTTCTCGATGAAAACTCCGTATTCTTTCTTGGAAAACTTCGAGCTTAGTTGTTGAGATTCATATTTGCTTTTATGGTGTTTATCGTAAAAACGTTGTTATTACCATTATCGAAAACTTTGTTTATTTAAGAAATCAGTTTTCAACAGATTACGAAGAAGTGATATTTTTGAAAACAATTATTGTCGTTTTAAGAAAACTACGTATTTACAAACCTAGCAGTTATTAAGGAAAAGCTTAAAAGAAATTTTACCAATGGCCTTATTACAAAAAAATAACCCAAATCTATAATTAAACTGAAATAAAGCAGAACGAAAATTTACTAAGTTTACGAGAATAATTCCCTGTGTATGGCCACCTCAGAGTCCTCCGCAGCTCCAAATCCACTAACGCTGGGGATCACCTGCAAGGTTGAAACAACGGGGTGAGTTACGAGAACTCAGTGTGTAATCCCCTAATCAGTGATTAACTGGGCCCAAGCCCAAACGAAATCAAATTGGGCCGAAGCCCTATTCAGTAACAATCTGGGCCTTAGCCCTATACAGTGTCAGTTTTGGCCCCACGGCCCCGAAAACATGGTGATGCAAACAGAAAATGCAACCCCCAACCTAATAGTCCATCCGCTACACTCCACCCGTACCAGCCATACACACCTGTGGGGATTTCTAAATCGACCCACCCATCTGCTACACTCCAAAAATGCAGTCAAGCTGGCAGTATAGTCGCAGCAAAGCTGCCAGTATTAGTATATTGTGGCATGGCCACGATGATTAGTATTTGCACAGAGTTGCGAAGAATGATATTTTTGGCAAAGCCACACGAGATCGATGTTGCGGCCAGAGTCATACTAATGATACACTTCCTCCAAATATATATATATATATATATCCCAACCCCATGCATCATGTCATGGCATAATAATTTAGTGTATGCAATAATGTATCATCATGGCAATTTAATCAAAGTATACACAAACATACCATATCTGCCCCTATAGGTATAACAGTCATTTTTCCCAACGAGGGCATTTTAGTAACTTACCCTCCAGGGGTATTTAAGTAATTTAGCACTAACGGCCTTTCCTAAGGCCTACTGTCGCCTCGAGCGACACGGGACCCTTTCTGGGTCTCTCCGGAGCTATTGGGCCTAAAATCCATTTTAGGCCCGAACGGGCCCACACGCTCGTGTGGCCCATTTCGCATGGTTTCAGTCTCAAATTTCAAGATTTCACAACCGCACTAACCCTTCGGTAGTTTCCCAACAACATTGCCCAAATGGGCCGAAAAGCCCATTAGGCCCGTTAAGCCCATTCGGCTTGGTTAGGCCCGTTACAACCCCCATTTCGCGAGAGTGTCCGTGACACTCTCGATGACTAAGCGCAATGATTCGTCTCTTGATCTACCACTATGAGTGTTTGCACACTCGTGAGGTCATAGATGCCGATTTTCAGCTTTTCAGCTTTTGGTCGATTCACCCAACACCACGAACAATCATCCAGGAAAGGGGTGGGAGATTACACACCTGATACGAGCGTAGATTGAATCCTCGAGATTATGCACCTATGAATCCATACACTTAAACCATTAGTCTTAATCTCAGTAGGATGTATCCATAAGATTGAAAACGACAACCCAATTCACGCCACTTAACAAGAACGTCGGCAACTCCTTGCTATGTTTGAGAGTTTGGTTCACTTCCTCTGATCACAAATCGAGTCCCTATGAAAGAGTACGAGTTAGCGATGTTATCACTAAATGACGAAGAAATGACCTTTTGTCCTAAATAAACTTAGAATAAGAACGTCCATCCATCACCTATATTCGTCCAAGACGAACTTACCACCCACTTTACGAGAGCCCGAAGCTAAGAAGAGGCCGAGAGAGTGTGCTAGCACTTCAACAGGTTCGGCCTTGTGCTCACAATGGTGCCGAATAACCAAGGTAGGTTCAGCAGATAAAAGAGACTACAAGTACCTTGCTTCTTGATGTTCGGCTAAGGGAACAAAAAGAAAGGAAAAGAGAAGCAATAGACGAAAGAAAAAGAGAAAGATAAGTAAGGAAGGGTTCGGCTCTCATCAAAGGGTAGTAGGAACAACTTGAAGTTTGAGAGAAGAGAGGGAGAAGATGAATTCGGCCAGCAAAAAAAAACAAGAAAGGAATAGACTTGTAATGCCTTAAAGGAAGAAAAGATGCACAAAACGCAGAGAGAAAAGAAACAAGAAAAGCTCCCCAAAGAAATTTCGACACACAACCTCCCCTAAGACCGAATATGCAACCTAACACCCCCTAGCCGAATTTTCACCCCCTCCCAAGTTCCCCTTTTCGGCCAACTATCACCACACTCCCAAATCCCCTTGATTTACTCCCCAAATTACTCCTTGAATTGCTCTCCACCTTTCATTTGAAACATTTGACTAAGTCTTCAACCACCAAGGCAGAGTTCAAGCTAAACTCTACCTCTTCCACTTGCTCAGCACAAAAATAAAAGCTACAACTTGCAGCCTGAGAGATTCGAACTCCCTTCCTCTAGGTTCCCTTTGTGATGCCACAACACCTTGCTACAAGCCCATTTGTGTCTTAAACCATGCGCAACAAAAGTTAAGCCTATAGCTAAAGTCTAGTTCCCTTTAAAAGAAATAATCTAAAAGAAAAGCAAGTACCAAGACTAGAACCTTGGATCCCTTGCCCCCCTATGGCGTCACCTCCTTGTCTCCCCTGTGGCGCCATTTGCCACTATACCACAACTCCTCTTGTGTCAATTTCTTCCACACTTTGTTCTTGAAGCCAACCTACTAACTCCCAGGGTTTTATTCACCTAAAACCAAAATTTTCCAAAAGCCCAGGTTTGATCCCGAGACTTCATGGAAGCCCCGTAACCTACCAAATTCACTTACCTAACAAGTCCAACTTGCATTAGTACCGTTCTCTTATTCTTAAAAATTTTAAATGCTCCCACGCCCAAGGCCCAATAGGCCCAATTCTACTAGGCCCAAATTCGGGTCGTTACAGCCATCTTTCTTTTTTCACAAACATAACAGGAGCACCCCAAGGTGAGAAGCTCAGTTTTGCAAACCCTCTGTCAGTTAACTCTTGCAACTGAGACTTCAACTCTTTCAATTCTGTTGGTGCCATTCTGTACGGAGCTATCGAAATAGGAGTTGTACCAGGCAACAGATCAATACCAAATTCAACTTCGCGTATCGGAGGCAATCCTAGTAGTTCTTCAGGGAAAACATCAGAAAATTCACAGACAACATGCACTGATTCAACTTTCTGTTCAGATACTTTCGAGTCAATTACATAAGCAAAATATGCTTCATACCCCTTTCTCAAACAATTCTGAGTTTTCAATACAGATATCACAGTAGGCAACCTGTTTAATTCACTAGATTCAATCCGAACTATTTCATCATTCGAGCATCTCAAATCAATAGTCTTTCTTTTACAGTTCACAATAGCATCATGCAATGTCAACCAATCCATACCTAAAATTATGTCAAACTCATCAAAAGGTAATAGCATCAGATCAGTAGGAAAACAGATATCTCGAAACATTAACGGACAGTTCTTGCATACTTTGTCAACCAGGACACTTTTACCTAAGGGGTTCGATACTTTTATAACAAACTCAGTAGACTCTACAGGCAAAGTCTTACTGGATACTAATTTCATGCATACATACGAATGAGTAGAACTAGGGTCTATCAATGCAATCACAGAAGTATCATAAAGAGTAAATGTAACCGTAATAACCCGTAATACATACGCTCTGGCAGGCACTCTGGCTTCAGATCTCACAACTGAATCTTTCATAGTTCTCTGACTACCGCTGATATTTCTTGCATTCCGGGAAGGTCTACCTCTCACTGAAACATTTTTTGATCTCAGATTCTGAATAATCTCTTGTTCAACAGACTCTGGGCAATCTTGGATGAAATGGTCTAACGATCCACATCTAAAATAGGCTCGATCATTTAGTCTACAACTTCCCGAATGTCTTTTACCATAATGCTTACATTCTGGTCGCTTGGATCTGACATTTCTAACAATAGCCATTGATGTTACTGGAGCTTTAGAGCTCATCTGCGATCTAACTCGATCTCTACTCGACTGTCCCACATTAGCCTTTGAACGACTATGCTCATCTTGGAATTTCTTCGAAGTAGACTGAAATGATTTGCTCAAAAATCTCTTTCTTACATCTCTAGCTTTAGACTCATCTTTTCTTTTATCTTTCCCGAAGGCCTCAGCTTTACACGCTCGATCAACAAGCACAATGAATTCTTTTATCTCTAAAATTCCAACTAACAAGCGAATATCTTCATTAAGGCCATCTCTGAATCTTTTACACATTATCCCTTCGGTCGAAAAGCATTCCCAAGCATATTGGCTTAGTCTCACGAACTCTCATTCGTATTCAGTAACAGACATGCGGCCTTGCTTCAAATCTAGAAATTCCTTTCGTTTTTGATCAATGAATCTTTGACAAATATATTTCTTCCGGAACTCAATCTGAAAGAAATCCCATGTGACCCGCTCTTTCGGAACAACAGAAAACAAAGTTTTCCACCATTAATAGGCCGCGTCTCGTAACAAAGATACAACACATTTAATACTTTCTTCTGGAGTCAAAGACATCTCATCAAATACCCGAATTGTATTCTCTTACCAAAACTTGGCTTTCTTGGCATCGTCGTTGTTGGTGTCTTGAACTCTTCAGCCCCATACTTGCGGATTTTATCGAACGGAGGCTTGTTCAACAAATTCGGATTCATAACCAGAGGCACAACTGAAGTCTGAGGGGGATTAACCGGGGGCGGAGGTTGTGAAATAGTCAGATTATTCCTTACAAACTGAGTGAACCACTCACTCATCATCTGGAAGAAAGCTTGTTTGGCTTCTCCCTCTTGACCGCTTGTAGTCGGTCTCGAATCAGATGGCGCTGTCCCTTGAGCGGGAGTAGGCGCATTACTTTCTACATCGTCAGCTACGACTCTTTTGGGATCCATTACTATACGTAAAACACATTTTACAAGTCAGGATTCATCACTCTATAACAGTTCAGATATATGGCATGTATAGCTAAACTCTCACACGCTACGTTATTCCGAGAATCGGCTAAATCGTAGCTCTGATACTAATCAAATGTAACACCCCTAACCTGTATCCGTCGTTGGAACAGGTTAAGAAGCATTATCGAACAATTAGAAATTTTTACGGACATTTCATAATACAGTTCATCAAACGCAATCAAAGTGTCCCTTTTATAGGTCAACGAGACCTTAATCATGCTTTAGAATAGGGTCGGGACTAAACCGAACACATATTGAATTTCTCAGAAATTTAAAAAAATTTCTCTAAGTTACAGAGGTCACACGCCTGTGTGGGCAGCCCGTGTGCCTCCCATGGCCTCAACACGCCCATGTGTCTAAGCTGTGTCAAAACAGGGCATACATACTGACTTGTCCACACGGCCGTGGACACGCCCGTGTGCCTCACCCGTGGTCGATCCTAACTTGCACCACACGGCCAGTCACACGCCCGTGTGTCCAGCCCGTGGTCGATCCTGACTTAATTTAAATTTCAACCACGAGGGACATGGTCGAGCCACACGCCCGTGTGCTTAACCGTGTGGGCAAATATAGGCCATTTTCAAGGCCAAAATGCCACCCACACTTGGGTCATCCCTACAAGCATAAACAAGCATATTTCTCAATACAATGGCAACCAAAAACACACCAAATGGTCATCATATTATCCCATTCAATCTTATTTCTAAACATGCCAATTTGCACAATCAATTCACATGTAAATCCAAGCATAACTCATCCACAAATTCACTAAATCACTATGGCATCAATTCATCAATAAGCTTACCATTCATAAGGCCATTTCATTGCCATCAAGTCATACCAAAACATGCATCATATACCATATTCACTCATGCATATTACCAACATTTATCTAGCCAAATCACATGGCTATTTACATCTCAAACTTATACCAAATGACTAGCCTATACATGCCATATTTAGCTATTTACACATTCAAAAGTACCAAAGTTGAGTTTGATAGTGTGGTGATGATCCTCGATGATCCCCGAGCCTCTCGTAGCTTTAACGATCTATAAAACATAACAAACACACACAAAGTAAGCTTTCAAAAGCTTAGTAAGCCATATAAAAATAAACTTAACATAAATTGCACATAGCTATATTGATACAATGACATTAATGTTTCTCTTTGCAAAATTCATCACATATTCTTTGGCTCATTTGCTTAGCTATAGCTTGCCACATTCTTCAACTCAAATATCACATATACATATAGCTCATTCAAGCATATATTCATATATTATCTCATCATTTCAATACACATATGCATCTTAGTAAATTCATATAGGCACTTACCTTTCATACACGCATAGTGTACTTTTCAAACATACCTGAAATGGATATTCAACTCAAATAATCATTAATTTCTCAGACTTTCCCGTTGAACCGTTCGGAATCTAATAGGATACTCAGAATGCTCGAAATAGTCGTACAATGCCAACGTCCCAGATGAGGTCTTACATGTACTCAAATATCGATGCCACTATCCCAAACAGGGTCTTACACGAATCAAATACGATGCCAATGTCTTAGACATGGTCTTACACGTGAATCTCATATCGATGCCAACGTCCCAGACGTGGTCCTATACGAAATCTCGAATCAATGCCAACGTCCCAGACGTGGTCTTACATGATATCACATATCTGACACCTATGTCATGACATATGCATTCTATCTATTCCTAGGTTCATACGGGACTTCACAGACTCGATACTTTGTCGATACTATCTTGGTTCTCATATATTATTATCTCGAGCATTATTCAAAGCAATCCAAATTTCATAAATACACAAATAAGTCAATTCAGAAACATTTATTTGTATATCGACTTGCCTCGGATTTCGGTTATTCGATCGGATTCAATTATTCGAAAACTTTTGACTTTCCACGATCTAAGTCTGTTTTCTTTGGTTCTTGATCTAAACATATTAAAATTTAACCGATTGATTCATCAAATCATTCAATTCAATCCAAAAACACATATTTAGGGCAATTTAAAAATTAGCCCCCACATTTTCACATTTGGACAATTTAGTCCCTATTTCACAAAATCACAAAATAAACATAATTTCAAGTTACCCATGCCTAGCTAAATTCTCATGTAGCTCATACAAGTCCTATATTTTATTTATTTCACAATTTAGTCCCTCAAAATATTATTTTCTCAATTAAGTCCAAATTACTCAAAATCAACAAAACTCCAAAGACAAACTATGATAATCAAACATATAACTTTCATATTTCACTATCAAACATCAAAAAACACATAAGTTCATCAAAGGCTCATCTCAAAAACATCATCAATTCTCAAAATTAAAACATGGGTTTTATAGTATACGAAGCAACGATTGTAAAAACGTAGAAATTATCAAAAATCGATCAAAAACACATACCCGATTTATGCTTGAACCATGGCCGAATATAACAAGCTCAAACCCTTTCTTTTCTTTCTTATTTTCAGTGATAAAAAGATGGAGGACATGGCTTATTTCTTTTATGTTTTATGATATAATGAATAAATTTTCATTTTACATTTTTAACCTTTAATACTAAATGTATAAAACATGTAATTCAAGGTCATTCTTGACCATAACCGTCCACTCACTCTATTAGTGGACAAATTACCTTTTAAACGCTCCATATTTGAAAGCCACAACAATTTGGCCCTTAATCAAATAGAATGCTACTATTACGCTTTACGCGATTTAGTCTTTTGCTCAAATTAAGCACACAAAAAGACAAATTATTTCACAGAAATTTCACACATGCTAATTCACATATCATAGACACAGAAAATAATATTAAAATATTTTACTAACTAAGATTTGTGGTCCCGAAACAACAGTTTCGACTAGGGTCTAAACCGGACTGTTACAACTGTACCAGCCGAACCATGAATCTTCCACATACATTGCACTTACATGCATGAACCTTGTTAAATGCTCTCCCCAAATTCGACTGCACCTAATTACACCAAGAAAGACTTTAAATTATGCCTCAATCAGCTACATATAATTAAAGAAAAACACTAGACATATTAAATAACACTTGGACAAATTAAATAAAAAGCTAACTAAGACACATTTAAATTCGGCTAAGACCTAGACACATTAAAAACTTGTAATAAACTTGGACAAATTTAATTAAGCTAATGACAACATAAATTCGGCCATAATAAAATACTTAAGACACATTTATAAGCTGTACTAAAATAACTAAATGAAATATGTAACACCCTAACCCGTATCTGTCGTCGGACTAGGGTTAAAGGCGTTACCGGACAGATCGAAAACATTTACAGAAATGTCATACAATTGTACACCAACCTCAAACATAGTGTCCCCTTAGTAGGTCATCGAGACCTAAAACATGCTTATAAACTGAGTCGGGACTAAATCGGAACATATACAAAATTTCAAGAAAATTTAAAGCTTTTCTAAGTTTCAGGGGTTACACGCCCGTGTAGGCAGGCTGTGTGCCTCCCACGTCTGCTGGACACACCCGTGTGTCCTCCCCGTGGTCGAATCTGACTTTACTCCACGGCCACCAAGCACGCCCGTGTACCTTGGCCATGGTCGAATTTGACTTTACATCCACGGCCACCAAGCACGCCCGTGTACCTTGGCCGTGGTCGAATCTGACTTTATATCCACGGCCACCAAGCACCCCCGTGTGCTAAGGCCGTGCACTCATAGGCCATATACTAACTTTTTCACACGGCTACTAGACACACCCGTGTGTCTTGACCATGTGCTCCTAGGCTAGCTACTGACTTAGCCCCACGGTCACTAGGCACGCCCGTGTGCCACAACCGTGTGACATTATAGGCCATTTGCAAGGCCAAAATGCCACTCAATTAGGGTCAAATTCTATAAGAAATCTACCAACACATTTCATGCACAATTAACAACCATAACATGCCAAAATAACCATTCAATCTATACATTCAAAACCAATCTCATCACAAGCATAATTCATCTGTTACTTACTTAAAACTTGACCATTTCATGTGTCATCTAACCATGCCAAAAACATGCTTCACACATCACAATCATTTAAGCAAATTATCAACTCATATCTAGCCAAATCACATGGCTAAGTTCATATAAAAAACTTATATCAAATACTAGTCTATACATGCCATATCTAGCTATATACATTTCCAAAATGTACCAAACACAAGTTGAGTAGTGTGATGACGATCTTCAATGGTCTCGAGCCTTCAGTAGCTTTGACGACCTATAAAACAAAGAAAACACACACAAAGTAAGCTTTCCAAAAGCTTAGTCATGTAGAAACATTAGTACAATTCATATTCATAGCAAATTTCTCACATAAATGCTTTGTTCCATATTCTTGGCCATTTTTGCCATTTGCATCAATTCAAGAATCATATATACACATAGCTCTTTCATGCATACTTTCACATATCGTAATTCTATTTCATCATCCAAATCATCATAGTAAGATCATATAGATACTTACCTTATATACACAATCAGTGTATAAATCAACGCACCTAAAACGAATTTATAATTTACTTTGCCATTCGTATCACAGACTTGCCTGTTGAACCGATAGGAACCTAATAAGATCCTCAGAAAGCTCGGAATAGTTGTACAATGCCAACGTCCCCGACGAGGTCTTACATGCACTCAAATATTGATGCCACTGTCCCAGACAGGGTCTTACACAAATCAATACGATGCCGATGTCCCAAACATGGTCTTACACATAAAAATAATATCGATGCCAACGTCCCAGACATGGTCTTACACGTAAAGATAATATCGATGCCAACGTCCCAGACGTGGTCTTACACGAAGTCTCAAATCAATGCCAACGTCCCAGACATGGTCTTACATGATAAAACAGAATAGATACCTATGTATTCCTAGGTTCGTACGGGACTTCTCGGACATTGTCGCTAAGTCGATCTTATCTCAGAATTCATTTGCATAACACTTCATAAGCATTCATTATCAACGATAGGCATATGAATATGCTCAACTCAATACAATTACATTTATTTGCAACATGACTTATCTCAGATTCAATTTATTGGAAATAGAAATGGCTACTCGGTTACTTTCGCTTTCCCGCGATCTAAGTCTATTTTTCTCGGTTCTTGATCTATACATATTCAGAATTAACTCTTTTATTCACTAACTCATTCAATTCCATCCAAGGACACACATTTAGGGTTATTTGCAAATTAACCCTCACATTTGCACAATTTATCAATTTAGTCCATATTTCTCAAAACAACAAATTCACAAAATCATCTTTTAACCATGCTTAACCAAATGTTCATACATCTCATACAAGCCCACAATTTCCATCAAATTTGCAATTTAGTCCTTTAAATTACTATTTTCTCAATTTAGCACTAATTAGCTAAATTCATCAAAATTTCAAGAACAAAATATGTTCATCTAGCTCAAATATTTCATTTAACACCTTAAATCATCTCAAAGCTCAACATATCAACAATGACATATCTCATGAACATCCCCAATACACAAAATTAATACATGGGCTTGATAGTAGACTAAGCAACAATCTCAAAAAACATAAAAATCATCAAAATCTAAAACCAAAATATACCTTGATTTGAACTTAGAATGGCCGAAACCGTTGAAGTTTTGTTCTTTCTTTTTTTTCTTTCAATATAAACGGTGGAAGAACAAGTAAAAATTAGCACTATGGTTTTATTTTATAATATAATAACTTATAATATGATAATATTAATATTAACTTATAGAAAAATTAACATATAAAGCATATAAAAACATTCAATGCCGTCCACTAACCATAGTAGTGGCTTATTTGCCAATTAAATCCCTCACCTAATAAAAACCACCACAATTAGGTACTTTTCATAAAGCATACACATTTTGCATTCAATGTAATTTAATCCTTTTATCAAATTAAACACACAGACGGACAAATTAACTTACGAAACTTTAGCACATGCATAATCACTTATCAAAGACACAGAAAATACTATTAAAATATTATACGGACTTGGATTTGTGGTCTCGAAACCACTACTCCGACTAGGGTATAAACCGGACTGTTACAATTCTCCCCTCTTAGGGATTTTCGTCCCCAAAAATCTTACTATTAAACAAAGTCGGATATTGCTATCTCATTGAATCTTCCGGCTCCCACGTCGCCTCTTCTATTCCGTCTCGATTCCATAATACTTTCACTAATGAAATTTTCTTATTTCTCAACTCTTTTACTTCACGAGCTAAGATACGAATCGGTTCCTCTTCGTATGACATATCAGATCAGATTTAAATTTCAGAAGGGGCAATCACATGTGACGGATCGGATCGATATCTACGGAGCATCTAGACATGGAATACATTATGTATCTTTTCTAGCTCAGAAGGCAACAACAATCAATATGCAACAGGTCCAACTTGCTTAACAATTTCATACGGCCCGATGAATCTCGGATTCAACTTGCCTTTACGTCCGAAACAAAGTACTTTCTTCCACGGTGACACTTTCAGAAATACTTTGTCGCCGATCTTAAATTCTATATCTTTTCGTTTTAAGTTCGCATAAGAATTCTAACGATCAGATGCTGCTTTCAAACAATCTCGGATCAATTTCACTTTCTGTTCTGAGTCTTTTATTAATTCAACTCCATGTAGATTACTTTCATTGAGCTCCGTCCAATACAGAGGTGTACGACATTTACGTCCGTACAGAGCTTCATAAGGTGCCATTTTGATGCTCGACTGAAAACTATTATTGTATGCAAATTCAATCAATGGCAAATACTGTTCCCACGAACCATTAAACTCAAGTATACAACATCTTAACATATCTTCAAGAATCTGAATAATCCGCTCGGATTGACCATCTATTTGCGGATGAAAAGCTGTACTGAAATGCAGTTTCGTGCCTAAAGCTTTTTGCAATTTCTTCCAGAACCTCGATGTAAACCTCGGGTCCCTATCTGACACAATAGATAGTGGCACCCCATGCAATCTAACAATCTCAAAAATATAAAGCTCGGCTAATCTATCAAGTGAATAGTCAGATCTTACCGGAATAAAATGGGCAGATTTTGTCAATCGATCAACTACGACCCATATCGCATCTTTCTTTCTCGGAGTCTGAGGGAAACCAGAAACAAAATCCATTGTCACTCTATCCCATTTCCACTCAGGAATCAGAATCAGTTGTAACCTGAGACGGAACTTGATGTTGGCTTTGACTTGGCTTGACATTAAACATTTTTAAACAAAGTCAGAAATATCACGCTTCATACCAGACCACCAATAGTGTCCCCTCAAATCATGGTACATTTTAGTACTCCCCAGATGAACAGATAGATGACTATTATGTGCTTCACTCAAAATCAACTGAATCAATTTCGGATTTCTCGGAACACGAATCGATCTACGAATCTCAAGCAATCATCAACAATTCAAAATTTAGATTCATAATTCGAATCTGCTTGAGCTCGTTTCGCTAATAACTCATTATCATATTTACGAGCATCACATATTTGCTGTATAAACAACGGTTTCACTTTTGATTCAACTATCACAGAACTATCCTTAGACAAATCTAGCTGAGCATTCAAAGCACACAGTGCAAACAATGATTTTCTACTCAATGCATCAAGCAACAACGTTTGCTTTACCGGATGGTAATCTATCACAAGTTCATAATCTTTTATGAGCTCTAACCATCTTCTCGACGTGAGTTCAAATCTTTACGAGTCATCAAATATTTCAGACTTTTATGATCTGAAAACACGTGACATTTCTCACCGAACAGATAATGACGCCAAATCTTTAGTGCGAACACAATCGCAGCTAACTCAAGGTCGTGTGTTGGGTAATTCTTCTCATGAGGCTTCAATTGTCTCGAGGCATAAGCTATGACTTTAATTCTTTTTCACGTGGCATCTTTCTTTTTCACAAATAGAACAGGAGCACCCCAGGGTGAGAAACTCAGTCTAGCGAACCCTCTATCAGTCAACTCTTGCAACTGTGACTTTAATTCTTTCAACTCTATTGGTGCCATTCTATACGAAGCTATTGAAATAGGTGTAGTATCAGGTAATAACTCAATACCAAACTCAAATTCACGTATCGGAGGCAAACCCGACAATTCTTCAGGGAACACATCAGAAAACTCACAGACAATAGGCACTGACTCAACTCTCTTTTCAGACACTTTCGAGTCAATTACATAAGAAAAATATGCCTCATATCCCTTTTTCACATATCTTCGAGCTTTCAATACAGATATCACAGTAGGCAATCTATCTAAATCAATAGACTCAACCCGTACAATTTCATTATTCGGACATCTCAAATCAACAGTCTTTCTTTTACAATTTACAACCGCGTCATGCAATGTCAACGATCCATACCGAGAATGATATCGAACTCATCAAATGGAAAAAGCATCAAATCGGCAAGAGGAAACAAATATCTTGAAACATTAACGGACAGTTCTTGCATACTTTGTTAACCAGGACACTTTTATCTAAGGGGTTCGATACATTTATAGCAAACTCAGTAGACTCTACAGGCAAAGTCTTACTGAATACTAAAGTCATGCATATATACGAATGCGTAGAACCAGGGTCTATCAATGCAATCATAGAAGTATCATAAAGTGTAAAAGTACCCGTTATAACATCTGGTGATGAAGCTTCCTCACGAGCTCGAATAGCATACGCTCGCAGCGCTCTAGCTTTGGATCTATAGCGAGTCTCTCTCGTAGTTCTCGACTACCCGCGACATTTCTTACATTCTTTGAAGGTCTACCTCTCACGGTGCATTATCGGATCTCGATTACGAGCGGTCTGCGGTTCGGCGGACTCGGGGCAATCACGGATAATATGATCAAGTGATCCACATCTGAAACAAGCTTTGTCATTCATTCTACAGTTTCCCGGATGTCTTCTCCCACAATGCTTACATTCTGGTTTCTCAGATCGTACATTTCCAACACTTGCCATTAAAGTTGCTAGAGCTTTGGAGTTCATTTGTGATCTATCTCGATTTTTATTTGAATATCCCATATTAACTCTCGAACGGCTTTGATCATCTCTAAATTTCTTTGAAGCAGACAGAAATGATCTACTCTGAAATCTCTTTCTCACTTCTCGGACTTCTGACTCAGCTTTCTTTTTATCTTTCCCAAGTGCCTCAGCTTTGCATGCTCGATCAACAAGTACAACAAACTCTTTTATCTCTAAAATCCCGACTAATAAACGGATGTCTTCATTAAGCCCATCTTTGAACCTTTTGCACATTATTGCTTTAGATGATACACATTCACGAGCATATTGACTCAATCTGACAAACTCCCGTTCATATTCTGTAATAGTCATTTGGCCCTATTTTAGATCCAAGAATTCCTTTCGTTTATGATATATGAACCTCTCACTAATATATTTCTTTCGGAACTCAATCTGAAAGAAGTCCCATGTCACCCGTTCTTTTGGAATAACAGATATCAGAGTTTTCCACCATTGATAAGCTGCATCTCGGAGCAAAGATACAACACACTTTATGCATTCATCCGTAGTCAAAGACATCTCATCGAATACCCGGATTGTGTTTTCTAACCAAAACTCGGCCTTTTCAGCATCATCATCATTAGTAGCCCGGAACGCTTCAGCCCCATACTTACAGATTTTGTCAACCGGAGGTTTGTTTAACAATTTCAAATTCATAGTCGGAGGCATAACAGATGTCTGAGGGTGATTAACAGGGGGCGGGGGTTGTGAAACAGTCGGGTTATTCTTTACGAATTGAGTGAACCATTCACTCATCATCTGGAAGAAAGCTTGTTTAGCTTCTCCATTCTAACCGCTAGTAACCGGTCTCGGATTAGAGGGCGCTGTCCCTTGTACGAGAGCAGGCGCATTACTTTCTACGTCGTCAACTACGGCTCTTTCGGGATCCATTACTATACGAAAATCACATTTATACGTCAGGATTCATCACACTATCAAAATTCAGAAATATGGCATGTATAGCTAGACTCTGACATGCTACGTTAGTCCGAGAATCGGCTAAGCCGTAGCTCTGATACCAACCAAATGTAACACCCCTAACCGATATCTGTCGCCGGACTAGGGTTAAAGGCGTTTCCGGACAGATCGAAAACATTTACAGAAATGTCATACAATTGTATACCAACCTCAAACATAGTGTCCCCTTAGTAGGTCATCGAGACCTAAAACATGCTTATAAACCGGGTCGGGACTAAATCGGAACACATACAAAATTTCACGAAAATTTAAAACTTTTCAAGTTTCAGGGGTTACACGCCCGTATAGGCAGGCCGTGTGCCTCCCACGGCTGCTGGACACACTCGTGTATCCTCCCCGTGGTCGAATCTGACTTTACTCCACGGTGACCAAGCACGCCCGTGTACCTTGGCCATGGTCGAATCTGACTTTACATCCACGACCACAAAGCACGCCCGTGTATCTTGGCCGTGGTCGAATCTGACTTTATATCCACGGCCACCAAGCACCCCCGTGTGCTAAGGCCATGCACTCATAGGCCATATACTAACTTTTTCACACGGCTACTAGACACGCCCGTGTGTCTTGACCATGTGCTCCTAGGCTAGCTACTGACTTAGCCCCACGGTCACTAGACACGCTCGTGTGCCACAACCGTGTGACATTATAGGCCATTTGCAAGGCCAAAATGCCACTCACTTAGGGTCAAATTCTATAAGAAATCTACCAACACAATCCATGCACATTTAACAACCATAACATGCCAAAATAACCATTCAATCTATACATTCAAAACCAATCTCATCACAAGCATAATTCATTCGTTACTTACTCAAAACTTGACCATTTCATGTGTCATCTAACCATGCCAAAAACATGCTTCACACATCACATTCATTTAAGAAAATTTTCAACTCATATCTAGCCAAATCACATGGCTAAGTTCATATAACAAACTTATATCAAATACTAGTCTATACATGCAATATCTAGCTATATACATTTCCAAAATGTACCAAACACTAGTTGAGTAGTGTGATGGCGATCCTCAACGGTCTCGAGCCTTCAGTAGCTTTGACGACCTATAAAACAGAGAAAACACACACAAAGTAAGCTTTCCAAAAGCTTAGTAAGTCATAATACAAATAAACTCAACATGTAAAACATATAAGCATGTAGAAACATTAGTACAATTCATATTCATAGCAAATTTCTCACATGAATGCTTTGTTCCATATTCTTGGCCATTTTTGCCATTTGCATCAATTCAAGAATCATATATACTCATAGCTCTTTCATGCATACTTTCACATATCGTAATTCTATTTCATCATCCAAATCATCATAGTAAGATCATATAGATACTTACCTTATATATACAATCAGTGTATAAATCAACGTACCTAAAACGAATTTATAATTTACTTTGCCATTTGTATCACAAACTTGCCCGTTGAACCGATAGGAACCTAATAAGATCCTCAGATACCTCTGAATAGTTGTACAATGCCAACGTCCCCGACGAGGTCTTACATGCACTCAGATTTTGATGCCACTATCCCAGACAGGGTCTTACACAAATCAATACGATGCCGATGTCCCAGACATGGTCTTACACATAAAAATAATATCGATGCCAACGTCCCAGACGTGGTCTTACACGAAGTCTCAAATCAACGCCAATGTCCCAGACGTGGTCTTACATGATAGAACAGAACAGATACCTATGTATTCCTAAGTTCGTACGGGACTTCTCGAACATTGTCGCTAAGTCAATCTTATCTCAGAATTCATTTGCGTAGCACTTCATAAGCATTTATTATCAACGATAGGCATATGAATATGCTCAAATCAATACAATTACATTTATTTGCAACATGACTTACCTCGAATTCAATTTATCGAAAATAGAAACGGCTACTCGGTTACTTTTGCTTTCCTGCGATCTAAGTCTATTTTCCTCGATTCTTGATCTATACATATTCAGAATTAACTCTTTTATTCACTAACTCATTCAATTCAATCCAAGGACACACATTTAGGGTTATTTGCAAATTAACCCTCACATTTGCATAATTTATCAATTTAGTCCATATTTCTCAAAACAACAAATTCACAAAATCATCTTTTAATCATGCTTAATCGAATGTTCATACATCTCATACAAGCCCACAATTTCCATCAAATTTTCAATTTAGTCCTTTAAATTACTATTTTCTCAATTTAGACCTAATTAGCTAAATTCATCAAAATTTCAAGAACAAAGTATGTTCATCTAGCTCAAATCTTTCATTTAACACCTTAAATCATCTCAAAGCTCAACATATCAACAATGGCATATCTCATGAACATCACCAATACACAAAATTAATCCATGGGCTTGATAGTAGACTAAGCAACAATCTCAAAAACATAAAAATCATCAAAATCTAAAACCAAAATATACCTTAATTTGAACTTAGAATGGTCGAAACCCTTGAAGTTTTGTTCTTTCTTTTTTCCTTTCAATATAAACGGTGGAAGAACAAGTAAAAATGAGCACTATGGTTTTATTTTATAATATAATAACTTATAATATGATAATATTAATATTAACTTATAAAAAAATTAACATATAAAGCATATAAAAACATTCAATGCCGTCCACTAACCATAGTAGTGGCTTATTTGCCAATTAAATCCCTCACCTAATAAAAACCACCACAATTAGGTACTTTTCATAAAGCATACACATTTTGCATTCAATGCAATTTAATCCTTTCATCAAATTAAACACACAGATGGACAAATTAACGTACGAAACTTTAGCACATGCATAATCACTTATCAGAGACACAGAAAATACTATTAAAATATTATATGGACTCGAATTTGTGGTCTCGAAACCACTGTTCTGACTAGGGTATAAATCAGACTGTTACAAAATATCCAATTTATTCAAATATTAAATAAATGAGTAAACTTAATTAAATGAACTCAATGAGCTGGAATGAGCTCGAATGAGCTAATCCGAGCTGAATTGAGCTTGCACCAATGTGCATGGATGGCTCATATCTTGGACCCAAGCTGGTACTTTGCCCTTAGGTTAAGTTTTGTTCCACAATTAGCTCGTAAGGGCTGCCACGGCCTTATGCATTTGTTTGACCCGAGCTCGAGTCATAGGTCCTTCGAGGAGTTTGAGAGCTTCGAAATTCAATTCCTTGGTTACCCCGGGTATGCTTAAATCATCCACCCTCTTCAAAGCGACTTGTTCTCAAGTCAAAATCTTCATCAAAAGGGGACAAATCCGATACATTAAAACTGGGACTTATATTAGAATCACCCGGTAAATCAAGTTTGTAAGAATTCTCATTGATACGTTCTAAAACTTGAAAGGGCCCGTCCCCTCGAGGTAGTAACTTGGACTTCCGATGAGCTGGGAAACACTCCTTGCCATATGAACCCAGACCCAATCTCCGGGTTCAAACACAACTCTTTTTCGACCTTTATTTACTTGTCGAACATAAGATTCAGTCTTTGCCTCTATGTTAGCCTGCACTTGTTGATGTAGCCTTTTCACAAAATCAGCCTTTTTCCTAGCATCAGAATGAACCAATTGATTAGTAGGCAAATGTAATAAATCCAAAGGCGTTAATGGATTAAAGCCATAGACTACTTCAAAAGGTGAATGTTTTGTTGCCGAGTGAACAGTTCTATTGTAGGCAAATTCAATATGGAGAAAACATTCTTCCCACGACTTTATATTCTTTCAGATTATAGCACGTAATAAGGTAGAAAGAACCCGGTTGACCACTTCCATTTGCCTGTCCGTTTGGGGATGGCAACTGGTTGAGAATAACAGCTTTGTGCCTAGTTTTCCCCACAAAGACCTCCAAAAGTGGCTGAGGAATTTGGCATCACGATCAGATACAATGGTGTGCGGAATCCCATGTAAACGGACGACTTCCCTAAAGAACAAGTTAGAGATATGAACAGCATCGCCAGTCTTATTACAAGTAATAAAATGCGACATCTTGAAAAAACTGTCGACAACAACAAAAATGGAGTCATTCCCTATTTTTGTTCTAGGCAATCCGAGGATGAAATCCATGGATATGTCCATCCATGGAGTTTCAGGAATTGGAAGGAGAGTGTAGAGTCCGTGAGGTTGAATCTTGGATTTCGCTCGTTTACAAGTTAAACATCGTTCGCAAATTCACTCCACATCTCGCCTCATCCGCGGCCAATAGAAGTGCTCGTTAAGTGTCGATAAGGTCTTGTTGACTCCAAAATGCCCCATAAGACCTCCACTATGGGCCTCGTGCACAAGGATTTCTCAGATTGAGCTTTGGGGAACACAGAGTTTGCCTTCTTTAAACAAAAATCCGTCATACCGATAATAGTTCTCAAAAGCATTTTTCTTACAAGCAGAATAAATTTCGTCAAAGTCAGGATCATTATTATACAAATCCTTTAGAAAAGAAAATCCAAGCAATTTTGATTCAAGTGTAGACAATAATGCATACCTTCTCGAAAGGGCATCAGCTACGATGTTATCTTTACCTTTTTTGTATTTTATGACATAAAGAAACGACTCGAGATACTCAACCCACTTGGCATGCCTTTTTTTCAACTTTTGTTGGCCCTGTATATGCTTTAGAGCCTCGTGATCGGAGTGGATAACAAACTCCTTTGGCCATAAATAAGGCTGCCAAGTCTCGAGAGCCCGTATTAATGCATAAATTTCTTTATCATACACCGGGTAGTTGAGTAGGGCTCCATTAAGCTTTTCGCTAAAGTATGCAATGGGCCGTCCGTCTTAGGTCAAAACAGCTCCTATGGCAACTCCGGATGCGTCACATTCAAGCTCAAAGGTTTTTGCAAAGTCGGGTAACGCAAGCAATGGTACGTTGGTAAGGCACGATTTGATTTCGTTAAAGGACTTCTCTTGTTCGTCGTTCCAATGGAAGGTAGAGTCCTTTTTGATCACACTAGTCAATGGTGCGGCAATGGTGCTAAAATTGGGCACGAACCACCGGTAAAAACTCGCTAAACTATGGAAGCTCCGGACTTGGCTAATAGTCTTAGGCCTTGGCCAATCTTGTATTGCTTTTATCTTCTATTGGTCCACTTCCAATCCTTGCGCACTCACTACAAAACCAAGGAAAATAACCTTGTCAGAACAGAAAGTACATTTTTTAAAATTAGCATAAAGAGTCTCCTTACGCAAGGTTTCTAAAATAGATTTCAGATGCACCACATGGTCTTCCAATGTCTTGCTATAGATCAAGATATCGTCGAAATATACGACGCAAAACTTACCAATAAACGGTCTCAAAACATGGTTCATGAGTCTCATAAAAGTGCTAGGTGTGTTTGTTAAGCTGAATGCAATGACCAACCACTCATACAAACCGTGCTTTGTTTTGAAGACAGTTTTCCATTCGTCGCCCTCTCGCATTTAGATTTGGTGGTAGCCACTTTTCAAGTCAATTTTTGAGAACAGCTTGGCTCCACTTAACTCATCTAACATGTCTTCAAGGGGTGTAGATATTTAATCATGATTTTATTCATGGCACAACAATCGATGCACATTCACCATGTGCCATCTTTCTTGGGCACTAAGAGAACGGGAACGGCACAAGGGCTTAGACTCTTTCGAATAAAACCCTTTTGCATCAACTCGTTAACTTGCCGTTGTAATTCCTTGGTCTCTTCGAGATTCGTTCGATATGCAGGTTGGTTCAGAATAACGGCTTCTGGCACAAAATCGATTTGATGCTCGATTCCGCGAAGAGGTGGCAATCCGCTTGGAGTCTCTTCCAGAAAGACATCTTGGAAATCCTGCAAAAGAGCCAAAACAGAAGAAGGAAGCTCCTTGGGTAACTCGTTAGTGTTAAAAAGAGTTTCCTTGTACATAAGCACAAGGACAATTTGCTTTGCCAAAAGAGCCTTTCGAATTTCACTCTCTTTCGCAATCAAACTCTTTTTTTCACTTTCTTTTTCTTTTTCTTCTTTTTCTTTTTCTTTTGCTATTTTTGTTTTCTTTTTCTCACTTTTGTTTTCTTTTTCATTTTCTTTTTTCTCTTTTACATTTGTTTTTTTATACTTCAAATACACGAACTAAATACAATAGAAAGAAATTACAACTTGATTTTTTTAATTCACGAACCTATTCCGGCTTCTTCAATCTTCAGAGCTCCTCATTTTCTAGCTCTGATACCAAATGATGTGAGATGGCCCGGGTTGATTCGAGTCATTCACTGGTTTGCCTGATCATCTACGAGGAGTGGATGAGTCTTCGAGAAACAGAAGGAATTTGGCTAAGTATGCGGAAGCTTTCAAAGGGTTTCTCTTTTAAAAATTGTTAAGTTAGGAATGGAGGTTCGGTTAACAATAGAAACAAAAAAGAAGGCTAATTAGGTAGGTTCAGTTTAGCAACGAATAAATTAAAGGATAGTAAGGGTTCGGGATAAATGATGGATGTGGATAGCGATCTTAAACGTCAGAAACGATTTAACACTAAAGAGTGTCACCCCAGTTTCTATATGGTTTAAGGTGGATTTACGAGATAGGATGGTTGTTGAAAGCCACACCAAAATAGGTGATAAGTTCAAAAGAGATCAATTGACGCCACTAGCTCGCTAGATAAGTTAAGTCGAAACTCGTATGGAATTAGAGAGGAGATAACTCACTCTTGAACAAAAGTTCATTCAAATTGACAAAAAGTTTTTTCTACAATGAAAATGAACAACTATTTATAGTGTTCATCTGGGTAGCCGAATAGCCTAAACATAAACTTAATAACTAAGCAAAATTATACTAGATTAAACTAGAAAATTTTAGAATTAAAGCACTAAATTGCTGTGGCTGAATTCAGTTGATGGGGAGCTCATTGGACGGCATTCTAGAAGGCTGAATGTACTTGGAGCATTTTGCAAGTGCATGGCTGTAGCTAGGTTCGGCCTAGGCTTTAATTGAGCTCTTAAATTGCTCCCTTTTGGCTGAAGAGTGACCATCATTAAAGGAGGATCTGAGCAGCCTTTTTGGGTGTGAATGGCTGGCCTTGAATGGTCTCCATAGTGTGAACATGGCCAGCCAAATGGTCCTTGGTGTGAACACCAAATGTGAAAAGAATTAGAGCTGCTTAGGGAAAAGGATCGGCCAAGCAATAAGCATTAAGTTACTGGTCTTCTTTGGCTGAATAGATGCCTTGGAGATCCAAAAGTTAGCAGCCATCATGCATTGTACCAGCCGAACCATAAATCTTCTACATACATTGCACTTACATGCATGAACCTTGTTAAATGCTCTCCCTAAATTTGGCTGCACCTAATTACACCAAGAAAGACTTTAAATTATGCCTAAATCAGCTGAATATAATTAAAGACATAAAATAGACATATTAAATAACACTTGGACAAATTAAATAAAAAGCTAACAAAGACACATTTAAATTCAGCTAAGACCTAGACACATTAAAAACTTGTAATAAACTTGGACAAATTTAATTAAGCTAATGACAACATAAATTTGGCCATAATAAAATACTTAAGACACATTTATAAGCTGTACTAAAATAACTAAATGAAATATCCAATTTATTCAAATATTAAATAAATGAGCAAACTTAATTAAATGAACTCAATGAGCTGGAATGAGCTCGAATGAACTAATCCGACTTGAATTGAGCTTGCACCAATGTGCATGGATGGCTCATATCTTGGACCCAAGCTGGTACTTCGCCCTTGGGTTGAGTTTCGTTCCACAATTGGCTCGTAAGGGCTGCCACGGCCTCATTCATTCGTTTGACCTGAGCTCGAGTCATAGGTCATTTGGGGAGTTTGAGAGCTTCAGAATTCAATTGCTTGGTTGCCCCGGGTATGCTTACATTAGTCCACACACATCCTCCACATTCTATCTTTCTTGGGAACTAACAGAACTGGCACGGCACAAGGATTAAGGCTGTAATAGTCTGATTTTGACCCTAATCGAAACAATGGTTTCTGGACCACGAATCCGAGTCTGAAAAATATTTTAAAATTATTTTCAGTGTTTATTATGTGTGAATTTGCTTGTGTGAAATTTTCGTGTTTTAATTTCGTCGTTTGAGTGTCTGGTTAAATAAAAGGGCTTAATCGCGTAAAATGAAAATTTGATGGTTAAATAAGAAAGTGCCTAATTGTTGTTGTCTTTATAATTTTGAGGTTTTATGATACAATTAGCCACTATATAAGTTAGTGGACGGAAAAGGACTAATATAACCTTATTGTATATGTTTTCTATATTAATTTGTAAAGGTTAATTAAGTAAAATAATAATAATGATAATATATGTTATATTACATAACTAATTAAAAAGCCATGTTCTCATCTTCTTTGACCGAAACTAAAGAAAAGAAAAAGAAAGAAACTTAAGCTAGGTTCGACCATCTTTGAAGCTTGATTCAAGGTTAGTTTTTGTTCGGTTTTTGATAATTTTTACGTTTTTGTAATCGTTGCTTCGAATACTTCAAGACCAATGCTTGAATTTTTGATTTTGATGAAGATTTTAAAATGTTCAATTGATGAGTTTATGAGGTTTATGATGTTAGTTGATAAATTATGAAATATATGTGTTAGTTGATGTTTTGTCTTTGAATTTTTGATGAATTTAAGTAATTAGGGCTAAATTGTAAAAAAAAATTTTTGAGGGACTAAAATGTGAAATAAATGAAATGTGTGGACTTGTAAGGGCATGGGTGATATTCGGCCTAGCAATGGTGATGTGAAATTTTGTGTATTTTGTGTTTTATGCGATAGGGACTAAATTGTAAAAATTGTAAAATGTCAGGGGCAAAATGGTAATTTGCCCATTTATGTGTTCTTGGATTAAATTGAATGAATATGTCGTTAAATTAGTTAAATTTGAATTTATTTAGATCAAGAACAGAAGAAAATAGAATTAGATCGGGGGAAAACGGAATTAGATCGGGGGAAATCGAAAGTAGTCGAATAGTCAATTAAACTGTCCGACAACATCTGAGGTAAGTCTATAAGCATTTAAATGTTGTTATATTTACGAATATATAAATGTTATGTGATAAATTGAATTGTTTGAATATATATAAGCCTTGGCCGAATGTGAATATGAGATAGGGAACTATGTTTCGAGTTCAATTCGATCGAGATTCAACGTCTGAAAGTCCCGTACGAACCCTAGGAATAGATAGGATACATATGTCATGACATAGGATTTCCGATATTTGTTATCGTGTAAGACCACGTCTGGGACATTGGCGTCAACTTGTGTTTACGTGTAAGACCATGTCTGGGACATTGGCATCGTATTTGATTCGTGTAAGACCCTGTCTGGGACAGTGGCATCGATATGTGATTACATGTAAGACCACGTCTGGGACGTTGGCATTGTACGAGCTTCCGACTATCCGCTATCCTTTTTAATTCCGAACGGATCAACGGGCAATGTGAAGTAAAGATCGGATGTGAAATTGAATTACAGGTTCAGGTATGTGTTAGTTATTTGCTTATACGGAAACAAGGTAAGTTGGTTATTTGAAAAGATAAAAGGTTATGTGAATATGAATTATGTGTTAACCTATTTGAACATATAAATGATTCGGCCTATTGATGTATTTGTAATAATGAATGTAACACCCCTAACCCGGGACCGTCGCCAGAATAGAGTAAAGAGGCATTACCAGACAATCAGAACGTTTCATTACTATTTCACGACACAAAGTCAAACATCAATCAATAATATTCATTCATAAGTATATAGTCCCTTATGGAGGTCTTCGAGACCTTAAACACGTGTTAGAAAGGGGTAGGGACTAAACTAGAACACATACAGAAATTCTCAGAAATTTAAAACTTTTCTAAGTTTCAGGGGTTACACGCCCGTGTAGGCAGGCCGTGTGCCTCCCACGGCTGCTGGACACACCCGTGTGTCCTTCCCGTGGTTGAATCTGACTTTACATCCACGGCCACCATGCACGCCCGTGTACCTTGGCCGTGGTCGAATCTGTTTTGGCTCCACGGTTACTAAGCACCCCCGTGTGCTAAGGCCGTGCACTCATAGGCCATATACTGACTTTTTCACACAGCTACTAGACACGGCCGTGTGTCTTGGCCGTGTGCTTCTAGGCTAGCTACTGACTTAGCCCCACGGTCACTAGGCACGCCCGTGTGCCACAACCGTGTGACATTATAGGCCATTTATAAGGCCAATTTGCCACACACACAAGGGTCAATCCTACAAGCACTTTTAAGCATGATCCCACACACCATTTAGCAACCAAATTCATGTCAAGTGATTATCATATCATCACATACAATTCTCATTACTAAATATGTCAACTTATAAACTATCTTGCTCAACCAAATCACATACATTATCAAGCATGACTCATCCACAAAATCATTATATTATTATGGCATCAATTATTTCCTAATC
The DNA here is from genome assembly GCA_025698515.1 of Gossypium sturtianum. Lineage (NCBI taxonomy): Eukaryota > Viridiplantae > Streptophyta > Magnoliopsida > Malvales > Malvaceae > Gossypium > Gossypium sturtianum. The sequence continues at coordinate 96,233,203 of CM046949.1, forward strand.
TTACCATACTTAAAAACATATCATTATCACCAAGCCATACCAAAATGTACTTCACATAACATAAACATAACTCATTCGTAAGTTAACATCATTTCACTTCCAAGCCAACTCACATGGCAAGGATTAAACATTCCCAAAACATACCATAACTTCTAGCCTATACATGCCATATTTCATCTATTTACATCTTTCCAAAAGTACCAAATAGATTGCCGATAGTGTGATAGAGATGCTGACGATCCCCGGATCCGAGCTAGCTTTACTGACACTGCAATACAGAGAAACAAATCACACAGTAAGCTTTCAAAAGCTTAGTAAGTTCGAAATACAATACAATTAATTCGTTGAATCAAATCAATGTACAAATTGAACCATCACATAGATAATTTACGAATGATACACAAATTCAACTATATCCAATACTCACATAACATTCCATTCATTTACTTCAAAATTCACCAACCACATAGGTATCATACCTACCATCATTCATAGCCAATAATCCTACTCAACCATTCACAAAAACATACACAATCTCATCAACCACAAAGGTTAAATACATACATTTTTGTCAACACATAGTTACTCCCCAACCATTCGGTTTTACATTCCGATCAATCATTGCTACTCTTTTGTTTTATTCGCACACTTAGTGCTAATTTCGTAATCAAAGCATAATTTTCAACGTACACTTAGTGCCAATTCAATAAACCGAACTTATAACGGTACCGCACACACAGTGCCAATTTGGTAAGCCGAACTTATATCGGTATCGCACACACAGTGCCAATTCGATAAGCCGAAGCTTAAATCTTTTCGCACACACAGTGCTATTCATTTCTGTATCTTTTCTAATTTCGCACACTTCGTGCCTCAATACTTGATCTCATATGTAATACAGTATTAATGCAACTCTATACATTTATTCATTTCTCATCACATAGATATAAATTTAATGACTAGTATTATATCTGAACTTACCTCGGACGTCGAAATACCGAAACGGTCGATTAATCGAGTATTTTTTCTTTGCTTCGATCTCGATCCGAACCTCTCCTTTCTTGGTCTATACACATTCAAATTCAATCTATTCAATTACCAATTCATTCAATTTCATCCAAACACACATATTTAGGGCATTTCACAAAATAGCCCTCACATTTTCACATTTCGACACTTTAGTCCCTAATTCACAAAATCATCAAATTCACATAATTTCCTTTCACATAAGCTTAGCCGAATTTCCCTTGTGTTCATTCAAGCCCACACATTTCATTTATTTCACAATTTAGTCCCTCAATTTACACTTTTCTCAATTTAACCCAATTTACTCAATTTCATGAAAAATCCAAATACAAACTATGTTAACCTAACACCAAGTTTTCATATTTCACCAACTAACATCATAAAGCTCACATATTCATCAATGGCATATCTCAAAATCACCATCAGTTTCTAAAATTAAAGCATGGGCTAGCTAGAGCACAAAACAACGATCTCAAAAACGTAAAAATCATCAAAAACCGATCAAAGAATAGACCTCAATCAAGAGTAACAATGGCCGAATACTTCAAGCCCTATTTCTTTCTTTTTCTTCTTCACATTCGACTAAGAAAAGATGATAATGGCCATCTTTAATGTTTTGTTTTATTATTAATGACTTATTTTACTAATTACCAAACTAACCTTTTTATTAAACATATAAAACATTTATTTATTAAGGTTATTTTGGTCCATTACCATCCACTAGCCTTAATAGTGGGTTAATTGCATCATAGCACCTCCCAATTATAAAGACAACAACAATTAGGCACTTAAAAATCAACACACAGCTTTTTTTTTCATTTTACGCGATTAAGTCATTTTCGCAATTTAAACACACAAACGATAACATTTTCACACAGAACTTCCACACATGCTCAATCACATATTATAAACACCAAAAATAATATTAAAATATTTTTCCAACCTCAGATTTGTGGTCTCGAAATCACTGTTCCGACTAGGGTCTAAATCGGGCTGTTACAACTCTCCCCCCCTTAGGGATTTTCGTCCCCGAAAATCTTACCAGTAAAAAGGTGTGGGTATTGCTCTCTCATAATGTTTTCAGGCTCCCACTTACCTCCTCAACTCCGTGTTTGTGCCACAACACTTTCATTTTCTGTTCAGTCTCTTTTATCAAATTAATCCCGTGAATCTTATTTTCACGCAGCTCAGTCCAATATAATGGAGTTCAGCATTTTCGACCTTAAAGAGCCTCATATTGCATCTTTCTTTCTTGGAGATAAAGGTAATCCCGACACAAAGTCCATTGTAATCCTTTTCCATTTCCACTCAGGAATCATAATCGGTTAAATAATCCGGATTTGAACGATATTCAAACTTTAACTTCATCGACAAATTAAACATTTTGACACAAAGTCATAGATGTCCCATTTCATACCATACCACCAATAAAACTGTTTCAAATCATTTTACATTTTCGTACTCCACGGGTGAACAGTTAAACGACTGTTGTAAGCTTCCTTCAAAATTAACTGAATCAACTCTGACTTCTTCGGAATACAAATCTGATCTCTAAATATCAGGCAATCATCACTATCAACTCAAAATTCTCAATCAATATTCAATTCAAACTGAGTTCATTTAGCCATCATTACAACATCACATTTCTGAGGATCACAATTCTGACGTACAAACATCGGCTTTACTTTCAACTCGGCCAAACCCATACTATCATCACACAGATTTATCTGAATACTCATAGTTCGCAAAACACATAATGATTTCCAACTCAAGGCATCAGCTACAACATTAGCTTTACCCGGGTGGTAATCTATCACAAGCTCGTAGTCTTCCAACAATTCCAACCATCTTCTTTATTGCAAATTCAATTCTTTCTGAGTCATCAAGTACTTTAAACTCTTATGATCGGTATAATATGGCATTTCTCACCAAAAAGATAGTGACGCCAAATCTTTAACACAAACACGATCGCGGCTAATTCAAGGTTGTGCGTCAGGTAGTTCTTTTCATGCGGCTTTAACTGCCTCGTAGCATAAGCAATGACTTTGCCTTCTTGCATCAGCACACAGCCCAAACCATTTAACGATGCATCACTATAAATTAAAAACTCTTTACCCGATTCAAATTGAACTAACATCGGGTATACATCAACAACACTTTTTAACTGTTCAAAACTCTATTGGCACTTTTTTGACCACTCAAATTTAACATTTTTCTGTAGCAACTTTGTCAACGGAGTCGCAATCATCAAGAAGCCTTTCACAAACCGTCTATGATATCCCATTAGTCCCAAAGAACTGCGGACTTTAAACACATTTCTCGGAGGCTTCTATTCTAAAATAGCAGAGAGTTTACTTAGATCAACTCGTGTAACACCCCTAACCCGTATCCATCGCCAGATTAGGGTTAAAGGCATTACCGAACAGATCGGAAACATTTTCAGAAGTTCATACCTTCATCCATCAATCTCAAACATAATGTCCCTTAAAATGGTCAACGAGACCTAAAACATGCTTATAAACCAGATCGGGACTAAACAAAATCACATACAGACATTCTCAAAAATTTAAAACTTTTCAAAGATTCATGGGTTACACGCCCGTGAGGGTAGGCCGTGTGCCTCCCACGGCTAATAGACACCCCCGTGTGTCCTCCCTGTGGTTGAATCTGACTTAACTCCACGGACACAAAGCACGCCAGTGTACCTTGGCCGTGGTCGAATCTGACTTTACATCCACAGCCACCAAGCACGCCCGTGTACCTTGGCCGTGGTCGAAACTGACCTTACACCCACAGCCACCCAGCACCCCGTGTGCTAAGGCCGTGTACTCTTAGGCCATATACTGACTTTTTCACACGGCTACTAGACACGCCCGTGTGTCTTGGCCGTGTGCTCCTAAGCTAGCTACTGACTTAGCCCCACGGTCACTAGACACGCCCGTGTGCCACAACCGTGTGACATTATAGGCCATTTGTAAGGCTAAAATGCCACCCAATGGGTCTTACCTACAAGAAAAAACATTAATACATCTCATGCCTATTTGGCAACCAAGAACATACCAAAATAACCTTCCAAATTACAAGACTAAAACTCATCTCATCACAAGCATAATTCATTAATTTGCTTAATCAAAACTTGACCATTTCATGCATCAACTAACCATACCAAAACATACTTTACATATCACATTCATTCAAGCAAATTCTCAACCCATAGCTAGCCAAATCACATGGCTAAGTTCATATAACAAACTCATATCAAATACTAGCCTATACATGCCATATCTAGCTATATACATTTCCAAAGTGTACCAAAATGAGTTTAGTAGTGTGATGACGATCCTTGACGGTCCCGAGCCTTGGTAGCTTTGACGACCTATAAAGCAAGAGAGAAAACACACACACTGAGTAAGCTTTCCAAAAGCTTAGTAAGTCATAATACAAACAAACTTAGCACGGAAGGCATATATGCACATAGGTACATTGGCACATCTTAATGATTTAGTAAACTATCACATATATACTTTGGTCCATATACTTGGCCATATTTGTCACATTCATCAATTCAAAAGTCTTATATAAACATAGTTCTTTCATGCTTACTTCCACATATCATATTGTTATTCCAATATACATAATCATCATAGTAAGATCACATAGGTACTTACCTTATATACACACTTAGTGTATAAATCAACATACCTAAAACGAATATACAATTCACTTAGCCATTCGTATCACAGACTTGCCCGTTGAACCATTAGGAACCTAATAGGATACCCAGAAAGCTTAGAATAATAGTACAATGCCAACATCCCAGACGAAGTCTTACATGCACTCAGATATCGATGCCACTGTCCCAGACAGGGTCTTACACGAATCAAAACGATGCTGATGTCCCAGACATGGTCTTACACGTAAAGATCATACCGATGCCAGCGTCCCAGACGTGGTCTTACACGTAAAGATCATACCGATTCCAGCGTCCCAGACGTGGTCTTACACAAATCTCAAATCAACGCCAACGTCCCAGACGTGGTCTTACATGATAAACAGAACAGATACCTATGTCATGACATAGCTAATCCTATCTATTCCTAGGTTCGTACGGGACTTCTCAGACATTGTCACTATATCGATCTTATCTCGGAATTCATGTACAGATCATCTCATAAGCATTTATAGTTAACAAAGATCATATGAATATACACACTTCAATACAAATACGTTTATTTGCATAATGACTTACCTCAGATTCGATTTATCAGAAATAGAAACGGCTACTCGGTTACTTTCGCTTTCCCGCGATCTAAGTCCATTTTCCTCGGTTCTTGATCTATACATATTCAGAATTAACCCTTTTATTCACTAATTCATTCAATTCAGTCCAAGGACACACATTTAGGGCTATTTGCAAATTAACCCTCACATTTGCACAATTTATCAATTTAGTCTATTTTTTCTCAAAACATCAAATTCACAAAATCATCATACATCCTAGCTTAGCCGAATGTATATATATAACATACAAGCCCATATTTTCCATCAAATTTGCAATTTAGTCCTTCAAATTACTATTTTCTCAATTTAGCCCTAATTGGTTAAATTCATCAAAAATTCAAGAACAAAGTATGTTCATCTAGCTCAAATCTTTCATTTAACACCATAAATCATCACAAATCTCAACATATCATCAATGGCACATCTCATGAACAACATAAATTCTTCAAATTACAACATGGGCTTGATAGTAGACTAAGCAACAATCTCAAAAACATAAAAATCATCAAAAACCAAAGTCAAAACATACCTTAATTTTGAGCTTGTAATTGCCGAAAATCAAAAGAACTAAACCATTCCCTCTTTCTCTAATATTCGGCCAAAAGATGAATGAATTAATGCCCATTTTCAAGCTTTTTTTTATCATAACACATTTTAATACATAAATGACATATTTAACCTTTTACTAAACATATATACATTTAAACATTATGGGCATTTATGACCTTTATCCATCCACTAACTTATAAATGGCTTAATTGCCATATAAGGCCTCCACCTTTACAAAGCCACATACATTGATACTTTAACAAATAGCATACAACTTTCACATTTAATGCAATTCAATCCTTTTGTCAAATTAAACACACAAACAGATAAATTATCTTACGAAACTTTAACACATGCATAATCATTTATTAGAGGCACAGAAAATAATATAAAAAAATATTATTTGGACTCGGATTTGTGGTCCTGAAACCACTGTTCTGACTAGGGTGCAAACCAGACTGTTACAATTCTCCCCCCTTAGGGATTTTCGTCCCCGAAAATCTTACCGTTAAACACAGTCAGATATTGCTATCTCATTGAATCTTCCGGCTCCCATGTTGCCTCTTCAATTCCGTGTCGATTCCATAAAACTTTCACTAGCGGAATTTTCTTATTTCTCAATTCTTTCACTTGACGAGCTAAGATACGGATCGGTTCTTCTTCATATGTCATATCAGATCAGATTTCAATTTCAGATGGGGCAATCACATGTGACGGATCGGATCGATATCTACGGAGCATCGAGACATGGAATACATTATCTATCTTTTCTAACTCGGAAGACAACAACAATCAATATGCAACAGGTCCAACTCGCTCAATGATTTCATACGGTCCGATGAACCTCGGACTTAATTTGCCTTTACGTCCAAAACGAAGTACTTTCTTCCACGGTGACACTTTCAAAAATACTTTGTCTCCAATCTCAAATTCTATATCTTTTCGTTTCAAGTCCGCATAAGACTTCTGACGGTCAGATGCTGCTTTCAAACAATCTCGAATCAGTTTCACTTTCTGTTCTGAATCCTTTATCAAATCAACTCCATGTAGCTTACTTTCACTAAGCTCAGCCCACTACAGAGGTGTGCGACATTTACGTCCGTACAAAGCTTCATATGGTGCCATTTTGATGCTCGTTTGAAAACTATTATTGTATACAAATTCAATCAATGGCAAATACTGTTCCCACGAACCATTAAACTTAAGTATACATCATATTAACATATCTTCAAGAATATGAATAATCCGCTCGGATTGACCATCTGTTTGCAAATGAAAAGCTGTACTGAAATGCAGTTTCGTGCCTAAAGTTTCTTGCAATTTCCTCCAGAACCTCGATGTAAACCTCAGGTCCCTATCTGACACAATAGATAGTGGCACCCCGTGCAATCTAACAATATCGGACATATAAAGCTCGACTAATCTATCAAGTGAATAGTCAGATCTTACCGAAATAAAATGGGCAGTTTTCGTCAATCGATCAACTACAACCCATATCGCATCTTTCTTTCTCTGAGTCTGAGGCAAACCAGAAACAAAATCCATTGTCACTCTATCCCATTTCCACTCAGGAATCAGAATCGGTTGTAGCAACCTAGACGGAACTTGATGTTCAGCTTTGACTTGCTGACAGATTAAACATTTTGAAACAAAGTCAGAAATATCACGCTTCATTCCAGACCACCAATAAAGTCGCTTCAAATCATGGTACATTTTAGTACTCCCCAGATGAACAGATAGATGACTATTATGTGCTTTATTCAAAATCAACTGAATCAATTCCGGATTTCTCGGAACACAGATACGATCTCTGAATCTCAAGCAATCATCAATAATTCGAAATTTAGATTCATAATTCGAATCACACTGAGCTCGTTTCGCTAATAACTCATTATCAAATTTCTGAGCATCACATATTTGCTGTATAAACAACGGTTTCACTTTTGATTCAACTATCACAGAACTATCCTTAGACAAATCTAGCTGAGCATTCAAAGCACACAGTGCAAACAATGATTTTCTACTCAATGCATCAGCAACAACGTTTGCTTTACCCGGATGGTAATCTATCACAAGTTCATAATCTTTTAACAGCTCTAACCATCTTCTCTATCGCAGGTTCAAATCTTTCTGAGTCATCAAATATTTCAGACTTTTATGATCTGAAAACACGTGACATTTCTCACCGAACAGATAATGATGCCAAATCTTTAGTACGAACACAATCGCAGCTAACTCAAGGTCGTGTGTTGGGTAATTCTTCTCTTGAGGCTTCAATTGTCTCGAGGCATAAGCTATGACTTTGCCTTCCTGCATCAATACACATCCTAGACCATTCAGTGAAGCATCACTGTATATTATAAATTCTTTACCTGATTCCGGCTGTACCAAAATTGGAGCTTCAGTTAACAGAGTTTTCAACTGATCAAAGCTTTTATGACATTTATCGGACCATTCAAACCTTCTATCTTTCTGAAGCAATCTAGTTAACGGAGTAGCTATCACTGAAAATCCTTTCACAAAACGACGATAATAACCAGCCAGCCCCAGAAAGCTATGGACTTCAAATACATTTCTCGGAGGTTTCTAATCCAGAATAGCAGAAATCTTGCTCGGATCGACTCGAATTCCAGAAGCTGACACAATATGTCCCAGAAAACTAACCTCACGCAACCAGAATTCACATTTGTTGAATTTCACATACAATTTCTTTTCTCGCAGAGTTTGCAATACAATTCTTAGATGCTCAGCATGTTCAGTCTCATCACGTGAATAAATCAGGATGCCATCTATGACTACCACAACAAATCGATCTAGATACGGTCTGAAAATTCTATTCATCAAATCCAAAAAAATAGCAGGAGCATTGGTTAGTCCAAAGGGCATAACTAGAAACTCGTAATGCCCATACCTTGTTTTGATAGCATTTTTCGGTATATCAGAATCTTTCACTCTCAACTGGTAGTATCCCGATCTCAGATCAATCTTGGAAAATACAGTAGCTCCTTTTAACTGATCAAACAAATCGTCAATCCTGGGCAACGGATATTTGTTCTTTATGGTCACTTTGTTCAACTGACGGTAGTCAATGCACATTCTCATCGTGCCATCTTTCTTTTTCACAAATAGAACAGGAGCACCCCAAGGTGAGAAACTCAGTCTAGCAAACCCTCTGTCAGTCAACTCTTGCAATTGTGACTTTAATTCTTTCAACTCGGTTGGTGCCATTCTATACGGAGCTATCGAAATAGGTGTAGTACCAGGCAATAATTCAATACCAAACTCAACTTCACGAATCAGAGGCAAACCCGGTAATTCTTCGGGAAATACGTCAGAAAACTCACAAATAATAGGCACTAATTCAACTTTCTTTTCAGATACTTTTGAATCAATCACATAAGTAAAATATGACTCATAACCCTTTTTTACATAACTTTGAGCTTTCAATACAGATATCACAGTAGGCAATCCATTCAAATCATTAGACTCAACTCGTACAATTTCATTATTCGGACATCTCAAATCAATAGTCTTTCTTTTACAGTTCACAATAGCATTATGCAAAAAAACCAGTCCATACCCAGAATGATATCAAACTCATCAAATGGCAAAAGCATCGAGTCAAATAGGAAGCAGATATCTCGAAACATTAACGGACAGTTCTTGCATACTTTGTCAACAAGGACACTTTTACCTAAGGGGTTCGATACTTTTAGAGCAAACTCAGTAGGCTCTACAGGCAAAGTCTTACTGAATACTAAATTCATGCATATATACGAATGTGTAGAACCAGGGTCTATCAATGCAATCACAGAAGTATCATAAAGTGTAAAAGTACCCATTATAACATCTGGAGATGAGACTTCCTCACGAGCTCGGATAGCATATGCTCTAGCAAGCACTCTAGCTTCAGATCTTGCAACATTGTCTCTCGTAGTCCTCTGACTACCACTGACATTTCTTACATTCTTCGAAGGTCTACCTCTCACAGGTGCATTATTAGATCTCAGATTCTGAACAGTCTCTGCCTCGATAGATTCAGGACAATCACGGATAAAATGATCAAGTGATCCACATCTGAAACAAGCTCTGTCATTCATTCTACTGACTTCCGGATGTCTTTTCCCACAATGCTTACATTACGGTTTCTCGGATCGTACATTTCCAACACTTGCTCATCGAAGTTCTTTGGAGCTTTGGAGCTCATTTGTGATCTATCTCGATTTCTATTCGAATATCCCATATTAACTCTCGAACGACTTTGATCATCTCTAAATTTCTTTGAAGCGGACTGAAATGATCTACTCTGAAATCTCTTTCTCACTTCTCGGGCTTCTGACTCAGCTTTCTTTTTATCTTTCCCAAGTGCCTCAGCTTTGCATGCTCCTCAGCTTTGCATGCTCAATCAACGAGTACAACAAACTCTTTTATCTCTAAAATCCCAACTAATAAACAAATGTCTTCATTAAGCCCATCTTCGAACCTTTTGCACATTATTGCTTCAGATGATACACATTCACGAGTATATTGACTCAATCTGCCAAACTCCCGTTCATATTTCGTAACAGTCATTCGGCCCTGTTTCAAGTCCAGAAATTCTTTCCGTTTTTTATCAATGAACCTCTCACTAATATATTTCTTCCAGAACTTAATCTGGAAGAATTTCCATGTCACCTGTTCCGTTGGAACAACAGAGATCAAAGTTTTCCACCATTGATAAGCTGCATCTCGGAGCAAAGATACAACACACTTTATACATTCTTCTGGAGTCAAAGACATCTCATCAAATACCCGGATCATGTTTTTTACCCAGAACTCAGCTTTCTCGACATCGTCCTCACTGGTAGCCCTAAACTCTTCTGCCCCATATTTACGGATTTTATCAACCGGAGGCTTATTCAATAGACTCAGATACATAACCGGTGGCACAACTGTAGTCTGAGGGGATTAACCGGGGGCGGGGGTTGTGAAACAGTCGGGTTATTCTTTACGAATTGAGTGAACCATTCGCTCATCATCTGGAAGAAAGCTTGTTTAGCTTCTCCCTCTTGACCGCTAGTAACCGATCTCGGATTAGAGGGTGCTGTCCCTTGCACAGGAGCAGGCGCATTACTTTCTACTTCGTCAACTACGACTCTTTCGGGATCCATTACTATACAAAAATCACATTTTACACGTCAGGTTTCATCACACTATCACAATTTAGATATATGGCATGTATAGCTAGACTCTGACACGCTATGTTAGTCCGAGAATCGACTAAACCGTAGCTCTGATACCAACCAAATGTAACACCCCTAACCCGTATTCATCACCGAATTAGGGTTAAAGGCGTTACCGGACAGATCAGAAACATTTTCAGAAGTTCATACCTTCATCCATCAATCTCAAACATAATGTCCCTTAAAACGGTCAACGGGGCCTAAAACATGCTTATAAACCGGATCGTGACTAAACCGAATCACATATAGACATTCTCAGAAATATAAAACTTTTCAAAGATTTAGGGGTTACACGCCCGTGTGGGTAGGCCGTGTGCCTCCCACGGCTACTAGACACCCCCGTGTGTCCTCCCTGTGGTTGAATCCGACTTTTCTAAATCAATATTCAATTCACACTGAGTTCATTTAGCCATCATTTCAACATCACTTTTCTAAGGATCACAATTCTGACGTACAAACATCGGCTTTACTTTCAACTTGGCCAAACCCATACTATCATCACACAGGTTTATCTAAATACTCATAGTTCACAAAACACATAATGATTTCCAACTCAAGGTATCAGCTACAACATTAGCTTTACCCGGGTGGTAATCTATCACAAGCTCGTAGTCTTCCCACAATTCCAACCATCTTCTTTATTGCAAATTCAATTCTTTCTGAGTCATCAAGTACTTTAAACTCTTATGATCGGTATAATATGGCATTTCTCACCAAAAAGATAGTGACGCCAAATCTTTAACACAAACACGATCGCGGCTAATTCAAGGTTGTGCGTCAGGTAGTTCTTTTCATGCGGCTTTAACTGCCTCGTAGCATAAGCAATGACTTTGCCTTCTTGCATTAGCACACAGCCCAAACCATTTAACGATGCATCACTATAAATTATAAAATCTTTACCCGATTCAAATTGAACTAAGACTGGTGCTTCTGTCAACAACACTTTTTAACTGTTCAAAACTCTGTTGGCACTTTTCTGACCACTCAAATTTAACATTTTTCTGTAGTAACTTTGTCAACGGAGTCACAATCATCAAGAAACCTTTCACAAACCGTCTATGATATCCCGTTAGTCCCAGAGAACTACAGACTTCAAACACATTTCTCGGAGGCTTCTATTCTAAAATAGCAGAGAGTTTACTTAGATCAACTCGTGTAACACCCATAACCCGTATCCGTCATCGAATTAGGGTTAAAGGCGTTACCGGACAGATCGGAAACATTTTCAGAAGTTCATACCTTCATCCATCAATCTCAAACATAATGTCCCTTAAAACAGTCAACGAGACCTAAAACATGCTTATAAACTGGATCGAGACTAAACCGAATCACATACAGACATTCTCGGAAATTTAAAACTTTTCAAAGATTCAGGGGTTACACGCCCGTGTGGGTAGGCTGTGTGCCTCCCACGGCTACTAGACACCCCCGTGTGTCCTCCCCGTGGTTGAATCTGACTTAACTCCACGGCCACCAAGCACGCCCGTGTAACTTGGCCGTGGTCGAATCTGACTTTACATCCACGGCCACAAAACACGCCCGTGTACCTTGGCCGTGGTCGAAACTGACCTTACACCCACGGCCACCCAGCACCCCGTGTGCTAAGGCCGTGTACTCTTAGGCCATATACTGACTTTTTCACACGGCTACTAGACACGCCCGTGTGTCTTGGCCGTGTGACATTATAGGCCATTTGTAAGGCCAAAATGCCACCCAATGGGTCTTACCTACAAGCAAAATCATTAATACATCTCATGCCTATTTGGCAACCAAGAACATACCAAAATAACCATCCAAATTACAAGACTAAAACTCATCTCATCACAAGCATAATTCATTCATTTGCTTAATCAAAACTTGACCATTTCATGCATCAACTAACCATACCAAAACATACTTTACATATCACATTCATTAAAGCAAATTCTCAACCCATAGCTAGCCAAATCACATGGCTAAGTTCATATAACAAACTCATATCAAATACTAGCCTATACATGCCATATCTAGCTATATACATTTCCAAAGTGTACCAAAATGAGTTTAGTAGTGTGATGACGATCCTTGACGGTCCCGAGCCTTCAGTAGCTTTGACGACCTATAAAATAAAGAAAACACACACACAGAGTAAGCTTTCCAAAAGCTTAGTAAGTCATAATACAAACAAACTTAGCAGGGAAGGCATATATGCATATAGGAACATTGGCACATCTTAATGATTTAGTAAACTATCACATATATACTTTGGTCCATATACTTGGCCATATTTGTCACATTCATCAATTCAAAAGTCTTATATAAACATAGTTCTTTCATGCTTACTTCCACATATCATATTGTTATTCCAATATACATAATCGTCATAGTAAGATCACATAGGTACTTACCTTATATACACACTTAGTGTATAAATCAACGTACCTGAAACGGATATACAATTCACTTAGCCATTCGTATCACAGACTTGCCCGTTGAACCATTAGGAACCTAATAGGATACCCAGAAAGCTCGGAATAATAGTACAATGCCAACGTCCCAGACGAAGTCTTACATGCACTCATATATCGATGCCACTGTCCCAGACAGGGTCTTACATGAATCAAAATGATGCCGATGTCCCAGACAGGTCTTACACGTAAAGATCATACCGATGCTAGCATTTCAAACGTGGTCTTACACGTAAAGATCATACCGATGCCAGTGTCCTAGACGTGGTCTTACACAAATCTCAAATCAACGCCAACGTCCCAGACGTGGTCTTACATGATAAACAAAACAGATACCTATGTCATGACATAGCTAATCCTATCTATTCCTAGGTTCGTATGGGACTTCTAAGACATTGTCACTATATTGATCTTATCTCGAAATTCATGTAAAGATCATCTCATAAGCATTTATTGTTAACAAAGATCATATGATTATACACAGTTCAATACAAATACGTTTATTTGCATAATGACTTACCTCAGATTCGATTTATCGGAAATAGAAACGGCTACTCGATTACTTTCGCTTTCCCGCGATCTAAGTCTGTTTTCCTCGGTTCATGATCTATACATATTCAAAATTAACCCTTTTATTCACTAATTCATTCAATTCAGTCCAAGGACACACATTTAGGGCTATTTGCAAATTAACCCTTATATTTGCACATTTATCAATTTAGTCCATTTTTCTCAAAACATCAAATTCACAAAATCATCATACATCCTAGCTTAGCCGAATGTATATATATATAACATACAAGCCCATATTTTCCATCAAATTTGCAATTTAGTCCTTCAAATTACTATTTTCTCAATTTAGCCCTAATTGGTTAAATTCATCAAAAATTCAAGAACAAAGTATGTTCATCTAGCTCAAATCTTTCATTTAACACCATAAATCATCACAAAGCTCAACATATCGTCAATGGCACATATCATGAACAACATAAATTCTTCAAATTACAACATGGGCTTGATAGTAGACTAAGCAACAATCTCAAAAACATAATAATCATCAAAAACCAAAGTCAAAACATACCTTAATTTTGAGCTTGCCATTTCCGAAAATCAAAAGAACTAAACCCTTCCCTCTTTCTGTAATATTCGGCCAAAAGATAAATGAATTAATGCCCATTTTCAAGCTTTGTTTTTATCATAACACATTTTAATACATAAATGACATATTTAACCTTTTACTAAACATATATACATTTAAACATTATGGGCATTTATGACCTTTATCCATCCACTAACTTATAAATGGCTTAATTGCCATATAAGGCCTCCACCTTTACAAAGCCACAACACATTGATACTTTAACAAATAGCATACAACTTTCACATTTAATGCAATTCAATCCTTTTGTCAAATTAAACACACAAATAGATAAATTATCTTACGAAACTTTAACACATGCATAATCATTTATCAGAGGCACAAAAAATAATATAAAAAAATATTATTCGGACTCAGATTTGTGGTCCCGAAACCACTGTTTCGACTAGGGTGCAAACCGGACTGTTACAACTTGTATTCCCCCAGCTGGCACAATATGCCCCAGAAAACCAACCTCACGCAACCAAAATTCACATTTGCTAAACTTAGCATACAACTGTTTCTCACGCAGAGTTTGTAGCACAATTCTCAAATGCTTGCCATGATGCGTCTCATCACATAAATGAATTAGAATGTCATCAATAACACTACAACAAAACGATCTCAATACGGTCTGAATATACGGTTCATCAAATCATAAACACTACATGAACATTCGCTAATCTGAAAGGCATAACTAAGAATTCATAAATCACAGGCACAAATTCAACTTTCTTATCAGTCATTTTTATATCAATCACATATGTCAAATAAGCTTCGCAACCCGTTTTTCACATAGTTCATAGCTTTCATCGCAGATACAACAGCTGGTAATCCTTTCATATTATTGGATTCTATTCGAACTAGCTCACCATTCTGACTTTTCAACTCAATACTCTTTCTTTTACAATTCACGATGGCATTATGCAGAGTAAGTCAATCCATACCCAGAATTATGTCAAACTCATCGAATGGTAGTATCATCAAATTAACCAGAAAACAAACATCCCGAAACATCAATGGACAATTCTTGCACACCTTATCCACTAAAACACACTTATCTAAGGGTTCGATAATCTAATTACCAATTCAGTAGACTCAACAGGTAGAGTCTTACTTGATACTAAATTCACACACACATAGAAATGAGTTGAACCCGGATCTATTAATGCAATCACATCAGTATCAAATAGAGTAAAAGTACCAGAGATGACGTCTAGAGATGATGCTTCCTCTCGTGCACGTATAGCATAAGCTCGGGCAAGTGCTCTCGCTTCTGACCTTATAGCTGTGTCAGTAGTCACCCTTTGGATCCCACTCACATTTCTGGTGTTTCTGGGTGGTCTACCTCTAGCCATCACATTACTCGGTCTTTCATTCTGAACATTTTCCTCTTCAACCATCTTTGGGCAATCTCAAATAAAATGATCTCGGGATCCACATTTATAACAAACTCTATTATTGTACTTGCCCCAGCATTCTCCCACATGTCGTCTTCCACACTATCTGCACTCGAGTTTGTTGCTTTTAGCACTTTCAACATTTGATTCAATTTGAGCTTGAGTTCTCAGACCAACACTTAGTCTTGCGTGGTCTTTATACGGATGTTCAAATGAAGTATTTGATCGGTTGCTTGCATCTCTAAATTTCTTTGTCGAAGGCTGAGACAACTTACTCATCGATCTTTTTCTTTCATCTCGAGCTTCAAAATCGGCTTTGTTCTTTTCTTTACTGAGCTCTTCGGCTTTGCAAGCTCTTTCAACTAACACAACAAATTCGTTGATATCAAGTATCCCAACCAACAGCTTAATGTCCTCATTCAGCCCTTCTATAAAGCGTTTACACATAGTAGCTTCGGTTGAAACATATTCTCGTGCATACTGGCTCAATCTCACAAATTCCCACTCATACTCAGTAACGGACATACAGCCCTGCTTCAACTCTAGAAACTCTTTACATTTCTGATCAATGAATCGTTAACTAATATACTTCTTTCTGAACTCAACTTGAAAGAAATCCCAGGTGATTCTCTCTCTCAGAACCATGGATATCAATGTTTCCCTTAACAACGAAACAACACATTTTATACATTCATCAGGAGTCAACGACATCTCATCAAATACCCAAATTGTATTCTCGAGCCAAAACTCAACTCGCTCAGCATCGTCATCAGTTGTGGCCCTAAATTCTTCAGCCCCGTACTTACGAATCTTATCCACAGGAGGTTTATTCAATCTGATCGGATCTACAACTTGTGGCTCAACATGTACTTGTGGGGGTGGAGGTTGTGGAGCAGTCGGCTTTGTTCGAACGAACTCCAAAAACCACTTACTCATCATACGGAAGAAGGCTTGCTTACCCTCTCCTCCCTCACTACTTTCATTTGGCCTAGATGTGGCCGGCGCTGTCCCTTGAGTGGGACCAGGCACGTTACTCTCTACATCATCAGCAACTGCTCGATCGGGATCCATTACTATACGAAAACACAATTATAACTGTCAGAATTCATCACACTATCGCAATTTCATATATGGCATGTATAGCTAGAATCACACACACTATGTTAGTTTGAGAATCGACTAAATCGTAGCTCTGATACCAATAAAATGTAACACCCCTAACCCGAGACCGTCGCCAGAATAGAGTTAAGAGGCATTACCAGACAATCAGAACGTTTCATTACTATTTCATGACACAAAGTCAAACATCAATCAATAATATTCATTCATAAGTATATAGTCCCTTATGGAGGTCTTCGAGACCTTAAACACGTGATAGAAAGGGGTAGGGAGTAAACCAGAACACATACAGAAATTCTCAGAAATTTAAAACTTTTCTAAGTTTTAGGGGTTACACGCCCGTGTAGGCAGGCCGTGTGCCTCCACGTTTCTTTGGACACACCCGTGTGTCCTTCCCGTGGTTGAATCTGACTTTACATCCACGGCCACCATGCACGCCCGTGTACCTTGGCCGTGGTCGAATCTGTTTTGGCTCCACGGTTACTAAGCACCCTCGTGTGCTAAGGCCGTGCACTCATAGGCCATATACTGACTTTTTCACACAGCTACTAGACACGCCCGTGTGTCTTGGCCGTGTGCTTCTAGGCTAGCTCCTGACTTAGCCCCACGGTCACTAGGCACGCCCGTGTGCCACAACCGTGTGACACTATAGGCCATTTACAAGGCAAAATTTCCACCCACACAAGGGTCAATCCTACAAGCACTTTTAAGCATGATCCCACACACCATTTAGCAACCAATTTCATGTCAAGTGATTATCATATCATCACATACAATTCTAATTACTAAATATGTCAACTTATAAACTATCTTGCTCAACCAAATCACATACACTATCAAGCATGACTCATCCACAAAATCATTATATTATTATGGCATCAATTCTTTACTAATATTACCATACTTAAAAAACATATCATTATCACCAAGCCATACCAAAATGTACTTCATATAACATAATCATAACTCATTCATAAGTTAACATCATTTCACTTCCAAGCCAACTCACATGGAAAGGATTAAACATTCCCAAAACATACCATAACTTCTAGCCTATACATGCCATATTTCATCTATTTACATCTTTCCAAAAGTACCAAATAGATTGCCGATAGTGTGATAGAGATGCTGACGATCCCCAGATCCGAGCTAGCTTTACTGACACTGCAATACAGAGAAACAAATCACACAGTAAGCTTTCAAAAGCTTAGTAAGTTCGAAATATAATACAATTAATTCGTTGAATCAAATCAATGTACAAATTGAACCATCACATAGACAATTTACCAATGATACACAAATTCAACTATATCCAATACTCACATAACATTCCATTCATTTACTTCCAAATTCACCAACCACATAGGTATCATACCTACCATCATTCATAGCCAATAATCCTACTCAACCATTCACAAAAACATACACAATCTCATCAACCACAAAGGTTAAATACATACCTTTTTGTCAACACATAGTTACTCCCCAACCATGCTTCTCAACCATTCAGTTTTACATTCCGATCAATCATTGCTACTCTTTTGTTTTATTCACACACTTAGTGCTAATTTTGTAATCAAAGCATAATTGTCAACGTACACTTAGTGCCAATTCAATAAACAAAACTTATAACGGTATCGCACACACAATGCCAATTCGGTAAGCCGAACTTATATCGGTATCGCACACACAGTGCCAATTCGGTAAGCCAAACTTATATCGGTATCGCACACACAGTGCCAATTCGATAAGCCAAACTTATATCGGTATCACACACACTGTGCCAATTCGGTAAGCCGAAGCTTAAATCTTTTCGCACACACAGTGCTATTCATTTCTTTATCTTTTCTAATTTCGCACACTTAGTGCCTCAATACTCGATCTCATATGTAATACAGTATTAATACAACTCTATACATTTATTCATTTCTCATCACATAGATATAAATTTAATGACTAGTATTACATCCGAACTTACCTAAATGCGTCGAAATACCAGAAAGCATCGATTAATCGAGTATTTTGTCTTTGCCTCGATCTCGATCTGAACCTCTCCTTTCTTGGTCTATACACATTCAAATTCAATCTATTTAATTACCAATTCATTCAATTTCATCCAAACACACATATTTAGGGCATTTCACAAAATAGCCCTCACATTTTCACATTTCGACACTTTAGTCCCTAATTCACAAAATCATCAAATTCACATAATTTCCTTTCTTTCACATAAGCTTAGCCAAATTTCCCTTGTGTTCATTCAAGCCCACAAATTTCATTTATTTCACAATTTAGTCCCTCAATTTACACTTTTCTCAATTTAACCCAATTTACTCAATTTCATGAAAAATCCAAATACAAACTATGTTAACCCAACACCAAGTTTTCATATTTCACCAACTAACATCACAAAGCTCACATATTCATCAATGGCATATCTCAAAATCACCATCAGTTTCTAAAATTAAAGCATGGGCTAGCTAGAGCACAAAGCAACGATCTCAAAAACGTAAAAATCATTAAAAACCGATCAAAGAACATACCTCAATCAAGAGTAACAATGGTCGAATACTTCAACCCCTATTTCTTTCTTTTTCTTCTTCACATTCGGCTAAGAAAAGATGATAATGGTCATCTTTAATGTTTTGTTTTATTATTAATGACTTATTTTACTAATTACCAAACTAACCTTTTTATTAAACATATAAAACATTTATTCATTAAGGTTATTTTGGTCCATTACCACCCACTAACCTTAATAGTGGGTTAATTGCATCATAGCACCTTCCAATTATAAAGACAACAACAATTAGGCACTTAAAAATTAGCACACAGCTTTTTTTTCATTTTACGCGATTAAGTGCTTTTCGCAATTTAAACACACAAACGATAACATTTTCACACAGAACTTCCACACATGCTCAATCTGTAACACCCCATACCCGAGTCTGAGGCTAAGACCAGATACGAGACATTACTATGCTTGAACTTTCATAAACATGTACTTACAGGCTGTAAAATTTTGTTCCGAATTAAAACTTCTCTTTCTTAATCAAAACATACATTTCATGGGCCTATGAGGCCTTAAACACATATCCGGAAACTTTCAGAATTCAATCAGAAACTTTTCCTCGAAACAGGGGTCACACGCCCGTGTAGCTTGGGACACACCCGTGTAGCTTGGGACACGCTCGTGTACCCCTAAGCCATGCCCGTGTCTTCCACCCGTGGTCGACACTGACTAATTACACATGGTCTGAACACGGCCGTGGGCTTAGACCGTGTGCCATACCTTGATATACTAACTTGCTTACACGGCCTAGGGCACACGCCCGTTTCCTAACCGTGTTTCATGCACGACTCTAACATACAGTCGTGGGATTAACCCGAGGCCTATCCTGACTTATGAAACAAAGGTGTAGGGTACGCATGGCCTAGACACACGCCCGTGTGTCTATCCGTGTGGGCACTTAGAAGCTATCTACCAAGCCTTTTACCACTCTCATTTGCATACAATCATACATCATCACCTAATTTCACATAGCTTCAATATAACTCTTGAATTAAAGACATTTAATCATAGGAGAAATAAAGTCTTTATCCCATACACTAGGGAGGACTATATCCAATACAATTACAATAACTTAAGCCATCGTCAATGGCTATACACAACCAAACTATAAATTCTCTTAGGCCAACACAATTTGGCTACAACAATTAGACTTAATCAACTTTAAAAGAATCCCTATACATGCCATGACCCAAAAGAACTTGAAACACCATACCAGGAGTCTACTCGATAGTGTGAAAACATATCCGGCGGCCTCCAACCCGAGCTAGCTAAAATAACCTATAAGAGATGAGAAAAGTAAAGGAGTAAGCAATAATGCTTAGTAAGTTCATCTGCATAAACTGATAAATACCGATATTCTTTGAATATTCATAACCATAAGGTATTGTACGGAGTTTTTCTCATTAACTCATGGTAACTTACTCAACCATTCTTGAAGCTTACTCGTTCTATCTCTTACCACATCCTTACCATTCCACAAGCCAATTGCTTGTGTTAAATAGCATACATTCCTGTACTGATCACCACGTGATCACATAAAACAACATATCAAACATTTTCAATAAGCCATTCATACTACAAATCTCTCGGGGGTTTCGCACTTAGCCCACCACTGAATCTCTAGTAGGGTGGTATCGCACACAGCCCACCAATCATTTATACTTATGGTGATTTCGCACTTAGCACACCAATCATTTATACTTACGGTGGTTTCGCACTTAGCCCACCAATCATTAATAAGCGATGGTATCGTACACAGCCCATCGATTACTAATTTATCAGGTGGTAACGCACACAGCCCACCGATATTAATATAATTGATGGTATCGCACACGGCCCATCACTACCATCAATAAGGTGATATCACACATAGCTCACCGTTATTTTACATTCATGGATAGTAATCCACAAGTATATCTCTATTTCAAATGTTCATCCGAGAACATCCTTACATACTTCTATTCTTACTTAACTTTCTACGATACTCGTTCGCATTCACACAGTGCATCAATAAATCTATCTCATGCAACTAAGGTGAATTAATAACACATATCCCACTAGGGGTTCATCATATATTGAATTCATATCAATTCAGTTCTAACACTTACTTGTACTTCTCGTGGTATAACCACATACATTCAACATATCGTTAAACCATTCAAATTGTTAAATAACTCTCTTGAGTCTCATACACATAGTTCTCATTGACATCATACCCCAATAGGGTCTTACACATATTAACATATCAATGCCATGTCCTTGACATGGTCTTATACGAACTCTTACACCGAGGCCATATTCCAATATGGTCTTACTCGAGAATTTAACCATTATCATATCATTCTATATACATTTCCCATTACTATTAAAATCAATTCTCTTGATGTAACGACCCAAAATTGGGCCTAGTAGAATTGGGCCCATTGGGCCTTGGGGAGTAGGAGTGTTTAAAATTTTTGAGAATAAGAGAACGGCATTATTTCTAGTTGGACTTATTAGGAAGGTGATTTTGGAAAGTTACGGGGTTCTAGGAAGTTCTGGGTTCAAAATTGGGCCTTAGCAAAATTTTTATGGTTAAGCACTTTAAGGAGAGAAGGTAAGTGGCATCAATGCTTAAGGAAATAAGTGTGCATTTTGCTAGCACAAGGAGTCTATTGGTAAAGGTGAAAAGTGGCGTGTGGAGTGTACTAATGGTTTAAGGTTCGAATCCCATCTAGTGCAAATATTTTGGATTAAATTTTTGTATTATAAGGTAAGTGTCGGTCAAGGCTTTAATAAAGAAAGGAAGACTTTTTAATTTGGAAAATATGACTAAGGAATATGGTAAGGAGGAAGATAAGGGATACTGAAGGAAAGAAATGAAGGAAAAAGGTAAGGGAAGGGAACATGTTGGCTGATTTTGGGGATGATGTTTTGGAAAGAAAATTTTGGGTCAACCATGACCTTTTGGTGTAGTAGGCACACGATTTTGTTAGGGAGTGTGAGAGCCGAATCTCTCTTGGCTATTTTGCTAAGCTTTGTTCATTTTGGCATTTTCTTTACCAACTTATTTTCCCTTCTTTTAGCCAAAATACCTAGTCATTGTTCATCTTGTCCCTTTGTTGTGCCGTAAGCCTTAATCCACCATTGTTCATTTCTCTCAACTTGTGATTGCTGAATTTTCTTTGTGGGTTTTCTTCTTCTTCTTCATTTTCTTTTCTTTCATTGTTTTTCTTTGTTACCAAATTCCATACCCTCCCACTTTCTCTTTTCTTCACCATAGCCGAAACATCAACTTCATCTCATAGCCAAAACTTGGTTCTTGTGGTTGCTGAAGCTTCTTTGCCTTCTTGGGTTTTCGGTGGTTGCAAGGCCGAATCTATTCCTTGCTACTTCCATTCTCTTGGTTCTCTTGGTGTGGGCCGAATCGGTGGAGTGTTAGCTTACACTCTTGTCATCTTTCTAGCCTTTGGCTTTCGAAAGAGGGTTGGTAAGTAGAATCTCGAAGTACTTTATCAGAGGGCCAATCGATCACCTATCCCTCGTAATAAGAGACTCGGATTTTTGGTAAGTGATATAGATTGTTAATCAATCGCAATACTTGGTTGAAGTTGTAAATTGGGCTTTGGACTAATTGTTGACCGATTGTTTCTTTAGGTGCCGCAGAGAGTATCGTGTTACGGATTTCGAATAAGGTGTGTAATCCCGTACCCTTCCGAATACCTATTTGAAATGGTGTGTAATCTCATACCCCTCTGAATGTTTGCATTAAATGTTCTATGATTCGGTCAAAATACCGAAGAAAAACCAGAAACCGGCATCTGTGACCACTCGGGCGTGCGTATATTCATAGTGGTAACCATATTTTGCAATGAAATAGTTTGGTCAGCAGCAGTGACGTGATTTTGAAAAATCACGAAAAATAGGAGAAAGGGAATTAGAAAGTGAATAAGATATAGAAATAAAACTTACTGTGTCTATTTTTATATGAAAGAAACAGAGGAGGAAGAGGAATTCTATATTCTGTGATATTTTAATTTTAGTGAGACTTATTCTGATTGACTTCGTGGTTCCCTTTTCTGTCTTGGAAAAATCGTTTAAAATTGTACAAAGTGAGTTATGAGTTATAAGTTATATTTATAGATTCCTTAGTGAGCCTATTTTCAATAGAAACAAGTGGGAGCAACATATGAAAACCGTACAGTGAGATATTTGAATTTCGGGTAAGAGAGGTCAGAACCATTAGTAAGTGAAACAAGGGAAACTTTAATGAATAAACTGTACTAAATGGCTAAGCCAAAAATTCTAGAAAATTTTTAGTAAGAAGATATATGAGTCTAGTTTCAAGGAAAATTTACGGATCTAGATTTCGAGTTTCCTAGCTCGAGTTATAGTCTATTTATTTAATATGATGCAGATGGAAAGTTTCAATTTTTATGCCCCTAAGTTTCGAGTTACGAAAATGCTCTTATGGGCCGAATTACGAAAATGCCCCTACGGGCCGATTTACCAAAATGCTCCTATGGGCCGAATTGCTAGAATGCTTTAGTGGATCGATTTACAAAGTTCTATAATTGGCCGATTTACCGTAATAAATCTCTAAATCAATGATTGTTGTTTATATTTTTGGATATTATGCTTTATTATGTATGTTGCAGTTACATAATTTGCATGGGATGGGAAAAATGTTGAAGAGAAGTGTAGCCCGGTGGCATTGTCACAAAAATGTTTGTTATTATGTTTCATTCTGATTCTGGTGGCTCTGCCACAAATTCTGATAATGGCTATGTGCCAATCTAAATATGGCTTTGTGCCATCGTGATTATGGCTTTGTGCTAAACGTATTTACCGGGGCTATGTGCCTAACATATGAATTAACGACTCTGTGTCGAACATATTTACCCAAGGCTGTGTGCCGATTATATTACCGTATATGATATTTTGGTGGCTCTGCCACAATCTGTATAGTGGCTATGCCACGCATAATTATGACTCTGGTGGCTCAGCCACAAATATTATGAAATGGCAACTTGCCTGCGATTGGTGTGTTTGGCAGGGTGGGTTGACTTGATCCCCACAGGTGTGATGGGATGGTACGGGTGGTGTGTAGCAGATAGATATCTAAAATGGGTTGGGTTGCATACATTCATACATTTGCTTCATTTTAAGATTGATATGTAAAAGGGCTTAGGCCCATGATATTGCTATATGGGTTCAGGCCCAGTGGATGACGGTAAGGGGATTTCACACTGAGTTCTTGCAACTCACTCCCCCTTTTTCTTAACCCTTGCAGGTAATGCTCAGTGACGTGGACTTGGGCCATGAATGACTCGGTGGGGGCCATACTTCAGAATTGGTTTTTATTGGACTTTAGGTTTCTATTTCGTTTACTTATTACTTTTACTATTTTGAGTTTTATGATGTAATAAGGCCTTTGGATTTATTTTTATTTTTGCTTTATGCTTGACGTACTTATATCTTGCTCAAATTACTTTAATTGGGATTTTTCTAGAAACTTAAATAAAGTTTTTTTCTAAAATGAATTCATAAATGGATTTCATAATAAACTTTTACAAATATTTTAACTCGAAAGTTTTCTCTTGAATTATTATCAATATTTTCAAAAGTCTCGGTTTGAAAAATCACTAGTTTAAATTTATCGATTTATCAATCAATCTTTGAAATTAGTAAAATTTTATCAAATATTTCAAATCAAACTTGTTTTCTTGATTTTAACAAATAAATACTTATTTTCGAACGAATAAAAAGGACTTAACATGTTTTCCTCATGTGACATGTCAGATCCGGTCATAACGCATGGGCCGGGTTTTGGGTGTTACACTTGACATCTCATCAAAGATATTTCATACATTCATAGAGTAAATCTACATTCCATTCAACATTGGAATATTAAATTAACTCGTACATAGTTGCAACAATCGCACATGAACTTACCTCAATGTCGAATGGGCCGAAAGGGACTTTTGCCCACATTTCTCTTTTCATCCGTTCTAGGTCCGAAACTCGTTTTCTTTGATCTAGAACAATGAAATTTACTGATTTAATCACTTATAAATCATAATACACCATAATCTACACTTTAGGCAAAAATGACTATTTTGCCCCTACACTGTGGCAAAAATTACGATTTTGCCCCTAGGCTCGTAAATAAATTTTCATCACATTTTCTTGTTAAACCAGCCTAGATAAACATTTAATCCTCTTAAAACTATCCACAATTCCATCTATTTCATGCCTTAATGAACAAATTACAACTTTTGCATTTTAGTCCCAATTAGGTGTTTTCACAACACCACCTTTCACAAAGGTTGTTTATCAACATCCTATCATTCATTTTCTTTCATAAAAACTCATCAAACAACATGAACTCTATCATGGCAAGTCCCTAGACTTTCAACCATATTGCAAACTAGTCCCTTCTTTAGAAAGCTTAAGCTTTGGGGACTCCAAAAGTACAATTTTTATCAAGAAAGATCATCAAAATCACTTACTTGTGAGGAGAATTGCTTGCTGAAATTTTAAGCTTTCAAACCCCTCCCATGGCTGCTATTTTTGGTGGAAGAAGAGAAGAAATAAAAAGATGATAGCTTTTTTCTTATTTCATCTTATTTTATTTCTTTTTAATCACCTAACATGACCACATTTAATGCTCTTGTCCCCTTAGCTATCCTTGATCGGCCAACTCACTTAACAAGGCCAAATTACACATTTGGGACCTCCAATTTATAATCCATAGCTACTTGGCACCTTTAGCAAATAAAATGGAACTTTCGCACTTTATGCGATTTAGTCATTTTTCGCAATTAAGCTAGAAATCGCTAAAATTAAGGCACCAAAATTTTCATGCATCCTTATAAACATGTTATAACACATAACATAACATGAAAATAATTTTCTCTAACTTCGAATTAGTGATTCCGAGATCATTGTTCCGACTAGCCCCTAAATCGGGCTGTTACAATTCTCCCCCCTTAGGGATTTTCGTCCCCAAAAATCTTATCAGGAGGATTTGTTATCAACATTCTTAAAATGTTTCCATCTACTCTTCAAAATCACAAATCCACTTATCCTCAAGTTTCTCTTGTCAACAACCTTTAAGCTATAATACACAAGGTCGAAGCTTAACTTGAGACCTAGGTATTTCTTCCTCCAGGGCATATACTTAGTAATCCACCAATTTAGAACTCTGAACATGTCCAAATGATCATTTCGGATCTTTACTGGTTGATTCATCATAATTGGAATGACATCCCCCTCCTTGGGGATTTTATCAAACCAAATTTGAAATCTAAAAGGTTTTATCTCACTTTCTAATCAAAGCATTCACCAACTGTAATAGTCTTGACTTGTACGCTTTGAAAACTCAGCTTTTAGTGATCAACTACTTCTGACCATAAACTTAATCGTATCGTGAAATGTACTCTACTATCAGAACATGTATGTATAACTACATTTCCTTATTCTTGTATTAGAAGATATGCTACTACTAAATCTCATACCAAAACTTCTGCATAAGTTCTGGATTCATCATCATTCCAATTTCTATCTCAAAGTAACATCAACAAAGGAAATCTTATTCGACCTGAATTTTAACGTCTTAATCAAGCTCACTCAGAGCATATTTAAAATACCATTTACTATCTCACTTCTGAACCCTTGTTCTGAAAGGAAGACTCGCTCTAGTCATTAACCTTGCTAAAACTAGAATATTACCAACTAAGATCAACCGAGTAACTAACTCGCATTGCTTAACATGGATCTTTCATTCAGACACCTGTACTATGTCTACTATCTGAGAAGTATTACAATAACTATACTCGCCATTGTAATAGTTCAAGCCGTTTTCACTATTTCATTCTCAAAATCCTCTGCAGCATAAGATTCTCTAACTCATCAAAATTCAAAAAGCACATATCAGTTTGTCCATGAATCATTTCCTAACATTTAACTCACAATACAGACACAAAAGTGATCATCTCTGGATCACCGACCTATCAACTCTTTTTCTCGATTCAGACTGAACTCAGTATTAGAACTTTCAATTAATAGCTCCCTCTATAGCTTTCAATTCAACCATCACAGTTTAAACATTTCCATGAGCATGTACACACAGGATTTTATTCTCTTTATTGATTCATGCGTGAATATACACAGAACTTGAATCATATCTCAACATATTAATCTACTCTTTTCTCCACACTGAGAACATATTTCTAGCACACTCTCATCTGAGTTTCTCTTGCTGTGCTAATCTAAAACCTTTACTAACATCATATCTCATGATAGTAGAGACATCTCGATCGAATTCATTAACTCTATTCAGCTTACTCGAAGACTCATCATACAACGTGAAACTTGTGATTTCACTTCTTATACTAGAATCATCACTAACTTCTTCCTCAAAGTACCCAAATAGGGTTACAAAGAGATAAAGAAATGTCGATTTCAATTAACTAAATCAACAACCATTTTGTCTTATTCTTACAATCAGCTATCATTCTCATACAATCACGGTTTATGAAAAGAACAACTACATCAGCCCTGAAAGGCAACAGATATTTATACATAATACTCAAGGAGATTATTATAATCCATCCATGGCATCAACTAACATGTACAAACTACAGGCTTTGAGACAACTTACTCAAACTTGCCATTTATTTAGCACATACCGTGCCACACTTCATACTCGTTTCTTTGTGATTCAATCACGAATATCTGCATTCACTCCTTCACATGACTTTAGTACTAATCTCATT
Organism: Gossypium sturtianum; assembly: GCA_025698515.1. NCBI lineage: Eukaryota > Viridiplantae > Streptophyta > Magnoliopsida > Malvales > Malvaceae > Gossypium > Gossypium sturtianum. Next base: position 96,261,716 of record CM046949.1, read on the forward strand.
TCTACTTTTAACTCATCTACCTGTCCCATTGATCACTAGGGATAATCAAAGACGCATATTTATCGTCATTCATGTAGGTACGAAACCAATGCCACATCCCCGAGGTGGTCTTATATGGAGTCACCTCTAAATGCCAATGCCATATCCCGGATAAGGTCTTATATGGACTTCCACATCAAATATCTATACCATATTCTGAATATGGTATTACACAATTCTCATATTCATTACCGAAGCCATATCCCGGATATGGTCTTATACGGGATCTTAACTCGGTGCCGAGGCCATGTCCCGGACATGGTCTTATACGGGACCGTATTATTTCATATCTCAATGATAATCTTCTCATTTTAGTCCTCTAGGACTTCATCCTCATGTTCAAAAACAATTACTCTATTTAGTAGAGTATTATGTATCAGTGTGATACAAGGCATTTTTAATTATGCTAACATAATCATTGCATTTATCAAATACAAACTTACTCAAGTTCCACATTAACGTCTACTTGAGTACTCAACATTTAACTATACTTTCTCTTACTGTCACTTATCAATTAAAGAATGTCTTACGGGTTTGAGTACGTCGTTCACTTGATTGCCATAGTCCAACTATGGTCTTACTCATATTACTCATCATAGCCTAGCTATTTCCTTACATGTCATCACGATGCTATAGCCTTGCTACGGTCTTACATGAAATCTCACATCAATGCCGGTGCCATATCCCAGATATGGTCTTACACGGAATCACTATATCGATGCCAATGCCATGTCCCAGACATGGTCTTATATGGGATCATATATACTGCCATGGTCCAACCATGGTCTTATTTATCATTTTATCATTAAACGACCGTACTCATCTCCTGCATTCTACTTAGTCAAACTTCTCAGTCTAACTCTCACACCATAATACATGTGGTTTCATACAGAGCCACGAAATAAAACATTATACATTCTCTACTTTAACAGTCACACATGGGACTTAACCATGTGAACATATTTATCATAAACAATGATATCACAAATCTCAAATACTTACTTATTCTTACTGATTCTCACATACATCATGGTACTTACTAGTCTCATGCTTGTAAAGTAAACAGGATAACTGCAACACTTGATCACATAGATCAGTATAATTTTCTATGGTAAACATAATCTCAATATCATCGTTCATAACATGAATAATACTTCTTAGTCAGCTTTAACAAGTATGACGTGATATCAACTTTACTAAATTAACTTTCTTGCTATCTCATTTAATCTTTACTCATTTGCCCGATGATTTACTATGAATGACTAAGGATACTAAATCTCATCTCACATTTAACTCGATGCCAAAGCCATATCCCAGATATGGTCTTACATGGGATCTCTCAACTTGGTATCGATGCCATGTCTTGACATGGACTTACACGAAGTCTTCCTTATGAATTCTCTTGGGAATTTACCATTGCCATGTCTTGTCATGGTCTTACTTGGTATATATACTTGTCAACGCTGAGCCTTGGCTTGGACTTACATGGGAACTCTATCTCATGATAGCTTTTCAATGCCAAGACTCGTCTTGGACTTACATGACATCTTTGCTTGGAGACTCGCCAATGCCATGCCTTGGCTTGGGCTTATATGGGTCTTCATCTCATAGTAACTCTTCAATGCCAAGACTTGTCTTGGTCTTACATGATAACTTGCTTGATTGCCAATGCCATGCCTCGGCTTGGTCTTATACGAACTTTCTTGTCTCATGTGGTAGATTGAGTATCCTAAGTAATTCATTTTCAATCAGGACTTTCATATACGTGCTCTTAGTAACTTCTTTATTTAGTAGATCATCAAACATTTTCATGGAAATAATGTGCATATAATAACATTACAAGCAATTCAAGGAAAATAATCATGAAGCTTGAAAATCATACAAACTTACTGAAATTAGCTCGGTTGGGAATCATCCCTGTCTTAACAAAACAATTTCGTTAGAGTCGGGAGACATCACACTATCACAGTCCACATATGGCATGTATAGCTAGACTCTTACTCTCGCTAGGTTAGTCCTAGAACTGACTAAACCATAGCTCTGATACCACTAAATGTAGCACCCCATACCCGAGTCTGAGGCTAAGACCAGAACGAGACATTACTATGCTTGAACTTTCATAAACATGTACTTACGGGCTATAAAATTTTGTTCTAAATTAAAAACTTCTCTTTCTTAATCAAAACATACATTTCATGGGCCTATGAGGCCTTAAACACATATCCGGAAACTTTCAGAATTCAATCGGAAACTTTTCCTCGAAACAGGGGTCATACGCCCGTGTAGCTTGGGACACGCTCGTGTAATCCTAAGCCATGCCCGTGTCTTCCACCCATGGTCGACACTGACTAATTACACACGGTCTCAACACGCCCGTGGGCTTAGACCGTGTGCCATACCTTGATATACTGACTTGCTTACACGGCCTGGGGCACACGCCCGTTTTCTAACCGTGTTTCATGCACGACTCCAACATACGGCCGTGGGATTAACCCATGGCCTATCCTGACTTATGGAACAAAGGCGCAGGGTACGCACGGCCTAGACACACGCTTGTGTGTCTATCCGTGTGGGCACTTAGAGGCTATCTACCAAGCCTTTTACCACTCTCATTTGCATACAATCATACATCATCACCTAATTTCACATAGCTTCAATATAACTCTTGAATTAAAGACATTTAATCATAGGAGAAATAAAGTCTTTATCCCATACACTAGGGATGACTATATCCAATACAATTACAACAACTTAAGCCATCGTCAATGGCTATACACAACCAAACTATAAATTCTCTTAGGCCAACACAATTTGGCTACAACAATTAGACTTAATCAACTTTAAAAGAATACCTATACATGCCATGACCCAAAAGAACTTGAAACACCATACCAGGAGTCTACTCGATAGTGTGAAAACATCTCCGGCGGCCTCCAACCCGAGCTAGCTAAAATAACCTATAAGAGATGAGAAAAGTAAAGGAGTAAGCAATAATGCTTAGTAAGTTCATCTGCATAAACTGATAAATATCGATATTTTTTGAATATTCATAACCATAAGGTATTGTACGGAGTTTTTATCATTAACTCAGGGTAACTTACTCAACCATTCTTGAAGCTTACTCGTTCTATCTCTTACCACATCCTTACCATTCCACAAGCCAACTGCTTGTGTTAAATAGCATACATTCCTACACTGATCACCACGTGATCACATAAAACAACATATCAAACATTTTTAATAAGCCATTAATACTACAAATCTCTCGGGGGTTTCGCACTTAGCCCACCATTGAATTTCTAGTAGGGTGGTATCGCACACAGCCCACCAATCATTTATACTTATGGTGATTTCGCACTTAGCACACCAATCATTTATACTTACGGTGGTTTCACACTTAGCCCACCAATCATTTATAAGCGATGGTATCGCACACAGCCCATCGATTACTAATTTATTAGGTGGTAACGCACATATCCCACCGATATTAATATAATTAATGGTATCGCACACAGCCCATCACTACCATCAATAAGGTGATATCGCACATAGCTCACCGTTATTTTACATTCATAGATAGTAATCCACAAGTATATCTCTATTTCAAATGTTCATCCGAGAACATCCTCACATACTTCTATTCTTACTTAACTTTCTACGATACTCGTTCGCATTCACATAGTGCATCAATAAATCTATCTCATGCAACTAAGGTGCATTAATAACACATATCCCACTAGGGGTTCATCATATATTGAATTCATCTCAATTCAGTTCTAACACTTACTTGTACTTCTCGTGGTACAACCACATACATTCAACATATCCGTTAAATCATTCAAATTGTTAAATAACTCTCTTGAGTCTCATACACATAGTTCTCATTGACATCATACCCCAATAGGGTCTTACACATATTAACATATCAATGCCATGTCCTTGACATGGTCTTATACGATCTCTTACACCGAGGCCATATTCCAATATGGTCTTACTCGAGACTTTAACCATTATCATATCATTCTATATACATTTCCCATTACTATTAAAATCAATTCTCTTGACATCTCATCAAAGATATTTCATACATTCACAGAGTAAATCTACATTCCATACAACATTGGAATATTAAATTAACTCGTACATAGTTGCAACAATCACACATGAACTTACCTCAATGTCGAATGGGCCGAAAGGGACTTTTACCCACATTTCTCTTTTCATCCGTTCTAGGTCCGAAACTCATTTTCTTTGATCTAGAATAATGAAATTTACTGATTTAATCACTTATAAATCATAATACAAAATAATCTACACTTTAGGCAAAAATGACTATTTTGCCCCTACACTTTGGCAAAAATAACGATTTTTCCCCTAGGCTCGTAAATAAATTTTCATCATATTTTCTGGTTAAACCAGCCTAGCTGAACATTTAATCCTCTTACAACTATCCACAATTCCATCTATTTCATGCCTTAATGAACAAATTACAACTTTTGCATTTTAGTCCCAATTAGGTGTTTTCACAACAACACCTTTCACCAAAGTTGTTTATCAACATCCTATCATTCATTTTCTTTCACAAAAACTCATCAAACAACATGAACTCTATCATGGAAAGTCCCTAGACTTTCAACCATTTTGCAAACTAGTCCCCTCTTTAGAAAGCTTAAGCTTTGGGGACTCCAAAAGTACAATTTTTATCAAGAAAGATCATCAAACATGACCACATTTAATGCTCTTGTCCCCTTAGCTATCCTTGACCGGCCAACTCACTTAACAATGCCAAATTTTACATTTGGGACCTCCAATTTATAATCCATAGCTACTTGGCACCTTTAGCAAATAAAATGGAACTTTTGCACTTTATGCGATTTAGTCCTTTTTCGCAATTAAGCTAGAAATCGCTAAAATTAAGGCACCAAAATTTTCATGCATCCTTATAAACATGTTATAACACATAACATAACATGAAAATAATTTTCTCTAACCTCGAATTAGTGATTCCGAGATCACTGTTCCGACTAGCCCCTAAATCGGGCTGTTACACAATCACATATTATAAACACCAAAAATAATATTAAAATATTTTTCCAACCTCGGATTTGTGGTCTCGAAATCATTGTTCTGACTAGGGTCTAAACCGGGCTATTACAATGAAAGTGAAATTATATATATGTATATGATTGATTATGTTCGGCCATATGGTATATGTATGTGAGGTTCAAATGTGATCTGGTAGTAAATGATGACTTGTATTTGATATTATGCATATTCGGCCTTGTTAACAAAATGTTAATATGTAATTGTTTTTATATATGTTTTTGCTTAAGACTTACTAAGCTTAAATAGCTTACTGTGTGTATTTTTGTTTACCTTTGTTTTATAGATTTTGAAGTCACGTTACGAGCTCGGGATCGTCAGCAAAGCCTATCACACTATCGACTGTTTCTTTCGATATTTTACTAAGATGATTTTTGGGCATATGGCATGTATAGCATAGTTGAAATGTTTGATTTTTTGGCATGTGTATATATAGCCATGCGAAAATGGCTTAATCTCAATATTAAGGCTTCTGTGTATTCAGTCATGGCAATAGCTTATTATGGAAGTATATTTCATGGTGTGTTTATGCGTGGTATTTGGTTATATGGTTTGATTTGATTAATGAGTTAGTTTATGGTTGTGAAATTTAGTCATGTGTTTTGGTATTTAGGTTAATGGTTGAACTTCATGTGAAGGTTAATTTTTATATGTATTCGACCATGATTCAAATTGTTGTAAGGTATGTTTCATGGTTGTATCTTGAAATGGTTGGTCTAGGTTGATTTTGAGTAGTGAAAATGTTAAGGTTATTCGACTTTGTAAATAATTTATTTGGAAGTGCATTTTAAGGTATGGTTTGTGTGTGATTTAAAATAGGAGATGGATATAAGCTATTTAAGATTTGGTTATGTTATTTGACCATTTGTTTCGGTTTACAATGTGCATGAGTATATTTGGTTTGTTAACATATATGATATGGTGTATGGCATGATTATATAAATATAAAGTAATAAAGTTTTCTTATATAACCGAATAGGTAGTTAATTTATTGGTTAAGTGTACGTATTCTAACTATGGTATTTGGGCATGTGAAATAAGTGTAATATTAGTTGTTATTTATGTTCAAGATGCTTAAAAATTATTATAGTTTATGCGCATAGTCTTGTAATGAATTAAAATGGCAAAGTATACAACTTTATTTTTTCTTGAATGGTTTGGTAGATGTACTTTGGGTTGATTATAAAGCATGCGAATTTGGTATACTATGAATTATTCTTTATGTTCATAAATGTTTAATGTGATCATAGTGACATGCGCATGTTTATGTACTTTGGTTTGGTTATTGAGCATGCGGATTAGATGCTACGAAATGTCTTTGAAGTTCGAAAATTATTAAAGATATTATAGTGAGTGGCGCATGAAATAGTAATGCATATAAATATACTTGATCAACTGGTAAAATTTTAAAATGTTCCATATATGAAATGAGTATGTTTGGTTTTAATATGCACAGGTATGAAAGTAATATGTTTGATACTCAGCTTATGAAATATTTGTTTTGATGTTTGCTCAATATATGTTAAGTAATGCTTTACGATTAATTAAATTTTAATATGCGATTGATATGAACCTGGGAGTATTAATGTTTGAATTTTTAAATAGAATAAGTGTATTGATTTGACTAATTTACGAAGCATGAGAAGAAATGAATGTCTGTTCTGAGTTGTGTTTTGTTCAGTAATGCCTCATAACCCTAGTCCGGCGATGGATACGGGTTCAGAGGTGTTACAAAGGCTTTCACACACATAGCCTTTTTCAAGTAGTTCATTTACTTGTCTTTGAAGTTCCTTCATCTCCTCGAGATTACTCTGATAAGCAGGACGGTTTGGAATGGTGGCTCCCGATACGAAATCTATTTGGTGTTCAATCTCTCGAATAGGTGGCAATCCGCTCGGGATTTCTTCCGGAAACACGTCTTGAAATTCCTGCAACAAAGACAATATAGGAGAAGGTAGATTATTATCGAATTTGTTAGTGCCAAGCAGACTCTCTTTGTACAAAAGTACAAACAAAGGCTGCTTCAATAACATGGATTTTCGAACATCTCTCTCTTTCACAAAGAAATTATTTTTTTCATCTTTTGTTTCTATCTCTCTTTCTTTTTGTTTCGTATTTTTTTTTGTCACTCAATTTTTTGCCTTTCTTTTTTTCTGAACTCTTTTCTTTTTCTTTTTCATTTTTCTTTTTTTGCTCATTTTCTCTCAATTTTTCAATAGAAGCTCTCATCTTTAACTGATCATCGTAAACTTGCTTCGGCGTAAGTGGGGCTAAAGTCACCATTCGACCCAAGTGTTTGAAGGTGTATCTGTTGGTGTAGCCGTCGTGAGTAGCCCGCTTATCGAATTGCCAGGGTCATCCTAAAAGAAGGTGCCCCGCATGCATCGGCACAACGTTACACAAGACTTCGTCTTGATATTTTCCAATCGTAAAAGAAACCAGAACTTGCTTTGTCACCTTTAATTCTCCGCCGTCGTTAAGCCATTGTAGCTTGTATGGATGGGGATGTTTGGTGGTAGCCAATCCAAGTTTCTCCACCATCATTGTACTAGCCACGTTAGTACAACTCCCTCCATCGATGATGACGCAGCAAATCTTTCCTTGCACTTGGCAGCGCGTATGGAAGATGTTCTCTTGTTGTTGCTCGTTTTCGACACCTTGTAAACTTAGACTTCTCTTCACAACTAGGATCTCTCCATTTTTGGCTTCTTCCAGTTCCTCCTCGTCGTGAGATGTTTCATTGGCTTCATCCTCGTATTCATTCTCGGACTCAATTTCGCCATCTTCTCGAGTATACATTGCATTTTGGTTTGGGCATTGGCTCGCGATGTGCCCCCGACCAAGGCATTTGAAGCACTTGATGTCTCGAGTCCTATTTGGGACGGCTTCCATCTTGCCTTTACCGGTCTCGCCACTTGGCTTATTGATACGAACTCGTCTCGTGATTGATTCGAGTCGTTTGTTGCCCGATCGTGAATTTGAGTAAAAATGGATCGTTTCAAACAAACAAAGGCTTGTCAAAGAAAAGGCTTAAAGAAAGAAGAAGATGGCTTAGAAATTAGTAACAAAAAAGGTTTAACAAAACAAAGGATAAATTTACTAAGGCCGAAAATAAACCAACAATACTTAAATGTTGACCCGAATCTCAAATGGCTCTTAGATGATTTCGATTTTTAAGAAAAATAACAAAGAAAAGACCTCGACCCACTATCAAGAATGATAGGAACCTTGGTATATGATGAAACACCCCTATCCTATGTCCGTCGCCTGATTGGGGTTACGAGGCATTGCCGGTCATAAAACAGTTCATACAGATATTCATTACATTTCACAACTCAAAATTCAATCACATCAAAGCTCGAAACTTAATCAAATATAAAATATATAAAAATAATCATAATATTAAAAAACATTGCATAGTTAAAACGTAAACCATCATCTATTTAAACATATCATATAAAGAACATATAACAAAACTACTATTCCATTAGTCACATATATCAAATTTATTATTATAAATATATAAATACTCTTGCACATATACAAATTTAAACTTCAAACAACCCAAACTTTACTATTTAAAATTTTCATTTATTCATTTATACAGCATTGGTAATATAAAACATAACCAAACATGCTTTATTTATTATAATATCATGCGCATATTGTCTAATACCTAAACCATATCTACATATAATTACCGAATCAATATTAACTTATTTCATTAATTAACCACACGACATACTAGTCCTACATACACATATACTCCTTTAAACAAGTATCATTTCAATGACCAAATATATTTTTTTTCTTGACACAAGTTCATGCACAAATAACCATGTTGATTTGAACCATTTGAGCACAAATTACACTAAAAGAACACCCAATTTGCATTCTTTAAATCCATACACATAACCAGTCACTAACTATATATTCGGTTATATAAAATAACTTTAATACATAACATAAACCATATCACATACCCATTTATATGAGTCTAACACTTTAGCCGAATATTCTTATACACATATTCCACATTTCTAAACCATTTCACCAATGCAAACATACTAATTCAACTAGACTCAAAGTTACTATATCAAATTGTCAAATTCCCTTAGTATAGCTTAATTCACACATAACAAATACAACCAATTCCAAATTTACCAACCGTACCTATTTAGCCAATCATTCAAGCATAACATATATGAATACCTTACAAATACAAACCTAATCAAAATTACCTATATACATCCAAACTTATAATTATCCAACCAATACACATTCGAACAATTAATCACATTTTTTCCTCACTACTAAGCCGAATTATAAATGGTTTCCAACCTTCATGTACATGTTTTATTTTTATAAGACATAACCGACTCAATTAGTTACCAAATCCATACATACCACTCATATTATATATTTATCAACTCATTCACCACATTATTAACGAAACATAGCAACCATATACCACAAACAAATAAGCCATAACCAAATTGATAAAACCAAACACATTAAACACTTGATCAAGAACTCATAAAAACTGAGCCTAATCCTAATGATCAAAGACAAGCCATTTTCGCATGGCTATATATATACAAATCCCAAAATCAAATATTTCATCTATGTTATATATGCCATAAGCCCAATTTCAACTTAGTAAAATACCGAAAAATTGTCGATAGTGTGATAGGCTTTGCTGACGATCCCCGAGCTCGTAACGTGAATCCAAAATCTATAAAACATAGGTAAACAAAAACACACACAAAGTAAGCTATTTAAGCTTAGTAAGTCATAAGCAAGTATACATCAACTAAATTATCAAAACCAAATATACAAAATCATAAACACAAACTTAGCATTAAAATCTTTCTTACACAATGATCTTATAAAATTCTCACTATTAAGATCACAATAATCACATTTGGCCGAATATACTAAATCAAATTGCTTACATATAGATAACATATATAACTTTAGCATTTATACAATCAAATAAACAATCAACTTACCTTACTTTCATAACATGGTTTAAATACATACCTGAGCCCTTTTAATTCGATTTTCACATTGGTTCTTCATTTAACAATGCCTGTTGAACCATTCAAAATTAAAAAGGATACGCGAATAGTCGGAAGCTCGTACAATGCCAACGTCCCAGACGTGGTCTTACATGTAATCACATATCGATGCCACTTTGTCCCGCATGTGGTCTTACACGTAAACATAAGTCGATGCCAACGTCCCAGACGTGGTCTTACACGATAACACATATCAGATATCCTATGTCATGACATATGTATCCTAACTATTCCTAGGGTTCGAACGGGGATTTCAGACATCGGATCTCAATCGAATCAAACTCGGAACATAGTCAATTCTCAATATCAAATTTTGCTAAGGAATAATTTTAATCAAATAATTCAAATTATCATATAGCAATATATATTCATAAATATAACAGCATTTAAATGCTTATTGACTTACCTCGGATATTAACGGACAAAATCGATTACTCGACTACTTTCGACTTCCCCCGATCTAATTCCATTTTCTTCCGTTCTTGATCTAAATAAATTCAAATTTAACTAATTTAACCACATATTCATTAAATTTAATCCAAAAACACATAAATTGGAAAATTTCCATTTTGCCCCTGATATTTCACACTTTTTACAATTAAGTCCCTATTGCATAAAACACAAAATACACAAAATTTGCATATGCTATGCTTAGGCCGAATATTCACTAGCTCCATACAAGTCCATATATTTCATTTTTTTCACATTTTAGTCCCTCAAAAATTTATTTTCACAATTTAGCCCAAATTACTCAAAATTATCAAAAATCCAAAGACAAAACATGTTAATTCAAAACATATCTTCCATTTTCTATCATCAAGCAACAAAAATCACAAATTATCATAAATGGCATAACACAAAATCATCATCAATTTCAAAAATTCAAGCATGGGTCTTGTAATATTCGAAGCAACGATTACAAAAACGTAGAAATTATCAAAAACCGAGCTAGATACATACCTTAATCAAACTCAACAATGGCCGAATACCTAGCTCTTGTTTCTTTCTTTTTCTTTTCTTTGTTTCGGTTGTAAAATAAGAATGTTAATGGCTTTTAATGTTTTGTATATTATATTATAACATAATTTTATATTAATATCAATTTTACTTATAAAATTAACATATAAAAACATAAAATATAAGCATGTTGTCGTCCACTACTTAATAAAATGGCCTAATTGCAACATAAATCCTCCATATTAAAAAGACATCAACAGTTAGGAAATTTCACAACTAACCATCTAATTTTCATTTTACGCAATTAAGCCCTTTTATTTAATCGGATACTCAAACAGCAAAATTAAAACACTAAAATTTAACACAAGCAAATTCACACATAATAAAAATTGAAAATAATTTTAAAATATTTTTTGGACTCAGATTTGTGGTCCCGAAACCACTATTCTGATTAGGGTCAAAATCGGGCTGTTACAACTCTCCCTCTTTAGGGATTTTCGTCCCCGAAAATCTTACCGGTGAATAGGTTTGGATAACGCTCTTTCATTGTATCCTCTGACTCCCAAGTTGCTTCCTCAACACCGTGCTTTTTCCACAATACTTTAACTAACGAAATTTTCTTATTTCTCAATTCTTTAATCTCACGAGCCAGAATACGAATCGGTTCTTCTTCATATGTCATATCGACTTAATCTCAACCTCTGTCGGACTAATCACATGTGAAGGACCAGATCTGTATCTACGGAGCATCGAAACATGGAATACATTATGAATCTTTTCTAACTCAGGTGGCAATAGCAATCTATAAGCAACTAGCCCGATTCGCTCTATAATCTCATACGACCCAATAAATCTCGGACTCAATTTGCCTTTGCGGCCGAATCTGAGTATTTTATTCCATGGTGAGACTTTTAAAAACACTTTATCTCCGATCTGAAACTCTATATCTTTTCATTTCAAGTCTGCATATGATTTCTGACGATCCGATGCTATTTTCAGACTATCGCGAATCACTTTCACTTTCTGTTCAGTCTCTTTGATCAAATCAACCCCGTGTATCTCGTTTTCATTGAGCTCAGTCCAATACAATGGTGTACGACATTTACGACCGTACAAAGCCTCGTAAGGTGCCATTTTGATACTAGATTGAAGGCTATTATTATAAGCAAATTCAATCAAAGGTAAATATCGTTCCCATGTACCTTCAAACTCGAGAATGCAACATCTCAACATATCCTCAAGTATTTGAATGATTCGTTCGGACTGACCATCTTTTTGCGGATGGAAAGCTGTGCTAAAGTGTAGTTTCATACCTAAAGCATCTTGCAACTTTTTCCAAAATCGTAATGTGAACCTCGGATCTCGATCCGTAACAATAGAGATAGGCACTCCATGTAATCTCACAATCTGAGAAACATATAATTCAGCCAGTTTATCAAGCGAATAATCTGTACAAACCAGAATAAAGTGAGCCTATTTGGTCAATCTATCCACAATAACCCAGATTGCATCTTTCTTGCTCGGTGTCAACGATAAACTAGATACAAAATCCATCGTGACTCTGTCCCATTTCCACTCAGGTATCATGATCGGCTGAAGTAACCCAGAAGGTACCTGATGCTCGGCTTTTACTTGCTGATAAACTAAACATTTCAAAACAAAGTCAGAAATGTCTCGTTTCATACCATGCCACCAGTAAAACTGTTTCAGATCATTATACATTTTCGTACTACCTGGGTGAACAGATAACCGACTGTTATGAGCTTCGTTCAAAATCATCTGAATCAACTCTAAATTTCTCGGAACACATATTCGGTTTCTGAACCTTAAGCAATTATTTGTATCAACTCGAAACTCGGATTCAACATTCGATTCACATTGAGCTTACTTTGCTAACAAATCATTATCAATTTTCTGAGCATTACAAATTTGTTGAACAAACAACGGTCTTACTTTTAATTCGGCTATTATCTAACCATCATCAGATATAACCATATGCGCATTCATTGCATGCAAAGCAAATAATGATTTTTGACTTAAAGCATTAGCAACAACATTAGCTTTTCCCGAATGATAGTCAATCACAAGCTCGTAGTCTTTTAACAACTCCAACCATCGACGTTGTCTCAAATTCAGATCTTTCTGAGTCATCAAATACTTCAGGTTTTTATGATCAGAATAAACATGACATTTCTCACCGAACAGATAGTGACGCCAAATCTTCAATGCGAACACAATAGCTGCTAATTCCAAATCATGTGTCGGATAGTTCTTTTTGTGCGGCTTCAGCTGTCTCAAGGCATAAGCTATGACTTTGCCTTCCTGCATCAAAACACAACCCGGACCACTCAAAGATGCATCACTGTAAATGACAAATTCTTTACCCGATTCTGGCTGAACTAACACTGGAGCTTCGGTCAAAAGAGCTTTCAACTGATCGAAACTTTTCTGACCACTCAAACTTAACATCTTTCTGTAACAGCTTCGTCATCGGTGTCACGATCATAGAGAAACCTTTCACGAACCGTCTATAATAACCAACAAGTCCCAGAAAACTTCGAACTTCAGAGACATTTCTCGGAGGTTTCCAATCAAGTATAGCTAAAATTTCACTCGGATCAACCCGAATACCTGATGCTGATACAACATGACCCAGAAAACTGACTTCGCGTAACCAAAACTCACATTTACTAAACTTTGCATACAACTATTTATCTCGCAAAGTCTGTAACACAAGTCTCAGATGTTCGGCATGCTCGGTTTCATCACGGGAGTAAATCAAAATGTCATCTATGAATAGTACCAAAAATTGATCCAAATACTGTCTGAAGATCTGATTCATCAAATCCATGAAAACAGTAGGTGCATTAGTAAGTCTGAAAGGCATAACCAGAAACTCATAGTGTCCGTACCTCGTTTGGAAAGCAGTCTTTGGCACATCAGAGTCTTTAACTCGCAACGGATAGTAGCCTGATCTCAAATCTATCTTTGAAAATACTGTAGCCCCTTTCAACTGATCGAACAGATTGTCAATCCGTGGCAACGGATACTCATTCTTTATAGTCAGTTTATTAATCTATTTGTAGTCGATACACATTCTCATGGTTCCGTCTTTCTTTTTCACAAATAAAACTGGTGCGCCCCAGGGAGAGAAACTCGGTCGCGTAAAACCTCTATCTGTCAACTCTTGCAACTGAGCTTTCAATTATTTTAATTCCATAGGTGCCATTCTGTACGGAGCTATCGAAATCGGAGTCATCCCCGGCACTAATTCAATACCAAATTCAACTTCTCGAATTGGTGGCAAACCCGGTAACTCTACAGGAAACACATCCAGATACTCACACACAACAGGTACTGATTCGATCTTCTTTTTGGTCACTTTAGAGTCGAGCACATAAGCAAAATAAGCTTCATAACCCTTTCTCACATATTTCTGAGCTAACATTGAAGATATCACTGCCGGTAAACCATTCAGATCATTAGATTCAATTCGAATAATCTCATCATTCTAACACCGTAAATTAATAGTCTTCCGTTTGCAGTTCACAATAGCATCATGTAGAGTTAACCACTCCATACCTAGAATTATATCAAACTCGTCGAATGGCAACAACATCAAATCAGCCGGAAAACATGAATCTCGAATCATCAACGGGCAATTCTTGCACACTTTATCAACCAAAACACACCGGCCTAAGGGGTTCGATACTTTAATCACAAACTCAGTAGACTCTACAGGCATAGTCTTACTGAATACTAAAGTCTCACACACATAAGAATGAGTCGAACCAGGATCAATCAATACAACAACACTAGTATCATAGAGAGTGAAAATACTAGTAATAACGTCCGGGGATGAGGCCTCCTCGTGTGCATGAATAGCATAGGCTCTGGCAGGTGCGCGAGCCTCAGATCTAACAGCTGTATCTTTGGTCCCTCTCTGACTACCACTCGCATTACTTGTATTTCTGGGTGGTCTTCCTCGAGCTGCAGTGTTAGCCTATCTCATATTCTATATCGGATTTTGATCCACTAACTCTGGACACTAACGGATGAAATGATCCCTAGATCTACATTTAAAACAGGCTCGATCATGTAATCTGCAACTGCCAGGATGTCATTTATCACAATGTTCACACTCGGGTTGATTTGATCTGACATTACCCACACTAGCTACTGAGGTAGCTCTCGAGCTCACAGGTGGTCTATCCCGATCACGTTTAGAATAACCCACAGTAGTCTTCGAATGGCTAGCATCATCTCAAAACTTCTTTGAGGTCGACTAAAATGACTTACTGAATGGTCTCTTACGTAAATCTCTAGCTTCAGAATCAACTTTTCTTTTTTCTTTCCCAAGCTCTTCAGCTTTGCAGGCTCACTCAACAAGTACCACGAACTCTTTTATCTCAAGTATGCCAACTAACAGTTTAATGTCTTCATTCAACCCATCTTCAAATCTTTTACACATAATAGCCTCGGTAGAAACACACTCTCTGGCATACCGACTGAGTATCACAAATTTCCGCTCGTACTCTATCACTGTTATCTGTCATTGTTTCAATTCAAGGAATTCTTTGCGTTTCTGATCAATAAACCTCTAACTGATATATTTCTCACGGAACTCAGTGTGAAAGAATTCCCAGGTCACTCGTTCTTTCAGAACCACTGATACTAGTGTATTCCACCAGTGATATGCAGTGTCCCGTAGCAGAGATATGGCACATTTTAAACATTCATCATGTAACATCCCGGGTTAGGGGCTGTTTTGTTGTTGCATGACATTGCATGTGTCTAGTGTGCTGCGTGGCTATTTCTATGTTTTGGGGGCTTAATTGAAGTCTAAGTGTATGCCTGAGTGAATGGGAAAATTTTGATTTTTGGGTGTTAAGTCAGGGGAGCTGTTGGAGCTAGGGTATAAGAGTTTTATTTGGTGTTTTGTTGAACAAGAAAGGAGTGGTGGAGTGGCGGGATAGGCGCCACTAAGGCTTGTGTGTGTGGCGTCATCTGCCAGGAGGGAGAGATCTTGTGTTCAAGCTGCGGAGTGGCCACATTTTGCATCCTTTTTGTGGCATGGAGGAGGAGAGTTGTAGGCGTTCAAACTCGCCTTGGACTTAGTCTACTCATTTGAATGGTGGGTGGAGAGTGGATTGAGGAGGAAGACTTGTTCAACTAATTTGAAATGATGGTGTGGAGTGTTTGTGGGGATTTGGCCAAATTTTAGGAGAGTTTGTGGGGAGTGGACGGTTTGGGTAGTGTGGGAGAGGAGTAGTGCCGAATTTGTTTTGGCAATTTTCTTAGTATTTTCGGTCACCATTTTGGGTAAACCGAATTCTCTCCTTTGTTAATAGCCAACCGAAACTTCATTTGTTTTCTCTCATTTTTTCTTGGAAACCGAAAGTGCAAGCGACATGTCTTTGAATTAGTTTATTTCTTTTAGTTCTCTTAATAGCCGAATGCCCTTTTGTGCCACCATTTCCACTTTGCTTTTATTTCTTTTCTTCTTGTGATTCCTTGGCCGAACCATATATCCTCCCCATCATTTCTTTTCTTTATCATTTAGGTAAGTCAAGCCATCATCCTTTTCCTCTCATACATTCTCTCATTTCTTGAAAACATTTGAGCCGAATCTTCCCGCAACTTGTGGCCGATTTCTCTTCTTTTCTTGAACCACACTTATTTGTTTTGCTTTCAAGTTTATAGCCGAATCCCTTGGTATTGCCGAAATTGCCTTCTATCACTTGTTCTTATTTTGGCCGAATATCAACCCCTCCCTTTTTCATCCTTTTCTTGCGCTTTCTTTCTTGGGTTAGGCCGAATCTCTCCTCTCTCTTAGTAGATATCTCTTGGCTGAATATCAGTGAAGGGTTGATCTGGGTTGGTTGTTCAATCATTGAACAAGGTAAGTGTGGGTGGCCGAATGGCCATTTTCCCTCTCTTGTTCTCTATTGATTGTGGTTTGGTTAATAGCCGATCTTGGGCATGTGTTGAAGGGGTTAATCTTTTGTGTTGAACCGTTTTCTGCTAGGGCCTTGGATTGTGGTGGTGATCGGGTGAAGCGATCAATTGAAGCCTTGACCGTGAGTGACCGATTGGTAAGTTAGGGGTAAGTGATTGGTATTATTATTATTAGTTCAATCTTTTGATTTCGATTAAGTCAAAGGTGACTAAGGATTAACTATTTGTCTTAATAGGGTGTGCCGATTGTTAAAGAATAACCATCGTTGGTTCGAGGTTTGGTAGGAAACCAAACCATCCGCAAGGTAAGGATTAAGCGATACACCCTTTGGTTTAATTGGTCATAGCCGAATGGTCTTGGTTACTAACCCTGGTTTGGCCGATTCTAGGAGCAAGTTGATCGAGGATTTAGACGGGGTCTTTGGGATTTAGACTTGCGATTTACTGTGTGTGTAAACTAACACACTATACTTAGTAATATTGTTATTAAACCTGTTTGCCTATTAAAAACCATGACAAGATGATGGATTATTGGATACCCAAGCGGGGTATGTGTACGTATCGGGTAAGTCTAATTTATTACAAGTTCTATTATGGATACCTTGGGTATTATGATCTATGATATGTATGCTATGAGAGGTAATGCTAGACATGTTGGCATGATATGCATGACTTGTATGATATGCATGATTACATGAGTATGGTATGTTGATGGGTGATATGAGTGGAGGGAGCATGATATTTTGTGTTGACGAGCACCAAGTGTTTTGGTAACACACCTTGTGACTTTGGGTCACCAAAGTGCTTTGGTAGCACATTTGTGTCTTTGGGACACAGAGGTTGGGCACCTCATTGCGACTTGTCCTCGTGGTTAACACCACCGTGGGTTGGCCCCACTTTGAGATATGGGATAGTTCGCTAGTGATTGGGTATCACACGATGGGTTGGCCCCATCATTCGATTATTGTGACTACGGTCACGGTGCTTTGGTAGCACATTTGTGTCTTTGGGACACCGGAGGTTGGGCACCTCATTGCGACTTGTCCACGTGGTTAACACCACCGTGGGTTGGCCCCACATGAGATATGGGATCGTCGCTAGTGATTGGGTATCACACGATGGGTTGGCCCCATCATTCGATTATCGTGACTACGGTCACCGGTGCTTGGGTAGCACATTGTGTCTTTGGGACACCAGTGTTTTGGTAACACATTGTGACTATAAGTCACCGGTGGTTTGGCACCACCCGGTGGTTTGGTACCACGGGGTAGAAAAGCGATACGGATGGTTAGGATCGGGTTGCATTAATTATGTTGCTATGTATGATGTGTGTTAGCATGTTGTTTCATCGGGAGCGGGATTTATGCATCGAGTCACTCGACTCACCTCTCCTTTGACATTTCGGGTGATTCAGAGACGCGGACATGGAGCGGGGTGGACTCGAGGTGCACATGCCATGCTTTAATAAAAGTTTTGCTCGACTATTCACTTTGGGTACTTTAGCTTACTTATTTTGATTTGAGATTTAGTTTGGATTTGTAAAAGGCCTTTAAATTATGTTTTATGATGGGTATGTTTTAATTAGATTCTCAACCTGCTTAACAAATAACTTGGCATGAAATTTTACTAAAACTTGGAAAGACAACGTTTTCAAAATTATATCGCAATGTGTTTTAAACTATACCATCGGGTACCTCGCTATGTTTTGCTATACAATAAACTCAAATGATTTCCAAATCAAACTCGATTTTCTACTAAGTCTAAAATGTTTCAAAATGGCACTAAGAAACTATTGGAAGTGCTAAATGAAATCAACTCGCTTTAACTATATATTTGGATAAGCTTTCAAAATCTAATCAAACAAGCCTACTCAAATTTTCCTCAAATTCTCTATGTTTTCACCCCACTTCTAAACGACAAAAAAAGAGATCACTCAAAGACGTTTTTCCCCGTAACATACCAGATTCGGGCGTGGTGTCTTGTCCGAGTTTGGGGTGTTACACATCAGGGGTGCAGGATAATTCATCAAACACTCGAATAGTATTATTGATCCAGAACTCAGCTCGCTCAGCATCATCATCATCAGTAGCTCTGAATTCTTCGGCTCCATGTTTTTTGATTTTATCAACAGGAGACTTAGACAATCTCAGTGGATCACTCACTTGAGGTATAGTAGGTACTGAAGATGGATTAATCGGGGGTGGAGGTTGTTGTGCAGCCGGATTAGTCTGGATATATTGAGTAAACCAGTCATTCATCATTTGATAGAAGGCTTGTCTAGCCTCCCCCTCCTGGTTACTCGAAGTCGGTCGAGAATTAACCGGCGCTGTCCCTTGCTCGGGACTAGGCGCTATACTCTTGACATCATCAGCTACGGCTCGATCAGGATCCATTACTATACGAAAACACATTTTCAGATGTCAGAAGTCATCACACTATCGCACTATAAAATATGGCATGTATAGCTAGACTCATACGCGCTACGTTAGTCCTAGAATCGACTAAATTGTAGCTCTGATACCAATAATATGTAACACCCCTATCCTGTGTCTGTCACCAGATTGGGGTTACGAGGCATTACCTGTCATATCACAGTTCATACAGATATTCATTACATTTCACAACTCAAAATTCAATCACATCAAAGCTCGAAACTTAATCAAATATCAAATATATAAAAATAATCATAATATTCAAAAACATTGCATAGTTAAAACGTAAACCAGCATCTATTTAAACATATCATATAAAGAACATATAACAAAACTACTATTCCATTAGTCACATATATCAAATTTATTATTATAAATATATAAATACTCTTGCACATATACAAATTTAAACTTAAAACAACCCAAACTTTACTATTTAAAATTTCCATTTATTCATTTATACAGCATTGGTAATATAAAACATAACAAAACATGCTTTATTTATTATAATATCATGCACATATTTTCTAATGCCTAAACCATATCTACATATAATTACCGAATCAATATTAACTTATTTCATTAATTAACCACACAGTATACTAGTCATACATACACATATACTCTTTTAAACAAGTATCATTTCAATGACCAAATATATTTCTTTTCTTGACACAAGTTCCTGCGCAAATAACCATGTTGATTTGAACCATTTGAGAACAAATTACACTAAAAGAACACCCAATTTGCATTCTTTAAATCCATACACATAACCAGTCACTAACTATATATTCAGTTATATAAAATAACTTTAATACATAACATAAACCATATCACATACCCATTTATATGAGTCTAATACTTCAGATGAATATTCTTATACACATATTCCACATTTCTAAACCATTTCACCAATGCAAGCATACTATTTCAACTTGACTCAAAGTTACTATATCAAATTGTCAAATTCCCTTAGTATAGCTTAATTCACACATAACAAATACAACCAATTCCAAATTTACCAACCGTACCTATTTAGCCAATCAATCAAGCATAACATATATGAATACCTTACAAATACAAACCTAATCAAAATTACCTATATACATCCAAACTTATAAGTATCCAACCAATACACATCCGAACAATTAATCATATTTTTCCTCACTACTAAGCCGAATTATAAATGGTTTCCAATCTTCATGTACATGTTTTATTTTTATAAGACATAACTGACTCAATTAGTTACCAAATCCATACATACCAATCATATTATATATTTATCAACTCATTCACCATATTATTAACGGAACATAGCAACCATATACCACAAACAAATAAGCCATAACCAAATTGATAAAACCAAACACATTAAACACTTGATCAAGAACTCATAAAAACCGAGCCTAATCCTAATGATCAAAGACAAGCCATTTTCGCATGGCTATATATATACAAATCCCAAAATCAAATATTTCATCTATGCTATACATGCCATAAGCCCAATTTCAACTTAGTAAAATACCGAAAAACTGTCGATAGTGTGAAAGGCTTTGCTGAAGATCCCCGAGCTCGTAACGTCAATCCAAAATCTATAAAATATAGGTAAACAAAAACACACACAAAGTAAGCTATTTAAGCTTAGTAAGTCATAAGCAAGTAAACATCAACTAAATTATCAAAACCAAATATACAAAATCATAAACACAAACTTAGCATTAAAATCTTTCTTACACATATCAAATGGTTAATTGTACATATACACATGAACTTATAAAATTCTCACTATTAAGATCACAATAATCACATTTGGCCGAATATACTAAATCAAATTGCTTACACATAGATCACATATATAACTTTAGCATTTATACAATCAAATAAACAATCAACTTACCTTACTTTCATAACATGGTTTAAATACATACCTGAGCCCTTTTGATTCGATTTTCACATTGGTTCTTCATTTAAGAATGCCCGTTGAACCATTCGGAATTAAAAAGGATACGCGGATAGTCAGAAGCTCGTACAATGCCAATGTCCCAGACGTGGTCTTACATGTAATCACATATCGATGCCAATGTCCCAGACAGGGTCTTATACGTAAACATAAGTCTATGCCAACGTCCCAGACGTGGTCTTACATGATAACACATATCAGATATCCTATGTCATGACATATGTATCCTAACTATTCCTAGGGTTCGAACAGGGCTTTCGGACATCGGATCTCGATCGAATCAAACTCGGAACATAGTCAATTCTCAATATCACATTCGGCTAAGGCATAATTTTAATCAAATAATTAAAATTATCACATAGCAATATATATTCATAAATATAACAACATTTAAATGCTTATTGACTTACCTCGGATATTAACGGATGAAATCGATTACTCGACTACTTTCGACTTCCCCCGATCTAATTCCGTTTTCTTCCGTTCTTGATCTAAATAAATTAAAATTTAACTAATTTAACCACATATTAATTAAATTTAATCCAAAAACACATAAATGGGAAAAATACCATTTTACCCCTGATATTTTACACTTTTTACAATTTAGTCCCTATTGCATAAAATAAAAAATACACAAAATTTGCATATGCTATGCTTAGGTCGAATATTCACTAGCTCTATACAAGTCCATATATTTCATTTTTTCACATTTTAGTCTTTCAAAAATTTATTTTCACAATTTATTACAAATTACTCAAAATTATCAAAAATCCAAAGACAAAACATGTTAATTCAAAACATAACTTCCATTTTCTATCATCAAGCAACAAAAATCACAAATTATCATCAATGGCATAACACAAAATCATCATCAATTTCAAAAATTAAAGCATGGGTCTTGTAGTATTCGAAGCAACGATTACAAAAACGTAGAAATTATCAAAAACTGAGCTAGATACATACCTTAATCAAACTCAACAATGGCCGAATACCTAGCTCTTGTTTCTTTCTTTTTCTTTTCTTTGTTTTGGTTGTAAAATAAGAATGTTAAGGCTTTTAATGTTTTTTATATTATATTATAACATAATTTTATATTAATATAAATTTTACTTATAAAATTAACATATAAAAACATAAAATATAAGCATGTTGCTGTCCACTACTTAATAAAATGGCCTAATTGCAACATAAATCCTCCATATTAAAAAGACATCAACAATTAGGCACTTTCACAACTAACCATCTAATTTTCATTTTACGCGATTAAGCCCTTTTATTTAATCGGATACTCAAACAGCGAAATAAAAACACTAAAATTTAACACAAGAAAATTTACACATAATAAACACTGAAAATAATTTTAAAATATTTTTCAGACTCAAATTTTTTGTCTCAAAACCACCATTCTGGTTAGGGTCAAAATCGGGCTGTTACATATGATGAACCTCGACCCACTATCAAGGATGATAGGAACCTTTGTATATGATGAACACCACACTATGAAAGTGATAAGTTCAGAAACAAGGAATGGATAGATGCCACAAGCTAAGCTTGATAAGTCAAATCAATTCCGTAAGAACAAGGAGAATTGGATAACTCACAATTCAAAGATTTCATATATATATTTAGCCAAAAGTCTTTTTTACAAAGGCTGATTTCATCTATTTATAGTGTTAGAATAGGCTAGCCGAATGGTCACAAACATTCAACTTAATGTGCCATTTAAAAGCTGAAATAAAACTCAAGTCTTTTCACATTCTTGAGCCAAATAACTCCATTCTTGAATTCACTTCAATTTAGCTGAATCAATGACTTTAATTGCTTGAAAAATGACTCTTGAGTTAGCCCTTGGCCAGCCGAATAGACACCAACTTATTAACCAGCTCCTTAATGGTATTTGAATGCTTGAATTAACCTTTGAAATGGAAAAAATGGGCTCTGTAACATCCTTAAATAGGGGATATGATGTTTGAACTATTTGCATGTGTATGGCTTGGTTGTGATGTTAATTGGGATGTTTTAGGGTCTAGGTATAAGCCAAGGTTAGGCTCGGACTATAGGAAAATTTTTATTTTTAAGCTTTGGTTAAGGGGAGCTGAAGGAGCTAGGGGTTAAGAATATTTTGTGGTAAAATTTAGCACAAGAATTTCCTTGGTAAAGTGGCAAGGAGGCGCCACTTAGGGCCTTAGCGGTGACGCCACAAGCAGGGGAAGGAGAGCTTGGGTTCGAGCTCAGAAATCCCTTCTTTGCTAATTCTTTTTGACGCCAGAGAGGGAAGAGTTGTGCTCCGCTCAAACTCTGATGGATAACTGTTGAACAAGTCAATAGATTCAAACGGGTGGAGAAGAGAGAATTTAGGAGTTTGAGCAATTCAAACTCATTTGAACGAGTGGCCAGGAGAAGTTTGAGTAGTTGGCCAAATTTTGAATTGTGTGAGGTGGAGTGTTCGGCTGAAAGACTTAGGGGGAGTGCCGAAATTCCTTAGTCAGGCTAGGTAGACATTTTTGGCTAGGCATGCTCTAGTGCATTCGGTTGTGAACCAAAAGCTGAAATCCTTTAGCCTTGTCGATTTTTATTTAGTGCACATTATTGAAGCAAAAGCCGAAAGCACTTTAGGCTCTTATTGATTTCTCTCTTAGGCATTGAGCCGAATCCCTATTTGAACTCCTCTCTTATTTTCTTTGAAGCCGAAACACTATTCTCCCTAAACCTCATTTGATTTGCTCTCTACTCTCATTTGGTTTGACCGAATCTTCTTCTTTCTCAAGCCACTCTTTTTCATTGTTTCTCTCGTCTCCTTCTCACCATCATTCAAATCGAATACTTCCCTTCAATTCTCTCATTTCATTTTGGCCGAATCTCCTTTGATTTCTTTTCTTAGGCCATAGCCGAAATCACCTTGATTGTTCCATCACCATTGCCGAAATCTCCATTTACTCTCCTCTCCTTATTCTAACGTTTTGGCCGAACATCAATCAAGGGTAGATCTCTCTTGTCTTCTTCTCTAATCGGTTTTGGTGTAGGTAAGTTATCATGGCTGAATCTCTTCTATCTTCTTTTCTTTCTCTATTCACTCATATGGAACAAAAGCCGAATTTCGACATTTGTCATGATTCTTAATCACCTATGGAATCGGTTTCTCCTAGGTTCTTCGGGATTTTGAAGTAGTGGATCGTGGTCATCTACTCTCTACCAATCGGTTTTGTTAAAGACCGTGGTAAGGTTACATGTCAATTTAACCATTCCCTTATTCATTTGAAAAGCCGAAGGCTATTAAGTTTATGTTGTTTAGTGTTGGCCGATTGTAGGGGAAGGCTTAATCTCGCATACCTCGGGTTGTGACTAGTGCTCGAAAGGCGTTAAGGTAAGGATTGTGGTTCTGTGCATTAACTCTTCGGGATTTAAGAGTGAAGCCGAATGGCTTTTTGCTAATAGTGTGATATTGGCCGAATGTAGGAAGGGGGAACTTGTGCGTTAGATCGTGATCTACAGGGTTCGGTAGTCTCATTAGTAACCAGGTGTGTATCTTACACACTTCATAATCTATATAAATGTGCTGATAACCTAAACTATGTTAAAAGCTGAAACTGTGTAGATTTCGATATGATACCTTTATGGGTATGAGCAAGGATTTCGGGTTAGTCCGTTTTGTTGATATTATGGTACATGATTTCTGATGATGTTATCTATGTATGTTCGATATATGTCTAATGATTAAGCATGATGGCATGAATTGTATGTGCATTACATTATTGTGGGTGATATGAGAGGAGGGGGAAGATTGATATCTGTGACTTTGGGTCACCAGTGGTTTGGCACCACCAGTGGTTTGGTACCACAGTTGATTTCGTGACTTTGGGTCACCAGAGGTTTGGCACCTCATAGCGACTCGTCCCAGTGGCTTAGCACCACAGTGGGTTGGCCTCACATTTGATAAAACGGGATTGTCGCCCGGTGATTTGGTATCACAATGTGGGTTGGCCCCACAATTGGATTATTCGTGACTTTGGGTCACCAGTGGTTTGGCACCACATTATTATTGATATCAGTGACTTTGTGTCACCAGTGGTTTGGCACCACCAGTGGTTTGTACCACACGGGGTAGAAAAAGGAGTTGTGGATGGCTAGGTTTGGGTGCATGTTATGTTTGCTTGATTATGATTTGTGTAACCATGTTGCAATAATCGGGAGGGGGATTATGCACTAAGTCTTTGTGACTCACCTTCTCCCTTATCTTTTCAGGTGATTCGTAGATCGCGGATGAGGAGCCGGGTGGACTCGAGGTGACCATGCGATAATTGATTCGATTTTACATGGACATTTGATTTGGGTATTTTACTTTAAAATTCTGATTTTTATTTATTTACTTTAAATTTGGTTTTGGTTTTGTAATAAGGCCGCTAAGTATTATTTTGGGTTTTTTTATTACTTGCTTTTATTTGATTTATATTATGCATGTGCTTAATAATTTGATTTGCTTAAATAACCGGTAAAAAGCAACGTTTTCAAATTTAATTTCTTAAACAACTCCAAACACAAATGGTTCTTAACTCGACTATGCTTAACTCACTTGGTTTTTAATAAGTATCGAAAGGTTTTCCAAAACTATAAACAACAAATGGAATTCCAACAAAAAGAGATTCTCCGGGTTTTAAAGCAACGCTAAAACGATTTCAACAGTACTCTACACGGGTTTTTTTTAAAACTCATGCTTTCGGTAGAAATAAACTATCAAATTGATTTAACTCAAAATGTTTTTACTCTGTAACATGCTAGATTCAGTCGTGGTGTGTTGACTGGGTTTGGGGTGTTACAATTATGGTATCAGAGCCAAGTTCGAAAGCTCGGCTGTGGGCCCAATGTAATATCCTAAAAATTTGAGTATCATCTTGTTACTTGTGTTAGCCGGGTATGATTTTATTGTGTGCCTAATATAATCTTGTGAAGGCTTAGAATTATTCGAAGCTAGAATAATTATTAGTATGAAGAATTTAGTGAAGTGGATCAAGTGATTATGATGCTTAAGTTAATTTAAGTGCCTAAAATTAGCACATGAGGAGTTAGTGGCATGGTGGAAATGGCGCATGAATGGTTGCTTGAGGGGAGTGGTTCGAATAACATGGAGTGCATTTTGGAGACTTTATTTTTTCTGCATCTTTACATCAAGTGTCGGCCAAGCTTTATATTTGGTAAGTTGGACTTTAAATTTTTATGGCAAGATGATTAATAATTTAGGTAAGCTTGAATTTGGGGAAAGGAATCATTTTGATTAAGGAATGATGAGGGAACACAAGGCATAATGTAAGGTGATTTGCTATGGAAAGTTTTGTGTGGAAAAATTTTGACTTTGGAGTCCATGTATTTGGACGATTTTGGGGCCTAGGGGGGTGACCGAATTTTGTTGAAGGTTTTGGTAGATCGGTAGCTAGTTGGTCATTTTGACAATTGGGTTATTTTGTGTTTTCTCTAAAGCAAATATTTTCTTTCTCTTCACCTTCCCTCTCCTAGCCGAATGCATTTTTAGCATTAGGTAAGCATCTTTTATTTTTTTTCTCTTTTCTATTGGCCATTCCATTTTGACCATTTTGGTTTAATTTGCCTATTCTCTCAAGTTTCTTTTCCCCTATTGCCGAAATCACCATAGCACTAAGGTCATTATTTTTCATCCCTTTCTTTTCTCCTTTTCTCTTCTCATTTACCTTGTCTAGGTCAAAATTCTTTGGTGATCAACTTTCTTTCTCTTTTGGTTAACCTTGGCCGAAACTTATAGCCATCATTCTCTCTTTTCTTTCTTTTCGCAAATCCCCTAAAACCAAAACACCACCATAGTAACTCTCTTTTCCTTCACTTCTTCTTTTCACTATTCGTCAAAGCCGAAGCACATCATCATCTAGCCGATTTCTTCATCTATTTTTCCTTCAAAGTCCATCACTTTCCAAGTAGTCGAATATCTCTGTGTTTCCTTGCAAGGGTGAAATCGATAGGGCTTTGAAGGGGGGATTTTTTTTTGGGATTCTTTTATAGCCGACGCGTTAGGGGAGATCATTTGAGATATAAATATCCAAGGTAAGCAAGTGTAATCTTAGGCCGAAGGCCATGTATTTTGGTTCATTATGTTAGAAATCGAATCTAACATAGACCATGTAGGGATTTCGACATCTACAAGGACAAGTGATATTTTTGGGATCTAGACAATCAAGGTAAGGAGGTTTTAATATTCGGCCAAAGGCCATTTTGTCTATTAAGGTTGACCAATTTTGATTATGATCTTTTAGGGGCAGTTTGATAGGGATAAGCATTTCATTGTTAATTTTTGCTAGCGAGAGCGTTGGTATCGGTAGTATCGTAATCAACATTATCAGGTGTGTACCCCACACTAAACTCTATTAGATTACGACTTAAATTAATATGTATGCTTATAATAATGTGAATGTGGCTAAAGTACCATGCAATGGTACAAAGTACCCAGGTACGTTTTCCTACTCCTACTATGAGTATGAAATGAACTGATATGGCATATGTGAACATGATAAGAATGTGAAATAAGGCATGATTTTTTGCATGATATGTATGACATGGGCATATGGGTGATTATGAAAGGGGAAGTGAATGTGGTGACCTCGGTCACATTATCTGAATGTGGTGACTTCGGTCACATAATAATTATCTGGTGGCTATGCCACGAATTTATAAGGGCGATGAGCATGTCGTCTGCAGCGACTGCCTTCGATGATGTGTAGCGGATGGAGGGTTGACTTAGTAGTCCCCATGGTGTGCAGGTTGGTACGGATGATGTGTAGCGGATGGTATCTAGGATTGGGTTCGGGTTTGCATCACTACTTTTATCTGTTATATATATTTATGAATTAATATGATATGCCTGAATTATTGAGGTCTAGTGTTGGTTACACATTGAGTCTGTTTGACTCACCCCGTTGGGGAACATTTTCTTTCAGGTGACGATCAGTGATGGACCGGGTCGGCGGGAGTTTAGTGGTGGCCATGCTCAGCTTGAAGTTTTATTTAATTTTGGGACTTTTATATTTTATATTTTTGGAGTTATTTTGGGTATTGTTTTCGTTTGTAATAAGGCCACTGATATTAAACTGTTGATGCACGTCTTTAAGTTATTTTTATTTTGATACGATTTTATAACGTGAATGAATTTTTTTTTATTTAGGACAAATTTAGAAATGGAGTAATATAGTTTTACAAAACCTAGATTTCAAATAGATAAACTTGATTTCAACTCGAGCCTAACACAAATTAAATATTTTCTTTCAAAACCAACCGAATTTTTCTAAAGTGCTCAAAAAGTTTTGAACCGTCTTACTTGAGGAACATACCAGATCCGGTCAAGGCTCATGGGCCGGGTTTGGGGTGTTTCAGTTTGGTATCAGAGCAAGGTTTAAACTCTCGGCCTTGGGTATAAAGCTCACAATGTTTTTAAAATAAGGCCCAATCAAGTCTTGAGAAAAACTTTTCTGAAAAGAGCAGGTTTTCAGGCATGGCACCCAAGTCTCCGACCCGAAGTCCACTAGGTAAGTACCTCTATTTCATTTGGGTGATTTATAGCATGAACTGTAGAAGGGTAGAAATGGAACGTAGAATAGCATGATAGGTACTTAAACCCTAGGGCTAGTTTACCCCAACAATCACATAAGACTTAAGTGCCTAATTAAACAAACACGTGAACTAAGTCACCGAGTTAGGGTGTGGCAACCTTTGTGCGCATGTCTAGGATTGGATCCGGGAAGAGCTTGGTACTTAGCGGTCCTCGTGACTCACCTCCTTCGCTGGAATCCTACCTGGTGCGTAGTTTCTGGTTCACCCTAACCAAGAGGACTCGATCATAGGCTAAACTCAATAACTAAAACCCGAAAGGGATTAGTGTATTTTCATAAAACTTCAGTTTTAAATCACCAAATTGCCCTTTTAAATGGTAGCAGAATTTAGCTTGAAAATTTTTCCAAAATATTTTCGATTTACAAATTACTAAAATACCCTTGGCTATAAAATTACAAAAATGCCCTTAGTTTATAAAATGTCCATACTACTCACAGTTTCATTAAAATTTCCTTACTTTATAAAATGTTCAAAAACTCTATTTTTGCAAAATATTAAAATACTTCAATTTGGAAATTTTACAAAATTACCCTTGTTTTACAAAATTACCAAAATACCCCCGATTTTCAAAATTCCTGCAACAACACCGATTTGGAAAACAAATTCTCAAAAAGAACTCCAAGTTTTGCAAATTTTAGAAAATACCCTTGATTTATTAAGATTTTCAATTTAACCTCGGTTTATTACCAAAATACCCTGTAGGACAAATGACGAAAATACCCCTGGGATAGGAATAGACTGAAAAGGTTTGAATAATGAATGTGTGTGGTAGGAATATTGAATGAATGTGTTCCTCTGAATAAGGATAGAAGACTTGAAACTTTGATTGATCGAAAGAACCACTATTGAACTTCTATTCAAAAAAAAAAATTCTTCGCGAATAATCAGTGAAACAAGGACTAATTCATAAAATTTCTTAATCAGATTAAAGCACGATAGTAGAAATGAGCTTTAGGGGACGTGGTCGTAACGTACGAGGATGCGGTCGAGGCCGAATGACCGTGTTGGAACCCGTTAGGTCGAGTCAAGGTTCTGAAAATGAGGTACCACCACCACCACCGCCTGTTGTTGGTGCGCGAACAGCCAAGATCGAGACGGGGATGATCTTCATATCGCAGTCGTGGCCGCGAAGTTCGGAAATGGTGGCTGGAGTAGGTGGAAATATGGGAACTCGAAAGTCTGTAACCGAGCGACTCCGAGCCAACGGAGTTGAGGTATTCCGTGGCGTATCTCGTGTGGCACCCAGTACAGCTGAGTATTGGTTGGAGGCCACAGAGCGAATTATGGATGAGCTCGACTTGACCCCGAGGAGAAGTTGAAAGGAATGGTGGCGCTATTACGCGATGAGGCATATCGGTGGTGGTTAATGATTCGGGATGGCGCCACGGTGAGGATCCGACACGGGAGTACGTGAAGGCGCGTGACGAAAAAGTATGTCGCACACGTTATATCGATGAACAGAGAAAGGCTTTTCTAGGGTGGTTCAAGGAACAAGTCCGTGGCGAGCACGGTCGAATTCACGAGGTTGAGCCGGTATGCTCGAGGAGTTGTGGCTACTGAGCATGAACGGTGTGTCCTGGTTTGAAGACGGACTAAGGGATGATCTGAGGTTACTGATAGCCCTACATCAAGAACATGAGTTTGCCGCGATGGTAGAGAAGGCTAAGGTGGCCGAAGGAATCAAGAACACTGTAAGGAAGAACTCGGATCCAAATAAGCAGAAAAGAGGTTTTGGATCGTCAGCATCGTCAGGAAATGTTCAAAAGAGGCCTAGAGCTGAGGGCCCGCGTGGTCGACAAGCCGGGTGCAGGAGGCGATCGTACATGTTATCAGTGTGGGAAGATGCATTTAGGAGAGTGTTGGAAGAAGACGGGCAGATGCTTTAAGTGCGGGTCTAAGGACCATATGATTAAGGATTGTCCCATTAAGATAGACGGGAGCCGCCCAACGGGCCAGAATATTAATCAGGCTGGTAGAGGTGGACAGCAGCCTCAGCGAGGTCATGGTCCGAATGATAGAGGTAACGGTGCTGGCAGAGGACAAGGAACACCGGGCCGAGGTGCGAGTAATACTGAGGTAAGACAGCCGGGTCTAGTATATGCGGTTCGTCGAAGGGAGGATGGAAACGTACCGGACGTTATAACCGGTACATTCTTTATTTTTGGTAAACCTTATGTTGCTCTGATTGATGTGGGCTCGACCCATTCTTATGTTGCATGTAGAGTAGTTGAAACTCTAGACATAGCCTCCGAACTTTTACGATAGGAGATGACTGTAGTAAGCCCTCTAGGCCAAATCTGTAGTGGTGAATAAAATCTTTCAGAGTGTACCTCTCGAGATTCAGGAGTGAACTTTCCTGTGACTTAATGGAACTACCCTTGGGAATTCGATCTTATACTTGGTATGGATTGGCTAGTGGAACATCGGGCTGTGTTGGACTGTGCAGCTAAGCGAATGGAGTTAAGGACCCGTGAGGACGAAGTGATAGTCATGATAGGAGAAAGGAGAAACTACTTGTCTAACGTAGTTTCAAAGACTTAAGGTCGTGAAGATGGTTCGAGAAAGGGTGCAAGGCTTTCTTGACTTTCATTAGTGTGTTGGATGCAAAGGAAGAAGGTGTTAGTGGAGTTAGAACTGTAAGGGATTTTGAAGATGTGTTTCCGAGGAATTACACCGAATACCCCGGATAGGAAGTGGAATTCGAGAATTGACTTGATACCAGGAATGACTCATGTGTCAATTGCCCTCACCGAATGGCACCAAAGGAGTTGGTTGAGCTCAAGGCCTCGGATTCAGGAGTTGCTTGATCGTGGATTTATTCGACCCCGGTGTGTCTCCGTGGGGAGCACCCGGTCCTGCTTTGTGAAGAAGAAGGATGGAACTATGCGTATGTGCATAGATTATCGTCGATTGAATAAGTCGACCATTAAGAACAAGTATCCTTTGCCAAGGATAGATGACTTGTTCGATCACCAAAAGGGCAACGGTATTTTTGAAGATAGATCTACGGTCGGGATATCATCACCTTAAGGTGAAGGAGGTAGATATCCATAAGACGGCTTTCCGAACAAGATATGGGCACTACGAGTTCTTAGTAATGCCGTTTGGGTTGTAACGCCCCACCGCGTTCATGGATATGATGAACCGGGTTTTTCAATCCTACTTGGATCGGTTCGTCATTGTGTTCATCGATGACATCCTAGTGTATTCCAAGACAGAGGAGGAACATGATGAGCATCTCCGAGTTGTGTTGCAAGTGTTGAGGGAGAAATAGCTCTATGCCAAATTCAGCAAGTGTGAATTTTGGCTTAAGGAAGTTGCATTCTTAGGACATGTGGTGTCTGCTGAAGGAATAAGGGTGGATCCTAGGAAGATTAAAGCAGTGCTAGATTGGAAACCTCCTAAGTCTGTGGCTGAGATTCATAGCTTCTTGGGATTGGCAGGCTACTACAGAAAGTTTGTAGAAGGGTTCTCATCGATCACCGCACCTTTGACAAAGTTGCTAAGGAAAGAAGTACCTTTCGTATGGACGGATAAGCAACAAAAGAGCTTTGAGAAGCTTAAGGAAGTGTTGATCAAGCTCCAGCTTTGATTCAACTTGAGGCGGGGAAGGATTTTGTGGTGTATTGTGACGCTTCTCATACGAGATTGGGATGCGTGTTAATGCAAGATGGAAAGGTAGTTGCTTATGCGTATCGGCAATTGAGGCCTCATGAGGTTAACTATCCGACACATGACTTGGAATTGGCGGCGAGTGGTCTTTGCTCTTAAAGTATGGAGGCACTATCTCTATGGAGAAAAGTCGGTGATCTACACCGACCATAAGAGCCTTAAGTACTGTTGACTCGTAAGGAGTTGAACTTGAGACAACGAAGGTGGGTGGAGTTCTTGAAGGACTATGATTGTTCCATAGAGTATCACCCGCAAGGCGAATGTAGTGGCGGATGCCCTAAGTCAAAAAGTGGTGTCAGATCTAAGGCGATGTTTGCACATCCGAGTTTGTATGACGATGGAAGTCTCGCTAGCGAGTTGCAAGTCAAGTCGACATGGTTAAATGAGGTAAAAGAGGATCGGTTGGCGAGATGAGGTTTTAAGTGCTAAGATGCGGCAATTGCGGAATGGTGGTCTAGAGAATTACAAAGTATGTCCGGTGATGGAATATTGTGTTTCAAGGAAAGGTCTCGTATGCTTAGAAAAGTGAGGAGCTTAGGCGTAAGATTCTTCTGGGAGTCACATAGTAGCCCTTATGCTATGCATCCCGGAGGGACTAAGTTGTCAGAGACCTAAGGGAACAGTTTTGGTGGCCTGGTCTAAAACGGAAGTTACGTAATTTGTTGGCAAGTGTTTGACATGTCGCAAGTTAAGGGTGAACATCGTTCCGTCGAGGTTACTTCACCAATTAAGATTCCACGATGGAAGTGGGAGAGAATTACCATGGACTTCGTTAGTGGGCTTCCCTTACGCCTACCAAGAAGGACTCGGTATGGGTAATAGTGGACCGTTTGACCAAGTCCGCACATTTTATTCCGGTAAGAGTCGACTATTCCTTGCGTGGTTGGCAAAATTATATGTGGCGGAAATTGTAAGGTTGCATGGAGTGCCGGTATCTATCATTTCGGATAGGGACCCAAGGTTTACTTCTCGGTTTTGGAAAGCGCTACATCAGCGTTAGGCACTAAATTGGATTTCACTATGGCATTTCATCCACAAATCGGACGGCCATTCTCGAGCGAGTAATCCAAGTGTTAGAGGATATGTTGAGGGGTCGTGTGATAGACTTGAGAGGAAGTCGGGAAGAATTTTTGCCTTTAGCGAATTTGCTTACAACAATCTGTTACTAAGCGAGTATTCGGATGGCACCATACGAAGCACAATATGGACGGAAGTGTCGCACTCCTACATGTTGGATGAATTGGGGAACGTCAAGTTTTGGGTCCCGAGATGGTGGGTGAATCCGAAGAAAAGGTTAAGGTAATTCGGGCTCGGTTAGAGGAGGCATCCGATGTGCAAAAGTCGACGCAGACCTTAAGCGGAAGGATATAGAATTTGCTATGGGGGATCAAGTGTTCCTAAAGGTTTCACCTTGGAAGAAGGTGATGAGATTTGGTTGCAAGGGAAAGTTAAGTCCCAGGTTTATAGGACCTTATCGGGTTTTGAAGCGGGTTGGACCAGTGGCATATCAGTTAGAGTTGCCTTCGGAGTTGAAGCAGTTGCATGATGTGTTCCATGTCTCCATGCTTAGACGCTATCATTCTGATCCATCGCATGTCGTAGCAGTAGAGGAAATAGAGGTGAGCCCAGATCTGACGGTGGAAGAGGAACTAGTGCAGATTCTAGATCGAGATGTGAAAGTGTTGCGCAGGAAGTCAGTTCCATTAGTGAAGGTATTATGGCGGAACCATGGCGCAAAAGA
Organism: Gossypium sturtianum; assembly: GCA_025698515.1. Lineage (NCBI taxonomy): Eukaryota > Viridiplantae > Streptophyta > Magnoliopsida > Malvales > Malvaceae > Gossypium > Gossypium sturtianum. The sequence continues at coordinate 96,296,285 of CM046949.1, forward strand.
AGCTACGTGGGAACCGGAGGATATGATGAGACAGCAGTTTCCTCAACTCTTTTGATTAGGTAATTTCGAGGATGAAATTTTCTTAAGGGGGTAGAATTGTAATATCCTAAAAATTTGAGTATCATCTTGTTTCTTGTGTTAGCCGGGTATGATTTTATTGTGTGCCTAATATAATCTTGTGAAGGCTTAGAATTATTCGAAGCTAGAATAATTATTAGTATGAAGAATTTAGTGAAGTGGATCAAGTGATTATGATGCTTAAGTTAATTTAAGTGCCTAAAATTAGCACATGAGGAGTTAGTGGCATGGTGGAAATGGCGCATGAATGGTTGCTTGAGGAGTGGTTCGAATAACATGGAGTGCATTTGGAGACTTTATTTTTTACGCATCTTTACATCAAGTGTCGCCAAGCTTTATATTTGGTAAGTTGGACTTTAAATTTTTATGGCAAGATGATTAATAATTTAGGTAAGCTTGAATTTGGGGAAAGGAATCATTTTGATTAAGGAATGATGAGGGAACACAAGGCATAATGTAAGGTGATTTGCTATGGAAAGTTTTGTGTGGAAAAATTTTGACTTTGGAGTCCATGTATTTGGACGATTTTGGGGCCTAGGGGGGGTGATCGAATTTTGTTGAAGGTTTTGGTAGATCGGTAGCTAGTTGGTCATTTTGACAATTGGGTTATTTTGTGTTTTCTCTAAAGCAAATATTTTCTTTCTCTTCACCTTCCCTCTCCTAGCCGAATGCATTTTTAGCATTAGGTAAGCATCTTTTATTTTTTTTTCTCTTTTCTATTGGCCATTCCATTTTGACCATTTCGGTTTAATTTTCCTATTCTCTCAAGTTTCTTTTCCCCTATTGCCGAAATCACCATAGCACTAAGGTCATTATTTTTCATCCCTTTCTTTTCTCCTTTTCTCTTCTCATTTACCTTGTCTAGGCCGAAATTCTTTGGTGATCAACTTTCTTTCTCTTTTGGTTAACCTTGGCCGAAACTTATAGCCATCATTCTCTCTTTTCTTTCTTTTCGCAAATCCCCTAAAACCAAAACACCATAGCCGTAACTCTATTTTCCTTCACTTCTTCTTTTCACTATTCGTCAAAGCCGAAGCACATCATCATCTAGCCGATTTCTTCATCTATTTTTCCTTCAAAGTCCATCACTCTCCAAGTAGTCGAATATCTCTGTGTTTCCTTGTAAGGGTGAAATTGATAGGGCTTTGAAGGGGGGATTTTTTTTTGGGATTCTTTTATAGCCGACGTTTAGGGGGAGATCATTCGAGATATAAATATCCAAGGTAAGCAAGTGTAATCTTAGGCTGAAGGCCATGTATTTTGGTTCATTATGTTAGAAATCGAATCTAACATAGACCATGTAGGGATTTCGACATCTACAAGGACAAGTGATATTTTTGGGATCTAGACAATCAAGGTAAGGAGGTTTTAATATTCGGCCAAAGGCCATTTTGTCTATTAAGGTTGACCGATTTTGATTATGATCTTTTAGGGGCAATTTGATAGGGATAAGCATTTCATTGTTAATTTTTGCTAGTGAGAGCGTTGGTATCAGTAGTATCGTAATCAACATTATCAGGTGTGTACCCCACACTAAACTCTATTAGATTACGGCTTAAATTAATATGTATGCTTATAATAATGTGAATGTGGCTAAAGTACCATGCAATGGTACAAAGTACCCAGGTATGTTTTCCTACTCCTACTATGAGTATGAAATGAACTGATATGGCATATGTGAACATGATAAGAATGTGAAATAAGGCATGATTTTTTTGCATGATATGTATGACATGGGCATATGGGTGATTATGTAATATCCCGGGTTAGGGGCTATATTTATTATGGCATGTTTTGCATGTGTTGGCTTGCTATGTGGCTATTTTGGTGTCTTAGGGGCTTAATTGTAGACTAGGGGTATGTCTGAGTAGGTGGGAAACTTTTTGTTTTTAGGCTTAAGTAAGAGGAGTTGATGAAGCTGGGATAGATGAGTATTATTTGGTGTTCTTGAGCACAAAAGAAAAGCTAGTGGAGTGGCAAGGCATGCGTCACTTGGGGGCTTGAGTGTGGCGTCATCTGCAGGGGAGAGGTCTTGTGTTCAAGCTGGAGTGGCCACTTTTTGCACTCTTTTTTGTGGCATGGAAGGAAGAGGTTGTATGTAGTTCAAATTCTTCTTTGGACTTGGTCAAACCGTTCAAATGGAGAGTGGAGAGTGAGTTTAGGAGGAAGACTTGGTCAAGGTGGTTTAAGTGTGAGGTTGTGAGTGAATGGGGATATGGCGAAATATTGGGATGTTTGGAGGTGTTGTGCCGAAATTCATTTTTGGAATTTTGGTCGTTTTGATCAAGGCTTAGCAAGCTAGTGTCTTCTCATTTTGACATTGGTAGCCGAATTCTCTAGTGTATTCTTTTTCGTTTTTTTTCTTTCTTTGTAAACCAAAAATCAAAACCTCTCTAAGGCTTGCGAATTTTTGTGTTGTTTTCTCAATATTCTTTGTTAAGTCGAATGTCCCTTACATGTCTCTCTTCTTGTTCATTTGAGTAAATCGAAACTAGCCATCATTTTCTTCTCATATTTTCTTTATTTCTACAACCCTTGTGCCGAATTTGCATTCTTCTCTTAGCCAAAACTTTTGTTTCCTTTTTCTTTGAGCATAGGCCGAATATCACCCTCTTCCTTCCATCTCTTTTGGTGTTTTCCTTCCTTGGGGTTAGACCGAATCTTTCCTTTCTCCCTTCTAAACTTTTATTACCGATTTCTTTCTCTTCTTGAATCGCATCTCCTCTATTTCGCTTCCAAAACTTTAGCCATTTTTCCTCTTTCTCTTGGGTGGTTGAAGCCGAATTTCCCTTCTCTCCTAGGGGTTTCTTGTGGCGAATTCTTGGTGGTTGGTGTTGGGGTAAGTGGTTGGCGAATGGCCATCTCTCTCTTCTCAAGTATTATATTGATTGCGGTTTGTTCAAAGCCTATGATGGTTGTAGATGGAAGTGAGTTAATCACTTGTTTAACCTTTTCATATAGGGTCTTGGATAGTGAAAGTAACCAAGAGGAGTTCTACTCTAGTAACCGATTGGTAAGCAGTGGTGGTGGTAAGTGATTGGTATTGGCATTAATCGTTCAATCTTTTGGTTTCGATTGAGTCAAGATTATTAAGGTTTAACTGTTCATCTTTTATGGTGTAGCCGTTTGCTATAGGAGAATCATTGTTTGATTCGGATTTGGTAGGAAACCAAATCATCTTAAAAGGTAAGGGTTCGGTATTAACCCCTTTGGTTAATTGATGATGGCCGAATGTTATAGATGTCTAACTCCTATTTGGCCGATTGTAGGAGCAGGTATACAAGGAGCTTTAGATCGTTTCTTTTAGTATTAGAGGTTGCGCTTTAGCAGGTGTGTAACTAACACACCCATACTTAGTGATATTGTTATTAAACCTGTTTGCCTATTAAAATCATGACAGTATGATGGATTATTGGATACCCAAACGGGGTATGTGTACGTATCCGGTAAGTCAAGTCGGTATTGTTACTAGATTCTTGATGATCTATATGGTATCATGACTATGTATGTATGTGATATGGGGCATGAGTCAAACATATTAGCATGATATGCATAATTTGTATGATATGCATGATTACATGAGTTGGTTGTTGATGGGTGATATGAGTGGAGGCGGTGATGATTTGTGCTTTGTGAGCACAAAGTGTTTTGGTAACACACTTTGTGACTTTGGGTCACCGGTGCTTTGGTAGCACATTTGTGTCTTTGGGACACGTGAGGTTGGGCACCTCATTGCGACTTGTCCTCGTGGTTAACACCACCGTGGGGTTGGCCCCACTTTGAGATATGGGATCGTCTGCTAGTGATTGGGTATCACACGATGGGTTGGCCCCATCATTCGATTATTGTGACTACGGTCACCACGGTGCTTTGGTAGCACATTTGTGTCTTTGGGACACCAGAGGTTGGGCACCTCATTGCGACTTGTCCCCGTGGTTAACACCACCGTGGGTTGGCCCCACTTTGAGATATGGGATCGTCTCGCTAGTGATTGGGTATCACACGATGGGTTGGCCCCATCATTCGATTATCGTGACTACGGTCACCGGTGCTTGGGTAGCACATTGTGTCTTTGGGACACCAGTGTTTTGGTAACACATTGTGACTATATGTCACCGGTGGTTTGGCACCACCAAAGTGGTTTGGTACCACATGGGGTAGAAAAAGGAGATACGGATGGTTAGGATCGGGTTGCATTAATTATGTTGCTATGTATGATGTGTGTTAGCATGTTGTTTCATCGGGAGCGGGATTTATGCACTGAGTCACTCGACTCACCCTCTCCTTTGACATTTCAGGTGACTCGTAGACGCGGACATGGAGCCGGGATGGACTCGGGGTGTTCATGCCATGCTTAATAAAGTTTTACTCCAACTCTATCATTTGGGTACTTTAATTTAATTACTTTTATTTGGGTTTTAATTTGGATTTGTAAAAGGCCTTTAAATTATGTTTTATGATGGGTATGTTTTAATTAGATTCTCAACCTGCTTAACAAATAACTTGGCATGAAATTTTACTAAAACTTGGAAAGACAACGTTTTCAAAATTATATCGCAATGTGCTTTAAACTATACCATCGGGTATCTCGCTATGTTTTGTTATTCAATAAACTCAAATGATTTCCAAATCAAACTCGATTTTTTTCCACTAAGTCTAAAATGTTTCAAAATGGCACTAAGAAACTATTGGAAGTCCTAAATGAAATTAACTCGTTTTAACTATATACTTGGATAAGTTTTCAAAATCTAATCAAACAAGCCTACTCAAACTTTCCTCAAATTCACTTTGTTTTCACCCCACTTCTAAACGAAAAAAATCGATCACTCAAAGACGTTTTCCCGTAACATACCAGATTCGGGCGTGGTGTCTTGTCCGAGTTTGGGGTGTTACAATTGTGGTATCAGAGCCAAGTTCAAAGGCTCGGCTGTGGGCCTGAGGCCCAAAATGTTTTCAAAAGATTGTTTTGTTAGTCTTTATTCTCAAAGTATGGTTTGAAAGGCATGGCACCGAGTCTCCGGCACCAGTTCGCCCAGGTAAGTACCCTTACTATTGCTTGTGGATTGATTGGATGTGATATGATTTGATGAATAGCAATAGTATATTACTTTAGAGATTGAAACTGATAGAATTCTGTGAACTCGCGAGAACAAATCCTCTTAAAATATTCATAAGACTTGCTCTTAAACAAGTGGAATAAATACTAATGCATAAAAATTCTTAATCAGATACGTAGGAAGATTAGTCATGAGCGCTAGAGGTGGACGTGGTCGTGGACGAGGTCGTGGTAGGATGACGGTTTCTGAGCCCGTAGGATCAGTCGGGTTCGTAAAATGAGATACCGGTTCGCCACCGGTGGAGGTGGTGAGTTCCAAGACAGGACCGGGACGACGCAGTGGTGTCAGCGGCGATCTTTGCGAGTGTTGGAAAGAGTAGCTGGTGTTGGTGGTAATGCAGGAGTTAGGAAATCTTTTTGAGCGACTTCGGGCCAATGGGGCCGAATTCTTCCGAGGTGTTTCTGGTGTTGCTCCCAAAGCACTGCTGAATATTGGCTGGAGGCAACTGAGCGGATCATGGACGATCTGGACTGACAAACAAGAGAAGTGAAGGGCATCGTGATCGCTTCTCCGGGATGAGTCATATCGATGGTGGCTCACGGTTCGAGGCGATGTGGCGCAGAGGATCTCGACATGGGATTATTTCAGTGCATCGCATATCAAAAGAAGTACATCGGAGCTAGTTATATTGACCCAGTGGAAGGCATTTCGAGGCTTGTTCGGGGAGTAAATCGCATTCGTAGAAATGCAGGTGAGTTCTGAAGTCGAGTAGGTATGCCGGGGGCATTGTGGCCACCGAGCATGAGAGGTGTGTTCGTTCGAGGATGGTCCGCGAGACGACTTGAGGTCGCTGATTGCTCCTCGGCAGGAGCGAGTTTGTTGTCTTAGTTGAGAAGGCTAAGGTAGCCGAGGGTGTTAAGGAGTCGATGAGGGGGGGTATGGGCGAGAAATAGACATAAGAGGAGCTTTGGGTCTTCGGATCGCGTCGGGTAACCCGCGCAGAAGAGGGCTAGACCGAGTGGGCCGAACCACCGCTAGGTTTGTTGTTGCAGCGAGGGACCGCCGCGATGTGATCGATGTGGGAAATCTCATTGGGGTGGTTCTTTGGATCGAGGAAAAGGTTGCTTCGAGTGTGGTTCTTTGGAGCACCGTGTGAGGGACCGTCCGCGTAGGTTGGCTGAGATTGGGCCCGAGAGTCGGGCGTAATCGGTTCGAGAGGTAATGGACCGCCACCACGGAGGGGCCGTGGTAATGGCAGAGGTGGTAATGGTTCAGTCGGGGCCATGGAGCACCCGGCGCAGGTGCGGGTAGTTACGATGCTAGACACTGGGTTAGTGTATGCCGCGAGGCGCCGAGAGGAGAGCGACTTGCCGGACGTCATAACCCGGTGACGTTCTTGATTTTTGGTTCTCCTTATCTTCGCTTTGATTGATGTGGGTTCAACGCACTCTTATGTTGCCGTAGTATAGTAGAGACCATGGATTTAGACTCTGAGATATCTTCTAGGCGGATGACCGTGATTAGCCCTCTAGGTCACTCTGTAGTAGTAGATAAACTGTTTAGAGAGGTACCCTTAGAACTCCAAGGGGTAGTGTTTTTCGACGATCGATGGAACCGCCGTTTGGGGAGTTCGATCGATTCTTGGGATGGATCTGGTTGGTCAAGTACCGTGCAAGGTTGGATTACGACCAAGCGCATGGTTCTTAAGGCGGTTGAGGGTGATGAGGTGGCTATGATAGGTAATAGGAGGGATTACTTATCAAATGTGGTATCTCGCTCAAGGCGAGAGAAGATGGTCGGGAAAGGTCGTAAAAGCGTATGTAGTTCATGTGTATGCCTTGGAGGCTAAGGAAGTCTTTGTGGAGAAGGTTCGTGCACTGTTAAGGAGTTTCTCGATGTTTTTCCGAGGAGCTTCCGGGTTTGCCGCCGGATCGCGAGGTGGAGTTCGGGATTGATGCATCTTGAGGCTGCGCGGTGTCTATTGCTCCGTATAGGATGGCGCCAAAGGAATTGGTGGAGCTTAAGGCTCGAGATCCAGGAGTTATTGGATCGAGGTTTTATTAGGCCTAGTGTTTCGCCGTAAGTGCGCGGTACTCTTTGTCAAGAAGAAAGATGGCACGATGCGGATGTGTATAGACTACGCTTGATTGAACAAGTCGGCGATTAAAAACAAGTATCCGTTGCTGCACGGATAGACGATTTGTTTGATCATTTGAAGGGGGCTGCGGTATTTTCAAGATCGACTTGAGGTCCGGTATCACCGATTAAGAGTTAAGGAGGCCGATATCCATAAAATAGCGTTGCCGGACTCGGTATGGGCACTACAATTTACGGTAATGCCGTCGGGTTGACTAACGACCCGGCGGCGTTTATGGATATGATGAATAGGGTGTTTCAACGAAGATCCGGATCGGTTCGTCGTGGTTTTCATGTAGCGACATCTTAGTGTACTCAAGGCGGAGGAAGAGCATGATAAGCATTTGCGAGTGGTGTTGCGATTTTGAGGAAAAGCGACTCTATGCTAAGTTCGATGAAAGTGCGAGTTCGCTTAGAGAAGTGACTTTCTTGGGTCATGTAGTGTCGGTGAGGATTCGAGTAGATCCTCGTAAGATTGAGGCGATTTTGGGTTGGAAGCCGCCTAAGTCGATGGTTGAGATTCGGAGTTTTCTGGTTTGGCCGGATACTACAGAAGGTTTGTTGAGGGTTTCTCGTTGATAGCGTGTGCCGATGACCAAGTTTCTTTGAGGAAAGAAGTTCCGTTTGTATGGATCGAGAAGCGCAGGAAAGCTTCGACAAGTTAAAGAAGATTTTGACCGAGGCTCGGTTCTAATTCAACTTTGAGGTGGTAAGGAATTCACAGTCTATTGCGACGCATCACATACGGGCTTGGGTTGTGTCTTTGATGCAAGAAGGTAAGGTTGTGGCTTACGCTTCTCGGCGGTGAGGCCACATGAGGTCAATTATCCGACGACGACGATTTGGAGCTAGCATTTGTAGTCTTCGCTTTAAAGATTTGGAGGCACTACTTATACGGAGAGAGATCGATAGTCTACACAGATCACAAGAGTCTGAAGTATCTACTGACTCAGAAGGATTTGAATTTGAGACAGCAATACTCGCAACTCTTTTGATCAGGTAATTTCGAGGTCGAAATTATTTTAAGGGGGTAGAACTGTAATATCCCGGGTTAGGGGCTATTTTTATTATGGCATGTTTTGCATGTGTTGGCTTGCTATGTGGCTATTTTGGTGTCTTAGGGGCTTAATTGTAGACTAGGGGTATGTCTGAGTAGGTGGGAAACTTTTTGTTTTTAGGCTTAAGTAAGAGGAGTTGATGAAGCTGGGATAGATGAGTATTATTTGGTGTTCTTGAGCACAAAAGAAAAGCTAGTGGAGTGGCAAGGCATGCGTCACTTGGGGGCTTGAGTGTGGCGTCATCTGCAGGGGGAGAGGTCTTGTGTTCAAGCTGCGGAGTGGCCACTTTTTGCACTCTTTTTGACGGCATGGAAGGAAGAGGTTGTATGTAGTTCAAATTCTTCTTTGGACTTGGTCAAACCGTTCAAATGGAGAGTGGAGAGTGAGTTTAGGAGGAAGACTTGGTCAAGGTGGTTTAAGTGTGAGGTTGTGAGTGAATGGGGGGGATATGGCCGAAATATTGGGATGTTTGGAGGTGTTGTGCCGAAATTCATTTTTGGAATTTTGGTTGTTTCGGTCAAGGCTTAGCAAGCTAGTGTCTTCTCATTTTGACATTGGTAGCCGAATTCTCTAGTGTATTCTTTTTCGTTTTTTTTCTTTCTTTGTAAACCAAAAATCAAAACCTCTCTAAGGCTTGCCGAATTTTTGTGTTGTTTTCTCAATATTCTTTGTTAAGCCGAATGTCCCTTACATGTCTCTCTTCTTGTTCATTTGAGTAAATCGAAACTAGCCATCATTTTCTTCTCATATTTTCTTTATTTCTACAACCCTTGTGCCGAATTTGCATTTTTCTCTTAGCCAAAACTTTTGTTTCCTTTTTCTTTGAGCATAGGCCGAATATCACCCTCTTCCTTCCATCTCTTTTTGGTGTTTTCCTTCCTTGGGGTTAGACCGAATCTTTCCTTTCTCCCTTCTAAACTTTTATTACCGATTTTTTTCTCTTCTTGAATCGCATCTCCTCTGTTTCTACTTCCAAAACTTTAGCCGTTTTTCCTCTTTCTCTTGGGTGGTTGAAGCCGAATTTCCCTTCTCTCCTAGGGGGTTTCTTGTGGCCGAATTCTTGGTGGTTGGTGTTGGGGTAAGTGGTTGGCCGAATGGCCATCTCTCTCTTCTCGAAGTATTATATTGATTGCGGTTTGTTCAAAGCCTATGATGGTTGTAGATGGAAGTGAGTTAATCACTTGTTTAACCTTTTCATATAGGGTCTTGGATAGTGAAAGTAACCAAGAGGAGTTCTACTCTAGTAACCGATTGGTAAACAAATGGTGGTGGTAAGTGATTGGTATTGGCATTAATCGCTCAATCTTTTGGTTTCGATTGAGTCAAGATTATTAAGGTTTAACTGTTCATCTTTTATGGTGTAGCCGTTTGCTATAGGAGAATCATTGTTTGATTCGGATTTGGTAGGAAACCAAATCATCTTAAAAGGTAAGGGTTCGGTATTAACCCCTTTGGTTAATTGATGATGGCCGAATGTTATAGATGTCTAACTCCTATTTGGCCGATTGTAGGAGCGGTATACAAGGAGCTTTAGATCGTTTCTTTTAGTATTAGAGGTTGCGCTTTAGCAGTGTGTAACTAACACACCCATACTTAGTGATATTGTTATTAAACCTGTTTGCCTATTAAAATCATGACATTATGATGGATTATTGGATACCCAAACGGGGTATGTGTAACGTATCCGGTAAGTCAAGTATTGTTACTAGATTATTGATGATCTATATGGTATCATGACTATGTATGTATGTGATATGGGGCATGAGTCAAACATATTAGCATGATATGCATAATTTGTATGATATGCATGATTACATGAGTTGGTTGTTGATGGGTGATATGAGTGGAGGGGGCGGTGATGATTTGTGCCGACGAGCACCAGTGTTTTGGTAACACACTTTATGACTTTGGGTCACCGGTGCTTTGGTAGCACATTTGTGTCTTTGGGACACCGGAGGTTGGGCACCTCATTGCGACTTGTCCACGTGGTTAACACCACCGTGGGTTGGCCCCACTTTGAGATATGGGATCGATCGCTAGTGATTGGGTATCACACGATGGGTTGGCCCCATCATTCGATTATTGTGACTACGGTCACGGTGCTTTGGTAGCACATTTGTGTCTTTGGGACACCGTGAGGTTGGGCACCTCATTGCGACTTGTCCCCGTGGTTAACACCACCGTGGGTTGGCCCCACTTTGAGATATGGGATCGTATGCTAGTGATTGGGTATCACACGATGGGTTGGCCCCATCATTCGATTATCGTGACTACGGTCACGGTGCTTGGGTAGCACATTGTGTCTTTGGGACACCAATGTTTTAGTAACACATTGTGACTATATGTCACCAGTGGTTTGGCACCACCAAGTGGTTTGGTACCACATGGGGTAGAAAAAGGAGATACGGATGGTTAGGATCGGGTTGCATTAATTATGTTGCTATGTATGATGTGTGTTAGCATGTTGTTTCATCGGGAGCGGGATTTATGCATCTGAGTCACCGACTCACCCTCTCCTTTGACATTTCGGGTGACTCGTGAGAGCGGACATGGAGCCGGGATGGACTCGGGGTGTTCATGCCATGCTTAATAAAGTTTTACTCCAACTCTATCATTTGGGTACTTTAGTTTAATTACTTTTATTTGGGTTTTAATTTGGATTTGTAAAAGGCCTTTAAATTATGTTTTATGATGGGTATGTTTTAATTAGATTCTCAACCTGCTTAACAAATAACTTGGCATGAAATTTTACTAAAACTTGGAAAGACAACGTTTTCAAAATTATATCGCAATGTGCTTTAAACTATACCATCGGGTATCTCGCTATGTTTTGTTATTCAATAAACTCAAATGATTTCCAAATCAAACTCGATTTTTTTCCACTAAGTCTAAAATGTTTCAAAATGGCACTAAGAAACTATTGGAAGTCCTAAATGAAATTAACTCGTTTTAACTATATACTTGGATAAGTTTTCAAAATCTAATCAAACAAGCCTACTCAAACTTTCCTCAAATTCACTTTGTTTTCACCCCACTTCTAAACGAAAAAAATCTGATCACTCAAAGACGTTTTTCCCCGTAACATACCAGATTCGGGCGTGGTGTCTTGTCCGAATTTGGGGTGTTACAGATTATGAAAGGGGAAGTGAATGTGGTGACCTCGATCACATTATCTGAATGTGGTGACTTCGGTCACATAATAATTATCTGGTGGCTATGCCATGAATTTATAAGGGCGATGAGCATGTCGTCTGCAGCGACTGCCTTCGATGATGTGTAGCGTATGGAGGGTTGACTTAGTAGTCCCCACGGTGTGCAGGTTGGTACGGGTGATGTGTAGCGGATGGTATCTAGGATTGGGTTTGGGTTTGCATCACTACTTTTATCTGTTATATATATTTATGAATTAATATGATATGCCTGAATTATTGAGGTCTAGTGTTGGTTACACATTGAGTCTGTTTGACTCACCCGTTGGGGAACATTTTCTTTCAGTGACGATCGGTGATGGACCGGTCGGGCGGAGTTTAGTGGTGGCCATGCTCAGCTTGAAGTTTTATTTAATTTTGGGACTTTTATATTTTATATTTTTGGAGTTATTTTGGGTATTATTTTCGTTTGTAATAAGGCCACTGATATTAAACTGTTGATGCATGTCTTTAAGTTATTTTTATTTTGATACGATTTTATAACGTGAATGAATTTTTTTTTATTTAGGAAAAATTTAGAAATGGAGTAATATAGTTTTACAAAACCTAGATTTCAAATAGATAAACTTGATTTCAACTCGAGCCTAACACAAATTAAAAATTTTCTTTCAAAACCAACCGAATTTTTCTAAAGTGCTCAAAAAGTTTTGAACCGTTTTACTTGAGGAACATACCAGATCTGGTCAAGGCTCGTGGGCCGGGTTTGGGGTGTTTCACCCAAGGCCCAAAATGCTTTGAGATAAGGTTTCAAAGAGTTTTACTGGAGAATGTATGGTCTGTAAAGCATGGCACCGAGTCTCCGGCACCAATCTGCCCAGGTAAGTACCCCTACTAATGTTTGCATATGATTATGATTTTTGATGATATATGCTATGAACGGCTAATGATAGTGGACTATCCTAGAGACTGAAACCTATATGACTCTGTGACTCGCGAAAACAAAACTCTGTGAGAGAAACTGTTCATAAGACTGTGCCTTAATAATAGTGGAATAAAGACTGACGCATAAAACTTTTAAATCAGATAAGTCGAGACGTTAGACATGAGCACTCGAGGTCGGGGTCGTATTACGCATGGACGCGGTCGGGGTAGGATGACTGTGTCTGAACTAGTGGGATCTGGTCAGGGGTCAAAGAATGAGATACCACCACCACCACCAGCTGCTGGTGTTGAGTACCAGGATCAGACAGGGGATGATGCAGTATCACAGGCGATGCTGCGAGTTCTTGAGAGTGTGGCTGGAGCAGGTGGAGGCACGGAAGCTCGTAAGTCTGTATCTGAGTGACTCCGAGCCAATGGAGCCAAGGTTTTCCGAGGTGTTTCTGGTGTGGCACCCAATACGGCTGAGTATTGGTTGGAGGCGACGGAGCGTATCATGGATGACTTGGATCTGAATGCTGAGGAGAAACTGAAAGGGATAGTGTCGCTTCTTCGGGATGAGTCATACCAGTGGTGGCTCACGGTTCGGGATGGTGCTGCAGCGGATGATCTCACGTGGGACTATTTTAAGGTAGCGTACCAGAAGAAGTATATTGGGTCCAGTTACATTGATGCACAGCGAAAGGCGTTTCTGAGACTGGTTCAGGGGAGTAAGTCCGTATCGGAGTACGAGGCAAAATTCTTAAGGTTGAGCCGGTATGCTCGAGGTATCGTGGCTACGGAGCACGAGCGATGTGTCAGGTTCGAGGACGGATTGAGGGATGAGCTGAGATTGCTGATTGCTCCACAGCAGGAGCGAGAGTTTGCCGTGTTAGTAGAAAAGGCTAAGATAGCCGAAGGGGTAAAGGAATCTGTGAGGCAGAATCAGGACAGGAATAGACATAAGAGAGGTTTTGGATCATCTGGGTCGGTCGGTAATTCTCAGAAAAGGGCTAGGCATGGTGGGCCAAATCTATCCGGAGGCCTGCATCGCTAATCGTGGTCGGCGTAGTGTAATCTGGTGTGGGAAATCTCATTGGGGGAATGTTGGATTGGTGGAAAAGGATGCTTTGAATGTGGCTCGTTGGATCATCGCGGTGAGGGATTGTCCACGGAAGTTAGCCAGATTCACCCGAGGGCAGTGGTCGTGCTCGGTTTAGGAATGAGGGACCGCAAGCTGCAGAGGGTCGTGGTTCTCGTAGAGGAGGTAATGGTTCGGTCGGGTCGCGGAGCACCGGCAGAGGTGTAGGCAACACCGAGGCGAGACACTGGATTGGTATATGCGTGAGGCGTCGAGAGGAGGGCAACGCGTCTTTGGACGTCATAACGAGACGTTCTTAATCTTTGGATTACCATATCGCTTTGATAGATGTGGGTTCGACGCATTCGTATGTTGCTAGTAGCATAGTAGATACCATGAACCTAGACTTTGAGACTACTTCTAGGAGATGATAGTAATTAGCCCTCTAGGTCACTCAGAGAAGTAAATAAGTTTGTATAGGGATGTACCCTAGAACTCCAAATGGTAGTGTTTGTGGTCGATCCGATGGAACCGCTGTTTGGGGAGTTCGACCGATTCTTGGGATGGATCTGGTGGTGAAGTACCAAGCGAGTTTGGACTGCGCGGCTAAGCGCATGGTTTTGAAAACGGTTGAGGGTGAAGAGGTGGTGATGATAGGTAATAGAAGAGATTATCTATCCAATGTGGTGTCCGCTTTGAAAGCTGAGAAAATGGTCAGAAAGGGTTGTAAGGCGTTTATGGTTCATGTGTGTGCCTTGGAGGCCAAGGAGTCAGCTGTAGAGAATGTTCGAACGGTGAAGGAATTTTTCGATGTATTTCGAGAAGAACTTCCGGGTCTGCCTCCGGATCGGGAAGTTGAATTTGGTATAGATCTGTTACCCAGAACTGCGCCAGTGTCTATCGCCCCGTATAGGATGGCGCCGAAAGAATTGGTAGAGCTAAAGGCTCAGATTCAGGAGTTGTTGGATTGGGGTTTTATCCGGCCAAGTGTTTCGCCTTGGGGAGCACCTGTGCTCTTTGTTAAGAAGAAGGATGGTACAATGCGGATGTGTATAGACTACCGCCAATTGAATAAGCTGACGATCAAGAACAAGTATCTGTTGCCGAGGATAGACGACTTGTTTGATCAGCTTAAGGGGGCATCGGTTTTCTTAAAGATTGATCTAAGGTCAGGGTATCATCAGCTAAAGGTGAAAGAGGCTGATATCCATAAGATGGCGTTTCGTACTCGGTATGGGCACTACGAGTTTCTGGTAATGCCGTTTGGGTTAACTAACGCGCCGGCAGCATTCATGGACATGATGAATCGGATGTTCCAGCAGTTTTTGGACCAGTTTGTCGTGGTGTTTATAGACGACATTTTGGTGTACTCAAGGTCTGAGGAGGATCATGATGCGCATTTGCGGATAATTTTGCAGATTCTGAGGGAGAAGCAGTTATTTGCCAAGTTTAGTAAGTGCAAATTCTGGCTTAGGGAGGTGACTTTCTTGTGTCACGTGGTGTCAGCCGAAGAGATTAGAGTGGATCCTGGCAAGATTGAGGCAGTATTGGACTGGAAACCGCCTAAGTCAGTGGCAGAAGTTTAGAGTTTTCTAGGTCTGGTAGGATATTACCGAAGATTTGTAGAGGGATTTTCTCTGATCGCAGCACCGTTGACCAAGTTGCTGAGGAAAGGAGTTCCATTTGTCTGGTCTGAGAAGCAACAGGAAAGTTTTGACAAGTTGAAGAAGATTCTGATTGAAGCTCCGATTTTGATCCAGCCTGAGGCAGGAAAGGAATTCACGGTCTACTGTGATGCATCACATACTGGCTTGGGGTGTGTGCTGATGCAGAAAGGAAAGGTAGTGGCATATGCATCTCGACAGCTGAGACCGCATGAGGTTAACTATCCGACGCATGACTTGGAATTAGCTGCAGTGGTTTTCGCCCTGAAAGTATGGAGGCACTATTTGTACGGAGAGAAGTCGATAGTCTACACGGATCACAAGAGTCTGAAGTACCTTTTGACTCAGAAGGATTTGAACTTGAGACAGCGCAGATGGATTGAGCTGTTGAAGTACTACGACTGTTCAATTGAGTATCATCCGGGCAAGGCTAACGTGGTGGCAGACGCGTTGAGCCATAAGGTAGTATCGAACTTGAGAGCGATGTTTGTTCATCTTAGCTTGTATGACGACGGGAATTTATTGGCAGAATTACAGGTAAAGCCGACTTGGGTGGAGCAGATTAAGGAGAAACAGTTAGTGGATGAGGGTTTGAATGCTCGGAGGTTGCAAGTTCAGAATGGTGGGTTGGAAGGTTACAGCTTGTCCAGTGACGGAGTACTGTGTTTTCAAGGGAAAGCTTGTATGCCGAAGGACATCGAGTTAAGGCAGAGGATTCTTCAGGATGCACATAGCAGCCCATACGCTATGCATCCTGGAGGTAGCAAGATGTATCGGGATTTGCGAGAGCAGTTTTGGTGGCAGTCCAAGCGGGAAGTGGCGAGTTTGTGGGTAAATATGTCTGACATGTCAGCAAGTCAAGGCTGAACATCAGTTGCCGTCGGGTTTACTTCGGTGGTGAAGATTCCACGATGGAAGTGGGAAAGGATTACCATGGACTTTGTCGATGGGCTACCCCTTACGCCTAGTAAGAAGGACTCGACCAGGTGATTGTGGATCGCTTGACGAAATCAGCTCATTTTATACCGGTTCGGGTTGATTACTCGCTCGAAGTTAGCTAATTTGTATGTGGCGAGAGATAGTGAGGTTGCACGGTGTGCGGTGTCGATTATCTCGGATAGGGATCCCGATTCACGTCGAGGTTACGAAAGCCTTGCATCAAAGCGTTGGGACGCCGTTAGATTTTAGTACGGCATTTCATCCATGATGATGGGAAATCGAGAAGGGTTATACAAATCTTGGAAGATATCTTTGAGAGGTCGTGTTTTGGACTTCAGAGGCGGTGGGAAGAATTTCTACCGTTAATGAATTCGCATACAATAATAGTTACTGTGCAAGCATTAAGATGGCACCATATGAGGCGTTGTATGGTAGGAAGTGTCGCATACACCTACATGCCGGACAGAGTTAGGTGAGCGCCGATGTTGGGTCCAGAGTTGGTTACTAAACCGAGGATAAGGTCAAGTTGATTCGGGCTCGTTGAAGGAAGCTTCAGACAAAGCGTAAGTCGATGCCGATCTTAAGCGGAGAGATATGGAGTTTGCCGTGGGAGACAAGGTCTTTTTCAAGGTCTCGCCGTGGAAGAAATCTTTGAGATTTGGAAGGAAAGGCAAGTTAAGTCCAAGGTTTATTGGCCCATATAAGGTGTTGAGACGAGTGGGACCGGTGAGCTTATCAGCTCGAGTTGCCAGTAGAGCTGAGTTAGATTCATGACCTGTTCCACGTCTCCATGCTTAGACGCTACCGTTCCGATCCATCGCATGTTGTATCGGTGGAGGAAATTGAGGTGAGCCCAGATTTGACCATGAAAGAGGAACCAGTGCAGATTCTAGACCGGGATGTGAAAGTTTTACGCAAGAAGTCAGTTCCATTAGTGAAGGAGTTGTGGCGAAACCATGGCGTGGAAGAAGCTATGTGGGAACCAGAGGATGTGATGAGACAGCAATACCCTCAACTCTTTTGACCAGGTAATTTTGAGGCCGAAATTATTTTTAAGGGGGGTAGAACTGTAACATCCTTAAATAGGGGCTATGATGTTTGAACTGTTTGCATGTGTATGGCTTGGTTGTGATGTTAATTGGGATGTTTTAGGGTCTAGGTATAAGCCAAGGTTAGGCTCGGACTATAGGAAAATTTTTATTTTTAAGCTTTGGTTAAGGGGAGCTGAAGGAGCTAGGGGTTAAGAATATTTTGTGGTAAACTTTAGCACAAGAATTTCCTTGGTAAAGTGGCAAGGAGGCGCCACTTAGGGCCTTAAGCAGTGACGCCACAAGCAGGGGAAGGAGAGCTTCGATTCGAGCTGCAGAAATCCCTTGCTGCTAATTCTTTTTGACGCCAGAGAGGGAAGAGTTGTGCTCCGCTCAAACTCTGATGGATAACTGTTGAACAAGTCAATAGATTCAAACGGGTGGAGAAGAGAGAATTTAGGAGTTTGAGCAATTCAAACTCGTTTGAACGAGTGGCCAGGAGAAGTTTGAGTAGTTGGCCGAATTTTGAATTGTGTGAGGTAGAGTGTTCGGTTGAAAGACTTAGGGGGAGTGCCGAAATTCCTTAGTCAGGCTAGGTAGACATTTTCGGCTAGGCATGCTCTAGTGCATTCGGTTGTGAACCAAAAGCCGAAATCCTTTAGCCTTGTCGATTTTTCCTTAGTGCACATT
Organism: Gossypium sturtianum; assembly: GCA_025698515.1. Classification (NCBI taxonomy): domain Eukaryota; kingdom Viridiplantae; phylum Streptophyta; class Magnoliopsida; order Malvales; family Malvaceae; genus Gossypium; species Gossypium sturtianum. The sequence continues at coordinate 96,314,083 of CM046949.1, forward strand.
GTTGAAGCAAAAGCCGAAAGCACTTTAGGCTCTTGTCGATTTCTCTCTTAGGCATTGATCCGAATCCCCATTTGAACTCCTCTCTTATTTTCTTTGAAGCCAAAACACTATTCTCCCTAAACCTCATTTCATTTTCTCTCTACTCTCATTTGGTTTGACCGAATATTTTTCTTTCTCAAGCCACTCTTTTTCATTGTTTCTCTCATCTCCTTCTCACCATCATTCAAACCGAATACTTCCCTTCCATTCTCTCATTTCGTTTTGGCCGAATCTCCTGTGATTTCTTTTCTTAGGCCATAGTCGAAATCACCTTGATTGTTTCATCACCATTGCCGAAATCTCCCTTTACTCTCCTCTCCTTGTTCTAACGTTTTGGCTGAACATCAATCAAGGGTAGATCTCTCTTGTCTTCTTCTCTAATCGGTTTTGGAGTAGGTAAGTTATCATGGCCGAATCTCTTCTATCTTCTTTTCTTTCTCTATTCACTCATATGGAACAAAAGCCGAATTTCGGCATTTGTCATGATTCTTAATCACCTATGGAATCGGTTTCTCCTAGGTTCTTCGGGATTTTGAAGCAGTGGATCATGGTCATCTACTCTCTACCAATCGGTTTCGTTAAAGACCGTGGTAAGGTTACATGTCGATTTAACCATTCCCTTATTCATTTGAAAAGCCAAAGGCTATTAAGTTTATGTTGTTTAGTGTTGGCCGATTGTAGGGGAAGGCTTAATCTCGTATACCTCGGGTTGTGACTAGTGCTCGAAAGGTGTTACGGAAAGGATTATGGTTCTGTGCGTTAACTCTTCGGGATTTACAAGTGAAGCCGAATGGCTTTTTGCTAATAGTGTGATATTGGCCAAATGTAGGAAGGGGGAACTTGTGCATTAGATCGTGATCTACGGGGTTCGGTAGTCTCATTAGTAACCAGGTGTGTATCTTACATACTTCATAATCTATGTAAATGTGCTGATAACCTAAACTATGTTAAAAGTCAAAACTGTGTAGATTTTGATATGATACCTTTATGGGTATGAGCAAGGATTTCGGGTAAGTCCGTTTTGTTGAGATTACGGTACATGATTTCTGATGATGTTATCTATGTATGTTCGATATATGTCTAATGATTAAGCATGATGGCATGAATTGTATGTGCATTGCATTATTGTGGGTGATATGAGAGGAGGGGAAAGATTGATATCTGTGACTTTGGGTCACCAGTGGTTTGGCACCACCAGTGGTTTGGTACCACAGTTGATTTCGTGACTTTGGGTCACCAGAGGTTTGGCACCTCATAGCGACTTGTCCCAGTGGCATAGCACCACAGTGGGTTGGCCCCACATTTGATAAAACGGTATTGTCGCCAGTGATTTGGTATCACAACGTGGGTTGGCCCCACAATTGGATTATTCGTGACTTTGGGTCACCAGTGGTTTGGCACCACATTATTATTAATATCAGTGACTTTGGGTCACCAGTGGTTTGGCACCACCAGTGGTTTGGTACCACACGGGGTAGAAAAAGGAGTTGTGGATGGCTAGGTTTGGGTGCATGATATGTTTGCTTGATTATGATTTGTGTAAGCATGTTGCAATAATCGGGAGGGGGATTATGCACTGAGTCTTTGTGACTCACCTTCTCCCTTATCTTTTCAGGTGATTTGTAGATCGCGGATGAGGAGTCGGGTGGACTCAAGGTGACCATGCGATAATTGTTTCGGTTTTACATGGACATTTGATTTGGGTATTTTACTTTAAAATTTCGGTTTTTATTTATTTACTTTAAATTTGGTTTTGGTTTTGTAATAAGGCCGCTAAGTATTATTTTGGGTTTTTTTTTATTACTTGCTTTTATTTGATTTATATTATGCATGTGCTTAATAATTTGATTTGCTTAAATAACCGGTAAAAAGCAACGTTTTCAAATTTAATTTCTTAAACAACTCCAAAGACAAATGGTTCATAACTCGACTATGCTTAACTCACTTGGTTTTTAATAAGTATCGAAAGGTTTTCCAAAACTATAAACAACAAATGGACTTCCAACAAAAAGAGATTCTCCGGGTTTTAAAGCAACGCTAAAACGATTTCAACAGTACTCTACACGGGTTTTTTTTAAACTCATGTTTTCGGTAGAAATAAACTGTCAAATTGATTTAATTCAAAAGGTTTTTACTCTGTAACATGCTAGATTCGGTCGTGGTGTGTTGACCGGGTTTGGGGTGTTACAGGCTGGTAGTTGAAAAGGTTGCTGCCGAAATTAATTAGATGACATAATGCTCCTTAAAACCTCCTTAAATGATGTATAAACCTCCTTTGTAACAACCCCTTTACTTTGTAACTGAAAATGACTTGAACAGCCACTTTATTTAATTTGTAACAGCCTTGAATTGTAACGGTTATGACTTGAAAAGACTCTTGCAATAAACACATTAAAATGAGCTTATTAAACACATGTAAACACTTATTAAACATAACACACATTAAGTAAATGAACTAAAACATATGCATCAATTATTCCACTAACTAGTTAATTAAAGAAGCATAATTAAATGAACTTAACTCATTCATCAATAAATAATCCTAGGAACTAGATTAATTAAGAGCAACACTTATTAAATAAAGTTCAACAAAAACACTTATTAATTAAACTAAGATAAGTTGAATAAAGTCCAACAACTCATTTATTAAAGTAAGATGAGTTTATTAAAAATTAAGTTCAACTTGCAATAAATTACAAGTGGCGCCAATTGAGCCATCCCATGCATGAATGTTGGATTCGGCCTCTTGCTCTCTCCAAGCTCGATCCACATAGCTTGCTAAGGCTTCTTGAAATTTCTTAGCTCGTGATCGAGTTATAGGCCCTCGTGGTAGCTTAATGGATTCGAAAGTGATCTCCCGAGCTATGGTCGTATCACTTATTAGGCTTCGCGGTACCACTCACCTCCTTGGCTCGATTCAAAACATCTCGTTTGATGGCACCTTGCCCCCACTTTGTTGTTGAAGAAGTGTTAGGGAATGATCGAGACGTACCTTTCCTTTTGAGTTGTTTCTCGACCTTTATGGCCATATGGACCATGTTAATAACCTCGACATAGTGGTGCAGCTCCACGATATTGGCAATGTCGCGGTTAAGGCCGATGATGAATTGTGCCATGGTAGCTTCTCGGTCTTCCTCCACATCGGCTCTAATCATGGCCACTTCCATCTCCTTGTAATAATCTTCAACACTTCGATGGCCTTGGGTCAAACTTTGAAGCTTTTGATAAAGTTTGCAGTGGTAGTAGGTTAGAATGAATCGCTTTTGCATGATCGCCTTCATTTCTGCCCACGTAGACACCGGACGTTCACCGTTTCATCGTCAACTCAAATTTAACTGATCCCACCAAATGATGGCATAATTAGAAAACTCGATGGCAGCAAGCTTCACCTTTTTGCTTTCCGAATAGTTGTGACATTCAAAAACTAATTCCACCTTCTTCTCCCACTCGAGGTAGGCTTCAAGATCTGACAGCCCTTGGAAAGCAGGTATGGCCATTTTGATATTCTTCAAGTCCTCATCGACTCGCTCTCGATCCCTTGGACCTCGCGCTCATTGGCTTCTTCTCCGTTCACTTTTTTGGGAGGCTTGATCACTCTCCACGTCACTTGGCTCATACAAATCATTGTCATGATGCCAAGGCCGTTCTCGTTCCCTTCTCGAAATTGGAGGGGTGTTTGCTCGCTGACTACATTCCTCTATTTGGTTCATATGCTCTTGGATGGAGTCAAATTGGGGCTGGAACAATCGGGAAATTTCTCTTATGATGGCTTGCACTTGCAAGTCGGGTACTCCACCTCCGGGGACATTCCTCCGTGGTTGTAGGCCTCCTCCACCTCTCACTACGCGTCATTCTGGGCTTCTAGACATGTTGATTGAAATAAATAAACCGCACCACAAACCTCACGAAGTCACTCACAAAGAAAAGTAGAATAACAAACACTCCCACTCGTGTTTCACTCAAATTCGACTTTTTCTTTAGTGAAATCACTCGTTCCTTTTACCACTCGAATCCACCTCTCAAAATTTTGTAGCAGACTCTTTTAGGCTTAACTCTTTGCTTAGGGGTCGGCTTCAAAGGGGTACAAGGGTAAATGTCATTTTGGTGTTAGGTAGGCTAAAAGAAGAAATTATAGGGTTATTGAGTGTGGTGTGAAAAGGAAAATGATAGTAGAAGGAAAGCTTGTCGATCGGGAATACAGTATGTAACACTTTCAACACTTTCGTAATTTTATTTTTTTTTTTACTTCGAATTTCTTCTTCTCTTTTTTTTTTTAATTACAAAGGTCAAATACAAATAGAAGACTTTGAATCACGAATTTTTTTATATATATATTTTTTCAAAAACTTACTCCAGCACTTCACGAACGTTCGTACTCCTAGACTTTAACTAGCTCTGATACCAAATGATACGAACCCGAGTTGCGAAAGTTTTTCGGGTCGTATTTGTGCTCGATCATTAAATCGAAGAAATATCGTTGTATTTCGGAGTTAATGAAGTTTGGCTGTTTGTAGGCTAAATGAGAGTTTGCAGATTGGTTCAAGGGTTGTGTGTGTCGATTGGATGGGTAAAAGGTCTTAAGGACAAGATCGAACCAATATTATGAAAATATTGACCCGGGGCTTATACGTCGCTTAAGGTTGCTGGAGTTTGTTAAAAGAACTTCGACCCACTATTTATAACGAGATAGGAACCGAAAAGTATATCGGGTGAACGCCACACTCGATTAAGAGTGATAAGTTCGAACAAAATAGGGTTGACGCCACTAGAGAACTAGATAAGCCAACTCGAGTTTAAAATGAAATTTGAGAGTTGAATAAACTCACAAAGTAACAACAATTCATTAAAGTTTCCAAAAGTCCTTTACAAAAGAAAATGAACAACTATTTATAACCTAAGCATGGCTAGCCGAATAGGCAACTTAAGGGCTAAGAATTCAGCCATGAAAATACTAGAAAATTTTAGAAGAAAAATCATTAATTTGCTGCTGCTAGGTTTGGCTGAATGAATCTCCAAAGGTCAGCTTCTAGAATGAGCAAATGAACTTGGAAAGATGAATGCATGGGGAGGCCAATGGCCATGTCCAAATTCAGCTACTTGGGATGCCAATGGTCAGCTTAATGAGGAAGGAAACCAGCTGAATGTATTTGAAAAGTGTTGGAGCTAAATGGGCATGTCTAGGTTCGGCCAAGGCTTTGAATGAGCTCAATCAATGTGCAACTTTTTCTGAAAAATTACCAGCATTAAAATGAGTCTTTGAACAGCCAAATGATGTGAAAAGTCAGCTTTGAAAAATTCTTGAATGTGGACACTTTGGCCGAATGGTCACTTTGGGAAGGAAATGAGTCACTGACTTTTTAATTCCGACTTAAGAACTCCCTTAAATGTCGACCATGCACCTAGTCTGTCCAAGGTAATGTACTGCACCAATTAATTCACAAAAATTAAGCTCCCCTTTGGACATATTAAATTCGCAAACAAGACACTTAAAGACTCGCACATTAAATTTAATTCTAGCAATTAATTAAGTTGTCTTGGATTAGAACATAATAAAGAAATTGTAGGAACTAAGACAACTTAAATATGCAAAGATATTAATATGAATTATTATGTAATAATTTAAACAAAGTAAATGAAACTTAATTATTTAGACAACTAATTATGTTTGTAGCAATTTAAACTAAATAAAAAATATGCATAATTAAAGTGTTCAATGAGCTAGCAAATTAACTAGCTAATGAATAAAATTCGTGTCAAATAAATAGTAAGTGTTAAGCACATCCTTGAACTCCTTCCTATCTTCATTCCAAGTTCGTTTCACCATAGCTGAAATAGCATCTTTAAATTGCTTGGCACGGGCACGCGTAATCGATCCACTAGGAAGCTTGATGGCTTCCATTCAATTCGTAGGCGAGCTCGTATCAGATCCGGCTCGGGTTAACTCGAGTCATTTCATGAAATTGCCCGATCATCGATGAGGAGTAGTTTGAGTTGTCGAAAAAAGGGTGATTTAGGCTAAGGGTTGCGGAAGCTTATCAAAATGGTTTAAAAATTGGCTAAGTTGTGATGGTAGGTTCGACTAGGAAAGAAACAAGGAAGGTGGATATTTGGATGGGCTCGGTTTAACAAGAATGATATGGATAGATAATTTGGGATAAAGGTGGGGATGGAAAAATGAACTTAAACTTCAAGAATGATTCAACACTAAAAAGTGTCACCCCGATTCCTATATCGTTTAAGGTGGATTTGCGGAATAATAGATTGGTGAATGCCACACCGGGTTACGGTGATAAGTTCGGAAACAAGTTGGAAGACGCCACTAGCATGCTAGATAAGTCAACGAGACTTGTACGAAATATGAGAGGAGATTAACTCACTCAAGAACAAAATGTTCATTCAATAATTTGGCAAAAGTCAAAAGTCCTTTACAAATGAAAATGTCTAAGTATTTATAGCTAACTAACTAGGCTAGCCGAATGGACAAAAACATTACCTAAAGGCTAAGTATTCAGCTATGGAATAGGCTAGAATAATCTAGAATAAAATCACTAATTAGTGTCGTCTAAATTTGGCTGAATGGTGCATGAGTTGGCCGAACCATCATGTTGCTTCACTTGATGCATTCATGCATACTTAGCCTTGAAGAAAGCCATAATGCCATGAATGTGCAGCCCTTTAGTACTCCTACATCTCCCTTGGTCGAATGAGGCTTTAATGTGCTTGATTACTTGAATTGAATGTATAGAAATTCACCTCCCTTGTGGCCAACGTCCATGCACATTAATAAATGGCAGAATAATCATGCATGGGAGAAGAATAGTTTGTTCTAGATGCTGGTTGGTACATGCATGAATTTCCCAAGCATTTATCTTCCAATTGTCCATAAATACGGTCCATGAATCTTCAATTACATGAACAATCAGCAGCCTCCTCTTGCATGAATGTCCCACATGCATGTGTCCTATTGAATGCCGTCCATTGAACCTCAAATATGCATGCACCTTGCATTAATGCACCCATACATTCAGTTGCACCTACAAAACACATGAACTAACATTAATTCAAATAAAATTCAGCTGAACATGCATTAATATAATTTAGACACACTAATTAACATAATAATTAACTTAAGACAAATTTAATATTATCTTAACAAGACATATTAAATTCGACATTGACTAAGACACAATAAAAACATGTAATTAACTAAAACATATTTATGAACTGTAGTAATTTTAACTAAATTAACTTAAATATTTAATTTATTCTAGCAATAAAATTAATGAGCTAAATTAAACTTAAACCGAGCTCAAATGAGCTAAAGTAAGCTCATGTGAACTGAACCGAGCTCATGTGAGCTGAACCGAGCTAAAATCAGCTTGCACCAAGGTGTAGGGATTGCTCAAAATTTGGACCCGAGCTTGTCCATCTTCTTCGGGTTGGATTTCGCTCCCAAATTGGCTTGTTAGAGCCGCAACAGCCTCGTGCATTCGTTTAGCTAGAGTTTGAGTCTTGGGGTGTTTAGGGAGCTCAAGAGGATCGGGAAATGTATTCGAGGGAGCCCCGGGTGTGCTCACATCATCCCCCCTCTTCAAAGTGACTTGTTCTCAAGTCGAGCCGTTGGTTTACTCGAAAATGTTCGCGCGGCTTGCCCTGGATGAATGGGGCGAATGGCAAATGAGTAATCTGAAATTTATAACTATAAATTAGCAATAAACAATCCGAACAAATTTGCGGTCCAAGCATAAACATAACAAGACAAGTATAATTCATGCGAATGGACATATTCAAATTACCATGTTCGCAACCATGCAAGCAAACTAATTTACTCGCCAATGCCTCATCAAATGTTCGAAACAAAATTGAATAGGTTTAAAGGCATTTAAACAACTTAAATTGTTTTCACAAGTCATGATGGGAATGCGAGTAATGAGTCAAAAGATGTACATAGGCATCACAAACAGGTAATGAAAAAGATTTAAAAGATTCATGGTTTAGCTTAGTTGGCCATTGTATTTTTTGTTCAATCATATGCTTGCCAACAAAATCAAAATGATCAAAAACAAGGATCTTTTTTATCAATAATTAAAATAGATAGATCATCATCAAGCAAAATAGAACAATTATGCACGTCCCGATCTAAGTGTTTTACAAAAGCTATTTTGTAACACCCCATACCCGAGTCTGAGGCTAAGACCGGATACGAGACATTACTATGCTTGAACTTGCTTGAACATGTACTTACGGGCTGTAAAATTTTGTTCCAAATTAAAAACTTCTCTTTCTTAGACAAAACATACGTTTCATGGGCATACGAGGCCTTAAACATCTATCCGGAAACCTTCGGAACTCAATTGGAAACTTTTCCTCGAACAGGGGTCACACGCCCATGTGACTTGGGACACACCCGTATACCCCTAAAACACGCTCGTGTCTTCCACCCGTGGTCGACACTGACTAATATCACACGGTATTGACACGCCTGTGGCTTTGGCCCGTGTGCTAAACCTTGGCATTCTAACTTATCCACACGGTCCATACACACGCCCGTGTACTTCAGCCGTGTGGTAATTCAATTTACAAGTACAAGGTGCAGACTTCACACGTCCAGGGCACACGCCCATGTGCTAACCGTGTGGTACGCACGGCCTAAACACACGGCCATGTTATTAGCCCGTGGTCTATTCTGACTTAAAACACTAATGTGCAGGGGACACACGACTTAGACACACGCCCGTGTGTCTATCCGTGTGGGCACCTAGAGGCTATCTTCCCAGCCAATTGCCACCCTGATATCAAGATCAATCCAATACTCAATTTAATAACTTAAGTATTACATCTAACATGACAAGGATGCATACTTCACTGATAGATAAAAACATACATACTTAATCATTCATGACCCATCTCTTTGGCCATATACAAAAGAATACTAAGCTTGATAGCCAACACTTTGGCTAATTCTAAACCATAACTCAAAATGAAATGCTTCCTATACATGCCATACTTAATATAAACAACTTGGCTATACCAAAATAGCGATTGATAGTGTGCTCTGAGCTCCGATGACGATGATCCACGAGATTAGCTTGGCGGGACTACATGGAAAGAAAGAGTGAAAGAGATAAGCATTTAGCTTAGTAAGTTTGCATATAATGCACATAACAACATACTTGCTTAATATAAACCATTTGACATAAACAATGGCATCATAATTTCAGCTATAAAGCTTACTTGATCATACTTGATTCTTACATATCTCATGATACTTACTAGTCTCATACTTGTGAGGTAAACAAGGTACCTATATCACTTGATCACATTGATCAGCATACTTTAACATCATAATCTCTAATTTATCATTCATAACATGAACAATACTCATTCTCGACTTGATGATAAATTTGCTTATTTACTTCTTGTTATCTCATTTAAACTTTACTCGTTTGCCCGATGAATTTCTATGAATAACTGAGGATACTGAATCTCATCTCACATAACTCGGTGCCAAAGCCATATCCTAAATACGGTCTTACATGGAATCTCTCATCTTGGTTTCGAGGCCATGTCTTGACATGGACTTATACGAAGTCTTTCTCGTGAGTTCCCTTGGGAACTTACCATTGCCATGTCTTGACATGGTCTTACTTGGTATCTTTACTCATGAACTGGTCAATGCCGAGCCTTGGCTTGGACTTACATGAAATCTTCCTTGTTACTCACCAATGCCATGCCTTGGCTTGGACTTACATGGGATCTCTATCTCTTGATAGCTTTTCAATGCCAAGACTTGTCTTGGACTTACATGACATCTTTGCTTGGAGACTCACCAATGTGTATGGGTCTTTATCTCATAATAACTCTTCAATGCCAAGACTTGTCATGGTATTACATGATAACTTGTCTAATTGCCGATGCCATGCCTCGGCTTGGACTTATACGGACTTTCTCATTTCATGTGATAGATCGAGTATCCTAAGCTATTCAACTTCAATCGAGGCTTTCACATGCTTGATCTTATTGATTACTTTGTTTAACATAAAATTAAACATTTTCATGATAATATTGTACATTATACTAAGCAATTCAATGATATTAATCATAAAGCTTAGGAATCATACAAACTTACCTCAATACAAAATGTATGTAGATATGCAATTTAGTCCTCGACTTTGTTCTTGCCTCGGTTTCGATCTGGGCTTCGTTTTTCTTGATATATAATAATTATATCATTTAATACTCACATTGACTAAATTGACTCTTAACAGATACTTTGGCAAAATTATTATTTTGCCCCTAAACTTTCTCATATTTGCACTTTTGCCCCAAGGCTCGTAAAATGATTCTCATTCAACTTTCTTAAACTTCATGCTTAGCTGATTCATTCTCTCAACTATAGCAATCATCAATTCTCATTATTTCTAATAGGTATGAACGATTTCATAACTTTTACAAACTAGTCCCTATATTCATTTTTCATGAATTTCACTTAGAGAAAGATGTTTATCTAACATCAAACTCTCATAATCTTCAATAAAAAATCATTTAACAAGCATGTCATACATGGGTAGATTTTTGAACATACATCTTAGCTCATTTTATAGCTAAAAATAGCTAATTCATAATACGAGAACTTCAAAAATACGAAGAATATTAAAAACTGGACTAAGATGAACTTACTAGCAAGCTTGAAAGATGAACAAACCCTAGCTATGGGTTTCTTCAAATTTTTGGCACAATGAAGAAGATGAATGAGATTTTTATCATCTTTTTCCTATTTTAATCATTTATTAGATAAATGACTAAAATGCCCTTCTCTTTAAAATTTTCCCTTTTACTAACTCATGTCCATTTTTGTCCAAAACTTATAATTTGGGCAATTTGCTATTTAAGGACTTCTAATTAATATTCTAAAGCTATTTCATACAAAAACCTTCTAGAACTCATATTTTGCAACTTTTGCAATTTAGTCCTATTTGACCATTCCATGTCAATTTCTTAAAATTTCTACATGGAACTTTAATACTATCATGCAAACATTTCTTTAAACCTTAAAACTCATTTTACTACTTCGGATTTGTGGTCTCGCACCACTATTCTGACTAGGCCCTAAATCGGGATGTTACAATTCTCCCCCTCTTAGGAATTTTCGTCCTCGAAAATCTTACCAGCAAATAAGAATTCTCCCCCACGTAGCTTCCTCTATCCCATGTCTTTGCCACAATACTTTCACTAAGGAAATACTTTTATTTCTTAGCTGCTTGACTTCCCGAGCTAAGATCTTGACTGGTTCTTCCCCATAAGTTGTAACACCCCAAACCCGATCAATACGCTACGACCAAGTCTGGTATGCTACAGGAAAGGAAATTTGGAAAAACTAACTAATTATCGTGATTTTAAAAAAAAAATACAACTTTGCATTGCGTTATTGTATTCTAGGGAAAATTAAAAGTAGTTGTTTAGTTCGAACTGAATTACGAAGTCAGGTTTATTTATCGAAAATCAAGTTTAAGGAATTTCATAACACTTGTCAGTTGAAAACGATGTTGCGGTTTTAAGTAAAATCTCTAAATCAATATGTTGCTTGTTATCCATCTTTCGTTAACCATTTGAAATCTATTTGTTCAAAGTTTTTAATCTTAGAAAACTCCATCTTCGATAATTTATTAAACTTGCAATATCAGCATTATATCAAAACCCAAATTAAAGTTATAGTGGCTTTATTACATAACAAAAACCCCAATTAAAAATAAGTTTGAAATAAGAGAACGAGTTTACGTGAAAAACATTGTATGGCCACCACAAGTCCACCTCGGCTCCCAATTTCGCGATCTAATGATTACCTGTAAAAATAAGCAGAGGGGTGAGTCATCGAGACTCAGTGTGTAAATCCCCATTAACGAAATCTGGGCCTTAAGCCCACGGATGCACATTGGGCCTTAGCCCACTCAATATAGCATATATCACATGTATGCAATGCAGCCCAGCCCAACCTAGTTTTCCATCCTCTACACACCTGAATCATCCAAACACCCGTGGCATTATGCCACTGTGGTTCTAGACCACCGTGGTCCCAGACCACTCGTGACGAAGTCACTAAAATATAAAATCGTGGGGCCAACCCACTGTGGTCTCAGACCACCGTGCCGATCTCTGATAAGTTTATGTATACGTGGGGCCAACCCACTGTGGTCTTAGACCACTGAGACAAGTCACTAATTTATGTATACGTGGTTTCAAACCACCGTGGTTCTTAGACCACCGTGACAATAGTCACTGATTCACACTTCCCCTTTCATTCAATCCCACTCCCATGCTCATTTTATCATACTAAAATGAATGCAAACATACTCTCAATGTGTAACAGATAATTATTTCATACATGCATATAATCAAAGTATCATCATAGCAGAACTTACTCGGTGTCTCCAACCTTACCCACGAGGGTATCTCGACTATCAAAACAGTCATTTCGGCTTTCAGCCAACACAGTTAATAACACAAACAGTAAAGAAGCGTGTGAGTATTACACACGTGATAATGCGTAAAACTAGACTCTCTACGTCGACGCTCTTACTAGCAGGGATAACAGCTATTTGTCTATCCCAGGCAGACGTTGGCTCTCTACCACAATCCGATGGATAGTCTCGAACCGCCGACACAGCATGTCGTTTGAAAGACGGATTAGAGACTACGAGTACACTCCCCTCCTTAGATTGACTGGCACTCGCATCCATGGAGAAAAATCTGGATCAATACTATACTATCGCGAAAATAGAGATTTCCCCAGCAAGGGTTGAATTATGACAAAGTAATGAATAAAGGCTTAACATAAAGAACAAGAGAGGCTCTTTACCTTTAACCCGAATGGAAAGGTAAGATTCAAAAATCAACCAATCTTTAGACTTTGGACTTCAAAACGTTCGACTTCTGGAGTTTCCCAGAGTAAGCATTTCAAAATGAGAGAAAAGAGAAGGGGTTAGCCAAAATCTAATCATCGAAACACAATAGCCATTCGGCTTTGACTCCCATAACACCGAAAGGAAAAGAAGAAACGAAAGAACCCACTTACCTTGCGGTTACCAAAGATTCGAGAGAAGAGAATACCGCCCAAAAGCACCCTTCTACCTACGGCCACTAGAGGTAAAAGATATGGAAGAAAAGAATCGGTATTGAAGGCTCAGTCGTGCGGTCGTAACTCAGATAAAGAAAAGAAGAAAAGAAAAACATTTTGAACAAGTGAACGTATTACCTTGAATCACAATCGGATGAGAAGGACCTTCGGCAATCCCATAAACACCTTGCTCCTTGGTACCCGGCTAATATTCACAAAGAAAGGACAAGAAGAAGGAATAAGGTGAGAGGTAGCAAGGTTTCGGTTAAAAGAAAAGAAAACCAAAAGAAGATTCGGCTTCAGAAGAAGATAGTAACAAGAAGAGAAAAGAGAGTTGAATGAGAAGAGTAGGTAGTGAAGAGAGATTTGGCCAAAGATGTCTTGGTAACCTTGAAGAAAAAAAAAGAAATGCACGAATGGGAAGGTTTGTCAACAAGAGAGAAAAAAATGAGAAAGAGTTGAGAAAACAAAAAGAAATGAGAAGAGACTTTAGATATACTTGGGGAGTTTCGGCACACAAAAGCTAAGCAACCCAAAATAAAACAAAAGCTCACTCACAAATTCGGCACACACACTCTTATAAGCTTTCGGTTTAGCTAACACACATCCCATGCCGTCACCCACTAGCCCCAACAACACACATAGCCGAAATTCCCCTCCCCACTCTCCAACTTCCGGCCAACACTACCCACCTTCACCAAATCCCACGATCCCCTCCTTGTTTCACTCCCCCTCACTCATTTTGAATTAGTAGACCAAGTCTTCCTCCACAAACTCCTCCATACCTTCCATTCCAACACTTTGACTTCTTCAACCAACCACCATGAAGAGTCCGGCCGAAAACCAACACCTTAGCTCCCTAAGCACAAAAATAAAGCTTCTGAATGTTGCTGACGAGACTCGAACTCCTTCCCCCTGCTGCTCCCTTGTGACGCCACTTCCCTTGCTCCCTAAGTGGCGTCACCTTGCCACCACACCACACACTTTCTTGTGTCAACAAACACAAGAAAAATACTCTTAAGACCTGCCTCAACCAGCTCTCCCCTAAAGTGCCTAAAAACAATTTTTTTACCAAGGCTCTAGCTTGACCCCGAGCCTTCCCGGGACCTCCAAACACACCAAATTAACATACAGAACAAGCGAAACACACAGAAAACATAAAATGCACTACCCCTAATTCCAGGATGTTACAGTTCTACCCCTTTAATGAAATTTCAGCCTCAAAATTTACCTGGTCAAAAGAGGTGAGGGTATTGCTGTCGCATCACATCCTCTGGCTCCCACGTGGCCTCCTCCGAACCGTGATTCTGCCACAAAACTTTAACTAACGGGACCGTCTTCCTTCTTAGTACTTTAATATCTCGGTCTAAGATCTGAACTGGTTCCTCTTCAACAGATAAATCATGTCTTACTTTGATTTCTTCCACCGGCACTATGTGGGATGGATCCGAACGGTAGTGCCTTAACATCGAGACATAGAATACATCATGTATCTGCCTCAATTCCGGAGGTAACTCCAGCTGATAAGCTACTGGTCCCACACGCTTCAACACTCGACCCGATGAACTTAGGGCTCAGCTTGCCCTTTCGTCCAAACCTTAAAACTTTCTTCCAGGGCAAAACTGTAACATCCCGATTTAGGGCCTAGTTGGAATAGTGGTGCAAGACCACAAATCTGAGTTAGTAAATTGAGTTCTTAATGTTTATGACATGTTTGCATGATAGTATTAAAGTTCCATGTAGAAATTTTGTGAAATTGACATGGAATGATCAAATAGGACTAAATTGCAAAAGTTGCAAAATATGAGTTTCTAGAAGCTTTTTGTATGAAATAGCTTTAGAATATTGATTATGAGTCCTTAAATAGCAATTTTCCCAAATTATAAGTTTTGGACAAAAATGGACATGAGTTAGTAAAAGGGAAATTTTTAAAGAGAAGGGCATTTTGGTCATTTGTCTAATAAATGATTAAAATAGGAAAAAGATGATAAAAATTTCATTCATCTTTTTCCTCTTGTGCCGAAAATTTGGAGACTCCATATCTAGGGTTCTTCATTTTTTTCAAGCTTGCTAGTAAGTTCATCTTAGCCCCATTTTTAATATTCTTCGTGTTTTTGAAGTTCTCATTTTATGAATTAGCTATTTTTAGCTATAAAATAAGCTAAGATGCATGTTCAAAAATCTACCCAAGAGTGACATGCTTGTAAAATGATATTTTATGGAAGTTTATGAGAGTTTGATGTTAGATAAACATCTTTTTCTAAGAGAATTTCATGAAAAATGCTAGTAAGGACTAGTTTGTAAAAGTTATGGAATTGGTCATACCTATTAGAAATAGTGGGAAATGATGATTGCTATAGTAGAGAAAATGAATCAGCTAAGCATGAAGTTTAAGAAAGTTGAGTGAGATTCATTTTACGAGCCTTGGGGCAAAAGTGCAAATATGAGAAAGTATAGGGGCAAAATAGTAATTTTGCCAATGTATGTGTTAAGAGTCATTTTAGTCAATGTGAGTATTAAATGATCTATTTATGATTATAGATCAAGAAAAATGAAGCCCGAATCGAAATTGAGGCAAGAACAAAGTCGAGGGCTAAATTGCATATCTACATACATTTTGTATATTAAGGTAAGTTTGTATGATTTCTAAGCTTTATGATTAATATCATTGAATTACTTAGTATAATGTACAATATTATTATGAAAATGTTTAATGTTATGTTAAACAAAGTAATCAATGAGATCAAGCATGAGAAAGCCCCGATTGAAGATGAATAGCTTAGGATACTCGATCTATCACATGAAATGAGAAAGTCCGTATAAGTCCAAGCTGAGGCATGGCATCGGCAATCAGACAAGTTATCATGTAAGACCAAGACAAGTCTTGGCATTGAAGAGTTATTATGAGATGAAGACCCATGTAAGTCTAAGCCAAGGCATGGCATTGGTGAGTCTCCAAGCAAAGATGTCATGTAAGTCCAAGGCAAGCTTGGAATTGAAAAGTTATCATGTAAGTCCAAGGAAAGCTTGGCATTGAAAAGCTATCAAGAGAAAGAGATTTCATGTAAGCCCAAGCCAAGGCTCGGCATTGACCAGTTCATGAGCAAAGATACCAAGTAAGACCATGTCAAGGCATGGCAGTGGTAAGTTCCCAAAGGAACTCACGAGAAAGACTTCGTATAAGTCCATGTCAAGAAATGGCCTCGAAACCAAGATGAGACATTCCATGTAAGACCGTATCTAGGATATGGCTTTGGCATTGAGTTATGTGAGATGAGATTTAGTATCCTCGGTTATTCATATAAATTCATCGGGCAAACGACCTAAGTTCAAATGAGATAACAAGAAAGCTAAGTAAGCAAAGTTATTATCAAGTGAAAATGAGTATTATTCATGTTATGAATGATAAATTAGAGATTATGATTATTATGTCAATGTATGCTGATCAATGTGATCAAGTGATACAGGTACCTTGTTTACCTCACAAGTATGAGACTAGTAAGTATCATGAGATATGTAAGAATCAAGTATGAGCAAGTAAGCTTTATAGCTGAAATTATGATACCATTTGTAACAACCCGAACCCGGCCCAAACATTATGACCGAATTTGGTTTGTTACGGAGAAAAACTTTCTAATACCATTTTAAAACCAGTTTAGGTTTTGTTGAAAACTTCGTTTTTGGTTATCTTTCGAAACCATGCTTAGATTTAATTTGGAAATTTAATTGAGTCCAGTTATTATACAAATTTCAAATGTGCCCGATGGCACGATAAAACCCTTTTCGTGTTAATTTTAAGAAAACATGTGATTTTAATTTAATTTTAATAATATAGTTTAAACAAAGTGTCCAATATATGAGAAATAACAAAAGTGAAGTTTAAGGAGGCCTTATTACATCCAAAATAAACACAAACCACTAACAAAATAAAATAAAATGGCTAAGTTTAAAGTTCAATTTATTCAAGTCCTTTGCATGGCCACCTCGAGTCCAACCGGCTCCTCAACCGCCATCTACGAGTCACTGAAAAATGTTAAAGGAGAAGGTGAGTCACCAAGACTCGATATGTAACCCTTCCCCGCTTTTAAAAAAACAACATTTCCATACACAACATATAACGCTTAATATGCGAGAATATTATGTGCCCCAACCTAGCCAACCAAACGCCTTTGTCTACCCCATGTGGTACCAAACCACTTGGTGACCGTAGTCACAATGTGTTACCAAAACACCGGTGGTGCCAAACCACTGGTGACATATAGTCACGATGTGTTACCAAAACACGGTGTCCGTAGACACAAATCGGGTGATGGGGCCAACCCATCGTGTGATACCAAATCACCGCGGACGATCCCATATCTCAAGTGGGGCCAACCCACGGTGGTGTTAACCACGGGGACAAGTCGCTTTGAGGTACCAAACCTCCGGAGGTACCAAACCTCGGTGACCGTAGTCACAGTGTGTTACCAAAAACTGGTGCTCGTCAACAAAAATATCACCGCCCCCTCCACTCATTTAACCCACAATAGTCAAATAATCATGAATAGATCTCATACATTTATCACATGTAACATATGAACCATGCTTCCCAAAAGCATAATAATCTCAGATAACGAGAGACTTACAGGAATCCTCGCTTGTACCCTTGAGGTACTAGATCCGTATCTATATCATGATTTACAGGCAACATATATTTAACACAAACATTAACTACTATAAGTGTGTATGTACACACTGTCACCCTTGGATGTTCGAATCACGAAAAGAAACGTTGGCCACCCTAGATCTACTTGTCCTATATTCGGCCAAATTCATGGGTTAGTCTTAGGGCCTATTCGGCCAAATTGAACCATTAGCGAGGGTTCCTTATGAACCGGTTTCTTACCTTTCCTCGCTTTGGCTACTACCCACGGCACTCGTTACTTGAATCGCTTTTCCAAAATAATCGATTAGTCACTCTTACTCATAACCAAAGCTTTGGCTTTTGAATACTAACATAGGCCTTACCCATACTTACCAACCGGTGGGACAGAGGATGGAGGCTTAGATCGAATACCTTAAAATCCCGGCACCTAAACAGAATCGATTAATTAGCCACCATGATAATTCGGCTTTTTCCCTTTTTACCAAGTCGACATAGGGAGATAATAAGATGAAAGATTTCAACATACTTACCCCTTGCTAATCGATGCGAAGAAGAAATCCCGAGGAACCCTTATGACTTCACGATATTCGGCCAAAGTGAGTCTTAACGGGAGAAGAGGATTTTGCAACAGAGGAATGGATATTCGGTCAAAAGAATAGAGGAGAAATAATGGTAGAAAACTAATGGAGAGGAGAAGATGGTGAGAGTTTTCGGCTAGCAGTGTTTGAAAGAAAGAAAAGAAAAATAGATGGGAGGTTTGAGAATTTCGGCAGTTTGCCAAGATGGAGAAAAAAACAAAGCGAGTGCTAGGTGATGCTATTTATAAGCATTGGCCCCCTCCTTAAGCTTGCCGTCCACCCTTGGCAACAAGGAGTTCAAAATCCATTTAATCTCCTTAAATTATTCTTGGCCACTTGTTTAATTAATTCAAATAATTTGAATTAATCCTAAATAATAAATCAATAACCCCTTAATAATCCAATTAATATCCTTATTTCCTTAGAATAAAATCCCTTTAAAATAACTCATTTTATCCTATCATCTAAATAGATAATTAAAAAAAAAGAATTTAAGGAGAGAATTTCTCTCCCCTTGTGCCGCCCAAATAAAGAGCCAAAAAGGAGATTTCTGTGACTCGAACCAAGGTTCTTCCTTGCTCCTTGGTGGCGTCACATGCTAGCTCTTAAGTGGCCTCACTTTTGTCACTTTGCCAAGGCCTTATTAGTGTCAAATTACACCCATTTATTCTTATAACACCCTCCTGCTAAGGCTCCCTGCCTTTAAAATTAAAAACTGAAATTTTTACCAAACCGAGCCTACTCAAGGCCTTAGATTAACCCATATATTCCCAGAAATAATATCACAGTGGTTCAACCTAAGAAAAATAATTTACTTCCAAATAGCCCCATCTTTGGGATGTTACGATTCTACCCCCTTAAAATAAATTTAGTCCTCGAAATTACACAGTTAAAAGAGGTGGGGGTATTCTTTGCCGCATCACATCCTCGGGTTCCCACGTAGCTTCTTCCACACCATGGTTCCGCCAAAGCACTTTCACTAAGGGCACTCGACTTCCTCACGTAGAACCTTCACATCTCGATCTAAGATCCGAACGGTTCTTCTTCAAAAGATAAATCCGAGTTCACCTCAATCTCTCGCCACGGTACAACGCGTGCGAAGGATCTCGACCGATGCCGTCTCAAAGATCGATACATGAAATGCGTCATGAATCGATTGATTGATTCACGCGCGACTCTAGGCGATAAGCTACCGGTCCTACTCGCTTTACAATCGTATATGGCCCGATGAACCTTGGGCTTAGCTTTCCTTTTCGTCCAAATCTCAACACCTTTTTCCAAGGCGACACTTTCGGAAAGACTTTGTCTCCCACAAAGATACTCCATTTCCTTGCGTTTGAGATCGGCATAAGACTTACGCCTATCTCGATGCTTCTTTGAGACGAGACCGAATCACCTTGACTTTGTCTTCCGTCTCGTTACCAGTCTCGGACCCTAACATCGTCGCCCCAACTCCGTCCAACATGTAGGAGTACGGCATTTTCGTCCATATAGGGCCTCATATGGAGCCATTTGAATACTCGCTTGATAACTATTGTTATAAGCGAATTCCGCTAATGGTAGGTACTCCTCCCAACTACCACTAAAATCCAAGACACAACCTCTCAACATGTCTTCTAAAATCAGATCACCCTTTCCGATTGTCCGTCAGATTGTGGATGGAAAGCCGATCAAATCTAAACAGTGTACCCAAAGCTTGATGCAACGCTTTCCAAAACCTTGGCGTGAATCGGGATCCCTATCCGAGATAATCGATCTTCGCACACCATGCAACCTCACTATTTCACCCACATACAACCCGCTTAGCTTCGGAGTGAGTAATCCATTCTCACCGCATGAAGTGGTGATTTATTCAGCGATCCACAATTACCCAAAAGCGCATCCTTCTTGTTGGGCGTAAGGGTAGCCCACTAAAAAAATCCATGGTGATCCTCTCCCATTTCCATTGAGGATCTTTATCGATTGAAGTAGTCCCGATGGTAAGCGATGTTCACCTTAACTTGGCGGGCACGTCGGACACTTCCCTACGAACTCGGTTATCTCACGCTTCAACCCCGCCACGAGTAATCAAGCGCAAATCTCCATACATCTTGCTTCCTCCGGATGCATGGCATATGGGCTGCTATGTGCATCATGGAGAATTTTCCGCCTCAACTCCTTATCCTTCGGCATGCATGCCCGCCCTCGAAAACATAGCACTCCATCCCTAGACAGCACTGCACCCTTCCAAACCACCATCCCGAACTTGTACCCTCTTAGCGCTCAAGCCTTCATCCACTAATCGCTTTTCCTTAATCTCTCAATCCAAGTCGGCTTTACTTGGAGTTCCGCCAAAAGACTCCCATCATCATATAGACTCAACCGAGCGAACATTGCTCTTAAGTCCGTCACAACCTTAGGCTCAACGCGTCGGCTACCACATTAGCCTTACCCGGATGGTACTCGATTGAACAATCGTAGTCCTTTAGTAGTTCAATCCACCGACGCTGTCTCGATTGAGATCCTTCGAGTCGAAGATACCTCAAGCTTTTGTGATCCGTGTAGACTATCGACTTCTCCCCCATACTGGTAATGTCTCCATATCTTCGTGAGCGAAGATAGTGCCGCTAACTCCAAGTCGTGCGTTGGGTAGTTAACCTCATGCGGTCTTAATCGACGGGATGCATAGGCTACTACCTTCCCATCTCGCATCAACACACATCCCAAACCGGTGTGAGATGCATCACAATAGACTCGTGAATAACTTTCCGCTTCAGGTGTACCAAACCGAGCTCAGTCAAAATTTTCCTTAGCTTATCAAAGCTTCCTTGTCGCTTCTCCGTCCATACAAATGGAACATCTTTCCTTAGTAACTTGGTTAATGGCGCTGCTATTAGAGAGAATCCTTCCACGAATCTCTCAGATAGTACCTGCTAAACCTAAAACTTCGTATTTCACCACCGACCTAGGTGGTTTCCAATCCAATACCGCTTCAATCTTGCGAGGGTCTACTCTAATTCCTTGGTGATACTACATGACCTAAGAAAGCCACTTCCTCGGCCAAAATTCGCATTTACTAAATTTGGCATATAATTGCTTCTCCCTCAATACCTGCAGAACTATCAGTAAATGCTTGTCATGCTCTTCCTCTGTCTTTGAATAAACCAATATGTCGTCTATGAACACCACGACGAATTGGTCCAAGTCTTCGTTGAAATACCCTATTCATTAAGTCCATAAATGCCGCGGTGCATTGGTCAACCCGAATGGCATCACCAAGAACTCGAAATGCCCATACCGAGTTCGGAATGCCGTCTTGTGAACATCAGCCTCCTTCACCCTTAATTGATGATAACTCGACCTAAGGTCAATCTTTGAGAATACCGACGCACCTTTTTCAGTTGGTCAAACAAATCATCGATCCGAGGCAACGGTACTTGTTTTTGATCGTTAACTTGTTTAATCGACGGTGAGTCGATGCACATCCGCATAGAACCGTCCTTCTTCTTGACAAACAACACAGTGCTCCCCACGGAGATATACTTGGTCGAATAAACCCTCTATCCAAGAGCTCCGAATTTGAGCCTTAAGCTCCACCAATTCCTTTGGTGCCATTCGGTATGGTGCTATAGACACGGTGCCGTTCCTGTAGCAAGTCTATACGAATTCGACTTCCGATCCGAGGCAAACCTGGAAGCTCTTCCGGGAATACATCAACAAATTCCCAACCGTTCGGACCTTTCCAACTACTAACCCCTTAGCTTCCAAAGCACGATTTGAACCAAATACGCCTCACAACCCTTCTTGACCATCTTTTCAAACCTTTAAGGCGATCACTACATTGGATAGGTAATTCCTTCTATCTCCTATCATAACCACTTCATCACCTTCACTGCCTTAAGAACCATGCGCTTGGTCGCGCAATCCAAATTCGCTTGATACTTAACGGCCGGTCCATTCCAAGGATCAAATCGAACTCCCCAAACGGTAGTTCCATCGGATCGACTACAAATACTACCCCTTGAAGTTCTAGGGTACGCCTCTATAAAGTTTATCTACTATTACAAAGTGACCTAAAGGGCTAACTACAGTCATCTCCCTAGGAGCAGCTTTTTGAGTTTAGGTCCATAGTTCCTACCACGCTACTAGCAATGTACGAGTGCATCGAACCCACATCAATCAATGCAACATAAGGAAAACCAAAAATTAGAAACGCATTCGCTTATGACATCCGGTGCGTCACCTTCCTCGCGACACCTCATTGCGTAAACTAAGCCAAAGCCGCCTAGCCTCGTGTTGCCCGAACCTCGCCTCGAGTTCCACGACCTCGATTAGGACCGTTGTTTCCTCTCGCCATTACCACGACCCTCCGTGGTCCCACACTTCTATTCTCGAGCACGATTCTGCCGCCTCCGGTGATTCTTAGCTAGTTTCGAGGACAATCCGACACGATGCTCCAAAGACCCACACTCAAAACATCCTTTATCACCGGTCCAACAACCTCCCAATGGGTCTTTCCACAGATGTTACACCGAGTCGGCCTTTGATTAGTAGTCGTGGGCCTTGCCACTGATTTGGCCCACTCGGCCTAGCCTTTTCTCGAGCACTACCGCTTGTTCCGGTGACCCAAATCCTCTCTTACGATTATTCCTACTATAACTTTGCCTCACGACCTCCTTGATCCCTTGGCTACCTTAGCCTTTTCCACTAAAGATGAGAACTCACGAACTCTGCGGGGCAATCAAGTAACCTCAAATCATCTCTGAGTCCGGCCTCAAAGGACACGGCGCTCATGTTCAGTAGCCACGATGCCTCTAGCATACCTACTCACCTTAAAATTCGCCCATATTCCGACACACGGACTTAGTTCCTTGCACTAATCCCGAAAAGCCTTTCTCTGTGGCGTCGGTGTAGCCTGGTACCCACATACTTCTTCCGATAGGTGGTTACGAAATACTCCCAAGTCAAATCATCTGCTGTAGCCCCATCTCGAACCGTAAGCCACCACCGACACGCTTCATCCTTTAGAAGTTTACATCGCCTCTTTCGCCTTTTCTTCCTCGGTCGGTCAAGGTCATCCATAATTCTTTCGGATTGACTCTAGCCATGATTCACGCAGACCTGGGTGCCCTCTCGACACACCTCGGAATACCTCCGCTCCGTTAGATCGAGTCGCGGGGACAGATTTCCGAGCTCCCACATTTCCACCACCCGACCACCATCTCCAAGACTCGCAAAAGCGACTTACGATACCGCCTCACCACCGGTGCCCGATCCGGCTCCTCTCACTCTAAAAGTAGGAGGTGGTGGTGGCGGTGGTACCTCATTTTCAGAACCTTGTCCTAACTCGACGGGTTCGGATAATCGTCATCCTACCCCTACCACGCCCACGGCGCCCACGTCCTCTAGAACTCATTCTATCTACCGCGCTTTTTATTACGATTAAGAAAAATTTTATGCGTTAGCATTTGTTTCACTTTATTACTCGCGAAGAAATTTTATGGATAAGGTTTAATCAGAGATTCTTTCGAGCAAACAATGTTTCAGTCTTCTTTCCTAGTTCACACAAAGAATTTCATGCATCCATTCCTTAATACTTTCCATACCTATTCGCTCATCGGACATTTCTGCCCATTTCTATCCCAGGGGTATTTTCGTCTTTTTCCTACAGGGGTATTTTTGTAATTGTCCAGAACCAAAATATTTTGCTGATGATTTCCAAAGCTAAGTTGTTGAATATTTGTAAAATATTTGAAATTTTTAAGCAATACCATTGAACTGATATTTTATGAATCGAGGGCATTTTAGTAATTTTACCCCCTAAGGGCATTTCTGTAATCTTCCACCATCAAGTTTTTCGAAAAACGTTGTAAAAATAACGTTCCCGAATTTGAAAAAAAAGTTATTGCACAAGTTTTGAAAACATTAGGGTTTGTTGTTTCATTCTTTTTCGGAAACATGGCTAATTCCCTTTTTGGGTTTTAATCATTGTGTTTAGCCTATGACCGAGCCCTCCCGGTCGGGGTGAACCAAAGCTACGCACTAGGCGTAACTCGAGTGAAGAGGAGGTGGGTCACGCTGGACCGCTTAAATACCAAGCTCTCACCGAACCTTTCTAGACATGCGCACTGAGGTTACCACACCACCGAGCCCTCCGAGTTAGGGTGGTGAGGAAGCTACGCACTGCAGGATACTGCGAAGAGGAGGTGAGTCACGAGGACCGCTAAATACCAGTGCTCTTAGGATCCAATCCTAGACATGCGTGTGGGTTACCACACCCTAGCTCATTGACTAAGTCATAGGTTGGTTTAGTTCCTTAAGTCTTATGCTTCGTTTGTGTGTTTGAGTAGCCTAATCCTAGGGTTCAAGCTCCTATAGGTCTATCTACGTTCCATGCTTCCTACCCTTCTACTGTAATATAATTCACCAAGAGGTTTAGATGTACTTACCAGGCGGATTGGTCTTTGGAGACTCGGGCCATCTTTGTTCAAAACCAAAAATCATTCCATAAGGCCTACTAAAACATTTTTGGGCCTGGGGCCCACATGTACAGCTTTGAACTGGCTCGATACCAATTTTGTAACAACCCGAACCCGCCCAAACATTATGACCGAATTTGGTTTGTTCTGGAGAAAAACTTTCTAATACCATTTTAAAACCAGTTTAGGTTTTGTTGAAAACTTCTCGTTTTTGGTTATCTTGCCAAAACCATGCTTAGATTTAATTTGGAAATTTAATTGAGTCCGGTTATTATACAAATTTCAAATGTGCCCGATGCACACGATAAAACCCCTTTTCGTGTTAATTTTAAGAAAACATGTGATTTTAATTTAATTTTAATAATATAGTTTAAACAAAGTGTCCAATATATGAGAAATAACAAAAGTGAAGTTTAAGGAGGCCTTATTACATCCAAAATAAACACAAACCACTAACAAAATAAAATAAAATGGCTAAGTTTAAAGTTCAATTTATTCAAGTCCCTTTGCATGGCCACCTCGAGTCCAACCGGCTCCTCAACCGCCATCTACGAGTCACTGAAAAATGTTAAAGGAGAAGGTGAGTCACCAAGACTCGATATGTAACCCTTCCCCGCTTTAAAAAAACAACATTTCCATACACAACATATAACGCTTAATATGCGTAATATTATGTGCCCCAACCTAGCCAACCAAACGCCTTTGTCTACCCCATGTGGTACCAAACCACCGGTGACCGTAGTCACAATGTGTTACCAAAACACCTGGTGGTGCCAAACCACTTTGGTGACATATAGTCACGATGTGTTACTAAAACACGGTGTCGTAAAGTAGACACAAATCGGGTGATGGGGCCAACCCATCGTGTGATACCAAATCACCGGCGCACGATCCCATATCTTAAGTGGGGCCAACCCACGGTGGTGTTAACCACAGGGACAAGTCGCTTTGAGGTACCAAACCTCTAGAGGTACCAAACCTCGTGACCGTAGTCACGCAGTGTGTTACCAAAACACTGGTGCTCACAAAGACAAAATATCACCGCCCCTCCACTCATTTAACCCACAATAGTCAAATAATCATGAATAGATCTCATACATTTATCACATGTAACATGTGAACCATGCTTCCCAAAAGCATAATAATCTCAGATAACAGAGACTTACCGGAATCCTCGCTTGTACCCTTGAGGTACTAGATCCAAAATATCTATATCAAGCGATTTACTGGGCAACATATATTTAACACAAACATTAATCGCTATAAGTGTGTATGTACACACTGTCACCCTTGGATGTTCTCAATCCCGAAATGAAACGTTGGCCACCCTAGATCTACTTGTCCTATATTCGCCAAATTCATGGGTTAGTCTTAGGCCTATTCGCCAAATTGAACCATTAGCGAGGGTTCCTTATGAACCCGGTTTCTTACCTTTCCTCGCTTTGCCTACTACCCACGGCTTTCGTTACTTGAATCGCTTTTCCAAAATAATCGATTAGTCACTCTTACTCATAACCAAAGCTTTCGGCTTTTGAATACTAACATAGGCCTTACCCATACTTACCAACTTCGGTGGACAAGGATGGAGGCTTAGATCGAATACCTTAAAATCCCGGCACCTAAACAGAATCGATTAATTAGCCACCATGATAATTCAGCTTTTCCCTTTTTACCAAGTCGACATAGGAGATAATAAGATGAAAGATTTCGGCATACTTACCCCTTGCTAATCGGTGCGAAGAAGAAATCCCAAGGAACCCTTATGACTTCCTGATATTCGGCCAAAGTGAGTCTTAACAGGAGAAGAGGATTTCGGCAACAGAGGAATGGATATTCGGTCAAAATAATAGAGGAGAAATAATGGTAGAAAACTAATGGAGAGGAGAAGATGGTGAGAGTTTTAGGCTAGCAAAGTGTTTGAAAGAAAGAAAAGAAAAATAGATGGGAGGTTTGAGAATTTGTGATTTGCCAAGATGGAGAAAAAAACAAAACGAGTGCTAGGCTGATGCTATTTATAAGCATTCGGCCCCCCCTCCTTAAGCTTGTCAGTCCACCCTTGGCAACAAGGAGTTCAAAATCCATTTAATCTCCTTAAATTATTCTTGGCCACTTGTTTAATTAATTCAAATAATTTGAATTAATCCTAAATAATAAATCAATAACCCCTTAATAATCCAATTAATATCCTTATTTCCTTAGAATAAAATCCCTTTAAAATAACTCATTTTATCCTATCATCTAAATAGATAATTAAAAAAAAAGAATTTAAGGAGAGAATTTCTCTCCCCTTGTGCCGCCCAAATAAAGAGCCAAAAAGGAGATTTCTGTGACTCGAACCAAGGTTCTTCCTTGCTCCTTGGTGGCGTCACATGCTAGCTCTTAAGTGGCCTCACTTTTGCCACTTTGCCAAGGCCTTATTAGTGTCAAATTACACCCATTTATTCTTATAACACCCTCCTGCTAAGGCTCCCTGCCTTTAAAATTAAAAACTGAAATTTTTACCAAACCGAGCCTACTCAAGGCCTTAGATTAACCCATATATTCCCAGAAATAATATCACAGTGGTTCAACCTAAGAAAAATAATTTACTTCCAAATAGCCCCATCTTTGGGATGTTACACCATTGTTTATGACAAATGGTTTAATTTAAACAAGTATGTTGTTATGTGCATTATATGCAAACTTACTAAGCTAAATGCTTACGTCTTTCACTCTTTCTTTCCATGTAGTCCCGCCAAGCTAATCTCGTGGATCATCGTCATCGAAGCTCGGAGCACACTATCAATTGCTATTTTGGTATAGCCAAGTTGTTTGTATTAAATATGGCATGTATAGGAAGCATTTCATTTTGAGTTAAAATGTTGGCTATCAAGCCTAGTATTCTTTTGTATATGACCAAAGAGATTGGCCTTGAATGATTAAGTATGTATGTTTCATTTATCAATGAAGTATGCATTCTAGTTCATGATAGATGTAGTAGTTGAGTGGTTGAATTAAATATTGGTTTTGATACTTGATTTCAGGGTGACCATTGGCTTGGTAAATAGCCTCTAAGTCACGGTTAGACACATGGGCATGTGTCTAGGCCGTGCGTAACTTGCACCTTAGTCTCATAAGTCAGAATAAGCCACGGGCTAATCCCACGGCCGTGTGTTGAAGCCGTGCATGACACACGGTTGGAACATGGGCGTGTGCCCCGACCGTGTGAAATAAGTCAGTATATTAAGGTATAGTACATGGTCTAAGTCCACGGGCGTGTCAAGGCCGTGTGTAATTAGTCAGTGTCGACCACGGTCGGAAGACATGGGCGTGTAAAGGGGTGCACGGGAGTGTCCCAAACCACATGGGCGTGTGACCTCTGCTTTAAAGAAAAGTTTTTGATTAAGTTCCGAAAGTTTTTATATACGTGTATAAGGCCTCGTAGGCCTATGAAATGTATGATTAGACTGAGAAAGAGAAGTTTTTAATTCGAAACAAAATTTTATAGCCCGTAAGTGCATGATTAAGAGTTAAAGCATAGTAATATCTCGTATCCGGTCTAAGCCTCGGACTCGGGTATGGGGTGTTACATTTAGTGGTATCAGAGCTACGGTTTAGTCGATTCTAGGACTAATGTAGCACGAGCACGAGTCTAGCTATACATTCCATACATAAGAATGTTTTTATAATGATAGTGTGACGACTCCTGGCGATTTAAATTATGTTTATATACATTTAGTAAATGGATCCCGATAGAGCTGTGGCGGATGACGTAAAAAGTAACGCGCCGGCTCCCGCTGAAGGGACGGTGCCAAATGAGCATGAGAATGGACCCACTATGGTAAGTGAAGAAGGAGGAGAAGAGGCTAGAGAAGCCTTCCTCCATATGATGAATACATGGTATACGGAGTTTGTTCGTACGAACTCGAATGCGTAACCCCCTCCACCTCCACCTATTCTTCAACCTATCCCAGTAGCCCCTCAAGTAGTAAAGGTGGTAAGAGGAGAGAAGCCTTCGGTTGATAGAATCAGGAAACATGGGGCAGAAGAATTCCAGGCTAGAAAAGATGATGATCCGAAAAAGGCTGAGTTCTGGATAGAAAATACTATCAGGGTATTTAATGAGTCGTCGTACACACCTAAGGAATGCATGAAGTGTGTAGTCTCTCTTCTAAGAGATTCTGCTTACTAATGGTGGAACACCCTTGTGTCGGTGGTACTGAGGGAAAGGATCACATGGGAATATTTCCAAGAAGAATTCAAGAAAAAGTATATCAGTCAAAGGTTTGTGGACCAGAAAAGGAAGGAATTCCTAGAACTGAAGCAAGGCAAGATGTCAGTGACTAACTATGAACATGAGTTTGTACGACTCAGTAAGTACGCTCGCGAATGCTTGTCCACTGAGGCCATCATGAGTAAAAGATTTGAAGACGGGTTGAATGAGGACATCAAACTATTTGTTGCTGTCCTAGAACTAAAGGAATTTGTTGTGCTAGTAGAGAGGGCTTGTAAAGCCGAGGAATTAGTAAAAGAGAAAAGAAAGTCTGAAATGGAGTCTCGTGACTCTAGGAAGAGATAGTGGAATAAGTCATTCCAATCTTCATCCAAGAAGTTAAGAGATTTCCCTAACCGATCTGCTACTTCCACTGGGTTTTCAAGGAAGGACAAGAGTAAGCAGTATTCAGGAAGTAAGACACAGATGACCTCAGTTGCTAGTGTGGGGAACATCCGGTCGGATAGACCCAAATGTCCACAATGTGGCAGACGTCATCTTGGAGAATGCCAAGCGCATGAAAATGCATGTTTTAGATGTGGTTCCCAAGACCACTATATAAAAGATTATCCAGAGACGACAAAAGAAGAAAGAAATCAGAACCCGAGATCCGAGAGTGTGGTCAGAGGAAGACCACAGAGGAACCCAGGAAGTGGGGCAATTGGAAGAGGTAACCCTAGAGAGCAGGCTGCGAGACCTGAGGGTAGGGCGCCTGTGAGGACTTATGCCATTCGCGCTCGTGAAGAGGCATCTTCTCCTGATGTTATTACGGGTACCTTTTCTCTTCATGATGTTAAAGTTATTGCTTTAATAGATCCCGGATCCACACACTCTTACATTTGTATGAAACTAGTATCCAGTATGAAAATGCCTATAGATTCTACAGAATTTGAGATTAAAGTGTCTAATCCTTTAGGAAAGAGTGTGTTAGTGAATGAAGTATGTAGAGAATGTCCATTAATGATTAGAGGTCATTACTTTAAAGCAAATCTTATGTTGCTACCATTTGATGAGTTTGACGTCATTCTTGGTATGGACTGGTTGACCACCCATAATGTAATAGTTAATTGTGGGAAGAAATATATCGAGATGAGATGTGAGAATGGGGATACTCTCCATATAGAATCAGATGAGCAAAGTAAATCACTGTAATGATTTCTAATATGGCCGCACAAGAGATATATAAGAAAGGGGTATGAGGCATATTTGGCCTTTGTGATGAATGATAAAGAAACAGAGTTAAAGATTGAGTCAGTACCGATAGTATGTGAGTACGTGGATGTTTTTCCCGAAGAATTACCAGGACTACCACCAGTTAGAGAGGTTAAGTTCAGCATTGAACTAGCTCCTGGTACTGTATCGATATTTATTACTCCTTACAGAATGGCCCCAATGGAGTTGAAAGAGTTGAAGTTACAGTTGCAAGAATTAACAGATAAAGGCTTTGCAAGATCAAGTTGTTCACCATGGGGTGCTCCGGTTTTATTTGTGAAAAAGAAGGATGGCACCATGAAATTGTGCATAGATTACCGTCAGCTTAATAAAATGACGGTAAAGAACAAGTACCCATTGCCTAGGATCGATGATTTGTTCGACCAATTGAAAGGAGCCACTGTGTTCTCCAAAATAGACTTGAGATCAGGGTACTACCAGCTGAGAGTAAGAGAATCAGATGTGTCCAAGACGGCTTTTCGAACAAGGTATGGGCATTATGAATTTTTAGTCATGCATTTTGGTCTGACCAATGCTCCTGCGTGTTCATGGACTTAATGAACCGTATTTTTAGACCATACCTCGACAAGTTTGTAGTCATTTTCATTGACGACATACTAATTTATTCCCGAGATAAAAATGAGCATGCTGAGCACCTACGGACAGTTTTACAGATTCTACGAGAAAATCAATTATATGCCAAGTTCAGTAAAAGCGAATTTTGGCTCAAGGAAGTAGGATTTCTAGGACATATTGTCTCGGGAGAAGGAGTTCGAGTAGACCCCAGTAAGATTTCGGCTATTATGGACTGGAAGCCACCAAAGAATATCTCTGAGATTAGAAGTTTTCTAGGCCTAGCCGGCTATTACAGACGATTCGTCAAGGGGTTTTCCATGATTGCAACCCCGATGACTAAATTGTTCTGAGAAAAATGTGAAGTTTGAGTGGATGTAACGATGCCAACAAAGTTTCGAGAAGTTAAAAGCAATGTTGATGAAGCCCCATTTTAGTACAACTCGAGACAGGGGAAAGAATTTGTAATTTTTCTGATGCATCCTTAAATGGATTAGGTCAGTGTACTTATGCAAGAAGGCAAAGTGATTGCTTATGCCTCTAGACAGTTGAAGCCTCATGAGAAGAATTATCCGACACATGATTTAGAGTTGGCTGCCATAGTCTTCGCATTAAAGATATGGAGACATCACCTATATGGTGAGAGATGTCAGATTTTCACTGATCACAAAGTTTGAAGTACTTGATGATGCAGAAAGAGTTGAACTTAAGACAGCGGAGATGGTTAGAGTTGATAAAAGATTATGAGATGGTCATTGACTACCATCCTGGGAAGGTGAATGTGGTTGTCGATGCTTTGAGTAGAAAGTCCCTATTTACATTAAGGGCAATGAATTCACGGATGACTTTATCC
This sequence comes from Gossypium sturtianum, assembly GCA_025698515.1. Lineage (NCBI taxonomy): Eukaryota > Viridiplantae > Streptophyta > Magnoliopsida > Malvales > Malvaceae > Gossypium > Gossypium sturtianum. The sequence goes on from CM046949.1 coordinate 96,345,807, forward strand.
GACGATGGTTCTATTCTAGCCGAGTTGAGAGCTAGACCAACTTTCCTCCAAGAGATCATTGAAGCTCAAGAAGAAGATAGTGAATTGCAAGTCAAGAGAGCTCAAAGTCATGAGATGATGTTGAATCTGAATTTCGGATTAGTCCCAATGGAATTCTGATGTTCAAAGATAGAGCTTGTGTACTGAGAAAAGAAGAGCTTATTCAGAAAATTTTGCATGAGGCCCATAATGGATGTTTGTCTGTACATCCAGGTAGTACCAAGATGTATAATGACTTGAAACAACAGTATTGGTGGCTGAGAATGAAGAAAGATATTTCAGAGTTTGTTTCCAAATGCTTGATTTGTCAGCAAGTAAAGGCTGAACACCAAGTACCTTTGGGTTTGCTTCAACCCATTTTAGTTTCGGAGTGGAAATGGGACCGTATTACTATGGATTTTGTAACGGGTCTACCATTATCTCCGAGCAAGAAAGATGCTGTATGGGTTATAGTTGATAGACTCATGAAGTTAGCTCATTTTATACCTATTCGAGTTGATTACTCACTAGACAAGTTGGCAAACTTGTACATTTCAGAAATAGTAAGGCTTCACGGTGTTCCGTTGTCAATCATCTCGGATAGAGATCCGAGGTTTACATCCAAATTTTGGAAGAAGTTACAAGAGGCCTTGAGTATAAAGTTGAACTTTAGTACCGCTTTTCATCCTCAAACTGACGGTCAGTCGGAGAGGTTAATTCAAGTAATCAAAGATATGCTCAGATGTTGTATTTTTGAATTCCGAGGCAGTTGGGAAAAGTTTCTCCCATTGGTATAGTTTGCCTACAATAATAGTTTTCAGTCGAGTTTAAAGATGGCGCCTTATGAGGCTCTATATAGGCGAAAGTGCAGAACGCCTTTATTTTGGACTGAACTCAAGGAAAACCAAATTCATGGGGTTGATTTGGTTAGAGAAGTCAAGAGAAAGTGAAAGTGATACGAGAATGCTTAAAAGTGCATCAAATGCATGTAAGTCCTATTCGAACTTAAAAAGAAAAGAGATGGAGTATCAAGTCGGAGATAAAGTTTTCTTGAAAGTGTCACCATGGAGAAAAGTTCTCAGGTTTGGCCGAAAAGGCAAGTTGAGTCCACGTTTTATTGGACCGTATGAGATTACCGAGAAAGCTGGACCGGTAGCTTATAGATTGGCTCTGCCATCAGAGTTAGAAAAGATACATGATGTGTTTCACGTGTCAATGTTGAGACGCTACCGATCAGATCCTTCACATGTAATTACCCCGTCAGAGATAGAGATTCATCCCGACATGACTTATGGTGAAGAACCAGTTAAGATTTTAGCTCGAGAAGTCAAGCAGCTAAGGAATAAAAGTATTGCCCTGGTAAAAGTATTGTGGCAAAGACATGGAATAGAAGAAGCTACGTGGGAACCAGAAGAAATCATGAGAAACCAGTACCCAAACATGTTTGCTGGTAAGATTTTCGAGGACGAAAATTCCTAAGAGGGGGAGAATTGTAACATTCGGATTTAGAGCCTAGTGAAAAAGTGGTGCGAGACCACAAATATGAGTTAGTAAATTGAGTTCTTAATGTTTATGACATGTTTGCATGATAGTATTAAAGTTCCATGTAGAAATTTTGTGAAATTGACATGGAATGATCAAATAGGACTAAATTGCAAAAGTTGCAAAATATGAGTTTCTAGAAGCTTTTTGTATGAAATAGCTTTAGAATATTAATTACGAGTCCTTAAATAGCAATTTGCCCAAATTATAAGTTTTGGACAAAAATGGACATGAGTTAGTAAAAGGGAAATTTTTAAAGAGAAGGGCATTTTGGTCATTTGTCTAATAAATGATTAAAATAGGAAAAAGATGATAAAAATCTCATTCATCTTCTTCCTCTTGTGCCGAAAATTTGGAGACTCCATATCTAGGGTTCTTCATTTTTTTCAAGCTTGCTAGTAAGTTCATCTTAGCCCCAGTTTTAATATTCTTCGTGTTTTTGAAGTTCTCGTATTATGAATTAGCTATTTTTAGCTATAAAATAAGCTAAGATGCATGTTCAAAAATCTACCCAAGAGTGACATGCTTGTAAAATGATATTTTATGGAAGTTTATGAGAGTTTGATGTTAGATAAACATCTTTTTCTAAGAGAATTTCATGAAAAATGCTAGTAAGGACTAGTTTGTAAAAGTTATGGAATTGGTCATACCTATTAGAAATAGTGGGAAATGATGATTGCTATAGTAGAGAAAATGAATCAGCTAAGCATGAAGTTTAAGAAAGTTGAGTGAGATTCATTTTACGAGCCTTGGGGCAAAAGTGCAAATATGAGAAAGTATAGGGGCAAAATAGTAATTTTGCCAAAGTATGTGTTAAGAGTCATTTTAGTCAATGTGAGTATTAAATGATCTATTTATGATTATAGATCAAGAAAAATGAAGCCCGGATCGAAACTGAGGCAAGAACAAAGTCGAGGGCTAAATTGCATATCTACATACATTTTGTATATCGAGGTAAGTTTGTATGATTTCTAAGCTTTATGATTAATATCATTGAATTACTTAGTATAATGTACAATATTATTATGAAAATGTTTAATGTTATGTTAAACAAAGTAATCAATGAGATCAAGCATGAGAAAGCCCCGATTGAAGATGAATAGCTTAGGATACTCGATCTATCACATGAAATGAGAAAGTCCGTATAAGTCAAATCTGAGGCATGGCATCGGCAATCAGACAAGTTATCATGTAAGACCAAGACAAGTCTTGGCATTGAAGAGTTATTATGAGATGAAGACCCATGTAAGTCCAAGCCAAGGCATGGCATTGGTGAGTCTCCAAGCAAAGATGTCATGTAAGTCCAAGGCAAGCTTGGCATTGAAAAGTTATCATGTAAGTCCAAGGCAAGCTTGGCATTGAAAAGTTATCATGTAAGTCAAAGGAAAACTTGGCATTGAAAAGCTATCAAGAGAAAGAGATTTCATGTAAGCCCAAGCCAAGGCTCGGCATTGACCAGTTCATTAGCAAAGATACCAAGTAAGACCATGTCAAGACATGGCAGTGGTAAGTTCCCAAAGGAACTCACGAGAAAGACTTCGTATAAGTCCATGTCAAGAAATGGCCTCGAAACCAAGATGAGACATTCCATGTAAGATCGTATCTAGGATATGGCTTTGGCATTGAGCTATGTGAGATGAGATTTAGTATCCTCGGTTATTCATATAAATTCATCGGGCAAACGATCTAAGTTCAAATGAGATAACAAGAAAGCTAAGTAAGCAAAGTTATTATCAAGTGAAAATGAGTATTATTCATGTTATGAATGATAAATTAGAGATTATGATTATTATGTCAATGTATGTTTGATCAATGTGATCAAGTGATACACAGTACCTTGTTTACCTCACAAGTATGAGACTAGTAAGTATCATGAGATATGTAAGAATCAAGTATGAGCAAGTAAGCTTTATAGCTGAAATTATGATACCATTGTTTATGACAAATGGTTTAATTTAAACAAGTATGTTGTTATGTGCATTATATGCAAACTTACTAAGCTAAATGTTTACGTTTTTCACTCTTTCTTTCCATGTAGTCCCGCCAAGCTAATCTCGTGGATCATCGTCATCGGAGCTCGGAGCACACTATCAATCGCTATTTTGGTATAGCCAAGTTGTTTATATTAAGTATGGCATGTATAGGAAGCATTTCATTTTGAGTTAAAATGTTGGCTATCAAGCCTAGTATTCTTTTGTATATGACCAAAGAGATTGGCCTTGAATGATTAAGTATGTATGTTTAATTTATCAATGAAGTATGCATTCTAGTTCATGATAGATGTAGTAGTTGAGTGGTTGAATTAAATATTGGTTTTGATACTTGATTTCAGGGTGGCCAGTGGCTTGGTAAATAGCCTCTAAGTGCCCACATGGTTAGACACACGGGCGTGTGTCTAGGCCGTGCGTAACCTGCACCTTAGTCTCATAAGTCAGAATAAGCCACGGGCTAATCCCACTACCGTGTGTTGAAGCCGTACATGACACACGGTTGGAACATGGGCGTGTGCCTCGGTCGTGTGAAATAAGTCAGTATATCAAGGTATAGTACACGGTCTAAGTCCACGGGCGTGTCAAGGCCGTGTGTAATTAGTCAGTGTCGACCACGGTAGGAAGACATGGGCGTGTAAAGGGGTGCATGGGCGTGTCCCAAACCACATGGGCGTGTGACCTCTGCTTTAAAGAAAAGTTTCTGATTAAGTTCCGAAAGTTTTTTATATACGTCTATAAGGCCTCGTAGGCCTATGAAATGTATGATTAGACTGAGAAAGAGAAATTTTTAATTCGGAACAAAATTTTACAGCCCGTCAGTGCATGATTAAGAGTTAAAGCATAGTAATATCTCGTATCCGGTCTAAGCCTCAGACTCGGGTATGGGGTGTTACAGAAACTTTTTAAAAACTCCGATCCCCATCGAGAACTTTATATCCTTACACTTCTGTGTCCGCATAAGATTTACGCGTCCGTAAAGCTTCCTTCAACCGAGCTCGAATTAACTTAACCTTTTCTTCTGTCTCTGAAACCAATTTCGGACCCAACAACTGTCGCCACCAACTCTGTCCAAAGAAGCGTGAGTCACGACACTTACGGCCAAACAATGCTTCATAGGGTGCCATCTGGATACTGGATTGATAGCTATTGTTGTATGCAAACTCTGCCAATGGTAGAAAATCTTCCCAACTACCCCTATAGTCGATGACACATCCTCTCAACATGTCTTCCAAGATCCGAATTACCCTATCAGACTGACCATCAGTCTGTGGATGAAACGCTATGCTGAAATCCAGTTTTGTACCCAACGCTTGATGCAACGCCTTACAGAATCGTGATGTAAACCTGGGGTCTCTGTCTGATATAATAGACACGGGTACCCCATGCAACCTCACAATCTCCGCTACATATAGCTTGGCTAACTTCTGTAGAGTGTAGTCAACACGAACCGGTATGAAGTGAGCAGACTTCGTCAACCAATCGACAATTACCCACACTGAATCTTTCTTAGTAGGCGTAAGAGGTAGTCCACTAACAAAGTCTATCGTTATCCTCTCCCACTTCCAAAGTGGAATCTTCACTGGCTGTAGCAACCCCGACGGCAACTGATGTTTCGCCTTCACCTGTTGACACGTCAAGCACTTACTCACAAACTCCGTAACTTCTCGCTTCAATCCTGGCCACCAGAACTGTTCACGTAAATCCCAATACATTTTACTCCCACCGGGATGCATGGCGTATGGACTATTGTGCGCTTCCTGCAGAATCTTCTGCCTTAACTCGAAATCATTTGGCATACAAGCCTTTCCACAAAAGCACAATACCCCATAACTGTTCACACTAAAATCTGCTGTCTCACCACCTGCCACTAACTGAAATTTAGAACTTAGTGATTCATCCGACGAGTGCTTCTCTCTAATTCGACTGACCCAAGAAGGCTTCACTTGAAGTTCAGCTAACAAATTTCCATCATCATACAAGCTGAGATGAGCAAACATTGTCCTCAATTCCGATACTACCTTACGATTCAACGCATCCACCACCACATTAGCTTTACCTGGGTGATATTCAATCGAGCAATCGTAGTCTTTCAACAATTCGATCCACCTCCGCTGCCTTAAATTCAACTCCTTCTGAGTAAGGAGATATTTCAAGCTCTTGTGATCGGTGTAGGTAATCGACTTCTCTCTATACAGGTAGTGTCTCCAAATCTTCAGAGCGAACACTACCGCGGCTAATTCCAAATCATGCGTGGGATAGTTCACTTCATGGTCTCAATTTCCTAGATGCATATGCTACTACCTTCCCTTCTTGCATCAACACACATCCTAACCCTGTGTGCGACGCATCATAATAGACGACAAACTCCTTCCCAACCTCAGGCTGAATCAACACTGGTGCTTCTGTCAAAATCCTCTTCAACTTCTCAAAACTTTCCTGTTGCTTATCTGACCAAACAAACGGTACCCCTTTCCGTAACAACTTGGTTAAAGGTGCAGCTATCAACGAGAATCCCTCAACAAACCTTCTGTAGTACCCAGCTAACCCAAGGAAACTTCGAATCTCTACTACTGACTTTGGTGATTTCCAATCTAGAACGGCCTCAATCTTTCAGGGATCAACCCTAATCCCCTCAGCAGACACAACATGCCCCAAAAAGGTAACTTCCCTCAACGAAAATTCACACTTGCTGAATTTGGCATACAGCTGCTTCTCCCTCAAAATCTGTAGAATAACCCGAAGATGCGTATCATGCTCCTCCTCCATCCTTGAATAAACCAAAATATCGTCTATGAACACTACATCGAACTGATCCAGATAGGGTTGGAACACCCGGTTCATCATGTCCATAAACACAGTTGGTGCATTCGTCAACCCAAACGGCATTACTAAAAATTTGTAGTGACCGTAATGGGTTCGAAAAGCTATCTTATGAATATCCGCTTCCTTGACCTTAAGCTGATGATAACCTGACCTCAAGTCTATCTTTGCGAAGACCGAAGCGCCTCGCAGTTGATCAAACAAGTCGTCAATCCTTGGCAATGGGTACTTGTTCTTGATCGTCAACTTGTTCAATTGCCTGTAGTCAATGCACATCCGCATCGACCCGTCCTTTTTCTTAACAAATAACACCGGCGCTCCCCAAGGTGACACACTTGGTCGGATAAAACCCCGGTCCAACAGTTCCTGAATTTGGGCTTTAAGTTCTACCAGCTCCTTCGGCGCCATTCTGTACGGGGCAATGGACACTGGCGCTATTCCCGAAAGAAGATCAATACCGAACTCCACCTCGCGACCCGGAGGTAACCCTAGAAGCTCTTCTGGAAAGACGTCTATGAACTCCTTTACTGTTCTAACATCCTTTACAGTCAGCTCCTTGGCCTCCAGAGCACTGACGAAAGCTAAGAACGCTTCACACCCTTTTCTCACCATCCTTTCAGCCTTAAGAGCAGACATCACATTGGACAGATAATTCCTTCTTTCGCCTATCACTAACACCTCTTTATCCTCGGGAGTCTTCAACACCATGCGCTTAGCAGCACAATTCAAGTTTACTCGATGCTTAACTAACCAATCCATGCCTAAGATCAAATCGAACTCGCCGAATGGTAGTTCCATCAAATCAGCCGGGAAGACTTCCCCTTGTACTTCTAAAGGCACACTCCTAAAGAGTTTGTTTACCACTACAGATTGTCCTAAAGGGCTAATCACAGTCATCTCTCTAGAATCAACCTCAGGTTCCATGTTCAAAGTTTCAGACATAGTACTAGCAACATACGAATGCATAGACCCAATATACTTCCCCTGGAACTCTGACTTAAAGAAGTCCCAGGTAATGTGGTCTGTTGATGTACCATCCCTTACTGTGAGCCACCACTGATATGACTCGTCTCGAAGAAGAGACACAACTCCTTTCAACTTCTCTTCTGCGGTATAGTCAAGATCATCCATGATGCGCTCAACCACTTCTAGCCAGTACTCAGCTACGTTAGGAGCTACACCAAAAATGCCCCTAAACACCTCAGCCCCATTAGCTCGAAGTCACTCAGAAACAAATTTTCGAGCTACAGATCCCGTGCTAGCTCCAGCAACCAGCTCCAGAACTCGCAACATAGCTTGAGACACAGCATCGTCTCCACCAGTTTGGTCCTGAAATCCCATTTCCACGATTGGTGATGCCGACACTTCACCTTCCGGCCCATGCCCTGATTTCGAGGGTTCAGCCTCAACGCCCCAGCCTCTACCACAGCCGCGCATACCACGTCCTCGTCCTCTAGCGCTCATGACTACGAATTCGACTCAATCTAATTAAAATTTTTATGTGTTAGTATTTCTTCCACTGTTTATTACAGGACAGTTTTATGAAAATAGCACTAGAGGAAATTTTCGCGGACACGTATTTCTAAAGGCTCAGTTTCTAAAGTCGAATTTCTTAGCTCTAACAATCACAGCACAACACAATCACTTCACACAAATCAACCAATAGTCAGAAGACTTACCGTGCGGATTTGGTGCCGGAGACTTGGGTGCCATACTTCAACAATAAAACATATATTTCTTAAAATATTTCAAACCCAAAAAAAACATTCTCGAACCCATTCTACAGCCCAAATTTTGCAACCGGGCTCTGATACCATAATTGTAACACCCCAAACCCGGTTAATACGCTATGACCAAGTCTGGTATGCTACAGGAAAGGAAATTTGGAAAAACTAACTAATTATCGTGATTTTTTTAAAAAAATACAACTTTGCATTGCGTTATTGTATTCTAGGGAAAATTAAAAGTAATTGTTTAGTTCGAACTGAATTACGAAGTCAGGTTTATTTATCAAAAATTGAGTTTAAGGAATTTCATAACACTTGTCAGTTGAAAATGATGTTGCAGTTTTAAGTAAAATCCCTAAATCAATATGTTGCTTGCTATCCATCTTTCGTTAACCATTTGAAATCTATTTGTTCAATGTTTTTAATCTTAGAAAACTCCATCTTCGATAATTTATTAAACTTGCAATATCAGCATTATATCAAAACCCAAATTAAAGTTATAGTGGCCTTATTACATAACAAAAACCCCAATTAAAAATAAGTTTGAAATAAGAGAACGAGTTTACGAGAAAAACATTGTATGGCCACCACAAGTCTGCCTCGGCTCCTAATTCTGCGATCTAATGATTACTTGTAAAAATAAGTAGAGGGGTGAGTCATCGAGACTCAGTGTGTAAATCCCCATTAACGAAATCTGGGCCTTAAGACCACGGAAGCACATTGGGCCTTAGCCCACTCAATATAGCATATATCACATGTATGCAATGCAGCCCAGCCCAACCTAGTTTTCCATCCTCTACACACCTGAATCATCCAAACACCCGTGGCGTCATGCCACTGTGGTTCTAGACCACCGTGGTCCCAGACCACTCGTGACGAAGTCACTAAAATATATAATCGTGGGGCCAACCCCATCGTGGTCTCTCGCATCACCGTGACGATCTCTGATAAGTTTATGTATACGTGGGGCCAACCCACTGTGGTCTTAGAGCACCGAGACAAGTCACTGATTTATGTATATATGGTTTCAATCCACCGTGGTTCTTAGACCATCGTGACAATAGTCACTGATTCACACTTCCCCTTTCATTCAATCCCACGCCCATGCTCATTTAATCATACTAAAATGAATGCAAACATACTCTAAATGTGTAACAGATAATTATTTCATACATGCATATAATCAAAGTATCATCATAGCAGAACTTAGCCGGTGTCTCCAACCTTACCCACGAGGGTATCTCGACTATCAAAATAGTCGTTTCGGCTTTCAGCCAACACAGTTAATAACACAAACAGTAAAGAAGCGTGTGAGTATTATACACCTAATAACGCGTAAAACTAGACTCTCTACGTCGACGCTCTCACTAGCAGGGATAACAGCTATTTGTCTATCCCAGGCAAACGTCGGCTCTCTACCACAACCCGGTGGATAGTCTCGAACCACCGACACAGCACATCGTTTGAAAGACAGATTAGAGACTACGAGTACACTCCCCTCCTTAGATTGACTGGCACTCGTATCCATGGAGAAAAATCTGGATCAATATTATACTATCGTGAAAATAGAGATTTCCCAGGCAAGGGTTGAATTATGACAGAGTAATGAATAAAGGCTCAACACAAAGAACAAAAGAGGCTCTTTACCTTAAACCCAAATGGAAAGGTAAGATTCAGAAATCAACCGATCTTTAGACTTTGGACTTCAAAACGTTCGGCTTCTAGAGTTTCCCAGAGTAAGCGTTTCAAAATGAGAGAAAAGGGAAGGGGTTAGCCAAAATCTAATCATTGAAACACAATAGCCATTCAGCTATGACTCCCATAACATTGAAAGGAAAAGAAGAAACAGAAGAACCCACTTACCTTGCGGTTACCAAAGATTCGAGAGAAGAGAATACCGCCCAAAAGCACCCTCCTACCTACGGCCACTAGAGGTAAAAGATATGGAAGAAAAGAATCGGTATTGAAGGCTCAGTCGTGCGGTCATAACTCAGATAAAGAAAAGAAGAAAAGAAAAACATTTTGAACAAGTGAACGTATTACCTTGAACTATCACAATCAGATGAGAAGGACCTTCGGCAATCCCATAAACACCTTGCTCCTTGGTACCAGGCTAATATTCACAAAGAAATGACAAGAAGAAGGAATAAGGTGAGAGGTAGCCAGGTTTCGGTTAAAAGAAAAGAAAACCAAAAGAAGATTCGGCTTCAGAAGAAGATAGTAACAAGAGGAGAAAAGAGAGTTGAATGAGAAGAGTAGGTAGTGAAGAGAGATTCGGCCAAAGATGTCTTGGTAACCTTGAAGAAAAAAAAAGAAATGCACGAATGGGAAGGTTTGTCAACAAGAGAGAAAAGATGAGAAAGAGTTGAGAAAACAAAAAGAAATGAGAAGAGACTTTAGATATACTTGGGGAGTTTCGGCACACAAAAGCTAAGCAACCCGAAATAAAACAAAAGCTCACTCACAAATTTGGCACACACACTGTTCTAAGCTTCCGGTTTAGCTAACACACATCCCATGCCGTCACCCCCTAGCCCCAACAAAACACATAGCCGAAATTCCCCTCCCCACTCTCCAACTTTCGGCCAACACTACCCACCTTCACCAAATCCCACGATTCCCTCCTTGTTTCACTCCCCCTCACTCATTTTGAATTAGTAGACCAAGTCTTCCTCCACAAACTCCTCCACACCTTCCATTCAAACACTTTGACTTCTTCAACCAACCACCATGAAGAGTCCCGCCGAAAACCAACACCTTAGCTCCCTAAGCACAAAAATAAAGCTTCAATATTCTTGTGAGACTCGAACTCCTTCCCCCTGCTGCTCCCTTATGACGCCACTTCCCTTGCTCCCTAAGTGGCGTCACCTTGCCACCACACCACACACTTTCTTGTGTCAACAAACACAAGAAAAATACTCTTAAGACCTGCCTCAACCAGCTCTCCCCTAAAGTGCCTAAAAACAAATTTTTTACCAAGGCTCTAGCTTGACCCCGAGCCTTCTCGGGACCCCCAAACACACCAAATTATCATGCAGAACAAGCCAAACACACAGAAAACATAAAATGCACTACCCCTAATTCCAAGATGTTACATAAGTCATGTCGGGATGAATCTCTATTTCTGATGGGGTAATTACATGTGAAGGGTCTGATCGGTAGCATCGCAACATGGACACGTGAAACACATCATGTATCTTTTCTAACCCTGATGGCAAAGCCAAACGGTAAGCTACCGGCCCAACTCTCTTAGTAATCTCATACGGTCCAATGAAACGCGGACTTAACTTGCCTTTCCGGCCAAATCTGAGAACTTTTCTCCACGGTGATGCTTTCAAGAAAACTTTATCTCCAACTTGATACTCTATCTCTTTTCTTTTTAAATCCGAGTAGGATTTCTGTCTGTCTGCAGCAGCTTTTAAGCACTCTCGTATCACTTTTACTTTCTCTTCAGCTTCTCTAACCAAATCAACCCCGTGAATTTGGTTTTCTTTGAGTTCAGTCCAAAATAAAGGCGTTCTGCACTTACGCCCATATAGAACCTCATAAGGCGCCATTTTTAAGCTCAACTAAAAACTATTATTATAGGCAAATTCTACCAATGGGAGAAACTCTTCCCAATTGCCTCGGAATTCTAGAATACAACATCGAAGCATATCCTCTAGTATCTGAATTAACCTCTCCGACTGACCGTCAGTTTGAGGATGAAGGCCGTACTAAAGTTAAACTTTGTACCCAGGGCCTCTTGTAACTTCTTCCAAAATCTGGATGTGAATCTCAGATCTCTATTCGATATGATTGACAAAGGAACTCCGTGAAGTCTTACTATTTTTGAAACATACAAGTTTGCCAACTTGTCGAGTGAGTAATCCACTCGTACAGGTATAAAATGGGTCGACTTTGTAAGTCTGTCAACCACAACCCATACAGCATCTTTCTTGCTGGGTGACAATGGTAAATTCGTTACAAAATCCATGGTGATACGGTCCCAATTCCACTCGGGAATTGAAATGGGTTGAAGCAAACCCGAAGGTACTTGGTGTTCAGCCTTTACTTGCTGACAAATCATGCATTTGGAAACAAACTCTGAAATATCTTTCTTCATTCTTGGCCACCAATACTGTTGCTTTAAGTCATTATACATCTTGGTACTACCCGGATGTATAGATAAACATCCGTTATGTGCCTCACGCAAAATTCTCTGAATAGCCTCTTCCTTTCTTGGTACACAAACTCTATCTTTAAATACCAAACATCCATTGGAATTAATCCGAAAGTCGGATCCAACATCTGACTCGCACTGAGCTCTCTTGGCTTGCAACTCGCTAACTTCTTTCTGAGCCTCAAAGATCTCTTGGAGGAATACTGGTCTAGCTTTCAACTCAGCTAGAATAGAACCATCGTCGGATAAAGTTATCTGTGAATTCATTGCTCTTAATGCAAATAGGGACTTTCTGCTTAAAGCATCGACGACCACATTCGCCTTTCCTGGATGGTAGTTAATGACCAACTCATAGTCTTTTATTAACTCTAACCATCTCCACTGCCTTAAGTTCAATTCTTTCTGCGTCATCAAATACTTCAGACTTTTGTGATCAGTGAAAATTCGACATCTCTCACCATATAGGTGGTGTCTCTATATCTTCAATGCGAAGACTATGGCTTCCAACTCTAGATCATGTGTAGGATAATTCTTCTCATGAGGCTTCAATTGCCTGGAGGCATAGGCAATCACTTTGCCTTCTTGCATAAGCATACAGCCTAATCCATTTAAGGATGCATCGCTGTAAACTATGAATTCTTTCCCCATCTCAGGTTGTACTAAAACTGGAGCTTCTGTCAATAATGCCTTCAATTTCTCAAAACTTTGTTGGCATTTTTCTGTCCACTCAAACTTCACATCTTTCTGTAACAACTTCGTCATCGGGGTTGCAATCATGGAAAACCCCTTGACAAATCGTCTGTAATAGCCGACTAGGCCTAGAAAACTTCTAATCTCAAAGATGTTTCTCGGTGGTTTCCAGTCCATAATAGCCGAGATCTTACTTGGGTCTACTCGAACTCCTTCTCCTGAGACAATATGTCCCAGAAATCTTACTTCCTTGAGCCAAAACTCACTTTTACTGAACTTGGCATATAACTGATTTTCTCGAAGAATCTGTAAAACTATCCGTAGGTACTTAGCATGCTCATTCTCATCTCGAGAATAAATTAGTATGTCGTCAATAAAAACGACTACAAACTTGTCGAGGTATGGTCTAAAAATTCAGTTCATTAAGTCCATGAATACCGCAGGAGCATTGGTCAAACCAAAGGGCATGACTAAAAATTCATAATGTCCATACCTTGTTCGAAAAGCGGTCTTGGATACATCTGAATCCTTTACTCTCAATTGATAGTATCCTGATCTCAAGTTTATTTTGGAGAACACAGTGGCTCCTCTCAATTGATCGAACAAATCATCGATCCTAGGCAATGGGTACTTGTTCTTCACTGTCACCTTATTAAGCTAACGGTAATCTATGCACAATCTTATAGTGCCATCTTTCTTTTTCACAAAAAAAACTGGAGCACCCCTGGGAGAACAACTCGACCTTGCAAAGCCTTTGTCTATTAACTCTTGCAACTGTATCTTCAACTCTCTCAACTCCATTGGAGCCATTCTGTAAGGAGTAATAGATATTGGTACAGTACCGGGAGCTAGCTCAATATTGAACTCAACTTCTCTGATTGGAGGTAATCCCGGTAACTCTTCAGGAAAAATGTCTAAGTACTCACATACTATCGATACTGACTGAATCTTTAACCCTGTTTCTCTATCATTCATCATGAAGGCCAGATATGCTTCATACCCTTTTCTTATGTATCTATGTGCTTTCAGGTGAGAGATCAATACCGGCAATCTACATTGTTCTTCTGCTTCTATATGGAGAATGTCCCCATTTTCACATCTCATCTCAATGTATTTCTTCCCACAATTCACTATTACATCATGGGTGGTTAACCAATCCATACCAAGAATGAGGTCAAACTCATCAAATGGTAGCAACATAAGGTTTGTTTTAAAACAATGACCTTTAATCATTAATGGGCAGTCTTTACATACTTCATCAACTAACACACTCTTGCCTAAAGGATTAGACACGTTAACAACAAATTCTGTAGAATCTATAGGCATACTCATCTCGGATACTAGTTTCATGCAAATGTAAGAGTGTGTGGATCCGGGATCTATTAAAGTAATAACTTTGATATCATGAAGAGAAAAGGTACCCGTAATAACATCATGGGAAGATGCCTCTTCGCGAGTGCAAATGGCATAAGTCCGTACAGGCGCCCTACCCTCGGGTCTCGCGGCCTGCTCTCTAGGGTTACCTCCTCCTCTTGGCCCACTTCCTGGGTTTCTCTGCGGTCTTCCTCTGACCCTACTCCCGGATCTCGGGTTCTGAGCTCTCTCTTCTTTCATTGTCTCTGGACAATCTTTTATGTAGTGGTCTTGGGAGCCACATCTAAAACATGCATTTTCGTGTGCTCGGTATTCTCCAAGATGACGTCTACCACAGTGTGGGCATTCGGGTCTTTCAGATTGAAAATTCCCCATACTAGCGACTGAAGTAGTCTGTGCTTTATTTCTCGATTACTATTTACTCTTGTCTTTCTTTGAAAACCCAGTGGAAGTAGCTGATCGAGTAGGGAAATCTCTTGACTTCTTGGATGAGGATTGGAATGACTTATTCCACTGTCTCTTTCTAGAGTCAGAAGACTCCATTTCAGATTTTCTCTTCTCTTTCACTAGCTCTTCGGCTTTACAAGCCCGCTCCACTAACCTAATAAATTCTTTTAATTCTAGGACAGCAACAAACAACTTAATGTCCTCATTTAGTCCATCTTTGAATCTCTTGCTCATGATGGCCTCGGTGGATACACACTCTCGAGCGTATTTACTGAGTCGTACAAACTCGCGCTCATAATCAATCACAAACATCTTGCCTTACTTCAATTCTAGAAATTCCTTTCTCTTCTGATCGACAAATCTTTGACTGATATACTTCTTCCTGAACTCTTCTTGAAAGAACTCCCACGTGATCTTTTCTCGTGGTACCACCGACACTAAGGTGTTCCACCATTGGTAAGCAGAATCTCTTAAAAGAGAGACTACACACTTCATGCTTTCCTCTGATGTGCATGACAACTCATTAAATACCCTGATGGTATTTTCTAACCAAAACTCAGCTTTTTCCAGATCATCATCTTTTCTAGCCCAGAATTCTTCTGCCCCATGTTTCCTGATCCTATCAACTGGAGGTTTGTCTCCTCTTACCACCCCTACTACTTGAGGGGCTGCAGGGATAGGTTGTGGAACAGGCGGGGGTGGAGGGGGTTGTACATTTGGGTTCGTACGAACGAACTCTGTATACCATGTGTTCATCATATGGAGGAAGGCTTCTCTAGCCTCTTCTCCTCCTTGACTCACCGTAGTGGGTCTATTCTCATTCTCATTCGGCACCGTCCCTTCTACGGGAGCCGGCGCGTTACTTTCTACATCATCCGCCACAGCTCTTTCGGGATCCATTTACTAAATGTATAAACATAATTTAAGTTGTCAGGAGTCGTCACACTATCATTATAAAAACATTCTTACGTATGGCATGTATAGCTAGACTCGTGCTCATGCTACATTAGTCCTAGAACCGACTAAATCGTAGCTCTGATACCACTAAATGTAACACCCCATACCTGAGTCCGAGGCTAAGACTGGATACGAGACATTACTATGCTTGAACTTGCTTGAACATGT
Source organism: Gossypium sturtianum (assembly GCA_025698515.1). Taxonomy (NCBI): domain Eukaryota; kingdom Viridiplantae; phylum Streptophyta; class Magnoliopsida; order Malvales; family Malvaceae; genus Gossypium; species Gossypium sturtianum. Next base: position 96,361,703 of record CM046949.1, read on the forward strand.
ACTTACGGGCTGTAAAAATTTGTTCCGAATTAAAAACTTCTCTTTCTTAGACAAAACATATGTTTCATAGGCCTACGAGGCCTTAAATATCTATCCGAAAACCTTCGGAACTCAATCGGAAACTTTTCCTCGAACAGGGGTCACACGCCCATGTGACTTAGGACACGCCCGTATACCCCTAAAACACGCCCGTGTCTTCCACCCGTGGTCGACACTGACTAATATCACACGGCCTTGACATGCCCGTGGCTTTGGCCCGTGTGCTAAACCTTGGCATTCTGACTTATCCACACGGTCCATACACACGCCCGTGTACTTCAGCCGTGTGGTAATTCAATTTACAAGTGCAAGGTACAGACTTCACACGTCCAGGGCACACGCCCATGTGCTAACCGTGTGGCACACACGGCTGTGTTATTAGCCCGTGGTCTATTTTGACTTAAAACACTAATGTGCAGGGGACACACGGCTTAGACACACGCCCGTGTGTCTATCTGTGTGGGCACCTAGAGGCTATCTTCCAAGCCAATTGCCACCCTGATATCAAGATCAATCCAATACTCAATTTAATAACTTAAGTATTACATCTAACATGACAAGGATGCATACTTCACTGATAGATAAAAACATACATACTTAATCATTCATGACCCATCTCTTTGGCCATATACAAAAGAATACTAAGCTTGATAACCAACACTTTGGCTAATTCTAAACCATAACTCAAAATGAAATGCTTCCTATACATGCCATACTTAATATATACAACTTGGCTATACCAAAATAGCGATTGATAGTGTGCTACGAGCTCCGATGATGATGATCCACGAGATTAGCTTGGCGGGACTATATGGAAAGAAAGAGTGAAAGAGATAAGCATTTAGCTTAGTAAGTTTGCATATAATGCACATAACAACATACTTGCTTAATATAAACCATTTGACATAAACAATGGCATCATAATTTCAGCTATAAAGCTTACTTGCTCATACTTGATTCTTACATATCTCATGATACTTACTAGTCTCATACTTGTGGGGTAAACAAGGTACCTATATCACTTGATCACATTGATCAGCATACTTTAACATCATAATCTCTAATTTATCATTCATAACATGAATAATACTTATTCTCGACTTGATGATAAATTTGCTTATTTACTTCTTGTTATCTCATTTAAACTTTACTCGTTTGCCCGATGAATTTCTCTGAATAACCGAGGATACTGAATCTCATCTCACATAACTTGGTGCCAAAGCCATATCCTAAATACGGTCTTACATGGAATCTCTCATCTTGGTTTTGAGGCCATGTCTTGACATGGACTTATACGAAGTCTTTCTCGTGAGTTCCCTTGGGAACTTACCATTGCGATGTCTTGACATGGTCTTACTTGGTATCTTTACTCATGAACTGGTCAATGCTGAGCCTTGGCTTAGACTTACATGAAATCTTCCTTGTTACTCACCAATGCCATGCCTTGGCTTAGACTTACATGGGATCTCTATCTCTTGATAGCTTTTCAATGCCAAGACTTGTCTTGGACTTACATGATAACTTTTCAATGCCAAGACTTGTCTTGGACTTACATGACATCTTTGCTTGGAGACTCACCAATGCCATGCCTTGGCTTGGGCTTATATGGGTCTTTATCTCATAATAACTCTTCAATGCCAAGACTTGTCTTTGTCTTACATGATAACTTGTCTGATTGCCGATGCCATGCCTCGGCTTGGACTTATACGGACTTTCTCATTTCATGTGATAGATCGAGTATCATAAGCTATTCAACTTCAATCAGGGCTTTCTCATGCTTGATCTTATTGATTACTTTGTTTAACATAACATTAAACATTTTCATGATAATATTGTACTTTATACTAAGCAATTCAATGATATTAATCATAAAGCTTAGAAATCATACAAACTTGTCTCAATACACAATGTATGTAGATATGCAATTTAGTCCTCGACTTTGTTCTTGCCTCGGTTTCGATCCGGGCTTCATTTTTCTTGATCTATAATAATTAGATCATTTAATACCCACATTGATTAAATTGACTCTTAACTCATACTTTGGCAAAATTACTATTTTGCCCCTAAACTTTCTCATATTTGCACTTTTGCCCCAAGGCTCTTAAAATGATTCTCATTCAACTTTCATAAACTTCATGCTTAGCTGATTCATTCTCTCAACTATAGCAATCATCAATTCTCATTATTTCTAATAGGTATGAACAATTTCATAACTTTTACAAACTAGTCCCTATATTCATTTTTCATGAATTTCACTTAGAAAAAGATGTTTATCTAATATCAAACTCTCATAATCTTCCATAAAACATCATTTAACAAGCATGTCATACATGGGTAGATTTTTGAACATACATCTTAGCTCATTTTATAGCTAAAAATAGCTAATTCATAATACGAGAACTTCAAAAATACGAAGAATATTAAAAACGGGACTAAGATGAACTTACTAGCAAGCTTGAAAGATGAGCAAACCCTAGCTATAGGGTTCTTCAAATTTTTGGCACAATGAAGAAGATGAATGAGATTTTTATCATCTTTTTCCTATTTTAATCATTTATAAGATAAATGACTAAAATGCCATTCTCTTTAAAATTTTCCCTTTTACTAACTCATGTCCATTTTTGTCCAAAACTTATAATTTGGGTAATTTGCTATTTAAGGACTTCTAATTAATATTCTAAAGCTATTTCATACAAAAAGCTTCTAGAACTCATATTTTGCAACTTTTACAATTTAGTCCTATTTGACCATTCCATGTCAATTTCTTAAATTTTCTACATGGAACTTTAATACTATCATGCAAACATTTCTTTAAACCTTAAAACTCATTTTACTACTTCAGATTTGTGGTCTCACACCACTGTTCCGACTAGGCCCTAAATCGAGATGTTACATAATTCATCAACACGATTTTTATCACCATCCGAGGAGAACAAAGATGTTTCAAAAATTTCAGGAGTCTTACCTTTATAGGTAGGAAAACAAAGATCGATTTTACCTTGTTCGATGATCACAAATCTTCTCTCCTCAGGAATATAGTCTAGTTGAAGCTTCGTGGTTGGATTAACCTTTTCCAAATGAATCGCAAACTTCATGTACAACCACAGAAATTGTTTGAGGAACGAATTTATATTGAAAACAAATTTGTCAAATTTTGTTTCCTTATTCAAAAACCAAGTATCAAAATAATAGAAATTGTTCGCACACAATCGATGATGCTTAATTTTCCTACAAAATTAACCAAAATAGATTCCGGGTTTAAACACGCGAGTTTGATTACTTATGCCGAAACGTAGCAAAGGTTTCATTAAGTCAAACATGTCAAACCAAAAGGATTTTTGCATACACGCAACATACAATCAAAACTCTTTACGATCTTCAAAACAGATTTGCAAAAACTTGAGGATTTCAAACAAGGCAGTAAATGATTCACATAATCACCACAATCGAATAAATTGAGATGCTTATATGAAAATCCATTGTCACGCAAAATCGAGTTTTGCATTTTTCGATTAAACATTACTTCATCTTCAAACTTGTCAACGCAAAGATTTTTATTAACAAAATTTTCCTTACCATTATTTAAAACATCAAATTTAATCAAGGAAGGAAAATTAACCAAATCAAGGTACGTAGCTTTTTCCAAGATGAAGTCATCGACAATAATTTTTTTAACATTCAAGGAGGATAGTGGAAATTCAAGTGCTATGTGATTCTTACCGCACTTACCCTCGATCTCGTGTGGTTTGTTCTCACATTCAACCTTACCTTTGTTGGTCATACGAAAGCGTCTTTCATCAGGAAGGTATTGAAGTTGATACTCGTCACTCGGCTTTTCGAAAACCTGAAAAGGAGGAACAGAACAAGAACAAATTTCATATGGGTTAGTTGAAACACTCCTCACCTTTTTCTTGTTCGCTTGCCTCTTTTTCTCTCGCTTCTTTTTCCTTTTCAATTTCCTCTTCTCTCTCACATTTTTGCTCAATCTCAATTTTGTCTTTCTTTTTCTCACTCTCATTTTCTTCCTCAAATTCTTTTTCGATTTCTTTCTCTTTTTCCTCTTTTTCAACTTCTTTTTCTTTTTCCTCTTTTTCAATTTCTTTTTCTTTTTCATCTTTTTCTATTTCTTTTTCGATTTTATTACAACTTGAGGATGATACAAAGGAATCGAAAAGATGAGTGTTTTGCTCAAAGAAAGAGAAATTATTCTCATAGATATCTCGATCAACTCTTCGGGAGCGATTCTCCGTGCGTGATGTCTTTGAAGCATACGAAGAATAACTCATACTTTCTCGTTCGGCATCTCGAAAGATTTTCGACTTGAAGTTTGCTTCTCTTTGTCTCGAAAGCCTTGTTGAATATGAGTCTTGATAAGAGTCTCTTCTTGAATAGTGTCGTCGTGATGATCTTAACTCCGTTTCTCGACTTGGTGGAGTTTGCTTCTGTTGGGCTTTTTCCTCCACTCGATCCAAACGTCTTTGTAATGGACCTAGTTTCCTTTCAAACAATTGGCCCATCTCATTCACCAAGTATTAAAATTCATCGGCTGAAAATTCTTCTCGGGGCATGATTATTTACTGAAAATAAGAAATGTTAAAAGAACCAAAAAATAGAAGATTAAATACCTCATCACAAAATCTCACAAGTCACTCAAAAAGAAAAATAAAGAATGTTCACTCCGCTCGTGTTTACGCTCGTTTTTAAGGCTTTTTCTTCTCTTGAATGATCTCACTCTCTCTTGCCTTTTACCGTTCTTTCTCACTCTTGTAATTTCGTATTTATCTCGTATAAACCTATTTGTGGCTTTAGGGTCAGCTTCAAAAAGGTGACAAGGGATATGACTTTACGGGTGTAGGTAGGCTGAACGAAAAGAAGATTTGGTATGTGTGGCATTGGGAAGGGTGAAAGTGATGGTAGAATGGTTTTGATGATCGGGAATAGAGGAGATGAAGTACAAAGCAAAATTTACACTTTTTTTGTACTCGTATTTTTTTTTGAATTTTCATTTTTTTAATACTTCATATACAATAGATGCTGATTACAAAGAAAAAATTAAATACAATTTTTTTTTTAATTTCAAATTTTTTTACTTCACAAACCTACTCCGGCTTGATTCGATCTTCGGTGCTCCTCGTTTGCAAGCTCTAATACCAAATGATGTGATCTAGCCTGGGTTAGCTCGAGTCATTTCACGAAATTGCCCGATCGTCGACGAGGAGTAGTTTGAGTTGTCGAAAAAAGGGTGATTTAGGCTAAGGGTTGTGGAAGCTTATCAAAATGGTTTAAAAATTGGCTAAGTTGTGATGGTAGGTTCGGCTAGGAAAGAAACAAGGAAGGTGGATATTTGGATGGGCTCGGTTTAACAAGAATGATAAGGATAGATAATTTGGGATAAATGTGGGGATGGAAAAACGAACTTAAACTTCAAGAATGATTCAACACTAAAAAGTGTCACCCCGGTTCCTATATAGTTTAAGGTGGATTTGCGGAATAGTAGATTGGTGAATGCCACACCAGGTTACAGTGATAAGTTCAGAAACAAGTCGGAAGACGCCACTAGCACGCTAGATAAGTCAATGAGACTTGTACGAAATATGAGAGGAGATTAACTCACTCAGGAACAAAATGTTCATTCAATAATTTGGCGAAATTCAAAAGTCCTTTACAAATGAAAATGTCTAAGTATTTATAGCTAACTAACTAGGCTAGTCGAATGGACAAAAACGTTGCTTAAAGGCTAAGTATTCAGCTATGGAATAGGCTAGAATAATCTAGAATAAAATCACTAATTAGTGTTGTCTAAATTCGGCTGAATGGTGATGAATTAGCCGAACCATCATGCTGCTTCACTTGATGCATTCATGCATACTTAGCCTTGAAGAAAGCCATAATGCCATGAATGTGCAGCCCTTTAGTACTCCTACATCTCCCTTGGCCGAATGAGGCTTTAATGTTCTTGATTACTTGAATTGAATGTATAGAAATTCACCTCCCTTGTGGCCAACGTCCATACACCTTAATAAATGGCAGAATAGTCATGCATGGGAGAAGAATAGTTTGTTCTATATGCTGGTTGGTACATGCACGAATTTCCCAAGCATTTATCTTCCAATTGTCCATAAATATGGTCCATGAATCTTCAATTACATGAACAATCAGCAGCCTCCTCTTGCATGAATGTCCCACATGCATGTGTCCCATTGAATGCCGTCCACTGAACCTCAAATATGCATGCACCTTGCATTAATGCACCCCTACATTCAGCTGCACCTACAAAACACATGAACTAACATTAATTCAAATAAAATTCAGCTGAACATGCATTAATATAATTTAGACACACTAATTAACATAATAATTAACTTAAGACAAATTTAATATTATCTTAACAAGACATATTAAATTCAGCATTGACTAAGACACAATAAAAACATGTAATTAACTAAAACATATTTATGAGCTGTAGTAATTTTAACTAAATTAACTTAAATATTTAATTTATTCCATAAATAAAATTAATGAGCTAAATTAAACTTAAACCGAGCTCAAATAAGCTGAAGTAAGCTCATGTGAGCTGAACCGAGCTCATGTGAGCTGAACCGAGCTGAAATCAGCTTGCACCAAGGTGCAAGGATTACTCAAAATTTGGACCCGAGCTTGTCTATCTTCTTCGGGTTGGATTTTGCTCCCAAATTGGCTTGTTAGAGCCGCAACAGCCTCGTGCATTTGTTTAGCTAGAGTTCGAGTCTTGGGGCGTTTAAGAAGCTCGAGAGGATCGAGAAATGTATTCGAGGGAGCCTCGGGATTGCTCACATCAATTAACCTTGAAGAAAACTTCAATTCCATAAATGTGCAGTCCTTTAATGTTCCTACATATCCCTTGGCCGAATGAAGCTTTAATGTGCCTTGAATACTTGAATGGTCATCTCGAAAATGCATGAAGCATGCATGAAACGTCCCAATGTTTGTTATCTATAAATACGATCCATGAATCTTCAAATACATGAACATTCAGCAGCTTCCTCTTGCATGAACGTCCCACATGCATGTGCTACTTTAAATGCCATCCATTGAACCTTAATTGTGCATGCATCTTGCCTTTAATGCACCTCTCACATTCGACTGAACCTACAAATGTCATGAACCAACATTTAACAAGCCAAATTCGACTGAACCAATTAATAACATAATTTAGACACTTTAATTAAGCAAATAATTAAATTAAGACAAATTTAATATAGACTAGCTAACTTAATAAATTCGGCTAGCTCAAACTAAGTGAAAATAATTAGTGAGCTGATTGAGCTAGGGAATTCGACTATGAGCTGTAGAAAATTAGCTAAAATAACAAAAGTTTTTAATTTATTTAAATGATTAAAGTTACGAGCTGAAAATAAACTTTATTGAGCTCAAATGAGCTTAAATGAGCTCAAGTGAGCTAATTCGAGCTGAACGGAGCTCAGGGAGCTGAAGTTGAGCTAAAATCAACTTGCATTAAGGTGCAACGAGTCTTTAGGATGCTGTCTCGAGCTATTTTCAGAGGATTAAGCAATGGCCTCCTGTGGTCTGTGCTCGAGTTGGGTAAGTTCCAGGCCGTGCTCACATCAGGACACATAGCCAGTCAATGTCCCAACTGTCGAGTGATGGTAGTTAGACCAAACAACAAAATCGAGTCTGCGGAAGAAAAAGAGGAAGAGCCTAAAACCCCTACCGACGAAGAAGAAGAACTCGAATATCCCGTCGAAGGCAAAATTCTCATTGTCAAAAGAAGTGATGTAAGCATACCTGGGGCAACCAAGGATTCAAATTCTGATGTTTTCGAGCTTCCCAAAGGCCCTATGACTCGAGCTCGGACTAAGCAATTGCATGAGGCCGTGGCAGCTTTGTCGAGTCAATTGTGGCATGAATTTCACTCCGAAGACAAAGGACCAGCTCAGGCCCAAAATTTGAGCAAGCCATGCACTTTGGTGCAAACCAAATTTAGCTCGGTTCAGCTCACATGAGCTGATTTCAGCTCATTAAGCTCATTTAATTATTTTTAGCTCTTTATTTAATTCTTGAATAAATTAAATATTTCCTTTAGTTTATTTTTATACAGCTTATAAATATGTTTTAAGTGCTTTTTCCTAGCCGAATTTATGGTGTCTTAAGTTAATTATATTTGTCTTGAGTTATTACATGTTTTTAAAGTGTCCTAGCCTTAGCCGAAATTTTAATGTGTCTTAGTTAGTTTTTGTTTAATTTGTCTAAGTGTTATTTATGATGTCTAGATTGTGTCTTAATTATGTTCAGCTGATTATGGCTTAATTTAAAGTGTTTCTTGGTGTTAAATAGGTGCAGCTGAATTTTTTGAAGCCATTAAAGGATGTGCATGCATGTAGGTTCAATGTATGTGGAAGGTGCATGTTCGGCTGGTGTATAACATTAAAGCTGATCACTTTTGGCTCCCCAAGGCACCCATTTGGCCAAGGAGTGTCCAGCCATTAAGTTCTCCAAGGCTTGGCCGTTCCTCTCCCCAAAACAGCATATTCCCTTTCACACTATGCGTTCACACCTCCATGACTATTCAGCTTGGTGTTCACATGGGAAAGACCTTTCATGGCCGGCCATTCACACTCAAAAGGGTTGTTCAAGTGCAACTTAAATGCTCCTAACTTTTCAGCTAAAAGATGGCATTTTAATGAGCTCATTTAAGCCTTGGCCGAACCTACCTGCTGCCATGTACCAATCAAAAGCTTCCAAGTTCATTCGTCCTTCTAGAAACTGACCATTGAGCTCCAAATCAGTTGAATTTAGCTACAGCAATGTAAGTCTTTATTTCTAGAATTTTCTAGTTTATTCTAGCTTAGAATTGCTTAGCTATTAAGCCTTTGATTAGGCCATTCGGCTACCTAGCTAAAGTACTATAAATACTTTGTCGTTTTCATTTGTAAAGGACTTTTTTGAACTTTGATAAAATTTTATGAACATTTTGTTGACGAGTGAGTTTAAACTCCTTCCTATTTTCATGTGAGTCTCGAATTGACTTATCTAGCGAGCTAGTGGTGTCAACCAAACTCCTTTGAACTTATCACCGAATTTGGTGTGGCGTTCATCCTACTATATCCATCCAACCACCTTAACTACATAAGAACCGGGGTGACACTTTTGTATAGTGTTGAATCATTCTTAGTTAAGTTCATTTTTTCATTGTCCATTTCCTTATCTCCATTAACCACCTTAAGCCATATAAGTCCCGGGGCGATACTCGCTATAGTATCGTATCGATCTTGCTGCTTAAGTTCATTTTCCGTATCCATCTTTTATCTCAACATCATCTATCCTTTATTTTCATTCTTAAACCGAACCTACTATTCCTTATAACCATTCCATTTACTTCAGACCAATTTGTAAGCTTCCGCAAACCTTTAAACTAAAATACACTTTTTCGATAACTTAACTACTCCTCGTCGACGATCGGGCAAACAACGTGAAACGACTCGATTAACCCGGGCTGGATCACATCATTTGGTATCAGAGCTAGAAAATGAGGAGCACCGAAGATCAAATTGAGCCAGAGTAGGTTCGTGAGTTAACAAAAAAAATTCGAAATTAAAAAAATCAAGTTGTAATTTTATTTTTTTCGTTTGTTCAGCTTATTGTATTGAAATATTACAAAAAAAAGGAATTACGAAATTATAAAAAAAATATATTCGAGTATAAAAAAAGATAGTGAGGTTTTTACATGATACGAACCCGAGTTGCGGAAGTAATCCGAGTCGTAGTCGTGCCCGATCGTTATATCGATGAAGTATCGTTGTAAATCAGAGTTAGAAGGTGTTCGGCTGTTTGTAGGCTAAATGAAGGTTTGCAATTTGGTTCGAGGGAATTTGTGGGATAATCAGATGAGGGCTCGGTTTGGAAACAAAGAAATAAGCAAAGAAATGTTTAGGATGGATAAAAAGACTTAAGGACAAGATCGAACCAATATTATGAAAATATTGACCCGGGACTTATACGTCGCTTAAGGGTGTTGGAATTTGTTAAAAGAACTTTGACCCACTATCTATAACGAGATAGGAATCGAAAGTATAACAGGTGAACGCCACACTCGATCAAGAGTGATAAGTTCAAAAAAAAAACAAGGTTGACGCCACTAGAGAACTAGATAAGCCAACTCGAGTTTAAAACGAAACTTGAGAGTTGAATAAACTCACAAAGTAACAGAAATTCATTCAAAGTGCAAAAAGTTCTGAATTACATCAAATTGGCTAAGTATTTATAGCCAAAACATGGGCTAGCCAAATGGAAAAGTTTTCTAGCTGAATGGTCAGCCTTAAATTCACTTAATTAAGCTGAAAGTTCTTGAAAATTCCAGGTTGCTTCCTTGTGCATTGGGAATTCTGAAAATCATCTTCTAGATGCCTAGAAAATTAGCTGAAATAATTGGAGGCCTTGGGAACTGAATGGTGCATGTAGGTTCAGCCTAGGGGCTTGAAATTGGCTTTAATTATGGCTCCTTGATCAGCTGAACAGCTTGGACTCTATTAAAGTCATCTTGGTTTCTCCAACAGTTTCTAGGTGTGAACAATAGGAAATGAGCAGCCCTTGTGTGTGAATGGAACATTTCAGCTGGTGGGACTTTCAAAGATGCATTGGTGAGCTGAATGATCAGCTTGGAAGAGTGAAACAGCAGCCCCCTTAGTGTCCCTTGCTATACACGAAGGGTTGCTTAGAGAAAGCAACCAGCAGCCACTTATTTAATGTCGTCCATGTCCATGTACCAGCACCAAATTAAAACAACCATTAAATCATGTTTTAGGACCAAATAAATTTAGGCCACAAGACAAATTAAATTCAGCAGCTACTTAGGACACATTTAATTTCATGCATGAACTAAGACAAATTAATTACTTGTATTAATTCGGCTGGAAATTAATGGAAAAACATGTATTAAATTTGTCTTAAGCTTAGATACAATAAAATGGCTAATAAATATGTTTTAAACTAAGACACATTTAAAACTTAATTAAAATGTCCAGATTTTTATTTTTGACATATTAAAAATGAAACTTAATTATTTGAGCTGAACTAACTAAATTAACTAACTAATTTTAAATAATTTATTTTAATTTCAGCAACTTAAAGCATAAAATAAAAGGACGGAAACGAGCTCATTGAGCTGGAAACGAGCTCACTGAGCTGGAATCAAGCTAAATTGAGCTCAACAAGCTGGAAGTGAACTAGTTCAGCTCGCAAGGAATTATCAGCAACGCTTAGGGAATGGATCCAAGAACGTGCTCGGGTCGTGGCCGTATCATTCCCCCCTCTTCAAAGTGACTTGTCCTCAAGTCGAGCCGTTGGTTCTCTCGAACATAATTCCTTTTACTCGAATTTCCTTGGTCGAATGGGGCGGATGGAAATTGAGTCAACTGCAAAGAATAGCCATGAATTAGTGAATAGCAATGCAAGCAAACTTGTAGTCCAAGCATAACAAAATAACGCATGTGAATGAATAGAATCAAATTACCATGCAAACGAACTAGTTTACTCGACAATGCCTCGTCAAATGTTCGAAACAAAATCAAATAGATTTCAGGGCATGCATACAACTTAAAGTGATTCCACAAGTCATGATTAGTATGCGAATAATGAGTCAAAAGATGTACGTAGGCATCACAAACAGGTAATTGAAAGGATTCACATAGTTCATAAGTTTGCACAGTCAAACCTTGCAATTGACCTTTATGCATATGCTCGCTAACAAATTCTTCAACACCACAATGATCAAAAAAAAATATTTTTATCAACATCCAACACAGATAGATCATGTTCAATTGAAGCAGAACAATTAACCACATCACGATATAAGTGTTTTTCAAAAACTAAGTCATCAACAAGATTGTTGTCACCATCCGAGGATAACAAAAATGTTTTAGAAATTTCAGGCGTCTTACCTTTAGAAGGAGGAAAACAAAGATCAGTTTTACCTTGCTCGATCAACACAAATCTTCTCTCCTCGGGACTATAATGTAGCCAATGCTTCGCGGTTGATTAACCTTTTCCAAACAAAACGCGAACTTCATGTACGACCACAGAAATTGTTTAAGGAACAATTTTAAATCGAAAACAAAATTGTCAAACGTCATTTCCTTATTCAAAAACCAAGTATCAAGCAAATACAAATGGTTCGCACACAATCGATGATGCTTGATTTTCCCACAAAATGAATCAAAACAGATTCCGCATTTAAAAACATGATTTTGATTACTTATGCCACTGTGTAGCAAAGGTTTTAGTAAATCAAACATGCTAAGCCAATAGGATTTGTGCATACTCAAGGACGAACAATCAAACCTTTTTACAGTCATCGGGACAGATTTGCACAAATTCAAAGATTTGACACACGGCAGTAATTGGTTCACGAAATCACCACAACCGAACAATTTAATCGCTTTTCGTGGAAACCTGTTATTTTTCAAGTTCAAATTTCGTGTTTGTCGATTGGATAGAATGACATCAATCGTATTCAAAGAATAGAAGTTAATTGAATGAAAATAAGGGAATCATTTAACAACTAAGTCATCAAAAATGTTATCGATATCTTTCAAACTTGTTTGTCGTGACTCGGTTATTAAAGCTTCCTTACCTCGCTTACCTTCGAACTCGGGGGGTGTGATTTCACCTTCAACCTTACCTTTTTTGGTCAAGCAAAAACGTCGCTCGTCAGGAAGGTATTGAAGTTGAAAATTATTTTCGTTCTTCCGGAAACCTGAAAAGAAACACAACGAGGAAAATTCATAACTTGGTTAGTGGAAATATTCCTCACTAATTCTCTCTCATCTTTTTCTTTCGTTTCTTTTTCAATCTCAATTTTCTTTTCAATTTTATTTTCTTCATTTTCTTTTTCTTTCACTTCTCTTTTTCTTTTCTCGATTTCATTCTTTTTTTCAATTTCTTTTTCTTTTTCCTCTTTTTCAATTTCTTTTTCCTTTTCTTCTTTTTCAATTTCTTTCTCAATTTCTTTTTCTTTTTCTACTTTTTCTTTTTCACTTTCTTTTTCTTTTCTTTTGTATTCTTTTTCGATTTTATTACAACATGAAGGTGATACAAAAGAATCAAAAAGATAATTGCTTGGCTCAAAGAAAGAGAAAGCATTCTCGTCGGTTTCTCGATCAATTTTTCGCGAAAGTTCCTTCGTGCGTGAATTCTTTGAAGTGTACGAAGAATAACTCATACTTTCTCATTCGTTATCTCGATGAATCTCGAACTCGAAGCTTTCTTCTCTTTGTCTTAAATTCCTCGACGAGTAGGAATCCCGAAAAGAATCTCTTCGTGAGTAGTCATCGAAAATGGGTCTTCGAGATGGTCGTGACTCTGTTTTCCGACTTGGTGAAGTTTGCTTCCGTTCGGCTTTTTCTTCCACTCGGTCCAAACGCCTTTGTATTGGTCTTAGCTTCCGTTCAAGAATTCGGCCCATTTCGTTCACCAAGTATTAAAATTCAGATTCTGAAAATTCTTCTCGAGACATGTTTATTTTCTGAAACGAAAGATTGTTAAAAACAAAATAGAAAAATAATACCTTACCACAAAAATCTCACAAGGTCACTCTCAAAGAAGAATTTCACTCTCGCTCGTGTTTTCACTCTTTTTAAGGCTTTTATTTACTCTAATGCACTCGCCACTCGTGCCTTTTACCGCTCGATTCACCTCTCGAAATTTTGTAGGAAACTCTTTTAAGCTTAACTATTCACTTAGGGGTCGGTTTCAAAGAGGCTACAAGGGTCGTAACGTGAAAGGGTTCAGGGTAGGCTGAGCAAAGAAAATTTTGGCTAAGTATGTGGCGTTTGGGAAGGGTGGAAGTGATGTAGAACAAACGGTTTCGAGGATCAGGAGTAGAAAAGATGGAAATGAGAACAAACACAAATCTTGTAAAACTTTCACGATCTTTTTTTTTTACTTTCGTATTTCTTTTTTTCAAATATTTTGAATTTTTATTTTTTTAATTAAAAATGTCAAATACAAATAGAAGACTTGGAATCACGAATTTTTTTTAATAATTTTTTTTGAATTTTTTTCAAAAACTTACTCCGGCCTTCATGAACGTCCGTACTACTCAATTTTAAGTAGCTCTGATACCAAATGATGCGAACCCGAGTTGCAAAAGTAATCCAGGTCGTAGTTGTGTCTGATCATTAAATCGATGAAGTATCGTTGTAAATCAGAGTTAGAAGGTGTTCGACTGTTTGTAGGCTAAATGAAGGTTTGCAATTTGGTTTAATGGAATTTGTGGGATAATCGGATGAGGGCTCGGTTTGGAAACAAAGAAATAAGCAAAGAAATGTTTAGGATGGATAAAAAGACTTAAGGACAAGATCGAACCAATATTATGAAAATATTGACCCGAGACTTATACGTCGCTTAAGGGTGCTGGAATTTGTTAAAAAAACTTTGACCCATTATCTATAATGAGATAGGAACCGAAAGTATAACGGGTGAACGCCACACTCGATGAAGAGTGATAAGTTCGAAGAAAAAACAAGGTTGACGCCACTAGAGAACTAGATAAGCCAACTCGAGTTTAAAACAAAACTTGAGAGTTGAATAAACTCACAAAGTAATAGAAATTCATTCAAAGTGCAAAAAGTTCTGAATTACATCAAATTGGCTAAGTATATATAGCCAAAACATGGGCTAGCCGAATGAACAAGTTTCCTAGCTGAATGGTCAGCCTTAAATTCACTTAATTAAGCTAAAAATTCTTGAAAATTCCAGGTTGCTTCCTTATGCATTGGGAATTCCGAAAATCATCTTCTAGATGCCTAGAAAATCAGTTGAAATAATTGGAGGCCTTGGGAACTAAATGGTGCATGTAGGTTCAGCCTAGGGGCTTGAAATTAGCTTTAATTGTGGCTCCTTGATCAGCTGAACAGCTTGGACTGTATTAAAGTCATCTTGGTTTCTCCAACAGTTTCTAGGTGTGAACAATAGGAAACGAGCAGCCCTTGTGTGTGAATGGAACATTTCAGCTGGTGGGACTTTCAAAGATGCATTGGTGAGCTGAATGATCAGCTTGGAAGAGTTAAATAGCAGACCCCTTAGTGTCCCTTGCTATACACGAAGGGTTGCTTGGAGAAAGCAACCAGCAGCCACCTATTTAATGCCGTCCATGTCCATGTACCTGCACCAAATTAAAACAGCCATTAAATCATGTTTTAGGATGAAATAAATTTAGGCCACAAGACAAATTAAATTTGGCCGCTACTTAGGACACATTTAATTTCATGCATGAACTAAGACAAATTAATTACTTGTATTAATTCAGCTGGAAATTAATGGAACAACATGTATTAAATTTGTCTTAAGCTTAGACACAATAAAATGGCTAATAAATATGTTTTAAACTATGACACATTTAAAACTTAATTAAAATGTCCAAATTTTTATTTTTGACATATTAAAGATGCAACTTAATTTTTTGAGCTGAATTAACTAAATTAACTAACTAATTTTAAATAATTTATTTTAATTCCAGCAACTTAAACGCATAAAATAAAAGGACGGAAACGAGCTCATTGAGCTGGAATCAAGCTAAATTGAGCTCAACAAGCTGGAAGTGAACTAGTTCAGCTCGCAAGGAATTGTCAGCAATGCTTAGGGAACGGATCCAAGTACGTGCTCGGGGCGTGGTTGTATCATTACAAGTTTTTCTTTGTATCCATTCTCTTCTATTCCCGATCATCAAGATCATCCTACCCTTATCCCTTCTACCCCCAACGCCACACATACAAAATTTTTCTTTCTTTCAGCCTACCCTACACCCCAACATTATCCCTTGTTACCATTTTTAAAGCCGACCCCAAAGCTGCAATAAGTTTAAACGAGACAAAATATGAACTTACGAGAGTGAGAAGAGCGGTAAAAGGCAAGAGTGTGTGAGTTCATTCAAGAGAAGAAAAAAGCCATAAAAGAGAGCGTAAACACGAGCGGAGTGAACTTTTTCTTTGTGAGTGATCTTGTGAGCATTTGTAGTGGGGGTTTTAAGTTTCTATGTCCCGAAGTCCCGAAAGGAATATGGTGGAAAGGCAACCTGTTCGAAACATCCCAGATTTGAATTTACAAGCTTTGTTACGCGAAGTCGAGCGTCTATTTGACCAGAAGTTGGAACCGATCCACGAAAGACTCGATCATGTGGAAGGACAAGCCCAATAGGAAAGGACTCCCTTAAGTCCCCCGAGGAATCGAGGACAGCGACTCGATCAAGACGACGACTTATCCGAGCCAAGTGATCCCGAAAGTGATCAAGGTTCAAATGTAAGTGTCTGGAGGAGAGGCCGACGCAATCAAGGCCAACGAGATTGGGAAAGGTTCGATGATGACCTTAAAAGAATTAAGTTATCCATCCCTCCGTTCCAAGGCCAATCGAATCTCGAGGCTTATCTCGAGTGGGAGAAAAAGGTCAAACTCGTGTTCGAATGCCATAACTATTCTGAGGCGAAGAAAGTCAAGTTGGCGGCTATCAAGTTCTCTGACTATGCAATGATTTGGTGGGACCAACTCACAACTAGCCGAAGACGAAATGGCGAGCGTCCTATCAACACTTGGGCTGAGATGAAGGCTGTAATGCGATGCCGATTTATTCCATCTTATTATCATCGGGAGTTGTATCAAAAACTCCAAAATCTCACTCAAGGGACGAGAAGTGTGGAGGATTACTATAAAGAGATGGAAGTTGCTATGATTCGCGCAGACGTGCAAGAAGACCGCGAGGCAACCATGGCGCAATTTTTGGCCAGATTAAATCGTGAGATAGCCAACGTTGTCAAGTTGCAACACTATGTGGAGATCGTCGACATGGTGCATATGGCGATCAAAGTCGAAAAGCAACTCAAAAAGAAAGAAGCCGTTCGTGGTTATTCCACTTCGAATGCACCTAAGTGGAACCAAGGCTCAAGGAAGAATGCCTCGACGAATCAAACAAAGGAACCCACGGTGGCCGTGAAGTCCATCAAGTCTGTGGCCGAATCTAGTAAAGGTAAGGCCCCTAAAAATGTTCAAACTCGATCCTGAGACATTAAGTGCTTTAAGTGCAAAGGTCGAGGGAACATAGAAAGTCAATGCCCAAACCGCAACACAATGATCGTGCTTCCTAACGGTGAAATCGAATCGGAGGAGAAAGTAGACAAGAACGAAGACGGTGTAAAAAATCCATCCGAAAATGAAGACGAAGTAGAGTTTGCTGTTGAAGGCGAGATGCTCGTTGTCAAACGAAGCCTTAATGCGCAAAACTCTGTAAGTGAGCCTTAACAAGAGAATTTGTTTCATACTCGTTGTCTTGTTTTAGGAAAAGTGTGTTGCATTGTAATCGATGGCGGGAGTTGCGCAAATGTTGCAAGCACCCTTATGGTCGAGAAATTATCCTTGCCGACTACTAAACACCCGAAGCCGTACAAGCTGCAATGGCTCAACAAGGGTGTCGAACTAAAAGTGACGAAGCAAGCGTTAATTCTGTTTACCATCGAAAAATGCCAAGACGAAGTCCTTTGTGATGTGGTGCCAATGCACGCGGGGCACTTACTGCTCGGAAGACCATGGAAATTTGACCGGCGAGTCAAACACGACGGTTTTGCTAACCAATATCCGTTCAAGCACAAAGGCAAAAATGTCACTTTGGCCCATTTATCACCCCAGCAAGTTTTAGAAGATCAACAACGTTTGAGACAAACTATGAAGAATTTGAAAGATAAGATTAAAGATTCAAAAGAGAGAAAATAGGAAAATTAAGTGAAAATTATTTGAGTTGCGAAGAAAATAAGAGTGAAGAAAAAAGAAAAAAAAAGAAAAGGAAAATGAAAGAAAATTGAGTGAGAAAAAGAAAAGTGTTTTAATTAACCGGTGATTTCATAATTCTCCTTTTCAGGTCAAGCCGGCCAAGGAGCTTCGATTACATTACCTTATCGAGGAGAGAAAGTTTGTGCTAAAGGAACAAGGTAAAATCGATCCTCATCTCTTCATCTCTAATGGTAAGCAAGGTAAGATTCTTCAAATTCCTAAACAGCTCCATTGGGTTCCAAGTGAAGATTTTGTTCGCGAGTTGAATTTTGGAAAGGTTTGGCACTTTGTTGAAAATAACTACCATTCTTTGATTAATAAACGTTTATCTATCTTGAAGGGTGAAATTGTTGATGCAATTATTGGTAAGCCAATCCTTGAACATCCATTGCAAGGTTCTATTGTTCGAAATCATGAATCAAAAGGAATTTTCCCTTTATCTGTTTGTAATGAAAATCTTTGTTCATTAAATTGCGGTAAGGAGTTTGTTTGCTTGGACAATGAACGGATGAAGTTAAGTGTGTCTAAATTTCATTTGAAACTTTTGGGTAAGATTTTTCGTGATGATGGTTTTTCAAATCCATTTGGCTGTATGCGTTATACATGTTCGGATCAAATAGATGATATTTTCTCCAAACTTTTTTGTTTGATTTATATGCATAACTTATTACTGATTTTGGAGATTCCATATGAACAGGTTTGTGAAAGGCCATTCGCCCCCTCATATAAGAATGTAAGTTTTAGAGAGAATAAGCGACTCGACTTGAGGACAAGTCGCTTTGAAGAGGGGGGATGATGTAAGCATACACGGGGCAACAAATGATTCGAATTCTGATGTTTTTGAGCTTCCCAAAGGCCCTATGACTCGAGCTCAGACTAAGCAATTGCATGAGGCCGTGGTAGCTTTGTCGAGTCAATTGTGGCATGAATTTCAATCTGAAGACAAAGGACCAGCTCGGGCCCAAAATTTAAGCAAGCCGTGCACTTTGGTACAAACCGAATTTAGCTCGGTTCAGCTCACATTAGCTGATTTTAGCTCATTAAGCTCATTTAATTATTTTCAGCTCTTTATTAATTCTTGAATAAATTAAATATTTCCTTTAGTTTATTTTTATACAGCTTACAAATATGTTTTAAGTGCTTTGTCCTAGCTGAATTTATGGTGTCTTAAGGTAATTAAATTTGTCTTGAATTATTACATGTTTTTAAAGTGTCCTAGCCTTAGCCGAAATTTTAATGTGTCTTAGTTAGTTTTTGTTTAATTTGTCTAAGTGTTATTTAATATGTCTAGATTGTATCTTAATTATGTTCAGCTGATTATGGCTTAAGTTAAAGTGTTTTTTGGTGTTAATTATGTGCAGCCAAATTTTTTAAGCCATTAAAGGAGGTGCATGCATGTAGGTTCAATGTATGTGGAAGGTGCATGTTCGGCTGGTGCATAACATTAAAGCTGATCACTTTTGGCTCCCCAAGGCACCCATTCGGCCAAGGAGTGTCCAGCCATTAAGTTCTCCAAGGCTTGGCCGTTCCTCTCCCCAAAACAGCATATTCCCTTTCACACTATGCGTTCACACCTCCATGACTATTCAGCTTGGTGTTCACATGGGAAAGACCTTTCATGGCCGGCCATTCACACTCAAAAGGGCTGTTCAAGTGCAACATAAATGCTCCTAACTTTCCAGCTAAAAGATGGCATTTTAATGAGCTCATTTAAGCCTTGGTCGTACCTAGCTGCTGCCATGTACCAAGCAAAAGCTTCCAAGTTCATTCGGCCTTCTAGAAATCGTCCATTGAGCTCCAAATCAGTTGAATTTAGCTACAGCAATTTAAGTATTTGTTTCTAGAATTTTCTAGTTTATTCTAGCTTAGAATTGCTTAGCTATTAAGCCTTTGATTAGGCCATTCGACTACCTAGCTAAAGTACCATAAATACTTTGTCGTTTTCGTTTGTAAAGGACTTTTTTGAACTTTGATAAAATTTTATGAATATTTTGTTCACGAGTGAGTTTAAACTCCTCTCCTATTTTCATGTGAGTCTCGAATTGACTTATCTAGCGAGCTAGTGGTGTCAACCGAACTCCTTTAAACTTATCACCAAATTTGGTGTGGCGTTCATCCTACTATATCCATCTGACCACCTTAACTGCATAAGAATCAAGGTGACACTTTCGTATAGTGTTGAATCGTTCTTAGTTAAGTTCATTTTTCCATTGTCCATTTCCCTATCTCCGTTAACCACCTTAAGCCATATAAGTCACGGGGCGATACTCGCTATAGTATCGAATCGATCTTGCCGCTTAAGTTCATTTTTCGTATCCATCTTTTATCCCAACATCATCTATCCTTTATTTTCATTCTTAAACTGAACCTACTATTCCTTATAACCATTCCATTTACTTCAAACCAATTTGTAAGCTTCCGCAAACCTTTAAACTAAACTACCCTTTTTCGACAACTTAACTACTCCTCGTTGACGATCGGGCAAACAATGTGAAACGACTCGATTAACCTGTGCCAGATCACATCAAGAAGCTTAAACATTCAAATTGTTGAAGACGAGCAACAATGGGAAAATATTTTTCACACTCGCTGCCACGTTCAAGGCAAAGTGTGCAGCATGATAATCGACGGAGGGAGTTGCACCAACGTTGCGAGTAGCATGCTCATAGAAAAACTCAGCTTAAACATGACAAAACATCCAAACCCTTACAAATTGCAATGGCTAAACGACGGTGGTGAACTCAAAGTAACCAAGCAAGCTGTAGTGGCATTTTCGATCGGCAAGTACCAAGACGAGGTGGTATGTGATGTAGTGCCCATGCACGCGGGGTACCTTCTGTTGGGGCGTGATGTGATCCGGCCCGAGTTAATCGAGTCATTTCACAAAGTTGCTCGATCGTCGATGAGGAGAATGTTTGCAAAGTCGGAAATGGTTAAAATTTCTTAAAATATGCAGAAGCTTAGGAAAGGGTTTGAAAATAAAGGATAAGTTTAGAAATTTTAGTAGGTTCGGTTTATGAATAAAATAAGGAAAAGGCAAATTGGATAAATGATGGAAATGGAAAAAGGAACTTAAGTGTCAAGATCGATTCGATACTATATCAAGTATCGCCCCGAGACTTATATGGCTTAAGGTGGGAAATAGAATAGGGAAGATGGGAATGGAAAATGAACTTAAACTTCAAGAATGATTCAACACTAAAAAGTGTCTCCCCAATTCCTATGTCGTTTAAGGTGGATTTACAGAATTTGTAGATTGGTGAACGCCACACCGGGTTACTGTGATAAGTTCGGAAACAAGTCAGAAGACGCCACTAGCACGCTAGATAAGTCAACGAGACTTGTACGAAATTTGGAGAGGAGATAAACTCACTTGAGAACTCAAAGTTCATTAAACAAATTGGCAAAAGTAAAAAAAGTCCTTTACAAATGAAAATGTCTAAGTATTTATAGCTAACTAACTAGGCTAGCCGAATGGACAAAAACATTGCTTAAAGGCTAAGTATTAAGCTATGGAACAGGCTAGAATAATCTAGAATAAAACCACTAATTAGTGTTGTCTAAATTTGGCTGAATGGTGCATGAATTGGCCGAACCATCATGTTGCTTCACTTGATGCATTCATGCATACTTAGCCTTGAAGAAAGCCATAATGCCATGAATGTGCAGCCCTTTAGTACTCCTACATCTCCCTTGGCCGAATGAGGCTTTAATGTGCTTGATTACTTGAATTGATCTCCCTTGTGGCCAACGTCCATGCACCTTAATAAATGGCAGGATACTCATGCATGGGAGAAGAATAGTTTGTTCTAGATGCTTGTTGGTACATGCACGTTGGTACATGCACGAATTTCCCCAAGCATTTATCTTCCAATTGTCCATATATACGGTCCATGAATCTTCAATTACCTAAACAATCAGTAGCTTCCTCTTACACGAACATCCCACATGCATGTGTCCCATTGAATGCCGTCCATTGAACCTCAAATCTGCATGCACCTTGCATTAATGCACTCCTCTCACATTCGGCTAAACCTACACAACACATGAACCAAATTAAATTCAAGGAGAATTCAGCTGAAACAAACATTAATATATTCTAGACATACTAATTAACACAATAATTAAATTAAGACAAATTTAACATAAACTTAGCAAGACACATTAATATTCAGATAGGACAAATTAAAAACATGTAATGAGCTGAAATATAATTTATGAGCTGTAATAAAATTAACTAAATTAACTTAAATACTTAATTTATTCTAGCAATTAAAATTAATGAGCTAAAAAGCTAACAACGAGCTCAATGAGCTGAATTGAGCTCGCGTGAGCTGAATTGAGCTCGAGTGAGCTGAACCACATTGATTGAAGTTTGATGAGCTGAAAGTGAGCTGAAATCAGTTTGAACCAAGGTGCAAGGATTGCTCGAAATATGGACCCGAGCTTGCCCATCAACTTTGGGTTGGAATTCGCTCAAAAACTGTCTTGTTAAAGCCGCGACAGCCTCTTGTATTCGCTTAGCTCGAGCTCGAGTCATGGGGCCTTTAGGAAGCTCAGGAGGATTGGAAAGTGAATTCTGGGACGCCCTGGGTGTGCTCACATCAGGGCGTCCATGGAAATTCGACCGGTGTGTGATCCATGATGGCTATACGAATAGAAACACGTTCAAACACCTCGAGAAGAATATCACCTTAGCACCTCTTACCCCAAAGCAAGTTTACGAAGATCAAGTCAAAATGAAGCAATATGTAGAAAAATCAAAATCAAAAGAACAAAACAAAAAGAGTGAAAAAGAAAAGAAAGTAAAAAAAAGAGAGGAAAAAGTGAGAATAATGAGTCAAAAATGCGAGTGGAAAAAGAAAGACAAAACGAGAGTGAGAGTGAAAAACTGAGCGTCTTTGTAAGGAAAAGAGAAGTTCGGAAGTTGCTCTTGTTGAAACAGCCCATTCTTGTACTTATGTACAAAGAATGTCTTTTTGAAACTAACAAAATTGAAAATACATTACCATCTTCTATTATTTCTTTGCTCCAGGAATTTGAAGATGTATTCCCGGATGAAGTGCTGAGCGGCTTGCCTCCCATCCGAGGCATTGAGCATCAAATTTATTTTGTGCCCGGAGCAACAATACCTAATAGACCAGCTTACCGGAGTAACCCCGAGGAGATGAAAGAAATGAAAAAACAAGTTGCTGTGTTGATGGAGAAAGGATACATCCAAGAAAGCTTGAGTGTGTGTGTGGTGCCCGTTTTACTAGTGCCTAAAAAGGACGGATCATGGCAAATGTGCATTGATTGCCGCGCCATCAATAAGATCACCATCAAGTATAGGCATCCCATTCCCCGTCTCGATGATATGCTCGATGAGCTAAGCGGAGCCCAACTATTCTCAAAGATTGATTTAAAGAGTGGCTATCATCAGATACGCATGTGGGAGGGGGATGAATGGAAGACTGCATTCAAGACTAAATACGGTTTGTACGAATGGTTGGTAATGCCATTCGGTCTTACTAATGCTCCTCGTACATTTATGAGACTAATGAATCATGTATTGCGTGCCTTCATTGGAAAATTTTGTGTGGTTTATTTTGATGATATTTTGATATACAACAAGTCTTTGGATGACCACGTTCAGCATTTACGTGCGGTGCTAGAAGTTCTGCGTAAGGAGGTACTCTATGCTAATCTCAAGAAGTGTTCTTTCTGTACTAACAAGGTTGTGTTTCTAGGATTTGTGGTTAGCGCCGATGGCCTAGAAGTCGATCAAGAGAAAATCCAAGCAATTCGAGATTGGCCACGTCCTACGAACATCAGCCAAGTATGGAGTTTTCACGGGTTAGCAAGTGTTTATAGAAGGTTTGTGCCCAATTTTAGTACCTTAGCCCCCCCTTGACAGGTATCATAAAGAAAAACTCTCCTTTCAATTGGACTGATGAGCAAGAGATGTTTTTAATAAAATCAAGGATTGTTTAACTAACGCTCCTCTGTTGTCACTACCTGATTTTAACAAAACATTCGAAGTTGAATGTGATGCCTCAGGAATCAGAATCGGAGCGGTTTTGACTCAAGATGGATGACCCATTGCGTACTTTACCGAGAAACTCAACGAAGCTACTCTTAATTATCCTACATACGATAAAGAGATGTATGCTTTGATTCGGGCCTTAGAGACATGGCAACATTATCTCTTGCCTAAAGAGTTTTTCATCCATACGGATCATGAGGCCTTGAAGCATCTTAAGGGACAAACCAAGCTGAACAAGCGCCATGCCAAGTGGGTGGAGTTTTTGGAATCCTTCCCTTACGTGATTAAATACAAGAAAGGTAAAGAAAACATCATTGCCGATGCATTATCACGAAGGTATGCTCTTATCAATCAATTAGATTTCAAACTGCTTGGTTTTGAGTTCTTGAAAGATCTTTATAAAACTAATGTTGATTTTGGTAAGATATATAAGTTTTGTGTGCGAGGTGTTCATGAAAAGTATTACCAGCAAGATGGCTATCTATTTCGTGAAGGTAAGTTGTGTGTACCCCAAAGTTCTGTTCGAGAAGTGCTCGTTAACAAAGTCCATAGCGGAGGACTTATGGGACACTTTGGTGTAACCAAAACCTTGGCCATACTTCAAGAACATTTTTATTGGCCTAAGATGAAACGCGACGTGATGAGGAAGTGTGACCGTTGTATTACTTGTAAGAAAGCAAAGTTGCGAATCAAGCCACACGGTTTGTATACACCCTTGCCAATATCGGATGCACCATGGGTTGATATATGATGTGAGACGGCTCGGGTTGATTCGAGTCGCTTCACGGAGTTGCCCGATCGTCGACGAGGAGAGTCGTTCACAAGGTGTTCAATTCAGCGAAATAGGTTAATAAGGCTAATTGATAAAGAAAAGGGTTCAAAGATGGCTGATGGGTGATGGTAGGTTCGGCTAGGAAATGATGCGAACCCGGTCGCATCATGTTACGACACAGCTCGGTGCCACCAAGATTGGCCCAAACTCGAGGGGCCCAAGTGCAAAATGAAGTTTTTTATTTTAGTTTGTTAATTTGGTTGCTGGAATAAGGACTTTGATTTATTTATTTTAGTTACTTTAGTTATTATAATATGAGTTTTTAATTATGTCTTGTTTATTAAATGCATCTTTAATTAATGTCTTGCATTATTGATCTACACCTTTTAATTAAGACATGCATTATGTGTTCTGCATTTAATAAAGTCATGCAATATGTATCTCTCATGTTAGTTAAGTTTGCATCATAAATTATGACATGCATTATGTAACTCCCATGTTAGTTAAAGTTTGCATCATTAAATTAAGTCATGCATTAAGTAACTCATTTGTTCATTTAGTTTACATCTTAAACCATGCATGTAAGCATCTTAGTTGTTAAATATGTTTGAGTTTGTTTAAATAAGTATGTTATTTAATTTGGCTGTTACTTTTTTACTACCTAAATTAAAGTGTGTCTATTTTCGTTTAAAATAAGGTGATTTGAGCTACAAATAAATTTGTGTATGAGTGTTTATAGTGTGCTGATTCTTATGAGTGTCTTTAATGCTTAATTATCTACCTTGTAGGTGACTATTCATATGGCTGATTAACTCTTCAAGTTTGGACCTTTTTCAAGCCTTCAAAGATCATCATGGTGGCTGTTCAAATGGTCCAAGAGTGTCTCTTTAAATCTGTTTAGTTTTAAAGCATTCAAAGTTAGTTACGGAGCCAATTAAAGAGATGAATGCACAAGTCTTTTGACATTTAGTTTAAGGGAGATGAAGGGACACCAAACAACACATTAAGAGTTCATTAAGTCAACAATAAAATGAAGAGACATGCCTTTTCATCTACACAAGAATCAAGTAAAGAGACATGACTATTGGCTTCCCTACATGTAACACCACTTACCCGTATTTGATACCGGAACCGAGTACGAGTCATTACTGGTCTTATCTAGCTTAAACGTACAACATTGGACTATCACGTTCAGTCCCAATTTAAAACTTTACAATCACTTCGGAATACTTATAATAATTTTGCTAGAAAAATGCCACACGCCCATGTGGAGGGAGGGGCACGCCCGTGTCACAAAACACACGCCCGTGTTCGACACCCGTGGTCGAAACTGACTTGCAACACACGGCCTATCACACGCCTGTGTGTCTAGCCCGTGGTCGCCTCTGACTTGCATCACACGGCCTGTCACACGCCCGTGTCCTTCGACTGTGTGACGAATTAAATTCCAATTTCAAGGTGTAGACTTCACACGGCCTGGGCACACGCCCATGTCTCTGGCCGTGTGTTCCACACGGCTAAGACACACGGCCGTGTCTCTGCCCGTGTGTTTACTACTGAGCTTACTAACTTTTAAAACTAACATGCAGGGGACACACGACCTAACCACACACCCATGGGGTTGATCGTGTATCACACACGGCCTAGACACATGCCCGTGTGCCTACCCGTGTGGACAAAAACAAGGCTATTTGCCAAGCTCTTTTATCACCCTAATTCACTCAAGTTTAATTCCTATTCTATCATCAAAACCTTGCATACATATTCATACCAAACAACCACACCATATACTTTACAAACTTCTGAATAACCTTTCATTTCATTGATTGATAGTAAAGAGTCACATACTATGGCAATATACAAAAGAATTCATCTACAAGAAGCCAATACACACTTGGCCAAAATAACAAAACATATCACCTAGTCTAGCCCCTATACATGCCATATTCAAAATGCTAAATCTAAATATACCGAGATGAGCTGATAGTGTGGGTGATCTTTCAATTAACTTTGTATCCCGACCCGGCTCTTGTACACTATAAAACAAGGAAAAAAAAGGGAGTAAGCTTTAAAGCTTAGTAAGTTTACAGGTAAACAATAAACATCATGGCAGGTGCTAATCAATATATAGCATTTCACAATGAGTAAAAGCATTCCACAATTCAAGATCATGCCTACTCATTCTTTTCTTACTACATTTCAACCATATCACAACCAAATGCTCTTATTAATTATCTTACATCCCTACACTTATCACACAAGATCACATGAAACAATACATCACAATTTTACGATAAGCCATTCTTAAAAATATGAAACACTCAGTGATTTCGCACTTAGCCTACCATCTGTCTTAAACAGAGTGGTAACGCACAAAGCCCACTAACAAGAATATTTACGGTGGCATCGCACATAGCCCACCAATTGATAATATAAACGATGGTATCGCACACAACCCATCGTGAATAGGTATAAAGGTGGTATCGCACATAGCCCACCAATTGATAATATAAATAATAATATCGCACACAGCCCATCTTTATATAGTACGGATAATATTCTACACTTATATATCTATCTCAACATTCATATTCTACCAAGTCCATTTCATTTAAATCATAAGTAATCTCAATCACACCATACTCCAATAAATAACAACGTGTGTATTTAAGATTCATCGTTTACACGTAAACTTACCTCGGTGCAAAATGCATTAAATTGCGGTTTAGCCCATAACCTTGCCCTTCCCCCGGTCAAGGTTAATTCAGCGCTCTTCTTGATCTATAACGAAAAAATTCACTAATTTAAACATTTTATGATCATAAATCATCTTAATCTCTACTTAGGAAAAAATGACCATTTTGCCCTTGTACTATGGCAAAATTACGATTTTGCCCTTAGGCTCGTAAATCATTTTTTTTCAACACATTTTCTCATTAAACAAGCCTAGATGAATATTTATTCCTCTTACAACTACTCACAAATCCAACCATTTCATGCATTTATTACACAATTTCATTCTTTGCATTCAAGTCCTATTTAGGTGTTTTCATGCTAACACCTTTCACAAAAGTTGTTTCTCATCTCCCTAGCATTCATTTTATTCCATAAAACCTCAGATAAAAACATAAACTCTCTCGTGGCAAGTCCCTAGACTTTCAACCATATTTTAAATTAGTTCTCTCATTAGCTAGCTTAAGCTTTAGGGACTTCAAAAGTATAAAAATTATCAAATAACACTATCAAAATCACTTACTTGTAGGGAGATAACTTGGTTGAAATTTTAAAGCATTCAAAACCCCTCTAAGCTTGAAATATTCGATGGAGATGAAGAGTGAATAGTGAAAGATGGTAGCTTTTCTTTTTACCATATTTTATTCATCTTTTCTCACCTAATTTCACCCAATTTTGACTAAAATTAATGCTCTTGTCCCCTTTGCTATCTATGGCCGGCTAACACATTCTCTAGGGCCTAATTGCACTTTAAGGACCTCCAATTTAGTAGTCTATGGCTATTAGACACCTCTTCCTTGAAAAATAGAACTTTCCTAGTTTATGCGATTTAGTCCTTTTTCACAATTAAGCATGCTATCGCTCAAATTAAAGCAACAAAAGTTTCACATAGCCATATATTAATACCATAACTCATAAAATAACATCAAAATAATTTTCCTTAACCTCGGTTTAGTGGTCTCGAAACCACTGTTTCGACTAGCCCTAAAATCGGGCTGTTGCAACTCTCCCCTCCTTTAGAGATTTTCGCCCTCGAAAATTTTACCGATAAAAAGGTTTGGATATTGATCTCTCATGGCTTCTTTCGGTTCCCACGTAGCCTCTTCGACACCATGCTTTTGCCACAACACTTTTACTAAAGCTATACTCTTATTCCTCAACTGTTTAACCTCCTGAGCCAATATCTTAATCGGCTCCTCTTCGAAAGTCATGTCTGATCGTATCTCAATTTCTGACGAGGTGATCACATGTGAAGGATCAGAACGATATCACCGCAACATTGACACATGAAATACATTGTGTATTTTCTCTAACTCTACCGGCAAGGCCAACCGGTATGCCACTAGCCCAATCCTTTTGGTAACCTCATACGATCCTATGAATCGCGGACTCAATTTGCCTTTACGATCAAATCTGTAACATCCCCAAACCCGGCCCATTCGCTACTGGCCAAGAATCAACTGTTATGTCTTTTGGGAAAAGACGGTTGAAAATCTTAAAATAAAACATCGTAGTTTCTTTGAATTTTGGAAAACATATCTTTGGAATAAAACTTTGCTATAAAACTCATTCATTTTTAAAACTTTAGTTTATAATATCCAATTTGAATAAATAGGTTGCAAACCATAAATCATTTTCACGTAGCAATTTAATTTAAATAAACCATAGTTAAAGTAATACCAAAAAACATAAAATGGCTTTTATTACAACCCAACAATTCAAATAAAGTACTTATATCAAAATTTAGCATGGAATAATTGAACATCATCCTCGGCATGGGCCACCTTGTCCTCTCCGATCCGGGCCCGACTTTATGCACTACGAAATGGTTAATGAAAGAGTGAGTCCATCGACTCGGTGCATAACCACAACACATATTTCCATCCGTATGGGCTTGGCCCATACCCACTGACCATCGAAACAAATCATGCAAGAATGCATCTCAGCCCAACCTACTATCCAACCGTGACACCAACCTTAGCGGACTTCGCCTAAGGCCGTGGCTAATCCACCGATCACAACCGAGTGATCCCACATATGTTACCTCGGCGGACTGCTGCACAAGGCCGTGGTTGAGCCACCGATCACATCGTGATCCATAAATCTTACCTCGGCATTCTCATTGCTCGAGGCCGTGGTGAGCCACCGATCAACCAAAGTGATCCAAATATCGTAATCGTCTACGGTGATGCACATAGCAATCAACCGCCGAGATGGGCACCTAGCCAACACCTCCTTGAGGTAGCACAAAGCTAACCCTCAAGCGCTAATGTAGCCTGAGCTATCATTAGACCACGTACATCCTGTGTACACTTCTTCCTTCTTCAATCCAATCCCATGCCCATGTGTCAATAAATCATGCAAGAATATCATATAGAATGAGTATTTATCACTTATCACTACCACATTGTACATATATAAATGTATATCAAGATTAACTTACCATCACAGTTATTCATCACTTATGCCATTATAAACGGCTATTACACATAATACACACATAAACATGTTACGCACCTAAATGATACCAAAACCCAAACGCTTACATTCGCTTCGCACCGCAGACTAACGGACTTACAAAAGGTTCCAAATGATGTGCTCTTCTTCCCTACAATCGGCCTTGGCATAAAAACAATGAACACTTAGGCCATTCGGCCAAGACAAAACTATAGCACAAAGAAAACTAACACGCCCTACCTTGCTAATCAACCTTTAAGGGTAAAATCGTAATTTTACCTACTAAGGGCATTTTAAGTAATTTACCCACCAGGGGTATATCGGTAATTTCGTACTGGAATGGCCTTTCTAAAGGCCCCAGTGTCGCCCCGAGCGACCCAACTACCATTTCGGTCGAAATGGACTATTGGGCCCTAAAGCCCAATTTCCGGCCCATTCGGGCCCACACGCTCGTGTGGCCCACCTAACACAAATCTAGCCACGTATATAAGTTCCACCTAGTCTAGTTCACTATATACTACACAATCGCACAATTTACTCATAAGGGCCCACGGGCCCATTGGGCCCACTTCGGCCCATCACGCCCAAGCGACCCCAACCCACAAGAATACTCATCGATGGCCTCAACTATCGCGTCGAAGCCCCACACGTGCGCTCGGACGCTCGTGTGGCTACTATTGCCGTGGACCGGCGCACTTCGGCATTTGCCGCTCTACAACTAGAGTAGAGAGAGTTACACACGATAGGACTCGGTGTTAATCCGCGCTCCGACCACTCCCGTGCCCAAACGCCTCCAAGATGTGTTTACTCTCCTCCTAGGATGCTCCTTATATAGCTAGCACTTCACCTTCCTTCTTTGTATCTTTCCGATGTGGGATCCTTCACGTCAGAGAGTTTAAATTCAAGCTGAAACTCTTCCCGTCCGCATCGCAAAATAAATACTCCTTGCTTCTCATGAGATTCGAACCTGGCTCCCTTCAATAGTTCAACACACCACTTGCCACCAAGCCACAAGCTCCTCTTGTGTCTTAAACCATGCGCATAACTAAATATAAACTATAGCCAAATTCGAGGTCCAAGTAAAAAGAAAACCAAAATGCAAAAGCCAAGACTTGAACCTTGGACCTCCTTCCTTCCCTTGTGGCGTCACCCCCTTGTCTCTTATGTGGCGTCACTTTGCCACTACACCACACACTCTACTTGTGTCATTTTTCCCCACATTTTATTCTTAAGGCCTACCGCCAACTTTCAGGTTTTTTTCACCTAAAACCAAAATTTCCCCAAAGCTAATATTTGATCCGGGACTTCATAGAAGCCTTCTAACCTTCCAAAATCACTTATCCAATAGGTCCAACTTGCATTTAAGCCGGTCTCTTGTTCTCCAAAAATTTAAACGCTACTACGCCTAAGGCCCATTGGGCTCAATTCTCCTAGGCCCAATTCCTTTTTACCCTAAAAATCTAAATTTTCCAAAGCCTTCCCTTCTCATCCCAACATTCTTAGAGCCTCTAAAACTCAACCAAGCACTCCCAAAAACCTACTAACACTTGATTTATACCCCATATGCACAGCCCCTAAACCAGGGTGTTACAAAATCTCAATATTTTCCTCCACGAGGATACTTTTAGAAACACCTTGTCGCCCACTTGAAACTCGATTTCTTTTCTTTTCAAATCCGCATACGACTTTTGTCGGTCCGAAGCAGCTTTTAGACTATCACAGATCACTTTCACTTTCTCTTCGGTCTCTTTAACTAAATCAACCCCGTGAATTTGCTTCTCACTAAGTTTGGTCCAATACAAGGGAGTTCGACACTTACGACCATACAAAGCTTCGTACGGTGCCATCCGTATACTCGGCTGATAACTGTTGTTGTATGCAAACTCAACTAAAGGTAGGTATCTTTCCCAACTACCTCCAAACTCTAACACACAGCATCGGAGCATATCTTCAAGAAGTTGAATTACTCTTTCAGATTGGCCGTCAGTTTGAGGATGGAACGCAGTACTATAATTCAACCTTGTGCCCAAGGCTTCCTGCAACTTCTTCCAAAACCTCGAAGTAAATCTTGGATCTCTATCCGATTTAATAGATATAGGCACCCCATGAAGTCTCACTACCTCAGCAATATACAACTCGACCAACTTATCAAGAGCATAATCAACACACACCGGTATAAACTGAGCCGACTTTGTTAGCCTATCAACAATAACCCACATAGCATCTTTCTTTTTCGGAGTCATAGGTAGCCCCATTACAAAGTCCATGGTGATTCGATCCCACTTCCACTCGGGGACCATCACCGGCTGAAGTAATCCCGAAGGTACTTAATGCTCGGCTTTCACTTGCTGACAAATCAAACACCTCGTCATGAACTCAGAGATGTCTCTTTTCATACCTAGCCACCAATAAAATTTCTTCAGATCATTTTACATTTTCATGCTACCGGGATGCACTGACAAATAACCACCGTGTGCTTCATGTAAAATTTTCCGAATCAACTCATCATCTTTCGGTACACAAATCCTGTCGTGAAACATCAAACAACCATCCAAACTCACTTGAAAATCAAAATCATTTCCCGATTCACGCTTAGCTCTCTTAGCTTGCATCTCATCATCGTTCTTTTGAGCCTCACATATCTGTTGAATAAATACTGGTCTAGCCTTTAGCTCGGCTAATATAGAACCATCATCAGACAACGCTAAGCTCGTACTCATGACCCTCAAAGCGTACAGAGATTTTCTATTCAAGACATCCGCCACTACATTTGCTTTCCCCGGATGATAATCAATTACTAGCTCATAATCCTTCAATAATTCGAGCCACCGTCGTTGTCGCAAATTCAAATCCTTTTGATCCATTAAGTACTTCAAACTCTTATGATCCGTGAAGATTCAACACTTTTCACCATATAAATAATGATTCCAAATCTTCAATGCAAAAACGATCGCAGCCAACTCCAAATCGTGAGTCGGATAATTCTTCTCATGTGGTTTTAACTGTCTCGAGGCGTAAGCTACTACCTTACCCTCTTGCATCAACACACAGCCAAGACCGTTAAATGACGCATCACTGTAGACTACAAACTCTTTTCCCGACTCAGGTTGTACTAAAACCGGCGCCTCAGTCAACAATGTTTTCAATCTCTCGAAACTCTGTTGACATTTCTCAGTCCATCCAAACATAACATCCTTATGCAACAATTTCATCATCGGGGTAGCAATCATGGAGAACACCTTCACGAACCGTCTGTAGTACCCTGCTAAACCCAAAAAGCTTCTAACTTCTGACACATTTCTTGGCGATTTCCACTCTACAATAGCCGAGATCTTACTCGGATCAACTCTAATACCATTGCCCGACACAATGTGTCCTAGAAATCTGACCTCTCGGAGCCAAAACTCACTCTTGCTAAACTTAGCATATAACTGCTTGTCTCTTAAAGTCTGCAAAACAATTCTTAGGTGTTCTGCATGATCACTCTCATCTCGAGAATAAATTAGTATATCATCGATGAAGACAACTACAAACTTGTCCAAATACGGTCGGAAGACACGGTTCATGAAAACCATAAAAATCGCAGGGGCATTCGTTAAACCAAATGGCATGACAAGGAACTCATAATGACCATACCTCGTCCGAAATGCAATTTTCGGCACATCTTGCTCCTTAATCCTCAGCTGATAATAACCAGACCTTAGATCTACCTTGGAAAACACTGTAGCTCCCTTCAATTGGTCAAACAAGTCATCTATCCTTGGCAAAGGATACTTATTCTTCACTGTCACCTTGTTAAGCTATCTATAGTCTATACAAAACCTCATCGACCCATCCTTCTTCTTTACGAAAAGTACAGGGGCACCCCATGGTGAATAGCTCGGTCTTACGAAACCCTTATCCGTTAACTCTTGCAACTGAACTTTCAATTCTTTCAACTCCAGTGGTGCCATCCTATACGGAGCCACCGAAATAGGCGCCGTACTCAAAACTAACTCAATCCCAAACTCGACCTCTGTAACTAGAGGCAATCCAGGTAACTCTTTCGGGAATACATCCTGATACTCACATACCACCGGCACTGTCTCAATCTTTACTCCAGACTCTTGAGTATTAAGTACAAAGGCGAGATAGGACTCATATCCCTTCCTCAAGTATCTCTCAGCTACCATAGATGAAATTATCACAGGCATACTATTCGACCTACCTGATTCAACTCGAATAACATCCCCATTTTTACATTTCAATTCAATAAATTTACTACCACAGTTCACTAAAACACTATGAGTGGTCAACCAATCAATACCAAGAATCAAGTCAAATTCATCAAACGGCAACAACATAAGATTTTTCGGAAAACAATAACCTCTAATTGTCAATGGACAATTCCTACACACCTTGTCAACTAGCACATATCTGCCTAACGGGTTTGACACCTTTACTACAAACTCCGTAGACTCGACAATCTTACTCATTCTAGATGCCAATCTCATACAAATGTAAGAATGGGTAGACCCCGGATCAGTCAAAGCAATAACAGATGTATCATGAAGAGAAAAAGTACCTGTTATCACATCTGGAGATGATGCCTCTTCGTGAGCGCGAATGGCATAAGTCCTCGCAGGTGCTCGTCCCTCTGACCTCACAGCAGAATCTCGAGGCGCACCTCTACCACTAGTCCCACCTCCCAGGTTCTTTTGTGGTCTACCCCTTGAGGATACATTGCTGGATCTTATCTCTTACTTCTTTTCCTTGTCAACTCTCTCAGGGTAATTTTGGATGAAATGATCGGGGGAACCACACTTATAACAATTCCGGTTGTTTCCCCAACACTCCCTAGTGTGTTGTCTTCCACAATTTAGACACTCCGGTTTGGACTTTAGATTGCCCACACTTGCCATCGAAGTGGTTTGAACTTTCAAGCCCGAGTATGTGTTACCTCGATCTCGATTTGAATATCCAACTGACGTAGTCATCCGAGGGTTTACTTCCTTGGACCTCTTCGATTGGGCTTGGTATGATTTACTCACTGGCCTTTTTCTTGCATCTCGGGCCTCATTCATGGCCTTCATTTTTTCCTTACTCAGTTCTTCAGCCTTACATGCCCTATCCACCAACACCACAAATTCTTTTAGTTCCAAAATCTCAACTAAAAGTCTAGCATCCTCATTCAGCCCATCTTCAAACCTCTTGCACAAGATAGCTTCTGTTGACACATATTATTGTGCATACTTGCTGAGCCTAATAAACTCACGCTCATATTCTGCCACGGTCATCTTTCCTTGCTTCAATTCAAGGAATTCTTTCCTCTTCTGGTCCACAAATCGTTGGCTTATATACTTCTTTCGGAACTCCTCTAAAAAGAAGTCCCACGTCACTCTCTTCTTTGAAACCACCGACGCTAACATCTTCCACCAATGATAGGCCGAGCCTCTCAGCAAAGAAAAGTTGCATTTTAAGCTCTCTTCAGGTGTGCAGGAGAGTTCATCAAACACTCTCACTGAGTTCTCAAGCCAGAACTCCGCCCTCTCAGGGTCATCATCTATATTGGCTCTGAATTCCTCAGCCCCATGCTTCCGAATCTTATCTACCGGGGGCTTGGTTATTCTTACTACATCTATAACTTGAGAAGCCACTGGAACTGGCTAAGGTATAGGAGGGGGTGGAGGAGGTTGAGCGTTAGGATTTGCTCGCACATACTCCGTGTACCAATTACTCATCATTAAGAGAAAAGCTTCCCGGGCCTCATCTCCTTGACCCCTAGTCTCGGGTCCACTCTCTACAGGCGCGGTCCCTTACGCAGGAGCCGGTGCATTACTAGTTGCATCATCAGTAGCTGTTTGATCGGGATCCATTTACTATATAAAAACAAAGTTTAGAATTGTCAAAAGCCACTGCACTATCAATATACGCTTATGGCATGTATAGCTAGACTCTAACACATGCTACGGTAGTCCGAGAACCGACTAAACCATAGCTCTGATACCACTAAATGTAACACCCCTTACCTGTATTCGATACCGAAACTGAGTACGAGGCATTACTGGTCTTATCTCGCTTAAACGTACAACACTAGACTATCACGTTCAGTCCCAATTTAAAACTTTACAATCACATTCATAATATTCTTATGACGAGCCTACGGGGCCTTAATCATGCAAATGAAGGACCTCAGAATCAAACCGAGAACTTCAGAAGACTTATAATAATTTTGCTAGAACTGGGCCACACGCCCGTGTGGAGGGAGGGGCACGCCCGTGTCACATAACACACGCCCGTGTTCGACACCCGTGGTCGACACTGACTTGCAACACACGGCCTATCACACGCTTGTGTGTCTAACCCATAGTCGCCTCTGACTTGCATCACACGTCCTGTCACACGCCCGTGTCCTTCAACCGTCTAACAAATTAAATTCCAATTTCAAGGTGCAGTCTTTACACGGCCTGGGCACACTCCCATGTCCCTGGCCGTGCCTTCCACACGGCTGAGACACACATCCGTGTCTCTGCTCGTGTGTTTACTACTGAGCTTACTAACTTGTAAAACTAACATGCAGGGGACACACGTCCTAACCACACACCCATGGGGTTGACCGTGTATCACACACTGATACGGCCCAACCCAGGGCAGCAACGTTTTGCGAATTGATGAGCTCGGATCGAAGGAATCAAGGGTCGTTGAGCTATTGTGCACTTTGGTGCACATCCAAAATTCAACCGTATTTTAGCTCGTTTCAGCTCATTGAGCTTGATTTGCATTTATTTTTATCATGCATTTTAATTGGCTGAATAAATTTATTAAGTTAGTTAATTAGTTAAATTTTTCTCAAATAGCTAATTAAATAAATCTGGAAATTTTACTTTTTAAAGTATTAAATATGTTTTATGCATGTTATTAATATGTCTTAAGTAAGAACTTTTGAACCTTAATCATATTTTATGAACTTTGTTCATCGAGTGAGTTTACTCCTCTCTATCTTTCGTACGAGTTTCGATTTTGACTTATCAAGCTTGCTTGTGGCGTCAATCATTCTCATCCATCAAATTATACCATTGGTTCTTATCTTTCTAGATAACGGGTCTTTGGTCCATCTTCGACTTACATCTTCCACCTTAAACATTATAGAAACCGGGGTGGCACTTCTTAGTGTTAAATCATTTATCGTTTAAGTTCATTTCTCCATTTCCACCAAACTATCACATAGCTATTTTTCATCCAACTTCATTCGTTCCCATTAAACCAATCCATTTCCAAAACACCACCTTCTTCCCTTTCAATCATAGCCGAACCTAATTCCTTCCATATTTCCAAATCATTTCCATCATTCCTCGTCCTTCCATACTTAATTTAAATCCCTTTCTATAAGCCAACTTATACTTAGCTTCCGCAAATTAAACCGTATTTACTATTATTTGTCCCGAAGAATCAACTTCTCCTCGTAGACAATCGGGCAACTCAAATACGTTTCGACTCACCCCGAGGTGGACCGTATCACACACGGCCTAGACACACGCCCGTGTGCCTACCCGTGTGGACAAAAACAAGACTATTTGCCAAGCTCTTTTATCACTCTAATTCACTCAAGTTTAATTCCTCTTCTATCATCAAAACCTTGCATACATATTCATACCAAACAACCACACCATATACTTTACACACTTATGAATAACATTTCATTTCATTGATTGATAGTAAAGAGTCACTTACTATGGCAATATACAAAAGAATTCATCTACAAGGAGCCAATACACACTTGGCCAAAATAACAGAACATATCACCTAGTCTAGCCCCTATACATGCCATATTCAAAATGCTAAATCTAAATATACCGAGATTAGCTGATAGTGTGGGTGGTCTTTCAATTAACTTCGTATCCCGACCCGGCTCTTGTACATTATAAAACAAGGGAAAAAAAGGGAGTAAGCTTTAAAGCTTAGTAAGTTTACAGGTAAACAATAAACATCATGGCATGTGCTAATCAATATATAGCATTTCACAATGACTAAAGCATTCCACAATTCAAGATCATGCCTACTCATTCTTTTCTTACTACATTTCAACCATATCCCAACCAAATGGTCTTATTAATTATCTTCCATCCCTGCACTTATCACACAAGATCACATGAAACAACACATCACAATTTTACGATAAGCTATTCTTAAAAATATGAAACAGTCGGTGGTTTCTCACTTAGCCCACCATTTGTCTTAAACAGAGTGGTAACGCACAAAGCCCACTAACAAGAATATTTACGGTGGCATCGCACATAGCCCGCCAATTGATAATATAAACGATGGTATCGCACATAGCCCATCGTGAATAGGTATAAAGGTGGTATCGCACATAGCCCACCAATTGATAATATAAATGATGGTATCGCACATAGCCCATCTTTATATAGTACGGATAATATTCTACACTTATATATCTATCTCAACATTCATATTCTACCAAGTCCATTTCATTTAAATCATAAGTAATCTCAATTACACCATACTCTTATAAATAAAAATGTGTGTATTTCAGATACATCGTTTACACGTAAACTTACCTCGGTGCAAAATGCGTTAAATTGCGGTTTAGTCCGTAACCTTGCCCTTCCCTCGGTCAAGGTTAATTCCGCACTCTTCTTGATCTATAATGAAAAAATTCACTCATTTAAACATTTTATGATCATAATGCATATTAATCTCTACTTAGGAAAAAATGACCATTTTGCCCTTGTACTATGGAAAATTACGATTTTGCCCCTAGGCTCGTAAATCATTTTTTTTCAACACATTTTCTCATTAAACAAGCCTAGCTGAATATTTATTCCTCTTACAACTACTCACAAATCCAACCATTTCATGCATTTATTACACAATTTCATTCTTTGCATTCAAGTCCTATTTAGGTGTTTTCATGCTAACACCTTTCACAAACGTTGTTTCTCATCTCCCTAGCATTCATTTTCTTCCATAAAAACTCAGATAACAACATAAAATCTCTCATGGAAAGTCCCTAGACTTTCAACCATATTTCAAATTAGTCCCCTCATTAGCTAGCTTAAGCTTTGGGGACTCTAAAAGTACAAAAATTATCAAATAACACTATCAAAATAACTTACTTGTAGGGAGATAACTTGGCTGAAATTTTAAAGCATTCAAAACCCCTATAAGCTTGAAATTTTTGGTGGAGATGAAGAGTGAATAGTGAAAGATGGTAGCTTTTCTTTTTACCATATTTTATTCATCTTTTCTCACCTAATTTCACCCAATTTTGACTAAAATTAATGCTCTTATCCCATTTTCTATCTATGGCTGGCTAACACATTCTCTAGGGCCTAATTTCACTTTAAAGACCTCCAATTTAGTAGTCTATGGCTATTGGACACCTCTACCTTGAAAAATAGGTTGGAAAGAAGATAGATGAAAACGTAGGATATTCGATGGCTCGGTTTTAGAAAGGATAAGTAAAGAAAGATTGATGGTGATGGATTCAACACTATATGTAGTGTCACCCCAGTTTCTATTCAGTTTAAGGTAGATTGCGGTAATGTCGAAGGGTTAAACTCCACACCGATTCGGTGATAAGTTCAGGAAGAATTCGATTGACGCCACAAGCTCACTTGATAAGTCAAATCAAAAACTCGTACGAATTTAGAGAGGAGTAATCTCACTCTTTGAACAAAGTTCATAAAATCAAATTGACAAAAGTTTTTTTACAACTGAAAGTAACTAGCTATTTATACTACTTAGCTAAGTTAGTCGAATAGTCTAATTCATAAGCTTAATGACTAAGTGTTTTCAGCTAGAATTAGCTAGTATATTCCAGAATTAGAGTATTAAATTGATGGAGTTGAATTCAGCTGATGGGAAGCTTAATGGACGACATTCTAGGAGGTGGAATGTATTTGAAGCATCTTGCAAGTTCATGGCAGCAGCTAGGTTCGTCCCATGCCTTAATTGAACTCTCAAATTGCTCCCTTTTGGCTGAAGAGTGACCAGCATTTAAGGAGTAGTTGAGCAGCCCATTTAAGTGTGAACAACCAGCCATCAAAAGTCCTTAGTGTGTGAACATGGCTGAACCGAATAGACACCAATGTGAACAGCAATGTGAAAGGAATTTGGGAGCTTAATGGCCGGAAGCTTCTTATCCGAATAGGTGCCTTGGGGAATCCAAAAATGACCAGCCTTAATGTTTTGGTCCAGCCGAACATGCAATGCACCAGCCACTCCATGTATCATCCACATACAATGCACCTTAGATGCATGAACCCCCCTTAAATGACCCTTGTAAATTCGGCTGCACCTTCATGCACAAGGAAAACACATTAAATCAAGATAATTCAGCTGAATAAAATTAAGAACATAGCTAGGACACATTAATGGACACTTAGACAAATTAAAACACAAGCTACTAAGAGACATTTAATTTTCGGCTAGAACTAAGACAACTTAAAAACATGTAATAAAATTGGACAGATTTATTTAATCCTAAGACAACAAAAATTCGGTCATAATAACATGCTTAGAACATATTTAAAAGCTGTATAACAATTAAATGATGAATTTTTTAATTTATTTAATTATTTAATGAAATGGACATAATTAACCAATGGAGCTCAATGAGCTGGAATGAGCTCGAATGAGCTAATCCAAGTTGAATTGAGCTTGCAACAAAGTGCATGGAAAGCTCATAAGTTGGACTCGAGCTGGTGCTTCGCCTGTGGAAGATGTTTCGACCCATAATTGGCTAACAAGGCCTGCCACGGCATCTTGCATCCTTTTGACCCGAGCTCGAGTCATTGGTCCTTCGGGCATCACGAGGGCATCGGAATGCAAATCATTGGTTGCCCCGGGTTGGCTTACATTATCCCCCCTCTTCACAGTGACTTGTCCTCAAGTCGAGTCGCTCATTCACCTTGAAGCACACATTCTCCTTTGGCTCGTTAAAAACAAAAGGGGCGAAGGATCTCGCATAAATCTGTTTACACAAGTTCTAAATACTCGGCAAAGAGTTAGGCACATAAATCATTTTAAAAGATATGCAAAAATTACCAACAGCTTGATTCATATTGGCATACAAAACACGGCTTTGCTGAACATCCAACAAGGTTTTACTCAAACGGTTCAAAAGATCCAAATAATTCAGTTTGCCATCACGATTCACATAACTAATATTTCGATCAAAATGGGGATCATGAGAGAATCTTGGCAAAGGCCGTTCAACTTTGGAATTTTCAACAAATACAATTACATCACAATTATCAGAAATGAAAGTCTTAAGATCATCATTCACAGCAAACAATTGTTCACTAATCTGAAATGGACAAGGATTTGCAACAAAGTAGTTTACTTTCCCAAAATTCATATTACGAACAAAATCACCACATGGATCCCAATAGAGCTGCTTAGGAATTTTATAAAACTCACCTTACTTACCTTTGGGAAGGAAGGAATGAGAGTCGATTTTACCTTGTGCTTCGAGCACGAACTTCCCTTTATTGACAAGGTATCGTAATTGAAGCTCTTGGGTTGGCTTAACCTGGAAAGAAGAAGAAACAAATAGAAAATGGTTAAGTAAAACTCCTTTCTTTTTCTCATGTCGTTTCTTTTCACTTTCTTTTTCAACTTTGTCTCTCTCACTTTTCTTTTCTTTTTCTTTTCTATTTTCTTTTTCTTTTTCCTTTTTCTTCACTCTTGTTTTCTTCAACTCTCGACTTATTTTCACTCGATTTTTCCTCTTTCCTTTCTTTTAAATTTTTATTCTTTTCTTTTGAAACTCCATGGATTGCCTTAAGCATTGCTGGTCTTCCATCACTTGTTGCGGAGACAACGGTGCCAAAATGATATTCTTGCCTTTATGCTTGAATGAGTATTGATTCGCGAACCCATCATGTTTGACTCAACGATCAAACTGCCACGATCTTCCTAACAGTAGGTGGCCCGCATGCATGGGCATGACATCGCATAAGACCTCGTCATGGTAATTGTCAATCGAGAAAGGTATCTTTGCTTGTTTGGTCACCTTGAGTTCGACTCATTCGTTGAGCCATTGCAACTTGTAGGGGCTGGGTGCTTGAGAGTCGGCAAGGACAACTTCTCGATCATGAGTGTGCTCGCAACGTTCGCGTAACTCCCACCATCGATGACAACGCTGCACACTTTGCCTAAAACATAACAACGAGTATGAAAGAGATTTTCTCATTGAGGCTCACTTACCGAGTTTTGTGCATTGAGGCTTCGTTTGACAATAAGCATCTTGCCACCAACAGCAAACTCTACTTCTTCGTCGTTTTCGGATGGATGCTCGACTTCGTCCTCATTTTTGTCTACTTCATCCTCTGATTCAATTTTGCCGTTGGGTAGCACAACCATTGTGTTACGATTTGGGCATTGACTTGCTATGTGCCCTCAACCTTGGCATTTAAAACCTTTGATATCTCGGGATCATGATTGAACGTTTTCAGGGACCTTGCCTTTACTCAGTTCGGCCATAGACTTGTTAGATTTCACGGGTATTGTGGGTTCCTTTGTTTGATTCATGGAGGCGTTCTTGTTTGGGCCTTGGTTCCACTTAGGTGTGCTCGAAGTGGAATAACCACGAATGGCTCTGTAACACCCCATACCCGAGTCCGAGGCTTAGACTGGATACGAGAAGTTACTATGCTTGAACTTGCTTAATCAAGTACTTACGTGCTATAAAATTTCGTTCTGAATTAAGAACTTATCTTTCTTAATCAACTTGTACTTTTCATGGGCCTACAAGGCCTTAAACTCATGTCCGTAAACTTTCAGAACTCAATCGAAAACTTTTCATTGAAACAGGGGTCACACGCCCATGTGAGTTGGGACACGCCAGTGTAAACCTGAGACACGCCCATGTCTCCTAACCGTGCTTAAAACTCGAGCTTACTGCCAAACTTCACACGGCCATGTCACGCCCGTGGTCCTGGCCCGTGTGAAAAACCTTAGCATTCTAACTTATAACACACGGCCATGGCACGCCCTTGGACTTAGACCGTGTACTACAACTTGATATTCTGACTTAAGGTGAAATGGTGCAGGGTACACACGGCTTAGACACACGCCCATGTGTCTGACCGTGTGGGCATTTAGAGGCTATTTACCAAGCCAATTGCCACCCTGAAATCAAGAGCAAATTCATACTATCTCAACAACTCAAATCACTACAACCTTAATGAACAATATAACATGCTCCATTGATATCAATAACATACATACTTAGTCAATCTTGGCCAATCATTTAGCCATTTACAAAAGAATAATAATAAACTTGATAGCCCATGCTTTTGTCCTTTCTAAGATATATACTCAAAATGAAATGTTTCCTATACATGCCATACTTAATAAAAATAACTTGGCTATACCAAAATAGCGGTTGATAGTGTGATTCGAGCTCCGACTTCGACGATCCACAAGTTAGCTTGGCGGGACTATATAGAAAGAAATAATAAAAGACGTAAGCATTTAGCTT
Source organism: Gossypium sturtianum (assembly GCA_025698515.1). Lineage (NCBI taxonomy): Eukaryota > Viridiplantae > Streptophyta > Magnoliopsida > Malvales > Malvaceae > Gossypium > Gossypium sturtianum. The sequence continues at coordinate 96,405,029 of CM046949.1, forward strand.
AGTAAGTTTGCATAATGCACATAGCAACATACTTGCTTAATATAAACCATTTGACATAAACAATGGCATCATAAATTTCAGCTATAAAGCTTACTTACTCATACTTGATTCTTACATATCTCATGAAACTTACTAGTCTCATACTTGAGAGGTAAACAAGGGTACTGTATCACTTGATCACATTAATCAAAGATACTTTAACATAATAATCATAATCTCTGATTCATCATTCATAACATGAATAATACTCATTTTCACTTGATAATAACTTTGCTTACTTAGCTTTCTTGTTATTTCATTTGAGCTTAGCTCGTTTGCCCGATGAATTTACATGAATAACCGAGGATACTAAATCTCATCTAAATTTTGAGGCCATGACTTAACATGGACTTATACGAAGTCTTTCTTGTTCTCACCAATGCCATGCCTTAACTTGGACTTATATGGGATCTCTTTCTCTTGATAACTTTTCAATGCCAAGCTTGCCTTGGTCTTACATGATAACTTGTTCAATGCCAAGCTTGCCTTGGACTTACATGATAACTTGTCCAATGCCAAGCTTGCCTTGGACTTACATGATAATTTACTCAATGCCAAGCTTGCCTTGGACTTACATGATAACTTGTTCAATGTTAAGCTTGCCTTGGACTTACATGATAACTTATTCAATGCCAAGCTTGCCTTGGGCTTACATGATAGCTTGCTTGCTTGCCGATGCCATGCCTCGGCTTGGTCTTATACGGACTTTCTTGTTTCATGTGGTAGATCGAGTATCCTAAGTTACTCAACTTTAATCGGGGCTTTCTCATGCTTGATCTCATTAATTTCTTTGTTTAACATAACATTGTACATTATACTAAGCAATTTAATGATATAAATCATAAAGCTTAGAAATCATACAAACTTACCTCAATATACAAAAGTAGCTAGGTATGCAATTTAGTCCTCGACCTTGTTTTTACCTCGGTTTCGATCCGGGCTTTGTTTTTCTTGATCTATAGTCATAAATAGATCATTTAATATTCACATTGACTAAATTGACCCTTTACTCATACTTGGGCAAAATTACTATTTTGCCCCTATACTTTCTCATATTTGCACTTTTGCCCCAAGGCTCGTAAAATAATTTTCATTCAACTTTCTTAGACTACATGCTTAGCTAATTCATTTTCTCTTCTATAGCCATTATCAATTCTCATTATTTCTACTATGTATGAACAATCTCATAACTTTTACAAACTAGTCCCTATGCTCATTTTCCATGAAATTCACTTAGAAAAAGATGTTTATCTAACATCAAACTCTCATAAACTTCCATAAAACATCATTTAACAATCATATCATTCATGGGTATATTTTTAAACATGCATCTAACTTATTTTATAGCTAAAAATAGCTAATTCATAATACAATGACTTCAAAAACACGAAGAATATTAAAAACGGGGCTAAGATGAACTTACTAGCAAGCTTGAAAAAAATGAAGAACCCTAGCTATGGAGTCTTCAAATTTTCGGCAAGGGAAGGAAGAAGATGAATGAAATTTTATCATCTTTTTCCTATTTTAATCACTTATTAGATAAATGACCAAAATGCCATTCTCTTTAAAAATTTCTATTTTACTAACTCATGTCCATTTTTGTTCAAAATTTATAATTTGGGCAAATTGCTATTTAAGGACTCATAATTAATATTCTAAAGCTATTTCATACATAATGCTTCTAGAAACTCACATTTTATAACTTTTGCAATTTGGTCCTTTTTTACCATTCAACTTCAATCTAGCAAAATTGCTTCATGAAACTTTCACACTAACATGCAAACATGGCATGAACCTTAAAAACTCATAAATTCACCTCGGATTCGTGGTCTCGCACCACTATTATGACTAGGCCCTAAATCGGGCTGTTACAATTCTCCCCCCTTAGGGATTTTCGTCCTCGAAAATCTTACCAGTGAAAAGGTTTGGGTACTGGTTTCTCATACTCTCTTCTGGTTCCCATGTGGCTTCTTCTATTCCATGTCTTTGCCACAATAGTTCCACTAAGGCAATACTTTTCTTTCTTAGCTGCTTCACTTCCTGAGCTAATATCTTGACTGGTTCTTCACTAGAAGTCATGTCGGGATGAATCTCTACCTCTGATTGGGGAATTACATGCGAAGGGTCTGATCTGTAGCGTCTTAACATTGACACGTGAAACACATCATGTATCTTTTCTAACTCTGATGGCAAAGCCAATCTGTAAGCTACAGGCCCAACTTTCTCAGTAATCTCATACGGTCCAATAAAACGTGGACTCAACTTGCCTTTTTGGCCAAATCTGAGAACTTTTCTCCAAGGTGACACTTTCAAGAAAACTTTATCTCCAACTTGATACTCTATCTCTTTTCTTTTTAAATCCGAGTAGGGTTTCTATCTGTCTGAAGCAGCTTTTAAACTTTCTCGTATCACTTTCACTTTCACTTCAGCTTCTCTAACCAAATCAACCCCGTGAATTTGGTTTTCTTTAAGTTCAGTCCAATATAAAGGTGTCCGGCACTTACGCCCATATAAAGCCTCGTAAGGCGCCACCTTTAAGCTCGACTGAAAACTATTATTGTAGGCAAACTCTACTAATGGGAGAAACTTTTCCCAACTACCTCGGAATTCAAGAATACAACATCTGAGCATAACCTCGAGTACTTGAATTAACCTCTCGGATTGACCGTCAGTTTGAGGATGAAAAGCGGTACTAAAGTTCAACTTTGTACCTAGGGCCTCTTACAACTTCTTCCAAAATCTGGATGTGAATCTCGGATCTCTATCCGATATGATTGACATAAGAACTCCGTGAAGTCTTACTATTTCTAAGACGTACAAGTCTGCCAACTTGTCAAGTGAGTAATCAACTCGTACAGGTATAAAATGGGCTGATTTCGTGAGTCTATCAACTACAACCCATACGGCATCTTTCTTGCTCGGAGATAGTGGTAAACTCGTTACAAAATCCATAGTAATACGGTCCCACTTCCACTCTGGAACTAAAATGGGTTGAAGCAAACCCGAAGGTACTTGGTGTTCCACCTTTACTTGCTGACAAATCAAGCATTTGGAAACAAAATCTGAAATATCTTTCTTCATTCTCGGCCACCAATACTGTTGCTTCAAGTCATTATACATCTTGGTACTACCCGGATGTACAGATAAACATCCATTATGGGCCTCATGTAAAATTTTCTGAACAAGCTCTTCTTTTCTTGGTACACAAACTCTGTCTTTGAACATCAGACTTCCATTGGGACTAATTCGGAAGTCAGACTCAACATCTGTCTCGCACTGATCTCTCTGAACTTGCAACTTACTATCCTCTTTTTGGGCTTCAATGATCTCTTGGAGGAAAATTGGTCTAGCTCTCAACTCAGCTAGAATAGAACCATCATCGGATAAAGTCATCCGTGAATTCATTGCCCTTAATACAAATAAGGACTTTCTGCTTAAAGCATCGGCGACAACATTCGCCTTTCCTGGATGGTAGTCAATGACTAACTCATAGTCTTTTATCAACTCTAACCATCTCCTTTGCCTTAAATTCAGCTCTTTCTGCGTCATCAAGTACTTCAAACTTTTGTGATCGATGAAGATCCAACATCTCTCACCATATAGATGATGTCTCCATATCTTCAATGCAAAGACTATGGTAGCTAACTCTAGGTCGTGCGTCGGATAATTCTTCTCATGAGGCTTTAACTGTCTTGAGGCATAAGTAATTACTTTGCCTTCTTGCATAAGTACACAGCCTAATCCATTTAAGGATGCATCGCTGTAAACTATGAACTCTTTCCCCATCTTAGGTTGTACTAAAACTGGAGCTTCTGTCAATAATGCATTCAATTTTTCGAAACTTTGTTGGCATATTTCTGTCCACTCGAACTTCACATGTTTCTTTAACAACTTCGTCATCGAGGTTGCAATCATGGAAAACCCCTTGAAAAATCGTCTATAATAGCCGGCTAGGCCTAGGAAACTTCTAACCTCAGAGATATTCCTCGGTGGTTTCCAATCCGTAATAGCCGAGATCTTACTTGGGTCTACTCGAACCCCTTCTCCCGAGACAATATGCCCCAAAATCCTACTTCATTGAGCCAAAACTCACTTTTATCGAACTTGGCATACAACCGATTTTCTCGAAGAACCAAAGAAACTATCCGTAGGTGCTCGGCATGCTCATTTTCATCTCGTGAATAAACCAAAGATGTCGTCAATAAAAACGACCACAAATTGTCGATGTATGGTCCAAGATGCGGTTCATTAAGTCCATGAATACCGCAGGAGCATTGGTCAAACCAAAAGGCATGACTAAAAATTCATAATGCCTATACCTTGTTCAAAAGCATCTTGGATACATCCGACTCCTTTACTCTTAATCTGGTAATACCCCGATCTCAAGTCTATCTTAGAGAACACGGTGGCTCCTTTTAATTGATCGAACAAATCATCGATCCTTGGCAATGGGTACTTGTTCTTTCATGTCACTTTATTAAGTCGACGGTAATCTATGCACAATCTCATAGTGCCATCCTTCTTTTCACAAATAAACCGGAGCACCCTGTGGAGAACAACTTGACCTCGCAAAGCCTTTGTGCGTTAACTCTTGCAATCTGTATCTTCAACTCTTTCAACTCCGTTGGAGCCATTCTGTAAGGAGTAATAGATATTGGTACGAAGACGGAGCTAACTCAATCTTTGAACTCAACTTCTTTGATTGGAGGTAATCCGGTAATTCTTCCGAAAAACATCCATGTGCTCGAGATACTACTATCAGACGGACTCAATCTTTAACTCTATTTCTTTATCATTCATCACAAAGGCCAAATATGCCTCATACCTGTAACACCCCAAACCCGGCCCAAACGCTACGACCGAATTTGGTTTGCTACAGAGAAAACAATTTGAGAACCATTTTAAAACCGATTTAAGTTTTGTCGAAAACCTTGTGTTTTCAAGTCTCTTGTTAAAAACCATACTTAGTGTTGCTTAGAAATATTTATTAAGTCGGGTTGTTTATAGATTGCAAATGTACCCGACGGTACTTTAAAACATTTTTCGTTTGATTTGGAAAAACATGTGAACTCATTACTAACATAATTAAATAGTTTAAACAAATATTCAAAGCATGTAACAATAATAAAATAATTCTAGGAGGCCTTATTACAACTTAATTAAAATAAACCAACATTAAATAGAATAAAACAAAATCCAAGTTCGTCTAATTAAAATTTCCATCGCATGGCCACCTCGAGTCCATCCACTCCATCTCCGCGATCTACCCATCCGCAAAATGTTAAGGGAAGGGTGAGTCACCAAGACTCAAAGTGTGTAAATCCCCACCCGGAAAATATATCTCATACACAATTCATTAATAAACATGCTCATGCAACCCAACTAGCCATCCATACTCCTTTTCTACCCCGTGTGGTCAAAACCCTTTGGTGGTCAAAACCACCGATGACTTAGAGTCACAAATCGATGATGGGGCCAACCCATCGTGTGGTCAAAACCACCGATGACCATAGGTCACAATATATCAAATGTGGTCAAAACCATGGTGGTACCAAACCACCGGGACTTAGTCGCAAATAATCAATCGTTGTGGTCAAAACCACCGATGACCATAGGTCACAATAATCGATGGGGCCAACCCATCTTGTGGTCAAAACCACTGACGATAGTCCATAATTCTTCCCCCTTCTCTCATCAATCCCACCATCACATGCTTTTATAACAATTTTCATAAATCATACCGTGGCATTTAATCATCATGTGATGGCATGCAAATCATATATCAAAAATCACAAATTAGGGGACTTACCCGGAATCCATGTTTAAGCCCACAAACTAACCACAACCAAAAGATCTAAGGCAAATAATAACAGCATGTAAATTAATAAAGTGTGTATAGAGATCTTACACACCTGTTACTATCGTAATTCCTAGATCTCGAAACTCCGATCTACAACGCTAGATCTTGACCTCACACGTCCTTTGAACCCTAACCCCCTTACGATATGTACATCCTTTTCGCTTCCCTATAATCGGCACTTATCCAAAATTAATAGCCTTCAGCTTTGAACACCAATTAAATAAAATAGATTCTTACCAAAATCGATTGATAGGGAATGGAGGGTCAAATCTATTGCTTGAAAATCCCGTAGTTCCTAAATGATATCGATTCAAAGAGAGATTAGCCAAACTCTTAACAAGGCTAGCCATAACAAGAACAAAGATTAAGCTTAGAGTGATCCCTTACCACACTATGAAATTCGGTGACACTTAGTTAGGGGAAAAAGAAGATTCGCCAACACTAATGGAAGGGCTGAAATTTTGAGAAGAAAAAGATCTTTGGAAATTTTGAACAGTTTTGGCTTAAGAACAAGGAAAAATTCGACAAAGTAGAAAGAAAAGATGTTGGAAATTTTGAGCAGTTTTGGCTTATGAAACAAAAAGAAATAAAAGAAAAGAAAACCAATTTAGATGAAATTCACCCCCTAAGCTTGCATGTCCACTCTTCTCATGAAGAGTTTAATATCCATCAATATCCTTAATTCACTCTAGGCCAATAGTTTAAATTAATTCAAAGTAATTTGAATAATTTAAACACCTATATTTTCTCCTTAGAATTAATCAAATAAAAATCCAATTAAAATCTAATTTAATCCTTATTATCCCTTATTATCCCATCAAATAAATAATAAAAAAAATAAAACCACCCTTGCCGAATTCAAAAACCAACTAGCTTAATCTTATAACAATTTCCTATATATTCTCTTATCAAATAAATTAATCCCATGCTTAATCCTTATCTTATCACCTCTTCAAATTTAAAAAAATTAAAGAACCCATGAGCATAGCAAACTCCTCCAGCCGAATGCTAATTAAGGAACCATGTGCAGCCAACTTACCTTGTCACGCCAGCAGCACAAAAAAGAAAATAAAACCAAAGTCCTGCTTCCTTGATTCGAACCAAGGACCCATCGCCATGACCCTCCTTCCCAACGTCCCAACCAACTCTCCCAATTTGACTTTCATGTCAATTAACCACCACATTTAATTATAAGGCCTTCCAACGTGAGCCCAGCACCGCATAAAAAATTAAAACACAAAACCTTTGCTTCAGCTACTCGAACCTAGGACCAGCTAGATCCCTTGCTGCATGATGCGCCCCAAGCCAACTCCTCCAGCCCGAATTTCATGCCATAAGGCCCCCTTATTTATTTATAAGACCTCCTTAGGCCGTTTACCCCAAAAATTAAAAATGCCAAACGCTGCTTCAACAGCTCGAACATGCGCCCAACAACCTCCAAGCCTCTAAGTAGCACACGCTGGCCACTTAGCCAACCCACTTTCATGTCAATAAGCCCTCCTAATTTAATTAAAAGGCCTTCCTAGGCCTAACGCCCAAAAACCCAAAAGGAAAAACATTTCCCCCTTGTTTCTTCCACGAATCGAACCCAAGGCCCCTAGCAAACTCTTAGGCGCCCCACGCCACTTATACCAAGCCCATCCTTTGTGCCTTAATTTGCCCAAAATTTTATTAAAGCCCCAACTAACCTAGCTCATTCCTTTTACACACTTAAAAATAAATTTTTAATCTTTGGGTGAAGCTTAGCTCGGGTTTAATTCTAGACCCCAAAACATGCCAAATAAATCATAAATTTATTTCTTCAAGCACACACACACACATGGGAACAAATAATTAAATTTTCAAACAACCCCTAATTCAGGATGTTACAATTCTACCCCCTTAAAAATAATTTCGTCCTCGAAATTACTTACTATCGAACAATCGTACGGTCTAACTCACCCCACTACGCTATTGTCGCAAGACTCGATCTTAAAGAACTATCACACTTTCTAGGCACAATCCCTATGTTCACGCCCCTAGAACTTATTTCTAACGTCGCGATTTAATCCGAGTAAAAAGTTTTATGAATTAGTCCTTGTTTCACCGATTATTCGCGAAGAATTTTTATGGAAAAATTTTAGGAGTGGTTCTTTCGTATCCATACATGCACACGTCTTTACATTCATACATCCATCAATCAATTATGAACTTTCGTTCATTCAGAGAAATGTTGTAGTTTTCATTGTTGTTGTTTTTCCACTACCTGTGGGTATTTTCGTAATTTGCCCTACTGTGGGTATTTTCGTAATTTTCCAGAACCAAATATTTTGATGATGATTTCCAAAGCTAAGTTGTTGAATATTTGTAAAATCATTGAAATTTTTGGGCAAAACCATTGAATTAATATTTTATGAACCGATGGCATTTTGGTAATTTTACTCCTAAGGGTATTTTCGTAATTTTCCACCATCAAGTTTTTCGAGAAATAACGTTGTAAAAGTAATGTTCTAGGATTTGAGAAAGTTATTGCACAAGTTTTGAAAACATTAGGGTTTGTTGTTTCATTCTATTTCGAAAAACAAGGCTAATTCCCTTTTCGGGTTTTAATCATTGTGTTTAGCCTATGATCGAGCCCTCCCGGTCGGGGTGAACCGAAGCTACGCACAGGTAGGATACTGCGAAGAGGAGGTGAGTCACGAGGACCGCTTAAATACTGTGCTCTTAGGATCCAATCCTAGACATGCGCATGTGGGTTACCACACCCTAGCTCATTGACTAAGTCATAGGTTGGTTTAGTTCCTTAAGTCTTATGCTTCGTTTGTGTTTAAGTAATCTAACCTTAGGGTCCAAGTCCTATAAGTCTATCTACGTTCCATGCTTCCTACCCCTCTACAGAATATAATTCACCAAGAGGTTTAGATATACTTACCTAGGCGGATTGGTGCAGGAGACTCGGGCCATGCTGTTCAAAACCAAAAATCACTCCCTAAGGCCTACCAAAACATTTTTGGGCCTTGGGCCCCACACCAGCTTTGAACTGGGCTCTGATACCATTTTGTAACACCCCAAACCCGGCCCAAACGCTACGACCGAATTTGGTTTGCTACAGAGAAAACAATTTGAGAACCATTTTAAAACCGATTTAAGTTTTGTCGAAAACCTTGTGTTTTCAAGTCTCTTGTTAAAAACCATACTTAGTGTTGCTTAGAAATATTTATTAAGTCGGGTTGTTTATAGATTGCAAATGTACCCGATTTGTACTTTAAAACATTTTTCGTTTGATTTGGAAAAACATGTGAACTCATTACTAACATAATTAAATAGTTTAAACAAATATTCAAAGCATGTAACAATAATAAAATAATTCTAGGAGGCCTTATTACAACTTAATTAAAATAAACCAACATTAAATAGAATAAAACAAAATCCAAGTTCGTCTAATTAAAATTTCCACTGCATGGCCACCTCGAGTCCATCCGGCTCCATCTCCGCGATCTACCCATCCGCAAAATGTTAAGGGAAGGGTGAGTCACCAAGACTCAAAGTGTGTAAATCCCCACCCGGAAAATATATCTCATACACAATTCATTAATAAACATGCTCATGCAACCCAACTAGCCATCCATACTCCTTTTCTACCCCGTGTGGTCAAAACCACCGTGGTGGTCAAAACCACCGATGACTTAGAGTCACAAATCGATGATGGGGCCAACCCATCGTGTGGTCAAAACCACCGATGACCATAGGTCACAATATATCAAATGTGGTCAAAACCATGGTGGTACCAAACCACCGGGACTTAGTCGCAAATAATCAATCGTTGTGGTCAAAACCACCGATGACCATAGGTCACAATAATCTGATGGGGCCAACCCATCTTGTGGTCAAAACCAGCGACGACATAGTCCATAATTCTTCCCCCTCCTCTCATCAATCCCACCATCACATGCTTTTATAACAATTTTCATAAATCATACCGTGGCATTTAATCATCATGTGATGGCATGCAAATCATATATCAAAATCACAAATTAGGGGACTTACCGGAATCCATGTTTAAGCCCACAAACTAACCACAACCAAAAGATCTAAGGCAAATAATAATAAAGCATGTAAATTAATAAAGTGTGTATAGAGATCTTACACACTGTTACTATCGTAATTCCTAGATCTCGAAACTCCGATCTACAACGCTAGATCTTGACCTCACACGTCCTTTGAACCCTAACCCCTTACGATATGTACATCCTTTTCGCTTCCCTATAATCGGCACTTATCCAAAATTAATAGCCTTGACTTTGAACACCAATTAAATAAAATAGATTCTTACCAAAATCGATTGATAGGGAATGGAGGGTCAAATCTATTGCTTGAAAATCCCGTAGTTCCTAAATGATATCGATTCAAAGAGAGATTAGCCAAACTCTTAACAAGGCTAGCCATAACAAGAACAAAGATTAAGCTTAGAGTGATCCCTTACCACACATGAAATTCGGCCAAGCACTTAGTTAGGGGAAAAAGAAGATTCGGCCAACACTAATGGAAGGGCTGAAATTTTGAGAAGAAAAAGATGCTGGAAATTTTGAACAGTTTTGGCTTAAGAACAAGGAAAAATTCGGCAGCAAAGTAGAAGAAAAAGATGTTGGAAATTTGAACAGTTTTGGCTTATGAAACAAAAAGAAATAAAAGAAAAGAAAACCAATTTAGATGAAATTCACCCCCCTTAAGCTTGCCGTCCACTCTTCTCATGAAGAGTTTAATATCCATCAATATCCTTAATTCACTCTAGGCCAATAGTTTAAATTAATTCAAAATAATTTGAATAATTTAAACACCTATATTTTCTCCTTAGAATTAATCAAATAAAAATCCAATTAAAATCTAATTTAATCCTTATTATCCCTTATTATCCCATCAAATAAATAATAAAAAAATAAAACCACCCTTGCCGAATTCAAAAACCAACTAGCTTAATCTTATAACAATTTCCTATATATTCTCTTATCAAATAAATTAATCCCATGCTTAATCCTTATCTTATCACCTCTTCAAATTTAAAAAAATTAAAGAACCCATGAGCATAGCAAACTCCTCCACCGAATGCTAATTAAGGAACCATGTGCACTAACTTACCTTGTCACGCCAAAGAAGACAAAAAGAAAATAAAACCAAAGTCCCGCTTCCTTGATTCGAACCAAGGACCCATCTGCATGACCCTCCTTCCCAACGTCCCAACCAACTCTCCCAATTTGACTTTCATGTCAATTAACCACCACATTTAATTATAAGGCCTTCCAACGTGAGCCCAAAGACCGCATAAAAATTAAAACACAAAACCTTTGCTTCATTCTACTCGAACCTAGGACCGGCTAGATCCCCTCCGCATGATGCGCCCCAAGCCAACTCCTCGGCCGAATTTCATGCCATAAGGCCCCTTATTTATTTATAAGACCTCCTTAGGCCGTTTACCCCAAAAATTAAAAATGCCAAACGCCGCTTCAACAGCTCGAACATGCGCCCAACAACCTCCAAGCCTCTAAGTAGCACACGCCGCCACTTAGCCAACCCACTTTCATGTCAATAAGCCCTCCTAATTTAATTAAAAGGCCTTCCTAGGCCTAACGCCCAAAAACCCAAAAGGAAAAACATTTCCCCTTGTTTCTTCCTGAATCGAACCCAAGGCCCCTAGCAAACTCTTAGGCGCCCACGCCACTTATACCAAGCCCATCCTTTGTGCCTTAATTTGCCCAAAATTTTATTAAAGCCCCAACTAACCTAGCTCATTCCTTTTACACACTTAAAAATAAATTTTTAATACTGGGTCAGGCTTAGCTCGGGTTTAATTCTAGACCCCAAAACATGCCAAATAAATCATAAATTTATTTCTTCAAGCACACACACACACATGGGAACAAATAATTAAATTTTCAAACAACCCCTAATTCAGGATGTTACAATACCCCTTTCTTATAAATATCTGTGCCGTCATATGAGAAATCAATACCGGCAATCCACTTTGTTCATCTGATTTTATATGGAGGATATCCCCATTCTCACATCTCATTTCAATGTATTTCTTCCCACAATTAACTATTACATTATGGGCAGTTAACCAGTCCATACCGAGAATGAGATCAAACTCGTCAAATGGTAACAACATAAGGTTTGCTTTAAAACAATGATCTCTAATCATTAATGGACATTCTCTACATACTTCATTCACTAGTACACTCTTGCCTAAAGGATTAGACACTCTAATCACAAATTCTGTAAACTCTATAGGCATACTCAAAACGGATACCAATTTCATGCAAATGTAAGAGTGTGTAGATCCGGGATCTATTAAAGCAATAACTTTAACATCATGAAGAGAAAAGGTACCCGTGATAACATCATGGGAAGATGCCTCTTCGCGAGCACGAATGGCATAAAGTCCGTGCAGGTGCCCTACCCTCGGGTCTCGCGGCCTGCTCTCTAGGGTTACCTCTTCCTCTTGCCCCACTTCCTGGGTTTCTCTGCGGTCTTTCTCTGACCATGCTCCCGGATCTCGAGTTCTGAGTTCGCTCTTCTTTCATTGTCTCTGGATAATCCTTTATGTAGTGGTCTTGGGAACCACATCTAAAACATGCATTTTCATGCGCTCGGTATTCTCCAAGATGACGTCTGCCACACTGTGGGCATTCGGGTCTTTCAGATTGAAAGTTCCCCACACTAGCGACTGAAGTAGGCTGTGCTTTATTTCCCGAATACTGTTTACTCTTGTCTTTATTTGAAAACCCAATGGAAGTAGCCGATCGGGTAGGTAAATCTCTTGACTTCTTGGATGAGGATTGGAATGACTTATTCCACTGTCTCTTTCTAGAGTCATGAGACTCAATTTCAGACTTTCTCTTCTCTTTTACTAGCCCTTTGGCTTTACAAGCTCTCTCCACTAGCACAACAAATTCTTTCAATTCTAGTACAGCAACAAATAGTTTGATGTCCTCATTTAGCCCATCTTCAAATCTTTTACTCATGATGGCCTCGGTGGACACGCATTCTCGAGCGTATTTGCTGAGTCACACAAACTCAAGCTCATAATCGGTCACCGACATCTTGCCTTACTTTAACTCTAAAAATTCTTTTCTTTTTTGATCTACAAATCTTTGACTGATATACTTTTTCTTGAACTCTTCTTGGAAGAATTCCCATGTGATCTTCTCCCTTGGTACCACTGATACAAGGGTGTTCCACCATTGATAGGCGAGAATCTCTTAAAAGGGAGACTACACACTTCATGCTTTCTCGTGTGTGCATGATAGCTCATTAAATACCTCGATGGTGTTTTCTAACCAAAACTCAGCTTTTTGGATCATCTTCTCTTTTCGCCGGAATTCTTACGCCCCATGTTTCGATCCTATCAAGCTCGAGGCTTGTCTCCTCTTACCACCTCTACTACTTGAGGGGCTACTGGAATAGGTTGTGGAACAATGTGGGGTGAAGGGGGTTGTACATTTGGGTTCATATGAACGAACTCAATACCACGTATTCATCATGTGGAGGAAGGCTTCTCTAGCCCCTTCTCCTCCTTCCGACTCACCGTGAGTGGGTCTATTCTCATTCTCGTTCTAAGCACCGTCCCCTTCAAATGAGCCGGTGCATTACTTTCTACGTCATCCACCGTATCTCTTTCAGGATCCATTTACTATATATATATAAACATAATTTAAGTCGTCAGGAGTTGTCACACTTTCATTATAAAAACATTCTTACGTATGGCATGTATAGCTAGACTCGTGCTCATGCTACGTTAGTCCTAGAACCGACTAAACCGTAGCTCTGATACCACTAAATGTAACACCTCATACCCGAGTCCGAGGCTTAGACCGGATACGAGAAGTTACTATGTTTGAACTTGCTTAATCAAGTACTTACGGGCTATAAAATTTTGTTTCGAATTAAAAACTTATCTTTCTTAATCAACTTGTACTTTTCATGGGCCTACAAGGCCTTAAACTCATGTCCGTAAACTTTCGAAACTCAATCGAAAACTTTTCATTGAAACAGGGGTCACACGCCCATGTGAGTTGGGACACGCCCGTGTAAACCTGAGACACGCCCATGTCTCCTAACCGTGCTTAAAACTCGAGCTTACTGCCAAACTTCACACGGCCATGGCACGCCCGTGGTCTTGATATTCTGACTTAAGGTGCAATGGTGTAGGGTACACACGGCTTAGACACACGCCTATGTGTCCGACCGTGTGGGCACTTAGAGGCTATTTACCAAGCCAATTGCCACACTGAAATCAAGAGCAAATTCATACTATCTCAACAACTCAAATCACTACAACTTTAATGAACAATATAACATGCTCCATTGATATCAATAACATACATACTTAGTCAATCTTGGCCAATCATTTAGCCATTTACAAAAGAATAATAATAAACTTGATAGCCCATGCTTTTGCCCTTTCTAAGATATATACTCAAAATGAAATGTTTCCTATACATGCCATACTTAATAAAAACAACTTGGCTATACCAAAATAGCGGTTGATAGTGTGATTCGAGCTCCGACTTTGACGATCCACAAGTTAGCTTGGCGGGACTACATAGAAAGAAATAATAAAAGACGTAAGCATTTAGCTTAGTAAGTTTGCATAATGCGCATAGCAACATACTTGCTTAATATAAACCATTTGACATAAACAATGGCATCATAAATTTCAGCTATAAAGCTTACTTACTCATACTTGATTCTTACATATCTCATGAAACTTACTAGTCTCATACTTGAGAGGTAAACAAGTTACCTGTATCACTTGATCACATTGATCAGCATACTTTAACATAATAATCATAATCTCTGATTCATCATTCATAACATGAATAATACTCATTTTCACTTGATAATAACTTTGCTTACTTAGCTTTCTTGTTATTTCATTTGAGCTTAGCTCGTTTGCCCGATGAATTTACATGAATAACCGAGGATACTAAATCTCATCTAAATTTCGAGGCCATGACTTAACATGGACTTATACGAAGTCTTTCTTGTTCTCACCAATGCCATGCGTTAACTTGGACTTATATGGGATCTCTTTCTCTTGATAACTTTTCAATGCCAAGCTTGCCTTGGTCTTACATGATAACTTGTTCAATGCCAAGCATGCCTTGGACTTACATGATAACTTGTTCAATGCCAAGCTTGCCTTAGACTTACATGATAATTTACTCAATGCCAAGCTTGCCTTGGACTTACATGATAACTTGTTCAATGCCAAGCTTGCCTTGGACTTACATGATAACTTATTCAATGCCAATCTTGCCTTGGACTTACATGATAGCTTGCTTGCTTGCCGATGCCATGCCTCGGCTTGGTCTTATACGAACTTTCTTGTTTCATGTAGTAGATCGAGTATCCTAAGTTACTCACCTTCAATCGGGGCTTTCTCATGCTTGATCTCATTAATTTCTTTGTTTAACATAACATTGTACATTATACTAAGCAATTTAACGATATAAATCATAAAGCTTAGAAATCATACAAACTTACCTCAATATACGAAATGTAGCTAGGTATGCAATTTAGTCCTCGACCTTATTCTTGCCTCGGTTTTGATCCGGGCTTCGTTTTTCTTGTTCTATAGTCATAAATAGAT
Source organism: Gossypium sturtianum (assembly GCA_025698515.1). NCBI lineage: Eukaryota > Viridiplantae > Streptophyta > Magnoliopsida > Malvales > Malvaceae > Gossypium > Gossypium sturtianum. The sequence continues at coordinate 96,420,556 of CM046949.1, forward strand.
CATTTAATCTTCACATTGACTAAATTGACCATTTACTCATACTTGGGAAAAATTACTATTTTGCCCCTATACTTTCTCATATTTGCACTTTTGCCCCAAGGCTCGTAAAATAATTTTCATTCAACTTTCTTAGACTACATGCTTAGCTGATTCATTTTCTCTACTATAGACATTATCAATTCTCATTATTTCTACTATGTATGAACAATCTCATAACTTTTACAAACTAGTCCCAATGCTCATTTTCCATGAAATTCACTTAGAAAAAGATGTTTATCTAACATTAAACTCTCATAAACTTCCATAAAACATCATTTGACAAGCATATCATTCATGGGTAGATTTTTGAACATGCATCTTAGCTTATTTTATAGCTAAAAATAGCTAATTCATAATATGAGGACTTGAAAAACACGAAGAATATTAAAAACGGGGCTAAGGTGAACTTACTAGCAAGCTTGAAAAAAATGAAGAACCCTAGCTATGGAGTCTTCAAATTTTTGGAAAGGGAAAGAAGAAGATGAATGAAATTTTATCATCTTTTTCCTATTTTAATCACTTATTAGATAAATGACCAAAATGCCCTTCTCTTTAAAAATTTCTATTTTACTAACTCATGTCCATTTTTGTCCAAAATTTATAATTTGGGCAAATTGCTATTTAAGGACTCATAATTAATATTCTAAAGCTATTTCATACATAATGCTTCTAGAAATTCACATTTTACAACTTTTGCAATTTGGTCCTTTTTGACCATTCAACTTCAATCTAGCAAAATTGCTTCATGAAACATTCACACTAACATGCAAACATGGCATGAACCTTAAAAACTCATAAATTCACCTCAGATTCGTGGTCTCGCACCACTATTCCGACTAGGCCCTAAATCGGGCTGTTACAGGCTCCTTTCTTCTTGAGTTGTTTCTCAACCTTGATCACCATATGCACCATATCGACGATCTCGACATAATGTTGCAACTCGACGACATTGGCTATGTCTCGATTCAATCCGGCCAAAAATCGTGCCATGGTAGCCTTGCGGTCTTCTTGCACATCCGCGTGTATCATAGCCACTTCCATCTCTTTATAGTAATCTTCCACGCTTCTCGTCCCTTGCGTGAGATTTTTGAGTTTTTGGTACAACTCCCAGTGATAGTATGAAGGGATGAAACGTCGTCGCATTACAGCCTTCATCTCGGCCAACGTTTGGATAGGATGCTCGCCATTTCATCTTCGGCTAGTTGTAAGTTGGTCCCACCATATCATCGCGTAGTCAGAGTGTAACAGCCCGATTTTGGGGCTAGTCGAAACAGTGGTGTCGAGACCACTGAATCGAGGTTAGGGAAAATTATTTTTAATGTTATTTTATGTGTTATAGCATTAACATAAGGCTATATGGAAATTTTGGTGCTTTAATTTTAGCAATAGCATGCTTAATTGTGAAAAAAGACTAAATCACATTAAGTGCGAAAGTTCTATTTTTCAAGGTAGAGGTACCTAATAGCTATAGATTTTTAAAATGGAGGTCTTTAAAGTGAAATTAGGCCAATAAAGGAGTGTTGGCCGGCCATATGGTATAGGGAGACAAGAGCATTTAATTTTTGGCCAAAATTGGGTGAATTAGGTGAGAAAAGATGAATAAAATATGGTAAAAAGAAAAACTATCATCTTTCACTATTCACTATCCATCTCCACAGGAAATTTCGTGCTTAGAGGGGTTTCGAAAGCTTGAAAATTTCAGCGACTCATCTTCTCTACAAGTAAGTGATTTTGGTGGTATTATTTGATAATTTTTGTACTTTTGGAGTCCTCAAAGCTTAATCTAGCTAATGAGAGGACTAATTTGTGATATGGTTGAAAGTCTAAGGACTTACCATGAGAGAGTTTATGTTGTTAGCTAAATTTTTATGGATGAAAATGAATGTTAAGGAGTTGAATGCAAAGATTGAATAAAAACACCTAAATAGGAATTGAATGCAAAGATTGAATTTGTGTCATAAATGTATGAAATAGTTGGAATTGTGAGTAGTTGTAAGAGAAATAAATGTTCAGCTAGGCTTGTTTAATGAGAAAGTGAGTTGAAAAATGATTAACGAGCCTAGGGGAAAAATCATAATTTTGCCATAGTACAAGGGCAAAATGGTCATTTTTGCCTAAGTGTAAATTTTTATGCATTATGATCATAGAATGATTTAAATGAGTAAATTATATTGTTATAGATCAAGAAGAACGTGGAATCAACCTTAACCGTGGAAAAAGCAAGGTTACGGATTAAACCGTAAATCGAAATGTTTTGCACTGAGGTAAGTTTATGTGTAAACGATGCATTTTATATATATATTGTTGTTGTTGATTGGTGCATGGCATGATCGAGAACATGTATTATTCAAGTGGATTGAATTTGATAGTTATTGTATAGTTTCGTATGAATGTCGAAATAGTCATATAAACGTGTAATGACAACACTTTATGGTGGGCTAAGTGCGACACCACCTTGTTACTTAATTACGATGGGCTATGTGAGATACCATCGTCTATTTATCATTTGGTGGGCTATGTGTGACACCATCGTAATAAACCTTTTTGGTGGGCTATGTGCGATACCACCCTAATAAAGACCGATGGTGGGCTAAGTGCGAAACCACCGAGTAATTTGATTATGAGTGGATGATTAAGAGATTGTGATGTGTTGTATTATGTGACATTGTGGTGCTAAGTGCAGGGACACATGCTAATGAGTGTATACATTAAGCTTGTGATATGGTCGAAATATGGAAATGGAAGAAATGAGTAAGCATGATTATGAATGTGGATTGTTTCTTGTTTAGTATCACATCACATCACATAATTCATCATATCACATCAAAGTGTCCCTTAAATAGGTCATTGAGACCTTAAACATGCTTTAGAATAGGGCGGGGACTAAACCGAACACATACAAAAATTCTCAAAAATTTAAATTTTTTTCTAAGTTACAGAGGTCACACGCCCGTGTGGGCAGGCCGTGTGCCTCCCATGGCCTCAGACACGCCCATGTGTCTAAGCCGTGTCAAAACAGGGCATACATACTGACTTGTCCACACGGCATGGACGCGCCCGTGTGCCTCACCCGTGGTCGATCCTGACTTCACCACACGGCCAGTCACACACCCGTGTGTCCAGCCTGTGGTCGATCCTGACTTGTTTTGAATTTCAACCACGAGGGACACGGTCGAGCCACACGCCCGTGTACCCAACCGTGTGGGAAATTATAGGCCATTTTCAAGGCCAAATTGCCACCCACACAAGGGTCATCCCTACAAGCTCAAATAATCAATATCCCATACACAATTAGCAACCAAAATCATGTCAAATGTTCAACCTATCATTCCATTTAATCACATTTCTAAATATGCCAACTTGTATGCCAAATAGCACATCTAAAACACATGTAAAAACCAAGCATAATTCATCCACAATTTCACCAATTCACTAAGGCATCAATTCATCAATAAGCTTACCTTTCATAAGACCATTTCATTGTCATCAAGCCATACCAAAACATGCATCATATACCATAATCACTTTGCATATTAACAACATTTATCTAGCCACATCACATGGCTAATTACACATCTCAAACATGTTCCAAACATCTAGCCTATACATGCCATACTTAGTATATACATTTCCATAAGGTACTAAAATGAGTTTGGGTAGTGTGATGATGATCCTTGACGGTCTCGAGCCTTTAGAAGCTTTGACGATCTGTAAACAGAGTAAACACACACAAAAAGTAAGCTTTCTAAAAGCTTAGTAAGCCATATACAAATAAACTTAACATATAATCATTCATAAACATAGTTATTTAAAATCATTATCACATTCTCATTTCAAGCACATAATAATCTCTTTGGCTCACTTGGTTTACCACTGCTTACCAATTCATCATATCTCATATATCTCATTTGCTCATATCTCAAACATACATATATCTCAAATGTACCTTTGCATCAATGCACATACTTACTCACCTTTCATGCTTATACAAAGCATATATATATCAACGTACCTGAAACATATATACAACTCACATAGTCATTCATTTCTTAGACTTGCCAGTTGAACCGTTCGGAATCTAATAGGATACTCGAAATGCTCGGAATAGTCATACAACACCAACGTCCCAGACGTGGTCTTACATGTAATCAGATATCGATGCCACTGTCCCAGACATGGTCTTACACGTAAATCTCAAATTGATGCCAACGTCCCAGATGTGGTCTTACACAAAATCTTGAATCAATGCCAACGTCCCAGACGTGGTCTTACATGATATCAATTATTGGACATCTATGTCATGACATATGCTATCCTATCTATTCCTTGGTTCATACGAGACTACTTAGACTTTAACAACTTGTCGATATATACGTAAGCTCGGATTTCCAATACATTCTATCTCAATGGATATTCATAGTTTTTTGAATCCCATATATACACAAATAATTCAATTCAAATACATTTATTTGTATATCGACTTACCTCGGATTCGGATATTTGATCGGACTCGGTTATTTGATAACTTTTGACTTTCCACGATCTAAGCCCGTTTTCTTTGGTTCTTTATCTATACATATTCAAATTTAATCTATTTATTCATCAATTCATTCAATTCAATCCAAAAACACATATTTAGGGCAACTTATAAATTAGCCCTCACATTTTCACATTTGGACATTTTAGTCCCTATTTCACAAAATCACAAAATACACCAAATTTGCTTATACCCATGCTTGGCTGAATATACACTATGATCATATCAATCCATACATTTCATTTATTTCACAATTTAGTCCCTCAAATAATCATTTTCTCAATTACATCAAAAATATTTAAATTCATCAAAAACTCAAAGACAAACTATGTTAATCAAACATATATCTTTCATAATTCACCATCAAACTTCATAAAACTCATGTGTTCATCAATGACTCGTTTCAAAAACATCATCAATTCACAAAATTGAAGCATGGGTTTTGAAGTATACGAAGCAACAATTACGAAAACGTAGAAATTATCAAAAATCGATCAAAAACACATACCCGATTTATGCTTGAACCTTGGCCGAATATAACAAAGTTTAACCCTTCTTTTTATTTTAACTTTCGGCACCCAAAATAAGATGAACATGCTTGATTTTCAATTTTTGTTTTATTATACTCATTTTAATGCACAAATGACAAAATTAACCTTTATTAATGCATTAAAAATTTCCACTAACTTTGGCATTAATGTCCATCCATTTTCCAATGGTCAAATTGCATTATAAGGACTTCACATTTAAAAAGACATGACACATAAGTACTTTAACAAATAGCATGCAAATTTTGCATCTTTCACAATAAAGTCCTTATGCAAAATTAAGCACACAAACAGACCAAATTAATTCACGAAACTTTAACACATGCTTAACCACATACAGTAGGCACATGAAATCATATTAAAATATTTTTTTGACTCGGATTTGTGGTCCCGAAACCACTATTCTGACTAGGGTCTAAACTGGACTGTTACAATTCTCCCCCTTAGGGATTTTCGTCCTCGAAAATCTTACCGTTAAACAGATTCGGATATTGTTGTCTTATTAAATCTTTAGGCTCCCACGTAGCCTATTCCACTCTGTGTCGATGCCACAACACTTTTATTAACAGAATTTTCTTGTTTCTCAACTCTTTCACTTCACGAGCTAAGATACGGATCAGTTCTTCTTTGTAGGTCATATCGGATCGGGTTTCAATCTCAGACGGAGTAATCACATGTGACGCATCAGATCTGTATCGTCTAAGCATCGATACATGAAATACATTATGAATCTTTTCTAGCTCAGGTGGCAACAACAATCTGTACGCAACTGGCCCAACACGTTCGATAATCTCATATGGCCCAATAAACCTCGGACTCAACTTGCCTTTACGTCCGAATCAGAGTATTTTCTTCCACGAAGATAATTTCAAGAACACTTTGTCACCGATTTTAAATTTAATGTCTTTTCTTTTCAAGTCTGCATAGGACTTCGGACGATCAGACGTTGCTTTCAAACTATCTCGGATCACTTTCACTTTCTGTTCAGTTTCTTTTATCAAATCAACCCCGTGTATCTTAATTTCACGGAGCTCAGTCCAATACAGAGGTGTTCGACATTTGCGTCGTACAAAGCTTCATAAGGTGCCATTCTGATGCTCGACTGAAAACTATTATTATACGCAAATTCAATCAATGGCAGATACTGTTCCCACGTACCATCAAACTCAAGAATGCAACATCTTAACTTATCCTCGAGTATCTAAATAATCCGTTCAGACTGACTATCCGTCTGTGGATGAAATGTTGTACTAAAATGCAATTTAGTACCTAAAGCTTCTTGCAATTTGTTCCAAAACCGCGAAGTAAATCTCGAATCTCTATCTGACACAATAGACAGTGGCACCCTGTGCAATCTCACAATCTCAGAAATATAAAGCTCAGCTAACTTATCAAGTGAGTAACCAGATCGTACCGGAATAAAATGGGCAGATTTCGTCAATCGATCAACTACGACCCAAATTGCATCTTTCTTTCTCGGAGTCAAAGGCAATCCAGAAACAAAGTCCATCGTCACTCTATCCCATTTCCACTCGGGAATCAGAATCGGTTGTAACAAACCAGATGGAACCTGATGTTTAGCTTTAACTTGCTGACAAACTAAACATTTCGAAACCAAGTCAGAAATTTCTCGTTTCATACCTGACCACCAATAGTGCTGCTTCAGATCATGGTACATCTTTGTACTTCCCGGATGAAAAGATAGACAACTGTTATGTGCTTCATTCAAAATCAACTTAATTAACTCAAGATTTCTCGGAACACAAATTCGATCTTGAAACCTCAAGCAATCATCAACATCAACTCAAAATTCAGAATCAGAGTTTAAATCACACTGAGCTCATTTCACTAGCATTTCATTATCAACTTTCTGAGCATCACATATTTGTTGTAAAAACAACGGTTTCGCTTTCAATTTATCTAAAACTGAACTATCATCAGATAAATCTAAATGAGCATTCATAGCACGCAATGCAAACAATGACTTCCGGCTCAATGCATCAGCAACAACATTTGCTTTACCTGGATTATAATCTATCACGAGCTCATAGTCTTTCAATAGCTCTAACCATCTTTTCTGTCGCAGATTCAAATCTTTCTGAGTCATTAAGTATTTCAGACTTTTATGATCTGAAAACACGTGACATTTCTCACCAAACAGATAATGACGCCAAATCTTTAATGCAAACACATTTGCAGCTAGCTCAAGGTCGTGTGTCGGATAATTCTTTTCATGAGAATTTAATTGTCTCGAGGCATAAGCTATAACTTTGCCTTCCCGCATCAAAACATATCCCAGACCATTTAATGAAGCATCACTGTAAATCATGAATTCTTTACCCGATTCTGGTTGTACCAAAACTGGAGCTTCAGTTAACAAAGTTTTCAACTGATCGAAGCTTTTCTGACATTTATCGAACCATTCAAATCTCACATCTTTCTAAAGCAATCTAGTCAACGGAGTAGCTATCATCGAGAATCCTTTTACAAACTGACGATAATAACCAGCTAGTTCCAGAAAACTACGGACTTCAGACACATTCTTCGGAGGTTTCCATTCCAGAATAGACGAAATCTTGTTCGGATCAACTCATATTTCCAGAGGCCGATACAATATGTCCCAGAAAACTGACTTCATGCAACAAAAATTCACATTTGCTGAATTTCGCATACAATTGCTTATCTCACAAAGTTTGCAACACAATTCTCAGATGCTTGACATGCTCGTTTTCATCACGTGAATAAATCAAAATATCGTCAATGAAAACAATAACAAACTGATCTAAATACGATTTGAAAATTATGTTCATCAAATCCATAAAAATAGCAAGAGCATTAGTTAATCCGAAAGGCATAACTAAAAACTCATAATGCCCGTACCTCATTCTGAAAGCAGTTTTTGGAATGTCTGAATCTTTTACTCTCAACTGGTAGTATCCCGATCTCAGATCTATCTTCGAAAATACGGTAGCTCCTTTAAGCTGATCAAACAAATCATCGATTCTGGGCAGCGAATATTTGTTCTTTATTGTCACTTTGTTCAACTGATGATAATCAATGCACATTCTCATCGTGCCATCTTTCTTTTTCACAAACAGAACAAGAGCACCCCAAGGTGGGAAACTCGATCTTGCAAACACTCTATCTGTCAATTCTTGCAACTGTGACTTCAATTCTTTCAGTTCTGTTGGTGCCATTCTAAACAGAGCTATCGAAATAGGAGTTGTACTAGGCAACAAATCAATACCAAATTCAACTTCACGTATCGGAGGCAATCTCGGTAGTTCTTCAGGGAACACATCAGAGAATTCACAGACAACAGGCACCGATTCAACTTTCCTTTCAGACACTTTCGAATCAATTACATAAGCAAAGTAAACTTCATAACCCTTTTTCAAGCAATTCTGAGCTTTCAATACAGATATCACAGCAGGTAATCCAGTCAAATCATTAGGCTCAACCCGAACTATTTCATCATTCTGACATCTCAAATCAATGGTCTTTCTTTTACAATTCACAACAACATCGTGTAATGTTAACTAGTCCATACCCAAAATGATATCAAACTCATCAAAAGGTAATAGCATCAAATCAACCGGAAGACAAATATCTCTGAACATCAACAGACAGTTCTTGCATACTTTGTCAACCAAGACACTTTTACCTAAGGGGTTCGATACTTTTATAACAAACTCAGTAGACTCTACAGGCAAAGTCTTACTGGATACTAAGTTCATGCATACATACGAATGTGTAGAACCAGGGTCTATCAATACAATCACAGAAGTATCATAAAGAGTAAATGTACCCGTAATAACATCAAGAGATGAAGCTTCCTCACGGGCTCGGATGGCATACGCTCTGGCAGGCGCTCTAGCTTCAGATCTCGCAACAGTGTCTCTCGTAGTCCTCTGACTACCACTGACATTTCTTGTATTTCGAGTAGATCTACTTCTCGTTGAAACGTTATCGGATCTCAGATTTTGAACAGTCTCTGGTTCAACAGACTCTGGACAATCACGGATGAAATGATCTAACGATCCACATCTGAAGCAAGCTCGGTCATTTAATCTACACCTTTCCGGATGTCTTTTACCACAATGCTTACACTCAGGTCGCTCGGATCGGACATTTCCAACACTAGCCATTGAAGTTGCTAGAGCTTTTAAGTTTGACTGCGATCTAGCTCGATCTCTATTCGAATGTCCCACATTAGCCTTTGAACGGCTATGCTCATCTCGAAATTTCTTCGAAGCAGACTGAAATGATTTGCTCGAAAATCTCTTTCTCACATCTCTGGCTTCAGACTCAACTTTTCTTTTATCTTTCCCGAGTGCCTCAGCTTTGCACGCTCAGTCAACTAGCACAACGAACTCTTTTATCTTCAGAATACCAACTAGCAATCAGATATCTTCATTTAGGCCATCTTCAAATCTCTTACACCTTATCACTTCCGTTGATACACATTCCCGAGCATACTGACTTAATCTCACGAACTCTTGTTCGTATTCAGTGACAGACATGCGACCCTATTTCAATTCCAGGAATTCCTTTCGTTTCTGATCAATGAGTCTCTAACTAATATATTTCTCCCGGAACTCAATCTGAAAGAAATCCCATGTGACCCGCTCTTCTAGAACAACAAAAATTAAAGTTTTCCACCATTGATAGGTCGCGTCTCGTAACAAAGATACAACACATTTAATACTTTCTTCTGGAGTCAAAGACATCTCATCAAATACTCGGATAGTGTTTTCTAACCAAAACTCGGCTTTTTCGGCATCGTCATCATTGGTAGCCCTGAACTCTTCAGCCCCATACTTGTAGATTTTATCAACCGGAGGCTTATTCAACAGATTTATACCCATTACTAGAGGCACAACTGAAGTCTGAGGGGGATTAGGCAGGGGCGAAGGTTGTGAAACAGTCAGATTATTCCTTACAAACTGAGTGAACCACTCACTCATCATCTAGAAGAAAGCTTGTTTAGCTTCTCCCTCTTGACCGCTCGTATCCGGTCTCGAATCAGATGGCGATATCCCTTGAGTGAGAGCAGGCACATTACTTTCTACATCGTCAGCTAAGACTCTTTCGGGATCCATTACTATATGATAAACACATTTTACACGTCAGGATTCATCACACTATCACAATTCAGATATATGGCATGTATAGCTAGACTCTTACACGCTACGTTAGTCCGAGAATCGACTAAGCCATAGCTCTGATACAAACCAAATTTAACACCCCTAACCCGTATCCATCGCCAGAATAGGGTTAAGAGGCATTACCAGACGAATGGAGACTTTTACGGACAATTCATAACATAATTCATCATATCACATCAAAGTGTCCCTTAAATAGGTCATCGAGACCTTAAACATGATTTAGAATAGGGTCGAGACTAAACCCAACACATACGGAAATTCTCAGAAATTTAAAATTTTTTCTAAGTTATAGAGGTCACACGCCCGTGTGGGCAGGCCGTGTGCCTACCACGGCCTCAGACACGCCCATGTGTCTAAGCCGTGTCAAAACAGGGCATACATACTGACTTGTCCACACGGCATGGACACGCCCGTGTGCCTCACCCGTGGTCGATCGACTTCACCACATGGCTGGATCCACACGCCTGTGTCCGGCACTGTGGTCGATCGACTTGTTTTGAATTTCAACCACGAGGGACACGGTCGAGCCACACGCCCGTGTACTCAACCGTGTGGGCAATTATAGGCCATTTTCAAGGCCAAATTACCACCCACACAAGGGTCATCCCTACAAGCTCAAATAACCAATATCCCATACACAATTAGCAACCAAAATCATGTCAAATGTTCAACCTATCATTCCATTTAATCACATTTCTAAATATGCCAACTTGTATGCCAAATAGCACATCTAAAACACATGTAAAAACCAAGCATAATTCATCCACAATTTCACCAAATCACTAAGGCATCAATTCATCAATAAGCTTACCTTTCATAAGACCATTTCATTTTCATCAAGCCATACCCAAACATGCATCATATACCATAATCACTTATGCATATTACCAACATTTATCTAGCCACGTCACATGGCTAATTACACATCTCAAACATGTTCCAAACATCTAGCCTATACATGCCATACTTAGTATATACATTTCCATAAGGTACCAAAATGAGTTTGGGTAGTGTGATGATGATCCTTGACGATCTCGAGCCTTCAGTAGCTTTGACGATCTGTAAACGGAGTAAACACACACACAAAGTAAGCTTTCTAAAAGCTTAGTAAGCCATATACAAATAAACTTAACATATAATCATTCATAAACATAGTTATTTAAAATCATTATCACATTCTCATTTCAAGCACATAATAATCTCTTTGGCTCACTTAGTTTACCACTGCTTACCAATTCATCATATCTCATATATCTCATTTGCTCATATCTCAAACATACATATATCTCAAATGTACCTTTGCATCAATGCACATACTTACTCACCTTTCATGCTTATACAAAGCATATATATATCAACGTACCTGAAACATATATACAACTCACATAGTCATTCATTTCTCGGACTTGCCCGTTGAACCGTTCGGAATCTAATAGGATACTCAGAATGCTCGGAATAGTCATACAACGCCAACGTCCCAGACGTGGTCTTACATGTAATCAGATATCGATGCCACTGTCCCAGACAGGGTCTTACATGAATCAATACGATGCCAATGTCCCAGACATGGTCTTACACGTAAATCTCAAATTGATGCCAACGTCCCAGATGTGGTCTTACACGAAATCTTGAATCAATACCAACGTTCCAGACGTGGTCTTACATGATATCAATTATCGGACACCTATGTCATGGCATATGCTATCCTATCTATTCCTAGGTTCATACGGGACTTCTCAGACTTTAACAACTTGTCGATATATACATAAGCTCGGATTTCCCATACATTCTATCTCAATGGATATTCATAGAAATTCGAATCCCATATATACACATATAATTCAATTCAAATACATTTATTTGTATATCGACTTACCTCAGATTTGGATATTTGATCGGATTCGGTTATTCGACAACTTTTGACTTTCCACGATCTAAGTTTGTTTTCTTCGGTTCTTGATATCTACATATTCAAATTTAATCCATTTATTCATCAATTCATTCAATTCAATCCAAAAACACATATTTAGTGCAATTTATAAATTAGCCCTCACATTTTCACATTTGGACATTTTAGTCCCTATTTCACAAAATCACAAAATATACCAAATTTTCTTATACCCATGCTTGGCCGAATATACACTATGATCATATCAATCCATACATTTCATTTATTTCACAATTTAGTCCCTCAAATAATCATTTTCTCAATTACATCCAAAATATTCAAATTCATCAAAAACTCAAAGACAAACTATGTTAATCAAACATATATCTTTCATAATTCACCATCAAACTTCATAAAACTCATGTGTTCATCAATGACTCATTTCAAAAACATCATCAATTCACAAATTTGAAGCATGGGTTTTGAAGTATACGAAGCAATGATTACGAAAACGTAGAAATTATAAAAAAACTGATCAAAAACACATACCCGATTTATGCTTGAACCTTGGCCGAATATAACAAAGTTTAACCCTTCTTTTTCTTTTAACTTTCGGCACCCAAAATAAGATGAACATGCTTGATTTTCAATTTTTGTTTTATTATACTCATTTTAATGCACAAATGACAAAATTAACCTTTATTAATGCATTAAAAATTTCCACTAACTTTGGCATTAATGTCCATCCATTTTCCAATGGTCAAATTGCATTATAAGGACTTCACATTTAAAAAGACATGACACATAAGTACTTTAACAAATAGCATGCAAATTTTGCATCTTTCACAATAAAGTCCTTATGCCCAATTAAGCACACAAACGGACCAAATTATTTCATGAAACTTTAACACATGCTTAATCACATACAGTAGGCACAAGAAATAATATTAAAATATTTTTCTGACTCAGATTTGTGGTCCCGAAACCACTATTCTGACTAGGGTCTAAACTGAACTGTTACAGATGATGATGGATTATAGAACTTAAACTCGAGAAATGATTCAACACTATATGTAGTGTCACCCCAGTTTCTATTCGATTTAAGGTGGATTGTTGTAATGTCGAAGGGTTGAACGCCATACCCATTCGGTGATAAGTTCAGGAAGAATTCGATTGACGCCACAAGCTCACTTGATAAGTCAAACCGAAAACTCGTACGAATTTAGAGAGGAGTAATTTCACTCTTTGAACAAAGTTCGTAAAATCAAATTGACAAAAGTTTTTTTACAAATGAAAGTAACTAGCTATTTATACTACTTAGCTAAGTCAGCCGAATAGTCTAATTCATAAGCTTAATAACTAAGTGTTTTCAGGTAGAATTAGCTAGAATATTCCAGAATTAAAGCATTAAATTGATGGAGCTGAATTCAGCTGATGGGAAGCTTAATGGATGACATTCTAGGAGGTGGAATGTATTTGAAGCATCTTGCAAGTTCATGGCAATAGCTAGGTTCATCCCATGCCTTAATTGAACTCTTAAATTGCTCCTTTTTGGCTGAAGAGTGACCACCATTTAAGGAGTAGTTGAGCAGCCCATTTAAGTGTGAACAATCGACCATGAAAAGTCCTTAGTGTGTGAACATGGCTGAACCGAATAGACACCAATGTGAACAAAGCAATGTGAAAGGAATCAGGAGCTTAATGGTGGAAGCTTCTTAGCCGAATAGGTGCCTTGGGAATCCAAAATGACCAGCCTTAATGTGTTGGTCCAGCCGAACATGCAATGCACCAGCCACTCCATGCATCATCCATATACAATGCACCTTAGATGCATGAACCCCCTTAAATGACCCTTATAAATTCGGTTGCACCTTCATGCACAAGGAAAACACATTAAATTAAGATAATTTAGCTGAATAAAATTAAGAACATAGCTAGGACACATAATACAGTCTGCCTCGGGATGAGTCGAGTCGTATGCGAATTGCCCAATCGTCTACGAGGAGAGGATAAGTCTTCGGGAAAATAATAGGAAAATATGGATGAGTTTGCGGAAGCTTTGAAATAAGTTTGCTTTTAGAAATGGATTCAAGTTAGGAATGGAGGTGAATAAGTGTTGGAAATGATTTGGGAAGATGAGTAGGATAGGTTCGGCTAGAATAAAGAAAGGAAGATGGTATTTGGAAATGGCTCGGTTGGCTAGGAATGAATGAAGATGGATAAATGATAGGTGATAGTTTGGTGGAGATGGAGAATGAACTTAAACGAGAAACGATTCAACACTATATGAAAGTGTCACCCCAGTTTCTATGATGTTTAAGGTGGAAGATGGAAATCGAAGATGGACCACGACCCGTTATCTAGAAAGATAAGAACCGATTGTATAATAGGATGGTTGAGAATGATTAACGCCACAAGCAAGCTTGATAAGTCGAAATCGAAACTCGTACGAAAGATAGAGAGGAGTAAATCTCACTCTAGAACAAAAATTCATAAAGTTTAATCAAAGTTCAAAGTTCACTAATTACAAATGAAAATAGCAAGTATTAATAGGCTATCAAGGAGCTAGCCGAATGGTCACTAACATAGCTTAAAGACTAAGTTAATTCAGCTAGAAAATGCTGGAAAAATCTAGAAGAAAAACCATTAAACTCCTCGGCAAAATTTGGCTGATTGGAAGACAATTGGACAGCTTCTAGATGGGCAATTCACTTGGCATGAATGTTGAAAAATCCTTGGAGTCAATGCACCTTCTAGGTTCGGCTAAATGTGGGATGAAGAGTCAGCTTCTAGAATGTGTAAATTCAGCCATTTGGGACGTTCTCAAGTCAGCTTAATGAATAAGCAAGTAGCTGATTGCATTTGGGACAAGAAGGAGTGAATGGGCATGTCCAGTTCGGCCAAACATTGAAATGAGCTGCACCTTTTGTTTGAAAAGTTGCCAGCATTAAAACGTGACTTTGAATGGCTTGCATGTGTTTAATTCATCCATTAAAACTCCCTTGACCTTTTCTATACACGAACAGCCCTTGGGAAGTCAAATGAGCTGCTGACTTGTTTTAATTTCAGCTTAAAATCCTTCATTAAATTCGTCCATGCACTTAGCTCTCCTTCCAGCCGAATGGGGACCTTGAATAGCAAAAATTTGGCAGCCATCATGCATGTTTCCAGCCGTCCATGCACCCACCAGTTTCATTGCTTCATGCGTTTAATGTTCCAGCCACATACATTGCATCTAGTGCATGTATCTCCTTTAATTGTCTTGGGACATTTGGCTGAACCTACATGCACAAAGAAATCACTTTAAATCATTCTGAATCAGCTAAATAAAATTAAATACATGCTATGGACACATCAATGGACACTTTGGACAAATTAAACACATCATTTAGCACACACTAAATTTCGGCAGCAACATAATTAACTAAAAATCTGCACATTTAATTGTTGAATTAAAACACTTAAAAACCTGTAATAAAATGTGACACATTAAATTATGCTTAGACAACTTAAATTTGACACTAAATAAAATATTTAGACACATTAACTTGCTGTAGTAAAAATAAATAAATTAAAGAGTTTAATTTATTTAAGCATTAAATTAAGTAATCAGCTCAATAAGATGGAGTGAGCTGGAGTTTGCTCAAATCGAGCTCAAATGGACTAATCCGGCTCAATTTGGAAGTGCACCATAGTGCACATTAGCTCCACGACACTTGGGTCATTTGATCCGAGCTCCATTCATTTGTAATTCGTTGGTGCCCTGGGCGTGCCCGTATCATCCCCCCTCTTCAAGATGATTCGTCCTAGAATCGACCCGTTGGTTTTCTCGAACAAAATTCCTTTTGCTCCATTTTCCTCGATCAACCGGGACGGATGATAATTGCGACATCTGAAAAAGATAACCATGAGTTAGCAAGAGTTGTTTTAAACATACTTGCAAACCAAATATAAGCAGCACCAAACAAATAAATCGCATGTCTTATCAAATGTTTGAGACACAATTGAATAGTCTACAAGGCATGCATACGATTTAAATGGATTCCACAAGACAAAATTATCTTGTGAATAATGAATCAGAAGATGTTTAACATCGCAAGCAGATATTTGATATGTTTCACATGGCTCACAAATTGACACAATCTTACCTTGCATTGAACGATATTTGAAATCACTCGCACATGGATTATAAAAATTATCGAACACAAGATTTTTTTTGTCAATGAACAAAACAGATAGATCATCTATAAGCAGAATAGGACATTCAAGCACTTCATGATCTAAATGATTTACAAAATGAAAATCAGTGACATAATTTTTAACATCATCAATCAAGATAGAACAATTAAGCACATCACGATTTAAGGACTTTATAAAAATGAAATTAGCAACGTGATGCTTGTCACTATCCGAGGAGAACAAAGTGGATTCAAAAGTTTCAAGTGTCTTACCTTTGGGAGTTGAAAGAAACAAATCGACTTTACCTTTCTCCGTTAGCACAAACCTTCGCTCCTCGAAAATATAACGTGGTCGAAGCTTCGTAGTTGAATTGACCTTTTCCAAACGATATGTGAACTCTATGTACAACCACAAAACTTGCTTAAGGAACGAATAAAATTTGAACAAAAAGTGGGCAAAGTTCGTTACCTTATTCAAAAGCCAAGTATCGAAACAATAGGAATTTCTCACACACAATTGATGATACTTGATTTTTCCACAAAACAAATCAGAAACTATTCCCGGTTTAAAAACATGTGTTTGATTATTCAAGTCAAGAAGTAGCAACAATTTCGACAAATCAAACATGTTAAACCCATAGGACTTATGCATACTCAAGATCGAGCAATCAAAATTCTTGACATGTTTTAAAACAGATTTGCAAAAACTCAAAGATTTTGCATAGGACAATGAAAAAATCGCGTAATTATCACAATCAAGCAAGTTGAGATTAAAAGAAAATTCATCGTCATATCTAATCGAGTCTTGCATTTTCTGGACATACGTGACTCCACCTGCACACTTTGCAACGCAATGATTGTTATGAGATAAACTCGTCTTACCATCATTTAAAACATCACAATTAATTAAAGAATGGCAATTAACGATGCTATCCACATGATCACAATCATTCGAATGAGTTGGTAGAGATAAACACACTTTAGGACACTCACCTTCCTTACCTTCCGGCTCATGTGATTCAACTTCATTTTCAACTTTACCTTTTTCGATCATATAAAGACGTCTTTCATCGGGAAGGTATTGGAGTTGAAAGTCATCGTGCGATATGTCGGGAACCTGAAAAGAAGACGTAGAACAAGAGCAAACTTCAAGGGGGTTAGTTGAAACACTCCTCACTTTTTCTTGCTCGTTATTTTTTTTCTTTTCTTTTTCAAATTTTTTTTGACTTCTCTTTCAACTTCTTTTTCTTTTTCTTTTTCTATTTTTTCGTTTTCTTCTTTTTCAATCTCAATTTCTTGTTCAATTTTCTTTTCTTTGTCACTTTCTCTTTCTTTTCTCTCAAGCTCTTTTTCTTTTATCTCTCTTTTTCTTCTCTCGAGTTCGTCCCACACTCGCTCATTTTCTTTCATGATCTTCTTTTGTTTCTCTTTTCTTTTAAGTTCTTTTTCTCTCGTCTTTACATTACAACAAGGAGATGATACAAAAGAATCAACATGATTAAAATTTTGTTCAAGAGAAGGGAAAGCGTTCTCATAGATATCTCGATGAGTTCTTCGAGAACGTTTCTCAAATAGAGACTTCATTGAAGTAAAAGAGGGATAACTTGTTCCTTCTCGTTCGTCGCCTCGAAAGGATTCAAACTCGTATCTTTCTTCTCTCCATCTCAAAAGCCTTGATGAACATGAGTCTTGATAAGAGTCTCTTCGCGAATAGTTTTTGGATGTATATCGCTGTGAAGAACTTGACTCCGTTCTCCGTCTTGATGAAATCTTTCGATCGAGCATACTTTCCATTTCGCTCAACAAGTATTGGAAGTCAGCGGCTGAGAACTCTTCTTATGACATGTTTATTGCTGAAAAGAAAATGTTATAAAGAAAAAAAATAAACATAAAAATTGAAATACCTTACTACAAAACTCACAAGTCACTCACAAAGAAAAATCACTCCACTCGTGTTTCACTCGTTTTATGGTTTTTTCTCTAATGAGTACACTCGTGCCTTTTACCGCTCAACCTCACTCTCACAAATTTGTACTTCGTTTCGAAAGACTTATTTGCTGCTTGAGGGTCGGCTACAAAATTGGGTACAAGGGATTTCGTTAGGGTGTAGGGTGGGCCGAGAAGAAAAATAGACTAAGTGTGGCGTTGGAAGGGTAAAAAGAAGGGTACCAAATGATGGTGAAAATGGATACGGGTGATTGGGGTAGAAATATGAAGGCTTTGGATTCAGAAACAGAGGAGAAGAAACGAGAAACAACAAGTACTTGCAAACTTCACACACTTTTTTTTAATACACAGAATTTTTTTTGAATTTTCGTAATATTTTTTTTACTTCAAATACAATAAGATGAAAACAAAAGAAATGAAATACAACTTTGATTTTTTTGAATTATTTTTTAACTTACGAACTAACTTTCGGCTTCATGTTCTTTGTCGAAACTCCTCGTTTTAATAGCTCTAATACTAGATGATACGGTCTGCCTCGGGATGAGTCGAGTCGTATGCGAATTGCCCAATTGTCTACGAGGAGAGGATAAGTCTTCGGGAAAATAATAGGAAAATATGGATGAGTTTGTGGAAGCTTTGAAATAAGTTTGCTTTTAGAAATGGATTCAAGTTAGGAATGGAGGTGAATAAGGGTTGGAAATGATTTGGGAAGATGAGTAGGATAGGTTTGGCTAGAATAAAGAAAGGAATATGGTATTTGGAAATGGCTCGGTTGGCTAGGAATGAATGAAGATGGATAAATGATAGGTGATAGTTTGGTGGAGATGGAGAATGAACTTAAACGAGAAACGATTCAACACTATATGAAAGTGTCACCCCGGTTTCTATGATGTTTAAGGTGGAAGATGGAAATCAAAGATGGACCACGACCCTTTATCTAGAAAGATAAGAACCGATTGTATAATAGGATGGTTGAGAATGATTGACACCACAAGCAAGCTTGATAAGTCGAAATCGAAACTCGTACGAAAGATAGAGAGGAGTAAATCTCACTCTAGAACAAAAGTTCATAAAGTTTAATCAAAGTTCAAAGTTCACTAATTACAAATGAAAATAGCAAGTATTAATAGGCTATCAAGGAGCTAGCCAAATAGTCACTAACATAGCTTAAAGACTAAGTTAATTCAGCTAGAAAATGCTGGAAAAATATAGAAGAAAAACCATTAAACTCCTCGGCAAAATTCGGCTGATTGGAAGACAATTGGACAGCTTCTAGATGGGCAATTCACTTGGCATGAATGTTGAAAAATCCTTGGAGTCAATGCACCTTCTAGGTTCGGCTGAATGTGGGATGAAGAGTCAGCTTCTAGAATGTGTAAATTCAGCCATTTGGGACGTTCTCAAGTCAGCTTAATGAATAAGCAAGTAGCTGATTGCATTTGGATAGCAAGGGAGCGGAATGGGCATGTCCAGGTTCGGCCAAACATTGAAATGAGCTGCACCTTTTGTTTGAAAAGTTACCAGCATTAAAACGTGACTTTGAATGGCTTGCATGTTTTTAATTCATCCATTAAAACTCCCTTGACCTTTTCTATACACGAACAGCCCTTGGGAAGTCAAATGAACTGCTGACTTGTTTTAATTTCAGCTTAAAATCCATCATTAAATTCGTCCATGCACTTAGCTCTCCTTCCAGCCGAATGGGGACCTTGAATAGCCAAAAGTTGGCAGCCATCATTCATGTTTCCAGCCGTCCATGCACCCACTAGGTTCATTGCTTCATGCGTTTAATGTTCCAGCCACATACATTGCATCTAGTGCATGTATCTCCTTTAATTGTCTTGGGACATTCGGCTGAACCTACATGCACAAAGAAATCACTTTAAATATTTCCAAATCTACTGAATAAAATTAAATACATGCTATGGACATATCAATGGACACTTTGGACAAATTAAACAAATCATTTAGCACACACTAAATTTTGGCAGCAACTTAATTAACTAAAAATCTGCACATTTAATTGTTGAATTAAAACACTTAAAAACCTGTAATAAAATGTGACACATTAAATTATGCTTAAACAACTTAAATTTGACACTAAATAAAATATTTAGAGACATTAACTTGCTGTAGTAAAAATAAATAAATTAAAGAGTTTAATTTATTTAAGCATTAAATTAAGTAATCAGCTCAATAAGATGGAGTGAGCTGGAGTGAGCTCAAATCGAGCTCAAATGGACTAATCCGGCTCAATTTGGAAGTGCACCATAGTGCACATTAGCTCCACGGCACTTGGGTCATTTGATTCGAGCTCCATTAATTTGTAATTCGTTGGTGTCCCGGGCGTGCCCGTATCAACACATTAATGGACACTTAGACAAATTAAAACACAAGCTACTAAGGCACATTTAATTTTCTGCTAGAACTAAGACAACTTAAAAACATGTAATAAAATTGGACAGATTTATTTAATCCTAAGACAACATAAATTCGGTCATAATAACATGCTTAGAACATATTTAAAAGTTGTATAAAAATTAAATGATGAATTATTTAATTTATTTAATTATTTAATGAAATGGACAAAATTAACTAATGGAGCTGAATGAGGTGGAATGTGCTCGTATGAGCTAATTCGAGCTGAATTGAGCTTGCAACAAAGTGCATGGAAAGCTCATAAGTTAGACCCGAGCTGGTGCTTCGCCCGTGGAAGATGTTTCGGCCCATAATTGGCTAACAAGGCCTGCCACGGCATCTTGCATCCTTTTGACCCGAGCTCGAGTCATTAGTCCTTCGTGCATCACGAGGGCATCGGAATGCAAATCGTTGGTTGCCCCGGGTTGGCTTACATCAAATAGTTTGTAAGAAAACATTGTTTTGGTTAGACGACTTTTGCTGAATTTATGCTAAATTTGAGATTTGTGAGTTATCCAATTCTCTTTGTTCTTTTGGAACTGATCTGACTTATCAAGCATAGCTTGTGGCGTCTATCCTTTCCATTGTTTGTCAAACTTATCACTTTAGAGTGTGGCGTTTGTATACCTTTGGTTCCTATCACTAATTAATAGTGGGTCAAGGTTTATCCTTTGCTGTTTTCCCTAAACAGTAAATCACGTAAAGACCATTTGAGATTCGGGTCAACAATCCAATATTGTTGGTTCTTTTTTGGCCTTAGTCAAATTATCCATTACTTACTTAACCATTTTACCTTCTATCTTTTGTTTGAAGCGTATTGCCTATCTTTTCCATTCCTTTTGAAACGAACCAAGTCTTACTTAAATTCACGATTGGGCAATCTAAACGACTCGAATCATCATCGAAACGAGTTCTGATCGCTGTGAATCAGAGTTTTAAAATTTATAAAAAGAATGATCAAACCTGAAAACTAACTCTGACAACGATTGAGGCAAGTGCACCTATCGAACAGTAGTATAGCTTAGGCAAGACTAGATTATCGAACCCAAAGGAACTAAAAGTACTAATACTAACTTTCTTTTTATTATCTAGCCTAAAGTTAAAGAGAGATTGTTTATCTAATCTAAATTAATTAACTACTAAACCAAAGACTCTAAGACAAAGAAGAATGAATTTGGAAAATAACTTGGGAAAAAATCAGTTGATTTAGATGATACCCTAGGAAGAATCCACCTAGACTTCACTTGTTATCTAACACTGAACCATACGATTTATTCACTTAGTTTGATCCATAAGACTCCCTAACGTATATTAAACCCTCTCTCGAGGTGAATAACGTCTAACCCTAGGTTAATTAGTGGAACTCTCGTTCTCTTATAATAACCCCCTAGAATAGCAGTAAATCGATCTATGGATTCCCATATTAGGTTTCACCCTAATCCGGCAAAATCTCATCACCCTATCTCTAGGCGTGCGATCAACTCCGCTTAATTATGTTGGATCTACTCTTAGGTAGGGTCTATTCCTCCTCCACCTAAGCACATTAAATTTGGATTAAGCTCACATAATTAAGAACAAACTAAGTATTTATCATATAATTCAGAAAAAAATAACAAGATTCATCATAGGTTTCATCCCCTTCAGGAATCCGAAGGGTTTAGTTCATAACAATAAAGGAAAACATCTCAAGAGAAACGATAAAACAAAACATAAGAAATCCCTAAAACCCCCTGAAGGAATTGAAGGAGAGATCCTCCGTCTTGAGTATAATTCTGGCTTCTTGAGATGGATCAACTGGCTATCCTTGAGTGAATCCCCACAAATCGCCTTCTCGGCCTAGAGAACGAGCGCCCTAGACGATGGCTTTGGGCTCTCCCTCTTAGGTCATACTTAGGGTGTATTTATAGGCTTTTGAAATACGTTTCTTTCTCCCTAAGTATCCTTTCCCGAATGAAATTGCTCTTCTCCACGGCAGAGGCACGGCTATGGCGCACGCCCATGTGAATCATGGCCAGGCCGTGTTCAGATTTCTTTAATGAGACACGGTTGTGTGAGTCAGGGTTAGACCGTGTTCTAGATGATTGACTTGGCACGGCTGTGTGGGTCCAAGTCCAGGCCGTGTCGATTTCCTCTTTGGCCCGTTTTGGTCCATTTTGAGCTCGTTTCTCGTTCTTTTTATCCTTGGGTGCTTTCCTGAGTATAAGACATGAAAAGAAAGGATTAAGAGTACCTTTTTACATAAATCAAGGGGTAATTCATCCAAAAGCATACTAAATGTGGGATTAAAATATGTTACTATTTTAGTTTGTCAAATACCCCCACACTTAAGCTTTTGCCTGTCCTCAAGCAAAATTCTCAACTTACAATTAAAATGAACTTCCTATAATTCATAATAGTCATTGATAGTGTCTCATCATAATTCAAGGATAATTTATACATGGATAATTCAACTCAAAGTGTCCTAAAAATTCAAACACTATAAGCCTTATATTTTGTAGCACAAAACATAGGTGTTTCCCTTCATCTAAATAATTACCTCTGATTCGAAATTGTCAAGGATTGACATCCTCACTTAAGATTCACTCAAATCACTCAAAGTGTTTAAGGTTCAAAATTTAGGCACTCAAAAGTCAAACATGAAGAGTTAATCCCATAGGCTTGCATGAAAATCGAATCTCCACCACTGAAATATGAGATGAAAGACAAATCAAAAGGTCTTTGTTAGGGTTGTAACAGGGCTAGGGTTAAGGTGTGGAATAAGGCTGAATTAGAGGGTTAGAATCGAGATTCAATTGACAAACTACCTAACTAAGAACTAATAATAATAATTACATCAATTGAAAACTAATAATACTAATAATACGAGCTTCTTCTTTGATATTTGGAATTTAAATAAATGTATAAGCTCGTTTAATCACATAACTAATAATGAATATACTTCGCCGTTTTTTTTAAGAACAGAATAAATACATAATAAAGGATAAATTACTAAAATTCATAATTAGGAAACTAATCAGATCAAATCTCGATATAGGGGTAGTTAGAAAGAATGGTGATAAAAATTACAAAGGGTTTGGGTTAATATTAGTGGGTGAGTCAATAAATAGGGTTGTTAGGATTAAAAGGGGTTCACTAGGGGTTAATTTGTGAAGGTAGGCTTTTAATGGAGTTAGTGGGTTAAAACCTAGGTGCCTTTATCATCTCTGTATATCAAATCAAAAGTGTGGTCTCGACATGTATAATCGATGCAAGTTCTAGAATAACAAATCAGTATTGACATACTCATAATCAATAAAGTGAGTAAGAAAAAGAATATATGCTCTATAAGGCTCAAAAACTCACAAAAATTATGGGTATTTTTGACATCAACCTTGTAAATATCAAACTTCAAGGTAATATTTAAATTCAGGTAGACGACCTAGAAAATTTTTAATTCAGAAAAATAGACTTACTATGCTTGATTCTCTAGTATTCTTAGAATTTAATCATCAATGCACAATTATCAATGACTTAATCTAAAACATATCAATAAAAATCATAAATCATCAGAAATTTCATCCTAATTAGTAATATGAGTAAATTACTTAAAAACAAGACTAAATTTAGGATTTTGAGAATAATGTAAAAAGTTTGGAACCTAAATTCAGAAATTTGAGAATAATGACAAAAAGTTAGGCCACTTTTTTAGGTTGTTCACCCCCCCACACTTAAGATGTACATTGCCCTCAATGTAAAAAGTTAGATAATATAAATGTAATGTTCAGATCAGAAGATATGGGGATAAGTAAAACTCCCTGAATTACGGATGAGCTCCTTGGAGGATGTGGAAAATACGTTGGAGGGGCCGGTCTGGGTGACGATCCTGCGCTAGATGAAGAAATTGGGTAGCTCATGCAGTATTAGCCAGGATATACTAATAATAATTAAAACTATACTAATTAAATACTTGAGGAAAAGCAAGCTAAAGTGGAGAAAAATAAACATGAAACTAAAATTAAAAGAAAAGATGGATGGACCGTAGAGTCTTTATTGTTGGATGTGATTTCTAAGGCTGAGGATATGGTGGTGGTCGTGGCGTGATTCCCTAGCAGCCTTTAGAACCTAAAATTAAGAAACTAAGATAAAATAAACTATATTAAGCATAAGATTATTAAAGTGAAGGAAATTGAAGCAAAAGAGAAAAATGAAATAAAAACTAGATAGCCTCAAATATCCTTGGCTTGTTGTTGAATGAAGCTGCCGGCATGAACTCATGTGAATCAGTCTCCCTTGAGGAGATTGGCCTTTTACGCTTCTTTGCCATGGATATGATTTTGTTGTAGCTCAAGAGTCTAAGGATTTATTAGGAAAAAGGGAAAAAGAAAAAGAGGGAAAAGAAATAAAGAGAGAAGAAGGAGAGTAGGTAAGAAGAGAAAGGAGAGGGGCATGGTGTTTAAATAAAATTTCAAGTCTGGCAGTTTCCCACGCCCGTGGGTTGAGGGTGTGTCGGTTCACACGGCCGCATCGCATGGCCGTGTTCCTAGGTGTGTTGGTTACCCCACACTCGTGTCTAGCCTGTGTTTGACAAGTTAGTATGTTGGCACAGTTTTAAGGCACGAGCGTGTTTTGCCCGTGGTTAGAAAGTCAGTAGCTTCACACGGTCATGGGGTACGGCCGTGCCCCTTTGTCGGTGCCCGTGGTGTAGTGGTTGGATCCGTGACGTTGAAAAGTGGTTGGAACTGATTCACACGGCCTCTGCTATGTCAATACAGGGATTCTTATGGTCCACACGGCCATGGCCACGGCCGTGTGACTTGGAAATCTGCACTTCTGGTTAGTTTACAACTAAGTGTAAAGAAAAGAAGAAAAAGAAAAATAAATTTAAAGCAAAATGTAAAAATAAATTGTGTTAGTGCTCGGGTTGCCTCCCGAGAAGCGCTAGTTTATAGTCTTAAGCTAGACTCTCCTCTCATTTGCATTGTCAGGGTGGTTTGAGGAGTTGGAAGTCCTCCCTCATGCCATCATTTGTATCCTCGTGAAAAGATTTAAGTCGATATGCGTTTATAGTAAAAGTACCAAAAATAGGATTACTTACCTCGACTGTTCCGTATGGGAAAACACTGGTTACCCTAAAAGATATTTCTTTGTTTGTCCTAGGGTCCGGAGGAGATATTCGAGGGTCAGTTTTTTCTATCAATACTTGATCTCCTATTTTGAAGTGGTTTGTTGTTCCTATGAGCTCGTCTGGGGGCTCCTTCGGTTTTACCTTGTGCGGTTCCGTTTCTTCATCGTGTATCCCAAATTTCTCCTTGAAGTGTGTCTTCCACTCGTCTAGATCATCGAACTGAATCCCTCGATCTTCATGAACTGCTTCCTTATTGGCTTGAGGTTTAGGATCGGGTTCAGTTGTATTCTTTGGTGGTGCTTCCTGAAAATAGGGGTTAACCGAATGGTTATCAGTAGAATTTACGTTCTCACCTTGATTATTCGATGTTCTAGCCGAGTTGAAAGCCTTGAGGGTGACTGTCTCATTCCCTACACAAAGTATGAGTTTCCTGCATCAACATCAATTTTAGTCTGGCGATTTGCTAAAAGGGTCTTCCTAAAATTAGGGGATCGAATTATCTTCATCCATGTCTAAGACAACAAAATCTCATCGGGAAAATGAATCATCAATTTTTACAAGAACATCTTCGATAATACCCTAGGAATTCTAACAGATTTTATCACCTAATTGAATGCTCATCCTAGTTTGTTTGGGTTTCCCTAGACCTAATTGTTTAAACAATTTATAAGGCATGACATTTATTCTTGCCCCTAAATCAGCTAACGCATTATCAATAGTTAGTCTACCAATTAAACATGGAATTGTAAAACTCCTGGATCTTTTAGCTTTTGTGGTAGTCTATTACGTAACATTCTTTGAGCACATCGCGTTTAATTCCACATGTGGATCTTCGTCTAATTTGCGCTTATTCATCAAGAGATGTTTTAAAAATTTCCTCGAATCTGGCATCTGTGAAAGAGCTTCAAGTAGCGATAAGTTAATATGTAATTTCTTTAAAAGTTTAAGAAACTTACCGAAATGTTCCTCTGTATCGTCTCTCGTTAATGCTTGGGATATGGTATGCGAGGTTGGTACTCCTTGATTACCGATTTTGGCTTGTCTTGTGTTACCTCAACTTTACCTTTTTCTACCTCGTTTCCTTGTGTTTGGTGGGTTTGTCTACTTCTTTGCTTTCTTGAGTGTTATGGCTTGGATTTGCTCATTTGGATTAATTTCAAGTATTACTCGGTAGACGCCCTGCGGTCGTTTCGTTCGGATAATAGCCGCAATTTGTCCGATCGATCGGGTAATTTCCCGATTGCCTTTGTAAGTCCTCCAACTTGGTTCTCGATCGTTTTGATCGATGTTTGTTGGGTGTCGAGTGTTACCTCGCTTTTTGGAGACGAGCTTACGTGGATGCTATGAATTTGTTCAATGTCTCTTCAAGATTCGGCTTCTTTTCCGTGGATAGGGCTGATTTTGGAAATTTTGAGGAGGTTGTTGTCTTTGATTTCCTTGATTTCCTTGTCCTCCCCACAAAAAATTTGGGTGGTTCCTCCAACTGGATTATAATTATTACTATATGGGTTATTATTAAATCTGAAATTGTTACCTATATAGTTCATCTGTTCGCTCTCCGTGCCCAATTGGTAGGGTGGGTACTTAGGATTCGCCACAATTCCACTTGTGTCGCACTGCATTACTGGATTGCCTGCGAAGAACACAAACTATCAAGATTTTTATTCACCATCTCTACCTGTGTTGATAGCATGGTTACAGCATCTATGTTGAAAACTCTGGCCGATTTTGTTGGTTTGGTCCTTGTATCCTGCCACTGATAGTTATTCAGTGACATCTCTTCAATAAACTCGTAGGCTGCTTCAGGAGTTTTATTGTTCAGGGTTCCACCGGCGGCTGAATCTATTAGTTGCCTCATTGAGGGGTTTACACCGTAGTGGTGTTTATAGACGACATTCTGGTGTATTCAAGAACCGAGGAGGATCATGATTCGCATTTCTGAATTATTCTGCAAATACTAAGAGAAAAGAAGCTTTATGCCAAGTCTAACAAGTGCGAGTTTTGGCCGCGGGAGGTGACATTTCTGGGTCATGTATGTCTGCCGAGGGGATTAGGGTTGATCCTCAAAAAATTGAGGCCGTATTGGACTGGAAACCACCAAAGACTGTATCTGAGATTCAAAGTTTTCTGGGTCTGGCTGGGTATTACAGACGGTTCGTTGAGGGGTTTTCACTGATTGCTGCACCTCTAACCAAGTTACTACGTAAAGGGGTACCGTTTAATTGGATTGATAAACAGCAGGAGAGTTTTGAGAAACTAAAGAAGATTCTGACTGAAGCCCCGATATTAATACAGCCAGAGTCTGGAAAGGAATTCATTGTCTACTGTGATGTGTCGCACACTGGTTTGCGTTGTGTGCTAATGCAAGAAGGTAAGGTGGTGGCATATGCGTCTCGTCAGCTTAGGCCGCACGAGGTGAATTACCCCACTCATGACTTGGAATTAGTTGTGGTGGTATTCACACTGAAGATTTGGAGACACTACTTGTATGGAGAGAAGTCGATCATATATACCGACCATAAAAGCCTCAAGTACCTCCTTACTCAAAAGGAGTTGAATCTTAGGCAACGAAGATGGATAGAGTTGCTTCAGGATTATGATTACTCGATTGAGTACCACCCGGGAAAAGCTAACATAGTAGCGGATGCATTAAGCCGTAAGGTAGCATCTGATCTAAGAGAAATGTTTACTCGTCTCAGCCTGTTTGAGGGTGGTAGTCTGTTAGCTGAACTTCAAGTGAAACCAACTTGGATAGATCAGATTATGGAGAAGCAGTTGCTGGATGAATCATTGGTTCCTCGTTTCTGACTGGTGAAGAAGGGAGAGACTGTGGACTCTGGGTTGAATAGTGAAGGAGTCTTATGCTTCTGTGGGAGAATTTGTGTACCAAGGGATTCTGAGTTAAGGCAGTCTATACTGTGGGAGGCGCATAGTAGTCCATACGCTATGCATCCTGGTGGGAACAAGTTATACCGAGACCTGCATGAACTGTACTGGTGGCCAGGGCTTAAGAGTGAGGTTACCGATTTTATAGGTAAGTGTTTGTCATGCCAGCAAGTGAAGGCTGAGCATCAAGCGCTTACGGATTTCCGCAACTGTTAAAATTCCACTCTGGAAGTGGGAGAGGGTAACCATGGATTTTGTTAGTGGGCTACCCCTGACGCCTACCAAGAAAGATTCTGTATGGGTTATTATTGATCGACTGACTAAGTCCGCCCACTTTATACCAGTTCGCACTGATTACTCGTTGCAGAAGTTGGCCAAGTTATACGTGGCGGAGATTGTGAGGCTGCATGGGGTACCAGTGTCTATCATTTCGGACAAGGACCCCAGATTCACATCACGGTTCTAGAGAGTGTTACACGAAGCTTTGGGTACAAGGTTAGATTTTAGCACGGCATTTCATCCTCAAACTGATGGTCAGTTGGAGAGGGTAATACAGATTTTGGAAGACATGCTAAGAAGCTGTGTAATTAATTTCAAAAGAAGTTGGGAAGACTATTTTCCATTAGTAGAATTCACTTATAACAACAGCTATCAATCCAGTATTCAGATGGCACCGTACGAGGCGTTATATGGTCGTAGGTGTCGTACCCCTACTTATTGGACAAAACTGGGTGAGCGGCGAATGTTGGGACTGGAACTAGTTTCTAAAATTGAGGAAAAAGTAAAGTTGATTCATGATCGATTAAAAGAAGCATCTGATAGGCAGAAGTCGTTCGCTGACTTAAAGCGTAAAGAGATTGAGTATGCAATGGGAGATTATGTCTTCTTAAAGGTCTCACCATGGAAGAAGATTCTGAGATTTGGGCGAAAAGGCAAGCTGAGCCCTAGATTCATCGGACCTTACCAGATATTAAAGCGTGTGGGACCGGTTGCCCATCAGTTGGAGCTGCCTCCTGAGTTAAATCGTACACATGATGTGTTCCATGTCTCTATGCTGAGACGGTACCATTCTGATCCCTCTCATATAGTACCGGTGGAGGAGATCGAGATTAGACCTGATCTGACCTTTGAGGAAGAACCGGTGCAAATACTGGATCGTGAGGTTAAGGTACTGAGGAGAAAATCTGTTCCGTTAGTCAAGGTGCTATGGCGTAATCACGGTTCAGAGGAAGCCACGTGGGAGCCTGAGGAGGCGATGCGACAGCAATACCCTCACCTCTTCTGATCAGGTAAATTTCGAGGCTGAAATTTCTTTAAGGGGGGTAGAGTTGTAATGCCCTAAAAATTAGGGGTTTATAATTTTGCTTAAATTTCATGTTGTGCTTGAACGGCTAGCTATTTGAGCGTATTTGGGGGTTCTAGGGAGGCCTGGGTTCGAGTTTGAACTTTGGAAAAATTTTAGTTTTTGGCCCTTAAGTGGAGAGGGCTGTTAGCAGTAGGACTTAAGTATATTTATGTGTGTTTTGTGACACAAAGAGCCTGTTGGGACTTAGTGGTGTGGCGTCAATGGGATAACAAGGAGGAGTGGGGTTTGAATCCCACGAATAGCAATTGGGGACTTTTATTTTGTGTCTTGAGAGTGGAAGAAGTAGAGTTTGGATCAAACTCTACAGGGGAAGTTGAAGACTCGGTCAAAAATTTCAAATGGAAGGATGGGAGAAATTCTAGGAGATTATGGTGGAGAAAATCGGGGAAGTGGATGAGAGTGGGAGTGTTGGCCGAAATTGGGAGTTTAGGTAGGATGGAAATTTCGGCTAGGAGGTTTGTATGATGCAAATTCGGCTGAGGGTCATTTGGGAGCATTTTTGGGTTTTGGTTCTTTTTGGCATTTTTGTGTTTCTTTTTCCGTGTTTCTTTTCTTCCTAAGTGTCTGTTGCAAGTGACCTTTTGGTGCTTTCATGATCAAATGAGAGCAAGTTCTTAGTGCCGAATTCTCTGGGGAAAACTTCTTCCTTTTTCTCATTTGCTTCCTTACCGATTTGACTTGTGTGCAAGTTCGTTCTTTCTCTTTTCGGCAGCATCTTGGCCGAATTCAATCTCCTCTTTTCCTCTCGTCTTCTTTTCTGTACCCTTCAAGATAGCCGAACCTATCTTCTTCGTTGTCCTCAACGTTTCTTCTCTTA
Organism: Gossypium sturtianum; assembly: GCA_025698515.1. Classification (NCBI taxonomy): domain Eukaryota; kingdom Viridiplantae; phylum Streptophyta; class Magnoliopsida; order Malvales; family Malvaceae; genus Gossypium; species Gossypium sturtianum. Next base: position 96,451,452 of record CM046949.1, read on the forward strand.
TCCTTTAAGTTGGGTAAACCGAAATCAATCTCTTCTTATCCTTCTTTTATAATCTCATCTCTGGGGCCGTACTCAAGGAAACCTATGTTGACGAATTTGAAGAGTAAGTTATATTGACTTTCTTTCAATTATTTTCATGGTGGGTATCATTCTTGTCTTCCTAGTGCCGAATCTTCCCTACCTTCTGTAGTCTGATGTTGGTTGGCATATAGGTTCACTCGAAGTGTAGGAAGGGGCAAGCATTCGGAAGCAATCGTTACGTACTCTTAGCTTTGATCAAGTAAGCATTCTCGCTTTGTATTCTTCAAGGGTGGGTTTTAACCACATGTTTATTCTATCTCTTTTAATAAGGAGTGGATTGTAACGCAGAGTCCATTCAAGGGTTCTTAATCTTCGCTGATTTTTGGAGGACTTAGCAAAACTTGGTTAATCAAGGTATGTATAGGTGGTTTCGGCTTTTATAGAGAGGAAGGAGGATAACTCTTGGATGGGATGACTAACTGATAGTCTTATTTTAACATAGGTTTGGTGTTAAGGGATTCGTGGCACATTCGTAATCAAGGTGTGTAATCGTACACCTACTTTAGATCTGTCAATGCGATGAATGGCGGTGTGTATTCACACCCTGATGAACTGTGAATCGGCTAAAGCCAAAAACTGATGAGTTGAAACTTCGGCATCCGAGATCACTCGAGCGTGCGAGCGCTCGTATAGATAAACCGAGCCACAAACGTTGGCGATAGACCGTTGGGAGTGCCACAAACTTTCTCGTGCCCTTAGGCCGGAATGGGCCGAAGTGGGCCAAAGTGGGCCAAGTGGGCCATGGTAAGTGCCGGATAATAGATGTGGCTGCAAGGTTCGCAGAACCATGACAGAGAATGGGCTGAATGGGCCATACGAGCGTGTGGGCCCGCTTGGGCTGAAAATTGGGCTTTAGGCCCAATTTCACCGTTTTGACCAGAAAGGGTATCTGTGTCACTTGAGGAGACTGTAGGCCTCTGGAGAGGCCGTTAGATGGCCAAATTACTGAAACTCGATGAGAAAAAAATACCGGAATACCCCCGAGGGGTGAATTACCGTTTTACCCCCAACCGACCAAATGACCATATACCTTTAGGGGTAGTATAAGTGATGTATCTGTATTTTGTATGATTGATTATGATTGTGATATACTGCATACATGGGTTATATATGACATGACATGCTCCATTGGGTTGGGTTTTGTATTTTGGAGGAAGTACTGTACTGGTGGCTATGCCACGATTTACTGATTTAGTGGCTTTACCACGTATATTGATTCTAGTGGCTCAGCCAGGTTTACTGTTATTAGCAGCTTTGCTGCGTTGATATTAGCAGCTCGGCTGCGTTATTGGTGTGTAGGGCTAGGTGGGTCGACTTGGTCCCCACAAGGTGTGTAGGGTTGGTACGGGTGTTGTGATGGTTGAACTGGGTTGGGCTGCATTTTGTTTGCATTGACACGAATTTGGGCTTTGACCCACTCTGATACTGCATAGCGCTTAGGCCCAGACTGTTATTGAATAGGGCTTAGGCCCAGACTGTTACCGTGATGGGGGATTACACACTGAGTTCTCGTAACTCACCCTTTTCCTTAACTGTGTAGGTAATCCCCAGTCTTAGGCGATTTGGAGCCGCGAGGGACTCGGAGGTGGCCACACGCTCCATATGTTTTACTCGTAAACTTAGTTATTTTATTTAATTTAATTTTAATATATTGGGCTAATGATTCTGTAATAAGTCCATTTGGGATTTTTAACTTTTAATTGGTATTTTCTTTTCATTACTACCTGCTAGACTAGGAAACACGAGTTTTAAAACGACAATGGTTTTTAAAGGAAATTACGATTTTCAAACCCTAAAAAAAATACAACTCAAACGAACTTCTGCGATATTTAATTCTGTTTAATAAGTGCTTTGATTAATAGGAAAATCATGTGTTTACGAAAATACTATCCTAAAAGTATTACAGAGAATAAATGTTTTATATTGAGTTTTTTTCCAAACTTACCGGTTTACAAACGTCACTTTGGTGTGACGCGTCAGATCTGGTCGTAACGTCTAGGCCGGGTTTGAGGTGTTACAAAAGTATTTATAGTGCTTAGTTAGGTAGCCGAATGGCCTAATCAAAAGCTTAATAGCTAAGCAAATCTAAGCTAGAATAAAATAGAAAATTCTAGAAATGAAGACTTAAATTGCTGTAGCTAAATTCAGCTGATTTGAGGCTCAATGGACAGTTTCTAGAAGGGCAAATGAACTTGGAGAATTTGCTTGGTACATGGCAGCAACTAGGTTCGGCCAATGGCTTTAATAGAGCTCAACCAATGTGCAACTTTTACTGAAAAAGTACTAACATTAAAGGTGAACTTGAACAACCATGAAGGTGTGAAAAAGGAGCTTGATGAGTCTTGGAAGTGTGAACAAGGCCAGCCGAATGGTCCCATGGTGTGAACAACAAGTGTGAAAAGAATGGGGCTGCTTTGGGAAGAGGATCGGCCAAGCCTTAGGGAGCTTAAGGGCTGGACACTCTTGGCCGAATGGGTGCCTTGGGGAGCCAAAAGTGATCAGCTTAAATGCCTTGCATCAGTCGAACATGCACCTTCCACATTCATTGAACCTACATGCATGCACCTTCTTAAATGGTCCTCCAATATTCGGCTCATCTATTTAACACCAATAAACAAATTAAATTAAACCATAACCAGCTGAACATAATTAAAACACAATCTAGACATATTAAATAACACTTAGACAAATTAAATAAAAACTAACTAAGACACATTAAAATTCGGTTAAGACTAGGACACTTTAAAAACATGTACTAATTCAAGACAAATTTAATTAATCCTAAGACACAATTAAATTGAGTTAAAACATACTTAATTCAGCTAGGACAAAGCATATTAAAATCATGTAGTAATATAAACATATTTATAAGATGTAGGAATTATTTAATTTATTCAAATGTTTAAGTAATGAGCTGAAAATATTTAAATGAGTTAGCTGAACCGAGCCAAATTAAGCTTGCACCAAGGTGCACAGATGGCTCAATGTTTGGGCCTGAGCTGGTCCTTTGTCTTCGAGTTGAATTTCATCCCATAATTGACTCGTTAAAGCTGCCACAGCTTCATGCATGCGCTTAGCTCAATCTCGAGTCATAGGGCCTTTTGGAAACTCGAGAGGAACGAAATTCAAATTCTGGGACGCCCCGGGTGTGCTTACATCATCCCCCTCTTCAAAGCGACTTGTCCTCAAGTCGAGTTGCTTGTTCTCTTCAAAACTTTCATTCTTATATGAGGGAGCGAATAGCCTTTCATAAACCTGTCCACATAAATTCTCCAAAATCGGCAATGAGTTAGACATACAATTCAAACCAAAAAGTTTGGAGAACATATCATCTAATTGATCTGAACATGTATAACACAGACAACCAAGTGGATTTGACACAACAACATCACGAAAATTCTTACCCCAAAAGTTTCAAAAGAAATGTAGACTCACTTAACCTCATCTGATCATTGTACAAGCAAACAAACTCCTTACTGCAGCTTAATAAACACAAATTTTCATTACAAATAGATAAATGGAAAATTCCTTTTGGTTCATGATTTCGCACAATAAAACCTTGCAATGGATGTTCAAGGATTGGCTTACCAACAATTGCATCAACAATTTCACCCTCCAAGACAGATAAACGTTTATTAATCAAAGAATGGTAGATATTTTAAACAAAGTGCAAAACCTTTCCAAAATTCAATTCGCGAACAAAATCTTCACTTGGAACCCAATGGAGCTGTTTAGGAATTTGAAGAATCTCACCTTGCTTACCATTAGAGATGAAGAGATGAGGATCAGTTTTACCTTGTTCCTTTAGCACGAACTTTCTCTCCTCAGCAAGGTAATGTAATCGAAGCTCCTTGGTCGACTTGACTTGAAAAGGAGAGTCATGAAAGCACTGGTTAATTAAAACACTTTTCTTTTTCTTACTCAATTTTCTTTCATTTTCCTTTTCTTTTTCTTTTTCTTCACTCTTATTTTCCTTTTTTCTCTCTTTTGAATCTTTAATCTTATCTTTCAAATTCTTCATAGATTGTCTCAAACGTTATTGATCTTCCAAAACTTGCTGCGAAGATAGAGGTGCCAAAGTGACATTTTTGCCTTTGTGCTTGAAAGAATATTGGTTGGCAAAGCCGTCATGTTTGACTCGCTAATCAAATTGCCATTGATGCGAACCCGTGCCCAGAGTGATTACGAGTTGCTTAGATTCCCGATCGTAAATTGAGAAGTTTTGAATTTGAAGGCTGGATACAAAAGGCTTGAAGTTGATGGTTTTGTAGAAAATAATATGGAATAAGTAGGCTAAATTTTCGGGATAACAAGTTTAAGAATGAACCGATATTAAAGGCGAATATCGACCCTAAACTTATAACAAACTTGGAATCAAAATTTGATTAAGGTTTTAAACCGAGACCCAGTATCAAGGATGATAGGAACCTCCGGTATAGGTTGAACGCCACACTTGTTTTTCAAGTGATAAGTTCAGAATCAAGAAATGGGTTGACAACACTAGGCGGAGCTAGATAAGTCAATCGAGTCTCAAACAAACCAAGAGAGTTGAATAACTCACTAAGTTAATATTCATTAAAATAACAAATTTGTGTAACCTCAAAAATAGTTTGCAATCAGCTATTTATAGGGCTACAAAGCTCTAGCCGAATAGCCTAATTAAAGGATAATTAATCAAGCTCTAAATGCTGCTTTTAAGATTCAGCTGAAATATTCAAAGAATTCCTTAATGAACAGCTAACTTTTGCTGTACCCGAATATCCATGAAGCTGAAATAATAGCTGATCAATCATCCTTGTCATGATCGGTTCTTGAGCTGGAATAATGGAGTCAAAAATTGGATGAATTAATTCATGGGAGACGCCAACAGCCCTGACTTTTGCAATGTCTAAAAAGTCAGTTGAATGCACTTGAAAATGAGCTGAATTTGGCATGTTCCTTATCAGCTAAGGGAGATGTGAATGTGATTAAGTCTTCTCTTGGGAAGCCGAATGTACAGCAGCCATTTTAATGAAGTTGTGGCGCACCAACAACCACCAGATGTGAACATTCAGCAAGGAAAAGACACCAGGTGTGAACGACTGGACTTGGCTGGTCATTTGCATGTGAAATCAGCTGCTGAAATTAATTGAACACCTTTGGCCTTTGAGATCCACGAAGTGCTTCTTGGGAGAGAGTAAACAATAGCTGCAAGTGCATGTATTACTAGATTCATGCAGCTCCTTTAATTGCGGTCCATGCATGCATTGATGAGCACCCATTTAGCCAACCTACAAGATACATTTAAAGCAACATTCAAACTGATTTTAGAACATATTTAATTTGTCTAAACTGAGACCAATTAAATCACATATTAAATCTGTATGAAATTGGACAGATTTAATGGTCTTAAGACATATTTAATTTGTCCAGATTTTGACACATTAAAACTTAAATTATTTTATGCATTAAATCATGACATATTTATGACACTAATTTAATTAGCTGAAAATAATTTAACTAACTAGTCCAAATTAATATTTTTTTTCCAGCAAATAAAATCTAAACTGAAGTAAGCTAAATTGAGCTAAAATTGAGCTTGAAGAAAATTGCACGGAATGCTCGAATTATAGTTTCATGACTGATCGAAGAGTCCAGCATTGGTTTCTCCCAAAACTCGATCTATAAGAGCCGTAACTCCATCCTTGAACCTCTTGGCACGAGCACGAGTGATCGGGCCCGTTAGAAGCTCCAAAGGTTCTTCGGCAGCCTTGGTTGGTTCTCGAGCCATGATTGTATCATCCCCTCCCTCTTCGAAATGATTTGACCCCAAATCGTCGCCTACATCATAAGGAGACAGGTCAGATACATTGAAACTAGCACTTACGTTATACTCACCGGGGAGGTCGAGTTTATATGAATTATCATTGATCCTTTCCAAAACTTGAAAAGGACCATCACCCCTCGGAAGCAGCTTAGACCTTCGTTGGGCTGGAAATCTTTCTTTCCTCATATGTACCCATACCCAATCTCTAGGCTCAAAGATGACTCATTTTCTACCTTTATTGGCTCTTTGTGCATATTGCTTAGTTCTCTCCTCGATATTTTCCCTCACCTTTTGGTGTAAATGCTTTACGTACTCAGCTTTCCGTTTAGCATCTGCATTCACAAGTTATTCGTTAGGCAAAGGAGTTAAATCTAAAGGTGTCAAAGGGTTAAAGCCGTAAACAATTTTAAAAGGAGAATGTTGAGTTGTCGAATGAATAGATCGGTTGTAAGAAAACTATATGTGCGGCAAGCATTCTTCCCATGACTTAAGGTTCTTCCGGATAATGGCTCGCAATAAAGTCGACAAAACTCGATTCACCACTTATATTTTTCCGTCCGTTTGTGGATGGCAAGTGGTTGAAAATAAGAGCTTTGTGCCAAGCTTTCCCCATAGTGATGCAAACCCGGTCGCATCATGTTTCGACACAACTCGCCGACCTTAGAATTGGCCTAAACTTGAAGGGCCCAAGTGCAAGATGAAACATCTCATAGACCTGATTGATTATTAGGCCAATGTTTTAAGGACTTTTTAATTTAATATAGTTTTATTTAAATTAATAAGTTTGCATATTTTTAATTTTTGATTTGCACTTTGTGTGTTCTACATTTAATAAAGTTATACATTATGTAACTCCCATGTTAGTTTAAGTCTGTATCATTAAATTAAGTCTTGCATTAAGTAACTCATTTGTTCATTTAGTTTGCATTTCAAACCATTCATTTAAGCATTTTAGTTTAATAAATGAGTTGCTGGACATTTATTAAACTCATCTTAGTTTAATTAATAAATGTTTTTCGTTGAAATTTATTTAATAAGTGTTGCTCTTAATTAATCTAGTTACTAGGATTATTTATTGATGCATGAGTTTAAGTTTATTTATTTATGCTTGTTTAATTAACTAGTTGCTGGAACAATTGATGCATATGTTTAGTTCATTCATTTAAGTTAAGTATTTAATTTTGATATGTTTAATTAGTGTTTATATAAGTTTAATAAGTTCATTTTAATGTGTTTATTGCAGGTGTCTCTTCAGCTTACAACCGTTACATTTCAAGGCTGTTACAACTTAATTGAAGTGACTTTTCAAGTGTTTTTTTTGTTACAAAAGAAGGAGCTGTTACAAAGGGAGTTTTATACATCATTTAAGGAGTTTTAAAGAGCATTATAACACCCTTTAAAATTCAGCAGCAACCCTTTCATCTACCAGCTGTTTTTGCTCTTTCAAAAGATTAAATCAAGCATTCAAAACACCATTAATAAGCTCGTGTCTATTTGGCTAGCCAAGGGACAATTCAAGAGTCATCTTTCAAGCATTCAAGGACATTCATTAAGCTAAATTGAAGTGAATTCAATGATGGAGTTATTTGGTTTAAGAATGTCAAGAGACTTGAACTTTATTTCAGCTTTTTATTAGCACATTAAGATGAATACTTGTGACTACTCGGCTACCCTATTCTAGCACTATAAAAAGGAGAAATCAGCCTTTGTAAAGGGACTTTTGGAACTTTTGGCAAAACTTTGAATGAACATTTGTTCAAGAGTGAGTTATCTCCTCTCTATTTTCGTACAAGTTTTGAATTGACATATCTAGCGTGCTAGTGGCATCAACCGAACTCCTTTTGAACTTATCACCAACCTGGTGTGGCGTTCGTCCATCTTTTTATACCTTCGGTTCTTACTTCGCTAAGTAACAGGTCGAGGTCCATCAACTATTTCCATCTTTCACCTTAAGCCATATAAGTCCCGGGGTGATACTCAATATAGTATCGAATCGATCTTGTGCTTAAGTTCATTTTTCCATATCCACTGTTTATCCCAAACTTTCTATCTTTATTTTATTTCTTAAATCGAACCTACTACATTTCATACTAAAACCATCTTTCATCTCCAAACCACTTCTTTAGCTTCTGCATATTTTTCCACTAAACTTACAAATTTTCAACGCATCAAATTTTTTCCTCGTCGACGATTGGGCAAACACGTGAATCAACTCGACTAACCAGAGCCAGATCACATCATTTGGTATCAGAGCTACTAAAATGAGGAGCGCCGACGTTCGTGAAGATTTCAGAGTAGGTTCGTATTGAAAAAAATTCAAAATAAAAAAATCTTCAAGTTGTATTTTATTTCTTTTGAAATCAACAAAACAAGAACTTTCAAGAGTCATCTTTCAAGCATTCACGGACATTCATTAAGCTAAATTGAAGTGAATTCAAGGATGGAGTTATTTGGTTCAAGAATGTCAAGAGACTTGAACTTTATTTCAGCTTTTTATTAGCACATTAAGATGAATACTTGTGACTACTCGGCTACCCTATTCTAGCACTATAAATAGGAGAAATCAACCTTTGTAAAGGGACTTTTGGAACTTTTGAAAAAACTTTGAATGAACATTTGTTCAAGAGTGAGTTATCTCTTCTCTATTTTCGTACGAGTTTCGAATTGACTTATCTAGCATGCTAGTGGCGTCAACCGAACTCCTTTCGAACTTATCACCAACCTGATGTGGCGTTCGTCCATCTTTTTATACCTTCGGTTCTTACTTCGCTAAGTAACGGGTCGAGGTCCATGAACTATTTCCATCCTTCACCTTAAGCCATATAAGTCCCGGAGTGATACTCAATATAGTATCGAATCGATCTTGTGCTTAAGTTCATTTTTCCATATCCGTCGTTTATCCCAAACTATCTATCTTTATTTTATTTCTTAAACCGAGCCTACTACATTTCATACTAAAACCATCTTTCATCTCCAAACCACTTCTTTAGCTTCCGCATATTTTTCCACCAAACTTACAAATTTTCAACGCATCGAATTTTTTCCTCATCGATGATCGGGCAAACACGTGAATCGACTTGACTAACCCGAGCTGGATCACATCATTTGGTATCAGAGCTACTAAAACGAGGAGCACCGACATTCGTGAAGATTCCGGAGTAGGTTCGTATCAAAAAAAAATTCGCAATAAAAAAAATCTTCAAGTTGTATTTTATTTCTTTTGAAATCATCCCGTTGTCCATTCCTCTATCAATTTCTTCTCTTCCCAATGCCACACTTATTTCTGAAGTTTCTTTTTGTTCAGCCTACCCTACACCATACAGTTTATCCCTCGTAACCATTTTGAAACCGACCCCAAGCAGCAAAGAGGGCTTTCGAGACGAAATATGAAATCGTGAGACGAGGTCGGGTGGTAAAAGGCAAGAGAGTGTGAGATCATTTGAGAGAAAGAAAAAGCCTTGAAAACGAGTCCAAATACGAGTGAGAGTGAAAATTTGTTCTGTAATATCCGGGATTTAGGGCTTGTGCATTTTTGCATGTGCTAGTATGCCTATGTGTGTTTTTGAATGTGTTTTTATGAATTTTGAGAACTTTAGAGTGTAGGTGAATGTCTTAGAAATTATCAGGTTTTAAGTCATTAAGGAGAGCTAAGCAAAACAGCCCTTAAGAAAAATTGTATGGAGTTTTAGACACAAGTGGAGGTGTGGTGTAGTGGCAAAGTGACGCCACTTGAGAGGCAAGGGAGTGACGCCTCAGGGAGCTAAAAGGGGGCAAGGTTCGAGCTGCAGAGGTTGCACTATGGGCATTTGTTTTTGCGTCAGGAAGGGGGAGAGTTGGATTCGGCTAGGGCACTAAAAAAGGGGGATTTGGCTGAGTCAAATTATTTTAAATGTGTGGCAAGGAGAAGGGATGAGGTTGGACTTAATTTGAACTCATTTGAAAGGGTGGTGTTGAGAGAAAATAGGGGAAAAACAAGGGATAGGGAGTGAGGTTGAGGAGTTGGCCGAATATGGGACTTTAGGGGGGCAAAATTCGATCATTCAAGGGGAGCTAGGTGCCGAATTTACTTAGTGTAGTAATAGGCATCTTTTTGGTGATTTTTCTCTCTTCCAAAAGCTCCATTCCCTTTCTCTTTTCTTTTGTGACCAGAAACCGAAAACCTCTCAAACCTTAGTTCTTTTCTTCTCCATCTTCTCGCGATCCAATCATCTTCAAAAGCCGAATGAGCTTTTCTTCTTTTATGAAGTTATAGCCGAACCTCTTATGAGCCTCACCCTTATTTCTTCTCTTTCATTCTTTTCTAGAACATTGATTCTCAAGGGTTGTTATCAAGCCGAATCGGGTTAGTAAGATGGTAAGGATTTCCTTTTTTTTCAATTTTCTTTCTTCTTTTCTTGGTTGGTCGAAATCAAGAAACTAACCATATGCATTTGATTGGCTGAAACCTTGAAGGAGGATTTCGGGATTTGGTTGTAGCCGATTTCAAGAGGAGATCTTCGGGATTTCAAGATCTAAGGTAAGCGAGTGTGGTTTTAGGCCGAAGGCCATCTATTATGTTTAGTGTTAGAATTGGATCTAACATATGTCTATAGGAATTTCGACATTACCGGGAGCAAGGATTAATTTCGGGATTTGAGATTCGCAAGGTAAGTGGATAAGCATATTCGGCCAAGGCCATATTTAGTGATTATGTGAGTGGCCGATTCTAACTTTGACTGTTTAGGGAAGAGTACAATCCGATTCGATAGAATTTTGGGATTTCATTGAAAGCGTTAAGTAACCAGGTGTGTACCCCACACTAACTCTTAATCGATTTATGGCATCAATTTAATATATGTGTTTATAATAATGTGAAAAGTGGGCAAAGGTACCATGTGATGGTACAAAGTACTCAGGTAAGTAACCTTAACATTATGTTAATAAATGATATGAATAATATTATGATATGAATATTTGGAATATGGTACATATGTGAATATTGATAAGAATGTGGAATAAGGCATAAGGCATGATATTGCATATTCTGTGTGACATGGGGCATATGGGTTATATGGAAAGGGGAAGTGATCTGGTGGTTTATACCACAAAATCTGAATGTGGTGACTCATGTCACAAAATCTGAATGTGGTGACTCATGTCACAAAATTTGAATGTGGTGACTTATGTCACAAAATAATGTCTAGTGGCTATGCCAAAAAATTTATAAGGGTGATGAGCAAGTCATCTGCAGCGATTGCCTTCGATGATGTGTAGCGGATGGAGGGTCGACTTAGTAGTCCCCACGGTGTGATGGTTGGTATGGGTGACGTGTAGCGGATGGTTATCTAGGTTTGGGTTCGGGATTGCATCATTATTTATATTCATTATATGTGTATGATTTGATGTGCCTAAATCGTTGGGATTGGTGTTGGTTATACACACTGAGTCTGTTTGACTCACCCCATTGTGGGATATTTTTCAGGTGACACTCAGTAACGGACCGGGTCGACAGGAGCTTAGTGGTGGCTATGTTCAACTCAGACTTTATTTTAATTTTGGACTTTTTTTTCTTCTAAGTATTTTGGATTTATTTCGGGTTTTTCTTTGATGTAATAAGGCCATAGCTATAAACTGATTATGCATGCATTTTTATTTGTTTTATTATGATACAAATTTTATCCATTTAAAGTTTAAGCAACTTTTCTTAAAAATAAATTTTAAATGTTTAGACACCTAAACACAAACGATTTTCGAATTAAAGATTAACTCCAAAACAACTCGGCATTTTTTTTTATAAACCACCCAAATTTTCCAAAGTAATAAACATGAATTTGAAACGTTTTACTCGAGGAACATACCAGATTCGGTCTGGGCTCGTGGGCCGGGTTTGGGGTGTTTCAGTTTGGTATCAGAGCCCAGTTTTAAACTCTCGGCCTTGGGTTTAAAGCCCACATCATTTTCAAAATAGAGCCCAAATAAGTTTTGTGAAAATTTTTGTGAATTGAGCAGGTTTCTCTGGCATGGCACCTAAGTCTCCGACCCGAAGTCCACCAAGTAAGTACCCCTAACCGTTGTGTGAATTAATGTATGATTGGTATATAGGTATAACGGGAACGTAGATTAGTATATTAAGTTATGGAACCCTAGGATTAGCTTACTTCAATACAGAATTACATAAAACTTTAAGGCCTAACTAAACAAACCTGTGACTAAGTGGCCGAGTTAGGGTGTGGCAACCATTGTGCGCATGTCTAGGATTGGATTCAGGAAGAGCCTGGTATTTAAGCAGTCCTAGTGACTCACCTCCTCTTCGCTCGAATCCTACCTGGTGCGTAGTAACGGTTCACCCTAACCAAGAGGACTCATTCACAGGCTAAACTCAATAATTAAAACCCAAAAGGGACTAGCCATATTTTTATAAAAACCTTATTTTTAAAAGCACCAAATTACCCCTTTGATTTGTAAAAACTCTTTTACAAAAATTTTCCAAAATATTCCCGATTTACAAAAATTTACTAAAATACCCCTGGGTTGAGAAATTACTAAAATACCCTTGGTTTATGAAATTACCACACTACCCTCAATTTTTTCTAAAATATTCTTACTTTACAAAAATACCAAAAACCCCTATTTTGCAAAACATCAAGATACCCTGGTTTGGAAATTTACCAAAATACCCCTATAGGACAAATTACGAAAATACCCCTGGGATTAAAACGGACAAAAATGTACAAGTGATGAATGTGTGTAGTAGATACTACTGAATGAATGTGCTACTTTCTCTGAACTAGGATAGAAGACTTGAAACGAAACTCTGAAATGATCGAAAGAACTACTACTAAACTTCCTTACATAAAACTTGTTCGTGGATAATTAGTGGAACAAATACTAATGCATAAAATTTCTTAAATCAGATTAAAGCGCGATAGTAGGAATGAGTTCTAGGGGACGTGGTCGTAATGTGCGAGGATGTGGTAGAGGCAGAATGACCGTATCGGAACCCGTTAGGTCTGGGCAAGGGTCCGAAAATGAGGTACCACCACCACCACCAGCTGCTGGGGTTGAGCATCAGGATCAGACGGGGGATGATGCAGTGTCGCAAGCGATACTGCGGGTTCTTGAGATGGTGGCTGGAGCCGGTGAAGGTGGGGGAGCTCAGAAATCTGTACCCGAGCGACTCCGAGCAAATAGAGCTGAAGTATTCCGTGGCGTATCTGGTGTGGCACCCAGTACGGCTGAGTATTAGATTGTGCAGCTAAGCGAATGGAGTTAAGGACCCTGGAGGATGAGGAGATAATTATGATAGGAGAAAGAAGAAACTATTTGTCTAACATAGTTTCTGCATTAAAGGCTGATAAGATGGTTCGAAAAGGGTGCAAGACATTCTTGACTTTCGTTAGTACGTTGGATGCAAAAGAAGAAGGAGTTAGTGGAGTTAGAACCGTAAGGGAATTTGTGGATGTTTTCCGGAGGAGGAGTTACTCGGAATACCCCCGATAGGGAGGTGGAGTTCGAATTGACTTCTTGCTCGAACGACGCCAAGTATCTATCGCTCCGCATGAATGGCACAAAGGAATTGGTTGAGCTCAAGGCTCAAATCCAAGAGTTGCTTGATCGTGGGTTTATCCGAGGCCAGTGTGTCTCCATGGGGAGCACCGGTCTTGTTTGTGAAGAAGAAGGATGGAACTATGCGTATGTGCATAGATTACCGTCAGTTGAATAAGCTGACCATCAAGAACAAGTACCGCGTTCGAGGATAGACGACTTGTTCGATCAAGCGAAGGGGCGCAGTATTCTCAAGATAGATCTAAGGTCCGGATATCATCAACTTAAGGTGAAGGAAGCAGATATACATAAGACAGCCTTCCGAATAAGATACGGGCATTATGAGTTCTTAGTAATGCCGTTCAGATTGAAGAATGCCCCAGCCGCGTTCATGGATATGATGAACCGGGTTTTTCAACCTTACTTGGATAGATTCGTCGTTGTGTTCATAGACGACATCCTAGTGTATTCTAAGTCGGAGGAAGAACATGACGAGCATCTCCGGATAGTGTTGCAAGTGTTAAGGGAGAAGAAGCTCTACGCCAAATTCAGCAAGTGTGAATTTTGGCTTAAGGAGGTTGCATTCTTAGGGCATGTAGTGTCTGCAGAAGGAATAAGGGTGGATCCTAGGAAGATCGAAGCAGTGTTGGATTGGAAACCACCTAAGTCGGTGGCGAGGTTCGCAGATTTCTTGGGATTGGCGAGGCTACACATGAAGGTTCGTGGAAGGGTTCTCATCAATAGCTGCTCCTTTGACGAAGCTATTGAGAAAGGAGGTACCTTTCGTATGGACAGATAAGCAACATGAGAGTTTTGAGAAGCTTAAGAGGGTTTTGACTGAAGCTCCAGTTTTGATTCAACCTGAGGCAGGGAAGGATTTCGTGGTGTATTGTGATGCTTCTCACACAGGATTAGGATGTGTCCTGATACAAGACGGGAAGGTAGTCGCTTATGCGTCTCGGCAGTTGAGGCCACATGAGGTGAACAACCCGACGCATGACCTGGAATTGGCGGCAGTGGTCTTTGCTCTTAAGGTATGGAGGCACTATCTATATGGAGAAAAGTCGGTAATTTACACAGACCACAAGAGCCTTAAGTATCTATTGACTCAGAAAGAGCTAAACCTGAGACAGCGAAGGTGGGTGGAGTTATTGAAAGACTACGATTGTTCTATAGAATATCATCCGGGCAAGGCGAATATGGTAGCAGATGCCCTAAGTCAGAAAGTAGTGTCGGATCTGAGGGCGATGTTTGCACATCTTAGCTTGTATGGCGATGGAAGTCTCACGCGCGAAGTGCAAGTTAAGCCGACATGGTTGGAAGAGGTGAAAGAGAGTCAGTTGGCAGATGATGATATAAGTGCTAAGTTGCGGCAGGTGCAGAGGGGGGAGTTAGAGGATTATGGAGTTAGCAGCGATGGAGTATTGTGTTGCAAGGGTAAGGTCTGTATGCCGAAGAACAAGGAGTTAAGGCAGAGGATTCTTCAGGAATCGCATAGTAGCCCCTATGCTATGCATCCTGGAGGTAGTAAGATGTATAGAGACCTAAGGGAACAGTTTTGGTGGCCTGGTCTTAAGAGGGAAGTTATCGAATTTGTAGGGAAATGCTTGACGTGTCAGCAAGCCAAGGCTGAACACCAAGTTCCGTCAGGGTTGCTTCAGCCGATAAAGATTCCGCAGTGGAAGTGGGAGAGAATCACCATGGACTTCGTTAGTGGGCTTCCCCTTACGCCTACTAAGAAGGACTCGGTATGGGTGATAGTGGACCGATTGACAAAATCCGCGCATTTCATACCAGTGCGGGTTGACTATTCTTTACATAGGTTGGCGAAGTTATATGTGGCAGAAATTGTGAGGTTGCATGGAGTGCCAATGTCGATTATCTCAGATAGGGATCCAAGGTTTACGTCTCGGTTCTAGAAAGCACTACATCAAGCTTTGGGAACCAGATTAGACTTCAGTACGGCATTTCATCCACAGTCAGACGATCAATCTGAGCGAGTGATCCAAGTGTTGGAAGACATGCTGAGAGGCTGTGTAATAGACTTTAGAGGAAGTTGGGAAGAATACTTGCCTTTAGCAGAATTTGCATATAATAACAGCTATCAAGCCAGTATTCGGATGGCACCGTATGAAGCACTGTATGGAGGAGGTGTCGCACTCCTACGTGTTGGGCGTAATTAGGAGAACGTCAAGTTTTGGGTCCGAGATTGTGGCGTAATCCGAAGAAAAGGTTAAGTTAATTCGAGACACGATTAAAGGAGGCATCCGGATGCGTAAGTCGTATGCGGATCTTAAGCGAAAGGAAATAGAATTTTTTGTGGGAGATCGAGTGTTTCTTAAGGTTTCACCTTGGAAGAAGGTGATGAGATTTGGTCGCAAAGGAAATTAAGTCCAAGGTTTATAGGACCTTATCGTGTATTGAAGCGAAGTTGGTCCGATGGCATACCGATTAGAGTTGCCTTTGAATTGCAGTAGATGCACGATGTATTCCACATTTCTATGCTACATCGTTATCGATTGGATCCGTCTCATGTAGTACCAGTTGAGGAGGGGGAGCTAAGACCAGATTTGTCCTACGAGGAAGAGCCGATTCAGATTTTGGAACGAGATGTGAAAGTGCTACGAAGGAAGTCAGTTCCTTTGGTCAAAGTGTTATGGCGTAATCATGGATCGGAAGAAGCTTCGTGGGAGCCGGAAGAAACAATGCGACAGTAATACCCTCACTTATTTCAGCCAGGTAATTTCGAGGACGAAATTATTTTAAGAGGGGTAGAACTGTAATATCTGGGATTTAGGGCTTGTGCATTTTTGCATGTGCTAGTATGCCTATGTGTGTTTTTGAATGTGTTTTTATGAATTTTGAGAACTTTAGAGTGTAGGTGAATGTCTTAGAAATTATCAGGTTTTAAGTCATTAAGGAGAGCTAAGCAAAACAGGCCTTAAGAAAAATTGTATGGAGTTTTAGACACAAGTGGAGGTGTGGTGTAGTGGCAAAGTGACACCACTTGAGAGGCAAGGGAGTGACGCCTCAGGGAGCTAAAAGGGGGCAAGGTTCGAGCTGCAGAGGTGGCACTATGGGCATTTGTTTTTGCGTCAGGAAGGGGGGAGAGTTGGATTTGGCTAGGGCACTAAAAAAGGGGGATTTGCCTGAGTCAAATTATTTTAAATGTGTGGCAAGGAGAAGGGATGAGGTTGGACTTAATTTGAACTCATTTGAAAGGGTGGTGTTGAGAGAAAATAGGAGAAAAACAAGGGATAGGGAGTGAGGTTGAGGAGTTGGCCGAATATGGGACTTTAGGGGGGCAAAATTCGGTCATTCAAGGGGAGCTAGGTGCCGCATTTACTTAGTGTAGTAATAGGCATCTTTTTGGTGATTTTCTCTCTTCCAAAAGCTCCATTCCCTTTCTCTTTTCTTTTGTGACTGAACCGAAAACCTCTCAAACCTTAGTTCTTTTCTTCTCCATCTTCTCGCGATCCAATCATCTTCAAAAGCCGAAGGAGCTTTTCTTCTTTTATGAAGTTATAGCCGAACCTCTTATGAGCCTCACCCTTATTTCTTCTCTTTCATTCTTTTCTAGAACGTTGATTCTCAAGGGTTGTTATCAAGCCGAATCGGGTTAGTAAGATGGTAAGGATTTCCTTTTTTTCAATTTTCTTTCTTCTTTTCTTGGTTGGTCGAAATCAAGAAACTAACCATATGTATTTGATTGGCTGAAACCTTGAAGGAGGATTTCGGGATTTGATTATAGCCGATTACAAGAGGAGATCTTCGGGATTTCAAGATCTAAGGTAAGCGAGTGTGGTTTTAGGCCGAAGGCCATCTATTATGTTCAGTGTTAGAATTGGATCTAACATATGTCTATAGGAATTTCGACATTACGGAGCAAGGATTAATTTTGGATTTGAGATTCGCAAGGTAAGTGGATAAGCATATTCGCCAAGGCCATATTTAGTGATTATGTGAGTGGCCGATTCTAACTTTGACTGTTTAGGGAAGAGTACAATCCGATTCGATAGAATTTCGGGATTTCATTGAAAGCGTTAAGTAACCAGGTGTGTACCCCACACTAACTCTTAATCGATTTATGGCATCAATTTAATATATGTGTTTATAATAATGTGAAAAGTGGGCAAAGGTACCATGTGATGGTACAAAGTACTCGAGTAAGTAACCTTAACATTATGTTAATAAATGATATGAATAATATTATGATATGAATATTTGGAATATGGTACGATGTGAATATCGATAAGAATGTGGAATAAGGCATAAGGCATGATATTGCATATTCTGTGTGACATGGGGCATATGAGTTATATGGAAAGGGAAGTGATCCGTGGTTTATACCACAATATTCGAATGTGGTGACTCATGTCACAAAAATCGAATGTGGTGACTCATGTCACAAAATCGAATGTGGTGACTTATGTCACAAAATAATGTCAGTGGCTATGCCACAAAATTTATAAGAGGCGATGAGCAAGTCGTCCGCAGCTGCGCCTTCGATGATGTGTAGCGGATGGAGGGTCGACTTAGTAGTCCCCACGGTGTGATGGTTGGTACGGGTGATGTGTAGCGGATGGTTATCTAGGTTTGGGTTGGGATTGCATCATTATTTATATTCGTTATATGTGTATGATTTGATGTGCCTAAATCATTGGGATTGGTGTTGGTTATACACACCGAGTCTGCTTTGACTCACCCGTTGTGGGATATTTTTCAGTGACACTCGATGAACGGACCTGGGGTGGCAGGAGCTTAGTGGTGGCCATGTTCAACTCGGACTTTATTTTAATTTTGGACTTTTTTTTTCTTCTAAGTATTTTGGATTTATTTCGGGTTTTTCTTTGATGTAATAAGGCCATAGCTATAAACTGATTATGCATGCATTTTTATTTGTTTTATTATGATACAAATTTTATCCATTTAAAGTTTAAGCAACTTTTCTTAAAAATAAATTTTAAATGTTTAGACACCTAAACACAAACGATTTTCGAATTAAAGATTAACTCCAAAACAACTCGGCATTTTTTTTATAAACCACCCAAATTTTCCAAAGTAATAAACATGAATTTGAAACGTTTTACTCGAGGAACATACCAGATCCGGTCTGGGCTCGTGGGCTGGGTTTGGGGTGTTTCATGTTCTTTCTTTCTGAGTGACTTTGTGAGGTTGTAGTGAGGTATTTAATTTTTTTGTTTTATGTTCTTTTAAACATTTCTTCTTTTCATTAATTCACCATGTCTCGAGACGATATTTCAATGTTTGATTTTCAATACTTGGTGAAAGAAATGGAGAATATGCTCGATCGAAAGATTAAGCCCATTCAAGAGAAGCGAGAACCTCGAGCAATAACTCGACGGAAGCGAACTCCACCGAGTCGAGAAACAGAGTTAAGTTCATCACGAAGGCACCTTCCCGATAACTATTCAAGAAGAGATTCTTACCGTGACTCCTATTCAAGGCATTCGAGACGAAGAGAAGCAAACTTCGAGTCTAAAATTTTTTGAGATGTCCATCAGAATACTTTCTCTTCCTTTGAGCCAAACACTTATATTTTTGATTCCTATGTATCATCCTCAAGTTGTAATAAAAATGAAAAATAAGTAGAAAAAGAAGAAAAAGAAAAAGAAAAAGAAAGTGAACAAGGAAATGAAATTGAAAAAGAGAATGAAAACGAGAAAGAAAATGAGAGTGAGAAAAAGGAAGACGAAATTGAGATTAAAAAAAATGTGAAAAAAAATGAGAGAAAAAGAGGCAAGCGAACAAGAAAAGGTGAGGAGTGCTTCAACTAACCCATATAAAATTTGTCCTTGTTCTGTTCCTTCTTTTCAGGTTTCCGAATGACGAGCTTCAACTTCATTATCTTCCCAACGAGAGATGGTTTCAATTGATCGAGAAAGGTAAGGTCAAAGTTGACATTAAACCACAAGCGCCTAAAAGTAAGCAAGGTAAAGAGTTTTTAGCCATTGAATCACGACAATCACATTTGAATATTGTTGAGAAAATTGCTGAAAACTTGGTTTGTGAAAGAGTTCTTCATTTTGATTGGATTACTTATCATTCTATGACTAAAGTTGATGATTTCGCTCTAGCTAGTGCTATGACAAGTTTTTCTCATGATAAATTTTGCATTAGCAATTCTATTGATGTCTTGCGATTAAATCGACAAATACAAAATTTGATCTTGAATGATAAAGATTATGCCCATGAAAAGATTGAATTGTTTGATTGTAATGGTTTTGTGAATTCTTCGAATTCTTACGCAAAACTTTTGTGTATTTTCAAGCCTATTCGAATGAGATTTGCAAGGTTTGATCGATCGAATGAGTGTATGCTTAAATTCTTGTTGTTTAGCATGGGTGAATTCTCGGTAAAAATGAAATTCATGTTACATGATGAAACGAGTGATCAAAATTATGTGTTCAAACTCGGAGCACGCTTTCCCAAGTTACTGCCGAGTAAAGGTGAGCATCGTAATTCCATTCTAAATAAATGTATTGAACTTGCTCATCTTCTTCGAATTCTATCTTCATTTTCGAAAGCAAAGCCTGTGAATGTTGTTATCTTGCAAAATCAAAATTAGATTTTTTATTCTGGAGGTTGTTCTACATTGTGGTACACGAGATTCAAACTTGTTCTGCGTGATAATGACTTTGAATTGTTTCGTGATCCTTTTATAATGTCGACCATAAAACTCTCAAGTCGATTTAAATTAATTAGAGAAAACCTTGTTTTTGACCCTGGGGACCTTTGTTCAAGAGGTTTGAGAATCAGAATGCTATTAAGTCTCGAATGTTATGTGATTTTGGTTTGATTCCATTGGTGAACTTTTTGATTTTATACGAAAAGGTACGTCTGATTTCTATTTTTTATCCCGGCATTATTTCATATGCTCAATTTTTGAATGAGATTTCAAGAACTTCTTTTGAGCATATAAATTATCTTGTCACTAATTTCTTTCTTTATCATGTACGCGACAAGTCGAGAGGGCATTCTCCAAAAGAGGAAGGGTATTTAAATGACATATTTTCCTTTCGAGCCATATGTGATTTCCAGGTTATCGGCAGCAACTTTGCCAATTTCATCAACTAAGGGGGCTATGACTTTGAAAGATTCTTCGCGAGCAAGTGCCCCGATTTGAGGACAAATCGTCTTCAAGAGGGAGGGTATGATGCGAACCCGGTCGTATCATGTTTTGACACAACTCGCCGACCTCAGAATTGGCCTAAACTTGAAGGGCCCAAGTGCAAGATGAAACATCTCATAGACCTGATTGATTATTGGGCCAATGTTTTAAGGACTTTTTAATTTAATATAGTATTATTTAAATTAATAAGTTTGCATATTTTTAATTTTTGATTTGCACTTTGTGTGATTTGCATTTAATAAAGTTATACATTATGTAACTCCCATGTTAGTTTAAGTCTGCATCATTAAATTAAGTCTTGCATTAAGTAACTCATTTGTTCATTTAGTTTGCATTTCAAACCATGCATTTAAGCATCTTAGTTTAATAAATGAGTTCTTTGGACATTTATTCAACTCATCTTAGTTTAATTAATAAATGTTTTTGTTGAACTTTATTTAAAAAGTGTTGCTCTTAATTAATGTAGTTACTGGGATTATTTATTGATGCATGAGTTTAAGTTTATTTATTTATGCTTCTTTAATTAACTAGTTCTTTGGAATAATTGATGCATATGTTTAGTTCATTCATTAAAGTTAAGTATTTATTTTTGATATGTTTAATTAGTGTTTAAATAAGTTTAATAAGTTCATTTTAATTTATTTATTGCAGTGTCTCTTGAAACTTACAAACTGTTACATTTCAAGGTATTTATAACTTAATTGAAGTGACTTTTCAAGTGTTTTTTGGTTACAAAAGAAGGAGCTGTTACAAAGGGAGTTTTATACATCATTTAAGGAGTTTTAAAGAGCATTATAACACCCTTTAAAATTCAGAAGAACCCTTTCATCTACCAAATTGCTTTTGCTCTTTCAAAAGATTAAATCAAGCATTCAAAACACCATTAAGGAGCTGGTGTCTATTTGGCTAGCCAAGGGACAATTTAAGAGTCATCATTCAAGCATTCAAAGACATTCATTCAGCTAAATTGAAGTGAATTCAATGATAGAGTTATTTGGTTCAAGAATGTCAATTGACTTGAACTTTATTTTAGCTTTTTATTAGCACATTAAGATGAATACGTGTGACTACTCGGCTACCCTATTCTAGCACTATAAATAGTAGAAATCAGCCTTTGTAAAGGGACTTTTGGAACTTTTGGCAAAACTTTGAATGAACATTTGTTCAAGAGTGAGTTATCTCCTCTCTATTTTCGTACGAGTTTCGAATTGACTTATCTAGCGTGCTAGTGGCATCAACCGAACTCCTTTCGAACTTATCACCAACCTGGTGTGGCATTCGTCCATCTTTTTATACCTTCGGTTCTTACTTCGCTAAGTAACGGGTCGAGGTCCATGAACTATTTCCATCCTTCACCTTAAGCCATATAAGTCCCGGAGTGATACTCAATATAGTATCGAATCGATCTTGTGCTTAAGTTCATTTTTCCATATCCATCGTTCATCCCAAACTATCTATCTTTATTTTATTTCTTAAACCGAGCCTACTACATTTCATACTAAAACCATCTTTCATCTCCAAACCACTTCTTTAGCTTCCGCATATTTTTCCACCAAACTTACAAATTTTCAACACATCGAATTTTTTCCTCGTCGACGATCGGGCAAACACGTGAATTGACTTGACTAACCCAAGCCGGATCACATCATTTGGTATCAGAGCTACTAAAATGAGGAGCGTCGACGTTCGTGAAGATTCCGGAGTAGGTTCATATCGAAAAAAAAATTCGCAATAAAAAAAAATCTTCAAGTTGTATTTCATTTCTTTTGAAATCATCCCATTGTCCATTCCTCTATCAATTTATTCTCTTCCCAATGCCACACTTATTTTCAAAGTTTCTTTTTATTCAGCCTACCCTACACCATACATTTTATCCCTCGTAACCATTTTGAAACTGACCCCAAGCAGCAAATTGGGCTTTCGAGACGAAATATGAAATCGTGAGACGAGGTCGGGTGGTAAAAGGCAAGAGAGTGTGAGATCATTCGAGAGAAAGAAAAAGCCTTGAAAACGAGTGCAAATACAAGTGAGAGTGAAAATTTGTTCTTTCTTTCTGAGTGACTTTGTGAGGTTGTAGTGAGGTATTTAATTTTTTGTTTTATATTCTTTTAAACATTTCTTCTTTTCATTAATTCACCATGTCTCGAGACGATATTTCAACGTTTGATTTTCAATACTTGTTGAAAGAAATGGAGAATATGCTCGACCAAAAGATTAAGCCCATTCAAGAGAAGCGATTACCTCGAGCAATAACTCGACGGAAGCGAACTCCGAGTCGAGAAACAGAGTTAAGTTCATCACGAAGGCACCTTCCCGATGACTATTCAAGAAGAGGTTCTTACCGTGACTCCTATTCAAGGCATTCGAGACGAAGAGAAGCAAACTTCGAGTCTAAAATTCTTTGAGATGTCCATCAGAATACTTTCTCTTCCTTTGAGCCAAACACTTATATTTTCGATTCCTATGTATCATCCTCAAGTTGTAATAAAAGCGAAAAATAAGTAGAAAAAGAAGAAAAAGAAAAAGAAAAAGAAAGTGAACAAGGAAATGAAATTGAAAAAGAGAATGAAAACGAGAAAGAAAATGAGAGTGAGAAAAAGGAAGATGAAATTGAGATTAAAAAAATGTGAAAAAGAAACGAGAGAAAAAGAGGCAAGCGAACAAGAAAAGGTGAGGAGTGCTTCAACTAACCCATATGAAATTTGTCCTTGTTCTGTTCCTTCTTTTTAGGTTTCCGAATGACAAGCTTCAACTTCATTCTCTTCCCAACGAGAGACGGTTTCAATTGATCGAGAAAGGTAAGGTCAAAGTTGACATTAAACCACAAGCGCCTAAAGGTAAGCAAGGTAAAGAGTTTTTAGCCATTGAATCATGACAATCACATTTGAATATTGTTGAGAAAATTGCTGAAAACTTGGTTTGTGAAAGAGTTCTTTATTTTGATTGGATTACTTGTCATTCTATGACTAAAGTTTATGATTTCGCTCTAGCTAGTGCTATGACAAGTTTTTCTCATGATAAATTTTGCATTAGCAATTCTGTTGATGTCTTGCGATTAAATCGACAAATACAAAATTTGATCTTGAATGATAAAGATTATGCCCATGAAAAGATTGAATTATTTGATTATAATGGTTTTGTGAATTCTTCGAATTCTTATGCAAAACCTTTGTGTATTTTCAAGCCTATTCGAATGAGATTTGCAATGTTTGATCGATCGAATGATTGTATGCTTAAATTCTTGTTGTTTAGCATGGGTGAATTCTCAGTAAAAACGAGTAATCAAAATCATGTGTTCAAACTCGGAACACGCTTTCCCAAGTTGTTACCGAGTAAAGGTGAGCATCGTAATTCCATTCTGAATAAATGTATTGAACTAGCTTATCTTCTTCGAATTTTATCTTCATTTCCAAAAACAAAGCCTGTGAATGTTGTTATCTTGCAAAATCAAAATCAGAGTTTTTATTCTGGAGGTTGTTCTTCATTTTGGTACACGAGATTCGAACATGTTATGCGTGATAATGACTTTGAATTGTTTCGTGATCCTTTTATAATGTCGACCATAAAACTCTCAAGTCGATTTAAATTGATTAGAGAAAACCTTGTTTTTAACCCCGGAGACCTTTGTTCAAGTGGTTTGAGAATCGAAATGTTCTTAACTCTCAAATGTCATGTGATTTTGGTTTGATTCCATTGGTGAACTTTTTGATTCAATAAGGAAAGGTAAGTCCGATTTTTTTTTTTATCCCGGCATTATTTCATTTGCTCAATTTTGAATGAGATTTGAAGAACTTCTTTTGAGCATATAAATTATCTTGTCATTAATTTCTTTCTTTATCATGTAGGTGACAAGTCGAGAGGGCATTCTCCTAAACAGGAAGGGTATTTAAATGACATATTTTCCTTTCGAGGCATATGTGATTTCCAGGTTATCGGCAGCAACTTTACCAATTTCATCAACCGAGGGGGCTATGACTTTGAAAGATTCTTCGCGAGTAAGTGGCCCGATTTGAGGACAAATCATCTTCAAGAGGGAGGGTATGATGTGAACCCGGTCGCGTCATGTTTCGACACAACTCGCCGACCTCAGATTTGGCCTAAACTTGAACGGCCCAAGTGCAAGATGAAACATCTCGTAGACCTGATTGATTATTTGGCCAATGTTTTAAGGACTTTTTAATTTAATATAGTTTTATTTAAATTAATAAGTTTGCATATTTTTAATTTTTGATTTGCACTTTGTGTGTTCTGCATTTAATAAAGTTATACATTATGTAACTCCCATGTTAGTTTAAGTCTGCATCATTAAATTAAGTCTTGCATTAAGTAACTCATTTGTTCATTTAGTTTGCATTTCAAACCATGCATTTAAGCATCTTAGTTTAATAAATGAGTTGCTGGACATTTATTCAACTCATTTTAGTTTAATTAATAAATGTTTTTGTTGAACTTTATTTAAAAAGTGTTGCTCTTAATTAATCTAGTTACTAGGATTATTTATTGATGCATGAGTTTAAGTTTATTTATTTACGCTTCTTTAATTAACTAGTTGCTGGAATAATTGATGCATATGTTTAGTTCATTCATTTAAGTTAAGTATTTATTTTTGATATGTTTAATTAGTGTTTAAATAAGTTTAATAAGTTCATTTTAATGTGTTTATTGATGGTGTCTCTTCAGCTTACAACCGTTACATTTCAAGGTTGTTACAACTTAATTGAAGTGACTTTTCAAGTGTTTTTTTGGTTACAAAAGAAGGAGCTGTTACAAAGGGAGTTTTATACATCATTTAAGGAGTTTTAAAAGGATTATAACACCTTTAAAATTCAGCAAAGAACCCTTTCATCTACCAATTGCTTTTGCTCTTTCAAAAGATTAAATTAAGCATTCAAAACACCATTAAGGAGCTGGTGTCTATTTGGCTAGCCAAGGGACAATTCAAGAGTCATCTTTCAAGCATTCAAGGACATTCATTCAGCTAAATTGAATTGAATTCAATGATGGAGTTATTTGGTTTAAGAATGTCAAGAGACTTGAACTTTATTTCAGCTTTTTATTAGCACATTAAGATGAATACGTGTGACTACTCGGCTACCTTATTCTAGCACTATAAATAGGAGAAATCAGCCTTTGTAAAGGGACTTCTGGAACTTTTGGCAAAACTTTGAATGAACATTTGTTCAAGAGTGAGTTATCTCCTCTCTATTTTCGTAGGAGTTTCGAATTGACTTATCTAGCGTGCTAGTGGCGTCAACCAAACTCCTTCTGAACTTATCACCAACCTGGTGTGGCGTTCGTCCATCTTTTTATACCTTCGATTCTTACTTCGCTAAGTAATGGGTTGAGGTCCATCAACTATTTCCATCCTTCACCTTAAGCCATATAAGTCCCGGGGTGATACTCAATATAGTATCGAATCGATCTTGTGCTTAAGTTCATTTTTCCATATCCACCGTTTATCCCAAACTATCTATCTTTATTTTATTTCTTAAACCGAGCCTACTACATTTCATACTAAAACCATCTTTCATCTCCAAACCACTTCTTTAGCTTCTGCATATTTTTCCACCAAACTTACAAATTTTCAACGCATCAATTTTGTTCCTCGTCGATGGTCGAGCAAACACGTGAATCGACTCGACTAACCCGAGCCGGATCACATCATTTGCAATCAGAGCTACTAAAATGAGGAGCGTCGATGTTCGTGAAGATTCTGGAGTAGGTTCGTATTGAAAAAGAATCGAAAAAAAATCTTCAAGTTGTATTTTATTTCTTTTGAAATCAGCATATTATATTTGAAGTGAAAAAAAAAACGAAAAAAAAATTGAGTATAAAAAAAAGTGCGAAGTTGAAAGTTCTTGTTTTATTTTCATTCATTCTATTCTCGGTCATCTCGTTGTCCATTCTTCTATCAATTTCTTCTCTTCCCAATGCCACACTTATTTTCGAAGTTTCTTTTTGTTCAGCCTACCCTACACCATACACTTTATCCCCTGTAACCATATTGAAACCGACCCCAAGCAACAAATAGGGCTTTCGAGACGAAATACGAAATCGTGAGACGAGGTCGAGTGGTAAAAGGTAAGAGAGTGTGAGATCATTTGAGAGAAAGAAAAAGCCTTGAAAACGAGTGCAGATACGAGTGAGAGTGAAAATTTGTTCTTTCTTTCCGAGTGACTTTGGGAGGTTGTAGTGAGGTATTTAATTTTCTGTTTTATGCTCTTTTAAACATTTCTTCTTTTCATTAATTCACCATGTCTCGAGACGAGATTTCAACGTTTGATTTTAAATACTTGTTGAAAGAAATGGAGAATATGCTCGACCGAAAGATTAAGCCCATTCAAGACAAGCGAGAACCTTGAGTAATAACCCGACGGAAGCGAACTCCACCGAGTCAAGAAACAGAGTTAAGTTCATCACGAAGGCACCTTCTCAATGACTATTCGAGAAGAGATTCTTACCGTGACTCCTATTCAAGGCATTCAAGACGAAGAGAAGCAAACATCGAGTCTAAAATTTTTTGAGATGTCCATCAGAATACTTTCTCTTCCTTTGAGCCAAACACTTATATTTTCGATTCCTATGTATCATCCTCAAGTTGTAATAAAGGCGAAAAAGAAGTAGAAAAAGAAGAAAAAGAAAAAGAAAAAGAAAGTGGACAAGGAAAAGAAATTGAAAAAGAGAATGAAAACGAGAAAGAAAATGAGAGTGAGAAAAAGAAAGATGAAATTGAAATTAAAAAAAATGTGAAAAAAGAAACGAGAGAAAAAGAGGCAAGCGAACAAGAAAAGGTGAGGAGTACTTCAACTAACCCATATGAAATTTGTCCTTGTTCTGTTCCTTCTTTTCAGGTTTCCGAATGACGAGCTTCAACTTCGTTATCTTCCCAACGAGAGATGGTTTCAATTGATCGAGAAAGGTAAGGTCAAAGTTGACATTAAACCATAAGCGCCTAAAGGTAAGCAAGGTAAAGAGTTTTTAGCCATTGAATCAAGGCAATCACATTTGAATATTGTTGAGAAAATTGCTGAAAACTTGGTTTGTGAAAGAGTTCTTCATTTTGATTGGATTACTTGTCATTCTATGACTAAAGTTGATGATTTCGCTCTATCTAGTGCTATGACAAGTTTTTCTCATGATAAATTTTGCATTAGCAATTCTATTGATGTCTTGCGATTAAATCAACAAATACAAAATTTGATCTTGAATGATAAAGATTATGCCCATGAAAAGATTGAATTGTTTGATTGTAATGGTTTTGTGAATTCTTCAAATTCTTATGCAAAAACCTTTGTGTATTTGCATGCATATTCGAATGAGATTTGCAAGGTTTGATCAATCGAATGATTGTATGCTTAAATTATTATTGTTTAGCATGGGTGAATTCTCGGTGAAAACAAAATTTATGTTACATGATGAAACGAGTGATCAAAATCATGTGTTCAAACCCGGAGCATGCTTTCCCAAGTTGTTACCGAGTAAAGGTGAGCATCGTAATTCCATTCTGAATAAATGTATTGAACTTGCTCATCTTTTTCGAATTTTATCTTCATTTACGAAAACTAAGCCTGTGAATGTTGTTATCTTGCAAAATCAAAATCAAATTTTTTATTCTGGAGGTTGTTCTACATTGTGGTACACGAGATTCGAACATGTTCTGTGTGATAATGACTTTGAATTGTTTCGTGATCCTTTTATAATGTCGACCATAAAACTCTCAAGTCGATTTAAATTGATTAGAGAAAACCTTATTTTTGACCCCGGAGACCTTTGTTCAAGAGGTTTAAGAATCAGAATGTTGTTAACTCTCGAATGTTATGTGATTTTGGTTTGATTCCATTGGTGAAATTTTTGATTCAATACGGAAAGGTAAGTCCGATTTCTATTTTTTATCCCGGCATTATTTCATACGCTAAATTTTTGAATGAGATTTCAAGATCTTCTTTTGAGCATATAAATTATTGTAACACCCTAAACCCGGCCTAGAAGTTAGGCCCGAATTTGGCGTGCCACATTGAAGTGTTTTCCGAAAACCGTGTTTTCATTAAAAACCCTTCTTGAAATTTTAACATTTGTACAAAACCTCAGTTTGCATTTTAATCGCGGTTTATTAAAAAGTTATACCGTTTTAGAACGTTATTACCTTTAAAACTTTACTTGTTGCGAAAGCTTAATTCAAAACCGTTGATTCACAAAAATGTGATATTAAAAAAAAAATTGAGTTACGAGAATGTAATGTTTTTAAAAAAACAGTTATCGTTTTCAGAAAATCGCGTTCTACTTCTAGTAGGTATAAATCGTAATAAACTGAAAATCCAAAATTTAAAAGTCAGAAATTAAGAGCGGCCTTATTACAACCCAATAAGAAAACGGTTTAAATAAAGTAAAATAGAAACTAAAATTTAAAGCTGATAGTAGTGTGGCCACCTCCGAGTCCTCCAGTACGTCGAACCGCCTCACGAGGATTGCTGAAAAAATTAAAAGAGGGGGTGAGTTTACTAAAACTTCAGTGTGTACAACCTCACAAGAAACATGCATCACAACAACTGGACCGAAGCCCATTACAAGAATAAAGTGGCAATTGGGCCTTAGCCCAAAATAGCCTCGGTTGGGCCGTAGCCCATATCAAATGTCACATATCATATTTATATGGGCCTAAGCCCATCTCAATAAAAAAATCATGTATGCAATGCATTAATGCCCATACCAACCCCGCACTCCGTCTCTCCGTCCCAACCCGCGCACTCTGTGGGGATTTAATCGACCCACCCATCCCTACACTCCTTATGTAGCACCGTTTTATGCACTAACTTATCGTTGCAAAGAGAGTCGCTCATGGCTTAAAAAGCCTTGGTGGATCCACGATCGTCAGCGACCATGCGATCCTATTAGCACTTCCTCCGTATTAATAGTCTCATCCCCACGCAACATAATAACACATGAATGCAACATACCATAATAATCATAATAAACATATGATAGCAATCGTATAACATGCAGAGCATTTAGTCATTCTGTCCTTCAGGGGCATAACGGTTATCTTACCCTCCAGGGGTATTTTGGTCATTTTACCCTTCGAGGGTATTATGGTAATTCTACGTCCTTTTCGGAGGTCTACAGTCGCCTCGAGCGACACAGATATCGTATTTAATCAAAATGGTGTATTTGGGCCCAAAGCTCGAAACTCGGCCCAAGTGGGTCCACACTCTCGTGTGGCCCTTTCGGCCCAAAACTGCCTTTGGCCATGTGATCGCCATGGCCGGCTCCTTATTTCCTATCCGTCCACAACATTTACTCACGTAGGGCCCACGGGCCCGTTGGGCCCACTCGGCCCATCTCAACCAAACGAGGCCCAAAACTTCCTAAGCCCATGAGAACGCTCACAGTGGCCTCACGCATCATGCGCCCATTTCCATGGGCTCGGTTCACCACACATGTGTTCGTACGCTCATGTGGCATCATTTGCCGGTGTTTCGGCTTTTCAGCATTTGCTGATCTATAATCAGAATGGTGTGAGTACACACCTATTACGAGCGTAGGTTGAAACCCCGAATCCACGTACCTAAGAAACCAACAACTCTAAACCGTTAGCCTTAATTCTTGATACGATATCTCCAAGAATTGAGATCGATAAATCAGTCTATACCACTTACCCACAGCCGAACGATTCACTGTAACAAAGAGTGCTCAGCCGGCTCTTTGATTAAGCACCTCGATTCCCTTGCAACGTTAAAATAGAGAGGGGACGTTAGCCATAACACTCACGGCCATAATTGAAATCACAATAGCCTTTCGGCTTGAGCGAAAATAACTCGATAAGAGAAGAACTCCATCACCTACATTCGGCCAAGGCCATACTCACCAGAGAAATTGCTTTAGCTTATGCTAAGCAGAGAGGGGAGAAAACAATTAGTAAGTGGATGTGAGAATGTTGCATTTGATCACAGAAGAAGACTGGTGTGAAGGGAAAGAAATATGGAAGGAAAGAAAGAAAGTGGACGAAAACTTACCAATTACGGCCTCAAAAGAGAACCCAAGCGCCAACAGTTTGATTTACGGCTAAGAGACACAAAATTGAAGTAAAGGTGCTTTTTCGGCTTTTTGAACAGAGAAGAAACCGATGCCACAAGTGGAAGAATGAGTAAGATGAGTTTCGGATATTAGCAAGGTATAGAAGGAATGGTTTCAACTTGGAGAAGAGAGGAAAGATTCGGCTTGTGCAGAAGAGAAGATAGAAGACAGAAAATGAAAGGAAGAGAGAAAAAAATGGACGAAAAGAGAGAGAGAGAGTAAGGGAGTAGGAGAAGGTTCAGCTTTAGCACAAGGTATTAGTAACAACCACGAATCGGAGAAAAGTTGAAAAGAAAAACTTCGGCTAGCAGAAAATTGCAATGAACCAAAGTGACCCGAAAAGCTTAAAGGGAGCCTAGAGAAATTCGGCACTCTATCTTACTCAAAGCTGAATATACACCCTTCCAAAAGACCAAACTTGACCGAATTTTCCCTGTAACACCCCAAACCAGGTCTATACGTTAAGACGAGATTTGGTTTGTCACACCGAACGAACATCCACAATTCTCTAATGATTTAAGTAAAACAGTAATGCAAAACCTTTAGAAATAAGGTTTAATAAAAACTAAGTACAATGATTAAAAATTTATGAATTAAGAAAAATACTTGTTTGAAATCTTATATATATATTAGTCAAAACCTTAACGTAGTTTTAAAAGAATTTGAAAGAAATTGAAAAGTAATTTAGGTGTCCAAAATTGTTATAAAACACAATATTTTTTTAAGAAAACTTTATAGATTTAACATAAGCCCATATTAAGAGTCTTAAAATAAAATTAAATCCATCCACACATAAAAATCCATAAAAACATAATTAGAGGCCTTATTACATCATACCCAAAATAGTAATTAAAATAAGTAACTTAAATAAAGTTCATAGTTTATAAAACCCAAGCTCGTAGTATGGCCTCCACCAAGTCATCCCCGCCCAAGTCCACATCAATTTCCATTACCTGAGATGGATAATAAAACGGGGTGAGTTACAAAGAACTCAGTGTGTAACTCACTTACCACCATTATTGGGCCAGACCATCAAGGCATTAATTTGGGCTTGAGCCCAATTACAAATTTTAACAATATAAAATGAAATAAAATATATAAAATGCATGTAAAATGAATTTCCCAACCAAGCCTAATTTCCATCCGCTACACACCCCGCATCAACCAAAGACACTGTGGGGATCAAGTCAACCCACCCCGCCAAACACACCAATCGTAGGCATTTAGCCTTTTAAATAATATTGTAGTGCACTACCGAACTAGATTGTGACATAGTCACCGAACTAGAGGCATTAAGCCAAATTTGAGGCAGAGCCCGAACTAGATTCATGGCCACAGGCCTTACTTCTCTTCATCATGTATCCCATCCCATGCAATTATGTATGAATAACAAACTTTAATCATAAATAATTTATCAAGTAACCTGTAACACCCCAAACCCGGTCAATACACCACGACCGAATCTGGTATGTTACGGGGAAAACGTACTTGAGAGGTTTAGGTTTTTCGTTTAAAGGCAGGATGTAAACACTTCACTATCTAGTGTATTTGAGGAAAATTTGAGTAGGCTTGTTTGAAATCAGGTGGTGCATTCAGAAAGCCCAAATCCGAAAGCTTAACCAAAAGATGTAATTAAAACGAGTTCATTCCATTTCATTATTCAAATAGTTTCTAATGCAAGTCATGGTGAGATACCCGATGGTATAGTTTAAAACACTTTGCGTTATAGTTTTTAAATCATTGTCTTTCCAAATTTTAATAAAATTCCAACCCACTTATTTTGTTAAGGCATATTAAAATCTATTTAAAGCATAAACATCATAAAACATAAATTAAAGGCCTTTTACAATCCAAAACCAAACCCAAATAATAAAAAAACAAGCAAAAGTACCCAAATTTATAAAGTCCGAGTAAAACTTTATTAAGCGTGGCATGAGCACCCCGAGTCCATCCGGCCCATGTCCGCGTCTAAGTGTCACTGAAATGTCAAAGGAGAGGGTGAGTCGAATGACTTTCGGTGCATAAATCCCGCTCCCGATGGAACAACATGCTAACACACATCATACATAGCAACATGATTAATGCAACCCGATCCTAACCATCCATATCACCTTTTCTACCCCGTGTGGTACCAAACCACTGGTGGTGCCAAACCACTGGTGACCCAAAGTCACGATATCCATAAGTGTGGTGCCAAACCACTGGTGACCCAAAGTCACGAATAATCCAATGATGGGGCCAACCCATCGTGTGATACCAAATCACTAGCGCATTTCGATCCCATATCTCAAAGTGGGGCCAACCTACGGTGGTGTTAACCACGTGGACGAGTCGCAATGAGGTGCAAACCTCTGGTGTCCCAAAGACACAAATGTGATACCAAATCACCGGTGACCGCAGATACAAATCCGATGATGGGGCCAACCCATCGTGTGATACCAAATCACTAGCAGACGATCCCATATCTCAAAGTGGGGCCAACCCACGGTGGTGTTAACCACAGGGACGAGTCGCAATGAGGTGCCAAACCTCTGGTGTCCCAAAGACACAGTGTGATACCAAATCACCGGTGACCGTAGTCACAAAATCAATCTGTGGTACCAAACCTTTGGAGGTGCCAAACCTCGGTGTCCCAAAGACACGGTGTCCCAAAGACACGGATATCATCATCATCCTCCTCCACTCATAATACCCATCATCATGCCATACTCATGTGATCATGCATCTCGCACAAGTCATGCATATCATGCCAACATGCCAAGCATTATATCTCATAGCATACATAACATAGATCATAATATTGAGTATACATCAAGAGAACTCGTAATGCTACGGACTTACCGGATCCGTACATATACCCCACTTGGGTACCAATTAATCCATCATATTGTTTTGGTTTTACAAAGCAATCAGAGTTATTAATAATATTACTAAGTGTGGGTGTGTTAGTTACACACTGCTCAAACACAAGCTTAAAACTCAACGAACCGATCTAAGGCCCTCGAATCCTTGCTCCTATGATCGGCCAAACATAGATTAGTCACCTATACCATTCGGCCAAAACCAAATAGATCAAGAGGGTTAACGCTAACCCTTACCTTACACTTGATTTGGTTTCTACCAAACCCGAACCAATAATGGTTCCTCCTAAAGCAAACGGCACACCCTATTAAGAAGAAATATTAGTCTCTTGTAACTTGACTAAACGAGAACTAAGAGAATAGACTTGATAACATCAACTCTTGCCACCACTTACCAACGACAACAGAGAAAGAAGACTCCTTTTGCTTGCTTCCAAAATCCAAAGGCCCTATAATGCAATGATTAACAAAAGATTAACTCCTTTCAACCAAACCCAAAATCGGCTCTTAACCAACCCAACACAATAAAGCACAAGAGAGAGGAGAAATGGCCATTCGGCCAAGCACTTACCTAACTCCAATCGATTGAAAACAAACCCCAACAAGATCAACACTTCTCTAGAATTCGCCAAGATGAACACCACTAGAGAGAGGGGAAATTCGGCTAACACACTAAGCAAAAGAAAAGAGGATTCGGCCAAGGTGTTTAACACACCTATGTTCGGCTTTGAGTGCAAAGAGAGAAGATGAGAAATAGGTAAAGTTTTGGCTAAGGGTATAGGGAAAAGAAAGAAAAATAAAATGAAGGTTTAAGGGAACAAGATGATAAGGTTTTGGTTTAATGAAATGATAAGAACAATTAGAAGTTTTGGCTAAAGAGGAGATATGGATTTGGCACAAGAGTTGTAGAAGAATGAAAATATGAGAAAGAAAGATTACTAATTTTGGTTTCAACCAATGAATAAAAGAAAGGAGATGGTTGGGAACTTTCGCCACCAACTCAAAAGGCAACACAATTCGGCAAAAGAGAGATTGAGCTTTCTGGTTTGCAAAAGAAAGTATGAAGAACTCACTTAGAATTTCGGCTTGAAGGAGTGAAGAAAATGAGAGAAATGCTTTAGAAGAATCGGCTTACTTTGACAAAAAGAGAGAACTTGCTAACTCAAGACCGAAATCACCAATAATGTCAAAATGACATTCAGCACACCCAAAATCCCATACCAAGCTGCCCACACTCCCCCAAAACTCCTAAAATTCGCCAAGATCCCCTAAACACTCCAAGCCACCATTTCAAATCACCTTGACCAAGTCCTCCTCCACAAATCACTCTCCACCCACCAAGCCGCCATTTGACCAAGTCCAAGGAGGAATTTAAACTTCATCCAACTCTTCCCTCCTATGCCGTCCAAAATGAACCAAAATGTGAGGTCTTTGCGGCTTGAACACAAGACCTCCACCTCATGCAATTGACGCCACACCTAGCTCCCAAGTAGCGCATGCCTTGCCACCTTGCCGCCTCCTCTTTTGTGCAACAAAACAACAAAATAAAATTCTTAAACCCCAGCTCTTTTCAGCTCCTCTCACCTAAGCCCAAAACTAAATTTTTCCCATTCACTGTGCATACTCCTAGCCTACAATTAAGCCCCTAAAACACACAAAAATAGCCACACAAAGACACTAAACACATGCAACATCATGCAACAACAAAATAGCCCCGACCCGGATATTACGCTTCTACCTCTTAAAAATAATTTCGACCTCGAAATTACCCGATCGTAAGAGTTGCGGGTATTGTTGTCTCATCATATCCTCGGGTTCCCACGTAGCTTCTTCCACGCCATGATTCCGCCAAAGTACCTTAACCAAAGGCACGGACTTCCTACGCAGTAACCTTCACTTCCCGATCCAGAATCGCATAAAAGTTCTTCTTCCATGGTCAAATCGATTTGCCTCGATCTCTTCCATCGCTACCACATGCGATGGATCCGAACGATAACGTCAAGCATCGACACGTGAAATACGCCGTGAATCGACTAAGCTCTGCTGGCAATTCCAGCTTGATACGCCATCGTCCCACTCGCCTCAAAACCTTATACGCCCAATAAACCTCGGACTTAGCTTGCCTTTCTTTCCGAACCTCAAAACCTTCTTCCATGGCGAGACCTTCGTAAACACTTGATCCCCACAGAAAACTCTATGTCTCTCCGCTTAAGATCGGCATAAGACTTCACGCCGGTCCCAAGCTTCCTTCAACCGAGCTCGAATCAACTTAACCTTGTTTTCGGTCTCAAAGAACCAACTCGGGTCCTAACAATGGCGTTCACCTAACTCCGCCCAACACGTAGGTGATCGACACTTCCTACCATACAACGCCTCATATGGTGCCATCTTGATGCTCGCTTGGTAATCGTTGTTGTAGGCAAACTCAACTAATGGTAGAAACTCTTCCCAACTACCTCTAAAATCTGTGACACAACCTCTCAAAGATATCCTCTAAGATCTCGAATAACTCTTTTTCGATCGCCCGTCCCGCTCATGCGGGTGAAAAGCCGTGGTTGAAATCGAACCGCTGCACCCAGAGCCTCGATGCAACGCTTTCGTAACCTTGACGTGAATCGGGATCCCTATCCGAGATGATCGACATCGCACACCGTGCAACCTTACTATCTCTCGAAACATACAGCTTTGCCAACTTCTCAAGTGAATAGTCAACCTCACCGGAATAAAGTGAGTCGATTTAGTCATCGATCCACCACTACCCAAATCGAATCCTTCTTGCTTGGCGAAGCGTAACCCACCGACAAAATCCATGGTTATCCTTTCCCACTTCCATCGAGGAACCTTCACAGTGAAGCAAACCCGACGGCAATCGATGTTCACCTTGACTGGCCGACAAGTCGGGCACTTCCCAACAAACTCACACCTCTTTCTTCAAGCCCGCCACCAAAATCGCTCTCTAAGATCTCTATACATCTTGTCGCCTCCGGGATGCATAGCATAAGGATCGCGCTATGTGCGCCCCAAGAATCTTCTGCCTCACCAACATCTTTAGGCATACAAGCCTTACCTTGGAAACACAGTAACCTCATCACTAGACAAGTCAGAACCCTCCAAACCACCATCCTCGCAGACTTGCAACCTTCGCGCACTCGTAACCTCATCCCCTAACTATTTCTCTCGACCGCTCAACCCAAGTAGGCTTAATCGCAACTCGCTGAATACTTCCGTCGCCATACAAACTCAAGTGGGCAAACATCGCCTTAAGTCCGGAAACAACCTTGCGGCTCAACGCTGTCGCCACCACGTTAGCCTTGCCCGGTGATACTCAATCGAACAGTCGTAGTCTTTAAGCAACTCAACCCATCTCGCTACGCCTCAAATTCAAATCCTTCCGAGTCAAGAGGTACTTCAGACTCTTATGATCGGTGTAGACTATTGATCTCTCTCCGCATACAAGTAGCGCCTCCAAATCTTCAACGCAAAGACTACGTACCGCTAACTCCGGATCGTGCGTCTGATAGTTGACCTCATGTGGCCTCACCGCCGAGATGCGTAAGCCACAACCTTACCTTCCCTGCATCAAGACACAACCCAACCCCGTATGTGATGCATCGCAGAAGAGACCGTGAATTCCTTACTGCCTCGGGTTGAATTAAAACAGAGCTTCAACCAAGATCTTCTTTAACTTATCAAAACTCTCCTGCATTGTTTCTCACCCAAACAAACAAAACTTCTTTCCTTAACAAAGCTTAGTCATCCGCACTGCTATCAACGAAACCTCAACAAACCTTCGGTAGTATCCGCCAAACCAGAAAACTCCAATCTCACCATCGACCTAGGCGGCTTCCAATCCAAAATCGCCTCAATCTTACGAGGATCTACTCAATCCCCTCCGCCGACACTACATGACCCAAGAAAGTCACTTTCTAAGCCGTAACTCGCACTCATCGAACTTAGCATAGAGTCGCTTTTCTCAAAATCTGCAAAGACAACTCTCAAATGCGCATCATGCTCTTCCTCTGCTCTTGAATACACCAAGATGTCGTCTATGAAAACCACGACGAATCGATCCAGAGCATCTGCTGAAACACTCTATTCATCATATCCATAAATGTCGCCGGTGCGTTAGTCAACCCGAACGGCATTACTGTAAATTCGTAGTGCCCATACCGAGTCCAAACGCTGTCTTGTGAATATCCGCTTCTCTCACCTTTAATCGGTGATACCTGCACTCGTGTCAATCTTAGAAAATACCGCTGCACTTCTTCAAATTGATCAAACAAGTCATCTATCCGTGGCAATCGATACTTGTTTTTAATCGTCACTTTATTCAATCAAGCGGTAGTCTATGCACATCCGCATCGCACTCATCTTTCTTCTTAACAAAGAGTACCGCGCACTCCCACGACGTAAACACTAGGCCCGATAAAACCTCGATCCAATAATTCTCGAACCGAGCCTTAAGCTCCACCAATTCCTTTGGCGCCATCTTATACGGAGTAATAGACACTGGCGCAGCTCCGGCAAATGATCTATCCCGAACTCTACCTCACGATCCAAGCGGCAAACCCTAAGCTCCTCAGAAACACATCAGCAAATTCCTTAATAGTTTGGACTTTTTCTACAAAGAGACTCTTTAGTCTCCAAGGCATACACATGAACCACATACGCCTCACAGCCCTTCCTGACCATCTTCTCTGCCTTCAGAGCAGATACCACATTTGATAAGTAATCTCTCCTATTACCTATCATAGCCACTTCATCACCCTCAGTCGTCCTTAGAACCATGCGCTTAGCCGCGCAATCCAACTTCGCCTGGTACTTAACCAACCACCCATCCTAAGTATCAAATCGAACTCCCCAAACTAGTTCCATCGATCAGCAGCAAACACTACCCCTTGGAGTTCTAGGGGTACGTCTCTAAACAACTTATCTACTACCACAGAGTGACCTAAAGGGCTAATCACAGTCATCTGCCTAGAAGATATCTCAGAGTCTAGATCCATGGTCTCTACTATACTACTGGCAACATAAGAGTGCGTTGAACCCACATCAATCAAAGCAAAGATAAGGAGAACCAAAGATCGTAAACGCATCGGTTATGACGTCCGGCGCGCCGCGCCTCCTCGGCGCCTTTGTCGCATACACTAATCCAGCCGCCCGCATCGAACTACTCGCACCTCGCCCGGTGCTCCACGGCCCACTGCATCCATTACTACCTCGCCATTACCACGCCCTCTCGCGGTGGCGGTCCACTACTCTCGAATCGAGTACGGCCCCGACTCTCGATCAATCTCGCCAACTTACGCGACAGGCCCCTCACACGGTGATCCAGAGAACCACACTCAAAACAACCTTTTCCACCGGTCCAAAGAGCCTCCCAATGATATCTCCCACAATGGTTACACCGCGGCGGGTCCTCGACTAGCAAAGAACAACCCTACTGCATCGATTCGCCCACTCTGCTCTAGCCCTTTTCTCGAGGATTACCCGACGATCCGTAAGACCCAAAGCTCCTCTTATGCCTGCTCGCCCATACCCCGCCTCTCACGGACTCCTTAACACCCTCGGCTACCTTAGCCTTCTCAACCAGACGGCAAACTCACGCTCCGCGCTGTGGAGCAATCAGCCAGCCTCAACTCGCTCTCGCACCATCCTCAAAACGAACACACCTCTCGTGTTCGGGCCACCACAATACCTGCATACCGGCCACTCAAGAACTCACCAGACTCAAACAGATTTACTCCTCGAACAAGCCTCAAAAATGCCTTTATTTGAGAGTCAATATAACTAGCTCCGATGTACTTCTTTTGATATGCACTGAAATAATCCCATGTCGGATCCTCTCACGCCACATCGTCCCGAACCGTGAGCCACCACCGATATGACTCATCCCGAGAAGCGACACGATGCCCCCGGCCTTTCTTCTTCAATCAAGTCCAAATCATCCATGATCCGCTCGCTTGCCTCCAGCCAATACTCAAGAAGATCGAGCAACACCGTAAACACTTCGAAAGAATTCGCCCCGCTTGCCCGAGTCGCCAGAACAGATTTCCTAACTCCCGCACCACCACCTACACCGCCTACCCTTTCCAACACTCGCAAAGATCGCTCGTGACACTCGTGTCATCTCCACCGATCTTGGAACTCACCACCTCCACTGGTGGCGAACAGATCTCATTTTCGAATTTCGACTGCATCCTACGGGTTCGTAAACCGTCATCCTACCACGACCTCGCCCACGACCACGCCCACCTCTAGCGCCATGACTAAATTCTACGTGATCGATTAAAGAGTTTTATGCATCAAGATTTATTCCATCGTTTTAAAGCAAATCTTATGAATATTTAAGGAGATTTGTTCTCGCGAGTTCACGTAATCCTATCGGTTTCAATCTCTAAAGTAATGTACTATTGCTAATCATCAAATCACCTCACATCCAACAAATCACAGTGCAATAGTAAGGGGTACTTACTCGGGCGAATCGGTGCCTGAGACTCGGTGTCATGCCCTTCAAACCATTTATTTCAAACAAAACACTTAAAACAGACTTTTGAAAGCATTTTGGGCCTCTGGCCCACAAATGAGCCTTTGAACTTGGCTCGATACCACAATTGTAACACCCCCAAACCCGGCCAATACACCACGACCAATCTGGTATGTTACGGGAAAACGCATTTGAGAGGTTTAGGTTTTTCGCTTAAAGGCAGGATGTAAACACTTCACTATCTAGTTTATTTGAGGAAAATTTGAGTAGGCTTGTTTGAAATCGGGTGGTGCATCTGTAAAGCCCAAATCTGAAAGCTTAACCAAAAGATGTAATTAAAACGAGTTCATTCCATTTCATTATTCAAATAGTTTCTAATGCAAGTCATGGTGAGATACCCGATGGTATAGTTTAAAACACTTTATGCTATAGTTTTTAAATCATTGTCTTTCCAAATTTTAATAAAATTCCAACCCACTTATTTTGTAAAGGCATATTAAAATCTATTTAAAGCATAAACATCATAAAACATAAATTAAAGGCCTTTTACAATCCAAAACCAAACCCAAATAATAAAAACAAGCAAAAGTACCCATATTTATAAAGTCCGAGTAAAACTTTATTAAGCGTGGCATGAGCACCCCCGAGTCCATCCCGGCCCATGTCCGCTCTAAGTGTCACCCGAAATGTCAAAGGAGAGGGTGAGTCGAATGACTCGGTGCATAAATCCCGCTCCCGATGGAACAACATGCTAACACACATCATACATAGCAACATGATTAATGCAACCCGATCCTAACCATCCATATCGCCTTTTCTACCCCCGTGGTACCAAACCACCGGTGGTGCCAAACCACCGTGACCCAAAGTCACGATATCCATAAGTGTGGTGCCAAACCACCGGTGACCCAAAGTCACGAATAATCCAATGATGGGGCCAACCCATCGTCGGTGATACCAAATCACTAGCGCACGATCCCATATCTCAAAGTGGGGCCAACCTACGGTGGTGTTAACCACGTGGACGAGTCGCAATGAGGTGCTAAACCTCCGTGTCCCAAAGACACAAATGTGATACTAAATCACCGGTGACCGCAAATACAAATCCGATGATGGGGCCAACCCATCGTGGTGATACCAAATCACTAGCGCATTCGATCCCATATCTCAAAGTGGGGCCAACCCACTGGTGGTGTTAACCACAGGACGAGTCGCAATGAGGTGCCAAACCTCTCGTGTCCCAAAGACACAATGTGATACTAAATCACCGTGACCGTAGTCACAAAATCAATCTGTGGTACCAAACCACCGGAGGTGCCAAACCTCCGTGTCCCAAAGACACGGATATCATCATCATCCTCCTCCACTCATAATACCCATCATCATGCCATACTCATGTGATCATGCATCTCGCATAAGTCATGCATATCATGCCAACATGCCAAGCATTATATCTCATATCATACATAACATAGATCATAATATTGAGTATACATCAAGAGAACTCGTAATGCTACTGACTTACCCGGATCCGCATATATACCCCACTTGGGTACCAATTAATCCATCATACTGCTTTTGGTTTTACAAAGCAATCGTGAGTTATTAATAATATTACTAAGTGTGGGTGTGTTAGTTACACACTGCTCAAACACAAGCTTAAAACTCAACGAACCGATCTAAGGCCCTCGAATCCTTGCTCCTATGATCGGCCAAACATAGATTAGTCACCTATACCATTCGGCCAAAACCAAATAAATCAAGAGGGTTAACGCTTAACCCTTACCTTACACTTGATTTGGTTTCTACCAAACCCAACCAATAATGGTTCCTCCTAAAGCAAACGACACACCCTATTAAGAAGAAATATTAGTCTCTTGTAACTTGACTAAACGAGAACTAAGAGAATAGACTTGATAACATCAACTCTTGCCACCACTTACCAACGACAAGAGAAAGAAGA
Source organism: Gossypium sturtianum (assembly GCA_025698515.1). Classification (NCBI taxonomy): domain Eukaryota; kingdom Viridiplantae; phylum Streptophyta; class Magnoliopsida; order Malvales; family Malvaceae; genus Gossypium; species Gossypium sturtianum. The sequence goes on from CM046949.1 coordinate 96,493,398, forward strand.
CTCCTCTTGCTTGCTTCCAAAATCCAAAGGCCCTATAATGCAATGATTAACAAAAGATTAACTCCTTTCAACCGAACCCAAAATCGGCTCTTAACCAACCCAACACAATAAAGCACAAGAGAGAGGAGAAATGGCCATTCGGCCAAGCACTTACCTAACTCCAATCGATTGAAAACAAACCCCAACAAGATCAACACTTCTCTAGAATTCGCCAAGATGAACACCACTAGAGAGAGGGGAAATTCGGCCAACACACTAAGCAAAAGAAAAGAGGATTCGGCCAAGGTGTTTAACACACCTATGTTCGGCTTTGAGTGCAAAGAGAGAAGATGAGAAATAGGTAAAGTTTCGGCTAAGGGTATAGGGAAAAGAAAGAAAATAAAATGAAGGTTTAAGGGAACAAGATGATAAGGTTTTGGTTTAATGAAATGATAAGAACAATTAGAAGTTTTGGCTAAAGAGGAGATATGGATTCGCACAAGAGTTGTAGAAGAATGAAAATATGAGAAAGAAAGATTACTAATTTGGTTTCAACCAATGAATAAAAGAAAGGAGATGGTTGGGAACTTTCGGCCACCAACTCAAAAGGCAACACAATTCGCAAAAGAGAGATTGAGCTTTGGTTTGCAAAAGAAAGTATGAAGAACTCACTTAGAATTTCGGCTTGAAGGAGTGAAGAAAATGAGAGAAATGCTTTAGAAGAATCGCTTACTTTGACAAAAAGAGAGAACTTGCTAACTCAAGACCGAAATCACCAATAATGTCAAAATGACATTCAGCACACCCAAAATCCCATACCAAGCCGCCCACACTCCCTCCCAAAACTCCTAAAATTCGCCAAGATCCCCTAAACACTCCAAGCCACCATTTCAAATCACCTTGACCAAGTCCTCCTCCACAAATCACTCTCCACCCACCAAGCCGCCATTTGACCAAGTCCAAGGAGGAATTTAAACTTCATCCAACTCTTCCTCCTATGCCGTCCAAAATGAACCAAAATGTGAGGTCTTTGCGGCTTGAACACAAGACCTCCACCTCATGCAATTGACGCCACACCTAGCTCCCAAGTAGCGCATGCCTTGCCACCTTGCCGCCTCCTCTTTGTGCAACAAAACAACAAAATAAAATTCTTAAACCCCAGACTCTTTCAGCTCCTCTCACCTAAGCCCAAAAACTAAATTTTTCCCATTCACTCGTGCATACTCCTAGCCTACAATTAAGCCCCTAAAACACACAAAAATAGCCACACAAAGACACTAAACACATGCAACATCATGCAACAACAAAATAGCCCCCGACCCGGATATTACATAACCCATAATACAAATGAGTTTTTAATTAAACTTTTCATTTGGGCCTATTAAACAAAATAGTATTTAGCCCAGTAAAGCAATCTAGCGAACTTTGGCCCATATTTCGAACTAGAAGGTTTTTGGCCCATTTTATCGATCTAGCGCTTTTAGGCCCAATTTGTCGAACTAGCGCTTTTTCGCCAAATTTATCGATCTAGTAGTTTTTCGACCCAATTTAACAATCTAGCGCTCTTCGCCCAATTTAACAATCTAGCATTCTTTCGCCCAATTTAACAATCTAGCAAGATTTCGGCTCAATTTATCGATCCGCAATATTTCGCTCAATTTATCGATCTAGCAATATTTTCGGCTCAATTTATCGATCTAGTAATTTTTTCGACTTTAACCGCTTTCATGCATTTACACAAAAGTGTTAATTATCACATAATTTTCGATTTTACCATTTTTACGATTTATCATAATACTTATTGTTTAGTATCTAACCCGAAAGATAAGTGTGAAGTTACACACCTGGTTATAGTGAGAACTAGACTTTCCCGCTCACAACACCTATACGTATCACGATAAATTAGAATCACTATATTTTATTAACGAAATCAATCTTAGAAATTAACGATCTAACTTTTACCCTGATTTTCGAACTACTTCTACTTATGTTTCTCCCGATTGATGGTTTGTTAACCGAATCAAATCCATGAACAAATAATGGTTCGAGTACGAACTACTTCAAATAATTGATTCTCCTCGGATGAACGCCCACAACTCGGTGGGAAATCCCGGATTGTCAAATAAATCCTTTGTTTATACTTAGGGGAATAACGGAACCACCCCTCTTCCAAACACTATTCACCGCCCTTTTCTTCCCTATTTTGATTGTCTTCAAAGACAAAAGATCGTTAATCCAATCTAATATTACATCAAATATGACTAAGGGTTTAAGGGTGAAATTCGCTACCACAAAGATCCTTGTTCCAAAATAAGAGAATCGAGCAAATCGTTCTATGATACTCACGAACACTTGAGTTCCGGTCTTCCACTATCGCACTAAAGTATAACAAATAAAAACGTTAATAGAATGAACGTTTATTTCGATCTAAGAAAGCCTTTATACCACTATCAAGATTCGCCATGACAACTATTAACTAACATGAACTAAAAAGAATTCTTACCTATTGTCCACGGTTGAAAAGAGACGATTGAGAAAGATGTTTATGAATAGAGAAAGATTCGCTATGATTAACCAAAGAAAAGAGAAAATGGTTCGGCTATGGCTCACTAACATTCGCCATGAGAAAATTAATGGAGAAGGTATGAGTGAAAAGAAATAAAATATAAGAGAAGAGATGATGATGATGTTTTGGTTTCAAAGAGGAGAAAAGAGAAAGAAAAAGATGTGCTTAGGAGCAAAGTACATTCGGCAATGGAGAAAGAAAACGAAAAGAAAGGAATGGCCTTTTTGGTACTAGCAATTTCTGCACTATGAAGAGGCACAAAAAGAATACTAAAGTGATGAGCAAAATGACCAAATGGTCAAAAGAATTAGGCTTACCAAAAGATCAAATTCGCCAAAGGAAAAGAGGTTGAAAAGAGAATTGCAAACCTTTGCACAAAATGCTAGGAATGACCAAAACAAACTCCTAATCCTAGCCAACTACTAGCATATTCGCCAACCCCTAGACCACATTGTTGGCCCAAATTCATGGTCAAATGGCCATGAATTAGTTTCCAAAACCTTTTCCTTGATACATGCCTTATGTCCCCTTATCTTTCCAAATTTTCTTGATTCCATACTATAAGTTAGCTATTTCCTTATTCCTTTAGTCTACTTACCAAAAATGAAAAGTCCAACCTTACCATATCTATTGCTTGGCCGACACTTGCTATACAAGTGCAAAAATAAAAGTTGTCTAAATGTTATACAAGGGATTCGAACCACTCCCCTCATGCAATATCTCATGCGCCAACACCACCTTGCCATTTACTCATCTTATGCTACTTTTTAACACTTAATTTAACTTAAGTGTCAATGCCACTTGCTCCACTTCAATAAATTCTCAAACTAAAAATTATTCCATACCCGAATAATTCTATACTCTTCTTCAGACTATAATAGGCACTAAAAGAAATAAGAAAATTTTCCTTCATAATCTAAACACCAAAACATGCAATAAATCGATACTTGAATTTTAGGGTGTTACAACTCTACCTCCTTAAAGAAAATTTCGTCCTCGAAATTTACCTAGTTGAAAGAGGTGAGGGTATTGTTGCCGAATTGCATCCTCAGGCTCCCACGTAGCTTCCTCCGCTCCGTGATTACGCCATAAAACTTTGACCAACGGCACGGTTTTCTTTCTTAGCACCTTAACATCTCGGCCTAAGATTTCCACCGGTTCTTCCTCAAAAGACAAGTCCGACTTCAACTCCACCTCTTCTACCGGCACTATGTGCGAAGGATCCGATCTATAGCGCTCAAAGATGGAAACATGAAAACATTATGAATTTGGCTCAACTCCGAGGTAATTCGACCGATAGGCCACTGGACCAACACGCTTCACCACACGATATGGTCCAATGTATCTAGGACTCAATTTGCCCTTCTTCCCAAACTCGAAAATCTTCTTCCAAGGTGAGACCTTCAAGAAAACTTGATCCCCACAAAGATACTCGATACTTCTACGCTTCGGGGACCGTGATACGACTTTTGTCTATCCAAGCTTCCTTTAACCGTGCTCGAATAGCTTTTACTTTTTCTTCCGTTTGAGAGATCACCAGACCCAACATCTGTCGTTCGCCCAATTCGGTCCAACAACTAGGAGAATGACACCTACGACCATATAATGCCTCGTAGGGTGCCATCCGAATGCTAGATCGATAGCTATTGTTGTAAGCAAATTCGCCAACGGTAGAAAATCCTCCCAACTACCTTTGAAGTCGATTACACATCCCCTTAACATGTCTTCCGTAAACTGAATTACTCTTTCTGATTGACCATCTGTCTGAGGATGAAAAGTCGTACTGAAGTTTAGCTTTGTTCCCAAAGCTTCATGCAAGCTTTCCAAAATCGTGACGTAAACCTAGGATCCCTATCCGATATAATAGACACAGTACCCCATGCAACCTCACGATTTCTGGATACGCATGCCTTAGCCAACTTCGTCAGAACGAGTAATCCGCATTTAACCGGTAGAAAATGATCAGTCTTCACAAACTATCAACAATTACCCAAACGAAATTTTTCTTAGTAGGTGTTAAAGGTATCCCACTAACAAAATCCATTGTTATCCGCTCCCATTTCCAAAGAGGAATCTTTACCGGTTGTAATAATCCTCGACGGCAATTGATGCTCCGCCTTCACTTGTCGACAAGTTAAACATTTTCCCACAAATTCGTAAATCTCACGCTTCAACCCCCGCCACCAATATTGTTCACGAAGATCCCGATACATCTTATTTCCTCCGGGTGCATAGCATAAGGGCTACTATGCGCCTCCCAGAGAATCATTTGTCTCAGATCCGAGTCCTTAGGCATACAAACTCTCCCACTAAAACATAACACACCTTCCGCGTTTATGCTAAAATCCTCTATTCCACCATTTTCAACTTGTTGAATTAAAAGTCCCAACTTCTTATCCGATATCTGCTTTTTCCTTGATTTGCTCTAACCACAGAGGCTTCACCAAGTTCCGCTATCGACTACCATCCTATACAAACTCAAATGGGCAAACATTATTCTCAAATCGATACCACCATACGACTTAACGCTGTCTGCTACCACATTAGCTTTTCCAGATGATACTCGATTGAGAAATCATAGTCCTTTAACACTCCACCCATCTTCGTTGTCTCAAGTTTAATTCTTCCGAGTAAGAAGATACTTAAGACTCTTGTGATCCGTATAGATGATAGACTTTTCACCGTAGAGGTAATGCCTCCAAATCTTTAGAGCAAACACTACCGCAGCCTAACTCCAAGTCATGAGTAGGGTAGTTTACTTCGTGCGGTCTCGGTGACGAGAAGCATAAGCCACCACTTTCCCACTTTGCATCAATACACATCCTAAGCCGTGTGTGACGATCGCAAAGAAACTATAAACTCCTTTCCAATTTCAAAGTTGAATCAAGCATCGGCGCTTCTGCTAAAATCTTCTTCAATTTCTCGAAACTTTTTGTTGTTTATCGGTCCATATATATGGTACTCCCTTTCGCAGTAAAAGCTTAGTTAGGGTGCAAGAATCAACGAAAACCCTCAACAAAGCGCCTATAGTAACCAGCCAAACCCAAGAAACTCGAATCTCACCATCGACTTTGGTGTTTTCCAATCCAATACAAACCTCAATCTTCCGAGGATCCACCCTTATTCCTTCGGTGATACCACATGACCCAAAAAGTCACTTCCTTAACCGTAATTCACATTTCATGAATTTGGCATAAAGTTGATTATCTCAAGTAATCGCAATACAACCGCAAATGTGAGTCATGCTCCTCTTCATTCCTTGAATATACCGTAATGTCATCTATGAATACCACCACAAACCGGTCTAAATATGGTTGAAAGACCTGGTTCATCATATCCATAAATGCGGTGGTGCATTGGTCAACCCAAACGGCATCACCAAAAACTCATAATGTCCATAACGAGTTCGGAAAGCCGCCTTGTGAATATCCGCTTCTTTCACCTTAAGCTGGTGATAACCCGATCTCAAATCAATTTTTGAGAAAACGGAAGCTCCTTCAATTGATCAAACAGTCATCAATTCTCGGCAGAGGGTACCTATTCTTGATCGCCAATTTATTTAATTGCTCGTAGTCAATACACATACGCATTGACCCATCTTTCTTCTTAACAAACAAAACCGGTGCTCCCCACGGAGACACACACTGGTCGAATAAAACCCCGATCCAACAATTCTTGAATTTGAGCTTTAAGCTCGCCTAACTCCTTCGGTGCCATTCTATAAGGAGCAATGGACACCGGAGCTGCTCCGGCAAGAGCTCAATACCAAATTCCACTTCCCGACCGAGGTATGCCGGAAGTTCTTCAGAAATACATCCGAAATTCCTTCACTCGTTCTCACATCTTCCATCGACAACTCTTTGGCATCTAAAGCACTAATAAAAGCTAGAAATGCTCCATACCCTTCCGCATCAACTTTTCTCTCGCTTTAACGCAGATACCACATTTTCCAAGTAATTCCTTCGTTCGCCTATCATAACTATTTCTTTATCCTCCACCGCCCTTATTGACATCCGCTTTTCAAAGACAATCCAATTTCGCGGTGCTTAACCAACCAATCCATGCCCAAAATGATATCGAACTCACAAAGGCAATTCCATCAAATTCGCCAAAAATATTTCTCCTTGAACTTCTAAGGGCACATCTCTAAACAGCTTTATTTACTAATCACCGATCTGCCCTAAAGGACTAATTACCTTCATCTCACTATCGGAAATTTTAGAGTCTAAAATCAAGTTTCCAGATATGGTGCTAGCAACATACGAATGGGTAGAACCAATATCTATCAAAGCAATAATGTGTACATCAAAGATGAAGAACGCATCAGCTTATCACATCGTGTGCATTGCCATCCTCACGGCGCCTAAATGCGCATACCAATCCCGGCCGTCTTGCATCCGTGTTGCCTCTAGGACCATTGCCTCGACCACGCACCTTGACCACGCCCACCCCATTACCACCACAACTTGGTCCACGACCTCTCGGTGGTTGTTGAATTCCTCTTGCCGGTGGTGCATCAAGATACAAGCTTCCCGAGTTGTATCCATTCGACGAGGGCAATTCCTATATTGATGATCCATCGACCGCATTTATAGCAAGCACCCGCTTTCTTCCAAAGACTCTCCGTAATGCCTTTTCCCACAATCAAGACAATCTCGACTCGATTCACGCCATGTGTGTTCTACCTTGAGTCTGGTTCATCATTCCGAGGCCTCTTCGAAACCTTCTTGAAGAACCCGAATACTTCATATCTCTCTTGCCTCTAGCTCATTCCCGATTCTCGACGTTTGAGTTCTTAGCCTCTTGGCTATCTTGGCCTTTTCCACAAGCGTGGCAAAAGTTCTAACTTGTTGTGGGGCTATCAAACCCACAATTCATCGTTCAAGCCATCCTCAAAGCGCATACACAACGCTCATGATCCGCTGCCACTATTGTTCGAGCATAGTGACTCAAGCGCAAAAACTTAGCTTCATATGTCGCCATCGCCTTATTCCTTGGACCGATTTAGGAATTCCTTCCTTCCGCATCAACATAACTCGTTCCTACATATTTCCCTTGGAAGGAAACTTTAAAGAATTCCCAATTAACTAATGCACTTCAAAGCCTTCTCTGACAAGAAGCCACCATTGGTATGCTTCGCCCCTTAACAAGGACACCGCTCCTTAGTTTTTGTTCCACGTTGCACTCAAGATCGTCCATAATTCGCTCCATCGCTTCAAGCCAATATTCAGCGACATTTGGAGCTACACCGAGACACCTCTCAAAACCTCAAAGACCACTTGATTTCAATCGTTCGACATCGACCCACGAGCCGTTTGGCGGTTCTAGCTCCAATGACCCTTTCAAGGACTCTCGCAGATTGCTCGTGTCACCGCATTATCTTCTTCCATATGATCATGTGATCCCGCCTCACTTTCGAGTGACGCAGTGCATCCATTTTCGGCATATGATCCGGCGCTTTAGTTGTGCCTCTAACACCTCGTCCTCTACCATGGCCACGCTTCACCGCGGCCCACGACCACGCCCTCTAGTGCTCATAGTGACTAATTCGATTTAACTCGATTAAGAGTTTTATGAATCGTAATACTATTTCAAAGTTGTTTATTAACGATATTTTATGATATGAAAGAGATAGAGTTCTTTTTCGCAACCATATCCTATTGTCTCAATCTCTACGATTTTCAACACCTAAAACTAGAAGTTCTAGAGTGTTTCTTATGATCATATCACAATGATAATAAACAATCAATATACAGATACTTACTTGACTTGGCACGGGATGCTCATGGTGCCATACTACCTTTAAATCAAAAAGTCTAGAAATTTGAGTTGTTTCTCAAACAAATATCTTTGTTGAACCCAAACCACAGCCGAGTTTTGAAACTAGCTCGATACCATTAAATGTAACACCCCAAACTGTGTCTATATGTTAAGACGAGATTTGGTTTGTCACACCTAAACTAACATCCACAATTCTCTAATGATTTAAGTAAAACAAAGAATGCAAAACCTTTAGAAATAAGGTTTAATAAAACTAAGTACAATGGTTAAAAATTTATGAATTAAGAAAATACTTGTTTGAAATCTTATATATATATTAGTCAAAACCTTAACATAGTTTTAAAAGAATTTGAAAGAAATTGAAAAGTAATTTAGGTGTCCAAAATTGTTATAAAACAATATATTTTTTTAAGAAAACTTTATAGATTTAACATAAGCCCATATTAAGAGTCTTAAAATAAAATTAAATCCATCCACACATAAAAATCCATAAAAACATAATTAGAGGCCTTATTACATCATACCCAAAATAGTAATTAAAATAAGTAACTTAAATAAAGTTCATAGTTTATAAAACCCAAGCTCGTAGTATGGCCTCCACCAAGTCATCCCCGGCCCAAGTCCACATCAATTTCCATTACCTGAGATGGATAATAAAAAGGGGTGAGTTACAAAGAACTCAGTGTGTAACTCACTTACCACCATTATTGGGCCAGACCATCAAGGCATTAATTTGGGCTTGAGCCCAATTACAAATTTTAACAATATAAAATGAAATAAAATATATAAAATGCATGTAAAATGAATTTCCCAACCAAGCCTAATTTCCATCCGCTACACACCCCGCACCAACCAAAGACACCCGTGGGGATCAAGTCAACCCACCCCGCCAAACACACCAATCGTAGGCATTTAGCCTTTTAAATAATATTGTAGTGCACTACCGAACTAGATTGTGACATAGTCACCGAACTAGAGGCATTAAGCCAAATTTGTGGCAGAGCCCGAACTAGATTCATGCCACAGGCCTTACTTCTCTTCATCATGTATTCCATCCCATGCAATTATGTATGAATAACAAACTTTAATCATAAATAATTTATCAAGTAACCCATAATACAAATGAGTTTTTAATTAAACTTTTCATTTGGGCATATTAAACAAAATAGTATTTAGCCCGTAAAGCAATCTAGCTTAACTTTGGCCCATATTTCGAACTAGAAGGTTTTTGGCCCATTTTATCGATCTAGCAGTTTTTAGGCCCAATTTGTCGAACTAGCGCTTTTTCGCCAAATTTATCGATCTAGTAGTTTTTCGACCCAATTTAACAATCTAGCGCTCTTCGCCCAATTTAACAATCTAGCAAATTTCTTTCGCCCAATTTAACAATCTAGCGAATCTTTTCGCCCAATTTAACAATCTAGCAAGATTTGGCTCAATTTATCGATCTAGCAATATTTCGGCTCAATTTATCGATCTAGCAATATTTCGCTCAATTTATCGATCTAGTAATTTTTTCGACTTTAACCGTTTTCATGCATTTACACAAAAGTGTTAATTATCACATAATTTTCGATTTTACCATTTTTACGATTTATCATAATACTTACTGTTTAGTATCTAACCCGAAAGATAAGTGTGAAGTTACACACTGGTTATAGTGAGAACTAGACTTTCTCGCCGTCAACACCTATCGTATCACGATAAATTAGAATCACTATATTTTATTAACGTAAATCAATCTTAGAAATTAACGATCTAACTTTTACCCTCGGATTTTCGAACTACTTCTACTTGCGGTTTCTCCCCGATTGATGGTTTGTTAACCGAATCAAATCCACGAACAAATAATGGTTCGGGAGTACGAACTACTTCAAATAATTGATTCTCCTCGGATGAACGCCCACAACCCGGTGGGAAATCCGGATTTGAAAAATAAATCCTTTGTTTATACTTAGGGAATAACGGAACCACCCCTCTTCCAAACACTATTCACCGCCCTTTTCTTCCCTATTTTGATTGTCTTCAAAGACAAAAGATCGTTAATCCAATCTAATATTACATCGAAATATGACTAAGGGTTTAAGGGTGAAATTCGCTACCACAAAGATCCTTGTTCCAAAATAAGAGAATCGAGCAAATCATTCTATGATACTCACGAACACTTGAGTTCCGGTCTTCCACTATCGCACTAAAGTATAACAAATAAAAACGTTAATAGAATGAACGTTTATTTCGATCTAAGAAAGCCTTTATACCACTATCAAGATTCGCCATGACAACTATTAACTAACATGAACTAAAAAGAATTCTTACCTATTGTCCACGGTTGAAAAGAGACGATTGAGAAAGATGTTTATGAATAGAGAAAGATTCGGCTATGATTAACCAAAGAAAAGAGAAAATGGTTCAAGCTATGGCTCACTAACATTCGCCATGAGAAAATTAATGGAGAAGGTATGAGTGAAAAGAAATAAAATATAAGAGAAGAGATGATGATGATGTTTCGGTTTTCAAAGAGGAGAAAAGAGAAAGAAAAGATGTGCTTAGGAGCAAAGTACATTCGGCAATGGAGAAAGAAAACGAAAAGAAAGGAATGGCCTTTTTGGTACTAGCAATTTCAGCACTATGAAGAGGCACAAAAGAATACTAAAGTGATGAGCAAAAATGACCAAATGGTCAAAAGAATTAGGCTTACCAAAAGATCAAATTCGGCCAAAGGAAAAGAGGTTGAAAAGAGAATTGCAAACCTTTGCACAAAATGCTAGGAATGACCAAAACAAACTCCTAATCCTAGCCAACTACTAGCATATTCGGCCAACCCCTAGACCACATTGCCCAAATTCATGGTCAAATGGCCATGAATTAGTTTCCAAAACCTTTTCCTTGATACATGCCTTATGTCCCCTTATCTTTCCAAATTTTCTTGATTCCATACTATAAGTTAGCTATTTCCTTATTCCTTTAGTCTACTTACCAAAAATGAAAAGTCCAACCTTACCATATCTATTGCTTGGCCGACACTTGCTATACAAGTGCAAAAATAAAAGTTGTCTAAATGTTATACAAGGGATTCGAACCACTCCCCTCATGCAATATCTCATGCGCCAACACCACCTTGCCATTTACTCATCTTATGCTACTTTTTAACACTTAATTTAACTTAAGTGTCAATGCCACTTGCTCCACTTTAATAAATTCTCAAACTAAAAATTATTCCATACCCGAATAATTCTATACTCTTCTTCAGGACTATAATAGGCACGAAAAGAAATAAGAAAATTTTCCTTCATAATCTAAACACCAAAACATGCAATAAATCGATACTTGAATTTTAGGGTGTTACATTCCCCCATCCACTTCCCCAAAATCGGCCATCACTACCTCTCACCCTCAATCCCTTGATTTACTCCACGATATGTTCCACAATTCACTCTCCCTCACCCATTCAAATGTTTTGACCAATTCAAACCTTCACCAAATAGAATCCCACTCCAACTCCACCTCTTCACCTCCTTGAGCACAAAATAAAACTCCTCAAATGTTGCATGTGGGATTCGAACCTCACTCTCCTTGCTCACACATTGACGCCACCACCACTCCACCATGTGACCATTTGTGTCTTAAAACATGCACAACTAAAGATAAATCTATGGCCAAAGTCTAATTTCATTTAAAAAGAAATAATCTAAAAGAAAAGCAAGTACCAAGACTAGAACCTTGGATCCCTTGCCCCCCTGTGGCGTCACTCCCTTGCTCTCTAAGTGGCGTCACTTTGCCACCACACCACAACTCTTTTTGTGTCAATTTCTTCCACACTTTATTCTTGAAGCCAACCTACTAACTTCCAGGGTTTTATTCACCTAAAACCAAAATTTTCCTAAAGCCCAAGTTTGATCCCGGGACTTCATAGAAGCCCCCTAACCTTCCAAAATCACTCACCTAACAGGTCCAACTTGAAATAATGTCGTTCATATATTCCCAAAAATTCTAAAGTGCTTCTACGCTCGGGGCCCAATAGGCCCAATTCTCCTAGGTCCAAATTCAGGGTGTTACAAATCTACCCCCTTAAATAAATTTGTCCTCAAAATTTCCAGCTATCTAACAGCTGCACACTATCGGTTACACCACTACGCTTCTGCTGCGCACTCTAGTCCTAATTACAATTTAGGTAAATAGCACACTATGGGTAAAGTACGTACCAATATTCACATCTGGGGCGTCTCCGTCCTCTTGACGACGTGCTGCATAAACCAAAGCTGGCTGCCTTGCCTCCGCAAGACCAGCACCTCTACCTGGAGCTCCACGGCCCAAACCGTTTCCATCCCTTGTATGCCCACGGCCTCTAGACAGCTGCTGTCCACCCCTCAGTGGCTGTACATTACCCCTACCGAAAGCTTGCCTCTGATCCGATCTTCTGGGACACTCTCTGAAATGATGTTTCGTGGAACCATAACTCAGACAAGCCCCTGTCCTTCTCCAGCACTCACCCATATGACTTTTCCCACATGTAGCACAAGGTGGTAATCCAGTAGCAGCAATAGGGGGTCCAGCTCTGATTGGCCCATCTACTCTAGCCCTTCTCTTAAATCTCTGATCAGAATCGGAATGCTCAGACTCCCTCTTGTTTTTGCCCCTTTCTCTTTCCCTATTTAGACGCTCAAAGCGCTTCACGTCCTCAGCGATCTTAGCTTTCTCCACCAGTGCAGCAAAGTCTTGCTCCCTCTGTGGAGCTATCAATACTCGGAGGCTGTCCCTGAGGCCATCTTTGAACCGAACACAACGTTCATACTCTGTCGCCACAATTCCTTGAGCATACCGGCTAAGTCGCAAAAATTCTGCCTCGTACTCAGCCACAGACTTGTCACCTTGAACCAAATTCAGAAATTCTTTCCTACGAGCGTCGACATAGCTAGCGCCACATACTTTCCTTGAAATGTGGACTTGAAGAATTCCCAGGTCAATCGATCAGATGAGGTACCCTCTTTTACCGTAAGCCACCACTGGTAGGCATCATCCCTCAGCAAAGACACAGCACCCTTCAATTTTTGTTCCGGCGTGCAGTCGAGGTCCTCCATAATTCTTTCGGTGGCCTCTAACCAGTACTCTGCCACACTTGGGGCCACCCCAAAAACTCCCCTGAAGATCTCTGCTCCATTGGACCGAAGTTGTTCCGTAACCGCCCCACGGCTCCCAATAACAGTATTAGGCCCAACCGACCCCGTAACTCTTTCCAAAATACGAAGCATTGCCTGAGATAGTGCGTCATCCCCAGCAGCTCAATTGAACGACCCTGTCTCAGTGTAACACCCCAAACCCAGTCAAAATGTTACGACCAGATCCGGTATGTCACATAAAAGGGTTGTTTAAAAATTTCGCGTTTGTTAAAAATTTCGAGTTTAATTATGTATTCGCTTGTTATCCTTTTGTTAACATTTTGGAAAACGGTTATTAAGGGTTTAGGAAAATCCCGCATTAAACATTTAAAAATAATAGGCAGTATCATATTAAAAGCTAAACCAAATAAAATACCAAATTTAAAGTTAAAGCGGCCTTATTACAAATATTAACCCAAGTTAAAAATAAGTAAAATACTAAAGTCCAAAACTGCTCGTAGTGTGGCCACCTCTGAGTCCCCTAGTACGTTGAACCGCCTACTGAGGATTACCTAAGAAAAATTAAAAAGAGGGGGTGAGTTTACGAAAACTCAGTGTGCAATTCCCCTTACGAACAAAATCTGTAAGAACATGCATCAAAACAATTCGGGCCCAAGCCCCTTAAAGTAACGATGGCAATTGGGCATTAGCCCAAAATAGCCTCGGTTGGGCCTTAACCCAAGTCAAATATCACATGTCATACATATAAATCAGGGCCAAAGCCCATCTCAGTAATATAATCCAGATATGCAATGCGTTAATGCCCATACCAACCCCCGCACTCCGCCTCTCGCCCAACCCTACACTCGTGGGGATTTAATCGACCCACCCATCCCTACACTCCTTATGTAGCATCGGTTGCGGCACTAACTTATCGGGCAAGATAGCTACTCGGTGGCTAAAAAGCCTTGATGAGCGGTATTATAATTGGCACAAAGCCATCGGTGATCAGTATTATATTTGGCACATAGCCATCGACGGTAATATAATCGGCACACACCTTGGGTAAATATGATCGACACGAGTCATCGATATATAAGTTAGGCACATAGCCACGGTAAATACGATTGGCACAAAGCCATAATATCGGCACAGAGCCTTCTGGTATTGGCACAAAGCCCATAATTACGACGCGACGGCCATATTAATGGCACATGACCCTCGATGACATTATTATCGGCAAAGCATAGCCGCTTCGGTGGCTAAAAAGCACCGCGGTGGCTATAAAGCCTTCGGTGGATCCACGATCGTCAGCGACAATGCGATCCTATTAGCACTTCCTTCGTATTAATAATCCCAACCCCATGCAATATGTCGTGTATGTCATGCTCAATCATTACACGTGTATACAAAATGGCCATGCTCAATAACAATTATTTAAATATGTAATAAAAGCATATCAGTCATACAACCACAGCCAAATTAGTCCACTCATTGCACAAGTCGATCATTTACCTACAAGGGCAAATCAGTCATTTTACCCTATAAGGGTATTTCGATAATTCTACCCTACAGGGGTAGTTCGGTAATTCTACTCATAACCAATCCATGTATGCAACGCATCTCAAACATAATCAATCATACAATTAACACATACAACGCTAGTACTACCACGAGGGTACAACGGTCATTTTATCGTTTAGGGGTAAAACAGTAATTTCACAAATCGAGGGTATTTCAGTAATTTTGGAAATTGGGGGTATTTCATTAATTTCGTAAACTGGGGGTATTTCGGTAATTTTGCAAACCGGGGGTATTTCGATAATTTTGCAAATCAGGGGTATTTTAGTAATTTCACAAATCGGGGTATTTTAGTAATTTCACAAATCGAGGTATTTCAGTAATTTCACAAATCGAGGGTATTTCCGTAATTTTGCAAATCGGGGGTATTTTGGTAATTTTACAAACTGAGGGTATTTCGATAATTTCACAAACCGGGGGTATTTCGGTAATTTTGCAAATCGGGGTATTTTAGTAATTTCGTAAGCTGGGGTATTTCAGTAATTTCACAAATTGAGGGTATTTTAATAATTTCGCAAACCGGGGTATTTCAGTAATTTCACAAATTAAAGGTATTTCCGTAATTTTACAAATCGGGAGTATTTCAGTAATTTTGCAAACTGAGGGTATTTCGATAATTTCACAAACCTGGGTATTTCGGTAATATTCACAAATCGGGGTATTTCAGTAATTTCACAAATCAGGGTATTTTAGTAATTTCACAAATCGAGGGTATTTCAGTAATTTTGCAAACCGGGGTATTTCAGTAATTTCACAAATCGAGGGTATTTCTATAATTTTGCAAGTCAGGGGTATTTCGGTAATTTTCCAAACTGAGGGTATTTCAGTAATTTTACAAACCGAGGGTATTTCGGTAATTTTACAAATCGGGGGTATTTCGGTAATTTTGTAAACCAAGGGTATTTCAATAATTTTGTAAACCAAGGGTATTTTAGTAATTTTATAAACCAATGGTATTTTAGTAATTTTGTAAACCAAAGGTATTTCAGTAATTTTGAAAACTAAGGGTATTTTAGTAATTTTGTGAACCAAAGGTATTTCAGTAATTTCGCACCTGTAATGGCCTTTCCAAAGGCCTAATGTTGCCTCGAGCGACTCAACTACCATTTCCGGTCGTACCGGACTATTGGGCCTAAAACTCAATTTCGGCCCATTCGGGCCCACACGCTCGTGTGGCCCATCTAACACAAATCTAGCCACGTATATGAGATTCACCTAGTCTAGTTCACTATATACTACACCATCATACATTTTATTCAATTGGGCCCACGGCCCATTGGGCCCACTTCGCCCATCGTGGCCCAAGCCAAGCGCGACAACCCACAAGAATACTACCGATGGCCTCAACTATCGCGCGAAGCCCCACACGCGTGCGTTCGCGACGCTCGTGTGGCTACTATTGTCGGACCGCAAGACTTCGACATTTGCCGCTCTACAACTAGAGTAGAGAGAGTTACACACCGATAGGAATCGTGCTAATCCGCGCTCTAACCACTTCGTGCCCAAACGCCTCCAAGGTGTCCTTCCTCCTATCATAGAATGCTCTATATATAGCTAGCTTCTAACCTTCCTTCTTTGTATCTTTCCGATGTGGGATCCCTTCACAAGAGAGTTTAAATCCAACTCAAACTCTTGCCGCCCCAACTTAGCAAAATAAATACTCCCTTGCTTTTCATGAGATTCAACCTGTGCTCCCTTCAATAGTTCAACACGCCACTTGCCACCAAGCCACAAGCTCCTCTTGTGTCTTAAACCATGCGCAACTAAATATAAATCTATAGCCAAATTCTAAAGTCCATCTAAAAAGAAAACCAAAATGCAAGAGCCAAGACTTGAAACTTGGACCTCCTTCCTTCCATGTGGCGTCACTCCCTTGCCTCTAAGTGGCGTCACTTTGCCACTACACCACACCTCCACTTGTGTCATTTCTCCACATTTTATTCTTAAAGCCTACCTACTAACTCCCAGGGTTTTATTCACCTAAAACCCAAATTTTCCTAAAGCTCAAGTTTAATCTCGGGACTTCATAGAAGCCCCCTAACCTTCCAAAATCACTCACCTAATAGGTCCAACAAGCCGTTCTCTTGTTCTCAAAAATTTTAAACGCTACTACGCCCAAGGCCCATTGGGCCCAATCCTACTAGGCCCAACTTTGGGATGTTACAAATCTACCCTCCTTAAAGAAATTTCGTCCTCAAAATTTCCAGCTATAGAAACAGTCGCACATCCTAACCTACAACACTACACTCACGCTGCGCACTCTGATTCTAACTTAAGCTTGGAACCTCTTCACAGAACCAAATATCTAATACAGAAGCAAAAAGATATTTAACACTCATACATAAAAAAATTTCATTCAAACATCACATCCAAAACATACACAGAATAAATACAGTCATTATAGCATATAATAAGTAAGGGGACTTACGGATTTGGTGCCGGAGACTCGGGTGCCATACTTCCAATAAAGATACTTTTTTTTAAACCAAATTTCAAATAACTCTGAAAAAAAACATTTTCGAACCCATTCCACAGCGGAGTTTTGCAACCTAGGCTCTGATACCATAATTGTAACACCCCAAACCCGGTCAAAACGTTACGACCAGATCCGGCATGTCACATAAAAGGGTTGTTTAAAAATTTCGCGTTTGTTAAAAATTTCGAGTTTAATTATGTATTCGCTTGTTATCCTTTTATTAACATTTTAGAAAACGGTTATTAAGGGTTTAAGAAAATCCCGTATTAAACATTTAAGAATAATAGGCAGTATCATATTAAAAGCTAAACCAAATAAAACACCAAATTTAAAGTTAAAGCGGCCTTATTACAAAATATTAACCCAAGTTAAAAATAAGTAAAATACTAAAGTCCAAAACTGCTCGTAGTGTGGCCACCACCGAGTCCTCCAGTACGTTGAACCGCCTACTGAGGATTACCTAAGAAAAATTAAAAAGAGGGGGTGAGTTTACGAAAACTCAGTATGCAATTCCTCTTACGAACAAAATCTGTAAGAACATGCATCAAAACAGTTCGGGCCCAAGCCCCTTAAAGTAACGGTGGCAATTGGGCATTAGCCCAAAATAGCCTCGGTTGGGCCTTAACCCAAGTCAAATGTCACATGTCATACATATAAATCGGGGCCTAAGCCCATCTCAGTAATATAATCCAGATATGCAATGCGTTAATGCCCATACCAACCCTGCACTCTGTCTCCTGTCCAACCCTACACTCCTGTGGGGATTTAATCGACCCACCCATCCCTACACTCCTTATGTAGCACCGGTTGCGGCACTAACTTATCGGTGCAAAGATAGCCGCTCGGTGGCTAAAAAGCCTTGATGAGCGGTATTACAATTGGCACAAAGCCATCGGTGGATCGTATTATATTTGGCACATAGCCATCAGCGACGGTAATATAATCGGCACACACCTTGGTAAATATGATCGACACGAGTCATCGATATATAAGTTAGGCACATAGCCACGGTAAATACGATTGGCACAAAGCCATAATATCAAAGACAGAGCCTTCGGTATTGGCACAAAGCCCATAATTACTGCGACGAAGCCATATTAA
Organism: Gossypium sturtianum; assembly: GCA_025698515.1. Lineage (NCBI taxonomy): Eukaryota > Viridiplantae > Streptophyta > Magnoliopsida > Malvales > Malvaceae > Gossypium > Gossypium sturtianum. The sequence continues at coordinate 96,511,978 of CM046949.1, forward strand.
TGGCACACGACCCTCGAATAACATTATCGGCAAAGATAGCTACTCGGTGGCTAAAAAGCCTGAGGTGGCTATAAAGCCTTCGGTGGATCCACAGTCGTCAAGCGACCATGCGATCCTATTAGCACTTCCTCCGTATTAATAATCCCAACCCCATGCAATATGTCAAGTATGTCATGCTCAATCATTACACGTGTATGCAAAATGGCCATGCTCAGTAAGGATTATTTAAACATGTAATAAAACCATATCAGTCATACAACCACAGCCAAATTAGTCCACTCATTGCACAAGTCGATCATTTACCTACAAGGGCAAATCAGTCATTTTACCCTATAAGGGTATTTCGGTAATTCTACCCTACAGGGGTAGTTCGGTAATTCTACTCATAACCAATCCATGTATGCAACGCATCTCAAACATAATCAATCATACAATTAACACATACAACGCTAGTACTACCACGAGGGTATAACGATCATTTTGTCGTTTAGGGGTAAAACATAATTTCACAAACTGAGGGTATTTCAGTAATTTCACAAATTGGGGGTATTTTGCTAATTTCACAAATCGGGGGTATTTTGGTAATTTCACAAATCTGGGGTATTTCAGTAATTTTACAAACCGGGGTATTTTAGTAATTTTGTAAATCGGGGTATTTCAGTAATTACACAAATCAAGGGTATTTCTGTAATTTTGTAAATCGGGGGTATTTCAGTAATTTTGCAAATCGAGGGTATTTCGGTAATTTCACAAACTATGGGTATTTCGGTAATTTCGCAAATTGGGGTATTTCAGTAATTTCGTAAATCGAGGTATTTCAGTAATTTCACAAATCGAGGGTATTTCAGTAATTTCACAAATCAGGGTATTTCAATAATTTTACAAATCGAGGGTATTTTCATAATTTTGCAAATCGGGGGTATTTCAGTAATTTTGCAAACCGAGGGTATTTCGATAATTTCACAAACCAGGGGTATTTCAGTAATTTCACAAATCGAGGATATTTTAGTAATTTTGCAAATCGGGGTATTTCAGTAATTTCATAAATCGAGAGTATTTTCGTAATTTTGCAAATCAGGGGTATTTCGGTAATTTTGCAAACCGAGTGTATTTCAATAATTTCACAAACCTGGGGTATTTCGGTAATTTTACAAACCGAGGGTATTTCGGTAATTTTATAAACCAAGGGTATTTCAGTAATTTTGTAAACCAAGGGTATTTTACAAATTTTGTAAACCAAGGGTATTTTAGTAATTTTGTAAACCAAAGATATTTCAGTAATTTTGTAAACCAAGGGTATTTTAGTAATTTTGTGAACCAAAGGTATTTCAGTAATTTTGCACCTGCAATGGCCTTTCCAAAGGCCTAATGTCGCCTCGAGCGACTCAACTACCATTTCTGGTCGTACCGGACTATTGGGCCTAAAACTCGATTTTGACCCATTCGGGCCCACACGCTCGTGTGGCCCACCTAACACAAATCTAGCCATGTATATGAGATTCACCTAGTCTAGTTCACTATATACTACACCATCATACATTTTATTCAATTGGGCCCACTTCGGCCCATCGTGGCCCAAGCAGCGTCAACCCACAAGAATACTATTGATGGCCTCAACTATCGCGTCGAAGCCCCACATGTGCGTTCGCACGCTCGTGTGGCTACTATTGTCGTGACCGGCACTTCGGCATTTGCCGCTCTACAACTAGAGTAGAGAGAGTTACACACCGATAGGAATGCGGTGCTAATCCGCGCTCACCACTCCGTGTCAAACGCTCTCCAAGGTGTCCTTCCTCCTATCATAGAATGCTCTATATATAGCTAGCTTCTCACCTTCCTTCTTTGTATCTTTCCGATGTGGGATCCCTTCGTCGATGAGAGTTTAAATCCAGCTCAAACTCTTGCCGCCCCAACTTAGCAAAATAAATACTCCCTTGCTTTTCATGAGATTCGAACCAGGCTCCCTTCAATAGTTCAACACGCCACTTGCCACCAAGCCACAAGCTCCTCTTGTGTCTTAAACCATGCGCAACTAAATATAAATCTATAGCCAAATTCTAAAGTCCATCTAAAAAGAAAACCAAAATGTAAGAGCCAAGACTTGAACCTTGGACCTCCTTCCTTCCTTGTGGCGTCACTCCCTTGGCTCTAAGTGGCGTCACTTTGCCACTACACCACACCTCCACTTGTGTCATTTCTCCACATTTTATTCTTAAAGCCTACCTACTAACTCCCAGGGTTTTATTCACCTAAAACCAAAATTTTCCTAAAGCTCAAGTTTAATCTCGAGACTTCATAGAAGCCCCCTAACCTTCCAAAATCACTCACCTAATAGGTCCAACAAGCCGTTCTCTTGTTCTCAAAAATTTTAAATGCTACTACGCCTAAGGCCCATTGGGCCCAATCCTACTAGGCCCAACTTTGGGATGTTACACTCAGTTACCGGTGAAACCGGTGCTTCTCTCGCCTCGACATCGGGCATGTGGTCTGACGCCGAAGACCCAGCCCTAGCACTTCCACGACCTCTACCGCGGCCTCTTGCACCTCTTCTAGCGCTCATTATCACTTCGCGTATTATCTGAGTTAAAATTTTTATGAATTTAGCTCATAGTTCCAGTAATTAAACAAATGTTTTATGGAAGTAGTAGTTAAGAGTTGTTTTTCGCAATCGCAAGCTCACTACAGTTTTAGTCTCCTACAGGCCTCAGTTTTACTCTAACTAAGAGTCTTAGTATAGCCTATCATCTAAAGTAAGCCCAATATCTATCTACAGTATAACAGTTTAAAACAGATAGGAGAACTTACTTGGTTCGACGCTGGAGACTCGGTGTGCCACACAAAATCTTCCAAAACCACTTCAAAATCATTTGTAAACATATTTAAAATAAAAACTAAAGCCCATTTCACAGCCCGAGTTTTGCAACCGAGCTCTGATACCACTAAATGTAACACCCCAAACCCGGCCTAGAAGTTAGTCCCGAATTTGGCGTGCCACATTGAAGTGTTTTTCGAAAACTGTATTCTCATTAAAAAACCCTTTTTGAAATTTTAACATTTGTACAAAACCTCAGTTTGTATTTTAATCGCGGTTTATTAAAAAGTTATACCGTTTTAGAACATTATTACCTTTCAAGCTTTACTTGTTGCGGAAGCTTAATTCAAAACCGTTGATTTACAAAAACGTGATATTTAAAAAAAAATTGAGTTGCGGGAACGTAGTGTTTTTCAAAAAAATAGTTATCGTTTTCAGAAAATCGCGTTCTACTTCTAGCAGGTATAAATCGTAATAAACTGAAAATCCCAAATTTAAAAGTCAAAAATTAAGAGCGGCCTTCTTACAACCCAATAAGAAAACAGTTTAAATAAAGTAAAATAGAAACTAAAATTTAAAGCTGATAGTAGTGTGGCCACCTCCGAGTCCTCCAGTACGTCGAACCGCCTACTGAGGATTGCCTGAAAAAAATTAAAAATAGGGGGGTGAGTTTACGAAAACTTAGTGTGTACAACCCTCGTCAGTAAAACATGCATCACAACAATCCGGGCTGAAGCTCATTACAGTAACGGTGGCATTTGGGCCTTAGCCCAAAATAGCCTCAGTTGGGCCGTAACCCATATCAAATGTCACATATCATATTTATCTGGGCCTAAGCCCATCTCAATATTAAAATCATGTATGCAATGCATTAATGCCCATACCAACCCCGCACTCCGTCTCTGTCCAACCTGCACTCTCTGTGGGATTTAATCGACCCACCCATCCCTACACTCCTTATGTAGCACCGGTTGCGGCACTAACTTATCGTTGCAAATGGGCCGCTCGTCAAAAACAAAGCCTTCGGTGGATCGACAATCGTCAAGCGACCATGCGATCCTATTAGCATTTCCTCCATATTAATAGTCCCATCCCTATGCAACATAATAACACATGAATGCAACATACCATAATAAACATACGATAGCAATCATATAACATGTAGAGCATTTAGTCATTCTGCCCTTCAGGGGCATAACGGTCATCTTACCCTCCAGGGGTATTTCGGTCATTTTACCCTTCGAGGGTATTACGGTAATTCTACGACTTTTTCGAAGGTCTACAGTCGCCACGAGCGACACAGATATCGTATTTAATAAAAACGGTGTATTTGGGCCCAAAGCCCGAAACTCAGCCCAGGTGGGTCCACACTCTCGTGTGGCCCTTTCGGCCCAAAATTGCCTTTGGCCATGTGATCGCCATGACCGGCTCCTTATTTCCTATCCGTCCACAACATTTACTCACATAGGGCCCACGGGCCTGTTGGGCCTACTCGGCCCATCTCAACCAAACGAGGCCAAAAACTTCCTAAGCCCATGAGAACACTCACAGTGGACTCACGCATCATGCACCCATTTTCGTGGGCTCGGTTCACCACACGTGTGTTCGCACGCTCATGTGGCATCATTTGCCGGTGTTTCAGCTTTTCGGCATTTGCTGATCTATAGTCAGAATGGTGTGAGTACACACCTGTTACGAGCGTAGGTTGAAACCCCGAATCCACGAACCTAAGAAACCAACAACTCTAAACCGTTAGCCTTAATTCTTGATACGATATCTCCAAGAATTGAGATCGATAAATCAGTCTATACCACTTACCCACAGCCGAACGATTCACTATAACGAAGAGTGCTCAGTCGGCTCTTTGATTAAGCACATCGAGTCCCTTGCAACGTTAAAATAGAGAGGGGACGTTACCCATAACACTCACGACCATAATTGAAATCACAATAGCCTTTCGGCTTGAGCAAAAATAACTCGATAAGAGAAGAACTCCATCACCTACATTCGGCCAAGGCCATACTCACCAGAGAAATTGCTTCAGCTTATGCTAAGCAGAGAGGGGAGAAAACAATTAGTAAGTGGATGTGAGAATGTTGCATTTGATCACAGAAGAAGATTGGAGATGGAAGGAAAGAAATAAAGTGGACAAAAACTTACCAATTACGGCCTCAAAAGAGAACCCAAGCGCCAACAGTTTGATGTACGGCTAAGAGACACAAAATTGAAGTAGAGGTGCTTTTTCAGCTTTTTAAACAGAGAAGAAACCGATGCCACAAGTGGAAGAATGAGTAAGAGGAGTTCTGGATATTAGCAAGGTATAGAAGGAATGGTTTCAACTTGGAGAAGAGAGGAAAGATTCGGCTTGTGCAGAAGACAAGATAGAAGACAGAAAATGAAAGGAAGAGAGAAAGAAATGGACGAAAAGAGAGAGAGAGAGTAAGGGAGTAGGAGAAGGTTCGACTTTAGCACAAGGTATTAGTAACAACCACAAATCGGAGAAAATATGAAAAGAAGAACTTCGGCTAACCAAAAATTACAATGAACCAAAATGACCCGAAAAGCTTAAAGGGAGCCTAGAGAAAATTTGGCACTCTATCTTACTCAAAGCCGAATATACAACCTTCCAAAAGACCAAACTTGACCAAATTTTCCCCATCCACTTCCCCAAAATTGGCCATCACTACCTCTCACCCTCAATCCCTTGATTTACTCCACGATATGTTCCACAATTCACTCTCCCTTACCCATTCAAACTGTTTGACCAATTCAAACCTTCACCAAATAGAATCCCACTCCAACTCCATCTCTTCACCTCCTTGAGCACAAAATAAAACTCCTCAAATGCTGCATGTGGGATTCGAACCTCACTCCCTTTGCTCACACATTGACGCAATCACCACTCCACCATGTGACCATTTGTGTCTTAAAACATGCACAACTAAAGATAAATCTATGGCCAAAGTCTAATTTCATTTAAAAAGAAATAATCTAAAAGAAAAGCAAGTACCAAGACTAGAACCTTGGATCCCTTGCCCCCCTGTGGCGTCACTCCCTTGCTCTCTAAGTGGCGTCACTTTGCCACCAAACCACAACTCTTTTTGTGTCAATTTCTTCCACACTTTATTCTTGAAGCCAACCTACTAACTTCCAGGGTTTTATTCACCTAAAACCAAAATTTTCCTAAAGCCCAAGTTTGATCCCGGGACTTCATAGAAGCCCCCTTACCTTCCAAAATCACTCACCTAACAGGTCCAACTTGAAATAATGCCGTTCGCATATTCCCAAAAATTCTAAAGTGCTTCTACGCTCGGGGCCCAATAGGCCCAATTCTCCTAGGCCCAATTTAGGGTGTTACAATTATCTTGTCACTAATTTCTTTCTTTATCATGTAGGTGACAAGTCAAGAGGGCATTCTCCTAAAGAGGAAGGGTATTTAAATGACATATTTTCTTTCGAGGCATATGTGATTTCTAGGTTATCGGCAGCAACTTTGCCAATTTCATCAACCAAGGGGGCTATGACTTTGAAAGATTCATCACGAGCAAGTGGCCCGATTTGAGGACAAATCGTCTTCAAGAGAGAGGGTATGATGCGAACTCGGTCGCATCATGTTTCGACACAACTCGCCGACCTCAAAATTGGCCTAAACTTGAAGGGCCCAAGTGCAAGATGAAACATCTCATAGACCTGATTGATTATTGGGCCAATGTTTTAAGGACTTTTTAATTTAATATAGTTTTATTTAAATTAATAAGTTTGCATATTTTTAATTTTTGATTTGCACTTTGTGTGTTCTGCATTTAATAAAGTTATACATTATGTAACTCCCATGTTAGTTTAAGTCTGTATCATTAAATTAAGTCTTGCATTAAGTAACTCATTTGTTCATTTAGTTTGCATTTCAAACCATGCATTTAAGCATCTTAGTTTAATAAATGAGTTGTTGGACATTTATTCAACTCATCTTAGTTTAATTAATAAATGTTTTTGTTGAACTTTATTTAATAAGTGTTGCTCTTAATTAATCTAGTTACTAAGATTATTTATTGATGCATGAGTTTAAGTTTATTTACTTATGTTTGTTTAATTAACTAGTTGCTGGAATAATTGATGCATATGTTTAGTTCATTCATTTTAGTTAAGTATTTATTTTTGATATGTTTAATTAGTGTTTAAATAAGTTTAATAAGTTCATTTTAATGTGTTTATTGTAGGTGTTTCTTCAGCTTACAACCGTTACATTTCAAGGCTGTTACAACTTAATTGAAGTGTCTTTTCAAGTGTTTTTTTGGTTACAAAAGAAGGAGCTATTACAAAGGGAGTTTTATACATCATTTAATGAGTTTTAAAGAGCATTATAACACCCTTTAAAATTCAGCAGCAACCCTGTCATCTACCAACTGTTTTTGCTCTTTCAAAAGATTAAATCAAGCATTCAAAACACCATTAAGGAGCTGGTGCCTATTTGGCTAGCCAAGGGATAATTCAAGAGTCATCTTTCAAGCATTCAAGGACATTCATTTAGCTAAATTGAATTGAATTCAATGATGGAGTTATTTGGTTCAAAAATGTCAAGAGACTTGAACTTTATTTCAGCTTTTTATTAGCACATTAAGAAGAATACTTGTGACTACTCGGCTGCCCTATTCTAGCACTATAAATAGGAGAAATCAGCCTTTGTAAAGGGACTTTTGGAACTTTTGGCAAAACTTTGAATGAACATTTGTTCAAGAGTGAGTTATCTCCTCTCTATTTTCGTACGAGTTTCGAATTGACTTATCTAGCGTGCTAGTGGCGTCAACCGAACTTGTAACGCCCCAAATTTGGGCCTAGTAGAATTGGGCCTATTGGGCTTTGGACTTTGGGTCTCAGAAAATTTTTAAATGAGCGAGAAAATGATAATTGGCATGTGGGCCATGAGGGTTAATGAATTTGGAGTGTTTAGGGGTGTTGGAGATGTTCTGGGATCAAGTAAGGGTATAGGAAAAATTTTAGTTTTAGCCCCAAGGGAACTGTGACTTTAGTTCGTAGGTCTTTTAAAAAAAATGAAGAAGAAAAATGACAAAGAAGAGCTTGTGGTGTAGTGGCAAAGTGGCGCCACTTAGGGAGCAGGGAGGTGGCGTCATTAGCAGGCAAGGGGGTCCAAGGTTCGAGTAGTGGCATGGTATTTTATTGGGGTATTTATTTTGCTGTCAAGACGGCTATAGTTTGTGTTGCAGTGAAAGTCTGATGGATGAGAGGTTTGAAATGGTCATGGAGAAGATTGTAGGAGCTTATCTTGGAGAAAATTTAGGATGAGATTGAGGAGTTATCAGGGAGAAAAGTTAGGAGCTGGGAAGTGTGAAGAGTTGGTGCCATTTTGGGAAGTGGGAAGAGTATAAATTCGGCTTAGGAGGGTGAATGAGTGTCATTTTTGGGTCTTTTAGGGGGTATTACGAATTTTCATTGTGGCTTTCGGCATTTGGAGAGTTTTGCAAATAAGTCAGTCTTTCTTTTCTTTACCGAATATCCTGTTGTTACCCCACACAAGCACATTTGACCTTTTTCTTTTCTTCTTGTCACCTTTTCCAAACCCTCTAAAGCTCAATAATTCCACCCTCCCTTTGCCGAAATTCTTTTTGTGCCGTCACTATTTCTTCAACCTAGCCGATTCTTGTGTAAGTACTTTACTCTTTCAATTGATCTTACTAGAACCGACTTCTCCTCTCCCCCACTCTTTCTAAATCGATTTTGGTAGGGGATTGATATTGAATCTCTATTCTTCAGATCTCTGTCGAATTACTCTTTATGCGTTTCGGGATTTGGGTAAGTATTCTTCACTTTTGGTTTTGAAGGTTGGCCGAAATGTCGTAAGTAATGTAAGGGTGACTTAAGATGGATATAAGTCACTTATGGTTCAATTTTTAATAATTAAGATTGATGCAGATTTAGGAAGTACTCGTGATTAGTGATCGAGGAAAACCTATTAAGGCTTGGTGTTTTAGGTAAGGTTAAGGTGAGACTTCAACTTTTGGTAAGGTATTCGATAAGTATATGTGATTAATCATTGAGCGACATCGTTTGTAGAATCGTGGCTAAGGAGATCGCAGCGCGTTATGTTATCAGGTGTGTACATACACTATACACACACAATGGATTGGGAAATCTCAAAATCCTGAAAGTTTGGCTTCGGTAGTTTTGCGAGTGTGCGAACATTCGTATGGGGGAAATGGAATTGATAACAGAGACCCCATGAGCGGTCTCATGGACTTGGGTCGTGTTTTGGCCAATCGGGCTAGGATGGGCAGAATGGGCTCGATGGGCCATAGGCTCAAAATGGGCGAATTTGATGAGTTGGTAATAAGTGATGAACTTGTCATGCTTGTTACATGGCTTGGAATTGATTTTGGCCAGGTGGGCCATATGAATGTGATTGGGCCAGGTGGGCCATATGAATGTGATTTGCTCCTAATGGGCCATACGAATGAGATTGGGCCTGGTGGGCCATATGAACATATGTGAATTTGTTTGGGCTTTGAAAGGGGTCTTGGGCTTAGTAATTTGTAAGTTGCTTAGCCTTACATAAAACTTAAACTATTAACTAATTGTGACCGTGGACAAGTCATAAGGTTAAGGTGTGGCAATGGGTATATGCATGTCTAGGATTGGATCTAGTGAGAGATTGGTACTTAAGCGGTCTTAATGACTCACCTCCTCTTCTCTGGAATCCTACCTGGTGCATAGTATCTGTTCACTTTAGCCAACGAGGACTTGATAACGGGCCAAGGTAAGTAATAGACCCATAACACTGAGAAATGACTGAAATGCCCCTAAGGGAAAAAATGACTAAAATGCCCCTATGTGTTGAATGTAAGACTTATGGATGTTACATGTACATTTGCTGCATTCATATGATATTCTGCTTAGGTTGCATATGGGTTGGGAATTATGGAACGGAGGAAGTATATGAGGATCGCATGGTTGCTTGAGAATTGTGGATCCACCGATGGCTTCTTAAGCCTATTATATAATAAGCAGCTTTGCTGCAATGTTAGGTAGTACCGCAACCGGAATACCCTAGAAGTGTATCGAATGGGTGGGTTGATCTAGAAATTCCTCCAGATGTGTTTCGGTTGGACGGAGACGAAGTGTACCGGATGGATTATTTGGGGAGGGTTTGCACAGCATTGCATGTATGATATTATGATGTTAATAATATGATATGTATGCTATTTGTTTGACGAGGGTCGTATACACTGAGTTTTCAAAAACTCACTCCCTCTTTTATTTTTTCTCAGGTTATCCTCAGTAGGCGGTTCGACGGATGGAGCGATTCAGAGGTGGCCAACTAGCAAGAAGATTAGACTTGTTTTCTTAATATCTAAATTCTGGATTTTAAGTTATTTATTTTAAGTTAATTTATTTCGGATTGTATAAGGCTTTCCCTCTAGTTATTATTCCATTACTTTCACTATGCATTGAAATTTTGGAAACGGAACCTGGATTTATTTCTTTTAAACGTATTTCAAGGTTTTTGAAAATAATTGTGTTTTAAGAACGAGCTTCCACTTTCAAAGGAAATTTTTACTTAGTAACAAGGAAATGGTTTTTGGCTACACCTCGTTTTGAAAGCAAACTGGATTTTACTTAACTTTTCTCTAAAAGGGTTTTCGATGAAAACAAGGTTTTCGCAAAAACACTTCAATGTGACACGCCGGATTCGGGCCGAACTTCTAGGCTGGGTTTGGGGTGTTACAGAACTCCTTCAGAACTTATCACCAACCTGGTGTGGCGTTCGTCCATTCTTTTTATACCTTCGGTTCTTACTTCGCTAAGTAACGGGTCGAGGTCCATCAACTATTTCCATCCTTCACCTTAAGCCATATAAGTCTCGGGGTGATACTCAATATAGTATCGAATCGATCTTGTGCTTAAGTTCATTTTCCATATCCACCGTTTATCCCAAACTATCTATCTTTATTTTATTTCTTAAACTGAGCCTACTACATTTAATACCAAAACCATCTTTCATCTCCAAACCACTTCTTTAGCTTTCGCATATTTTTTCCACAAAACTTGCAAATTTTCAACGAATCGAATTTTTTCCTCGTCTACGATCAGGCAAACATGTGAATCGACTCGACTAACCCAAGCCGGATCACATCATTTGGTATCAGAGCTACTAAAATGAGGAGCGCCGATGTTCGTGAAGATTTCAGAGTAGGTTCGTATTGAAAAAAAATTCAAAATAAAAAAAATCTTCAAGTTATATTTTATTTCTTTTGAAATCAGCATATTATATTTAAAGTGAAAAAAAACGAAAAAAAATTCGAGTATAAAAAAAAAATACAAAGTTGAAAGTTCTTGTTTTGTTTTCATTATTCTATTCCCGATCATCCCGTTGTCCATTCTTCTATCAATTTCTTCTCTTCCCAACGCCACACTTATGTTCAAAGTTTCTTTTTGTTTAGCCTACCCTACACCATACACTTTATCCCTTGTAACCATTTTGAAACCGACCCCAAGTAGCAAATAGGGCTTTCGAGATGAAATACGAAATCGTGAGACGAGGTCGAGTGGTAAAAGGCAAGAGAGTGTGAGATCATCCGAGAGAAAGAAAAAGCCTTGAAAACGAGTGCAAATACGAGTGAGAGTGAAAATTTGTTCTTTCTTTCTGAGTGACTTTGTGAGGTTGTAGTGAGGTATTTAATTTTCAGTTTTATGTTCTTTTTAACATTTCTTCTTTTCATTAATTCACCATGTCTCCAGACGAGATTTCAACGTTTTATTTTCAATACTTGTTGAAAGAAATAGAGAATATGCCCGACCAAAAGATTAAGTCCATTCAAGACAAGCGAGAACCTCGAGCAATAACCTAACAGAAGCGAACTCCGCCGAGTCAAGAAACGGAGTTAAGTTCATCACGAAGGCACCTTCTCGATGACTATTCAAGAAGAGATTCTTACCGTGACTCCTATTCAAGGCATTCGAGACGAAGAGAAGCAAACTTCGAGTCTGAAATTTTTCGAGATGTCCATCAAAATACTTTCTCTTCCTTTGAGCCAAACACTTATATTTTCGATTCCTATGTATCATCCTCAAGTTGTAATAAAAGCGAAAAAGAAGTAGAAAAAGAAGAAAAAGAAAAAGAAAAAGAAAGTTAACAAGGAAAAGAAATTGAAAAAGAGAATGAAAATGATAAACAAAATGAGAGTGAGAAAAAGGAAGACGAAATTGAGATTAAAGAAAATTTGAAAAAAAAACGAGAGAAAAAGAGGCAAGCGAACAAGAAAAGGTGAGGAGTGCTTCAACTAACCCATATAAAATTTGTCATTGTTCTGTTCCTTCTTTTCAGGTTTCCGAAAGGCCGACTAACGAGATTCAACTTCATTATCTTCCCAACGAGAGACGGTTTCAATTGATCAAGAAAGGTAAGGTCGAAGTTGACATTAAACCATAAACGCCTAAAGGTAAGCAAGGTAAAGAGTTTTTAGCCATTGAATCACGGCAATCACATTTGAATATTGTTGAGAAACTTGCTAAAAACTTGGTTTGTAAAAGAGTTCTTCATTTTGATTGGATTACTTGTCATTCTTTGACTAAAGTTGATGATTTCGCTCTAGCTAGTGCTATGACAAGTTTTTCTCATGATAAATTTTGCATTAGCAATTCTGTTGATGTCTTGCGATTAAATCGGCAAATACGAAATTCGATCTTGAATGATAAAGATTATGCACATGAAAAGATTGAATTGTTTGATTTTAATGGTTTTGTGAATTCTTCGAATTCTTACGCAAAACCTTTGTGTATTTGCATGCCTATTCGAATGAGATTTGCAAGGTTTGATCGATCGAATGATTGTATGCTTAAATTCTTGTTGTTTAGCATGGGTGAAGTCTCGGTAAAAATGAAATTTCTGTTACATGATGAAAAGAGTGATCAAAATCATGTGTTCAAACCCAGAGCACGCTTTCCTAAGTTGTTGCCGAGTAAAGGTGAGCATCGTAATTTCGTTCTAAATAAATGTATTGAACTTGCTCATCTTCTTCGAATTTTATCTTCATTTCCGAAAACAAAGCCTGTGAATGTTGTTATCTTGCAAAATCAAAATCAGATTTTTGATTCTGGAGGTTGTTTTACATTGTGGTACACGAGATTCGAACATGTTCTGCATGATAATGACTTTGAATTGTTCTATGATCCTTTTATAATGTCGACCATAAAACTCTCAAGTCGATTTAAATTGATTAGAGAAAACCTTGTTTTTGACCCCGGAGACCTTTGTTCAAGGGGTTTGAGAATTGGAATGTTTTTAACTCTCGAATGTTATGTGATTTTGGTTTGATTCCACTGGTGAACTTTTTCATTCAATACGGAAAGGTAAGTCCAATTTCTATTTTTTATCCCGGCAATATTTCATATGCTCAATTTTTGAATGAGATTTCAAGAACTTATTTTGAGCATATAAATTATCTTGTCACTAATTTCTTTCTTTATCATGTAGGTGACAAGTCGAGAGGGCATTCTCCTAAAGAGGAAGGGTATTTAAATGACATATTTTCCTTTCGAACCATATGTGATTTCTAGGTTATCGGCAACAACTTTGCCAATTTCATCAACCAAGGGGGCTATAACTTTGAAAGATTCTTCGCGAGCAAGTGGCCCGATTTGAGGACAAATCGTCTTCAAGAGGGAGGGTATGATGCGAACCCGGTCGCATCATGTTTCGACACAACTCGTCGACCTCAGAATTGGCCTAAACTTGAAGGGCCCAAGTGCAAGATGAAACATCTCATAAACCTGATTGATTATTGGGCCAATGTTTTAAGGACTTTTTAATTTAATATAGTTTTATTTAAATTAATAAGTTTGCATATTTTTAATTTTTGATTTGCACTTTGTGTGTTCTGCATTTAATAAAGTTATACATTATGTAACTCCCATGTTAGCTTAAGTCTGCATCATTAAATTAAGTCTTGCATTAAGTAACTCATTTGTTCATTTAGTTTGCATTTCAAACCATGCATTTAAGCATCTTAGTTTAATAAATGAGTTGCTGGACATTTATTCAACTCATCTTAGTTTAATTAATAAATGTTTTTGTTGAACTTTATTTAATAAGTGTTGCTCTTAATTAATCTAGTTACTAGGATTATTTATTGATGCATGAGTTTAAGATTATTTATTTATGCTTCTTTAATTAACTAGTTGCTGGAATAATTGATGCATATGTTTAGTTCATTCATTTAAGTTAAGTATTTATTTTTGATATGTTTAATTAGTGTTTAAATGAGTTTAATAAGTTCATTTTAATGTGTTTATTGCAGGTGTCTCTTCAGCTTACAACCGTTACATTTCAAGGCTGTTACAACTTAATTGAAGTGACTTTTCAAGGTTTTTTTTTGTTACAAAAGAAGGAGCTATTACAAAGGGAGTTTTATACATCATTTAAGGAGTTTTAAAGAGCATTATAACACCCTTTAAAATTCAGTGACAACCCCTTTCATCTACCAAATTGTTTTTGCTCTTTCAAAAGATTAAATCTAGCATTCAAAACACCATTAAGGAGCTGGTGTCTATTTGGCTAGCCAAGGGACAATTCAAGAGTCATCTTTTAAGCATTCAAGGACATTCATTCAGCTAAATTGAAGTGAATTCAATGATGGAGTTATTTGGTTCAAGAATGTCAAGAGACTTGAACTTTATTTCAGCTTTTTATTAGCACATTAAGATGAATACTTGTGACTACTCGGCTACCCTATTCTAGCACTATAAATAGGAGAAATCAGCCTTTGTAAAGGAACTTTTGGAACTTTTGGCAAAACTTTGAATGAAAATTTATTCAAGAGTGAGTGTAACACCCCCAGACCCGGCCCAGACGTTATGGCCGAATCCGGGAATGTCACATCAAAGGCATAACTCAAAATGATTTTGCTAAGTAAAAATTTAAGACCAAAAAGCCCAAAATCCTTGAGGCTTGTTAAGTAATGATAAAAGCCCATTTTATTATTTTAAGTATTTCGGAAACCAAGTTTAAACATAAGAAATTTACTCAGGTTTAATAATTAAGTAAACAGTTTAAACAACAAAACCCAAAATCTAAAGTTAAATCGTAGTAGAAGGCCTTATTACATCCAACGAAAATAAAGTAATTAAAATCATGTCTTTTGAGACAAATAAATAAAACTTCTAAGTATCTTGTAGTGTGGCCATCTCCGAGTCCTCTCCCACATCGAGCCGTTTACTGAGGATCGCCTGAAACATTTAATAAAAAAGGGGTGAGTTTCGAAACTCAGTGTGTACGACCCTTGGTAATCCAATCAACATACAATTATCACATTGGGCCTAAGCCCTATCAAAATTAGTGGTCTTGGGCCTTAGCCCATAACGACCTCATATCAAATCAATATCACATGAATGCAATGCACCCATCCCAAATCCAACCCTGCACACCATTTCCCTTCCAACCCTACACACCTGTGGGGATATAAATATCAACCCACCCATCCCTACACACCAAAGGTAGCACCAGCAGCGACACTACTCAAACGTTGCAGCAAAGCTGCTATAATGGGCTTAAAGCCACCGGTGGATCCACAGTCGTCAAGCGGCTATGCGATCCTCAAATCTTCCTCCATATCATCAAAACCCACCCAAGTGCAACATATATTTCATGAATGCAACATACACATTCTCACACATTCGGCACTTAGGGGTATTTTAGTCATTTCACTACCCAAGGGTATTTCCGTAAATCTACTCTATAGGGTATTTAGTTAATTTTGTAAATCAGGGATATTTTGGTGATTTCGCAAGTCAAGGGTATTCTGGTAATTTTACAATCAGGGGATTTTAGTAATTTTTCAAATCTAAGGATATTTTGGTAAATTTTAAATCAGGGGTATTTGGTCCCTCTCGGGTTTTAGTTATGAACTTTGGCCCATAAACAAGTCCTCGCAGCTAAAGTGAACAGACACTATGCACTAGGTAGGATTCCAGAGAAGAGGAGGTAGGCCACTAGGACCGCTTAAGTACCAAGCTCTCCCTAGATCCACTCCTAGACATGCATATGTCCGTTGCCACACTCTAACCCAGTGACTTGTCCACGTACATGTTTAGTTATTAGCTTAAGTCTTATGCAGTTTAAGAGTTGTTCAGAACTAGGCCTAAAGTCCATTAAACCCTAGCATACTTGTCTACATCTTCATAAAGCCCATCAAGCCCATTTCACGTTCATATAACCCATTATGCCCAATTCACATCCTTATGGCCCATTAGACCCAAATCTCATTCATATGGCCCGTTAGACCGAAAACAATTCAAGATCATGTAACATGCATGCCTAACTCAATTCATATAATCAAATCAATCAAATTCATCCAACTTAGCCTCAGGGCCCACCGAGCCCATTTAGCCACTTTCGGCTTTTTGGCTTTCCGGCATTGTCGATATCATGTGTGTGTCGTGTTTGGACACACCTGGTTACTGCGACGTGCTATACTATCCTTGGTCTTGAACCTACAACCAACCAACCTTCAATCAACCACCCATACTTAAACAAAATATCTACCAAAAGCCGAAACCTTACCGTAACCTTACCGTGTGCCACCGGGTTCTAATAGCCCTTCCTTAGCTACTAATCAGGAGTATCCCCTAAATTTGCACTCACACACACACCATCAAGATTCGAGTGACTCATAATCCACACAAGTCACCCCTATAGATCAAACTCACATTCGGCCGTTCACTTAAACCACAATCGAGTTGAGTACACTTACCCTTGCTAACGATCCTACCACGCTTGCGATCTTTTAACCTTATCCTTGTTATCACAGAGTTAACGACAGGACAATTAGATAGCCTTTCGGAGTTTAGCAAAATGTACAAAAGAGGTTAACCGAATACTTACCAAATCCCCTTCGATCCTACGGCCTAGATAGCTATTAACTAGATTCGGCTTTCAACACTTGACTAAGAGTAGGTAACAATCGATTTGTGATGGAGGAACAACCACCAAGATTCAGCACTATTAGGAATTTCGGTAAGAGAAAAGATGGTGGTAATTCGGCTATAGAAGAGTTTGGCTATGAGAGAATTCGGCACAAAGGAATTCGGCTTTAGGAAATTTCGGCAATGGAAGAGTTTTGCTATGGGAGGAACCAATTGAAGGGAAGAAAAGAAAGAAAAAGAATGGAAAATTCGGCATTACCTAGGACCCCAGATTTGGCACACACACATTTATATAGCCTATAGCCGAAACTTAGCCACCCCTAAAGTTCAAATCGGCACCACTTCATCCACTGCTCATCTCTTAATTTTCTCCATGATATCTCCCTTATCCTTCTCCTAAATTCTCTCTACTGATCACTTCTCCTAAGAGTCCCTCTACACGCCACTTCCAGCCTTCTAGAAGCCTAAAATTAAATTCCAAAATAAAACTAAGCTAGCACTCGAGCCTCAGACCTCCCTGCATGCATATGTCGCCACCTCTCTACACCCTAGTGGCGTCACTTAGCCACTTCACCACAGGCTTCTTTGTGCCATTTTTCACTTATTTTTATTTAAAAGCCCACTACTCACAACCCTGATTCCTTAATTAATTAAATTAAGAATCCTCCACCAAAAAAACTCGAACCTAGAGCTTCTCCAACACACCTACACACTCTAAATTCATTAAACCTTTAAAGTCGTCATGTCTTTTGTCATTTTCTTGCTCACTTAAAAAAATTTATGAAACCCAAAGCCCAATGGGCCCAACTCTACTAGGCCCAAAATTTGGGGCGTTACAATTCTACCCCCTTAAAGAAATTTTGTCCTCGAAATTTCCAACTAACTATTAATCGCACCGCTCAAGTCACCCCACTATGCTTTCGCTGCACACTCTGATTTTAATAACACTAACACACTTTAACTCTAATTGAACCCTCTTACACCTCTTCTTGCACTCATCGTTGCGTGTGTATTTCTGGTTTAGAAGTTTTATGAAATTAGTTCATAGTTCCACTATTTAAAACACATATCTTATGCAAGTAACAATTTAAAAGTTGTTTCGCGGTCGAAGATCCACTACAGGCTTAAGTTTCCTACGGGCTTTAGTATCTAAAAACCTATTTTAAAGTAGCCCATATCTAGACATAGTTCTGTAATTTAAACAAAGGTAAACATAGAAAACTTACTTGGCTCGACGTCGTGGGCTCGGTGAACCACACTTCAAAAATCTTGCAAAAACTTTTTAATCTACTTGTTTTTAAAAACCAAAATCTAAGGCACATTTCACAACCTGAGCTTTGCAACTGGGCTCTGATACCACTAAATGTAACACCCCCAAACCCGGCCCAGACATTATGGCTGAATCCGGGAATGTCACATTAAAGGCATAACTCAAAACAATTTTGCTAAGTAAAAATTTAAGACCCAAAAGCCCAAAATTCTTGAGTCTTGTTAAGTAATGATAAAAGCCCATTTTATTATTTTAAGTATTTCGGAAACCAAGTTTAAACATAAGAAATTTACTCAGGTTTAATAATTAAGTAAACAGTTTAAACAACAAAACCCAAAATCTAAAGTCAAATCGGAGTACAAGGCCTTATTACATCCAACGAAAATAAAGTAATTAAAATCATGTCTTTTGAGACAAATAAACAAAACTTCTAAGTATCTTGTAGTGTAGCCGTCTCCGAGTCCTCTCCCACGTCGAGTCGTTTACTGAGGATCGCCTGAAACATTTAATAAAAAAAGGGTGAGTTTCGAAACTCAGTGTGTACGACCCTTGGTAATCCAATCAACATACAATTATCACATTGGGCCTAAGCCCTATCAAAATCAGTGGTCTTGGGCCTTTGCCCATAACGACCTCATATCACATCAGTATCACATGAATGCAATACACCCATCCCAAATCCAACCCTGGACACCATTTCCCTTCCAACCCTACACACCTGTGGGGATATAAATATCAACCCACCCATCCCTACACACCAAAGGTAGCACCAGCAGCGGCACTACTCAAACGCTGCAGCAAAGCTGCTATAATGGGCTTAAAGCCACCGGTGGATCCACGGCCGCGTCAGCGACTATGCGATCCTCAAATCTTCCTCTCAGATCATCAAAACCCACCCAAGTGCAACATATATTTCATGAATGCAACATACACATTCTCACACATTCGGCACTTAGGGGTATTTTAGTCATTTCACTACCCAATGGTATTTCCGTAAATCTACTCTACAGGGGTATTTAGTTAATTTTGTAAATCAGGGATATTTTGGTGATTCTGCAACTCAAGGGTATTTTGGTAATTTTACAATCAGGGGTATTTTAGTAATTTTTCAAATCTAAGGATATTTTGGTAAATTTCAAATCAGGGGTATTTGGTCCCTCTCGGGTTTTAGTTATGAACTTTGGCCCATAAACAAGTCCTCGCGGCTAAAGTGAACAGACACTATGCACCAGGTAGGATTCCAGAGAAGAGGAGGTGGGCCACTAGGACCGCTTAAGTACCAAGCTCTCCTTAGATCCACTCCTAGACATGCATATGTCCGTTGCAACACTCTAACCCAGCGACTTGTCCATGGACATGTTTAGTTATTAGCTTAAGTCTTATGCGATTTAAGAGTTGTTCAGAACTAGGCCTAAAGTCCATTAAACCCTAGCATACTTGTTTACATCTTCATAAAGCCCATCAAGCCCATTTCACGTTCATATAACCCATTATGCCCAATTCACATCCTTATGGCCCATTAGACCCAAATCTCATTCATATGGCCCGTTAGGCCCAAAATAATTCCAGATCATGTAACATGCATGCCTAACTCAATTCATATAATCAAATCAATCAAATTCATCCAACTTAGCCTCAGGGCCCACCGAGCCCATTTAGCCACTTTCGGCTTTTCGACTTTTCGGCATTGCCGATATCATGTGTGTGTAGTGTTTGTACACACCTGGTTACTGCGACGTGCTATACTATCCTTGGTCTTGAACCTACAACCAACCAACCTTCAATCAACCACCCATACTTAAACAAAATATCTACCAAAAGCATAAACCTTATTGTAACCTTACCGTGTGCCACCGGGTTCTAATAGCCCTTCCTTAGCTACCAATCAGGAGTATCCCCTAGATCTGAACTCACACACACACCATCAAGATTTGAGTGACTCATAATCCACACAAGTCACCCCTATTGATCAAACTCACATTCAGCCATTCACTTAAACCACAATCGAGTTGAGTACACTTACCCTTGCTAACGATCCTACCACGCTTGCGATCTTTGAACCTTATTCTTGTTATCACAGAGTTAACGATAGGACAGTTAGATAGCCTTTCACCTTTTAGCAAAACGTACAAAAGAGGTTAACTGAATACTTACCAAATCCCCTTTCGATCCTGCGGCCTAGATAGCTATTAACTAGATTCGGCTTTCAACACTTGATTGAGAGTAGGTAACAATCAATTTGTGATGGATGAACAACCACTAAGATTCGACACTATTAGGAATTTTGGCAAGAGAAAAGATGGTGGTAATTCGGCTATAGAAGAGTTTGGCTATGAGAGAATTCGGCACAAAGGAATTCGGCTTTAGGAGATTTCGGTAATGGGAGAGTTTGGCTATGGGAGGAATCGATTGAGGGGAAGAAAAGAAATAAAAAGAATGGAAAATTCGGCATTACCTAGGACCCCAGATTCGGCACACACACATTTATATAGCCTATAGCCAAAACTTAGCCACCCCTAAAGTCCAATTCGGCACCACTTCATCCACTGCTCATCTCCTAATTTTTCTCCATCATATCTCCCTTATCCTTCTCCTAAATTCTCTCTACTGATCACTTCTCCTTAGAGTCCCTCTACACGCCACTTCCAGCCTTCTAGAAGCCTAAAATAAAATTCCAAAATAAAACTAAGCTAGCACTCGAACCTCAGACCTCCCTGCATGCATATGTCGCCACCTCTCTACACCCTAGTGGCGTCACTTAGCCACTTCACCACAGGCTTCTTTGTGCCATTTTTCACTTCTTTTTATTTAAAAGCCCACTACTCAGAACCCTGATTCCTTAATTAATTAAATTAAGAATCCTCCACAAAAAAAAACTCGAACCTAGAGCTTCTCCAACAAACCTACACACTCCAAATTCATCAAACATTTAAAGTCGTCATGTCATTTGTCATTTTCTTACTCACTTAAAAAAAAATTATGAAATGCAAAGCCCAATGGGCCCAACTCTACTAGGCCAAAAATTCGGGGCGTTACAGTGAGTTATCTCCTCTCTATTTTCGTACGAGTTTCGAATTGACTTATCTAGCGTGCTAGTGGCGTCAACCGAACTCCTTCCGAACTTATCACCAACCTGGTGTGGCGTTCGTCCATCTTTTTATACCTTTGGTTCTTACTTCGCTAAGTAACAGGTCGAGGTCCATCAACTATTTCCATCCTTCACCTTAAGCCATATAAGTCCGAGATGATTGTAACAGCCTGATTTAGGGGCTAGTCGAAACAGTGATCTCTGAATCACTAATTCAAGGTTAGAGAAAAATATTTTCATGTTATTTTATGTGTTATAACATGTTAATAAGGATGCATGGAAATTTTGGTGCTTTAATTTTAGCAATTTTAGGCTTAATCGCTAAAAAGGACTAAATCGCATAAAGTGTGAAAGTTCTATTTTATTTGCTGGAGATGTCAAATAGCTAAGGATTATTAATTGGAGGTCCCAAATGTGCAATTAGGCCATGGGGATTAGTTTGGCCGGTCAAGGAAAGCTAAGGGGACAAGAGCATTAAATGTGGTCATGTTAGGTGATTAAAAAGAAATAAAATAAGGTGAAATAAGCAAAAAGCTATCATCTTTTTATTTCTTCTCTTCTTCCATCGAAAATACAAACAAGAATGGGGGTTTTTGAAGCTCAAAATTCCAGCAGCTCATCTCCTGTTCAAGTAAGTCATTTTGATGATTTTTGTATTTTTGGAGTCCTCAAAGCTTAAGCTAGCTATTGAGAGGACTAGTTTGCAATATGGTTGAAAGTCTAGGGACTTACCATGTTAGATTTCATGTTGTTTGATGAGTTTTTATGGAATAAAATGATTGATAGGATGATGAGAAACAACTTTTGTGATAGGTGTTGTCATGAAAACACCTAATTGTGACTAAAATGCAAAAGTTGTAATTTGTTCATTAAGGCATGATATCGATGGAATTGTGGATAGTTGTAAGAGGATTAAATGTTCAGCTAGGCTTGTTTAACAATAAAGTGTGATGAAAATTTATTTACGAGCCTAGGGGCAAAATCGTAATTTTGCCTAAGTGTAAGGGCAAAATAGTCATTTTTGAATAAAGTGTAGATTATGGTGTATTATGATTTATAAGTGATTAAATCAGTAAATTCCATTATTCTAGATCAAAGAAAATGAGTTTCAGACCTGGAACGGGTGAAAAGAGAAATGTGGGCAAAAAGTCCCTTACGGCGACATCGAGGTAAGTTCATGTGCGAATGTTGCAATTACGTATGAGTTAATTTAGTATTCCAATGTTGTATGGAATGTATATTTACTCTATGAATGTATGAGATATCTTTGATGAGATGTCAAGAGAATTGAATTTAAGAGTAATGGGAAATGTATATAGCATGATATAATGACAGTTGAAGTCTCGTGTAAGACCATATTGGAATATGGCCTCGGTATAAGAATTCGTATAAGACCATGTCGGAGACATGGCATCAATATGTTAATGCAAGTAAGACCCTAATGGGGTATGATGTCAATGTGACACTATGTGTATGAGACTCAAGAGTGTTATTTAACAACTTGAGATGAATTCAGTATATGATGAACCTCTAGTGGGTTATGTGCAATCAATACACCTTAGTTGCATGAGATAGATTTATTAATGCATTGTGTGAATGCGAACGAGTATCGTAGAAAGTTAAGTAAGAATAGAAGTGTAAGATGATGTTCTCGGATGAACATTTGAAATAGAGATATACATGTGGATTACTATCCATGAATGTAAAATAACGGTGAGCTATGTGCGATATCACCTTATTGATGGTAGTGATGGACTGTGTGTGTTACCACCAATTACATTATTATCGGTGGGCTGTGTGCGTTACCACCTAATTAATTAGTAATCGATGGGCTGTGTGCGATACCATCGCTTATAAATGATTGGTGAGCTAAGTGCGAAATCACCATAAGTATAAATGATTGGTGGGCTGTGTGCGATACCACCCTATTAGAGATTCAATGGTGGGCTAAGTGCGAAACCACTGAGAGATTAGTAGTATGAGTGGCTTATCGAAAATGCTTGATGTGTTGTTTTATATGATCATGTGGGGATCAGTGTAGGAATGTATGCTAATTAAATGAGCAATTGGCTTGTGGCATGGTAAGAATGTGGTAAGAGATAGAATGAGTAAGCTTTAAGAGTGGTTGAGTAATTAACCATGGGTTTATGAGAAAAACTCATTATAATACCTTGCAGTCATGGATATTCAATGAATATCAGTATTTGTCAGTTGTATACAGATGAGCTTACTAAGCATTTTTGCTTACTCCTTTTCTTTTTCCCATTTCTTATAGGTTTTTAACTAGCTCGGGTTGGAGGCCGTCGGAGATGTTTTCACATTATCGAGTAGACTCCTGGTATAGTGTTTCAAGTTTTTATGAGTCATGGCATGTATAGGGATTCTTTTAAAGTTTATTAAGTTCTAACTTATGTAGCCAAATTGAGTTGGCCTAAGAGAATTTATAGTTTGGTTGTGTATAGCCATAGATGATGGCTTAAGTTGTTGGTAATTGTATTGGATATAGTCTCCCTAGTGTATGGGATGAAGACTTTAATTCTCTTATGATTAAATGTCTTTAATTCAAGAGTTATATCGAAGCTATGTGAAATTATATGATGATATATGAATGTATGAAAATAAGTGTGGTAAAAGGCTTGGTAGATAGCCTCTAAGTGACCACACGGATAGACACACGGGTGTGTGACTAGGCCGTGTGTCCCTTGCACCTTAATATCTTAAGTCAGATTAGAACACGGGTTAATCACACGGCCGTTTGTTCAGGCCATGTGTGAAACACGGTTAGCACATGGGCGTGTGCTCCAGACCGTGTGAATAAGTCAGTATGTCAAGGTATAGCACACGGTCCAGGTCCACAGGCGTGTCAAGGTCGTGTGTAATTAGTCAGTGTCGACCACGGGTGGAAGACACGGGCATGTCTTAGGGGTACACGGGCGTTTCCCAAGCCACATGGGTGTGTGACCCCTGTTTCGAGGAAAAGTTTCCGGTTGAATTCTGAAAGTTCCGGATATGTGTTTAAGGCCTCGTAGGCCCATGAAATGTATGTTTTGACTAAAAAAGGGAAGTTTTTAATTCGAAACAAAATTTTACAGCCCGTAAGCACATGTTTAAGTAAGTTCAAGTATGGTAATGTCTCGTATCCAGTCTCAGCCTCGGACTCGGGTATGGGGTGTTACATTTAGTGGTATCAGAGCTACAGTTTAGTCGGTTCTAGGACTAACGTAACACGAGCAAGAGTCTAGCTATACATGCCATATGTGGATCGTGATAGTATGATGTCTCCTGGCTCTAACGAAATTGTTTTGTTAAGACAGAGATGATTCCCAACTGAGCTAATTTTAGTAAGTTTGTATGATTTTCAAGCTTCATGAATATTTTCATTGAACTGCTTGCTATGTTGTTAAATGCATATTATTTCCATGAAAATGTTTAATTGAGATATTAAACAAAGAAATTACTAAGATCAAGCATGAGAAAGTCCCGATTAAAATTGAATTACCTAGGATGCTCAATCTCCCACATGAAACGAGAAAGTCCGTATAAGACCAAGCCAAGGCATGGCATCGGCAAACTAGCAAGTTATCATGTAAGACCAAGACAAGTCTTGGCATTGAAGAGTTATTATGAGATGAAGACCCATATAAGCCCAAGCCAAGGCATGGCATTGGTGAGTCTCCAAGCAAAGATGTCATGTAAGTCCAAGACAAGTCTTGGCATTGAAAAGCTATCGAGAGATAGAGATCCCATGTAAGTCCAAGCCAAGGCATGGCATTGGCGAGTACCAAGGAAGATTTCATGTAAGTCCAAGCCAAGGCTCGGCATTGACCCGTTCATGAGTAAAGATACCAAGTAAGACCATGTCAAGACATGGCAATGGTAAGTTCCCAATAGAACACACAAGGAAGACTTCGTGTAAGTCCATGTCAAGACATGGCATCGATACTGTAACACCCCTTACTCAGTTTCTATGTCGGAATCGATCCCGAGGCGTTACCAAACTTGAACCACATGGTCACTGCTTAGGCTTAATGTAATTACTCTCTTAAATCACCTCTACAACCCCATTCTCGACTTACAAGACCTCACTCATACACACGAGGGCTCTCGAGTCTAATCTGGAACTTTTGCGGTTCTTAAAATTTTTCTCTTTTATACAGGTCTCACACGCCCGTGCAAGATTAGACACACTCGTGCATCGACACACACTCCCATGTCCCCGGACCGTGCCTAAAAACCCAGTATTCTATCAATTTGCCCACGGCCAAGGCACGCCCGTGCTTCCCAACCGTGGTCGACACTGACTAAATCCACACGGCCTGCACACGCCCGTGTAACATGGCCATGGGGAATTTATAATTTTATGAGTAAGGTGCAGACTTCACACGACTAGTGCATACGCCCAAGTGCTAACCGTGCATCACACATGGCCTAAACACACTGCCGTGTGATTAGCCTGTGGTCTAAACTGACTTGAAACACTAATGTGCAGGGAACACACGGCTTAGACACACGCCCGTGTGTCTATCCGTGTGGGCACTTAGAGGCTATCTACCAAGCCATTGCCACCTTAGAGTGCACATGTACATACCTTCATTCAAAAACAATACAACTCCTAGCCCTTTTTGCAAGTCTAAGAACTCATCCAACATACACAATTTTGAAATGAACACAATTCATGAATTTCATCTTCATTAAACAAAAGAGTTTGCCAAGAACTTGTCTAACTCATAGGGCCATTAAAAAAAAGACTTACATAGCCAACACTTTAACTAACAATTACAACTTGACAAAATACTCGAGTCCTATACATGCGATGACTTCTAAGGACTTGATACCTCATACCAAGAGTCTGCTCGATAGTGTGAAAACATCTCCGGCGGCCTACAACTCGAGCTAGTTAATATAACCTATAAGAGATAAGAAAAGTAAAGGAGTAAGCAATAATGCTTAGTAAGTTCATCTGCATAAACCGACAATTACCGATATTCATTGAATATACATAACCACAGGGTATTATACTGAATTTCTCTCATTAACACATGATAACTTACTTCCAAACGATATTTGAACTTTAAACACAACCACATGAATTGCTTAAGGAACGAATTAAAATTGAAAACAAAGTTATCAAATTTCGTTACCTTATTCATAGGCCAAGGATGAAGCAGATAGGAATTATTCACACATAATCGATGTAACTTGATTTTCTCACAAAATGTACCAATGCATATTCCCGGTTTATAAACATGTGTTTGATTATTTAAGTCAAAATGTAACAACGGTTTCATTAAATCAAACATGTTAAACCAAAAATAATTTTGCATACACGGCACCATATAATCATAACTCTTTGCACTCATCGAAACAGAATTGCACAAATTCAAAGATTTTCCAAGAGGCATAAATTGAGACACAAAGTTATCACAATCGAAAAGTTCAAACATTTTTCGTGAAAACTTGTTATCTTGTAAGATCAAATGGATTCGTCGATCAGAACAAACGATATCAACCACATTTGAAGAGCAAAAATTGATCGGATGAGAATAGAGAAAGCTTTTAAAAACTAAGTCACCAAAGATTTTATTGACAAATGCCAAATCGGATTGCCGTGACTCAGTTATTAAAATTTTCTTACCTTGCTTATCTTTCAGCTCGTGTGGTTCAACTTCATTTTCAACCTTACCTTTGCCGATCAAATGAAAGCATCGTTCATCGGAATGGTATTGAAGTTGGTATTCATCACTCAGATTCTCGGAAACCTGAAAAGAAGAAATAGAACAAGAACAAACTTCAAGTGGGTTAGTTGAATCAACACTCTCTTTTTCTCGCTCGTTTTGTTCTTTTGCCTCTTTTTCTAACTCGCTTTCTTTTTCTTTCTCTTTTTCAATTTTATTTTCAATCTCTTTTTCTTTTCTTTTCTTTCTTTTTCAATTTTCTCTTTTTCTTCACTCTCATTTTTTTTTTCAAATTCTTTCTCTTTTTCTTTTTCCTTTTCGTTTTCTTCTTTTTTATTTCTTTTTCTTTTTCTTATTTGATTTCTTTTTCGATTTTATTACAACTTGTAGATGTTACAAAAGAATTGAAAATATAAGGATTTGTCTCAAAGAAAGAGGAAATGTTCTCATAGATATCACGATTGATTCTTCGTGAAAGATTCTTTGTGCGTGACATCTTTGAAGCGTTTGAAGAGTAGCTCGTACTTTCTCGTTCGTTATGTCGAAGAGCCTCGAACTTGTAGCTTTCTTCTCGTTGTCTTAGAAGCCTTGTTGAGTAGGAGTCTCAATAATAGTCTCTTCTCGAATAATTATCGAAAATGGGTCCTCGAGATGATCGTGACTCCGTTTCTCGACGTGGTGTGTTTTGCTTCTGTTGAGCCTTTTCCTCCACTCGGTCCAAACGCTTTTGTATTGGACTTAGCTTTATTTCGAGCATTCGGTCCATTTCTTCACCAAGTATTGGAAGTCATCGGATGAGAACTCTTCTTGAGACATGTTTATTTCTCAAAAGGAAAATGATTAAAAGAAAAGAAAAAAAATTGGTTGCCTCACCACAAAACTCACAAATTCACTCACAAAGAAAATCACAGACACTCGTGTTTCACTCAAATATGGCTTTTTCTTTAATGAATTCACTCGTGCCTTTTCCACTCGACCTTCTTTCACAATTTCGTATTTTGTCTCTTAAGACCTATTTGCTGCTTGGGGTCGATTTCAAAACGGGTGACAAGGGACAATGTCGGGTGTATCGGGTAGGCTAAAAAGAAAATCGGATAAGTGTGGCGTTGGGGTTGAATGGATGGTACCAACTGATGGTAAAAAGGGGAATTTCGATGATTGGGGTAGAAAGAAGATAATGAAGCAAAAACTTGCAAACTTCACACTTTTTTTTTATATTCGAATTTTTTTTCCTTTTTTTTCACTTCCAAAATGCACGAAATAACACAAATAAGAACTCATATTACAACTTGAATTTTTTTCTTTTTTTTTTGATTTTTTTTGAAATTTTTGTACCTACTTCAGAATTACGATGTTTGTCGGATCTCCTCGTTTTCTAGCTCTGATACCAAATGATACGATCCGCCTCGGGGTGAGTCGAGTCGTATATGAATTTGCTCGATCATCTATGAAGGAGTATCGTTTGATTTGTTTAAAAGAAAGGTAAAATGATTATATTTTAGAAAAGGGCAGCAACTTGGGTTGAAGAAAAATAGTTGGATGAACAGATTGATGGTTGAAACAAGAAAGAACCCTTAATAGAAGATTAAGGACCCGAATCTTATAGGTTTCAAAGGAATGGTTGAATTGAATGAAAACCGAGACCCACTATCTAGCAAGATAGGAACCAACGATATTGGTTTGAATGCCACACCCAAAAGGATGATAAGTTCGAAAAGAAAGTCATATTGATGCCACAAGTTGATAGATAAGTCAATTTGAACCTTGAAGAATTAAGAGATTGGATAACTCACAATCTGAATATTTCATTAAGCATCAAAAGTCCCCTTTACAAGCTAATAACAAAGTATATATAGTGTTTACATGTGGTTAGCTGAAGAGTCATATGAATTCAGCTTTAATATGCATTTAAATGGCTGAAATAAAATCTAATCAATAAATAAAAACTCTTGAGTTCCTCCAAGCCAAATAACAACAACTTTATGACTCCAAATGAATTGATTAAATGAATTTGAATGCTTGGTTTCATGCTCTCTTAGCAGCCGAATGGTCACCAGCAACTTAATGAAAATTTGTAACTCATGTGTGATCTTTTAAGCATCAACGGTTATGGAAGAAGAATAGGCTGCTGCCGAATTTAATAGATATGTAATGCTTCCTTCAATTATCATAACAACCCCTTTTAATCTTGAACAATGCTTCCCCATGTGTGTAACCGATTCTCACTTGAAAAGTCACATTAAACTCTTTGTAACAGCCCTTGAGTGTAACGGTTTCCAGCTGAAAAGTTTCCAACATTCAAACACATCAAACAAACATATTAATCACATTTAAACACTTATTAAACACTAATTTAACTTAAACACATTAAACACTTATTAAACACTAATTTAAATTAACACATTTAATAATTATTAAACACTAATTTAACTTAACACATTAAACACTTGACTTAATAAATGAACTAGAAGTAAGGACTTCAATAAATGCAGCAACTAGTTTAATTAAAGAAGCAGAATTAAATAAACTTAAACTCATGCTCCATTAAATTATCCTAGTAACTAGATTAATTAAATAAGCAACTATTAAATTAAATTCATTAAAAGAAACTTAATTAATTAAACTAAGATGAGTTGAATTGATGACCAGCAACTCATTTATTAAACTAAGATGCTTAAATGCAAATATTTAAAATGCAAACTAAATGCAAAGCTGAAAATTAAATAAAGAGTTCAATTTATTTAAGCATTGAAATTAAGTAATCAGCTCAATGAGCTGAACGAGCTCAAAATGAGCTAATCCGGCTCAATTTGGATGTGCACCAAAGTGCACAACAACTCCACGGCACTTGACTCCTTTGATCCGAGCTCATCAAATTCCAAACCATGGGTTGCCCCGGGTCGGATCGTATCACATGTGATGGGTCGGATCGATATCGTCATAGCATAGAAACATGAAATACGTTATGGATCTTTTCTAACTCAGGTGGTAACAACAATCTGTAAGCAACTGGCCCGATACGCTCTATAATCTCATACGGCCCAATGAATCTCGAACTCAATTTGCCTTTACGACCGAATCGGAGTATTTTCTTCCACGGCGGAACTTTCAAAAACACTTTGTCCCCGATCTGAAATTCAATACCTTTTCGTTTCAAATCTGCATACGATTTCTGACGATCTGACGCGGCTTTCAGACTATCACGAATCACTTTCACTTTCTGTTCAATTTCTTTAATATAATCGACCCCGTATATCTTGTTTTCACTGAGTTCAGTCCAATACAAAGGTGTCCGACATTTTGTGACCGTACAAAGCCTCATAAAGTGCCATTTTGATACTTGATTGAAAGCTATTATTATACGCAAATTCAATCAGTGGCAAGTATTGTTCCTGTAACACCCCTAGCCCGTATCCGTCGCCGGATTAGGGTTACGGGTATTACCAGATAAGTAAAAACTTTTATTCAATCAATTTATGTTTTAATTAAACATCCGTATAAAAAGGTTCAATTATAAACAGACAGTCCCATGCGTAATACATACTTAATATACTAAACTAAGTCATATTCAATATATAATCACTGATGAACACAAAATATCATGCAATATACATTGTATTATCACCACACAACAAATGCAAATAGCATAAACCTCACTTATCATGTCTTTTTATTTTATATAATGCTCACACAAACAAACTAATTGTATCTAATTAATTAAAATAAACATGATCCATATAACATCCTATTTCAACTTACTTATAAGACCAAAAACATGTGGTTTAAATAAAAACCTTATTCCTTATGGCCGAACATACAAGCTTATTACAATATCATGCATACACTCATTTACTTGGCCGATTATACAAAGCCATACCTATAATATTTCATGTACATTACATAGCTTATACTAAGTCTAGATAGAGTCAACACTTAATCAAATCAAGAAGTCACATATAGCTAATTTCATATATATATATATATATATATCAATACATCATAGATATGCGCATTTACCCAATTCAAAATTAAGCTTAAACAACTAATTCTTCAAACAATTTGGTTACAAGTAGATATCTCTCATAAGCTTAATCGAACACATATATATACATTGCATAACATTTTTCATATTCCATAAAATGACTAGAGTTAATGCACACACACAAATTCCAAGTAAACTAAATTAAGCAAACCGAAATGTACATCTTTCAATCATATCTACTTCATTCGAACCAAATTTAAAAATGTAAAACATATCAATATGTCGAGCTTATACCGGATACACCACATATATAATATAGGAATTTTATTTAAAATATATATTATATACTATGACTCATCGAACATTCATCATTTTCCACATTTCCAATCACATGACTAAACACATAACATTTATATGACTACTTATCATACATGATTAAATCATGACCGAATATATACATCTAAAAGAATTATAAACAAGCCATTATAACAAAAGTATAGGGATTAAACTTAACCCAATAGAGTAGCCATTTTCGCATGGCTATAAACATTAACAAGTATCATTCAAAATATCAAGTTAGCCTATACATGCCTTATATTTAAAATTCAACTTCTAAGAGTACCAAAATAAGTCGATAGTGTGAGTGACTTCAACGATGATCCCTCGAGCCCGTAGCCTGAACGAAATCTATAAAACAAACAAGAGATATACACAAGGTAAGCTTGCTAACTTAGTAAGTCTTAAGCAACCACAATATGACATTCAAGTATACAAGCATTTAATAAAAACATTTTCTAACATTAAACATTCAAGACTTAACATTTAATTTACCCTAACC
This sequence comes from Gossypium sturtianum, assembly GCA_025698515.1. Taxonomy (NCBI): domain Eukaryota; kingdom Viridiplantae; phylum Streptophyta; class Magnoliopsida; order Malvales; family Malvaceae; genus Gossypium; species Gossypium sturtianum. The sequence goes on from CM046949.1 coordinate 96,543,575, forward strand.
GTATATCCCTTCTCACTGTACATTTATCAACTTTCCTTTCTTTACCACAATATATATTATATACCGAATAAATAATCACACACTAATGCATGTAATTATACTTGTACAAATACTTACTTCTTTCATGCTTTTCTATAACCATTTCGCTCATAGAATACATCATAATTACATTCCCTCTATCATATGCATATCACTTACTTTCACTATTTCATTTACTTAGCATCATAGCATATGTTCATAACATTAAAGTATGCTTAATACATACCTTATAACCGAACTCACAAATCCACATTCATAAACTTAAGCTTTCTTAGTTCATTTCATAACTAAACTATTTCATAATCAAAGTTCGGGAACTGAAAACTCACCAGCGTATAACAATTTATGCATTAATCCGAATCGCGACACCCGCACTGGGCCCGCTAGACTTGAAAGTCGAGATTTTAAAACACAAAGCATTTAGCCACGCTAGGCATTAAGCTCGATATATTCACCAAGACGAGGGCACGCTGGGCATTAAGCACTGAAATACATCAGGCACAAGGCACGCTAGGCTCGAAGCCAAAGTAAATAAATCACAGGCACAAGGCACCGCTAGGCTCGAAGCCCGAAATATCAACACATTCAACCTTTCAATACACATTACTTAGTACTAAAATCACCACCATCTCATATACTCCATATTACTTTCACATATTAAACCGAACATACTTATTCACATTACATTACACAAAATAAATTCTTTGCAAACTCATACCCTCACATTCGCCAACATATATTTTTATACTTTAAATTTCCAAATTTCATCATATACTATGTTCACAAATAATTCTTTGGCATATACTTGCTTAAGGACTTACCTCGACTATCAACGGACGACGAGTACCGGCTATTCGTTAACTTTCGCCTTTCCCCGATCCAAGTCCATTTTTCTTTGTTCTTGATCTAAACACATTCAATTTGAGCTCATTCAAACACATTTCATTTCAATTTAATCCCAAAACACTTAAATAGGCAAATTACCATTTTACCCCTGACATTTACAACTTTTACAATTTAGTCCCTATTGCACAAAACAAAAAATACACATAATTTGAAATAACTCCCTAAGGGCCGAATCTTCCCCATGGTCTTATAAGTCCCTACATTTCATAAAATTTGCATTTTAACCCCTCAAAGATTTATTTTCTCAATTTAGCCCTATTTAGCCAAATTCATCAAAAATTCAAGAACAAAGTATATTCATTAATTAAATATTTATCATTTAACACCATAAAACATCTTGAAAATCAACATAACATCCATGGCATTTTACACAAACATCACAAATTCATGAAATTAAGACATGGGTTTTGAAGTTCTCAAGCAACGATTACAAAACGTAAAATTATCAAAAACCGATTAAAACTAACCTTGAATCAAAGCTTGTAGTAGCCGAATTTTAAACAAGGTTTTCTCCCTTTTCTTTATCACTTTCAGCCATGAAAGAAAATAAGATGATAATGGCTTTTCTCATGTTTTATTTAACATATATTATGACATTTAATTAGTTACCTATTTAACCTTATATCATAAAATTATATAATATAAAACTTAAGGTTAATCTTGTCATATACCACCCACTAACTTAGAAATGGGTTATTTTCCCATTTAATACCTCATATTAAAAAGCCATCATCATTCTAGCACTTTACACTATAGTATGCAACTTTTACACTTTACGCGATTTAGTCCTTTTTGTTAAATTGAACACACAAACGATTAAATTTTTCTACGAAACTTTCACACACATTAATTCACATATAATAGACACAAAATATAATATTAAAATATTTCTCGGACTCGAATTCGTGGTCCCGAAACCACCGTTTCGATTAGGGTCAAATTCGGTCTGTTACAACTCTCCCCCCTTAGGGGTTTTCGTCCCCGGAAATCTTACCGTTAAACAAAGTCAAATATTGTTGCCTCATTGAATCCTCAGGCTCCCACGTAGCCTCTTCAACTCCGTGCCTATTCCATAGTACTTTCACTAATGGAATTCTCTTGTTTCTCAACTCTTTCATTTCCGAGCTAATATACGGATCGGTTCTTCCTCATACGTCATATCATTGGATTTCAATCTCGCAGACGGAGTGATCACATGTGATGAATCGATCTATATCTACGAAGCATCAAACGTGAAATACATTGTGTATCTTTTCCAATTGAGAGGGCAACTTCAATCTATAAGCAACAGCCCAATACGTTCGATGATCTCGTATGGTCCGATGAACCTCAGACTTATTTTGCCTTTCTGACCAAATCGGAGTACTTTCTTCCACGGAGAAACTTTCAAGAATACCCGGTCTCTGACCTGAAACTCAATGTCTTTGCGTTTCAAATCAGCATAGGACTTTTGACGATCCGAGGCAGCTTTCAAACTATCTCTGATTATAGCCACTTTCTGTTCAGTCTCTTTAATCAAATCAACCCCGTGTATCTTGCTTTCACTAAGCTCAGTCCAATACAACGGTGTATGACATTTGCGGCCATAAAGAGCTTCGTAAGGTGCCATTTTAATACTCGATTGAAAACTGTTATTATAAGCAAATTCAATCAAAGGTAAGTATCTTTCCCACGTACCTTCAAACTCAAGGACGCAACATCTCAACATATCCTCAAGTATCTGAATGGTTCGCTCAGACTGACCGTCTGTCTGCTGATGAAAGGCTATGCTAAAGTGGAGTTTAGTACCTAAAGCATATTGTAGCTTCTTCCAAAATCGCGATGTAAATCTCGGGTCTCTGTCTGAAACAATGGAACTCGGCACACCATGTAATCTCACAATTTGAGATACATACAACTCAGCAAGTTTATCGAGCGAATAATCCGTATGAACCGGCACAAAGTGAGTTGATTTGGTCAGTCTATCCACTATAACCCAGACTGTGTCTTTCTTGCTCGGTGACATAGGCAAACCGGATACAAAATCCATAGCGATTCTATCCCATTTCCATTCAGGTATCATGATCGGCTGAAGTAACCCAGAAGGCACTTTATGCTCTGCTTTTACTTGCTGACATATTAAACACTTTGAAACAAATTCAGATATATCTCGTTTCATGCTGGGCCACCAATAGAACAGTTTCAAATCATTATACATTTTCGTGCTACCCGGATGTATCGATAATCGACTATTATGAGCCTCGATCAAAATCATCTAAATCAAATCCACATTCTTCGGGACACATATTCGGCCTTTGAAGTTCAAACAATCATTTGCATCAATTTGAAACTCTGACTCTGCATCATTTTCACACTGAGCTCATTTAGCAATCAAGTCTTTATCAATTCTTTGTGCATCACCAATTTGTTGAATAAACATCGGTCTTGCTTTTAACTCGGCTATGATCGAACCATCACCAGACATAACCATATGTGCGTTCAACGCACGAAGAGCAAACAACGATTTTTGACTTAATGCATCAGCGACAACGTTAGCTTTCCCTGGATGGTAGTCAATCACCAATTCATAGTCTTTCAACAGCTCTAACCATCTGCGTTGCCTCAAGTTCAGATCTTTCTGAGTCATCAAATACTTCAGACTTTTTTGATCCGAGTAAACATGACATTTCTCACCGAATAAGTAATGACGCCAAATTTTTAATGCGAAAACGATAGCTGCTAATTCCAGATCGTGAGTCGGATAATTTCTTTCATGAGGCTTCAATTGTCTCGAAGCGTAGGCTATGACTTTGCCTTCCTGCATCAAAACGCAGCCCAAACCATTCAAAGAAGCATCACTATAAACAATAAATTCTTTACCCGATTCAGGCTGAGCTAACACTGGAGCTTCGGTCAAAAGGGTTTCAACTGATCGAAACTTTTTTGACACTTTTTCGACCACTCGAACTTGACATCTTTCTGTAGTAGCTTTGTCAAAGGTGTAGCTATCATGGAAAAACCTTTGACAAATCGTCTGTAGTATCCCGCAAGTCCCAGAAAGCTTCAAATTTTGGAAACATTCTTTGGTGGCTTCCAATCAAGTATAGCTGATATTTTGTTCGGATCAACCCGAATACCTGACGCTGAAATAACATGACCCAGGAAACTGACTTCATTCATCCAGAACTCACACTTACTAAACTTTGCATACAATTGTTGATCTCGCAAAGTTTGTAGCACCAATCTCAAATGCTCGGCATGCTCAGTTTCATCTCTGGAGTAGATCAGGATATCATCTATAAATACTACCACAAACCGATCCAAATACTGTCTGAAAACTCGATTCATCAAATCCATAAAAACGGCAGTGCATTAGTAAGTCCAAAAGGCATGACTAGGAACTCAAAATGTCCAGGTACCTCGCTCGAATGCGATCTTTGGCACATCTCGAATCTCTCGACTCAGAATCGATAATAACCCGATCTGAGATCTATCTTTGAGAACACTGAAGCCCCTTTTAACTGGTCGAACAAATCATCAATTCGAGGTAACGAGTATTTATTCTTTATTGTCACTTTATTCAGCTGCCGATAATCAATACACATTCGCATCGTTCCATCCTTCTTTTTCACAAATAGAACCGGTGCACCCCAAGGAGAGAAACTCGGTCGTGCAAAGCCCCTATCTGTCAACTCTTGCAACTGTGCTTTCAACTCTTTCAACTCAGTAGGTGCCATCCGATACAAAGCCATCGAAATCAGAGTCGTCTCCAGTACTAATTCAATGCTAAACTCAATCTCTCGTACTGGTGGTAAACCCGGCAATTCTTCAGGAAACACATCTGGGTATTCACATACAACTGGTACGGATTCAATCTGCTTTTCAGACACTTTATTATCCAACACATAGGCCAAGTAAGCCTCACATCCTTTTCTCACATACTTTCAAGCTAGCATCGAGGATATCACTGCCGGTAACCCACTCAGGTCATTAGATTCAACCCGGATGATCTCACCGTTCTGACATCTCAAATCAATAATCTTTCTTTTGTAATTCACCACTGCATCATGCAAAGTTAATCAGTCCATTCCCAAAATTATATCAAACTCGTCAAAAGGCAACAACATTAAATCATCTAGAAAGCAGGAATCCCGAATCATCAATGGGCAACTTTTACACACTTTATCTACGAGAACACATCTACCCAAAGGGTTGGACACACGGATCACAAACTCAGTAGACTCAATTGGCAGAGTCTTACTGGATACTAGAGTTTCACACACATATGAATGAGTCGAACCAGGATCAATCAATGCAATCACAGTAGTATCATAAAGTGTGAAAGTACCGGTAATGACATCTGGGGAAGAAGCATCCTCTCTGGCTCGTATAGCATAAGCTCTAGCTGGAGCTCGAGCCTCTGATCGAACTATAGTGTCCTTCGTCCCTCTCTGACTGCCACCTACATTGCCTGAATGTCTGAGTGGTCTGCCCCGTGCTGGCGTGCTGCTCGATTTAGTGTTTTGAGCCGTATTTTGCTCGGCTAGCATCGGGTACTCTCGAATGAAATGGTCCGATGATCCACATTTAAAGCAGGACCGATCACGGAATCTACAACTCCCAGAATGCCATTTCCCACAATGCTTGCACTCAGCCCGATTCTGCTGAACATTACCAACACTAGCCATCGAAGTGGCTCGGGAACTCACTGGAGGTCGATCTCGTCTAGGCAGGTCTGAAGTAGCTTTATGTCGGCTGAAGTCATCTCTGAACTTCTTAGGCACTAAATGGAAAATCTTACTCGATAATCTTTTACGAGTGTCTCTAGCTTCTATTTCAGCCTTTCTTTTCTCTTTTCCAAGCTCTTCAGCTTTGCAAGCTCGTTCGACTAGTACCACGAACTCTTTGATTTCAAGAATGCCAACAAGCAACTTTATGTCTTCATTCAGACCGTCTTCAAATCTTTTGCACATAATGGCTTCAGTTGATATACACTCTCGGGCATAACGGCTCAATCTGACAAACTTTCGCTCATATTCCGTCACAGTCATACGACCCTGTTTTAATTCTAGAAATTCTTTTCATTTCTGGTCGATGAATCTCTGACTGATATATTTCTTACGGAACTCGATCTGAAAGAAGTCCCAAGTCACTTTTTCTTTCGGAACAACTGATACTAGTGTATTCCACCAGTGATATGCAGTGTCCCGAAGTAGAGATATAGCACACTTCAAGCATTCATCTGGAGTACAGGATAGCTCATCAAGTACCCGAATAGTGTTATCAAGCCACATCTTGGCTCACTCTATGTCATCATCATCATTGGATTTGAATTATTCGGCCCCATATTTCCTGATTTTATCAACGGGAGGCCTACTAGATCTCATCGGGTCTATCATCAGAGGTGCTGAAGGTATCGGAGTTGGGTTATTCGGGGGTGGAGGTTGTTGTACAGCCGGGTTATTCTGAACAAACTGGGTAAACCATTCATTCATCATCTGGTAGAAGGCTTGTTTAGCCTCCCCCCTCATGGCTACCCATAACTGGTCGAGAGTCTACTGGCACTGATCCGCGTGCACGATCAGGTGCTACACTCTCTACATCATCTGCTACGGCTCTGTCAGGATCGGAATCCATTTACTATATAAAACACAGTTAGAAATGTCAGAAGTCACCACACTATCGTAAACACAAATAAGGCATGTATAGCTAAACTCTCACGCGCTACGGTAGTCCTAGAATCGACTAAACCGTAAGCTCTGATACCAATAAAATGTAACACCCCTAACCCGTATCCGTCGCCGAATTAGGGTTACGGGTATTACCAGATAAGTAAAAAATTTTATTCAATCAATTTATGTTTTAATTAAACATCCGTATAAAAAGGTTCAATTATAAACAGACAGTCCCATGCGTAATACATACTTAATATACTAAACTAAGTCATATTCAATATAATCACTGATGAACACAAAATATCATGCAATATACATTGTATTATCACCACACAACAAATGCAAATAGCATAAACCTCACTTATCATGTCTTTTTATTTTATATAATGCTCACACAAACAAACTAATTGTATCTAATTAATTAAAATAAGCATGATCCATATAACGTCCTATTTCAACTTACTTATAAGACCAAAAACATGTGGTTTAAATAAAAAACCTTATTCCTTATGGCCGAACATACAAGCTTATTACAATATCATGCATACACTCATTTACTTAGCCGATTATACAAAGCCATACCTATAATATTTCATGTACATTACATAGCTTATACTAAGTCTAGATAGAGTCAACACTTAATCAAATCAAGAAGTCACATATAGCTAATTTCATATATATATATATATATATCAATACATCATAGATATGCGCATTTACCCAATTCAAAATTAAGCTTAAACAACTAATTCTTCAAACAATTTGGTTACAAGTAGATATCTCTCATAAGCTTAATCGAACACATATATATACATTGCATAACATTTTTCATATTCCATAAAATGACTAGAGTTAATGCACACACACAAATTCCAAGTAAACTAAATTAAGCCAACCAAAATGTACATCTTTCAATCATATCTACTTCATTCGAACCAAATTCAAAAATGTAAAACATATCAATATGTCGAGCTTATACAGGATACACCACATATATAATATAGGAATTTTATTTAAAATATATATATTATATACTATGACTCATCGAACATTCGTCATTTTCCACATTTCCAATCACATTGTAACATCCTAAATAATTGGGTCTGTGCATTTTATGTGTTTGGATGCTTAAAATATTAATTTGAGAATTTGAGGTACAATTGGGGCTCAAATTGGGCTGAGGCCTTATTTTAAATATTTTGTTTAGACACTCTAAGGGCTTAAATTGAAGTTGTAGTAGTTTAATTGACATATTGGGCTCGTGGGCCTGTGCAGTTAGGGGAACACTGAGAAGGTGAGCTATAAGTGGCGTCGATGAGTGCATGAGGAAGGCCCAAATTTTTGGTTGCTTGAAGCCCAAGTTATAGGGCTAGATTTTGCACTTAATTGAGTAAGGGGGACGGCACAAGGCTATTTTTTTGGAAATCTTATTATATTTATTTCATGTGGATAATAAGCGGATAAAGGCTATTATTTAGGATTTAGTCTTTAAGGATAAAAAGCGGATAAAGGCTATTTTTGAGGAGATAGCAGATTAGGATAAGGAAAAGGGATAGGAGCTATCATGTGTGGCAAGTGTTGGCGAAAATCAATCTCTGCTAAAGGGAGGAATCAGTTTTCTATATAAATAGGGGTGTCTTGAAATTTTAAAGCCTCTCTTTTATTTTCTTTTCTCATCTTCTTCCTCTTAAAAGCCGAAAATCACCATCTTCTTCACCCTTTCTTCCTTTCTAAAATTTCTGGTTGGCGAATCTTTTAACCTCTATTGTTATTCTTCTTTTAATCCCTAAAAGCCGAAATCACATCTCTATTATTCTATTCTTCTCCTTAATATTCATTGGCTGAATCTCTCTTAGCCATCTCTTCAATTCGTACATCTTCTAAAAGCCGAAATTCTTAGATCTCACTTCTGAAGTTGCCGAATTCTCTTCAAAGGAGTTTGCTTGTGCCGAATCTTGAAGGAAACAATAGGTAAGTATTGATTTCGGGATTTCAATGTTCTTAGGCTTTTCAAAAGTCCTTATTCGAATGGCTATTAGAAACTAATCTCTTATTTCACTCTTCTTTTTAGGCATTCCGGATTTGAAGAAGGAGGCCAATCGCATAGATCTCTAAGTTATAGAATCGTGTTACTTTTAGGATTTCAAGGTAAGAGGATTTGTTTATTTATATATATAAAATCGGGTAGAATACTAACCATGGCCGAATATAGAGAGGCCTATTTTCGCAATTGTTCCGGCTTTTAAGGCTATAGATTGAGGATAATAGATCCAGATAGCAAGGACATCGACTAAGAATATTGGATTTCAGCAATATCGTGTGTGTAATTCTCCACACCATCTAGATATGTTTGATTAATATATGAAAATAAGTATTACATGTTTTGTTAAATGCCAAACCCCGGATATTGACGGGAACCCAAAGAGGGTAAAGCAAATCACCGAGTTAGTAAATGATCCGATTAAATGTTATAAGTATTCGATTTTATGTGATTGCATGGGTTGGGTTTTATGAAAGGAGGAAGTTATATGTTGTAGCGGTTTTTACGGTGATCTGTTGTAGCGTTCCCTTACCGTGGTCTTGTGTAGTGGCCTGCAGTGTGATGCATTGTAGTGGCTACGGCCATGATCCGATGATGAGCGCACGACTACCATCAAGGCGTGTAGCGGTGTGGGTTGATTGTAGAAATCCCCAATGGTGTGAATGGTCGTGATGGGGGTGTGTAGCAGATGGACACCTAGGATATGGGTTGGGCTTTGCATATTATTTTTGTTACTTATATTTTGATTATTCATTTTATGGGCTAAAGCCCAAATCTAATGGTGCATGAGGGTTGCACACTGAGTCTCGCGACTCACCCTTTAATTTTAACCATCTCAGGTGACACTTAGGGCATCGGACCGGGCTGGAGAGGAGAGCAAGGTGGCCATGCGACAGAGCTTTGAGAATTCAGCAAAAAGACTTAGTCTAATTTTTTCTATTTTTAATTAATTAATGGGTTCAAATTTCCTTGTAATAAGGTCATGGGCCACTAGACTACCATTTATGTCTTGGGATTTTGTTGGGCTTTTATTACTGGGTTTTAAGTTTTACGTTTTCAATTAAGTTAAGACCTACATGAAATTTTGGTTTTTATTTAAAATCTACCAAGATAATTGGTTACTTAATATTTTATACTTTAATGAATTATTAAGCTTTCGAAATAAAGGTGTAAACCTAGTAATTGTTTTCCAAAATGCGACATGTTATGTAAAATCTCTTAAGTGACATACCAGATCCGGTTGTAGCGTTTAGGCCGGGTTTGGGGTGTTACAAATTGGTATCAGAGCCCGATTAAAAACTCGGCTCTGGGGGTTTTTTGGGCTCAAAACGTTTTCTAAAGTTGGGTTTTCGAAACATGCATATTTTTACAGGTCTGTTAGCTCAAAGATGGCACTCGTCTCCGCCCAAGTCCGCCATGTAAGTATTCTGAACCATTGTGTGATATAATATATGTGGGCTTGATGGGCTTTATGGGATGTAGATTAGTTAGATTAGAACTTGATGGACTTTAGGCCTAGCTGAAACAACTCTTAAAATCTCATAAGACTTAACTTCACTAAACAAACCCGTAAACGAGCCGCAAGACTAGGGTGTGGTAACAGCATACGCATGTCTAGGATTGGATCCGGAAGAGCCCGGTATTTAAGCAATCCTAGTGACTCACCTCCTCTTCGCTGGAATCCTACCCTGGTGCGTAGTGATTGTTCACCTTAGCCAAGTTAGGGTGTGGCAATGGGCATACGCATGTCTAGGAGTGGATTCAGGGAGAGCTTGGTACTTAAGCAGTCCTAGCGACTCACCTCCTCTTCACTAGAATCCTACCTAGTGCGTGGTGACTATTCACCCTAGTTACGAGGACTTGTTGATGGGCTAAACCTTATAATTAAAACCCGAAAGGGACCAGCCACCCTAGTTTGAAAAAAAAAGAAAGAAAATTTCTCAAGTTTTGCAAAATTTTCAAAATACGTTTGATTTGTGAAAACTACCAACCAGCCATGAATTTTTAAAATACCTATGTTTTGAAAATTTACCCAAAAATCTCATGTTTATAAGAGTAACCCGGACCATGAAACTAGATTTTTCCCCAAAGTACCCTGTTTGAAAAAAAAAACAACAACAACAACATCGAAATATCCCTGGTTAGAAAAAAATTACCAACCTACCCTCGTTTTGTCAAATGACCAAAATACCCCTGGTTTGTACAATTACCAAATTACCCCTGATTTGCAAAATTACTAAATTGCCCTGATTACAAAATTACCGAAATACCCCCATATTTCAAAATTACGAAAATACCCCTGTAGGATAAAATTACAAAAATACCCCTGGGTAGTGAATCAACGAAAACACCTTTACGTGAAGAATGTAAGTGCTTGGATGATTTTTGTATGATGTATGTGTTTTATTTTAGTTAGAGGTTACAAACTTGAGACTGTATTGTGAATGCGAATTCGAAAGAACCACTCTTAAAACTATTATTCATAAGACTGTTAGTGGTTAACTAGTGAAAAAAAACTAATAATCCATAAAATTCTTAATCAGATAAACGCCAATCAGAGGAATGAGTGGGTCGAGGACGTCCGCCACGTGGACTCGGTAGGGGTAGAATGACCGCGTCAGAGCCAGTAGGGTTTGGCCACGGGTCAAGAAACGAGATGCCGAAACTGCCGGCTGTAGAAGGAGAATTTCGGGATGAGACGCCTGGAGATGATCTTTGTATCTCAAGGCGATGTTGAGGGTTTTAGAGAGGGTTGCTAGAGTAGGCATGGGCACAGAGCCCGTAAATCAGACCCGAGCGGCTTAAGGCCAATGGGGCGAAGTGTTTAGGGAGTTTCGGTGTAGCCCTAACACACGGTGAGTATTGGATGGAAGCGATCGAGCGCATAATGGATGACTTAGACTTCACGGTAGAGGAAAAGTTGAAAGGGGTCGTGTCTCTTCTTCGAGACGAGGCCTATCGCTGGTGGCTCACGGTGAAAGAGGGTATCGCCATGCAGATCGTATTGGACTGGGATTTCTTTAAGGAATCATTTCAAGGGAAGTATGTTAGGGCCACTACGTGGATGCACAGAGGAAGGCATTCCCGAATGCAGTGCAGGAAGTAAGTCCGTGGTCGAGTACGAGCGCGAGTTTTTGCGCTTGAGCCGCTACGCTCGGGGAATGGTAGCAACGGAGTATGAACGTTGTGTACGGTTCGAGGATGGGTCGCGGAATGAGTTAGGGTTCTCGATAGCACCGCAAACGGAGAGAGTTTTCATTGTTTTGGTAGATAAGGTTAAAATAGTGAGGAAGTGAAACGGGTCGAGAGACAAGAAAGGGATAAGGATAGGAGTAGGAGTAAGAGAAGTTTTGAGCAGTCAGGAGCATCTGGGAATTATCAGAAAAGGCCTAGGACTGATGGGCCACTCATGCTTCGACGGGTCGAATCGAGCATGTCCTACATGTGGGAGGACGATTATGGGGAGTGTAATGAAATGGCGGTGGATGCTTTAGGTGTGGATCCACAGGACATCCGATTAAGGGCGTCCTCGGATGGATCGGGCACGACCCGCGGGACGAGGTTACGATCAAAGCTAGAGAGGTGATCAACAACCACCAAGAAGCCGCAGACAAGCCAGGGGTGATAATGGTAGTGAACGCGGTCGTGGAGCACCAGGTAGAGGTGTAGGTTATGCTGAGGCGAGGCAGCCAGCGTTGGTCTATGCAGCACATCGCCAAGGGGAAGAAGACGCCCCAGATGCGAACAATGGTACGTACCCTACCATAGTATACTAAGTGTTTATTTTTTTTTTTGGCTTTAGAAATTAGAGTGCGCAGCGAAAGCATAGTGGTGTGACTTAGGTAGTACGATTACTAGTTAGTTGGAAATTTCGAGGACGAAATTTCTTTAAGGGGGGTAGAACTGTAACATCCTGAATAATTGGGTCTGTGCATTTTATGTGTTTGGATGCTTAAAATATTAATTTGAGAATTTGAGGTACAATTGGGGCTCAAATTGGGCTGAGGCCTTGTTTTAAATATTTTGTTTAGACACTCTAAGGGCTTAAATTGAAGTTGTAGTAGTTTAATTGACATATTAGGCTCGTGGCCCAGCAGCTAGGGGCACAGTAAGGTGAGCTATAAGTGGCGTCACTAGTGCATGAGGAAGGCCCAAATTTTTGGTTGTTTGAAGCCCAAGTTATAGGGCTAGATTTCGGCACTTAATTGAGTAAGGGGGACGGCACAAGGCTATTTTTTTGGGAATCTTATTATATTTATTTCATGTGGATAATAAGCAGATAAAGGCTATTATTTAGGGATTTAGTCTTTAAGGATAATAAGCAGATAAAGGCTATTTTTGAGGAGATAACAGATTAGGATAAGGAAAAGGGATAGGAGCTATCATGTGTGGCGGTGTTGGCCTAAAATCAATCTGCTAAAGGAGGAATCGGTTTTCTATATAAAGAGGGGTGTGCCAAAATTTTGAAGCCTCTCTTTTATTTTCTTTCTCATCTTCTTCCTCTCAAAAGCCGAAAATCACCATCTTCTTTACCCTTTCTTCCTCTCTAAAATTTCCTGGTTGGCCGAATCTTTTAACCTCTATTGTTATTCTTATTTTAATCCCTAAAAGCCGAAATCACATCTCTATTATTCTATTCTTCTCCTTAATATTCATTGGCCGAATCTCTCTTAGCCATCTCTTCAATTCGTACATCTTCTAAAAGCTGAAATTCTTAGATTTCACTTCCTGAAGTTGCCGAATTCTCTTCAAAGGAGTTTGCTTGTGCCGAATCTTGAAGGAAACAATAGGTAAGTATTGATTTCGGGATTTTAATGTTCTTCCAGCTTTTCAAAAGTCCTTAGTCGAATGGCTATTAGAAACTAATCTCTTATTTCACTCTTCTTTTCGGCATTCCGGGATTTGAAGAAGGAGGCCAATCGCATAGATCTCTAAGTTATAGAATCGTGCTACTTTCGGGATTTCAAGGTAAGAGGATTTGTTTATTTATATATATATAATCGGGTAGAATACTAACCATGGACGAATATAAGAGAGGCCTATTTTCGCAATTGTTTCGGCTTTTAAGCAAGGCTATAGATTGAGGATAATAGATCCAGATAGCAAGGACATCGACTAAGAATATTGGATTTCGCAATATCAGGTGTGTAATTCTCCACACCATCTAGATATGTTTGATTAATATATGAAAATAAGTATTACATGTTTTGTTAAATGCCGAAACCCCGGCATATTGACGGGAACCCAAAGAGGGTAAAGCAAATCACCAGGTTAGTAAATGATCTGATTAAATGTTATAAGTATACTGATTTTATGTGATTGCATGGGTTGGGTTTGATGAAAGGAGGAAGTTATATGTTGTAGCGGTTTTTACCGTGATCTATTGTAGCAGTTCCTTATCGTGATCTGTTGTAGCGGCTTCTGCCGTGATCTGTTGTAGTGGCTACGGCCATGATCTGATGATGAGTAGCACGACTGCCATCAAGGCGTGTAGCGGTGTGGGTTGATTGTAGAAATCCCCAATGGTGTGAATGGCTGGTACGGGGGCGTGTAGCGGATGGACACCTAGGATATGGGTTGGGCTTTGCATATTATTTTTGTTACTTATATTTTGATTATTTTGTTTTATGGGGCTAAAGCCCAAATCTAATGGTGCATGAGGGTTGCACACTGGGTCTCGGGACTCACCCTTTAAATTTTAACCATCTCGGGTGACACTTAGGGCATCGGACCGGGTGGAGAGGAGAGCAAGGTGGCCATGCGTGAGCTTTGAGAATTCAAAGCAAAAAGACTTAGTCTAATTTTTTTATTTTCAATTAATTAATGGGTTCAAATTTCCTTGTAATAAGGCCATGGGCCACTAGACTACCATTTATGTCTTGGGATTTTGTTGGGCTTTTATTACTGGGTTTTAAGTTTTACGTTTTCAATTAAGTTAAGACCTGCATGAAATTTCGGTTTTTATTTAAAATCTACCAAGATAATTGGTTACTTAATATTTTATACTTTAATGAATTATTAAGCTTTCGAAATAAAGGTGTAAACCCAGTAATTGTTTTCCAAAATGCGACATGTTATGTAAAATCTCTTAAGTGACATACCAGATCCGGTTGTAGCGTTTGGGCCGGGTTTGGGGTGTTACACACATGACTAAACACATAACATTTATATGACTACTTATCATACATGATTAAATCATGACCGAATATATACATCCAAAAGCATTATAAACAAGCCATTATAACAAAAGTATATGGATTAAACTTAACCCAATAGAGTAGCCATTTTCGCATGGCTATAAACATTAACAAGTATCATTCAAAATATCAAGTTAGCCTATACATGCCTTATATTTAAAATTCAACTTCTAAGAGTACCAAAATAAGTCGATAGTGTGAGTGACTTCAACGATGATCCCTCGAGCCCGTAGCCTGAACGAAATCTATAAAACAAACAAGAGATATACACAAGGTAAGCTTGCTAACTTAGTAAGTCTTAAGCATCCACAATATGACATTCAAGTATACAAGCATTTAATAAAAACATGTTCTAACATTAAACATTCAAGACTTAACATTTAATTTACCCTAACCGTATATCCCTTCTCACTGTACATATATCAACTTTCCTTTCTTTACCACAATATATATTATATACCGAATAAATAATCACACACTTATGCATATAATTATACTTGTACAAATACTTAATTCTTTCATGCTTTTCTATAACCATTTCGCTCATATAATACATCATAATTACATTCCATCTATCATATGCATATAACTTACTTTCACTATTTCATTTACTTAGCATCATAGCATATGTTCATAACATTAAAGTATGCTTAATACATACCTTATAACCGAACTCACAATTCCACATTCATAAACTTAAGCTTTCTTGGTTCGGTTCATAACTAAACTATTTCATAATCAAAGTTCGGGAACTGAAAACTCACCAGCGTATAACAATTTATGCATTAATCCGAATCGCGTACACCGGCACCTGGCCTGCTAGACTTGAAGTTTGAGAATTTAAAACACCGACATTTAGCCTGCTAGGCATTAAGCCTGATATATTCACCGGCACGAGGCCTGCTAGGCATTAAGCCTGAAATACATCATCAGGTACAAGGCCTCGCTAGGCTCAAGCCGAAGTAAATCAGGCACAAGGCCCGCTAGGCTCAAGCCCGAAATATCAACACATTCAACCTTTCAATACACATTACTTAGTACTAAAATCACCACCATCTCATATACTTCATATTACTTTCACATATTAAACCGAACATACTTATTCACATTACATTACACAAAATAAATTCACTACAAACTCATACCCTCACATTCGGCCAACATATATTTTTATACTTTAAATTTCCAAATTTCATCATATACTATGTTCACAAATAATTCTTTGGCATATACTTGCTTAAGGACTTACCTCGACTATCGACGGACGACGAGTACCGGCTATTCGTTAACTTTCGCCTTTCCCCGATCCAAGTCCGTTATTCTTTGTTCTTGATCTAAACACAATCAATTTGAGCTCATTCAAACACATTTCATTTCAATTTAATCCCAAAACACTTAAATAGGCAAATTACCATTTTACCCCTGACATTTACAACTTTTACAATTTAGTCCCTATTGCACAAAACACAAAATACACATAATTTGAAATAACTCCCTAAGGGCCGAATCTTCCCCATGGTCTTATAAGTCCCTACATTTCATAAAATTTGCATTTTAACCCCTCAAATATTTATTTTCTCAATTTAGCCCTATTTAGCCAAATTCATCAAAAATTCAAGAACAAAGTATATTCATTAATTAAATATTTATCATTTAACACCATAAAACATCTCGAAACTCAACATAACATCCATGGCATTTTACACAAACATCACAAATTCATGAAATTAAGACATGGGTTTTGAAGTTCTCGAAGCAACGATTACAAAAACGTAAAAATTATCAAAAACCGATTAAAAACTAACCTTGAATCAAAGCTTGTAGTAGCCGAATTTTAAACAAGGTTTTCTCCCTTTTCTTTATCACATTCGGCCATGAAAGAAAATAAGATGATAATGGCTTTTCTCATGTTTTATTTAACATATATTATGACATTTAGTTAATTACCTATTTAACCTTATATCATAAAATTATATAATATAAAACTTAAGGTTAATCTTGTCATATACCACCCACTAACTTAGAAATGGGTTATTTACGCATTTAATACCTCATATTAAAAAGCCATCATCATTCTAGCACTTTACACTATAGTATGCAACTTTTACACTTTACGCAATTTAGCCCTTTTTGTTAAATTGAACACACAAACGATTAAATTTTTCTACGAAACTTTCACACACATTAATTCACATATAATAGACACAAAATATAATATTAAAATATTTCTCGGACTCGGATTCATGGCCCCGAAACTACCGTTTCGATTAGGGTCAAATTCGGTCTGTTACAGTTCCCACGTACCTTCAAACTCAAGAATGCAACATCTCAACATATCCTTGAGTATCTGAATGATTCATTCTGATTGACCATCTGTCTGCTGATGAAAAGCAGTGCTAAAGTGTAGTTTCGTACCTAGTGCATCTTGCAGTTTCTTCCAAAACCGTGATGTGAACCTCGGATCTCTATCCGAAACAATAGAAATAGGCACTCCGTGTAATCTCACATCTGAGAAATGTACAACTCAGCAAGCTTTTCAAATGAATAATCTGTGCGAACCGGGACAAAATGAGCCGATTTAGTCAATCTATCCACAATAAACCAGATTGCATCTTTCTTACTCGGTGACAAAGGCAAACCCGATACAAAATCCATCATGACTCTGTCTCGTTTCCACTCGGGTATCATAATTGGCTGAAGTAACCCAGATGGTACCTGATGCTCGGCTTTAACTTGCTGACTGATTAAACATTTCGAAACAAAGTCAGAGATGTCTCGTTTCATACCATGCCACCAGTAAAGCTGTTTCAAATCATTATACATTTTTGTGCTACCCGGATGAACAGATAACCGAGACACATTAAAAACTTGTAATAAACTTGGACAAATTTAATTAAACTAATGACACCATAAATTTGGCTGTAATAAAATATATTAAAAATAAATAAACATATTTAAAGGCTGTAGGAAATTTATTCAATATTAAAGAAATGAGCAGAATTAAATAAATGAACTCAACGAGCTGGAATGAGCTCAAATGAGCTAATCCGAGCTAAATTGAGCTTGCACCAAAGTGCATGGATGGCTCAAAATTTGGACCCGAGCTGGTACTTTGCCCTTGGGTTGAGTTTCGTTCCACAATTGGCTCAATAGGGCTGCCACAGCCTCGTGCATTCGCTTGGTCCGAGCTCGAGTCATAGGACCTTTGGGGAGTTCGAGAACATCGAAATTCAAATCCTTTGTTGCCCCGGGTATGCTTACATCAACAGCCCACCAAAATGATAATAAATTTGATGGTATCGCATAGCCCATCGTTAATAAATAACAAAGTGGTATCGCACACAGCCTACCAATAATTACATATTCACGGATATGTATCCGTACCCATATTTCTATTCCAAAGGTTCATCCGAGAATTTTCCCATTTTCTACCATTTTAAATAAATCTCACCAAAAAGCATTTACATCCACACAATGCATTAATAGGTAAAAACATACGTAATAAGGATGTATCGTTTATACATAAACTTACCTCGATACAAAATATGTCAGTTTGCAATTTAGTCCGAAACCTTGCCTTTTCCCCGGTCAAGGTTGATTCCATTTTCTTCTTGATCTATAATAATAAAATTTACTCATTTAATCACTACATAAATCAAGACACTTCAAAATTTCTACTTTGGCAAAAAATACCGTTTTGCCCTTATACTTTGGAAAAATTATGATTTTTTCCCTAGGCTCGTAAATCATTTTTCATAAAATTTCCTCATTTAACAAGCCTAGCTGAACATTTATTACTCTTGTAACAACTCACAATACCAATCATTTCATGCATTTACTACTCAATTTACAACCTTTACAAAAAGGTCCTTTTAGGCGTTTTCATGGAAACACCTTTCACAAAAGTTGTTTATTAAGCAACCATAATTCATTTTCTTCCCTAAAAACTCAGAAAACAACATAAGCACTCTCATGGAAAATCCCTAAACTTTCAACCATTTTGCAAAATAGTCCCCTCTTTAGTTAGCTTAAGCTTTAGGGGTTCCAAAAGTACAAATATTATCAAGAAAGACCACTAAAATCACTTACTTACAAGAGGATTGCTTGGCTGAAAGTTTGAGCTTCAAAAACCCCTATTATTTTTTGAATTTTTGGTGGAAGAAGAAATGGGAATAGGAAAAGATGATAGCTTCTTTATTTTATCTTATTTTATTCAATTAAGTCACCAACTCACCTAACCATTGACCATGTCTCTAATTTGTCTCCTATGGCCAGAAAACTCTCCCTTAAGGGTCTAATTGCACTTTAAGGACCTCCAATTTAAGGTCCCATAGCTATTTAACACCTCTAGCTTGAAAAATAAAACTTTCGCACTTTATGCGATTTAGTCCTTTTTCACAATTAAGCATACAATCACAAAAATTAATCCACCAAAATTTTCATGCAATCACATATTCATGATGTAACACATAAAATAATATTAAAACTAATTTATCCGACCTTGAATTAGTGATTTTGAAACTACTATTCTGACTAGCCCCAAAATCGGGCTGTTACAAAGACAAATTAAGACCATACTTAAAAAATACATAGTAGTAAATTAGATTAAGAAGCACAAGTATAGCCTTTAAGTATTGTCAATATTCAGTGACAATGATCAAGATAAAATTAGATGCATCGCTTTGTTGTATGAACTTTTATAGTTACTTATACTTGTTGGATCGAGTGGTGAGAAACTCGATACTCTTTCACTCAGATTTTCATTTCAAGTCTTATGGATGGAGAAATAGTGTTGGGAGAACTTTGTCCTCCGTTTTGAGGTCTAATTCAACTCAAATCTGAAACTGGATACAGGAGAGTCTCATAAACAAAAAGATATATATTATAGTTAAAATCATGTATGCAAACCCACTCTTTACCATGGACTTGGTTCAATTAGCTCCTAATAACTTGGTAAGTAAAAACCATACCATAATTGATTAGTATGACTATCGGAAGCGATCAAGTCACTTCCAACATGTAGGAAATATCCAAACTTCATTTTGGTAGATTATGTACTTGATGGTAATGAAAAAATCATTGATGAAATATTAAGCTTGTTCATAAAAAGTGTGCTTAATAAAATGATACGTATTCATTAAAAAGATCAGTGTTTTCATTGTTCAAATATATAAAGAATTCTTCTATTAAAACCATTTTCACAGTCTGATCGAAATGGTTAAGGTTACCGTATTAATACCTAAAAAACTTCTTACTTTCTTAACCTAATTTTATTTTTCTTATTTCATTCTCTGGTTTTTTTTCCTAAACAGCCATCATTTGATCAATTGAAACTTGCAGTTCAGTAAAGCTATGCGTATGACTTAACAAAACTTACACATAAACTTCATATTAGCTTAGACAAAAAAGAAAAAAGAAAAGAAAACAACACTATACATAAAATATATGGAAACTTTTTATATATAATGTAAATATGGATAAGTTTAGGTTTTATCTGATTTAACAAAGGAAACTTTGTAGTCTAAAAAGCAGCTTAAAGGTAGGAGAACCTCACTAAAGCCCTAAGCTACATATGATTCTCTTCTGCTATATTTACATTCGTAAAACAAGAAGCTTAAATTTGCTCCAAAAATGCTTAGACACATGACATTAATCCTTGAGTCCAAGTTTGCAGCAAATACTTGTTAGTCATGCCAGCAAAGGAGCATAACCACACATCTTCTGATAATGTATAGCCTGCCTTTTTGTTGTCTGAGATACCCTCCTAGCTTTCTGCATGAAACCTTCTTCTTGGACTCTCCCATGGCTGCTGCACCACTAGAACTACTGCTTAAGCTGATCTTCATGTTGAAGTCTCTCCTTTGTTTTAATCTCTCTTTGATGTCTTTTGGAGTGGCACAATAGAAAGCAAAAAAGCTGAAAATGTTGTTGGAAATGAGAGGAAATGGTAAAGGCTTTTTATAGAGGGTGGGATGTGGTCCGGATTCCTGCACCTCACCTTCCCAATAAAAGAAAATAAAAATCCAATTCATTTGTCTATCTATGGATGGGACACGTTATCATATGTAAAAGAATATTTAATGTGGGAATTACTAACCCTAGACAGTTGGTCGGTCATTGATGAAAGAACTTGGGAACTTTGAAGGGAAAAGGTTTGAAAGGTGAAGAGGATAGGAGAGCATGCATGTTTTCATGAATGTGATTTGGTTTCATTCATTTTGATTTTAATTTGTGGTGCATTAATGTTTCATTGTCACGTCGTTTTGACTACACATTCCCATTACCATTATTTATCAAAGCTTCCCTTTTGCTCTCATTTCAGTTTGTGAAAAATATCTACATTAACATTTTAGTAAATCTATTATTATATTTGCTATATTATATAAAAATAATTAAAGCTCAAAACTCAAAACATGAAAAGTTGAAACTTCAACCCCGAACACGTTAAACTAGATAAAATATATGAAAGTGAAAATAAATACATAAAAACTAAAAATCCCACATGTTTTATCTCGTGCTCCACACTAATATTACCGAATATAATTAATTAAAGAGTGCAGGCTGCTTCAATGGTTTCGCTCATTCCATACGGAAGGGGGATTAATCTATAATGCTTCAACGATTTTAGCTGTCAGTTGTGAAGATGCTAAGAATTGACCAAACATCTACCTAAATTCCTGTAACCCTTGGTCCCTTTGACATACAATTTGTTGCTTACAGCTAGCTATCTCCCTATCTGTTTATTCCTTATATTTCAATTTTACACTCACCTCGCATTGCATGCATTCTTCACTAAATTTTCTAAACATATGTTAAACTAAATCTTTGATATATAATATAATCAGCCATTGAATTTGCGTTATAATATTATCATCCTTGATGATATCTGATGATATCTCATTATAAAAATATATATTCTGAATGAAAATTATACCAATTAATTCTCATTAATTTAATTTTATAATAAAAATTTAACAAGATTCTCTCGAGTCTAAAAATGATTTAAATGAAATATGATCCAAACCTAAATTAATCCGAACTCAAAACAAATCAAATATGAAATTATCCTAATTTAATTTAATTTTTAATTATTTGTTAGAAAAAAAGATAATTTCAGTAAAAATAAAAATAATATCTATAATCTAAATTATTAAAATTATTAAATATTTTTTGGTATTCTCTATGTTCGTTTTGTGATCTATATTCGGAGTTTGTGGTTATTCCTCTAAACAATATTATCTCCAAGATTCAAAACTACTTCTCTTTAGAATACAATGTGTATTATCACTCACATTTGTTGGTATTAAATTGTTTTAATATTATAACTTATATACCAATTTGAATTGCGATAAAAGTTCATTACTTTCGCTATGTATAAATAGCTTTTTCTTATATTTGTTCTGATATCATTATGTATAAATTTAACTATCTTACCATTTAAGATCTATAATTATAATATTATTACTAGGTTAAATTCTTAATCTATTAACTCAAACAAACAAATCATAATACATTTGGGCTCAAAAGTTTTCAAAGTTTGTTTCTTAGTATTAATTGCCAAAGCTTCATCTAGGTATTCATTTTTAAATTAAAACTACAATATTATATATTTATTTTTAACAATAATTGTTATTTATTCTATTAATTACGATTAATTTTAAATAAATCTTAGTCAATTAATTTACTTTAGTTAATTAATTAATTATTAAATTCAACATAAAAACTCGAAAATATAATTTAGAGGAAAAAAATAAAATAATCTAAACCCTAAATGACTTGAACACAAAAATACCAAATGTCAAAGTTGATGGCTTGAACCTAAAATATTCTGAATTCAAAAAGACCCTAATCCAAAACAATTTAAACTCAAAATTGACTCGAAAATTTGAAAATAAAAAAATAGCTAACTCAAAATTACCATTATTAAACCAACATAACTATTTGAATCCGCCCATATTTTTAGCAATTCTGCACACTTAAAAACAATAAATTATAAATGGCAGAAAATAAATTTATGTAACAAATGAATTTATAAAAAAAAATATTATATAAATAAACATGAGGTTTTAGTTAAAATGATAAAGTTAAGATGTTAAAATTTATATTATTTCATGCTCAAATCTTATTATGGGTGTATTTTTTTTTCTAAATTTTATATAAAAATGTAAAGATATAAATACCCACATAGTAATCTTTCTTACTTTATAAATAAATGAATTTTTTTCATAATTTTACGATTGAATTAAGAATCAATTAATAAGTGATGTCAACTCAATCAAATACTTTGTAATTCTACTTTTAAACCATATTTCATTGCAACAGAGCACTAATAACATTAACCCCTTAGTTGAAGAAAGTTTGCAAGAATAACATTATAAACTAAGTCACTTGGCAAATAAACTTGTATAATTTAAGGTTTTGCTCACATCAAATTATAGTTTGAAATTTAGATAATTCTTTCTCTTAACTAAAAATAACATTAATTTTCTAGAATATGTATCATAGTTTTGAGAAACATGATATTATAAATATAAATATACTGGAAACCTTTGATGATTGTTAAAAAGGAAAAGACAAGAAAAGAAAAGAATTAAAAGTCACAGGGAAAGTTCAGATTGCACTATACATGATAGTTTAAATGCTCTCTATGATATTTGATCCAAAAGAAAAATAATTGAAAATAAAAAAAGGTTGTCGACATATAAATAAGATAAAAAGGTTAGTCAGCTTTAACTTCACTACCGTGCGGCTTTTTTTGTGTGCACCGGCTCAACTCTTAAGTCTCTTTCATACATCATCTTTAATTAGGATGTTTTAAAATCTAAAATTTGGTAGAATAAATTTGAACCAATTATCCCAAAAATATCCACCAAACACACACCCCATGGTGAAAGGGAAAGTTGTCCTTAAATGGAGACACTGCAAATTTTAAAATTATCTCAAATGACACCATTACCAAACAATGGGACCATGTTTTTGTCTCCAGTTGTTGCTTGCTGCTTTTATTCAATATAAACACACTCATGTATTAAAATATTTCAAACATGTCCTGTACAAAGAGGACCGGTGGGCACGTGATTATCCCGTGAGAGACATTGCCTTTGCCTTATCTATTAAAGACAGCCAAGATTTTTGTTATATCATTGTTCTTGGTAACTAGGGAGGCTTCTTTGACTTTTTTTTTTTTAATTATGTTTTACAGTAATTGATTTTGGTTTTGGGTTAATCCACGTTTATGTACCCTAAGATTGGATTATCGTATCTTTGTCTTGGTTTCTTCGAAGAT
This sequence comes from Gossypium sturtianum, assembly GCA_025698515.1. Lineage (NCBI taxonomy): Eukaryota > Viridiplantae > Streptophyta > Magnoliopsida > Malvales > Malvaceae > Gossypium > Gossypium sturtianum. Next base: position 96,567,698 of record CM046949.1, read on the forward strand.
TTCGTATTGCAAGACGTACGGTTCAATGTACTAAGTTGGAATTTTGTTTGGTTTAGGAGATTCGTATCTAGAATTAAACTTGTTTAGGAGAAACATTAAATTTTTAATCAAGCAACCATCCTAGCTGTTAATGCTGTATCTTGAAAATTGGTATACTGAATACCTACAATTAGAGCAGCCCGACTTACTAAATACATTTAGGGGTCGCAGTGGATTGAATATTTGTAATTTCGTAAAATTTGAATATACAATTTTACTTTAAATTTGTTTCATTTATTATTCACAATAAATTTGAGAATTATTATTTGAATCCAAATTAGTTAAATTATATGTCACATATTTAAATTCGTTAAATATTTAAATTTAATAAATATAAATTTATTTTTATTTAAAAAAAAATAAAGAAAGAGGTTAATAATGAATTCACATAAACGATACATTCAAAAGTAAAGTATATTTAGATATCCATTATTCAAATCTAAATCTATTCTCTATCAAAAGTAAATGAATTCGGATAATGGACATTTTAATATTAATATCCGCATCTACTTTGAATTTACTACAGACAATATTTAAATATCCAAATTTGAAATTACACTAATGGGCAATAATCAAATCAACAAAAAAACATATAAATAAAATATTTGTAAATATAAAAAAGGCACTGTATATTCCTAAAAAGAGAAGCAGAGTATATTTGCATCCCTAACCTAACAAATGAGTATAGAGTTTTAAAAGTATTAGCAAGAATTATAAAAAAGGAAAATGTTTTTAAGAGTCTAAAGTTTAAAGTCGGATGGAATTTGACCATTATATGAACAAATATCTTATCTATCAAAATAGGGTTCAATTATATCAAATCACTATCTAACTCTCACTATTTGACCAAATAAAAACACGCCTCCTAAATTGAAAGATCGATCCGAACATGTACATCTGACAACTTTAAATATTTAACTTTGGCCATTTACTAAATAAGATATCTTTTGAGGTTGAGTTAAATATCATGATAGTGTATTATGAGTGGTTGATTTCAATCTCTGAGTTTCAAATCTGATAACTTTTTTTTTTTTAAATGATACAAAAATGCGATGTGGGCGTATGACGAGCACAAAAGTAACATAATAAACACGCCATGTCGTTTACATATGAAACGTGCATATGTTATTTATATTTGGTATTTGATATATTTTATAATTTATCTTATATTTATACATATGTTAGATTATTTTAAGGATTGTGTTGTTTATTAAAAGTTCAAAATTTTATTGGAGTGATTTGAGAAAAATAAATGGTAAGTTTTTAACAAAAATTGTCTCGGACTTAGACACTAATATTTAAAATTTAAACTTGATTCAAGTCCATTTTTTAATTATTTAATATGTTATTTAATATTTTATATATTATGTAATTTACATCACATATAAATTAAATTTATAAGAAATTATAATATGATTGACATTGGAAAATAAGTTGAAGATGTTTAAATTTTCAATTAAAATACATTAAATGTTTAAATGTTTAAATTTTCAATAAAAAATACATTAAATTATTAAATATTAAATTAAAAAAACATAATTTTTAAAAATAAAAATAATATGAATAAACTTAAAACGAATTTGACTACACATTATTTACAATATAGGTAGGATATTAATATAAAGGGTATTAATACCATATATGAGCTCTATCCAACCTAACCTAACATAATCCATGACTACTATTATAGTTTGATACACCATCATTATCATCATCACAATAGTAGTAATAATAACTCTTAATTCACAATTTAGCCCTTAAAGTATACTTATTTTCTTATTTTGATACTTACTTTTTTTAACCCATTCTAGTACCTAAAGTATTCCTTTATTATAAGTTTTGGTATTGATAAGAGTTAATGACAAATTTCTTCAATGATTGTTGCTAAGGAAATTGCGACATGCAAGATATGTTACAAATTCTAGTGGCTTGGAGTAAAGTCTAAAAGGTTTATATGCCCCACCCCACAAATTAGTATTGACATATTGAGGTTTTTAGTAGCTACCATTCGTCCAAAATTTATGTTCAAGTAGTCCAAATCATAAGCAAACAATAGCTTTATCTAATTATTCTCCCCTTCCGCAAACATCCCATGAATGCGAAATTTCCTTTAAATTCTTACAACGCCAACTTTTGCATATTTCACATTTTTCTTCTTACATATATAAAATTTTTGAATGAAACGGCAAGAATCTTTTTGGTGTCTTCTTTTATTTAAAAAATATATATTCTGTTTCAAATTTAAGTTTCTTTTTGGATATTGAGTATCAATTATACGAGGTTAATGAATATTAGTCAAGTGAGAACTTTGAATCGAAGAATTCAAGTATGATCAAATTATCATATTAAGGAGATTCAAATTCTATAGAAGTTAAAATAAAAGAGAAAAATATCTCTACTTATTTAATGCCATATAGAAGACCAATGGAACATAATTCTAGTAGCATGTCTCATTTACACCAACAAAAGATTATAAGCCTATAATGCCTATTTAATGAAAGCTTGATTATGTACTGTATACCAATTGAAGAGATTACAAATTTAATTGATCTTAGGAACTTGTTTTCGTGCAAGTATTTTTGTAAACAAATTGTTTTAATATACAATTTGTAATTGAGCTTTCAATAAAATGCCCGAGTGGGAGAGTAATCTTAGTTGATGTATAGATATGAGGTTATAATGTAACACTCCTAATCCGTATCCGCACCAGAATAGGGTTATGGAGCGTTACCAGAGTTTACATTTCAAAACTATAAAAAATATAAATCATTTACTTCACAACATCAATCATAGCAAATTCCAGCAATAATATATATTCTCCCTTATACGAGCCCTCGAGGCCCTAAAAACACATTAGAAACAAATCGAGACTAAACCAGAAACATTTAGAATTTTTTGGGAAAAGATGAAAATTTTCAAACTGCAGCGGTCACACGGCTGTGTGACTCACACGGCTGATGTAACAGCCCATTTTTAGTCAAATCGGAACAATGGTTTTAGGACCACAAATCCAAGGTCAAAATAATTATTTTATTATTATTTTAATGTCGACAGCATGATAGTATGATTGTGTGAAAATTTCGTTAAGAAATTTTATCGTTTGAATGCTCAATTTGATAAAAAGGACTAAATCGCATAAAGTGTAAAAGTTGTGTTCTATTAGCTAAAGGTGTCTAATAACTATATAAATTTAAAGTGGTGGTCCTTATGTTGTAATTAGACCATTGATAGCATGAGTGGACATATATGAACATATTATTAAGTGTTTTGAAGGTTTTTGGTTAAGGTTAAAAAAAGTAAATGAGTAATTAAGTTTAAATTAAATAAAACAAAACATTTCTCCATCTTCATTCATCTTCCACCACCGAAATTAAAGAACAAAAGACACCATTTTAGGGTTCATTGATTCGGCTAAGTACTTCCATTGCATGTAAGTGATTTTTGACTCAGTTTTTAATGATTTCTATGTTTTTGGAGTCGTTGTAGCTTAATCTAGCTAGCATAGGGATTAATTTGTAAAACTGTTAAAGGTTTAGTGTTTTTCCATTGATGAATCTATATGTATTTTGATTTTTGATGATAGAAAATGTATGGTTGTTGTTAGATAAACAACATTTGTAAAGTAATTTTTGGTAAAATTGTCAATTAGGGATTAAATTGAGAAATGTGAAAATTTTGTGGTAAATGTGTGAAATAATGGAATATAGGGCTTGCTAGGGACTTTTTTGATATTCATCTAGCATGGGTATAAGTTGAATTTTATGAATTTGCATTTTTATGAGCTAGGGACTAAATTGTAAAGATGTTGAAATATTAGGGGCAAAAGTGTAATTTTGCCATAATGTGATTTTTTGGGCTAAATTGAATAGAATGATAATTGAATAAGTTAAATTTGATATTATATAAATTAAGAAAAGCCTTGTTCGGATCAAGATCGGGGGAAAAATAAAGTTTTGGACTAGTCGATCCTATTACGTCGTTTTTGTGATCGAGGTAAGTTCGTATGTTTATAAGCATTAATGCAAATGTTTTTTAAATGCTTTATATTTGAATTGTTGATGAATATGATCGTACGAAAATGTTCGACGAAGATTCAACAATATGAAATCCCGTTGAACCTTAGGAATAAATAGGATACAAATGACATGTCATTAGGGGTTATGTGTTTGGGTGCTGGTCCATACGTCCTACCGGTGGCTGAGTTATCCGGCATGTGTTGCGGATTCTCGTCAGCTTGTGTGAGCAACACCGTGTAGCTATGTCATGACCGTCAGCTTGTGTGAGCAGACCCGTTGATAGCTCGAGAGTGAGCATTATATGAGATATGAGATTGAGATAGCTTCGGCTATGTATTTGGCACTTAGGGTGCGAGATTCCTGAGTATCCGATATTATTCCAAATGGTTCAACGAGTATATCGAAGATATGAAATGGTGTGAGATAAATACATATCAGTACAGGTATGTACGAAAATCATATGAGCATTGAATCTATGAAATTGTAAGTTCATGATCATTATATGGATGAATACATGTTAACTTTGTGATTAAATGGTTTTGTAGTACATTATGTTTATATCACTTGAATGATGAATGAATGGTAAGTTTTACTTATTAACTATACGAGCTTACTAAGCTTTATAGCTTACTCTGTTTACTTTTCTGTGTTTTATAATGAATATCAAAGCTTGCTCGGATTTGGGAGTCGTTGGAGATCTCATCACACTATTAAGCTATCATTTTGGTACTTTTGAACTTAAGTATTTGGTATATGGCATGTATAGAAGTTTAGGTCATTATGGTATGTATTTTGGTAATGGATTCAACCATTTGATTTGGCTTGTAAATGATAAATGCTTAGTTATGTGTATAGCCATGTGATTTGGCTTATTTTGGTATGCTTAGTGATGTATATATATGTGCAAATGGCCTTTTGATATGTTGTGTATAATTGCTTTATAAATGCTTGATGTGAATTGGTGTTTGGAGTACTAAATGGTTGAAATTTGAGATTGGTATGCTTGTGGCTTTAGGTAAAGTGATGCATAATTGAAAGTGATCATTTAGGTGAAAATGTGAATGTGAAATTGGTATGTTTTGTATAGGTAAGTCATGGTGATATGAGCATTATAGTTCTTGGTATGGAAATAGCATGAATTAGACTTGATTGAGATTGGTTGGAATGCCTATTTTATGCCATGTTATATGCCATTTGGTTTGTGTAGGTGAAGGAAAGTTTGGGTGAGAAAGATGGCTTGGAAAATAGCCTATTTTTGCCCACACAGGTAGAGACACGGGCGTGTGTCTCAACCGTGTGTGACACACGGTCAAGTTACACGACTGATACGGCCAAGATCCGAGACTCACCTAGAGCTGACATGGATCATATTGAGCTGCCATTAGGGCCGATAACCCGAGCTCGAGCTAAGAGATTCAAAGATGCTGTTGCGGCCTTAGTCGATCGAGTTTGGGGTGAAACTATTGCGGGGCTTATCGAACGTTCTTGGACAAGTAAGCCAAGCATGCCTTGCAACCTTCTTCAAGCTCATCTAGCTCGTTCCTAGCTCATTGAGCTCTTCTTTAGTCATTTTAGCTTGTGCATTATTTTTGCTGGAATAAATATTTAATTTGGTCTTAGTTAATTTAGTTAATTTAATTTAAGTTATTAATTATGTCATAATTTACAGTGTGTTTAAATGTGTCATAATCTGAACATTTTAATTAAGGTTTTAATGTTTCTTCGTTTAGTACAAATTAAATAGGTGTTTAATGTGTCTTAGTGAAGTACATATTAAATAGTCGTCTTAATTTGTCTTAGCTTAAGACAAATTAATTGCATGTTGGAGTTAATTTGTCTTAGCCGAATTTATGTTGTCTTAGCTGAATTTAATGTACTTGTAGGTACATGCATGGACGGCATTCATGAAGCCCCTTCGTGCATTGCAAGAGTCACCAAAGCTTTCACATTTGTTCAAATCAGCTGAAGGATTCTTTTCACACATTGAGGCCATTCGATTTTGAGCTTTCACACCTAAAATGCTGCTCATTTTCGGCTATTCGGATGGAAGGCTATTGGAATGCCCAAGTTCCTATTAAAAGCTCAAGTCTATTCGACTAATCAAGGTAGCTTCTTTAAAGCTGTTTACACCTCTTGGCTGATCATATTCAGCTCCATTCAGCTCCACATTTACTTCAATCAAGCCAAGCTGACTTAGGAAACTACAAGGGACGTTTTTGGGAAGGTTCAAGGAAGTTTCAGCTCAATTAAGCTAAATTAAGGCTGCATTTAGCTACTTTGTGTCCATTCGGCTAGCTACGTTGTCAGCTATAAATATAAAGCTCATTTGTTGTAATTTAGACTTTTGACACCTTATATGTTTAATTTATCTTTCGTGAGTTTATTAAACTCTCATTGTTCGTTTATGTAACATCAAGTTTTTAGTCAAATCAGAACAGTGGTTTCGGGACCACAAATCTGAAGTCAAAATATTTATTTTATTATTTTATTAAAGTTTACAGAATGATAGAATTATTGTGTGAAAGTTTCGTGAAGAAATTTTATTGTTTAGTTGGTCAATTTGAGAAAAAGGACTAAATCGCGTAAAGTGCAAAAGTGTTATTCTATTAGTTAAAGGTGTTAAATAGCTATAGAACCTTAAAGTTTAAGTCCTTATGAGGTAAATAGCCCAATTGTGAGTTAGTGGATAATATTTGGTTTGGCATTTGTGTAAATATGAATTATTTTAATGGCAAATTAGTAAAAAGACAAATAATGTTTTAATTAATAGAACTAAAATCAAATTTCATTCATTAATGGTGTTCTTAACCGATTGAAGAAGAAAAACCTAACCATTTGGTGTTAAAATTTCAGCAATCTCATTCCTTTTAATTAGGTATGTGTTTTTTATCTGTTTTTAATGATTTTTATGTTTTTGTGATCGTTGCTTCGTATTCTAGCTAGCCCGTACCTTAAATTTCAAAAATGTTAAAGATTTATCATGTTTCCATTGTTGAATACTTGAGTAATTTGATGATTTATGATAGAATTGGAAGGTTTAATGTTAGATTAATAGCTTTTGTAAAGTGATTTTTGACAAAAATGTCAAAAAGGGATTAAATTGAGAAAATGTGAAATGTGGTAGTTAAAAGTGTGAATAAATAGAAAATATGGGCTGCTAGTAACATGTATTAACTTTGGCTAAGCATGGGTTTGTACTAAATTGCATGAATTTGCAATTTTATGTGATAAGGACTAAATTGTGAAAAGGTGAAAGTTTGGGGGAAATGTTTAAAATAGCCCTAATGTATATTTTGGATTGATTTGAATAAATAGTTGATTAAATGAGTTAATTTTAAATATATTTAGATCAAGAAAAATGGAATTCGGATCAAGATCGGGGAAAAACAAAAGTTATCGACTAATCGATTCGATTCGCCATTTCAATATCCGAGGTAAGTTTGTATGCAATAAGCATTGTTATAATTATGCTTTTTAATGCTTTGATATTGCATAAATTGTATATACGAGACTACATTTATGTTCGACAACAAATCGGCTATTTGTGGCACTTAGTGTGCGATTCGACATAGCTTCAGCTAAATATGGCACTTAGTGTGCGATTTGAGATAGCTTCGGCTATGTACGACACTTAGTGTGCAAAACATCAAGTACGACACTTAGTGTGCGAGGCATCGAGTATGGCACTTAGTGTGTGAGACATCGAGTATAGCACTTAGTGTGCGAGACATCGAGCATAGCACTTAGTGTGCGAGATATCGAGTATTCAACGGCATTCTGTGTAAGTATGAACTTGTTATGGATTAGTATAGGTATGTATATGTATATTATGAGCTTAAAATTGAAGAAGTTACAAAGTTTGTATATAAGCTTATGAATAAGCATGTGAAAGGTTTGTTAGTAATCTTGAATTTCATGATAATATGTTTAGATTGATGAATGTGTATGTGTGATTAGTTAAGTTTATATCATACGAGATTACAAAGCTATAAAGCTTTCTTTGTTTATTTTCCATGTCTTAGAGTGATTTCAAAGCTAGCTCGAACTCGGGGATCATCGGAGATTACGTCACACTATCCAACCATCACTTTGGTACTTTTGAACTTATGGTTTGATATATGGCATGTATAGGATTATGGTCATTTTGATTATGTTTTGAAAGTGAATATTGCCATTTGAGATGACTTGTGAATGGTTATGTTTTGTTTGTATTTATAGCCATGAGATTTGGCTTAATTTGGCTAGTTTGGTTGTAAATATAAGTCTGCTTATGGTTTATATTATGAGATTTGTGGAATTGGTGTTATGCTTGTGAATTGGGAGCAAAATGAACTAAGTTTAGTATATGTTGATTAGATATGTTAGTGCCATTTTATAATGTGTTTAATGATACTTGGAAATGGTTAATGTATAGATGGTGTTTATGATTGAGATTTAGGCTAAGAAATGTTTAGATGAAATGGTAAGAATTATGGTTGATTTGGTTGTTTTTGATTGCCTATTTTGCTTTGTTTTTGTGCCATATGTGTAGGTGAAGGTGTGTACCAAATGGGGTGGCAAAATGGCTTGGTAAATAGCCAATTTTTGTCCACACGGGCAAAGACACGGGCGTGTGTCTCAGTCGTGTGTGACACACGATCATGTTACACGGCCGTGTGTCCCCTGGTGTTGAAATTAAATTAAAGTCAGTATTCTCCACACGGTCTCACACACGGGCGTGTGACTGGCCGTGTGGTACAAGTCAGTATATCCCCTAATTGGCACATGGCCTAGCACACGGGAATGTGACTTGGCCATGTTGCATAAGTCAGTATACCTTACAGTTTTGGCACGACCTAGCACATGGTCTGACACACGGGCATGTGTGGCTACTTCGAAGGGTACACGGGCTAGACACACAGGCGTGTGGTCGGCCGTGTGACCCAAGTCAGTTTGTATGCCCTGTTTTCACACGGCCTGAGACACGGGCATATTTACTAGCCGTGTGAGGCACACGGCCTGTTTACACGGGTGTGTAACTCTTGTTTGCATGAAAAAATTTCTAAGTTTTCAAAATTTTTGTATGATATCGGTTTAGTCCCGAACCACTTGTAAAGCATGTTTAAGGCCTCGTAGGTCCTTATTATGAGAATGAATGCTTATTGTTGCATAAATGTATGCTATATAGGTTGGAAATTGATCGGTAATACCTTATAACCCTATTCTGGCGTTGAATACGGGTGAGGGGTGTTACATTTATTGGTATCAGAGCTATGATTTAGTCGATTCTAGGACTAACGTAGCGTATGTGAGAGTTTAGCTATACATACCATATGTAAACTGTGATAGTGTGATGACTCCTGACATTTTAAAATGTGTTTTCATATAGAAATGAATCCCGATCGAGCTGTAGTTGATGAGGTTGAAGTAATGCGCCTGCTCCCGTGTAAGGGACAGCGCCGTTTGATTCTAGACCCGTGACGGGTAGCCAGGGAGAAGAGGCTAAATAAGCCTTCTTCCAAATGATGAATGAGTGGTTCACTCAATACATCCGTACTAACCCAACTACTAAACAACCTCCCCCTCCTAATCCCCAACTTGTACCTGTAGCTCCTCAAGGAGTCGAGATTTTAAGATTGAACAAGCCTCCAATTGATAAGATTCGTAAACATGGGGCTAAAGAGTTCAGGGCTAATATTGATGATGATCCTGATAGAGCCAAGTTTTTGCTTGAAAATACGATTCGAGTGTTTGACGTGTCTTCCACACCGGCTGAATGTTTAAAATGTACCATATCCCTTTTAAGAGATACTGCATATCAATGGTGGAATACATTAGTATTGGTAGTTCTGAGGGAAAGAGTTGCCTGGGAATTCTTTCAGACCGAGTTTCAAAAGAAATACATTAGTCAACGGTTCCTAGATCAAAATCACAAAGCAATTTTAGAATTGAAACAAGGCCGCATGACTGTAACTGAGTACGAGAGAGAATTTGTATGATTGAGTAAGTACACTTGGGAGTATGTATCTACCGAAGAGATTATGTGCAAGCGGTTTGTTGACGGGCTGAACGAAGACATTAAACTTTTGGTCGGGATATTGGATTTGAAAGAATTTGTTGTGTTAGTTGATCGGGCTTGCAAAGCCGAAGACTTTAGCCGAGAAAAGAGAAAGGTTGATTCAGAGGCAAGAGACTCGAGATTGATTCAGAGGCAATAGACTCGAGGAAAAGATCAATGAGTAAACCTTATCAATCCTCGTTGAAGAAATCCAGAGACTATTTTAACCGATCGACAGCTTCAGTGGGATATTCCAATAGAGATCGTGGAAAGTAATGCACCAGCCCTAAGGCTCAAGCCACATCGGTATCGAGTGTTGGCAATGTGAAAGATGTTAAAACCGGGTGTCAACAGTGTGGAAGACAGCATTTTGGAGACTATTGGATGAAAAATAATAATAGAGCTTGTTACAGTTGTGGTCCGCGAGATCATTTTATCCGAAATTGTCCTGAGTTAAATGAAAAAGATAAATCTCAGAATGCAAGATCAAGCAATATAGCTACTCGAGGGAGGCCGCCAAGAAATACGGGAAATGCAAGTGGTAATCGTGGTACAAAGAAAGATTCTACAGTGAGATCTGAGGCCAGAGTACCTGCTAGAGCTTATGCTATTCGCGCTCGCGAAGATGCGTCATCACCAGATATTATTATCGATACATTTTCTCTACGACACTAATGTTATTGCATTGATTGATCCTAGATCGACTCATTCGTATATATGTATGAATTTGGTTTCTAATAAGAGTTTGCCTGTCAAGTCTACTGAATTTGTGATTAAAGTATCGAACCCCTTAGGCAAGTATGTTCTATTTGATAAAGTTTGCAAGAACTGTCCTTTAATGACTCGGGGTTACTGTTTTCTGGCTGACTTGATGCTTTTACCATTTGATGAATTTGATGTGGTTCTGGGTATGGATTGGTTGACTCTACATGATGCCGTTGCGAACTGTAGATGAAAAACTATAGAATTGAAGTGTCAGAATAATGAAATTTTTCGGATTGAATCTGATGAGTCGGGTGGATTATCGATAGTGATTTCATCGATGTTGGCTCAGAGATATGTGAGAAAAGGATGCGAAGCTTATCTCGCTTATGTTTTAGAAACTAAAGTGTCCAAAAAAAGATTGTATCAGTGCCAGTTGTTTGTGAATATCCGGATGTATTTCTTGAGGAATTACTGGGATTGCCACCTATTAGAGAGGTTGAGTTTGGTATTGAATTTGTACCGAGTGTAACAGCCTGATTTAGGGGCTAGTCGGAATAGTGATCTCGGGATCACTAATCTGAGATTAGAGAAATTTATTTTCATGTTATATTATGAGTCAGAGCATGATAGTATATGTGCATGAGAATTTTGGTGCTTTAATTTTAGCGATTTCATGTTTAATCGCAAAAAATGACTAAATCGCATAAAGTACGAAAGTTCCATTCTATAAGCTAAAGGTACCAAATAGCCATAGATTGTTAATTTGAGGCCTTTAAAAGGCAATTTAGCCCTTTGAGAAGGCTTGGCCGGCGATAGACTAGCATAGGGGACAAGGATTGACCAAGTTGGTCAAAGTTGGTGAAGTTTGGTGACTAAAATTGATAGTTTAGTATTAAAATAAAGAAAATATGATATCCATCTTTTTGTTCATTCTTCTCCACCGAAAATAGCAAGAAAATAGGGGTTTTTGAAAGCTCAAATTTTCAGCAAACTCTCCTCCATCCTAGTAAGTGATTTTGATGATTTTTCTTGAAGAAAATTGTACTTTTGAGACCCCTAAAGCTTAAGCTTTCTAAAGAGGGGACTATCTTGCATTATGGTGAAAAGTATAGGGACTGTCCATGTGAGATTTTAAGTTGTTTGCTGCATTTTTATGGGAGAAAATGAGTCTTGGTTGTTAGATGAACAACTTTTGTGAAAGGTGTTGTCTTGAAAACACCTAATTTGACCTTGATGAAAAGGTTACAAATTGTGGTAATTATGTGAAATGTTGAGTTTTGATAATAGCTATAAGAGTATTAAATGTTCACCTAGGCTCATTGAAGGTAGAAATGTGATTAGAATTTATTTCCGAGCCTAGGGGAAAAATGGTCATTTTGCCAAAGCCTAGGGGCAAAATAGTAATTCTGCCTAAGCATGATTATTGAAATGCTTTTATTAATGTGGTGATTAAAATGAGCTAAATTGCTATTATAGAGCAAGAAGAACCGAGAATTCGCCTCGATCGGGGAAATAACAAAGTCTTGGACTAAACCGACGAGTTAGCTAATTTTGGAATCGAGGTAAGTTGTATGTGATTAATGCAACATTTATGTTAGCATAATTGATAATGCTTGGTATCATATTTATGCATGATACTCCATTAAATTTAGAAATTGATGTTGAATATGATGTTGAAGTCCTAGTGGACTATAATGAACATGAGAATGCTATCATCGAGATAAGAAATGGGTATGGTCCCGTATAAGACCATGTCTGGGACATGGCCTCGGCACCGAGTTCAGATCCCGTATAAGACCATATCTAGGATATGGCTTCAGAAATGAATATGAAAATTGTTTAAGACCATATCCGGGATGTTGCATCGATACTTGGTGTGAAAGTCCATATAAGACCATATCCGGGATATGTCATTGGCATTTAGAGGTGAATCCATATAAGACCATATTTGGGATATGGCATTGGCATTTAGAGGTGACTCCATGTAAGACCATCTCGGGGATGTGGCATTGGCTTCGTACCCACCTCAATGACGATGAATATTCGTCTTTGACCATCCCTAGTGTTTAGTGGGATAAGTAGATGAGTTTAGAAGCACAAATGAGAATTGTACTAAAGTCATGTGAATAAGTGAATACAAGTACTCGTGAATGAGTCACGAAGAAACGATTACGATATGTGACACGATATGTACTAAATAGGGGCAATTGTAAGTAAGTATGTCAAGAAGCATTTGACTTGTGTATGGTTAGTTAATGCCATGGATGGATTATATTATGAGCTTATTTTTGCTATTTATTTCCATGCAAACTTACTAAGCTTTATGCTTACCCCTTTCATTACCCTTCTTCCTTGTAGTATTGCTAAGATAACTCGAGGATCGTGGATGTAGGAGTTCGAAAATCACACTATCGAAATCACATTGGTATAACAATTTAGACTTATTTTGAGTATGGCATGTATAGGACTCGAGTATTTTGTTAAGTTGTAATTGTTAGGCAAAGTGTTGGCTATGTATGTTACTAAAGTCACTTTGTAAATGGTCTTGAGTTAGGCTAATACTTGGCAAATCCTTTTGCTTAATGAAGGTAAATTTCATGAAGTGTATGCTATTGTGTATGTCTCGATTTCTTAAATTCCTAGAGATATTAATTGGCCATCCTTTAAATTGGAATGATTTGAATTGGAGTTTGTATGTGTGCAATGTAGGGTGGCAAAGGGCTTGGTAGATAGCCTGCTAATTGTCCACATGGGTAGACACACGGGCGTGTGTCTAGACCGTGTGGGAGACACGGTTAGCACATGGGCGTATGCCCAGGCCGTGTGAAGTCTGTACCTTGCACTTGGAATTTAAATCGTCACACGACTGAATCACACGAACGTGTGTATAGGCTGTGTAGATAAGTCAGAATGCCAAGGTTTGGCATACGGGCCAGGGCCACGGGCTTGTCAAGGCCGTGTGAATTTAGGCAGTGTCGACCACGGGTGAAAGACACGGGCATGTCTTAGGGGCACACGGGCGTGTCCCTAGACCCACACGGGCGTGTGGTCCCTGTTTTGTTGAAAAGTTTCTCGAACTCGTAAAAGTTCCCGAAATAGTTCTGATACCTCTCGGAAGTATGTTTAGGGCCTCCTGGGCCGAGTGTGTGCAAGTGATGGGCTTAAACGAAATTTTATAACCCTGTTTGAGGTGTTTAAGCAAGATTAGTTAGGTAATGCCTCAAACCCTGTTCCGACTTGAATACGGTTAAGGGGTGTTACATCGAGAACAATGCCTATATCAATAGCTCCGTATAGAATGACTCTGACAGAGTTGAAAGAGTTGAAAGCTCAGTTATAAGAGTTAACGGGTAGAGGTTTTGCACGACCTAGTTTTTCGCCTTGGGTGCGCCTGTATTGTTTGTAAAGAAGAAAGACGGGTCAATGAGAATGTGTATTGACTATCGCCAGCTCAACAAGGTTACGATAAAAATAAGTATCCGTTGCGGAGAATAGATGATTTGTTTGATCAGTTGAAAGGTGCAACAGTGTTTTCAAAGATTGATTTGAGATCGGGTTATTATCAGTTGCAAGTTAAAGACTCGGATGTACCAAAAATTGCGTTCAGAACGAGGTATGGACATTATGAATTCCTTGTTATTCCTTTTGGTTTGGACTAATACTCCTGCCATTTTTATGGATATCATGAATCGAATTTTTAGATTGTATTTAGACAGATTTGTTGTTGTGTTCATTGATGACATTCTGATCTATTCACGAAATGAGTCTGAGCATGCCGAGCATTTGAGGATTGTATTGCAAACCTTGAAAGATAAGCAACTGTATGCTAAATTCAGCAAATGTGAGTTCTGGCTTCGGGAAGTTAGATTTTTGGGACATATAGTCTCGGCGGATGGTATTCGAGTTGATCCGAGCAAGATTTCTACAGTTATTGATTGGAAACTACCTAGAAATGTGTTCGAGGTTAGAATTTTTTGGGATTGGCTGGTTATTATCGACGCTTTGTTAAAGGGTTCTCGATAATTGCTACACCGATGACCAGATTACTACAGAAAGATGTGAAGTTTGAATGGTTCGAGAAATGTCAACAAAGTTTTGAGCAATTGAAAGCATTATTGACAGAGGCTCCAGTGTTAGTTCAGCCTGAGTTGGGTAAAGAATTTGTAGTTTTCAGTGATGCATCATTAAATGGTCCAGGTTGTGTTTTGATGCAGGAAGGCAAAGTTGTTTCTTATGCCTCGAGATAGTTGAAGCCACACGAAAATAATTATCTAACGCACGATCTAGAGTTAGCCGCGATAGTGTTCGCATTGAAAATTTGGCGTCATTATTTGTTTGCTGAGAAATGCCATGTTTATACCGACCACAAAAGTTTGAAATATCTGATGACTCAGAAAGATTTGACTTTGCGACTGCGAAGATGGTTAGAATTGCTAAAAGACTATGAATTAGTGATTGACTATCACCCGAGGAAAGCTAATGTAGTTGCTAATGCTTTAAGCCGAAAGTCCTTATTTGCTTTACGTGCTTTGAACACACAATTAGCTTTGTCTGACGACGGTCTGATAGTAGCCGAGTTAAAAGTGAAACCGTTATTTCTACAACAGATTTGTAAGGCTAAAAAATTTGATAATTATTTGCAAGCAAAACGAGCTCAATGTGAGTCGACTTCTGATTCAGAGTTTCGAATAAGGCCTGATGACTGTTTGATGTTTCGTGATAGAATATGTGTACCAAGAAATTCTGAACTAATTCGGAAGATTCTAAACGAAGCACACAGTAGTTGTTTATCAGTACATCCGGGAAGCACAAAAGTGTATAATAATTTAAAACAGCTTTATTGGTGGCACGGCATGAAACGTGATATCTCAGAATTTGTTTTGAAATGTGTGATTTGTCAGCAAGTCAAAGTTGAGCATCAAGTGCCGTCAGGTTTATTACAGCCTATCATGATTCCTGAGTGGAAGTGGGATAGAGTAACAATGAATTTCGTATCGGGTTTGCCCTTATCTCCGAAAAAGAAAGATGCAATCTGGGTTGTTGTTGACAGATTGACGAAATCAGCTCATTTTATTCTGATACGTACTGACTATTCACTCGATAGATTAGCTAAATTGTATATTGCTGAGATTGTTAGATTGCACGGGGTGCAAGTTTTGATTATTTCGGATAGAGATCTGAGATTTACATCGCGGTTTTGGAAGAAATTGCAAGAAGCTTTGGGTACAAAGTTGAATTTTAGTACAACTTTTCATCCGCAAACCAACGAATAGTCTGAGCGAGTAATTCAGATTCTAGAAGATATGCTCTGATGTTGTGTTTTGGAATTCAAAGGCCATTGGGAGAAATATTTGCCACTGGTTGAATTTGCGTATAATAACAGCTTTCAATAGAGCATAAAGATGGCACCGTACGAAGCTTTGTATGGTCGTAAATCCCGAACTCCATTGTACTGGATTGAGCTTAGCGAGAAACAGATTCAAGGGGTTGATTTGGTTAGAGAAACTGAAGAGAAAGTAAAAGTAATTCGCGACTGTTTGAAAGTAGCTTCAGATCGTCAGAAATCGTACGTAGATTTGAAATGAAAAGACATTGAATTCCAGATCGGTGACAAAGTGTTCTTGAAAGTATCTCCGTGGAAGAAAATACTATGTTTTGGTCGTAAAGGCAAGTTGAGTCCGCGTTTCATCGGACCGTATCAGAAATCGTACGCAGCACTACTTATGGCCCAAAGAGTTCGTGATACATTCTGACCATGAGGCGTTGAAGCACCTCAAGGGCCAAAACAAATTGAATAAATGTCATGCCACGTGGGTTGAATTTTTGGAGTCTTTCCCATATGTTATTAAGTACAAGAAAGGTAAGGAAAATATTGTTGCTGATGCATTATCGAGAAGGTATACACTCTTAACTCATTTGGATTCTAAACTGCTTAGGTTTGTGTTTTTGAAAGATTTATATGCAAATGATGCTGATTTTGGTGAATTATATAAATTTTGTGAGAATGTTACTTTTGATAGATTCTATAGACATGATGGCTTCCTTTTTAGAGAAGGAAAACTTTGCATCCCACAAGGTTTCGTTCGGGACTTATTGGTGAGTGAGGCACATAGCGGAGGCCTCATGGGCCATTTCGGCGTGGCAAAGACCTTGGAAATGCTTCAAGAGCATTTCTTTTGGCCGAGGATGAAAAGAGATGTCGAGAGGGTCTTCGATCGATGCGTGGCTTACAAGAAAGCTAAATCGAGGATCAAACCCCATGGGTTATGTAACACCCCTTACCCGTGTTCGACGTCGGAACCAAGCACGAGGCATTACAAAATTTAACTTGCTTAAACATACAACATTGGGCTATAAAATTTCATTTCAACTTAAAACTTCTCATTTATATACATAACATCCTTATTATGGGCCTACGAGGCCCTAAACCTACATACGGAAGGTTTCAGAATTAGATCGGAAACTTTTGTACACATAGAATTTTTTTGCCTAAAACAGGGCCACACGCTCGTGTGAAATGGAACACGCCCGTGTGGGCAGGCCGTGTGGTCACACATGCCCATGGTCCTAGCCCATGTAGAATTTATTTTTCATTTCGAACCTACAGGGGTTTTCACACGGCCAGACACACGCCCGTGTCAGTAGCCCGTGTCCCTCACACAGCCTAGACATGCCCGTGTCCTCACCCGTGTGTGAAGAACCTGGGTATTCTGTGACATCAGCAACCTCTTAAGGGGCACACGGCCGAGGCACACGCCCGTGTGCTGGCCCGTGTGACGAATCGAATTCTCACAAATTTGATACAGGGGACACAGGGCCTATCAACACACCCATGGGGCTGACCATGTGTCAAACACGTTCTAGACACACGCCCGTGTGTCTACCCGTGTGGACAAATATAAGGCTATTTTCCAAGCCGATTGCCACCCTGAAACATAAAGATACATATACCACCACAAGCAACATATAACATGGCAATAATACACTATGAAGAGTCACTAAATCATCATTCTTACACTTCACATTTTACTCCCTCATTTGCATGAACTTTCACTTTATAAAACTAATCATCATTAAATATATGGAACTTGACAAATATTAGCCAATTCCCAATGGCCATTTACAAAATGAGTGAGTACATTAATAGCCAACACTTTGGCTTTCAAATATGACATAACAAAATGACCAAATTTCCTATACATGCCATACTCAAAATAAATCAACTTTACTATACCAAAAGAATGATTGATAGTGTGATCCGAGCTTTGACGTTTTACAATCCCTGAGCTAGCATGACGATACTACAAGGAAAAAGGAAAAGAGAGGGGTAAGCATATAGCTTAGTAAGTTTACATGAATTAAAATAACAATATAAATACTCATAGTAAAATCCATTCATCTCATAGAACAATAACAACACAAGTTCTCAAGTACTTTGACATACTTACTCATACTTATTCTTACCCATCACATATCACACTACGATTTTCATAACTTGTAATTTACTCATGGTACCTGTATTCACTTCAACACATAATTTAGCACTTATGCTATCTTGAACATTAACTTAAATCATTATCATCCTTAACTTAAATGGAACTCTTTGTCATCCTTGTATAATTTAGCTCTTTATCATCTTTACATACTTAGCTCTTTTGCCCGTTGAACTACTCAGAATATTGGAGGATACTCAATCTCATCATACATGTATCACGATGCCAATGCCATATCCCAGATATGGTCTTACACGGGATCTCTTAGCTCGATGTCGATGCCTTATCCCAGACATGGTCTTATATGAGATCGTACATAGATGTCGATGCCATGTCCCAGACATGGTCTTACACAAGATCTTTCTTTGGTGCCGAGGCCATGTCCCAGACATGGTCTGATACAGAACCTTCCTTATTCGGTGTCGATGCCATGTCCCAGACATGGTCTTATACGAGACCTTCCTTATTTGGTACCGATGCCATGTCCCAGACATGGTCTTTTACGGGACCTACGTTCGGTGCCGATGCCATGTCCCAGACATGGTCTTATATGGGACCTAAATTTGGTGCCGATGCCATGTCCCAGACATGGTCTTATACAGGACAAGCCTTATCTCATGTCGTGACATAGGTATCCTCGTTATTCCAAATCTTCAACCGGGACTTCAGCTTAGCATATTCTCATCATTCTTTCATCGAGGCTTCATTAGTCGATTTTCATGGGAATGATATTCTTTATCATAATATCAAGTAATTTGAAATATAAAAACACTACGAAACTTTAATTTCATACAAACTTACCTCGGTTCCCAAAATAGGTGTAAATGTTTGATTTAGTCCACAACTTTGTTCTTGCCTCGATTTCGGTCCGGGCTTCGTGTTTCTTTATCTATAATAACAATTTCACTTGTTTAATACTCACATTGATTAAATTGACTCATGAATCATATTTTGGCAATTATGATTTTGCTCCTAAACTTTCTCATAATTACACTTTTGCCCCTAGGCTCGTAAAATGATTTTTATTCGACTTTCTTGTATTTTAAGCCTAGCCGAATTATTTTCTTAGCTACAACAGCCCCCAATTTCTACTATTTCACTCATGTATGACCATTTTTATAACTTTTACAATTTGGTCCTTTTATGCATTTTTCATGAAAATCACTTAGAAAAGATGTTTATCATACATCAAACTTTCATATTCTTCCATAAAACATCAAAATACATGCATGTCATACATGGGTAAATTTTTGAACATAAACCCTAGCTCAAAATATAGCTAGAAATAGCTAAATCGAGCTACAAGGATCTCAAAAATACGAAGAACATTAAAAACGGGGCTAGGATGCACATACTATCAAGCTTGGAAGTTGAAGAAATCCTAGCTATGTCTCCTTCTAAATTGTGGCACTTAGAGGAAGAAGATGGACAAGATTTTGACTTATTTTTCCCTTTTAATTCTTTTATTAACCAAATGACTAAAATGTCCTTAAGGCCCCTTTCTTGAGATTTTTCCTTTCCATGTCCATTTTTGTCCATCTTGACATTTAATGGTCTAATTGCTAAATAAGGACCTTTAGTAATTTTTATAATTCTATTTCATACTTAAATCTTCTAGAATCTCATATTTTCTAATCTTTGCAATTTAGTCCTAATGGACAAATTGATCACTAATAATAAAAATTTCCTTATGAAATTTTCACACAATCATGCAAACACATCATAAGCCTCATAAAAATCATAAAACACACATTTCTACTTTGGATTTGTGGTATCGCAACCACTATTCTGACTAGGCCCTAAATCGGGCTGTTACAATTCTCCCCCTTAGGGATTTTCGTCCCTGAGAATCTTACCGGTAAAAAGGTTTGGATATTGATTTCTCATAGCCTCCTCGGGCTCCCATGTAGCCTCTTCTACCCCATGTCTTTTCCATAATACTTTTACAAGAGCTATACTTTTAATGCTTAACTGTTTGACTTCTCGTGCCAAAATCTTAACCGGTTCTTCGCCATAAGTCATGTCAGGTTGAATCTCAACCTCTGTCAGTGTAATCACATGAGAAGGATCTGATCGGTATCGACGTAATATAGACACGTGAAACACATCATGAATCTTTTCTAATTCAGACGATAAAGCCAATCGATAGGGTACCGGCTCTATCCTCTCGGTAATCTCATATGGCCCGATAAAACGCGGACTCAATTTGCCTTTCCGGCCAAATTTGAGAACCTTCTTCCATGGTGACACTTTTAAGAATACCTTATCTCGAACTTGAAACTCAATCTCTTTTCGTTTCAAATATGAGTAGGACTTTTGTCTATCAAAAGCAACTTTTAAACAATCACGAATTATTTTCACCTTCTCTTCGGTTTCTCTAACCAGATTGACCCCGTGAATCTGATTTTCCTTGAGTTCAATCCAATATAAAGGCATTCGACACTTACGCCCATACAAAGCCTCGTAAGGTGCCATTTTCAAGCTCGACTGAAAACTGTTATTGTAGGCAAACTCTACCAACGGTAAATACTTTTCCCAGCTGCCTTGAAACTCGAGAACACAACACCGGAGCATATCCTCAAGTATCTGTATTAATCTCTCTGACTGTCCGTCGGTTTGGGGGTGAAAAGCCGTACTAAAACTCAGTTTCGTGCCCAAATATTCTTGCAACTTTTTCCAAAATCGGGATGTGAATCTCAGATCTCTATCCATATAATCGACAAAGGCACTCCATGTAGTCTTACAATCTCTGAAACATACAAGTCTGCCAACTTATCAAGTGAAAAATCAACGCGTACAGGTATGAAATGGGCCGATTTCGTAAGTCTATCTACCACTACCCATACGGCATCTTTCTTGCTCGGTGTCAATGGCAAACCCGTTACAAAATCCATAGTAACACGGTCCTATTTCCACTCGGGAACCATAATAGGTTGAAGCAAACCTGAAGGTACTTGGTGTTCAGCCGTCACTTGTTGACAAATAAAACATCTTGTTACAAACTCAGAAATATCTTTCTTCATACTCGGCCACCAATACCATTTCTTCAAGTCATTATACATTTTTGTGCTTCCCGGATGTACAGATAGACATCCGCTATGTGCCTCGTGTAAGATCTTCCGAATAAGCTCTTCATTCCTCGCTACACAGACTCAGCCTCTGAACGTCAAGCATCCATCAGAATTAATCCGAAAGTCAGACCCAACACCCGATTCGCACTGAACTCTTTTGGCTTGTAAGTCACTGTCATCTTTCTTAGCCTCGTAAATCTCTTGGAGAAACATAGGTCTAGCCTTCAACTCAGCTAGAATGGAACCATTGTCTGACAAAGTCACCCGTGTATTCATAGCTCTCAATGCAAATAGGGATTTTCTACTCAAAGCATCAGCGACTACATTCTCCTTTCCCGGGTGGTAGTCAATCACTAACTCATAATCCTTTATACACTCTAGCCATCTTCGTTGCCTTAAGTTCAATTCCTTTTGAGTCATCAAGTACTTTATACTTTTGTGATCGGTGAATATTCGACATTTTTCACTATACAAATGGTGTCTCCATATCTTCAATGCAAAAACAATGGCAGCCAACTCTAAATCATGTGGCGGGTAATTCTTCTCATGTGGCTTTAATTGTGTAGAGGCATATACTATGACCTTGCCCTCTTGCATAAGTACACAGCCCAATCCATTCAAGGATGCATCACTGTAAATTACAAATTCTTTTCCCGGTTCAGGTTGCACTAGAACTGGAGCCTCAGTCAACAATGCTTTTAGTTTCTTGAAACTCTGTTGGCACTTTTCTGTCCATTCAAACTTTACGTCCTTTTGTAACATCCTTGTCATAGGTGTAGCTATCATGGAGAATCCCTTGACAAATCGTCTGTAATAGCTAGCTAGGCCTAGAAAACTTCTAACCTCTGATACGTTTCTCGACAGATTCCAATCAACAATAGCTGAAATTTTAATCAGGTCAACTTGGATCCCATCTCCCGAGACAATGTTCCCCAAAAATCCAACCTCTTTGAGCCAAAACTCACTTTTGCTAAACTTGGCATACAACTGATTATCTCATAAAATCTGTAAAACCGTTCTCAAGTGCTCGGCATGCTCATTTTCATCACGATAATATATCAGTATATCATCAATAAAAACCATAATAAATTTATCCAAGTATAGCCGAAAGATACGGTTCATTAAATCCATAAATACAGTAGGGGCATTTGTTAAACCGAAAGGCATGACTAGAAATTCATAGTGCCCATACCTTGTCCGAAATGCAATTTTAGGCACGTCTGAATCTTTCACCCTCAACTGGTAATATCCCGACCTCAAATCTATCTTGGAAAACACGGTGGCTCCCTTCAATTGATTAAACAAATCACCGATCCTTGGCAATGGGTACTTGTTCTTCACTGTTACCTTATTAAGTTGCCGATAATCTATGCATAATCTCATGGAACCATCTTTCTTTTTCACAAATAGCACTGGAGCACCCCACTGAGAACAACTCGGTCTTGCAAAACCTTTATCCGTCATCTCTTGTAACTGTGCCTTCAATTCCTTCAACTCAGTTGGAGCCATTCTGTATGGACCAATCGATATAGGTGCAGTACTAGGAGCCAACTCAATGCCAAATTCAACCTCTCTATCCGGAAGCAACCCTGGCAATTCTTCTGGGAATACATCTGGATACTCACATACTATTGGCACTGATTCAATTTTTAACTCAGTCTCCTTAGTATTCATAACAAAAGCAAGATATGCTTCATATCCCTTTCTTACATACCTCCGGGCAGACATATGGGAGATCACTACAGGCGATCTGTCATTTTCATCTGATTCAACACGAAGAGTGTCCCCGTTTTCACATCTCAATTCAATGTATTTCTTTCCACAATTTACTGTCACATCATGAGCGGTTAACCAATCCATACCAAGAATTGTATCGAATTCATCAAATGGCAATAGCATGAGATTTGCCTTAAAATAATGACCTCTAATCATCAATGGGCAATCTTTGCATACCTTATCAATTAATACACTTTTTCCTAAAGGATTGGACACTTTTATCACAAACTCTGTAGACTCAACAGGCATGCTCATGCTAGATACTAATTTCATTGAAATGTATGAATGGGTGGATCCCGGATCAATTAAAGCAACAACATTAGTATCATAGTGAGAAAATGTACCCGTAATTACATCAGGGGATGACGCCTCTTCGCGAGCGCGAATGGCATAAGTCATCGCAGGCGCTCTACCCTCAGATCTTGCAGCTTGCTCTCTGGGTGTACTCTTACTACTCGTTCCACTTCTCGGGTTTCTCTGTTGTCTCCCTATAGTAGTGCTTCCCAATCTCACACTCTGAATTTTCTCTTTTTCAACCATCTCAGGGCAGTCTCTAATAAAATGATCTTGGGAACCACACTTAAAACAGGCCCTCTCATGTGCTCGGCACTCACCAGGGTGACGTCTGCCACACTGTGGGCATTCCGGTCTATTAGGTCGAGCATTACCAACACTAGCAACTGAAGTAGTCTGAGCTTTAATCCCTGAGTACTGTTTACTCTTACTTCTGTTTGAAAACCCGGCTAAAGTAGCTGATCGGGTAGGGAAGTCTCTTGACTTCTTGGATGAGGACTGAAATGACTTATTCAGTTGTCTCTTTGTTGAGTTACTAGACTCCATCTTAGCTTTTCTTTTCTCTTTCACCAACTACTCGGCTTTACAAGCCCGGTCCACTAGCACAACAAATTCTTTCAATTCAAGAACACCAACAAATAATCTGATATCTTCATTTAACCCTCCTCAAACTATTTACACATAATGGCTTCAGTGGATACGCACTCTCGAGCGTATTTGCTGAGCCTTACAAACTCACGCTCATATTCGGTTAATGTCATCTGACCTTGTTTTAGCTCAAGGAATTCCTTTTTTTTCTGATCTATAAACCTCTGGCTAATGTACTTCTTCCAGAACTCTTCTTGGAAAAACCCTCATGTGATTCTTTCCCTTGGTACAACCGACACAAGGGTACTCCACCACTGATAAGCAGAATCTCTCAAAAGAGACACTACACATTTCATGCACTCTTCAGGTGTGCAAGATAACTCATCAAATACCCTGAAGGTATTTTCAAGCCAGAATTCTACTCTTTCCGGATCATCATCTTTACATGCTCGAAATTTCTCGACTCCTTGTTCTGGATTCTATCGACCGTAGGCTTTTCTCTTCTTACCACTTCTACCACTTGGGGAGCTACAGGGGTAGGTTGAGGAATAGGTAGGGGTGGAGGGGGTTGTGCTTTCGGGTTCACACGAACGAACTCCGTATACCATGCATTCATCATGTGGAGAAAGGCTTCCCTACCCTCTTTTCCTCCTCTCTGACTTACGATCGTCGGTCTATTTCATTTTCATTTGGCACCGTCCCTTTGGCTGGAGCCGGCGCGTTACTTTCTACATCATCCGCCACAGCTCTATCGGGATCCATTTACTATATGAAAACACAATTTAAATTGTTAGGAGTCGTCACACTATCATTATGTAAATACTTATGTGTATGGCATGTATAGCTAGACTCATGCTTACGCTACGTTAGTCCGAGAATCGACTAAACTGTAGCTCTGATACCACTAAATGTAACACCCCTTACCCGTATTTGACGCCGAAATCGGGTACGAGGCATTATTAAACTTAACTTGCTTAAACATACAACATTGGGCTACAAAATTTCATTTCAACTTAAAACTTCTGATTCATATATATAACATCCTTATTATGGGCCTACGAGGCCCTAAACCTACATACGAAAGGTTTCAGAATTAGACTGGAAACTTTTGTACACTTAGAATTTTTTTGCCTAAAACAGGGCCACACGCCCGTGTGGCAGGCTGTGTGGTCACACACGCTCATGTTCCTAGCCCGTGTGGAATTTATTTTTCATTTCGAACCTACAGGGGTTTTCACACGGCCAGACACACGCCCGTGTCAGTAGCCCGTGTCCCTCACACAGCCTAGACACGCCTGTGTCCTCACCCGTGTGGGAAGAACCTGGGTATTCTGTTTATGGCGTCAGCAACCTCTTAAAGGGCACACGACCGAGGCACACACCTGTATGCTGGCCCGTGTGACGAATCGAATTCTCGTAAATTTGATGCAGGGGACACACGACCTATCAACACACCCATGGGGCTAACCGTGTGTCACACACGGCCTAGACACAGGCCCGTTTGTCTACCCGTGTGGACAAATATAAGGCTATTTTCCAAGCCGATTGCCACCTTGAAACATAAACACACTGTAACACCCCTAACCCGTAACCATCGCCGGTCTAGGGTTAAAGGCATTACTGGACAAACCGGATCCTTTTTCATACATGTCATAGCATAATTCAACAAAACAAATCAAAGTGTCCCTTAAATAGGTCTATGAGACCTTAAACATGCTTTAGAAAAGGGTCGAGACTAAACCGAACACATACGGAAATTTTTAGAAATTTAAAAATTTTTCAAAGCTACAGAGGTCACACGCCTGTGTGGGCAGGCCGTGTGCCTCACACGGCCTCAGACATGCCCGTGTGTCTAAGCCGTGGCAAAACAGGGCATACATACTGACTTGTCCACATGGCCGAGGACACACACGTGTGCCTCACCCGTGGTCGCTACTGACTTGCACCACACGGCCAGTCACATACCCGTGTGTCCAGCCCGTGGTCGAGTCTGACTTGTTTTAAAAATGCAACCATGACGGACGCGGTCGGGCCACACGCCCGTGTGCTTAACTGTGTGGGCAATTATAGGCCATTTGCAAAGCCAAATTGCCACCCACACTTTGGCTACACCTTCAAGCACAATTGAGCATCATCGCAATCATTAAAAACAATGTAAACATGCTGAAATAAACATCTTTTCTAACCTCTCATAAGCATAACAAACACTTCAACTTATGCATCATTTAGCTCAATCCAATCACAAACATTTCTAAGTAAAATCCCTCTACAAACTTACCAATTCAATGAAACAACCATTCATCAACAATATGCCAATTTTGCTTCATAAGACTTATAATAAAATTTGACCATTTCATTTGCTATCAAACCATACCAAACAAAGCATCATATAACATGACTACTCATTCATATCACATTCATTTATCTAGCCATATCACATGGCTATATATACATCTCAAACATAAGTCAACATAACTAGCCTATACATGCCATACTTTAGTATATACACTTTCAAAAGGTACCAAAATATGATTAGATAGTGTGATGACGATCCTCAATGATCCCCAAGCCTTTCGTAGCTTTGACGATCTATAAAACAAAACAAACACACACAGAGAGTAAGCTTTCCAAAAGCTTAGTAAGTCATATACAAATAAACTTAACATATAAACATTTATAATCATAGCAAATACAAGTTCATTAATGTATCTTCATTTCAAATACATAACTCCTCTTTGGCTCATTTATTTAGCCATAGATTACCAACATCCCATATCTCAAAGCATCTCTTTTTCTCATATCATAATCATACATATATCACATTTTATCTCATTGCATCTATGCACATATTTCTCTTTTGCAAGTCTATAAATACTCACCTTTCATGCTTAAACAAAGCATACACATCAAACGTACCTGAAACGGTTATACAAATCACATAGTCTTTTATTTCTCAGATTTACCCGTTGAACCATTCGGAATCAAATAGGACACTCACAATACTCGGAATAATCATACAATGCAAACGTACCAGACATGGTCTTACATGTAACCAAATATCGATCCCACTATCCCAGACAGGGTCTTACACGAATCAAATACGATGCCAATGTCCCAGACATGGTCTTACACGTAAATCTCAAATTGATGCCAGCGCCCCAAACGTGGTCTTACACGATATCAAATACCAGAAACCTATGTCATGACATATAAAATCCTATCTTTTCCTAGGATCGTACGGGACATCTCGGACATTGATACATTGTCGATACTTCCTCGGATTCATGTATATATCATCTCGTACACATTCATCACAATTAAATTTCATATGAACATGCATAAATGAACACAAATACATTTATTTGTATATAGACTTACCTCGGATTCGAATAAACAGACAGATTCGACTATTCGATCACTTTCGACTTTCCGCGGTCTAAAACTATTTTCTTCGGTTCTTGATTTATACATATTCAAATTTAACTCATTTATTCACCAATTCATTCAATTCAAACCAAAAACACATATTTTACTTCACATATTTTACTTCACCAATTCATCTAAAGCCGATTGCCACCCTGAAACATAAACATACATACACCACCACAAGCAACATATAACATGGCAATAATACACTATGAAGAGTCACTAAATCATCATTTTTACACTTCACATTTTACTCCCTCATTTGCTTGAACTTTCACTTCATAAAACTCATCATCATTAAATATATGGAACTCGACAAATATTGGCCAATTCCCAATGGCCATTTACAAAATGAGTGAGTACATTAATAGCCAACACTTTGGCTTTCAAATATGACATAACAAAATGACCAAGTTTCCTATACATGCCATACTCAAAATAAATCAAATTTACTATACCAAAAGAATGATTGATAGTGTGATCCGAGCTCCGACGTTCTACAATCCCTGAGCTAGCTTGGCGATACTACAAGGAAAAAGGAAAAGAGAGGGGTAAGCATATAGCTTAGTAAGTTTGCATGAATTAAAATAGAAATATAAATACTAATAGTAAAATCCATTCATCTCATAGAACAATAACAAAACAAGTTCTCAAGTACTTTGACATACTTACTCATACTTATTCTTGCCCATCACATATTACACTACGGTTTTCATAACTCGTAATTTACTCATGGTACATGTATTCACTTCAACACATAATTTAGCACTTATGTTATCTTGAACATAAACTTAAATCATTATCATCCTTAACTTAAATGGAACACTTTGTCATCCTTGTATAATTTAGCTCTTTATCATCTTTACATACTTAGCACTTTTCCCCGTTGAACTACTCGGAATATCAGAGGATACTCAATATCATCATACATGTATCATGATGCCAATGCCATATCCCAGATATGGTCTTACATGGAATCACCTCTTGATGCCAATGCCATATCCCAGATATAGTTTTACACGAGATCTCTTAGCTCGATGTCGATGCCATGTCCCAAACATGGTCTTATACGAGATCGTACATAGATGTTGATGCCATGTCCAATACATGGTCTTACACGAGATCTTCCTTTGGTGCCGAGGCCATGTCCCAGACATGGTCTTATACAGGACCTTCCTTATTCGGTGCTGATGCCATGTCCCAGACATGGTCTTATACGGGACCTACGTTCGGTGCCAATGCCATGTCCCAGACATGGTCTTATACGGGACCTCTCTTATCTCATGTCGTGACATAGGTATCCTCGTTATTCCGAATCTTCAACCTGGACTTCATCTTAGCATATTCTCATCATTCTCTCATCGAGGCTTCATTAGTCAATTTTCATGGGAATGATATTCTTTATCATAATATCAAGTAATTTGAAATATAAAAACTGTAACACCCCTTACCCGTATTCGAATCCGGAACCGGGTTCGAGGCATCACCTAACTTATCTCGCTTAAACATGTCACATTGGGCTATAAAATTTTATTTAAACCCCTCTCTTGCTCATTCTCGGCCTACGAGGCCCTAAACGCACCTCCGAAAGGTTTCAGGATTTAACTGGGAACTTCTACGAACTTGGAAAACTTTTCATCAAAAAAGGGTCCACACACCCGTGTTAATCTAGGGACACGCCCGTGTGCCCCTAAGACATGCCTGTGTCTTCCACCCGTGGTCGACACTGACTTATTCTACACGGCCGGACACACGCCCGTGTCCCTCACACGGCCTCGACACGCCCGTGTCTTAGCCAGTGTGCGAAAACCTTGGCATTCTATTTATGATGTCATCAACTCCTTATGGCCACATGGCCAAGGCACACGCTCGTGTCCTTAGATCGTGTGACGAATTAAATTCCACATTTAATGTGCAGGCTTTACACGGCCTGGGCACACGCCCGTGGGACTGACCGTGTGTAACATCCAGGGATAGGGGCTATTTTGTTATTGCATTGTTTTGCATGTGGTTGTTTTGCAATGTTGATTTTGTGTTGTTTTGGGGCTTAGTTGTAAGCTTAGTATAAGCCGGAGTGGTAGGAAAAATTTTGGTTTTAAGTTTTATGTGAGAGGAGCTGAAGGAGCTGGGGTTTATAAATAATTTATGTGAAAAGTTAGCACAAGAGTTGAGCTAGTAAGATGGCAAAGCATGCGCCACTTGGGGCTTGTGTTTGGCATCACTTGCAGGGGAGGAGGTCCTGTGTTCAAGTTGCGAAAATCCCACATTTTTGCTCTCATTTTGACGGCATGGAGGGGAGGAGTTGTAGGCAGTTCAAACTCTACCTAAGACCAAGTCAAATGCTCAAATGGTGGGTAGAGAGTGATTGAAGGAAGTGGACTTGTTCAAAATAATTTGAAGTGGTGGTGTGGAGTGTTTGGGGGAGATGTGGCCGAATTTTAGGAGAGTTTTGGGGAGTGGCCGGTTGGGTGAGTGAGTTAGGGGGTGTTAGCCGAAATTCACTTAGGCTTTTGTGCATTTTCGGTCTTTGGAGTGTCAAGCAAAAGTTCTTTCTTTGGTCTTTTGTTAGCCGAATTTTCTAAAGAGTGTTCTCTCATTTTTCTTTCATTTTCTTTCTTTAAATCGAAAGTACTGACAACCTTTGCCGAATTCGCTTTGTTCTTTGCTCTTGACTTTCATTGATAGTCGAATGTCATCTTGAAGACACAATTGTGTTTTGCTTCTTTTGCTATTCACCCTTCCATTTCTTTGCTTCTTCACTTTGTGTCAAGCCGAATTTAGTATCTCTCCTTCTCACATTTTTCTTTTTCCCTTCTTAAACTTTGGTAGCCGAATCTTATCCTCCAAAACACTTTCTTCATCTATTTGCTTTCAAACCGAAAGTCACCACTCTCTACTCATCTCTTATTCCTGTCTTTTTGTTCAAAGCTCAAGCCGTTTGTCTCCATTTGTTTCTTCCATTCCTCTTGGTCGAAACTCTCCTCTCTCTTAGTAGTTCCTTGGTGGCCGAATATTAGAAGGGTGGTGAACGTGTTGGGTTCTTGTTTTCTTTCGGTTGGTGGTAGGTAAGAGTTTGGCCGAATGGTCATTTTCTCTCTTTCTTTTTCTCAATCGATTTGGGTTTGATTAAGGGCCGATTTTGGCATTGGTTGAAGGGTGTTAATCTCTTCTGTTGTAACCGATTGGATTATAGGACTTCTGGATTTTGGGAGCAATCGAGAGGGGCCTTCTTTCTCTGTAAAGCAATAGGTAGGTGGTGGTAAGAACGAGTTCTTTTAGTCTATTCTTTTGTTTTCGTTAAAGTCATAGCCTTGTGAGACTGATTATTTGTGTTTTAGAGGAAGGCCGATTGTCGTAAGAACCACCGTTTGGTTCGGGGTTTGGTAGGAAACCAACCCATTTGCAAGGTAAGGGTTGAATGTTAACCCCTTTGGTTTATTTGGTTTTGGCCGAATGGTATAAGTGACTAATCCTATGTTTGGCCGATTCTAGGAGCAAGGTGTGTTAAGATTGTAGATCGATTTGTTGAGTTTAAAGCTCGCGTGTTAGCAGTGTGTAAACTAACACACTTCTTACATAGTAATATATTAAATTAATCTCGATTGCCTTGGTAAGACCAAAGCAAAGTATGATGGTTTACATGGTACCCGATGGGGTATGTATGCGGATCCGGGGTAAGTCCGTCTCATTATGAGTTCTATTATTGGTATAAGATATCATGATTGCGGATGTATGTGATATGAGATACGATATTAAACATATTAGCATGATCGCATGATTTACATGATTTGCATCAGTATGACATGTATGGGTGATATGAGAGGAGGGGGAAATATGATATCCGTGTCTTTGGGACACGTGAGGTTTGGCACCTCCAGTGGTTTGGCACCACAGATGATATTTTGTGACTTTGGGTCACCAGAGGTTTGGCACCTCGGCGTCTCGCCCCGATGGCTCAAGACCACCACGGTGGGTTGGCCCCACGATTGATTATACGGGATTGACGCCGGTGATTTGGTATCACACGATGGGTTGGCCCCATCATCCGATTCGCGGATCGCGGTCACCAAAGTGATTTGGTATCACACTTGTGTCTTTGGGACACCAGAGGTTTGGCACCTCATTGCGACTCGCCCCGTGGTTTGACACCACCATGGGTTGGCCCCACTTATGAGATACGGGATTGTCGCTAGTGATTTGGTATCACACACGATGGGTTGGCCCCATCATTGGATTATTCGTGACTTTGGGTCACCAAAGTGGTTTGGCACCACATTGATGGATATCGTGACTTTGGGTCACCAGTGGTTTGGCACCACCCGGTGGTTTGGTACCACGGGGTAGAAAAGGTGTTATGGATGGTTAGGTCGGGTGCATTAATTATATTGCTATGATATGATGTGTGCTAGCATGTTACATTACCGGGAGGGGGATTTATGCACTGAGTCTTGCGACTCACCTTCTCCCTTATCGTTTCAGGTGACACTTAGATTGCGGACATGGAGCCGGGTGGACTCGAGGTGCTCATGCCATGAATAAATTCAGATTTGCACTGATTTAAATACTTGGTACTTTATTTCCTTTATTTTCATTTGGTTTTGCTAGGATTGTAAATGGCCTTTTAAAGTTATGCTTTGGTTATTTATATGTTTAAATGTGATTTCAAATATGCCTTAACAAAGAATTGGACTAATATTGGATAAAACTTGGAAAGATGAGGTTTTCAAACTACAACGCGATATGTTTTAAACTTTACCATCAGGTATCACCCTAAAACATTAAAAATAAATGCCACTCAAACGTTTTCTAGAACTAGTGATTTTTTTTTCACACTAAGCCCAAAATGTTTTTTTTAGCATCAAGAAGGAGATTACTTGGGATTCTCAAACGATATGGATTTGTCTTACTTATGGAGTCAACCAAGTTTTCAAATTTCCGGGTTTTCAAAATTCACTACCAGTTTTAAAGCAATCATGCCCAAGATTTTGACAAGTATAAAATATGACAAAGAGTTTTTTTTCATCGAATCTTTAACACGAAACCTAACCCCTCAAACGCGATTTTCCCCGTAACATGCCAGATTCGGTCGTGGTGTATTGACCGGGTTTGGGGTGTTACAATTGTGGTATCAGAGCCAGGTTCAAAGGCTCAGCTGTGGGCCTGAGGCCCAAAGTGCTTTAAATATGGGTTTTAAATGTTTTATTTTAAATGCATAGTTTGAAAGGCATGGCACCGAGAGTCTCCGGCACCAATTCGCTTGAGTAAGTACCCCTTACTATTGCTTGTGATTTTCTTTGGATGAGATGTGATGACTAGCAATAGTAGGTTTCGTGAGAAAGCCGAAACCGATAGGATTTGTGTGGACTTGCGAAAACAAAAATTTCTTTAATAAGAAATATTCATAAGATGTGCTTTTAAATAGCGAGAATAAATCTCGATGCATAAAACTTCAAGCGGCTAAGTCGAGACTATAGTCATGAGCACTCGGGGTGGGCGTGGTCGTAATACACGTGGGCGTGGTCGTGGTAGGATGACGTCGAACCGTAGGGTCAGTCGGGGTCGAGAGAATGAGATACCGGCACCACCACCAGCTGGAGATGGTGAATTTCAGGATCAGACTGGGGATGAGGCAGTGTCGCAGGCGATGCTACGAGTTTTGGAAAAGGTAGCTGGAGTAGGTGGAGGCGCAGGAGCTAGGAAATCGTGCTGGCGACTCCGGAGCAAATGGGGTGAGGTATTTAGAGGTGTTTTCGGTGTTGCTCAAAGCACGGGTGAGTATTGGTGGAAGTGACGGAGCGGATCATGGATGATCCGGACTGATTTCGCCGGGAGAAGTGAAGGGGATAGTATCGCTCCTTCGGGATGAGTCATACCAGTGGTGGCTCACGGTTCGAGACGGGCTGCAGCGGAGGATCTCACTTGGGATTATTTTAGGTCGCTTATCGAAAAAGTACATTGGAGCTAGCTACATTGGACGCACAACGAAAAGCATTTTTGAGGCTAGTTCGGGAGTAAGTCGCGTGTCGAGCACGAGGCGAATTCTTGAAGCCGAGTAGGTATGCTAGGGGTATTGTGGCTACTGAACACGAGAGGTGTGTTCGATTCGAGGATGGTCTGAGAGACGAATTAAGACTGTTGATTGCTCCACAGCAGGAGCGTGAGTTTGTCGTCCTGGTTGAGAAGGCTAAGGTAGCCGAGGGTGTTAAAGAATCTGTGAGGCAAAACATGGATATGATGAATAGGGTGTTTCAGCAGTATTTGGATCAGTTCGTAGTGGTTTTTATTGACGACATCTTAGTATACTCAAAGACAAAGGAGGAGCATGATGCACACTTACGAATAGTACTGCAGATTCTGAGGGAAAAACAGCTTTATGCAAAATTTAGTAAGTGCGAGTTCTGGCTCAGGGAGGTGACATTCTTGGGTCATGTAGTGTCGGCTGAGGGGATTAGGGTAGATCCTCAGAAGATTGAGGCAGTTTTGGATTGGAAGCCGCCTAAGTCAGTGGCTGAGATTAGGAGTTTTCTGGGTTTGGCAGGATACTACCGAAGATTTGTAGAAGGTTTTTCATTGATCGCAGCGCCAATGACCAGGTTGTTAAGGAAAGGGGTTCCATTTGTTTGGACTGAGAAGCAGCAGGAGAGTTTCAACAAACTAAAGAAGATTTTGACTGAAGCTCCTATTTTAATTCAACCTGAGGCTGGGAAGGAATTCACAGTGTATTACGATGCATCACATACGGGATTGGGTTGTGTGCTGATGCAGGAAGGTAAGGTTGTGGCTTATGCATCTCGGCAGTTGAGGCCACATGAGGTCAATTATCCGACGCACGACTTAGAGTTAGCAGCTGTAGTCTTCGCCTTGAAAATTTGGAGGCACTACTTGTACGGAGAGAGATCGATAGTCTACACAGATCACAAGAGTCTAAAGTATCTTTTGACTCAGAAGGATTTGAATTTGAGGCAGCGCAGATGGATTGAATTGCTCAAGGATTATGATTGTTCGATTGAATATCATCAGGGCAAGGCTAACGTGGTGGCGTGACGCGTTGAGCCGTAAGGTTGTTTCGGACTTAAGAGCGATGTTTGCCCATCCGAGTTTGTATGACGACGGAAGTATTCAGCGAGCTGCAGTTAAGCCTACTTGGGTTGAGCGGATCGAGAGAAATAGTTAGAAGATGAGGTTTTGAGTGCGCGGAGGTCTCAGTGCAGGATGGTGGTTTGAGAGGTTTCAGATTTATCTAGTGATGGAGTGTTGTGTTTTCAAGGCGAGCTTGTATGCCAAAAGACGTTGAGCTAAGGCGGAGGATTCTTCAGACGCACATAGCAGCCCATACGCTATGCATCCTGGAGGAAGCAAGATGTATAGAGATCTAAGAGAGCAATTTTGGTGGCAGGTGTCGAAGAAAGAAGTGACGGGGTTTGTAGGAAGTGTCCGACATGTCGCAGGTCAAGGTCGAGCATCGATTGTCGTCGGGGGTTGCTTCAGCCAGTGAAGATTCCACAATGGAAGTGAGAAAGAATAACTATGGATTTCGTCAGTGGATTACCTCTTAACGCCGAGCAAGAAAGACTCGGTTTGGGTAATTGTGGATCGTCTGACTAAATCAGCTCACTTCATTCCGGTAAGGGTTGATTACTCACTTCAGAGGTTGGCGAAGCTGTATGTGTCAGAGATAGTGAGATTGCACGGTGTGCCAGTATCGATTATCTCGGATAGGGATCCCAGATTTACGTCAAGGTTCTAGAAAGCGTTGCATCAGGCTTTGGGTACGCGCTTGGATTTCAGCACGGCTTTTCACCCGCAGTCTGACGGGCAGTCGGAAAGGGTTATACAGATTTTAGAGGATATCTTTGAGAGGTTGTGTTCGGATTTGAGAGAGGTAGTTGGGAGGAGTTTCTGCCATTAGCTGAGTTCGCCTACAATAATAGTTACCAAGCAAGCATCAAAATGACACCATATGAGGCGTTGTATGGTAGGAGGTGTCGCTCACCTACTTGTTGGACGGAGTTGGGTGAACGCCAATTGTTGGGACCAGAGTTGGTTGCAGAGACCGAAGACAAGGTTAAGTTGATTCAGCTCGATTGAAAGAAGCTTCGGATAGGCGTAAGTCTTATGCCGATCTCAAGCGGAGAGATATAGAGTTTCTTTGGGGGGATCAAGTTTTTCTGAAGGTCTCGCCATGGAAGAAAGTATTGAGATTCGGAAGGAAAGGCAAGCTAAGTCCGAGGTTTATTGGGCCGTATAAGGTACTAAAGCGAGTGGGACCATGAGCTTACCGACCTTGAGTTGCCCGGCGGAGTTGAGTCAGATTCACGATGTATTTCACGTTTCGATGCTTAGGCATTATCGTTTAGATCCATCGCATGTCGTAGCAGTGGAAGAGATCGAGGTGAATCCGGATTTGACCATGGTGGAGGAACCTATGCAGATCCTAGAGCGGGATGTGAAGGTTTTGCATAGGAAGTCAGTGCCTCTGGTAAAGGTGCTATGGCGGAACCATGGCGTGGAAGAAGCTACGTGGAACCCGAGGATGTGATGAGACAGCAGTACCCTCAACTCTTTTGATCAGGTAATTTTGAGGCCGAAATTATTTTTTTAGGGGGGTAGAACTGTAACATCCAGGGATAGGGGCTATTTTGTTATTGCATTGTTTTGCATGTGGTTGTTTTGCAATGTTGCTTTTGTGTTGTTTTGGGGCTTAGTTGTAAGCTTAGTATAAGTCGGAGTGGTAGGAAAAATTTTGGTTTTAAGTTTTATGTGAGAGGAGTGAAGGAGTGGGGTTTATAAATAATTTTAGGTGAAAAGTTAGCACAAGAGTTGAGCTAGTAAGATGGCAAAGCATGCGCCACTTGGGGCTTGTGTTTGGCGTCACTTGCGAGGAGGAGGTCCTGTGTTCAAGTTATGAAAATCCCACATTTTGCTCTCATTTTGACGGCATGGAGGGGAGGAGTTGTAGGCGGTTCAAACTCGCCTAAGACCAAGTCAAATGCTCAAATGGTGGGTGGAGAGTGATTGTAGGAAGTGGACTTGTTCAAAATAATTTGAAGTGGTGGTGTGGAGTGTTTGGGGAGATGTGGCGAATTTTAGGAGAGTTTTGGGAGTGGTAGGTTGGGTGAGTGAGTTAGGGGGTGTTAGCCGAAATTCACTTAGGCTTTTGTGCATTTTCGGTCTTTGGAGTGTCAAGCAAAAGTTCTTTCTTTGGTCTTTTGTTAGCCGAATTTTCTAAAGAGTGTTCTCTCATTTTTCTTTCATTTTCTTTCTTGAAACCGAAAGAAATCTTGACAACCTTTGCCGAATTTGCTTTGTTCTTTGCTCTTGACTTTCATTGATAGCCGAATGTCATCTTGAAGACACAATTGTGTTTTGCTTCTTTTGCTATTCACCCTTCCATTTCTTTGCTTCTTCACTTTGTGTCAAGCCGAATTTAGTGTCTCTCCTTCTCACATTTTTCTTTTCCTTCTTAAACTTTGGTAGCCAAATCTTATCCTCCAAAACACTTTCTTCATCTATTTGCTTTCAAACCGAAAGTCACCACTCTCTACTCATCTCTTATTCCTGTCTTTTTGTTCAAAGCTCAGCCGTTTGTCTCCATTTGTTTCTTCCATTCCTCTTGGCGAAACTCTCCTCTCTCTTAGTAGTTCCTTGGTGGCGAATATTAGAAGGGTGGTGAGCGTGTTGGGTTCTTATTTTCTTTCGGTTGGTGGTAGGTAAGAGTTTGGCCGAATGGTCATTTCTCTCTTTGTTTTTCTCAATCGATTTGGGTTTGATTAAGGGCCGATTTCGGCATTGGTTGAAGGGTGTTAATCTCTTGTGTTTTAACCGATTGGATTGTAGGACTTCTGGATTTTGGGAGCAATCGAGAGGGGCCTTCTTTCTCTGTAAAGCAATAGGTAGGTGGTGGTAAGAACGAGTTCTTTTAGTCTATTCTTTTTGTTTTCGTTAAAGTCATAGCCTTGTGAGGCTGATTATTTGTGTTTTAGAGGAATGCCGATTGTCAGAAGAACCACCGTTTGGTTCGGGGTTTGGTAGGAAACCAACCCATTTGCAAGGTAAGGGTTGAATGTTAACCCCTTTGGTTTATTTGGTTTTGGCCGAATGGTATAAGTGACTAATCCTATGTTTGGCCGATTCTAGGAGCAAGGTGTTTTAAGATTGTAGATCGATTTGTTGAGTTTAAAGCTCGCGTGTTAGCAGTGTGTAAACTAACACACTTCTTACATAGTAATATATTTAATTAATCTGATTGCCTTGGTAAGACCAAAAGCAGAGATATGATGGTTTACATGGTACCCGATGGGGTATGTGTACGGATCCGGTAAGTCCGTCTCATTATGAGTTCTATTATTGGTATAAGCTATCATGATTGCGGATGTATGGATATGAGATAACGATATTAAACATATTAGCATGTCGCATGATTTACATGATTTGCATCGGTATGACATGTATGGGTGATATGAGAGGAGGGGAAAAATATGATATCCGTGTCTTTGGGACACCTGAGGTTTGGCACCTCCGGTGGTTTGGCACCACAGATGATATTTTGTGACTTTGGGTCACGAGAGGTTTGGCACCTCTCGTCTCGTCCCAGTGGCTCAAGCACCACGGTGGGTTGGCCCCACTGATTGATTATACGGGATTAGCGCTGGTGATTTGGTATCACACGATGGGTTGGCCCCATCATCGATTTGTGATTGCGGTCACCGGTGATTTGGTATCACACTTGTGTCTTTGGGACACGGAGGTTTGGCACCTCATTGCGACTCGTCCCCCGTGGTTTGACACCACCATGGGTTGGCCCCACTTATGAGATACGGGATTGTCGCTAGTGATTTGGTATCACACGATGGGTTGGCCCCATCATTGGATTATTCGTGACTTTGGGTCACAAAGTGGTTTGGCACCACATTGATGGATATCGTGACTTTGGGTCACCAGTGGTTTGGCACCACCAGTGGTTTGGTACCACACGGGGTAGAAAAGGTGTTATGGATGGTTAGGTCGGGTGCATTAATTATATTGCTATGATATGATGTGTGCTAGCATGTTACATTACCGGGAGGGGGATTTATGCACTGAGTCTTGAGACTCACCTTCTCCCTTATCGTTTCAGGTGACACTTAGATTGCGGACATGGAGCCGGGTGGACTCGAGGTGCTCATGCCATGAATAAATTCAGATTTGCATTGATTTAAATACTTGGTACTTTATTTCCTTTATTTTCATTTGGTTTTGCTGGGATTGTAAATGGCCTTTTAAAGTTATGCTTTGGTTATTTATATGTTTAAATGTGATTTCAAATATGCCTTAACAAAGAATTGGACTAATATTGGATAAAACTTGGAAAGATGAGGTTTTCAAACTACAACGCGATATGTTTTAAACTTTACCATCAGGTATCACCCTAAAACATTAAAAATAAATGCCACTCAAACGTTTTCTAGAACTAGTGATTTTTTTTTCACACTAAGCCCAAAATGTTTTTTTTTAGCATCAAGAAGGAGATTACTTGGGATTCTCAAACGATATGGATTTGTCTTACTTATGGAGTCAACCAAGTTTTCAAATTTTCGGGTTTTCAAAATTCACTACCAGTTTTAAAGCAATCATGCCCAAGATTTTGACAAGTATAAAATATGACAAAGAGTTTTTTTTCATCGAATCTTTAACCTGAAACCTAACCCCTCAAACGCGATTTTCCCCGTAACATGCCAGATTTGGTCGTGGTGTATTGACCGGTTTTGGGGTGTTACACCGTGTGTCACACACGGGCTAGACACACGCCCGTGTGCCTATCCGTGTGGACAAGAACAAGGCTAAATGCCAAGCTTTTCTCAACACTCTAACTCATGTGTTCACAAACACATTCAACCATCCACTAAACAACTTTAATAACAACATACACTTTCTTGAATAACCTCATATTTTCATATATATAACAAAGAGCCAACAACTATGGCTATATACACAAGAGTTTCTCAATAAAGGGGCCAACACACTCTTGGCCAAAATAACAAAACAATATACCTAGCCTAGCCCCTATACATGCCATACTCAAATGTACTAAGTCTAGATATACCGAGGTGAGCTGATAGTGTGGGCGATCTTCTAATTATCTTTGTATCCTGACCCGGCTCTTTAACTCTATAAGACAAGGGAAAAGAAAGGGGAGTAAACTTTAAGCTTAGTAAGTTTACATGTAAACAAATAATATTATAGCATGTGCTAAACAATTATATAGCATTACGTACTAAACAAGAACAATCCACATTCATAATCATGCTTACTCATTTCTTCCCTTACCACATTCCAACCATATCACAAGCCTAGTGCTTACATTCATTAACATGTTTCCCTGCACTTAGCACCACAATGTTACATAATACAACACATCACAATTTCTTAATCAACCATTCATAATTCAATCACTCGGTGGTTTCGCACTTAGCCCACCACCAGTCTTTATTAGGGTGGTATCGCACATAGCCCACCAAAAAAGATAATTACAGTGGTATCGCACATAGCCCACCAAATGATAAATAGACGATGGTATCGTACACAGCCCATCGTAATTAAATAATAAGGTGGTATCGCACTTAGCCCACCGTCAAGTATTGTCATTACACATTTACATATCTATTTCTTCATTCATACGAAAACAAATCAATAACTACCACATTTAATCCACTTGAATCATACATGTTCTCAATCATGCCATGCACCAATTAGCCACAACAATGTGTATATAAATTGGATCGTTTACAAATAAACTTACCTTGGTGCAAAACGTTTCAATTTGCGGTTTACTCCGTAACCTTGCCTTTTCCCCGGTCAAGGTTAATTCTGCGCTCTTCTTGATCTATAACAATAAAATTTACTCATTTAGATCATTCTATGATCATAATGCATTAAAATCTACACTTAGGCAAAAATGACCATTTTTCCCTTGTACTATGGCAAAATTATGATTTTGCCCCTAGGCTCGTAAATCATTTTTCAACACATTTCCTCATTAGACAAGCCTAGCTGAACATTTATTTCTCTTATAACTACTCCCAATTCTAACTATTTCATGCATTTATGACACAAATTCAATCTTTACATTCAAGTCATAATTAGGTGTTTTCATGCTAACACCTTTCACAAAAGTTGTCTCTCATCTCCCTAACATTCATTTTCTTCCATAAAAACTCAGCAAACAACATAAACATTCTCATGGCAAGTCCCTAGACTTTCAAACATATTGCAAATTAGACCCCTCATTAGCTAGCTTAAGCTTTAAGGACTCCAAAAGTACAAAAATCATCAAGAAAAACCTCAAAAATCACTTACTTGCTAGAGAATATGTTGGCTAAAAGTTTGAGCTTCAAAACCCTTATTTTTATCTTCAATTTTCGGTGGATGAAGGTGGATGAATAGTGAAAGATGATAACATCTTTTATTCATCTTATTTTATTCATTTTTATCACCTACTTTCCACCAAATTTGACCAACATTTAAAATCTTGTCTCCCTAGCCCCTATATGGCTGGCCATCACTAATTTAATGGCCTAATATCACTTAAAGGACCTCCAATTGATAGTCTTTGGCTATTAGACACCTCTACCACTTGAAATGGAACTTTCGCTCTTTATGCGATTTAATCCTTTTTCACAATTAAGCATGCTATTGCTCAAATTAAAGCACCAAAATTTTCACATAGCCTTATAATAATACCATAAAACATAAAATAATATCAAAGAAATTTTCCTCGACCTCGGTTTAGTGGTCTCAAAACCACTGTTTCGACTAGCACCAAAATCGAGCTGTTACAACTCTCCCGCTTTAGAGGTTTTCGCCCTCGAAAATCTTATCGGTAAAAAGGTTTGGATATTGTTATTTCATGGCTTCTTCCGGTTCCCACGTAGCCTCTTCTACACCGTGTTTTTGCCATAACACTTTCACTAATTCTATACTCTTGTTCCTCAACTGTTTCACCTCTCGAGCCAAAATCTTAATCGGCTCCTCCTCATATGTCATGTCCGATCGTAACTCAATTTCCGTTGGAGGAATCACATGCGAAGGATCGGAGCGATAACACCTTAACATCGATACATGGAACACATTGTGTATTTTCTCTAACTCTTCCGGCAAAGCCAACCGGTATGCCACTGGCCCAATCCTTTCGGTAACCTCATAAGGTCCTATGAATCGCGGACTCAACTTACCCTTTCGACCAAATCTCAATATTTTCTTCCACAGGGATACTTTCAGAAATACTTTGTCGGCCACTTGAAACTCAATTTCTTTTCTTTTCAAATCCGCGTATGACTTTTGTCGATCTGAAGCAACTTTCAGACTATCTCGAATTACTTTCACTTTCTCCTCGGTCTCTTTAATCAGGTCGACCCCATGAATTTTTTTCTCACTCAGCTCGGTCCAATACAAGGGAGTCCGACACTTACGACCATACAAGGCTTCATACGGTGCCATCCGTATACTCGACTGATAACTGTTGTTGTAAGCAAATTCGACCAAAGGTAAGTATCTTTCCCAACTACCTTCAAATTCTAACACACAACATCGGAGCATATCCTCAAGAACTTGAATTACCCTTTCAGATTGGCTGTTAGTTTGAGGATGGAATGCAGTACTAAAATTCAACCTTGTACCTAAGGCCTCCTGCAACTTCTTCCAAAACCTCGAAGTGAATCTTGAATCTCTATCCGAGATAATAGATACATGCACTCCCTGTAGTCTCACCACCTCAGCAATATATAACTTGGCCAACTTATCCAGTGAATAATCAACACGCACTGGTATAAAGTGAGCCAACTTCGTTAGTCTATCAACAATAATCCACATAGCATATTTCTTTTTCGGGGTCATAGGCAGCCCCGTCACAAAATCCATAGTGATCCGATCCCACTTCCATTCAGGAACCATCACCGGCTGAAGCAACCCCGAAGGTACTTGATGCTCAGCTTTCACTTGTTGACAAATCAGACATCTTGTTACAAACTCAGAGATGTCTCTTTTCATACCCGGCCACCAATAAAATTTCTTCAGATCATTGTACATTTTTGTACTGCCCGGGTGTACTGACAAATAACCACTATGTTCTTCACTTAATATCTTCCGGATCAATTCATCATCCTTAGGTACACAAATCCTGTCATGAAACATCAAACATCCATCCAAATTCACCCGAAAATCAGGACCATTTCCAGATTCACGCTTGGATCTCTTAGTTTGCAGCTCATTATCATTCCTTTGAGCTTCACATATCTGTTGAATAAATAGTGGCCTAGCCCTCAACTCAGCCAATATAGCACCATCATCAGACAATGCTAAGCTCGTGCTCGTAGCTCTCAAAGCATACAGGGATTTCCTACTTAGGGCATCCGCAACCACATTCGCTTTTCCCGGATGGTAATCGATTACTAGATCATAGTTTTTCAATAATTTGAGCAACGTCATTGTTGCAAATTCAAATCCTTTTGATCCATCAAGTACTTCAAACTTTTATGATTCGTGAAGATTCGGCACTTCTCGCCATATAAATAATGTCGCCAAATCTTTAATGCGAAAACAATCGCAGCCAACTCCAAATCATGAGTCGGATAATTCTTCTCATGTGGTTTTAGCTGCCTCGAGGCGTAAGCGACTACCTTACCCTCTTGCATCAACACAAAATCGAGACCATTAAATGACGCGTCACTGTAGACCACAAACTCTTTCCCCGACTCAGGTTGTACTAAAATCGACGCCTCAATCAACAATGTTTTCAATCTCTCAAAACTCTATTGACATTTCTCAGTCCATTCAAACTTAACATCTTTGTGCAACAGCTTCGTCATTGGGGTAGCAATCATGGAGAATCCCTTCACAAACCGTCTGTAGTACCCCGCTAAACCCAAAAAGCTTATGAATTCTGACATGTTTCTCGGTGGTTTCCACTCCACAATAACCGAGATCTTTCCCTGATCAACTCTAATACCATCACCCGACACAATGTGTCCTAGGAATCCGACCTCACGGAGCCAAAACTCACTCTTATTAAATTTAGCATACAACTACTTTTCTCTTAAGGTTTGTAAGACAATTCTCAGATGCTCCGCATGATCACCCTCATCTCGAGAATAAATCATTATGTCATCGATAAAGACAACTACAAACTTGTCTAAATACGGTCAAAAAACACGGTTCATTAGATCCATAAAAATTGCAGGAGCATTCGTTAGACCAAATGGCATGACAAGAAACTCATAATGGCCATACCTCATCCGAAATGCAGTTTTCGGCACATCTTGCTCCTTAACCCTAAATTGGTAATAGCCAGACCTCAGGTCTATCTTGGAGAACACCGTATCTCCCTTCAGTTGATCAAATAGATCATCTATCCTTGGTAAAGGATACTTATTCTTTACTGTCACCTTGTTGAGTTGTCTGTAGTCTATGCACAATCTCATCGACCCATCCTTTTTCTTCACAAAAAGTACCTGAGCACCCCACGGTGAATAGCTCGGTCTTGCGAAACCCTTATCCGTCAACTCTTGAGACTGAACCTTCAGTTCTTTCAACTTTAAGGGTACCATCCTATACGGAGCAACAGAAATAGGTGCCATTCCCGGAACTAAATCAATTCCAAACACGGCCTCTCTAACTGGAGGCAATCCGGGTAACTCTTCCGGGAATACATCCAGATACTCACATACCACCAGCATTATTGCAATCTTTACTTCAGAATCTTGAGTATTCAGTACAAAAGCGAGATAGGACTCGCATCTTTTTCTCAAATATTTCTCAGTCACCAAGGAAGAGATCATCACCGGTAAACTATCTGACCCACCTGATTCAACCCGAATAACATCTCCATTTTCACATTTCAATTCAATAAATTTACTACCACAGTTCACTAAAACACTATGGGTAGTCAACCAATCCATACCAAGAATCAAGTCAAATTTATTAAACGGCAACAACATAAGATTTGCCGAAAAACAATGACCTCTAATTGTCAAAGGACAATTCCTACACACCTTGTCAATTAACACATGTTTACCTAACGGGTTTGACACTTTTACCACAAATTCCGTAGACTCAACAATCATACTCAAACTAGATGCCAATCTCATGCAAACATAAGAATGGGTAGACCCCGGATCAATCAAAGCAATAACAAAGGTGTCATGAAGAGAAAAAGTACCCGTTATTACATCTGGAGATGATGCCTCTTTGCGAGTGCGAATGGCATAAGTCCTTGCAGGGGCCCGACCCTCCGGTCTCACAGTAGAATCTCGTGACACACCTCTACCACTAGTCCCACCTCCCGGGTTCTTTTGTGGCCTACCCTTGAAGATACATTGCTTGATCTTATCTCTTGCTTCCTTTCTTTGTCATCCCTCTCAGGGCAATTTTGGATGAAATGGTCGGGAGAACCACACTTATAACAATTCCGATTGTTTCCCCAACACTCCCCAGTGTGATGTCTACCACAACTTGGACACTTCGGT
Source organism: Gossypium sturtianum (assembly GCA_025698515.1). Taxonomy (NCBI): domain Eukaryota; kingdom Viridiplantae; phylum Streptophyta; class Magnoliopsida; order Malvales; family Malvaceae; genus Gossypium; species Gossypium sturtianum. The sequence goes on from CM046949.1 coordinate 96,612,641, forward strand.
TTGGACTTTGGATTGCCCACACTTGCTATTGAAGTGGCTTGAACTCTCGAACCCGAGTATGTGTTACCTCGTTCTCTTTGTGAATATCCAACTGACGCAGTCGTCCGAGGGTTCGCTTCCTTGGACCTTTTCGATTGAGCTTGGTAGGATTTACTTATAGGCCTTTTTCTTGCATCCCGGGCCTCACTCACGGTCTTCCTCTTTTCTTTATTCAATTCTTCGACCTTACATGCTCGGTCAACCAACACCACTAACTCTTTTAACTCCAAAATCCCAACTAGCAGTCTAATATCCTCATTCAGCCCATCTTCAAACCTCTTGCATAAGATGGCTTCTGTAGACATGCACTCTTGCGCGTACTTGCTGAGCCTAACAAATTCGCGCTCATATTCCGCCACAGACATTTTTCCTTGCTTTAACTCAAGGAACTCTTTCTGTTTCTAGTCCACTAACCTCTGACTTATGTACTTCTTTCGGAACTCTTCCAAAAAGAAGTCCCACGTCACTCTCTCCTTTCGAACCACTGATGTCAATGTTTTCCACCAATGGTATGCTGAGTCTCTCAGCAAAGACACGGCGCATTTCAAGCTCTCCTTAGGTGTACAGGAGAGTTCATCAAACACTCTCATCGAGTTCTCAAGCCAGAACTCCGCCCTCTCAGGGTCATCGTCTATATTGGCTCTAAATTCCTTGGCCCCATGCTTCCGAATCTTATCTATCGGGGGCTTGGTTATTCTCACTACATGTAACACCCCTAACCCGAAACCGTCGCCGTAATAGGGTTAGGAGGCATTACCGAACGATCGGAACATTTCACATCCATTTCACGACACAAAGTCAATCATCAATCAAACACATTCAAATACGAGCATATAGTCCCTTATCTAGGTCTACAAGACCATAAACACATGTTAGAATGAGATCGGGACTAAACCAAACACTTATGAAAATTTTTCAAAAATTCAAACATTCTTCAACACTGTTGAGGTCACACGCCTGTGCAGTCAGGCCGTGTGCCTCACACGGCTACCAGACACACCCATGTGTCCAGGCCATGCCAAAACAGAGCATACATATTGACTTGTTCACACGGCCACCAGACACGCCCGTGTGCCATGGCCGTGTGATATTAGACTAGCTACTGACTTGGTCGCACGGCCACCATGCACGCCCGTTGGCCTCGATCGTGTACACAGTCCAGACACACCTAGAAATGATCCTTAAACCACACGGCAGAGACACACGCCCGTGTCTCTTAGCCATGTATGCAAAATAGGCCATTTGCAAGGCCAAATTGCCACCCACACAAGGGTCAATCATCAAGCTTCAATACAATACCAATTCATGCTTTAAAATACATTCAAACGTACTATTTCATGCACTAAATAATCATCAACATTACCATCTACTTCCTTGCCTAATATCATCACAATAAGTCCATTCAAAGTAACAATTGTATATCTCAATATATATATATATATCAAGCATTATGTAATTCACGCCATAATTCATCTTCAAACCACATCTTTCATAATCCACAAAGTCATGAAATATACCATATTCATAGCTCATTCATAAATTCTACATCATTCAACTTCCAAGCCAAATCACATGGCAAGGATTAAACATTTCAAGTCATATCATAACTTCTAGCCTATACATGCCATATTTCAACTATATACTTCTTTCCAAAAGTACCAAAATAGACTGCCGATAGTGTGATAGAGATGCTGACGATTCCCAGATTTGAGCTAGCTTTGCTGACACTGTAAAACAAAGAAACAATCACATAGTAAGCTTTCGAAAGCTTAGTAAGTCGTAACATAATACATTAAACTAAAACCAACCATCGCATAGATTATTTCACAATCAAATATATCATACCATCCAAAACTAATATGTTCAATCAACCTTCCATAACTCATTCATAGTTTCATCCACCACAAAGGTTCCGAACGTACCTTAGCCAACACTTAGTTGTCGATTACATAAGCTACTCAATACTCACTTTTTCCTTTCGATCAATTTTTGTCCCTTCTTCGGTTCAATCGCACACTTAGTGCCCAAATAGTTAGTCGAAGCTTAATTAACATCGCACACATAGTGCATCCATATCAAACTGATCTTAAATCAGTATCGCACACACAGTGCCAACCACAATGCCAAAGCTTATATTATTTCGCACACACAGTGCTAATCATCTCGGTCACATTTTCGAATACGCACACTTAGTGCCACATAACTTGAACCCTCACATAGCATTCACAATTCAATAATATCATATCATTCATCTCATAACATTAAACATAGTTAAATACACGTATTATGTCTGAACTTACCTCAGACGTCAAAATACTGAAACGGTCGATTAATCGAGCACTTTGTCTTTGCCTCGATCTCGATCCGAACCTCTCCTTTCTTGGTCTATACACATTCAAATTTAATCCATTCAATCACCAATTTATTCAATTTAGTCCACACACACATATTTAGGGAATTTTACAAAATAGCCCTCACATTTTCATATTTCGACACTTTAGTCCTTAATTCATAAAATCATCAAATTCACATAATTTACTTTCACATAAGTCTAGCCAAATTTCCCTTGTGTTCATACAAGCCCACACATTTCATTTATTTCACATTTTAGTCCTTCAATTTACACTTTTCTCAATTTAACCCAAATTACTCAATTTCATCAAAAATCCAAATACAAACTATATGAACCCAACACCAAGTTTTCATATTTCACTATCAACTAACACATAGCTCAAGCATTCATTAATGGGTCATCACAAAAACATCATCAATTCACAAAATTGAAACATGGGTTTTGTAGAGTACAAAGCAACGATTTTAGAAACATAGAAATTATCAAAAACTGAACATAAAACACTTACTAATTGAAGCTTGAGTTTGCCAAATTCAAATAAGCTCTAAACCCTTGTTTCTTTCTCAATTTCGGTGGAATAAAAGATGAATATGGTTTCATCTTTCTCTTTTTGTTTTATTATAACATATATGTTATTATTATGCCATTTACTAAATTAACCTTTTAATTAATAAATAAAACATATAAATATTAAGGTCACATTTGTCGATTGCCACCCACTATCATATTTATGGCATAATTGCCTCATAAGGCCTCCACATTAAAAGACAACAACACTTAGGTACTTATAAATCAGCACACAGCTTTTACACTTTATGCGATTAAGTCCTTTCTCTTAATTCGGCACACAGTCGATAAAATTACCACACACAATTTTCACACAGGCTATATCACATATAATCAACACCAAAAATAATATTAAAATATTATTCTGACCTCAGATTTGTGGTCTCGAAACCACTATTCCAACTAGGGTCTAAATCGGGCTGTTACAACTCTCCCCCCTTAGGGATTTTCGTCCCCAAAAATCTTACCAGTGAATAAGTGTGGATATTGCTATCTCATAATGTTCTCAGGCTCCCACGTAGCCTCTTCTACTCCGTGTTTGTGCCACAACACTTTCACTAGGGAAATTCTTTTTTTTCTCAACTATTTGATCTCTTGTGCCAAAATTTGAATCGATTATTCGCTATATGACAAATCTGACTGAATCTCAATCTCAGTAGGAGCAATCACACGAGACGGATCAGATCGGTACCGTCAAAGCATCGACACATGAAACACATTATGGATCTTTTCTAACTCAGGTGGCAACATCAATATACAAGCAACCGGCCCTATTCGTTCAATGATCTCATACGGCCCAAAGAATCTCAGACTCAGCTTGCCTTTTTGGCCAAATCAAAGTATTTTCTTCCACGGAGACACTTTCAGAAACACTTTGTCACCAATCTCAAATTCAATATCCTTCTGTTTCAAACCTGCATAAGATTTCTGACGATCTGAGGCCGCTTTCAAACTATTACGAATCAGTTTCACTTTCTGCTAAGTCTCTTTTATAAGATCAACCCCGTGAATCTTATTCTCACTCAGCTCAGTCCAATACAATGGAGTTCGACATTTTTGACCATAAAAAGCCTCATATGGTGCCATTTTGATACTAGATTGAAAACTATTATTGTATGCAAATTCAATCACTGGTAAATACCTTTCCCATGAACTTTCAAATTCAGTTATACAGCATCTCAACATGTCTTCAAGAATCTGAATAATCCGTTTGGGCTGACCATCCGTCTGCGGATGAAATGCAGTACTAAAATGCAACTTCGTGCCTAAAGCCTCTTGAAATTTCTTCCAAAATCGCGAGGTAAATCTCGGATCTCTATCAGATACAATAGATAGTGGCACCCCATGCAATCTTACAATCTCAGCAATATACAATTCAGCCAATCTATCGAGTGAATAATTTGTTCTCACCGAAATGAAATGAGCTGATTTCGTCAATCTGTCAACTATCACCCAGATTGCATCTTTCTTTCTCGGAGACAAAGGAAATCCCGACACAGAGTCCATCGTAATCTTTTCCCATTTCCACTCAGGAATCATAATCGGTTGTTACAAATCGAATGGAACTTGATGTTCAGCTTTAACTTGCTGACAAACTAAACATTTCGACACAAAGTCAGAGATATCTCTTTTCATACCATGCCACCAATAAAACTGTTTCAAGTCATTATACATTTTTGTACTCCCCGGATGAACAGTTAATCGACTACTGTGAGCTTCATTCAAAATCGTCTAAATCAACTCTGAATTTCTCGGAACACAAATTCGATCTCTAAATCTAAGACAATCATCACTATCAACTCGATATTCTGAATCAACATTCAATTCACACTAAGTTCATTTAGCCATCATTTCAACATCACTTTTCTGGGCATCACAAATCTGACGTACAAATATCGGCTTTACTTTTAACTCGGCCAAAACCACACTATCGTCACACAGATCTATCTGAGCATTCATTTTTCGTAAAGTACATATAGGCTTTTGGCTCAAAGCATCAGCGACAACATTAGCTTTACTCGGATGATAATCAATCACAAGTTCGTAATCTTTCAACAATTCTAGCCATCTTCTCTGTCGCAAGTTTAATTCTTTCTGGGTCATCAGGTATTTCAAACTCTTATGATCGGTATAAAAATGACATTTCTCACCAAATAGATAATGACGCCAAATCTTCAACGCAAACACAATCGCGGCCAATTCAAGGTCGTGCGTCGGATAATTCTTTCCATGCGGCTTTAACTGCCTCGAAGCATAAGCAATAACTTTGCCTTCTTGCATCAGCACATAGCCCAAACCATTCAACGATGCATCACTATAAACTATGAATTCTTTGCCCGATTCAGGCTGAATTAACACTGGTGCCTCTGTCAACAATACTTTCAACCGCTCAAAACTCTGATGACACTTTTCTGACCATTCGAATTTAACATCTTTCTGTAGCAACTTCGTCAACGGAGTCGCTATCATCAAGAAGCCTTTCACGAACCGTCTACAATATCCCGCTAGTCCCAGAAAACTACGGACTTTAGATACATTTCTCGGAGGTTTCCACTCTAAAATAGCTGAAATTTTACTCAGATCAACTCGTATTCCTGCAGCTGACACAATATGCCCTAGAAAACCAACCTCACGCAGCCAAAACTCACATTTGCTAAACTTTGCATACAATTGCTTCTCACGCAGAATCTGTAATACAATTTTCAAATGATCGGCATGTTGTGTCTCATCACATCAATAAATCAGAATATCATCAATGAACACCACAACACAACGATCCAGATACAGTCTGAATATCTGATTCATCAGATCCATAAACACTGCAGGAGCATTCGTAAGTCCGAAAGGCATCACTAAGAATTCATAATGTTCGTACCTCGTTCTGAAAGCAGTTTTTGGCACATCGAATTCTTTAACTCTCAATTGATAGTAGCCCGATCTCAAATCTATCTTAGAAAACACTGTAGCTCCTTTCAGCTGATCAAACAAATCATCGATACAAGGCAACAGATATTTGTTCTTTATCGTCACTTTGTTCAATTGTCGGTAATCAATACACATTCTCATAGTATCGTCTTTCTTTTTCACAAATAACACAGGAGCACCCTAGGGCAAGAAACTCGGTCGTGCAAATCCTCTGTCAGTCAACTCTTGTAACTGAGACTTCAACTCTTTCAATTCAGTTGGTGCCATTCTATACGAAGCTATTGAGATAGGAGTAGTCCCCGGTACTAATTTAATACCAAATTCAACTTCCCGACTCAGAGGTAATCCTGATAGTACTTCTAGAAACACATCTGGAAACTCACAAACCACAGGCACAGATTCAACTTTCTTTTCTGACACTTTTGTATCAATCACATATGCTAGATAAGCTTCACAACCCTTTCTCACATAGTTCAAAGCTTTCATTGCAGATACAATAGCTGATAACCCTTGCATATCACTGGATTCAATTCAAACTATCTCACTGTTCTGACTCCTCAATTCAATACTCTTTCTTTTACAATTCACAATGGCATTATGCACAGTAAGCCAATCCATACCTAGAATAATATCAAATTCATCGAATGGTAGCAACATCAAGTTAGCTGGAAAACAAACATCCCGAAACATCAATGGGCAATTCTTGCACACTTTATCCACCAAAAAACACTTGCCTAAGGGGTTCGATACTCTAATCACAAATTCAGTAGACTCAATAGGTAGAGTCTTACTTGATACGAGATTCATACACACATAGGAATGAGTAGATCCTGGATCTATCAATGCAATCACATCAGTATCAAATAAAGTAAAAGTACCAGCGATAACGTCTGGAGGTGATGCTTCCTCTCGTGCACGTATAACATAGGCTCGGGCAGGTGCTCTCGCCTCTAATCTCATAGCTATATCAGTAGTCCCTTTTTGACTTCCACTCACATTCCCGGTATTTCTAGGTGGTCTACCCCTAACTGTCACATTACTTGATCTCATATTCTGAACATTTTCTTCCTCAGCCATCTTTGGGCAATCTCGAATGAAGTGATCTCGTGATCCACATTTATAGCAAACTCTATTGTTGTACTTGCCCAAGCATTCTCCCACATGTTGTCTTCCACACTGTCTACACTCAGGTTTGTTGCTTTTGACACTATCAACACTTGATTCCATCGGAGCTTGAGTTCTCGTACCAACACTTAGTTTTGTGCGGTCTCTATTCGGATATCCAAATGAAGCATTCGGTCGATTGCTTACATCTCTAAATCTCTTCGTCGAAGGTTGAGAAAACTTACTCATTGATCTTTTTCTTTCATCACGAGCTTCAGAATCAGCTTTCTTCTTTTCTTTACTGAGCTCTTCGGCTTTGCAGGCTCTTTCGACTAATACAACAAATTCATTTATATCAAGTATCCCAACCAATAACTTAATGTCTTCATTCAATCCTTCTATGAAGCGTTTACACATAGTAGCTTCGGTCAAAACATATAGTAGCTTCGACTTACAAATTCCTGCTCGTACTCATTAACTGACAAACGACCCTGTTTCAGCTCTAGAAACTCTTTACGTTTTTGATCAATGAATCGTTGACTGATATACTTCTTTCTGAACTCAACTTGAAAGAAATCCCAGGTGATTCTCTCTCTCGGAACCACGGATCTCAACATCTTCCACTAGTTATAAGCCATATCTCTCAACAAAGAAACTGCACACTTAATACACTCATCAGGGGTCAACGACATCTCATCGAATACCCGAATTGTATTCTCGAGCCAAAACTCGGCTCACTCAGCATCGTCATTAGTTGTGGCCCTAAATTCTTCGACTCCGTACTTACGAATCTTATCCACAGGAGGTTTATTCAATCTGATCGGATCTACAACTTGTGGCACAACAGGTACTTGTGGGGGTGGAGGTTGTGGAGCAGCCAGATTAGTTCGAACGAACTCTGAAAACCACTCACTCATCATTCGGAAGAAGGCTTGCTTAGCCTCTCCTCCCTCACTACTTTCATTTGGCCTAGATATGGCCGACGCTGTCCCTTGAGTGGGAGCAGGCGCATTACTCTCTACATCGTCAGCAACTGCTCGATCGGGATCCATTGCTATACGGAAACACATTTATAACTATCAGGATTCATCACACTATAGCAATTTCATATATGGCATGTATAGCTAGACTCATACACGCTACGTTAGTCTGAGAATCGACTAAACCGTAGCTATGATACCAATAAAATGTAACACCCCTAACCCAAAACCATCACCGGAATAGGGTTAGGAGGCATTACCGAACGATCGGAACATTTCACATCTATTTCATGACACAAAGTCAATCATCAATCAAACACATTCAAATACGAGCATATAGTCCCTTATCTAGGTCTATAAGACCATAAACACATGTTAGAATGAGATCGAGACTAAACCCAACACTTATGAAAATTTTTCAGAAATTCAAACATTCTTCAAAACTGTTGAGGTCACACGCCCGTGCAGTCAGGCCGTGTGCCTCACACGGCTACCAGACACACCCATGTGTCCAGGCTGTGCCAAAACAGAGCATACATACTGACTTGTTCACACAGCCACCAGACACGCTCGTGTGCCATGGCCGTGTGATATTAGACTAGCTACTGACTTGGTCGCACAGCCACCATGCACGCCCGAGGGCCTCGGCCGTGTACCCTATCCAGACACACCTAGAAGTGATCCTTAAACCACACGGCAGAGACACACGCCCTTGTATCTTAGCCATGTATGCAAAATAGGCCATTTGCAAGGCCAATTTGCCACCCACACAAGGGTCAATCATCAAGCTTCAATACAATACCAATTCATGCTTTAAAATACATTCAAACATACTATTTCATGTACTAAATAATCATCAACATTACCATCTACTTCCTTGCCTAATATCATCACAATAAGTCCATTCAAAGTAACAATTGTATATCTCAAAATATATATATATATCAAGCATTATGTAATTCATGCCATAATTCATCTTCAAACCACATCTTTCATAATCCACAAAGTCATGAAATATACCATATTCATAGCTCATTCATAAATTCTACATCATTCAACTTCCAAGCCAAATCACATGGCAAAGATTAAACATTTCAAGTCATATCATAACTTCTAGCCTATACATGCCATATTGAAAACTATATATATCTTTCCAAAAGTACCAAAATAGATTGCCGATAGTGTGATAGAGATGCTGACGATTCCAAGATTTGAGCTAGCTTTGCTGACACGTAAAATAGAGAAACAATCACACAGTAAGCTTTCAAAAGCTTAGTAAGTTCATAACATAATTCATTATACTAAAACCAACCATCACATAGATTATTTCACAATCACATATATCATGCCATCCAAAACTAATATGTTCAATCAACCTTCCATAACTCATTCATAGTTTCATCCACCACATAGGTTTCGAACGTACCTTAGCCAACACTTAGTTGTCGATTACATATGCTACTCAATACTCACTATTTCCTTTCGATCAACTTTCGTCCCTTCTTCGGTTCAATCGCACACTTAGTGCCCAAATAGTTAGTCGAAGCTTAATTAACATCGCACACATAGTGCATCCATATCAAACCGATCTTAAATCAGTATCGTACACACAGTGCCAACCACAAAGCCAAAGCTTATATTATTTCGCACACACAGTGCTAATCATCTCGGTCACATTTCTGAATACGCACACTTAGTGCCACATAACTTGAACCCTCACATAGAATTCAGAATTCAATAATATCATATCATTCATCTCATAACATTAAACATAGTTAAATACACGTATTATGTCCGAACTTACCTCGAACGTCAAAATACTAAAATGATCGATTAATCGAGCATTTTGTCTTTGCCTCGATCTCGATCCGAACCTCTCCTTTCTTGGTCTATACACATTCAAATGCAATCCATTCAATCACCAATTTATTTAATTTAGTCCACACACATATATTTAGGGCATTTTACAAAATAGCCTTCACATTTTCATATTTCGACACTTTAGTCCTTAATTCATAAAATCATCAAATTCACATAATTTCCTTTCACATAAGTCTAGCCGAATTTCCCTTGTGTTCATACAAGCCCAAATATTTCATTTATTTCATATTTTAGTCCTTCAATTTACACTTTTCTCAATTTAACCCAAATTACTCAATTTCATCAAAAATCCAAATACAAACTATATTAACCCAACACCAAGTTTTCATATTTCACTATCAGCTAACACATAGCTCAAGCATTCATTAATGGGTCATCACAAAAACATCATCAATTCACAAAATTGAAACATGGGTTTTGTAGAGTACAAAGCAACAATTTCAGAAACATAGAAATTATCAAAAACCGAACATAAAACACTTACTAATTGAAGCTTGAGTTTGCCGAATTCAAATAAGCTCTAAACCCTTGTTTCTTTCTCAATTTTGGTGGAAGAAAAGATGAATATGGCTTCATCTTTCTCTTTTTGTTTTATTATAACATATGTGTTATTATTATGCCATTTACTAAATTAACCTTTTAATTAATAAATAAAACATATAAATATTAAGGTCACATTTGTCGATTGCCACCCACTATCATATTTATGGCATAATTGCCTCATAAGGCCTCCACATTAAAAGACAACAACACTTAGGTACTTATAAATCAGCACACAGCTTTTACACTTTCTGCGATTAAGTCCTTTCTCTTAATTCGGCACACAGTCGATAAAATTACCACACACAATTTTCACACAGGCTATATCACATATAATCAACACCAAAAATAAGATTAAAATATTATTCTGACCTCGGATTTGTGGTCTCAAAACTACTATTCTGACTAGGGTCTAAATCGGGCTGTTACACTACATCTATACCTTGAGGAGCCACAGGAACTGGCTGAGGTATAAGAGGGGTGGAGGAGGTTGAGCATTAGGGTTTGTTCGAACATACTCTGAGTACCAGTTACTCATCATCTGGAGAAAGGCTTCTCGAGCCTCTTCTCTTTGACCCCAAGTCTCGGGTCCACTCTGCACAAGCGCGGTCCCTTGCGCGGGAGCCGGCACATTACTAGCTACGTCATCAGCAGCCGCTTGATCGGGATCCATTTACTATATAAAACAAAGTATGAAATTATCAAAATCCACCACACTATGATTATACTCTTATGGCATGTATAGCTAGACTCTCGCACGCACTACGGTAGCCCGAGAATCGACTAAACCATAGCTCTGATACCACTAAATTTAACACCCCTTACCCGTATTCAAATACAAACTTGGGTTTGAGGCATTACCTAACTTATCTCACTTAAATATATCACATTGGGCTATAAAATTTCATTTAAGCCCCTCGCTTGCTCATTCTCGGCCTACGAGGCCCTAAACGTACCCCCGAAAGGTTTCAGGATTTAACTAGGAACTTCTATGAACTTGGAAAACTTTTCATCAAAATAAGGGCCACACACCCGTGTTAATCTAGGGACACGCCTGTGTGCCCCTAAGACATGCCCGTGTCTTCCACCCGAGGTCGACACTGACTTATTCCACACGACCAAACACACGCCAGTGTCCCTGGCCTGTGTCCCTCACATGGCCTCGACATGCCCGTGTGCCAAAACCTTGGCATTCTGTTTGTGACATCATCTCCTTATGGCCACACAGCCAAGGCATACGCCCGTGTCCTTAGACCGTGTGACGAATTAAATTCCACATTTAATGTGTAGACTTCACACGGCCTAGGCACACACCCGTGGGACTGACCGTGTGTCACACACGGCCTAGACACACGCCCGTGTGCCTACCCGTGTGGACAAGTGCAAGGCTAAATATGTAACAGCCCGATTCTGACCTTAATCAGAATAGTGGTTTTGGGACCACAAATTCGTGTCAATAGAATATTTTTATATTATATTTGGTGTCTATGATCTATGAGTGAGCATGTGCAAAAATTTCGTGAACTAATTTGCCCGTTTGTGTGTTTAATTTAAGGAAAAGGACTAAATCGCATAAGTGGTAAAAGTAGTCTTCTATTTAATTGAGTGGTTTAATTAAATTTTCTTCTTTTATATGTGGACTTAGGTTGTAAATTAACCAATTAGCATGTTAGTGGATAGCATTTGGCTTTAATTTTATATTAATATGTTTTTATATACATAAATTATAAGTTAAAATGTTATATTATAATATAAGTTAATAATATTAAAATAAAGAAACATGTTATTCATCATCATTTTATTTCTTCATCACCGAAACTAAAGAAGAAAGAAGAATTTAAGCTCTCAAAACATTTGGCCCTTGCATGCTTGATTAAGGTATGTAATTGAGTTCGATTTTTGATAATTTTTACGTTTTTGAAATCATTGCTTCAAATACTATCCGACCCATATTAGAATTTATGATTTTGATGCATGTGTGGTGTTCAGCCATTAATGAAAACTTGTGTTTTGTGATGTTTGATGATTATATATTAAAGATATGTTTTAGATTAACATGTTTTATATTGAAAATTGTGATGATTTTGAGTAATTAGGACTAAATTGTGAAATTTGTAAATTGAAGGGTCAAAATGTGAAATAAATGGATTGTATGGACTTGTATGGACATGAGTAACATTCAGCCCTAAAGGAGTGTGTACAAATTTTGAGTATTTTGTAACAACCCAAACCCGGCCCAAACACTACGACCGAATTTGATTTGTTACGGAGTAAAAACTTGTGAATACCATTTCGAAAAACATTTAATTTCCATTGAAAACTCCCCGTTTTCGGTTGTCTTGTCAAAGCTACACCGAGATTTAAAATTGGAATTTTAATTAAGTCCGTTTGTTATACAGTTTCATGTGTGCCCGATGGCACGAATAAACTTTTTCGTGTTACTTAAGAAAACATGTGATTTAATTCAATTTAATAGTATAGTCTAAGCAAATATCCAACATAAAAGAAAATAACACAAATATAGTTTATGGAGGCCTTATTACAACCAAAGTGAAAATAGGCAAAATTTAAAGTTCTATAAATCTAAATCCATCGCATGGCCACCTCGAGTCCAACTGGCTCCTCCACCGCCATCTACGAGTCACCTGAAAAATGTTAAAGGAGAAGGTGAGTCACCAAGACTCAAGATGTAACCCTTCCCCGGTTAATACAACGTTTCATACACAACATATAACAGTTAATTATGCAGAGTATCGTGTACCCAACCTAGCCAACCAAACACCTTTGTCTACCCCATGTGGTACCAAACCACTTGGTGACCGTAGTCACGATGTGTTACCAAAACACCGGTGGTGCCAAACCACTTTGGTGACATATAGTCACAATGTGCTACCAAAGCACTGGTGTCCAGAGACACAAATCGGGTGATGGGGCCAACCCATCGTGTGATACCAAATCACCGGCGACGATCCCATATCTCAAGTGGGGCCAACCCACGGTGGTGTTAACCACGGGGACAAGTCGCTATGAGGTACCAAACCTCCGGAGGTACCAAACCTCTGGTGACATATAGTCACGCAGTGCTACCAAAGCACCGGTGCTCGTCAAGACGATATCACGCCCCCTCCTCTCATCAACCCATGTCAAGCGCTTAATAACAAAGATATACATATATCACATGTATTAAATAATCCATGCTTCCCAAAAGCATTATTATCAATCTCATACAAATAGAGACTTACCAGGATCCTTGCTTGTACCATTAAGGCACTACTGCCATATCTACATAGAGCAGATTTACACATAACATACACTTAATACACTTTATTAACTATTATAAGTGTGTATGTACACACCTGATTCAAATGTTAACTCCAAATCCCAAAGAGTCAATCGGCCACCTCCTGCTTTCTTGTTCCTATATTCGGCCAAACTCAAAGGTTTAGTGTCCTTTGTCCATTCGGCCAAACCACCATATCCAAAGGGTTAATTATTGAACCCAAAAACCTTACCTAATACCTTCGGTGCTAGACTTAGTACACTTTTTACACCTCCGTTTCCACCCATGACTTACCAACCAATTGCTCAAGGTGACGGCTTCACTAGATCAACACCTCGAAGGCCCTACAACAACAACCGATTCGAATCGGATGATTCATACTTGCAATCTAATGCCGAGATCGGCTCTTTACCCTTGTTGATAGTCGATAGAGAAAAGAATGTGGGAGAAGAGTTTTCAGCATACTTACCTTCTTCTATGACCGATTGGAAAACTAAAAGGGATTACCCTTGCTTGATATTCGCCAAAACTTCACAAAATAAGGAGAAAAGAATTCGGCTAAAGTGGAAAGAAAATAGTGAGAAAAGGGAGATAGGGATTCGGTTTTGAGAAAAAGAAAAGAAACAGAGAGGGAAAGAGAGTTTTCTGTACACCACTAGAGCATATTCGGCCAAGGGGAAAGAAAATAATAGGGAGGAAGGTGGTAGAAGATTCGGCTTTGAGAGCTTGAGAGAATGGTGAAAACGCAAGAGCAAAAGAGGGCTAGGAATTCTGCTAATAGGAAAAGAAGTAAAAGAAAACTTGGGCACTCTTCTCCCCTATACTCGCCTCCTAGCCGTCCACTCCTCTTCAACAAGGAGTCCCACATTCGGCCATCACCTAGTTTTTCTCTAGGCCACCCACTTGATTTAATTCAAACACTTTTGAATTAATAAAAAAATAATCTCCTAGTAAACCTCATTTATCTCCCATTATCCTTGAGATTAAACAATTAAAAATCTAATTTCAATGCTCATATTATCTCTTATTAATACTATTTATTAAAAGAGTTTGAAGGGAGAAAACTCTCCCCTTGTGCCGCCCAAATAAAAACAAAAAGGGGAATTTCCGTGACTCGAACACAAGCTCTCCCTTGCTCCTTGGTGGCGTCACATGTAGCTCTTAAGTGGGCTTCTTTTTGCCACTTTACCAAGGGCTTTTTAGTGTTAATAATACCCACATTTATTCTTATAACACCACTTACCAAGGCTCCTTCTTTTAAAATTAAAAACGAAATTTCCCAAACAAACCTGGCACACTCAAAGCCTTAAATTAAGTTCTATTATTCCATTAATAACATCGCAAATTGCTCATAACAAGAAAATAGTCAAATTCCAAATAACCCCATATTTGGGATGTTCTGATTCTACCCTCTTAAAATAAATTTCGTCCTCGAAATTCCTTGATCGTAAAGAGATGGGGTATTCTTTGCCGCATCACCTCCTCGGGCTCCCACGTAGCTTCTTCCACTCCGTGGTTCCGCCATAACACTTTTACTAAAGGCACCGCCTTCCTACGTAGAATTTTCACATCCCGATCTACTATCCGAACCAGCTTCTTCCTCAAAAGATAAATCCGTGTTCACCTCAATCTCTGCATCGCACAACGCATGAAGGATCTCGACCGACCGATACCGCCTCAAAGATTGACACATGAAATACGTTATGAATCGATTTCGGTTTCGCCGGCAACTCTAGGTGATAAGCCATGGTCCTACTCGCTTCACCACAAAGATATGGCCCAATGAACCTTGGGCTTAACTTCCTTTCCGTCCGAATCTCAACACCTTTTTCCAAGGCGACACTTTCAGAAAGACTTTGTCTCCCACAAAGATACTCCACTTCCTTGCGTTTGAGATCGGCATAAGACTTCGCGCCTATCCGATGCTTCCTTGAGACGAGACCGAATCACCTTGACTTTGTCTTCCGTCTCGGTTACCAGTCTGGACCAGTAACTTGTCTTTCTCCCAACTCGTCCAACATGTAGGAGTACGACACTTTCGCCCATATAGGGCCTCATATGGAGCCATTTGAATACTCGCTTGATAACTATTGTTATAAGTTTAATTCCGCTAATGGTAGGTACTCCTCCCAACTACCACTAAAATCCAAGACACGACCTCTTAACATGTCTTCTAAAATCAGATCACCCTTTCCGATCGTCCGTCACGATTGTGGATGGAAAGCCGCATCGAAATCTAACCGTGTACCTAAAGCTTGATGCAACGCTTTCCAAAACCTTGACGTGAATCTAGGATCTCTATCCGAGATAATCGACATCGCACGCCATGCAACCTCACTATTTCACCCACATACGCCTTTGCTAGCTTCGGAGTGAGTAATCCACTCTTACCGGCATGAAGTGAGTGATTTAGTCAGCGATCCACAATTACCTGCATCGCATCCTTCTTGGTGGGCGTAAGGGTAGCCCACTAACAAAATCCATGGTGATTCTCTCCCATTTCCACCGAGGGATCTTTATTGGTTGAAGTAGTCCCGATGGTGACCGATGTTCGCCTTAACCTGGCCGACACGTCGACACTTCCCCTACGAACTCCGTTATCTCACGCTTCAACCTGTGCCACGTAATCAAGTTTCCGCAAATCTCCATACATCTTGCTTCCCCCAGATGCATAGCGTATGGTACGCTATGTGCATCTTGGAGAATTTTCTCGCCTTAATTCTCGGATCTTTTGGCATACATACTCGCCCTTGAAAACAAAGCACTCCTTCACCGCATGCATCGCACCCTTCCAAACTACCGCCTTGAACTTGTACCCTCTTCGAACTCAAGCCTTCATCCACTAACCGCTTTTCCTTAATCTCTCAATCCATGTCGGCTTAACTTGAAGTTACGCCAAAAGACTCCCATCGTCATATAGACTTAACCGAGCTTAACATCGCTCTTAAGTCCGCTCACAACCTTCCGCTCAATGCGTCGGCTACTACACATTAGCTTTTCCCGGATGGTACTCGATTGAACAATCATAGTCCTTTAGTAGTTCAATCCATCGACGCTGTCTCGATTCGATCTTTCTCGAGTCGGAAGATACCTCAAGCTTTTGTGATCCGTGTAGACCATCGACTTCTCTCCATACTGTGTAATGTCTCCATATCTTCGTGAGCGAAGACGACACCGCTAACTCTAAGTCGTATGCTGGGTAGTTAACCTCATGCGATCTTAATCGACGGGATGCATAGGCTACTACCTTCCCATCCTCGCATCAACACACATCCCAAACCGGTGTGAGATGCATCACAATAAACCGTGAATAACTTTCCGCTTCAGTCGTACTCAAAACCGGAGCTTCCACAAAATCTTCCTTAGCTTATCAAAGCTTTCTTGCACGCTTTTCCGCCCATACAAACGGGACACCTTTCCTTAGCAACTTAGTTAATCTGGCGCTGCTATTAGAGAGAATCCTTCCACGAATCTCCGATAGTATCCTCGCTAAACCAGAAAACTTCGTATTTCACCCACCGCCCTAGGTGGTTTCCACTCCAATATCGCTTCAATCTTGCGAGGGTCTACCCTAATTCCTTGGTGATACTACATGACCTAAGAAAGCCACCTCCTAAGCCAAAATTCACACTTACCGAATTTGGCATATAAACCGCTTCCTCAATACTTGCGTAACTATCCGTAAATGCTTGTCATGCTCCTCTTCTCGCCTTTTGAGTAAACCAATATGTCGTCTATAAACACCACGACGAATCTGGTCCAATCTTCGCTGGAATACCCTATTCATCAAGTCCATGAATGCCGCCGGTGCATTGGTCAACCGAATGGCATTACCAGAACTCAAAATGCCCATACCGAGTTCGAATGCCGCTTTGTGAACATCACCTCCTTTACCTTAAGTTGATGATATCGACCTAAGGTCTATCTTCAAAACACCGAGGCACCCTTCGGGTTGATCAAACAAGTCGCCAATCCGAGGCAACGGATACTTGTTCTTGATTGTTAACTTGTTCAACTGACGGTAGTCGATGCACATCCGCATAGAACCGTCCTTCTTCTTGACAAACAACACAGGCGCTCCCCACGGAGATATACTTGGTCGTATAAACCCTCTATCCAAGAGCTCCTGAATTTGAGCCTTTAGCTCCACCAATTCCTTTGGTGCCATTCGGTATGGTGCTATGGACACAGGTGCCGTTCCAGGTAGCAAGTCTATACCAAATTCGACTTCTCGATCCGGAGGCAAACCCGGAAGTTCTTCTGGGAAAACATCAGCAAATTCCCCAACCGTTCGGACCTTTTCAATTACTAACCCTTTAGCTTCCAAAGCACAGATTTGAACCAAATACGCCTCACAACCCTTCTTGACCATCTTTTCAGCCTTCAAGGCAGTTACTACATTGGATAGATAATTCCTTCGATCTCCTATCATAACCACTTCATCACCTTCGGCCGTTTTAAGGACCATGCGCTTAGCCGCGCAATCCAAACTCGCTTGGTACTTAACCAACCAATCCATACCAAGGATCAAATCGAACTCCCCAAACGGTAGTTCCATTAGATCAGCTACAAATACTACCCCTTGAAGTTCTAGGGTACGCTCTATAGAGTTTATCTACGATCACGGAGTGACCTAAGGGGCTAACTACGGTCATCTCCCTAGAAGCGCTTTGATTTTAGGTCCATAGTTCCTACCACACTACAAGCAATGTACGAAAGCGCCGAGCCCACATCAATCAATGCAACATAAGGAAAACCGAAAATTAGAAACGCATCGGTTATGACATCCGGTGCGTCACCTTCTTCGCGACACCTCGCCGCGTAAACTAAGCCAGCCGCCTAGCCTCGTGTTGCCCGAACCTCTCGCCTTGAGTTCCACGACCTTCGGTTAGGACCGTTGTTTCTCTACCATTACCACGACCCTCCGTGGTCCTACGTTTCTATCCCGAGCACGGTTCGTCCTTCCGCCGCTTCTTAGCTAGTTTTCGGGGACAACTCGACGCGATGCTCCAAAGACCCACACTCAAAACATCCTTTATCACCGGTCCAACATCCTCCCCAATGGGTCTTTCCGCAGCGATTGACCGAGTCGGCCTTTGATTAGCGATCGTGGGCCTTGTTGCCGATTGGGCCCACTTGGCCTAGCCTTTTCTCGAGCACACCCCGCTTGATCCAAATTGACCCAAAACTTCTCTTCCGATTGTTCTTACTATAGTTACGCCACACGCCTCCTTGATTCCTTCGGCTACCTTAGCCTTCTCCACTAGAGATGAGAACTCACGAACTCTTTGTGGGGCAATCAAGAACCTTAAATCATCTCGAGTCCGCCCTCAAAGCGGACACGGCGCTCATGTTCAAAGAGCCACGATGCCTCTCGCATATCTACTCACCCTTAGAAATCGCCTCATATTCGACACGGACTTAGTTCCTTGAACTAATCCCGGAAAAGCCTTTCTCTCGTGGCGTCGGTGTAGCTAATGCCCACATACTTTTTACGATAGGCGGTTCTCAAATACTCCCAAGTCAAATCATCTCTGTGAGCCCCATCTCGAACCGTAAGCCACCACCGATACGCTTCATCCTTTAGAAGCGACATCGCTCTTTCGCCTTCTCTTCCCG
Source organism: Gossypium sturtianum (assembly GCA_025698515.1). Lineage (NCBI taxonomy): Eukaryota > Viridiplantae > Streptophyta > Magnoliopsida > Malvales > Malvaceae > Gossypium > Gossypium sturtianum. The sequence goes on from CM046949.1 coordinate 96,631,929, forward strand.
GTCAGTCAAGGTCATCCATAATTCTTTCATTGACTCACCAATATTCCACAGACGGGTGCCACTCGACACACTCGGAATACCTCCGCTCCGTTAGATCGGAGTCGCCGGGACAGATTTCGAGCTCCAACATTTCCACCGCCCAAACCACCATCTCCAAGACTCATGAACACGACTTATGAGCACCGACTCGCCACCGGTCCGCTCCTCCGCCTCGCCTCTAAAAGTAGGAGGTGGTGGTGGCGATGGTACCTCATTTTCCGAACCTTGTCCCGACTGACGGGTTCGGACACCGTCATCCTACCCCTACCACGCCCACGGCGCCCACGCCCTCTAGAACTCATTCTATCTACCGCGCTTTTAATCTTATTAAGAAAAATTTTATGCGTTAGCATTTGTTTCACTTTATTACTCGCTGAAGAAATTTTATGGATAAGGTTTAATCAGAGATTCTTTCGAGCAAACAATGTTTCAGCTTTCCTATCCTAGTTCACACAAAGAAGTTCATGCATCCATTCCTTAATACTTTCCATACCTATTCACCATCGGACATTTCGCCATTTCTAACCTGTGGGTTTTTTCGTCTTTTTCCCTACAGGGGTATTTTCGTAATTTTCTAGAACCAATATATTTTACTGATGCTTTCCAAAGCTAAGTTATTGAATGTTTTATAAAATAGTTGAAATTTTTGGGCAAACCGTCGAATCAATATTTTATGGATCGGGGCATTTTGGTAATTTTACTCCTAAGGGTATTTCTCGTAATTTTTTCACAAGTCAAGTTTTCCGAGAAAAACATTGTATACCTAGTGTTCTAGGGTTTAAGAGGGTTATTGGATAAGTTTTGAAAACATTAGGGCTTGTTGTCTCGTTTCTATTTTGAAAAACAAGGCTAATTCCTTTTTGGGTTTTAATCATTGTTTTTAGCCTATGACCGAGCCTTCTTGGTCGGGGTGAACCAAAGCTACGCACTGTGCGTAATTCAAGTGAAGAGGAGGTGGGTCACGCGACCACTTAAATACCAAGCTCTCACCAACCTTTCTAGACATGCGCACAGAGGTTACCACACCATCGAGCCTTCTCGAGTTAGGGTGAACCGGCTACGCACTGCAGGATACTGCGAAGAGGAGGTGAGTCACGAGGACCGCTTAAATACTGTGCTCTTCCCGGGATCCAATCCTAGACATGCGCATGTGGGTTACCACACCCTAGCTCATTGACTAAGTCATAGGTTGGTTTAGTTCTTTAAGTCTTATGCTTCATTGTGTTTGAGTAATCTAGCCTTAGGTCCAAGTCCTATAAATCTATCTACGTTCCATGCTTCCTACCCTTCTACAGAATATAATTCACAGAAAGGTTTAGATGTACTTACCTGGGCGGATCGGTGCCGGAGACTCGGGCCATGCTGCTTAAAAACCCAAAAAATCATTTCATGAGGCCTACCAAAACATTTTTGGGCCTTGGGCCCCACAGTGAGCTTTGAACTGGCTCGATATTAATTTCAGAATAACCCAAACCCGCCCAAACACTACGACCGAATTTGATTTGTTACGGAGTAAAAACTTGTGAATACCATTTCGAAAAACATTTAATTTCCATTGAAAACTCCCCGTTTTCGGTTGTCTTGTCAAAGCTACACTGAGATTTAAAATTGGAATTTTAATTAAGTCCGTTTGTTATACCAGTTTCATGTGTGCCCGATGGCACGAATAAACTTTTCGTGTTACTTAAGAAAACATGTGATTTAATTCAATTTAATAGTATAGTCTAAGCAAATATCCAACATAAAAGAAAATAACACAAATATAGTTTATGGAGGCCTTATTACAACCAAAGTGAAAATAGGCAAAATTTAAAGTTCTATAAATCTAAATCCACCGCATGGCCACCTCGAGTCCAACCGGCTCCTCCACCGCCATCTACGAGTCACCAAAAATGTTAAAGGAGAAGGTGAGTCACCAAGACTCAAGATGTAACCCTTCCCGGTTAATACAACGTTTCATACACAACATATAACAGCTTAATTATGCAGAGTATCGTGTACCCAACCTAGCCAACCAAACACCTTTGTCTACCCCATGTGGTACCAAACCACCGGTGACCGTAGTCACGATGTGTTACCAAAACACCGGTGGTGCTAAACCACCGTGACATATAGTCACAATGTGCTACCAAAGCACCGTGTCCGTGAGACACAAATCGGGTGATGGGGCCAACCCATCGTGTGATACCAAATCACCGCAGATGATCCCATATCTCAAGTGGGGCCAACCCACGGTGGTGTTAACCACGTGGACAAGTCGCTATGAGGTACCAAACCTCTGGAGGTACCAAACCTCCGTGACATATAGTCACAAATGTGCTACCAAAGCACCGGGTGCTCACAAAGACGATATCACCGCCCTCCTCTCATCAACCCATGTCAAGCGCTTAATAACAAAGACATACATATATCACATGTATTAAATAATCCATGCTTCCCAAAAGCATTATTATCAATCTCATACAAATAGAGACTTACTGTGATCCTTGCTTGTACCATTAAGGCACTACCGCCATATCTACATAGAGCAGATTTACACATAACATACACTTAATACACTTTATTAACTATTATAAGTGTGTATGTACACACTGATTCAAATGTTAACTCCAAATCCCAAAGAGTCAATCGCCACCTCCTACTTTCTTGTTCCTATATTCGGCCAAACTCAAAGGTTTAGTGTCCTTTGTCCATTCGGCCAAACCACCATATCCAAAGGGTTAATTATTGAACCCAAAACCTTACCTAATACCTTGATTGCTAGACTTAGTACACTTTTTACACCTCCGTTTCCACCCATGACTTACCAACCAATTGCTCAAGGTGACGGCTTCACTAGATCAACACCTCGAAGGCCCTACAACAACCGATTCGAATCGATGATTCATACTTGCAATCTAATGCCGAGATCGGCTCTTACCCTTGTTGATAGTCGATAGAGAAAAGAATGTGGGAGAAGAGTTTCGCATACTTACCTTCTTCTATGACCGATTGGAAAACTAAAAAGGGATTACCCTTGCTTGATATTCGCCAAAACTTCACAAAATAAGGAGAAAAGAATTCAAGCTAAAGTGGAAAGAAAATAGTGAGAAAAGGGAGATAGGGATTCGGTTTTTGAGAAAAAGAAAAGAAACAGAGAGGGAAAGAGAGTTTTGGTACACCACTAGAGCATATTCGGCCAAGGGGAAAGAAAATAATAGGGGAGGAAGGTGGTAGAAGATTCGGCTTTGAGAGCTTGAGAGAATGGTGAAAACGCAAGAGCAAAAGAGGGCTAGGGAATTCGGCTAATAGGAAAAGAAGTAAAAGAAAACTTGGGCACTCTTCTCCCCTATACTCGCCTCCTAGCCGCCCACTCCTCTTCAACAAGGAGTCCCACATTCGGCCATCACCTAGTTTTCTCTAGGCCACCCACTTGATTTAATTCAAACACTTTTGAATTAATAAAAAATAATCTCCTAGTAAACCTCATTTATCTCCCATTATCCTTGAGATTAAACAATTAAAAATCTAATTTCAATGCTCATATTATCTCTTATTAATACTATTTATTAAAAGAGTTTGAAGGAGAAAACTCTCCCCTTTGTGCCGCCCAAATAAAAACAAAAGGGGGATTTCCGTGACTCGAACACAAGCTCTCCCTTGCTCCTTGGTGGCGTCACATGTAGCTCTTAAGTGGGCTTCTTTTTGCCACTTTACCAAGGGCTTTTTAGTGTTAATAATACCCACATTTATTCTTATAACACCACTTACCAAGGCCCCCTTCTTTTAAAATTAAAAAAAACGAAATTTCCCAAACAAACCGGCACACTCAAAGCCTTAAATTAAGTTCTATTATTCCATTAATAACATCGCAGCTGTTCATAACAAGAAAATAGTCAAATTCCAAATAACCCCATATTTGGGATGTTACATATTTTGTGTTTTGTGTAATAGGGACTAAATTGTAAAAATTGTAAATGTCAGGGGTAAAATAGTAATTTTCCCATTTATGTGTTTTTGTATTAAATTGAATTAAAATATATTTGAATAAGCTTAATTTGAAATTATTTAGATCAAGAACAAAAAGAATCGGGATTGGATCAGGGAAAAGCAAAGTTGAACGAATAGCCGGGAAACCTAATCCGTCGATTTCAGAGGTAAGTTTTTAAGCAATTGGGGTGAACTGAATTTTAATCTATTTTAAGGTGCATATGTTAAATAGAAATAAGCATATTAAATTACTTAAGGCCGAATGTGACATTTGATAAGTTATGTGCTAGCCGAATATAAGATTGATTTATATATAAGCCTTGATTTATTTGAGTTGAATGAGTGCATATAGATTAAGAGGTAGTTAAATGTGGAATTTGTAATGGGTAATGGATGTATTTGAATATGTGAGTATACATGTTTATTGAGTATGGCCGAATGTGATGGTAATTTATAGGAAGAATAAGTTGTTTTGAACATGTACATATATGTGTATATATGAATGAAAATAAAATCATATGTGTTTATATGAATGAAGAAAAGATCGGTTAATGGGCACTATGTGTGCGAGCTTAAATACCGAGCACTGTGTGTACGAAATCGGTCGTCTGGCACTATGTGTGCGGAAAATAAGTAATGGCACTAAGTGTGCGATACATTACAAGTAATGGCACTAAGTGTGCGATACATTACAAGTAGATGGCACTACGTGTGCACTTTATCAAAGTAACAACACTAAGTGTGCGATACGTTACATGGTTTACACTAAGTGTGCGATTTTACGGATCCTCCAAGGATATCAACTAGTGAATTGTGATAAATGAGATGAAATAAACAGGTAAGTGATTCATGATAGTTGGATAAATTTAGTACTAAAGAGGTAAGTTATTCTTGTTTAAGAAACTAAAGAAATGAGATGTGATTATAAATATTTGAGTTTGTTTGAGATGGAATAATGATGCATAGGTATTCGGTATTGAGATTACTAAATATGATAGTTAATGAAAGGTGACATGATTCATACTTATGTTTATGAGTTTCGTTGATAATCATATTAAATTGATTTAAATTGTATAATGTTAAATTGTATGTTTTATAATTGCTTATAACTTACTAAGCTATGTTAGCTTACTGTGTGTGTTCATTTGACTATTTTATAGATTTTGAAGTCTACGTTCGAGCTCGAGGATCATCGTCAAAGTCAATCACACTATCAACTATCTTTGGTACCCTTTTTATAAGTTGAACTTTTGGAACTATGGCATGTATAGGCTATTTTACTCTTTTGAGTTTATTTTGAATATGATGTATAAAGGCCATGCGAAAATGGCTATACTTCTATGCTATAATATGGTTTAGTCATGCTTGATTATGGTGTTATTAATTGTGCATGTTCGGATATATTATAAACTTATCATGAAAGTTTATTTCATATTATGTTATGTGTGAAATATTAATGATCAAATTATAGTATACTTACTTGTAATATTTGACCATGGCATTGACTTAGTTTGGAGTTTATATTCTTCATTAGATGTTCATATGTATTCGGACATGAGGTTTGAATGGTTAAATTATTGTTGTGAACATTTAGTGATGGTGCGCATGTGATTAAATAAATATAGTTATATGATTGGTATAAATAACATTATAGATATATTTCTGAGTTAAGTACATTCGAAAATGATATGGGTAGGTTTATATGAGGGATTTAATCTTTCATGTTTTAGGTCATATATGAGCTTGGTTTTGAGCAATTTGATCATGTCATCTATAAGGAATTGACTGATAATGTAGATGGATGATAATGGTAATTAGCAAAGCTTTGGCATATAGGTATATTTGTCTTAAATATTAGTGCATTTGATTGGTATAAATTGAACAAGGGTAGATGTACATATTCGACTATTGTATTCAAAATGACCAAATGAATAGGATTTTTACTATTTGATTTAGATTTGTTTTTATATGTACTAATGATATTATTTGTGATAAGTTTGTTAACGCTTTAAATTTTAAAAAAATGAAAGTACATGTTTAATCGTGATAGCATGGATTAATTATGTATTAATTAATGTAATAATATTTTTATGAGTGTGTTGACTGGTGATTTGACGAGTAATGCCTCATAACCCTAATCCGACGACGGATATGGGTTAGGGGTGTTACATTTGATTGGTATTAGAGCTACGATTTAGTCGGTTCTTGGACTAACGTAGCGCGTGTGAGTCTAGCTATACATGCCATAATTTATAATGTGATAGTGTGATGACTTCTGATAATGAAATGTGTTTTCTTCATTTGGATCATGATCCTGAGCGAGCTATAGCTGACGATGTCGAGAGTGTGGCGCCTGCTCCCGCGCAAGGGACCGCGCCGGATGAATCTCGACCAGCTGCGAGTAATCCTAATGAGGGGGCTAAACAAGCCTTCTTTAGCATAATGAATGATTGGTTCAACCAATACATCCGACCAATCCATTGTTCAACAATCCTCGAATCAATACTCCACTGTAGTGATCGTGGTACCCCGACCATTAATCCTGAGAGAATAAATAAGCCTCCGGTTAACAGAATCAGAAAACACGGGGCTCAAGAGTTTAGAGCCGAAGATGATGATGATGCTGAACGAGCTGAATTTTGGCTCGATAATACAATTCATGTTTTTGATGAACTCTCATGTACACCTGATGAGTGCCTGAGATGTGCTATATCTTTATTACGGGATTCTGCCTACTATTGGTGGAACACTCTCGTATCGGTTGTTCCAAAGGAATGAGTTACTTGGGACTTCTTTCAGATAGAGTTTTGTAAGAAATACATCAGCCAGCGATTCATAGATTTGAAACGCAAGGAAATTGTAACACCCCAAACCCGGCCTAAACGTTACGACCGAATCTGGCATGTCACATGAAAGGAATGTCTAAAAAGCGTGCAATCGTTAAAAGCTCATATTCTTTATAGTTGTGGTGAGAAATCGAGTTTAAGAAATTTTGAATAAGAAATGGTTTATTATCATTTTAGGAAAATCCCATATTGATCATTTACTAATAAGCAATAAACAAATTGAAAGTGAACCCAAATAAAATACCCAAGGCCTTATTACATAACAAAAACTCAAATAAAAATAAGTCCAAATAAAAGAAATGAATTTACTGAGTAAACATATGTATAGCCTCCACGAGTCCACCTCGGCTCCCAAACCGCGATCTAATGATTACCCGCAAAATTTAACTAAGGGGTGAGTCATCGAGACTCGGTGTGTAAATCCCCATCCTATGTGCCCTTACACAATTTCATATGAAAATATGCAAATCATGCACCCAAACCTAGCCATCCGCAACTCCTTTTTCTACCCGTGTGGTACCAAACCACCGGTGGTGCTAAACCACTTGTGTCCAAGGACACGATATTCATCAATATTGTGGTGCCAAACCACCGTGACTCGAAGTCACGAATAATAGTGATGGGGCCAACCCATCGTGTGATACCAAATCACCGGCGCCAATCCCGTTGTATTATATCGTGGGGCCAACCCATCGTGGTACCAAACCACTGGGACGACGCTATGAGGTGCCAAACCTCCGTGTCCGGAGACACGAATGTGATACCAAATCATTTGGTGACTCAAAGTCACTAATAATCCATCTGTGGGGCCAACCCACGTGTGATACCAAATCACCGGCGACGATCCCATATCTCAAAAGTGGGGCCAACCCACGGTGATGTTAACCACGTGGACGAGTCGCTATGAGGTGCCAAACCTCGGAGGTGCCAAACCTCCGTGACCGTAGTAGTCACAATGTGGTACCAAACCACTGGTGCCCGTCGACACACGAATATCACCGCCCTCCACTCATATAACCCATCCAATATGACATAATAATTCGTGTATGCAAGATGTCATGTATGCTAGACATATATCAAATATAAGTATAACATGAATTACCATCATAATCGAGATAGACATAAAACAACATAATCACCCTAATCAACCTCTAAGGGTATAACCGTAATTTTACCTACCAAGGGCATTTTCGTAATTTACCCACCAAGGGTATATCGGTAATTTACCCACCAAGGGCATTTTCGTAATTTACCCACCAAGGGTATATCGGTAATTTACCCTTCGAGGATATTTTGGTAATTTACCCACTAAGGGCATTTCAGTAATTTCGCACTGGAATGGCCTTTCCAAAGGGCCGTGTCGCCCGAAAGCGACCCAACTACCATTTCGGTCGAATGGACTATTGGGCCTAAAGCCCAATTTCCTCGGCCCATTCGGGCCCACACGCTCGTGTGGCCCACCTAACACAAATCTAGCCACGTTTATGAGATTCACCTAGTCTAGTTCACTATATACTACACCATCATACATTTTACTATATTGGGCCCACGGGCCCATTGGGCCCCCTTCGCCCATCGCGCCCAAGCAAAACCCCAACCCACAAGAATACTAATGATGGCCTCAACTATCGCTAAGCCGAAGCCCCACACGCGCGCCGCACGCCGTGTGGCTACTATTGCCGTGATCGGCACTTCGGCATTTGCCGCTCTACGACTAGAGTAGAGAGAGTTACACACCGATAGGACTCGGTGCTAATCCGCGCTCGACCACTCTTGTGCCCAAACGCCTTCCAAGGTGTGTCAACCCTCCTCCGGAATGCTCTTTATATAGCTAGCTCTTCACCTTCCTTCTTTGTATCTTTCCGATGTAGGATCCCTTCGCACGCTTGAGTTTAAATTCAACTGAAACTCTTCCCGTCTGCATCGCAAAATAAATACTCCTTGCTTTCCATGAGATTCGAACCTGTGCTCCCTTGCAACATAATCCACGCTATTAGCCACTTGGCCACAAGCTCCTCTTGTGTCTTAAACCATGCGCGACTAAATATAAATCTATAGCCAAATTCCGAGGTCCAAGTAAAAAGAAAACCAAAATGCAAAAGCCAAGACTTGAACCTTGGACCTCCTTCCTTCCTTATGGCGTCACCCCCTTGCTCCCTAAGTGGCGTCACTTTGCCACTACACCACACACTCCACTTGTGTCATTTTTCCCACATTTTATTCTTAAGGCCTACCGCCAACTTCCAGGTTTTTTTCACCTAAAACCAAAATTTCCCCAAAGCTAATATTTGATCCCGGGACTTCATAGAAGCCCTCTAACCTTCCAAAATAACTTACCTAATAAGTCTAACTTGCATTAATGCCGTTCTCAAAAATTTTAAAAACAAGGCCCATTGGGCCCAATCCTACTAGGCCCAATTTCGGGATGTTACAAATCTACCCTTCCTTAAAGAAATTTCGTCCTCGAAATTTCCAACTACAGAACATTCGTACCACCTAACCTACAACGCTATGCTCATGCTGCGCACTCGATTCCAATAACCCTAATATACTTTTAACTAGAATTTAGAAATCCTACACATACTAAAAAAACCTAACCATTAAAGGCATAAATATTTCAGACGCAATCAACTCTATATCCGAACATCACATCCAACCCAAAACACAGAATAGATATTCAAAATACAAAGATATAACAAAGCAAAGTATCGGAAACTTACAAGTGCGGTTTGGTGCCGAGACTCGGGTGCCATATTTCAACAAAAAGAACAGATATATATTTTTCTAAACCATTTTCCAAACCATCTTTTGAAAACATTTTTTGAACCCAAACCCACAGTACCGAAGTTTTTGAACCTAGGCTCGATATACCACAATTGTAACACCCCAAACCCGGCCTAAACGTTACTTAATCGAATCGGCATGTCACATGAAAGGAATGTCTAAAACTGCGTGCATTCGTTAAAAAGCTCATATTCTTTATAGTTGTGGTGAGAAATCGAGTTTAAGAAATTTTGAATAAGAAATGGTTTATTATCATTTTAGGAAAATCCCATATTGATCATTTACTAACAAGCAATAAACAAATTGAAAGTCAACCCAAATAAAATACCCAAGGCCTTATTACATAACAAAACTCAAATAAAAATAAGTCCAAATAAAAGAAATGAATTTACGAGTAAACATATGTATAGCCTCCACGAGTCCACCTCAGCTCCCAAATCCGCGATCTAATGATTACCTGCAAAATTTAACTAAGGGGTGAGTCATCGAGACTCAGTGTGTAAATCCCCATCCTACAGGCCCTTACACAATTTCATATGAAAATATGCATATCATGCACCCAAACCTAGCCATCCGCAACTCCTTTTTCTACCCCTGTGTGGTACCAAACCACCGGTGGTGCTAAACCACTTGTGTCCAAGGACACGATATTCATCAATATTGTGGTGCCAAAACCACCGGTGACTCGAAGTCACGAATAATAGTGATGGGGCCAACCCATCGTGTGATACCAAATCACCGGCGCCAATCCCGTTGTATTATCTCGTGGGGCCAACCCATCGTGGTACCAAACCACCGGGACGAGACGCTATGAGGTGCCAAACCTCGTGTCCGGAGACACGAATGTGATACCAAATCTTTGGTGACTCAAAGTCACTAATAATCCATCTGTGGGGCCAACCCACGTGTGATACCAAATCACCGCGACGATCCCATATCTCAAAAGTGGGGCCAACCCACGGTGGTGTTAACCACGAGGGACGAGTCGCTATGAGGTGCCAAACCTCGGAGGTGCCAAACCTCCGGTGATCGTAGTCACAATGTGGTACCAAACCACTGGTGCCCGTCGACACGAATATCACTGCCCCCTCCACTCATATAACCCATCCAATATGACATAATAATTCGTGTATGCAGTATGTCATGTATGCTAGACATATATCAAATATAAGTATAACATGAATTACCATCATAATCAGATAGACATAAAACAACATAATCACCCTAATCAACCTCTAAGGGTATAACCATAATTTTACCTACCAAGGGCATTTTCGTAATTTACCCACCAAGGGTATATCGGTAATTTACCCACCAAGGGCATTTTCGTAATTTACCCACCAAGGGTATATCGGTAATTTACCCTTCAGGGATATTTTGGTAATTTACCCACTAAGGGCATTTCAGTAATTTCGTACCTGGAATGGCCTTTCCAAAGGGCCGTGTCGCCCCGAGCGACCCAACTACCATTTCTCGGTCGAAATGGACTATTGGGCCTAAAGCCCAATTTCTCGCCATTCGGGCCCACACGCTCGTGTGGCCCACCTAACACAAATCTAGCCACGTTTATGAGATTCACCTAGTCTAGTTCACTATATACTACACCATCATACATTTTACTATATTGGGCCCACGGGCCCATTGGGCCCCTTCGCCCATCGCGCCCAAGCAAAACCCCAACCCACAAGAATACTCACCGATGGCCTCAACTATCGCGTCGAAGCCCCACACGCGCGCGCCGCACGCTCGTGGCTACTATTGCCGTGATCGGCACTTCGGCATTTGCCGCTCTACTGACTAGAGTAGAGAGAGTTACACACCGATAGGACTGGTGCTAATCCGCGCCGACCACTCTTGTGCCCAAACGCCGCCAAGGTGTGTCAACCCTCCTCTGGAATGCTCTTTATATAGCTAGCTCTTCACCTTCCTTCTTTGTATCTTTCCGATGTAGGATCCCTTCGTCGATTGAGTTTAAATTCAACTGAAACTCTTCCCGTCTGCATCGCAAAATAAATACTCCCTTGCTTTCCATGAGATTCGAACCTGTGCTCCCTTGCAACATAATCCACGCTACTAGCCACTTGGCCACAAGCTCCTCTTGTGTCTTAAACCATGCGCGACTAAATATAAATCTATAGCCAAATTACGAGGTCCAAGTAAAAGAAAACCAAAATGCAAAAGCCAAGACTTGAACCTTGGACCTCTTTCCTTCCTTATGGCGTCACCCCCTTGCTCCCTAAGTGGCGCACTTTGCCACTACACCACACACTCCACTTGTGTCATTTTTCCCCACATTTTATTCTTAAGGCCTACCGCCAACTTCCGGGTTTTTTCACCTAAAACCAAAATTTCCCCAAAGCTAATATTTGATCCCGGGACTTCATAGAAGCCCTCTAACCTTCCAAAATAACTTACCTAATAAGTCTAACTTGCATTAATGCCGTTCTCAAAAATTTTAAAAACAAGGCCCATTGGGCCCAATCCTACTAGGCCCAATTTCGGGATGTTACAGAAATTCTCGAGCTTAAATAGGGTCGTATGACCGTATCTGAGTATGAGCGCAAGTTTGTGAGACTTAGCCGATATGCCCGTGAGTGTGTTTCATCTGAAGCTGCTATGTGTAGAAGATTTGAAGAAGGGTTAAATAAAGATATAAAACTACTGGTTGGCATACTTGAATTAAATGAGTTCGTGGTACTTGATGAGCGAGCTTGTAAAGCTGAAGAGTTGGGGAAAGAAAAATGAAAAGTTGAGTTTGAAGCTAGAGATTTCTGTAAGAGATCAGCGGGTAAATTTTCTCAATCGTCATGAAAGAAGTTCAAAAATGACAGTAGCTGATCCAAAGCTAATACAGGGATCTCTACACGAGAATGACCACCAGTGAGTTCACGAGCTACCTCGACTGCTAGTGTTGGCAATACTCGACTGAATAAGCTCGAGTGTCAACAGTGTGGTAGACAACATTTTGGTGAATGTTGGGGAAAATCCAACAACCGAGCTTGCTACAAGTGTGGTTCGCTGGATCACTTCATTCAGGATTGGCCGGAGTTAGCTGAAAAGGATAATTCTCAAAGTACAAGACCGAGCGGTACTGCAGCTAGAGGTAGACCACCTAGAAATGCGGGAGGTAGGAGCAACACTCAGAGAGGGACTTCGAACACAACTATTCGATCAGAGGCTCGTATGCCAGCTAGAGCCTATGCCATTCGTGCCAGAGAGGAGGCTTCATCTCCAGATGTCATCACCGGTATATTTACTCTCTTTAATACTAGTGTAATTACTCTGATTGATCCCGGTTAAACCCATTCCTATGTGTGTGAAACATTAGTATCCAGCAGGACTCTTCCTGTTGAGTCTATTGAGTTTGTGATTCGGGTTTCGAACCCCCTGAGCCAGTGTGTGCTAGCTGATAGAGTGTGCAAGAATTGCCCTTTAATGATTCAAGATTCATGTTTTTCGGCTGATTTGATGTTGCTACCATTTGATGAGTTCGATATTATCCTTGGTATGGATTGGCTAACCGTACACGATGAGGTAGTGAATTACAGACGAAAGACTATTGATCTGCGGTGTCAGAATAATGAGATAATTCGAATTAAATCTGCGGATTTGAATGGGTTACCAGCAATGATATCTTCGATGTTGGCTCGACAGTATTTGAGAAAGGGTTGTGAAGCTTACTTTGCTTATGTGATCGATAGTAAAGTGACCGAAAAGAAGATTGAATCTGCATCGATTGTATGTGAGTATCCGGATGTGTTCCGGAGGAATTACCGGATTGCCACTGTTCGGGAGGTAGAGTTTGGTATTGAGTTAGTGCCGTGGGCGACCACGATCTCGATAGCTCCGTATAGAATGGCACCGACTGAATTAAAAGAGTTGAAAGCTCAGTTGCAAGAATTGATAGATAGAGGTTTTGCTCGACCTAGTTTCTCTCCCTGGGGTCCGCCAGTTCTTTTTGTGAAAAAGAAAGACGGAACTTTGAGAATGTGCATTGACTACCGACAACTCAATAAAGTGACCATAAAGAATAAATATCCGTTGCCACGTATCGATGATTTATTTGATCAGCTAAAGGGAGCCTCAGTATTTTTGAAGATCGATCTGAGATCAGGTTATTATCATCTGCGAGTTAGAGACTCAGATGTACCTAAGACCGCTTTTCGGACGAGATACGGCCATTACGAGTTTTTGGTGATGCCGTTCAGACTCACTAATGCCCCTGCTATTTTCATGGATTTGATGAATCAGATATTTAGATCGTATCTGGATCAGTTTGTGGTTGTATTTATAGATGATATTTTGATCTATTCGCGTGACAAAACCGAACATGCCGGACACTTAAGACTTGTGTTACAGATTTTGCATGATAAATAGTTGTACGCGAAATTCAGCAAATGTGAGTTTTGGTTACGTGAAGTGAGTTTCTTGGGGCATGTTGTTTCAGCATCAGGCATTCGGGTTGACCCGAGTAAAATCTCGGCTATACTTGATTGGAAACCCCCGCGAAATGTTTTTAAAGTTCAGAGTTTTCTGGGGCTTGCTGGGTACTATAGACGCTTTGTGAAAGGGTTTTCTATGATTGCAGCTTCGATGACAAAGTTGTTACAGAAAGATGTTAAGTTTGAGTGGTCAGAGAGGTGCTAGAAGAGTTTTGATCAGCTAAAAACCTTGTTAACGGAAGCTCCAGTGCTTGTTCAGCCAGAATCGGGTAAAGAGTTCGTTATCTTCAGCGATACATCCTTAAATGGTTTGGGCTATGTTTTGATACAGGAGGGTAAAGTTGTAGCCTACGCCTCAAGACAGTTGAAGCCGCACGAAAAGAACTATCCGACACATGATCTCGAGTTGGCTGCCATAGTTTTTGCTTTAAAAATATGGCGTCACTATCTATTTGGTGAAAAATGTCATGTCTATTCTGATCACAAGAGTCTAAAATACTTAATGACTCAAAAGGATCTAAATTTGAGACCGCGACGATGGTTAGAACTATTAAAAGATTATGAGCTCGTGATTGATTATCACCCGGGGAAAGCTAATGTGGTTGCTGATGCACTAAGCCGAAAATCACTATTTGCTCTACGTACAATGAATGTGGATATAGTTATGACTGATGACGGTGCGATTATTGCAGAGTTGAAAGTGAGACCGTTATTTGTTCAATAGATTTGCAAAGCTCAAAAGGTTGATAATGATTTATTAGCAAAAAGGAATCATTGTGGTTCGAAGACTGATTCAGAATTTCAGATTGATGCCGAGGGATGTCTACGGTTCAGAAACCAAATATGTGTGCCAAAGAATCCTGAGTTGATTCAAATGATTTGTAATGAAGCTCATAATAGTAGATTGTCAATCCACCCGGGTAGTACAAAGATGTATAATGATTTGAAACAGCATTACTGATGGCATGGTATGAAACAAGATATTTCAGACTATGTGTCGAAGTGTTTAATATGTCAACAAGTAAAAGCCAAGCATCAGGTACCATCGGGATTACTTCAACCGATTATGATACCTGAGTGGAAATGGGATCGAGTCACGATGGATTTCGTATCTGGGTTGTCGTTGACACTGAGCAAGAAAGACGCAATCTGGGTTATTGTTGATAGATTGACGAAATCGGCTCATTTTATTCTAGTACGTACGGATTTCTCGCTTGATAAGTTAGCTGAATTGTACATTTCTCAGATTGTACGATTACACGGAGTACCTATTTCTATTGTTTCAGATAGAGATTTGAGATTTACATCGCTGTTTTGGAAGAAACTGCAAGATGCTCTAGGTACTAAATTACATTTCAGTACTGCTTTTCACCCTCAAACGGATGGTCAATCTGAGCGTATTATTCAAATACTCGAGGATATGTTGAGATGTTGTGTTCTTGAGTTCGAGGGTACGTGGGAACGATACTTGCCTTTGATTGAATTTGCGTACAATAACAGCTTTAAATCGAGTATCAAAATGACACCTTATGAAGCTTTGTACGTTCGTAAATGTCGTACGCCTTTATATTGGACCGAGCTAAGTGAAAGCAAGATACACGGGGTTGATTTAATCAAAGAGACTGAACAGAAAGTAAAAGTAATCCAAGAAAGTTTGAAAGCTGCGCCAGATCGTCAGAAATCATATGCAGACTTGAAACGTAAAGATATAGAGTTTTAGGTAGGCGACCGAGTATTTTTGAAAGTCTCGCCGTGGAAGAAGATACTTAGATTTGGTCGTAAAGGAAAGCTGGGTCTGAGATTTATTGGGCCGTACGAGGTTATTGAGTGTATCGGGCCAGTTGCGTACAGGCAGATGCTGCCATCTGAGTTAGACAAGATCCACAATGTTTTTCATGTATCGATGCTTCGACGATACAGATCCAATCCTTCTCATGTGATTAGCCCGTCAGAGATTGAGATTCAGCCTGACCTGACTTATGAGGAAGAACCGATTTGCATTTTGGCTCGTGAAGTGAAAGAGTTACGAAATAAGAAAATCTCGTTGGTTAAATTTATGTGGCATAAGCACGGGGTTGAGGAAGTAACCTGGGAACTTGAAGATTCAATGAAAGAACGCTACCCGCATTTATTCATCGGTAAGATTTTCGGGGACAAAAATCCCTTAGGGGGAGAGTTGTAACAACCTGATTCTGACCCTAATCAAAACAGTGGTTTTGGGACCACAAATCCGAGTCAATAGAATATTTTTATATTATATTTGGTGTCTATGATCTATGAGTGAGCATGTGCAAAAATTTCGTGAACTAATTTGCCCGTTTGTGTGTTTAATTTAAGGAAAATGACTAAATCGCATAAGTGGTAAAAGTAGTCTTCTATTTAATTGAGTGGTTTAATTAACTTGTATTCTTTTATATGTGGACTTAGGTTGTAAATTAACCAATTAGCATGTCAGTGGACTGTAACATCCTGGAATTAGAGAGAGTTTTCTTTTTCGGCATTTGGTGTTCTTCAGGTTGGCAATTTTTGGTTCTTTTCTTTGAGTAGCCGAAACCCCTAAGGTCATTGTTGCTCATTCTTCATTTAGCTAAAACTGAAACCATCTTCTCTCCCTCTTGTTCTCTTTATTTTTCCTTTTGTTCCTATTAGTTTCACATCTCTTAATCCCTTAACCGAAACCTCCTACCACTCACACCGTCTCATTATTTCTTTCTCATTTTTTTCTTCTTAGCCGAATCTTCTTCCCTTACCCTGAAAATTCATCTTTTGTTCTCTCATTTTCCTCAGGCCGAAACCCATTTTCTTTTCCTTCTCATTTGTGTTGGTTCTTACTTTTCTTTAGGCCGAATCTTCCTTGGGTGATCATCTTCTGCTTTCATTTTGTTTCATTGGGTTGTTGTTACCCACACCCTTAACTTTTCCAATCGGATTCTTCTTATTTGGTGAGGCTTGCCATTACCTTTTCTCCCAACCTTCACAATCGGTTCCTTCCCGTTAAGTGGTAAGCATTTTCTTCGCTCTCGATTCTTTCTTATTCTCTTGCTGGTTGTTAACCGATGGGGTTAATCTTGTACTAAAGTTCTTTGGCCGAATGTAGGGGAGCCTCATTTCATATTCTTTCTGCATCTAGTCTATTTTTGAAGGGTTCTAGGGGGATAATCGGTCGATCAAGGTAAGAGGTTTATACCATTCGTTTGGCCGAAAGGCCACTCCTTCTAACCTATACCTTGGAAAGCTGAATCTGATTTGGTAAATGTGTAGGGACTTCAGTGACTCCTTAATCCAAGCTTAATAGCCTCTGGGTTCTGTTGCTCTAGGTAAGAAATCTTTCCATTTTGAGCGTATATCCTTATTTCCTCTGCTTCAATGCCTTAACCTGGTCTTCTGACCAAGATCATTTTCATGGAATCAAATGCCAGTCAAGGGAAGGAAGGGGTTGGACCCATAGTCCCAGCCCCTAAGTTCAAAAAGTGAGCGGTGTCTGCGGTTCGGGATTGGCCACCGGGTTGTGGATCGGCTTCAGAATAGAATCGTAGGCAAATAGCAGTCGTTCCTGCTAGCGATAGTGTTGACATAGATAGTATAATATTGCATGTTATCAGGTGTGTAAAACTTCACACTCTATTATTTATCTGTATTATTGATTGTATGGGATGAAAAGCCGAAAAGACTGTGAAGACAGTCGTAATACCCTTGTGGGTAAGGCTAGGGATGCCAGGTACGTGACTGTAATGTTTTCTTTGTGAGTATGGATGTATGTGGTAACCTTTCACTTGGCTTGATAACATGTTGCATTCATTATGACATGTATGTTATGCATGGGCTTGGATTATGATGTGAAAGGGGAGGATTTTGAGACTGTCACGGTGGTTTGGTACCACGAGTGGGTTGGTCCCACATATAACTGATTCAGTGACCATGTCTCGGTGGCTTAGTGCCACGGTGGTTTAATACCATATATATATATATGATGATTTAGTGACTCGTCCCGGTGGTTTGGTACCACGGTGGGGTTGCCCCACATATATTCATTAGGGATTGTCACGGTGGTTGATACCATGGTGGGTTGGCCCCATGTATGTTAATAGTGACTCTGTCACGGTGATCTAGTATCACGGTGGTCTGGAACCACGAGTGGCCTGGTGCCACGTATGAGGCGTGTAGCGGATGGAGGGTTGATTGTAGAAATCCCCACAGTGTGATGGGCTGGTACGGGTGGCGTGTAAAGGATGGAAACTAGGTTGGGCTGGGACATATTGCATTAAATTCTTCTGTATGCCATCATGAGTGGGCTAAGGCCAAATATGCGGTTGTGGGCCATGGGCCGTTTATGTGATATAGGGGAATTACACACTGAGTCTTGGTGACTCACCCCGTTTGCTTAATGTTGTAGGTAATCAGTAGATTGTGGATCTGGGAGCCGAGGCAGACTCGAGGAGGCCATAAAAAGTTTCTTTCGTACACTCGTTTTCTTTTACAAATTTATTTTAATTGGGGATTTTATTATGTAATAAGGCCTTCTTATTTTAATAATTGGTTTTCTTTATATATTATCTAATTACATATGACATCATTATATGTTAAAACCTGGTAAATAAGATAAAATTTTAATCACTTGCGCAACATAAAGAATTCGTTTTCTCTGAAATACCAACAATGACAACCAGTACTTGTTTAACTTAATTCAACATTTCGTTTCTCTTATCCTTAAACCTCAAACAACTGTTTTCAAAACATCAACCAAACGAAAAGTTTTTTTTACTTACAGTATCTCTCCCGAGTTTCAAACCCTTTTTAATAACTTTTACCCTGTAACATACCAGATCTGGTCGTAACGTCTAAACCGGGTTTGGGGTGTTACATAGACGGCATTTGGCTTTAATTTTATATTGATATGTTTTTATATACATAAATTATAAGTTAAAATGTTATTATTATAATATAAGTTAATAATATTCAAATAAAGAAACATGTTATTCATCATCATTTTATTTCTTCATCACCGAAACTAAAGAAGAAAGAAGAACTTAAGCTCTCAAAACATTCGGCCCTTGCATGCTTGATTAAGGTATGTAATTGAGTTTGGTTTTTGATAATTTTTACGTTTTTGAAATCGTTGCTTCGAATACTATCCGACCCATATTAGAATTTCTGATCTTGATGCATGTGTGGTGTTCGGCCATTGATGAAAACTTGTGTTTTGTGATGTTTGATGATTATATATTAAAGATATGTTTTAGATTAACATGTTTTATATTGAAAATTTTGATGATTTTGAGTAATTAGGACTAAATTGTGAAATTTGTAAATTGAAGGGTCAAAATGTGAAATAAATGGATTGTATGGACTTGTATGGACATGAGTAACATTCGGCCCTAAAGGAGTGTGTACAAATTTTGGGTATTTTGTGTTTTGTGCAATAGGGACTAAATTGTAAAAATTGTATATGTCAGGGGTAAAATAGTAATTTGCCCATTTATGTGTTTTTGTATTAAATTGAATGAAAATATATTTGAATAAGCTTAATTTGAAATTATTTAGATCAAGAACAAAAAGAATCGGGATTGGATCGGGGAAAAGCAAAGATGAACGAATAACCGGGAAACCTAATCCGTCGATTTCAGAGGTAAGTTTTTAAGCAATTGGGGTGAATTGAATTTTAATCTATTTTAAGGTGTATATGTTAAATAGAAATAAGCATATTAAATTACTTAAGGCCGAATGTGACATGCTTATAAACCGGGTCGGGACTAAACCGGAACACATACAAAATTTTACGGAAATTAAAACCTTTTCTAAGTTTCAGGGGTTACACGCCCGTGTAGGCAGGCCGTGTGCCTCCCACGGCTACTGGACACACCCGTGTGTCCTCCCCGTGGTCGAATCTAACTTCACATCCACGGCCACCAAGCACGCCCGTGTACCTTGGCCGTGGTCGAATCTGACTTCACATCCACGGCCACCAAGCACGCCCGTGTACCTTGGTCGTGGTTGAATCTCACTTCATATCCACGACCACCAAGCACGCCCGTGTACCTTGGCCGTTGTCGAATCTGACTTCACATCCACAGCCACCCAGCACCCCGTGTGCTAAGGCCGTGTATTCTAAGGCCATAAACTGACTTTTTCACACGATTACTAGACACGCCCGTGTGTCTGGGCCGTGTGCTCCTAGGCTAGCTACTGACTTAGTCCCACAGTCACTAGGCACGCCCGTGTGCCACAACCGTGTGACATTATAAGCCATTTGCAAGGCCAAAATGCCACTCAATGGGTCTTACCTACAAGCAAAATCATCAAGACATATCATACCTATTTGGCAACCAAGAACATACCAAAATAACCATCCAATTTACAAGACTAAAACTCATCTCATCACAAGCATAATTCATTCATTTGCTTAAGCAAAACTTGACCATTTTATGCATCAACTGACCATACCAAAACATACTTTACATATCACATTCATTCAAGCAAATTCTAAACCCATAGCTAGCCAAATCACATGGCTAAGTTCATGCAACAAACTTATATCCAATACTAGCCTATACATGCCATATCTAGCTATATACATTTCCAAAGTGTACCAAAATGAGTTTAGTAGTGTGATGACGATCCTTGACGGTCCTTGTAACACCTCTAACCCGTATCCATCGCCGAATTAGGGTTACAAGGTGTTACTCAACTATATATATAATCACAGTTTAGATGTCAGAAGTCATCACACTATCGTAGTATAAATTAAGGCATGTATAGCTAGACTCACACGCGCTACGGTAGTCCTAAAATCGACTAAACCGTAAGCTCTGATACCAATCAAATGTAACACCCCTAACCCGTATCCGTCGTCGAATTAGGGTTACAAGTTGTTACTCAACTAACCACCAAGTTCCTTCAATCACTTGAATCATAATACTTAAGAAATTATATTACAATAAGCAAATCATCACAAATATAATATCAATTGCATTTACAATAAAATAAGTAAACTCATTCAAACTACAGAGCACTATTCATTTGGTCATTTTAAATAGTGTGGCCGAATATAAATAGATTATCAACAGTCAACTTACACCAACCAATTTACCACATGTATATTCAATCACATGCAAACATCACTAGTTATTCACATCAATGATTTAACCTTTAAATTCTTGACCGATTATAAATATATGTTTATAAGAAATCCAAAATAATTATAACGCCAACCAAGTTCATGCCACAAACGAATATTTCAAAAGTGAGTGTAAATCCAATAGATCATTGATACACCAAATTCTTTTATTCTTTCATGTTTTACCTTATAAGTGCGCGCAAATCAAGCAAAAATTTATCTATTATCCATAATGCATTATAACCTTATTCAACCAAGTTAATATCCATATAATAAACATAACATAACATGTAGCAACTCTTAAGTTAAGTTCATTAAACTTGCATGAAATATCTACTTAAACTTATGGGTAATATTTCTATCATAATTTCATAAATTACCTATACTTTAACAAACTTCTATCATGTCCGAATATTGACAAACATATGCCACACCTCAAGCATATATATATTTATAACTAACTAAAACATAATCATGAACAATGTACTATAAGATATGCTTGCTTACTATGCCAAATTTACCCGTTTAAAGATCATGCAACAAAACCGAATACAACCGAACCATAGTACCATAGTTTGATCATTTCATTATCAAATCACATCAATTGAATTTAAAAAAAAAATACACATACCCAATGTCATTCATAACCTAACATACTATCTCATGTATATATATATATTCACTTCCCAAAGAACTAGCAAAAATTCATCTATGTGATTTCATATCAAACATACATATACAACCATTATGCATAGCATGATTTTATACTCACCCATATTCATCATTCACATAAAACTTGCTTTCATACTTTCATCAAGTCTTGCATAACCTTAGATTATTTAATAATAAAGCAAGCCATTTTCGCATGGCTTATATACATCGACAAAATATCATTTAAACATTAAGTTTACCTATACATGCCTTAGACTTAAAAATTTCAGCTTTAAAGGTACCAAAATAGGTCGATAGTATGGATGACTTCGGTGACGATCCCCGAACTCGTAGCTTGAATTAAATCTATAAAACAGAGTGAAAACACACGGAGTAAGCTTACTAGCTTAGTAAGTCTTAAGCAATTAAAAGTAATTCAAACATTTAATATCTACTAAACTTTAACAAAAACTCATATGGTATCACATTGCGAACTCCAATGCATTATTTAGCTACGCATACTTCATTATCTTACCTTAAACAAATAATTTACTATCTCGATTCAAGATTTAATAGTACTTATAAACTTTCAGCCATATACTTATTTCATGTGCACATCATTCATTGAAGCCACATACAAGAACATATATATACTTATCCATTCAACATTTGAATATCTAAGTATTTAATATACATGTAAAAAAAATATTATAATCACATACTAAAGGCCGAATATGCATATACAGTATATAGCCACATTCCTGCTCAAATGACATACACATATATGCCTACTTATTTGATCGGATGTAGGAACTCAATTAAATATCTTATAGGCACTTACCTGTATGACCGAAAATAAATATCTAGTAATGACAACTTACTTGCTCCATAAGCATATCACATTGCACTTTCATAAGCGACATATTAATATTACGTCATCGGTATTAAACCTGCTAGACGTCACCTGAATCATACACCAAGCACTAGGCACGCTAGACACGAGGTCTAAAATTTAAACACCAAACATTTAGCCTTCTAGGCAATAAGCCCGACATAGTTCACCAAGCACAAGGCCCGCTGGGCAATAAGCCCGATATAGTTCATCGGCACAAGGCCACGCTGGGCAATAAGCCCGATATAATTCATATTCTTGAGCCAACTCATTTACATTACACATTAGTAATATCACATATATCATATATAATTCGCATCACTTTCACATAGTAAACTCAATTAATACAACTATATTTCATTGCTAAATTATTTTAACACATTCGGCTTTATCACATTTCAATCCACCAATTCACAATTCAGCATGTATACTAGGTTATAATCGATACTTACGGTATTAACTTGCTTAAAGACTTACCTCGACTATCGACGGACAACGAGACCGGCTTATTCGTTAACTTTCACTTTTCCCGATCCAAATCCTTTTTCCTTTGTTCTTGATCTAAACATGTTCAATTTAAGCTCATTCAAACACATTTCAATTCAATTTAGTCCTAAAACACTTAAATGGACAAATTACCATTTTACCCCTAATGTTTCACACCTTTACAATTTAGTCCTATTTGCACAAAACACAAAATACACAAAATTTGGCTTCACAACCTAAGGGCCGAATATTCATAAAGACTATACAAGTCCATTTATTTCATTTATTTTGCATTTTAACCCCCTCAAAAATTTATTTTCTCAATTTAGCCCTATTTAACCAAATTTATCAAAAATTCAAGAATAAATTTTTGTTCATCAATTACATATCTATCATTTAACACCAAAAACATCACAAAACTCAACATAACATCAATGGCATTTTTCACAAACATCATCAATTCATGAAATTAAGACATGGGTTTTAAAGCTCTCGAAGCAACGATTACAAAAACGTAGAAATTATCGAAAATAGAACAAAATCTAACCTTGAATTTAATCTTGTAAGTGCCGAAATATCAAGCTTCAAACTTTCTTTTTCTTTTCTTGTTTTTCGGTGAAAGAAACAAATATAAAGGATGATAAAACCAATGTTGTTTTTATTATAAAATTATAATATATAATATAACTTTAATCTAAAAAAAATAACATATAAAAACATGGTGTAAAATCATTTTACCGTCCACTATAAGTAAAAAAGGCTAATTCCCCTTTTAGTACCTCATATTAAAAAGTCACTATCACATTAGCACCTTTCACTATAGTTAGTAACTTTTGCACTTTACACGATTAAGTCCTTTTTGTTAAATTAAACACACAAACAATCAAATTTTCATACGAAACTTTCACACATAATAATTCACATATAATAAACACTGAAAATAATATTTAAAAAATTTTTTCAGACTCGGGTTCGTGGTCCCGAAACCACCGTTCCGATTAGGGTCAAATTCGGACTGTTACAACTCTCCCACCCTTAGGGATTTTCGTCCCCGAAAATCTTACTGTTAAACAAAGTCGGATATTATCGTCTCATTGAATCCTCAGGTTCCCACGTAGCCTCTTCTACTCCATGTCGATTCCATAATACTTTTACTAACGAATTTTTTTCTCAACTCTTTCATTTCACAAGCTAAAATACGGATCGGTTCCTCCTCGTACGTCATATCGAATCGGATTTCAATCTCAGATGGAAAAATCACATGTGACGGATCTGATCGATATTTACGAAGCATCGAAACATGGAAGACATTATGAATCTTTTCTAGTTCAGAGGGCAACTTTAATCTATAAGCAACATGCCCAACACGTTCGATGATCTCAAACGGTCCGATGAACCTCGGACTTAATTTGCCTTTACGACCAAATCGAAGTACTTTCTTCTATGGAGAAACTTTCAAAAATACCCGGTCTCCGATCTGAAACTGAATATCTTTACATTTCAAATCTGCATATGACTTTTGTCGATCGGATGCAGTTTTCAAACTATCACGGATCACAACCATTTTGATACTAGATTGAAAGCTATTATTGTAAGTGTAACACCCCAACCCCGGCCTACGCATTAAGACCAGACTTGGCATGCCACATAAAACGAACTTACACTTAAGCATCAATGTTTTTAATGAAAACAATTCTTGAAAACGATTTGAAGTTGGAGTTTATCAAAAATCGAGATTTATTTGAACACCATGTTTTTTTTAAAACATAAGAATTTAAAAATTGATTTTCAGAGAAATAATTGGTTAAAAACTTTAATAATTGGTTGAAATAAATTTATAAAAGAGTTTTCACAAAATTTTACGAGTAAATGATATATAAAAAAAATCCTCTTTTTATACGCAAGTTTAAGAAAAACATTTATAAAAGATTAACAACCCCATTAAAGTAGCTAAAACATATTAAAATCCATCCACGCATAAAAATCCATAAAAATAATACCAGAGGCCTTATTACATCGCAATTGAAATAGTACTTAAATAAAAATACTTAAAAGAAGTTCAAAGTTTTATAACTCATCATTCGTAGTATGGCCTCCACACGAAGTCATCCCCGCCCAAGCCTCCATCAATTATCATTACGAGAAGGGGTAAAAAAACGGGGTGAGTTACTTAGAACTCAATGTGTAACCCACTTACCGTGTTCACTGGGCCAATACCTTTTAAGCAATTAGATGGGCTTGAGCCCATTTACAAATGTACAATGCATATATATAAATCAAGTATAAAAATTAATGCATGTGTTATGCAATTCCCAACCAAGCCTAATTTCCATCCGCTACACACCCCCGTACCAACCAACACACTTGTGGCGATCAAGTCAACCCACCCCGCCAACACACCAATAGCAGGCATTAAGCTAGATATAATATTTGTGGCAACAGGCCATTTATAATATTTGTGGCAGAGCCACCGAACTAGATATTTGGCAACAGGCCATTTATAATATTTGTGGCAGAGCCACCGAACTAGATATTTGGCAACAGGCATTTCTTCTCTTCGTCATTTATCCCAACCAATGCAGTCATGCATATATATATAATGCATAACAATATATTCATGAGATAAATTTCAACAAAAAGCCCATATTACAAATTATCAATTTGGCCCATTAGTTCAAAACAGCAATTTGGCCCTTTTTAACGAACTAGCCAACCTTGGCCCATTTACGATCTAGCGATTTCTTGGCCCATTATACACATGTGGCTTTTTTTCCACAATTTTCACACTTTGGCCGATTTATCAAAATAATCATGTGGCCCAAAATATCATTTTTTTCTAAGATATAGCCTATTGAGGGCAAAACCATAATTTTTCCACAATCTTAATACCGGTTTCATGCATTCACACAAAAAATGCTAATATACCGTATTTTCAAATTTTACCGACTTTACGATTTTTATTCTATAAACTACGGTAATATAACCCATGAGATACGTGTGAAGTTACACACCTGATTACGGTGAGAACTATACTTTCCCGCTCGTCGATACCTAAATATATGTCACTCTTGATTAGAACACTAATATTTAATATAAAACTATTCTAATGATTAACGATCTAGATCCTTACCCTCGGAATCTCGAATGACAACTATTTACGATTTCTCCCCGATTGATGGTTCATAACCCGATGAAGAACCATGAACAAATAATGGCTCAGGAGTACGAATGACTTCAAATAATTGATTTTCGTCGGATGAGGGTCCACAACCCGGTGGAAAATCTCGGATTACTGAAACAGTCCTTCGTTTGAATTTAGGGGGAATAGTGGAACCGCCCCTCTTTCGAACACTATTAACAACCCTTTTCGTCCCTATCTTATTTGTCTCTATTGACAAAATATTATTAGTCTTACCATATATCAGAAATTTAATACTAATGGCTTAAAAGAGCGAACTCGGCTTACCTTAAAATCCCGAGTGATTTCCAAAGGTTTCCTTGACAAATATGTTCCAACTCGAATGGCTTTACGAAGTCTTCGAAAATGTGATGATTCGACCCACCACTATCTCACTATAACAAAATAACGAAAGAAATTATCTAAGAGAAATGAACAATGGTTTCGATCAAAAAGGCTCTCCTTTACCACACTTAAGGTTCGGCCAAAACAACCCATAAACCAACATAAGAACCAAAAAGAAACTCTTACATATTGTTTAAACGAGGGTTGAAAGAATAATCAACAAGATAATATAAATGAATAGAAGATTCGACTTTGAAGGGAAAATTGAAGAAAATGGGATTAGCATCATTCGGCCATGAGAGAAAAATAATGAAGAAAATATTTGAATGATAAATAAAAATGAGGAAGAAAAGAGAATGGAGATAAGGTGTTATAATTCGGTTTTCAAAAAGAAGAAAAGAGAAGGAAAAAAGAGATGAGTTTAGGAACAATATGCATTCGGCAATGGGGAAGGAGAAGGAAAAAGGAATGGCTTTTTTGTGTTGGTAGTTTCGGCACTAGGAAAAAAACACACAATGGGATACTATAGTGATAAGCAAAAATGACCAAATGGTCAAAAAGAAATGCCTAAATGAAAACTCAACAAAGTTGTTTTCTCCAAGCTAAAGACACATTCAGCTATGAGAGAAAGGAAATGATAGGAAAGATGTTTTGGATGAGCAAAAATTATGACCAAAAGAATTCTAACAAGCTACCATCCTACCCTAAACTAACCACCAAATTTTGGCTCCCCCCTTTTGTCCATAATGCCATCCAAATACATGGTCAAAATGGCCATGCAAAAGTTTCCAAGACAACTTCCTTGTATCATGCCTTGTGTTCCTCCACTTTCCAAAGCTTTAGAATCCTATCCCCAAAATCAAGTTAATTCTATCCCTTAATTCAAGCTTGCCTTTTTCCCTTAGTCTACTTCCCATAAAAGAATTTGTCCAACCTTACCATAAGTAAAGTTTGACTTACACAAGCCATACAAGTACAAAAATAAAAGTCACCTAAATGCTATCCATGGGATTCGAACCTCTCCCCTCAAGCAATCACTCATGCGCCAACACCACCTTGCTACTAGCTCATCTTATGCTAGCTTTCGTCACTTAAATTAACTCAAGCATCATAATCACTTGATCCACTTCAATAAAATACTCACTACTAAAATTTATTCTAGTTCCGAATAATCCCTAGCCTTCTCAAGACTATATTAAGCATGCAAAAAATTTAATCATACACAAGCTAAACACCAAAACATGCATCATAACGATACTCAAATTTTTAGGATGTTACAACTCTACCCTCTTTAAAGAAAATTTTGTCCTCGAAATTTACCTGGTTAAAAGAGGTGAGGATATTGTTGCCTAATTGCGTCCTCAGGCTCCCACGTAGCTTCCTCCACTCCATGATTTCGCCAAAGAACCTTAACTAACGGCACAGCCTTCTTTCTTAACACCTTAACAACACGATCTAAGATTTCCACTAGTTTCTCCTTGAAAGACAAGTCTGGCCTTAATTCCACTTCTTCTATTGGTACTAGGTGAGACGGATCCGATCTGTAATGCCTCAGCATAGAAACATGGAAAACACTATGAATCTGACTCAACTCTGGAGGTAATTCAAGCTGATAGGCCACTGGTCCTACACGCTTCAACACACGGTACGATCCAATGAACCTAGGGCTCAACTTGCCCTTTCTTCCAAATCTGAAAATCTTCTTCCAAGGCGAGACTTTTAGAAAAACCTGATCTCCCACCGTAAACTCAATATCTTTACGCTTCAGATCCGCATACGACTTTTGTCTATCTGAAGCTTCCTGTAACCGCGCTCGAATCACCTTTACCTTTTCTTCCGTCTCAGATATCAATTCAGGACCCAACAACTGTCGTTCCCCCAATTCAGTCCAACAAGTAGGGGTACGACACTTACGACCGTATAACGCTTCATAGGGCGCCATTTGGATACTAGATTGGTAACTGTTATTATACGTGAACTACGCCAGCGGTAGAAAATCCTCCCAACTACCTCTGAAGTCGATCACACAACCTCGTAACATGTCTTCCAAAATCTGAATCCATGGGCATACAAACTCTTCCACGAAAACACAGCACGCCATCCTTGTTCATTTCAAAGTCTCCTATTATACCACTTTCAACTTGTTACAATAAAGGACCCAACTTTTCATCTGATAATTGCTTTTCCTTGATTTGCTCCAACCACGAGGCTTCACAAGTTTTTCGCTAATGCATCGCCATCCTCATACAAACCGAGATGAGCAAAAATTGCTCTTAACTCCGATACAACCTTACGACTAACGCGCGTGCGCCACTACGTTAGCCTTTCAGGATGGTATTCAATTGAGAAGTCATAATCCTTTAACAGATCCACCCATCTCCGTTGTCTCAAGTTCAACTCCTTTTGGGTAAGGAGATACTTAAGACTCTTATGGTTCGTATAAATGATCGACTTCTCACCGTAGAGATAGTGCCTCCATATTTTTAAGGCAAACACCACCGCATGACCAACTCCAAGTCATGAGTAGGATAGTTGACTTCATTCGGCCTTAACTGCCGAGAAGCATAAGCTACCACTTTTCCACTTTGCATCAGTACACATCCTAAACCTGTATGTGACGCATCACAAGAAACGGTAAACTCTTTTCCGGCCTCGAGTTGAATCGATCTTGGCGCTTCCGTCGAGAATCTTCTTGATTTCTCGAAACTTTCTTGTCATTTATCGGTCCATACATACGGTACTCCCTTTACATAGCAGCTTAGTTAGAGCAAAGCAATCAACGAAAACCCCTAAACAAAGCGTCTATAATAACCAGCCTGTAACATCCTTAAATAGGGGCTATGATGTTTGAACTGTTTGCATGTGTATGGCTTGGTTATGATATTAATTGAGACATTTTAGGGTCTAGGTATAAGCCAAGGGTAGGCCCGAACTATAGGAAAATTTTTATTTTTAAGCTTTGGTTAAGGGGAGCTGAAGGAGCTAGGGGTTAAGAATATTTTGTGGTAAACTTTAGCACAAGAATTACCTTGGTAAAGTGGCAAGAAGGCACCACTTAGGGCCTTAAGCAGTGACACCATAAGCAGGGGAAGGAGAGCTTGGGTTCGAGCTGCAGAAATCCCTTGCTGCTAATTCTTTTTGACGTTAGAGAGGGAAAGAGTTGTGCTCAGCTCAAACTCTGATGGATAACTGTTGGACAAGTCAACAGATTTGAACGGGTGGAGAAGAGAGAATTTAGGAGTTTGAACAATTCAAACTCATTTGAATGGTTGGCCAGGAGAAGTTTGAAGAGTTTGCCGAAATTTGAATTGTGTGAGGAGGTGTATTCGGCTGGAAGACTTGGGAGGAGTGCCGAAATTCCTTAGTGACATTTTCGGATAGTCAAGCTTTGGTACACTCGGTTGAGAAGCAGAACCGAAACCTCTTTTGGCACTTGTCGAATTCCCTTTTGAAGCACCTAGCCAAATCCCAAAAAGAACCATTTGAGTTTTCTTTCTTTTCCTCCTTTGAAACCGAAAGCCAAAAGCACTTTAGGCTCTTGCCGATTTCTTTCTTTGGTATTGAGCCGAATCTCCATTTGAATTCCTCTCTTATTTCTTTGAAGTCGAAACACTATTCTCCCTAAATCTCATCTTTTTTTGCTCTCCATTCTTATTGGTTGGCCGAACCTTCTTCTTTCTCAAGCCACTCTCTTTTCAATTGATTCTTTCATCTTATTCTCACCATCATTCAACCGAATACTTCCCTTCCATTCCCTTATTTCATTTTAGCCGAATCTCCCTTGATTATTTCACCATCATTATCGAAATCTCTCTCTATTTTCTCTTTTTATTTCAACACTTTGGCCGAATATCAACCACTGAAGATCTCTCTCTCTCTTTTCTTTTCTCTCGTTGCATTGTAGATCTCTCTTGTCTTCTACTCTAGTCGATTTTGGAGTGGGTAAGTGTTCTTAGCCGAATCTTTACTATTTTCTTCTCTTTTCTCTGTCGACTCACATGGAAACAAAAGCCGAATTTTGGCATTTGTCTTGATTCTCATTCATCTGTGAAATTAGATTCTCCTAGGTTTTTCGGGATTTGGAAGCAGTGGATTGTGGTCATCTACTCTCTCTGCCAATCGGTTTCATTAGGACTGTGGTAAGGTCTCATGTCGATTCATTCTTTCCCTTATTCTTTTGAAAAGCCGAAGGCTATTGCTTTATGTGGTTGAATGTTGGCCGATTGTAGGGGAAGGCTGAGATCTCGAATATCTCAGGTTGTGGCTAGTATTCAAAAAGCGTTAAGGTAAGGAGGGTTGCTAGATGCGTTAACTTTTCGGGATTTACAAGTGAAGTCGAATGGCTTTTGCTAATGATCTTAGTTTGGCCGAATGTTGGTAAAGGGGGTCTAGTTCGTTAGATCGGGATCTTCGAGTTCGATGATCACGTTAGTAACGGTGTGTAACTTACACACTTCATAATCATTGTAAACTTGTTAATAACCTAAACTATGTTAAAAGCCGAAAGCTGTGTGTAGATTTTGATATGATACCTTTATGGGTATGAGCAAGGATTTGGGTAAGTCCATTTTGTTGAGATTACGGTACATGATTTACGATGATATTATCTATGTATGTTCGATATATGTCTAATGATTAAGCATGATGGCATGAATTGTATGTGCATTGCATTATTATGGGTGATATGAGAGGAGGGGGAAGATTGATATCTGTGACTTTGGGTCACAAAGTGGTTTGGCACCACCGGTGGTTTGGTACCACAGATTGATTTCGTGACTTTGGGTCACGGAGGTTTGGCACCTCATAGCGACTCGCCCCGAGTGGCTTAGCACTACTGATGGGTTGGCCCCACATTTGATAAAACGGAATTGTCGCCAAAGTGATTTGGTATCACAACGTGGGTTGGCCCCACATATGGATTATTCGTGACTTTGGGTCACGGTGGTTTGGCACCACATTTTTATTGATATCGGTGACTTTGGGTCACCAGTGGTTTGGCACCACCAGTGGTTTGGTACCACACGGGGTAGAAAAAGGAGTTGTGGATGGCTAGGTTTGGGTGCATGATATGTTTGCTTGATTATGATTTGTGTAAGCATGTTACAATAATCGAGAGGGGGATTATGCACTGAGTCTTGGTGACTCACCTTCTCACTTATCTTTTCAGGTGATTCGTAGATCGCGGATGAGGAGCTGGGTGGACTCGAGGTGACCATGCGATAATTACTTCGGTTTTACATGGACATTTGATTTGGGTATTTTACTTTAAATTCTGGTTTTAATTTGGGTTCGTAACAAGGCCTTTAAATTATGTTTTGGATTATTTTATCTGCTTTGGATTTGGTTTTAAATATGACTAAGTAACTACTTGATTTGCTTTAATAACCTGATAATCAAAGTTTTCAAACTAAGCTACGCAACGAGTTTTCTAAACTCTACCATCGGGTAATACAATTCACATGATTTCAAAGCAACTTAACATTTTTTCCACTATACATACATCGGTTTTCCCCAAACACAAGCAATCGAAGAGTTTTCACCGAAAATAAATCGGTAACCTATTTTTTTGAATTGTTTTCACTCTGTGACATGCCAGATTCGGTCGTGGTGTGTTGACCGGGTTTGGGGTGTTACAATTTTGGTATCAGAGCCAAGTTCAACAGCTCGGCTGTGGGCCCGAGGCCCAAAATGTTTTAAGATAAGGTTTCAAAGAGTTTTACTGGAAAATATATGGTCTGAAACGCATGGCACCGAGTCTTCGGCACCAATCCGCCCAGGTAAGTACCCCTAATGATGTTTGCATATGATTATGATTTATGATGATATATGTTATGGACGACTAGTGATAGTGGACTACCTTAGAGACTGGAACCTATATGACTCTGTGACTCGCGAAAACAAAACTCTGTAATAGAAACTGTTCATAAGACTGTGCCTTAATAATAGTGGAATAAAGACTGACGCATAAAACTTTTAAATTAGATAAGTTAAGACGTTAGACATGAGCACTCAAGGTCGGGGTCGTAATACGTGTGGACGCGGTCGGGGTAGGATGATCGTGTGTTCGAACCGGTGGGATCAGTCGGGAAGTGGTCGAGAATGAGATGCCACCACCACCACTAGCCGCTGCGGTGTTGAGTACCGAGGATCGTAAAGGGATGATGCGATGTGCAGCGATGTCTGCGAGTTCTTGAGAGGGTGGTGGAGCGGTAGAGGCACGAGCTCGTAAGTGCGTATCGAGCGACTACGAGCCAATGGAGTGAGGTATTCGAGGTGTTTACGGTGTGGCACCCAATACGGTTGAGTATTGGTTGGAGGCGACGAAGCGTATCATGGACGACTTGGATCGATTGCTGGGAGGCGAAAGGGATAGTGTCGCTTCTTCGAGATGAGTCATACCAGTGGTGGCTCACGGTTCGGGATAGTACTGCAGCGGATGATCTCACGTGGGACTATTTTAAGGCAGCGTACCAGAAGAAGAATATTGGGTCCAGTTACATTGATGCGCAGCGAAAGGCATTTTTGAGACTGGTTCAGGGGAGTAAGTCCGTATCGGAGTACGAGGCAGAATTCTTAAGGTTGAGCCGGTATGCTCGAGGTATCGTGGCTACGGAACACGAGCGATGTGTTAGGTTCGAGGATGGATTGAGGGATGAGCTGAGACTGCTGATTGCTCCACAGCAGGGGCGAGAGTTTGCCGTGTTGGTAGAAAAGGCTAAGATAGCCGAAGGGGTAAAGGAATCTGTGAGGCAGAATCAGGACAGGAATAGACATAAGAGAGGTTTTGGATCATCTGGGTCGGTCGATAATTCTCAGAAAAGGGCTAGGCATGGTGGGCCAAATTAATTCGAGAGGCACATTATCGCTAATCGTCGTGGTCCCAGCCACGAGTTGTAATCGGTGTGGGAAATCTCATTGGGGAGAATGTTGGATTGGTGGAAAAGGATGCTTTGAATGTGGCTCATTGGATCATCGTGTGAGGGATTGTCCATGGAAGTTAGCCAGGATTCAGTCTGAGGGCCAGGGTCGTGCTCAGTTTAGGAATGAGGGACCGCAACCGCAGAGGGGTCGTGGTTCTGGTAGAGGAGGTAATGGTTCTGGTCAGGGCCGCGGAGCACCGGGCAGAGGTGTAGGCAACATCGAGGCGAGACAGCCTGGATTGGTATATGCAGCGAGGCGTCGAGAGGAAGGCGACGCATCAGACGTCATAACTGGTATGTTCTTAATCTTTGGATTACCATATACTGCTTTGATAGATGTGGGTTCGACGCATTCGTATGTTGCTAGTAGCATAGTAGAGACCATGAACCTAGACTTTGAGACTACTTCTAGGGAGATGATAGTAATTAGCCCTCTAGGTCACTCTGTAGAAGTAAATAAGTCAGTATAGGGATGTACCCCTAGAACTCCAAGGGGTAGTGTTTGTGGCTGATCTGATGGAACTACCGTTTGGGGAGTTCGATCTGATTCTTGGGATGGACTGGTTGGTGAAGTACCAAGCAGTTGCCGTCGGGTTTACTTCAGCCGGTGAAGATTCCACAGTGGAAGTGAGAAAGGATTACCATGGACTTTGTCAGTGGGCTACCCCTTACGCCTAGTAAGAAGGACTCAGTCTGGGTAATTGTGGACCGTTTGACGAAATCAGCTCATTTCATACCGGTAAGGGTTGATTACTCACTTCAAAAGTTAGCTAAGCTGTATGTGGCAGAGATAGTGAGGTTGCACGGTGTGCCAGTGTCGATTATCTCGGATAGGGATCCCAGATTCACGTCAAGATTCTGAAAAGTGTTGCATTAGGCATTGGGTACGCGGTCGGATTTTAGTACAGCTTTTCATCCACAGATAGACGGACAGTCAGAAAGGGTTATACAAATCTTGGAAGATATGCTGAGGGGCTGTGTTTTGGACTTCAGAGGCAGCTGGGAAGAATTTCTACCGTTAGCTGAGTTTGCATACAATAATTGTTACCAGGCAAGCATTAAGATGGCACCATATGAGGCGTTGTATGGTAGGAAATGTCGTACACCTACATGCTGGACAGAGTTAGGTGAGCGTCAGATGTTGGGTCCAGAGTTGGTTACGAAAACTGAGGATAAGGTCAAGTTGATTCGGGCTCGTTTGAAGGAAGCTTCGGACCGACAGAAGTCCTACGCCGATCTTAAGCGGAGAGATATAGAGTTTGCCGTGGGAGACAAGGTCTTTTTGAAGGTCTCACCGTGGAAGAAAGTACTAAGATTTGGAAGGAAAGGCAAGCTAAGTCCAAGGTTCATTGGCCCGTATAAGGTGTTGAGACAAGTGGGACCAGTAGCTTATCAGCTCGAGTTGCCAGCAGAGCTGAGTCAGATACATGATGTGTTCCACGTCTCCATGCTTAGACGCTACCGTTCAGATCCATCGCACGTTGTATCGGTGGGGGAGATAGAGGTGAGCCCAGATTTGACTATTGAAGAGGAACTAGTGCAGATTCTAGACCGAGATGTGAAAGTTTTGCGCAAGAAGTTAGTTTCTTTGGTAAAGGTGTTTTGGCAAAACCATGGCGTGGAAGAAGCTACGTGGGAACCAGAGGATGTGATGAGACAACAATACCCTCAACTCTTTTGACCAGATAATTTCGAGGCCGAAATTATTTTTAAGGGGGGTAGAACTGTAACATCCTTAAATAGGGGCTATGATGTTTGAACTGTTTGCATGTGTATGGCTTGGTTGTGATATTAATTGAGACGTTTTAGGGTCTAGGTATAAGCCAAGGGTAGGCCCGAACTATAGGAAAATTTTTATTTTTAAGCTTTGGTTAAGGGGAGCTGAAGGAGCTAGGGGTTAAGAATATTTTGTGGTAAACTTTAGCACAAGAATTACCTTGGTAAAGTGGCAAGAAGGCGCCACTTAGGGCCTTAAGCAGTGACGCCACAAGCAGGGGAAGGAGAGCTTGGGTTCGAGCTGTAGAAATCCCTTGCTGCTAATTCTTTTTGACGTCAGAGAGGGGAAGAGTTGTGCTCAGCTCAAACTCTGATGGATAACTGTTGGACAAGTCAATAGATTTGAACGGGTGGAGAAGAGAGAATTTAGGAGTTTGAACAATTCAAACTCATTTGAATGGTTGGCCAGGAGAAGTTTGAAGAGTTTGCCGAAATTTGAATTGTGTGAGGAGGTGTATTCGGCTGGAAGACTTAGGAGGAGTGCCAAAATTCCTTAGTGACATTTTCGGCTAGTCTAGCTTTGGTACATTCGGTTGAGAAGCAGAACCGAAACCTCTTTTGGCACTTGTCGAATTCCCTTTTGAAGCACCTAGCTGAATCCCAAAAAGAACCATTTGAGTT
The DNA here is from genome assembly GCA_025698515.1 of Gossypium sturtianum. Classification (NCBI taxonomy): domain Eukaryota; kingdom Viridiplantae; phylum Streptophyta; class Magnoliopsida; order Malvales; family Malvaceae; genus Gossypium; species Gossypium sturtianum. Next base: position 96,667,992 of record CM046949.1, read on the forward strand.
TTCTTTCTTTTCCTCCTTTGAAATCGAAAGCCGAAAGCACTTTAGGCTCTTGCCGATTTCTTTCTTTGGTATTGAGCCGAATCTCCATTTGAATTCCTCTCTTATTTCTTTGAAGCCGAAACACTATTCTCCCTAAATCTCATCTTTTTTTGCTCTCCATTCTTATTGGTTGGCCGAACCTTCTTCTTTCTCAAGCCACTCTCTTTTCCATTGATTCTTTCATCTTCTTCTTACCATCATTCAACCGAATACTTCCCTTCCATTCCCTTATTTTATTTTAGCCGAATCTCCCTTGATTATTTCACCACCATTACCGAAATCTCTCTCTATTTTCTCTTCTTATTTTAACACTTTGGCCGAATATCAACCACTGAAGATCTCTCTCTCTTTTCTTTTCTCCCGTTGCGTTGTAGATCTCTCTTGTCTTCTACTCTAGTCGATTTTGGAGTGGGTAAGTGTTCTTGGCCGAATCTTTACTATTTTCTTCTCTTTTCTCTGTCGACTCACATGGAAACAAAAGCCGAATTTCGGCATTTGTCTTGATTCTCATTCATCTGTGAAATCGAATTCTCCTAGGTTCTTTGGGATTTGGAAGCAGTGGGTCGTGGTCATCTACTCTCTCTGCCAATCGATTTCGTTAGGACTGTGGTAAGGTCTCATGCCGATTTATTCTTTCCCTTATTCTTTTGAAAAGCCGAAGGCTGTTGCTTTATGTGGTTGAATGTTGGCCGATTGTAGGGGAAGGCTGAGATCTCGCATATCTCGGGTTGTGGCTAGTATTCGAAAAGCGTTAAGGTAAGGAGGGTTGCTAGATGCGTTAACTTTTTGGGATTTACAAGTGAAGCCGAATGGCTTTTGCTAATGATCTTGGTTTTGCCGAATGTAGGTAAAAGGGGTCTAGTGCGTTAGATCGGGATCTTCGGGATTCAATGATCGCGTTAGTAACCAGGTGTGTAACTTACACACTTCATAATCGTTGTAAACTTGTTAATAACCTAAACTATGTTAAAAGCCGAAACTGTATAGATTCCGATATGATACCTTTATGGGTATGAGCAAGGATTTCAGGTAAGTCCGTTTTGTTGAGATTACGGTACATGATTTCTGATGATATTATCTATGTATGTTCGATATATGTCTAATGATTAAGCATGATGGCATGAATTGTATGTGCATTGCATTATTGTAATATCCAAGATTTAGGGGTTATGAATTTTTTTTGCTTGAATGTGTGTATTGTCTTGTTGTGTGCTCTTTGTATGAGTTTTAGGGACTTCGAGAATTTTAGAATATAGGGGAATGCCTTAGAAAAATATTAGATTTTTAGTCTTAGAAGGAGCTAAGCAAGTTTGGCCTTAAGAGAATTAATTTGAGGTTTAATCACAAGACAAGTCAATTAGTAAAGTGGTGATGGCGCATGGGTGAATGCATGAAGGTAGAGGTTCGAATCCCTTAGCTAGCAATAGGATGGAATTTTAATTTTTATTCTCTTTCCTATAGTGTCGGTCAAACCTTATCTTGATTGGATGGACTCTTCTTTTATTTTTTGGATAGTAGACCAAAGGGAAAAGGCAAGTTAGTAGTTATGGTAAGGAATCAAGTTGTTAAGGAAGGTTTAGGGGACAAAAGGCTTGAAGAGTGGATGATGTTTTGGAAGCTTTTCCATGGTCATTTGACCATGAACCTAGACGGCATGAGGGGCTAAGGGGGTTGGTTTAATTGGGATGGAGATTAAGGGGGTTGATAGGGAAGAATTGAGGAGGAAAAAGGGGGATTGTGTTGGCTAATATGTTGACCGAATATGGTATGGATTAAGGAGGTGTTAGTTGACCAAAAGTTGTCAATTTGTGCATCTTTTTCCTTTGTCCAAATATTTTCTCTTAGCCGAAATTGTCAATTGGCATTTGGTAAAAACTTTGCTTTGTTTTGGCCATTACATTTTTGACCAAATTGGTATTTTTTTATTTTATTTCTTCTTTTCCTCTCAAGTTTTACTCTCTTTTTGGTACCAAAACATTGCTACTTTTGAAGACATTTATCATTTCTTTTCTTTCTCTCTAGTGCCGAATTCATTCTATCACCAAAAGCATTTCTCATATTTTCGTTTTTCTTTTTCATTCTCTTTCTCTCTTCTCTTTCTTTCTCATAGCCGAAACTATCCTATACTTTTCACCATTTTTCTTTCTTTTCTTTTTGTTAAAAACCGAAACCATCATATTTGAAACTACCATCTTTTCTCTTCTTTTGTTAAAGCCGAAATCACCATTTCTCTTCTTTTTAATTGTTAAAGTCGAATCCTTTTTATAGTTCAAGTAAGGGTAAATCAATCTCCGTATTTCAGGTAAGGATTATCTATCAATCGTTTTCTTTATTTTCCTTTAGATTAACCGATTTTAGGAATCTAATCCTCTTACTCCTTCGTGGCCAAATCTTTGAAAGAGGATTTGGGGCTTCTTGTAGTTGACGATTAGGGAGAGATCGTTCGGGTTTGAATAATCCAAGGTAAGGAGATGATGATATTCGCCAAGGGCCATATCCGTAATGATAATCGATTTCTAATATAGTGTTTTGTAGGTGCTATCGACGTTGTAGGCAAGGGTCGGAAATCTTAAGTATTATATCGCTTTTCGTGTTTGCAAGGTGTGTAACTTATGCTAAACTTCTAATAGATCAATAGCTTTATTGATAAAAATGTGTTTATAAAGAAATATAAATGTTTATGGCTTCGGTACCATTCAATGGTACGGTGAATTGAGGTATGTTATTCCTTCGTCATTACTATGTATGATTCTAATATGAAACATATTCGATATTTGATTATGATTTTGATATAATGTACAAGGCATAATATTTACATCGCTAATAATGCTATATGCATAATATGAAATGTGTCCGATTCCGATATGATAATGGGGCATATGGCATGATAATGAAATAATATGTTATTGCATGGGCATATGGGTAATATTGAAAGGGGAAGTGTTCGGTGGTTTTACCACATTATCCGGTGACTTTGGTCACGATATTATGAATCCGGTGACTTTGGTCACGATATTATGAATCCGGTGACTTCGGTCACGATATTATGAATCCGGTGACTCTGTCACAATTATCTCGTAGCTATGCCACGATTTTAAGGGCGATGTGCATGTTGATCGCAGAATCGCTTCGATGGTGTGTAGCGGATGGAGGGTCGATTTAGTAATCCCCACGATGTGATTGGTAGGTACGGGTGGTGTGTAGCGGATGGATATCTAAGTTGGGTTCGGGATTGCATTTCATTTTATATGTACATGTGATTATCTAATTTGCTATATTATGGGCTTATGGCTAAATGTGATTTAAATGGGCTTTATTGCTATGATCGATTGGGTTTTTAGTGTACTGTTACACATTGAGTCTGTTGACTCACCCTTTAGTGGGATATCTTTTCAGGTGATACTCAATGATTTGGACCGGGTCAGCAAGGACGACGTGGTGGCCATTGCTCAACTCAGTAAATTGGGTTTCCCTTTATATTAAACTTACTACGTTTTCTTATATATTTTGGGATTTAATTTGGGATATGTTTTTGTAATAAGGTCGCCATTAGCTATGTTACTTTTACGTTTTAATTTATATTCTGCTACGATCAATTTCAACTAAACAATTAAATATTTCGATAATCGTATGAAAATGTTTTGACATCTAAATACTTATGGTTTTCAAAATATTAATAATTCATAAAATTGGATCTTCTTTTGATAAAATAATTTTTTATTAAAAACATAGATTTTGATGATTATATATATATATAAACAAATTTAAATTTCAAAACGATTTTTTAACAAGTTCGTACTTCAAATCTATTCTTTACCATAAAATCACATCATTTTACAAAACGACAAAACTAATTTTTCTTAAGAAGCATACCAGATCCGGTCGGGGCTTGTGGGCCGGGTTTGGGGTGTTTCAACTTGGTATCAGAGCCAAGTTTTAAATACTCAGCCTTGGGTTTTGAAGTCCACAACGTTTTCAAAATTAAGCCCAAATGAGTTTTTGTGAAAAGTTTTGGTTAAACTAGTTTTTATAGAAGCATGGCACCCGAGTTCTCGACCCAAGTCCACCTGGTAAGTTCTTTTGTTGATAAATTGATGTGAGTATGTTGATGTGTGATATTTTAGTTGATAAGCCTAAGGAAACTATACTTTAGAGACATGGACCCTAGGTATATGTGTACTTATACGGGGAAAACCACTAATTAAAACTCTGTTGCATAAAATTTTCTTTAAACAAGAAAGTGAAAAGACTCTAATGCATAAAATTTTCGTAAAAACAGATAAGGCATTAAGTAGACATGAGTTCTAGGGGACGTGGTCGACGTGGACGCGGTAGAGGCAGAATGGCTATGTCGGAACCGATTAGATCAGTCGGGGTTCGAAAATGAGGCACCGCCACCACCGTTGGAGCGGAATTTCATGAGCAACCGGAGAGAGATATTTGTATCGCAAGCTATGTTGCGAGTCTTAGAGCGAGTAGCGGGAGCTAGTATGGGTAATGGAGCACGAAAGTCGATTGGTCGAGAGACTTAGATCTAATGGAGTGAGGTTTTTGGGAGTATCTGGGGTAGCTCGAATGTAGCGGAGTATTGGTTAGAAAGCATCGAGAGGATCATGGACGATTTGGATGCTGATCGCCAAGGAGAAGTCGAAAGGCGCTGTTTCATTGCTTCGTGATTTGAGGCGTACCAGTGGTGGCTCTTTGTCAAAGAGAGTATTCCGTGGATCGTGTGGATTGGGGGTATTTTAAGATTAAGTTTGAAGGGAAATATGTTGGAGCTAGCTACATTGATTCTCGTGAGAAAGCGCGTTCTGAACGGTACAAGGAAATAAGTCGATAGCCGAGTATGAAGCGGAGTTTTTGCGGTTAAGCCGATATGCCGAGGGATTGTAGCTCACCGATTATGAGCGGTGTGTCGGTTGAGGATGGGTTGCAAGATGAGTCTGCGAGTGTTGATTGCACCGCATCGTGAGAGAGATTTTGCGCGTTTTAGTGGATAGAGCACGGATAGTTGAAGAAGTTAAGCGGACCGAGAGACAGAACAGAGATCGAGGTCGAATAAGAATAAGAGGAGCTATGGGTCTTCAGGGTCATCCGGGAATTTTTAAAAGAAACCTAGAGTTGATGGGCCGCGAGGTCAACAAGTTGCTTTGGGAGGACAATACCGTACTTGTGCTCAATGTGGAAAGATGCACCCGGGAGAATGTTGGAAGAAGACAGGAGGATGTTTCAAGTGCGGGTCCAAGGATCATATGATTAGGGATTGTCCATTGGATACAGAGAGGAATCGTTCAATAGGTCAGAGTTTTAATCAGGCTGGCAGAGGTGGACAGCGAATGGATGAGGGTCGTGGTTCGAGTGGCGAGGTTATGGTTCTGGTAGAGGTCGCGGGACTCCGGGCAGAGGCAGTGGTAGCACTGAGGCTAGACAGCCAGGTTTGGTGTATGCGGTTCGTCGGAGGGAAGATAGTGATGCACCTGATGTTATCACGGGTACGTTTCTTATTTTTGGGTTGCCCTTTATTGCTTTGATAGATATAGGGTCGACTCATTCTTACATCGCTAGTGAAGTATCTGGAACTCTGCATGTGAACTCTGAGACTGTACCTAGGAAGATGACTGTACTTAGTCCTTTAGGACAGACTGTAGTAGTAGATAAGCTCTTTAAGGAAGTGCCTTTAGAAGTTCAAGGGATGCAGTTTCCGGCTAATTTAATGGAGTTGCCATTTGGAGAATTTGACTTGATTCTAGGCATGGATTGGCTAGTGAAGTATCGTGCGAATGTGGATTGTGCTGCTAAGCGGATGTCACTAAGGTCTATGGACGATAAAGAAGTTGTGGTGTTGGGCGAGAGACGGAACTACTTATCAAGTGTAGTATCTGCTCTTAAGGCAGAAAAGATGGTTAGGAAAGGTTGTTTGGCTTTTCTTATGTTGGTCAGTGCCTTGGAGGCTAAGAAGGCAACTGTTGAAGAGGTCAGAACTGTGAGGGAATTCGTGGATATCTTTCCGGAAGAACTTTCAGGATTGCCTCCGGATCGTGAAGTGAAATTTGGGATTGACTTGTTGCCTGGAACGGCGCCAGTATCTATCGCTCCGTATAGAATGGCACCAAAGGAGTTGGTTGAGCTTAAGGCTCAAATTCAAGAGTTGCTTGATCGTGGGTTTATCCGACCTAGTGTGTCACCATGGGGAGCACCGGTCTTGTTCGTAAAGAAGAAGGACGGGACTATGCGTATGTGCATAGATTACCGACAGTTGAATAAGCTAACCATCAAGAACAAGTATCCTTTGCCAAGGATAGATGACTTGTTCGATCAGTTTAAGGGAGCTACGGTATTCTCAAAGATAGATTTAAGGTCGGGGTATCATCAGCTTAAGGTGAAGGAAGCGGATATCCACAAGACATCTTTCCGAACAAGATATGGGCATTATGAATTTTTGGTAATGTCGTTCGGATTGACTAATGCCCCAGCTACGTTCATGGATATGATGAATCGGGTTTTTCAACCCTACTTGGATCAGTTTGTTGTTGTGTTCATAGACGACATTCTTGTGTATTCCAAGTCTGAGTTACAGCATGATGAGCATCTTCGGATAGTGTTGCAAGTGTTGAGGGAGAAGAAGCTTTATGCCAAATTCAGCAAGTGCGAATTTTGGCTGAAAGAAGTTGCGTTTTTAAGCCATGTGGTGTCTGCGGAAGGGATAAGAGTGGATCCTCGGAAGATTGAGGCGGTGATAGATTGGAAACCACCTAAGTCTGTAGCTGAGGTTCGCAGTTTCTTGGGATTAGCGGGTTACTACGAAGAAGGTCTGTCGAAGGATTCTCCTCGATAGCGGCACCTTTGACGAAGTTGTTGAGAAAAGAGATACCTTTCGTGTGGGCGGATAAGCAGCAAGAGAGCTTTGAGAAGCTTAAGAGGGTTTTGACTGAAGCTCCGGTTTTGATTCAGCCTGAGGCAGGGAAGGACTTTATGGTGTATTGTGATGCGTCTCACATTGGATTAGGATGTGTTTTGATGCAAGACGGGAAGGTGGTTGCGTATGCGTCTCGGCAATTGAGGCCTCACGAGGTTAACTACCTGACGCATGACTTGGAGTTAGCAGCGGTAGTCTTTGCTCTTAAGGTGTGGAGGCATTATTTGTATGGAGAAAAATCAGTAATCTACACAGACCACAAGAGTCTTAAGTACCTGTTGACTCAGAAGGAGTTGAATCTGAGACAGCGAAGATGGGTGGAGTTGTTAAAAGACTATGATTGCTCTATAGAGTATCACCCGGGCAAGGCGAATGTAGTAGCAGATGCTCTAAGTCGGAAAGTGGTGTCGGATCTAAGAGCGATGTTCGCACATCTTAGTCTTTTTGACGACGGAAGTTTGTTGGCGGAATTACAAGTAAAGCCGATGTGGTTGAGTCAGGTGAAAAAAAAACAGTTGGTAGATGATGATTTAAGTGTTAAGCTACGACAAGCGCAAAATGGAGAGTTGGAAGATTATGGTGTTAACAGCGATGGAGTTTTGTGTTTCAAGGGTAAGATCTGTATGCCGAAGGATGAGGAGCTTAGGCGAAGAATTCTTCAGGAATCGCATAGTGGTCCTTATGCGATGCATCCGGTAGGTAGTAAGTTGTATAGGGATCTTCGAGATCAATTTTGGTGGCCTGGTCTTAAGCGGGAAGTTACGAAATTTGTGGGGAAGTGCTTAACGTGTCAGCAAGTTAATTTGAACACCAAGTTCCATCGGGATTGCTTGGTAGATAAAGATTCCGCAATGGAAGTGGGAGCGTATCATCATGGACTTTGTTAGTGGACTTCCCTTACGCCTACCAAGAAAGACTCGGTGTGGGTGATAGTGGATCGATTGTGAAGTCTGCACATTTCATACGCAATGCGAGTTGATTACTCTTTGCGAGAAATTGGCGAAGTTGTATATGGCGAGATTGTAAGATTGCATGGAGTGCGGTGTCGATTATTTTGGATAGGGATCCGAGGTTTACGTCTCGATTTTGGAAAGCATTACATCAGGCTTTGGGCACCAAATTAGACTTCAAGACGGCATTTCATCCACGATCGGCCGACGATCACCCGAGCGAGTAATCCAAGTATTAGAGGACATGTTAAGGGGATGTGTGATAGATTTCAGAGGAAGCTGGGAAGAGTTTTGCCTTTAGCAGAGTTTGCATACAACAACAGTTTATCAAGCCGTAGATTCGGATGGCACCATATGAGGCACTATATGGGCGGAAGTGTCGCACTCCTACGTGTTAGACAAAATTAGGGGAACGTCAGATTTTGGGTCCAGAGATTGTGGCTGAATCCGAAGAAAAGGTTAAGGTAATTCGGGCTCGGTTGAAGGAGGCATCTGATAGGCAAAAGTCATACGCAGATTTGAAGCGAAAGGAAATAGAGTTTGCTGTGGGAGACCAAGTGTTCCTAAAGGTGTCACCTTGGAAAAAGGTGATGAGATTTGGTCGCAAAGGAAAGTTAAGCCCCAGGTTTATAGGACCTTATCGGGATTTGAAGCGGGTTGGACCAGTGGCATATCAGTTAGAGTTACCTTCGAGTTGAAGCAAATGCATGATGTGTTTCATGTTTCGATGTTACGTCGTTACACGGTCGGATCCATCTCATGTAGTGCCGATTGAGGAGGTAGAACTACGATCGATTTATCCTATGAGGAGGAACCGATTCAAATTCTAGATCGGGATGTGAAGGTGTTACAGAGGAAATCAGTTCCTCTCGTCAAAGTGTTATGCCGTAACCATGGATCGGAAGAAGCTTCGTGGGAGCCGGAGGAAGCTACGCGACAGCAATACCCTCATTTATTCTTGTCAGGTAATTTCGGGGTCGAAATTTTTTTTAGGAGGGTAGAATTGTAATATCCAAGATTTAGGGGTTATGAAATTTTTTCGCTTGAATGTGTGTATTGTCTTGTTGTGTGCTCTTTGTATGAGTTTTAGGGACTTTGAGAATTTTAGAATATAGGGGAATGCCTTAGAAAAATATTAGATTTTTAGTCTTAGAAGGGGAGCTAAGCAAGTTTGGCCTTAAGAGAATTAATTTGAGGTTTAATCACAAGACAAGTCAATTAGTAAAGTGGTGATGGCGCATGGGTGAATGCATGAAGGTAGTGGTTCGAATCCCTTAGCTAGCAATAGGATGGAATTTTAATTTTTTTTCTCTTTCCTATAGTTTCGGTCAAACCTTATCTTGATTGGATGGACTCTTCTGTTATTTTTTGGATAGTAGACCAAAGGGAAAAGGCAAGTTAGTAGTTATGGTAAGGAATCAAGTTGTTAAGGAAGGTTTAGGGGACAAAAGGCTTGAAGAGTGGATGATGTTTTGGAAGCTTTTCCATGGTCATTTGACCATGAACCTAGACGGCATGAGGGGCTAAGGGGGTTGGTTTAATTGGGACGGAGATTAAGGGGGTTGATAGGGAAGAATTGAGGAGGAAAAAGGGGGATTGTGTTGGCTAATGTGTTGACCGAATATGGTATGGATTAGGGAGGTGTTAGTTGACCAAAAGTTGTCAATTTATGCATCTTTTTCCTTTGTCCAAATATTTTCTCTTAGCCGAAATTGTCAATTGGCATTTGGTAAAAACTTTGCTTTGTTTTGGCCATTACATTTTTGACCAAATTGGTATTTTTTTTATTTTATTTCTTCTTTTCCTCTCAAGTTTTACTCTCTTTTTGGTACCAAAACATTGCTACTTTAGAAGACATTTATCATTTCTTTTCTTTCTCTCTAGTGCCGAATTCATTCTATCACCAAAAGCATTTCTCATATTTTCGTTTTCTTTTTCATTCTCTTTCTCTCTTCTCTTTCTTTCTCATAGTGAAACTATCCTATACTTTTCACCATTTTTCTTTCTTTTCTTTTTGTTAAAAACCGAAACCATCATATTTGAAACTACTATCTTTTCTCTTCTTTTGTTAAAGCCGAAATCACCATTTCTCTTCCTTTTAATTGTTAAAGTTGAATCCTTTTTATAGTTCAAGTAAGGGTAAATCAATCTCCGTATTTCGGGTAAGGATTATCTATCAATCGTTTTCTTTATTTTCCTTTAGATTAACCGATTTTAGGAATCTAATCCTCTTACTCCTTCGTGGCCAAATCTTTGAAAGAGGATTTGGGGCTTCTTGTAGTTGACGATTAGGAGAGATCGTTCGGGTTTGAATAATCCAAGGTAAGGAGATGATGATATTCGCCAAGGGCCATATCTTGTAATGATAATCGATTTCTAATATAGTGTTATGTAGGTGCTATCGACGTTGTAGGCAAGGGTCGAGAAATCTTAAGTATTATATCGCTTTTCGTGTTTGCAAGGTGTGTAACTTATGCTAAACTTCTAATAGATCAATAGCTTTATTGATAAAAATGTGTTTATAAAGAAATATAAATGTTTATGGCTTGGTACCATTCAATGGTAATACGGTGAATTGAGGTATGTTATTCCTTCGTACTATGTATGATTCTAATATGAAACATATTCGATATTTGATTATGATTTTGATATAATGTACAAGGCATAATATTTACATCGCTAATAATGCTATATGCATAATATGAAATGTGTCCGATTCGATATGATAATGGGGCATATGGCATGATAATGAAATAATATGTTATTGCATGGGCATATGGGTAATATTGAAAGGGGAAGTGTTCCGGTGGTTTTACCACATTATCCGGTGACTTTGGTCACGATATTATGAATCCGGTGACTTTGGTCACAATATTATGAATCGGTGACTTCGGTCACGATATTATGAATCCGGTGACTCTGTCACAATTATCTCGTGGCTATGCCACGATTATAAGGGGCGATGTGCATGTTGGATGCGCAAGAATCGCCTTCGATGGTGTGTAGCGGATGGAGGGTCGATTTAGTAATCCCACGGTGTGATTGGTAGGTACGGGTGGTGTGTAGCGGATGGATATCTAAGTTGGGTTGGGATTGCATTTCATTTTATATGTACATGTGATTATCTAATTTGCTATATTATGGGCTTATGGCTAAATGTGATTTAAATGGGCTTTATTGCTATGATCGATTGGGTTTTTAGTGTATTGTTACACATTGAGTCTCGTTGACTCACCCTTGATGGGATATCTTTTCGGTGATACTCAATGATTTGGACCGGTCACAAGGACGACGTGGTGGCCATTGCTCAACTCAGTAAATTGGGTTTCCCTTTATATTAAACTTACTACGTTTTCTTATATATTTTGGGATTTAATTTGGGATATGTTTTTGTAATAAGGTCGCCATTAGCTATGTTACTTTTACGTTTTAATTTATATTCTGCTACGATCAATTTCAACTAAACAATTAAATATTTCGATAATCGTATGAAAATGTTTTGACATCTAAATACTTATGGTTTTCAAAATATTAATAATTCATAAAATTGGATCTTCTTTTGATAAAATAATTTTTTTATTAAAAACATAGATTTTGATGATTATATATATATATAAACAAATTTAAATTTCAAAATGATTTTTTAACAAGTTCGTACTTCAAATCTATTCTTTACCATAAAATCACATCATTTTACAAAACGACAAAATGAATTTTTCTTAAGAAGCATACCAGATCCGGTCGGGGCTTGTGGGCCGGGTTTGGGGTGTTTCATTATTGTGGGTGATATGAGAGGAGGGGGAAGATTGATATTTGTGACTTTGGGTCACCAGTGGTTTGGCACCTCATAGCGACTCGTCCCAGTGGCTTAGCACCACAGTGGGTTGGCCCCATATTTGATAAAACGGGATTGTCGCCAGTGATTTGGTATCACAACGTGGGTTGGCCCCACATATGGATTATTCGTGACTTTGGGTCACCGGTGGTTTGGCACCACATTATTATTGATATCGGTGACTTTGGGTCACGGTGGTTTGGCACCTCCGGTGGTTTGGTACCACGGGGTAGAAAAAGGAGTTGTGGATGGCTAGGTTTGGGTGCATGATATGTTTGCTTGATTATGATTTGTGTAAGCATGTTGCAATAATCGGGGGGGATTATGCATCGAGTCTTGGTGACTCACCTTCTCCCTTATCTTTTCGGGTGATTCGTAGATCGCGGATGAGGAGCCGAGTGGACTCGAGGTGGCCATGCGATAATTGCTTTGGTTTTACATGGACATTTGATTTGGGTATATTACTTTAAATTCTGGTTTTAATTTGGGTTTGTAACAAGGCCTTTAAATTATGTTTTAGATTATTTTATCTGCTTTGGATTTGGTTTTAAATATGAATAAGTAACTACTTGATTTGCTTTAATAACCTGATAATCAAAGTTTTCAAACTAAGCTACGCAACAAGTTTTCTAAACTCTACCATCGGGTAATACAATTCACATGATTTCAAAGCAACTTAACATTTTTCCACTATACATACATCGGTTTTCCCCAAACACAAGCAATTAAAGAGTTTTCACCGAAAATAAACCGGTAACCTTTTTTCTTCGAATCATTTTCACTCTGTGACATGCCAGATTCGGTCGTGGTGTGTTGACCGGGTTTGGGGTGTTACACAGCCAAACCCAAGAAATTCCGAATCTCAGCCACTGGCTTCGACAGTTTCCAATCCAACACTGCCTCAACCTTCCGAGGATCAACTCTTATTCCATCGGCTGACACTACATGACCCAAGAAAGTCACTTCCTTCAACAAAAATTCGCATTTACTGAATTTGGCATAAATTTGCTTATCTCGCAAAATTTGCAACACAATACGCAAATGTGAGTCATGCTCTTCTTCATTCCTCGAATATACCAAGATATCATCTATGAACACCACTACGAACCGGTCTAGATAAGGTTGAAAGACTCGGTTCATCATGTCCATAAATGTAGCTGGTGCATTAGTCAATCCAAACGGCATCACCAAAAACTCATAATGTCCATAACGAGTTCGGAATGCCGTCTTATGAATGTCTGCCTCTTTCACCTTGAGTTGATGATAACCCGATCTCAAATCAATCTTGGAGAAAACTGAAGCTCCTTGCAATTGATCAAACAGATCGTCAATTCTTGGCAATGGATACCTATTCTTGATCGTCAACTTATTTAACTGCCTATAATCAATGCACATACGCATTGACCCATCCTTCTTCTTGACGAACAAAACCGGTGCTCCCCACGGAGACACACTTGGTCGAATAAATCCCCGATCTAATAATTCTTGAATTTGAGCTTTAAGCTCCGCTAACTCCTTCGGCGCCATTCTATAAGGAGTAATGGACACCGGAGCCGTTCTGGGCAAAAGCTCAATGCTAAATTCTACTTCCCGATCTGGAGGTAGACCCGGAAGTTCTTCGGGAAAGACATCTGGAAATTCTTTCACCGTTCTCACACCTTCCACCGATAAATCCTTGGCATCCAAAGCACTAACAAAAGCTAGGAATGCTCCATACCCTTTCCGCACCAACTTTTCTGCCTTCAAAGCAGATACCACATTTTCCAAAAAGTTCATTCGCTCACCTATCATTACTACCTCCTCATTATCCACAGTCCTTATTGACATCCGATTTTCAGCACAATCCAATTGCGCCTGGTGCTTCACCAACCAATCCATGCCCAAAATAAGATCAAACTCGTCGAAAGGCAATTCCATCAAATCCGCCAAAAATATTTCTCTTTGAATTTCCAAGGGCACGTCTCTAAACAATTTATTCACGATTACCGACTGTCCTAAAGGACTAATTACGGTAATCTCTCTATCGGTAATCTCAGATCTAATATTCGTGTTTCGTTATGGCACTAGCAATATACGAGTGTGTAGACCCGATATCTATCAAAGCAATGAATGGTACATCAAAGATGAAGAACGCATCGCTTATCACATCAGTGCATCGCCATCTTCCCCGACGCCTAACCGCATAGACCAACCCCTACTGTCTTGCCTCCGTGTTACCTCTAAAGCCATTACCTCGACCGGTGCACCTTGATCACGCCCAACACCATTACCACCACAACTCCGATCCACGGCCTCTCGGTGGCTACCGAGCACCTTTAGTTGGGTGAACATCGTGGTTACGAGCTTCCCGAGTCGTATCAATCCGTCGAGGGCAATTCTTATATCGATGATCCTTGGAACCACATTTATAGCGAGCACCGCTTTTCCTCCAAGATTCCCGGGTGTCGTCTCCCACAATCGGCACAGATCTTGACTCGATTAGTAGTCACCCGTGCTCTAGCTTGAGCTGGCTCGTCATTCTGTGGCCTCTTCTGAAACCTTTTAGAAGAACCCGAGTACTTAAAATCCCTCTTGCCTCTGACTTTCCCGGTTCTGGTGTTCTGAGTTCTTAGCCTCTTCGGCTATCTTGGCTTTCTCTACAAGTGAGGCAAAAGTTCGTACTTGTTGTGGGGCTATCAGTACCCGTAACTCGTCATTCAGCCCATCTTCAAAGCGTACACAACGCTCATGATCATTCGGCACTATTGTGCGAGCATAACGACTCAAACAAAGAAATTCTACCTCGTAAGCTGCCACCGTCTTACTTCCTTAAACCAAATTCAGGAATTCCTTCCTCCGGGCATCTACATAACTTGTCCCGACGTACTTCCCTTGAAAAGTAGCTTTGAAGAAATCCCAAGTAACCAATGCAACCTCGGTGCCTTCTCGAACAGTAAGCCACCATTGATACGCCTCGTCCCCTTAACAAGGACACAGCTCCTCTTAGCTTACGCTCGGCGGTGCACTCCAAATCATCCATAATCCGCTCTGACCTCGAGCCAATATTTCGCAACATTCGAGCTACACCGAGACACCTCTAAAAACCTCGACACCACTTGACTTGAGTCATTCCGATATTGAACCACTAACTGGCTGGACCGGTTCTAGTCCCAAAGAACCCTCTCTAGGACTCGCAACATTGCTTGAGTCAAAGCATTGTCCTCTCTCGTATGATCAGGTGATCCAGTCTCACTCTCGAGTGACGCAGGTGCATCCATTTCTGGCATATGACCCGGCACTTCAGACGCAACACCTCGTCCTCTACCACAGCCACGTCCACCGCGTCCACGACCACGTCCTCTAGTGTTCATAATGACTAATTCAATTTAATCTGATTACAAGTTTTATGAATCAGAATACTATTTCAGTGTTTATTAACGATATTTTATAAGATATAAGAGATAAAGTTGTTTTCGCGATCATGTCCTACTGTCTCAATCTCTACCGGTTTCAACACCTAAAACTAGAAGTTCTAGAGTGTTTCTATGATCATTTCATAATAGTAAATATTTAATATACAAATACTTACTTGACTTGGTGCCGGATGCTCGTGGTGCCATACTACCTTTAAAACATAAAATCTAAAAATTTAAGCAGTTTTTAAATAAAAATTATTGTTGAACCCAAACCACAGCCGAGTTTTGAAACTGGGCTCTGATACCATAAAATGTAACACCCCAACCCCGGCCTACACGTTAAGACCAGACTTGGCATGCCACATAAAACGAACTTACACTTAAGCATCAATGTTTTTAATGAAAACAATTCTTAAAAACGATTTGAAGTTGGAGTTTATCAAAAATCGAGATTAATTTGAACACCATGTTATTTTTAAAACATAAGAATTTACAAATTGATTTTCAGAGAAATAATTGGTTAAAAACTTTAATAATTGGTTGAAATAAATTTATAAAAGAGTTTTCACAAAATTTTACGAGTAAGTGATATATAAAAAAAAATCCTCTTTTTATACGCAAGTTTAAGAAAAACATTTATAAAAGATTAACAACCCCATTAAAGTAGCTAAAACATATTAAAATCCATCCACGCATAAAAATCCATAAAAATAATACCCGAGGCCTTATTACATCGCAATTAAAATAGTACTTAAATAAAAATACTTAAAAGAAGGTCAAAGTTTTTATAACTCATCATTCGTAGTATGGCCTCCACACGAAGTCATCTCCGGCCCAAGCCTCCATCAATTATCATTAACTGAGAAGGGGTTAAAAAAACGGGGTGAGTTACTTAGAACTCAATATGTAACCCACTTACCGTGTTCACTGGGCCAATACCTTTTAAGCAATTAGATGGGTTTGAGCCCATTTACAAATGTACAATGCATATATATAAATCAAGTATAAAAATTAATGCATGTGTTATGCAATTCCCAACCAAGCCTAATTTCCATCTGCTACACACCGCCGTACCAACCAACACACCTGTGGCGATCAAGTCAACCCACCCCGCCAACACACCAATAGTAGGCATTAAGCCAGATATAATATTTGTGGCAACAGGCCATTTATAATATTTGTGGCAGAGCCACCGAACTAGATAGATATTTGGCAACAGGCCATTTATAATATTTGTGGCAGAGCCACCGAACTAGATATTTGGCAACAGGCCTTTCTTCTCTTCGTCATTTATCCTAACCCATGCAGTCATGTATATATATATAATGCATAACAATATATTCATGAGAGAAATTTCAACAAAAAGCCCATATTACAAATTATCAATTTGGCCCATTAGTCCAAAACAACAATTTGGCCCTTTTTAACGAACTAGCCAACCTTGGCCCATTTACGATCTAGCAATTTCTTGGCCCATTATACACATGTGGCTTTTTTTCACAATTTTCACACTTTGGCCGATTTATCAAAATAATCATGTGGCCCAAAATATCATTTTTTTCTAAGATATAGCCCATTGAGGGCAAAACTGTAATTTTTCCATAATCTTAATACCGGTTTCATGCATTCACACAAAAAATGCTAATATACCGTATTTTCAAATTTTACCGACTTTACAATTTTTATTCTATCGCTTACGGTAATATAACCCATGAGATACGTGTGAAGTTACACACCTGATTACGGTGAGAACTATACTTTCCCGCTCGTCGATACCTAAATATATGTCACTCTTGATTAGAACACTAATATTTAATATAAAACTATTCTAATGATTAACGATCTAGATCCTTACCCTCGGAATCTCGAATGACAACTATTTGCGATTTCTCCCGATTGATGGTTCATAACCCGATGAAGAACCACTTAACAAACAATGGCTCAGAGTACGAATGACTTCAAATAATTGATTTTCACGGATGAGGGTCCACAACCCGTGGAAAATCTCGGACATCAAACAAATTCTTCGCTTGAATTTAGGGGAATAGCGGAACCGCCCTCTTTCGAACACTATTAACAACCCTTTTCGTCCCTATCTTATTTGTCTCTATTGACAAAAGATTATTAGTCCTACCATATATCGAAAATTTAATACTAATGGCTTAAAAGAGCGAACTCGGCTTACCTTAAAATCCCGAGTGATTTCCAAAGGATTCCTTGACAAATATGTTCCAACTCGAATGGCTTTACGAAGTCTTCGAAAATGTGATGATTCGACCCACCACTATCTCACTATAACAAAATAACGAAAGAAATTATCTAAGAGAAATGAACAATGGTTTCGATCAAAAAGGCTCTCCTTTACCACACTTAAGGTTCGGCCAAAACAACCCATAAACCAACATAAGAACCAAAAAGAAAGCTCTTACCTATTGTTTAAACGAGGGTTGAAAGAATAATCAACAAGATAATATAGATGAATAGAAGATTCAGCTTTGAAGGGAAAATTGAAGAAAATGGGATTAGTATCATTCAGCCATGAGAGAAAAATAATGAAGAAAATATTTGAATGATAAATAAAAATGAGGAAGAAAAGAGAATGGAGAGAAGGTGTTATAATTCGGTTTTCAAAAAGAAGAAAAGAGAAGGAAAAAAGAGATGAGTTTAGGAACAATATGCATTCGGTAATGGGGAAGGAGAAGGAAAAAGGAATGGCTTTTTGTGTTGGTAGTTTCGGCACTAGGAAAAAGACACACAATGGGATACTAGAGTGATAAGCAAAAATGACCAAATGGTAAAAAAGAAATGCCTAAATGAAAACTCAACAAAGTTGTTTTCTCCAAGCTAAAGACACATTCAACTATGAGAGAAAGGAAATGATAGGAAAGATGTTTTGGATGAGCAAAAATTATGACCAAAAGAATTCTAACAAGCTACCATCCTACCCCAAACTAACCACCAAATTTTCGCCCCCTTTTGTCCATAATGCCAGCCCAAATACATGGTCAAAATGGCCATGCAAAAGTTTCCAAGACAACTTCCTTGTATCATGCCTTGTATTCCTCCACTTTCCAAAGCTTTAGAATCCTATCCCGAAAATCAAGTTAATTCTATCCCTTAATTCAAGCTTGCCTTTTTCCCTTAGTCTACTTCCCATAAAAGAATTTGTCCAACCTTACCATAAGTAAAGCTTGACTGACACATGCCATACAAGTACAAAAAAAAAGTCACCTAAATGCTATCCATGGGATTCGAACCTCTCCCCTCAAGCAATCACTCATGCGCCAACACCACCTTGCTACTAGCTCATCTTATGCTAGCTTTCGTCACTTAAATTAACTCAAGCATCATAATCACTTGATCCACTTCAATAAAATACTCACTACTAAAATTTATACTAGTTCCGAATAATCCCGAGCCTTCTCAAGACTATATTAAGCATGCAAAAAATTTAATCATACACAAGCTAAACACCAAAACATGCATCATAACGATACTCAAATTTTTAGGATGTTACAGTAAGCAAATTCAATCAAAGGTAAGTATCGTTCCCACGTAGCTTCAAACTCGAGGATGCAACATCTCAACATATCCTCAAGTATCTGAATTGTTCGTTCAGACTGACCATCTGTCTGCGGATGAAAAGCTTTACTAAAGTGTAGTTTGGTACCTAAAGCATCTTGCAATTTCTTCCAAAACCGCGACGTGAATCTTGGGTCTCTGTCCGAAACAATGGAAATCGGCACTCCATGTAATCTCACAATTTGAAATACATACAACTCAGCAAGCTTATCGAGCAAATAGTCCATACGAACTGGAATAAAGTGAGCTGATTTGGTTAGTCTATCCACTATAACCCAAATTGCATCTTTTTTTTCTCGGTGTCATAGGCAAACCGGATACAAAAATCCATAGTAATTCTGTCCCATTTCCATTCAGGTATCATGATCGGCTGAAGTAACCCAGAAGGCACTTGATGTTCGGCTTTTACTTGCTGACAAACTAAGCACTCCGAGACAAATTCAGATATGTCTCGTTTCATACCAGGCCACCAATAGAACTGTTTCAAATCATTATACATTTTCGTGCTGCCAGGATGTACAGATAATCAACTATTATGAGCCTCATTTAATATCATCTAAATTAACTCCACATTTCTTGGAACACACAGTCAGTCTTTAAACTTTAAACAATCATTTTCATCTATTCGAAATTCTGACTCAACACTGTTCTCACACTGAACTCATCTTGCTACTAGATCGTTGTCAACTTTCTGGGCATCCCTAATTTGTTGAATAAATGACGGTCTTGCTTTTAATACAGCTACTATCGAACCATCATCAGAAGTAGCCATATGTGCGTTCAGCGCACGAAGTGCGAATAATGATTTTTGGCTTAGAGCATCTGCAACAACATTGGCTTTCCCCAGATGGTAATCAATCACTAATTCATAATCTTTCAACAGCTCTAACCATCTGCGTTGTCTTAGGTTCAGATCTTTCTGAGTTATCAAATACTTTAAACTTTTGTGATCTGAATAGACATGACATTTCTCCCCGAACAAGTAATGGCGCCAAATCTTCAACGCGAATACAATAGCTGCTAGCTCCAAATCATATGTCGGGTAATTCCTTTCATGCGGCTTCAATTGTCTCGAAGCGTAGGCTACAATTTTGCCTTCCTGCATCAAAACGCAACCCAAACCATTCGACCAGAACTCACACTTTCTAAACTTTGCGTACAACTGTTTATCTCGCAAAGTTTATAGCACAAGTCTTAGGTGCTCAGCATGCTCGGGCCATCTCTCCGAGTAGATTAGAATATCATCTATAAATACTACCACAAACCGATCCAAATATTGACTGAAAATTCGATTCATCAAATCCTAAAAACAGCAGGTGCATTAGTGAGTCCAAAAGGCATAACCAAAAACTCATAGTGTCCGTACCTCATTCGAAAAGCAGTCTTTGGCACATCGGAATCTCTGACTCTCAACCGATAATAACCCGACCTCAAATCTATCTTTGAAAACACTGAAGCCCCCTTTTAACTGATCAAATAAGTCATAAATCTGTGGTAACGGGTATTTATTCTTTATAGTCACCTTATTAAGCTGTCGATAATCGATGCACATTGCATAGTCCCATCTTTCTTTTTCACAAATAAAACTGGTGCACCCCAAGGAGAGAAGCTCGGTCTTGTAAAGCCCCTATCTGTTAACTCTTGCAATTGTACTTTCAACTCTTTTAATTCTGTAGGTGCCATCCGATACGGAGCTATTGAATCAGAGTCATCCCCGGTACTAATTCAATGCCAAACTCTATTTCTCGAATAGGTGGCAAACCCGGGAGTTCTTCAGGGAACACATCTGAGTACTCGCACACAATTGGTATGGATTCAATCTGCTTTTCAGTCATTTTTCTATCA
Source organism: Gossypium sturtianum (assembly GCA_025698515.1). NCBI lineage: Eukaryota > Viridiplantae > Streptophyta > Magnoliopsida > Malvales > Malvaceae > Gossypium > Gossypium sturtianum. The sequence continues at coordinate 96,688,554 of CM046949.1, forward strand.
AGCACATAAGCAAAGTAAGCTTCATACCCTTTTCTCATATACTTTCGAGCTAACATCAAAGATATTACAGCTGGTAATCCATTCAGATCATTAGATTCTATCTGAATGATTTCACCGTTCTGACATCTCAAATCAATGGTCTTTCTTTTGCAATAAACAACAACATCGTGCAAAGTCAACCAATCCATTCCCAAAATTATATCGAACTCATGAAAAGGCAATAACATCAAATCAGCTGGGAAGCATAAATCCCGAATCATCAATGGGCAACTTTTACATACTTTATCAACTAGAACACATCGACCCAAGGGGTTTGATACACAAATCACAAACTCAGTAGACTCAACAGGCAGAGTCTTACTGGTTACTAAAGTTTCACACACATATGAATGAGTCGAACCTGGATCAATCAATACAATCACAGTAGTATCATAAAGGATGAAAGTACCGGTGATAACATCTGGGGAAGAAGCATCCTCTCTGGCACGTATAGAGTATGCTCTAGCAGGTGCACGAGCCTCTGATCGAATTGCAGTGTCTTTGGTTCCTTTCTGACTACCACTTACATTTTTCGAGTGCCTAGGTGGTCTGCCTCGCACTGATACATTACTCGGTCTTGTATTCTGAGCCGTATTTTGCTCGGCTAGCATCGAGCACTCTCGAATAAAATTATCCGACGATCCACATTTAAAGCAGGACCGATCACGAAATCTACAACTCCCGGAATGCCATTTACCATAATGCTTGTATTCAATCCGATTCTACTGGACATTACCAACACCGGCCATCGAAGTAGCTCGAGAACCCACAGGTGGTCGATCTCGTCTAGATAAGTCTGAAGTAGCTCTATGTCGACCAGATTCATCTTTGAACTTCTTGGACACCGAATGAAATGTCTTACTCGATGATCTTCTACGAATGTCTCTAGCTTCCATTTCAGCCTTTCTTTTCTCTTTCCCAAGCTCTTCGGCTTTGCAAGCTCGTTCGACAAGTACCACGAACTCTTTAATCTCGAGTATGCCAACTAGCAACTTAATATCTTCATTCAGACTGTCTTCAAATCTTTTACACATAATGGCTTCAGTTGACACACATTCACGGGCATATCGGCTCAGGCTGACAAATTTCTGTTCATACTCAGTCACGGTCATTTGACCCTGTTTTAATTCCAGAAATTCTTTTCGTTTTTGATCAATGAATCTCTGATTGATATATTTCTTACAGAACTCGGTCTGAAAGAAATCCCAAGTCACTTTTTCTTTCGGAACTACCGATACTAGTGTATTCCACCAGTGATATGCGGTGTCCCGTAATAGGGATATAGCACACTTCAAGCATTCATCTGGAGTACATGATAACTCGTCAAGCACATGGATAGTATTATCAAGCCACAGCTCAGCTCGTTCCGCGTCACCATCATCATTAGCTTTAAATTCTTCGGCCCCGTGTTTCCTGATTTTATCAACAGGAGGCCTACTAGATCTCATCGGATCTATCATCGGAGGTACTGAAGGTATCAGAGATGAATTATTCGGGGGTGGAGGTTATTACACAACTGGATTAGTCCGGATATGTTGAGTAAACCATTCATTCATCATCTGGTAGAAGGCTTGCTTAGCCTCCCCTTCATGGCTACTCTAGATAGGTCGAGAGTCTATCGGCGCTGACCCATGAGCGAGATCAGGCACTACGCTCTCAACATCATCAGCTACCGCTCTGTCAGGTCCATTTACTATATATATAATCACAGTTTAGATGTCAGAAGTCATCACACTATCGTAGTATAAATTAAGGCATGTATAGCTAGACTCACACGCGCTACGGTAGTCCTAAAATCGACTAAATCGTAAGCTCTGATACCAATCAAATGTAACACCCCTAACCCGTATCCGTCGCTGAATTAGGGTTACAAGGTGTTACTCAACTAACCACCAAGTTCCTTCAATCACTTGAATCATAATACTTAAGAAATTATATTACAATAAGGAAATCATCACAAATATAATATCAATTGCATTATATACAATAAAATAAGTAAACTCATTCAAACTACAGAGCACTATTCATTTGGTCATTTTAAATGGTGTGGCCGAATATAAATAGATTATCAACAGTCAACTTACACCAACCAATTTACCATATGTATATTCAATCACATGCAAACATCACTAGTTATTCACATCAATGATTTAACCTTTAAATTCTTGACCGATTATAAATATATGTTTATAAGAAATCCAAAATAATTATAACGCCAACCAAGTTCATGCCACAAACGAATATTTCAAAAGTGAGTATAAATCCAATAGATCATTGATACACCAAATTCTTTTAGTCTTTCATGTTTTACCTTATAAGTGCGCGCAAATCAAGTAAAAATTTATCTATTATCCATAATGCATTATAACCTTATTCAACCAAGTTAATATCCATATAATGCACATAACATAACATGTAGCAACTCTTAAGTTAAGTTCATTAAACTTGCATGAAATATCTACTTGAACTTATGGGTAATATTTCTATCATAATTTCATAAATTACCTATACTTTAACAAAATTCTATCATGTCCGAATATGCACAAACATATGCCACACCTCAAGCATATATATATTTATAACTAACTAAAACATAATCATGAACAATGTACTATAAGATATGCTTGCTTACTATGCCAAATTTACCCGTTTAAAGATCATGCAACAAGACCGAATACAACCGAACCATAGTACCATAGTTTGATCATTTCATTATCATATCACATCAATTGAATTTTTTTAAAAAAAAATACACATACCCAATGTCATTCATAACCTAACATACTATCTCATGTGTATATATATATTCACTTCCCAAAGAACTAGCAAAAATTCATCTATGTGATTTCATATCAAACATACATATACAACCATTATGCATAGCATGATTTTATACTCACCCATATTCATCATTCACATAAAACTTGCTTTCATACTTTCATCAAGTCTTGCATAACCTTAGATTATTTAATAATAAAGCAAGCCATTTTCGCATGGCTTATATACATCGACAAAATATCATTTAAACATTAAGTTAGCCTATACATGCCTTAGACTTAAAAATTTCAGCTTTAAAGGTACCAAAATAGGTCGATAGTATGGATGACTTCGGTGACGATCCCCTAAACTCGTAGCTTGAATTAAATCTATAAAACAGAGTGAAAAACACACGGAGTAAGCTTACTAAGTCTTAAGCAATTAAAAGGAATTCAAACATTTAATATCTACTAAACTTTAACAAAAACTCATATGGTATCACATTGCCGAACTCCAATGCATTATTTAGCTACGCCCATAATGTGTTTATGGGCCACAAGCCTTTTATGTGTTTTCGGGATTTGCACACTGAGTCTTGGTGACTCACCCTTTTATTTTCCCTGACTTTTCAGATGAGCAGTAGATCGTGGACAGGGGAGCCGAGGCGGACTCGAGGGGCCATCAAGTTTTATTTTATTTATTTTCATGAATTATTTTCGGTTTTCTTTAAGTTTTAATTTTGGAACTATTTATGTAATAAGGCCCTATGGTTTAGGTTATCACTTTATATTTGACAGTGTTTACAGTTTATAAATTTATGTTCAAGGACTTAAAACATAAAAAGTAATAAAATAGGTTTTCCAAACACGTTCAAAGAAAAATCAAAAGTTTTCATCAAATATCCTATTTTTAACAAATGCCTAAGTAAAGAAACTGAGATTTTCAAAAACCATTAAAGCAAAGTTTTTACAGTAAACCTTGTAGCATACCAGATCTGGTCGTAGCATTTGGGCCGGGTTTGGGGTGTTACAGGAAGAACCACCGCTATTTACATCATGATCAGTGTAACACCCCAAACCTGGCCTAGAAGTCTAGATTGAATTTGGAACGCTACATTGATCACCAAAGTGATTGAGAGAAAATTTTACAAATCAAGTCATTTAAAAATTTAATTTCGAAAATGTTTATCCCGAATCAATTCAAAAACGTTTAATCATTTAAATTCCCCAGTAAGTTCAACAGTATAACACTTATGAATTAAAACTTAAAACAAAAGTTGTAGCACAGTATTATGAAACTTTACAATTCAACTTAAGAATAACAATTAAACCTAAAAATAAAAGCTTATAACTCATTTCACCAAGAGATCGCTCGAGTCCTCCAGCGCATCGAGTCCAAAGATCCGTAATCCAAAATCGCACGAAAAGAGGAAACAGAAGAGGGGGTGAGCTACTCGAGCTCGAGTGTGAGATCAAAATCGATTAACTACTGTAAATGTAAATAGGGAACTAGAAGCGAGCTTCTGTAAGAAGAACACACTTACAGATGATATTTGTTTAGCGAGTTCGCCTAACATCAAACACACACCATATGGAACAAACAGACACACCTAACCTCACGTGCTATTCAAATACAATAGCAAAAGTTCACAAGTCACCACACTATCACAATAATGATTCGATGACATTTATAGAGAAAGTCCGCAGAATCGTGATAGGCACACGTGCCTTTGATCGTCGATCAAGAACACATTCATCATATTATCACATTCAAATGTAGTATAACATTCACCAAATTGATCAATCGACATTTCAATGAGTAGTATGCATCACATTCGAATACATAGATTCATTCAGATGCATATGAGTGTAAATGAGTTATAAAATAACCCACCCATCCAGCCAACACACCATCTCCGTCCAACTCTACACTTACTGTGGGGATTTAATCAACCCACCCATCCCTGCACTCCGAGTAGAACCTCGAAAAGCCCATCCAACCTTATACTCCATAGGATGTCATCCCGGGTTGCCCGACAACGATGATCATCAGCATTGTCGTCGACCCTCAGGGAATTGGGACCGCCCTCGACCCTCTGGAAATTGGGGCTAACAGTTTGCAGATAAACTGCCAGTCTCATATATTACGCAGTAAAGCTAGCATATAAGCAGTACTTTGCAATACGGTAAATTGAAGTACAGACATGCAGTATGAATTGCCAGATTAGATAGTGGTACGTAGCGTAGCTAACGTACATGCGGTACAGTGCAATGTGGTACTCCACTATACCGATGAGTTGCAGTAAAACTGCCAAATCAGTCAATGATACGCAGCGATGCTGGCGTATGTGCTGTACAGTGTAGTGCGGAAATCCGTAGTACAGTCAAATCATCCATGACCCTCAGGGTATTGGGACTGCCCTCAACCCTCTGGGTATTAGGGGCTTCAATATGCAGTTAAACTGCCAAATCATAAATCTTCCTTCTCTTCTAAATCCCAACCCAAAATACTTTATATGCAGATGTATGAATGCAGATGCACCAATTCAGAATACAATTTGTGCAATCATTCGTAGCGGCCACTTACAATACCAATCGATTGTAAACGTGCACACATATCCACTCAGATTCAGTACCTAGCATAGCACACATTCACTTACAAGCAGTACATAATTCGAAGTCAGAACAGAATCGTATTCACCTTGAGTAAGCTTAGTCGAGGGGTTAGAACACATAGACTCACAATGGCATTCAATTTGCCCTAAAATCAGAATTTGGCGAGTTAGGGCCACACGCCCGTGTGCTCCAGCCGTGTGGAGCAATCTAGGCCGTGTGGGGATCCAACGCCCGTGTGAGGGGTGGCACATGGCCGTGTGACAGAGGCACACACCCGTGTGGTGCAGGGACACGGCCGTGTGAACAGGTTGTGTAACTCACTGTCTAATTACCCTAATATTAGGTGTAGGGCAGACATGGCCGAGTGAAGGTGTCACACGCTCGTGTGGCCATCAGACACGGCTGTGTGTCCCATAACACACGCCCGTGTGAAATCCCTAGGCCCCAAATCAGTCACACGGCCGTATGTCTCGAAGCACACGCCCGTGTGTCCCGAAGCACACGCCCGTGTGGGAACCCTAATTTTCCCAAATCTGTCACACGGCCTTGTGGCCAGGCCATGTGACTCCATATCCCAAATTCCCCAAACTCACACGCCCGTGTGCTCAGAGGACACAGCCGTGTGGATTCAGACAAAAATCCCCAAATCGACCATACGCTCGTGTGGCCAAGCCGTGTGCCTCGGCGCACGCCCGTGTGGCCATCGAGAAGGCTACGAAACCACCTCAATTCAGCCCCAAGAACACCGTTTTTGCCATCGTAACTGTCCCTAACCTTTACCCTATCAACATATATTAGTAAAAAAAAAAGATTTCCCTTCACTTCTATCGTCTAAAAACTCAAAAGTGAAGGGGTAATGCATAACTACGAAAAGTTGAAGGAAAGTGATTCGTAAAACAAGATAGCAATCGATTTAAAAATAGAAAGTAGTAACCAGATTCGAATCCCACACCTGATTTGATGATGAAGAGAACGGCGGAAGAGCGACAATCCCGAAACCACAATTAAAAATGTTTGAGCAATAAGAAAAAAAAATAAATGAAAGAAAAACAGAGAGGAGAAGGAAGAAGAAACGTCAAAATAGAAAATTAAAATAATAATAATAATAATAATTTTCAACATAACAAAAATATCAAATAATTATTATAATAAAATAATATCTAAATGAAAAAAAGTGCACAAAATATCTCCCTAGCTCACGCAGGGATTCGAACATAGGACCTCAAGCATAATAACACTCCACTTATCGATCGAACCAGCAGGCCCATTCTTGTCGCTAAATTGCACAACTCACTACATATGTGCGACTCCTCACTGCCCCTATTCCCAAAACCCCATACCTCTACGCCCAATATTCGGGGCGTTACAATTCACCCCCCTTAAAGAAATTTCATCCCCGAAATTTCCAACTAACAGTACGGTCATATAACAAACTACACCACTACGCTTCTTCTACGCACTCTGATACCAAATCACTACTACAGTAAACTTGAACCCAGAACCTCTCAGACACATCTAGAACACTCAACCACTGAGCAGACAGACAGTTGTCATGTACACATAAATTCAAAGCTGAAATAAACACATCCAAACACACTTAACCATACTTGGCTCAAAAGTGCAGAGGACAATCTCGAACCCGATGCTCAGTGGACCCGTATCTCAGACACGCTCCTGACTTCCTTTAGCAATCACCTGCATGGCGCCTCTTACAGTGCTCACAAGACGGTATGCTCGTGCCACTACCGGCACTACCTTTACTATCATTCAGATACATCCTAGCATGCTTCGCTGAACGAGGCTCCAACCTCGGAGAGCTGCGATCTCTCTTCTTCTTACAGTCTACGCACCTAGCCTGGAGTGTTTCACTAATTCCTATTATTCTGGCCTCAAACACTTCCTCTAGCACTTCCCTTACTAACTGGGTCAGTGCCTCGGTACCAACCTCTGGGTTATCACTACCCAGGGCTGGCGAACTCATATTGACTACTGGTTCCTAAACAGTCTCACACCCCGGAGGAGTAGACGACTCATCGCGATCCTGTTTACCCTCAGATTCCATGTAAGTCGTATGGCTAACTTTGAAAATCTACATTTTCAGAACACACACAGAATAAATACAAAAATCTAAATGTTCAAATATCACAGTTTTGAATTTCTACTTGGACCAGCATCGGAGTCTCTGACAAGTCTTTTCCGTAAATCACTTTACAAACTTCAAACCATTTCAATTTCCTATGGTACAGTTTTTTAAACATTTTTCAAAATCATTTATTTGCGCACACGTCCACGTAGAAAACACAGGCCGAGTTTTTGCAAACTTTGCTCTGATACCACTAAATGTAACACCCTAAACTCGGCCTAGAAGTCTAGACCGAATTCAGAATGCTACATTGATCACCGAAGTGATCGTGAGAAAATTTTACAAATCAAGTCGTTTAAAAATTTTAATTCTGAAAACGTTTATCCCGAATTAATTCAATAACGTTTAATCATTTAAATTCCCCAATAAGTTCAACAGTATAATACTTACGAATTAAAACTTAAAACAAAAGTTGTACCACAATATTATGAAACTTTACAGTTCAACTTAAATGAATAATAATTAAACCTAAAAATAAAAGCTTATAACTCATTTCCACCAAGACTATCCGAGTCCTCCGCAGATCGAGTCCAAAGATCCGTAATCCAAAATTGTACCTGAAAAGGGGAAGCAGAAGAGGGGGTGAGCTACTCAAGCTCAGTGTGAGATCAAAATCAGTTAACTACAGAAATGGAAATAGGGAACTAGAAGCAGTTCAGAAGAAGAACACACTTACAGACAGATATTTATTAAGCGAGTTCGCCCAACATCAAACACACACCATATGTACCTTACAGCCATATGGAAAAAACAGACACACCTAACCTCACGTGCTATTCAAATACAATAGCAAATAGATTCACAAGTCATCACACTATCACAAGAATAATTCATCAGACATTTATAGAGAAAGTGCAGAATCGTGATAGGCACACGTGCCTTTCAGTCGATTAGTAACACATTCAGTCATATTATCACATTCAGCCAAACTGATCAATCAGACATTTCAGTCGAGTAGTACAGTCACATTCAGTCACATAGATTCATTCAGATGCATATGAGTGCAAATGAGTTATAAAATAACCTACCCATCCACTCAACACACCATCTCTGTCCAACCCTACACTTAATGTGGGGATTTAATCAACCCACCCATCCCTGCACTCCGAGTAGGACCTCGAAAAGCCCATCCAACCTTATACTCCATAGGGTGTCATCCCAGGTTGCCCGACAATGATGGTCATCAGCATTGTCCTCGACCCTTAGGGAATTGGGACCGCCCTCGACCCTCTGGGAAATGGGGATAACAATGTGCAGATAAACTGCCAGTCTCATATATTACGCAGCAAAGCTAGCGTATAAGCTGTACTATGCAATACGGTAAATAGCAGTACAGGCATGCAGTATGAACTGGCAGATTAGATAGTGGTACGTAGCGTAGCTAACGTACATGCGATACAGTGCAATGCGATAATCTGCTATATCGATGAGTTGCAGTAAAATTGCCAAATCAGTCAATGATACGTAGTGATGTCGTATATGTGATATGCTGCATGACAGAAAGTGTAAATCCACAAGATACCAAATTGTCCATGACCCTCAGGGTATTAGGACTACCCTCGACCCTCTGGGTATTAGGGGCTTCAGTATGCAGTTAAACTGCCAAATCGTAAATCTTCCTTCTCTTCAAAATCCCAACCCAAAATACTTTATATGCAGATGCACCAATTCAGAATATAATTTCAGCGATCATTGAAGCGCACACTTATAGTCATCAATCGATATGTAAACGCACACTTATGCACTCAGATTCAGTACCTAGCATAGCAAACATTCACTTACAAGCAGTACATAATTCGAAGTCAGAATAGAATCATATTCACCCTCAGTAAGTTTAGTCGAGGGGTTGAAACACATAGACTCACAATGGCATTCGATTTTCCCTAAAATCAAAATTTGACGAGTTAGGGCCACACGCCCGTGTGCTCCAGCCGTGTGGAGCAATCTAGGCCGTGTGGGTATCCAACGCCCGTGTGAGGGGTGGCACACGGCCATGTGACAGAGGCACACGCCTGTGTGGTGCAGGGACACGGCCGTGTGAACAGGCCATGTAACTCACTGTCCAATTTCCCATATATTAGGTGCAGGGCAGACACAGCCGTGGGAAGGTGTCACACACCCGTGTGGCCATCACACACGGTCGTGTGTCCCATAACACACGCCCGTGTAGAATCCCTAGGCCCCAAATCAGTCACACGGCTGTGTGTCCCGAAGCACACGCCCGTGTGGGAACCCTAATTTTTCCAAATCTATCACACTGCCGTGTGGCCAGGCCGTGTGACTCCAAATCCCTAATTCTCCAAACTCACATGCCAGTGTGCTCAGAGGACACGGCTATGTGTATTCCGATAAAAATCCCCAAATCGACCACACGCCCGTGTGGCCAGGCCGTGTGGCACCCAAAATTGGCCGAAAACCCTAATTCACAAATCCACACGGCTGTGTGCCTCGGCACACGCCCGTGTGGCCGTCGGGGAGGCTACAAAACCACCCTAATTCAGCCCCGAGAACACCATTTTGGCCACTGTAACAGTCCCTAACCTTTACCCTATCAACATATATTAGAAAACAACGATTTCCCTTCACTTCTATTGTCTAAAAACTCAAAAATGAGGGGGTAATGCATAACTATGAAAAGCTGAAGGAAAGAGATTCTTAAAACAAGATAGCAATCAATTTAAAAACAGAAAGTAGTAACAAGATTCGAATCCCACACCTGATTTGACGATGAAGAGAATGGCGGAGGAGCGACAATCCCGAAACCGCAGTTAAAAATGTTTAAGCAATAAGAAAAAAAACAAACGAAAGTAAGAAAAACAGAGAGGAGAAGGGAGAAGAAACGTCAAAATGAAAATTAAAATAAATAATAATAATAATAATAACAATTTTCAACATAACAAAAATAACAAATAATTATTATAATAAAATAATATCTAAATGAAAAAAGTGCACAAAATATCTCCCTAGCTCATGCAAGGATTCGAACACAGGACCTCAAGCATAATAACACTCCACTTATCCACTGGACCAGTAGGCCCATTCTTGTCACTAAATTGCACAACTCACTACATATGTGTGACTCCTCACTGCTCCTATGCCCAAGACCCCATACCTCTAGGCCCAAAATTCAGGGCGTTACAATCAGCTTCATTTTTGGCTTCTACAGACATCTTTAGCTATAAAATAGGAAAAAAAATTATAATCAACATCCAAATCGCGACTCTGACACAACTTAACTTTGGCATGTACTTCTAGACTCAATTCTTAACTCGATCTAATCCGAGAATCGACTAAACTTATAACTCTGATACCACTAAAATGTGACACCTTATATCTGACCCAGTTAGAGGATCCGAATAGAAAATGCCACATTGAAATGCCGAAACAACCTAAATTACTATTTCACTTTATTTAAATGGTAGTGTGGTGGTAAAATTATTTTTAAAAAATAAAAAAAATTCGGCAGCATTTCTGTTTATTTTACGTAAAACCCCTTGCAAAATTTAGATTTCACAATATATACATATTAAAATCATCTCCCAAATCAATTCTTAACACTTCGATATTCCGAAACATACCGCAACCTAAGTATATCACATTAAAACAATTTAATTAACTAATAATATTATGATTATAGCAACCAAAAGTTAATAATTTTTTTTATGTTACAAAAACATATCTATAGCCAAATGACTTTACTAAAAACCAAGTACATGCCAACTTGAGACAAAATAAAATATACGAACATTGTTGAGTCCAGGATTTGTCGGTTGGATGCTGACGGCTCTGAGTACAAAATCTCAAAATACACCTAGCTTGCATATGAAAACAAGACCATTCGGTGAGTATTAATTTCAAATGGTATTACTATAAATTACTCAATATAGCATGAAATTTAAATAATTGGACTTAGTTGATTTATTTCTTCCTTAGATCAATTCAAGTATGTTTCATATCAAAGTTTATCCAATACATTAATATACATATGTATCCCAAACAACCAAATGTGATATTATAACTAACCAATCTATTTTAACAAACTTATTAACATTTTTTTTGCTAACGACATGTGCAACCTTATTCGATTTTTTTCTCAATTTTTCATATTGCATTACATTACCAATTTAATTCTAACCATTCTTCCTATTCAATATTGATGTTCGCTAATACATAGCTTGGATCTGAACTAATTTACGGATCCTATTATTACTATAATTTGGTACCCAATGCCTCATTGATACATCCCAGACTAAACAAATTAGTGCCTAGAACTCATCGGTTAATCTAAAGCAATAATCATGCCCAGCACTCATCGGTATGTCCGATGATTAGTGCGCCCAGCGCTCATCGACCTATAGTCAAAGTAATTTTATATCGATACATCCGACGTAAACAATTTGCGCCCTACGCTCATCGGCTAAGTCGAAGTAGTAATTGTGAAAGCCACAGTTGGGACGTTCAAGGAAAATGCACCTAACGCTCATTGACTTATAGTCGAAGCAATTATTATTACTATTGTTTTACTTGATTCTTTAACTCATTAATTATTCTCGACTTTGCCCAACAATTAATACAACAACCCATAGTCAGATTTCATTCTCAATTTAGTTTTCATTCTATTGATCTCAGCAACAGCTCTTCCATTAAATGTCATTTCATGTTCAAGCCAAATGCGTAACTTTAATAAATTATATTTTTTTCAAAATCCTTGTGTACAATTTAACTCTCTATCACAATAATCAATCTCAATATTGTATTTCTAGTCAGCCACTCATGCGTAACTTCCTTTGTTTTGTCAACTTACCTAACAATGAAATTAAAAGGAAAAATAAATAATAAGTTGAGTTATGATGGTACTTACTGGGAATTTCAAACTACTCATCGATGACTTTAGCTTTTTCCTTCGCTTTTGAAGAAACCGGATTGTCAGTAGCTATGAATTAACATAAAAAAATAACACAATCAATAATTCACCCAATTCACAGTCAATTATTATCTTAAACAAACTTTACATTTCATTCAATTTAAATTCTTAAAACCAAAACAAGCATAACTCTCCTTCTAAGCATCGATTTATAACCCGACTTCATTTCCTTCTATTTTAGACCCTCTATTATCAATTTCTAACAAAATCTCATAACTACTCTACTTGATATCCACTTTATTTTCTCAGGTGAAAAATCTAACATCTAACTTTAAAAATCTAGTCATTTTCATGTATACACTAAAAATCTATCAATTTAACATCAAAAACATAGAAAAATCATTAATGGTAACTTTCTAAAACCATAACGATTTTATAAATTGATACTTAAAATTATACTTTTCCATACCACTATATCGAGTTGTTACAATTCTCCCCGTCTTAAGAATTTTCGTCCTTGAAATTGACCTAGAAAAAGATATGGGTATTGGGATTTCATTGTTTCCTCTGATTCTCAGGTCACTTCTTCTGCATTATGATTATGCCATAGAACTTTCATCAGTGGTACACGCTTATTTCTTAGCTCTTTCACTTCTCGAGCTAAGATTTTCAATAGTCTTTCGTTTGCAGTTTACAACATCATCGTGCAATGTTAACCAATCCATACCTAAAATTATATCAAACTCATCAAAAGGTAATAACATTAGATCAGCCGAAAAACAAACATCTCGAAACATCAATGGATAGTTCTTGCATACTTTGTCTACGAAAACACATTTACCTAAGGGGTTCGATACTCTAATTACAAATTTAGTAGACTCTACAGGAAAAGTCTTACTGGATACTAAGTTCATGCATATATATGAATGAGTAGACCCTGGATCTATCAATGCAATCACAGAAGTATCGTAAAGAGTAAATGTACCCGTAATAGCATCTGGAGACGAAGCTTCCTCACGGGCTCGAATGGCGTAAGCTCTGGCAGGTGCCCTAGCTTCAGATCTCGCAACTGTATCTTTCGTAGCTCTTTGACTACCACTGACATTTCTTGTGTTTCTAGAAGGTCTACCTCTAGCTGAAACATTATCTGACTTCGGATTCTGTACAATCTCTAGCTCAACAGATTCTGGGCAGTCCCAGATAAAATGATCTAATAATCCACATCTAAAACAGGCTCGATCATTCAATCAACAATTACCCGGATCTCTTTTACCATAATGTTTACTTTCAGGTCATTCGGATCGGACATTTCTAACACTAGCTACTTGAGAATCTCTGAACGACTGTACTCATCTCTGAATTTCTTTGAAGCAGACTGAAATGATTTACTTGAGAATCTCTTTCTCACATCTCTGGCTTCGGACTCAACTTTTCTTTTATCCTTCCATAGTGCTTTAGCTTTACATGCTCGATCAATAAGCACAACAAATTCTTTTATTTCTAGAATTCCAACTAACAAACGGATATCTTCATTCAGACCGTCTTCAAACCGTTTACACATTATCACTTCGTTTGAAACACATTCCCGAGCATATTGACTTAATCTCATGAATTCTCATTCATATTCAGTGACAGACATGCGACCCTATTTCAATTCCAGAAATTCTTTTCGTTTTTGATCTATAAATCTCTGGCTAATATATTTCTTCCAGAATTCAGACTGAAAGAAATCCCATGTAACTCGTTCTTTAGGAACAACGAAAATTAAAGTCTTCCACCACTGGTAAGCTGTATCCCGTAACAAGGAAACGACACATTTCACATATTCCTCAGGAGTACAAGACATTTCATCAAACACTCGAATTGTATTCTCGAGCCAAAACTTTGCTCTCTCTGCATCATCATCACTAGTGGCCCTGAACTCTTCGGCTCCATATTTACGGATTTTATCGACTAGAGGCTTATTCAATAGATTCAGATTCATAAATGGAGGTACAACAGAAGTCTGAGGAGGATTGGGTGGGGGCGAAGGTTGTGAAACAGTCAGATTCGTTCTAATATACTGAGTGAACCACTCATTGATCATTTGGAAGAAGGCTTGTTTAGCCTCTCCTTCTTGACCGCTAGTAGCCAGTCTCAAATCAGATGGCGCTGTCCCTTGAGCGGGAGCAGGCGCATTACTTTTAAAATCATCAGCTATAGATCTTTCGGGATCCATTTTGTAACGCCTCGAATTTGGGCTTAGAAGAAATAGGCCTTGAGCGTAGGAACACATAAAAGTTTATGTGTGCAAGGAAATAACACAATTGACTGTCTGCTTCAGTGGTTAAGTGATTTAGGAAGAGTTGGGAGTGTTGGAGAAGTCCTAGGTTCAAACATGGGCTGTAGCAAAATTTTTTATTTTTGCTCTTAAGTGAATCTTGGCCTTAGCTTGAAGGCTTTTATAAATATTCTTGGTGAAATCATGACACAATGAGTCTGGTGGTAAATGTGGAAAGTGGTGTGTAGAGTGTACTAGTGGTCTGAGGTTCGAATCCCTTGGCATGCAAAGGAGTATTTATTTTATTTCCTTGCAGCATGAGAAGTGGAGTTAGATTGAAACTCTGCAATGTGAAGTTTGAATTGGTCTTGGAGTTGTTATGGAGGATATCAAGGAGGGATAAGGGGAGTGATTTGTGGAGATTTTCAAGGAATTTGAAATGTGAGGAAAGTAGTGGCCGAATGGGACTCTAAGGCCTTAGGAAATTTGGATGGGGGGATGGTTAGTCATTTTCGGCTTTGGTCTAGCAGTTGCCGAATTCTCCTTGCTCTCCTCCCATTTTTGGCTTTTGGGTCCTTTTCAAAATTAATTTGGCTGCTTTCTCTCGGTGTCCGAATGTGTTAGGCATTTTTGTACTTTTCTTTTCTCTGCACACTTTTACACTTTCTTTCCTCTGCACACTGTTGCACTTTTATTTTCCTCTACTGTCGAATCCCCCTTTTCCTCCTTTCCATTCCTCGGCTTTTGGTTCATAGTCGAATCTTCTTGTTCTCCTTTTCAACATTTATTTCCTTTCTCTATTATTCCTCCCTTCGGTGTTATTTTGTTTATGGGTGTTGGCCGACTGTCTTTGTACTCTGCAGTGGTGTTGCAGTTTCAGTCTTGAAAGGGTTCTGACGAATCGGTAGGTAGTCATGAGTCTCCTCCTTCGACTCTTTGTTGGTTCTTTATGTGTTCAATCTGTTTCCTTCTATCTTTCTCGAAAGCTGAATACTTCTTCTCATGAGTTCTTTTGCGTTCTTGTCTTCCCTGCGATGTGGCGGTTTGTTGGATGTTAGGGGCTTCAGTAGAGTGAATGGGTGCAAGTGACTGAAGCAATCAAAACCTTTTCATTCATCTGTCAAGGTAAAAGAGTCATCTTGTCCTTTCTATGCATAGGTCGAATATCCCTATGTTCTGCAAGTGTGATATATTCGAATTGAGGCCACTTATAAGGCCTATCTTGTTTAAGAATCGGTGTTGTGATGCAGATAAACCATAAAGGCGTGTGATCACTTCTGGATAGTGGTTTTGGAGGACTAAAGTCGCCTCATTCAAGCAAGGTTGGTGCTCGTAGATCATGGAACGACTCCATAAAAAGGTGTGTAATCACACTATCTCCACTATGAATCGGCAAAAGTCGAAAAGTCGAAACTTTGGCATTTGGAGCCTCACGAGCGTGCGATCGCTTGCTTGGAAAAATTGAGCCCACAATCGAGGGCGGTAGACTGAAGAGGCCACTACAAGTGTCCTCGTGCACTTGGGCCGTTATGGGCCTCGTTAGGCTGAAATGGGCTATGTAGGCCCAATGGGCTCGTAAGCCCCACACGGATAAAACTTACGAAAGGTGGTAGAAACTGGATTGGGCTATGTAGATCACATGGCCATGATTGAATTTGAGCCAAATGGGCCACATGAGCGTGTGGGCCCATTTGGGCTGAATATTGGGCTTTGAGCTCATTTACACTGTTTTGACCATATGGATTATCTGTGTCGCTTGAGGCGACTGTAGGCCTTCGAAAAGGTCGTTAACTGTACCGAGACCCCAAGGTAGGTAGAATGACCGTAATACCCCTATAGGGTAAAATGACTGAAATACCCCCATAGGGTAAAATGACTGAAATACCCCTATAAGGTAAAATGACCGTAATACCCCTGTAGGGTAAAATGACTGAAATACCCCCATAGGGTAAAATGACTGAAATACCCTCATAGGGTATAATAACCGTAATGCCCTTGTAGGGTAAAATGACCATAATGCCCCTGTAGGGTAAAATGAACGTAATACCCCTGTAGGGTAAAATGACCGTGATTCCCCTGTATGTAAAATGACTGTAATACCTCTGTAAGGTGAATTGATCGATATACCCCTAAAGGGTAAAATGACTATTTTGCCCCTCGAGGGTTAATGATTGATTTGTTTGCGATGTAAATGATTGATTTGTCTGTGACGTGAATGACTAATCTGTCTGTGATTTAAATGACTGATTTGTCTGTGATTTGTATGACTGATTTTGAGCATGGCATTTTGCATACACGACATACTGCATGGGGTTGGGATACTGTTATGGAGGAAGTATTGTACTGATGGCTCTGCCACAATCACTGTTACTAGTGGCTTTGCCACATATACTATTACCGCGACTTTTATCGCGATATCATATCGCGACTTTCTTTGTGATACATTATCGCGCTTTCTTTGCGATGCTACTGACGGCTATGTGCCGATCATATCACTGCTACTGATGGCTTTGTACCGATCATATTACCGTTACTGATGGCTGTATGCCGATCATATTACTACTACTGATGGCTTTGTGCCAATCATATTACTGTACTCATGGTGTTATAGCTATCCTGTTTATGGCTCTTAGCCATTCTGATTACTAGCAGCTTTGCTGCGATACTAATTAGTGCCGCAACCGGTGCTAATATTAGTGTGTTGGCTGGGTGGGTCGATTTTATCCCCACATGGTGTGTTGGTTGGTACGGGTGGTGTGTTGGCTGGATTGGGATGGGTTGCATGATTGCATTGTTGCATTTTTGTTACTGATACTGTCACTGTATTGGCTTAGGCCCACATGTATTCTGTTTTTGATTCTGATACTGTAATGGGCTAAGGCCCACACTACACTGTTACTGTTTTGGGTTAAAGCCCACATTGTTCTCATTCAAAAGGGCTCTCAGCCTGCATCATTACTACTTATATTACTAACTGAATGATAGGGGATTACACACTGAGTTTTCATAAACTCACCCTTTCTTTTAACTGTAAAGGTAATCCCGAGCCTTAGACGATTTAGAGCCGCGAGGGACTCAGAGGTGGCGACACGTTCGCCGATGATTATTTTAGACTTATATATTTCTTTTATATTAAGCTATTGATTCTGTAATAAGGCCTCTTAAACCTCAGTTGTGTTATTTTGGCTTTATTTATTTGATACTTAACTGATAGTGATAGAACGTTGGTTTTCAAAATAATTAAATGTTTTCAAAACACCGTATTTTCGCAACATTTTGGATATTGCTTTCGCAACAAACAATGTTTTTAAAGTAAAGACATTTTAGTTGGTTAGTAAATGGTTAAGATGATTTGTGTTTTAACAAAGAGATTTCAACTCAGAAACGATTTTCTCCCAACAAGTCTAATTTCAAAAAACACTTCGATATGACACGTCAGATTCAGTCGTAATGTCTAGGCCGGGTTTAGGGTGTTACATTTAGTGGTATAAGAGCCTGGTTGCAAAACTTGACTGTGGAATGGGTTCATCAAATCCATAAAAACAGCAGGAGCATTGGTTAGTCCAAAAGGCATAACTAAAAACTCATAATGCATGTACCTTGTTCTGAAAGCAGTTTTAGGCACATCTGATTCTTTAACTCGCAACTGATAATATCCCGATCTCAGATCTATCTTTGAAAACACGGTGGCTCCTTTTAACTGATCAAACAAATCATCAATCCTGGGCAGAGGATATTTGTTCTTAGCCGAATTTCTTTGTACCCATGCTAAGCCAAATTTTCATATGCTTCATATAAGCCCATATATTTCATTTGTTTCACATTTTAGTCCTTCAAAATATTATTTTCAAAATTTAGTCCAAATTACTCAAATTCATCAAAAATCTAAAGACAAAACATGTCAATCTAACACATATATTTCATATTTCATCATCAACTATCACAAAGCTTAAGCATTCATCAATGTCACATTTCAAAATCATCATCAAATTCCAAAATTAAGGTATGGGCTTGATAGTACGCTAAGCAACGATCACAAAAACGTAGAAATTATTAAAAACCAAACAAAACTCATACCTTAATTTTGCTTGAACATAGCCGAACCTTTAAAGCTTTTCTTCTTTCTTTTTCTTTGATAATTTCGGTGGAAAGATGAACAAAATGACTTACATTTTGTTTTGTTTTAATTAATATAACATTAATAACTAAATTACAATTTTAACCTTTGATAAAAACATATAATAATTCATAATGGTTGGTCATAAATGTCCATTAACCATATCAATGGTCCATTTGCATGATAAAAACTCCATATTAATAAAGGCACATCAATTCAGCCCTTAATCAATTAGAAGGCCACTTTTACATTTTCTACGGTTAAGTCCTTTTCTCAAATTAGGCACACAAAAAATAAAGTTAATTCACGGAACTTTCACAAATGCTTAATCACATACTGTAAGCACAGAAAATAATATTAAAATATTTTTCTGACTCGGATTTGTGGTCCCGAAACCACTATTCTGACTATGGTCTAAACCGAACTGTTACAATTCTCCCCCCTTAGGGATTTTCGTCCCTGAAAATCTTACCGTTAAACAGATTCAGATATTATTGTTTCATAGCATCTTCAGGCTCCCATGTAGCCTCTTCCACTCAGTGTCGATGCCATTGTACTTTTACTAACAAAATTTTCTTATTTTGTAATTCTTTAATCTCATGAGCTAAGATACGGATCGGTTCTTCTTCATAAATCATATCGGACTGAATCTCTATCTCAGACGGAGAAATCACATGAGAGGGATCGGATCTGTATTGTCTAAGCATCGATACGTGAAATACATTGTGAATCCTTTCTAGCTCAGGTGGTAGCAACAATCTATATGCAACAGGTCCGATGCGCTCAATAATTTCATACAGCCTGATGAACCTCGGACTCAATTTACCTTTTTGACCAAATCGGAGTATTTTTTTCCACGGAGACACTTTCAGTAACACTTTATCACTGATCTCAAACTCAATGTCTTTTCTTTTCAAGTCTGCATAGGATTTCTGACGATCTGATGCGGGTTTTAGACTATCACGTATCATTTTCACTTTTTGCTCAGTTTCTTTTATCAAATCAATCTCGTGAATCTTATTTTCGCTGAGTTCTGACCAATACAGAGGTGTCCGATAGTTGCATCCATACAAAGCTTCATAATGTGCCATTTTGATGCTCGACTGAAAACTATTATTGTACGCAAATTCAATCAATGGCAAATATTGTTCCCACGTACCATCAAACTTAAGAATACAACATCTTAACATTTCTTCGAGAATCTGAATAATCCGCTCGGATTGACCATCTGTCTGTGGGTGAAAAGCTGTACTAAAATGCCATTTAGTACCTAAAGCCTCTTGCAGTTTCTTCCAGAATCGTGAAGTAAACCTTGGATCTCTATCTGACACAATAGATAGTGGCACCCAGTGCAATCTCACAATATCAGAAATATATAACTCAGCTAATTTATCAAGTGAGTAATCAGATCGTATTGGAATAAAATGAGCTGATTTCGTCAATCTATCAACTACGACCCAAATTGTATCTTTCTTTCTCGGAGTCAAAGGCAACCCTGAAACAAAATCCGTCGTCACTCTATCCCATTTCCATTCAGGAATCAAAATCGGTTGTAACAAACCAGATGGAACCTGATGTTCAGCTTTAACTTGTTGACAGATTAAACATTTTGAGACAAACTCTGAAATATCCCGCTTCATACCAGGCCACCAATAAAGTTGCTTCAAATCATGGTACATCTTTGTACTTCCCGGATGAACAGATAGACGACTATTATGTGCTTCTTTCAAAATTAACTGAATCAACTCTAGATTCCTCAAAACACAAATCTGATCTCAAAATTTCAAGCAATCATCATCATCGACTCGAAATTTAGAATCAGAATTCAAATCACATTGAGCTTGTTTCGCTAACAGTTCATTATCACTTTTCTGAGCATCACAAATTTGCTGTAAGAACAACGGTTTTACTTTCAATTCAGCCAAAACTGAACTATCATTAGACAAGTCTAAATGAGCATTCATCGCACGTAATGCAAAGAGTGATTTTTGACTCAACGCATCAGCAACAACATTTTCCTCACCCGGGTGATAATCTATGACAAGCTCGTAATCTTTCAACAGTCCTAACCATCTTCTCTGACGTAGATTTAGGTCTTTCTGAGTAATCAAATATTTCAGACTTTTATGATCCGAAAACACATGGCATTTTTCACCAAAATGATAATGACGCTAGATCTTTAAAGAAAACATAATCGCAGCTAGCTCAAGGTCGTGTGTCGGGTAATTCTTTTCATGCGGTTTCAACTGTCTTGAGGCATAAGCTATAACTTTGCCTTCCTGTATCAAAACACATCCCAGTCCGTTCAACGAAGCATCACTATAGATAACAAATTCTTTACCCGATTCTGGTTGAACTAGCACTGGAGCTTCACTCAACAAAGTTTTCAACTGATCAAAGCTTTTCTGGCACATTTTATACCACTCAAATTTCACATCTTTCTGAAGTAATCTCGTCAATAGAGTTGCAATCATCGAAAAGCCTTCCACGAACCATCGATAATAACTAGCAAGAACCAGAAAACTACGAACTTCAGACTCATTTTTTGGAGGCTTCCACTCCAAAATAGCTGAAATCTTGCTCGGATCAACTCGTATACCAAATACTAACACAATATGCCCTAGAAATGCTCGGATCAACTCGTATACCAAATACTAACACAATATGCCCTAGAAAACTAACTTCCCGCAACCAAAACTCACATTTACTGAACTTTACATACAGTTTCTTATCCTACAGAGTTTGTAGCACGATTCTCAGATGTTCAGCATGCTCAATTTCATCACGTGAATAAATCAAAATGTCGTCAATGAATATAATAACAAATCGATCTAAATACAGTCTGAAAATTCTGTTCATCAAATCCGTAAAACAAGCAGGAGCATTGGTTAGTCCAAAAGGCATAACTAAAAACTCATAATGCACGTACCTTGTTCTGAAAGCAGTTTTAGGCACATCTGATTCTTTTACTTGCAACTGGTAATATCTCGATCTCAGATCTATCTTTGAAAACACGGTGGCTCCTTTTAACTGATCAAACAAATCATCAATCCTGGGCAGTGGATATTTTTTCTTAATAGTCACTTTATTCAACTGACGGTAATCAATGCACATTCTCATCGTGCCATCTTTCTTTTTCACAAGTAGTACGGGAGCACCCCAAGGTGAGAAACTCGGTCGTGCAAATCCTCTATCAGTCAAATCTTGCAACTGTGACTTTAACTCTTTCAATTCTGTTGGTGCCATTCTATACGGAGCTATTGAGATAGGAGTCGTTCCCGGTAATAAATCAATACCAAACTCAACTTCTCGTATCGGAGGCAATCTGGGTAATTCTTCAGGAAACACATCAGGGAATTCACAAACAACTGGTACAGATTCAACTTTTTTTTAGTCACTCTCGAATCAATTACATAGGCAAAATAAGCTTCATAACCCTTTTTCACATAACCCGGAGCTTTCATCACTGATATCACAGCCGGTAACCCATTCAAATCATTTGATTCAATTTGAACTATTTCATCATTCTTACACCTCAAATCAATAGTCTTTCGTTCGTAGTTTACAACAGCATCATGCAATGTTAACCAATCCATACCCAAAATTATATCAAATTCATCAAAAGGTAATAACATCAGATCAGCCGAAAAACAAACATCTCGAAACATCAACGGACAGTTCTTGCATACTTTGTCTACCAAAACACATTTACCTAAGGGGTTCGATACTCTAATTACAAATTCAATAGACTCTACAGGCAAAGTCTTACTGGATACTAAGTTCATGCATATATATGAATGAGTAGACCCTGGATCTATCAATGCAATCACAGAAGTATCATAAAGAGTAAATGTACCAAAAATAACATCTGAAGACGAAGCTTCCTCACAGGCTCGAATGGCGTAAGCTTTGGCAGGTGCCCTAGCTTCAGATCTCGCAACTGTATCTTTCGTAGCTCTCTGACTACCACTGCCATTTTTATGTTTCTAGAAGGCCTACCTCTAGCTGAAACATTATCTAACTTCGGATTCTGTACAATCTCTTGCTTAATAGATTCAAGGCAGTCTCGGATAAAATGATCTAATGATCCACATCTAAAATAGGCTCGATCATTCAATCTACTATTACCCAGATCTCTTTTACCATAATGTTTACATTCAGGTCATTCAGATAGGACATTTCCAACACTAGCTACTGAAGTTGCTGGAGCTTTGAAGTTCGATAGCGATCAAACTCGATCTCTGTTCGAATGTCCCACATTAGCCTTTGAACGTCTATACTCATCTCTGAATTTCTTTGAAGCAGACTAAAATGATTTATATGAGAATCTCTTTCTCACATCTCTGGCTTCAGACTCAGCTTTTGTTTTATCCTTCCCGAGTGCTTCAGCTTTACATGCTTGATCAACAAGCACAACAAATTCTTTTATTTCTAGAATTCCAACTAGAAAATGAATATCTTCATTCAGGCCGTCTTCAAATCGTTTACACATTATCTCTTCGGTTGAAACACATTCCCGAGCATATTGACTTAATCTCACGAATTCTCGTTCATATTCAGTGACAGACATGCGACCCTGTTTCAATTCTAGAAATTCTTTTCATTTTTGATCTATAAATCTCTGGCTAATATATTTCTTCCAGAATTTAGAGTGAATGAAATCCCATGTAACCCGTTCTTTAGGAACAACAGAAATTAAAGTCTTCCACCTCTGATAAGCTGCATCTTGTAAAAAGGAAACGACACATTTCACACATTCCTCAGGAGTACAAGACATTTCATCAAACACTCGGATTGTATTCTCGAGCCAAAACTTTGCTATCTCATCATCATTATCACTAGTGACCCTGAACTCTTCAACTCTATATTTATGGATTTTATCGACCGGAGGCTTATTCAACAGATTCAGATTCATAACCGGAGGTACAACATAAGTCTGAGGAGGATTGGATGGGGGCGAAGGTTGTGAAACAGTAGGATTCGTTCTAATATACTGAGTGAACCACTCATTCATCATTTGGAAGAAGGCTTGTTTAGCCTCTCATTCCTGACCGCTAGTAGCCGGTCTCAAATCAGATGGCACTGTCCCTTGAGTGGGAGTAGGCACATTACTTTTAACATCGTCAGCTACATCTCTTTCGGGATCCATTTACTATACGAAAAACACATTTTATACGTCAGGATTCATCACACTATCACAGTTCGTATATATGGCATGTATAGCTAGACTCTCACTCGCTACGTTAGTCCTAGAATCGACTAAACCGTAGCTCTGATACCAGTGAAATGTAACACCCCTAACCCGTAACCATCGCCGGTCTAGGGTTAAAGGCATTACCGGACAAATCAGATCTTTTACAAACATTTCACATCATAATTTAACAATTCAAATCAAAGTGTCCCCTAAATAGGTGTGCGAGACCTTATACATGTATTGGAAAAGGGTCAGGACTAAACCGAGCATATACAATTTTTTTTGAAATTTAAACATTTTTCAAAGCTACAGAGGTCACACGCCCGTGTGGGCAGGCCGTGTGCCTCACACAGCCTCAGACACGCCCGTGTGTCTAAGCCGTGGCAAAACAGGGCATACATACTGACTTATCCACACGGCTGAGGACACGCCCGTGTGCCTCACCCGTGGTCGACACTGACTTGCATCACACGGCCAGTCACACGCCCGTGTGTCCAACCCGTGGTCGACACTGACTTGTTTTGAAATGCATCCACGAGGGACACGGTCGAGCCACACGCCCGTGTGCCCAACCATGTGGGCAAATATAGGCCATTTACAAGGCCAATTTGGCACCCACACTTTGGGTTATACCTACAAGCATTATACCAATTCAAAATCATATCTCTAAAGAAAAAAAAACATACCAAAATGACCATCTTTTCTAACCATTCAATAACATATCAAACACACCAACTTATGTACCATTTAGCTCAATCTAATCACAAGCATTTCTAAGCAAAGTCCATCCACAAACTTACCAATTCATTATGACATATTTTCATCAATAATATACTAGCTTTGCATCATAAAACTTACCATAAATTTGTGCATCTCATTAGTTCACCCATTAGTCATTAAACCATACCAAAACTATGCATAATATAGCATGGACTACTCATTCACATCATATTCATTACCTAGCCATATCACATGGCTATTTTTACACCTTTCAAAACATAACCAAAACTCACTAGACTACTATACATGCCATACTTTAATATATACACTTTTAAGAGGTACCAAAATAGATTTTGATAGTGTAGTGATGATCCTCGACGATCCCCGAGCCTTCTGTAGCTTTAACGATCTATAAAACAATGCAAACACACACAGAGTAAGCTTTCAAAAGCTTAGTAAGCCATATACAAATAAACTTAACATATAACATTCATAATCATATCAAATACAAGATCATTAATATTTCTCAATTGCAAATTCACAATTCTTCTTCGGCTCATTTTTTTAGCCACTGGTTACCAACAAATCATATCTCCAAGTATCTCTTTTGTTCATAACACATTCATACATATATCACATTTTGTCTCATTGAATCTATGCACATACCTCTATTTTTCAATTTCACATATACTTACCTTTCATACTTAAACAAAGTAACACTTCAAACGTACCTAAAATGGTTACATATTTCATATAGTCTTTCATTTCTCGGAATTACCCGTTGAACCATTCAGAATTGAATAGGATACTCGGATAACTTGGAATACTCGTACAATGCAAACGTCCCAGACGTGGTCTTACATGTAATCAAATATCGGTGCCACTATCCCAGACAGGGTCTTACGCGAAATCATCTACGATGCCAATGTCCCAGACATGGTCTTACACGTAATTCTCAAATCGATGCCAATGTCTCAGATGTGGTCTTACACGAAATCACATATCGAAACCCTATGTCATGACATATGAATCTTATCTATTCCTAAGGTTCGTACGGGGCTTTTCGAACATTGATACATTGTCGATACGTTCTAGGATTTCATGTGTGAATCTTTCGTAATCATTCATGTAACACCCTAAATTTGGGCCTAGTAGGATTGGGCCTTGTGCGTGGGAGCCGCTAGGAGACTGCTCATAAAAGTTTTATGTGTGCGAGAAAATATCATAAATTAAGTGTAGCTTTAGTGGCTAAGTATTTGGGCATATTTGTGAGTGCTTGAGAAGCCTGGGTTCAAGTCTGGGTGTTTGTAAAATTAAATTTGGGCTCTTAAGTAAACCTGGATGTTAGTTTATAGGACTTATAATAATTAGTGTTTGTTTTATGACAAAAAGAGAGAAGGGATCTAGTGGCAAGGTGGTGCTACATGTGTGGCAAGGAGTCTGAGGTTCGAGGCTTAGCGTGCGCAATTATATGTTTATTTTATTATTTGAGCTGGGGAGGTGTTGGAACTGGACTGGAACTCTGTGGTTGAATTGGTCATAAGAATTTAAATTGAATTTGAAAGAGGCTAAGTGGGCCCAGTGGGCTTGTGGGCCCACACGGATAAAATGTATGTGATGTGGTATGTGAATTGTGCTGTTCGTATAGCCGAGGCTATTTCTGGGCTAATTGGGCCACACGAGCGTGTGGGCCCACTTAGGCCGAGTAATGGGCCTTAGGCCCATTTATACCGTTGTGACTGTTTAGGTTACTTAAGTCGCTCGAGGCGACAGTGGACCTTTTGTTGGGTTGCTGAGACCCTGATTTGCAAAATTACTGAAATACCGCTAGTTTGCAAAATTACTGAAATACCCCTGATTTGCAAAATTACCAAAATACCCAGTTTGCAAAATTACTGAAATACCCCGATTTGCAAAATTATCAAAATACCTCTGGTTTGTAAAATTACCGAAATACCTCTGTAGGGTAGGATTACCGAAATACCCTTATCAGGTAAAACGACTATTTTGCCCTTGTTGGTAAATGACTGACTTAGACTATAAATTTGACTGAATTGATGATGATCGTATGGATCGTGTTTTAACCGACTTGATCGTGGGCGCAGGATCGATATGTTGTTAATATATGTTGAAATGATCAGCATCGAGCATGGCCATTTTGCATACACGTGTAATGATTGAGCATGACATACACGACATATTGCATGGGGTTGGGACATTGATACGGAGGAAGTTCTGATAGGGTCGCACGGGTCGCATGACGACTTTGGATGTAGTATTGATCTGTTAAGGTCACACGGGTCGCATGAGACGACTGTGGACCGACGGACGGCTTAAAGCTGCGTAATCTGATTATGGCTCTGTGCCAACCTAAATATGGCTCTGTGCCATCTTGATTATGTCTTTGTGCCAATCGTATTTACCCGTGGCTATGTGCCCAACATATATATCGATGACTCTGTATAGATCATATTTACCCAAGGCTGTGTGCCTATTATATTACCGTCGCTGATGGCTATGTGCCAAACATAATATAGTTACTGATGGCTTTGTGCCAATTATAATACCGCTACTAAAGGCTTAGAGCCGCATATATATGCTAGCAGCTTTGATGTGATTTCGGTTAGGGCCGCAACCGGTGCTAACATTGGTGTGCTGGCTGGGTGGGTCAATTTTATCCCCACATAAGTGTAGGGTTGGTACGGGTGGTGTGTTGGCTGGACCGGGGTGGGATGCATCCTCATACTATTGCATATCTATTTATGAGATCTGTCACTGTACTGGGCTTAGGCC
This sequence comes from Gossypium sturtianum, assembly GCA_025698515.1. Classification (NCBI taxonomy): domain Eukaryota; kingdom Viridiplantae; phylum Streptophyta; class Magnoliopsida; order Malvales; family Malvaceae; genus Gossypium; species Gossypium sturtianum. The sequence goes on from CM046949.1 coordinate 96,716,056, forward strand.
CACTTGTTCTGTTATTGGTTTGGGCTAGGCCCAATTGATTCTGTTATGGGATGTGACCCAAATGATATTGTAGTGGGTTTTGGCCCATGTATACTCTGAACTGGACTGTACTGTTACTGTTAAAGGGCTTTGGCCCTGACTATTTCGGTTTTTGATTTTGTATACTGACTGTTACTCTATAAGGGGATTACACACTGAGTTTTTGTAAACTTACCCCGTTTTCAACTGTGCAGGTAATCCCCAGCGTTAGGAGGATCGGTGCTGCGAGGGACTCAGAGGTGACCACACGACTGGGACTGTTATGCTTTGGACTTTATATATGTTTTAAATTTCGTTTTGGGTTTTAATTTCTATAATAAGGCCTCTCTGGATTAAATTCTGAATTTGAGATTTTGTTACGTTTTATATCTGTTAGACATAGAAGAGTTTTCAACCCAATTACTGTTTTTTTAAAAAAACCATACGTTTTAAACTTCTTTACCCTAAATTACCTTCCGCAACTAAAAGATATTTTAAACGAAGTTAATAACGTTTTTAAAAGTGAATAACATTTCAATGAACAACGTTTTGAAATTGAACGAACCCAAACTGAGACTTTAGTTTTTTAAATATTAAGGAGGGTTTTCAATGAAAATATGGTTTTTGAAAAACACTTCAATGTGACACGCCAGATTCGGGCCTAACTTTTGAGCCAGATTTGGGGTGTTACATTTAGTGGTATCAGAGCTAGGTTGCAAAACTCGGCTGTGGATTGGGTTTTTAAAATTGAATTTCTGAAAGAATTATTTCAAAAGATTTGAAGTATGTGAAATGTTTTACTGAATATTTTCCTGAAAGTGTGGCTCACCGAGTCTCCGGCGCCGAATCTGTAACTTTTCTGAATACTTTTGTCTATTTAGAAATTGAAATACAGTGAGTTAGAAATACTGTAGTTTCTTTAGATATTGGACTATATTTTTGGTATTTATTCTGTGTGTGTTTGGAAATGTTGGATGTGATGTTCTGGATATAGAAATTGTAACCTATCTGCTACGATAGGTGGATGTTTTGGATGTGTGTTAAAGACGTCGGGATCAGAGTGCGCAGCGGTATTGTAATATTGTAGTTGTTTCACGACTACCCTGTCAATTGGAAATTTCGGGGACGAAATTTCTGTAAGGGGGTGAATCGTAACACCCTGAATTATGGCCTAGTAGGATTGGGCCTTGTGCATGGGTGCCGCTAGGAGACTGCTCATAAAAGTTTTTGTGTGCGAGAAAATATCATAAATTAAGTGTAGCTTTAGTGGCTAAGTATTTGGGCATATTTGGGAAGGCTTGAGAAGCCTGGGTTCAAGTCTGGGTGTTTGCAAAATTTTAATTTGGGCTCTTACGTGAACCTGGATGTTAGCTTATAGGACTTATAATAATTAGTGTTTGATTTATGACAAAAATAGAGAAGGGATCTAGTGGCAAGGTGGTGCTACATGTGTGGCAAGGAGTCTAAGGTTCGAGGCTTAGCGTGCACAATTGTATGTTTATTTTGCTTCTTAAGCTGGGGAGGTGTTAGAACTGGACTGGAACTTTGTGGTTGAATTGATCATAAGAATTTGAATTGAATTTGACAGGGCTGAGTGGGCCCAGTGGGCTTGTAGGCCTACACGGATAAAATGTATGTGATGTGGTATGTGAACTGTGCTGTTCGTATAGCCGAGGCTATTTCTGGGCTAATTGGGCCACACGAGCGTGTGGGCCCACTTAGGCCGAGTAATGGGCCTTAGGCCCATTTAGACCGTTGTGACTGTTTAGGTTACTTAAGTCGCTCGAGGCGACAGTGGACCTTTTGTTGGGTCGTTGAGACCCCGATTTGCAAAATTACCGTAATACCCCCAGTTTGTAAAATTACTAAAATACCCCCAATTTGCAAAATTACTGAAATACCCAGTTTGCAAAATTACTGAAATACCCCTGATTTGCAAAATTACTGAAATACCCCCGGTTTACAAAATTACCAAAATACCCCTGTTGGGTAGGATTATCGAAATACCCTTATAAGGTAAAATGACTATTTTGCCCTTGTGGGTAAATGATTGACTTAGACTATGAATTTGACTGAATTAACAGTGATCGTATGACTGTGTTTTAACTGACTTGACTGTGGGCGTGTGGCTGATATGCTGTTAATATATGTTGAAATGATTGTTACTGAGCATGTCCATTTTGCATACACATGTAATTATTGAGCATGACATACACGACATATTGCATGGGGTTGGGACATTGATACGGAGGAAGTTCTGCTAGGGTCGCACGGGTCGCATGACGACAGTGGATCTAGTATTGATCTGTTAAGGTCGTACGGGTCGCATGAGACGACTGTGGACCGACGGATGGCTTAAAGTCGCATAATCTGATTATGGCTCTGTGCCAACCTAAATATGGCTCTATGCCATCTTGATTATGGCTTTGTGCCAATCGTATTTACTCGTGGCTATGTGCCCAACATATATATCGATGACTCTGTATAGATCATATTTACCCAAGGCTGTGTGCCTATTATATTACCGTCGCTGATGGCTATGTGCCAAACATAATATAGTTACTGATGGCTTTGTGCCAATTATAATGCCGCTACTGAAGGCTTAGAGCCGCATATATATACTAGCAGCTTTGCTGCGATTTCAGTTAGGGCCGCAACCGGTGCTAACATTGGTGTGCTGGCTGGGTGGGTCGATTTTATCCCCACATAAGTGTAGGGTTGGTACGGGTGGTGTGTTGGCTGGACCGAGGTGGGATGCATCCTCATACTGTTGCATATATGTTTATGAGATCTGTGACTGTACTGGGCTTAGGCCCAATTGATTCTATTATGGGCTATGACCCAAATGATATTGTAGTGGGTTTTGGCCCATGTATGCTCTGGAATCGATCTTTATCGTTATCATAAAGGGCTTTGGCCCCGATCGCTTTTGGTTTCGATTTTGTATATATCGATCGTTACTCTAGTAAGGGGATTACACATTGAGTTTTTGTAAACTCACCCCGTTTTCAACTGTGCAGGTAATCCCCAACGTTAGGAGGATCAGTGCTGCGAGGGACTCAAAGGTGACCACACGATTGCGACTGTTATGCTTTGGACTTTATATATGTTTTAAATTTCATTTTGGGTTTTAATTTCTGTAATAAGGCCTCTCTGGATTAAATTCTGAATTTGGGATTTTGTTACGTTTTATATCTGTTAGATGTAGACGAGTTTTCAACCCAATTACTATTTTAAAAAAACCGTACCTTTTAAACTTCTTTACCCTAAATTAGCTTCCGCAACTAAAAGAGATTTTAAACGAAGTTAATAACATTTTTAAAAGTGATTAACATTTCAATGAACCACGTTTTGAAATTGAACGAACCCAAACTGAGACTTTAGTTTTTAAATATTAATGAGGGTTTTCAATGAAAATATGGTTTTCGAAAAATACTTCAATGTGACATGCTAGATTCGGGCCTAACTTCTGGGCTGGATTTGGGGTGTTACATTTAGTGGTATCAGAGCCAGGTTACAAAACTCGGCTGTGGATTGGGTTTTTAAAATTGAATTTCTAAAAGAACTGTTTCAAAAGATTTGAAGTATGTGAAATGTTTTATTGAATATTTTCCTGAAAGTGTGGCTCACCGAGTCTCCGGCGCCGAATCTATAACTTTTCTGAATACTTTTGTCTGTTTAGAAATTAAAATATAGTGAGTTAGAAATATTGTAGTTTCTTTAGATATTGGACTATATTTTTGGTATTTATTCTGTATGTGTTTAGAAATGTTGGATGTGATGTTCTGGATATAGAAATTGTAACCTATCTGCTACGATAGGTGGATGTTTTGGATGTGTGTTAAAGATGTCGGGATCAGAGTGCGTAGCGGTAGCGTAATGTTGTAGTTGTTTCACGACTACCCTGTCAGTTAGAAATTTTGGGGACGAAATTTCTGTAAGGGGGTGAATTGTAACGCCCTAAATTTGGGCCTAGTAGGTTTGGCCTTGTGCGTGGGTGCCGCTAGGAGACTGCTCATAAAAGTTTATGTGTGCGAGAAAATATCATAAATTAAGTGTAGCTTTAGTGGCTATGTATTTGGGCATATTTGGGAGTGCTTGAGAAGCGTGGGTTCAAGTCTGGGTGTTTGCAAAATTTTAATTTGGGCTCTTAAGTGAACCTGGATGTTAGCTTATAGGACTTATAATAATTAGTGTTTATTTTATGACAGAAAGAGAGAAGGTTTAACAGCCTGGTATAGACCCTAGTCGGAACAGTAGTTTTGAGACCACAAATTCGAGGTCGGAATAATATTTTAATATTATTCTTGGTGTTTATTATATGTGATATAGCCTGTGTGAAAATTCTGTGTGGTAATTTTATCGACTGTGTGTCAAATTATGAAAAAGGACTTAATTGCATAAAGTATAAAAGTTGTGTGCTAATTTATAAGTGTTCAATTATTGTTATTTTGTTAATGTGAAGGCCTTATGAGGCAATTAAACCACTATATAGTTAGTGGATAGTGGATGGACAAAAATACCAATGGATAGTGGAAATGAAATAAAAATAAACGGGGTAAAAAGGTAATTGAGGTATTAATAAGAATAAAACAAAAGAATGAAAGTGATCATCTTTTATTCACTCATTTTAACCGAAATTAGCAAATAATAAGAAGAAAAGAGAAGCCATGAATGAATACTAGGGTTCGGTCATTTTTTGGAATCAATTAAGGTATGTTTTGACTTTAGTTTTTGATAATTTTTATGTTTTTGAGATTGTTGCTTAGTCTACTATCAAGCCCATGTTGTAATTTGAAGAACTGATAATGTATATGAGGTGTGCCATTGATGAAATGGTAAGCTTTGTGATGAATATTAGTGTTAAATGGAAGATATGTGTTTAATGAACATGTTTTGTTCATGGATTTTTGGTGAAATAGCTAATTAGGGCTAAATTGTGAAAAGTGTAAATTGAGGGACTAAAATGTGAAATAAATGAAACATGTGGGCTTGAATGAACACAAGGGAAATTCGGCTAAGCTTATGTGAAAGGAAATTATGTGAATTTGATGATTTTGTGAATTAGGGACTAAAGTGTCGAAATGTAAAAATGTGAGGGCTATTTTGTAAAATGCCCTAAATATGTGTGTTTGGATGAAATTGAATGAATTGGTAATTGAATAGATTGAATTTGAATGTGTATAGACCAAGAAATGAGAGGTTCGGATCGAGATCGAGGCAAAGACAAAGTACTCGATAAATCAATCGTTTCGGTATTTCGACGTCCGAGGTAAGTTCGGATATAATACTAGTCATTAAATTTATATCTATGTGATGAGAAATGAATAAATGTATAGTGTTGTATTAATACTGTATTACATATGAGATCGAGTATTGAGGCACTAAGTGTGTGAAATTAGAAAAGATACAGAAATGAATAGCCATGTGTGTGCGAAAGATTGAAGCTTTGGCTTATCAAATTGGCACTGTGTGTGTGATACCGATATAAGTTTGGCTTACCAAATTGGCACTGTGTATGCGACACCGATATTAGTTCGGCTTACCGAATTGGCACTGTGTGTGCGATACCGTTATAAGTTCGGTTTATTGAATTAGCACTAAGTGTGCGAATAAATCAAAATAGTAGCAAAAATCGATCGTAATGTAAAATCGAGTGGTTGAGAATCATGTTTGTAACACCCCAAACCCGGCCCATGAGCCATGACTGGATCTGGTATGTCACGGAGTAAAAACGTTTTGAAAGATTTTGATTAACGGGTGGAAATCTGAAAATTTTGTTTATAAAACGGTGTCTATAAAAAAACATTTGGTGGGGTTGATTTTATAAACATGGTTGAGTTGAAACCCTTTTTCCTTTGAAAACATTTGATCATTTTAATTTTAGAAAACATCGGAGTTATAGTTAACTTGGTAAATTTTGTTACCCGACGATAACATCTTTGAAAACTCGTAAAGGTACTTATTTTGAAAACGTTCTTTTAACCGATTTATTTAACAATTTATAAATTCATTAGTAATATGGTAGAAGTAAAGTAAAAACAACTACTTAAACATCAAAATAACAACTAGCGGCCTTATTACAATCCAAACCAAAATTTAGTGAATAATAAACTTTTACTGTGCTAAATATAAATTCAAATCCAAGGAACAAGCATGGCCGCCTCGAGTCCTCTCCGGCTACGTCTCCGCGATCTACTCATCTGCAAAATGATATAGGAAGGGGTGAGTCACCAAGAATCAGTGTATAAATCCCCAACCCGGTAGTGCAAACCCATACACAAAATATTAGCAAGACATGCAAAACATGCAACCCAAACTAGCCATCCATACTCCTTTAACTACCCCGTGTGGTCAAAACCACTGGTGGTCAAAACCACTGGTGACCAGAGTCACAAATCAAGTGATGGGGCCAACCCATCGTGTGGTCAAAACCACTGATGACCGTAGGTCACACCACTGGTGGTACCAAACCACTGGGACTTAGTCACGATTTATATCAACGGTGTGGTCAAAACCACTTTGGTGACCAAGTCACAATTAAACCGATGGGGCCAACCCATCTTGTGGTCAAAACCATCGCTGACAGTCCATAGAGAATATTCCCCTCCTCTCTTCAATCCCATTACCAAACATGCTCATATCAAAGCTCAACATATCATCATAAATCATGCATACAAATCATGGCATAGCATATTACCCATCATGTCATTCTTATTACATATTTAAAGTCACAAGAGACTTACCCGAAATCCATGCTCATGCCCACTGTGGCAAATCACTATCACAATGCTTATTTGTAACATAATAAGCAATGCTAACTAATAAAATGTGTAAGAGTTTTACACACACTGTTTAACCGAAGATCTAAGGAGAAATCCGAATCTATACGATATCACAAAATCCCAAACGTATTCCCGTATTGCTCCAAAGCAAATTGAAATCCGGAAGCCTCTGTTTTTCCTTTACCGATTAGCCCCTAAAACCATAGTGCACGTTCGGTTATACTTAGATACCAAAAAGGGCCTTTGGCCGAATATGCCTAACCACTTCCCACTCTTACCGAAATCTGAAGTTGTCACTTGCCTTGTTGAGATCCCTTGAAGAATCAAATCCCGAAATGCTCTTTAGTGTCGGCTACACACAAAAGTTACAATATCAAGACCCTATATGTAATATCCCGGGTTGGGGGGCTATTTTGTTGTTGCATGATATTGCATGTGTTGGTGTGCTATGTTGCTATTTCTATGTTTTAGGGGCTTAGTTGTAGGCTAGGAGTATGCCCTGAGGAATGGGAAAAATTTAGTTTTGAGCTTTAGGTGTAGGGAGTGATGGAGCTGAGGGATATGTATTTTATTTGGTGCTTGTTGCACAAGTGAGGAGCGGCAAAGTGGCAAGGCATGCGCTACTTGGGAGCTAGGTGTGGCATCAACTGCATGAGGTGGAGGTCTTGTGTTCAAGCCGCAAAGACCTCACATTTTGGCTTCCATTTTGACGGCATGGAAGGAAGAGTTTGTAGGCGCTCAAAACTCGCCTTGGACTTGGTCTACCCATTTGAATGGTGGGTGGAGAGGGATTTTAGGAGGAAGACTTGGTAAACACATTTGAAATGTGTGGTTGGGAGCTATTGGGGGATTATGGCCGAATTTGAGGGAGTTTGGAGTGGGGAGTGGACGGCTTGGTAGTGTGGGTGTGGGGTAGTGCCGAAATCCATTTTGAGTTTTGGTGTTTTTCGGTCAAAATCTTTAGAAGCAAATTTTCTTTTTTTGCCATACCAAAACCAAAAGTGTAAGCTCTCAATTGCCGAACCTGTGTTGCCTTTTGAGAAGGTGTTAGCCGAAATTCATCTTGGTATTTTTGGGCATTTTTATTCGGTCACTTTGTTTCAAAACAAAGTTCTTTCTTTTGTCAAGAGCCTAAGCCGAATTTCCTCCAAGTAAGTCTCTCTTTTCCCTTTTCAAAATCGAAAGCTTTAAGCAACTTCATCCTTGCCGAATTTGGCTTTGTGTTTTCTCTCAAAATCCCTTGTTAAGCCAAACCTATCACCCCACTTCCATTTCTTTTCTCTTTTGAAACCTTGTAAGCCGAAACTCCACCTCTCCAAAACACCTTTTCCATCTTTATTCCCCTTCTTTTCCCTAAACCCAATTGCCGATTCCTCCATTTCTTTCCACCTCTATTTCTTCTTTCCTTTTACATTCAAAGCCGAAAGTAGGAGTGTTAAACACCTAGGGCCGAATATTGGTGTAGTGTTGGTGTTCATCCTGTGTTGGGCAATCGGTTAGTGAAGGTGAGTATTTGGCCGAAAGGCTATCTCTTCTCCCCCTACTTCTCTAACGATTTTGGTAAGGCAAAAGGATGATTTAAACTTCGTTAGAAGAGAACTAATCTCTTGTGTAACCAATTTCTTTTAGGGCCTTGGGATTCAAGCACCAACAAGGCCGTTATCCGAACTCGATTGATTGGTAAGTGATGGTGAGAGGTTGTTCATGGTTTATTCGCTTAGTTCTATTAAGCCAAGTTATTAAAGGTGTGACCGTTGTTGTTATAGGAGTTGGCCATCGCTTGGTTCGAGATTTGGTAGGAAACCAAATCAAATATTAGAGCAAGTAATCAAGAGGCCTTAGATCGATTCTTTTGGTACTAAAGATCGCTGCGTTTTAACAGTGTGTAAACTAACACACTTCGTTTGGTAATATGATGGATAACCTAATTACTTATTAAAGTGAAACAATATGATTGATGGATTTGGTACCGATGGGGTATAAGCACGGATACGGGTAAGTCCGTTTCATTACGAGATCTCAGTAGTGATATATGTGATAACATGTTTTATGATGTAAATACCATGAGATGTCATTTGAGCATGATAGCATGATTGCATGTTTTATATCATTTGCATTAGTATGACATGTGTGGGTGATATGAGAGGAGGGGGAATATGATATCCGTGTCTTTGGGACATTTGTGTCTTTGGGACACCAGAGGTTTGGCACCTCCGGTGGTTTGGTACCACGATTGATTTTGTGACTTCGGTCACCAAGTGATTTGGTATCACATTTGTGTCTTTGGGACACCAGAGGTTTGGCACCTCATAGCGCCTCATCCCAGTGGCTTAGCACCACGGTGGGTTGGCCCACTGATTGATTATACGGGATTGACGCCAAAGTGATTTGGTATCACACGATGGGTTGGCCCCATCATCGGATTTGTGGATCGCGGTCACCGGTGATTTGGTATCACACCGTGTCTTTGGGACACCGCAGAGGTTTGGCACCTCATTGCGACTCGTCCCTCGTGGTTAACACCACCGCGTGGGTTGGCCCCACTTTGAGATATGGGATCGCTCGCTAGTGATTTGGTATCACACGATGGGTTGGCCCCATCATTGGATTATTCGTGACTTTGGGTCACCAAGTGGTTTGGCACCACACTTATGGATATCGTGACTTTGGGTCACCGGTGGTTTGGCACCACCAAAGGGTTTGGTACCACACGGGTAGAAAGGTGATATGGATGGTTAGGATCGGGTGCATTGATAATGTTGCTATGATATGATGTGTGTTAGCATGTGGTTTTATCGGGAGGGGATTTATGCACCGAGTCTTGCGACTCACCCTCTCCTTTGACATTTCAGTGACACTTAGACGCGGACATGGAGCCGGGATGGACTCGAGGTGCTCATGCCATGCTTTAATAAAGATTTGCTCTTGACTTTACAAAATTTGGTACTTTAGCTTATTTATTACTATTTGGTTTTATTTTGGGTTGTAAATGGCCTTTAAATTAGGTTTTACTATGTTTATGCTTAAAGTAGCTTTCTAATATGCTTTAACAAATTAATTGAGTTAAAATTGCTAAAAACTTGGAAGGTCAACGGTTTCAAAACTATAACGCAATGTGTTTTAAACTTTACCATCGGGTATCACTCTAAAACATTAAAATATGACAAAGCAATCATGCCAAGATTTCAAAAGTATAAAATATGACAAGGAGTTTCTCATCGAATCTTTAACCGTAAACCTAACCCTTCAAACGCGATTTTCCCCGTAACATGCCAGATTCGGTCGTGGTGTATTGACCGGGTTTGGGGTGTTACAATTGTGGTATCAGAGCCAAGTTCAAAGGCTCGACTGTGGGCCTGAGGCCCAAAATGTTTTCAAAAGTCCTGTTTTAAGTGTTTTGTTGAAATAAATGGTTTGAAAGGCATGACACCGAGTCTCCCAGCACCAGTCCGCCTGTAAGTACCCTTACTATTTCTTGTTAATTATTGATGTGATTGGATGATTGCGGTAGTGGATTACTTTAGAAACTCAAACTGGTAGGATTCTCAGGAACTCGCGTAAAACAAAGCTTCTTTACTATTCATAAGACTTTGCTTTAAAACAATGGAATAAATATCGATGCATAAAACTCCTAAATCGGATACAGAGAATTTAGTCATGAGCGCTAGAGGTGGACGTGGTCGAGACGAGGTCGTGGTAGGATGACGGTTTCAACCCGTAGGGTCCGTCGTGGGTCGAAAATGAGATACCGGCATCGCCACCGGTGGAGGTGGTGAGTTTCAAGATCGACCGATGACGCAGTTGTCACAGCGATGCCGCGAGTGTTGGAAAGGGTAGTTGGAGTAGGTGGTGGTGCGCAGAGCTAGGAAATCGGTGCTTGAGCGACTTCGCAAATGGGGGTGAATTCTTTCGAGGTGTTTTCGGTGTTGCTCCTGCAAAGATCGCCGAGTATTGGCTGGAGGCAACGGAGCGGATCATGGATGATCCGGACTTGATCGCCGAGGAGAAGTCAAGGGCATAGTATCGCTTCTTCGACGAGTCATACCAAGTGGTGGCTCACGGTTTGGGACAGTGTGGCAAAGCAGAGGATCCGACATGGGATTATTTCGTGGCGTGCATTTGAGAAAAAGTACATTGGAGCTAGCTACATCGACGCCGCAGCAATGTAAAAGCATTTTTGAGGCTAGTCCAAGGGAGTAAGTCTATTTCGAGTATGAGGTCGAGTTCTTGAAGTCGAGCCGGTATGCTAGGGGTATTGTGGCTACCGAACATGAGAGGTGTGTTCGTTTCGAGGATGGTCTGAGAGACGAGTTGAGGCTGCTGATTGCTCCTCAATAGGAGCGTGAGTTTGCTGTCCTGGTTGAGAAGGCTAAGGTAGCCGAGGGTGTTAAGGAGTCCGTGAGGCAGGGCATGGACAGGAGCAGGCACAAGAGGAGCTTTGGGTCTTCTCGGATCGTCGGGTAATCCTCGTAAAAGGGCTAGACAGAGGGGTGAATCGGGCCTGGTAGGGTTGTTGCCGCTAGTCAAGGACCGCCGCGGTGTAACCATTGTGGGAGATATCATTGGAGAGGCTGCTGGACCGGTGGAAAAGGTTGTTTTGAGTGTGGTTCTCTGGATCATCGCGTGAGGGACTGTCCGCGTAAGTTGGCCAGGATTCAGTCTGAGAGTCAGGGCCGTACTCAGTTTAGGAATAATGTACCGCCACCGCAGAGGGGCCGTGGTAATGGCAGAGGTAGTAATGGATCGGTCGGGCCGTGGAGCACCGGCAGGTGCGGGTAGTTCGACGCCGCATACCGGGTTAGTGTATGCGCAAGGCGCCGAGAGGAGGGCGACGACCGGACGTCATAACCCGCAGACGTTCTTGATCTTTGGTTCTCCTTTTTACCGCTTTGATTGATGTGGGTTCGACGCATTCTTACGTGGGCCGTGAGTATAGTAGAGACCATGGACTTAGACTCGAGATATCTTCTAGGCGCATGACCGTAATTAGCCCTTTAGGTCACTCGTGGTAGTAGATAAGTTGTTTAGAGATGTACCCCTAGAACTCCAAGGGGTAGTGTTTGTCGCGATCCGTGGAACCGCCATTTGGGGAGTTCGATTTGATTCTTGGGATGGACTGGTTGGTTAAGTACCAGCGGTTGGATTGCGCGCTAAGCGCATGGTTCTAAGGACGATCGAGGGTGATGAAGTGGCTATGATAGGTAATAGGAGGGATTACTTATCTATCGTGGTGTCCGCTTCTAAAGCGCAGAAGATGGTGAGAAAAGGGCGTGAAGCGTATGTGGTTCATGTGTATGCCTTGGAGGCTAAAGAGTCTCACTTTGTAGAAAAGTCCGAACAGCTTAAGGAATTTGTTGATGTGTTTCGTAAGAACTTCCGGTTTGCTGGCTGGATCGTGAGGTAGAGTTTGGGATAGATCACATCTTAATCGCGCGCGGTGTCTATTGCTCCGTATAGGATGGCGCCAAAGGAATTGGTGGAACTTAAGGCTCGAGATCCAAGAGTTGTTGGACCGAGGTTTTATCGGGCCAAGTGTTTCACCGTAAGTGCGCCGGTACTCTTTGTTAAGAAGAAAGATGGTACAATGCGGATGTGCATAGATTACCGCCACCTGAATAAGTCGACGATCAAAACAAGTATCCGCTGCACACGGATAGATGACTTGTTTGATCACCAAGGGTGCAATGGTATTTTCTAAGATTGACTCGAGGTCAGGTATCACCCGATTAAAGGTGAAAGAAGCGGATATTCACAAGACATCGCTTCGACTCGGTATGGGCACTACGATTTCTCGTAATGCCGTTCGGGTTGACTAACGCGCCGCAAGAAAGCATTCATGGATATGATGAATAGGGTGTTTCAAAGCAAAGATCTGGACCAGTTCGTGGTAGTTTTTATTGACGACATCCCGTGTATTCAAGAACGTAAGAAGAGCATGATGCGACGGCGTGTGGTAATCGCAGATTTTGAGGAGAAGCAGCTTTACGCTAAGTTCGAAGAAGTGCGAGTTCGCTTAGAGAAGTGACTTTCTTGGGACATGTAGTGTCACCGTGGGGATTAGAGTGGATCCTCGGAAAATTGAGGCGCTTTTGGATTGGAAACCGCCTAAGTCGCTGGTTGAGATTCGAGTTTTCTGGGTTTGGCAGATACTACCGAAGGTTTGTAGAGGGTTTCTCGTTGATTACAGCACCAATGACCAAGTTGTTAAGGAAAGAGGTTCCGTTTGTCCGACCGAGAAAAAGCAGGAGAGTTTCAACAAGCTTAAGAAGATTCTAATGAAGCTCCGGTTTTGATTCAACCTCGAGGTGGTAAGGAATTCACGGTCTCATCGCGATGCATCACATAATGGGTTGGGTTGTGTGCCGATGCAGAAGGTAAGGTTGTGGCTTACGATCTCGGCGGTGAGGCCACATGAGGTCAACTATCCGACGCACGATCCGGAGTTAGCGGTACCGTAGTCTTTGGCGCTGAAGATTTGGAGGCACTACTTGTGCGAGAGAGATCAATAGTCTACACCGATCATAAGAGTCCAAGTACCTCTTGACTCGGAAGGATTTGAATTTGAGGCAGCGTAGATGGGTTGAGTTGCTTAAGGATTACGATCGCTCGATTGAGTATCATCCGGGCAAGGCTAACGTGGTGGTGACGCCGTTGAGCCGCAAGGTTGTTTCGGACTTAAGAGCGATGTTTGCCCATTTGAGTTTGTATGACGACGGAAGTATTCTCGCAGAGTTGCGTGTTAAGCCTACTTGGGTTGAGCGATCGCAGAGAGAAACAGAGATAGAGGATGAGGTTCGAGTGCGCGGAGGTTGCGGTGTTGTGGTGGTGGTTTGGAAGGTTACAACTTGTCTAGTGATGGGGTGTTGTGTTTTCAAGGTAAAGCTTGTATGCCCAAGGATGTTGAGCTGAGGCAGAGGATTCTTCAGGACGCACATAGCAGCCCTTATGCTATGCATCCTGGAGGTAGTAAGATGTATAGGGATCTCAGAGAGCAGTTTTGGTGGCCTGGTCTGAAGAAAGAAGTGACAGAGTTTGTTGGGAAGTGTCTGACATGTCAGCAGGTCAAGGCTGAACATCAGTTGCCGTCAGGGTTGCTTCAGCCTGTGAAGATTCCTCAGTGGAAGTGGGAAAGGATAACCATGGATTTCGTCAAGGTTACCGCCACGCCAAGCAAGAAGGATTCGGTTTGGGTAATTGTGGATCGATCGACTAAATCTGCTTCATTTCATTCCGGTGAGGGTTGACTACTCACTTCGAGAGGTTGGCGAAGTTGTATGTTTCGAGAGATAGTGAGGTTGCACGGTGCAGCCGTGATCGATCATCACGGATAGGGATCCCGATTTACGCCAAGGTTCGAAAGCGTTGCATCGGGCTCCGGGTACGCGGTTGGATTTCAAAGACGCTTTTCACCCGCAAATCGATTTAACAATCGGAAAGGGTTATTCAGATCTTGGAGGATATGCCGAGGGGTTGTGTTCGGATTTCAGAGGTAGTTGGGAGGAGTTTCTACCATTAGTGAGTTTGCCTACAACAACGATTACCAATCGAGCATCAAGATGGCACCATATGAGGCGTTGTATGGTAGGAAGTGTCGATCACCTACGTGTTGGACGGAATTAGGTGAACGCCGATTGTTAGGACCCGAGTTGGTTGTCGAGACCGAAGACAAGGTTAAGTTGATTCAGCTCGGTTGAAGGAAGTTTCGGACCGCGAGTAAGTCTTATGCCGATCTTAAGCGGAGAGACATAGAGTTTTTTCGTGGGGATCAAGTTTTTTTCAAGGTCTCGCCATGGAAGAAGGTTTTGAGGTTCGGAAAGAAAGGCAAGCTAAGTCCGAGGTTTATTGGGCCGTATAAGGTTTTGAGACGAAAGTGGGACCGATGGCGTATCAACCGGAGTTGCCAGCAGAGCTTAGTCGATTCACGACGTATTTCACGCTTTCGATGCTTCGACGCTATCGCTCGGATCCGTCGCATGTGGTAGCAAATGGAAGAGATCGAGGTAAATCCAGATTTGACTTTGGAAGAAGAACCTCGTGCGCATTCTTGATCGGGATGTGAAGGTTCCGCGTAGAAAGTCCTGTGGCCTTTGGTTAAGGTTCTTTGGCGGAATCATGGCGTGGAAGAAGCCCACGGGGAACCCGAGGATATGATGAGACAAAGAAGCATTCGCAACTCTTTTTGATCGGTGTAATTTCGAGGCGGAAATTATTTTAAGGGGGTAGAACCGTAATATCCCGGTTGGGGGCTATTTTGTTGTTGCATGATATTGCATGTGTTGGTGTGCTATGTTGCTATTTCTATGTTTTAGGGGCTTAGTTGTAGGCTAGGAGTATGCCCTGAGTGAATGGGAAAAATTTAGTTTTTGAGCTTTAGGTGTAGGGAGCCGATGGAGCCGAGGATATGTATTTTATTTGGTGCTTGTTGCACAAGTGAGGAGCTGGCAAAGTATGCGCTACTTGGGAGCTAGGTGTGGCGTCAATCGCATGAGGTGGAGGTCTTGTGTTCAAGCCGCAAAGACCTCACATTTTGGCTTCCATTTTTGGCATGGAAGGAAGAGTTTGTAGGCAGTTCAAACTCGCTTGGACTTGGTCTACCCATTTGAATGGTGGGTGGAGAGGATTTTAGGAGGAAGACTTGGTAAACACATTTGAAATGTGTGGTTGGGAGCTATTGGGGATTATGGCCGAATTTGAGGGAGTTTGGAGTGGGGGAGGACGGCTTGGTAGTGTGGGTGTGGGGTAGTGCCGAAATCCATTTTGAGTTTTGGTGTTTTTCGGTCAAAATCTTTAGAAGCAAATTTTTCTTTTGCCATACCAAAATCGAAAGTGTAAGCTCTCAATTGCCGAACCTGTGTTGCCTTTTGAGAAGGTGTTAAATGAAATTCATCTTGGTATTTTTGGGCATTTTTATTCGGTCACTTTGTTTCAAAACAAAGTTCTTTCTTTTGTCAAGAGCCTAAGCCGAATTTCCTCCAAGTAAGTCTCTCTTTTCCTTTTCAAAACCGAAAGCTTTAAGCAACTTCATCCTTGCCGAATTTGGCTTTGTGTTTTCTCTCAAAATTCCTTGTTGCTTCGAACCTATCACCCCACTTCCATTTCTTTTCTCTTTGAAACCTTGTGTTTGTAAACTCCACCTCTCCAAAACACCTTTTCCATCTTTATTCCCCTTCTTTCCCTAAACCCAATTGCCGATTCCTCCATTTCTTTCCACCTCTATTTCTTCTTTCCTTTTACATTCAAAGCCGAAAGTAGGAGTGTTAAACACCTAGGGCCGAATATTGGTGTAGTGTTGGTATTCATCCTGTGTTGGGCAATCGGTTAGTGAAGGTGAGTATTTGGCCGAAAGGCTATCTCTTCTCCCCCTACTTCTCTAACGATTTTGGTAAGGCAAAAGGATGATTTTCGGCTTCTATTAGAAGAGAACTAATCTCTTGTGTAACCAATTTCTTTTTAGGGCCTTCGGGATTCGAAGCAGTCAACAAGGCCGTTATCTGAACTCGATTGATTGGTAAGTGATGGTGAGAGGTTGTTCATGGTTTATTCATTTACTTCTATTAAGCCAAGTTATTAAAGGTGTGACCGTTGTTGTTATAGGAGTTGGCCACTGCTTGGTTCGAGATTTGGTAGGAAACCAAATCAAATATTAGGAGCAAGTAATCAAGGGGCCTTAGATCGATTCTTTTGGTACTAAAGACTGCGTTTTAACAGGTGTGTAAACTAACACACTTCTGTTTGGTAATATGATGGATAACCTAATTACTTATTAAAGTGAAACAATATGATTGATGGATTTGGTACCGATGGGGTATAAGCACGGATACGGGTAAGTCCGTTTCATTACGAGATCTCAGAGTGATATATGTGATAACATGTTTTATGATGTAAATACCATGAGATGTCATTTGAGCATGATAGCATGATTGCATGTTTTATATCATTTGCATTAGTATGACATGTGTGGGTGATATGAGAGGAGGGGAATATGATATCCGTGTCTTTGGGACACACTTTGTGTCTTTGGGACACCGTGAGGTTTGGCACCTCCAAAGTGGTTTGGTACTACGATTGATTTTGTGACTTCGGTCACCAAAGTGATTTGGTATCACATTTGTGTCTTTGGGACACCAGAGGTTTGGCACCTCATAGCGTCTCATCCCAGTGGCTTAGCACCACAAAGTGGGTTGGCCCTGATTGATTATACGATTGACGCCGGTGATTTGGTATCACACGATGGGTTGGCCCCATCATCGGATTTGTGATCGCGGTCACCGGTGATTTGGTATCACATCGTGTCTTTGGGACACCGGAGGTTTGGCACCTCATTGCGACTCGCCCCCGTGGTTAACACCATCGTGGGTTGGCCCCACTTTGAGATATGGGATCGCGTCGCTAGTGATTTGGTATCACACGATGGGTTGGCCCCATCATTGGATTATTCGTGACTTTGGGTCACCAAAGTGGTTTGGCACCACACTTATGGATATCGTGACTTTGGGTCACCAAAGTGGTTTGGCACCACCAAAGTGGTTTGGTACCACACGGGGTAGAAAGGTGATATGGATGGTTAGGATCGGGGTGCATTGATAATGTTGCTATGATATGATGTGTGTTAGCATGTGGTTTTATCGAGGGGGATTTATGCATCGAGTCTTGCGACTCACCCTCTCCTTTGACATTTCAGTGACACTTAGACGCGGACATGGAGCCGGGATGGACTCGAGGTGCTCATGCCATGCTTTAATAAAGATTTGCTCAGACTTTACAAAATTTGGAATTTTAGCTTATTTATTACTATTTGGTTTTATTTTGGGTTGTAAATGGCCTTTAAATTAGGTTTTACTATGTTTATGCTTAAAGTAGCTTTCTAATATGCTTTAACAAATTAATTGAGTTAAAATTGCTAAAAACTTGGAAGGTCAACGGTTTCAAAACTATAACGCAATGTGTTTTAAACTTTACCATCGGGTATCACTCTAAAACATTAAAATATGACAAAGCAATCATGCCAAGATTTCGAAAAGTATAAAATATGACAAGGAGTTTCTCATCGAATCTTTAACCAGAAACCTAACCCTTCAAACGCGATTTTCCCCGTAACATGCCAGATTCGGTCGTGGTGTATTGACCGGGTTTGGGGTGTTACACTATACATATTCGGCCAACCTTACCACGGCCTATTCTCAAGCTTTCGGCACATTAAAAGGAAGAGAAAAAAACCCAATTTTTAAAAGAAACACTTACCTCTATTGTTTCCTTGAAGAGACTAAAAGTGAAGAGATTTCTGCTATGGCTCCCAAGTGTTGATGAAGATATTCTACTTAACACCAAATGGGAGATGAATTTTTGAGTAGGATGGGGGTGATAGGTTCGGCCAAATAGAATAAAAAAAGAAGAAAGGGGTTTGAAGAATTTTGGGCAATGGGGACAAGAGAGAATTCGGCCAAGAAAATTGGGAAGAAAAGAAGAGAAAAATTAAATGAATTTGGCACCCCCTTATTACTCAAAACCAATTAAGCAAGCCCCTAAAGAGTCCCTATTTTGGCCGTCTCCTAATGTGATAATTATCACCCATTTGAAATAAAATAAAACAATGTTTTATCCTTTATCCCATCACTTAGCCACCTCTTCAAATAAATTAAAAAATAAAAGAAATAAAATAATATTTATTCCATACTTCCATTTAATTCAACAACAAAAACAAGTTCTATCCTTATCTAACTAAAAGTCCCACGTGCAAGGCCATTAGCTCTTCTCCTTCACGCCAAAGATGCAAAAACAAAGCACCCATTTGTTGCTCACGCCACTCGAACCTAGGACCACTGAATCACATAAGTAACGCCTGTGCCACTTTGCCAAGGCGTTTATTTGTGATATAAACCCCACAATTTGTTTTAAGGGCTCCTTCCACGCTCCCCATTGTCTTAACGCTTAAAGGCAAAAATAAAACATACCGCCTCCATCGTGACTCGAACTCGAGTCCTCCCTCCCGCTGGGGCGGCTGCTCACCAAGGCCCTAAGTGGCGCCCCCAAGCCACTTTGCCAGCCGACTTTCATGTCCACCAACCTTGCCATTTATTTTAAGGCCTTCCTAGCCCAATTTCACTTGTTGACGCGAAAAGGAAAAATAAAACACTCCCATGCCATCACCTGCACTCGAACCTCCCCGCTCAAGGCGCCATTTGCCCAAGCCTTAAGTGGCGTCCTTAAGCCACTTTACCAAGCCCCTTTTTCATGTCCAAAAACTCCCAAAATTTTCCTTAAAGCCTCCTTCACCCAGCTCCCCCTTTCATACTTAAAATCCAACATTTTCCCAAAGCTTTCCCCTTCATCCTTGGGTTCTAAAACTCCTAAAACATCACCAAACACACTTAAAGCCTACTAATACTTGAGTTATGCTCCAAACGCATAACCCCTAATCTAGGATGTTACAGTTCTACCCTCCTTAAAAATAATTTCGTCCTCGAAATTGCTTGGCTAAATGCACTCTTACTCGCTACACTACGCTTATGCTGCGCACTCTAATCTTAATAAAACCATCATACTTCCTAGGCACAATCTCTAAATTCACATCCAGGGTTTTAGGCACTTCACTAGCAATGCAAGAAAACTCTACAATAATCAAAGCAATTACGGGTATTCCAAAAATAAGGAACGTACCGGTTGTCACATCTGGCACATCTTCCTCCTCGCGACGGCCACGTCCTCTAGAGCTCATTTCTAACGTCAGAATCTGATTAAGAAGTTTTATGAATTAGTACTTTTATTTCACTAGATTACCCGCGAAGAAATTTTATGAAAAGAGTTTTAAGAGTGGTTCTTTCGTTCATTCAAAGTTTCAAGTTTCCTATCCTAATTCACAGAAAAGTTCATCCATTCCATAGTATCTCCCATCCACATTCACTATTCGGACATTTCTGTCCGTTCCTATCCCAGGGGTTTTTCGTCATTTGCCCTACAGGTATTTTCGTAATTTGTCAAAATAAAGTTCCTTGGTGATTTTGTCAATAAAGGTATTTTGTAATTCAAATCCCTGAGTGTTTCTGTAATTTTGAAACTCGAGGTATTTCTAAGAATAAACTGAGGTAAATTTGTAAAGTTTAATAGTTCAGTGGGTATTTCAAAATTTATAAACTCTGGGGTTCTTTTTGAGAATTTGTTTTCCAATTCGGTAATGTTGCAAAAATTTTGGAAATCGGGGTCATTTTGGTAATTTTGTAAGTTAGGGGCAATTTTGTAATTTTCCAAAATCATGGCATTTTGATATTTGCAAAACGGAAGTTTCCAATATTTTTGTAAAGTAGAAATATTTTAACAAAAATCGAGGGTATTTTCTCAAAATCTTAAAACTAAAGGCATTTTAGAAATTTACAATCACAGGGCATTTTTGTAATTTTTTCCACTAAGGGTGTTTTTGTAATTTTCATAAATCGAAAATTTTTCAAAAAATTTTGTAAAATAGTTCTCCCAAGTTTAAAGGGTAATTTTAAGAGTTTTAAAACTAGGGTTTTTACAAAATTACGGCTAGTTCTCTTTCGGGTTTTAGTTATTGTGTTTAGCCTATGAATAAGTCCTCATGGTTAGAGTGAACCGAAGCTACGCACTGCAGGATTCTGCGAAGAGGAGGTGAGTCACTAGGATCGCTTAAGTACTGTGCTCTTCCGGATCCAATCCTAGACATGCGCACAAGGGTTACCACACCCTAACTCTGGGCGACTTAATCATGGGTTTGTTTAATTAGGCATTTAAAATCTTATGTGATTGTTGGGGTAACTAGTCCTAGGGTTCAAATACCTATCATACTATCTACGCTCCATTCCTACCCCTCTACTGATAATAATTCACACAGAGTTAGAGTACTTACCTGGGCGGATTGGTGCCGGAGACTCGATGCCATGCTGTTCAAAACAAAAACCATTTTCATAATATTTCACAAAGGCCTACCAAAACATTTTGGGCCTTGGGCCCCCCACAGCCGAGTTTTGAACCTAGCTCTGATACCAATTTGTAACACCCCAAACCCGGCCCATGAGCCATGACCGGATCTGGTATATCACGGAGTAAAAATGTTTTGAAAGATTTTGATTAACGGGTGGAAATCTGAAAATTTTGTTTATAAAACGGTGTCTTTAAAAAAAACATTTGGTGGGGTTGATTTTATAAACATGGTTGAGTTGAAACCCTTTTTCCTTTGAAAACATTTGATCATTTTAATTTTAGAAAACATCGGAGTTATAGTTAACTTGGTAAATTTTGTTACCCGACGATAACATCTTTGAAAACTCGTAAAGGTACTTATTTTGAAAACGTTCTTTTAACCGATTTATTTAACAATTTATAAATTCATTAGTAATATGGTAGAAGTAAAGTAAAAACAACTACTTAAACATCAAAATAACAACTAGCGCCTTATTACAATCCAAACCAAAATTTATGAATAATAAACTTTAATCGTGTGCTAAATATAAATTCAAATCCAAGGAACAAGCATGGCCGCTCGAGTCCTCTCTCCGCCCGTCTCCGCGATCTACTCATCCGCAAAATGATATGGGAAGGGGTGAGTCACCAAGACTCAGTGTATAAATCCCCAACCCGGTAGTGCAAACTCATACACAAAATATTAGCAAGACATGCAAAACATGCAACCCAAACTAGCCATCCATACTCCTTTAACTACCCCGTGTGGTCAAAACCACTAGTGGTCAAAACCACTGGTGACCAGAGTCACAAATCAAGTGATGGGGCCAACCCATCGTGTGGTCAAAACCACTGATGACCGTAGGTCACACCACTGGTGGTACCAAACCACTGGGACTTAGTCACGATTTATATCAACGGTGTGGTCAAAACCACTGGTGACCGAAGTCACAATTAAACTGATGGGGCCAACCCATCTTGTGGTCAAAACCATCGTGACAGTCCATAGAGAATATTCCCCCCTCCTCTCTTCAATCCCATTACCAAACATGCTCATATCATGCTCAACATATCATCATAAATCATGCATACAAATCATGGCATAGCATATTACCCATCATGTCATTCTTATTACATATTTAAAGTCACAAGAGACTTACCCGAAATCCATGCTCATGCCCCATGTGGCAAATCACTATCACAACAGCTTATTTGTAACATAATAAGCAATGCTAACTAATAAAGTGTGTAAGAGTTTTACACACTGTTTAAATCAAGATCTAAGGAGAAATCCCGAATCTATACGATATCACAAAATCCCAAACGTATTCCCGTATTGCTCCAAAGCAAATTGAAATCCCAAAGCCTCTGTCTTCATTTACCGATTAGCCCCTAAAACCATAGTGCACGCTCGGTTATACTTAGATACCAAAAAGGGCCTTTGGCCGAATATGCCTAACCACTTCCCACTCTTACTGAAATCCCGGTTGTCACTTGCCTTGTTGAGATCCCTTGAAGAATCAATCCCGAAATGCTCCTTAGTGTCGGCTACACACAAAAGTTACAATATCAAGACCCTATACATATTCGGCCAACCTTACCACCTGCCTATTCTCAAGCTTTCGGCACATTAAAAGGAAGAAAAAAACCCGATTTTTAAAAGAAACACTTACCTCTATTGTTTCCTTGAAGAGACTAAAAGTGAAGAGATTTCTGGCCATGGCTCCCAAGTGTTGATGAAGATATTCTGGCTAACACCAAATGGGAGATGAATTTTTGAGTAGGATGGGGGTGATAGGTTCGGCCAAATAGAATAAAAGAAGAAAGGGGTTTGAAGAATTTTGGGCAATGGGGACAAGAGAGAATTCGGCCAAGAAAATTGGGAAGAAAAGAAGAGCAAAAATTAAATGAATTTGGCACCCCCTTATTACTCAAAACCAATTAAGCAAGCCCCTAAAGAGTCCCTATTTTGGCCGTCTCCTAATGTGATAATTATCACCCATTTGAAATAAAATAAAACAATGTTTTATCCTTTATCCCATCACTTAGCCACCTCTTCAAATAAATTAAAAAATAAAAGAAATAAAATAATATTTATTCCATACTTCCAAATTAATTCAACAACAAAAACAAGTTCTATCCTTATCTAACTAAAAGTCCCACGTGCAAAGCCATTAGCTCTTCTCCTTCACGCCAAAGATGCAAAAACAAAGCACCCATTTCTTTGCTCACGCCACTCGAACCTAGGACCAGTGAATCGCTTTAAAGTAACGCCTGTGCCACTTTTGCCAAGGCGTTTATTTGTGATATAAACCCCTACAATTTGTTTTAAGGGCTCCTTCCCACGCTCCCCATTGTCTTAACGCTTAAAGGCAAAAATAAAACATACTCGCCTCCATCGTGACTCGAACTCGAGTCCTCCCTCCCGCTTGGGCGGCGCTCACCAAGGCCCTAAGTGGCACCCCAAGCCACTTTGCCAGCCGACTTTCATGTCCACCAACCTTGCCATTTATTTTTAAGGCCTTCCTAGCCCAATTTCACTTGTTGACGCGAAAAGGAAAAATAAAACACTCCCATGCCATCACCTGCACTCGAACCTCCCCGCTCAAGGCGTCATTTGCCCAAGCCTTAAGTGGCGTCCCTAAGCCACTTTACCAAGCCCCCTTTTTCATGTCCAAAAACTCCCAAATTTTTCCTTAAAGCCTCCTTCACCCAGCTCCCCCTTTTATACTTAAAATCCAACATTTTCCCAAAGCTTTCCCCTTCATCCTTGGGTTCTAAAACTCCTAAAACATCACCAAACACACTTAAAGCCTACTAATACTTGAGTTATGCTCCAAACGCATAACCCCTAATCTAGGATGTTACAATGTTGGTGAGTAACTATGTGTTGACAAAAAGGTATGCATTT
Source organism: Gossypium sturtianum (assembly GCA_025698515.1). NCBI lineage: Eukaryota > Viridiplantae > Streptophyta > Magnoliopsida > Malvales > Malvaceae > Gossypium > Gossypium sturtianum. The sequence goes on from CM046949.1 coordinate 96,739,684, forward strand.
AACCTTTGTGGTTGATGAGATTGTGTATGATTTCATAAATGGTTTAATTGGATTATTGGATATGAATGATGATATGTATAAAACCTATGTGGTTGGTGAATTTTGGATGTAGATGAATGGAATGCTATGTGAGGATTAGACATGGTTGAGTTTGTGTATCATAAGTAAATTATCTATGTGATGTTTTAATTTGTAGATTGATTCAATTTAATGAATTAATTGTATTGTATTTCGAACTTACTAAGCTTTTGAAAGCTTACTGTGTGATTTGTTTCTCTATATTGCAGTGTCAGTAAAGCTAGCTCAGATTCGGGGATCGTCAGCATCTCTATCACACTATCGGCAATATATTTGGTACTTTGGAAAGATTGAAAATAGATGAAATATGGCATGTATAGGCTAGAAGTTATGGTATGTTTTGGGAATGTTTAATCCTTGCCATGTGAGTTGGCTTGGAAGTGAAATGATGTTAACTTATGAATAAGTTATGTTTAAGTTATGTGAAGTACATTTTGGTATGGCTTGGTGATAATGATATGTTTTTAAGTATGGTAAGATTAGTAAAGAATTGATGCCATAATAATATAATGATTTTGTGGATGAGTCATGCTTGATAATGTATGTGATTTGGTTGAGCAAGATGGTTTATAAGTTGACATATTTAGTAATGAGAATTGTATGTGATGATATGATAATCACTTGACATGAAATTGGTTGCTAAATTGTGTGTGGGATCATGCTAAAAAGTGCTTGTAGGATTGACCCTTGTGTGGGTGGCAATTTGGCCTTGTAAATGGCCTATAATGTCACACGGTTGTGGCACACGGGCGTGCCTAGTGACCATGGGGTTAAGTCAGTAGCTAGCCTAGGAGCACACGGCCAAGACACATGGGCATGTCTAGTAGCCTATGAAAAAGTCAGTTTATGGCCTATGGGTGCACGACCTTAGCACACGGGGGTGCTTAGTAACTGTGGAGCCAAAATAGATTTGACCACGGCCAAGGTACACGGGCGTGCATGGTGGCCGTGGACGTAAAGTCAGATTCCACCACGGGAAGGACATACGGGTGTGTCCAGCAGCCGTGGGAGGCACACGGCCTGCCTACACGGGCGTGTAACCCCTGAAATTTAGAAAAGTTTTAAATTTTTGAGAATTTTTGTATGTGTTCTGGTTTAGTCCCGACCCCTCTCTAGTATGTGTTAAAGGTGTCATGGGCCTAAATAAGGGACTATTTGATTATGTTTTGATGTGCTTTGATGATGATTGACTTTGTGTCGTGAATTGGATGTGAAATGATTTGATTTTTTGGTAATGCCTCTTAACCCTATTCTGGTGACGGTTTTGGGTTAGGGGTGTTACATTTAATTGGTATCAAAGCTACGGTTTAGTCGATTCTCGGACTAACGTAGCGTGTGTGAGTCTAGGTATACATGCCATATATGAAATTGCGACAGTGGGATGAATTCTAACAGTTATAAATGTGTTCTCGTATAGTAATGGATCCCGATCGAGCAGTTGTTGACGATGTAGAGAGTAACGCGCCTGGTCCCACTCAAGGGACAATGCCGGCCACATCTAGGCCAAATGAAAGTAGTGAGGGAGGAGAGGCTAAGCAAGCCTTCTTCCGTATGATGAGTGAGTGGTTTTCAGAGTTCGTTCGAACGAATCCGACTGCTCCACAACCTCCACCCCCACAAGTACCTGTTGTGCCACAAGTTGTAGATCCGATCAGATTGAATAAACCTCCTGTAGATAAGATCTGAAAGTACAGGGCTGAAGAGTTCAAGGCCACAGCCAATGATGATGCCGAGAGAGCTGAATTTTGGCTCGAGAATACCCTTCGAGTATTTGTTGAGATGTCATTGACTACTGATGAATGTATAAAATGTGATGTTTCGTTGTTAAGGGATACTGCGTATAACTGGTAGAAAACATTGATATTCGTGGTTCCGAGAGAGAGAATCACCTGGGATTTCTTTCAAGTTGAGTTCAGAAAGAAGTATATTAGTCAACGATTCATTGATCAGAAACGTAAAGAGTTTCTAGAGCTGGAGAAGGGTTGTATGTCCGTTACTGAGTATGAGCGAGAATTTGTGAGATTGAGCCAGTATGCACGAGAATGTGTTTCGACTGAAGCTACTATGTGTAAGCTCTTTATAGAAGGGCTGAATGAGGACATTAAGCTGTTGGTTGGGATACTTGATATCAACAAATTTGTTGTGTTAGTTGAAAGAGCTTGCAAAGTCGAGGAGCTCAGTAAAGAAAAGAAGAAAGCCGATTCTGAAGCTCGAGATGAAAGAAAAAGATCAATGAGTAAGTTGTCTCTGCCTTCGATAAAGAAATTTAGAGATGCAAGCAACCGATCAAATACTTCATTTGAACATTCGTATAAAGACCACGCAAGACTAAGTGTTGGTCCGAGAACTCAAGCTCAAATTGAATCAAATGTTGAAAGTGCTAAAAGCAACAAACCTGAGTGTAGACAGTGTGGAAGACAACATGTGGGAGAATGCTGGGTCAAATACAACAATAGAGTTTGCTATAAATGTGGATCACGAGAACATTTCATTCGAGATTGCCCAAAGTTAGCTGAGGAAGAAAATGTTCAGAATGTGAGATCGAGTAATGTGATGGCTAGTGGTAGACCATCCAAAAATGTCGGGAATGTGAGTGGAAGTCAAAAAGGGACTACTGACATTTTGTGAGGTCGAGGCGAGAGCACTGCCCGAGCTTATGCTATACGTGTGCAGAGGAAGCATCATCTCCGCACGTCATTCTTTGGTACTTTTACTCTATTTGATACTGATGTGATTGCATTAATATATCCGGATTCAACTTATTTCTATGTGTGTGTGAATTTAGTATCAAGTAAGACTCTACCTGTTGAGTCTACTGAATTGGTAATTAGAATATCGAACCCTTAGATAAGTGTGTTTTGATGGATAAAGTGTGCAAGAATTGCCCTTGATGTTTCGGGATATATGCTTTCTGGCTAATGTGATAATGCTACCATTCGATAAATTCGATATAATTTTTAGTATGGACTGGCTCACTTTACATAATGTCATTGTGAATTGTAAAAGAAAGAGTATAGATTTGAGAAGTTAGAACGGTGAGATAGTTTGAATTGAATCTAGTGATATGAAAGGGGTACCAATTTTTGTATATGCGATGAAAGCTTTGAACTATGTGAAAAGGGGTTGCGAAGCTTACTTAACATTTGTGATTGATATAAAAATGACTGATAAGAAAGTTGAATCTGTGCCTGTGATTTATGAATTCTTAGTTATGCCTTTCGGATTAGCGAATGTTCATGCAGTGTTTATGGATTTGATGAACCGTATATTTAGACCGTATTGAGATCGTTTTGTTTTAGTGTTATTGATGACATTCTGATTCATTTATGTGATGAGACGCATCATGGCAAGCATTTGAGAATTGTGCTACAAACTCTGCATGAGAAACAGTTGTATGATAAGTTTAGCAAATGTGAATTTTGGTTGCGTGGGGTTGGTTTTCTGGGGCATATTGTGCCAGCTACGGGAATACGAGTTGATCCAAGTAAACTCTCTGCTATTTTAGAATAGAAGCCTCTAAGAAATTTGTTTGAAGTCCGTAGTTCTTTGGGACTAATGGGATATCATAGACAGTTTGTGAAAGGCTTCTTGATGATTGCGACTCCGTTGACAAAGTTGCTACAGAAAAATGTTAAATTTGAGTGGTTAGAAAAGTGCCAACAGAGTTTTGAACAGTTAAAAAGTGTTGTTGACAGAAGCACCAGTGTTAGTTCAATTTGAATCAGGTAAAGAGTTTATAATTAATAATGATGCATCGTTAAATGGTTTGGGCTGTGTGCTGATGCAAGAAGGCAAAGTCATTGCTTATGCTATGAGGCAGTTAAAGCCGCATGAAAAGAACTATCTGACACACGACCTTGAATTAGCCGCGATCGTGTTTGTGTTAAAGATTTGGCATCACTATCTTTTTGGTGAGAAATGCCATATTATACCGATCATAAGAGTTTAAAGTACTTGATGACTCAGAAAGAATTGAATTTGCAATAAAGAAGATGGTTGGAATTGTTGGAAGACTACGAGCTTGTGATAGATTACCACCCGGGTAAAGCTAATGTTGTAGCTAATGCCTTGAGTTGGAAATCATTATCTGTTTTGCGAACTATGAGTATTCAGATAAATCTGTCTGATGATAGTATGGGTTTGGCCGAGTTGAAAGTAAAGCCGATGTTTGTACGTCAGAATTGTGATCCTCAGAAAAGTGATGTTAAAATGATGGCTAAATGAACTCAGTGTGAATTGAATATTGATTTAGAATTTCGAGTTGATAGTGATGATTGTCTGATATTTAGAGATCGGATTTGTATTCCGAAGAAGTCAGAGTTGATTCAGTTAATTTTGAAGGAAGCTTACAACAGTCATTTAACTGTTCACCCGGGGAGTACGAAAATGTATAATGATTTGAAACAGTTTTATTGGTGGCATGGTATGAAACGGGACATCTATGACTTTGTGTCGAAATGTTTAATTTGTCAGTAAGTTAAAGCTGAATATCAGGTTCCGTCTGGACTGTTACAACCGATTATGATTCCTGAGTGGAAATGGAAAAGGATTACAATGGACTTTGTGTCGGGATTACCTTTATCTCCAAGAAAGAAAGATGCAATATGAGGCTTTTTAAGGTCGAAAATGCTGAACTCCATTATATTGGACTGAGCTGCGTGAAAATAAGATTCACGGGATTAATTTGATAAAAGAGACTGAACAAAAAATGAAAGTGTTGTGGCACAAACACGGAGTTGAGGAGGCTAAGTGGGAACCTGAAAACATTATAAGAGAGCAATGTCCACACCTTTTTACTGGTAAGATTTTCGGGGACGAAAATCCCTAAGGGGGGAGAGTTGTAACAGCCTGGTTTAGATCCTAGTCGAAACAGTGGTTTTGAGACCACAAATCTGAGGTCGGCATAATATTTTATTCTTGGTGTTTATTATATGTGATATAGCCTGTATGAAAATTCCGTGTGGTAATTTTATCGACTGTGTGTCAAATTATGAAAAAGGACTTAATTGCGTAAACTGATTTATAAGTGTTCAATTGTTGTTGTTTTGTTAATGTGAAGGCCTTATGAGGCAATTAAGCCACTATATAGTTAGTGGATAGTGGATGGACAAAAATACCAATGGATAGTGGAAATGAAATAAAAATAAAAGGGGTAAAAAGGTAATTGAGGTATTAATAATAATAAAACAAAAGAATGAAAGTGATCATCTTTTATTCACTCATTTTAACCAAAATTAGCAAAGAATAAGAAGAAAAGAGAAGCCATGGATGAATACTAGGGTTTGGTCATTTTTTGGAATCAATTAAGGTATGTTTTGACTTTAGTTTTTTACTAATTTTTATGTTTTTGAGATTGTTGCTTAGTCTACTATCAAGACCATGTTGTAATTTGAAGAATTGATGATGTATATGAGGTGTGCCATTGATAAAATGATAAGCTTTGTGATGAATATTAGTGTTAAATGGAAGATATGTGTTTAATGAACATGTTTTGTTCTTGGATTTTTGGTGAATTTAGCTAATTAGGGCTAAATTGTGAAAAGTGTAAATTGAGAGACTAAAATATGAAATAAATGAAACGTGTGGGCTTGAATGAACACAAGGTAAATTTGGCTAAGCTTATGTGAAAGGAAATTATGTGAATTTGATGATTTTGTGAATTAGGGACTAAAGTGTCGAAATGTAAAAATGTGAGGGCTATTTTGTAAAATGCCCTAAATATGTGTGTTTGGATGAAATTGAATGAATTGGTAATTGAATAGATTGAATTTTAATGTGTATAGACTAAGAAAGGAGAGGTTCGGATCGAGATCGAGACAAAGACAAAGAAATCAATTAATCGACTGTTTCGGTATTTCGACGTCCGAGGTAAGTTCGGATATAATACTAGTCATTAAATTTATATCTATGTGATGAGAAATGAATAAATGTATAGTGTTGTATTAATAGTGTATTACATATGAGATGGAGTATTGAGGCACTAAGTGTCCGAAATTAGAAAAGATACAAAAATGAATAGCACTGTGTGTGCGAAAGATTGAAGCTTCAGCTTATCAAATTGGCATTGTGTGTGCGATACCTATATAAGTTCGGCTTACCGAATTGGCACTATGTGTGCGACACCGATATAAGTTCAGCTTACCGAATTAGCACTGTGTGTGCAATACCGTTATAAGTTCAGTTTATTGAATTAGCACTAAGTGTGTGAATAAATCAAAAGAGTAGCAAAGATCGATCGTAATGTAAAACCGAGTGGTTGAGAAGCATGTTGGTGAGTAACTATGTGTTGACAAAAAGGTATGTATTTAACCTTTGTGGTTGATGAGATTGTGTATGATTTCATAAATGGCTGAATTGGATTATTGGATATGAATGATGATATGTATGAAACCTATGTGGTTGGTGAATTTTGGATGTAGATGAATGGAATGCTATGTGAGGATTAGACATGGTTGAGTTTGTGTATCATAAGTAAATTATCTATGTGATGTTTTAATTTGTAGATTGATTCAATTTAATGAATTAATTGTATTGTATTTCAAACTTACTAAGCTTTTGAAAGCTTACTGTGTGATTTGTTTCTCTGTATTGCAGTGTCAGTAAAGCTAGCTCGGATTCGGGGATCGTCAGCATCTCTATCACACTATCAGCAATCTATTTGGTACTTTTGGAAAGATTGAAAATAGATGAAATATGGCATGTATAGGCTAGAAGTTATGGTATGTTTTGGGAATGTTTAATCCTTGCCATGTGAGTTGGCTTGGAAGTGAAATGATGTTAACTTATGAATGAGTTATGTTTAAGTTATGTGAAGTACATTTTGGTATGGCTTGGTGATAATGATATGTTTTTAAGTATGGTAAGATTAGTAAAGAATTGATGCCATAATAATATAATGATTTTGTGGATGAGTCATGCTTGATAATGTATGTGATTTGGTTGAGAAAGATGGTTTATAAGTTGACATATTTAGTAATGAGAATTGTATGTGATGATATGATAATCACTTGACATGAAATTGGTTGCTAAATTGTGTGTGGGATCATGCTAAAAAGTGCTTGTAGGATTGACCCTTGTGTGGGTGGCAATTTGGCCTTGTAAATGGCCTATAATGTCACACGATTGTGGCACACGGGCGTGCCTAGTGACCGTGGGGTTAAGTTAGTAGCTAGCCTAGGAGCACACGGCCAAGACACACGGGCGTGTCTAGTAGCCGTGTGAAAAAGTCAGTATATGGCCTATGGGTACACGGCCTTAGCACACGGGGGTTCTTAGTAACCATGGAGCCAAAACAGATTTGACCACAGCCAAGGTACACGGGCATGCGTGGTGGCCATGGATGTAAAGTCAGATTCCACCACGGGAAGGACACACGGGTATGTCCAGTAGCCGTGGGAGGCACATGGCCTGCCTACATGGGCGTGTTACCCCTGAAACTTAGAAAAGTTTTAAATTTCTGAGAATTTCTATGTGTTCCGGTTTAGTCCCGACCCCTCTCTAGTATGTGTTAAAGGTCTCATGGACCTGAATAAGGGACTATTTGATTATGTTTTGATGTACTTTGATGATGATTGACTTTGTGTCGTGAATTGGATTTGAAATGATTCGATTGTTTGGTAATGCCTCTTAACCCTATTCCGGCGATGGTTTCGGGTTAGGGGTGTTACAGAAGGGATCTAGTGGCAAGGTGGTGCTACATGTGTGGCAAGGATTCTGAGGTTCTAGGCTTAGCGTGCGCAATTGTATGTTTATTTTGTTGCTTGAGCTGGGGAGGTGTTGGAACTTGACTTGAACTCTGTGGTTGAATTGGTCATAAGAATTTGAATTGAATTTGAAAGGGGCTGAGTGGGCCCAGTGGGCTTGTGGGCCCACACGGATAAAATGTATGTGATGTGGTATGTGAACTGTGCTGTTCGTATAGCCGAGGCTATTTCTGGGCTAATTGGGCCACACGAGCGTGTGGGCCCACTTAGGCCGAGTAATGGGCCTTAGGCCCATTTACACCGTTGTGAGTGTTTAGGTTACTTAAGTCGCTCGAGGCGAAAGTGGACCTTCTGTTGGGTCGCTGAGACCCCGATTTGCAAAATTACCGAAATACCCCCGGTTTGCAAATTTACTGAAATACCCCCAATTTGCAAAATTACCGAAATACCCAGTTTGCAAAATTACTGAAATACCCCCAATTTGCAAAATTACTGAAATACCCCAGTTTGCAAAATTACTGAAATACCCCTATAGGGTAGGATTACCAAAATACCCTTATAAGGTAAAATGACTATTTTGCCCTTGTGACTAAATGACTGACTTAGACTATGAATTTGACTGAATTGACGGTGATCATATGACTGTGTTTTAACTGACTTGACTGTGGGCATGTGACTGATATGCTGTTAATATATGTTGAAATGACTGTTACTGAGCATGTCCGTTTTGCATACACATGTAATGATTGAGCATTACATACACGACATATTGCATGGGGTTGGGACATTGATACGGAGGAAGTTCTGATAGGGTCACACGGGTCGCACGCACGATCGTGGATCCGTGATTGATCATCGTTAAGGTCGCACGGGTCGCATGAGACGACTGTGGACCGACGGATAGCTTAAAGCCGCGTAATCTGATTATGGCTCTATGCCAACCTAAATATGGCTCTGTTCCATCTTGATTATGGCTTTGTGCCAATCGTATTTACCCGTGGGTTTGTGCCCAACATATATATCGACGACTCTGTGTCGATCATATTTACCCAAGGCTGTGTGCCTATTATATTACCGTCGCTGATGGCTATGTGCCAAACATAATACAGTTACTGATGGCTTTGTGCCAATTATAATACCGCTACTGAAGGCCTAGAGCCGCATATATATACTAGCAGCTTTCCTGTGATTTCGGTTAGGGCCGCTGTAACATCCCAAAGTTGGGCCTAGTAGGATTGGGCCCAGTGGGCTTAGGCGTAGGAGCGTTTAAAATTTTTGAGAACAAGAGAACGGCTTTAGTGCAAGTTGGATCTAGTAGGTGAGGGATTTTGGAAGGTTAGGGGGCTTCTATGAAGTCCCGGGATCAAACTTGGGCTTAGGAGAAATTTTGGTTTTAGGTGAATAAAACCTTGGGAGTTAGTAGGTAGGCTTTAAGAATAAAATGTGGAAAAAATGACACAAAAAGGAGTGTGGTGTAGTGGCAAAGTGACGCCACTTAGAGAGCAAGGGGGTGACGCCACAAGGAAGGAAGGAGGTCCAAGGTTCAAGGTGTGGAACTTGCATTTCTTTTCGATTATTTTATTAAATTGATTTTGACCTTGGCCATAGACTTATCTTTAGTTGGGCATGTTTTAAGACACAAGAAGAGCTTGTGGCCTAGTGGCAAGGTGGCGTTATAGGTGGCAAGAGGTCTGAGGTTCAAGTCTCGGGATCAGCAAGGGAGTATTTATTTTGCGGATTGGACGGTCAGAGTTTGAGTTGGATTTAAACTCTGCTAGCGGAGGGATCCCACATCGGAAAGATACAAAGAAGGAAGGTGAGAAGCTGGCTATATATAGAGCTATCTATGATGGGAGAGGGGGCATACCTGGTTGGCGTTGGGCATAGGAGCATTCGGAGCGCGGATTAGCTTCAGGATCCTATCAGGTGTGTGTTCTCTCTACTCTAGTTGTAGAGCGACAAATGCCGAAATGCCGGTCACACGGCGATAGTAGCCACACGAGCGTACGAGCGCACGTGTGTGGGGCTTCGACGCGATAGTTGAGGCCATCGTTAGTGTTCTTGTGGGTTGATGTTGTTTGGGCCACGATGGGCCGATAGGGGCCAAGTGGGCCCAATAGGCCATGGGCCCATATGAGTAGATTGTATGATTGTGTAGTATATATTAGACTGGACTAGGTGAATCTCATATCTGTGGCTAAATTTGTGCTAGTTGGGCCACACGAGCGTGTGAGCCCGAATGGGCCGAAATCGGGTTTAAGGCCCAATAGTCCGGTAACGACCGAAAATGGTAGCCGAGTCGCTCGGGGCGACATTAGGCCTTCGGAAAGATCATTGCAGGTGCAAAATTACTGATATACCCTCGATAGGTAAATTACGAGAATACCCTTGGTAGGTAAAATTACTGTTATACCCTTGAGGTTGATTAGCTTGATTATGTTGTATTTCGTTTATCTGATTATGATGGTAATCCATGTTATACGTTATATTTGATATATGTTTTGCATACATGACATACTGCATACACGAATTATTATGTCATATTGAATGGGTTTGGAATATGATGCGAAAGGGGAAGTGTTGGAGACTGTCACAGTGGTTTGGTACCACGAGTGGGTTGGCCCCACATATAACTCATTCAGTGACCATGTCTCGGTGGCTTGGTGCCACGGTGGTTTAATACCACGTATATATATGATGATTTAGTGACTCGTCCCGGTGGTTTGGTACCACAGTGGGTTGGCCCCACATATATTCATTAGGGATTGTCACGGTGGTTGATACCACGGTAGGTTGGCCCCACGTATGTTAATAGTGACTCTATCACGATGATCTAGTATCACGGTGGTCTGGAACCACGAGTGGCCTGGTGCCACGTATGAGGCATGTAGGGGATGGAGAGTTGATTGTAGAAATCCCCACGGTGTGATGGGCTGGTACGGGTGGCGTGTAGAGGATGGAAACTAGTTTGGGCTGGGACATATTGCATTAAATTCTTCTGTATGCCATCATGAGTGGGCTAAGGCCCAATATGCGGTTGTGGGCCATGGGCCGTTTATGTGATATAGGGGAATTACACACTGAGTCTTGGTGACTCACCCCGTTTGCTTAATGTTGTAGGTAATCAGTAGATTGTGGATCTGGGAGCCGAGGCAGACTCGAGGAGGCCATAAAAAGTTTCTTTCGTACACTCGTTTTCTTTTACAAATTTATTTTAATTGGGGATTTTATTATGTAATAAGGCCTTCTTATTTTAATAATTGGTTTTCTTTATATATTATCTAATTACATATGACATCATTATATGTTAAAACCTGGTAAATAAGATAAAATTTTAATCACTTATAACATAAAGAACTTGTTTTCTCCGAAATACCAACAATGACAACCAAGATACTTGTTTAACTTAATTCAACATTTTGCTTCTCTTATCCTTAAACCTCAAACAACTGTTTTCAAAACATCAACCAAACGAAAAGTTTTTTACTTACAGTATCTCTCCCGAGTTTCAAACCCTTTTAAATAACTTTTACCCTGTAACATACCAGATCTGGTTGTAACGTCTAGACCGGGTTTTGGGTGTTACAATTATGGTATCAGAGCCTAGGTTGCAAAACTCGGCTTGTGGAATGGTTTCGAAAATGATTTTCAAAATTCATTTGAAATCTGGTTAGGAAAAAAGTATCTTTATTGGAAGAATGGAACCCGAGTCTCCGGCACCAAATCCGTAAGTCCCCTTACTTATTATATGCTATAATGACTGTATTTATTCTGTGTATGTTTTAGATTTGATGTTTGAATGAAAATTTTTTATGTATGAGTGTTAAATATATGTTTGCTTCTGTATTAGATATTTGGTTGTGTGAAGAGGTTGCAAGCTTAAGTTAGTAAGTGTATTACTGTTTTAGAATCAGAGTGTGCAGCGTGAGTGTAGTGTTGTAGGTTAGGATGTGCGACTATTTCTATAGCTGGAAATTTCGAGGACGAAATTTCTTTAAGGAGGGTAGATTTGTAATATCCCAAAGTTGGGCCTAGTAGGATTGGGCCCAATGGGCCTTAGGCGTAGGAGCGTTTAAAATTTTTGAGAACAAGAGAACGGCTTTAGTGTAAGTTGGATCTCGTAGGTGAGGGATTTTGGAAGGTTAGGGGGCTTCTATGAAGTCTCGGGATCAAACTTGGGCTTAGGAGAAATTTTGGTTTTAGGTGAATAAAATCCTGGGAGCTAGTAGGTAGGCTTTAAGAATAAAATATGGAAAAAATGACATAAAAAGGAGTGTGGTGTAGTGGCAAAGTGACGCCACTTAGGGAGCAAGGGGGTGACGCCACAAGGAAGGAAGGAGGACCAAGGTTCAAGGCGTGGAACTTGCATTTCTTTTCGATTATTTTATTAAATGGATTTTGACCTTGGCCATAGACTTATTTTTAGTTGGGCATGTTTTAAGACACAAGAAGAGCTTGTGGCCTAGTAGCAAGGTGGCGTTACAGGTGGCAAGAGGTCTGAGGTTCAAGTCTCAGGATCAACAAGGGAGTATTTATTTTGGGAATTGGACGGTCAGAGTTTGAGTTGGATTTAAACTCTGCTAGCGGAGGGATCCCACATCGGAAAGATACAAAGAAGGAAGGTGAGAAGCTGGCTATATATAGAGCTATCTATGATAGGAGAGGGGGCATACCTGGTTGGCGTTGGGCATAGGAGCATTCGGAGCGCGGATTAGCTTCAGACTCCTATCAGGTGTGTATTCTCTCTACTCTAGGTGTAGAGTGGCAAATGCCGAAATACCGGTTACACGGCGATAGTAACCACAAGAGCGTGCGAGCGCACATGTGGGGGGCTTCAACACAATAGTTGAGGCCATCGTTAGTGTTCTTGTGGGTTGATGTTGTTTGGGCCACGATGGGCCGATAGGGGCCAGGTGGCCCAAATAGGCCGTGGGCCCATATGAGTAGATTGTATGATTGTGTAGTATATATTAGACTGGACTAGGTGAATCTCATACCTGTGGCTAAATTTGTGCTAGTTGGGCCACACGAGCGTGTGGACCCAAATGGGCCGAAATCGGGTTTTAGGCCCAATAGTCCGGTAACGACCGAAAATGGTAGCCGAGTCGCTCGGGGCGACATTAGGCCTTCGGAAAGATCATTGTAGGTGCAAAATTACTGATATACCCTCGATAGGTAAATTACGAGAATACCCTTGGTAGGTAAAATTACTGTTATACCCTTAGAGGTTGATTAGCTTGATTATGTTGTATTACGTTTATCTGATTATGGTGGTAATCCATGTTATACGTTATATTTGATATATGTTTTGCATACATGACATACTGCATACACGAATTATTATGTCATATTGCATGGGTTTGGAATATGATGTGAAAGGGGAAGTGTTGGAGACTGTCACGGTGGTTTGGTACCACGAGTGGGTTGGCCCCACATATAACTGATTCAGAGACCATGTCTCGGTGGCTTGGTGGTGGTTTAATACCACGTATATATATGATGATTTAGTGACTCGTCTCGGTGGTTTGGTACCACGGTGGGTTGGCCCCACATATATTCATTAGGGATTGTCACGGTGGTTGATACCACGGTGGGTTGGCCCCACGTATGTTAATAGTGACTCTGTCACGGTGATCTAGTATCACGATGGTGTGGAACCACGAGTGGCCTAGTGCCATGTATGAGGCGTATAGCGGATGGAGGGTTGATTGTAGAAATCCCCACGGTGTGATGAGCTGGTACGGGTGGCGTGTAGAGGATGGAAACTAGGTTGGGCTGGGACATATTGCATTAAATTCTTCTGTATGCCATCATAAGTGGGCTAAGGCCCAATATGCGGTTGTGGGCCATGGGCCGTTTATGTGATATAGGGGAATTACACACTGAGTCTTGGTGACTCACCCTGTTTGCTTAATGTTGCAGGTAATAAGTAGATTGTGGATCTGGGAGCCGAGGCAGACTCGAGGAGGCCATAAAAAGTTTCTTTCGTACACTCGTTTTCTTTTACAAATTTATTTTAATTGGGGATTTTATTATGTAATAAGGCCTTCTTATTTTAATAATTGGTTTTCTTTATATATTATCTAATTACATATGAAATCATTATATGTTAAAACCTGGTAAATAAGATAAAATTTTAATCACTTGCGCAACATAAAGAATTCGTTTTCTCTGAAATACCAACAATGACAACCAGTACTTGTTTAACTTAATTCAACATTTCGTTTCTCTTATCCTTAAACCTCAAACAACTGTTTTCAAAACATCAACCAAAAGAAAAGTTTTTTACTTACAGTATCTCTCTCGAGTTTCAAACCCTTTTTAATAACTTTTACCCTGTAACATACCAGATCTGGTCGTAACGTCTAGACCGAGTTTGGGGTGTTACAGCAGCAACCGGTGCTAACATTGGTGTGCTGGCTGGGTGGGTCGATTTTATCCCCACGTAAGTGTAGGGTTGGTATGGGTGGTGTGTTGGTTGGACCGGGGTGGGATGCATCCTCATACTGTTGCATATCTGTTTATGAGATCTGTCACTGTACTGGGCTTAGGCCCACTTGTTCTGTTATTGGTTTGGGCTAGGCCCAATTGATTCTGTTATGGGCTATGACCGAAATGATATTGTAGTGGGTTTTAGCCCATGTATGCTCTGAATCGGATGCATCTTATTCTTGTTAAAGGGCTTTGGCCTGCATCGTTTCGATTTTCGATTTTGTAGTCGATCGTTACTCTAGTAAGGGGATTACACATTGAGTTTTCGTAAACTCACCCCTTTTTAAACGTGCCAGTAATCCCAGCGTTAGGAGGATCGGTGCTGCGAGGGACTCGGAGGTGACCACACGACTGCGACTGTTATGCTTTGGACTTTATATATGTTTTAAATTCCGTTTTGGGTTTTAATTTCTGTAATAAGGCCTCTCTGGATTAAATTTTGAATTTGGGATTTTGTTACGTTTTTTATCTGTTATATGTAGACGAGTTTTCAACCCAATTACTATTTTTTTTTAAAAACATACGTTTTAAACTTCTTTACACTAAATTAGCTTCCGCAACTAAAAGAGATTTTTAACGAAGTTAATAACATTTTTAAAAGTTATTAACATTTCAATTAACCACGTTTTGAAATTGAATGAACACAAACTGAGACTTTAGTTTTTAAATATTAATGAGGGTTTTCAATGAAAACATGGTTTTCGAAAAACACTTCTATGTAACACATCAGATTCGGGCCTAACTTCTGGGCCGAGTTTAGGGTGTTACAATTCATCACAATTCAATTTCATGTGAACATAAATAAATCAATTTAAATACATTTATTTGTATATAGACTTACCTCGTATTTGGGATAAACGAACAGTAACGACTACTCGATCACTTTCGACTTTCCCCGATCTAAATCCATTTTCTTTGGTTCTTGATCTATACATATTCAAATTTAACTCTTTTATTCACCAAACCATTCAATTCAATCCAAAAACACACATTTAGGGCATTTTACAAATTAGCCCTCACATTTTCACATTTTGACATTTAAGTCCCTATTTCACAAAATCACAAAATACACATAATTTCTTTGTACCCATGCTTAGCCGAATTTTCATATGCTTCATATAAGCCCATATATTTCATTTGTTTCACATTTTAGTCCTTCAAAATATTATTTTCAAAATTTAGTCCAAATTACTCAAATTCATCAAAAATCCAAAGACAAAACATGACAATCTAACACATATATTTTATATTTCATCATAAACTATCACAAAGATTAAGCATTCATCAATGTCACATTTCAAAATCATCATCAAATTCCAAAATTAAGGTATGGGCTTGATAGTACGCTAAGCAACGATCACAAAAACGTAGAAATTATCAAAAGCCGAATAAAACTCATACCTTAATTTTGCTTGAACATAGCCGAACCTTTAAAGCTTTTCTTCTTTCTTTTTCTTTGATAATTTCGGTGGAAAGATGAACAAACTGACTTAAATTTTGTTTTGTTTTAATTAATATAACATTAATAACTAAATTACAATTTTAACCTTTGATAAAAACATATAATAATTCATAATGGTTGGTCATAAATGTCCATTAACCATATCATTGGTCCATTTGCATGATAAAAACTCCATATTAATAAAGACACATTAATTCCGCACTTAATCAATTAGAAGGCCACTTTTACATTTTCTGCGATTAAGTCATTTTCTCAAATTAGGCACACAAACAATAAAATTAATTCACGGAACTTTCACACATGCTTAATCACATAATGTAAGCACAGAAAATAATATTAAAATATTTTTCTGACTCGGATTTGTGGTCCCGAAACTACTATTCTAACTATGGTCTAAACCAAACTGTTACAATTCTCCCCCTTAGCGATTTTCATCCCCGAAAATCTTACCGTTAAACATATTCGGATATTATTGTTTCATAGCATCTTCAGGCTCCCATGTATCCTCTTCCACTCAGTGTCGATGCCATTGTACTTTTACTAACGAAATTTTCTTATTTCGTAATTCTTTAATCTCATGAGCTAAGATACAGATCGGTTCTTCTTCATAAGTCATATCAGACTGAATCTCTATCTCAGACGGAGAAATCACATGAGAGGGATCGGATCTGTATTGTCTAAGCATCGATACGTGAAACACATTGTGAATCCTTTCTAGCTCAGGTGGTAGCAACAATCTATACGCAACAGGTCCGATGCGCTCAATAATTTCATACGGCCTGATGAACCTCGGACTCAATTTGCCTTTTTGACCAAATCGGAGTATTTTCTTCCACTGAGACACTTTTAGGAACACTTTATCACTGATCTCAAACTCAATGTCTTTTCTTTTCAAGTCTGCATAGGATTTCTGACGATCTGATGCGGGTTTTAGACTATCACGTATCATTTTCACTTTCTGCTCAGTTTATTTTATCAAATCAATCCCGTGAATCTTATTTTCGCTAAGTTCTGACCAATACAGAGGTGTCCGACAGTTGCATCCATACAAAGCTTCATAAGGTGTCATTTTGATGCTCGACTGAAAACTATTATTGTACGCAAATTCAATCAATGGCAAATATTGTTCCCACGTACCATCAAACTTAAGAATATAACATCTCAACATATCTTGAGAATCTGAATAATCCGCTCGGATTGACCATCATACGTGGGTGAAAAGTCGTACTAAAATGCAATTTAGTACCTAAAGCCTCTTGCAGTTTATTCCAGAATCGTGAAGTAAACCTCGGATCTCTATCTGACACAATAGATAGTGGCACCCCGTGCAATCTCACAATATCAGAAATATATAACTCAGCTAATTTATCAAGTGAGTAATCAGATCGTATCGGAATAAAATGAGCTAATTTCGTCAATCTATCAACTACGACCCAAATTGTATCTTTCTTTCTCGGAGTCAGAGGCAACCCTGAAACAAAATCCATCGTCACTCTATCCCATTTCCATTCAGGAATCAAAATCGGTTGTAACAAACCAGATGGAACCTGATGTTCAGCTTTAACATATTGACAGATTAAACATTTCGAAACAAACTCTGAAATATCCCGCTTCATACCAGGCCACCAATAAAGTTGCTTCAAAGCATGTTACATCTTTGTACTTCCCGGATGAACAGATAGACGACTGTTATGTGCTTCTTTCAAAATTAACTGAATCAACTCTAGATTCCTCGAAACACAAATCTAATCTCGAAATTTCAAGCAATCATCATCATCGACTCGAAATTTAGAATCAGAATTCAAATCACACTGAGCTTGTTTCGCTAATAGTTCATTATCACTTTTCTGAGCATCACAAATTTGCTGCAAGAACAACGATTTTGCTTTCAATTCAGCCAAAACTGAACTATCATCAGACAAGTCTAACTAAGCATTCATCGCACGTAATGCAAAGAGTGATTTTCGACTCAACGCATCAGCAACAAAATTCGCCTTACCCGGATGATAATCTATCACAAGCTCGTAATCTTTCAACAGTTCTAACTATCTTCTCTATCGTAGATTTAGGTCTTTCTGAGTCATCAAATATTTCAGACTTTTATGATCCGAAAACACATGGCATTTTTCACCAAAATGATAATGACGCCAGATCTTTAAAGCAAACACGATCGCAGCTAGTTCAAGGTCGTGTGTCGGGTAATTCTTTTCATGCGGTTTCAACTGTCTCGAGGCATAAGCTATAACTTTGCCTTCCTGCATCAAAACACATCCCAGTCCGTTCAACGAAGCATCACTATAGATAACAAATTCTTTACCCGATTCTGGTTGAACAAGCACTGTAGCTTCGGTCAACAAAGTTTTCAACTGATCAAAGCTTTTCTGGTGTGACACCCCTAACCTGTATCCGTTGCGGGATTAGGGTTACAGACATCACTAAACCAAATACCAAGTCAACGCACTTCATCCGAACTATCACTTGATAAATGCATACCATTTCATACTATCACGAATAAACATGTAAATCTCAACTAATCTCAATACATCAACGTGCATATTACAATTAATATCATTAACATCAATTAGTAATTAATTACAACCAACTAGCAAATCACTATTCACATGGTCATTTAAAAGCAATGGCCGAATAGGTATATGGCACTTAAACATTTATTACATTTCTATTATCAATAATACATTCAAGCATATACCGTTATTGAACATATGTTACACCTTTAGTCATGTATGCTCCCCATTTCAATATCACATATGAAAATATCATTAGCTTATCTACCTATCTCACAATGGAATATACCATATATATATAAATTTCAAATCAAGACATTATCTAATAGTTCCTTATCACATTCGGCAATGATCATTTCATATGCATGAACATATAGTCATAGGCACATCTTAGCTAGACATCACATTCGTAAATCAACCGTTCATTTCTCATGGCCGGACACACATATGAACATCCAAAGAAAATTTAAAGTTTCCAACTAAGTAAATGTAATGGCCGAATATTTACAATTAATTTGTTTTCATTAGATCACCAATGAATCGATTTCACTTATAACTTAATATGAAATAATTTCTAAACTAAATCTATAAGACATTCAACAAACATTCATTTGCAGTATATGAATAACATGCCGTACATAATCTCACAAAAGCGCACCTACTAAAATGAGCTTATAACATAGTTGAATATACACACACATAAGCAACATCTCAAGCATAGTTAATTAACTCAAACTAAAAAAAATGAAAGCCATATTCGCATGGCCCTTTATACATTATATACAAATTATCATAAAAGAGTAATTTAGCCTATACATGCCATAGACCTTAGGTTCAAATACAAAAAGGGTACCAAATTTGATGATAATGTGATTGACTTCAAGATGATCCCCGAGCTCGAGCTTCTACTTCAAAATCTAAGGAACAAAAGCAACAACACCCAAGTAAGCTATTATAGCTTAGTAAGTTTTAAACAATCTATAATATAATATCAATATTACACAAATTAATTTAATCCAAAATGGTAAACAAGGATTTGTCATTACTCATGGTAAAATATAATCATAAACCACCTATTAACTCGCAAATTTGGGTTTCGAATACATATGTAATACACTTCTACCATCACTCATTTTCATCTACTCCAATTCAAGCCATTAATACAAAATTATGATATGCTATCTCACATAACCGAATCACCTAAGTGAGCTAAACCACAATTCATTACCCCAGCAGATATATCTCGTACCAACTCAACCATTCAAAATTATACTTAAAACAAATATAACATTCCACTCAAGTCACACTTTACACATATATATATATATTTGAAATTTGAATAATAGAATTTCATAGAATTAGCTTACCGATTTCAACCTTTTGATATTAAAGTTGATCGCACACTTAGTGCCCTTCAGCCGGTTTCGCACACTTAGTGCCCGGACATTTTATTCGCAGACTTAGTGCATATCGACCGATTTTGCACACTTAGTGCTCGGTATTTTATGAATCGCACACTTAGTGCATTACAACCGATCTCACACACACAGTGCTCGGTTTATAAATTTGCACACATAGTGCTTAGACAACCGATCTTGCACACACAGTGCTCGGTTTATAAATTCGCACACATAGTGCTTAGACAACCGATCTCGCACACACAGTGCTCGGTGTATAAGTTCGTACACTTAGTTCCACCAATCCCATGTTTCCTCACAAAGAAATACACCTATGTACTAATCTTTATTCATATATACACATTTAATTAATTAGGGATTCACAAATAACTCATTTATTCATATATACATATACATCACATTCGGCTCACACTTAACATACATTTAACACATATTCACCATCTTCAAACGATCATCTCTAGTATCATCATTATCAATAACCATCTTGTATTGCATAAATACATATTCAACAACTCAATTAAATCAAATTTACTTATACATTTATCAAGTATTCCATTCGGCCATTTCATGCTAAATCCATCTTCACATTCGGCAACATGATAATTAACTTGCTTAAAATCCTTTAACATATGCGCATAGTATAAAATAAAATTCAATTCAATCCAACTGCTTAAAACTTACCTCGAAAATTGACGGATTAAATTTCCTGGCTATTCGTTTAACTTTGCTTTTCCCCGATCCAATCCCGTTTCCTTTTGTTCTTGATCTAATTAATTTCAAATTAAACTCATTCAAATACATTTCCATTCAATTTAATCCAAAAATACATAACTATGCAAATTACCATTTTACCCCTAACATTTACAATGTTTACAATTTAGTCCTTATAGCTCAAAACACAAAATATCAAGAATTTAACCACACCCATTGAGGGCCAAATACTCATAGTCCCTATATCAACTCATTCCTTCCATTTATCTTGCCATTTAGTCCTTTCAAGAATTTTATTTTTATGAATTAATCCTTATACTAAATTTCATCAAAAATTCTAAAGAGAACCCTGTTAATCTAGCATGCTTGTATCATATTCTATCATTAACTACACAAACATCAAATTTCCATCCATGGCAATACATGAATTACACAACCAAATCAAGAATTCGTGTATGGGCTAGCTAAATTACATAACAACAACCTCGAAAATGTTAAAATTATCAAAAATCAAGTTCAATTTCTTACCTTATTTGAGCATGCAAAAACCGAATGGTTGAGAGCTTAAACTCTTCTCCTCTTCTTTTATTTTCGGTGATGAGGGAAGAAGATGATGATGTTTTCCCTTGTTTTCTTATTTTAATGTTATTATCTTATTATATTATTATTACTTAACTTTTATTTATTTAATAATATAATTAAAACACTCCCTAACACATATTCAAAGTCAATGCCGTCCACTAGCCTTCAAAAAGTTAAATTTGCAACCTCAATCCTCATGCAAAAGAAGACAATTTAATTTAATCACTCAATTTAATAATTGGCTACTTTACTACTTATGCAAGTTAGTCCTTTATATAAAATTAAACATCCAAACAGACGAATTAGCTTAAGATATTTTAGCACATGCTCAAACACATAACATAGATATCAAATTAAATATAAAAATATTTATCTAACCCGGATTAGTGGTCCTGAAACCACCGTTTCGATTAGGGCTAAAATCGAGCTGTTACAACTCTCCCCCCTTAAGGGATTTTCGTCCCCGAAAATCTTACCGTTGAATAATTGTGGGTAGCATTCTTTCATTGAATCTTCAAGTTCCCACGTTGCTTCCTCAACCCCGTGCTTGTGCCATATAACTTTAACCAACGGGATTTTCTTATTTCGCAATTCTTTTACTTCACAAGCTAAGATGCGAATCGGTTCTTCCTCGTAATTCAAGTCGGGTTGAATTTCAATCTCTGTTGGGCTGATCACATGAGAAGGATCAGATCGGTATCGTTGAAGCATCGATACATGAAAAACATTGTGAATCTTGTTTAGCTCAGATGGCAGCATAAGTCTGTACGCGACTGGTCCAATACGCTTAATAACTTCGTACGGCCCAATGAATCGCGGACTCAATTTAATCTAAGTATCTTTTTCAATGGCGAGACTTTCAAAAATACTCGGTCGCCCATTTGAAATTCTATATCGTTGCGTTTCAAATCCGCATATGACTTCTGACGATCTGAAGCGGCTTTTAGACTTTCTTGAATTACTTTTACTTTCTACTCAGTCTCTCTGATTAAATCAACTATGTGTATCTTGCTTTCACTTAATTCGGTCCAATACAAAGGTGTACGACATTTACGACCGTACAAAGCTTCATAGGGTGCCATTTTAATACTTGATTGAAAGCTATTGTTGTACGCAAATTCAATCAAAGGTAGGTATCGTTCCCACGTACCCTCAAACTCAAGAATGCAACATCTCAACATATCCTCGAGTATTTGGATAACAGCTCGGATTGACCATCCGATCGAGGTGAAAAGTCAGATTGAAATGTAACTTGGTACCTAAAGCATCCTGCAGTTTCTTCCAAAACCGCGATGTGAACCTCGGATCTCTATCCGAAACAATAGAAACAGGTACTCCGTGTAATCGTACAATCTGCGATATGTACAACTCAGCTAGCTTAACAAGTGAGAAATCTGTACTTACCGGAATAAAATGGGCCGATTTCGTCAATCTATCAACAATAACCCAGATTGAATCTTTCTTACTCGGTGTCAACGGCAAACCCGATACAAAATCCATCGTGACTCGATCCCACTTCCACTCAGGTACCATAATCAGTTGGAGTAGTCCTGATGGCACCTGATGCTCGGCTTTCACTAGTTGACATACTAAACACTTCGACACATAGTCTGAAATGTCTCGTTTCATACCATGCCACCAGTAATGCTGTCTCAGGTCGTTATAAATTTTCGTGCTACCCGGATGAATCGACAATCTACTATTATGAGCTTCGTCACAAATCATTCGAATCAATTCAGGGTTCTTAGGCACACATATCCTATTCTTAAACCGTAGACATCCCTCAGCATCTATCTGGAATTCTGAATTAGTACTCGAGCCACATTGACTCCTTTTTGCTATTAAATCATCATCAACCTCTTGAGCTTCACAAATCTGTTGTACAAACAGTGGTCTCGCTTTCAATTCTACAATGATCGTACCATCATCGGTCATAGCTATATCCGGATTCATTGCGCGTAGAGTAAATAGTGACTTCCGGCTAAGTGCATCAGCAACCACATTAGCCTTCCTCGGGTGATAGTCAATCACAAGCTCATAGTCTTTTAAAAGTTCCAACCATCGTCGTTGTCTCAAATTCAGATCCTTTTGGGTCATTAAATACTTTAGACTCTTGTGATTCGAATAGACGTGGCATTTTTCACTGAATAGATAGTGATGCCATATTTTCAAAGCAAAAACTATGGCGGCCAACTCAAGGTCGTGCGTCAGATAGTTCTTTTCGTGCGGATTCAACTGTCTCGAGGCGTAGGCTACTACTTTACCCTCTTGCATCAAAACACAGCCCAGCCTATTTAAGGACGCATCGCTAAAAATAACGAACTCCTTACCCGACTCAGGTTGAACAAGCACTGGAGCTTCCGTTAGCAAGGTCTTTAGCTGATCAAAACTCTTCTGGCACCTGTCTGACCACTCGAATTTAACGTCTTTCTATAATAGCTTTGTCATCGGGGCTGCTATCATCGAAAATCCTTTCACGAAGCGTCTATAATATCCGGCAAGTCCCAGAAAGCTACGTACCTCAGAAACATTCCGCGGAGGTTTCCAATCCAGTATAACCTGAATGCCCGATGCTGAAACAATATGCCCCAGGAAGCTAACTTCATTCAACCAAAAATCACATTTACTGAATTTCGCGTACAACTGCTTATCACGTAAAATCTGTAACACCAGTCTCAAATGCTCGGTTTCATCACGTGAATAAATCAGTATGTCATCTATGAATACAACCACAAACCGATCTAGATATGGTCTAAATACCCGATTCATCAGATCCATGAAAACAGCAGGGGCATTAGTGAGTCCAAACGGCATCACTAAGAACTCGTAATGGCCGTATCTCGTCCGAAAAGTAGTCTTTGGTATATCCGAGTCCCTAACTCGCAATTGATAATACCCTGACCTCAGATCAATTTTTGAGAACACCGAGGCTCCCTTAAGCTGATCGAATAAATCATCATCGATACGTGACAACGAAGATTTATTCTTTACGGTCACCTTATTGAGTTGTCGATAATCGATGCACATTCTCAAAGTTCCGTCCTTCTTTTTCACAAATAGGACTGGCGCGCCCCAGGGAGAGAAACTCGGCCGGGCGAAACCTCTATCTGTCAATTCTTGCAACTGAGTCTTTAATTCTTTTAATTCAGTCGGTGCCATTCTATACGGAGCTATCGAAATCGGAGTTGTCCCTGACACTAGCTCAATACCAAACTTTACCTCACGAACGGGTGGCAATCCCGGCAATTCCTCTGGAAACACATCTGGATACTCACCAACAACCGGTGCAGATTTAATCTTCTTTTCGGTTACCTTGCTGTCAATCACTTACGCAAGATAAGCTTCGCAACCCTTTCTCAAATATTGTCGAGCCAACATCGAAGATATCACAGCTGGTAGCCCATTCAAATCCGCAGATTCAATTCGAATTATCTCGTTATTCTGGCACCTCAAATCAATAGTCTTTCGTCTGCAATTCACTACTGCATCGTGTATAGTTAACCAATCCATACCGAGGATAATATCGAACTCGTCAAATGGTAGCAACATCAAATCAGCCAGAAAACATGAGTCTCGAATCATTAAAGGGCAATTCTTGCACACTCTATCAACTAGCACACATCGACCCAGGGGGTTCGAAACCCGAATCACAAACTCAGTAGACTCAATAGGTAGAGTCTTACTGGATACTAATGTTTCACACACGTATGAATGAGTTGAACCGGGATCAATCAGGGCAGTTACACTAGTATTAAAGAGAGTGAAAATACCGGTAATAACGTCTGGAGATGAAGCCTCCTCTCTGGCACGAATGGCATAAGCTCTAGCCGGTGCACGGGCCTTTGATCGAATAGCCGCATCTGAAGTCCCCCTCTGAGCACCACTCCTACCTCCCACATTACGAGATGGTCTACCTCTAGCTGTAGTGCTGCTCGGTCTCGCACTCTGAGCAATACCCTTTTTAGCGGTCTCCGAGCAATCCCGAATGAAATGATCCTGTGAACCACACTTATAACAAGTGCGATTAATAGATTTACCCCAACACTCACCAAAATGTCGTCTACCGCACTACTGACACTCGAAATTCCTCGGTCGAGTATTGCCAACACTAGCAACTGATGTAGCCCGAGAACTCGCTGGTGGTCGTTCTCGTATAGAAATCCCTGTGTTAGGTTTGGACCGATTACCATCATTCTTGAACTTCTTCGTTGACATTTGAGAAAATTTATTCGCAGATCTCTTTCGAAAGTCTTTAGCTTCAAACTCGGCTTTCCGCTTTTCTTTTCCTAGCTCTTCAGCTTTGCAAGCTCGTTCAACCAATACTACGAACTCATTTATTTCAAGGATGCCAACAAGAAGTTTTATATCTTCATTTAAGCCTTCTTCGAATCTCTGGCACATAGCAGCCTCAGATGAAACACATTCACGAGCGTAGCGACTAAGTCTCACAAACTTGCGCTCGTATTCGGATACGATCATACGACCCTGCTTAAGCTCGAGAAACTCTTTACGTTTAGAGTCTATGAATCGCTGACTGATGTACTTCTTATGGAATTCTGTCTGAAAGAAATCCCAGGTAACACGTTTCTTCGAAACCACCGATATGAGTGTATTCCACCAATAGTAGGCAGAATCCCGTAATAATGATATGGCACACTTCAGACACTCATCAGGTGTGCATGACAGCTCATCAAAAGCACGAATAGTATTATCGAGCCAAAATTCAGCTCGTTCAGCATTATCACCATTTTCGGCTCTAAATTCTTGAGCCTCGTGTTTTCTAATTCGGTCAACCGAGGGCTTGTTTGCTCTCTCAGGATTTACAACTGGGTACCACCTGCATACGGTCTGTGAGGAGTATTGATTCGGGGTTGATGAACAGTAGGATTGGCTCGTATATACTGACTGAACCAAACATTCATCATGCTATAGAAGGCTTGTTTAGCCCCCTCTTCGGGATTACTCGCAGCTGGTCGAGATTCCTCCGGCACGGTCCCTTGCGCGAGAGCAGGTGCCACGCTCTCGACATCGTCAGCTATAGCTCGTTCGAGATCAGGATCCATTACTATATAAAAGAAACGAACACATTTCATTGTCAGAAGTCATCACATTATCATATCATAAACTATGGCATGTATAGCTAGACTCACTCGCACTACGTTAGTCCGAGAACCTACTAAACCGTAGCTCTGATACCAATAAAATGTGACACCCCTAACCCGTATCCGTCGCCAGATTAGGGTTACAGGCATCACTAAACCAAATACCAAGTCAACGCACTTCATCCGAACTATCACTTGATAAATGCATACCATTTCACACTATCACGAATAAACATGTAAATCTCAACTAATCTCAATACATCAATGTGCATATTACGATTAATATCATTAACATCAATTAGTAATTAATTACAACCAACTAGCAAATCACTATTCACATGGTCATTTAACAGCAATAGCCGAATAGGTATATGGCACTTAAACATTTATTACATTTCTATTATTAACAATACATTCAAGCATATACCGTTATTGAACATATGTTACACCTTTAGTCATGTATGCTCCACATTTCAATATCACATATGAAAATATCATTAGCTTATCTACCTATCTCACAATGGAATATACCATATATATATAAATTTCAAATCAAGACATTATCTAATAGTTCCTTATCACATTCGGCAATGATCATTTCATATGCATGAACATATAGTCATAGGCACATCTTAGCTACACATCACATTCGTAAATCAACCGTTCATTTCTCATGGCCGGACACACATATGAACATCCAAAGAAAATTTAAAGTTTCCAACTAAGTAAATGTAATGGCTGAATATTTACAACTAATTTGTTTTCATTAGATCACCAATGAATCGATTTCACTTATAACTTAATATGAAATAATTTCTAAACTAAATCTATAAGACATTAAACAAACATTCATTTGCAGTATATGACTAACATGCCATACATAATCTCACAAAAGCGCACCTACCAAAATGAGCTTATAACATAGTTGAATATACACACACATAAGCAACATCTCAAGCATAGTTAATTAACTCAAACTAAAAAAAATGAAAGCCATATTCGCATGGCCCTTTATACATTATATACAAATTATCATAAAATAGTAATTTAGCCTATACATGCCATAGACCTTAGGTTCAAATACAAAAAGGGTACCAAATTAGATGATAATGTGATTGACTTCAAGATGATCCTCGAGCTCGAGCTTCTACTTCAAAACCTAAGGAAAAAAAGCAACAACACCCAAGTAAGCTATTATAGCTTAGTAAGTTTTAAACAATCTATAATATAATATCAATATTACACAAATTAATTTAATCCAAAATGGTAAACAAGGATTTGTCATT
This sequence comes from Gossypium sturtianum, assembly GCA_025698515.1. Lineage (NCBI taxonomy): Eukaryota > Viridiplantae > Streptophyta > Magnoliopsida > Malvales > Malvaceae > Gossypium > Gossypium sturtianum. Next base: position 96,767,043 of record CM046949.1, read on the forward strand.
ACTCATGGTAAAATATAATCATAAACCACCTATTAACTCGCAAATTTGGGTTTCGAATACATATGTAATACACTTCTACCATCACTCATTTTCATCTACTCCAATTCAAGCCATTAATACAAAATTATGATATGCTATCTCACATAATCGAATCACCTAAGTGAGCTAAACCACAATTCATTACCCTAGCAGATATATCTCATACCAACTCAACCATTCAAAATTATACTTAAAACAAATATAACATTCCACTCAAGTCACACTTTACATACATATATATATTTTTGAAATTTGAATAATAGAATTTCATAGAATCAGCTTACCGATTTCAACCTTTTGATATTAAAGTTGATCGCACACTTAGTGCCCTTCAGCCGGTTTCGTACACTTAGTGCCCGGACATTTTATTCACACACTTAGTGCATATCGACCGATTTCGCACACTTAGTGCTCAGTATTTTATGAATTGCACACTTAGTGCATTACAACCGATCTCGGTTTATAAATTCGCACACATAGTGCTTAGACAACCGATCTCGCACACACAGTGCTCGGTTTATAAGTTCGCACACATAGTGCTTAGACAACCAATCTCGCACACACAGTGCTCGATGTATAAGTTCGCAAACTTAGTGCCACCAATCCCATGTTTCCTCACAAAGAAATACACCTATGTACTAATCTTTATTCATATATACACATTTAATTAATTAGGGATTCACAAATAACTCATTTATTCATATATATACATCACATTCGGCTCACACTTAACATACATTTAACACATATTCACCATCTTCAAATGATCATCTCTAGTATCATCATTATCAATAACCATCTTGTATTGCATATATACATATTCAACAACTCAATTAAATCAAATTTACTTATACATTTATCAAGTATTACATTCGGCCATTTCATGCTAAATCCATCTTCACATTCGGCAACATGATAATTAACTTGCTTAAAATCCTTTAACATATGCGCATAGTATAAAATAAAATCCAATTCAATCCAATTGCTTAAAACTTACCTCAGAAATTGACGGATTAAGTTTCCCGGCTATTCGTTTAACTTTGCTTTTCCTCGATCCAATCTCGTTTCCTTTTGTTCTTGATCTAATTAATTTCAAATTAAACTTATTCAAATACATTTCCATTCAATTTAATCCAAAAATACATAATTGTGCAAATTACCATTTTACCCCCAACATTTACAATGTTTATAATTTAGTCCTTATAGCTCAAAACACAAAATATCAAGAATTTAACCACACCTATTGAGGACTGAATACTCATAGTCCCTATATCAACTCATTTGTTCCATTTATCTTGCCATTTAGTCCTTTCAATGATTTTATTTTTATGAATTAATCCTTATACTAAATTTCATCAAAAATTCTAAAGAGAACCTTGTTAATCTAGCATGCTTGTATCATATTCTATCATTAACTACACAAACATCAAATTTCCATCCATGGCAATACATGAATTACACAACCAAATCAAGAATTCGGGTATGGGCTAGCTAAATTACATAACAACAACCTCAAAAATGTTAAAATTATCAAAAACCAAGTTCAATTTCTTACCTTATTTGAGCATGAAAAAACCGAATGGTTGAGAGCTTAAACTCTTCTCCTCTTCTTTTTATTTTCGGTGATGAGGGAAGAAGATGATGATGTTTTCCCTTGTTTTCTTATTTTAATGTTATTATCTTATTATATTATTATTACTTAACTTTTATTTATTTAATAATATAATTAAAACACTCCCTAACACATATTCAAAGTCAATATCGTCCACTAGCCTTCAAAAAGGTAAATTTGCAACCTCAATCCTCATGCAAAAGAAGACAATTTAATTTAATAACTCAATTTAATAATTGGCTACTTTACTACTTATGCAAGTTAGTCCTTTATCTAAAATTAAACATCCAAACAGACGAATTAGCTTAAGATATTTTAGCACATGCTCAAACACATAACATAGATATCAAATTAAATATAAAAATATTTAACTAACTCGGATTCGTGGTCCTGAAACCACCATTTCGATTAGGGCTAAAATCGGGCTGTTACATCTGGCACTTTTCAGACCACTCAAATTTCACATCTTTTTGAAGCAATCTCGTCAATTGAGTTGCAATCTTCGAAAAACCTTTTACGAACCGTCGATAATAACCAGCAAGTCCCAGAAAACTATGGACTTCAGACACATTTTTCGGAGGCTTCCACTCCAAAATAGCTAAAATTTTGCTCGGATCAACTCGTATGCCAGATACTAACACAATATGCCCTAGAAAACTAACTTCTCACAACCAAAACTCACATTTACTAAACTTTGCATACAGTTGCTTATCCCATAGAGTTTGTAGCACGATTCTCAGATGTTTAGCATGCTAAATTTCATCACGCGAATAAATCAAAATGTCGTCAATGAATACAACAACAAATCAATCTAAATACTGTCTGAAAATTCTATTCATCAAATCCATAAAAATAGCAAGAGTATTGGTTAGTCCAAAAGGCATAACTAAAAACTCATAATGCCCGTACCTTGTTCTGAAAGCAGTTTTAGGCACATCTGATTCTTTTACTCGCAACTGGTAATATCTCGATCTCAGATCTATCTTTGAAAACACGGTGGCTCCTTTTAACTGATCAAATAAATCATCGATCCTTGGCAGAGGATATTTGTTCTTAATAGTCACTTTATTCAACTGACGGTAATCAATGCACATTCTCATCGTGCCATCTTTCTTTTTCACAAGTAGTACGGGAGTACCCCATGGTGAGAAAATCGGTCGTGCAAATCCTCTATCAGTCAACTCTTGCAACTGTGACTTCAACTCTTTCAATTCTGTTGGTGCCATTCTATACGGAGCTATTGAGATAGGAGTCGTTCCCGGCAATAAATCAATACCAAACTCAACTTCTCATACTGGAGGCAATCCTGGGTAATTCTTCAGGAAACACGTCAGGGAATTCACAAACAACTGGTACAGATTCAACTTTCTTTTCAGCCACTCTCGAATCAATTACATAGGCAAAATAAGCTTCATAACCCTTTTTCACATAACCCTGAGCATTCATCACTGATATCACAGCCGGTAACCCATTCAAATCATTTGATTCAATCCGAACTATTTCATCATTCTAACACCTCAAATCAATAGTCTTTCGTTTGCAATTTACAACAGCATCATGCAATGTTAACAAATCCATACCCAAAATTATATCAAACTCATCAAAAGGTAATAACATCATATCAGCCGGAAAACAAACATCTCGAAACATCAACGGACAGTTCTTGCATATTTTGTCTACCAAAACACATTTACCTAAGGGGTTCGATACTCTAATTACAAATTCAATAGACTCTACAGGCAAAGTCTTACTGGATACTAAGTCCATGCATATATATGAATGAGTAGACCCTGGATCTATCAATGCCATCACAGAAGTACCATAAAGAGTAAATGTACCCGTAATAACATCTGGAGACGAAGCTTCCTCACAGGCTCAAATGGCGTAAGCTCTGGTAGGTGCCCTAGCTTCAGATCTAGCAACTGTATCTTTCGTAGCTCTCTGACTACCACTGACATTTTTTGTGTTTCTAGAAGGCCTACCTCTAGCTGAAACATTATCTAACTTCGGATTCTGTACAATCTCTTGCTCAACAGATTCAAGGCAGCCCCGGATAAAATGATCAAATGATCCACATTTAAAACAGGTTCGATCATTCAATCTACAATTACCCGGATCTCTTTTACCATAATGTTTACATTCAGGTCGTTCGGATCGGACATTTCCAACACTAGCTACTGAAGTTGCTGGAGCTTTGAAGTTTGACTGCGATCTAACTCGATCTCTGTTCGAATGTCCCACATTAGCCTTTGAATGGCTATACTCATTTCTGAATTTCTTTGAAGCAGACTGAAATGATTTACTTGAGAATCTCTTTCTCACATCTCTGGCTTTAGACTCAGCTTTTCTTTTATCCTTCCTGAGTGCTTCAGCTTTACATGCTCGATCAACAAGCACAACAAATTCTTTTATTTCTAGAATTCCAACTAGCAAACGGATATCTTCATTCAGACCATCTTCAAACCGTTTACACATTATCGCTTCAGTTGAAGCACATTCCCGAGCATATTGACTTAATCTCACGAATTCTTGTTCATATTCAGTGACAGATATGCGACCCTGTTTCAATTCCAGAAATTCTTTTCGTTTTTTATCTATAAATCTCTGCTAACATATTTCTTCTGAAATTCAGACTGAAAGAAATCCCATGTAACCCATTCTTTAGAAACAACAGAAATTAAAGTCTTCAACCACTGATAAGCTGCATCCCGTCACAAGGAAGCGATACATTTCACACATTCCTCAGGAGTACAAGACATTTCATCAAACACTCGAATTGTATTCTCGAGCCAAAACTCTACTCTCTCAGCATCATCATCACTAGTGGCCCTGAACTCTTCGGCTCCATATTTACGGATTTTATCGACTGGAGGCTTATTCAACAGATTCAGATTCATAACTGGAGGTACAACAGAAGTCTGAGGAGGATTGGGTGGGGGCGAAGGTTGTGAAACAGTCAGATTCGTTCTAATATACTGAGTGAAACACTCATTCATCATTTGGAAGAAGGCTTGTTTAGCCTCTCCTTCCTGACCGCTAGTAGCCGGTCTCAAATTAGATGGCGCTATCACTTGAGCAGGAGCAGGTACATTACTTTCAACATCGTCAGCTACAGCTCTTTTGGGATCCATTTACTATACGAAAAACACATTTTATATGTCAGGATTCATCACACTATCACAGTTCATATATATGGCATGTATAGCTAGACTCTCACTCGCTACGTTAGTCCTAGAATCGACTAAATCATAGCTCTGATACCAATAAAATGTAACACCAATAACCCGTAACCATCGTCGGTCTAGGGTTAAAGGCATTATCAGACAAATCAGATCTTTTACGAACATTTCACATCATATTTTAACAATTCAAATCAAAGTATCCCTTAAATAGGTCTACGAGACCTTATACATGCATTGGAAAAGGGTCAGGACTATACCGAGCACATACAAAATTTTCTAAAATTTAAACATTTTTCAAAGCTACAGAGGCCTCGCACGACCTCAGACACGCCCGTGTGTCTAAGCTGTGGCAAAACAGGGCATACATATTGACTTGTCCACACGGCTGAGGACACGCCCGTGTGCCTTACTCGTGGTTGACACTGACTTGCATCACACGGCCAGTCACACGCCCGTGTGTCCAGCTCATGGTCGACACTAACTTGTTTTAAAATGCAACCACGAGGAACACAGTCGAGCCACACGCCCGTGTGCTCAACCGTGTGGGTAAATATAGGCCATTTACAAGGCCAATTTGCCACCCACACTGTGGGTTATACCTACAAGCATTATACAAATTCAAATCATATCTCCAAAGCAAACAAAACATACCAAAATGACCATCTTTTCTAACCATTCAATAACATATCAAACACACCAACTTATGTACCATTTAGCTCAATCTAATCACAAGCATTTCTGAGCAAAGTCCATCCACAAACTTACCAATTCATTATGACATCTTTTCATCAATAATATACTAGCTTTGCATCATAAAACTTACCATAAATTTGTCCATCTCATTAGTTCAACCATTAGTCATTAAACCATACCAAAACTATGCATAATATAGCATGAACTACTCATTCACATCATATTCATTACCTATGTAACATCCTAAAATTTGAGTTTTGTATGTGTTACATTAAATTGGTGATTAAGCATGTTAGATTATTAATTTTGTTTGTTGAAGAGGTCCTGAGAAGGCTTGGGATCTATTTGGACCTAGTGAAAATTTTTAGCATTTGGTACTTTAAAGAGAGGGAGTCAGTGGATTTGTAACATATGGAAATTTTTGAGTAAGTAACTAACATAAGCTGAGCTAATGGTTAAGAGTATATGCGCCATATGTATTGTCTTGAGGGGAGAGGTTTGAATCTCATGGTATACATTTTTGTGACTTAAATTTTTGCACTCATCTAGCATGTGTCGGCCAAGCTTTATTTTTGGAAGGTTGGACTTTTAGTTTATGGCAAGGTGGCTAATGGATTAAGGCAAGAATTGAACATAGGGAAAGGAATCAATAGGATAAGGTATGTAGGGGAACAAGTGGCTTAAATTGAGGAATGTGCTATGGAAAGTAAAGTTGGCAAATGTTGACCCCTTTTTGGCTTGAACATGGACGGTTTTTGGGGCTAGGGAGGGTGACCGAAATTTTGATGGCCTTTGGTAGCTAGTTGGTCACTTTGGCTTTTGGTCATTTTTGTTTTGTTTCTCCAACACTTTTCTCTCCATTTCCTCTCCTTAGTCGAATGCACTTTGAACAATAGGTAAACATCTTTTGTTATTCTTTTAGTCATTTCATATTTTTGACCATTTTGGTCTTATTGCTCCTTTTCTCTTCAAACCTTTTCCTCCTAAGTGCCGAAATCACCAAAACCTTGGAAGGCCATTTTCTCTTTTCTTTTCTTTTCTTTTTCACCCTTGTCGAATGCACACTAGCCTCAAACCCTTCTCTTTGTTCATCTTCCATTCTTGAAAAGAACCGAAACCTAAACACCTTATTTTCTTATACCTTTCTTCATCTTTTTCTTCTTACAAAAATTTCTCAAATATTATTTTCCCTTTTATTTTCACCATGGCCGAATGTTACTAAACACCATCCCCTTCAATTTTTCCTTCATAGTCGAATCTTCTACCACACTTATCTCCATCTCAATCATTTCTTTCTTTCTACTCACACTTTGATCAATCGATAAGTGGCTAGTACAATACTTTGGTATTGTTATTGTTATTTTCCTTTTCTCTTTGTGCCGAATTTACATGTTGGTATGGGATGGCCTTTTTGGATCGAGACCATCATCATACCATATCTCATTCGAATCTTTTCTTTATCATAGAAACTTAGTGGAAGGCCGAAACTTAAAGTGTCCGAAATCATCGTGTATCGCTAGGATTCGGTCCAAAACTTTAAGGTAAGGATTTCTATCAAGGATTCCATATTACTCTCTATTTCGTTAAAGATGGGGTTTATTAACCGATTTTATCTTAAGGACTTTATCGCTTGTTTTTCATCCTTTGAACGTAAGGATTCGTGGTAAGCCGACTTCGCTCATTAAGACCAATCGTTTTAATAACGAAGTATTAGTTTGGACTAATATTCTTTTGTCAATGGAGGCAAACAAGATTGAATCAAAAGGAGTGGTGAATAGTGATCGAAAAAGGAGCGGATTTGCTATTCCCTATAAATTTAAACGAAGGGCTATGAGATTTTCCACCGGGTTGTGGACCCTCATCCGGTGAGAATCAACTATTCGAGTTTGTTCACAGTTCTGAGCCATTAGCTATTCAAGATTTTCCAACGGGTTGTGGACCATCAACCGGGGAAAATCGACAAATCGTAGTTATTCGCGATTCCGAGGGTAAAAATCCTAAACCGTTTATCTTAGAATAAATTACTATAAGTGTTAATGATCTAATCGAGCGTTAAAAATATTCTAGGTGTTTACGATCAAGAAAGTGTAGTGCTCACCGTAATCAGGTGTGTAATCTCACACCATATCTCGTAGGTTGGATAACTATATCGTATTAATCGTTGAATTGAATCACAATTTAGTGAAATTGGGTAAAATAGTATATTTATCACTTTAATGGTAAAAAAAACTATGAAATCAGTATTAAGACCGTGAAAATTACAAAATTTGCCCTTAATGGGCTAAATCAATAAAAGGGACTGAATGGGCCATATGTGATATTTGATAAATGGGCTATATGTGATATTTGATAAATGGGTCATATGTGATATTTGAAAAATGGGCCATATGTGATATTTGATAAATGGGCCATATGTGATATTTGACAAATGGGCCAAGTGTGTTATGAAATTATATAGGCCAAAATGTGTAATGGGCCAGATTGCAATAATTTTTATAATAGGCCTTATGTTAGAATAGTTATATGAATGGATTGTTATGCATATTATATACATGATTGCATGGGTTGGGATATTTGACGAAGAGAAGTTCTGGTAGCTTTGCTACAAAATTCTGGTGGCTTGTCCACAAAATTGATATATGGCTTAATGCCCAGTTTGATATATGGCTTAATGCTCAGTTTGGTGTGTTGGCGGGGTGGGTGACTAAAGCTCCCCACAGGTGTGCTGGTTGGTACGGGTGGTGTGTAGCGGATGGAAATTAGGTTTTGTTTGGGAATTGCATATCACATTCATTCTATGCATGTTATTTTGTCATATTTGTAAATGGGCTTTGGCCCAATAATTGCTTAATTGGATTTATTGATGGACAATGGTAAATGAATTACACACTGAGTTCTAAGTAACTCACCCCTATTTTCTTTACCCTCCTCAGGTAATGATCAGTGATGGAAGCTTGGGCCGGGGATGACTTAGTGGAGGCCATACTACGAATAATGGGTTATTTACATTCCGCATTTCTTTTTAAGTACTTTTATTATTTTTACTATTTAAGTTAAGCTGTAATAAGACCTCTAGTTAAATTTTTATGGATGTTTTACTTGTGGATGGATATTATAATACGCTTTAAATACTTATGTGGGGTTTCTTTTCTAAAAATAAAAATAAATGTTTTTCTTAAAATAAATATGCAAAAAGGGTTTTCATTCTTAAATATTTTTACTCGCAAAATTGTCTGTTAACGACGTTCTTCAAAATTTTGTTTTCAAAATTATTTTCGAACTCTATTAAATTTTCTCGAAATATTATTTTAACTTCTTGTAAGATTCAATTTATAAATTCTTACGACTCAAATTATTTGAGTTATCAACCAACCTTAGCTTTCAATAAACTTCACGTCAAGATGTTTTGGAAAATCTGATTTCTTAAAATCTTTAAAAAAAAACTAGATGTATATTCCTTTCCGTGTGACATGTCAAATTTGGTCTTAACGCATAGACCGGGTTTGGGGTGTTACAACCTAGCCATATCACATGGCTATTTTTACACCTGTCAAAACATAACCAAAACTCACTAGACTATACATGCCATACTTTAATATATACACTTTCAAAAGGTACCAAAATAGAGTTTGATAGTGTAGTGATGATCCTCGACGATCCCCGAGCCTTCTGTAGCTTTAACAATCTATAAAACAATGCAAAAACACACAGAGTAAGCTTTTAAAAGCTTAGTAAGCCACATACAAATAAACTTAACATATAAAATTCATAATCATATCAAATACAAGATCATTAATATTTCTCAATTGCAAATACATAATTCTTCTTCGGCTCATTTGTTTAGCCATTGCTTACCAACAAATCATATCTCCAAGTATCTCTTTTATTCATAACACATTCATACATATATCACATTTTGTCTCATTTAATCTATGCACATACCTCTCTTTGGCAATTTCACATATACTTACCTTTCATACTTAAACAAAGTATACACTTCAAACGTACCTGAAATGGTTACACATTTCACATAGTCTTTCATTTCTCAGAATTGCCCGTTGAACCATTCAGAATCAAATAGGATACTCGAATAACTCAAAATACTCGTACAATGCCAACGTCCCAGACATGGTCTTACATGTAATCAAATATCGATGCCACTGTCCCAGACAGGGTCTTCCACGAAATCATCTACGATGCCAATGTCCCAGACATGGTCTTACACGTAATTCTCAAATCGATGCCAATGTCCCAGACATGGTCTTACACGAAATCACATATCGAAACCCTATGTCATGACATATGAATCCTATCTATTCCTAAGGTTCGTACGGGGCTTTTCGGGACATTGACACATTGTCGATACGTTCTCAGATTTCATGTGTGAATCTTCCGTAATCATTCATCACAATTCAATTTCATATGAACATAAATAAATCAATTTAAATACATTTATTTGTATATAGACTTACCTCGTATTCGGGATAAACGAACGGTAACGACTACTCGATCACTTTCGACTTTCCCCGATCTAAATCTGTTTTCTTTGGTTCTTGATCTATACATATTCAAATTTAACTCTTTTATTCACCAAACCATTCAATTCAGTCCAAAAACACACATTTAGGGCATTTTACAAATTAGCCCTCACATTTTCTCATTTTGACATTTAAGTCCCTATTTCACAAAATCACAAAATACACATAATTTCTTTGTACCCTTGCTTAGCTGAATTTTCATATGCTTCATATAAGCCCATATATTTCATTTGTTTCATATTTTAGTCCTTCAAAATATTATTTTCACAATTTAGTCCAAATTACTCAAATTCATCAAAAATCCAAAGACAAAACATGTCAATCTAACACATATATTTCATATTTCATCATCAACTATCACAAAGCTTAAGCATTCATCAATGTCACATTTCAAAATCATCATCAAATTCCAAAATTAAGGTATGGGCTTGATAGTACGCTAAGCAACGATCACAAAAATGTAAAAATTATCAAAAACCGAACAAAACTCAAACCTTAATTTTTCTTGAACATAGCCGAACCCTTAAAGCTTTTCTTCTTTCTTTTTCTTTGGTAATTTTGGTGGAAAGATGAACAAAATGACTTACATTTGTTTTGTTTTAATTAATATAACATTAATAACTAAATTACAATTTTAACCTTTGATAAAAACATATAATAATTGATAATGGTTGGTCATAAATGTCCATTAACCATATCAATGGTCCATTTGCATGATAAGGACTCCATATTAATAAAGACACATCAATTCAACACTTAATCAATTAGAAGGCCACTTTTACATTTTCTGTGATTAAGTCCTTTTCTCAAATTAAGCACACAAACAATAAAATTAATTCACAGAACTTTCACACATGCTTAATCACATACTGTAAGCACAGAAAATAATATTAAAATATTTTTCTGGCTCAGATTTGTGGTCTCAAAACCACTATTCTGACTAGGGTCTAAACCAGACTGTTACAATATATATACACAAGTGTTATGGTAAGTATATATGATCAAATGTTGTTATTGCATAAGTTAAACCAAGGTAAGTTTATAAACATTTGTGCTTGAAATAATATGCCATGTTGAATGATGGAATTGCTTATTTTGAATGCTTGAGTTGGTTGGCGTTGGATGTTTGTTTTAAGTGAAGGTCTTGGGTGTGATTTTGGGTGAAAAATGAAGCTAGAAATGGCTTTATTTTATCTACACTGACAGACACATGGGCGTGTGTTCAAACCGTTTGTGACACGCGGCTGAGTACATGGGCGTGTAGCCAGGCCGTGTCTCACCTGCACCTAAATTTTTGAGAAACAGAATGCTCAAAATTGAGCACATGGGCAGAGACACGGGCATGTGTCTCAGTCATGTGTGCTACACGGCCCAAAACACGAGCGTGTGTCTTGGCCGTGTAAAACTTGCACCTAATTCGAATTAAATTAATTAACCACACAATGTAACATCCCGAAATTGGGCCTAGTAAGATTGGGCCCAATGGGCCTTGATTTAAAATTTTTAGAGAACAAGAGATCGGCTTAAATGCAAGTTGGACCTATTAGATAAGTGATTTTGGAAGGTTAGAAGGCTTCTATGAAGTCCCGGGATCGAACTTTGGCTTTAGGGAAATTTTGGTTTTAGGTGAAAAAAACCCTAGAAGTTGGCAGGTAGGCCTTAAGAATAAAATGTGGGGAAAAATGACACAAGTGGAGTGTGTGGTGTAGTGGCAAAGTGACGCCACTTAAGGAACAAGGGGGTGACGCCACAGGGAAGGAAGGAGGTCCAAGGTTCAAGTCTTGGCTCTTGCATTTTAGTTTTCTTTTTACATAGACTTTAATATTTGGCTATAGATTCAAATTTAGTTGCACATGGTTTAAGACACAAGAGGAGCTTGTGGCCAAGTGGTTAGCGGCGTAGATTATATTACAGGGGAGCCTGGGTTCGAATCTCATGAGAAGCAAGGGGGTATTTATTTTGCGGATTGGACGACAAGAGTTTCAGTTGAATTTAAACTCTACTGACGAAGGGATCCCACATCGGAAAGATACAAAGAAGGAAGGTGGAGAGCTAGCTATATAAAGAGCATTCCAGGAGGAGAGTTAACATACCTTGGTGGGCGTTTGGGCACAGGAGTGGTCGCAGCGCGGTTTAACACCAGACTCCTATCAGGTGTGTAACTCTCTCTACTCTAGTTGTAGAGCGGCAAATGTCGAAGTGCCGGTCACGACAATAGTAGCCACACGAGCGTGCGAGCGCACGTGTGGGGCTTCGACGCGATAGTTGAGGCCATCAGTAGTATTCTTGTGGGTTAGGGCTGCTTGGGCTACGATGGGCCGAAGTGGGCCCAATGGGCCCGTGGGCCTTTATGAGTAAATTGTGCGATTGTGTAGAATATAGTGAACAAGACTAGGTGGAACTTATATACATGGCTAGATTTGTGCTAGGTGGTCCACACGAGCATGTGGGCTCGAATGGGCCGAAATCGAGTTTTAGGCCCAATCATCTGGTACGACCGAAAATGGTAGCTGAGTCGCTCGGGGCGACATTTGGCCCTTTGAGAAAGGCCATTGCAGGTGCAAAATTACCGACATACCCTTGGTGGGTAAATTACGAAAATGCCCTTGGTAGGTAAAATTACGGTTCTACCCTTAGAGGTTGATTAGCGTGATTATGTTATTTTATGTCTATCTGATTATGATGGTAATTCATGTTATACTTATATTTGATATATGTTTAGCATACATGGCATACTGCATACACGAATTATTATGTCATATTGCACGGGTGTAATGAGAGGAGGGGGAAGGCTTGTTTCTAGATGTCACCGATGGTTTTGACCACACGATGGGTTGGCCCCGCTTTCTATATTATAATCGTGACTAAGTCTCAGTGGTTTTGACCACCAGTGGTTTTGACCACACATATACTATTTGTGACTACGGTCACCAATGGTTTTGACCACACATGGATTATTTGTGACTCGTCCCAGTGGTTTGGTACCACAGTGGGTTGGCCCCACATGTTGATTACGAGATTGTCATCAGTGGTTTTGACCACACGGTGGGTTGGCCCCACCATATGATTTGTGACTACGGTCACCAGTGGTTTTGACCACACTTATATGATTTGTGACTACGGTCACCAGTGGTTTTGACCACCAGTGGTTTTGACCACACAGGGTAGACACAGGAGTTCGGATGGTTAGGTTGGGTTTGCATGAATTGCATATTGACTTATGTATTGTGTAAGTACTTTGTTATTATCGGGGTGGGGATTTATACACTGAGTCTCGGTAACTCACCCCTTCCCTTACATTTTGCAGATGAGGCATAGATCGCGAATGTGGAGCCGGGGCAGACTCGAGGTGGCCATGCGTTATGTTTTCGAGTTTTATCTCATTTACTATTTTGGGTTAATTTACTTTTAAATTTGGTTTTGGATTTGTAATAAGGCCGCTAAATTCCATTATTTTGGGTTTTTCTGATTATCTGCTATAAGTTTTATTATATTGTGCTTAAGTTAAACAACATGGCATGTTAATAACCTGTTAACTCAATGTTTTTGAAAAGTTATATCTCTTATCAGGATTTTCAAACTTTATCATCGGGTAATAACAAACAAATGGTGTTAACGAACAACTCAGATTTTTGCCAACCTAAGTTTTACTTTAAGTTCAAATACAAAACGGTTTTCAACTTTGTATTTTAATCAAAGTCGGTATTTCCTTAAAAACAAACGGTTTTCTCAAAGGAGTTTTCTTCTTTTGTCCAAACTTTAAACAGCAAAGTGTTTTATAGCGTTATCTTCAAAATTTAAACCTACAACTTGTTTTATTCAAATTATTTTTACCCTGTGACATGCCGAATCCGATTATAGTGTGTTGAACGGGTTTGGGGTGTTACAATTTTGGTATCAGAGCCTAGGTTCAAAAACTCGGCTGTGGGTTTGGGTTCAAAAATGTTTTCAAAAGATGGTTTGGAAAATAGTTTAGAAAAATATATATCTATTTTTTTTGAAATATGGCACCGAGTCTTTGCACCAATCCGCTTTGGAAGTTTCACGATACTTTGCTTTGTTATATGTTTGTATTTTGAATATCTATTCGTGTGTTTGGGTTGGATGTGATGTTCGGATATAGAGTTGATTGCGTCTGAAATATTTGTCCGCTTTAATGGTTAGGTGTTTTTAAGTATGTGTAGGATTTCTAAATTCTAGTTAAAAGTATATTAGGGTTATTGGAATCAGAGTGCGCAGCGTGAGCACAGTGTTGTAGGTTAGGTTGTACGAATGTTCCTGTAGTTGGAAATTTTGAGGACGAAATTTCTTTAAGGATGGTAGATTTCTAACATCCCGAAATTGGGCCTAGTAAGATTGGGCCCAATGGGCCTTGATTTAAAATTTTTAGAGAACAAGAGATCGGCTTAAATGCAAGTTGGACCTATTGGATAAGTGATTTTGGAAGGTTAGAAGGCTTCTATGAAGTCCTGGGATCGAACTTTGGCTTTAGGGAAATTTTTGTTTTAGGTGAAAAAAACCCTAGAAGTTGGCAGGTAGGCCTTAAGAATAAAATGTGGGGAAAATGACACAAGTGGAGTTTGTGGTGTAGTGGCAAAGTGACGCCACTTAAGGAACAAGGGGGTGAAACCACAGGGAAGGAAGGAGGTCCAAGGTTCAAGTCTTGGCTCTTGCATTTTGGTTTTCTTTTTACATGGACTTTAATATTTGGCTATAGATTCAAATTTAGTTGCGCATGCTTTAAGACACAAGAGGAGCTTGTGGCCAAGTGGTTAGTGGTGTGGATTATATTGTAGGGGAGCTGCGTTCGAATCTCATGAGAAGCAAGGGGTATTTATTTTATGAGATTGGGCGGCAAGAGTTTCATTGAATTTAAACTCTCATCGACGTGAAGGGATCCCACATCGAAAAGATACAAAGAAGGAAGGTGGAGAGCTAGCTATATAAAGAGCATTCCAGAGGAGAGTTAACATACCTTGGTGGGCGTTTGGGCACAGGAGTGGTCGTGATGCGATTTAACACCGCACTCTATCGGTGTGTAACTCTCTCTACTCTAGTTGTAGAGCGGCAAATGCCGAAGTGCCGGTCACGGCAATAGTAGCCACACGAGCGTGCAAGCGCACGTGTGGGGTTTCGACGCGATAGTTGAGGCCATCAGTAGTATTCTTGTAGGTTGGGGCAGCTTGGGCCGCGATGGGCCAAAGTGGGCCCAATGGGCCTGTGGGCCCTTATGAGTAAATTGTGCGATTGTGTAGAATATAGTGAACTAGACTAGGTGGAACTTATATACATGGCTAGATTTGTGCTAGGTGGGCCACACGAGCGTGTGGGCCCGAATGGGCCGGAATTGAGTTTTAGGCCCAATCGTCCAGTACGACCAAAAATGGTAGTTGAGTCGCTCGGGGTGACATTTGGGTCTTTGGGAAAGGCCATTGCAGGTGCAAAATTACCGATATACCCTTGGTGGGTAAATTACGAAAATGCCCTTAATAGGTAAAATTACGGTTATACCCTTAGAGGTTGATTAGCGTGATTATGTTTTTTTATGTCTATCTGATTATGATGGTAATTCATGTTATACTTATATTTGATATATGTTTAGCATACATGACATACAACATACACGAATTATTATGTCATATTGCACGGGTGTAATGAGAGGAGGGGGAAGGCTTGTTTCTAGACTGTCACCAGTGGTTTTGACCACACAGTGGCTTAGCCCCGCTTTCTATATTATAATCGTGACTAAGTCTCAGTGGTTTTGACCACCAGTGGTTTTGACCACACATATACTATTTGTGACTACGGTCACCAGTAGTTTTGACCACACACGGATTATTTGTGACTCGTCCCAGTGGTTTGGTACCACAGTGGGTTGGCCCCACATGTTGATTACAGGATTATCATCAGTGGTTTTGACCACACGGTGGGTTGGCCCCACCATATGATTTGTGACTACGGTCACCAGTGGTTTTGACCACACTTATATGATTTGTGACTACGGTCACCAGTGGTTTTGACCACCAGTGGTTTTGACCACACGGGGTAGACACAGGAGTTCGGATGGTTAGGTTGGGTTTGCATGAATTGCATATTGACTTATGTATTGTGTAAGTGCTTTGTTAATATCGGGATGGGGATTTATACACCGAGTCTCGGTGACTCACCCCTTCCCTTACGTTTTGCAGATGAGGCATAGATCGCGGATGTGGAGCCGGGGTAGACTCGAGGTGGCCATGCGTTATGTTTTCGGGTTTTATCTCATTTACTATTTTGGGTTAATTTACTTTTAAATTTGGTTTTGGATTTGTAATAAGGCCGCTAAATTCCATTATTTTGGGTTTTTTTGATTATCTGCTATAAGTTTTATTATACTGTGCTTAAGTTAAACAACATGGCTTGTTAATAACCTGTTAACTCAATGTTTTTGAAAAGTTATACCTTTTATCGGGATTTTCAAACTTTATCATCGGGTTATAACAAACAAATGGTGTTAACGAACAACTCAAATTTTCGCCAACCTAAGTTTTACTTTAAGTTCAAATACAAAACGGTTTTCAACTTTGCATTTTAATCAAAGTCGATATTTCCTTAAAAACAAACGGTTTTCTCAAAGGAGTTTTCTTCTTTTGTCCAAACTTTAAACAGCAAAGTGTTTTATAGCGTTATCTTCAAAATTTAAACCTACAACTTGTTTTATTCAAATTATTTTTACCTGTGACATGCCGAATCCGGTTGTAGTGTGTTGAACAGGTTTGGGGTGTTACAATTTTGGTATCGAGCCTAGGTTCAAAAACTTCTATTTGTGGGTTTGGGTTCAAAAATGTTTTCAAAAGATGGTTTGGAAAATGGTTTAGAAAAATATATATCTATTTTTTTGAAATATGGCACCCGAGTCTTGGCACCAACTGCAGCTTGTAAGTTTCACGATACTTTGCTTTGTTATATCTTTGTATTTTGAATATCTATTCTGTGTGTTTGGGTTGGATGTGATGTTGAGATATAGAGTTGATTGCGTCTGAAATATTTGTGCGCTTTAATGGTTAGGTGTTTTTAAGTATGTGTAGGATTTCTAAATTCTAGTTAAAAGTATATTAGGGTTATTGGAATCGAGTGCGCGTGAGCACTGATGTTGTAGGTTAGGTTATGCAGAATGTTCTGTAGTTGGAAATTTCGAGGATGAAATTTCTTTAAGGAGGGTAGATTTGTAACATCCTGAAATTGGGCCTAGTAAGATTGGGCCCAATAGGCCTTGATTTAAAATTTTTAGAGAACAAGAGATCGGCTTAAATGCAAGTTGGACCTATTGGATAAGTGATTTTGGAAGGTTAGAAGGCTTCTGTAAAGTCCCGGGATCGAACTTTGGCTTTAGGGAAATTTTGGTTTTAGGTGAAAAAAACCCTAGAAGTTGGCAGGTAGGCCTTAAGAATAAAATGTGGGGAAAAATGACACAAGTGGAGTGTGTGGTGTAGTGGCAAAGTGACGCCACTTAAGGAACAATGGGGTGAAACCACAGGGAAGGAAGGAGGTCCAAGGTTCAAGTCTTGGCTCTTGCATTTTGGTTTTTTTTTTACATGGACTTTAATATTAGGCTATAGATTCAAATTTAGTTACGCATGCTTTAGGACACAAGAGGAGCTTGTGGCCAAGTGGTTAGCGGCGTGGATTATATTGCAGGGGAGCCTGGGTTCGAATCTCATTAGAAGCAAGGGGGTATTTATTTTGCAGATTGGACGGCAAGAGTTTCAGTTGAATTTAAACTCTACTGACGAAGGGATCCCACATCGGAAAGATAAAAAGAAGGAAGGTGGAGAGCTAGCTATATAAAGAGCATTCCGGGAGGAGAGTTAACATACCTTGGTGGGCGTTTGGGCACGGGAGTGGTCGCAATGCGTTTAACACCGCACTCCTATCGGTGTGTAACTCTCTCTACTCTAGTTGTAGAGGGCAAATGCCAAGAAGTACCGATCCACAGAAATAGTAGCCACACGAGCATGCGCGCGCACGTGTGGGGTTTCGATCATGCGATAGTTGAGGCCATCGTAGTATTCTTGTGGGTTGGAAATTTCGCTTGTGCTGCGATGGGCGAGAAGTGGGCCCAATGGGCTGTGGGCCCTTATGAGTAACTTGTGCGATTGTGTAGAATATAGTAAACTAGACTAGGTGGAACTTATATACATGGCTAGATTTGTGCTAGGTGGGCCACACGCAGCGTGTGGGCCGAATGGCCGAAATCGAGTTTTAGGCCCAATCGTCCCGAGACGACCAAAAATGGTAGCTGAGTCACTCGGGGCAACATTTGGGCCTTTGGGAAAGGCCATTGTAGGTGCAAAATTACCGATATACCCTTGGTGGGTAAATTACAAAAATGCCCTTGGTAGGTAAAATTACGGTTATACCCTTAGAGGTTGATTAGCGTGATTATGTTGTTTTATGTCTATCTCGATTATGATGGTAATTCATGTTATACTTATATTTGATATATTTTTAGCATACATGACATCACGTGCATACACGTAATTATTATGTCATATTGCGGGTGTAATGAGAGGAGGGGGAAGGCTTGTTTCTAGACTGTTGTCACGAGTGGTTTTGACCACACGATTGGGTTGGCCCGCTTTCTATATTATAATCGTCACTAAGTCTCAGTTGTTTTGACCACCAGTGGTTTTGACCACACATATACTATTTGTGACTACGGTCACCAATGGTTTTGACCACACATGGATTATTTGTGACTCGTCCCAGTGGTTTGGTACCACAGTGGGTTGGCCCCACATGTTGATTACGGGATTGTCATCAGTGGTTTTGACCACACGGTGGGTTGGCCCCACCATATGATTTGTGACTACGGTCACCAGTGGTTTTGACCACACTTATATGATTTGTGACTACGGTCACCAGTGGTTTTGACCACCAGTGGTTTTGACCACCAGTGGTTTTGACCACACGGGGTAGACACAGGAGTTCGGATGGTTAGGTTGGGTTTGCATGAATTGCATATTGACTTATGTATTGTTGAAGTGCTTTGTTATTATCGGGATGGGGATTTATACACTGAGTCTCGGTGACTCACCCCTTCCCTTACATTTTGCAGATGAGGCATAGATCGCGGATGTGGAGCCGGGGCAGACTCGAGGTGGCCATGCGTTATGTTTTCGGGTTTTATCTCATTTACTATTTTGGGTTAATTTACTTTTAAATTTGGTTTTGGATTTGTAATAAAGTAGTTAAATTCCATTATTTTGGGTTTTTTTTGATTATACGCTATAAGTTTTATTATATTGTGCTTAAGTTAAACAACATGGCATGTTAATAACCTGTTAACTTAATGTTTTCGAAAAGTTATACCTCTTATCGGGATTTTCAAACTTTATCATCGGGTAATAACAAACAAATAGTGTTAACGAACAACTCAGATTTTCGCCAACCTAAGTTTTACTTTAAGTTCAAATACAAAACGGTTTTCAACTTTGCATTTTAATCAAAGTCGGTATTTCCTTAAAAACAAACGGTTTTCTCAAAGGAGTTTTATTCTTTTGTCCAAACTTTAAACAGCAAAGTGTTTTATAGCGTTATCTTCAAAATTTAAACATACAACTTGTTTTATTCAAATTATTTTTACCCTGTGACATGCCGAATCCGGTTGTAGTGTGTTGACCGGGTTTGGGGTGTTACACACAGCCTGGCACACGGGCGTGTGGCATGGCCGTGTGGCGCAAGTCAGAGAGCAACCTAAATCGAACACAGCCTGTATCACGGGTGTTTTCCAGGGTCACACGGGCGTGTCCCTTAGACCACACGGGCGTGTGAGCCCTGCACCTTAGAAAAATTTTAAAATTTTGTGAAAAATTCTTAGAGGTTCCAATTAAGTCCCGAATCATTTCTAATGCTTGTATTGGGCCTCGATGGTCCATTTAAGGGACGTTATGAATAATCTCGGTTAATGAATAGTAACTTGCATGAATTATCTATAAATGTCCCTGAATGTTCTGGTAATGCTCTGTAATCTTATTTCGGTGACAGACACGGGTTAGGGTTGTTACATTTAGTGGTATCAGAGCTACGGTTTAGTCGATTCTTAGATTGAACGTAGCAAACATGAGTTTAGCTATACATGCCATTATATAATTTGTGATAGTGTGATGACTCCTGATCATTTTAAATGTGTTTTTCATATAGTAATGTCATCTAACTGAGCTAGAGTTGAATCCGAGGAAGCTGAGAGCAATGCTTCAGCTTCAGTTCAAAGAGTTGCGTCTGCATCTGGTAGTGAAAGGCCTGTGTCTGAGGGCCGAGGTGTGGAGGCAAAACAAGCCTTCTTTCAATTGATGAATGAGTGGTTTACTGAGTACTTAAGAACAAACCCCGCTGTACATCGACCTCCCCCACCTACTCCTCAACTGATTCCTGAGGTACCACAGGGTGCTGAACCCGCTAGAATTAGTAAGCCTCTGATAGATAAAATTTGCAAGCATGGGGCAGAAGAATTTAGAGATACCGCAGATGATGACCCAAAAAGGGCTAAATTTTGGTTGGAAAATATCATTCGGGTTTTTGATGAATTATCCTATACACCTGCCGAATGTCTGAAATGTGTAGTGTCCCTACTGAAAGATAGAGCTTACCATTGGTGGAATACCATAACTTCAGTTGTACCGAGAGAGAACGTTACATGGGAATTCTTCCAAACTGAATTCAGAAAGAAATATGTTAGTAAGAGGTTCATGGATCAGAAAAAGAAATAATTTTTATAACTCAAGCAGGGAAACATCACTGTATCCGAATATGAACGGGAATTTGTCTGGTTGAGCAAATATGCCAGAGAATGGATTCTAACCAAGGCTGAAATGTGTAAACACTTTGAAGAGGGTTTAAATGAAAATATCAAGTTATTGATTGGAATTCTCAAAATAAAGGAATTTGCGGTGTTAGCCGATCGAGCACACAAAGATGAGGAATTGAGTAAAGAAAAGAGACAAGTTGAAAGAGAGGCTCGGGTTTCTGGAAAAAGAACTATGAGTAAGTCACAATCATTTGCTTCTAAGAAATTAAAAAAGTATTATGATCGTGTTACCACCTCTACGGGATATTCTGGAAGAGAGCGTGGCTCTCAACGTTCTAACCTGAGGTCTTCATCTCCATCTGTGACTAGTGTGGGTAGTGTTGATAATCCCAAACCGAAATGTAAACATTGTAACAAATTTCATCATGGGGAATGTCGGTCTAGAAGTGGAGCTTGTTTTGGATGTGGTTCACTTGACCATTTTCTCAGAGATTGTCCCGAAAGAGTTGAAAAAGATATAGATCCAGCTCCAAAGCCTAGTAATCTTGCCTCGAGAGGCAGACCACCCCGTCATGCCGGTAATGTTTATAGTAGTCGAGGTACTATCAAGGATATAGCAGTTAGATCTGAGGCACGACCACCTGCAAGAACATATGCCATTCGTGCTAGAAGAGTCTCTGCACTGCGGGCGTCGTCTTGGTACATTTTCTCTACTTGATACTGATATTACTGCTTTGATTGATTCTGGTTCCACAGATTCATACATATGTACGAACCTAGTATCTGTTAAAAATTTATCTTTTGAATTCACTGAATTGGTGGTTAAAGTTTCAAACCCCCTAGGCCAATGTGGTATGGTAGATAAGGTCTGTAAAAACTGTCCGTTGATGGTAAAAGGTATTTGCTTTCCAGCTAACTTGATGTTATTGCCATTTGATGAATTTGATGTGATCTTGGGAATGGATTGGTTAACTCAATATGATGCAGTGGTGAGTTGTAAACAAAAATATATTGTATTGAAATGCCAAAATGGTGAATTGCTTTATGTTGAGTCTGATAAACTAGATGGATTACCTAATGTGATTTAAACAATATCAGCACAGAAATATGTCAGAAAAGGTTATGATGCTTATCTTGCGTATGTGATGGATACTAAAGTATCTGAGGCAAAGATTCAGTCAGTGTCGGTTGTATGTGAATTTCCTGATGTATTCCTAGAAGAATTACCTGGTTTACCACCGGATAGAGAAATGGAATGTAATAGTCCGGTTTAGACCCTAGTCAGAATAGTGGTTTCGGGACCACAAATCTGAGTCAGAAAAATATTTTAATATTATTTTATGTGCTTACAATATGTGATTAAGCATGTGTGAAAGTTTCGTGAATTAATTTATCTGTTTATGTGCTTAATTTGATAAGAGGACTAAATTGTGTTAAATGCAAAACTAGCATGCCATATGTAAAGGTATCTATTTGCTATGGCTTTTATTACATGGAGTCCTTATATTTTTATTAAACCAAAGGAATTTTGGATGGACAAAAATGCCATATAATAGTGGAATTTAAATGATAATAAAAAGGCTAACTTGGTAATTAGCTAAATTAGTAATGATATAATAAAACAAAAGCTTAAAATAAGCAATTTATTTTGTGTTCATCCACCGACTATTGAAAAGAAAAAGGGGTTTAAAGCTTTTTCAACATTCGACCATTGCAGTACTTAGATTAAGGTTTGTTTTGCTTTGGTTTTGATAATTTATACGTTTTCGTAATCGTTGCTTCGAGTACTACAAAGCCCATGTTTTAATTTTGAAATTTGATGAAGAATTTGAAATGTGCCATTGATGAATGCTTAAGTTTTGTGATGTTAGTTGATGAAATATGAAATATATGTGTTAGATTAACATATTTTATTCTTGGATTTTTAGTGAATTTGAGTAATTTGGATTAAATTGTGAAAATAATATTTTGAGGGACTAAAATTTGAAATAAATGAAATGTATGGGCTTATATGAAACATGTGAAAATTTGACTAAGCATGGGTACAAGGGAATTTTGTGTATTTTGTGATTTTGTGAAGTAGGGACTTAAATGTCAAAAATGTGAAAATGTGAGGGCTAATTTGTAAATTGCCCTAAATGTGTGTCTTTGGATTGAATTGAAAGATATGGTGAATAAATGAGTTAAATTTTAATATGTATAGATCAAGAACCAAAGAAAATGGATTTAGACCGAGGAAAGTCGAAAGTGATCGAGTAATCGTTTTCGTCTGTTTATATCCGTACGAGGTAAGTCTATATACAAATAAATGTATTTAAGTTGATTTATTCATGTTCATATATTACCGAATTGTAATTAATGGCTTTGGAAGATATGCATGTGAAAACCGAGAAAGTATTGACAATGTGTCAATGTCTGAAAAGTCCCGTACGAGCCTTAGGAATAAATAGAATTCGTATGTCATGACATAGGGATTCCGATATGAGATATCATGTAAGACCACGTCTGGGACGTTGGCATTGATTTGAGATTTACGTGTAAGACCATGTCTGGGACATTGGCATCGTATTTGATTCGTGTAAGACCCTGTCCGGGACAGTGGCATCGATATTGGATTACATGTAAGACCACGTTTGGGACGTTGGCATTGTACGAGTATTACGAGTTATCTGTGTATCCTATTGGATTTCGAATGGTTTAACGGGCAATTCTGATAAATGAAAGACTATGTGAAATGTATGACCGTTTCAGGTACGTTTGAAGTATATGCTATGATTGAGTATAAAAGGTAAGTTTATGTGATTGTGCACAAATGAGATATGTGTATAGACTTGTTGAGACAAAATGTGATATATGTATGAATGTGCTTTGAATAAAAGAGATAGTTGGAGATATGATTGTTGGTAAGCAATGGCTAAACAAATGAGCCAAAGAAGAATTATGAATTTGCTATTGAGATATGTTAATGATCTTGTATTTGATATAATTATGAATGTTTATATGTTAAGTTTATTCGTATATGGCTTACTAAGCTTTTGAAAGCTTACTTTGTGTGTGTTTGCTTTATTTTATAAATCGTTAAAGCTATGGAAGGCTCGGGGATCGTCGAGGAGCATCACCACACTATCAACTCTATTTTGGTACCTTTTGAAACTGTAAATATTTAAGTATGGCATGTATAGTCTAGTTGAAATGGTTGATGTTTTGAGTTGTATATATAAACTATGTGATATGGCTTGTAAATGGATGTGCATATGGTAATATTTGATCTATGTTTTGTGATGTAAAGTTGGTATATTATAGATGAAAAGATGTCATAAAGAATTTGTAAGTTTGTGGATAGATTTGGCTTAAAAATGCTTGTGATTAGATTGAGCTAAATGACACATAAGTTGATGTGTTTGATATGTTCTTGAATGGCTAGAAAAGATGGTCATTTTGGTATGTTTTGTTTACATTGGAGATATGATTTGTATTGGTATAATGCTTGTAGGTATAAACCAAAGTGTGGTTGGCAAATTGGCCTTGTAAATGGCCTATATTTGCCCACACGGTTGAGCACACAGGCGTGTGGCTCGACTGTGTCCTTCGTGGTTGTAATTCAAAACAAGTCAGACTCGACCACGGGCTTGACACACGGGCGTGTGACTGGCCGTGTGGTGCAAGTCAGTGTTGACCACGGGTGAGACACACGGGCGTGTCTCAGGCCGTGTGGACAAGTCAGTATGTATGCCCTGTTTTGCCATGGCTTAGACACACGGGCGTGTCTGAGGCCGTGTGAGGCACACGGCCTGCCCACACGGGCGTGTAACCTCTGTAACTTTGAAAAATGTTTGAGTTTTGAAAAATATTTGTATGATCTCGGTTTAGTCCCGGCCCCTTTTTAGTGCATGTTTAAGGTCTCGTAGACCTCGTTAAGGGACTATAAGCTTGTATTCTGCTATGATTTGACGATGATATATTTTTATGATGTGAAACATTTGTAAATATTTTCGATTGTTCGGTAATGCCTCTTAACCCTAGACCGGTGATGGTTACGAGTTAAGGGTGTTACATGGAATTCTCGATAGATCTGGTTCCGAGAATGACACCGATATCCATAGCACCTTATAGAATGGCTCCTACTAAATTGAAAGAGCTGAAAGCACAGTTACAAGAATTGATTTATAGAGGTTTTGCTCGACCTAGTTTCTCGCCTTGGGGTGCTCTAGCTTTGTTTGTAAAGAAGAAGGATGGGTCGTTGAGGCTGTGTATTGATTACAGACAGCTCAATAAGGTTACAATAAAGAACAAGTACCCATTGCCTCGTATTGATGACTTGTTTGACCAGTTAAAATGTGCCACTGTAATTTCGAAGATTGATCTCTGTTCAGGATACTATCAACTACAGGTAAAAGATTCAGATGTGCCAAATACAGCTTTTAGAACCAGGTATGGACACTATGAGTTTTTTGTGATGCCATTCGGCTTGACAAATGCACCTGCAGTGTTTATGGATCTGATGAACAGAATTTTTAGCCCATATTTAGACAGGTTTGTGGTGGTATTTATAGATGATATTTTGGTTTACTCTCGAGATGAAAATGAACATGCTGAGCATTTGAAGATAGTGTTGCAAACTCTGCGAGAGAAACAACTGTACGGCAAATTCAGTAAATGTGAATTTTGGCCACCGGAAGTTAGTTTTCTTGGGCATATAGTATCTGCTGAAGGTGTCAAAGTAGACCCGAATAAAATTTTAGCCATTGTTAATTGGAAGCCACTGAGGAATGTGTCTGAAGTCTGAAGTTTTCTGGGACTAGCAGGTTATTATCGGAGGTTTGTAAAAAAAAAATCAATGATAGCTTCTCCGATGACTTGTTTACTACAAAAAGATGTAAAGTTTGAGTGGACTGATAAATGCCAGCAGAGTTTTAACAGATTAAAGGCTTTATTGACAGAGGCACCAGTGTTAGTTTAGCCTGAATTGGGTAAGGAATTTGTAATTTAAAGTGATGCATCATTGAACGGTTTAGGCTGTGTTTTGATGCAAGAAGGTAAGGTATTAGCCTATGCTTCACGACAGCTGAAATTGTAACATCCTGAAATTCAGGAATTTATGTTTTGTGTTATATCATGCGATAGGTTAGTTTAAAATGTTAATTGTGTATGTTTAGGGGTCCTAAGAAGGCTCGGGGTTGAACTGGGCCTTAGCAAATTTTTTTATGTTTAAGCACTTTAAGGAGAGATAGGTAAGTGACATCAATGCTTATGGAAATAAGTGAGTAATTTGCTAGCATAAGTGAGCATATGGCAAGGAGGTTGTGGCGTTAAGTGAAGAGCATGGAGGGAAGAGGTTCGTATCCCACCTAGTGCAAATTATTTTGACTAATTTTTGTGCTTCTTCCCAAAGTGTCGTCCATGGAGGTAATTATGGTAAGGGAGACTTTTTAATTATGGAAAGATGGCTAAAGAAATATGGTATGGAGGAAAACAAGGAAAATGAAGGAAAGAAATCAAAGAAAAGGGATAAGGAAGGGAACATGTTGGCGAATGCTAGGAGTTGCCTTGGGGAGGAATTTTGGTCAACATTCATCTTTTGGTAAAAGATGATACGGTTTTGGAGAGGGGTTTGGAGAGCCAAATTTTCTTAGAGTCATTTTAGAAGTTTGGTGCATGAGAGGCATTTTCTTTGGTTTGAACATTTTTGTTTCTTTTCTAATCTTTTTATTTTGTCTTCTTAGAAACACTAAAGTCATTTTGGTACTTTCTTTTCCAATTTCTTTTCCCCTTGTTTTGGCAGAAACCTCCTAGTCCATTTGTTCATCATTCTCCTTATTTTGCAGTAAACTTCGATTCATTTGGTTCATCTTCTTTTGATTGTTGACCGAAACTATTTAGCATTCTTTTCTCTCCATCCTTTCTTTTCTTTTTGACACTTCTTCAACCATTTCACTATTTCTTTTCTTTCTTTTCTTTCATTTTGGGCACTCTCTTCTTGACCGAATCGGTAAGTGACCTTATTCTTCTCTTTTCACTTTCATTTTCTTTTCTTTCTAGCCGAATAAGTGTCTATCACATTCGGTTGTGTATCTTGTTTCTAAACTGAAATGGTGTTTCCTCTTACTCCTTCACATCTTAATCATCTTCTTTTTTGTAGTGTGCTAAGTGGGTGGCCGAATATCATCCTAGCCGATTCAATTCTAGCCTTAAGTCAATCGGAGGAAATCGAATTCAATATCGCTAAGGTAAGGAGTTTCTTTATGGATTATTTGATATCACTCATTATTCGATTAGTTGCTAAACGGAATAATAGTTTGGACTAAACGATTATTATAGGGTCTAAATCGTTCGTTCTTATTCACTCGTGGATCCTTCAAAAATAGTGGTAAGCCTACTCCTATCACTAAAACAACTACTTTCTCTCATAGTAGTTTTCTAATCGAGATTTTTCCTATGGAGGCAAGTGGAACCGATTTGAAAGGAAAGGCGTTAGTAGGAGACAAAAGGAGTGTATTTGCAATTCCTACTCCTAAGTTCAAGCGAAGGGCAGTATCGGCAGTTCGAGATTTCCCACCGGGTTGTGGACCATCATCCGGTGAAAATAGACAAATCATGGTCGTTCACGATACTAAGGGTAAGCGTTTCAATAGATCGTTTGATTTAGATTTAGATTAACAAAATCTCGTTTGTTGGATTAATCGAGTGTAATGGTGATTTAGGTGCCGACGATCAAGAAGGTTTAGTCCTTACCGTGATCAGGTGTGTAATCTCACACCGAAATCCCGTAAATCTGTGATTTATCATCATGTTAGAAAACCGATCGATGTTGCTTAAGAACTTAATAACGGTATTATGGTATAAATCGAGTGATTTGCTTAAACATCGTTAATACAAAGATTTGACGAAATCAGAGTTAAATTGTAGAATTACGAAAATGCCCCTATGGGCCGATTTACGAAAATGCCCCTATGGGCCGAATTATGAAAATGCCCCTATGGGCCGAACTGCTAGAATGCTTTAGTGGAACGAATTACAAAGATCTATAGTTGGCCGATTTACCGTAATAAATTGTTGGATTAATGATTGTTGTACATATATGTGGATATTATGTTTAATTATGTATGATGCATGTTACATATTGCATGGGTTGGGAAACAAATGATGAAGAGAAGTGTAGCCTGGTGGCATTGCCACAAAAATGTTTACTGTTATGTTTCATTATGATTTCGGTGGCATGGCCACAAATAAAATATTATAAATGGCAACTTGCCTGCGAATTGGTGTAAACGGCGGGGTGGGTTGACTTGATCCCCAAAGGTGTGATTGGCTGGTCGGAGGTGTGATGGATGGATGGGTTGGGTTGCATACATTGCATATATATATTCTGTTATGTAAATGGGCTTAGACAAGATGATGCTAAAAGGGTTCAGGCCCAGTGGACAACGGTAAGGGGATTATACACTGAGTTCTAGTAACTCACCCCTTTTTCCTTAACCCTTGTAGGTAATGCTCAGTGAGGTGGACTTGGGCCATGGATAACTCGGTGGAGGCATACTTCAGAAATGGTGTTTTTGAACTTTAGATTTCTATTTCCGTTTATTTTATTACTTTTATTATTTTGGGTTTTTATGTTGTAATAAGGCCTCTGGAATATTTTTATTATTGCTTTATGTTTTGACGTACTTATTATATTGCTTGAATTATTTTAAATGGGGATTTTTCTAAAAATTTAAGTAAAGGTTTTCCAAAATAGATTAACAAATGGATTTCATAACAAACTTTTACAAATATTTTAACTCGGAAATTTTCTTTCAAATTATCAACGATATTTTCAAAAGTCACGGTTTTATAAGATTACTAGTTCAATTTATCAATCAACCTTCGACATTAGTTATATATTTTTTTCAAATATTTCAAATCAAACTTGTTTTTCTTGATTATAACAAACTAATACCTATTTTAGTACGAATCAAAAGGATTTTACACGTTTTTCTCATGTGACATGTCAGATCTGGTCATAACGCATGGGTCGGGTTTAGGGTGTTACAGAAACCACATGAAAAGAACTACCCGACACATGACCTTAAATTGGCAGCCATTGTGTTCGTATTGAAAATTTGGCGGCATTACTTGTTTGGTGAAAAATGTCACATATTCACTGATCATAAAAGTCTGAAATATTTGATGTCACAGAAAGATTTGAATTTGAGACAGCGTAGATGGCTTGAGTTACTGAAAGATTATGATCTTGTTATCGATTACCATCTGAGAAAAGCCAATGTAGTGGCAGATGCTTTGAGCAAAAAATCCCTATATACTTTGCGAGCAATGAATACCCGATTGTCGTTGTCTGACGATGGTTCAATCATAGCTGAGTTAAAAGCTAGACCAATGTTTTTGCAACAGATCTCTGAAGCTCAAAAAAATGATAGTAAGTTGCAAGCAAAACAGATACAAAGTGAATCGACTCCTGACTCAGAATTTCAGATAGGGATCGATGATTGTTTGTTATTCAGAGGCAGGGTATGTGTACCGAAGGGTTCAGAACTCGTACAGAAGATTTTTAATGAAGCTCATAATGGTAACATGTCTATTCATCCTGGTAGCAATAAAATGCATAATGATCTGAAAAAGATGTACTGGTGGCCAGGAATGAAACGTGATATTTCTGAGTTTATATCTAAATGTTTGATATGTCAGCAAGTAAAAGCTGAACATCAGTTGCCTTTTGGGCTATTATAGCCGGTTACAACACCGAAATAGAAATGGGAAAGAATTACCATGGACTTTGTATCGGGATTACCCTTGTCCCCAAAGAAGAAAGATACCATTTGGGTAATTGTTGATCGGTTGACAAAGTCGGCACACTTTATTCCGGTACGTATGGATTTTTCCTTGGATAGATTGGCTGAGTTATATGTTTCAGAGATTGTCAGATTTCATGGAGTGCCTGTCTCCATCATTTCAGATGGAGATCCTCGATTTATATCTCGATTCTAGAGTAAATTGCAAGAAGCTCTAGGTACTCAGTTACACTTTAGCACTGCATTTCATCCCCAGACAGATGGTCAATCTGAACGGGTAATACAGATCTTGGAAGATATGCTTCGATCTTGTATACATGAGTTTGAAGGTAACTAGGAAAAGTATTTGCCTTTGGTTGAATTTTCTTATAATAACAGTTATCAGTCTAGTATTAAAATGGAACCATATGAAGCCTTGTATGGTCGCAAATGTAGAACTCCATTATCTTTGGGCGAAACTCGGTGAGAAAAAGTTTACTGAGTTGACTTGGTCCGAGAGACCGAGGAAAAAGTGAAGGTATTTCGAGACAATTTGAAAGTAGCCTCGGATCGACAAAAGTCTTATGCTGATCTGAAAAGAAAAGAGATAGAATTTTAGGTTGGTGACAAGGTATTCTTGAAAGTGTCGCCTTGGAAGAAAGTTCTCCGGTTTGGTCATAAAGGAAAACTGAGTCCACGGTTCATTGGACCATATAAGATTACTGAAAGAATTGGACTGGTTGCATATCGGTTAGCTTTACCACCAGAGCTTGATCGAATTCATAATGTTTTTCATGTGTCTATGTTACAACAGTACCGATCCGACCCTTCACATGTTATCTCTCTGACAGAGGTAGAGATTCAGCCTGATATGACCTATAGTGAAGAACCAATCAAAATCTTAGCCCGGGAAACAAAAGAATTAAGAAATAAAAAGGTAGCTTTAGTAAAAGTTCTTTGGAAACGACATGGTATTGAAGAAGCTACCTGGGAATCGGAGGATCCTATGAGGAAGTAATACTCGAATCTTTTTACTGGTAAGATTTTCGAGGACGAAAATCCCTAAAGGGGGAGAGTTGTAACAGCCCATTTTTCAGTGAAATCAGAACAGTGGTTTCGGGACCACAAATCTGACCCAAAAATATAATTTATTTTTTATTTTATTATATGGTTTGTATTATGATAAATATGACATGTGAAAACTTTGGTACGAAAATTTTATCGATTTAGTGCTTAATTACGAGAAGGACTAAATCACATAAAATGTGAAAGTTAAATTCTAGTAGCTATAAGGATCAAATAGCTATGTAATTAAAAACTAGAGGTCCTTATATGGTAATTAGACCATTAAGAAAAGTATGTAGATTTTTCTTGGTGACTCATCCATTGAAATATAGAAAAAGGGCAAGGACTAAATTGGAAATAGCAAATACTTAATTAATTAAAAGATGAAAAGAAAATATATCATCTTATTTTCATCATATTCAACCTAAAACACATGGAAATCCTAGGTGAGAGAAAAGAAACTTTCAAGGCCTAATTGGGTAAGCTTCCTTGTCTCGTTTTTAGTAATTTTGATATTTTTGGAATCGAGATAGCTTAATCTCTCTATTTGGGGGATTAATTTGAAAAGTTATCAATGTATGAAAAATGGTTCATGGATGTATATGCCGAAAATTAGAAATTTATGGTAGAAAATGAAAGATTATTGATAGATAAACAACTTTTACAAAGTGATTTTTGATGAAAACATGATTTAGGGACTAAAATGTAAACTTGTGAAATTGAAGGAAAAATTCTGAAATTTTATGAATACATGTGCTGTAAATTTTGTAAAGGGGCTTTGGTTAGGCTTGGAATAGGGAGTAATTTGCACAAGTTTCATTTTCTAGGCCTAATGACGAAATTGGAATTTATGAAAAAGTTAGGGGCAAAATGGTAATTTTGCCTAGGACGTAAATTGAGTCCATTTAAATATGAAATGTGTGAAATTGATGGTTAAATTCATTTATATAGATCTGAAAAACACAAACTCGAGGCTAGATTGAGGAAAAGAAAAGATTTCGGATTAGTAGATTATTTACGCGAAAAAGTGTCGAGGTAAGTTCGTGTAACTTAATCGAGCATGTAATTATGTTAATTGAATGTTGTGTTTTTATGTAATGTGATTCATATTGATGTGCTTTACTTGTATGCTATGATGGAAAATTTGATACATGCTTGAAAATGGTGAAAAAGGGTTATGTCCTGATTGAATATTGAATTCCGATGAATATATGTGCTTTCCTAAAATGGATGAGGACCTGCATTTGTTGCTGACAGATTTACTCGGACGAGTAATCCTATTGACCTAATTATAGAAAGGATTTAGCCCGGACAGGTAATCCTGATATAATACTTCTCGAGTATACGTTATGATTAGGGTTTAGCCTGGACTAGTAATCCTAATCAAGCTCTTTTGAGCATACGTTATATAAAGGATTTAGCTTGGATTGATAATCCTGTTATATGATATGTGGCTCGAAAGTGTGTTCCTTGGTTAAGTGCCCTAATGGGTACCCCTGAATAAGAATTGACGAATTATCAAATTATACACCTCGAGTGTACTACTTGAGCATCCATCGAAATTTCATGGATTCAACGGACACAACTCTTGACATGGCATGAGGATTATAAGATGAAATGATAATGACTTGAAAGAATATTGCTTGATGAGTGTAACAGTCTAGTTTATACCCTAGTCAGAACAGTGGTTTTGGGACCACAAATTCGAGTCAAAAAAATATTTTATTACTATTTTTTGTGTCTGCAGTATATGATTAAGCATGTGTGAAATTTCTGTGAATTAATTTGTCTGTTTGTGTGTTTAATTTGATAAAAGGACTTAATTGTGAAAGATGCTAAATTAGCATGCTATAAGTTAAAAACACTTAAGGGTCATGTCTTTATTAAAATGAAGTCCTTATATTGCAATATAACCATTGAATAATGGTATGGACGGTTATGGCATTGAATTATATAAGTTTTATATGTTTATAATAAGGTTAAATAAGTAAAATATGTATTAAAGTCTTTACAATAAAACAAAATAATCATGATAGTGGATTATTCATCCATCTATCACCGAAAATACAAAAGAAAGAAAAGAAGAAAAGCTTGTTACATTCGGCCATGGTTTATGCATAATCGGGTATGTGTTTTTGATCGGTTTTTGATAATTTCTACGTTTTTGCAATGTTGCTTTGTATACTTCAAAACCCATGCTTCAATTTTGTGAATTGATGATGTTTTTGAAGTGTTGCATTAATGAACATATGAGTTTTGTGATGTTTGATAGTGAATTATGAAAGATATGTGTTTGATTAACATAGTTTGTCTTTGAATTTTTGATGAAATTGAGCAATTTGGACTAAATTGATGAAATAAAATTTTGAAGGACTAAATTGTGAAATAAATGAAATGTATGGACTTGTATGGACTACATGAGAATTCGGCTAAGCATGGGTATCATGAGATTTTGTATATTTTTTGATTTTGTGAAATAGGGACTAAAATGTCCAAATGTGAAAATATGAGGGCTAAATTGTAAATTGCCCTAAATGTGTGTGTTCTTGGATTGAATTGAATGAGTTATTGAATAAATGGGTTAAATTTGAATATGTATAGATCAAGAACCGAAGAAATCGGATTTAGATCGAGGGAAGTCGAAAGTTATTGAATAGTCGTTTATCTTCGTTCTTCCCGTACGAGGTAAGTCAATATACAAATAAATGTATTTGAATTGAATTATTTAAGTATATATGAGATTTGAATTGCTATGAATATCCATTGAAATGGAATGTATGGGAAATTCGAGCTTACGTATATATCGACAAGTTGTTAAAGTCTGAGAAGTCCCGTATGAACCTAGGAATAGATAAGATAGCATATGTCATGACATAGGTGTCCGATATTTGATATCATGTAAGACCACATCTGGGATGTTGGCATTGATTCGAGATTTCGTGTAAGACCACGTCTGGGACGTTGGCATCGATTTGAGATTTACGTGTAAGACCATGTCTGGGACATTGGCATCGTATTGATTCGTGTAAGACCACCATGCGGGACGAGTGGCATCGATATCTGATTACATGTAAGACCACATCTAGGACGTTGGCATTGTACGACTATTCTGAGCATTCCGAGTATCCTATTAGATTCCGAACGGTTCAACAGGCAAGTCCAAGAAATGAATGACTATGTGAGTTGTATATCCGTTTCAGGTACGTTGATATATATATATGCTTTGTATAAGCATGAAAGGTGAGTAAGTATGTGCATTGATGCAAAGGTACATTTGAGATATATGTGTGTTTGAGATATGAGCAAATGAGATATATGAGATATGATGAATTGGTAAGCAATGGTAAACCAAGTGAGCCAAAAAGACTATTATGTGCTTGAAATGAGAATGTGATAATGATTTTAAATAACTATGTTTATGAATGTTTATATGTTAAGTTTATTTGTATATGGCTTACTAAGCTTTTGGAAAGCTTACTTTGTGTGTGTGTTTACTCTGTTTACAGATCGTCAAAGCTACTGAAGGCTCGGGACCGTCAAGGATCATCATCACACTACCCAAACTCATTTTGGTACCTTATGGAAATGTATATACTAAGTATGGCATGTATAGGCTAGTTGTTTTGGAATATGTTTAAGGTGTGTTAATAGCCATGTGATGTGGCTAGATAAATCTTGGTAATATGCATGAATGATTATGATATATGATGCATGTTTTGGTATGGCTTGATAGCAAATGAAATGGTTAAGACTATGGTAAGCATATTGATGCAATATGAGTGTATATGTTTGATAAAAGAAATGGTTTATGAATGGTAAGTTTATTGATGAATAACTAGCACATTATTGATGGTAAGTTGTGATGGATTTGCTCTTGAAATGTATGTGATTAGTTTGAACCAAATGTCTTATAAGTAGGTGTGATTGTTAAGCTCATAATTGAGTAGAAATGTTGCATAATTTGATGTGCTTTGGGTTGCCAAATGTGTATAGGTTGATGCTTGTAAGTGCATGAAAGATTGACCCAAGTGTGGGTGGAATTTTGGCCTTGCAAATGGCCTATATTTGCCCACACGATTGAGCACACGGGCATGTGGCTTAACCGTGTCCCTCGTAGTTGTAATTCAAAACAAGTCAGTAGCGACCACGGGCTGGACACACGGGCGTGTGACTGGCCGTGTGGTGCAAGTCAGTATGTATGCCCTATTTTGACACGACTCAGACACGGACGTGTCTGAGGCCGTGGGAGGCACACGGCCTGCCCACACGGGCGTGTGACCTCTGTAACTTAGAAAAATTTTTAATTTTCCAAGAATTCCCGTATGTGTTCAGTTTATTCCCGGCCTTATTCTAAAGCATGTTAAAGGTCTTGTTGACCTAACCAAGGGACTCTTTGATGTGATTAATCAGATTAAGTTATGAAATGTCTGTAAAAGATTCTGATTGTCCGGTAATGCCTCTTAACCCTAATCCAGCGACGGATACGGGTTAGGGGTGTTACAATGAGCTCATCTATGTTTACTTGATTGATATGAAGATTTTGGTGACTAACTTGTTTGATTGAGTGCATGTGTTTAGGCAATATTGCTAATGGATGGAAAACATGATATTGTATGCTTAGACTTAATAAACGGGATTGGTAAGTTTAGTTTCCGTTATACGAACTTACTAAGCATGTAATGCTTACTCTATTTTATTTTTCACAGTTTTATAGTGCTCAGAAGCTTGTGCAGGTAGGAGATCATTGGAGCATCGTCACACTATCAACTACTCAATTTGGGTATACTTTGTAAAATCATTTTGGTATAATGGCATTTATAGGATAACTTGGCCATAGGTGGCTTGAAAATGATGTTTTGTAACCTAGCCATTGGAATGGCTAGTAATAGTTCATTTTGGTTTGACTAAGTAAGTTATTATGATGATATATATACACAAGTGTTATGTTAAGTATATATGATCAAATGTTGTTATTGCATAAGTTAAACCAAGGTAAGTTTATAAACACTTGTGCTTGAAATAATATGCCATGTTGAATGATAGAATTGCTTATTTTGAATGCTTGAATTGGTTGGTATTGGATGTGTGTTTTAAGTGCAGGTCTTGGGTGTGATTTTGGGTGAAAAATGAAGCTAGAAATGACTTTATTTTGTCCATACGGGCAGACATATGGGCGTGTGTCTAGACCGTGTGTGACACACGACCGAGTACATGGGCGTGTAGCCAGGCCGTGTGTCCCATGCACCTAAATTTTTGAGAAACAGAATGCTCAGAATTGAGCACATGGGCAGAGAGGCGGGCGTGTGTCTCAGCCGTGTGTGCTATACGGCCTAGAACACGGGCGTATGTCTTGGCCGTGTGAAACTTGCACCTAATTTGAATTAAATTAATTAACAACACGGCCTGGCACACGGGTGTGTGGCATGGCCGTGTGGCGTAAGTCAAAGAGCAACCTAAATCGAACAAGGCCTGTAGCACGGGCGTGTCCCTTGGACCACACTAGCGTGTGAGCCGTGCACCTTAGAAAAATTTTGAAATTTTGCAAAAAATTCTTAGAGGTTCCGATTAAGTCCCGACTCATTTCTAATGCTTGTATTGGGCCTCGAGGGTCCATTTAAGGGACGTTATGAATAATCTCGGTTAATGAATAGTAACTTGCATGAATTATCTGTAAATGTCCTTGAATGTTCCGGTAATGCTCCATAATCCTGTTCCGGTGACGAACACGGGTTAGGGGTGTTACATTTCTACTTTCCACAATTCCGTTTAAACCATTTTTTTTCAAGAATGATTCTTTCCATGATTATCTAAACCCTTTTTAGCCTCTGTCTGGTTATTTTTTCGACAAAGTAATCGTGAGATATGAACCCACACTAAATACTTTATAATTCGGTATTTGCTATCTCTCTGATATATGAGATAGTACAAATTCGTCCCTTAAAGTTGATTTGATTTCAATTCAAAAAGCGCGCATTGGATTGGAATCGTTTGGCGTACAGTTGGGAAGTTGAGTCGGCAGTGCTGTATTCAAAATCTCGCGAACTAATTGGCGTGTTCAATTGGAAAAAGCTAGTTGGATTCTGTCAAGGGAGATAGTGATCAGATTTAAACGACCCACACGGTTGAGGCTGTTAATTCGAGTTGGGCTTTTCAGATCACAAGGCTGTCGAAGTCTTAAATTACGAGTACGTGCCACGTGGTTGGAAATTCTACAAGGGTCGATTTGCAGGTGATACCGGCGAGAGGAAGAGTTGGTGGTTTGAGAGATCCTCAATTGCTATAACCATCTTATCACTTGGAAGGGAAAATCTGTTTCAAGGATCGATTCAAGATTGAAGTACACTGAGGTTAAGGCTAAGCTTAAAAAATATTTATTTTTATCCATTTATTTTATTTTATTTTATTTTTTTTCATTTTCACATATGTTTTTATTTTATTTTTTCGTATTTTCTTATTTTGTTATCTTAATCAATTTAAACATTGCATTTTTATTTTTATTTTCATCATTTCTACGCACAGGTCGTGGGCACGACTGTGACCGCGATAGCGACTTTGGTCACGAAAAAAGGCGAAATTAGATTGTAACACCCCTTACCTGTATCCGACGCCGGGACAGGGTACGAGGCGTTACTGGACTTGTATGCAAGCAATCATACAAAACCGGGATATGATTTTCCATTCAAATTTAAAAATTTTCATATCACCCCTTAAATGAGCCTATGAGGCCCAAAACACACTTTAGGAACGGTTCGGGACCAAACCGAATTCTTTAGAAGACTTTGGAAAAAGTCACTAAAAACAGGGGCACACGCCCGTGTGGAAGGGCAACACGCCCGTGGGACTTGATAACATGGCCATGTTGACAGATCGTGTGATTCACACGGCCTAAGCATATAAGGACACACCTGTGTGGATTTATTTCTCAATTCGAACCTACAGGGGTTTTCACATGGCCTGACACATGCCCGTGTCCATGGCCCATGTCTCCCACACGGCTATGACACGCCCGTGTCTTAGCCCGTGTGCAAAAACCTTGACATTCTGTTTCTGACGTCATCAACCTGTTGGAACGCCGGCACCCCTTGGCGCACCAAAATAAAATTAATTCCGACAATCCAAACCATGAATCCATGTGTGAGGAACGAATCGGGGTGAAATAAAGGTTTCGAAATGACCAAAACTTCAATCTGAGTAGACAGCGACGCCTCGACAACAATAATTTTGATCTACTGTCGAACCAAGCCGCAACATTTTCCGATGTCGGCCTCTACGTAATCCACCCAGTTTGACTATGAACGGAAGAAATCTCCAAAACTGTTTTGGAGGTTTATTTGCTTGACGGCTGCTAGACCTCACAAGCAATCTCTTAGGGTTTATATTAAGCTCTGTATCTTTTATTACCTTTTATAATTGGTATATCTTTAATGACTCAAAAAATTAAATAAATACAATAAAGTTTTTAACTGAAAATTATAATTACATTAATCATATTCGAAAATTATAATTACATTGATTATAACAAGGATTTCGGTAAACTATATTTATTTAAATTTATATACGAACCAAATTCATATATTAATAGAACTATGTTGTCATTATGTGTACAACATCCTTGTACATATAATATGTTCAATATTTGATTGCCCAATTAAATTAATTCTTTAATTAATTTAATTCATGTGACAACTAAACACAATACCAACTATGTTTTATTCCATTCATTTCAACCATAGGGTGTGACCCTGTAGGTTCTTGTAACGTTAGCAGTAATACTAGAACGATTCTAATGTCACAAACAATGAGTGGCATCTAGTAATGCATCATTGCTACCTCAGTTACAAGAAGTCATGATTCGACATAACCTTTTGTGATTAAACTTTCATGTATTAATCCTTAAGTCCTTTATCTCTGGAACAGACACACGTCATGGAATAGTCACACTTGCATAGTCCATCCCATGTTTCTTGATATCTTGAGTAGACTATGATATACAAATTAGTATGACATCTCATATCAACTTATTTGAGCATGGCCATGCATTTCTAGTCTCGCTCAATCAAGTGGCCTAAGATATTACTCTTATTATGTAGGAGGGACTTATCCTATATTGATCAACCATATCCCTCTACATAGATTGTGGTATATCCAACATCAGCCTTTATAGAACAACACATTACGGTGTACATTTGGTTGTATCAAAATATACAACTCACGATGTTGGGATAATGATGATCTCAAGTCTGAGGATCATATACATATTAATCACTATGAGTAATGTTGTGACAATTACATAACAATCCAAGAAACATACTCATAGCGGGTCTGTCCAATATTTTGTTCTCTAACACACATATTCATGCATTGATTTTGACACTCCATATCAATGACAACTCTTTATCATCAATCAACTACATGTTAGTCTTAATGCATTATTGTTGTCCTAGTCAACAATAATACTTGACTAAGGATCTTTTAAGAATAATCATATTATTCTCAGGACATTATTATAAAACAGTTTATTTGTACACACAGAAAGAAAAACTGAAATAATAATGACAACGCTTTATATTAATAAACATGGTAAATCAAGTATGTTATTGTAACAGCCCGATTTCGGCCCTAATCGGAACGGTGGTTTTGGGACCTTGAATCCGAGTTAGAATAATATTTTTATATTATATTTGACATCTATGATATATGTTTGAGCATGTGTTAAAATATCGTGGGTTAATTTGTCTGTTTGTGTGTTCAATTTAAGAAAAAGGACTAAATTGTATAAGTGGTAAAAGTAGCTTTTTATGTAATTGAGTCACTTAATTAATGTGTCTTTTTAAAGAGGAGGTTTTATGTTGCAAATACCCCTTTTTATTAGTATAGTGGACGGCAATGTGCCTTTATAATATATTTATATGTTTGTTTTATATGTTAAATTTATATTAATGATAAATTATATATTAAAAACATATTATAATAAAACAAAAACAAGGAAAAAGGTTGCATGCTCATCTTTTTATTCATTTGACCGAAACTAAAAAAAGAGAAAAGAATAGAGAAAAACTTCAAGGGTTTCGGCACTTCTCAAGCTTGAATAAGGTAT
Organism: Gossypium sturtianum; assembly: GCA_025698515.1. NCBI lineage: Eukaryota > Viridiplantae > Streptophyta > Magnoliopsida > Malvales > Malvaceae > Gossypium > Gossypium sturtianum. Next base: position 96,806,820 of record CM046949.1, read on the forward strand.
GATTCGGTTTTAGTTTTTGATAATTTTTACGTTTTTGAGATCGTTGCATTGAGTTTTAGCTAGCCCATGTGTAAATTTTTGAATTGGTTGTGTTTTTCATGAGATGCCATTGAAGGAAGCTTGATATTCTTGTTGTTTGATGATGAAATATTAATTATATGTGATAGATTAACAAGTGTTGTTCTTGAATTTTTGATGAAATTGAGTGATTTGGATTAAATTGAAAAAATAAATGTTTGAGGGACTAGAATGCAAAATAAATGGATTGTATGGATTTGTATGGGCATGAGTAACATTCAGCCCTAAAGGAGTGTGTAGCACCCCAAACCCGGCCCATTCACTACGACCGAATTTGAAATGCCACTGCGGAACACGTTCGAAAATATTCTTACTTAAGAGTAAAAATCGTTAAAAATTTGTTCCCTTTAATAAAACATTTTCGTGACTTAAAATATTCTAGGTAAAAAATTAAATTATTATGAAAAACACGGATTCAAAACTTTATTATACACACTTGAGAAAATAAAATCATTTGCAATCAATATTTAAATTGTCAATCCATAATAAATATAATAATTAAACTTAATAAAAATACTTAAACAACCTTAAATACTTTATTGGGCCTTATTACAATAAAGACTTAATCAAAATACGGAAACTATAAATACTTAATTAATTAAATTATCTTCTGCATGGGCCACCTCGTATCCACTCCAACCCGGTCCGATCATCATATCACTGCGATGTTTGATAAAATATTTGGGTGAGTCACACTGATTTCGAGTGAGTAATTAATCCTTTGAATTCCACCCACATATTAACCACGTATTAACCCATTTATCGGATAACAAAATAGCATACTCACATATTAACACATTCTGGGCTTGGCCCATATTCATATCACATTCATCCAATAGGGTAGTTACTCACAAAATTTCCACATACTGGGCTTAGCCCATTTCCACACTGATCCACATATCAACTGGGCTTGGCCCACTTCCACATTAAATACTCATATCACATTAATCCACACATCATATACAATTATGCAAAATGCACCCAACCCAAACCTAGGGTCCATCCTCTACACACCCCGTATCCGACCTACTACACACGGGGATTATCAAATCACCCTCTCCTTTTTACTCCAAAGGCAATCACTGTTGTCCACGTGCAATTAAGCACAATAATCCACAACGCGACCTCAGTCAGCGCCAATCCACGATGTAGCCGTAGCTAACACCAAAACCACGATGGGACACATAGTCACTCATCAACCACGATATGGCACATAGCCGATATTAACCACGATGAGGCACATAGCCACTCATCAAACCACGCGAACTAAATCGCAATTAATCCACAACATGACCTCAGTCAACGTCAATCCACGATTTAGCCGTAGCTAACACCAAAACCACGATGGGACACATAGTCACTCATCAACCACGATATGGCACATAGTCGATATCAACCACGATGAGGCACATAGCCACTCATCAAGCCACGCGAACTAAATCGCAATTAATCCACAACGTGACCTCGATCCAACGTCAATCCACGATGTAGCTCAAGGCTAACATCAAACCACGTACTCGAAGTACACCCTGTCCTTCTTTCATATCATATCCCACCCATGCACATGTAACATAAATAATGATATAATATAATGATGCATGAGCATGTTCATCAAGCATAGTCATAACACATATTCATACTAATAATCACATATCATCAGGTTTGGTACTTACCGGATTATCGACATACCCTCGAGGGTATCCATCTCACAATTTCCATCGCACTAGTTAGCACATTCATAATACATACACATTTCACATACATATCATATACCCGAAAAACGGTGGGTTAATCACACACCTGACTTTCTAGCAAAATTCCGAACTACTCGAATCTAACACGATCTAGAATCCCGATACTCTGCTTACTTGTCGATTAGCCCCTAAAAATCATAATACACAATCGGTCATACCTAAACTTATAAAATGGCCTATGGCCGAATACCACATTAACTCACCTTGAGTAGTCGAATCCAAGAGGCTCTTCTAAGACTCCTTAACGCTGGCACTATTGTTGCTTGTGAAGACTAAATGAGAATAGGTCGGCTCTTTTATGGTGAAGAAGAAAACACAAAAGTAGAGGGAGTTTACTGCCTAGAGGATTCGGCTATGGTTCACCAAAGTATTTCGGCTTTTAAAAGAATTCTTAAAGAAAGGAAGAGAAGAAGGAGTTGAGCAATACGGCAACGGTGGCAAAGGGAAGATTCGGCTAACAAAAATAAAAGAAAGGAATTGGGAAAGGGATATAGATTCGGCCAAGAACAAATAGAAAAGAGGAATGAAACATAAGCGGCTTTGCACAAGGAAAAAGGGCACTAATGGGGAAAAGAAACTAAATTAAGCACCCCTATTTATACTACTCAATTTGGCACTCCTACCTCCTCTCAAATTCCACTTCCTTCTCCTATAATAACTCTTGAACACATATTCAAAATATATAAAATAAATCTATACTAATCTTCTATTTATCAACTTAAAATAAATCCACCTTAATTAATAGAATAAAAATTATCCATCATTAATCCCTTATCAAACTCCTAAATCATCTCTTATCACCTCTTCAAAAACAAATAAGATAAAATAAAAGCTTTATCTCCTCTTTATCTCTTATCCACATTTAAACTAAATAAAATAACACCTCTATTATCTAAAATAAATAATACAACCATTATCTCTACCTATTCAAAATAAACAAATAAAATAAATCCAACACTTATCCTTACTCCAATTGAATTTCAAAAGGATAAAAGCTTAATCCACTTTCAATTAAAAGTCTAATTGCCGTCAATGCTTCTCTCTCTCTGACGCCAACAGCCAAAATTAAAACACCCAACCGCTACTCGTGCCTTGAACCGGGACTGTTGGAACCCTCAACCGCAGTAACATCCCTGCCACTTTGCTAAGGCGCTGACTGTGATATAGTTCACCCTGAACTCCTTTTAACACCTCTTTCCCTAGCTCCCCCTTTCCTAACGCCAAAGCAAAATAAAAACACGCCCATGCCGCCAACGGGATTCGAACCAAGGCCCTTGTTGCCGCAAGCCGCATATAGCGCTCCAAGCCACTCTGCCGTGGCATTTTTTATGACATAAACTCGCCACAACTAATTTTAAAGCCTCTTTATCTTGCTCCCCTCTTAATGCTAAAAGCAAAATTAAAACACCCATTTGCTTTCCACGCTACTCGAACTCCAGACCCTTGTTGGCGTCATTCCCAGGCCTTAAGTGGTGTCCTTAAGCCACTTTACCAAGCCCCCTTTCATGACCCAAAACGCCCACAAATTATTCTTAAGGCCTCCTCAGCCTAATTTCCTCTTTTTACACTTAAATCCAAAATTTTTCCAAAGCTTTCATCCTCATTCTAAAGTTCTAAAAACTCTTAAAACATCTCCAAATACCCTTAAAACCCACTAGCACTTGGGTTATGCTCCAAACGCATAACCCCTAATCTAGGATGTTACAGTTCTACCCTCCTTAAAAATAATTTCGTCCTCGAAATTACTTACTAACGAATAATCGTACATCCTAACTCACCGCACTACGCTTATGCTGCGCACTCTGATCTTAACAAATCTAACACATCCCCTAGAACTCATTTCTAACGTTGCGATTTAATCTGATTAAAAAGTTTTATGCATTAGTATTTGTTCCATTGTTTAACCATGAACAATTTTATGAAAATAATTTCTAGAAGTGGTTCTTTTCGATCGAACAAAGTTTCAGTTCAAGTTCACTACTCTAATTCAGAGAGTCACATTCATTCCTCAATAGAGGCACATTCATTCATCAACAAGAACACATTCATTCAGTGGTATCCACCACACACATTCACTGGACATTTCTACCCGTTTCTATCCTGTGGGTATTTTCATCATTTGTCCCTCTGAGGTATTTTGGTAATAAATCAGGATCAATTCAAAATCTTTACAAATCAAAGGTTACTTCAAAATTTTCAAAACTTAAGGGTATTTTGAAAATTTCCAAATCAAAGTATTGCAGAAATTTCAAAAATCAGGTTATTTTGGTAATTTTAAGTCGAGTATTTTAGTAAATTTCCAAATCTGGGTATCTTAACATTTTGCAAAAATAGAATTTTCTGGTATTTCTGTAAAGTAGAAATATTTTAACAAACGTCGAGGGTATTTTTGAAAATCTTAAAAACTAAGGGTATTTTAGTAATTTACAATACAGGGGCATTTTTGTAATTTTGTAAATCGGAGATATTTTGGAAAATTTTCACAATAATCTTTTACTACAATTAAAAGGGTAATTTAGGGATTTTAAAACTAGGGATTTTATAAAACTGCATGGCTAGTCCCTTTCGGGTTTTAATGATTGGTTTAACCCGTGAATAAGTCCTCTTGGTTAGGGTGAACCGTAGCTACGCACCAGGTAGGATTCCAAACAAGAGGAGGTGAGTCACTAGGGACCGCTTAAGTACTGTGCTCTTCCGGATCCAATCCTAGACATGCGCACAATGGTTGCCACACCCTAGCTCGCGACTTAGTTCACTGAGTTTGTTTAATGGTCCTTAAGTCTTATGCACTTGTGTTTGAGTAGCCTAGTCCTAGGGTTCAATAGCCCTAATCTGCTAATCTACGTTCCCATAAAAGCCCATACAGTTCACATGTTTATTTCACTTAAGTCGAGGTACTTACTGGTGGACTTGGTAGGAGGTACAGTGCCATGCCGAAAAACACGAAATAAAAGCCCATATTTTGAAAAGCCCATTTTTGAAAACGTTTTTGGACCCAAAATCCACAAAGCCGAGTTTTGAACCGGGCTCTGATACCAATTTGTAGCACCCCAAACCCGGCCCATTCACTACGACCGAATTTGAAATGCCACTGCGGAACACGTTCGAAAATATTCTTACTTAAGAGTAAAAATCGTTAAAAATTTGTTCCCTTTAATAAAACCTTTTCGTGACTTAAAATATTCTAGGTAAAAAAATTAAATTATTATGAAAACACCGGATTCAAAACTTTATTATACACACTTGAGAAAATAAAATCATTTGCAATCAATATTTAAATTGTCAATCCATAATAAATATAATAATTAAACTTAATGAAAAATACTTAAACAACCTTAAATACATTAATGGGCCTTATTACAATAAAGACTTAATCAAAATACGGAAACTATAAATACTTAATTAATTAAATTATCTTCTGTGATGGGCCACCTCGTATCCACTCCAACCCGGTCCGATCATCATATCACTGCGATGTTTGATAAAATATTTGGGTGAGTCACACGGACTCAAGTGTGTAATTAATCCACTAAATTCCACCCACATGTTAACCACGTATTAACCCATTTATCGATAACAAAATAGCATACTCACATATTAACACATTCGGGCTTGGCCCATATTCATATCACATTCATCCAATAGGGTAGTTACCCACAAAATTTCCACATCGGGCTTAGCCCATTTCCACACCGATCCACATATCAACTGGGCTTGGCCCACTTCCACATTAAATACTCATATCACATTAATCCACACATCATATACAATTATGCAAAATGCACCCAACCCAAACCTAGGGTCCATCCTCTACACACCCCGTATCCGACCTACCACACACGGGGATTATCAAATCACCCTCTCCTTTTTACTCCAAAGGCAATCACTCGCCGTCCACGCAATGCAAGCACAACAATCCACAACGCGACCTCGATCGGCGCCAATCCACGATGTAGCCGTAGCTAACACCAAAACCACGATGGGACACATAGTCACTCATCAACCACGATATGGCACATAGCCGATATCAACCACGATGAGGCACATAGCCACTCATCAAACCACGCGAACTAAATCGCAATTAATCCACAACGTGACCTCAGTCAACGTTAATCCACGATGTAGCCGTAGCTAACACCAAAACCACGATGGGACACATAGTCACTCATCAACCACGATATGGCACATAGCCGATATCAACCACGATGAGGCACATAGCCACTCATCAAGCCACGCGAACTAAATCACAATTAATCCACAACGTGACCTCAGTCAACGTCAATCCACGATGTAGCTCAAGGCTAACATAAAACCACGAACTCGAGTACACCCTGTCCTTCTTTCATATCATATCCCACCCATGCACATGTAACATAAATAATGATATAATATAATGATGCATGAGCATGTTCATCAAGCATAGTCATAACACATATTCATACTAATAATCACATATCATCAGGTTTGGTACTTACCGGATTATCGACATACCCCTTGAGGGTATGCATCTCACAATTTCCACTGCACTAGTTAGCACATTCATAATACATACACATTTCACATACATATCATATACCCGGAAAACGGTGGGTTAATCACACACCTGACTTTCTAGCGAAATTCTGAACTACTCGAATCTAACACGATCTAGAATCCCGATACTCTGCTTACTTGTCAATTAGCCCCTAAAAATCATAATACACAATCGGTCATACCTAAACTTATAAAATGGCCTATGGCCGAATACCACATTAACTCACCTTGAGTAGTCGAATCCAAGAGGCTCTTCTAAGACTCCTTAACGCTGGCACTATTGTTGCTTGTGAAGACTAAATGAGAATAGGTCGGCTCTTTTATGGTGAAGAAGAAAACACAAAAGTAGAGGGAGTTTACTGCCTAGAGGATTCGGCTATGGTTCACCAAAGTATTTTGGCTTTTAAAAGAATTCTTAAAGAAAAGAAGAGAAGAAGGAGTTGAGCAATACGACAACGGTGGCAAAGGGAAGATTCAAGCTAACAAAAATAAAAGAAAGGAATTGGGAAAGGGATATAGATTCGGCCAAGAACAAATAGAAAAGAGGAATGAAACATAAGCGGCTTTGCACAAGGAAAAAGGGCACTAATGGGGAAAAGAAACTAAATTCGGCACCCCTATTTATACTACTCAATTTTTGGTACTCCTACCTCCTCTCAAATTCCACTTCCTTCTCCTATAATAACTCTTGAACACATATTCAAAATATATAAAATAAATCTATACTAATCTTCTATTTATCAACTTAAAATAAATCCACCTTAATTAATAGAATAAAAATTATCCATCATTAATCCCTTATCAAACTCCTAAATCATCTCTTATCACCTCTTCAAAAACAAATAAGATAAAATAAAAGCTTTATCTCCTCTTTATCTCTTATCCACATTTAAACTAAATAAAATAACACCTCTATTATCTAAAATAAATAATACAACCATTATCTCTACCTATTCAAAATAAACAAATAAAATAAATCCAACACTTATCCTTACTCCAGCCGAATTTCAAAAGGATAAAAGCTTAATCCACTTTCAATTAAAAGTCTAATTGCCGCCCAATGCTCTCTCTCTCTGACGCTTAAAAGCCAAAATTAAAACACCCAATCGCTGCTCCTGTGCCTTGAACCCGGGACTGTTGGAACCCTCAATCGCGAGTAACGTCCCGCCACTTTGCCAAGGCGCCGATCGTGATATAGTTCACCTGAACTCCTTTTAACACCTCTTTCCCTAGCTCCCCCTTTCCTAACGCCAAAGCAAAATAAAAACACGCCCATGCCGCCAACGGATTCGAACCAAGGCCCTTGTTGCCGCAAGCCGCATATAGCGCTCCAAGCCACTGCTTAGTGGCGTTTTTTATGACATAAACTCGCCACAACTAATTTTAAAGCCTCTTTATCTTGCTCCCCTCTTAACGCTAAAAGCAAAATTAAAACACCCATTTGCTTTCCACGCTACTCGAACTCCAGACCCTTGTTGGCGTCATTCCCAGGCCTTAAGTGGCGTCCTTAAGCGACTTTACCAAGCCCCCTTTCGTGACCCAAAACTTCCACAAATTATTCTTAAGGCCTCCTCAGCCTAATTTCCTCTTTTTACACTTAAATCCAAAATTTTTCCAAAGCTTTCACCTTCATTCTAAAGTTCTAAAAACTCTTAAAACATCTCCAAATACCCTTAAAACCCACTAGCACTTGGGTTATGCTCCAAACGCATAACCCCTAATCTAGGATGTTACAGAGTGTGTGTAAATTTTGAGTATTTTGTATTTTGTGCAATAGGGACTAAATTGTAAAAATTGTAAATGTTAGGGGTAAAATAGTAATTTGCCTATTTATGTGTTTTTGTATTAAATTGAATGAAAATGTATTTGAATAAGCTAAATTTGAAATTATTTAGATCAAGAACAAAAAGAATCGGGATTGGATAGGGGAAAAGCAAAGTTGAACGAATAGCCAGGAAACCTAATCCGTCAATTTCCGATGTAAGTTTTTAAGCAATTGGGTTGAATTGAATTTTAGTTTATATTAATGTGCATATGTTAAATGGTAGTAAGTGTGTTTAATTTCATAGTGCCGAATGTGATAATGAATTAAGTATGTATTGGCCGAATGTAAGGTTGGTATTTATATATATATAAGTTTTGATCATTGAGTTGAATGATTATATATATGTATTAAGAGAAAGTTAAATGTGGAAATGATAGGAGAAATGGTTGTATTTGAATAGGTGGATATATATATGTGTATTGAATTTTGCCGAATATGATGGTATTGAGTAGGAGGAATAAGTTGTTTTAAACTACATATATATGTGTATATATGAATGAAAATGAGATCGATTAAGGGGCACTATGTGTGCGAGCTTAAATACCGAGCACTGTGTGTGCGAAATCGGTTGTCTGGCACTAAGTGTGCGGAAAATAAGTAATGGCACTAAGTGCGCGATACATTACAAGTAATGGCACTAAGTGTGCGATACATTACAAGTAAATGGCACTAAGTGTGCGATACATTACAAGTAAATGGCACTACGTGTGCACTTTGTTAAAGTAACGGCACTAAGTGTGTGATATGTTACATGATTTGCATTATGTGTGCGGGTTTACAGATCCTTCAAGGATATCAACAAATGAATGGTAATAAATGATAGGAAATAAACAGGTAAGTGATGCATGATAGTTGAATAATTTAGTACTAATGAGGTAAGTTGTTCTTGTTTATGAAACTAAAGAAATGAATTGTGATTATTAATTTTTGAGTTTGTTTGAGATGGAATGAGGATATATGAGTATTCGGTTTTTGGGATTACTAACTATGGTAGTTATTGAATGGTGATATGAAGTATATTTACGGTTATGAGTTCGTTGATGATTATGTTCGATTGATTTAATTTGTATAATGATTAATTGTATATTTTACCATTGCTTATAACTTACTAAGCTATGTTAGCTTACTGTACGTGTTCATTTGACTATTTTATAGATTTTGAAGTCTACGTTCGAGCTCGGGGATCATCGTCAAAGTCAATCACACTATCAACTATCTTTGGTACCCTTTTTATAAGTTGAACTTTTTGGAACAATGGCATGTATGGGCTATGCTACTCTTTTGAGTTTATTTTGAATTGGATGTATAAAATGCCATGCGAAAATGGCTTTACTTCTATGTTTGAGGTTGGGTTGGTTTTAAATTGTTGATCATGATGATAATGTTTGTGTATGTTCTGTTTTGTGGTAAGCTTATTTTGGTAGTTTATACCATGATGTTATATATATATATATGTTATCTATGAATGCATGAGTATGGTTTGAGTGAGACTTATAGTATGTTTCGAATGGTGGATGAACTTATGTGTATATATATATATACATAAATACTTACATGTTATGTTAAGTTATGAGATAACTATATTATACTTTACATAGGTGACTATTGGATGTGTTACAATAATGATCATATTGTAGTATATCCATTTTATAGATTCGGTCATGGTATCCATGAAATATTTGAATATGAGTTTATTTAGCCTAAAACGTTTAATGCATTGTTGGTAAAATGAATAAAACTCATATGCATATTCGGCCTTGCTTCTAAAATGACCAAATGAATAGTGAAATTTAATAGATCATATAAGTATATACTTATATGCATGTATTTGATTGAATATGTTTAAGTCGAGAGCACATTTGTTTAATAATCCATGAAATTAAATCATTTTTAGTTAAGTGTTTGGTTGCAATTATATACATATACACAGTAATTATTTCATTATGGTCTTTGCTATGTATAGTAATGTCCTGAAACCCTAATCCGGCGACGGATGTGGGTTAAGGGTGTTACAGTTATTACAACCATCTCATGATTGATCTTTGGGCATACTCTTACACAACCCAATAAGGTCACACGGCCAAGGCATATGCCCGTGTCCTTAGACTGTGTGGCTGTAATAGCCCGATTTAGGGCCTAGTCAGAATAGTGGTGCGAGACCACGAATTCGAGGTAAATTTATGAGTTTTTAAGGTTCATGCCATGTTTGCATGTTAGTGTGAAAGTTTCATGAAACAATTTTGCTAAATTGAGATTGAATGGTCATTAAGGACCAAATTGCAAAAGTTGCAAAATATGAGTTTCTAGAAGCATTTTGTATGAAATAGCTTTAGAATAGCAATAATAAGTCCTTAAATAGCAATTTTCCCAAATCATAAAATTTGGACAAAATTGGACATGAGTTAGTAAAATAGAGAATTTTTAAGAGAAGGGCATTTTAGTCATTTTCTATTAAATGATTAATAAAGGAAAAAGATGACAAAAATCACTATCATCTTCTTCCTCATTGCCGAAATTTTCAAAGAACCCATAGCTCGGGTTTGTTCATCTTTCAAGCTTGCTAGTAAGTTCATCTTAGCCCCGTTTTTAATATTCTTCGTATTTTTGAAGTTCTCGTATTATGAATTAGCTATTTTTAGCTATAAAGTGAGCTAAGATGCATGTTCAAAAATCTACCCATGAATGATATGCTTGTTAAATGATGTTTTATGGAAGTTTATGAGAGTTTGATGTTAGATAAACATCTTTTTCTAAGTGAATTTCATGAAAAATGAGCATAGGGACTAGTTTGTAAAAGTTATGAGATTGTTCATACATAGTAGAAATAGTGAGAATTGAGGATTGTCATAGTAGAGAAAATGAATCAGCTAAGCATGAAGTCTAAGAAAGTTGAATGAGAATTATTTTACGAGCCTTTGGGCAAAAGTGCAAATATGAGAAAGTATAGGGGCAAAATAGTAATTTTGCAAAATATGAGTAAAGAGTCAATTTAGTCAATGTGAGTATTAAATGATCTATTTATGACTATAGATCAAGAAAAACGAAGCCCGGATCGAAACCGAGGCAAGAACAAGGTCGATGACTAAATTGCATACCTAGCTACATTTTGTATATTGAGGTAAGTTTGTATGATTTCTAAGCTTTATGATTTATATCATTGAATTGCTTAGTATAATGTACAATGTTATTATGAAAATGTTTAATGTTATGTTAAACAAAGAAATTAATGAGATCAAGCATGAGAAAGCCCCGATTGAAGTTGAATAGCTTAGGATACTCGATCTACCACATGAAACAAGAAAGTCCGTATAAGACCAAGCCGAGGCATGGCATCGGCAAGCAAGCAAGTTATCATGTAAGTCCAAGGCAAGCTTGGCATTGAGAAGTTATCATGTAAGTCCAAGGCAAGCTTAGCATTGAAAAGCTATCAAGAGAAAGAGATTTCAAGTAAGTCCAAGCCAAAGCTCGGCATTCACCAGTTCATGAGCAAAGATACCAAGTAAGACCATGTCAAGACATGGCAATGGTAAGTTCCCAAGGGAACTCACGAGAAAGACTTCGTATAAGTCCATGTCAAGACATGGCCTCAAAACTAAGATGAGATTTAGTATCCTCGGTTATTCATATAAATTCATCGGGCAAACGAGTTAAGCTCCATTAAGATAACAAGAAAGCTAAGTAAGCAAAGTTATTATTAAGTGAAAATGAGTATTATTCATGTTATGAATGATTAATTAGAAATTATGAGTATTATGTTCTAGTATGCTGATCAAAGTGATCAAGTGATATAGGTACTTTGTTTTCCTATCAAGTATGAGATTAGTAAGTTTCATGAGATATGTAAGAATCAAGTATGAGTAAGTAAGCTTTATAGCTGAATTTATGGTACCAATGTTTATATCAAATGGTCTATATTAAGTAAGAATGTTGCTATGTGCATTATGCAAACTTACTAAGCTAAACGCTTATGTCTTTCATTCTTTCTTTCCATGTACTCCAGCCAAGCTAATATCGAGGATCACCGTCATCAGAGCTCGGAGCACACTATCAATCGCTATTTTGGTATAGCCAAGTTGTTTTATTAAGTATGGCATGTATAGGAAGCATTACATTTTGAGTAAATGTTTTAAGAACAGCCAAAGTATAGGCTATTAAGTTTGTTATTCTTTTGTATATGGCTAAGTGATTGGCCAAGTGTGTATGTTTATAATTATCAATGAAGCATGTAGTATTATTCATGAATGATGTAGTACTGAGTTGTTGAAATGAGTATGACTTGGATCTTAATTTCAGGGTGGCAATTGGCTTGGTAAATAGCCTCTAAGTGCCCACACGGTTGGACACACCCAAGCGCGTGTGTCAGGGCCGTCGCGTAACCTGCACCTTTGCATCTTAAGGCAAATTATCAAGTTGTAGTACACGGTCTAAGTCCACGGGCGTGCTATGGCCGTGTGAAATAAGTCAGTATATCAAGATAAAGTACACGATCTAAGTCCACGGGCGTGTCTTGGCCGTGGGAAAATTGGCAGAATGCTGAGTTTTTAGACACGGTTGGGGACATGGGCGTGTATGTCTATCCACGGGCGTGTCTTATCTTACACGGACGTGTGACCCCTGTTTCAAAGAATAGTTTTTCGATTGGGTTCTGAAAGTTTATCAGCACGAGTTTAAGGCCTCGTAGGCCCATGAAATGTACGAGTTGTTTAAGAATGAGAAGTTTTAATTTCGGAACAAAATTTTATAGTTCGTAATGTCATGATTAAGCTCAAGCATAGTAATGTCTTGTATCCTGTCTGAGCCTCGGACTCGAGTATGGGGTGTTACATTTAGTGGTATCAGAGCTACAATTTAGTCGGTTCTAGGACTAATGTAGTACGAGCACGAGTCTAGTTATACATGCCATGCGTAAGAATGTTTTTATAATGATAGTGTGACGACTCCTGACGACTTAAATTATGTTTATTTGTATATAGTAAATGGATCCTGAAAGAGATATGGCGGATGATGTAGAAAGTAACGCGTCGGCTCCCACTGAAGTGACGGTGCCGAATGAGAACGAGAATAGACCCACTATTGTGAGTCAAGGAGGAGGAGAAGAGGCTAGAGAAGCCTTCCTCCATATGATGAACACATGGTACACGGAGTTCGTTCGTACGAACCCGAATGCACAACCCCCTCCACCCCCGCCTATTCCTCAACCTATCCCAGTAGCCCCTCAAGTAATAGAGGTGGCAAGAGGAGTTAAGCCTCTAGTTGATAGGATCAGGAAACATGGGGCTGAAGAATTCCAGGCTAGAAAAGATGACGATCCGGAAAGAGCTGAATTCTGGTTAGAAAATACCATCAGGGTATTTAATGAGTCATTATGTACACATGAAGAGTGCATGAAGTGCGTAGTTTCTCTTTTAAGAGATTCTGCCTATCAATGGTGGAACACCTTGGTATCAGTAGTCCCAAGAGAGAAGATCACGTGGGAATTTTTCCAAGAAGAGTTTAAGAAAAAGTATATCAGTCAAAGGTTTGCGGACCGTAAAAGGAAGGAATTCCTAGAAGCGAAACAAGGCAAGATGTGCATGAATCGACTACGAGCGTGAGTTTGTAAGACTCAGCAAATACGCTCGAGAATGCGTGTCCACCGAAGCCATCATGAGTAAAAGATTTGAAGATGGGCTAAATGAGGACATCAAATTGTTTGTTGCGGTCCTAGAATTGAAGGAATTTGTTGTGCCAGTCGAGAGGGCTTGTAAAGCCGAAGAACTAGTAAAAGAGAAGAAGAAATCTGAAATGGAGTCTCGTGACTCTAGAAAGAGGCAGTGGAACAAGTCATTCCAATCTTCATCCAAGAAGTCAAGAGATTTCCCTGCCCGATCGGCTACTTCCATCGGATTTTCCGGGAAGGACAAAAGTAAGCAATGATTCGGAAATAAAGCACAGACTACTTCGGGCCATTTGGTGTAGGGAATGTTTGATCCGATAGACCCGAATGCCCACATTGTGGCAGACGCCATTTAGGGGAATACCGAGCACACAAAAATGCATGTTTCAGATGTGGTTCCCAGGACCACTACATAAAAGATTGTCCAGAGATGATGAAAGAGGACAGAACTCAGAACCCGAGATCCGGGAGTATGGTCAGAGGAAGGCCGCAGAGAAACCCCGGAAGTGGGGCAAGTGGAAGAGGTAACCCTAGAGAGCAGGCCGCAAGACCCGAGGGTAGGGCACCTGCACGGACTTATGCCATTCGCGCTCGCGAAGAGGCATCTTCCCATGATGTTATCATGGGTACCTTCTCTCTTTATGATGTTAAATTTATTGCTTTAATAGATCCCGGATCCACACACTCTTACATTTGCATGAAATTGGTATCCGAGATGAGTATGCCTGTAGAGTTTACAGAATTTGTGATTAAAGTGTCTAATCCTTTAGGCGAGAGTGTGTTAATTGATGAAGTATGTAAAGATTTCCCATTAATGATTAGAGGTCATTATTTTAAAGCAAACCTTATGTTGCTACCATTTGACGAGTTTGACCTCATTCTCGGTATGACTGGTTGATTGCCCATAATGTAATAGTTAATTGTGGGAAGAAATACATTGAAATGGGATGTGAGGATAGGAACACCCTTCACATAGTATCAGATGAATAGAGTAGATTTTCAGAATTGATTTCTCACGTGACGGCACAGAGATACATAAGAAAGGGGTATGAAGCATATTTGGCCTTTGTGATGAATGAAAAAGAAACAGAGTTAAAGATTGAGTTAGTGCCAATAGTATGTGAGTACGTGGATGTGTTTCCTGAGGATTTGCCAGGACTACCACCAGTTAGAGAGGTTGAGTTCAGCATTGAGCTAGCTCCTGCATGTACCAATATCTATTACTCCTTACGTAATGGCTCGACGGAGTTGAAGGAGTGAAGTCGCAGATTACAAGAGTTGTGAGATAAAGGCTTTGCAAGGTCAAGTTATTCTCCCCGGGTGCTCCGGTTTATATTTGTGAAAAGAAAGATGGCACTATGAGAATGTGCATAGATTACCGTCAACTTAATAAAGTGTGAGAAAGAACAAGTACCCATTGCCTAGATTCGATGATTTGTTTGATCAATTGAAAGGAGCCCTTTGTGTTCTCCAAAATAGACTTGAGATCGTGGTACTACCGGCTATGAGTAAAAGAATCAAATGTGCCTAAAAAGCGACCTTAGAACAAGGTATGGGCATTATGAATTTTTAGTCATGCCCTTTGGTTTGACCAATGCTCTCGTGGTATTCATGGACTTAATGAACCGCATGTTTAGACCATACCTTGACAAGTTTGTAGTCGTTTTCATTGATGACATATCTTGATTTATTCCAGAGATTAGAATGAGCATGCCGAGCACACCTACGGATAGTTTTCTGATTCTAAGAGAAAATCAATTATATGCCAAGTTCAAGAAAAAGCGAATTTTGGCTCAAGGAAGTAGGGTTTCAGGACATATTGTCTCAAAAAAGGAGTTCGAGTAGACCCCAGATAAGATTTTGGCCATAATGGATTGGAATCCACCAAGAATGTCTCTCGAGATTAGAAGCTTTCTAGGCCTAGCGGCTAGCTATTATAGACGATTCGTCAAGGGGTTTTCTGTTATTGCAACCCGATGACTAAATTGTTACTGAGAAAAATGTGAAATTTGAGTGGATGAAAGATGCCAACAAAGTTTCGAGAAACTAAAAGCGATGTTTGTGAAGCCCCAGTTTTGGTTCAACTCGAGACAGGGGAAAGAATTTGTGATTTACAAATGATGCATCCTTAAATGGGTTAGGTGTGTACTTATGCAAGAAGGCAAAGTTATTGCTTATGCCTCCGCATGAGTTGAAGCCTCATGAGAAAAATTATCCAACGCATGATTTAGAGTTGGCTGCCATAGTCTTCGCATTGAAGATATGGAGACATCACCTATATGGTGAGAAATGTTAGATTTTCAATGATCATAAAAGTTTGAAGTACTTGATGACGCAGAAAGAGTTGAACTTAAGACAACGGAGATGGTTAGAGTTGATAAAAGATTATGAGATGGTCATTGATTACCATCCCGGGAAGGCGAATGTGGTCGCCGACGCTTTGAGCAGAAAATCCTTATTTGCATTAAGGGAAATGAATTCACGGATGACTTTGTCCGACGATGGTTCTATTCTAGCTAAGTTGAGAGCTAGACCAATATTCCTCCAAGAGATCATTGAAGCTCAAAAAGAGGATAGTGAATTGCAAGTTCAGAGAGATCAGTGCGAGACAGATGTTGAGTCAGACTTCCGGATTAGTCCCAATAGAAGTTTGATGTTCAAAGACAGAGTTTGTGTACCAAGAAAAGAAGAGCTTATTCAGAGAATTTTGTATGAGTCCCATAATGGATGTTTATCTGTACATCCGGGTAGTACCAAGATGTGTAATGACTTGAAGCAACAGTATTGGTGGCCGAGAATGAAGAAAGATATTTCAGAATTTGTTTCGGATGCTTGATTTGTCAACAAGTATAAATTTGAACACCAAGTACCTTCGGGTTTGCTTCAACCCATTTTAGTTTTGAGTGGAAATAGGGACCAGTATTACTATGGATTTTGTAACGAGTTTACCATTGTCTCTGAGCAAGAAAGATGTCGTATGGGTTGTAGTTGATAGACTCACGAAATCAGCCCATTTTATACCTGTTCGAGTGGATTACTCCCTCGACAAGTTGGCAAACTTGTATGTTTTAGAAATAGTAAGACTTCAAGGAGTTCCCTTGTCAATCATATCAGATAGAGATCTGATATTCACATCTAGGTTTTGGAAGAAGTTACAAGAGGCCTTGGGTACAAAGTTGAATTTTAGTACCGCTTTTCATCCTCAAACTGACGCTCAGTCAGAGTGGTTAATTCAAGTACTCGAGGATATGCTCAGATGTTGTATTCTTGAATTTCGAGGCAGTTGGGAAAAGTTTCTCCCATTAGTAGAGTTTGCCTACAATAATAGTTTTCAGTCGAGCTTAAAGATGGTGCCTTATGAAGCTTTATATGGGCATAAGTGTCGAACGCCTCTATATTGGACTGAACTTAACGAAAACCAAATTCACGGGGTTGATTTGGTTAGAGAAACTGAAGAGACAGTGAAAGTAATACGAGAAAGTTTAAAAGCTGCACCAGACAGACAGAAGTCCTATTCAGACTTAAAGAGAAAAGAGATAGAGTATCAAGTCGGAGCTAAAGTTTTCTTGAAAGTGTCACCTTGGAGAAAAGTTCTCAGATTTGGCCGGAAAGGCAAGTTGAGTCCGTGTTTTATTGGACCGTATGAGATTACCGAGAGCGTTGGGCCTGTAGCTTACAGATTTGCTTTGCCATCAAAGTTAGAAAAGATACATGATGTGTTTCACGTATCAATGTTGAGACGCTACTGATCAAACCGTTCACATGTAATTCCCCTAGTCAGAGATAGAGATTCATCCCGACATGACTTATGGTGAAGAACCAGTCAAGATTTTAGCTCGGGAAGTTAAGCAGCTAAGAAAGAAAAGTATTGCCTTAGTGAAAGTATTGTGGCAAAGACATGGAATAAAAGAAGCCACATGGGAACCAGAAGAGAGTATGAGAAACCAGTATCCAAACCTTTTTGCTGGTAAGATTTTCGAGGACGAAAATCCCTAAGGGGGGAGAATTGTAACAGCCTGATTTAGGGCCTAGTCGGAATAGTGGTGTGAGACCACGAATCTGAGGTAAATTTATCAGTTTTTAAGGTTCATGCCATGTTTGCATGTTAGTGTGAAAGTTTCATGAAACAATTTTGCTAAATTGAGATTGAATGGTCATAAAGGACCAAATTGTAAAAGTTGCAAAATATGAGTTTCTAGAAGTATTTTGTATGAAATAGCTTTAGAATAGCAATTATAAGTTCTTAAATAGCAATTTGCCCAAATCATAAAATTTGGACAAAATTGGACATGAGTTAGTAAAATAGAGAATTTTTAAGAGAAGGGCATTTTAGTCATTTGTCTATTAAATGATTAATAAAGGAAAAAGATGACAAAAATCACTATCATCTTCTTCCTCATTGCCGAAATTTTCAAAGAACCCATAGCTAGGGTTTTTTCATCTTTCAAGCTTGCTAGTAAGTTCATCTTAGCGCCGTTTTTAATATTCTTCGTATTTTTGATGTTCTCGTATTATGAATTAGCTATTTTTAGCTATAAAGTGAGCTAAGATGCATGTTCAAAAATCTACCCATGAATGATATACTTGTTAAATGATGTTTTATGGAAGTTTATGAGAGTTTGATATTAGATAAACATCTTTTTCTAAGTGAATTTCATGAAAAATGAGAATAGGGACTAGTTTGTAAAAGTTATGAGATTGTTCATACATAGTAGAAATAGTGAGAATTGAGGATTGTCATAGTAGAGAAAATGAATCAGCTAAGCATGAATTCTAAGAAAGTTGAATGAGAATTATTTTACGAGCCTTGGGGCAAAAGTGCAAATATGAGAAAGTATAGGGGCAAAATAGTAATTTTGCCAAAATATGAGTAAAGAGTCAATTTAGTCAATGTGAGTATTAAATGATCTATTTATGACTATAGATCAAGAAAAATGAAGCCCGGATCGAAACCGAGGCAAGAATAAGGTCGAGGACTAAATTGCATACCTAGCTACATTTTGTATATTGAGGTAAGTTTGTATGATTTCTAAGCTTTATGATTTATATCATTGAATTGCTTAGTATAATGTACAATGTTATTATGAAAATGTTTAATGTTATGTTAAACAAAGAAATTAATGAGATCAAGCATGAGAAAGCCCCGATTGAAGTTGAATAGCTTAGGATACTTGATCTACCACATGAAACAAGAAAGTCCGTATAAGACCAAGCCGAGGCATGGCATCGGCAAGCAAGCAAGTTATCATGTAAGTCCAAGGCAAGATTGGCATTGAGAAGTTATCATGTAAGTCCAAGGCAAGCTTGGCATTGAGAAGTTATCATGTAAGTCCAAAGCAAGCTTGGCATTGAAAAGCTATCAAGAGAAAGAGATTTCAAGTAAGTCCAAGCCAAGGCTCGGCATTGACCAGTTCATGAGCAAAGATACCAAGTAAGACCATGTCAAGACATGGAAATGGTAAGTTCCCAAGGGAACTCACGAGAAAGACTTCGTATAAGTCCATGTCAAGACATGGCCTCGAAACTAAGATGAGATTTAATATCCTCGGTTATGAATATAAATTCATCGAGCAAACGAGTTAAGCTCCATTGAGATAACAAGAAAGCTAAGTAAGCAAAGTTATTATTAAGTGAAAATGAGTATTATTCATGTTATGAATGATGAATTAGAAATTATGAGTATTATGTTCAAGTATGCTGATCAAAGTGATCAAGTGATACAGGTACTTTGTTTGCCTATCAAGTATGAGATTAGTAAGTTTCATGAGATATGTAAGAATCAAGTATGAGTAAGTAAGCTTTATAGCTGAATTTATGATACCATTGTTTATATCAAATGGTCTATATTAAGTAAGAATGTTGCTATGTGCATTATGCAAACTTACTAAGCTAAACGCTTATGTCTTTCATTCTTTCTTTCCATGTAGTCCCGCAAAGCTAATATCGAGGATCACCGTCATCAGAGCTCGGAGCACACTATCAATCGCTATTTTGGTATAGCCAAGTTGTTTTATTAAGTATGGCATGTATAGGAAGCATTACATTTTGAGTAAATGTTTTAAGAAGAGCCAAAGTATAGGCTATTAAGTTTGTTATTCTTTTATATATGGCTAAGTGATTTGCCAAGTGTGTATGTTTATAATTATCAATGAAGCATGTAGTATTATTCATGAATGATGTAGTATTGAGTTGTTGAAATGAGTATGAATTGGATCTTAATTTCAAGGTGGCAATTGGCTTGGTAAATGGCCTCTAAGTGCCCACACGGTTGGACACACGGGCGTGTGTCTAGGCCGTGCGTAACCTGCACCTTTGCATCTTAAGGCAGATTATCAAGTTGTAGTACACGGTCTAAGTCCACGGGCGTGCTATGGCCATGTGAAATAAGTCAGTATATCAAGATAAAGTACACGGTCTAAGTCCACGGGCGTGTCTTGGCCGTGGGCAAATTGGCAGAATGCTGAGTTTTTAGACACGGTCTGGGGACATGGGCGTGTATGTCTATCCACAGGCGTGTCTTATCTTACACGGGCATGTGACCCCTGTTTCAAAGAATAGTTTTTTGATTGGGTTCTGAAAGTTTATCAGCACGAGTTTAAAGCCTCGTAGGCCCATGAAATGTACGAGTTGTTTAAGAATGAAAAGTTTTAATTTCGGAACGAAATTTTATAGTCCGTAATGTCATGATTAAGCAAGCTCAAGCATAGTAATGTCTTGTATCCTGTCTGAGCCTCGGACTCGGGTATGGGGTGTTACAGTGGCGAATTAAATTCCTAAATTCAGGTGCAGACTTCGCACGGCTTGGGCACACGCCCATGTCCTATGGCCGTGTCTTCCACACGATTGAGACACACGGCCATGCCTTAGTCCGTGTGGTTACTACTACGCATTCTGTTTTGCCAACCTAGGATGCAGGGGGACACACGGCTGAACTACACGCCCATGGGGCAGACCGTGTGTCACACACGGCCTAGACACACGACCGTGTGTCTACCCGTGTGGATAATAACAACGCTATTTACCAAGCCTTTTCTGCCACCCCTACTTGCACTAACATAAGCCACATCAAGCAACCTATTTATTTATATATAACTATACCATTTACTCACCCATGCAACTTGCACATTCATGAAAAACATAATCATTTCATATACTAATAAGAAATAGCCATCAACTATGGCCTTATACAAAAGAATTCATCTTCAAATAAGCCAACACATTTGGCCAAAACAATATGACATTCGATAAAAGACTAAGTCCCTATACATGCCATACTCAAAATGCTAAATCTAACTATACCAAAATGTGTGGATAGTGTGGGTGATCCTCCGACGGTCTCCGTATCCCGAGCTGGCTCTTTGACACTATAAAACAAGAAAAAATGAAGGGAGTAAGCTTTAAGCTTAGTAAGTCTATATGTAAGCAATGTACATCATACCACATACTTATTAATCAAGAACATTACTTACTAATCAAGAACAATTTAGATCCTTGTAATTGTACTTACTCATTTCAAATCTTACCACATTCCAAATGCATATCATAAACATAGCTCACATTTACTTGCACTTATACCCTGCACTTGTCACCACATAGCCACACATAATTTCACTTGGTCAAAGTTTCTCGATAAACACTTCGGAATAATGTCGGATACACGGTGGTTTCGCACACAGCCCACCCTTAATAAATAACACAGTGGTATCACACACAGCCCACCAACAATCACTTATTCACGGATATTTATCCGTATCCTTTTCCTATTCCAAAGGTTCATCCGAGAACTTCCTCACTTTCTATCATTTTAATAGACATCATAATATCCATTCACATTTCACACAATGCATTAATATGTAAAAACGTAAGTAAAAAGGATGTATCATTTACATATAAACTTACCTCGATACAAAATATGTCAATTTGAGACTTAGTCCGAAACCTTGCCTTTTCCTCGGTCAAAGTTGACTCCACGTTCTTCTTGATCTATAATAACATATTTAGCTTATTAAATAACCTCATTAATCAAATCACTTCAAAAACTCCTATTTTGGCAAAATTACCGTTTTGCCCTTAGACTTTCACAAAATTATGATTTTGCCCCTAGGCTCGTAAAATAAAATGAGTTCTTTTTTCACACACCCAGGCCTAGCTGATTCATATTCTCTCTTATAGCATCTCACAATTTCAATTATTTCACACATTTACTATCCATTTTATAACCTTTACAAAATAGTCCTATTAGGAGTTTTCATACAAAATCCTTTCACAAAAGTTGTTCATTAAACCACTAAGATTCATTTTCTTCCATAAATTTCAGCAAACACATAAATACTCACATGGCAAAACCCTAGACTCTCAACCATTTTGCAAAATAGTCCCCTCATTAGCTAGATTATGCTACAAGGGTCCCAAAAGTACAAAAATCATCAAGAATGATCACCAAAATCACTTACTTGCAAGGAGTGTAAGTTGCTGAAAATTTCAAGTCTTCAAACCTCTATACATGTTGATATTTTCGGTGGAAGAAGAAGAAGAAGATGGAAAGATGATAGCTTTTCTTTATTTTATTTTATTACTCAATTAAGTCACCAAATACTACACCTAATGTAACACCCCAAACCCGGCCCATGCGTTATGACCGGATCTGACATGTCACATGAAGAAAACATGTTAAGTCCTTTTTATTCGCTCGGAAATAGGTATTTATTTGTTAAAATCAAGAAAACAAGTTGGATTTGAAATATTTGATAAAATTTTACTAATTTCGAAGATTGATTGATAATTTGATAAATTTGAACTAGTGATTTTTCAAACCAAGACTTGAAAATATTGATAATAATTCAAGAGAAAACTTCCGAGTTAAACTATTTGTAAAAGTTTATCATGAAATCCATTTGTGAAATCATTTTAAAAACTTTATTTAAGTTTCTAGAAAAATCCCAATTAAAGTAATTTGAGCAAGATATAAGTACGTCAAGCATAAAGCAAAAATAAAAAAAAATAAATCCAGAGGCCTTATTACATCATAAAACTTAAAATAGTAAAAGTAATAAGTAAACGAAATAGAAACCTAGAGTCCAATAAAAACCATTTCTAAAGTATGGCCCCCACCGAGTCATCCATGGCCCAAGTCCACGTCACTAAGCATTACCTGCAAGGGTTAAGGAAACGGGGTGAGTTACTAGAACTCAGTGTATAATTCCCTTACCGTTGTCCACTGGGCCTGAACCCATATTTCAATATCTTGGGCCTAAGCCCAATTACATATCAGAATTTATAAACATTTATATAAGCAAAGTATGCAACCCAACCCATCCATCCAACACACCCTCGTACCAACCATCACACCTGTGGGGATCAAGTCAACCCACCCCGCCCTCACACCAAAACGCAGGCAATTTGCCATTTAATAAAATTTATTGTGGCCGAGCCACCGATATCATATGTAAACATTATGGTAAATAGTTTACTGTGGCAATGCCGCCAGGCTACACTTCTCTTCCACATTTTTTCCCAACCCATGCAATATATGAAAATGCAATAACATAATAAAATGTTCGCATATAAATAGCAACCATTTATCAAATAATTTATTACAGTGGCTAGGCCCATTTAAGTAAAAATAATCGGCCCATTAAGGCATTCCAACATAACGGCCCATTAAGGGCAATTCCGTAATTCGACCCATGAGGGCATTTTCGTAATTCGGCCCATGAGGGCATTTTTGTAATTCGGACCAATAAGGCATTTTTGTAATTCGGCCCAATAAGGGCATTTTCAAAATTTTAACAATCTAAATGCTGATTTTGTCGAATCTTTCAAAATATTATACTTTAAACATATTCCTCATTTTATGCCAATTTTACGATTATAGCTTTATAATGATAGCAATCCACTTATTCGTCATGTTACTGTAACAACCCAAACCCGGCCCAAACATTACGACCGAATTTGATTTGTTACGGAGAAAAAACCTTGTGAACACCATTTCGATACCTATTTAATTTTTATTGAAAACTTCTCGTTTTCGATTATCTTGCCAAAGCTACCCTTAGATTTAATTTGGAAATTTAATTAAGTCCAATTGTTATACCAGTTTCAAGTGTGCCCGATGGCACGATTAAACTTTTTCGTGTTAACTTAAGAAAACATGTGATTTTAGCTCAATTTAATAATATAGTTTAAAGTAAACATCCAACATCAAAAAAACACAAATAGAGTTTATGGAGGCCTTATTACAACCAAAGTAAAAATAACCAAATTTAAAGTTCTATAAATTTAAATCCACTGCATGGCCACCTCGAGTCCAACCGGCCTCCACCGCCATCTACGAGTCACTGAAAAATGTTAAAGGAGAAGGTGAGTCACCAAGACTCGATATGTAACCCTTCCCGGTTAATACAACATTTCATACACAACATATAATGATTAATTATGCAGAGTATCGTGTGCCCAACCTAGCCAACCAAACGCCTTTGTCTACCCCATGTGGTACCAAACCACTTGGTGACCGTAGTCACAATGTGTTACCAAAACACCGGTGGTGCCAAACCACCGTGACGTATAGTCACAATGTGCTACCAAAGCACCGGTGTCCGTAGACACAAATCGGGTGATGGGGCCAACCCATCGTGTGATACCAAATCACCGCGCAGACGATCCCGTATCTCAAGTGGGGCCAACCCACGGTGGTGTTAACCACGAGGACAAGTCGCTATGAGGTGCCAAACCTCGGAGGTACCAAACCTCCGTGACATATAGTCACGCAAAGTGTGTTACCAAAACACCGTGTGCTCGTCAAGACGAAACATCAACGCCCCTCCTCTCATATAGCCCATAGTAGGTAAGCGATTAACAATGGATCTCATGCATTCATCACATGTATCAATAAACCATGCTTCCCAAAAGCATTAAAGTAATCTCATATCAACAGAGACTTACCGGGATCCTCACTTGTACCGTTAAGGTACCAATCCGCATCTACATCAAGCAGATTTACATACAAAATATATATATAACACAACACTAACTGTTATAAGTGTGTATGTACACACCTGATGTTGATGAGAAGTCTAAATCCCGAAAAGGAACGTTGGCCACCCTAGATCCACTAGCCCCTATATTCGGCCAAGATAGTGTTAGTGATATGGGCCATTCGGCCAAACCAAATAATCCTTTTAGGGTTATTGCTTGAACCCGAATCCTTACCTACTCGCTTTGAATACTAGTCTTAGCGTCAGACTTGCGAATCTGGTTACAAACTTCACTTAGTCAATTAATAGCACTAACAACCATAGCCTTCGGCTTTTAAATACCAATATAAGCCTTACCTACACTTACCAAATTCGGTTGGTAGAAGATGGAGCCTTGATCACTTTGATTCCAAATATCTCGAGTCCCTACAACATTTCGGTTTAGACAAAAGATAAGCCGCTATCAGTCTGTGCCGGACTCCTGTTTTCCCCATGCTTAAATCGACAGAATCATAAAAGAGAATAACAAAACCATTCGGCTATGTCCCTTCTTACCTTCCTCAAACCGATTGAGAGCTAACTTTCGCAGGGTCTTATACTTCCTTTAGCATTCGGCTAACCACGCGCCAAGGAGGAGTGTGAGATTCGGCACTTCAAAGGGGGTGTATTCGGCTTATTGAAGGAAGGAAAATAATGGAGATGAGAGGGAATAGAAGTTTGGCTAAAGGGGTTTGGGAGAAATTTGGAAAAAAAATAAAAGAAGAATGAAGAGGGCTTAAGAGATTTTTGGCAAGTAGCAAAATGAAGGAAAAGAAGAGAATGGTGCTAGGTTGCTCCTTTTATAGACATTCGGCACTCCCTTCTAGTAGCATTGCCGTCCACACTACTCCACCAAGGAGTTTAAAATTCGCCATTACCTTATTTTGCTCCAAGCCACCCATTCAATTTAATTCAAACTTAATTGAATTAATCCCCTCTTAATCCAATAATAATCCAACTAATATCTTCTTTATCCTCTTATTATCATCAATTTTAAGCAAATTAAAACCAATTTAAAGTGCTTAAATTATCCCTTAATAATAATAATAATAATCCCTTTATTATCCAAAATAAAAAGAATTAAAGGAGAGAAAAACTCTCCACATGTGCCGTCCATCCATAATGCAAAAAGAGGGATCCTTGTGACTCGAACCAAGGCTCTCCCTTCCTCTTGATGTGGCGTCACATGCTAGCTCTTAAGTGGGCTTGCTTTGCCACTTATCCAAGGCCTAATTAGTGTTAAATTACCCACATTTATTCTTATAACACCCACTTGCTAAGGCTCCCTTCTTTTTAAAATTAAAAACTGAAATTTTTCTATCATACCGGGCACACTTAAAGCCTTAAATTGAGCTCTATTATTCCATTAACAATATCACAGCAGTTCATAATAAGAAAATAATCAAATTCCAAATAACCCCATATTTGGGATGTTACAGTTCTACCCCCCTTAAAATAAATTTCGTCTTGAAATTCCTTGATCAAAAGAGATGGGGGTATTGTCGCCAGTATCACCTCCTCGGGCTCCCACGTAGCTTCTTCCACTCCGTGGTTCCGCCATAACACTTTCACTAAAGGCACCGCCTTCCTTCGTAGAACTTTCACATCTCGATCTACAATCCGAACCGGTTCCTCTTCAAAAGATAAATCCGAAGTTCACCTCAATCTCTGCATCGCACTGGCAACGCGTGCGAAGGATCCGACCGATACCGTCTCAAAGATTGATACATGAAATACGTCATGAATCGACTCGGATTCTGGCAGCTGACTCTGGCCGATAAGCCACCGGTCCTACTCGCTTCACAACGAAGATACGGCCCGATGAACCTTGGGCTTAACTTCCTTTCCGCCCAAATCTCAACACCTTTTTCCAAGGCGACACTTTCGTAAAGACTTTGTCTCCCACAAAGATACTCCACTTCCTTGCGTTTGAGATCGGCATAAGACTTACGCCTATCCGATGCTTCCTTGAGACGAGACCGAATCACCTTGACTTTGTCTTCCGTCTCGGTTACCAATTCTGGACCCGTAACTTGTCTTTCTCCCAACTCCGTCCAACATGTAGGAGTACGACACTTTCGGTCCATATAGGGCCTCGTGATGGAGCCATTTGAATACTCGCTTGATAACTATTGTTATGTTTAATTCCGCTTAATGGTAGGTACTCCTCCCAACTACCACTAAAGTCCAAGACACGACCTCTTAACATGTCTTCTAAAATCAGATCACCTTTCCGATCGTGTCCGTCGATCGTGGATGGAAAGCCGATTGAAATCTAACCAAGTGTACCCAAAGCTTGATGCAACGCTTTCCAAAACCTTGACGTGAATCGGGATCCCTATCCGAGATAATCGACATCGCACGCCATGCAACCTCACTATTTCACCCACACATACGGCTTCGCTAGCTTCGGAGTGAGTAATCCATTCTCACCGGCATGAAGTGAGCCGATTTAGTCAAAGCGATCCACAATTACCCAAATCTGCATCCTTCTTGGTGGGCGTAAGGGGTAGCCCACTAACAAAATCCATGGTGATCCTCTCCCATTTCCATTGAGGATCTTTTATCGGTTGAAGTAGTCCCGATGGTGACCGATGTTCAGCCTTAACCTGCCGACACGCCGACACTTCCCTACGAACTCTGTTATCTCACGCTTCAACCCCGCCACCGTAATCAAGCTTAAATCTCCATACATCTTGCTTCCCCGGGATGCATAGCGTATGGGCCGCTATGTGCATCTTGGAGAATTTTTCGCTTTAATTCTGTATCCCTCGGCATACATACTCGTCCTTGAAAACAAAGCACTCCATCACTAGACAAACTGTACCCTTCCAAGCAACCATCCTGAACTTGTACCCTCTTAGCGCTCAAGCCCTCATCCACTAACCGCTTTTCTTTAATCTCTCAATCCAAGTCGGCTTTACTTGAAGTTACGCCAAAAGACTCCCATCATCATACAGACTTAACCGAGCGAACATTGCTCTTAAGTCCGTCACCACCTTCCGCTCAATGCGTCGGCTACTACATTAGCCTTACCGGATGGTACTCGATTGAACAATCATAGTCCTTTAGTAGTTCAATCCACCGACGCTGCATCTCGATTCGAGATCCTTCGAGTCGAAGATACCTCAAGCTTTTGTGGTCCGTAGACCATCGACTTCTCCCCATACTGGTAATGTCTCCATATCTTCGTGAGCGAAGACGACCGGGCCGCTAACTCCAAGTCGTGCGTTGGGTAGTTAACCTCATGCGATCTTAATCGACGGGATGCATAGGCTACTACCTTCCCATCCTCGCATCAACACACGCCCCAAACCGGTGTGAGATGCATCACAATAAATGTGAATAACTTTCGCTTCAGCCGCACACAAAACCGAGCTTAGTCAAAATCTTCCTTAACTTATCAAAGCTTTCTTGTCGCTTCTCCGTCCATACAAATGGGACACCTTCCTTAGCAACTTAGTTAACTTGGCTATTTGCTATTAGAGAGAATCCTTCCACGAATCCGAGATAGTACCGCTAAACCAGAAAACTCAGATTTCACCCACCGTCCTAGGTGGTTTCCACTCCAATCTTGCTTCAATCTTGCGAGGGTCTACTCTAACTCCTTCCCACGATACTACATGACCTAAGAAAGCCACTTCCACGAGCCAAAATTCACACTTTCATCGAACTTGGCATATAATCGCTTCCCCTCAATACTTGTAGAACTATCCGTAAATGCTTGTCATGCTCCTCTTCTGTCTTTGAGTAAACCAATATGTCGTCTATGAACACCACGACGAACTGGTCCAAATCTTCTTTGGAATACTCTATTCATCAAGTCCATAAATGCCGTCGGTGCATTGGTCAACCCGAATGGCATTACCAAGAACTCAAAATGCCCATACCGAGTTCGGAATGCCGTTTGTGAACATCGGCCTCCTTCACCCTTAATTGGTGATAACTCGACCTAAGGTCTATCTTTGAAAACACCGAGGCACCCTTCAGGTTGATCAAACAAGTCGCCAATCCGAGGCAGCGGATACTTGTTCTTGATCGTTAACTTGTTCAATCGACGGTAGTCGATGCACATCCGCATAGAACCGCCCTTCTTCTTGACAAACAACACAGCGCTCCCACGGAGATATACTTGGTCGTATAAACCCTCTATCCAAGAGCTCCCGAATTTGAGCCTTTAGCTCCACCAATTCCTTTGGTGCCATTCGGTATGGTGCTATGGACACAAAGTGCCGCGTTCTGTAGCAAGTCTATACCGATTCGACTTCTCGATCCGGAGGCAAACCCGGAAGTTCTTCCGGGAATACATCAAAGAAATTCCCCAACCGTTCGGACCTTTTCAATTACTAACCCTTAGCTTCCAAAGCACGATTTGAACCAAATACGCCTCACAACCCTTCTTGACCATCTTTTCACTTTCAAGGCATTCACTACATTGGATAGATAATTCCTTCGATCTCCTATCATAACCACTTCATCACCTTCACCGTTTTAAGGACCATGCGCTTAGCCGCGATCCCAAACTCGCTTGGTACTTAACCAACCAATCCATACCAAGGATCAAATCGAACTCCCCAAACGGTAGTTCCATTAGATCACCTACAAATACTACCCCTTGAAGTTCTAGGGTACGCCTCTATAAAGTCTATCTACGACTACGGAGTGACCTAAGGGGCTAACTACGGTCATCTCCCCTAGAAGCGGTTTGAGTTTAGGTCCATAGTTCCTACCACACTACAAGCAATGTACGAAAGTGCGTCGAGCCCACATCAATCAATGCAACATAAGGAAAACCGAAAATTAGAAACGCATCGGTTATGACATCCGGTGCGTCACCTTCTTCGCGACACCCTTGCACAGTAAACTAAGCCAGCCGCCTAGCCTGCGTGTTGCCCGAACCTCTCGCCTTGAGTTCCACGACCTCGGTTAGGACCGTTGTTTCCTCTGCCATTACCACGACCCTCCGTGGTCCTACATTTCTATCCCCGAAAGCGGTTACGCCTTCTTCCGTCGCTTCTTAGCTAGTTTTTGGGGACAATCTCTCGACGCGATGCTCCAAAGACCCACACTCAAAACATCCTTTGTCACCGGTCCAACAACCTCCCCAATGGGTCTTTCCACAGCCCGATTGCACTGGGTCGGCCTCGACAGCGATCGTGGGCCTTGCTTCGCTCGATTGGGCCCACTTGGCCTAGCCTTCTTCTCGAGCAATACCGCTTGATCCCGGTGACCCAAAACTTCTCTTACGATTGTTCTTATTATAGTTACGCCTCCACGACCTCCTTGATTCCTTCTGGCTACCTTAGCCTTCTCCACTAGAGATGAGAACTCACGAACCCGCGTGGGGCAATCAAGAACCTTAAATCATCTCTGAGTCCGTCCTCAAAGCGGACACGGCGCTCATGTTCGAGAGCCACGATGCCTCTCGCATATCTACTCACCTTAGAAATTCGCCTCATATTCCGACACGGACTTAGTTCCTTGCACTAATCCCGAGAAAAGCTTTCTCTCTCAAGCGCTGTAGTGGTGATGCCCACATACTTTTTCTCGATAGGTGGTTCGAAATACTCCCAAGTCAAATCATCTGCTGTAGCCCCATCTCGAACAGTAAGCCACCACCGATACGCTTCATCCTTTAGAAGACACACGCCTCTTTCAGCCTTCTCTTCCTCGGTCCAAAGTCAAGGTCATCCATGATTCTTTCTGGATTGACTCTAGCGATGATTCCCGCCTTTGGGTGCTACTCCCGACACACCTCGGAATACCTCCGCTCCGTTAGATCTGAGTCGCTCGGGACGATTCCGAGCTCCTACATTTCCACCAGCCCCACCACCATCTCCAAGACTCGCAACACGACTTGCGATACCGACTTCGCCACCGGCCCGCTCTCGGCTCCTCGGCTCTAAAAGTAGGAGGTGGTGGTGGCGAGTGGTACCTCATTTTTCGAACCTTGTCCCGACTGACGGGTTCGAGACAATCGTCATCCTACCCCTACCACGCCCACGGCGTCCACGTCCTCTAGAGCTCATTCTATCTACCACGCTTTTAATCGATTAAGAAAAATTTTATGCGTTAGCATTTGTTTCACTTTTATTACTCATGACGAAATTTTATGGATAAGGTTTAATCAGAGATTCTTTCGAGCAAACAATGTTTCAGATTTCCTATCCTAGTTCACACAAAGAAGTTCATGCATCCATTCCTTAATACTTTCCATACCTATTCGCTCATGGACATTTTTCGCCATTTCTAACCCTGGGGGTATTTTCGTCTTTTCCTACAGTGGGGTATTTTTCGTAATTTTTCAGAACCAAAATATTTCTTTGATGATTTCCAAAGCTAAGTTATTGAATATTTGTAAAATAATTGAAATTTTTGGGCAAAACCGTCGAATTAATATTTTATGGGTCAGGGGCATTTTGGTAATTTTACTCCTAAGGGTATTCTGTAATTTTTCACAAGTCAAGTTTTCCGAGAAAACATTGTAAAAGTAATGTTCTAAGGTTTAAGAGAGTTATTGGACAAGTTTTGAAAACATTAGGGCTTGTTGTTTCGTTCTATTTTGAAAAACAAGGCTAATTCCTTTCTGGTTTTAATCATTGTGTTTAGCCTATGACCGAGCCTTCCGGTCGGGGTGAACCAAAGCTACGCACTGTGCAGACTCGAGTGAAGAGGAGGTGGGTCACGGACCGCTTAAATACCAAGCTCTCATGAACCTTTCTAGACATGCGCACAGAGGTTACCACACCACCGAGCCCTCCGAGTTAGGGTGAACCGGCTACGCACTGCAGGATACTGCGAAGAGGAGGTGAGTCACGAGGACCGCTTAAATACCAAGCTCTTAGGATCCAATCCTAGACATGCGCATGGGTTACCACACCCTAGCTCATTGACTAAGTCATAGGTTGGTTTAGTTCTTTAAGTCTTATGCTTCGTTTGTGTTTGAGCAATCTAGCCTTAGGGTCCAAGTCCTATAAGTCTATCTACGTTCCATGCTTCCTACCCCTCTACTGTAATATAATTCACCAAGAGGTTTAGATATACTTACCTAGGCGGATCGGTGCCGGAGACTCGGGCCATGCCGCTTAAAACCCAACAACAATTCAAAAGGCCTACTAAAACATTTTTGGGCCTTGGGCCCCATTGTACCAGCTTTGAACTGGGCTCGATACAAGTTCAGAACAACCCAAACCGGCCCAAACATTACGACCGAATTTGATTTGTTACGGAGAAAAAACCTTGTGAACACCATTTCGATACCTATTTAATTTTTATTGAAAACTTCTCGTTTTCGATTATCTTGCCAAAGCTACCCTTAGATTTAATTTGGAAATTTAATTAAGTCCAATTGTTATACCAGTTTCAAGTGTGCCCGATGGCACGATTAAACTTTTTCGTGTTAACTTAAGAAAACATGTGATTTTAGCTCAATTTAATAATATAGTTTAAAGTAAACATCCAACATCAAAAACACAAATAGAGTTTATGGAGGCCTTATTACAACCAAAGTAAAAATAACCAAATTTAAAGTTCTATAAATTTAAATCCATCGCATGGCCACCTCGAGTCCAACCTGGCTCCTCCACCGCCATCTACGAGTCACCTGAAAAATGTTAAAGGAGAAGGTGAGTCACCAAGACTCGATGATGTAACCCTTCCCTAGGTTAATACAACATTTCATACACAACATATAACAGATTAATTATGCGAGTATCGTGTGCCCAACCTAGCCAACCAAACGCCTTTGTCTACCCCATGTGGTACCAAACCACGGTGACCGTAGTCACAATGTGTTACCAAAACACCGGTGGTGCCAAACCACTTTGGTGACGTATAGTCACAATGTGCTACCAAAGCACGGTGTCCGTGAGACACAAATCGGGTGATGGGGCCAACCCATCGTGTGATACCAAATCACCGCGTGACGATCCCGTATCTCAAGTGGGGCCAACCCACGGTGGTGTTAACCACGGTGGACAAAGTCGCTATGAGGTGCCAAACCTCCGAGGTACCAAACCTCCGGTGACATATAGTCACGATGTGTTACCAAAACATCGGTGCTCACAAAGACGAAACATCACCGCCCCTCCTCTCATATAGCCCATAGTAGGTAAGCTTGATTAACAACAGATCTCATGCATTCATCACATGTATCAATAAACCATGCTTCCCAAAAGCATTAAAGTAATCTCATATCAATGAGAGACTTACGGGATCCTCACTTGTACCGTTAAGGTACCAATCTGCATCTACATCAATGCATTTACATACAAAATATATATATAACACAACACTAATCGTTATAAGTGTGTATGTACACACGATGTTGATGAGAAGTCTAAATCCCGAAAAGGAACGTTGGCCACCCTAGATCCACTAGCCCTATATTCGGCCAAGATAGTGTTAGTGATATGGGCCATTCGGCCAAACCAAATAATCCTTTTAGGTTATTGCTTGAACCCGAATCCTTACCTACTCGCTTTGAATACTAGTCTTAGCGTCAGACTTGCGAATCTGGTTACAAACTTCACTTAGTCAATTAATAGCACTAACAACCATAGCCTTCGGCTTTTAAATACCAATATAAGCCTTACCTACACTTACCAAATTCGGTTGGTAGAAGATGGAGCCTTGATCGCCTCGATTCCAAATATCTCGAGTCCCTACAACATTTTGGTTTAGACAAAAGATAAGCCGCTATCACCCATGCGG
This sequence comes from Gossypium sturtianum, assembly GCA_025698515.1. Lineage (NCBI taxonomy): Eukaryota > Viridiplantae > Streptophyta > Magnoliopsida > Malvales > Malvaceae > Gossypium > Gossypium sturtianum. The sequence continues at coordinate 96,840,390 of CM046949.1, forward strand.
ACTGACTGTTTTCCCCATGCTTAAATCGACAGAATCATAAAAGAGAATAACAAAACCATTCGGCTATGTCCCTTCTTACCTTCCTCAAACCGATTGAGAGCTAACTTTCGCAGGGTCTTATACTTCCTTTAGCATTCGGCTAACCACGCTGCCAAGGAGGAGTGTGAGATTCGGCACTTCAAAGGGGGTGTATTCGGCTTATTGAAGGAAGGAAAATAATGGAGATGAGAGGAATAGAAGTTTTGGCTAAAAAGGGTTTGGGAAATTTGGAAAAAAAATAAAAGAAGAATGAAGAGGGCTTAAGAGATTTTGCAAGTAGCAAAATGAAGGAAAAGAAGAGAATGGTGCTAGGTTGCTCCTTTTATAGACATTCGGCACCCCTTCTAGTAGCATTGCCGTCCACACTACTCCACCAAGGAGTTTAAAATTCGGCCATTACCTTATTTTGCTCCAAGCCACCCATTCAATTTAATTCAAACTTAATTGAATTAATCCCCTCTTAATCCAATAATAATCCAACTAATATCTTCTTTATCCTCTTATTATCATCAATTTTAAGCAAATTAAAACCAATTTAAAGTGCTTAAATTATCCCTTAATAATAATAATAATAATCCCTTTATTATCCAAAATAAAAAGAATTAAAGGAGAGAAAAACTCTCCACATGTGCCGTCCATCCATAATGCAAAAAGAGGGATCCTTGTGACTCGAACCAAGGCTCTCCTTCCTCTTGATGTGGCGTCACATGCTAGCTCTTAAGTGGGCTTGCTTTGCCACTTATCCAAGGCCTAATTAGTGTTAAATTACCCACATTTATTCTTATAACACCCACTTGCTAAGGCTCCTTCTTTTAAAATTAAAAACTGAAATTTTTCTATCATACAGGACCACACTTAAAGCCTTAAATTGAGCTCTATTATTCCATTAACAATATCACAGCAGTTCATAATAAGAAAATAATCAAATTCCAAATAACCCCATATTTGGGATGTTACAGTTACCAAATCATAAACCTACGGAATTACGGTGTGAAATCACACACCTGATTACGGTAAGTACTAGGCCTTCTTGATCGTCGACACCTAAAACATCATAACACTCGATTAATCGACATACGTGATTTTATTAATCTAACTCTAAAATAAACGATCTAAAGTGTTTACCCTTAAAATCGTGAACAACCACGATTTGTCTATTTTCACCGGATGATGGTCCACAACCCGGTGGAAAATCCCGAACCGCCGATACAGCCCTTCGTTTGAATTTAGGAGTAGGAATCGCAAATCCGCTCCTTTTGAGATCTCCAGTCGCTTTTCCTTTCGATTCGATACCACTAGCCTCCATCGGATAAAATCTTAGTCAAAACGATATTACGATATAATTATAGATTGTCTAATGACAAAGGGTTCGGCTTACCACTATGTAAGGAGAGAATATCGAATGATTTCATCCCTACCAACATAATCAATTAGCTAACCTTCAATCCGATTAACACAATAACCAAATAGAGATATCAAATGGACTATGAAAGAACTCCTTACCTTAATCGATGATAATCCCGATTCCCACAATTGTCTTATGACTAGAGATGATTAGACGATGATGTGGTATTCGGCCACCCTCTATAACACTACGAAAAAGATATTGATCACAACATGAGAGTGATGGGGAGAGATGTTTTGATAGGGAAACAAGATAGAATAACCGAATAATGATGAACACATATATTCGACTAGGAAGAAAGAAAAAAAATGAAAATAAAATGAAATGAAATGAGGGAAATAAGGTCACTTACCGATTCGGTCAAGAAGAGATTGTCCAAGACGAAAAGAAAAGAAGAAGTGAAGAGATGGGATGATAATAGATTCGGTTTTAGAGGAAAATCAAACAAGAATAAGTGATCTCAAAGTGATGTCGATTTTAGAGAAGAGAAAAGATTGATGAAATGGTCAAAAGAAAAGAATGGATGGATGGATGGAGGAGTGCTAGATTGTTCGGCTATCAAAGGGGAGGTGGGCAAAAGATGAGTGCTTCGGCCAAACAAAAGAAAAAGAATGCACAAATGTGCCAAGAGGTTTCGACCAAAGCAAAGAAAAGAAAATGTTCACTTTGGCTTTGGAATTTTCAGCAAAGAGGAAAGAGGTTGGAAAAATTAAAAGATCACCCAAAATGCTAAGAAAAATAATCATTCAAGTACCAAAATTCACCAAAATGCTAAAGAATTTGGACTTCTAATACCCTCAAAACCGTGTGCACCAAACCAAAAGGGTCAAAAATTGACCATAAAAACATTCCAAAACATTTCCCATGGAAAAGGCCAACATGCTCCCTTATCTTGCCTTTTTCTTTTGATTCTTTCTTTCAATATCCCTTATCTTTCTCCTTACCATAAACCTTAACCACCTTTCCATAATTTAAAAAGTCCACCTTGCCTAAAATACCATCATGGCCGACACTCTCAATGAATAGCACAAAAAAAATAATCAAAATTTGTACCAAGTGGGATTCGAACCTCTTCCCCTAAAGCCTTTCATGTGACGCCTAAACCTCCTTGCCATATGCTCTCTTATGCTAGCCATTTACTCACTTATTTCCATAAGCATTGAGGCCCCTTACTATTTTTCCTTAAAGTGCTAAAATACCAATTTTTTTTCTAAGGCCCAATTAAACCCCGAGCCTTCTTAGGACCTTAAAACATACACGATTAATAATTTAACTAGCCTCGCGCAAGATATAATGCAACACATAAAATTCTAAATTTTGGGATGTTACAATTCTACCCCCCTTAAAGAAAATTTCGGCCTCGAAATTTACCTGATTAAAAGAGATGAGGATATTGTTGCCGAATTGCGTCCTCTGGCTCCCATGTAGCTTCCTCTGATCCGTGATTACGCCATAGAAATTTGACTAACGGTACCGACTTCTTTCTCAGCACTTTAACGTCCCGATCTAAAATCTACGCTAGCTCCTCTTCAAAGGACAAGTCAGGTCTTATCTCAATTTCCTCTACCGGGACTATATGAGACGGATTCGAACGATAACGCCTTAACATCGAGACATGAAATACGCTGTGTATCTGGCTTAACTCTGGAGGTAACTCAAGCTGATAAGCCACTGGCCCAACACGTTTCAGTACACGGTATGGTCCGATGAACCTAGGGCTCAACTTGCCCTTCCGTCCAAATCTAAAGATCTTCTTCCAAGGTGAGACCTTCAAAAAGACCTAATCACCCACCGCAAACTCTATATCCTTACGCTTCAGATCTGCATACGATTTTTGTCTATCCGAAGCTTCTTTTAACCGTGCCCAAATTACCTTTACTTTATCTTCCGTCTCTGAGATCAATTCAGGACCTAATAGCTGTCGATCCCCCAGCTCAGTCCAACAAGTAGGAGTACGACACCTACGACCATACAACGCCTCGTAGGGTGCCATCTGGATGCTGGATTGATAGCTGTTGTTGTATGCAAACTCCACCAAAGGTAGAAAATCTTCCCAACTACCACTGAAATCGATCACACAGCCCCTTAACATGTCTTCCAGAATCTGGATTACTCTCTCCGACTGACCATCTGTCTGTGGATGAAATGCCGTGCTGAAATTTAACCTTGTTCCCAAAGCTTCAAGTAAAGCCTTCCAAAACCGTGATGTAAACCTAGGGTCCCTGTCCGATATAATAGACACTGGTATCCCATGTAACCTCACGATCTCTGCTACATACAACTTGGCCAACTTCTGCAATGAGTAATCCGTACGAACAGGTAGGAAATGAGCAGTCTTCGTTAACCGATCCACTATAACCCATACTGAATCTTTCATAGTAGATGTTAAGGGTAATCCACTAACAAAGTCCATCGTTATCCTTTCCCATTTTCATAATGGAATTTTCACTGGTTGTAGCAACCCTGACGGTAATTGATGTTCCGCCTTCACTAGCCGACATGTTAAGCACTTACTCACAAAATCAGTAACCTCCCGTTTCAACCCTTACCACCAATATTGCTCACGAAGGTCTCGGTACATCTTATTTCCCCCGGGGTGCATAGCATATGGACTACTATGCGCCTCACACAGGATCATTTGTCTCAAGTCTGAATCTTTAGGCATACAAATTCTTCCGCGGAAACACAATACTCCATCACTATTCAATCCGAAATCCCCTATCTCACCATCTTCCACTTGTTGAAGTCGAGAACCCAACACTTCGTCTATCAACTGCTTTTTCCTTAATCGGCTTATCCAAACAAAGCTTCACCTAAAGTTCTGGCTAATGACTACCATCTTCATAAAGGGTGAGATGAGCAAACATTGCTCTCAAACCGATATCACCTTACGACTAACGCATCCGCCACTACGTTAGCCTTTTCAGAGATGATACTCAATTGAGAAGTCATAATCTTTCAACATTCTATCCACCTCCATTGTCTTAAGTTCAACTCCTTCAGGTAAGGAGGTACTTCAAACTTTTATGATCCGTATAGATAATCGACTTCTCACCATACAGATAGTGTCTCCAAATCTTCAAAGCAAACACCACTGCAGACTAACTCCAAATCATGAGTGGGATAGTTCACCTCGTGTGGCCTTAATTGACGAGATGCATAAGCCACCACTTTTTCCTCCTTGCATCAACACACATCCCAAGCCCGTGTGTGACGATCACAATAAACAATAAACTCCTTACCGACCTCGAGGTTGAATCAATATGGCGCTTCGCCGAATCTTCTTCAATTTCTCAAAGCTCTCTTGTCTGGCGATCGACCACACAAATGGTACTCCTTACGCAATGTACTTAGTTAGAGTGCAAAGAATCAACGAAAACCCTCAACGAAACGCTGCGCAGCATCAAGCCAACCCTAGAAAACTCCGAATTTCGGCCACTATTTTCAGTGGCTTCCAATCCAATAAAGCCTCGACTTTCCGGGGATCAACTCTAATTCCTTCGGCAAACACAACATGCCCCAAAAAGGTCACTTCCTTCAGCCAAAATTCACACTTACCGAATTTGGCATAAAGTTGCTTCTCCTTAATATCTCGCAATACTACCATGCAGATGCGAATCATGTTCTTCTTCATTCTTCGAGTACACCAAGATGTCATCTATGAACACCACCACAAACCGATCTAAATAGGGTTGGAAGACCCGGTTCATCATGTCCATAAATGCAGCTGGTGCATTAGTCAACCCAAACGGCATCACCAAGAACTCGTAATGCCCATAACGAGTTTGAAACGCAGTCTTATGAATATTTGCCTCCTTGACTTTAAGCTGGTGATAACCCGATCTCAAATCTATCTTCGAGAAAACTGAAGCTCCTTGCAGTTGATCGAACAAATCATCGATTCTCGGCAACGGATACCTGTTCTTGATCGTCAGCTTATTCAATTGCCTATAATCGATGCACATACGCATCGACCCATCCTTCTTCTTTACGAATAAAACTGGCGCTCCCCACGGTGACACACTTGGTCGAATGAATTCGCGATCCAACAACTCCTGAATTTGAGCCTTAAGCTCCGCTAACTCCTTCGGTGCCATTCTATAAGGAGTAATGGACACCGGAGCCGTTCTTGGCTTCAGCTCAATGCCAAATTCTACCTCCCGATCCGAAGGCAATCCTGGGAGCTCCTCGAGAAAGACGTCCGAAAACTCTTTCACCATTCTAACACTTTTCACCGACAACTCCTTGGCATCCAAAGCACTAATGAAGGCTAAGAATGCTCCACATCCCTTTCGCACCAACCTTTCTGCTTTTAAGGCAGATACCACATTAGACAGATAGTTTCTTCTTTCACCTATCATCATCACTTCCTTATCCTCCGAAGTTCTTAGTATCATTTGCTTTGCAGCACAATCCAAGTTCGCACGGTGTTTCACCAACCGATCCATGCCCAAAATAAGGTCGAACTCGACGAATGGCAGTTCCATCAAATCCGCCAAAAATATTTCCCCCTGAATTTCTAAGGGCACATCCCTAAACAACTTATTTACTATCACCAACTGTCCTAGAGGACTAATTACAGTTGTTTCTTTATTAGAAATCTCAGATCTAATGTTTAAGGTTCCAGACACATCACAAGCAACATACGAATGAGTGGATCCAATATCTATCAAAGCAGTAACAGGTACATCAAATATGAAGAACGTACCGGTTATCACATCCGGTGCATCGCCATCCTCCCGACGTCTGACCGTATAGACCAACCCTGGCTGTCTCACCTTCGTGTTACCCCTATTATCGGTACCTCTACCCGGTACACCCTGACCTCGTCCTACGCCATTACCAACCCTGGCTTTGGAATTTTCGGCAAAGAGGAAAGAGGTTGGAAAAATTAAAAGATCACCCAAAATGCTAAGAAAAATAATCACTCAAGTACCAAAATTCACCAAAATGCTAAAGAATTTCGGCACTCCCCTAATACCCCTCAAAACCGTGTGCACCAAACCAAAAGGGTCAAAAATTGACCATAAAAACATTCCAAAACATTTCCCATGGAAAAGGCCAACATGCTCCCTTATCTTGCCTTTTTCTTTTGATTTTTTCCTTCAATATCCCTTATCTTCCTCCTTACCATAAACCTTAGCCACCTTTCCATAATTTAAAAAGTCCACCTTGCCTAAAATACCATCATGGCCGACACTCTCAATGAATAGCACAAAAAAATAATCAAAATTTGTACCAAGTGGGATTCGAACCTCTTCCCCTAAAGCCCTTCATGTGACGCCTAAACCTCCTTGCCATATGTTCTCTTATCCTAGCCATTTACTCACTTATTTCCATAAGCATTGAGGCCCCTTACTATTTTTCCTTAAAGTGCTAAAATACCAATTTTTTTCTAAGGCCCAATTAAACCCCGAGCCTTCATAGGACCTTAAAACATACACGATTAATAATTTAACTAGCCTCGCGCAAGATATAATGCAACACATAAAATTCTAAATTTTGGGATGTTACACCTAATCATTGACCAAGTCATTTCCTTGTCCCCTATGGCCGGCCATCACCCTAAATAAGGCCTAATTGCATATTAAGGACCTCCAATTTAATTTTCAATAGCTATTTGACACTTCAAATTAGTAAAACACAAATTTCGCCTTTTATGCGATTTAGTCCATTTTCGAAATTAAGCAAGTAATCACTACAATTAATGCACCAAAATTTTCATGCACTCATATAATCATGCTATAACCCATAAAATAATATTAAAAATAATTTCTCCGACAGGGGCGAAGCCAGGGGGCTGGCATGGGCCCCGACCCCTCTTAAAAGGTAAAATTACTATTTAGGCCCTTGAATTTTTTTTTAAAATTTTAAATTAGTAAAGGTAAAATTGCAGTTTGGCCCCCCTAAAATTATAAAAATTCGATTTAATCCTTTATAAATTAGAAAGATATAAACTATAAAAAATTAAAATTTCATCCGGCCCCCCTAAAAAATTGTCCTGGCTTCGCCCCTGTTCTCCGACCTCAGATTAGTGGTTCCGAAACCACTGTTCCGACTAGCCCCAAAATCGGGCCGTTACATAGATAGCCAGTCCCTGTGGATTCGACCCTACTGCTTTATACTGCTAATTATTATTATTTAGTCGTAAGAATTTATATTTAGTGGTTTCGACGCCATCACAAAATATAATTTAAAATATTATATACAACATTTAAAATATCATTATTTGAACAACTTCAAAATTTGATTCTTATTTGATCTTTTTAAAATATTTATTTTACCTTATTTAAGTAATTTCTAAAATGTTTAGTTTTGATCATGCAAGGTACGTATGAAGTTTAGCCCAATTTGAATATTTGTGACATCTCATTTAATTACTATTGAAATAACTTAACAAAAAAAGGCTTATGTAATATATGTATTATCATGAGAAAAATTAATGTATGAGGAATAAATTACCCAATGTTTGATACATAAACTGCAAATTATATAATGAATATATTTTATTTTGTTCAGTTAATCATGAGTATTATTATATGTCTAATGAAATTATGAAAATTTTAAAATTTTAAGTTCGAGTTTATGTAATTTTTACTAGAGTTATTATAATTTATATTTAATTTATTAGAATTTTAATTAATTTTTTTTAATTACAAGAGTATGATAAAATCTTAACAGCAACGTAACTAATGCGACTCGAATTTAGGTCGCATTTAAAGCAATGAATATCTTTACCATCAAGCCAAACACACTCGGTTCAAAGTTTTAATTATTGAAGAAAATGTATTTGACAAAATATCAATTTTGCCCTTAGTTAAATCTATGTAAATAAATTGACGGTCAACGACAATTTCTTTTCTTCTCATTGGACCACCGACTTTTCCTTGTTCCTTCCATTCACACTCCTTTTCTTTAATAATAAATTAAAATTAAATCTACTATCAAGAAATAGAGCACCCCCTCCACTTGCTTACGCTCCTCGCTGTGGAAAAAAAAAAAAGGAAAAAAAAAACAGAAGTTCTCTATCAGTATGTTCTTTTAGAACCGATTTTCTCCTTTATTTTTTTTATGGATATTTATGTATTTTTACTTATTTATTTTGATTGATGTGTTGTGTGATTTTTAGTTTTTCTTTGATTTAATTTTAGCGGTTTTTATTCGATCTGTTTGAGGTTTGAGCTTTTTATGATTAATTTAACAAATCGGCGTTCTTTTCTTCTTCTATTTGTTGGATCTGTTGGGTTCCTGCAAATCAGCTGAAAAAAACAACGGAAAGTTTTTTGTTCTGAGTGTTCTACTGCTCATATTTAGAGTAGAGAAAAATTAGTAGCCAAAAAATTGTATGACTTTGATCTGTTTGGTTACTGAGAAACTGTTGAAAAGGAAAGGACAGTAGCTAGTGCTAATATCCATCTCTTTTTATTAAAATTATGTTTAGGCTTTAGCTGTTTTTAATCGATCTGCAAGTTTGAGAACTTGGATGAAAGAAAGAAGTAAATTTTTAAGACTTGATGTTTTAGAATAGAGGAATGAGGATGTTTCCAATGGTTGCTCCGGATACAGATGCACTTGTTTAGACCGATGAAAATTCATTAGAAATGTTTGTTTGATAAAAGTAAATATTTTCGTATTGCAGGATCAAGTATTAGATTGATATAGTAAAGATGTCGCCAACCGAAACATCACGGGAGGAAAATGTTTACATGGCCAAGCTGGCTGAGCAGGCCGAGCGCTATGAGGAAATGGTAGAGTTCATGGAAAATGTAGCAAAAACTGTAGATGTTGGTGAGCTAACTGTCGAGGAAAGGAACCTTCTCTCTGTAGCTTACAAAAATGTGATTGGGGCTAGGAGGGCTTCATGGAGGATTATCTCTTCTATTGAGCAGAAGGAAGAGAGCAGAGGAAATGAGGATCATGTTGCAACCATCAAGGAGTATAGGAGCAAGATTGAAGCTGAGCTCAGCAAGATATGTGATGGGATTTTGAGCCTCCTTGAGTCTCACCTCATTCCTTCAGCGTCATCTGCCGAGTCCAAGGTGTTTTACCTTAAAATGAAGGGTGATTATCATAGGTATCTTGCTGAGTTCAAGACTGGTGCTGAGAGGAAGGAAGCTGCTGAGAGCACTTTGTTGGCTTACAAGTCTGCACAGGTGGGTGAAATTGGTAATGCAATATTGTCAATGAGTTAGTTTCTCTATAATTTCTTGAGCATCTTCAGATAGAAGTTCTTAGTTTTTTATTTTATTTTATTTTTTTGTGATGGCAGGATATTGCTCTTGGTGACCTAGCGCCAACTCACCCAATTAGGCTGGGACTTGCTCTTAACTTCTCTGTTTTCTACTATGAAATTCTTAACTCACCTGACCGTGCTTGCAATCTTGCAAAACAGGTGTTTATCCTCTTCTAATATATATTGGTTTCTTGTCTAATTGTCTTTATTGAGATAGAACAGATAATGAAGTAAATTATGTAGTTTTAGTTGTCTTTTTTTTTTTAAAACTTATCTTGGTATGGTCCATCTGTTTAGGATGTTATAATAAATTATTATAATGTAATTATGCCTCAACTTGATCTGCTTTTGTCGTAACTCTGGTTATATTTGCAAGAGTTGCTGGCCGATAAATGAACCTTTTAACTCCTGAAAATATTTTGCTAATTTGGTTGATACTTCTACTTGTATGAACACTGAGCTTAGAAGAAGTTTGAAGGAATGGCTATAGAGTTTCTGCTCATGAAATATGTTGCTTTGTAGCATGGAGTGAGTCTACATAATTAACATGTTAGTGATTATTTATATGAGGTCCTGTGATCTTGTAAATTGTTATCCGTTTTAATGAGATTTATTAATTTTACCCTATATATACTAGGCATTGATTTAGATTGTTCTTATATGAAGAGATTCAGAAATATCTTCTTTGAGGACATGAATTGAATATCTAAAGATTGTTTCTCTTCTATCATTAAATGACGTGTTATTCATTTGGCAGGCTTTTGATGAGGCTATTTCTGAGTTGGATACATTGGGTGAGGAATCCTACAAGGATAGTACATTGATCATGCAACTTCTTCGGGACAACCTAACCCTTTGGACATCTGATATCACGGTCTCTTTCTCTCTCTCTCATCATAGTTGTTCTGAACTAGTGTCTAAAGTGAAGTTCATGAGTTCTCTGTTATGGCCTTTTAAACTTAAGTCATTTAATTTAATTGGATTACTGTGAAGACTAAAGTTTCAGTTAATCTCTAAGATCATTCTGCTTTGTTTACTGTATTAAAAATGCCATGTCGGAAGTCAACAAGCCATAACAGGTTACACTTTCTTCCTAAGTCTTTTCTGGGCTGACTTGGGATGTTGGATTACTCATGCAAACTTTTGGTAATCAAAGTTGCACATTGCAAGTGATTGGGATTTTCCTTCTTTTTTTTTTTTTTTTTAAAAAAAAAAAGAAAAAGTTAAAAGTTAAAAAATATTCTCATGTTATTGGTTGAATGGGGTGATCTATATTTGATGTATGTTTTCATTAATTTTAGGACGAAGCTGGAGACGAGATCAAGGAAGCTTCCAAACCCGAGTCAGGGGAGGGACAGCAGTGATGAGTTAAGTTCATATGATATGTACTATGTAATTTATGTTGCAGGTTGTACTTTTACGTACATGCAATGTGGGCCGTTGTAGAAGGTTATTTTTTTTTTTTTTACATTTATCAGTACTTGGAGTTGAAATTTTACATTCCAATGGATTATTATTATCATTCGGACATGAATTTGGTTTTGTTTGGTTTCAATGTTGTAATGCTAAATTCGAGTTTATTGAATGTTAATTCAGTCCTGTTTTGAACTTCTTGTCATTTGCCAAATAAATCTGAACGTACTTAAAGCTCCAAAGTGTTTGCTTTTATTATTATTACTATTATTGAGGGGGTGGCGGTGGGGATGTGATTTTGCCTTGTCAGGGTCTGAACCCGGACTTTTGAGGTACTGCTCCATTGAATTGTTGGCTTATTGCCTTTTACTCTAAGTTTTCTTTTAACTTGTATAAGAATCTTAAAGTGTCTAACTTAAAAAAAAACATCAATAATTCGAGGTTTGAACATGAAAGATTGAAATTAAAAAATGGTTTAAATCTAAAACCATCCAATTAAAATTATCTTCATTCGGATATAGTAGTTCAAATTATCATATTTTCTGAAAAAATGAAAGTGCTTAAAGAACAATTTATTTTCAGATCAAGACTAAGGTTGGGTTTGGATGGGCGATTGAGTGCGGTGCGGTGCGTTTAGCTTACTTTTTGTCTCACGTTACAGTATCGCTACAGTATCTAATCTCACCGCCACCGCTGTTTTTACACTAACCGCAGGTAAACGCACCGCCCATCCAAACCCACCCTAAATCACTTGGTATTGAAATCAATAGAGAAGAAAAAAAGTAAAGAGAAAGATGATGTAAGTGGAGAGAGAGAGAGTGGATGATGAGTGATAAGCCATATGGGTTATCTTCAAATTAAAAGGGTTTGTGAGGAACCGTACGGAGGGATGGATGGATGAGGCAGTTACAGTAATTATGAAAAATCACAGGGAAGGGGATGTCCTTTTGGTTCCTTTCCCTTTTTTCTTCAAACTTTTGGTTCCTTTCTTTCCCTTCACATAATTGATAATACTTTGGGTTTTTTATCAAAAGAATACAAAAAAATAAAATAAAATTCAAAATAGTATAGGAAATCTATTATGTACCAAAATGGTACAAAAGGGTGGTGCTGCCTCAGCCACTGGCACCTTTGGTGCCGCCTGTGGCACACCCTCAACCACCCTTTTCTATTTTTTTTTTCAACAATTTTTTTGAGGGACCTATTATGCAATTTTTCCAGTTTTGAGAAAAGGAAGAGAAAGGGTGCTGCCTTCACACCAAACTTTAAATTTGAATAATTGCCTTCTAAGCCTTCCCTATTTATTATTTTCTTTTTATTCCCCTTCAACTCTCTATCTTGTGTTTAAACAAACCATTAATCTGTTTTTGTAGTTAAATAAGCCCTTTACTTATGGTTTTTACTCATAAAATTTAAAAAATTGTTGATTAAATTTTAAAAACACAAAAATAATAATGTGTTACGTAAACATGAGAATAGGGACAAAGTGGCAGATCGAGTCTTTGCTCCCCCTCTCTGGATAATTAGAAAATTTTCAATTTTATCCCCTCCCAAAAATAATAATTCAATTGAAACCTTTTTAATTTTGTAGTAAAATAATATTTTAATCCTCCTAAAATTTAATAAATAATTTTAAGAAATTTATCATAAAATTTTTAGCTTTGCACCCTTCCTATATTTTATAAATTTATCTCAATCCCACGACATAAAATTTTCGACTTCATCTCTGCAAGAAAAAAATATAATAATAGTTGTAGTATAAGATATTCAACGTTAAAAACAAATAAAGCTTTAAATCATAAAAGAAAAAAAAAGAAATGATACTTATCATTTTGAAAAAGTGTTATAAAAAAGTGTAATATGTTGATTTCAAGTGCTTAATATTATTATCGTAAAATTACGGTTGAAAGTTAAAATATCTATTTTAGACATAATGATGGAAAGTAAAAAAAAAAATTTAATAATTTAATATAATGATATATGACATATAAATTTTAAATATCTAAATTATTTGTAATATTTAATTTAAATATATAAATAGATATTATTAATAATATAATATCAATTACTCTTAGTAATATAATAATAACTATTAAATCTATGCATATATGAAATTTGAAGAGTCCAAAAATGTATATCATAATGTTTACAATTTCCAAACATGTGCCCTAAGAGTGAAGTATTGGTAATTGTGTAAAGTAAAGCTAAAGTAAAGCTATTTTAACATTAAAGTAAAGCTATTTAAAAAATATAAACTAATTCACATATTATGTTGATGTAAATTTGATGAGAATAATTTATTAAATAAAAAAATATATATTTAATTTAATCAACAAGTTTTTAAATTTTATGAGTAAAAATCATAAGTAAATGACTTATTTAACTACAAAAATAGATTAATGGTTTGTTTAAACACAATATAGTGAGTTGAAGGGGAATAAAAAGAAAATAATAAATAGGGAGGGCTTAGAAGGCAATTATTCAAATTTAAAGTTGAGTGTGACAGGCGGCACCTTTCCTTCCTTTTCTCAAAACTGAAAAAATTGCATAATAGGTCCCTCAAAAAAACTGCTGAAAAAAAACAGAAAAGGGTGGTTGAGGGTGTGCCACAGGCGGCACCAAAGGTGTCAGTGGCAGAAGCGGCACCAAAGGTGCCAGTGTAACATCCTAGGAAGGGCCTATGCATTTTCAGATCAATTGTATGAAATGACAAGTCTTAAGTATTATGAATAAATTTTTGATACTTTTGGAAACCTAGAAATGAATGAAAATAGAAATGAAAATGGAAATGAAAATGGAGATGGAAATGAAAATGGAAATGGAAATGGACATTTTGGAAACTTAGACATTTTTGGAAACCTAAACATTTTTGGAAATGATCCAAAAATGGAAACTTGAATATTTCGGGAAACTTGGATATATGAGAGAAATAAAGGAGTTTTATTCACATAAATATGTGAATAATAAGAGATAAATAAAGGAGTTTTATTCACATAAATATGTGAATAATAAGAGATAAATAAAGGAGTTTTATTCACATAAATATGTGAATAATAAGAGATAAATAAAGGAGTTTTATTCACATAAATATGTGAATAATAAGAGATAAATAAAGGATTATTTTCTAATGAGATAATTGAGGAGATAATTGATGGATTAAAGGCTTTTATCTTTTAAATAAAAGAGATAATATTATCAAAAGAGGAGTGGTGGCCAAGTAAAGGACTCCTAGGGTGATAACTTTGGCTATAAAAGGAGGACAGGAGGGCTACTCATCAACACTTGCTCCCTCTTCCTCTCTGCCAGAAATTCTCCTAGGCAAACCCCCTCTGCCGAATTTTCATTAAGCGAGAAATCCTCTCTTTTCTTCTATTTTCTTCTCGTTTCTCATTGTTAAAATTTGAATCTTTGTGGATTCTAAGAAAGAGGGCAATCATCCACAACATCAAAAGGGATCTTTTGGGAAATCTAAGGATCTAAGGTAAGGATTATAAATATAAATATGTGGTTAAAGATTATGATTCACGTTTTCAAAGTTAGATCTAATCTAACACGAAGTTATAGGATTTCAACAGCTTATAAAGGAATCCTCTTGATTTGGAATCCCATCATAAGGTAAGGGATATTCGGCCAAGGCATAATTTGTTTAAGTGTTTTCCATTATTTCAAAAACCGAAAAGCGACATGGTTACATACCTAGTATTAGCCGATTTCAAGGAAGAGGAATTCTAGCAACTGTTGGGACTTGATTAAATCAATTCGGCAACTAGGTAAGTAATTCTACTTCTAGTAGGATTTGGTTTTAAGACCAAATAGGTTTATTTATATGTTTTAATTAATGGCCGAATATAGGAGTGAAAGATCTAGATCGGTAGATCGCTCTACTGAGAATTCACGGAAACTATTAAGCGAAAAGGTGTGTACTCTTACTAACTTTCAATAAATTGCATGGCAATCATTAGATATGTAAATATGTAACAGTATGTGAATGTGGCTAAGCACCACAAATGTGGTAAGGAGTACCCAGGTACGTTTCCTACTTTTGATAGGATTGTGAATGTGATATAGTTTGAACATGTGATTAGTAACATGAATGAAAATTAAGTATGTGAAATATGTTATGAAATAATTGGGGCATTCAGGATATTTGTGGAGGAAGAAAGTGAAGGTGATGACTACGGTCTCACCAGCGTAAAGTGGTGACTACGGTCACATAAAGTGAAAAGTGGTAACCGGTTACATCCAGTGAATACAGTGTCTAATGACACAACATAAGTGGGCGATGAGCACGTCGACTGCAGCGACTGCCTTCGATGGTGTGTAGCGGATGGAGGGTCGACTTAGTAGTCCCCGCGGTGTACAGGTTGGTACGGGTGGTGTGTAGCGGATGGACAAATAGGTTTGGATTTGGGTTGCATCATCCTTTATTTTGTATGAACATGATATTGATATGACTTGTATGCCTGATTTGTTGGAAATTAGTACTATGTACACATTGAGTCTGTTGACTCACCCCGTTGGGGAATTATTTTTCAGGTGATGAGCAGTAATGGACCGGGTCGGCAGGAGCTAAAGGTGGCCATGCATCGCTTGAAGAAATTATTTGGAATTTGGACTTTATGAAATTTTAGTACTTTAAACTTTATTTTGGGTTTGAATGATGTAATAAGGCCATAAGGCCCAATTGGATTTTCTTTATTTCTGTTTATTTTTATTTGAATATGATACAATTTATGTTTGATTAAAGATAAGTAAATTTATTTCTTTCAAAATAATAAACCCAAAAATTATTTTATCACCTTATTTAAGTTGGATTTCCAGAATTTATTAAATAGGTTTCAAATTAAGCTCAACCCAAAACAATTTTTTTTAAATTACACAAATTTTCTCTAAGTCATTTAGAACATTGAAAACCGATTTATTTAAGGAACATACCAGATCCGATTCGGGCTCGTGGGCGGGTGTGGGGTGTTTCGATTGGTATCGAGCCAGTTTTAAAACTCTCTCTACTGTGGGCTCAGCCCAAAACGTTTTCAATTCGAGCCCAAATGAATTTCTTTGAAATAAGCGAGTTTTATGGCATGGCACCTAAGTCTCCGACCCATGATCCACAGTGTAAGTACCTTTAACCATCTGTGTGATTATGTGAATTATGAATTGTAAAAGGGTAAAAAAAGGCATGGAACGTAGAATAGTGTGATAGGAACTTGAACCCTAGGATTAGACTACTCAAACACTTGAAACTCATAAGACTTAATGAACTTAACAAACCTATGACTAAGTTATTAAGCTAGGGTGTGGCAACCCCTCAGACGTATGTCTAGGATTGGATCAGGAAGAGCACAGTATTTAAGCTAGTCCTAGTGACTCACCTCCTCTTCGTAGGTATCCCACCAGTGCGTAGCTCCGGTTCGCCCTAACTCGAAGGCTCGGTGGTGTGGCAACCTGCGTGCGCATGTCTAGAAAGGTCGGTGAGAGCTTGGTATTTAAGCGATCCCGCGTGACTCACCTCCTCTTCATTCGAATCCTGCTCAGTGCGTAGCTTTGGTTCACTACGACCAAGAGGGCTCGGTCATAGGCTAAACACAAAGAATAAAACCCGAAAGGGACTTAGCCGCTTTTTCTTTTATAAAAAAAAAAAAAAAATACCCTTGGTTTATAAAATGACCAAACCACCCATAGTTTTAACAAAATTTCATTACTTTATCAAATGTTCAAAAAACCCTAATTTGTAAAATATCAAACTATATTGATTTTGGAAAATTACAAAATTACTCTAACTTACAAAATTACCAAAACGACCACTCGATTTCCAAAATTTTTACAATATCATTGCTTTGAAAAGTGTAACTCTCAAAGGAACCCTCAATGTTTTACAATCTTGGAAAATATCCCTAACTTAATAAATTTTACAAATTTACCACGATTTTTGGAAAAATTATCAAAATACCACGAGGTCAAAAATTATCGAAATACCCTGGATTTCAAAATTCTTCCAAAATTTCCCGGAACTTTAGAAGTACCAAAATACTTTTCGTCAAAATCACCAGGAACTTTTTATTTTTGAAAATTTACAAAAATACCCTGTAGGATAAAATTACGAAAATGCCCCTGGGTAGTGGAAAAGCAAAAATAACGAAAACAACAACAAGAATTACAACGTTTCTTTGAATGAACGAAAGTTCATATTTGTTGATGGATGAATGAATGAATGCAAGATCTGTATGCATGTATGAATACGAAAGAACCACTCTTAAACTCTTCTTCATAAGATATCATCGCGGGTAATAAGTGAAACAAGAATACTAATACATAAAATTCCTTAATCGGATCTCGTCGATAATGAGCTCAAGAGGACGTGGTCGTCGTGGAAGAGGTAGAGGAAGGATGGTGTTAGATCGGGACAAAGGTTCGACAATGAGATACCACCACCACCATCACCCCATTTGTCAATGTTGAGCGGCGAGCTCGCATGAGGAAGATGCCGTGTCGCAGGTGTCTTTGCGAGTTTTGGAATTGGTGGGTGGTGCGAGAAACAATTTAGGAAATCGTAAGTCGTGGCTGAGCGGCTCCGTGCTAATGGAGTGAAATGTTTAGAGGAGTATCGGAGTGGCACAGTCTGGTGATCATTGGTTGGAAGCAAGCGAGCGCATCATGGATGAGCTCGACTTGACCCCGAGGAGAAGTTGAAAGGGATGACGGGCCTTTATTCTGCGATGAAGCGTATCAATGGTGGTTAACCGTTCGGGACGGTGCCACGGCGGAAGATCTCGACCTAGGAATATGCTAAGGAAGCATTTTTGGAAGAAGTATGTGGGAACCGGTATATAGATGAGCAAAGGAAGGCTTTTCGGGGTTGGTACAAGGAAGTAAGTGCGTCACCGAATATGAAGCGGAATTCTTGAGGTTGAGCCGATATGTCCGAGAGTAGTGGCGGCGAGCATGAACGCCGTGTTCGTTTTGAGGACGGACTTAGGGACAATTTGAGACTTTTGATAGCACCGCATCGAGCGGGAATTCTCCGCCTTGGTGGAAAAGGCTAAAGTGGTCGAGGAATTAAGGACGCCACCAAGCAAGCGTGGGGAGAAATAAGCCCAAAAGAGGTTTTGGGCCATCAGGGAAAAGGCCACAAGAGGCCTAGAGTTGACAGCCACAAAGTCAACAGTGGTACGGGTGGCAATTTCGCCCTTGTGAACATTGTGGAAGGAAGCACGGGGAGAGTGTTGGAAAAAGGCGGGACGATGTCTCAAGTGTGGGTCCAAGGACCATATGATTAAGGATTGCCCCAAGCTATTAGATGAGAGCCAACCAAAGACTCGGAATGCTAACCAGCCGTGGTAGAGGCGGATGGCAGACCTCAAAGAGGTCGTGGGTCGGCCAACAGAGGTAGTGGCAGAGGCCGTGGAGCTCGGGGCCGAGGTGCGCTAACGCCGAAGCAAGGCAACCGGGTTTGGTTTACGCGGTTCGCCGGAGAGGAAGAGGGAGACAGCCGGATGTTATAACCGAGTACGTTCTTTATTCATGACAAACCCTATTTTGCTCTTATTGATGTGGGCTCAACTCATTCCTATGTTGCATGTAGTGTGGTTGAAACACTAGGCCTAGACTCGAACTTTCGATAGGCGGATAAGCGTAGTAAGCCCTTTAGGCCAAGCGGTGAGGATAGATAGGATCTTTCGGAATGTACCCTAGAGATTCGGGAGCGAACTTTCGGGTGACTTAATGGAATTACCCTTGGAGAGTTTGAGCTTATACTTGGAATGGATTGGCTAGTAGAGCATCGAGCCGTGTTGGATTGTGCGGCTAAGCGTATGGAACTAAGAACCCCGGAAGATGAGGTAGTAGTGATGATCGGAGGAAGGAGGAACTACTTGTCTAACGTAGTTTCGGTGACCAAGGCCGAGAAAATGGTTAAGAAAGGATGTAAGGCATTCTTAGCCTTCGTGAGTGCGTTAAGAGGAGAAGAGGAAGGTGTTAAGGGAGTTAGAACGATGAGGGATTTTGAGGATGTATTTAGGAGGAGTTGTTGCCGGAATACCCCGGATAGAGAAGTGGAATTTGGAATAGATTTGCTACCAGGAGCAGCTCCTGTGTCAATCGCTCCCACCGAATGGCACCAAAGGAGTTAGTGGAGCTCAAGGCTCAAATCCAAGAGTTGTTGGATCGTGGGTTCATTCGACTCGGTGTGTCTCCGTGGGAGCACAGGTTCTCTTTGTGAAGAAGAAGGATGGAACTATGCGGATGTGCATAGATTATCGTCGATTGAACAAACCGACCATCAAGAACAAGTATCCTTTGCCAAGGATAGATGACTTGTTCGACCAAGCGAAAAGGGCATTTGTGTTCTCAAAGATCGACTTAAGGTCGGGGTATCATCAATCGAAAGTGAAGGAGGCGATATTCATAAGACCGCTTTTAGGACAAGGTACGAGTCATTTTGAATTTGTGGTGATGCCGTTTGGGTTGTGAACGCACCGCCGCGCGTTCATGGATATGATGAATAGGGTTTTCCAACCCTACTTGGATAGATTCGTCGTGGTGTTCATCGACGACATTTTGGTGTATTCCAAGGCGGAGGAGGAGCACGATGAGCATCTCCGAGTTGTGTTAGAAGTGTTAAGGAAAAGAAGCTTTATGCCAAATTCAGCAAGTGCGAATTTTGGCTCAAGGAAGTGGCGTTCCTAGGACATGTGGTATCCGCAGAAGGAATAAGAGTGGATCCTAGGAAGATCGAAGCGATGTTGGATTGGAAACCACCTAGGTCGGTGGCTGAAATCGAGAAGTTTCTTAGGCTTGGCGAGGCTATTACGAGAAGGTTCGTGGAAGGATTCTCGTCAATAGCCGCACCTTTGACAAAGTTACTAAGGAAGGAAGTACCGTTTGTGTGGACGGATAAGCAACAGGAGAGCTTTGAAAAGCTTAAAAGGTCTTGTGAAGCTCGGTGTTAATTCAAAGGAGGCAGGTAAGGACTTCGTAGTATATTGTGATGCTTCGCACACTGTGGTTAGGGTGTGTGCTAATGCAAGAAGGAAAGGTAGTCGCTTATGCATCTCGTGATTAAGGCGCATGAGGTGAACTACCCAACTCATGACTTGGAACTTCATGGCGGTGGTTTTCGCCCTCAAAGTTTGGAGGCACTACCTTTATGGAGAAAGGTCAGTAATTTACACGGACCACAAAAGCCTTAAGTATTTGTTGACTCGAAGGAGTTGAACTTGAGGCAACGAAGGTGGGTGGAGTTATTGAAAGATTATGACTGCTCGATAGAATACCATCCGGGCAAGGCGAATGTAGCCGGCGCCTAAGTAGGAAGGTTGTGTCGGATTTAAGGGTTTTGTTCGCTCACTTAAGTTTGTATGATGACGGAAGCTTTGTTGGCGAGAGTTACAAGTCAAGCCAACTTTGGTGAAGGAGGTGAAAGAGGGACGGTTGGCGGATAAGAACTTAAGTACTAAGTTCTGCAAGTACGGCAAGGAGGATTAAAGGATTATGGCGTCAATGATGAAGGAGTACTGTGCTACAAGGAAAAGGTTTGTATGCCGAGGGATAAGGAGTTGAGACAAAGGATTCTTGGGAAGCGCATGGTAGTCCTTATGCTATGCATCCCGGAGGCATCAAGTCAGTATAGAGATCTAAGGGAACAATTTTGGTGGTCGGACACGAAACGAGAGGTGGTGAATTTGTGGGGAAATGTTTGACATATCGCCAAGTAAAATTTGAACACCAAGTCCCATCAGGATTGCTTCAACCAATTGAGATTCCCCAATGGAAGTGGGAAAGAATTACCATGGACTTAGTCGGTGGGCTTCCCTTACGCCCACTAAGAAGGACTCGGTATGGGTGATAGTGGACCGTTTGACCAAGTCCGCACATTTTATCCCTGTGAGGATCGACTATTCCCTTCAAAAGTTAGCCAAGTTATATGTGGCGGAGATCGTGAGGCTACACGGGTACCGATGTCGATCATCTCCGATAGAGACCCAAGGTTTACGTCTCGATTTTGGAAAGCACTTCATCAAGCATTAGGCACTAAGCTAGACTTCACTACGACTTTTCATCCACAATCGACGGCAAGCGATCTGAGCAGGTTATACAAGTGTTGGAAGATATGCTAAGAGGTGTGTGATGGATTTCGAGGAAGTTGGGAAGATTACTTGCCTCTAGGCTGAGTTCGCCTACAACAACAGCTATCGAGGCAAGCATTCGGATGGCACCATACTGAAGCATTGTATGGAAGGAAATGTAGAACACCAACTTGTTGGACCGAGTTAGAGAACGCCGCGTTTTGGGTCCAGAGTTAGTGGCGGAAACTGAGGAGAAGGTGGAATTAATTCGGGCACGGTTGAAAGAAGCTTCTGATAGACAGAAGTCGTACGCAGACCTTAAGAGGAAAGAAATTGAGTTTGAAGTAGGAGACCAAGTGTTTCTAAAGGTCTCACCTTGGAAGAAGGTTATGCGGTTGGCCGCAAAGGGAAGCTAAGCCCAAGGTTTATAGGGCCCTATCAAATCTTGAAGCGAGTTGGGCGGTGGCATACCAATTGGAGTTGCCACCGAGTTGCATCAAATGCACGACGTATTTCATGTGTCCATGCTACGTCGCTATCGATCGGATCCGTCTCATGTGGTAATTGTTGAAGAAGTGGAGTTAAGGGCGGATCTATCCTACGAGGAGGAGCCGATTCAGATCTTGGAGCGTGACGTGAAAGCACTACGAAAGAAGTCGGTGCCTTTAGTCAAGGTGTTATGGCGCAATCATGGATCGGAAGAAGCTTCGTGGGAGCCGGAAGAGACAATGCGACAAACAATACCCTCAAACTGTTTAGTTAGGAAATTCGAGAGGACGAAATTTTATTTAAAGGGGTAGAAGCTGTAACATCCTAGGAAGGGCCTATGCATTTCGAGATCAATTGTATGAAATGACAAGTCTTAAGTATTATGAATAAATTTTTGATACTTTTGGAAACCTAGAAATGAATGAAAATAGAAATGAAAATGGAAATGAAAATGGAGATGGAAATGAAAATGGAAATGGAAATGGACATTTTTGGAAACTTAGACATTTTTGGAAACCTAAACATTTTTGGAAATGATCCAAAAATGGAAACTTGAATATTTCGGGAAACTTGGATATATGAGAGAAATAAAGGAGTTTTATTCACATAAATATGTGAATAATAAGAGATAAATAAAGGAGTTTTATTCACATAAATATGTGAATAATAAGAGATAAATAAAGGAGTTTTATTCACATAAATATGTGAATAATAAGAGATAAATAAAGGAGTTTTATTCACATAAATATGTGAATAATAAGAGATAAATAAAGGAGTTTTATTCACATAAATATGTGAATAATAAGAGATAAATAAAGGATTATTTTCTAATGAGATAATTGAGGAGATAATTGATGGATTAAAGGCTTTTATCTTTTAAATAAAAGAGATAATATTATCAAAAGAGGAGTGGTGGCCAAGTAAAGGACTCCTAGGGTGATAACTTTGGCTATAAAAGGAGGACAGGAGGGCTACTCATCAACACTTGCTCCTCTTCCTCTGCAAGAAATTCTCCTAGGCAAAACCCCTCTCTGCCGAATTTTCATTAAGGAGAATCCCTCTCTTTTTCTTCTATTTTCTTCTCCGTTCTCTCTTTGTTAATTTGAATCTTTGTGGATTCTAAGAAAGAGGGCAATCATCCACAACATCAAAAGGGGATCTTTTGGGAAATCTAAGGATCTAAGGTAAGGATTATAAATATAAATATGTGGTTAAAGATTATGATTCACGTTTTCAAAGTTAGATCTAATCTAACACGAAGTTATAGGATTTCAACGGGCTTATAAAGGAATCCTCTTTGATTTGGAATCCCATCATAAGGTAAGGGATATTCGGCCAAGGCATAATTTGTTTAAGTGTTTTCCATTATTTCAAAAACCGAAAATCGACATGGTTACATACCTAGTATTAGCCGATTTCAAGGAAGAGGAATTCTAGCAACTGTTGGGACTTGATTAAATCAATTCGGCAACTAGGTAAGTAATTCTACTTCTAGTAGGATTTGGTTTTAAGACCAAATAGGTTTATTTATATGTTTTAATTAATGGCCGAATATAGGAGTGAAAGATCTAGATCGGTAGATCGCTCTACGGGAATTCACGGAAACTATTAAGCGAAAAAGGTGTGTACTCTTACTAACTTTCAATAAATTGCATGGCAATCATTAGATATGTAAATATGTAAAAGTATGTGAATGTGGCTAAGCACCACAAATGTGGTAAGGAGTACCAGTGCACGTTTCCTACTTTTGATAGGATTGTGAATGTGATATAGTTTGAACATGTGATTAGTAACATGAATGAAAATTAAGTATGTGAAATATGTTATGAAATAATTGGGGCATTCGGGATATTTGTGGAGGAAGAAAGTGAAGGTGATGACTACGGTCTCACCAACGTAAAGTGGTGACTACGGTCACATAAAGTGAAAAGTGGTAACCGGTTACATCCAGTGAATACTGAGTGTCTAATGACACAACATAAGTGGGCGATGAGCACGCCGATCGCTGTGATCGCCTTCGATGGTGTGTAGCGGATGGAGGGTCGACTTAGTAGTCCCCGCGATTGTACAAAGTTGGTACGGGTGGTGTGTAGCGGATGGACAAATAGGTTTGGATTTGGGTTGCATCATCCTTTATTTTGTATGAACATGATATTGATATGACTTGTATGCTCGATTTGTTGGAAATTAGTACTATGTACACATTGAGTCTGTTGACTCACCCGTTGGGAATTATTTTTCAGGTGATGAGCGGTAATGGACCGGGTCGGCAGGAGCTAAAGGTGGCCATGCATCGCTTGAAGAAATTATTTGGAATTTGGACTTTATGAAATTTTAGTACTTTAAACTTTATTTTGGGTTTGAATGATGTAATAAGGCCATAAGGCCCAATTGGATTTTCTTTATTTCTGTTTATTTTTATTTGAATATGATACAATTTATGTTTGATTAAAGATAAGTAAATTTATTTCTTTCAAAATAATAAACCCAAAAATTATTTTATCACCTTATTTAAGTTGGATTTCCAGAATTTATTAAATAGGTTTCAAATTAAGCTCAACCCAAAACAATTTTTTTTAAATTACACAAATTTTCTCTAAGTCATTTAGAACATTGAAAACCGATTTATTTAAGGAACATACCAGATCCGGTTCAGGCTCGTGGGCCGGGTGTGGGGTGTTTCAGCCAGTGACTGAGGCGGCACCACCCCATTTGTACTATTTTGGTACATAATAGATTTCCTATACCATTTTGGATTTTTTTTATTTTTTTGTATTCTTTTGATAAAAAACCTTAATACTTTCAATACGAGAGAAACTTACCATTCTTATATTTATCCCATGTTTATATTGTATTTCGGATCATATTTTAATTATTTTTTATACCTTTTAATTGTTCCCATGTTTATTACTATGTAATATTTTTAAAATCAGATCAAATCATATCATTAATTTTTGGTTCAATCGGTTTGACCATCGATCTAACAATAATTAAATAGTCATAAAAATCTAAAAAGTTATTGAAAATTATAAGGGTTCAATCCCTTTGTCTAGACTGATATACTAGCTAGTCCCCGGTCAAACCAGCCGATCCAATCTGATTCCAACAATAGTAGTACTATGAGTCTACATTTTGTTGGTGAATTAAATGTACTTTATTATAGGGGTCTGATCAAATTAATCCCTCTAATCAATTTAGTTCTTGTACTATTAAAAAGAATTAAATAAAGCCAAATTGAAATAGAGTAAAAAATTATTGTTTAAAAAATATTATTTACGGTTTAACATAGTTAATATTTATTAATTTATTATTATTTTGTAAATGAAATCTTTTATTTGAAATTGAGCTATAATTGAAAAAAATAATTTTTAATAAATTTTAAATAGTTACAATTTAGACTTATTTGATAACTTTAAATAATATAAAAATTAAATAAATTAATTTAATAATAAAGAAATTAATTTGATCTAGTCCCTATAATACAGATATCAATACCTTAACGTTATTGTTTTTGGAAAGAAAATGTTTTTCTATCCTTTCCATTATTTTATTTTGTTCAAATGAGAAAGATTTCGTTCACAAAAAAAGCTCAAATACAGCATAAGGGGCTAAAGCCTAGAAAAATACAAGAAGCAAAGCCCAAAGCTAAGCCTAACCGAACCCAGTCCCTCAAAGAAACCGTAGCAATAGTCTCTGCCACCGCCAAGCATGGAAGGGGAGAAAGCACTAGGAACATGGTGAGAGGTTACCGCACCTAACCCAACGGCATGCATGCCTCCAACTAGAGCGTTGCCACCATGAAATCCCCCAAAAAAGACGCTGAAACCACCATAATACCCACTAGAACATCAACATAGGAGAAGCCATGGCTAAAAACAACTTAGAAACTCGAAAAATAATAGCCACAAAAAACGAAACTAGCATGGTGACACCAAAGTCCATCGAAGTTCAAATCCGAAAAAACCTCGGAGAGGTGTTGACGTTACAATAGCAAAAGAGAAGTGGGTTTCACAAAACAGAGGAGAAACAAAGTACGTAAAAGAAAAAAAAAAAAAAAAAGGGGGCCTTGGCAGAGGTCTTAAGGATAGACATCAAAACATGGGAGAATCCATGGATCACCAAGGCACCTACCTCTCACCATGGGAAGAGGCCGTATCTTAGGTTACTATATCGAAAAACAAAAGCAATGAAAGAAAGACAACTACCACGTCACTATTAGCCTAATTTGCCTTGACCCTTTGTCGTCGTGGATGCTAAAGTTTAATGTTGGATATATTTATTACCATCCCACTTCACCCCATTTGATATGTATTAATAATTTCTATTATTGTATTTCGCAAATAGACATAAAAGAATAATATATGAATATCTCACTTAAATATTTTAAGTTTATTTATAACATATTATTACTTTTTTTTATCATTTTAAAAGTGAAATATATAAAGATAAAATAATAATTTTAAATATTAAAGCGTGTCGAGGCATAATAAGTAAATTACTAAAATTGCTCAATACTTGCTTTTCAAACAAAATAAAATCACCTTATGCATCCATTGTTAAAGATTAAATACTCTCCATTCAAAATGAATTGGTTGGAGTTGATTGAGTGATTTTGGTTTTTTATGCGAACCATGAAAAATCAACAAGTAATTCACAAGGAATCGTTTTACTTAATGAACCAAGCATTAAGAGCAAAGTGCATCAAATGAAATTAAAGGTCATTATTTTCAACCAATACTTTATTTCTAGACATTTTAATAAAAAATATTTTAGTTTTATGATAATGAACCAATAAATTGGCTTAATTACCTTATCCTAAAATTAATAAAGCATTATTACAAAGAAGTAAAATTGGAAAACTCATAAAAAAAAAAAAAAACTAAGTAGGACCCCAAAAACCTTAATTTTGGCAACTTATTAGATTTTCCATTTGAGCGAACAAGTGAATATATCTTTCCAAGATGACTTCGAAAATCTATTCATTTTTCCAAAACGAGATCTAAGAGGTTAGAAAATGAATTTCTTAAATAAATAAGAAAGTGGGCAAATTTTTATCGTTTTAGATAAGGTTCCGCAAGAAATGTTTCTAAAAAGCAAAGAAAGTTAGGTATAATGACAAAAATACCCCTAATTTTTACATTTTTTTTGTCATTTTGAACCCAACTCTTTTTTCCGGAGCATTTTAGCCCTCAACATTTAATTTGTAGTCAACTTGTATTTAACAAAAAATACTAATAAAACCGTTAAAAATTAAAAATGCTTACGGATTTGATGTAACAACTCGTTTTCAGTGGTACTAGAAGCGGTGGTTTTGGAACCCCATTTTTTGAGAATCGAGTCGGTAAATATTATTTATTAATATTTACTAGCTTATTATAGAGTTAAATTAAATTTTGGTTCGGTAATTTTATTAATTGAATGGTTAATTAGGATTCAAGGACTAAATCGTAAAAATTGTTAAACCTTATTGTTATTGAATCTTATTAGCCAAAATGCCTAATTAGTAATGGTTCAAGGTTTTAAAAGGCAAATAAGCCCTTTTTAAAAGTTGATGAACGGTTTTGTATAGGTTAAGTGAACAATATGTTTATTTTAAATATTAAATAATAATATATGATAAAAACATAGGAAAACATCATCATCATCATTATTCTTTTTCTTTTAAAACTGAAAACTCCATTGTTGAACTTAGAGAATTTTGGCGAAGCTCTCAACCATGCATGTAAGTACTTTTGAGGCCCGATTTTAGTAAATTTTATGTTTTTGAGATCGTTGTAGCTTAATTTAGCTAGCTCATGGACTATTTCGTAAAATTGTTAAAGTTTTGAAATGTTACCATTGATGAATTTGAAGTTTTTTTTTTATGTTATATGGTTTGGTTGTAAGCTTAGAAATGATTAATGACTAATTTGTAAAGTGAATTTGGTTAGTTTCGAGTTTAGGGGTTAAAATGAAAATATTGTGGATTTGATATGAGATTTTTGTAATTACTATTTCATTAGGGTTAAAGAAGGATTAACTTGAAAATAGAGCTTAAATGTGAAAGATATGATATTTTCAGTGTAACAACCCAAACCCGGCCCAAACACTACGACCGAATTTGACTTGTTACCGAGTAAAACCTTGTGAACACCATTTCGAAAAAAACATTTTATTTTCATTGAAAACCCCTCGTTTTTGGTTGTCTTGTCAAAGCTACTCTTAGATTTGATTTGGAATTTTAATTAAGTCCAACTGTTATACAGTTTCAAGTGTGCCCTGATGTACGAAAAAAAAGCATTTTCGTGTTAATTTAAGAAAACATGTGATTTTTGTTCAATTTAATAATATAGTTTAAAGCAAATATCCAACATAAAAGAAAATAACACCAATGTAGTTTAAGGAGGCCTTATTACAACCCAAAATAAAAATTAAACAACTTTAAAGTTCGGTAAATTAAAATCCTTTGCATGGCCGCCTCGAGTCCCACCGCTCCTCAACCGCCATCTACGAGTCACTGAAAAATGTTAAAGGAGAAGGTGAGTCACCAAGACTCGATATGTAACCCTTCCCCGGTTAATACAACATTTCATACACAACATATAACTTGATTAATTAAGCAAAGTATCATGTACCCAACCTAGCCAACCAAACACCTTTGTCTACCCCACGTGGTACCAAACCACTTTGGTGACCGTAGTCACGATGTGTTACCAAAACAACTGGTGGTGCCAAACCACTGGTGACATATAGTCACAATGTGCTGCAAAAGCACGGTGTCCGTGAGACACAAATCGGGTGATGGGGCCAACCCATCGTGTGATACCAAATCACCGCGGGCGATCCCATATCTCAAGTGGGGCCAACCCACGGTGGTGTTAACCACGGGGACAAGTCGCTATGAGGTACCAAACCTCTGGAGGTACCAAACCTCGGTGACATATAGTCACAGTGTGCTACCAAAGCAATTTGGTGCTCGTCGAAGACGATATCACCGCCCCTCCTCTCATCAACCCATGTCAAGTAGTTAAAAGCAGAACATACATATATCACATGTATCAAACAATCCATGCTTCCCAAAAGCATTATCATCAATCTCATACAAATAGAGACTTACCGGTATCCTCGCTTGTACCATTAAGGCACTAAAGCCGTATCTACATAAAGCAGATTTACACATAACATACACTTAATACACTTTATTAACCATTATACGTGTGTATGTACACACCTGTCACCAACGAGGAGTCTAATCCCGAGGATTAAAGAAATCGGCCTCCCAAGATCTACTTGTTCCTATATTCGGCCAAACATGAGAGTTAGTACTATGGCCTATTCGGCCAAACCGAATATTAAAAAGGGTTCTCTTTTTGAACCCTAATCCTTACCCGAGTGCCTTAGTACCCAAATCACTATACTCTGAATGATTTTACTTCCCTGAAATCGGCAACTATTAGTAGCCTTCGGCTTAAACGAATATTAACTAAATTCATAGATCCTTACCATTACTTACCCCAAAATCGATTGCTATAGGTTTGGAGGATTCAACCTACCGCGTGGAGATCCCGAAGTCCTAGGTGAAATCGGCTTCAACCAACAAGATTAGCCCATCATTAGCTTATGCCGAATTTCGGCTTTCCCTTAAGTCCAAATCGATAGATCATAAGAGTGAATCACTACACATTCGGTTAGAACCCCTTACCTTCTCAACCGATTGGAAAGAAAGTCCCGAAACGTCCTGTACCACCTTTGGTATTCGGCCAAAGTGCCTCCAAGTAAGAGAAAAGACTTTCGGCACTGCAAGGGGGGTGTATTTGGCCAAGGAAAAAGAATAATGGAAGAAGGGGATGAAGTTTCGGTAACAAGAAGTGTATATTCGGCCAGCAAAGAAAGGAAGAAAAGGGACTTGAGGATGGAATTTCGGCAAAAGAGGGGCAAAGATTGGAGTTTTGGAACCTTGGAACACGTTGTAAAAAAAATAACAAAGTTTCTCTCTACAAAAATTCGGCTATGCTCAATAGTGAAGAAAAGGAAAATAGGATGATAGCTAGGAGCCTTAAATAGAATTCGCCCCCCCCCCTTAGTTGCCTTGCCGTCCACTTCTATTACCCAAGGAGTTCAAACTCCATTTAATCTCCTTGAATTGCTCTTGGCCACTCATTCATTTTAATTCAAATAATTTTGAATTAATCACCTAATAATCCCTTTTAATTTAAATAATATCCTTGATGCAATTATCATATCTCTTGTATTATCAAAAGGTTTAAGCAAATTAAAACTAATTTAAAATGCTTAAATTATCCCTTAATAAAAACCCCTTTATTATCCAAAATAAAAAGAATTTGAGGAGAGAAAAACTCTCCACAAGTGCCGTCCATCCAAAATGCAAAAAGGAGGGATCCTTGTGACTCGAACCAAGGCTCTCCCTTCCCCCTTAATGTGGCGTCACATGTAGCTCTTAAGTGGGCTTCTTTTTGCCACTTTACCAAGGCCTAATTAGTGTTAATAATACCCACATTTATTCTTATAACACCACTTACCAAGGCTCCCTTCTTTTAAAAGTTAAAAACTAAAATTTCCTACCAAATCGAGCCAACACAAAGCCTTAAATTGATCATTATTATTCCATAAATAATGACTCACAGGTTCATACATAAGAAAAATAATTTATTTCCAAATAGCCCCGTTTTTGGGATGTTACAGTTTCTACCCCCTTAAAATAAATTTCGTCCTCGAAATTCCTTGATCAAAAGAGATGGGGGTATTCTTTGCCGCATCACCTCCTCGGGCTCCCACGTAGCTTCTTCCACTCCGTGGTTCCGCCATAACACTTTTACTAAAGGCAACCGCCTTCCTTCGTAGAACTTTCACATCTCGATCTATAATCGAACCGGTTCTTCCTCAAAAGATAAATCCGTGTTCACCTCAATCTACTGCATCGGCACAACGTATGCGAAGGATCGACCGATACCGTCTCAGCATTGATAC
This sequence comes from Gossypium sturtianum, assembly GCA_025698515.1. NCBI lineage: Eukaryota > Viridiplantae > Streptophyta > Magnoliopsida > Malvales > Malvaceae > Gossypium > Gossypium sturtianum. Next base: position 96,871,000 of record CM046949.1, read on the forward strand.
ATGGAATACGTCATGAATCTGACTCAGTTCTGCCGGCAACTCTAGCTGATAAGCTACCGGTCCCACTCGCTTCACAACAGTATACGGCCCAATGAACCTTGGGCTCAGCTTCCCTTTCCGTCCAAATCTCAACACCTTTTTCCAAGGCGACACTTTCAGAAAGACTTTGTCTCCCACAGCATACTCCACTTCCTTGCGTTTGAGATCGGCATAAGACTTCTGCCTATCCGATGCTTCCTTGAGACGAGACCGAATCACCTTGACTTTGTCTTCCGTCTCGGCTACCAGTTCTGGACCCAGAACTTGTCTTTCTCCCAACTCCGTCCAACATGTAGGAGTACGACACTTTCGTCCATATAGAGCCTCGTATGGAGCCATTTGGATACTCGCTTGATAACTATTGTTATAGGCGAATTCCGTTAATGGTAGGTACTCCTCCCAACTACCACTAAAATCCAAGACACAGCCTCTTAACATGTCTTCTAAAATCTGTATCACCCTTTCCGATTGTCCGTCAGATTGTGGATGGAAAGCCGTACTGAAATCTAACCGTGTACCCAAAGCTTGATGCAACGCTTTCCAAAACCTTGACGTGAATCTGGGATCCCTATCCGAGATAATCGACACTGGCACACCATGCAACCTCACTATTTCACCCACATACAGCTTTGCTAGCTTCTGGAGTGAGTAATCCATTCTCACCGGCATGAAGTGAGCTGACTTAGTTAGGCGATCCACAATTACCCAGACTGCATCCTTCTTGGTGGGCGTAAGGGGTAGCCCACTAACAAAATCCATGGTGATCCTCTCCCATTTCCACTGAGGAATCTTTATCGGTTGAAGTAGTCCCGATGGTGACCGATGTTCGGCCTTAACTGGCGACACGTCGGACACTTCCCTACGAACTCCGTTATCTCACGCTTCAACCTGTGCCACAGAGCTATTTCCGCAAATCTCCATACATCTTGCTTCCCCGGGATGCATAGCGTATGGGCTGCTATGTGCATCTTGGAGAATTTTACGCTTAATTCTCGGATCCTTTGGCATACATACTCGTCCTTGAAAACAAAGCACTCCATCACTAGACAGATTGTACCCTTCCAAACCACCGTCTTGAACTTGTACCCTCTTAGAGCTCAAGCCTTCATCCACTAAGCGCTTTTCTTTAATCTCCTCAATCCAAGTCGGCTTTACTTGAAGTTACGCTAAGAGACTTCCATCATCATCTGAGACTTAACCGAGCGAACATTGCTCTTAAGTCCGTTACGCTTTTCGGCTCAATGCGTCGGCTACCACATTAGCCTTTCCGGATGGTACTCGATTGAACAATCGTAGTCCTTTAGTAGTTCAATCCATCGTATTTGTCTCGATTCGAGATCCTACGAGTCGAGAAGATACCTCAAGCTTTTGTGATCCGTGTAGACCATCGACTTCTCTCCATACGGGTAATGTCTCCATATCTTGAGCGAAGACGACCGCTGCTAACTCTAAGTCGTGAGTTGGGTAGTTAACCTCATGCGATCTTAATTGACGGGATGCATAGGCTACTACCTTCCCATCCTGCATCAACACACATCCCAAGCGGTGTGAGATGCATCACAATAAACCGTGAATAACTTTCTGCTTCAGTCGCACCAAAACCGGAGCTTAGTCAAAATCTTCTTTAACTTATCAAAGCTTTCTTCGCTTCTCCGTCCATACAAGCGGGACACCCTTCCTTAGTGACTTAGTCAGCGGCGTATTTGCTATTAGAGAGAATCCTTCCACAAATCTCAGATAGTATCCTCTGCTAAACCCAGAAAGCTTCGTATTTGTGCCACCGTCCTAGGTGGTTTCCACTCTAATCTTGCCTCAATCTTGCGAGGGTCTACTCTAATTCCTTGGTGATACTACATGCCCTAAGAAAGCCACTTTCCTAAGCCAAAATTCACACTTACTGAATTTGGCACATAATCGCTTCTCCTCAATACTTGCGAACTATCCGTAAATGCTTGTCATGCTCTTCTTACGTCTTTGAGTAAACCAATATGTCGTCTATGAACACCACGCATTTAATCTGGTCCAAGTACTCTTTGGAATACTCTATTCATCAAGTCCATGCCGCCGCCGGTGCATTGGTCAACCGAATGGCATTACCAAGAACTCGAAATGCCCATACCGAAGTTCGGAATGCCGCTTTGTGAACATCAACCTCTTTTACCTTAAGTTGATGATAACGACCTAAGGTCTATCTTGAAAACACCGAGGCACCCTTCAGTTGATCGAACAAGTCGTCAATCCGAGGCAACGGATACTTGTTCTTGATCGTTAACTTGTTCAATTGACGGTAGTCGATGCACATCCGCATAGAACCGTCCTTCTTCTTGACAAACAACACAGGCGCTCCCCACGGAGATATACTTGGTCGTATAAACCCTCTATCCAAGAGCTCCTGAATTTGAGCCTTTAGCTCCACCAATTCCTTTGGTGCCATTCGGTATGGTGCTATGGACACAGTGCCGTTCGGTAGCAAGTCTATACCGATTCGACTTCTCGATCCGGAGGCAAACCCGGAAGTTCTTCTGGGAATACATCAGCAAATTCCCCAACCGTTCGGACCTTTTCAATTACTAACTCCTTAGTTTCCAAAGCACAGATTTGAACCAAATACGCCTCACAACCCTTCTTGACCATCCTTTGACCTTCAAGGCGGTCACTACGTTGGATAGATAATTCCTCCTATCTCCTATCATAACCACTTCATCACCTTCCGTCGTCTTAAGAACCATGCGCTTGGCGCGCGATTCAACCTTGCTTGGTACTTAACCAACCAATCCATACCAAGGATCAAATCGAACTCCCCAAAGCGGTAGTTCCATTAGATCACTACAAATACTACCCCTTGAAGTTCTAGAGTGCGCCTCTATAAAGTTTATCTACGACTACGGAGTGACCTAAGGGGCTAACTACGATTTATCTCCCTAGAAGCGATTTGAGTCTAGGTCCCTTGTTCCTACCACACTACTAGCAATGTACGAGTGTGTCGAGCCCACATCAATCAATGCAACATAAGGAAAACCGAAAATTTGAAACGCACTGGTTATGACATCCGGTGCGTCACCTTCTTCTCGACACCTTGCTGCGTAAACTAAGCCAGCCGCCTAGCCTCTGTGTTGCACTGCACTCCGCCTTGAGTTCCACGACCTCGGTTAGGACCGTTGTTTCTCTACCATTACCACGACCCTCGTGGTCCTACATTTCTATCCCGAGCACGGTTCGACCCTCCTGGTTGTTTCTTAGCTAGTTTTTGGGGACAATCTCGACGCGATGCTCCAAAGATCCACACTCAAAGCATCCTTTGTCACCAGTCCAACATCCTCCCCAATGGGTCTTTTCCACGATTGCACTCGAGTCGGCCTCGATTAGCGATTGTGGGCCTCTGTTGCTGATTGGGCCCACTTGGCCTAGCCTTTTTCGAGCACTCCCGCTTGATCCGGTGACCCAAAACTTCTCTTTCGATTGTTCTTACTATAGCTCGCCGCCACACGGCCTCCTTGATTCCCTTGGCTACCTTAGCCTTCTCCACTAGAGATGAGAACTCACGAACTGCTTTGTGGGGCAATCAAGAACCTTAAGTCATCTCGAGTCCATCCTCGAAGCGGACACAGCGCTCATGTTCGATGAGCCACGATGCCTCTCGCATATCTACTCACCTTAAAAATTCCGCCTCATATTCGACACGGACTTAGTTCCTTGAACTAATCCCGAAAAGCCTTTCTCTGCGTCGGTGTAGCTAATGCCCACATACTTTTTACGATAGGCGGTTACGAAATACTCCCACGTCAAATCATCTGCTGTAGCCCCATCTCGAACCGTTAGCCACCATCGATACGCTTCATCCTTTAGAAGCGACATCGCCCCTTTCGGCTTCTCTTCCTCTGTCAAAGTCAAGATCATCCATGATCCTTTCGGTTGACTCTAGCCAAGATCTCACGCACTAGGTGCCACTCGACGACACACTCGGAATACCTCCGCTCCGTTAGATCGGAGTCGCCGGGGGACGATTTCCGAGCTCCAACATTTCCACCAGCCCCGACCACCATCTCCAAGACTCGCAACACGACTTGCGAGCACCGACTCGCCACCGGTCCGCTCCGGCTCCTCACTCTAAAAGTAGGAGGTGGTGGTGGCGATGGTACCTCATTTTCTCGAACCTTGTCCTCGACTGACGGGTTCGGACACCGTCATCCTACCCCTACCACGCCCACGGCGCCCACGTCCTCTAGAACTCATTCTATCTACCGCGCTTTTAATCTGATTAAGAGAAATTTTATGCGTTAGCATTTGTTTCACTTTATTACTCGCGAAGAAGTTTTATGAATACGATTTAATCAGAGATTCTTTCGAGCAAACAACGTTTCAGTTTCCTATCCTAGTTCACACAAAAAGTTTATGCATCCATTCCTTAATACTTTCCATACCTATTCACTCATCGGACATTTCTGCCCATTTCTATCCCAGGGGTACTTTCGTCTTTTTCCCTACAGGGGTATTTTCGTAATTTTCCAGAACCAAGATATTTGCTGATGATTTCCAAAGCTAAGTTGTCGAATATTTAATAAAATAGCTAAATTTTTGGACAAACCGTCGAATCCATATTTTATGGGTCAGGGGCATTTTGGTAATTTTACTCCTAAGGGTATTTCTGTAATTTTCCACAAGTTAAGTTTTCCGAGAAAAACATGGTATACCTAGTGTTCTAGGGTTTAAGAGGGTTATTGGACAAGTTTTGAAAACATTAGGGCTTGTTGTTTCCTTCTTTTCGAAAACATGGCTGATTCCCTTTTTCGGGTTTTAATCATTGTGTTTAGCCTATGCTACGCCAAAGCTACGCACCAGGCAGAATTCAAGTGAAGAGGAGGTGGGTCACGCGGACCGCTTAAATACCAAGCTCTCACCGAACCTTTCTAGACATGCGCGCAGAGGTTACCACACCACCGAGCCTTACGAGTTAGGGTGAGCAGAAGCTACGCACGGTAGGATACCGCGAAGAGGAGGTGAGTCACGAGGACTGCTTAAATACCTGGCTCTTAGGATCCAATCCTAGACATGCGCACAGGGGTTACCACACCCTAGCTCATTGACTAAGTCATAGGTGGGTTTAGTTCTTTAAGTCTTATCTTTGCGTTGTGTTTGAGTAATCTAACCCTAGGGTCCAAGTCCTATAAGTCTATCTACGTTCCATGCTTCCTACCCTTCTACTGAATATATTTCCCAAAAAGGTTTAGATGTACTTACAGGCGGATCGGTCTTAGGAGACTCGGGCCATCTTTGTTTAAAACCAGAGAAATCATACCATAAGGCCTACCAAAAACATTTTTGGGCCTTGGGGCCCCCACAAATGAGCTTTGAACTGGGCTCTGATACCAATTCTGTAACAACCCAAACCCGGCCCAAACACTACGACCGAATTTGACTTGTTACCGAGTAAAACCTTGTGAACACCATTTCGAAAAAAACATTTTATTTTCATTGTGACACACGCCCGTGTGCTCAACCGTGTGGACAAATATAGGCCATTTGCAAGGCCAATTTGCCACCTAAAATTGGGTCATACTTACAAGCATCAAACAAGCATCAATTCATGTCTCAAAGGCAGCCAAAACATACCAAATCATGCACAATTTGACCCATAATAAAATCATTCATTTCCATATACAAATCCATTTCAAAACATAGCATTTCTCATCATATCAATTTCCCAAATCAACCATGAAACTTACCAAAATTTACCATTTCTTTTGGCCATTTAAAAGTACATCAAAACATACCAAAATTTGCATCACATAGCATGCACTAAATTCACTCCATAGTCACATTCATTATCAAGCCATATCACATGGCTATAATTACACATTTCAAAACATAATCAAAGTTCTCTAGCCTATACATGCCATACTTCTATATGTACCTTTTCAAAAGGTACCAAAGTATAGTTCGATAGTGTGGTGATGATCCTCGATGATCCCCGAGCTCCAGTAGCTTCGATAATCTATAAAACAATGCAAACACACACAAAGTAAGCTTTCAAAAGCTTAGTAAGCCATATACAAATAAACTTATCACATAGAACAATTATAAACCATTTCATACATACGGTTCATAGCATAACACAATCACAAGTCATATTTCTCTTATATTTCAATTGATCATGTTCACTTGCTCATAATCACATATCATGTAATGTAGCTCACATATCAAATGATCATATACATACATACCATTCATTGCCAAATTTCATATACATACATACATACGTATCAGAATTTAGATGCACATTCGTATACTCATTCATTTCTCGGAATGCCCGTTGAACTGTTCGGAATCAAATAGGATACTCAAATAGCTCGGAAAGCTCGTACAATGCCAACGTCTCAGATGTGGTCTTACATGTAATCAATATCGATGCCACTATCCCAGACAGGGTCTTACACGAAATCAAATACGATGTCAATGTCCCAGACATGGTCTTACATGTAAATCACAAATCGATGCCAACGTCCCAGACGTGGTCTTACACGATAACTCATATCGGAATCCTATGTCATGACATACGTATCCTAACTATTTCCTAAGGTTCCTACGGGACTTTTCGGACGTCATCACATTATCGAAACTTTTTCGGATTTCACATATTCAGCTCAAATAGTCATATATCACAATTCATTCACATATAAGCAATAATAATTCAATTCAAACACATTTATTTATATATCGACTTACCTCGTACGGGAAAGAATGAAAACGAACAGCTATTCAACTACTTTCGATTTCCCTCGATCTAATTCCATTTTCTTTGGTTCTTGATCTATACACATTCAAATTTAGATTATTCATTCACCAAATCATTCAATTCAATCCATATACACATATTTAGGACATTTTACAAATTAGCCCTCACATTTTGACATTTTAGTCCCTATTTCATAAAATCACAAAATACACATAAATTAACAATATCATAGCTTGGCCGAATATTCCTTTAGCTCATATAAGCCCACATATTTCATTTATTTCACATTTTAACCCTTCAATTTCTCATTTTCACAATTTAGCCCATAATAATCAAATTCATCAAAAATCCCAATACAAAATACATTTATCTATCATCCAACACTTATTTTCTATCATCAAACCTCACAAAGCTCACATTATCAACAATGGCATAACTCAAAATCATAATCAATTTCATAAATTTAAGCATGGGCTAGCTAGAACACTCAACAACGATCACAAAAACGTAAAAATTATCAAAAACCGAGCTAAACACACACCTTAATCAAGCTTAGACAAGGCTGAACCCTAGGAACTCTTTTTCTTTTCTTTTTCTTTTAAGTTTCGGTAATGGTGATGAACAAGTGATGTTTTGTTTTATTTATTATTATTATCATTATTAACATAATTACAAAAATGTCCATTAATAAAACATTAAAATTCATATAATGGATGACCATTTAAGTCAAAATCCACTAACTATGGTCTAATCACATAATAAGGACCCCTCATTTAAGAAGCCATGTCAATTCAACACTTCACCAAGTAGAACACAACTTTTACATTTTCTGCGATTAAATCCTTCTATCAAATCAGCACACAAACGATAAAATTTTCATACGAAACTTTCACAGATATTAATTCACATACTGTAAATACAGAAAATAATATTAAAATATTTTTCTGACTCGGTTTTGTGGTTTCGAAATCACTATTCTGACTAGGGTTTAAACTGGGCTGTTACAACTCTCCCCCTTAGGGATTTTCGTCCCCGAAATTCTTACCATTGAACAGATTCGGATATTGCTCTCTCATAGCATCTTCGGGTTCCCACGTAGCTTCTTCGACCCCGTGTCGATGCCATAATACTTTTACTAATGGAATTTTCTTATTTCTCAATTCTTTAACCTCGTGAGCTAAGATACGGATCGGTTCTTCTTCATAAGTCATATTGGACTGAATCTCTATCTCAGATGAAGAACTTACATGCGAGGGATCTGATCTGTATCATCGAAGCATCGGTACATGAAACACATTATGGATCTTTTTTAACTCAGATGGTAGCAACAGTCTATAAGCAACTGGCCCAATACACTCGATAATCTCATACGGCCCGATGAATCTCGGACTCAATTTGCCTTTTCTACCGAATCGGAGTATTTTCTTCCACGGAGACACTTTCAAAAATACTTTATCACCGATCTCAAATTCAATATCTTTTCGTTTCAAAAATACTTTATCACCATCATCACTTTATCCCATTTCCACTCAGGAATCATAATCGGTTGTAACAAACCGGATGGCACCTGATGTTCAGCTTTAACTTGCTGACATATCAAACATTTCGAAACAAAATCAGAGATATCTCTTTTCATTCTAAGCTACCAGTAAAATTGTTTCAAATCATTATACATCTTTGTACTTCCAAGATGAACAGATAAGCGACTACTATAAGCTTCTTTCAAAATCAACTGAATCAACTCTGGATTTCTTGGAACACAAATCTGATCTCGGAATATCAGACAATCATCATCATCAACTTGAAATTCAGAATCAAAATTCAAATCACACTGAGCTCGTTTTGCTATTATCTCATTATCAACTTTCTGAGTATCGCAGATCTGCTGCAAAAACAAAGGTCTTGCTTTCAATTCGGCTAAAACAAAACCATCATCAGATAGAACTAAATGAGCGTTCATCGCACGTAGCACAAATAGTGATTTCTGACTCAAAGCATCAGCAACAACATTTGCTTTTCCTGGATGATAATCTATAACTAGCTTGTAGTCTTTTAATAGTTCTAACCATCTTCTCTGATGCAGATTCAAATCTTTCTGAGTCATCAAATATTTCAAACTTTTATGATCTGAAAACACATGACATTTCTCACCGAAAAGATAGTGGCGCCAAATTTTTTAGAGCAAACACGATCGCAGCTAATTCAAGGTCATGCGTCGGATAATTCTTTTAATGCAGTTTCAATTGTCTCAAGGCATAAGCTATAACTTTGCCTTTCTGCATCAAGACGCAACCCAGACCGTTTAACGAAGCATCACTAAAAATCACAAACTTTTTACCCGATTCTGGCTGTACCAAAATTGGAGCTTTAGTCAAAAGGGCTTTCAACTGATCAAAGCTTTTCTGAAACTTTTCAGACCATTCGAATTTCACATCTTTCTGAAGCAATCTCGTCAACGGAGTTGCAATCATTAAAAAGCCTTTTACGAACCGTCGGTAATAACCAGCAAGTCCCAAAAAACTGCGGACTTCAGACACATTTTTCGGAGGCTTCCACTCTAAAATAGCTGAAATCTTGCTCGGATCAACTCGTATACCGGATGTTGACACAATATGCCCCAAAAAGCCAACTTCACGCAACTAGAACTCATATTTACTAAACTTTGCATACAATTGCTTATCACACAGAGTTTGTAGCACAATTTTCAAATGTTTGTCATGCTCAATTTCATCACGCGAATAAATCAAAATGTCGTCAATGAATACAACAACAAATCGATCTAAATACGGTCTGAAAATTCTATTCATCAAGTCCATAAAGACAGCAGGAGCATTTGTTAGTCCAAAAGGCATAACTAAAAATTCATAATGCCCGTACCTCGTTCTGAAAGTAGTTTTCGGAATGCCTGAGTCTTTTACTCGCAACTGATAGTATCCCGATCTCAGATCTATCTTTGAAAACACAATAGCTCCTTTCAGTTGATCAAACAAATCATCGATTCTGGGCAGAGGATATTTGTTCTTAATAGTCACTTTGTTTAACTGGCGGTAATCAATGCACATTCTCATCGTGCCATCTTTCTTTTTCACAAATAGAACGAGAGCACCCCAAAGAGAAAAGCTCGGTCGTGCGAAACCTCCGTCTGTCAATTCTTACAACTGACACTTCAATTCTTTCAATTTTGTCGGAGCCATTCTATACGGAGCTATTGAGATAGGGGTCATCCCCGGCACTAACTCAATGCCAAACTCAACTTCTCGTATCAGAGGTAATCCCTGTAATTCTTTAGGAAACACATCAGGGAACTCACAAACCACAAGTACAGATTCAACTTTCTTTTCTGTCACTTTCGTATCAATCACATACGCAAGATAAGCTTCACATCCCTTTTTCACATAATTCAAAGCTTTCATCGAAGATATTACGGCCGGTAGCCCATTTAAATCATTGGGCTCAATCCGTATTATTTCATCATTCTGACATCTCAAATCAATAGTTTTCCGTTTGCAATTCACAACAACATCATGCAATGTTAGCCAATCCATACCTAGAATTATATAAAACTCATCAAAGGGTAATAACATTAGATCAGTCGGGAAATAGATATCTCGAAACATCAACGGACAATTCTTGCACACTTTGTCAACAAGAACACACTTGCCTAAGGGGTTTGATACTCTAATTACAAATTCAGTAGACTCTATAGGCATAGTCTTACTGGATACTAAGTTCATGCATAAATATGAATGAGTTGATCCTGGGTCTATCAACGTAATCACAGAAGTATCATAAAGAGTAAAAGTACCGGTAATGACGTCTGGAGACGAAGCTTCCTCACGAGCACGAATAGCATAAGCTCTGGCAGGTGTTGATACGACCGTGGCTCGGGCACCATCCAAAACTGCCGAAGATCCCTTGGAGCTTTCAAAGGGGCCGATCACTCGTGCTCTTGCTAAAAGGTTCAAGGAGGAATTTTCGACTCTCGTAGACAAAATGTGGAGCAACGTCATGGCTGGACAGTTCGGGAACGACGAGTCGAGCAAGCCATGCAACTTTCTTCACGTTCAGCTAGCTCAAACTTAGCTCAAGGAGCTCGTTTTTAATTTATATTTGCATGCGTTAATATGCTTGAATTAAATAATTAATTGTTGGACTTAATTAAATAAATTGTTAGTTAATTTAGTTACAGCAATTTAAGTCAAAATTAAAATTGAGTTATAATAAATATGTCTGAAATTAATTCACATGTTTATTATGTTCTTTTTAATATAAGTAATTAATTTGTCTAAGTTTAAAAGCTGATTTAATGTTGTCAAGTTTCAGCCGAATTTAAGAAGCTTATTAAACTTGTCTTAGTTCCAACATGCTTAATTAAGTCCTTAGGTTGGCTGCCGAATTTATGGTGTCCAATTGCCCCATTTTAATGAGCTGATTTCATGAATTAATGAGTTGATTTAATGTAACACCCCATACCCGAGTCCGAGGCTAAGACCGGATACGAGACATTACAATGCTTGAACTTTCTTAAACATGTACTTACGGCTATAAAATTGTTCCGAATTAAAAACTTCTCTTTTTTAGTCAAATCATTCATAACATGGGCCTACGAGGCCTTAAACTTGCGTCCGGAAACTTTTACAAGATAAAGAAACTTTTCTTTAAAACAGGGGTCACACGCCCGTGTTGGTATATGGACACGCCCGTGTTTCCTTAGGACATGCCCGTGCCTTCCACCCATGGTCGACACTGACTAAATCCACACACCCGTGTGACAATTAAATTTCTAAGTGTTAAGTGCAGACTTCACACGACCTTGGCACACGCCCATGTTCCAACCGTGTGTATCACATGGCCTGAACAAACGGCCGTGTGACCAGCCCATGGTCTATACTGACTTAAGACATTAAGGTGCAGGAGACACACGGCCTAGACACACGCCCGTATGTCTATCCGTGTGGGCACTTAGAGGCTATTTTACCAAGCCTTTTACTACTCTTGTTTGCATACATTCATATACTACTTGAAAACATTCTCAAATCATCAACTAAAACACATGAATTAACACATTTAATTCATAAAAATGAAGTCTTTCTCCCATACATGGGGTAGAACTATTTCTAGTACAATTTTAATTGACTTTTGTCGTCATCTATGTCTATATACAAACGTCCCATAACTCATTTAGGCCAACACATTTGGCACAATAACGATGACTTAATCAATCCTTAAGTACTAGCCCTATACATGCCATGACTTCTAAGGACTTGATACCTCATACCAAGAGTCTGCTCGATAGTGTGAAAACATCTCCGGCGGCCTCCAACCCGAGCTAGTTAATATAACCTATAAGAGATGAGAAAGGTAAAGGAGTAAGCAATAATGCTTAGTAAGCTCATCTGCATAATGTGTCAAATATTGATATTCATTGAATATAAATAGTTACAATGTATCATGAAGAGAGTTTCTCAAAACTCATGGTTACTTACTCAACTATTCTTCAAACTTACTCATTCAATCTCTTACCACATTCTTACCATGTCACAAGCCAACTGCTCGTTTAATAAACGTACATTCCTGCACTGATCACCACATGACCATATAAAACAACACATCAAGCATTTTCAATAAGCCGCTCATGCTACTAATATCTCGGTGGTTTCGCACTTAGCCCACCATTGAATCTCTAATAGGGAGGTATCGCACATAGCCCACCAATCATTTATACTTATGGTGGTTCCACACTTAGCTCACCAATCATCTATAAGCGATGGTATCGCACACAGCCCATCGATTACTATCAATAAGGTGATATCGCACATAGCTCACCGTTATTTCACATTCATGGATAATAATCCACAAGTATATCTCTATTTCAAATGTTCATTCGAGAACATCCTCACATGCTTCTATTCTTTCTTAACTTTCTACTATACTCGTTCTTATTCACACAGTGCATCAATAAATCTGTCTCATACAACTAAGGTGCATCAACTACACATACCCCACTAGGGATTCATCATATATTGAATTCATCTCAATTCAGTTCTACACATGCTTGTACTACTCATGGTACAACCACATACATTCAACACATACATTGAATCATTCGAATTGTTAATTAACTCTCTTGAGTCTCATGCACATAGTTCTCATTGTCATCATACCCCAATAGGGTCTTACATACATTAACATATCGAGACCATGTCCCTAACATGGTCTTATACAAATTCTTACACTGAGGCCATATTCCAATATGGTCTTACTCGAGACTTAAACCATCATCCTAACATGCTATACACATTTCCCATTACTCTAAATTCAATTCCATTGACATCTCATCAAGAGACATTTCATACATTCATATAGTAATATACATTCCATACAACATTGGAATACTAAATAAGCTCATACGTAATTGTAACATTTGTAAATGAACTTACCTCGATGTCGAAAGAGCCGAAAATGACTTTTTGCCCACATTTCTCTTTTCATCCGTTCTAGGTCCGAAACTCATTTTCTTTTATCTAGAATAATGAAATTTACTGATTTAATCACTTATAAATCATGATATACCATAATCCAAGCTTTAGGCAAAAATGACTATTTTGCCCCTACACTTTGGCAAAATGACTATTTTGCCCCTAGGCTCGTAAATAAATTTTCATCACATTTTCCTGTCAAACAGGCCTAGATGAACATTTAATCCTCTCACAACTATCCATAATTCCATCTATTTCATGCCTTAATGAACAAATTACAACTTTTTCATTTTAGTCCCAATTAAGTGTTTTCATGACAACACCTTTCACAAAAGTTGTTTCTCATCATCCTATCATTCATTTTCTTCCATAAAAACTCATGAAACAACATAAACTCTATCATGGTAAGTCCCTAGACTTTCAACCATGTTACAAATTATTCCTCCCATTAGCTAGCTTAAGCTTTGGGGACTCCAAAAATGCAATTTTTATCAAGAAAGATCATCAAAATCACTTACTTGTGAGGAGGAATGTTTGCTGAAATTTTTGGGCTCCATAACCCTTATTTCTCTTCAATTTTTGATGGAAGAAGGTGAAGGAATAGTGAAATGATGATAACATCTTTATTCATCTTATTTTATTCATTTAAACACCTAACATCACCAAATTTTTTACCATCATTTAATGTCTTTGTCCCCTTGGCCGGCCATCATATCCTAGATGGTCTAATTGCCCTTTAAAGACCTTCAATTAATATTTCATGGCTATTTGATACCTTTAGCCTATAGAATGGAACTTTCGCACTCTATGCGATTTAGTCCTTTTTCACAATTTAGCTAGAAATCGCTAAAATTAAGGCACCAAAATTTTCATGCATCCTCGTAAACATGTTATAACACATAACATAGCAGAAAAATAATTTTCTCTAACCTCGAATTAATGATTTCGAGATCACTGTTTCGACTAGCCCCTAAATCGGGCTGTTACAATTCTGCGCCCTTAGGGATTTTCGTCCCCGAAAATCTAATCAGGAGGAGTTGTTACAAATATTCTTAAAACGTTTCCATTTACTCTTCAAAATCGCGAATCCACTTATCCTCAAGTTTCTCTTGCCAATAACTCTTAAGCTGTGATCATAAGGTTGAAACGTAACTTGAGACCTAAGTTATTCTTCCTCTGGGCATATACTATACCCAGTAATTCACCAATTTGGAACTCTGTACATGTCCAAATGATCGTTCAGATCTTTACTGGTCGATTCATTACAATTCAAATGACAACCCCCTCCTTGGGAATTTTGTCAATCAAATTCGAAATCTATAAGGTTTTATCTCACTTTCTCACTAAAGCATTCAACGACAGTAATAGTCTTGACCTGTACGCTTTGAAAACTCAGCTTTTAGTGATCAACTACTTCTGACCATAAACTCAATCATATCATGAAATGTACTCTATTGTCAAAACATTTGTGCAAATAACTGTACTTTCTTTTTCTTGCATTAGTAGATATGCTACCACTGAATCCCATACCAAAACTTCTGTATAAGTTCTGGATTTATCATCATTCCAATTCTATCTCGAGGAATCATCAACAACGGAAACTTATACAACCTGTATTTATCATCTCGAATAAACTCATTCAGAGCTTATTTAAAATACCATTTACTATCTTACTTCTGAACTCTTTTTGTTCTGAAAAGAAAACTCGCTCTTGTCATTAACCTTGCTGAAACTAGGATATTACCAACTAATATCAACCGAGTAACTAACTCGCATTGCTTAACATGAATCTTTCATAACATCTAACTCACATCACAAACATAAAAGTGATCGTCTTAGGATCACCAACCTGTCAACTCTGTTTCTCGATTCGGACTGAACTCAATATTAGAACTTTCAATTAATAGTTCTTTTTATAGCTTTCAACACAACTATCATGGTTTGAAAATTTCGATGAGCATACTCTCGTATCATGCTCCCTACTTAAGTATACACAGGATTTGAATCATATCTCAATACATTAATCTACTCTTTTCTCCACACCAAGAACATTTTTCTAGCACACTCTCGTCGGAGTTTCTCTTGCTGTGCTAATCTAAAGCCTTTACTAGCATCATATCTTACAATAGTAGGGACATCTCGATCGACTTCATTAGCTCTATTCAGCTTACCTAAAAACCCATCACACAATGTGAAACTTGTGATTTCACCTCTTATACATGAATCATCACCAACTTCCTCCTCAAGGTACCCACTTAAGGTTGCGAGGAGATAGAGGAAATGTCGATTTCAATTAACTAAATCGACAACCGTTTAATCTACTTTTTTCGTCAGTTAACATTCTCACACAATCACAATTTCATGAAAAGAACGACCACATTATCCCTGAAGGGAAACATGCATTAGTACATAATACTAAAGGAGATCATTATAATCCCATCCATGGCATTAACTAACCATGCACAAACCATAGGCTTCTAGCCAACTTACTCATACTTGCCCTTATATAACACGTTCCGTGCCATATATCGTAATCGTCTCTTTGTGATTCATTGACGAGTACATGTTTTCACTCTTTCACATGACTTTAGTACCATTCTCATTTTTACCTCTAGACTCATCTATCTGTCCCATTGATCACTAGGGATAATCAAATACGCGTATTCATCTTCATTCATGTAGGTACGAAACCAATGCCACATTCCCGAGGTGGTCTTATATGGAGTCACCTCTAAATGCCAATGCCATATCCCGGATAAAGTCTTATATGGACTTCAACATCAAGTATCGATGCCATTTTCTGAATATGGTCTTACACGATTCTCATATTCATTACCGGAACCATATCCCGGATATGGTCTTATACGGGATCTCAACTCGGTGCCGAGGCCATGTCCCGGACACGGTCTTATACGAGACCTTATCTATTTCATATATTAATGATAACCTTTTTCAATCATTATAGTCCCCTAGGACTTCAACCTCACGTTCCACAACAATTACTCTATTTAATAGAGTATAATGTATCAGCGTGATACAAAGCATTCTCAACCATGCTAACATAATTTTTTGCATTAATCACATGCAAACTTATTGAACTTGACTCTCATAACATCTCATCATGATTTAACAGTGGTAAGGGGGTGAAGTCGTAAAGCCCCTAACTTGATTCTCGTGACTACATACATGTGATTTAACATTCATTATTAATGAAATATCATCATAGTCACACAACTCGCCTCAAGTGCATTTTCACATTTATCACACTACAGTTGTTTCTATCACTTATACTTTCGAACTGTGACTTCACTTACTCAAGTTTCACATTAAGGTCTACTTGAGTACTCAACATTAAACTCTAATTTCTCTTATCATTGCTTATCAAGTTAGAGAATGTCTTACGGGTTTGAGTACATCGTTTACTTGATCACCATAGTCCAACTATGGTCTTACTCGTATCACAACGTCATAGCCCAGCTATTACTTTACATGTCATTACGATGCCATAGTCTCGCTATGGTCTTACACAAAATCTCATATCAATACCAATGCCATATCCCAGATACGGTCTTACATGGAAACTCATATCGATGCTGATGCCATATCCCAGATATGGTCTTACATGAAATCTTATATCGATATCGACACCATATCCCAGATATGGTCTTACACGATCTTATACTAAAGCCAGGTCCCAGACGTGGTCTCACACGGGATTACTATTTGATGCTGATGCCATATCCCAGATATGGTCTTATACGGGATCTCACCACAATTATCGATGCCATATCCCAGATATGGTCTTATCCGATTATCTTATTCAATACTGAAGCCATATCCCTGATATGGTCTTATACGGGATCATGTATCGATGCCAATGCCATGCCCCAGACATGGTCTTATATGGGATCACATATACCGCCATGGTCCAACCACAGTCTTATTCATCATTTTATCATTGAACGACTGTACTCATCTCCTGCATTCTACTTAGTCAAACTTTTTAGTTTTAACTCTCACACTATAATATGTGTGACTTTGTAACAGGGTCATAAGACGAAACATTATATCTTCTCTACTTTAACAGTCACACATGATTTTTAACCATGTGGACATATTTATCATAAACAATAGCATCACAAATCTCAAATGCTTACTTACTCTTACTGCTTCTGACATACATCATGGTACTTACTAGTCTGATGTTTGTAAGGTAAACAAGGTACCTGTAACACTTGATCAGATAGACCAGTATATTTTACTATAATAAGCATAATCTCAACATCATCATTCATAACATGAATTATACTTGTTAGTCAGCCTTCACTAGCATGACACAATATCAACTTTACTACTAACTTTATTGCTATCTCATTTAAGCTTTACTTGTTTGCCTGATGAATTTCTATGAATAACCGAAGATACTGAATCTCATCTCACATAACTCGATGCCAAAGCCATATCCTATATACGGTCTTACATGGAATCTCTCTTCTTGGTTTTGAGGCCATGTCTTGACATGGACTTATACGAAGTCTTTCTAGTGAGTTCCCTTGGGAACTTACCATTGCCATGTCTTGACATGGTCTTACTTGGTATCTTTACTCATGAACTGGTCAATGCCGAGCCTTGGCCTGGACTTACATGAAATCTTTCTCTTGATAGCTTTTCAATGCCAAGCTTGCCTTGGACTTACGTGAAAACTTTCTCTTGATAGCTTTTCAATGCCAAGCTTGCCTTGGACTTACATGATAACTGTTCAATGCCAAGCTTACCTTGGACTTACATGATAACTCTGCTTGATTGTCGATGCCATGCCTTGGCTTGGTCTTATACGGACTTTCTTATCTCATGTGGTGGATCGAGTATCCTGGGAAATTCATCCTCAATCGGGACTTTCTCATGCTTGATCTTATTGATTACTCTGTTTAACATAACATTAAACATTTTCATGACAACATTGTACATTATACTAAGCAATTCAATGATATTAATCATAAAGCTTAGAAATCATACAAACTCACTGAAATTAGCTCGGTTGGGAATCATCTCTGTCTTAACAAAACAATTTCGTTAGAGGCGGGAGACATCACACTATCACGGTCCACATATGGCATGTATAGCTAGACTCTTTCTCACGCTAGGTTAGTCCTAGAACCGACTAAACCATATCTCTGATACCACTAAATGTAACACACCATACCCGAGTCCGAGGCTAAGACTGGATACGAGACATTACAATGCTTGAACTTTCTTAAACATGTACTTACGGCTATAAAATTTTTCCAAATTAAAAGCTTCTCTTTTTTAGTCAAATCATTCATAACATGGGCCTACGAGGCCTTAAACTTGCATCCGGAAACTTTTACAAGCTAAAGAAACTTTTCTTTAAAATAGGGGTCACACGCCCATATTGGTATATGGACACGCCCGTGTTTCCTTAGGACATGCCCGTGCCTTCCACCCGTGGTCGACACTGACTAAAAATCCACACGGCCTGGACACGCCCGTGGCCCTGGCCCGTGTGACAATTAAATTTCTAAGTGTTAAGTGCAGACTTCACACGGCCTTGGCACACGCCCATGTTCCAACCGTGTGTATCACACGGCCTGAACAAACGGTCGTGTGACCAACCCGTGGTCTATATTGACTTAAGACATTAAGGTGCAGGAGACACACGGCCTAGACACATGCCTGTATGTCTATCCGTGTGGGCACTTAGAGGCTATTTTACCAAGCCTTTTACTACTCTTGTTTGCATACATTCATATACTACTTGAAAACATTCTCAAATCATCAACTAAAACACATGAATTAAAACATTTAATTCATAAAAATGAAGTCTTTCTCCCATACATGGGGTAGAACTATTTCTAGTACAATTTTAATCGACTTTTGTCGTCATCTATGTCTATATACAAACGTCCCATAACTCATTTAGGCCAACACATTTGGCACATTAACGATGACTTAATCAATCCTTAAGTACTAGCCCTATACATGCCATGACTTCTAAAGACTTGATACCTCATACCAAGAGTCTGCTCGATAGTGTGAAAACATCTCCAGCGGCCTCCAACCCGAGCTAGTTAATATAACCTATAAGAGATGAGAAAGGTAAAGGAGTAAGCAATAATGCTTAGTAAGCTAATCTGCATAATGTGTCAAATATTGATATTCATTGAATATACATAATTACAATGTATCATGAAGAGTGTCTCTCATAACTCATGGTTACTTACTCAACTATTCTTGAAACTTACTCATTCAATCTCTTACCACATTCTTACCATGTCACAAGCCAACTGCTAGTTTAATAAGCGTACATTCCTGCACTGATCACCACATGATCATATAAAACAACACATCAAGCATTTTCAATAAGCCACTCATGCTACTAATATCTCGGTGGTTTCACACTTAGCCCACCATTGAATCTCTAATAGGGAGGTATCGCACATAGCCCACCAATCATTTATACTTATGGTGGTTCCACACTTAGCTCACCAATCATCTATAAGCGATGGTATCGCACACATCCCATCGATTACTATCAATAAGGTGATATCACACATAGCTCACAGTTATTTTACATTCATGGATAATAATCCACACATGTTCATTCGAGAACATCCTTACACGCTTCTATTCTTACTTAACTTTCTACGATACTCGTTCTTATTCACACAGTGCATCAATAAATCTGTCTCATGCAACTAAGGTGCATCAAATACACATACCCCACTAGGGATTCATCATATATTGAATTCATCTCAATTCAGTTCTACACATACTTGTACTACTCATGGTACAACCACATACATTCAACACATACATTGAATCATTCAAATTGTTAATTAACTCTCTTAAGTCTCATGCACATAGTTCTCATTGTCATCATACCCCAATAGGGTCTTACATACATTAACATATCGATGCCATGTCCCTGACATGCTCTTATATGAATTCTTACACTGAGGCCATATTCAAATATGGTCTTACTCGAGACTTAAACCATCATCCTAACATGCTATACACCTTTTCCATTACTCTAAATTCAATTCTATTGACATCTCAGCAAGAGACATTTCATACATTCATATAGTAATATACATTCCATACAACATTGGAATACTAAATAAGCTCATACGTAATTGCAACATTCGCAAATGAACTTACCTCGATGTCGAAAGAGCCGAAAATGACTTTTTGCCCACATTTCTCTTTTCATCCGTTCTAGGTCCAAAACTCATTTTCTTTGATCTAGAATAATTAAATTTACTGATTTAATCACTTATAAATCATGATATACCATAATCTAAGCTTTAGGCAAAAATGACTATTTTGCCCCTACAATTTGGCAAAATTACCATTTTGCCCTTAGGCTCGTAAATAAATTTTCATCACATTTTCCTGTTAAACAAGCCTAGCTGAACATTTAATCCTCTTACAACTATCCATAATTCCATCTATTTCATGCCTTAATGAACAAATTACAACTTTTGCATTTTAGTCCCAATTAGGTGTTTTCATGACAACACCTTTCACAAAAGTTGTTTCTCATCATCCTATCATTCATTTTCTTCCATAAAAACTCATCAAACAACATAAAATCTATCATGGTAAGTCTCTAGACTTTCAACCATGTTACAAATTATTCCTCCCATTAGCTAGCTTAAGCTTTGGGGACTCCAAAAATGTAATTTTTATCAAGAAAGATCATCAAAATCACTTACTTGTGAGGAGGAATGTTTGCTGAAATTTTTGAGCTCCATAACCCTTATTTCTCTTCAATTTTGAAAGAAGGTGAAGGAATAGTGAAAAGATGATAACATCTTTATTCATCTTATTTTATTCATTTAAACACCTAACATCACCAAATTTTTAACCATCATTTAATGTCTTTGTCCCCTTGGCCGACCATCATATCCTAGATGGTCTAATTGCCCTTTAAAGACCTTCAATTAATATTTCATGGCTATTTGATACCTTTAGCCTATAGAATGGAACTTTTGCACTCTATGCGATTTAGTCCTTTTTCACAATTTAGCTAGAAATCGCTAAAATTAAGGCACCAAAATTTTCATGCATCCTCGTAAACATGTTATAACACATAAAATAACATGAAAATAATTTTCTCTAACCTTGAATTAGTGATTTTGAGATCACTGTTCTGACTAGCCCCTAAATCGGGCTGTTACATTTAATTTGCTGCAGATTCAACTACCTTGGACGGCATGAAATGAATTAATTAGCTGCTGAATTTTGAAGTCTTCAAGGTGACTTTTTCGGCCAACCATTCAGTTCCTCAAGAACGAAAATTAAAGGATGTGCTGATTGCTTTTTCCCAAGCTCCCATCGTGAACAACAAAGTATTTATGAAATCATTGCTACACACACCAACGCAACCATTCAAACTCACCATTTGCATCATCAATGTGCGAATTTAATTCATATGTCCAGTAGAATTTTGCTGCATGGTAATAGACGAATTTAATGAGATGTTCAAGGGCTTTTCAGCTCACCGAAGTGTCATTAAGGCTTCCAACAGCTGCTATATCCCTTTTCCATTAATGTGGCTGTACAGATTTTAAAGTTCCCACACTTGGCTGTAGTTTTATTTCTTGTTTATACCAAGAAACATTGGAGACGCCATTAAAGCTATCCCAAGCTCCTTGGCTGAATTTTAATGCAACACCAGCTCCCAAGTCATCCAACAACTCAGCTGAATCCCAAGGTAATTAGGAGGGGCTGTCGGCATTCTCCATGCAGCACATTTAGAGCGCATTTAATCTAGCTGCTATCCAAAATGTTTGCATCTCATTTTCTAGCCAGGACAATCATTTTCCAGCTCAATTCAGCCATCTAGAAGCAACCTTTGACGTCTTCAATGCGTGGGGAAGCTTAAGGAATTCTTCTCCAAAATTCTGGAATTTTTCAAGCTACTTTCTTAGCTTCTAAAAATGCCTATTCGGCTGCTCTTGTTATGTCTATAAATTTGGGCTGAAATCTCTTTGTAAAGGACTTTTGAAACTTAATGAATTGCTGCCAAATTTTTGTGAGAATTTTTTCTCTCAAATTTCGTTCAAAGACTCGTTGGCTTATCTACGTAGTTAGTGGCGTCAACCCGTTTTTGTTCATTCGAACTTATCACGTTTTCGTGTGGCGTTCGAAACCAATTATACCGAGGTTCCTATCTCCTTAGATAGCGGGTCTAGGTTTCGTACTTTTCATTTCGAAAACAACTTTAGTCGTTTAAGTCTCGGGTCAACCTTCATTCGAAGTTTGGTTCATTCTTGACTTTAAGTTTTTGATTATTTCCTAATTCCGAACTTTCCCATTTCTTTTATAATCGAGCCTTCTTAAACCGAATAGCCATCCATCTCTCGAGCCCATCTTTTCTTTCTCGACCTTCCTAAACCTACCAACCTAGACCTTTCCAAAATTGAACGAAACCTTCTTGTTTAACGATCGGGCAAATATACGACTCAGACTAATTTATGGAATCGATATCATATCATCTGGTATCAGAGCTAATTAAACGAGAAGCTCGGTCGTTCGAAGTAAACCTGAATTAGGTAGTATTATTAAAAAAAATCATAAATTTTAAAAAAAATTCGAAGTTTAAAAAAAAGAATATACAATTAAAAAAAAGGTAATTACAAAATAAAAAAAAGTTGAGTTAGTTTCTTTTCTTTGTTTAATTCCCGAACCACAACGAAGTCATCTTATCCCTCTCAACCCAACGCCACACTTCTTCAGTATTATTTTCTTTCTTTTCAGCCCACCCATACCGTATCACTTCAACCCTTGTTAACCCCTTGAAGCCGACCCTCTGATCTAGTAGATTTGGTCACCCTGAGTCTTATACGAAATCACGAGAGAAGAACGAGCGGAAAGAGGCACGAACGTGTGAGCACAATAGAGTGGAGGTAAAAGCCAAACAGAGTGCAAACATGAGTGTGAGTGACATCTACTCTTTCTTTCTGAGTGATCGAGAGGATTTGTGGTGAGGATTAAATTTCATTCATGTCCCGAAGTCTGGAGCGTAACATGGCAGAGAGAATTGATAGACAACCTATTCGAAATGTACCGGATCTTAATCTTCAAGCCTTGTTACGAGAAGTAGAACGATTGTTTGACCGTAAACTCGAGCCAATCCAAGAAAGGCTTAACTAAGTCGAAGAACGTGCCCAACAAGGAAGAATGCCTCAGAGCCCGCCAAGGCGACGAGGGAGGCCACGAGTACTTGAAGAAGATTGGACTGAGCCAAATGAAGCCGAGAGTGATCATGGATCCAATAAAAGCGGGCGACGGAGAGGCCAACAAAACCGTGGCCAACAAGATCGAGGCCGAGTAGATGATGATTTGAAGAACATCAAATTGTCAATACCCCTATTTCAAGGCAAATCCGACCCCGAGGCATCCTTAGAGGCATCAAATTGGTATACCCGTCATGGATGGCTCGCCGATCGAATTGCCATGGCCTTCCCAAAAGTAAGTGACTTGCATGCATTGGGACCACGTCGCATACGACCTCGTCACTATACTTGCCGATAGAGAAGGGAATGAAAGCTTGCTTGGTGACTCTTAATTCGCCTCCATCATTCGACCACTATAACTTGTAAGGCTGAGGGTGTTTCGTCGTTGGCAAATCCAATTTCTCAATGAGCATGCTGCTAAAAACGTTTGTACAGCTTCCCCCATCGATGATCATGCTACATACTTTGCCTCGAATATGACATCTTAAGTGGAAGATGTTTTATCGTTGAATTTCATCTTCGGTATTTTGAATACTCAGACTACGTTTTACCACGAATAACTCACCTTCCACGACAAATTCAAGTTCTTCTTCCTTCTCTTCTTCAGTGGGAGGATTGGGTTCTATTTCTTCCTCATCACCCGATTCGATCTCTCCGTCATGCCTCATGGTCATTACTCACCGATTTGGGCACTGACTTGCTATATGGCCCCTACCGAGACACTTGAAACACTTGATGTCTCGCGTGGAATTGCGCCCGGCTTCATTGCTGGATTTACTTGTTTCCCCACTTGGTTTGTTGACCTTTGGGTTCGCAACATTTTCCCGTGCCCGAAAGGGAGTCTCCTTCTTGCCGGCTCCTTGGTTCCACTTTGGGGTAGGAGTGGAGCTTGGGTAAGCACCGCGAACGGGGCCTTTCCTTTTGAGCTGCTTCTCCACTTTAATGGCCATGTGCACCATCTCTTCAGTCTCGACATAGTGTTGGAGTTCAACAACGTTAGCAATGTCCTTGTTTAATCTGGCCAAGAATCTCGCCATGGTAGCCTCTCGGTCTTCCTCAATGTTGGCTTGGATCATGGCTATCTCCATCTCTTTGTAATAATCATCCACACTCCGACTGCCTTGAGTGAGATGTTGTAATTTCTGGTACAGTTCTCGATGATAGTATGCCGGGATGAACCTCTTACGCATCAATCCTTTCATGTTGTAATTTCTTTTTGTTTGTTCTTTTACTTTCATTTGCTGAATGGAACTTTTCAAACAAAGAGTGGAAAAACAAAGGAAAAATCAGGAGGTAAAAACAAGGAGAGTGAGGTAAAAGAGAGCAAAGAACAAGAAAAGAGAGAAGAAGGAGGAATTGAAAAATTGAGTGTTTATGCAAAAGAGCGAGAGGTTAGGAAGATGTTGTTGCTTCGGCAACCAATGCTAGTCTTGTTGTACAAAGACAACTTTCTTAATGTTAACGAATTAGATGCTTCACTCCCCTCTTCGATTGTAACTTTGTTGTAGGAATTCGACGATGTATTTCCTGAAGATATTCCAAGTGGCTTACCGCCTATACGAGGGATTGAACACCAGATTTGTTTCATTCCCGGAGCCACTATACTAAACCGCCCAGCCTATCGAAGCAACCCTGAAGAGACGAAAGAGTTGCAACGCCAAGTGGCTGAGTTGATGGCTAAGGGATACATTCGAAAGAGCCTTAGCCCATGTGCTGTTCTGGTGCTTTTGGTGCCCAAGAAAGATGGCACTTGGCGCATGTGCGTGGATTTCCGTGCGATCAATCAGATCACCATCAAGTATAGGCATCCTATTCCGCGCCTAGATGACATGTTAGATGAACTCAGTGGGGCACAACTCTTCTCCAAAATCGACCTCAAGAGCGGATATCATCAAATTCGAATGCGAGAAGGAGATGAGTGGAAAACAACCTTTAAAACCAAGCACGGTTTGTATGAGTGGTTGGTTATGCCATTCGGCTTAACTAACGCACCCAGTACCTTTATGCGATTAATGAATTATGTATTATGTGCTTTCATTGGAAAATTTTGTGTTGTATATTTTGATGATATTCTTGTTTATAGCAGGTCGTTAGAAGATCACGTAAGCCATTTGCGAGCCATACTTGAAGTTTTGCGTAAGGAAACATTGTACGCTAATCTTAAGAAGTGTACTTTTTGTTCTAACCAAGTTGTTTTCTTAGGATTCATCGTCAGCGCGAAGGGGCTCGAAGTGGACTAAGAAAAGGTTAAGGCAATTCGTGAATGGCCAAGACCTACGAGCATTAGCCAAGTTCAAAGTTTCCACGGCTTGGCGAGTTTCTATAGGCGTTTCGTTCCAAACTTTAGCACCGTTGCTGCTCTGTTAACTAGTGTTATTAAGAAAAACTATGCCTTCTTTTGGAATGATGAACAAGAGTGTGCTTTTAATTCTATTAAAGATCTTTTGACTAACACTCCTTTACTTGTTTTTCCAGATTTCCAAAAAACATTTGAAATCGAGTGTGATGCCTCGGGCCTAGGCATTGGAGTCGCGCTAATGCAAGAAGGGCGTTCGATAGCGTACTTTAGCAAAAAGCTGAACGGGGCGACACTTAACTACCCCACTTACGATAAGGAGATGTACGCGTTGATTCGGGCCTTGGAAACATGGCAATATTACTTGTGGCCCAAAGAATTCGTCATCCATACTAACCACGAGGCACTGAAACATCTCAAGGGACAACATAAGCTAAACAAACGACATGCCAAGTGGATGGAGTTCCTAGAATCTTTTCCGTACGTCATCAAATACAAGAAAGGTAAAAAAAATATGGTGGCGGACGCTTTGTCGAGAAGGTATGCCCTTTTTAATTCTTTAGAGTCAAAATTGATGGGATTTGCGTATTTGAAAGAATTATATGCTGTTGATCCTGATTTTGCTGAAATGTACAAAGCTTGCGAATCTGGTACTTGTGATAAATTTTATCGTAGCGATGATTACCTGTTTCGAGAAGGCAAGCTCTGCATCTCTCAAGGATCCATCCGGAATGTATTGGTTAATGAGGCGCATAGTGGAGGCCTCAAGGGCCATTTCGGCATAGCAAAGACGATGGCAACATTGCGCGAACACTTCTATTGGCCAAAAATGAAAAGAGACGTTGAACGAGTGTGCGAACGGTGCATCACCTGCAAGAAGGCCAAGTCGAAGGTTTAACCCCATGGATTATACACCCCGTTGCCTATCCCAAAAGGACCTTGGATTGACATCTCAATGGACTTTGTTCTAGGTCTTCCTAGAACCAAGAATGGCAAAGACTCAATTTTCGTCGTTGTAGATAGGTTTTTGAAAATGGCACACTTCATTGCTTGTAACAAAACTGATGATGCTTTGCATGTTGCTAACCTATTTTTCAGGGAGGTTGTCCGTTTGCATGGAGTGCCGAGGACTATTATTTCCGGTTGAGACACTAAGTTCCTGAGCCATTTTTGGAGAACGCTTTGGGGAAAGATCAGCACAAAGCTGCTATTTTTGACTACTTGCCATCCTCAAACGGACGGGCAAACGAAAGTCGTGAACTGAGTCTTATCAACGTTGTTGCGAGCCATAATTCGGAAAAACCTCAAGTCATGGGAAGAGTGCCTACCACACATGTAACATCCCAGTTTAGGGCCTAGTCGGAATAGTGGTTCGAGACCACAAATCCGAGGGTCATGAATGAGTTTTTGAGGCTTATATTACGTATGCATGCTAGTGTGAAAGTTTCATGAAGCAATTTTGTGAAATTGTGGTTGAATTGTCCAAAAGGACTAAATTGCAAAAGTTGCAAAATGTGTGTTTCTAGAAGCTATATGTGTGAAATAGCTTTAGATTATTAATTAGAGGTCCTTAAATAGCAATTTATCCAAATTCTAATTTTTGGACAAAAATGGGCATGGATGAGTTAAAGTTGAAAGTTTATCAAAAAGGGCATTTTGGTCATTTATCAATTAAGTGATTAAAATAGGTGAAAAGATGATAGAAATTCATTCATCTTCTTCCCATAGCTGCCAAAAATTTGAGAAGCCATTGTTAGGGTTCTTTCTTTCAAGCTTGCTAGTAAGTGCTCCTAAGCCCGATTTTTGATATTCTTCGTATTTTTGAAGTCCCAATAGCATGAGTAAGCTATTTTTAGCTATTTGATGAGCTATGAGGGATGTTCAAAAATGTGGTCATGTATGACATGCATGTATTTTGATGTTTTATGGAAGATTATGAAAGCTTGATGTAGAAGAAACATCTTTTGTTAAGTGATTTTCCATGAAAATGCATGTAGGGACTTGATTGTGAAAATCTTAAGTTTGGTCATACATGTGTGATGTAGTGAGAATTGATGAATGCTTTAGTTGAGTAAGTGATTCGGCTAAGCATGAAAGACTAGAAAGTTGAATAAAAATCACTTTATGAGCCTTGGTGCTAAAGTGTAAATATGAGAAAGTTTAGGGGCAAAATAGTAATTTTGCTAAAGTATGAGATGTGGGTCAATTTAGTCAATGTGTGTATTGAATAAGCTGATTTATTCATTATAGATCAAGAAAGACGAAGCCCGGATCGAAACTGAGGCAAAACCAAGGTGGTGTGTAACAGACCGAATTTAACCCTAATCGGAACGGTGGTTTCGGGACCACGAATCCGAGTCTGAGAAATATTTTAATATTATATTTTGTGTTTATTATATGTGAATTAATGTGTGTAAAAGTTTCGTAGAAAAATTTAATCGTTTGTGTGTTCAATTTAATAATAGGACTTAATCGCGTAAAAATGAAAAATTTAGTGGTTATTTGTAAAAGGGCCGAATAGTTATTTTTCTATTAATTTGGAGGCTTTAAGTGGTAAATTACCCATGATAGTTTGTAGTGGACGGTGAAAGACAACCATTATATGTTTTATAATTATTTTATAAAGGTTTATTAATATATAATTTGGTTAATAAAGTTTTATAACATAAAAACATATTATAATAAAAACAAAGCCATGGTTTTCTCATTTTTGCATGACCGAATAAAAGAAAAGAAAGAAGAAACAAGAGTTCCTTAGGTTGGCCATCTTTGGAGCTTGATTAAAGGTATGTGTTTAGCTCGGTTTTTGATAATTTTTACGTTTTTGAGATCGTTGCTTGAATACTATCAGACCCATGCTAGAATTTCCGATTTTGATGCATGTTTGGAGTTCGGCCATTGATGAAAATTTGTGTTTTATGATGTTTGATGACTATATATTAAAGATATGTTTTAGATTTACATGTTTGGTATTGGAAATTTTGATGATTTTGAGTAATTAGGACTAAATTGTGAAATTTGTAAATTGAAGGGTCAAAATGTGAAATAAATGAAAGAAATGGACTTGTATAGTCCCTATGAAAATTCGGCCCTAAGGAATTATAGTGAAATTTTGTGTATTTTGTGTTTTGTGCAAATAGGATTAAATTGTAAAAATGTGAAACATTTGGGGTAATATGGTAATTTGCCCATTTATGTGTTTTGGGACTAAATTGAGATGAAATGTGCTTGAATGAGCTAAATTTTAATGTGTTTAGATCAAGAACAAAGAAAAAGCAGTTTGGAGCGGGGAAAGGCGAAGGTTCTCGAATAGCGCCCACGTTATCCGTCGACGATCGAGGTAAGTCTTTAAGCAAAGTAATTTTCGTAAGAATTGATTATAACATAGAATACTTATTGAATCATGAAATTGTGGAATTAATCATGTTAAAACCGAATGTGAGAAAGAAATTTAGCCATGTATATAATCGAATTCATTGAGTTAATTATGTGATAGTGATGTGAATTATATGTGATATTTGTGATACATTGTTAATGTGTAGTGTGAATGAGTTGGTTTGGAAATAAATGTTTGGGCTTATTGCCTATGGGCCTTGTGCCGGTGAAATATTTCGGGCTTATTGCCTAGCGGGCCTTGTCTTGGTGAAAGCGTTCGGGCTTATTGCCTAGCGAGGTGAATGCACCGGTGATTAAATTTCGGACTTACGGTCTAGCGGAGCTTAATGCGGTGTACATTTCGAGCTTTGATGCCTAGCGGGCTTAGTGCTTGGTGATGTGTTATAATGGAGAAATTATAAATCATACAAGTGAAGCATATTTAATGCAATGAGCTAAAAGCTCAGGTAAGTATAAGCCTTTTCTTTTATAATTATAAAGAGTAAGGTAAGTTGGCATAGTATTATTTGAATTAAGTATGATATGGTATGGTTGATGATTTGATAAGAATTATGATATATTTTATTGAGATTATTATTGATGTGTATGAATATTATATAATAGAATTTGAGTTTAAATGTGCTATTTTGGGAATCGGTTATAAGTGAAAGTGTTAAGGATGAAAGAATTTGAATGTTTGCATATGTGCATAAATAAGTTTATAAGGTTGATATTAATGTTGTACTCATATGACTTGGAGTATGCGAATACATATGGTATATTTCTTTGGTTTCGATGAATTATATGTTTATGGAAATAATGTGCAAACATTTAGGTTAATGAATTAATAGAATTGGCCATGTTTAAATTCACATATGGAAATGTTTATATTCAATTCCATAAGCTTAAATATTAAAGGTTTAAGTGTTTAATTATTATATTGTCCTTTGTTTGAGACTTACTAAGCTAGTAAGCTTACTCTGTGTGTGTTCAACGTTACATTTTATAGATTTTGATCAAGCTACGAGCTCGGAGGATCATCGGTGAAGTCATCCACACTATCGACTTGTTTTGGTATTTTGAAATTTAGATTTTGAACTTAAGGCATGTATAGGCTAACTCTATGTCGAATATCGTTTTGATGATGTATTATAGCCATGCGAAAATGGCTTAAATTTTCATATTAAGTTCGGTTCTATTTACCCTTGACTATGTGATTAATATATTTGGTTCAACTATTCGGCTAGGGAAATTTGTTCTTTTATTTCTAGCTTACATATTATGCGTACTATATGATTGCTTGTTTGTAATGTCAATGTTTGTGTTAAATTAGTCAAGTGGGTCGACATTTAAGTTAATATTTGCAGGTATAATTCAAGGTAGGTATGTGTAGTTGAGCATCATTCGGAATTTATGTATGCATGTGAACTTTATGTCGAGTTACGAGATATGAATTATATTGGGTAATGCATATATGTGTATTCGGCCAAACCTAGGTGATAGTTGCAAATGTAGTCAACATGTTTAAATAAGTAATTGCTTAGGCTCATAGTCAATATGGAAAATATGTATAACCATGATGTATTCATTATATATATATATTTGGCTTGTGAGATTGCTTAACTTAATTGAGTGCATGAAACTACCCAACTCGATTTGTGCTAGGTAACGAACATGAAATGTTATGAATAAGACCTTGTACATTCGGCCAAATTTTTTTTAAGCACATAGGTGATGTGTAATATGTTGCATGTATTCGATTATGTGAGAATAGGTTTTATGCCATGTGAAATAGGTCTTAATAGAAAACATTATGCATTGACATTTATAGTATGGTCATTTTGTGTTCATCGATGATTATATCGCATATGACTTGGAATAATATATCAAGTATGTGTTAAACATGTGTGATTTGTCTATTTATGATTAAATTATTTGATAAAGATGATTAACAGAGATTCAATCGATTGAACTGAAGTTTTAACTTACATGGTAATACAGTAACCCTAATCCGTGACGCATGGACACGGGTTAGGGTGTTACATTTATTGGTATTAGAGCTACGGTTTAGTCGATTCTAGGACTACCGTAGCGCGTGTGAGTCTAACTATACATGCCTTTATCATATATTGATAGTGTGGTGACTTCGACATTACGAACTCGTGTTTTATATAGTAAATGGACGCGATCACGAAAGAGCCGTAGCGGATGATGTAGAGAGTGTAGTGCACGACCGTGCACGGATCGGTGCCGGTGAGACTCTCGACCGATTCCGGGTAGCCACGAGGGGAGGCTAAACAAGCCTTCTATCGGATGATGAATGAGTGGTTTACCCAGTTTATTGAGACTAACCGGCTGTACACCAACCTCCACCCCGAATAATTCAACTCCGATACCTTGACACCAGATGATAGATCCGATGAGATCTAGTAGGCCTCCGATTGATAAAATCAGGAAATTTGGGGTAGAAGAATTCGGGGCCAACGATGATGATGACGCGAGAGCGGTGAAATGTGGCTTGATAACACTATTCGGGTACTTGATGAGCTATCTTGTACTCCGGATGAATGCACGAAGTGTGCTATATCTTTACTTGGGACCTTGCATATCACCGGTGGAATACACTAGTATCGATGAGTTAGAAAGAAAAAGTGGACGTGGGATTTTTTTCAGCATGAATTCGCAAGAAATATATCAGTCAAAGATTCGTTGATCAAAAGCGAAAAGAATTTCTCGAACTAAAGCAGAGGCAAATGACCGTGGATGAATATGAGAGAAAATTTGTCGATTGAGCCGATATGCTCGGGAATGTGTATCAGCTGAAGCCATTATGTGCAAAAGGTTGAAGGCGGTTTGAATGAAGATTTAAAGTTGCTTGTTGGCATTCTTGAAATCAAAGAGTTTGTGACACTAGTCGGCGAGCTTGCAAAGTGAAGAACTCGGGAAGGAGAAAAGAAAGGTGAGGCGAAGCTAGAGACACTCGTAAGAGATCATCGGGTAAGAGTTTCCATTCCACATCTAAGAAGTTTAGAGATGACTTGGCCCGACATAAAGCTACTTCAAATTTACCTAGGCGTGATCGACCTCCGGTGGGCTCGAGCTACCTCCATGGTCGGTGTTGGTAACGTTCCACAGAATCGAGTTAAATGCAAAGCTTTGTGGGAAATGGCATTCGGGAGTTGTAGATTCCATGATCGGTCTTGCTTTAAATGCGGATCGTCGGATCATTTTATTAGAGAATGTCCGATGTTAGTTGAGCGAATCTGATTCAAAACATTAAGTCGAGCAACACATCGGTAGCGAGGCGAGCCACCCGGACATTCAAGCAATGTAGGTGGTAGTCGAGAGAGGAGCGAAGAACACGCGTAGTTCGATGCGAGGCTAGAGCCCTGACTAGAGCTTATGCCACACGAGCGAGAGGATGCTTCTTCCCCGATGTCATTACGGTACTTTCACCCTTTATGATACTCTTTGTGATTGCATTGATTGATCTGGTTCGACTCATTCATATGTGTGTGAAACTCTAGTATTCGATAAGACTCTGCGCGGTTGAGTCACGAGTTTGTGATTCGTGTGTCCAACCCTTTGGGTAGATGTGTGCTTGTTAATAAAGTGTGTAAAGGTTGCGTTGATGATTCGGGATTCTTGCTTTCGGCCGATTTAATGTTGTTGCCCTTGATGAGTTCGATATAATTTTGGGAATGGGTGGTTAACTTCACATGATGCGATGGTGAATTGCAAAAGAAAGCTAATTGATTTGAGATGTCGAGCGGGAGATTATCGAATTGAATCCGATGATTTAAGTGGGTTTCCTACAATAATATCTTCGATGTTAGCCGGAAATATGTGAGAAAAGGATGTGAAGCTTATTTGGCGTATGTCTTTGGATAATAAAGTGTCCGAAAAGCATATTGAATCTGTGCAGGTTGTGTGTGAATACCCGGATGTGTTTCTGAAGAACTACAAGGCTTACCACCGATCACGAGAGATTGAGTTCGGCATTGAATTAGTGCGAGAGCGACTTGATTTCGATAGCTCCGTATCGGATGGAACCTCTGGAGTTAAAAAGAATTGAAAGCGCAATTGCAAGAATTGTGAGATAGGGGCTTTGCACGATCGAGCTTATCTCCTTGGGGTGCACCGGTTTTATTTGTGAAAAGAAAGATGGGACCATGCGAATGTGTATCGACTATCGGTAACTAAATAAGGTAACTATAAAGAATAAATACCCGTTACCTCGGATTGATGACTTGTTTGATCGGCTAAAAGGGGCTTGATATTTTGAAGATAGATTTGAGATCGAGGCTATTATCGATTTGCGTAGTCGAGAGATCTGAGATGTGCCAAAGCGCATTAGGACAAAGGTACGGACATTTTGAGTTTACAGTTATGCCTTTTGGACTCACTAATGCACTGCTTGTTTTTATGGATCTAATGAATCGAGTTTTGACAGTTTTTGGATCGGTTTGTAGTAGTGTTTATTGATGATATCTTGATCTATTCCAAAAATGAAACCGAGCATCTTTGAGCATTTGAGATTAGTGCTACAAACTTTGAGAGATCAACAGGTTGTATGCGAAGTTTAGTAAGTGTGAGTTACGGATGAAAAAGGTCGACTTTTTGGGACATGTTGTTTTTGACATCAGTATTCAAGTCGATCCGAACAAAATTTGGCTATACTTGATTGGAAGCCATCGAAGAATGTTTTTGAGATTGAAGCTTTACAGGACTTGCGGGCTACTATAGGCGGTTTGTGAGAAGGTTTTTTCTGTAATAGCTACACCTTTGACAAAGCTACTACGAAAGATGTAAAGTTCAAGTGGTCGGAAAATTGTCGGAAGAGTTTCGATCGGTTGAAAGCCCTTTGTGAAGCCCAGTGTTAGCTCGGCTGAGTCGGGTAAGGAATTTGTTGTGTATTCGATGCTTCCTTAAATGGTTTGGGCTGCGTATTGATGCGGGAAAGCGAGTAGTAGCCTACGCATCAAGACAATTGAAGCCGCATGAAAGAAATTACCCGACGCATGATTTGGAGCTTGCGACCATTGTGTTATGACTTGAAGATTTGGCGTCATTACTTATTCGGCGAGAAGTGCCATGTTTACTCGGATCATAAAAGTCTGAAGTATTTGATTACTCAAAAAGACTGAATTTAAGACAACGCGGTGGTTGGAATTGTTAAAAGACTATGAATTGGTGATTGACTACCATCAGGGAAAAGCTAACGTTGTTGCGAGATGCGTTAAGTCGAAAATCATTGTTTGCTCTTCGTGCAATGAAGCAGCGCGATAACTATGTCTAGTGATGATTCGATCATAGCCGAGAGTTACAAGCAAGACCGATGTTTATTCAAGCAAATTTGTGATGCAGAGAAAGTTGACAAAGATTTGATTACTAGTCGAATTCGGTGCGAAAAGGTGCGAATCGATTTTTGATTGATGCAAATGGTGTTTGAATTTTAAAAGCCGAATGTGTGTTCAGAAGAACTCGGATTTGATCTGAGATGATTCGAGTGAAGCCCATAGTGGTCGACTATCGATACATCGGGTAGCACAAAAATGTATAACGATTTGAAACAATTCTATTGGTGGCACGGCATGAAAGCGGGATATATCCGAATTTGTTTGAAATGCTTAGTTTGTCGCCAAGTAAAAGCCGAGCATCAAGTGCCATCCGGACTACTTGACCAATCATGATACTACGAATGGAAATGGGATAGAATTACAATGGATTTTGTATCCGGTCTCCCTATGACACCGAGTAAGAAAGATGCCGTTTGGGTTATAGTTGATAGGACTGACCAAATCACTCATTTTGTACCCGATTCGTGCGGACTATTCACTCGATAAACTTGCCGAATTGTATGTATCACAAATTGTGAGATTGCATGGTGTCACCAGAGTTCCATTGTTTTGACAGAGACCGAGATTCACATCGCGGTTTTGGAAGAAGTTGCAAGATGCTTTAGGCACTAAACTTCATTTTAGTCTGACCTTTCATCCATGAGACAGACAGTCGATCTGAGCGAACTATTCGGATACTTGAGGACATGTTGAGATGTTGCGTTCTCGAGTTTGAAGTGCGTGGGAACGATACCTACCTTTGATTGAATTTGCTTACAATAATAGCTTTCAATCTAGTATCAAAATGGCACCTTATGAAGCCTTATGCGGGCGAAAATGTCGAACACCATTATCTTTGGGTGAGCTCGTGAGAATAAGATACACGAGGTTGATTTGATTAAAGCCCGAACAAAAGTGGTTGTGATCGAAATACTTTGAAAGTTGCCTCGGACCGACAAAAGTCTTATCTTGACTTAAAGCGTAAAAATATTAAATTTCAAATCGAGATCGAGTATTCTTGAAAGTTTCTCCGTGGAAAAGGTATTCCTATTTGGTCGGAAAGACAAACTTAGTCCGAGATTCATCGGACCTTATGAAATCACCGAACGTATTGGGCCTATTGCTTATAGGTTGAATTTGCCCTACGAGTTAGAAAAGATACATGGCGTATTTCATGTTTTGATGCTTAAATGAAATCTGAGATCAGATCCGTCTCATGTGATCACACCGAAGCATGAGATTGAAATCCAATCGATTTGACATATGATGAAGAACCGATCCGTATCTTAGCTCGGGAAATAAAAGAGTTGAGAAATAAAAGAATTCCATTAGTTAAGGTACTATGGAATCATCACGGAGTTGAAGAGGCTACGTGGGAGCCTGAGGATTCAATGAGGCAACAATATCCGACCTTGTTTAATGGTAAGATTTTCGGGGACGAAAATCCTAAAGGGGAGAGTTGTATATGACGAATTTGACCCTAATCGGAGCAGTGGTTTCGGGACCACGAATTCGAGTCTGAGAAATATTTTAATATTATATTTTGTGTTTATTATATGTGAATTAATGTGTGTAAAAGTTTCGTAGAAAAATTTAATCGTTTGTGTGTTCAATTTAATAATAGGACTTAATCGCGTAAAAATGAAAAATTTAGTGGTTATTTGTAAAAGGGCCGAATAGTGATTTTTCTATTAATTTGGAGGCTTTAAGTGGTAAATTACCCATGATAGTTTGTAGTGGACGGTGAAAGACAACCATTATATGTTTTATAATTATTTTATAAAGGTTTATTAATATATAATTTGGTTAATAAAGTTTTATAACATAAAAACATATTATAATAAAAACAAAGCCATGGTTTTCTCATTTTTGCATGACCGAATAAAAAGAAAATAAAGAAGAAACAAGAGTTCCTTAGGTTCGGCCATCTTTGGAGCTTGATTAAAGGTATGTGTTTAGCTCGGTTTTTGATAATTTTTACGTTTTTGAGATTGTTGCTTGAATACTATCCGACCCATGCTAGAATTTCCGATTTTGATGCATGTTTGGAGTTCGCCATTGATGAAAATTTGTGTTTTATGATGTTTGATGACTATATATTAAAGATATGTTTTAGATTTACATGTTTGGTATTGGAAATTTTGATGATTTTGAGTAATTAGGACTAAATTGTGAAATTTGTAAATTGAAGAGGTCAAAATGTGAAATAAATGAAAGAAATGGACTTGTATAGTCCCTATGAAAATTCGGCCCTAAGGAATTATAGTGAAATTTTGTGTATTTTGTGTTTTGTGCAAATAGGATTAAATTATAAAAATGTGAAACATTTGGGGTAATATGGTAATTTGCCCATTTATGTGTTTTGGGACTAAATTGAGATGAAATGTGCTTGAATGAGCTAAATTTTAATGTGTTTAGATCAAGAACAAAGAAAAGCGGATTTGGAGCAGGGAAAGGCGAAGGTTACCGAATAGCGATCCCTCGTTATCCGTCGACGATCGAGTAAGTCTTTAAGCAAAGTAATTTTCGTAAGAATTGATTATAACATAGAATACTTATTGAATCATGAAATTGTGGAATTAATCATGTTAAAACCGAATGTGAGAAAGAAATTTAGCCATGTATATAATCGAATTCATTGAGTTAATTATGTGATAGTGATGTGAATTATATGTGATATTTGTGATCATCGTTAATGTGTAGTGTGAATGAGTTGGTTTGGAAATAAATGTTTGGGCTTATTGCCCAGCGTGCCTTGCGCCGGTGAAATATTTCGGGCTTATTGCCTAGCGGGCCTTGTGCGGTGAAACGTTCGGGCTTATTGCCTAGCGGTGAATGCTGGTGATTAAATTTCGGACTTACGGTCTAGCGGGCTTAATCTTAGGTGTACATTTCGAGGCTTTGATGCCTACTTGGGCTTAGTCGGTGATGTGTTATAATGGAGAAATTATAAATCATACAAGTGAAGCATATTTAATGCAATGAGCTAAAAGCTCGTGTAAGTATAAGCCTTTTCTTTTATAATTATAAAGAGTAAGGTAAGTTGGCATAGTATTATTTGAATTAAGTATGATATGGTATGGTTGATGATTTGATAAGAATTATGATATATTTTATTGAGATTATTATTGATGTGTATGAATATTATATAATAGAATTTGAGTTTAAATGTGCTATTTTGGGAATCGGTTATAAGTGAAAGTGTTAAGGATGAAAGAATTTGAATGTTTGCATATGTGCATAAATAAGTTTATAAGGTTGATATTAATGTTGTACTCATATGACTTGGAGTATGCGAATACATATGGTATATTTCTTTGGTTTCGATGAATTATATGTTTATGGAAATAATGTGCAAACATTTAGGTTAATGAATTAATAGAATTGGCCATGTTTAAATTCACATATGGAAATGTTTATATTCAATTCCATAAGCTTAAATATTAAAGGTTTAAGTGTTTAATTATTATATTGTCCTTTGTTTGAGACTTACTAAGCTAGTAAGCTTACTCTGTGTGTGTTCAACGTTACATTTTATAGATTTTGATCAAGCTACGAGCTCGAGAGGATCATCGGTGAAGTCATCCACACTATCGACTTGTTTTGGTATTTTGAAATTTAGATTTTGAACTTAAGGCATGTATAGGCTAACTCTATGTCTGAATATCGTTTTGATGATGTATTATAGCCATGCGAAAATGGCTTAAATTTTCATATTAAGTTCGGTTCTATTTACCCTTGACTATGTGATTAATATATTTGGTTCAACTATTCGGCTAGGGGCTGTTCTTTTATTTCTAGCTTACATATTATGCGTACTATATGATTGCTTGTTTGTAATGTCAATGTTTGTGTTAAATTAGTCAAGTGGGTCGACATTTAAGCTAATATTTGCAGGTATAATTCAAGGTAGGTATGTGTAGTTGAGCATCATTCGGAATTTATGTATGCATGTGAACTTTATGTCGAGTTACGAGATATGAATTATATTGGGTAATGCATATATGTGTATTCGGCCAAACCTAGGTGATAGTTGCAAATGTAGTCAACATGTTTAAATAAGTAATTGCTTAGGCTCATAGTCAATATGGAAAATATGTATAACCATGATGTATTCATTATATATATATATATTTGGCTTGTGAGATTGCTTAACTTAATTGAGTGCATGAAACTACCCAACTCGATTTGTGCTAGGTAACGAACATGAAATGTTATGAATAAGACCTTGTACATTCGGCCAAATTTTTTTTAAGCACATAGGTGATGTGTAATATGTTGCATGTATTCGATTATGTGAGAATAGGTTTTATGCCATGTGAAATTGGTCTTAATAGAAAACATTATGCATTGACATTTATAGTATGGTCATTTTGTGTTCATCGATGATTATATCGCATATGACTTGGAATAATATATCAAGTATGTGTTACACATGTGTGATTTGTCTATTTATGATTAAATTATTTGATAAAGATGATTAACAGAGATTCAATCGATTGAACTGAAGTTTTAACTTACATGGTAATACCCGTAACCCTAATCCGGTGATGGACACGGGTTAGGGGTGTTACATGGTGGACTAAATTGCATATTTCTGTACTTTTGAGTATCGAGGTAAGTCTATGCATAAACAATGCATTCATACTTACAATTTGTTGATGATAGCTAGTGTGTAGCTAATTCGAGATTGATTTAGAACCTATGTGGTTAAGGTAGAATGAATGTAGTAGAAATGGTAAATGAATGTATGATCGAGAATGATTGAGAATCTATGTGGTTTAAGTAGACTTATGCATGTGTTGTGATAATGCTAGATGGTAGGCTTAGTGCGATACCATACTAATGCATATTGACGATGAGCTAGCTATGTGCGATGCTATCGTGAGGTATATCATCTAGTGAGCTATGTGCTGAATTACTACGAATACCATTGTGGTAGGCTAAGTGCGATACCACCTTATTAATCAAATTTGGTGTGTTAAGTGTGAAACCACCGAGATATTGTCTGTGTTGATTAACTGTGTGTATTAACTGTGTGGATTAACTGTGTGTATTAACTGTGTGGATGAGCTGTGTGGATTAGTTATGTAAACTAGCTGTGTGGATGAGCTGTGTGGATAAGCTATGTGAATTGACTGTGTGGATGTATTACGATAAATAATGATGTGTTGTATATTACGTAAATGTGATATTGAATGCAGGGGTGCATTTCAATGGTTATGAGTATGTGACTCATGATGTGTTGGAAATGTGGTAAGGGTTAGAAAGAGTAAGCATTGTCGTTCATTATTTTGGTAGTATAATGCTAATTGTTGTTTAGCTTGTACTATGATGCTTATTTGTTTATGTGTAAACTTACTAAGCTCAAAGCTTACTCCCTTTCTTTTCCCTTGTCTTATAGATTAAAAGTGTTGAATCGAGATACGAGGATCATCGGAAGATAGTCCACCTATCAGCACACTTTGGTACATGAAACTTAATGTTTTGTATATGGCATGTCTGAGGGGGCTAGATAAGTTAGTAAGTTTTGTTGTAAATGGCTAAGATGTGTTGGCCTTTAGATGATAGCTCATTTTGTATAATGGCATAGTTGTTGGCCATTATGTTTATATGAAGTTATTGTTATCTATGTGAGATGATGTTTAAATATGAGTTGATTATGCTTGTGTTGGTTGAAAATATGTTGTGGATGCTAGAGGGGTGATAGGAACTTGGCACATAGCCTTGTTTTTGTCCATGTGGGTAGACACACGGGCGTGTGTCTAGACCATGAGTGACACACGGTCAGCCCACGGGCATGTGCTGTGGCCGTGCGTCCCCTGCATGTTAATATTTTAAAACAGAATAGACCACAGACTAGTCATACGGGCGTGTGCCTAGGGCGTGTGGGATTAATCAGTGTTGGACACAGGCTAGCCACACGGGCGTGTGTCTAGACTCTAGGCCGTGCGAGGGAAGTCAGTGTTCACCAAGGTTGAGGAGCATGGGCGTGGCATGGCCGTGGGGCAATTGGCAGAATGCTCAAGTTTTTAGCACGACTAGGGGACATGGGCGTGTGTGTCCATACACGGGCGTGTTACATAGTGCACGGGCGTGTGAGCCCTGTTTAAAAGAAGAAAATTTTTTTAAGGATCGTAAAAGTTCCAGATTAGTCTCGAGAGCCCTCGTGTGTATGAGTGAGGCCTCGTAAGTCGAGAATGAGGTTATAGAGTGTAATGAAGTTGAGCCTACGTGGCGATTAAGTGGGTTGAGTTCGGTAACGCCTCGGGCCCGGTTCCCGACGTAGAACCCGGGTAAGGGGTGTTACATTTAGTGGTATCAGAGCTATGGTTTAGTCGATTCTAGGACTACCGTACCGTAAGAGTCTAGCTATACATGCCATAAGTGTACGATGATAGTGTGGTGGTTTCTGATGATTTTAAATCCTGTTTTATATAGAATATGGATTCCGATCCATTGACTGCTGATGAAGTAGCTAGTAATGCGCGGCTCTGTGCAAAGGCCGTCTGCGGTGCAAAAGTGGACCCGAGGCAAGAGGTCAAGGGGAAGAGGCACGAGAAGCCTTTCTCCATGTGATGAGTGATTTGTACTCGGACTACGTTCGAGCGAACCCTAACGCTCAACCTCCTCTACCTCCTCCTATACCTTAGCCAAATCCAGTGGCTCCTCAAGGTATGGATGTAGTGAGGATATCGAAACCCCCGGTGGATAAGATTAGGAAACACGGGGCTGAGGAGTTTAGAGCTAAGGTAGATAACGACCACGAGAGGCGGAGTTACAGTTAGAGAACTCGATGAGGGTGTTCGATGAGCTCTCATGTACACACGAGGAGAGTTTGAAGTGTGTGCCGTATCTTTGCTGAGAGACTAGGCATACCATTGGTGGAAGACGCTAACATTAGTGGTCCCGAGAGAGCGGGTAACATGGGACTTCTTTCTGGAAGAGTTCCATAAGCCAGAGGTTTACTGACCGAAAAAGGAAAGAATTCCTTGAGTGAAGCAAGGAAGGATGACGACAAGAGTGAATCTGAGCGTGAGTTTGTTAGGCTTAGCAAATACGCTCAAGAATGTGTGTCGATAGAGATCATCTTGTGCAAGAGGTTCGAAGATGGGCTGAATGAGGATATCAAACTCCTAGTTGGCATTTTTGATTCGAGCACGTTCCATGTTAAGTCAAGCTCGAGTCATGATCCATTGGTGCTACCTCGTGGTCCTATCACTAGAGCTCGATCTAAGCTATTTAAAGACGCCATCAGAGTTTTGGTCCAGCAAGTGTGGAAAGATAATGAAACTAATTTACTTGGACGAGTGGAGAGACCAACGTTGGAGCATTTTTGCAATGTTCTACAAGTTCAACCCACAACCTATGAGCTCGGTTCTAGCTCGTGCTAAGTTTCGATTAAGTTCAATGAGTTTAATTGGTCATTCGGTCTTAAGCTAAATAAATTAGTTGGAATTTTATTTAAAATAAATTTGGATAAATTTAATTTCCTTTAATTAATTTTTGTTATTAAATAAGGTTTTAAGTTGCTTTTAAGTCTAGCATATTTACTTGGAAATTAAAGTGGTTTAGCTAAAACTAGTATTTAATGTTTGTCCTAAGCTTCACCGATTTTTATTATTTGTTAAATAGCTTAGATTTAATTTGTTTCACTCAATTTAATGTCTTAATGTGTTCGTTAATTGCTGGAATTAATTAGCTAAGTTAATGAATTTAATTTGCTTGTAGGTGCATATAAAGGGACGGCACAATGAGATTAATGGGCAGCAGCAATTACTTTCATTTAAGATGATGTTTTGGTTAGTTCAATAGTCTTTTATAGCTGCCGTTTCAACTTCCCAAGGTGCCTATTCAGTTCACGAAGTTAATGCAAGAAGGTCAACCATCAACAAGCAATTGGAGCTGAAAAGTCCGCCATTAAAGCTGGAATTTAAGGAGGAATTTAAGGGCATTCATGCATGCTTGGTTGAATATTGAAGAGTCACTCAATTATTTCTTTTCTTTGATGATTAATTTTGCACCATTGATGATTTTAAAGTTGCCTCTTGAGCTTCCATTCAGCCAATGTGGACTGGAACTTGAAGAGTTTTCCTATTTAGAATTTACAAGTTAATGCTAGTATTAATTTTGCTTAGTCATTAAGGCCAGAAGATGACCATTCGTTTAGCTCAAGCAACTATAAATAGTTGGCCATTTTATTTTGTAAAGGGACTTTTGCCAAATTTTATATCGTTATTATGCTGAATTTGCGAGAGCAATTTCTCCTATTTCGTTCTTAGGATCTGTTGGCTTATCTAGGAGTCTAGTGGCGTCAACCATCCTTCGTTCAATTTCGATACCAAGGTTCCTATCGTACATCGATAGTGGGTCGAGGTCTGTTAAACAACTAAAACTGAAGCCTCTAGGAACGTATAAGTAACCGGGTCGATACCTTTCTCGGTATTGGTTCTTACTTGTTTCCTAAAGTCCTAAACCGAAACCCAAGCCTTATTTCTTTCTTAAACCGAAACCCGAGCCATTCATTCTTTCCTAACTTCGAAACATATCCTAATCCGAAACTATCCAAGCTAATACCGAATCCAACTCATCTTGTCAACCCAATTCTTACAACTTATCCTAACTTCATCAAAATTTCTTTCTTTCTTCGATTCTCTGGTTTACGATCGAACTCCAAGTATACATCTCGTTTTCTCCTCGAGATCGGGAGCGTATCATCTGGTATTAGAGCTAGTTAAACCGAGATCTACGAAGCCGGGAACAACCATCGAAGTCGTCTAAGCGAAGGTTCGAAGTAAAAAAAAAATTGAAAAAAAAAATTCAAAAAAAAGAGGAAATTCGAAATTTAAAAAAAAAATTTCGAAATACAAAAAAAAAATTCTAAGTGTTTTGATTGAATTGCTTTCATTCTATTCATCTTCATTCTCTAAATTCCTCTCCGACCCACTTGAACCACCGATCCCTTCTTCTTACTTTAGCCTACCTACACCCACATCTTACACCCTTTGAACCCATCTTGAAACCGACCCCTAAGCCCTAATAGGCCTTGGCAAATCCGACTAACGAAGCCGTGAGAAGTGCGAGAGGTAAAAGGCACGAGTGTGTGAGACTATTTAAGGGAGGTAAAAGCCAAAGCGAGAGTGTTAAACACGAGCGGAGTGTCAATAACTTCTTTCTTTTGAGTGAATTGTGAGAATTTGTTGTGAGGTACTATAGTCCACGCGATGTCTCAAGAACACGAGCAAAATGTAAATGAGCCACAAGGAAGACAACCCGTTCGTAACATTCCTGATCTGCCGATGCAAGCCTTGTTGCGTGAAATGGAGCGGTTACTCGATCGAAGGCTCAACCCTTTGGAAGACCGATTATACCAAATGGAAGCCCGAGAGACAACGAGAAATCGTGGCGACCAAATGAGCGACGTGAACAGACCACAAGAGGGTGAAGATTATTATAATGATGTTTTTGATAG
This sequence comes from Gossypium sturtianum, assembly GCA_025698515.1. Taxonomy (NCBI): domain Eukaryota; kingdom Viridiplantae; phylum Streptophyta; class Magnoliopsida; order Malvales; family Malvaceae; genus Gossypium; species Gossypium sturtianum. Next base: position 96,914,995 of record CM046949.1, read on the forward strand.
TGCGATCGAATCTAATGCAAGTGTTGGAAGACGAGGACCCCGACACCGTGGCAATAGAGATCGAGCCCGAGTAGATGATGATTTGAAGAATATAAAGTTGTCTATTCCATCATTTCAAGGGAGATCCGATCCGGAAGTGTACCTTGAATGGGAAAAGAAGATTGAATTGGTCTTTGATTGTCATAACTATTCGGAATCTAAAAAGGTTAAATTGGCCGCTATCGAATTCACCGATTATGCCATGATATGGTGGGACCAAATAACTACCAGTCGAAGGAGAAATGGAGAATAACCCATCAGCACGTGGGCCGAAATGAAATCTATTATGCGTCGACGATTTGTCCCACATTTTTACCATCGAGAATTATACCAAAAACTCCAAAATCTTACTCAAGGATCGAGGAGTGTTGAAGATTACTTCAAAGAGATGGAAGTTGCCATGATTAGAGCAGATGTGTAAGAGGAACGCGAGGCGACCATGGCCTAATTTTTGGTTGGTCTCAACCGAGACATAGCTAATATGGTGGAACTCCAGCATTATGTCGAACTTACGGATATGGTGCACATGGCGATTAAGGTGGAGAGGCAGCTGAAGCGCAAGGGTACTGTTCGAAACTATCCCAATTCCAACCCTACCAAATGGGGCCAAGGGACTAGTAAAGCCAATCCATCGATTCGAACCAAGGAGACCACACCAGTTGCCAAACCAAGTAAGTCCTTCACCGAATCTAACAAAGGCACAATAGAAAGCCCATCCAACCGATCACGAGACATCAAATGTTTTAAGTGTCTTGGGAGGGGACATATTGCAAGTCAGTGTCCAAACCGAAGTACGATGGTGATGCGTGCCAATGGAGAAATAGAGTCTGAAGAAGACGATGAAGAACGTGAGATTGAAACTACCACCGACGAGGAAGAAGAAATTGAACATGCCATACATGGTGAACTCCTCGTTGTAAAGAGAAGTCTCAACCTTAAAGGAGTTAATGATGACCAACAACGATAAAACATCTTCCATACTCGATGTCAAATACAAGGCAAAATTTGTAGTGTTATCATTGACGGTGGAAGTTGTACAAACGTTGCTAGTACTTTCATGGTGGAGAAGTTGAGTTTACCAACCACAAAGCACCCGAGCCCGTATAGGCTGCAATGGCTTAATGATGGAGGTGAACTAAAGGTAACTAAACAAGTCCTAATTTCTTTCAACATTGGAAAATATGTGGATGAGATCCTTTGTGATGTTGTACCCATGCACGCGGGTCATTTGTTACTTGGGCGCCCACTGGCGGTTTGATCACAAAGTGATTCACGACGGACACACCAATAGATATACGTTTAAACACTTGGGAAAGACTATCACTCTAGCACCTTTGACTCCGAAACAAGTTCATGAAGATCAAGTAAAGTTAAAAGATTCTTTTGAAAAGATGAGAGAAAAAGAGAAAAATGAGAAGACAAAAGAAAAGAAACTTGAAACAAAAAAGAGCAAGTGAAAAGAAAAATGAAAAAGGAGAGATGAGTGGAAAACAAGAAAAAGAAAAGAAAATGAGAAAGTGAGTGTCTTTGCAAAGGGAAGTGTAATACGAAAGGCCTTCTTCTGCTGCGACAACCGATTTTTGTACTTATGTACAAAGAAATTCTTTTAACACTAACGATCTCCCCGAATCTCTCCTTCTTCAATTTTGTCTCTTTTGCAGGATTCTCGATGATCTATTTTCGGAAGACATCCCGAATGGATTACCACCACTTCGAGGGATAGAACATCAAATCGATTTCATACCTGGAGCTGTTATTCCGAACCGATCTGCTTATCGAACTAACCCCGAAGAAACAAAAGAACTTCAACGGCAAGTCAAAGAACTCATGGAAAAAGGCTACATACGAGAAAGCCTTAGTCCTTATGCCGTACCGGTCTTATTGGTTCCAAAGAAGGATGGAACTTGGCGTATGTGCGTCGATTGCCGAGCTGTGAACAAAATTACCATTAAGTATAGACATCCAATTCCGCGACTTGACGATATGTTAGACGAGTTGAGTGGTGCTAAACTATTTTCGAAAATCTACTTAAAGAGTGGTTATCACCAGATTCGAATGAGGGAAGGCGATGAATGGAAGACTGCCTTCAAAACTAAGCATGGTTTGTATGAGTGGCTTGTCATGCCGTTTGGCTTAACCAACGCTCCTAGCACTTTCATGAGATTAATGAACTATGTTTTAAGAGCTTTTATCGGTAAGTTTTGCGTTGTATATTTTGATGATATCTTGGTGTATAGCAAGACATTGGAAGATCATGTAGACCATCTTCGATCTGTTTTGGAAGTCTTACGTAAGGAAACTCTTTATGCTAACCTTAAGAAATGTTCATACATTACGATAAAGTTATTTTTCTTGGTTTTGTAGTTAGTGCTCAAGGTCTCGAAGTCGATCAAGAGAAGATCAAGGCTATCCAAGAATGGCCGAGACCTACGAATATAAGCTAAGTAAGGAGTTTTCATGGTCTTGCGAGTTTTTATCGCAGTTTGTGCCAAACTTGAGACGTTAGCCGCACCTCTTACCAGCGTCATCAAGAAGAGCTCGGCCTTTTTGCGGGGAGGCGAACAGGAAAACTCTTTTAATATTATTAAAGTTAGACTTACTAGAGCTCCTTTATTAGCATTGCACGATTTCTCTAAAACTTTTGAGATTGAATGTGATGCATCAGGTGTAGGCATTGGAGCCGTATTGACTCAAGAAGGAAGGCCTATAGCATACTTCAAATGAAAAGTTGAATGGGGCATCTTTGAACTATCCCGTCTATGAAAAAGAAATGTATGCTTTGATTCGTGCCCTCGAGGCGTGGCAACACTACCTTTGGCCGAAAGAATTTGTAATTCATTCGGATCATGAAGCGCTAAAACACATTAAAGGACAAAGCACAAGTTGAATAAATGACATGCAAAATGGGTGGAATACCTTGAGTCGTTTCCTTATGTCATCAAACACAAAAAGGTAAGGATAACGTTGTGGGCGATGCACTCTCAAGAAGATATGCATTTTTAGCACATTTAGAATCAAAGCGCTTGGATTTGTTTACTTGAAAGAATTGTATGCCACTTGATGATGATTTTGGTGAAATTTTCCGTGCGTGTGAGAAAATGGTGTTGATAAGTTTACAGTCGAGCGATTTTCTTTTCAAAGAAGGTAAACTATGTGTACCAAAAAGTTCTATTCGGGAAGTGTTGGTTAATGAAGCGCATAGCGGAGGACTCATGGGGCATTTTGGAGTAGAAAAGACGATGGCTACTCTAAGAGAACATTTTCTTGGCCAAAAATGAGGAGAGATGTCGAGCGAGTATGCTGTGTATTGTATTTCGTGCAAGAAAGCTAAATCGAGGATCAAGCCTCATGGCTTATACTTACCTCTTCCAATTCCTGACGCACCATGGCAAGATATTTCAATGGATTTCGTACTTGGTTTACCCCGTACCAAAACAGGAAAAGATTCAATTTTTGTGGTAGTAGACAGTTTTTGAAAATGTCTCATTTTATACCATGTCTAAAAACCGATGATCTTTGTTCATATTTCTAATCTTTTCTTTAGGAGGAGGGTGCGCCTTCATGGGTTACCAAGAACCATTGTTTGGATCGCGATACTAAATTCTTAAGTCACTTTTGGCGATCACTTTGGGGAAAGCTTGGAACGAAGCTACTTTTCTCGACTACGTGTCATCCCCAAACCGATGGGCAAACTGAAGTAGTCAATAGGGTGCTATCAACTTTACTAAGGGGCATCATTGAAAAAACTTGAAATCATGGGAGGAATGTTTACCTCATGTGGAGTTCGCCTATAATCGATCGGTGCATTGGCGACTAAGTTTTCACCATTTGAAGTCGTCTCACGGGTTTAATCCCTAACTCCGCTAGATTTAATGCCGCTACCTAATGATCGAACTTGTGCATGCAGATGCGAGAAAAAAAGCCGAATACGTGAAGAATTTGCATAAACAAGTTCGAGACAACATTGAATCTAAGATCTAAAAGTGCGCTCGAAAGGCGAACAAAGGTCGCGTAAACGAGTTATTTTGAACACGGAGATTGGGTTTGGGTACATATGAGAAAAGAATGCTTTCCACCCCAACGTAGATCTAAGTTACTACCTCGTGGAGATGGACCGTTTCAAGTTCTTGAGAAAATTAACGATAACTCCTATAGACTTGATTTACGGTGAGTACAATATTAGCGCGACTTTCAACGTAGGCGACTTGAGTTTTTGATACTGAGGTTCGACTTGAGGACAAGTCATCTTCAAGAGGGGAGGATGATGCGAGCACATTCCATGTTAAGTCAAGCTCGAGTCATGATCCATTGGTGCTACCTCGTGGTCCTATCACTAGAGCTCGATCTAAGCTATTTAAAGACGCCATCGAGTTTTGGTCCAAAGCAAGTGTGGAAAGATAATGAAACTAATTTACTTGGACGAGTGGAGAGACCAACGTTGGAGCATTTTTGCAATGTTCTACAAGTTCAACCCACAACCTATGAGCTCGGTTCTAGCTCGTGCTAAGTTTCAATTAAGTTCAATGAGTTTAATTGGTCATTCGGTCTTAAGCTAAATAAATTAGTTGGAATTTTATTTAAAATAAATTTGGATAAATTTAATTTCCTTTAATTAATTTATTGTTATTAAATAAGGTTTTAAGTTGCTTTTAAGTCTAGCATATTTACTTGGAAATTAAAGTGGTTTAGCTAAAACTAGTATTTAATGTTTGTCCTAAGCTTCACCGATTTTTTTATTAGTTGTTAAATAGCTTAGATTTAATTTGTTTTAGCTCAATTTAATGTCTTAATGTGTTCTTTAATTCTTTGGAATTAATTAGCTAAGTTAATGAATTTAAATTGCTTGTAGGTGCATATAAAGGGACGGCACAAGGAGATTAATGGGCGCAAAGCAATTACTTTCATTTAAGATGATGTTTTGGTTAGTTCAATAGTCTTTTATAGCTGCCGTTTCAACTTCCCAAGGTGCCTATTCAGTTCATGAAGTTAATGCAAGAAGGTCAACCATCAACAAGCAATTGGAGCTGAAAAGTCCGCCATTAAAGCTGGAATTTAAGGAGGAATTTAAGGGCATTCATGCATGCTTGGTTGAATATTGAAGAGTCACTCAATTATTTCTTTTCTTTGATGATTCTACTGCACCATTGATGATTTTAAAGTTGCCTCTTGAGCTTCCATTCAGCCAATGTGGACTGGAACTTGAAGAGTTTTCCTCTTTAGAATTTACAAGTTAATGCTAGTATTAATTTTGCTTAGTCATTAAGGCTAGAAGATGACCATTCGTTTAGCTCAAGCAACTACAAATAGTTGGCCATTTTATTTTGTAAAGGGACTTTTTGCCAAATTTTATATCGTTATTATCTTTGAATTTGCGAGAGCAATTTCTCCTATTTCGTTCTTAGGATCTCATTGGCTTATCTAGGAGTCTAGTGGCGTCAACCATCCTTCGTTCAATATCGATACCAAGGTTCCTATCATACATCGATAGTGGGTCGAGGTCTGTTAAACAACTAAAACTGAAGCCTCTAGGAACGTATAAGTAACCGGGTCGATACCTTTCTCGATATTGGTTCTTACTTGTTTCCTAAAGTCCTAAACCGAAACCCAAGCCTTATTTCTTTCTTAAACCGAAACCCGAGCCATTCATTCTTTCCTAACTTCGAAACATATCCTAATCCGAAACTATCCAAGCTAATACCGAATCCAACTCATCTTGTCAACCCAATTCTTACAACTTATCCTAACTTTATCAAAATTTCTTTCTTTCTTTGATTCTCTGGTTTACGATCGAACTCCAAGTATACATCTCGTTTTCTCCTCGAGACCGGGAGCGTATCAATTTTGGAGTTGAAAGAATTCGTGGTATTAGTTGAGAGGGCAAGTAAGGCCGAAGAGTTGAGTTTAGATAAGAGGAGGGCTGTGAGTGAAGCCCGAGATGCGAGAAAGAGACCGATGGGCAAGTCGTATCAAGCCCAGTTGAAAAGATCCAAGGAAGTGAATCCTCGGACGTCAACCTCAGTGGGATATTCGCATCGAGACTTGGACAATACTCGTCAGGGTTCGAGAGTCCGAGCCCCCTCGATGGAACGTGTGGGCAATACAAAGAGTAAATCGGAGTGTCCAAGTTGTGGTAGGTATCACACCGGAGAGTGTTGGGGAAACAGTCTGAAATGTTACAAATGTGGTTCTCCTGACCACTTTATTCGTAACTGTCCCGAGAGGGATGATAAGGAAGAGAGGCAAGAAGTGGGACCTAGTGATGTGTCTACGAGGGGTAGACCACCAAGGAACCCAAGAGGTGGGGCTAGTGGTAGAGGTGCGTCCAGGGACTCTGCTGTGAGACCAGAGGGTTGGGCACTTGCGAAGACGTATGCCATTCGCGCTCGCGAAGAGGCATCCTCCCCTGATGTGATAACAGGTACTTTTTCTCTTTTTGACACCTCTGTTATTGCTTTAATAGATCCAGGGTCTACTCACTCTTATATTTGCATGAGATTAGCATCTAGTTTGAGTATGACCGTTGAGTCTGCAGACATTGTGATTAAGGTGTCAAACCCGTTAGGAAAGCATGTGTTAGTGGACAAAGTGTGTAAGAAATTTCCTTTATTGATTGAGAATCATTGTTTTTCGGCAAACCTTATGTTGTTGCCGTTTGATGAGTTCGATTTAATCCTAGGCATGGATTGGTTGACTACCCATAGTGTTTTAGTGAACTGTGGTAGTAAGTACATTGAATTGAAATGTGAGAGTGGAGATGTTGTTCGGGTTGAATCAGGTGGATCGGATAGTCTACCAGTGATGATTTCTTCCCTAGTGGCTGAGAAATGTTTGAGAAAAGGATGTGAGTCCTATCTTTTATTCATGTTGAACACTCGAGAGGTTGGGGTGGAGTTTAAAAAGCAGTGCGAGGTAGTGCGTGAGTATCCGAGATGTATTCCCGGAGGAGTTACCGAATTACCTCCGGTGAGAGAGGTCGAGTTTGGAATTGAGTTGGTTAGGGAGCGGCACCTATTTCGATTGCCTCGCATGCGAGAATGGCACTGTAGAGTTGAAAGAACTCAAGGTTCGATTACAAGATTTGACAGATAAGGGTTTTGCAAGATCGAGCTACTCGCCTGGGGGAGCTCCGTATTGTTTGTGAAGAAGAAAGATGGGTCTATGAGGTGTGTATAGACTATAGACACTTAACAAAGTGGTTAAGAATAAGTATCCTTTACCAAGGATTGATGATCTTTTCGATCAAGCTGAAGGGAGCTACTGGTGTTCTCCAAGATAGACTTGAGGTGCAGTTATTATCATTTCAGAGTGAGAGAGCAAGATGTGTTGAAAAGCGCATTTCGGACAAGGTATGGCCATTATGAGTTTTTGGTTATGCCGTTTGGTTTGACGAATGCACCTGCGATTTTTATGGATCTGATGAACCGTGTTTTCAGACCATATGTGGACAAGTTTATGGCTGTCTTTATTGATGACACATTGATCTATTCTCGGGATGAGAACGATCATGAAGAGCACTTGAGAATTGTCTTGCAAACTTTGAGAGATAAGCAGTTGTATGCTAAGTTTAGCAAGAGTGAGTTTTGGCTCCGAGAGGTCGGATTCCTAGGACACATGGTGTCAGGTGATGGTGTCAGAGTTGACCCGAGTAAGATATCAGCTGTTATGGATTGGAAACCGCTGAGGAACGTGTCAGAAATCAAAAGTTTCTTAGGATAAGCAGGATATTACAGACATTTCGTAAAGGGGTTCTCTGTGATTGCTACCCCGATGACGAAGCTATTGCATAAGGATGTCAAGTTTGAATGGACTGAGACATGTCAACAGAGCTTTGAGAGACCGAAAACAATGTTGGTCGAGGCACGGTTTTGGTTCAACGAGAATCGGGAAGGAATTCGTGGTTTATAGTGATGCGTCATTTAATGGTCTCGGTTACGTGTTGATGCAAGAGGGTAAGGTAATCGCTTACGCCTCGAGGCGATTAAAACCGCACGAGAAGAATTATCCGACTCACGATTTGGAGTTGGTGCGATTGTGTTTGCGTTAAAGATTTGGCGACATTATTTGTATGGCGAAAAGTGCGAATCTTTACGGATCACAAGATTTTAAAGTATTTGATGGATCGAAGGATCGAATCAGAGGCAGACACGATGGCTTGAGTTGTTGAAAGACTATGAGTTAGTCATTGATTACCACCGGGAAAAGCGAATATGGTTGCGGATGCCTTGAGTAGGAAATCCTCATGCGCTCTAAGAGTTATGAGAGCGAGTTTAGCATTGTCCGATGATGGTGCTATTTTGGCAGAGTTGAGAGCTAAGCCACTATTTGTTCAACAAATATGTGAAGCTTAGAGAAATGACAGCGAGATGCAAGCTAAGATAACTAAGTGCGGGTCGAAACGTGATTCGATTTTCGAATGGGTTCGAATGGTTGTTTGCTTTATCGCGACAGAATTTGTGTTCCTAAAAATGAGGAGTTGATTAGTAAGGTTTTGCATGAGGCCCACAGTGGACGTTTGTCAGTACATCCGGGCAGTACGAAAATGTACAACGACTTGAGGAAGTTATATTGGTGGCTGGGTATGAAAAGAGATATTTGAGTTTGTGACTAAGTGTCGATTTGCCAACAAGTGAAAGCCGAGCATCAAGTGCCTTGGGATTGCTTGACCGGTGATGGTTCCCGAATGGAAGTGGGATCGGGTTACCATGGATTTTGTAATGGGGTTGCCGACGACTCGAGAAAGAGATCTTTGTGTGGGTTGTTGTGGATAGATTGTGAAGTCGACTCACTTTATTCCGGTACATGTTGATTATTCACTAGATAAGTTATTTGAGTTGTTATGCGTGGCGAGAGATAGTAATATTGCATGGTGTACTGTGTCTATTATATCGGATAGAGATCCGAGGTTTACTTCGAGATTTTGGAAGAAGTTGCAAGAGGCCATGGGTACGAGATTGAATTTCAGTACTGCGTTCCATCCGCAATCCGATGGTCAGTCTGAAAGAGTAATTCAAGTTCTTGAAGATATGCTTCGATGCTGTATGTTAGAATTCGAAGGTAGTTGGGAGAGATATCTACCTTTGGTCGAATTCGCCTATAACAATAGTTATCAGTCGAGTATACAGATGGCACCGTATGAGGCTTTGTATGGCCGTAAGTGTCGGACTCCTTTGTATTGGACCGAGCATAGCGAGAAATGGATCCATGGGGTTGATCTAGTAAAAGAGACCGAAGAGAAAGTGAAAGTAATCTGTAATAGTCTAAAAGCTGCTTCGGACCGACAGAAGTCGTATGCGGATTTGAAAAGAAAAGAAATTGAGTTTGAGGTAGGCGACAAAGCATTTTTGAAAGTATCACCGTGGAAGAAGATTTTGAGATTTGGACAAAAAGGGAAATTGAGTCCAAGATTCATAGGGCCGTATGAGATTACAGACAGAATTGGGCCTCTAGCTTACCGGTTTGCTTTGCCGATAGAGTTGGAAAAGATTCATAACGTGTTCCATGTGTCGATGTTGCGACGGTATCGCTCCAATCCTTCACATGTGATTCCTTCAACGGAAATTGAGATAAGACCGGATATGTCTTATGAAGAGGAGCCGATTAAGATCTTGGCTCGAGAAGTGAAACAGTTGAGAAATAAGAGCATAGCACCAGTGAAAGTGTTATGGCAGAAACATGGTGTGGAAGAGGATACGTGGGAAACAGAAGAAGCTATGAGAGAGCAACATCCAAACCTCTTTACTGGTAAGATTTTCGGGGACGAAAATCTCTAAAGGGGGGAGAGTTGTAACATCCCGATTTAGGGCCTAGTCAGAATACTGGTTCGAGACCACAAATTCGAGGGTCATGAATGAGTTTTTGAGGCTTATATTATGTATGCATGCTAGTGTGAAAGTTTCATGAAGCAATTTTGTGAAATTGTGGTTGAATTGTCCAAAAGGACTAAATTGCAAAAGTTGCAAAATGTGTGTTTCTAGAAGCTATATGTGTGAAATAGCTTTAGATTATTAATTAGAGGTCCTTAAATAGAAATTTATCCAAATTCTAATTTTTGGACAAAAATGGGCATGGATGAGTTAAAATTGAAAGTTTATCAAAAAGGGCATTTTGGTCATTTATTAATTAAGTGATTAAAATAGGTGAAAAGATGATAGAAATTCATTCATCTTCTTCCCATAGTCACTTAAAATTTGAGAAGCCATTTTTAGGGTTCTTTCAATTTTTCAAGCTTGCTAGTAAGTGCTCCTAAGCCCGGTTTTTGATATTCTTCGTATTTTTGAAGTCCAGGTAGCATGAGTAAGCTATTTTTAGCTATTTGATGAGCTATGAGGGATGTTCAAAAATGTGGTCATGTATGACATGCATGTATTTTGATGTTTTATGGAGTGATTTTCCATGAAAATGCATGTAGGGACTTGATTGTGAAAATCTTAAGTTTGGTCATACATGTGTGATGTAGTGAGAATTAATGAATGCTTTAGTTAAGTAAGTGATTCGGCTAAGCATGAAAGACTAGAAAGTTGAATAAAAATCACTTTATGAGCCTTGGGGCTAAAGTGTAAATATGAGAAAGTTTAGGGGCAAAATAGTAATTTTGCTAAAGTATGAGATGTGGGTCAATTTAGTCAATGTGTGTATTGAACAAGATGATTTATTCATTATAGATCAAGAAAGACGAAGCCCGGATCGAAACCGAGGCAAAACCAAGGTGGTGGACTAAATTGCATATTTCTGTACTTTTGAGTATCGAGGTAAGTCTATGCATAAACAATGCATTCATACTTACAATTTGTTGATGATAGCTAGTGTGTAGCTAATTCGAGATTGATTTAGAACCTATATGGTTCAAGTAGAATGAATGTAGTAGAAATGGTGAATGAATGTATGATCGAGAATGATTGAGAATCTATGTGGTTTAAGTAGACTTGTGCATGTGTTGTGATAATGCTAGATGGTAGGCTAAGTGCGATACCTTACTAATGCATATTGACGATGAGCTAGCTATGTGCGATGCTATCGTGAGGTATATCATCTAGTGAGCTATGTGCTGAATCACTACGAATACCATTGTGGTAGGCTAAGTGCGATACCACCTTATTAATCAAATGTGGTGTGCTAAGTGCGAAACCATCGAGATATTGGCTGTGTGGATTAACTGTGTGTATTAACTGTGTGGATTAACTGTGTGTATTAACTGTGTGGATGAGCTGTGTGGATTAGTTATGTAAACTAGCTGTGTGGATGAGCTGTGTGGATAAGCTATGTGGATTGACTGTGTGGATGTATTACGATAAATAATGATGTGTTGTATATTACGTAAATGTGATATTGAATGCAGGGGTGCATTTCAATGGTTATGAGTATGTGACTCATGATGTGTTGGAAATGTGGTATGGGTTAGAAAGAGTAAGCATTGTCGTTCATTATTTTGGTAGTATAATGCTAATTGTTGTTTAGCTTGTACTATGATGCTTATTTGTTTATGTGTAAACTTACTAAGCTCAAAGATTACTCCCTTTCTTTTCCCTTGTCTTATAGATTAAAAGTGTTGAATCGAGATACGAGGATCATCGGAAGATAGCCCACCTATCAGCACACTTTGGTACATGAAACTTAATTTTTGTATATGGCATGTATAGGGGCTAGATAAGTTAGTAAGTTTTGCTGTAAATGGCTAAGATGTGTTGGCCTTTAGATGATAGCTCATTTTGTATAATGGCATAGTTGTTGGCCATTATGTTATATGAGAAGTTATTGTTATCTATGTGAGATGATGTTTAAATATGAGTTGATTATGCTTGTGTTGGTTGAAAATATGTTGTGGATGCTAGAGGGGTGATAGGAACTTGGCACATAGCCTTGTTTTTGTCCATGTGGGTAGACACACAGGCGTGTGTCTAGACCATGTGTGATACACGGTCAGCCCACGGGCGTGTGCTGTGGCCGTGCGTCCCTTGCATGTTAATATTTTAAAACAGAATAGACCACAGACTAGTCACACGGGCGTGTGCCTAGGGCGTGTGGGATTAATCAGTGTTGGCCACGGGCTAGCCACACGGGCGTGTGTCTAGACTCTAGGCCATGCGAGGGAAGTCAATGTTCACCAAGGTTGGGGAGCACGGGCATGCTATGGCCGTGGGACAATTGGCAGAATGCTCGAGTTTTTAGCACAGCTAGGGAACATGGGCGTGTGCGTCCATACACGGGCGTGTTACATAGTGCACGGGCGTGTGAGCCCTGTTTAAAAGAAGAAAATTTTTTTAAGGATCGTAAAAGTTCCGGATTAGTCTCGAGAGCTCTCGTGTGTATGAGTGAGGCCTCGTAAGTCAAGAATGAGGTTATAGAGAGTAATGAAGTTGAGCCTACATGGCGAGTAAGTGGCTTGAGTTCGGTAACGCCTCAGGCCCGGTTCTCGACGTAGAACCCGGGTAAGGGGTGTTACAACACATTGAGTTCGCCTACAACCGATCTATGCATTCGGCAAATCAATATTCTCCCTTTGAATATGTTTATGGTTTCAATCCTCTGACACCGTTAGATTTAATTCCCTTGCCTAACGAACAATTTGTGAATGCAGATGCGAAGAAAAAGGCTGAGTTCGTGAAAGGCTTGCATGAGAAGGTGCAAAGGAATATAGGGGAGAGAACGAAGCAATACGAGCAAAAGGCCAATAAGGGACGAAAGAAAGTTACCTTTGAGCCCGGAGATTGGGTGTGGGTGCACATGAGGAAAGAAAGATTCCCAGCCCAACGAAGATCTAAATTGATGCCGAGGGGCGATGGTCCTTTTCAAGTCCTGGAGAGGATCAACGATAATTCTTATAAAATCGACCTTCCTGGTGAGTATAGCGTGAGTGCTAGTTTTAATGTGTCTGATTTGTCTCCCTATGATGTAGGTGACGACTTGAGGACAAGTCGTTTCGAAGGGGGAGGGGATGATACGACCGTGGCTCGGGCACCCTCCAGAACTGCCGAAGATCCCTTGGAGCTTCCAAAGGGGCCGATCACTCATGCTAGTGCTAAAAGGTTCAAGGAGGAAGTTTCGGCTCTCGTAGACAAAATGTGGAGCAACGTCATGGCTGGACAGTTTGGGAACGACGAGTCGAGCAAGCCATGCAACTTTCTTAACGTTCAGCTAGCTCAAACTTAGCTCAATGAGCTCGTTTTTAATTTATATTTGCATGCGTTAATATGCTTGAATTAAATAATTAATTACTGGACTTAATTAAATAAATTGTTAGTTAATTTAGTTACAGCCATTTAGGTCAAAATTAAAATTGAGTTATAATAAATATGTCTGAAATTAATTCACATGTTTATTATGTTCTTTTTAATACAAGTAATTAATTTGTCTAAGTTTAAAAGCTGATTTAATGTTGTCAAGTTTTAGCCGAATTTAATAAGCTTATTAAACTTGTCTTAGTTCAAACATTCTTAATTATGTCCTTAGGTTGGCTGCCGAATTTATGGTGTCCAATTGCCCCATTTTAATGAGCTGATTTCATGAATTAATGAGTTGATTTAATTTGCTGCAGATTCAACTACCTTGGACGGCATGAAATGAATTAATTAGCTGCTGAATTTTGAAGTCTTCAAGGTGACTTTTTCGGCCTACCATTCAGCTCCTCAAGAACGGCAATTAAAGGATGTGCTGATTGGTTTTTCCCAAGCTCCCATCGTGAACAACAAAGTATTTATGGGGCTGCTGCTACACACACCAACGCAACCATTCATCTCACCATTTGCATCATCAATGTGCCGAATTTAATTCATATGTCCAGCCGAATTTTGCTGCATGGTAATGGACGAATTAATGAGATGTTAAAGGGTTTTTCAGCTCACCGAAGTGTCATTATGGCTTCCAACAGCTGCTATATCCCTTTTCCATTAATGTGGCTGTTCAGATTTTAAAGTTCCCACACTTGGCTGCTGTTTTATTTCTTGTTTATACCAAGAAACATTGGAGACGCCATTAAAGCTATCCCAAGCTCCTTGGCCAAATTTTAATGCAACACCAGCTCCCAAGTCATCCAACAACTCAGCTGAATCCCAAGGTAATTAGGAGGGGCTGTCGACATTCTCCATGCAACACATTTAGAGCTCATTTAATCTAGCTGCTGTCCAAATTGTTTGCATCTCGTTTTCTAGCCAAGACAATCATTTTCTAGCTCAATTCAGCCATCTAGAAGCAACCTTTGACGTCTTCAATGCGTGGGGAAGCTTAAGGAATTCTTCTCTAATATTCTGGAATTTTTCAAGCTACTTTCTTAGCTTCTAAGGGCTGCTCTTGTTATGTCTATAAATTTGGGCTAAAATCTCTTTCCAAAGGACTTTTGAAACTTAATGAATTGCTGCCAAATTTTTGTGAGAATTTTTTCTCTCAAATTTAGTTCAAAGACTCGTTGACTTATCTACCTAGTTAGTGGCGTCAACCCGTTTTTGTTCATCCGAACTTATCACGTTTTCGTGTGGAGTTTGAAACTAATTATACCGAGGTTCCTATCTCCTTAGATAGTGGGTCGAGGTTTCGTATTTTTCATTTCGAAAACAACTTTTGTCGTTTAAGTCTCGGGTCAACCTTTATTTGAAGTTTGGTTCATTCTTGACTTTAAGTTTTCGATTATTTCCTAATTTTGAACTTTCCCATTTCTTTTATAACCGAGCCTTCTTAAACCGAATAGCCATCCATCTCTCGAGCCCATCTTTGCTTTCCCGACCTTCCTAAACCTACCAACCTAGACCTTTCTGAGACTGAACGAAACCTTCTTATTTAATGATCGGGCAAACATACGACTCGGATTAATTTACGAAACTGAGATTGTATCAGGTGTTCTCGCCTCAGATCTCGCAGCTGCATCTTTCATAGCTCTCTGGCTACCACTCATATTTCCCGTGTTTCTGAGAGGCTTACCCCTAGCTGAAGTGTTATTCGACTTCGGGTTCTTTACAATCTCTTGCTCAACAGACTCATGACAGTCTTGGATAAAGTGATCTAAAGATCCACATTTGAAACAAGTTCGATCATTTAGTCGACAATTGCCCGGATGTCTTTTACCACAATGTCTACACTCAGGTCGCTTAGATCTGACATTTCCAACACTTGCAATCGAAGTAGCTGGAGCTCGAAAGCTCGAATGTGATCTTGCACGATCTCTACTCGAATGTCCCCTGTTAGTCTTTGAACGGCTATAATCATCTCAAAATTTCTTTGATACCGACTGATATGACTTACTTTTTGTTCATTTTCACACCTCTCTAGCTTCCGAATCAGCTTTTCTTTTCTCTTTCCCGAGTTCTTTAGCTTTACACGCTCTGTCAACAAGCACAACGAATTCTTTTATTTCCAGAAGTCTGACTAACAAACGGATATCTTCATTCAAGCTGTCTTTGAACCTTTTACACATTATTGCCTCAGTCGAGACACATTCTCGTGCATACTGGCTCAGTCTCACAAATTCTCGCTCGTATTCTGTAGTAGACATTCGACCCTATTTCAATTCAAGAAACTCTTTGCATTTCTGATCTATAAATCTCTCACTGATGTATTTCTTTCGGAATTCAGTCTGTAAGAAATCCCAGGTAATTCATTCTCTCGGAACAACAGAAGTCAGAGTTTTCCACTATTGGTAAGCTGTATCTCTCAACAAAGAAACGACACATTTAACACATTTATCAGGGGTACATGACAACTCATCGAATACTCGAATCGTATTCTCAAGCCAGAACTCGGCTCTCTCAGCATCATCATCAGTTGTAGCACGAAATTCTTCAGCCCCATACTTTCTAATCTTATCAACCGGAGGTTTATTTAGACGAATCGGATCTATAACTTCAGGAGCTACGGGAACTTGCGGGGCGGAGATTGAGGAATAGCTAGATTTGCTTTAACATACTGAGTGAACCACTCATTCATCATTTGGAAGAAGGCTTGTTTAGCCTCTCCTTCCTGACCGCTAGTATCCGGTCTAGAATCAGACGGCACTGTCCCTTGAGTGGGAGCAGTGCATTATTTTCAACATCGTCAGCTACGGCTCATTCGGGATCCATTTACTATACGAAAAACACATTTTATCTGTCAGGATTCATCACACTATCACAGTTTGTATATATGGCATGTATAGCTAGACTCTCACATGCTACGTTAGTCCTAGAATCGACTAAACCGTAGCTCTGATACCAACAAAATGTAACACCCCTAACCCGTATTCTTCGTCTGACTAGGGTTAAGAGGCATTACCTGACATATCAGAACATTTTACACTCATTTCACAACATCAATCATAAAACATCAATTCATAATAATTCATACTCATATAGTCTCTTTAGAAGGTCTACGAGACCTTAAACATGCTTTAAAGAAGGTTCAGAACTAAACTGATCCCATACGGAACTTTGCGGAACTTAGAAAATTTTTCCTTCAATACAGGGCACACTGTAAAAGCCCGATTTTAGGGCTAGTCGAAACAGTGGCTTCGAGACTGCTAATTGGAGGATGAAGAAAATTATTTTGATATTATTTTATGTGTTATGGCATTAATATATGGCTATATGAAAATTTTGGTGCTTTAATTTTAGCGATTGTATGCTTAATTGTGAAAAAGGACTAAATCGTATAAAGTGCAAAAGTTCCAATTTTCAAGCTAGAAGTATTAAATAGATAAGGAAATTTAAATTGAAGGTCTTGAATGTGAAATTAGACCTTCCTAATGTTGATGGCCGACCATAGGGGACAATAGACTCAAAGTTGGTCAAAATTGGGTGGGTTAGGTTGACTAATTTGAAGGAAATAAAAAAAAATAAGAAAAGATGATATCATCCATTTTTCTTCATCATCTTCACCACTGAAAATACCAGCATAGAGGGGGTTTTGAAAGCTTTGAAATTTCAGCAACTTATCCTCTCACAAGTAAGTAATTTTGATGGTTTTAGTTGATGATTTTTTTACTTTTGGAACCCCAAAGCTTAAGCTAGCTAATGAGGGGACTAATTTGCAATATGGTTGAAAGTCTAGAGACTTGCCATGAGAGAGTTTATGTTATTTGCTGAGTTTTTTAATAGAAGGAAATGGATGTTAGTGAGTTAAGGAACAACTTTTATGAAAGGTGTTACCATGAAAACACCTAAATGGGACCAAGTTATAAATGTTGTGATTTAGTAATAAATGCATGAAATAGTTGGATTTGTGAGTAGTTGTAAGAGGAATAAATGTTCAGCTAGGCTTGTTTATTGAGAAAATATGATGAAAAATGATTTACGAGCCTAGGGGCAAAATCGTAATTTTGCCATAGTACAAGGGCAAAATGGTCATTTTTGCTTAAGTAGAGATTATGATCCTAAAATGATTTAAATGAGTGAATTTTTTTGTTATAGATCAAGAAGAGCGCGGAATTAACCTTGACCGGGGAAAAGGTAAGGTTTCAGATTAAACCGCAAATTAACACATTTTGCACCGAGGTAAGTTTATGTGTAAACTATTCATTTCGAATGTACATGTTGTTAATAAATGGTGCATTGTGTGAGTAGAATTATTCATGATTGAGATGAATTAAATTCAATAGATATTGAGTAGTTCCCGTGTGAGTTTAATTATAGATTAATGGTGGGCTATGTGCGATACCACCGTAAATACTCTTCATGGTGGGCTAAGTGCGATACCACCTTACTATTCATTCACGATGGGCTATGTGCGATACCATCATTTATATTATCATTTGGTGGGCTAAGTGCGATACCACCGTAATTATTCTTGTTGGTGGGCTATGTGCGATACCACCCTAATTATAGATTAATGTTGGGCTATGTGAGAAACCACTGAGTGTTTGATAATATTTCAATGGTTTATTGAGAAATTGTTTAAGTGTTTGTTTCATGTGGCTTTATGGTGATAAGTGCAGGGAATGTATGCCATTAAATGTGAGCATTATGCTCGTTATATGGTTGGAATGTGGTAAGAGATGAATTGAGTAAGCATGAGTATAGATTGAGGATTGATCTTGCTTAATACAGATTGCTAATTATTGACTAGCATGTGTTATGATGTTTATTGTTTACATGTAAACTTACTAAGCTTTAAAGCTTACTCCCTTTCTTTTCCCTTGTTTTATAGTGTCAAAGAGGCGGGTCGGGATACGAAGATAATTGGAAGATCACCCACACTATCAGCCCATCTCGGTATAACTAGACTTAGTATTTTGAGTATGGCATGTATAGGGGCTAGACTAGGTGATTTGTTTTGTCATTTTTGGCCAAGTATGTATTGGTTCCCTTAAGGATGAATTCTTTTGTATATTGCCATAGTTGATGGCTCATTATGTTTAAGTTATGAAATATGAGGTTATTCAAGAAAGTGTTGTTGTACAAATTGAGTTGCTTGATGATGTGTTGAATGGAATTAGGTTGTGTGAGCTAGGGTGGCAAAAAGAGCTTGGAAAATAGCCTTGTTTATGTCCACACGGGTAGGCACACGGGCGTGTGTCTAGGCCGTGAGTGACACACGGTCAATCCCATGGGTGTGTGACCAGGCCGTGTGTCCCCTGCATGCTAGTGTTGCAAGTCAGTGTCGACCACGGGCTAGCCACACGGGCGTGTGCCTAGGCCGTGTGTCCCATATGAGGTTGCTGACGTCACAAACAGAATACCCAGGTTTTTACACATGGGTGAGGACACGGGCGTGTCTAGGCCGTGTGGAGCACACGGGCCAAGAACACAGGCGTGTGTCCGGCCGTGTGAAAACCCCTGTAGGTTCAAAATGAAAATAAATCCCACACAGGTTAGGGACATGGGCGTGTGTGACCACACGGCCTGCCCACACGGGCGTGTGGCCCCACTTTATATGTAAAAACTTTTAAGTGCACAAAAGTTTCCGGTTGGGTTTCGAGACCCTCCGTATGCATGTTTAAGGCCTCGTAGGTCCTTAATGAGGATGTTTTGATGGTGAAAGAGATATTTTAAGTTGGAATGAAATTTTATAGACTAAAGTTGTATGACTAAGTGAGTTAAGTTCGGTAATGCCTCATGCCCGATTCCGGCGTAGGATACAGGTAAGGGGTGTTACATTTAGTGGTATCAGAGCTATGGTTTAGTCAGTTCTTGGACTACCGTAGCGTGTGTTAGAGTCTAGCTATACATGCCATAAGCGTATATTGATAGTGTGGTGGCTTCTGACAATTTTAAACTTTGTTTTTATATAGTTAATGGATCCCGATAGAGCGGCTACCGATGACGCAGCTAGTAATGCGCCGACTCCCGCGCAAGGGACCGCTCCTGTAGAGAGTGGACTCGAGACTATGGGTCAAGGAGAAGAGGACCAGGAAGTCTTTCTCCAAATGATGAGTAATTGGTACACAGAGTATGTACGAGCAAACCCTAATGCTCAACCTCCTCCACCCCTCCTATACCTCAGCCAGTTCCTGTGGCCCCACAAGGTATAGATTTAGTGAGAATAACCAAGCCCCCGGTAGATAAGATTCGGAAGCAAGGGGCCGAGAAATTCAGAGCCAATATAGACGATGACCCTGAGAGAGCGGAGTTCTGGCTTGAGAACTCAATGAGGGTATTTGATGTACTTTCTTGTACACCTGAGGAGAGTTTAAAATGCGCCGTGTCCTTACTGAGGGACTCAGCATACCATTGGTGGAAAACGTTGACGTCGGTGGTTCCAAGGGAGAGAGTGACGTGGGACTTCTTTTTGGAAGAGTTCAGAAAGAAGTATATAAGCCAAAGATTTGTGGATCAGAAACGGAAAGAATTCCTTGAGTTGAAGCAAGGAAAAATGACTGTGGCAGAATATGAATGCGAGTTTGTTAGGCTCAGCAAGTATGCACAAGAGTGCGTGTCTACAGAAGCTATCTTGTGCAAGAGGTTTGAAGATGGGCTGAATGAAGATATCTGACTTCTAGTTGGGATTTTGGAGTTAAAAGAATTTGTGGTGTTGGTTGATAGGGCATGCAAGGCCGAAGAACTGAATAAGGAAAAGAGGAAAGCTGTGAGTGAGGCCCGGGATGCAAGAAAAAGACCGATGAGTAAATCATACCAAGCTCAATCAAAGAGGTCCAAGGAAGTAAACCCTCGAACGATTGCATTAGTTAGATACTCACATAGAGATCGAGGTAATACCTACTTGGGCTCAAGAGTTCAAGCCACTTCGATGACAAGTGTGGGCAATCCGAAGACCAAACCGGAGTGTCCAAATTGTGGTAGGCAGCACACTGGGGAGTGTTGAGGAAACAACCGGAATTTTTATAAGTGTGGTTCCCCCGATCATTTTATTCGAAATTGTCCTGAGAGGGATGACAACGAAAGGAACCAAGAGATAAGATCTAGCAATGCATCTTCAAGGGGTAGATCACAAAAGAACCTGAGAGGTGGGACTAGTTGTAGAAGTACGCCTCGAGATTCTACTACGAGATCGGAAGGTCGGGCACCTGCAAGGACTTATGCCATTTGCACTCGCGAAGAGGCATCATCTCCAGATGTGATAACAGGTACTTTTTCTCTTCATGACACTTTTGTTATTGCTTTGATTGATCTGGGGTCTACCCATTCTTACATTTGCATGAAATTGGCATCTAGCATGAGTATGATTGTTGAATCTACAAAATTTGTAGTAAAAGTGTCAAACCCGTTAGGCAAACATGTGCTAGTCGATAAGGTGTGTAGGAATTTTCCTTTAACAATTAGAGGTCATTGTTTTCCGACAAACCTTATGTTGTTGCCGTTTGATGAATTTGACTTGATTCTTGGTATGGATTGATTAACGGCTCATAATGTTTTAGTGAACTGTGGTAGTAAATTTATTGAATTGAAATGTGAAAATGGAGATGTCATTTGGGTTGAATCAGGTAAATCGGATAGTTTGCCTGTGATAATTTCAACTATGGTAGCCGAGAAATACTTGAGGAAAGGATACGAGTCCTATCTCGCCTTTGTGCTGAATACTCAAGAGTCAGAGGTTAAGATGGAATCAATGCCGATGGTATGCGAATATCCAGATGTGTTTCCGGAAGAGTTACCCGAGTTACCTCCAATTAGAGAGGTCGTGTTTGGGATTGAGTTAGTTCTGAGAACGGCACCCATCTCGGTTGCTCTGTATAGGATGGCACCATTGGAGTTGAAAGAATTGAAGGTTCAATTGTAAGAGTTAACGGACAAGGGTTTTGCAAGACCGAGCTACTCAATGTGGGGTGCTCCGGTACTTTTTATGAAGAAGAAAGATAGGTCGATGAGATTGTGCATAGACTAAAGACATCTCAACAAAGTGACCGTGAAAAATAAGTATCCTTTTCCAAGGATAGATGACTTATTTGACCAACTGAAGGGAGCTACAGTGTTCTCCAAGATAGATTTAAGATCTGGTCATTATCAGTTGAGGGTTAAAGAGCAAGATGTGCCGAAAACTGCATTTCGGACGAGGTATGGCCATTATGAGTTTCTTGTCATGCCATTTGGTTTAACAAATGCTCCCGCAATTTTTATGGATAAAATGAACCTATCTTTCGACCATATTTGGATAAATTTGTGGTTGTTTTTATTGACGACATATTAATTTATTCCTGGGATGAGAGTGAGCATGCAGAGCATCTGATAATTGTTTTGCAGACTTTAAGAGACAAGAAGTTGTATGCTAAATTTAGCAAGAGTGAGTTTTGGCTGCGGAAGGTCGGATTCCTGGGACACATTGTATCGGGTGACGGTATTAGAGTTGATCCGAGTAAGATCTCGGCTATTGTGGAGTGGAAACCGCCAAGAAATATGTCGAAAGTCAGAAGCTTTTTGGGTTTAGCGGGGTACTACAGACGGTTCGTAAAGGGGTTTTCCATGATTGCTGCCCCAATGATGAAACTGTTGCATAAAGATGTCAAGTTTGAATGGAATGAGAAATGCCAACAGAGCTTCGAGAGATTGAAAACCTTGTTGACTGAAGCGCTGATTTTAGTGCAACTTGAGTTGGGTAAGGAGTTTGTAGTATATAGTGATGCATCATTTAATGGACTCGACTGTGTGTTGATGCAAGAGGGTAAGGTAGTAGCTTACGCCTCAAGATAGTTAAAACCACATGAGAAGAATTATCCCACTCACGACCTGGAGTTGACTGCGATCGTTTTCGCTTTGAAGATCTAGCGCTATTATTTATATGGTGAGAAGTGCCGAATCTTCACCGATCATAAGAGTTTGAAGTACTTAATGGACCAAAAGGATTTGAATTTGCGACAACAGCGGTGGCTTGAATTATTGAAGGACTATGAGCTAGTAATTGGTTATCATCCAGGGAAAGCAAATGTAGTGGCGGATGCCTTGAGTAGAAAATCTCTGTATGCTCTAAGGGCCATGAATATGAGTTTAGCGTTGTCTGATGACGGTGCTATATTAGCCGAGTTGAAGGCTAGATCATTATTTGTTCAACAGATATGTGAAGCTCAAAAGAATGATAGTGAAATGCAAGCTAAGAAAGCTAAGTATGAATCAGGAAATGATTCTGACTTTCGGGTGAGTTCAGATGTTTCTTTGATGTTTCATGACAGGATTTGTGTACCTAAAGATGATGAGTTGATCCGAAAAATTTTACGTGAAGCACACAGTGGTCATTTGTCAGTACATCCCGGTAGCACGAAAAAGTACAATGATTTGAAGAAATTTTATTGGTGGCCGGGTATGAAAAGAGACATCTCTGAGTTCGTGACAAGATGTTTGATCTGTCAGCAAGTGAAAGCTGAGCATCAATTCTCTTGGGGATTACTTCAACCGGTGATGGTTCCCGTGTGGAAGTGGGACTGGATCACCATAGATTTTGTGACGGGGTTGCCTATGACTCCAAGAAAGAAAGATGCTGTGTGGGTTATTGTTGATAGACTAACGAAGTCGGCTCACTTTATACCGGTGCGTGTTGATTATGCACTTGATAAGTTGGCCGAGCTGTATATTGTTGAGGTGGTGATATTACATGGAGTGCCCGTATCTATTATCTCGGATAAAGATCCTAGATTTACTTCGAGATTTTAGAGGAAGTTACAAGAAGCCTTAGGTACAAGGTTGAATTTTAGTACTGCGTTTCATCCCCAAACCGATGGCCAATCTGAAAGAGTAATTCAAGTCCTTGAGGATATGCTCCGATGCTGTGTGTTAGAGTTCGGAGGTAGTTGGGAAAAATATCTTGAAACACCCCCAAACCCGGCCCACGAGCCCAGACCGGATCTGCTATGTTCCTCAAGTAAAACGTTTTAATTTCATGTTTATTACTTGGAAAATTTGGGGTGGTTTTATAAAAATACCGAGTTGTTTTGGGGTTAATCTTTAATTCGGAAATCGTTTGTGTTTAGGTGTCTAAACATTTACATTTATTTTTAAGAAGAGTTGCTTAAACTTTAGATTGATAAAAATTGTATCATAATAAAATAATTAAAATGCATGCATAAACAGTTTCATACTAGTGGCCTTATTACATCGAAGCAAAACCCGAAATAAATCCAAGATACTTATAAGAAAATGAAGAGTCCAAATTGAAAATAATCTTTGTGCTGAGCATGGCCACCACTAAGCTCCTGCCGACCCGGTCCATCACTGAGTGTCACCTGAAAAATATTCCCCAACGGGGTGAGTCAAACAGACTCAATGTGTAACCAACACTAAATCCCAATAGTTTAGGCATATCAGTTCATACATATGCATATAATTAAATAATAAAATGATGCAAACCCGAACCCAAACCTAGTTACCATCCGCTACACATCACCCGTACCAACCTGCACACCGTGAGGACTACTAAGTCAACCCTCCATCCGCTACACATCATCGGCGCGATCGGCTGCAATCGGCGTGCTCATCGCTCTTATAATATTCGTGGCATAGCCACCAGATAATTATTTTGTGTCATGAGACACCACATTCAGATAACGTGACCGAAGTCACCACATTCAGATATTGTGACGGAAGCCACCACATTCATATATTGGGGTATATAACCACCAATCACTTCCCCTTTCCATATAACCCATATGCCCATGCCATACAAAGCGTGCAATATCATGCCATATTCTTTATTCACATTCTTATAGTTTCACATGTATGCCATAACAGATCATATTATACTCATAGTAGGAGTGGGTAAACGTGCACTGAGTACTTTGTACCATTGCATGGTACCTTTGGCCACATTCATATTATTATAAACACACATAACTAATTTAAGCCGTAATCTAATAAGGTTTAGTGTGGGTGCACACACGATATACTTATCGCTTCCATCGAGATCCCGAAGAATCCCGATTTAATGTTCTAGATCTTAGTCCCTACATTCGGCCAACACTTAATATTTTAACAAAGCCTATTCGGCTATAAAACCAAATCCCGAAGAATCAATGCGACCAAAATCTTACCTTCTTTGCCGATTTGATCACTAATCAAATCCCGAAACTCCGAGATAATCCCTCTTGCAATCGGCTAGCACTAAATCACTTCACGGATTAGTTTTGGCTTCTAAGTAAATAAGAATTAAATCTAAGTCACTAAATAGGCCTTGGCCGAATGTGTATATGCCCTTACCTTGCGATTCCAATCCTGAAATTGATCCTTGCTTCTTTAATGATGTCGAGATTCCTATGGCCACATGTTAGATCTAATCTAACATTAAAACATAATAAAATGGCCTTCGGCCTAAGATCTTATTTTCTTACCTTCGATCTAACAAAATCCCGAACAATCTTCTATTGTAGTCGACAACTACCAAATCCAGAAAAGACCCTTCAAATTTTCGGCCATAGAGTATTATTGGGATTAGATACCTATGTTTCGGCTAAAAGAAAGGAAATAATAATATGACAACAATTGAATCCTTACCCTTAATGTTGTAGGCGACGGCACCCTTACCAAAACTCACAGAGATATTCGGCTAGGACTACTTTGAGTATTTGGCTATGGCCTAGAAGGAACTTGCTTTCGGCTTTTGGAAGATTGAGAGAAAAAGAAGAGAAGAAAGGTGAAGAAATCGGCTAGACTTTGCTTGAGTTTTCAGCTTTGGCAAAATAAAAGAGAAGAGGAGGTTCACTAGAGAATTCGGCAGAGGAAAAAGAGAAAAGAAAGAATGAAAAATAGCCACCCTTTTCCCCTTTTTGCCGAAATTACTCTACCTAGAGACCCCTATTCGGCCAACTCTTCCTATTCGATAACTTTATTTCTCAATTATCACCTTATTCAAATTAATAAAATTAATCCATCATTTATCTTCCACCTTAGCCGAAATTATTTGAAAGAATAACACCTCATCTTAAACTCCTCCCATAGACTCCCCATGCCGTCCATTACTTCCCTTGTTGTCGCAAAAATAAAAATTCCCTTATTGCTTTCCTTGTGGCTCGAACTCAAGACCTCCTTGCACTGCATATGGCGTCACTTTCCTGGGCTTTAAGTGGCGCCTCCAAGCCACTTAGACAAGCCCATTTCTGTGTCATATTTCCCTTACAAATTTCCTTAAGGCCTTATCAAGCTTAGCTCCCCTTTTAAACTTAAAAATCCAATAATTTCTAAGGCATTTAACTATACACTAAGGTTCGCAAAAATTCATAGAACACATTCAGAATATTCATAAGCATGCTACTTCATCTAATTTAGTATTAATGCATAAGCCATAATCCAGGATATTACATATCTACCTTTGGTTGAGTTTGCTTATAACAACAGTTATCAGTCGAGTATACGGATGGCACCGTACGAAGCTTTATACGATTGCAAGTGTCGAACTCCCTTGTATTGGACTGAGCTTAGTGAGAAGCAAATTCATGGGGTCGATCTAGTTAAAGAGGCCGAGGAGAAAGTGAAAGTGATACGTGATAGTCTGAAAGCTGCTTCGGACCGACAAAAGCCGTACGCAGATTTAAAAAGGAAAGAAATCGAGTTTCAAGTGGGCGACAAAGTATTTCTGAAAGTATCCTTGTAACACCCCTAACCCGAGACCGTCGTCGAAATAGGGTTAAGAGGCATTATTGAACATTCGGAACATTTCACACTCATTTAATCAACACAAAGTCAATCACCAATCAAACATATGCAAATACAAACTTATAGTCTCCTATCGAGGTCTACGAGACCTTAAACACGATTTAGAAAGAGGTCAGGACTAAACCGAACACATACGAAAAATTCCAAAATTCAAACATTTTTCTAAGTTACAGAGGTCACACGCCCGTGTGGGTAGGCCGTGTGCCTCACACGGCCTCGGAAACGCTCGTGCGTCCAAGGCATGTCAAAACACGACATACATACTGACTTGCACCACACGGCTAGTCACACGCCCGTGTGTCCAGCCCGTGGACACTACTGACTTGTTTCACTTGGCAAACTTAAACAACACGATCGAGTCACACGCCCGTGTGCTCAACCGTGTGGGCAATTATAGGCCATTTCCAAGGCCAAATTTTCCTCCCACACCTTCAATCACCTATATGCACCAAACCATTACCAAATCATGCTTCAAATGCAACCAAAACATACCATTTCAAGCACCAAATAATCATCAACAATACCATATAGTCTTATACTCAATTTCTACTCAAATAAGTCCATTTCCAAACACCATATTCTCAACTCAAATCCTATAATTATGCATCATCTAATCATGCCACATTTTCACATTCAAAATGCCTTTCTCATCAACCAATTGAAGCATGAAATATACCGATTCCAATCTCAATATATCATACCAAATTCATCATTTCCATAGCATCAAGTATAAACCAACAACATTCAACTACTAAGCCATATCACATGGCAAGGTATATACAACTCAAAACATGCCACATTGACTAGCCTGTACATGCCATATTTAATATACACATCTTACAAAAGTACCCAAAATAGATTGCCGATAGTGTGATAGAGAAGCTAATGATTCCCAGATCCGAGCTAGCTTTACTGACACTGTAAAACAGAGAAACAAATCACACAGTAAGCTTTCAAAAGCTTAGTAAGTTCGTAATACAATACATGTAACTCAACAATTTAAGTCAATATACAAAATAAGCCATCACTTAGATTAATAGCTCAAATAGGCACATCATCAATCTCAACCATATGCTCAAATATCTATTCATTAAACCGTTCACAATTTCATCAACCACATAGGTTCCGTACGTACCTTAGCCGACACTTAGATATTGAGCACACATGCTACCCAAAATTCAATACTTCATTTGATCAAATTTCATTAACTCTTCAATTCAATCGCACACTTAGTGCCCAATTATAGCCGAAGCTTAATTAAGATCGCACACTTAGTGCCTCGATACAAAACTGAACTTAATTCGGCATCGCACACACAGTGCCAATCAATAAAGCCGAAGCTTCCATTTCTTCGCACAAACAGTGCTATTCATCTTTGTCTCGATTTCAATTACGCACACTTAGTGCCACATTTCTCGATCTCATATTTAACATTTCTAATTCAATAACTACACATTCATTAAATTCTCATCACATAGACATAATTTAACAGCTAGTATTATATCCGAACTTACCTCAGACGTCGAAATATCGAAACGGTCAATTAATCGAGCACTTTGTCTTTGCCTCGATCTCGATCAGAACCTCTCCTTTCTTGGTCTATACACATTAAAATTTAACTCATTCAATTACCTATTCATTCAATTTAGTGCAAACACACATATTTAGGGCATTTTACAAAATTACCCCCACATTTTCACATTTCGACACTTTAGTCCCTATTTCATAAAATCATCAAATACACACAATTTCTTTTCACCCATGCCTATCTGAATTCTTCTAATGTCCCTACAAGCCCTCACATTTCATTTATTTCACATTTTAGCCCTCCAATTTCACATTTTCACAATTTAGTCCAAATTACTCAATTTCACCAAAAATTCAAAGA
Organism: Gossypium sturtianum; assembly: GCA_025698515.1. Taxonomy (NCBI): domain Eukaryota; kingdom Viridiplantae; phylum Streptophyta; class Magnoliopsida; order Malvales; family Malvaceae; genus Gossypium; species Gossypium sturtianum. The sequence goes on from CM046949.1 coordinate 96,942,907, forward strand.
TAAAATATGTTAATCTTTCATATATCTTTCATATTTCATCAATAACTATCACAAAGCTCAAGCATTCATCAATGGCATATCTCAAAATCACCATCAAATTCTAAAATTAAAGCATGGGCTAGCTAGAACACTAACCAACGATCACAAAAACGTAGAAATTATCAAAAACCGAGCTCAAACATACCTTAAATCAAATACTCAATGTGCCAAAACCCTATTTGCTTCAAATGGTTTTATTTTGTTCAACAATCGGTGGAAAAGATGAGAAATGGCCATTAAAATTTGTTTTATTTTGTTTATTAAACATTAATATGTCTTTTACCTATTTGCCTTTTTTATTAAACATATATAACCTTTTTATATTAAGGTTATTCTAGTCTATTGCCACCTACTATCACTAAATATGGCCTAATTGCATCATAAAGCCTCCATATTAAAAAGACAACAACAATTAGGTACTTATAAATCAACACAGCTTTTACATTTTACGCGATTAAGTCATTTTTGCTAATTAAGCACTGAAATAATAAAATTTTCACACAAAAATTTCACAAAGACTTAATCACATATTATGATCACAGAAAATAATATTAAAATATTTTTCTGACCTCAGATTTGTGGTCCCAAAACCACTATTCCGACTAGGGTCTAAACCGGGCCGTTACAACTCTCCCCCTAGGGATTTTCGTCCCCAAAAATCTTGCCAATGAATAGGTGTGGATATTGCTCTTTCATAATGTTCTCAGACTCCCACTTAGCCTCTTCAACTCTGTGTTTATGCCACAACACTTTCACTAAGGAAATTCTTTTATTTCTCAACTCTTTGATCTCACGTGCCAGAATTCGGATCGGTTCTTCACTATACGACAAATCTGATTGAATTTCAACTTCAGTAGGACCAATCACATGAGATGGATCAGATCTGTACCGTCGAAGCATCGACACATGAAACATATTATGAATCTTTTCTAACTCAGGTGGCAACATCAATCTATAAGCAACTGGCCCTATTCATTCATTGATCTCGTGCGGTCCGATGAATCTTGGACTCAGCTTGCCTTTGCGGCCAAATCAAAGTATTTTCTTCCATGGGGACACTTTCAGAAACACTTTGTCACCAACTTCGAATTCAATATCTTTTCGTTTCAAGTCTGCATAAGACTTCTGACGATCTGAGGCCGCTTTCAAACTGTCACGAATTACTTTCACTTTCTGTTCAGTCTCTTTTATCAAATCAACCCCATGAATCTTATTCTCACTCAGCTCAGTCCAATACAATGGAGTTCGGCATTCTCGACCGTAAAGAGCCTCAAATGGTACCATTTTAATGCTAGATTGAAAACTATTATTGTACGCAAACTCGATCAACGAAAAATGCTTCTCCCACGTACTTTCAAATTCAAGAACACAACACCTCAACATATCTTCGAGAACTTGAATGATCCGCTCAGACTGTCCATCTGTTTGCGGGTGAAATGCAGTGCTGAAATGCAATTTTGTGCCTAAAGCCTCTTGCAATCGCTTCCAAAATCCTGAGGTAAATCTCGGATCTCTTTCAGATACAATAGATAGTGGCACCCCGTGCAATCTCACAATCTCAGCAATATACAGTTCGACTAACTTATCGAGTGAATAATCTGTTCTCACCGAAACAAAATGAGTTGATTTAGTCAACTATCAACTATCACCCAGATTGTATCTTTCTTTCCCAGAGATGCAGGTAACCCCGACACAAAGTCCTTCATGATTCTCTCCCATTTCCACTCAGGAATCATAATCGGCTGTAACAAACCGGACGGAACTTGATGTTCAGCTTTAACTTGCTGGCATATTAAACATTTCGACACAAAGTCAGAAATATCTCTTTTCATACCATGCCACCAATAAAATTGTTTCAGATCGTTATACATTTTTGTACTCCCCGGATGAACACTCAATCGACTATTGTGAGCTTCATTCAAAATCAACTGAATCAACTCTGAATTCCTCGGAATACAAATCTGATCTCTAAATCTCAAACAATCATCATTATCAACTCGAAATTCTGACTCAGAATCCAATCCACATTGAACTCATTTTGCTATTATCTCATCATCACTTTTCTAAGCATCGCAAATCTGACTTACGAATATCGGCCTCACTTTCAACTCAGCCAAAACTGAATAATCATCACATGGATCTATCTAGGTACTCATAGCTCGCAAAACACATAAAGACTTTCGACTCAAGGCATCAGCAACAACATTAGCTTTACCCGGATGATAATCTATTATAAGCTCGTAATCTTTCAACAATTCTAACCATCTTCTCTGTCACATATTCAATTCTTTCTGAGTCATCAAGTACTTCAAGCTCTTGTGATCGGTATAAATATGAAATTTCTCACCAAATAAGTAGTGACGCGAAATCTTCAATGCAAACACAATCGCGGCTAATTCAAGGTCGTGCGTCGGATATTTCTTTTTATGCGGCTTTAACTGTCTCGAAGCATAAGCGATAACTTTGCCTTCTTGCATCAGCATACAGCCCAAACCATTCAACGATGCATCACTGTAAACTATGAATTCTTTGCCCGATTCAGGTTGAACTAACACTAGTGCTTCTGTCAACAATGCTTTCAATTGCTCAAAACTCTGTTGGCACTTTTCCGACCACTCGAATTTAACATCTTTTTGTAGCAACTTTGTCAACGGAGTCGCAATCATCGAGAAACCTTTCACAAACTGTCTATAATATCCCTCTAGTCTCAAAAAACTACGGACTTCAGATACATTTCTCAGAGGTTTCCACTCAAGAATAGCTGAGATCTTACTCGGATCAACTCGTATTCCCGCAGCTGATACAATATGTCCCAGAAAACTGACCTCGCACAACCAAAACTCAAATTTGCTGAACTTTGCATACAATTGCTTCTCACGCAGAGTCTGTAACACAATTCTCAAATGCTCGACATGTTGCGTCTCATCACATGAATAAATTAGAATATCATCAATGAACACCACAACAAAACAATCCAAATACGGTCTAAATATCCGATTCATCAAATCCATAAACACTGCAGGAGCATTCGTTAGTCCAAAAGGCATAACTAAGAATTCATAATGTCCGTACCTCGTTCTGAAAGCAGTCTTCGGTACATCTTATTCTTTAACTCTCAACTGATAGAAACCCAATCTCAAATCTATCTTAGAAAACACTGTAGCTCGTTTCAGCTGATCAAATAAATCATCAATACGTGGCAAAGGATATTTATTCTTTATCGTCACTTTGTTCAACTCTCGGTAATCAATACACATCCTCATAGTGCCATCTTTCTTTTTCACAAACAACACAGGAGCACCCCAGGGCGAGAAAATCGATCGTGCAAATCCTCTATCTATCAACTCTTGCAACTGAGACTTTAACTCTTTCAGTTCTGTTGGTGCCATTCTATACGGAGCTATTGAGATAGGAGTCGTCCCTGGCACTAAATCAATACCAAACTCAACTTCTCGTATTGGAGGTAATCCTGGTAGTTCTTCAGGAAACACATCTGGGAACTCACATACTACAGGTACAGATTCAACTTTCTTTTCTATCACTTTTGTATCAATTACATATGCAAGATAAGCTTCGCAACCCTTTCTCACATAGTTCAAGGCTTTCATCGCAGATCCAACAGCTGGTAATCCATTCAAATCACTGGATTCAATTCGAACCATCTCACCATTCTGACTTCTCAAATCAATACTTTTTCTTTTACAATTCACAATAGCATTATGCAGAGTAAGCCAATCCATACCCAGAATAATATCAAATTCATCAAAAGGTAGCAACAACAATTTAGCCGAAAAGTAAATATTTTGAAACATCAACGGACAATTCTTGCACACTTTATCAACCAAGACGCACTTGCCTAAGGGGTTTGATACTCTAATCACGAATTCAGTAGACTCAACAGGTAGAGTCTTACTTGATACTAAATTCACACACACATAGGAATGAGTAGATCCTTGATCTATCAATGCAATCACATCACTATCAAATAGAGTAAAAGTACCAGTAATGACGTCTGGAGATGACGCTTCTTCACGAGCGCGAATAGCATAGGCTCGGGCAGGTGCTCTCGCCTCAGATCTTATAGTTGTATCGGTAGTCCCTCTCTGACTTCCACTCACATTTTCAGTATTTTTGGGTGGTCTGCCCCTAGCCGTCGTATTACTCGGTCTCGCACTCTGAACATTTTCTTCCTCAGCTAACTTTGGGCAGTCTCGAATGAAGTGATCTCGTGATCCACACTTATAACAAGTTTGATTATTGTACTTGCCCCAGTATTCTCCCACATGTCATCTTCCACACTGTCTACACTCAGGCTTGTTGCTTTTAACACTACCAACACTTGATTCAGTCAGAATTTGAGCTCTTGGTCCAACACTTTATTTCGCATGATCTCTACTCGAATGTCCAAACGAAGCATTTGATCGATTACTTGCATCTCTAAATCTCTTCGTCGAAGGTTGAGACGACTTACTCATCAATCTTTTTCTTTCATCTCGAGCTTCAGAATCGGCTTTCTTCTTTTCATTACTAAGCTCATCGACTTTGCAAGCTCGTTCAACTAACACAACAAATTCATTGATGTCAAGTATTCCAACCAGTAATTTAATGTCTTTATTCAACCCTTCAATGAAACGTTTACACATGTTAGCTTCGGTCAAAACACATTCCCGTGCATACTGGCTCAATCTCACAAATTCCTGCTCATACTCAGTAACAGACATGCGACCTTGTTTCAACTCGAGGAATTCTTTACGTTTCTGATCAATGAATCATTGACTGATATACTTTTTTTGGAATTCGGCTTGAAAGAAATCCCAGGTAATCCTCTCTCTCGAAACCATAGAAATTAACGTTTTCCACCAGTTATAAGCCGTACCACTCAACAAAGAAACTACACATTTAATGCATTCATCAGGGGTCAGCGGCATCTCATCGAACACTCGAATTGTATTCTCGAGCCAAAACTCAGCTCGTTCGGCATCATCATCAGCTGTGGCCCTAAACTCTTCGACCTTGTACTTTCAGATCTTATCCACAGGAGGTTTATTCAATCGATTCAGATCTACAACTTGTGACATAACAGGTACTTGTGGGGGTGGAGGTTGTGGAGTAGCCAGATTCGTTCGAACAAACTCCGAAAACCACTCACTCATCATTCAGAAGAAGGCTTGCTTAGCCTCTCCTCCCTCACTACTATCATTCGGCCTAGATGTAGCCGGCACTGTCCCTTGAGCGGGAGCAGGTGCATTACCTTCTACATCATCAGCAACTACTCGATTGGGATCCATTACGATATAAAAACACATTCTTAGCTGTCAGGATTCATCACACTATCGTAATTATATATATGACATGTATAGCTACACTCACATGCGCTACGTTAGTCTGAGAATCGACTAAACCGTAGCTCTGATACCAATCAAATGTAACACCCCTAACCCGAGACCGTCACCGGAATAGGGTTAAGAGGCATTACTAAACATTCGAAACATTTCACACTTATTTAATCAACACAAAGTCAGTCACCAATCAAACATATGCAAATACAAACTTATAGTCCCCTATCGAGGTCTACGAGACCTTAAAAACGAGTTAGAAAGATATCGGGACTAAACCGAACACTGTCCCTTGAGCGGGAGCAGGTGCATTACCTTCTACATCATCAGCAACTGCTCGATTGGGATCCATTACGATATAAAAACACATTCTTAGCTGTCAGGATTCATCACACTATCGCAATTATATATATGACATGTATAGCTACACTCACATGCGCTACATTAGTCTGAGAATCGACTAAACCGTAGCTCTGATACCAATCAAATGTAACACCCCTAACCCGAGACCGTCACCGGAATAGGGTTAAGAGGCATTACTAAACATTCAGAACATTTCACACTCATTTAATCAACACAAAGTCAATCACCAATCAAACATATGCAAATACAAACTTATAGTCCCCTATCGAGGTCTACGAGACCTTAAAAACGAGTTAGAAAGATATCGGGACTAAACCGAACACATACAAAAATTTCAAAAATTCAAACATTTTTCTAGGTTACAGAGGTCACACGCCCGTGTGGGTAGGCCGTGTGCCTCACTCGGCCTCGGAAACGCCCGTGCGTCCAAGGCGTGTCGAAACACAACATACATACTAACTTGCACCACACGGCTAGTCACACGCCCGTGTGTCCAGCCCGTGGTCGCTACTGACTTGTTTCACTTGGCAAACTTAAACAACACGATCGAGTCACACGCCTGTGTGCTCAACCGTGTGGGCAATTATAGGCCATTTCCAAGGCCAAATTTTCCTCCCACACCTTCAATCACCTATATGCACCAAACCATTACCAAATCATGCTTCAAATGCAACCAAAACATACCATTTCAAGCACCAAATATTCATCAACAATACCATATAGTATTATACTCAATTTCTACTCAAATAAGTCCATTTCCAAACACCATATTCTCAACTCAAATCCTATAATTATGCATCATCTAATCATGCCACATTTTCACATTCAAAATGCCTTTCTCATCAACCAATTGAAGCATGAAATATACCGATTCCAATCTCAATATATCATACCAAATTCATCATTTCCATAGCATCAAGTATAAACCAACAACATTCAACAACTAAGCCATATCATATGGCAAGGTATATACAACTCAAAACATGCCATATTGACTAGCCTATACATGCCATATTTAATATACACATCGTACAAAAGTACCCAAAATAGATTGCCAATAGTGTGATAGAGAAGCTGACGATTCTCAGATCCGAGCTAGCTTTACTGACACTATAAAACAGAGAAACAAATCACACAGTAAGCTTTCAAAAGCTTAGTAAGTTCGTAATACTATACATGTAACTCAACAATTTAAGTCAATATACAAAATAAGCCATCACTTAGATTAATAGCTCAAATAGGCACATCATCAATCTCAACCATATGCTTAATTATCTATTCATTAAACCGTTCACAATTTCATCAACCACATAGGTTCCGTACGTACCTTAGCCAACACTTAGATATTGATCACACATGCTACTCAAAATTCAATACTTCATTCGATCAAATTTCGTTAACTCTTCAATTCAATCGCACACTTAGTGCCCAATTATAGCCGAAGCTTAATTAAGATCACACACTTAGTGCCTCGATACAAAACTAAACTTAATTCGGCATCGTACACACAGTGCCAATCAATAAAGCCGAAGCTTCCATTTCTTCGCACAAACAGTGCTATTCATCTTTGTCTCAATTTTAATTACGCACACTTAGTGCCACATTTCTCGATCTCATATTTAACATTTCTAATTCAATAACTACACATTCATTAAATTCTCATCACATAGACATAATTTAACAGCTAGTATTATATCCGAACTTACCTCGGACGTTAAAATATCGAAACGGTCGATTAATCGAGCACTTTGTCTTTGCCTCGATCTCGATCCGAACCTCTCCTTTCATGGTCTATACACATTAAAATTTAACTGATTCAATCACCGATTCATTCAATTTAGTCCAAACACACATATTTAGAGCATTTTACAAATTAGCCCTCACATTTTCACATTTCGACACTTTAGTCCCTATTTCATAAAATCATCAAATACACATAATTTCTTTTCACCCATGCCTAGCCGAATTCTTCTAATGTCCCTACAAGCCCTCACATTTCATTTATTTCACATTTTAGCCCTCCAATTTCACATTTTCACAATTTAGTCCAAATTACTCAATTTCACCAAAAATTTAAAGATAAAATATGTTAATCTTTCATATATCTTTCATATTTCATCAATAACTATCACAAAGCTCAAGCATTCATCAATGGAATATCTCAAAATCACCATCAAATTCTAAAATTAAAGCATGGGCTAGTTAGAACACTAAGCAACAATCACAAAAACGTAGAAATTATTAAAAACTGAGCTCAAACATACCTTAAATCAAATACTCAATGTGTCGAAACCCTATTTGCTTCAAATGGTTTTATTTTGTTCAACAATCGGTGGAAAAGATGAGAAATGGCCATTAAAATTTGTTTTATTTTGTTTATTAAACATTAATATGTCTTTTACCTATTTGCCTTTTTTATTAAACATATATAACCTTTTTATATTAAGGTTATTCTAGTCTATTGCCACCCACTATCACTAAATATGGCCTAATTGCATCATAAAGCCTCCATATTAAAAAGACAACAACAATTAGGTACTTATAAATCAGTACACAGCTTTTACATTTTATGCGATTAAGTCCTTTTTGCTAATTAAGCACTCAAATAATAAAATTTTCACACAGAAATTTCACACAGACTTAATCACATATTATGATCACAGAAAATAATATTAAAATATTTTTCCAACCTCGAATTTGTGGTCCCAAAACCACTATTCCAACTAGGGTCTAAACCGCGCTGTTACAACTCTCCCCCTAGGGATTTTCGTCCCCGAAAATCTTACCAATGAATAGGTGTGGATATTGCTCTTTCATAATGTTCTCAGACTCCCACTTAGCCTCTTCAACTCCGTGTTTATGCCACAACACTTTCGCTAAGGAAATTCTTTTATTTTTTAACTCTTTGATCTCACGTGCCAGAATTCGGATCAGTTCTTTACTATACGACAAATCTGACTGAATTTCAACTTCAGTAGGAGCAATCACATGAGACGGATCAGATCTATACCGTCGAAGCATCGACACATGAAACACATTATGAATCTTTTCTAACTCAGGTGGTAACATCAATCTATAAGCAACTGGCCCTATTCGTTCAATGATCTCATAGGTCTGATGATTCTTGGACTCAGCTTACCTTTTTGGCCAAATCGAAGTATTTTCTTCCATGGGGACACTTTCAGAAACACTTTGTCACCAACTTTGAATTCAATATCTTTTCGTTTCAAGTCTGCATAAGACTTTTGACGATCTGAGGCTGTAACATCCTAAATCGGGGCCTTTGCATTTTATCTGATTGCATGTAGATAGTATGGTTTTCATGCTAGTTTAGGGTATTTTGGGGACCAGGCATGAGCTAGGGGTAGGCTAGAGCCTTAGCAAAAAATTTCTTTTGGGCACTTTGAAGGGGGAGTTGAATGGGACAAGAGTTAAGGGTAATTGGTGGTATGTTTTGACACAAGGAATGCCTTGGTAAAGTGGCAAGGAGGCGCCACTTAAGGCACAGGGGAGTGACGCCTCAGGCAGCTGAAGGGGACTTGGTTCGAGCTACGACAATCCCCTTTGTGCATTTCTTTTTTACGCCAGGACAAGGGAGAGTTGCACTCAGCTGGGACCCTGGTGAATGACTGTTGAATGAGTCAACAGATTCAAATGAGTGGAGGAGAGAAAATTTAGGATTTTAAAATATTCAAACAGGTTTGAATGGGTGATCAGGAGAAATTTGTGGAGAGAAGAGAGGGATGGGCATGGGAGCTCAGTGTTGGCCGAATTTTGAACTCTGTATAGGAGGAAGGGGGTCGGTTCTTAGTGTGGCTAGGTGTGTCAAAACTTACATTGGCCATAGGACCTTGTAGTGTCATTCCTTAGGTGCAAATTTCAGCTTTTGTGAGGTGGGTGCCGAATGTGGGCTATTTTGCTTTGTGCTGAAAGTGTCTAAGGGGTTCAGGAGGGTTCTTTTTCTCGGTTTGAGTTTAGTTTTCTTTTTATTTTTATTTTCTTCTCTTTGAGGCACAAGACTCTCCCTATTTCTGAAATCCTTTTGGCTCACACTCTCCATAATTCTTCATTCTCCTTCTCTTTCACTCTCAAAAGCCAAAACCCCTATTGGCTTTTCTTTTCTCTTCTTCTCTTTGGTGATAGCCGAAATCCCTTCTACCTTTTCTCTCCATTTTTTTTCCCAAAGCCGAATCATAACTTCTTCCTCCCTTCCATCTTGATTATTCTTTTTGAAACACATTGCTAGCCGAAACCCCCTTGATTCTCATTACCTTGATCTATTCCTTTTTCATTCACTAAAAGCCGAAGATCACACTTTCTTTTGCTCCTAGCCGAAACCTCTTAGATCTCAAAATCATTCTGTGTGTTCCTTTTTCCCAAAGAATTCATCATAGTCGAATCTTAACCCATACTCTGGTAAGATCGTATTATTTTCTTCTTTCTTTCTTTTCTTGATCTTTTCTCTCTTGACCGAATCTTTCCTGAAAACTCTGCTGAGTTGTTTCTTTTTCTTCTTCTGGAAGCCAAATCTTCTCTAGGGTGGTGTGGTGTCGATTGTCGCTAAGTATTGATTGAATCTTTCAAGTTAAGGTAAGGGGGCGATTTCTTTTATTTCATAAAATCTCTTTCGGGCTTTCATACCAAAGTCGAATGGCTACTTGGTTTAATGTTGGTGCTTGGCCGATTATAGGTGGAAGTTGTGACCCATACTTTGGATATTTCAGGATTCGTTGGTTGTGAATCAAGCCTAGAGCTTCGGGATTTGCCGATTTAGGTAAGGTTTTAGCTTTGGGTCTTAGTTCCTTACTATTCATTTCACTGCTTTAATCCGTTTAGTGATCAAGGTGTGTTCATGGACTCTAATGCCAACCAAGCGGTAGGAGGGGTTGGATCTGTAAACCCAGCCCCTAAGTTTAAGAAAAGGGCAGTGTCAGCGGTTCGGGATTGGCCACCGGGCTGTGGGTCGACATCTGAGCAAAGTAGTAAGCAGATAGCAGTAGTGTCGATTAACGAGAGTGTCGACGTAGAAAGTATCGTGTTACGAGTAATCAGGTGTGTAACTCTTACACACTTCATATGTTTAATGTGTTGTTATTTGTGATTTGTCAAAAGCCGAAATAACTGTTGAAATCGATAAGTTACCCTTGTGGGTAAAAGCGAGGACTCCGGGTAAGTCCATCTTGGTGGCTAACGTTAATTGCCTCTGTTAAATCTGCATATGCCATATTAGATTACTCCTAAATGTTAAGCATGATTATATTATATTGAAAAGCATGTCCATGAAAATGGGTATGATGAGAGGAGGGGGAAGGTATGATTATCAGACTGTCACCAGTGGTTAGGTACCACACGTGGGTTGGCCCCACATATTAATATTTTGTGACTGAGTCTCAGTGGTTTGGAACCACCAGTGGTTAGGTACCACATATGCTTATTCTGTGACTCGTCCCAGTGGTTTGGCACCACTGTGGGTTGGCCCCACATATTGATATACGGGATTGTCACCAGTGGTTAGGTACCACAAGTCGGTTGGCCCCACACATGATTATTTGTGACTTCGGTCACCAGTGGTTTGGAACCACCAGTGGTTAGGTACCACCAGTGGCTAAGTGCCACAAGGGGTAGAATCGAGAGTTTGGATGGATAGGTTGGATGGATTGCATGACATACATATTTGCATATGAAACTGTGTAAGAGCTTAGAATCTTTCGGATGGGGATTTATACACTGAGTCTCGGTGACTCACCCCTTCCATTACTTTTTGCAGGTAATTCCTAGTTCGCGGATATGGAGCCGGGATTGGACTCGAGGTGGCCATGCACAGAAATTTCAGTTTTTAGTTTAAAAGGTTAATTTGGGTTTATTTTACTTTATGTTTGGATTTTCGCTATGTAATAAGGCCATTCGGATTTTATTTTGGGGATTATTCATTTTGTTAAATTTCTTTAAACCGACGTTTAAACACTAAAGGCATGCCTAATAAACTAATAAAATGGACGTTTTTAAAACTTTAACAAATTTTCAGAATTTCCAAATTTTTTACCGTCAGGTATTTATCAAACACGCAATAATAACAAGGCAACACTATCTTCTTTAAAACTAAGTTTCGAAAGAATTTTAACAAATGGCTTAACACAATTCGGGTTTTATAGAATCAAAGGTTTTCTTTTCAACATTGAGACGATAACTTGTTTTCCAAAAACATTTTCTTCCCGGTGACATGCCAGATTCGGTCGTAGCGTTTTGACCGGGTTTGGGGTGTTACAATTATGGTATCAGAGCCTGGTTCAAAAGCTCGGCTGTGGGCCTGAGGCCCAAAATGTTTTTATAAAAGGGGTTGGAAAATGGTTGAATAAGAAACATGTTTTGGAATGCATGGCACCGAGTCTCTGGCACTAATCCGCGATGGTAAGTCTCCTAACTACTGTTTATATGTTTTAAATGCTTGCACTATGAATGCTAGTAGTAGGACCTTTACCTTAGAGACTGAAGCCCGTAGGACTGTATGAACTTGCGAGAACCACTACTTTAATAAATTGCTCATAAGACTGTGCCGTAATAAATAGTGGAAGAAAGCTAACTCATAAAATTTTTAAATCAGATTAAGACGTGAACGCTAGTCATGAGCACTCGAGGACGCGGGCGTAATGTGCGTGGTCGTGGTAGGGGTAGGATTACCGTGTCAGAACCGGTAGGGTCTGGTCATGGGTCAGAGAATAAGGTGCCACCGTCGCAAGCTGTGGGCGCGAAATTTCAGGACCAAACGGGTGGTGATGACGCGGTGTCGCAGGCGATGCTGCAGGTTCTAGAGAGAGTTGCGGGTGCAGGCGTTGGAACGGGGGCTCAGAAATCTGTGTCTGAACAACTTCGGGCTAATGGAGCAGAAGTATTTAGGGGTATTTTCGGTGTAGCTCCCAACACAGTTGAGTACTGGCTAGAGGCGACTGAGCACATAATGGACGATTTGGACTTTACAGCTGAGGAGAAGCTGAAAGGGATAGTGTCTCTTCTCTGGGATGAGTCTTATCAGTGGTGGCTCACAGTCAGGGATGGTGCGATGGTCGATGATATCACTTGGGATTTCTTTAAGGCGGCTTACTAGAGGAAGTACGTTGGGTCTAGTTATATAGATGCGCAGCGCAGGGCGTTCTTGAATTTGGTCTAGGGGAGTAAGTCAGTATCTGAATATGAGGCAGAATTCTTATGGTTGAGCCGTTATGCCTGGGGTATCGTGGCTATGAAACACGAGCACTGTGTCAAATTTGAGGACGGGCTGAGAGATGAGCTGCGGGTGTTGATTGCTCCACAGTGGGAGAGAGAATTTGCTGTCCTGGTGGAGAAGGCCAAGATAGCCGATGAGGTGAAACGGACCGAGAGGCAGAATCAGAACAGCAATAGGGATAAGAGGAGTTTTGGGCCATCAGGATCCGCTGTGAATTCTCAGAAAAGGGTTAGATTTGGCGGATTGAGTCAAGCTGCAAAGCCTGCTGCTGCTACTCAGTGGCCGCCATGGTGCTCTCGATGTGGGAAGTCTCATTCGGGGGAGTGTTGGACAGGTAACAGAGGGTGCTTCGAGTGTGGGTCGATGGATCACCGGATAAGGGATTGTCCGCGGAGGCCAGCTAGGACTCGGCCCGAGGGTCAAGGATGTACACAATTCAGAAGAGATGGTCAGCAACCGCAGAGGGGTCGAGGATCAGCCGGGGGTGGTAACGGTAATGAACAAGGTCGTGGGGTACCGGGCAGAGGTGCCGGGAATACTGATGCAAGACAGCCAGGGTTGGTCTATGCAGCGAGGTGTCGAGAGGAGGGCGACGCACCAGACGTCATAACTGGTACGTTTTTAATTTACAGATTGCCCTATACTGCTTTGATTGATGTTGGTTCTACGCACTCTTATGTTGCCAGTAGTATAGCGGGAACTCTGATCTTAGCCTATGAGATTTCTTCTAGGGAGATGACTGTAATTAGCCCTCTAGGTCATTCTGTGGTAGTGAATAAACTCTATAAGGATGTACCCCTAAAACTTCAAGGGGTAGTGTTTCCGGCTGAACTGATGGAACTGCCATTTGGGGAGTTCGATTTGATCTTAGGGATGGATTGGTTAGTGGAGTATCAAGCAAGTTTAGACTGTGCAGCCAAGCGCATGGTGCTGAGAACTGTCGAGGGTGAAGAGGTGGTGATGATAGGTGAGAGAAGGAACTACCTATCTAATGTGGTGTCCGCTTTGAAAGCCGAGAAAATGGTGAGGAAAGGATGTAGGGCGTTTGTGGCTTATGTGTGTGCCTTGGAGGCTAAGGAATCAACGGTGGGGGATGTCTGGACGGTGAGAGAGTTTTCTGATGTTTTCCCAGAAGAGCTTCCGGGTTTGCCTCCAGATCGCGAGGTTGAGTTTGGTATCGACCTTCTACCTAGAACCGCGCTAGTGTCTATTGCCCCATATAGAATGGCACCAAAGGAGTTAGTAGAGCTGAAAGCGCAGATTCAGGAGTTGTTAGATCGGGGTTTTATCTGGCCAAGTATATCTCCTTGGGGAGCACCCGTGCTTTTTGTTAAGAAGAAGGACTGATCGATGCGAATGTGTATAGACTACCGTCAGCTGAATAAGATGACGATTAAGAATAAGTATCCGTTGCCGAGGATAGACGACCTGTTCGATCAACTTAAGGGAGCATCAGTTTTCTCGAAGATACATCTGAGATCGGGGTATCATTAACTTAAGGTTAAGGAGGCAGATATCCATAAGACGGCGTTTCGTACTCGTTACGGTCACTATGAATTTTTGGTGATGCCGTTTGGATTAACCAACGCACCAGCAGCATTTATGGATATGATGAATCGGGTTTTCCAACCGTATTTGGATCGGTTTGTTGTGGTGTTTATAGATGATATTCTGGTGTACTCGAAGTCCGAGGAGGAGCATGATGCACATCTTCGTGTAGTTTTGCAAATTCTGAGGGAAAAACAGCTATTCGCAAAGTTTGGTAAATGCGAGTTCTGGCTAAGGGAAGTTATTTTCTTGGGTCATGTGGTGTCAGCTGAGGGGATTAGAGTAGACCCTCGAAAGATTGAAGCTGTACTGGACTGGAAACCACCTAAGTCTGTGGCAGAGGTTCGGAGTTTTCTGGGTTTAGCGGGGTACTACAGAAGGTTTGTGGAAGGGTTTTCCTTGATTGCAGCGCCGTTAACCAAGTTGTTGAGGAAAGGGGTTCCGTTTGTATGGTCAGACAAACAACAAGAAAGTTTCGAGAAGTTAAAAAGGATTTTAACAGAAGCCCCGGTATTGATTCAGCTTGAAGCAGGGAAGGAGTTTACGGTTTACTGTGATGCGTCGCATACTGGTCTGGGATGTGTGCTGATGCAAGAGGGGAAGGTAGTGGTGTATGCTTTTCGACAGTTGAGACCTCACGAAGTGAATTACCCGACGCATGATCTGGAGTTGGCTGCAGTGGTTTTCGCCCTAAAAATTTGGAGACATTACCTGTATGGGGAGAAGTCTATCGTGTATACAGATCATAAGAGTTTGAGATACCTTCTCACTCAGAAGGAATTGAATTTAAGGCAGCGGAGGTGGATTGAGTTGTTGAAGGATTACGACTGCTCGATTGAGTACCATCCGGGTAAGGCTAACGTGGTAGCGGATGCGTTGAGCCGCAAAGTGGTAGCAGACTTAAGAGTAATGTTTGCCCACCTTAGTCTGTATGATGACGGAAGTCTGTTAGCGGAACTGCAAGTGAAGCTGACATGGATAAGCTAGGTTAAGGAGAAACAGTTAGTAGATGAAGTCTTAAGTGCTCGATGTTTACAAGTGCAGAATGGAGGATTGAAGGGGTATAGCTTGAGCAACGATGGAGTGTTATGTTTTCAGGGAAAAGTTTGCATGCCAAAAGATGTGGAGTTGAGGCAGAGCATTCTTCAGGAGGCATATAGCAGTCCATACACTATGCACCCTGGAGGTAGTAAGATGTACCGAGATTTGCGGGAGCAGTTTTGGTGGCCGGGTCTAAAATGGGAGGTAACTGAATTTGTGGGCAAGTGTTTGACGTGTCGCGGTGAAAGGCGAACATCGATTACCTTCGGGATTGTTGCAACCGGTGAAGATTCCGCAGTGGAAATGGGAAAGGATTACGATGGATTTTGTCAGTGGGCTACCCCTTATGCCTAGCAAGAAGGATTCGGTTTGGGTGATTGTTGATCATCTGACAAAGTCTGCTCACTTCATACCTGTGCGTGTGGATTACTTTCTTCAAAAATTAGCTAGATTATATATAGCAGAGATTGTAAGGTTGCATGGGGTGCCAGTGTCGATTATTTTGGACAGAGACCCTAGATTTACGTCAAGATTCTAGAAGGCACTGCATCAGGCATTGGGTACAAGGTTGGATTTCAGTACGGCGTTTCATCCACAGTCAAATGGGCAGTTGGAGAGGGTGATTCAGATTTTGGAAGATATGTTAAGGGGTTGTGTCTTTGATTTCAGAGGTACTTGTGAGGAATTTCTACCATTGGCAGAGTTCGCGTATAACAACAGTTACCAGGCAAGTATTCAGATGGCACCGTACGAAGCGTTATATGGATGAAAGTGTCGTACCCCTACGTGTTGGACGGAGTTGGGTGAACAGCAATTGTTGGGTCCAGAGTTGGTTGCTGAAACGGAAGATAAGGTTAAGGTGATTCGAGCTCAAATCGAAGGAAGCTTGGACGAGCGTAAGTCCTATGCCGATCTTAAGCGGAAAGATGTAGAATTTGCAGTGGGTAACAAGGTTTTCTTGAAGGTGTCACCGTGGAAGAAGGTGCTGAGATTTGGTCGGAAGGGCAAACTGAGCCCTAGGTTTATCGGGCCTTATCGAGTGTTGAAGCGTGTGGGACCAGTAGCTTACCAGCTCGAGTTACCATCAGAATTGAGTCAGATCCATAACGTGTTTCATGTTTCGATGCTTAGACACTATCGTTTAGATCCGTCTCATGTTGTGCCGATAGAAGAAATCAAAGTAAGCCCAGACTTGTCTTTTGAGGAAGAACCAGTGCGAATTTTGGATCGGGATACCAAAATGTTACGTAGGAAATCCGTTCCTTTGGTGAAGGTGTTATGGCGGAATCATGGAACAGAGGAGGCCACGTGGGAGCCAGAGGATGTGATGTGGCAGCAATACCCTCAACTCTTTTGACCAGGTAATTTTGAGGCCGAAATTATTTTTTAAGGGGGATAGAACTGTAACATCCTAAATCAGGGCCTTTGCATTTTATCTGATTGCATGTAGATAGTATGGTTGTCATGCTAGTTTAGGGTATTTTGGGGACCAGGCATGAGCTAGGGGTAGGCTATAGCCTTAGCGAAAATTTTCTTTTGGGCACTTTGAAGGGGGAGCTGAATGGGACAGGAGTTAAGGGTAATTGGTGGTATGTTTTGACACAAGGAATGCCTTGGTAAAGTGGCAAGGAGGCGCCACTTAAGGCACAGGGGAGTGACGCTTCAGGAGTGAAGGGGACTTGGTTGAGTGCGGGAATCCCCTTTGAGCATTTCTTTTGACTTGAGGACAAGGGAGAGTTGCACTCAGCTGGGACTCTGGTGGATGACTGTTGAAGGAGTCAACAGATTCAAATGAGTGGAGGAGAGAAAATTTAGGAGTTTAAAATATTCAAACAGGTTTGAATGGGTGATCAGGAGAAATTTGTGGAGAGAAGAGAGGGATGGGTATGGGAGCTCAGTGTTGGCCGAATTTTGAACTCTGTATAGGAGAAAGGGGATCGGTTCTTAGTGTAGCTAGGTGTGCCGAAACTTACATTGGCCATAGGACCTTGTAGTGTCATTCCTTAGGTACAAATTTTGGCTTTTGTGAGGTGGGTGCCGAATGTGGGCGGTTTTGCTTTGTGCCGAAAGTGTCTAAGGGGTTCAGGAGGGTTCTTTTTCTCGGTTTGAGTTTAGTTTTCTTTTTCTTTTTATTCTCTTCTCTTTGAGGCACAAGACTCTCCCTATTGCCGAAATCCTCTTAGCTCACACTCTCCATAATTCTTCATTCTCCTTCTCTTTCACTCTCAAAAGCCGAAACCCCTATTGGCTTTTCTTTTCTCTTCTTCTCTTTGGTGATAGCCGAAATCCCTTCTACCCTTTCTCTCCATTTTTTCCCAAAGCCGAATCATCACTTCTTCCTCCCTTCAATCTTGATTATTCTTTTCGAAACACCTTGCTGTTGAAACCCCTTGATTCTCATTACCTTGATCTATTCCTTTTCATTCACTAAAAGCCGAAGATCACACTTTCTTTTGCTCCTAGCCAAAACCTCTTAGATCTCAAAATCATTCTGTGTGTTCCTTTTTCCCGAAGAATTCATCATAGTCGAATCTCAACCCATACTCTGGTAAGATCGTATTGTTTTCTTCTTTCTTTCTTTTCTTGATCTTTTCTCTCTTGGCCGAATCTTTCCTGAAAACTCTGCTGAGTTGTTTCTTTTTCTTCTTCTGGAAGCCGAATCTTCTCTATGGTGGTGTGGTGCCAATTGTCGCTAAGTGTTGATTGAATCTTTCGAGTTAAGGTAAGGGGGCGATTTCCTTTATTTCATAAAATCTCTTTCGGGCTTTCATGCCAAAGCCGAATGGCTACTTGGTTTAATGTTGGTGCTTGGCCGATTATAGGTGGAAGTTGTGACGCATACTTTGGATATTTCGGGATTCGTTGGTTGTGAATCAAGCCTAGAGCTTCGGGATTTTCCGATTCAGGTAAGGGTTTAGCTTTGGGTCTTAGTTCCTTACTATTCATTTCACTGCTTTAATCCGTTTAGTGATCAAGGTGTGTTCATGGACTCTAATGCCAGCCAAGTGGTAGGAGGGGTTGGATCTGTAAACCCAGCCCCTAAGTTTAAAAAAAGGGCAGTGTCAGCGGTTCGGGATTGGCCACTGGGCTGTGGGCCAGCATCTGAGCAAAGTAGTAAGCAGATAGCAGTAGTGTCGATTAACGAGAGTGTCGACGTAGAAAGTATCGTGTTACGAGTAATCAGGTGTGTAACTCTTAACGAGAGTGTCGACGTAGAAAGTATCGTGTTACGAGTAATCAGGTGTGTAACTCTTACACACTTCATATGTTTAATGTACTGTTATTTGTGATTTGTCAAAAGCCGAAATAACTATTGAAATCGATAAGTTACCCTTGTGGGTAAAAGCGAGGACTCCGGGTAAGTCCATCTTGGTGGCTAACGTTAATTGCCTCTGCTAAATCTGCATATGCCATATTAGATTACTCCTAAATGTTAAGCATGATTATATTATATTGAAAAGCATATTCATGAAAATGGGTATGATGAGAGGAGGGGGAAGGTATGATTATCAGACAGTCACCAGTGGTTAGGTACCACACGTGGGTTGGCCCCACATATTAATATTTTGTGACTGAGTCTCAGTGGTTTGGAACCACTAGTGGTTAGGTACCACATATGCTTATTCTGTGACTCGTCCCAGTGGTTTGGCACCACTGTGGGTTGGCCTCACATATTGATATACGGGATCATCACCAGTGGTTAGGTACCACAAGTGGGTTGGCCCCACACATGATTATTTGTGACTTCGGTCACCAGTGGTTTGGAACCACCGGTGGTTAGGTACCACCGATGGCTAGGTGCCACTGAGGGTAGAATCGGGAGTTCGGATGGATAGGTTGGATGGATTGCATGACATACATATTTGCATATGGAACTGTGTAAGAGCTTAGAGTCTTTCGGATGGGGATTTATACACTGAGTCTCGGTGACTCACCCCTTCCATTACTTTTTGCAGGTAATTCCTAGTTTGCGGATATGGAGCCGGGATTGGACTCGAGGTGGCCATGCACAGAAATTTCAGTTTTTAGTTTAAAAGGTTAATTCGGGTTTATTTTACTTTAAGTTTGGATTTCCGCTATGTAATAAGGCCATTCAGATTTTATTTTGGGGATTATTCATTTTGTTAAATTTCTTTAAACCGACGTTTAAACACTAAAGGCATGCCTAATAAACTCGTAAAATGGACGTTTTTAAAACTTTAACGAATTTTTGGAATTTCCAAAATTTTTATCGTCGGGTATTTATCGAACACGCAATAATAACAAGGCAACACTGTCTTCTTTAAAACTAAGTTTCGAAAGAATTTTAACAAATGGCTTAACACAATTTGGGTTTTATAGAATCAAAGGTTTTCTTTTCAAAATTGAGACAACAACTTGTTTTCCAAAAACGTTTTCTTCCCGGTGACATGCCAGATTCGGTCGTAGCATTTTGACCGGGTTTGGGGTGTTACAGAGGCCGCTTTCAAACTGTCACGAATTACTTTAACTTTCTGTTCGGTCTCTTTTATCAAATCAACCCCATGAATCTTATTCTCACCCAGCTCAGTCCAATACAATGGAGTTCGACATTCTCGACCGTAAAGAGCCTCATACGGTGCCATTTTAATGCTAGATTGAAAACTATTATTGTACGCAAACTCGATCAATGGCAAATGCTTCTCCCACGTACTTTCAAATTCAAGAACACAACACCTCAACATATCTTCGAGAACTTGAATGATCCGCTCAGATTGTCCATCTGTTTGCAGGTGAAATACAGTGCTGAAATGCAATTTTGTGCCTAAAGCCTCTTGCAATCGCTTCCAAAATCCCGAGGTAAATCTCGGATCTCTTTCAGATACAATAGATAGTGGCACCCCGTGCAATCTCACAATCTCAGCAATATACAATTCGACTAACTTATCGAGTGAATAATCTATTCTCACCGAAAAAAATGAGTTGATTTAGTCAACTATCAACTATCACCCAGATTGTATCTTTCTTTCCCAGAGATGCAGGTAACCCAGACACAAAGTCCATCGTGATTCTCTCCCATTTCCACTCAGGAATCATAATCGGCTGTAACAAACCGAACGAAACTTGATGTTCAGCTTTAACTTGCTGGCATATTAAACATTTCGACACAAAGTCAGAAATATCTCTTTTCATACCATGCCACCAATAAAACTGTTTCAGATCGTTATACACATATTTAGGGCATTTTACAAAATAGCCCCCACATTTTCACATTTTGACACTTTAGTCCCTATTTCATAAAATAATCAAATACACATAATTTATTTTCACCCATGCCTAGCTGAATTCTTCTAATGTCCCTACAAGCCCTCACATTTCATTTATTTTACATTTCAGCCCTCTAATTTCTCATTTTCACAATTTAGTCCAAATTACTCAATTTCACCAAAAATTCAAAGATAAAATATGTTAATCTTTCATATATCTTTCATATTTCATCAATAACTATCACAAAGCTCAAGCATTCATCAATGGCATATCTCAAAATCACCATCAAATTCTAAAATTAAAGCATGGGCTAGCTAGAACACTAAGCAACGATCACAAAAACGTAGAAATTATAAAAAACCGAGCTCAAACATACCTTAAATCAAATACTCAATGTGTCGAAACCCTATTTGCTTCAAATGGTTTTCTTTTGTTCAAAAATCAGTGGAAAGGATGAGAAATGGCCATTAAAATTTGTTTTATTTTGTTTATTAAATATTAATATGTCTTTTACCTATTTGCCCTTTTTATTAAACATATATAACCTTTTTATGTTAAGGTTATTCTAGTCTATTGCCACCCACTATCACTAAATATGGCCTAATTGCATCATAAAGCCTCCATATTAAAAAGACAACAATAATTAGGTACTTATAAATCAACACACATCTTTTACATTTTACGCGATTAAGTCCTTTTTGCTACTTAAGTACTCAAATAATAAAATTTTCACACAAAAATTTCACACAGACTTAATCACATATTATGATCAAAGAAAATAATATTAAAATATTTTTCTAACCTTGGATTTGTGGTCTCAAAACCACTATTCTGACTAGGGTCTAAACCGGGCTGTTACAATCCCCGTGGAAGAAAATATTGAGATTTGGTAAAAAGGGAAAACTGAGTCCGTGATTCATAGGGCCGTATGAGGTTACCGAAAGGATTGGACCAGTGGCATACCGGTTCGCTTTGCCGGTAGAGTTAGAGAAAATACACAACGTGTTTCATGTATTGATGTTGCGGCGATATCGTTCCAATCCTTAGCATGTGATCCCTCCATTAGAAATTGAGATACGATCGGACATGACTTATGAAGAGGAGCCAATTAAGATATTGGCTCGGGAGGTTAAAAAGTTGAGGAATAATAGCATAGCTTTAGTAAAAGTGTTATGACAAAAACACGGTGTGGAAGAAGCTACGTGGGAACAGGAAGAAGCCATGAGAGCATAATATCCAAACCTTTTTACCGATAAGATTTTCGGGGACAAAAATCTCTAAAGGAGGGGAGAGTTGTAACAGCCCGATTTTGGGGCTAGTCAAAATAGTGGCTTCAAGACCGCTAATCCGAGGATGAAGAAAATTATTTTGATATTATTTTATGTGTTATGGCATTAATATATGGCTATATGAAAATTTTGGTGCTTTAATTTTAGTGATTGTATGCTTAATTGTGAAAAAGGACTATATCGCATAAAGTGCAAAAGTTCCATTTGTCAAGCTAGAAGTATTAAATAGATAAGAAACTTTAAATTGAAGGTCTTGAATGTGAAATTAGACCTTTCTAATGTTGATGGCCGGCCATAGGTGTAACACCCCAATCCCGGCCTAGATTTTAGGCCCAAATCTAGAATGTCACATTAAAGGCGCACTTCCAAACAATTTACGAGTTAACCATTTAAGGCCCAAAAGCCCAAAACAAAAGATTATTTCGAAAACCATATTAACACTTTAATAATTTTATGAAATTTCTTAAGTGGGTAGTTGAAACAATAATAATAATAAACCCAAAATTCAAAGTCAAATAGGAGTTACATGGCCTTATTACAATCCAATGAAAAATAAACAAAGTATTTAAAACAAAATCATTTGAATAAATTAAAACATTTGAACAGCTTGTAGTGTAGCCATCTCCGAGTCCTCTCCCACGTCGAGTCGTCTATTCAGGATTACCTTGTAACCTCGCGTGCTGCAAACCCCTTAGTCACGAACCGTGTGCCTTACGTTCTAGTAGCCCTTCCTTTGCTACTATTGGCGATTATCCTCTAGATCTGCACCCAAACACCTATATCGTCAAAACCAAGTGACCCATATTGTTCATAAGTCACCCCTATGAGCCACATTAGATTCGGCCATTTACTAAACCATGACTGAGTCGAGAACACTTACCACCTTGTTAGCAATCCTTACTTACCACGCTTGCGATTGTTAAGCCTTACCCTTATTAATTCAGGTTAACGACAAGGATTGGGTTAGATAGCCCTTCGGCTTTTAACAAAACACACTAAAAAGTTTAACTAAGCACTTACCGAAATTCTCCTTTGATCCTGCGGCTTAGATATCTACTTGAACAAGATTCGGCTTCCAAACGTGATTAAGATTAGATAATAATCAATTGAGGTGGAAGGACAAACAACAAAGAATTGGCATAAACAGGGGTTCCGGCAAACAGGGATTTCGACAAACAGGGATTTCGGAAAATAGGGATTTTGGCAAACAGGGATTTCGGCAAAAAGGGATTTTGGCAAACTGGGGTGGTGGTATTCGGAAATGGAAGAAAATAAGGATGAGGGGAAAAAAAAGAAAGATGGAAACTCCAAGAACCTTTTCTAAGGATTTCGGCACCCCCCCTTTTATAGCCAAAGCCAAACTACCTTCCCCCCACAGTCCTATTCGGCCCCAACACTTCACCCTCATCATCTCCTATCTTTTCTCTCTGATAATACCTTAATCTTATCCAAAATCTCCTCCACATCCATCAGTCCTGCTTCCTTCAAACTCTCCACGGCAAGAGTACAAAATCAACACAACTCTTGTCGTCCACCTATGCAAAATAAAACACTCCAAAATACACTTCTCCTGCTCGAATCTTGGACCTCTCCGGCTTTCACACACGTCACCTTATAGCTCCCAAGTGATGCCACTTTCAACTGGACCACAAGCCCATTTGTGTCCTATTTTCTCTTAATCTACTTAAGAGGCCTACTGACTGAAGTCACAGTACCCTTGGGGCTAAAACCAAAATTTTTCCTGTACCTTTACTTGATCTCAGGACTTCTCCAACACCCCTAGACACTCTAAATTCATTAACCCTCAGAGCCCACATACCAATTTTCATTTTCTCCCTCACTTAAAAAAAATTCTGAGATCCAAAGCCCAAAGCCCAATTCTTCTAGGCCCAAATTCGGGGCGTTACAATAGGGGACAATAGACTCAAAGTTGGTCAAAATTGGGTGGGTTAGGTGGACTAATTTTAAGGAAATAAAATAAAATAAGAAAAGATGATATCATCCATTTTTCTTCATCATCTTTACCACTGAAAATACCAGCATAGAGGGGGTTTTGAAAGGTTTGAAATTTTAGCAACTTATCCTCTCACAAGTAAGTAACTTTGATGGTTTTAGTTGATGATTTTTGTACTTTTGGAACCCCCAAAGCTTAAGCTAGCTAATGAGGGGACTAATTTGCAATATGGTTGAAAGTCTAGGGACTTGCCATGAGAGAGTTTATGTTGTTTGCTGAGTTTTTAATAGAAGGAAATGGATGTTAGTGAGTTAAGGAGCAACTTTTGTGAAAGGTGTTACCATGAAAACACCTAAATGGGACCAAGTTGTAAATGTTGTGATTTAGTACTAAATGCATGAAATAGTTGGATTTGTGAGTAGTTGTAAGAGGAATAAATGTTTATCTAGGCTTGTTTATTGAGAAGATATGATGAAAAATGATTTACGAGCCTAGGGGCAAAATCGTAATTTTACCATAGTACAAGGGCAAAATGGTCATTTTTGCTTAAGTAGAGATTATGATCCTAAAATGATTTAAATGAGTGAATTTTGTTGTTATAGATCAAGAAGAGCGCAGAATTAACCTTGACCGGGGAAAAGGCAAGGTTTCGGATTAAATCGCAAATTAACACGTTCTGCATCGAGGTAAGTTTATGTGTAAACTATTCATTTCGAATGTACATGTTGTTAATAAATGGTGCATTGTGTGAGTAGAATTATTCATGATTGAGATGAATTGAATTCAATAGATATTGAGTAGTTCCCATGTGAGTTTAATTATAGATTAATGGTGGGCTATGTGCGATACCACTATAAATACTCTTCATGGTGGGCTAAGTGTGAACCACCTTACTATTCATTCACGATGGGCTATGTGCGATACCATCGTTTATATTATCATTTGGTGGCCTAAGTGCGATACCACCGTAATTATTCTTGTTGGTGGGCTATGTGCGATACCACCCTAATTATAGATTAATGGTGGGCTATGTCCGAAACAACCGAGTGTTTGATAATATTTCAATGGTTTATTGAGGAATTGTTTAAGTGTTTGTTTCATGTGGATTTGTGGTGATAAGTGCAGGGAATGTATGCCATTAAATGTGAGCATTATGCTCGTTATATGGTTGGAATGTGGTAAGATGTGAACTGAGTAAGCATGAGTATAGATTGAGGATTGATCTTGCTTAATACATATTGCTAATTATTGACTAGCATGTGTTATGATGTTTATTGTTTACATGTAAACTTACTAAGCTTTAAAGCTTACTCCCTTTCTTTTCCCTTGTTTTATAGTGTCAAAGAGCCGGGTGGGATATGAAGATAATTGGAAGATCACCCACACTATCAGCCCATCTCGGTATAACTAGACTTAGTATTTTGAGTATGGCATGTATAGGGGCTAGACTAGGTGATTTGTTTTGTCATTTTTGGCCAAGTATGTATTGGTTCCCTTAAGGATGAATTCTTTTGTATATTTCCATAGTTGATGGCTCATTATGTTTAAGTTATGAAATATGAGGTTATTCAAGAAAGTGTTGTTGAACAAATTGAGTTGCTTGATGATGTGTTGAATGGAATTAGGTTGTGTGAGCTAGGGTGGAAAAAAGAGCTTGACAAATAGCCTTGTTTATGTCCACACGGGTAGGCACATGGGCGCGTGTCTAGGCCGTGTGTGACACACGGTCAGTCCCATGGGTGTGTGACTAGGCCGTGTGTCCCCTGCATGCTAGTGTTGCAAGTTAGTGTCGACCATGGGCTAGCCACACGGGCGTGTGCCTAGGTCGTGTGTCCCATATGAGGTTGCTAACGTCACAAACAGAATACCCAGGTTTTTACACACGGGCGAGGACACGAGCGTGTCTAGGCTGTGTGGAGCACACGGGCTAAGAACACGGGCGTGTGTCCGGCCGTGTGAAAACCCCTGTAGGTTCGAAATGAAAATAAATCCCACACGGGTTAGGGACATGGGCGTGTGTGACCACACGGCCTATCCACACAGGCGTGTCCCACTTCACACGAGCGTGTGACCCTACTTTATATATAAAAACTTTTAAGTGCACAAAAGTTTCCGGTTGGGTTCCGAGACCCTCCGTATGCATGTTTAAGGCCTCGTAGGTCTTTAATGAAGATGTTTTGATGGTGAAAGAGATATTTTAAGTTGGAATGAAATTTTATAGACTAAAGTTGTATGACTAAGTGAGTTAAGTCCGGTAATGCCTCGTGCCCAGTTCTGGCGTAGGATACGGGTAAGGGGTGTTACACACATGCCCGTGCCTTGGACCATGTCTCAGCCCATGTGCAAAACTGACTTGAATCACACGGCTTGTCACACGCCCGTGTGTCTGGCTCGTGTGCAACACTAAATTAAATCACACGGCCTGTCACACGCCCGTGTGTTTGGCCCGTGAGCAAGTCTGACTTGCTTCAAATTGAGACATTGAAGGACACGATCGAGACACACGCCCGTGTGCTAAACCATGTGGACAAATATAGGCCAATTGCAAGGCCAGTCTGCCACCTAAAATTGGGTCATACTTACACGAATCAAACAAGCATCAATTCATGTCTCAAAGTCAGCCAAAAACATACCAAATCATGCACAATTTGACCCGTAATAACATCATTCATTTCCATATACAAATCCATTTCAAAACATAGCATTTCTCATCATATAAATTTCCCAAATCAACCATGAAACTTACCAAAATTTACCATTTCTTTTGGCCATTTAAAAGCACATCAAAACATACGAAAATTTGCATCACATAGCATGCACTAAATTCACTCCATAGTCACATTCATTATCAAGCCATATCACATGGCTATAATTACACATTTCAAAGCATAATCAAAGTTCTCTAGCCTATACATGCCATATTTCTATATGTACATTTTCAAAAGGTACCAAACTATAGTTCGATAGTGTGGTGATGATCCTCGACGATCCCTGAGCTCCAGTAGCTTCGATAATCTATAAAATAATGCAAACACACACAAAGTAAGCTTTCAAAGGCTTAGTAAGCCATATACAAATAAACTTATCACATAGAACAATAAAACATTTCATACATATGGTTCATGGAATAACACAATCACAAGTCATATTTCTCTTATATCTCAATTGATCATGTTCACTTGCTCATAATCACATATCATGTAATGTAGCTCACATATCAAATGATCATATACATACATACCTTTCATTGCCAACTTTCATATACATACATACGTACCAGAATTTGGATGCACATTCATATACTTATTCATTTCTCGGAATGCCTGTTGAACCGTTCAGAATCAAATAGGATACTCGAATAGCTCGGAAAGCTCATACAATGCCAACGTCCTAGATGTGGTCTTACATGTAATCAATATCGATACCATTGTCCCAAACAGGGTCTTACACAAAATCAAATACGATGCTAATGTCCCAGACATGGTCTTACACGTAAATCACAAATTGATGCCAACATCCCAGACGTGGTCTTACACGATAACTCATATCGAAATCCTATGTCATGACATACATATCCTAACTATTTCCTAAGGTTCGTATGGGACTTTTTGGATGTCGTCACATTATCAGAACTTTCCCAGATTTCACATATTCAGCTCATAGTCATATATCACAATTCATTCACATATAAGCAATAATATTCAATTCAAACACATTTATTTATATATCGACTTACCTCGTACGGGAAAGAACGATAATGAACAGCTATTCAACTACTTTCGATTTCCCCCGATCTAATTTCGTTTTCTTTGGTTCTTGATCTATACACATTCAAATTTAGCTTATTCATTCACCAAATCATTCAATTCAATCCATATACACATATTTAGGGCATTTTACAAATTAGCCCTCACATTTTCACATTTTAGTCCCTATTTCATAAAATCACAAAATACACATAATTTAACAATATCATAGCTTGGCCAAATATTCCTTTAGCTCATATAAGCCCACATATTTAATTTATTTCACATTTTAACCCCTCAATTTCTCATTTTCACAATTTAGCCCATAATAATCAAATTCATCAAAAATCCCAATACAAAATACATTTATCTATCATCCAACACTTATTTTCTATCATCAAACCTCACAAAGCTCACATTATCAACAATGGCATAACTCAAAATCATAATCAATTTCATAAATTTAAGCATGGGCTAGCTAGAACACTTAACAACGATCACAAAAATGTAAAAAATATCAAAAATCGAGCTAAACACATACCTTAATCAAGCTTAGACAAGGCCGAACCCTAAGAACTCTTTTTCTTTTCTTTTTCTTTTAAGTTTCAGAAATGGTGATGAAAAGATGAACAGGTGATGTTTTGTTTTATTTTTTATTATTATCATTATTAATATAATTACCAAAATGTCCATTAATAAAACATTAAAATTTCATATAATGGATGACCATTTAAGTCAAAATTCACTAACTATGGTCTAATCACATAATAAGGACCCATCATTTAAGAAGACATGTCAATTCGGCACTTCACCAAGTAGAACACAACTTTTACATTTTCTGCGATTAAATCCTTTTATCAAATTAGCACACAAACGATAAAATTTTCATACGAAACTTTCATAGATATTAGTTCACATACTGTAAGTACAAAAAATAATATTAAAATATTTTTCTGATTCAGATTTGTGGTTCCAAAATCACTATTCCGACTAGGGTCTAAACCAGGCTGTTACAATACTGACTTATACCACACGGCCAAGTCACACGCCCGTGTGTGAGGCCGTGTGGAGCATACTAACTTGATTTTAATTTCAACACCAGGGGACACACGGCCGTGCAACATGACCGTGTGTCACACACGGTTGAGACACACGCCCGTGTCTCTGCCCGTGTGGACAAAAATAAGCTATTTACCAAGCCATTTTGCCACCCAATTTGGTACACACCTACATCAAACCAATTGGCACCAATACAAGGCATAAATAAGCATTCTATTAACCTTATTCAAGCATAATTCCTACCATCTCAACACCAACAAATACAAACACATCAATACCATAATATACCATTCAATTTCATACCAAAACTCACTTGCACAACACATCTACATGCACTATTTCATCTAAAAATTCATTTGCCTAGAACCACAAGCATACCAATATCAAATTCAACTATTAGCTACTCAAACTAATAATCCACAATCAACCATTCACCAAGCAATATAAACCACATCATAAAATGACATTAGCAGACACATATATATATACATCACCAACTAAGCCAAATAGGTCAGCTTACATGGCCATATACAACATTATATACATAATATTTATAATCCAACACAAATGGCCAGATTCATAACAACAAATATACCAAAATGACCAAAGTCCCTATACATGCCATATACTCAAAACATAAGCTTAAAAGTACCAAATTAATAGATGGATAGTGTGACGATGTCTCTGACGATCCCCAAATCCGAGCTAGCTTTGAATTCACTATAAAAAATAGAAAAATAAACGATGTAATCTGTAAAGCTTAGTAAGCTTGTATTAAATAAACTCGATATAATTATAAACACATAATTCAACCATTGATTATAAAGACATGAATTCACATCAACTAACAAACCTTTCAATTACTCATTCTCAAAACTATATATTTTCTTCACCATTTCTTTGATTTCAAAGCTAATATGGTTTATGCACATACCTGTACCGTCTCGTACTAATCTCATTCTCAACCACATAATTCATTTACCCGTTAAACCATTCGAAATAGAAGTCGGATACTCAAGAGTCTTGCACAATAAGTACCTATACCATGGCCTGAAGCCAAATTAAGGTAACTTATATCCGAAGTACTGATATCATGGCCCGAAGGCCAAATAAATCGATATTCATGGCCCGAAGCCAAATAGGTATAGCTTGCACCCGAAGTGCTAATATAATGGCCCAAAGCCAACTCAATGTATCCCCTAATGACATGTCACTAGTATCCTAAACTATTCCTAAGGTTCAACCGGGATTTCGAATGCCGAATTACCATCGAGTCATTGTCGAACTTACCCGAAGTCTTGTATTCACAACTTATACAATATCAAAGCATTTAAAATACATCTATAATGAAATTTATCACATACGAACTTACCTCGGATGTAGAAACGTCGAAATAAGTCGATTAGTCGATAACTTTAGTTTTCCCCTGATCTAGATTCGAATTCCACTTTTCTTGATCTAAATATATTCAAAATTAATTTATTTAATAATCTCTCTATTCATTTTAATCCAAAACACACATTTAAGCACATTTACACTTTTACCCCAAGAATTTCACAACTTTTACAATTTTGTCCCTAGGCTCATAAAACAAAATTCATTCGATTTCATCACAACCCAAGCCTAGCTGAATTACTACTATGCCCCTAGCAGCCTATATTTTTCATTTATTTCACATTTTAACCACAAAGTTTCAACATTTCTCAATTTAATCCTTATTTTGCATTTTTCACTAAAAATCACTTAATAAAACTTGTATAATTCACAACAAGCATTCATAACCTATCATCAAACATCAAAACACATGCTTATTCATCAATGGCAACATTCAAAATCTTTAACAGTTTTGCAAAATAGTCCCTGGGCTAGCTAGACCTAGTTGCAACGATCTCAAAAACATAGAAATCATTAAAAATGGATCAAAAACACATACCTAATTGATGAAAATAGAAGTACCGAACCTTAGCCCTAATTTTCTCAAGAGAATCGGTTGGTTTTTTCCTTTTGAAGAAGATGAATACAAATTAAAAATTTTGTTTTATTTAACTTTCATTTATTAACTAAATTACAAAATTAACCTTGATTAATAAACATATAAATCACTTAATGCTTGTCCATCTTCATCCACTCATGTTTCAAATGGTCTAATTACAACATAAGGACATCCACATTAAAGTTCTATAGCTATTAGACACCTTTAACGAATAGAACATCACTTTTGCACTTAACGCGATTTAGTCTTTTTTATCAAATTAACTAATCAAACGATAAAATTTCTTAACGAAATTTTCACACAAACATATTATCATGCTATAGACATTATAATAATAATAAAATAAATATTTTGACTTTGAATTTGTGGTCCCGAAACCACTGTTCTGATGTGACTAAAAATGGGCTGTTACACTATCCAACGATTATATTGGTAGATTTTGATGTCTTGATCAATGTTATAATGGCATGTATAGGTGAACTTGTGGTTCATGTTAGTTGATGAGTTTGGCATGTATATGTCATTGTGGTTGGTGTAACCTTGGTACTTTTGATGCCTTATTGATGTGTGTCATTTTGACAATGTATTAATGTATGTTTGAATGGCCAATTGGTAGGTGATGAATTGAACTCAACATGGTCAAGTTATGGTATGCTTTGGAAAGGTTTTGAATAGATGTGTATGATTGAAATATGGTATGCATGTATGTTGGTTGTTGGTACCATTTGGAAATGGCTAGATTTGTGTCTTTTATATGGTTTTGATGCATGTGAGAAATAGTCCAAATGGTAATGTTACTTTGACATGGCATGAATCTAGTATGATATGGTTGAAATGTGTAAATTGTGATATGATTTGGTATGAAAATAAGTTAGATGATAAATGGTTAAATATGCACACATTAGGTATGTTTGATACATTGTGTTTGAGGTGCCTTTTGGCATAATGGTTGTATGGATAAATGACCTTTTGATTTGGGTCTTATTATGCATGTTTTAGGTATGTTTTAAGGTTTGATTGAATGTGCAAATGGCTTGTAAGTGGGTGCTTGAATTGGGTGAAAGAAATGGCCTAAATTTGGCCTATTTCTTGTCCACACAGCCTAAGACACGGGCGTGTGTCACACACGGCCATGCAACATGGTCATGTGTCCCTTGTAGGTGTTAAAGGTGGTTTTTTGAAAGTTACACTTCGTGGCACACGGACGTGTGGCTTGGTTGTGTGACCCAAGTCAGGGAGTTACACGGGCACGGACGTGGGCTGGGACATGGCCGTGTGTCCCTATTTCGAATGTCCACACGGCCTGAGACACGGGCGTGTGTCTCAGCCATGCGAGTCACACGTCCTGGCCACACGGCCGTGTGAATTTTCTAACTTTTTCTTCAAAGTTTTAAATGTTTTCGATTTAGCCCTGAATCATTTCTAAAGTGTTTTTAAGGCCTCGATCGCTCAAAGAAGGGACGATATGCATGTGTTTGAATGGATTATGTTATGGTTTATGAAATTATTGGAAATGAATGATTTGAGTTATGTTTATACGGTAAGGCTCCATAACCCTATTCTGGCGTCAGATACAGGTTAGGGGTGTTACAAAACTGTATTGAATTGTTCTGTTATGTAAATTGTGCTTGGATGAACAATAGGATAATATAAAATTGGCATGCCAATAGGATTATTAGTGTGCTTGTATGGGGTTTTCACTACGGTGCCTATTGATTCGCACTACGGTGCCAATTGATTCGCACGCTGGTGCCTACTACTTCGCATTTCAGTGCGTACTGTTCAACACTTCGGTGCCTACTGGTGTAGTGTAGTTACCTGCACATCCGTA
This sequence comes from Gossypium sturtianum, assembly GCA_025698515.1. Taxonomy (NCBI): domain Eukaryota; kingdom Viridiplantae; phylum Streptophyta; class Magnoliopsida; order Malvales; family Malvaceae; genus Gossypium; species Gossypium sturtianum. Next base: position 96,975,554 of record CM046949.1, read on the forward strand.
TCTGTTCAATTTATTCATCGGGCTACTATTTAAAAGAAAATGTATTGTCTAATTTTGTATACTGATTGGAAATAAAGGCGTTCATATAGTTATATGAAATCTTATGCTTTAATTGAGTATAATAACATACTGCTTGATAGTTCTGGTGAAATGGTACTGAATTGATTTATATGTTAGAATGGATAATTTATATGGTATTATATGAAATGCTCACCTTTCGGTTGTGATATGTTGTGACAGGAAACTAAGTTAAATTTGTTATTTTTATGTGTTAATTCTGATATAAGGTAAATTTACGGTTTTAACACCTATGAGCTTACTAAGCATATATAATGCTTACTCGGTTATATTTTCCTGTATTGTAGTTATATTTTGCGAAACGTTAAGATGAAATCAACTAGGAGTTCACACTATCCAACTTCTGTCTTGGTAGATCTTTTATAGTTCATGAAACAGTTTTATGGCATGTAAATAGGCTTAATATGTATAAGTGTAATCTTGGTTGACAATGTTTTGATATGTTTATAGGTCTTGCTAAATGGTTATGTTATTTTGAATGATGGTAATATGACTCTAGTTATGAATTGAACTTGAAAGTTGTTGCTATGTGATCAATGTGAAGAAATGTATATATGCAAATGTAAATTGATTACTAGTTGAGGTGCAATGGTAAGTTAATGGAAATGGTATAAAATGCTCAAATAGGTAATGTAACAGCCCGCCTGGAGGATAATGTATCAAGTTATTGTTTGGAACTATAGTAGAAAACGAGTAAGTTAGTAGAATATTTGTTTTGGTTGTGTGTTTGGCGTATTCTGTAGGATTCGCCATTTGGAAAACTCTAGGGTTTTGTGGATCTTCTGATAAGTATCTGCAACCCCCGATGTTTGGGTGAACTCATTAGTTCACAGCTCGATAAGTTGCCTTTGTGGTAAGTATATGTTATGATAATGTGGTAAGTGATGTTAGAGTTTAGTTGAGACCTAGTTAGAACTCAACTAGGATACTGTAGATGATCTGATACTTAATTAATTCTTCTCAAATTTCTAGAGCGATCATGGGATCCTCTAACTTTCCACTAAGTTTTGTTCTTGTGTGTTTCTACCATATAAGGATATCAGAATAGCTAGTTTGCACTTTTTATGTAACACCCCTAACCCGTATCTGTTACTGGATTAGAGTTACAGTGTTACCAAGCAAAACAGGACATTTCACAACATTTCAGAATAGTTATTCAAAAAATTTATAAATATATAAAAAATAGATTAATTCATGGTACAAAATATTCTTATGAGCCTTAAATCGGGCTTACGAGGCCCTAAAAATAGTTTAGGAACAATTCGAGATTAAATCAAAATAAAATAGAAAATTTCAGAAAAACTTGAAAATTTGCAAAAGAGGGGTCACACGGTCGTCTGACATAGCCTGGACTGTGTGAATATTCGAAGTCAGGACACACGGTGTAACACCTCTAACCCGTATCCGTCGCTGAATTAGGGTTACGGGTATTACCAGATAATCATTACTTTTATTCAATCAATTAGATTATATTTAAACAAATTTATATAATAATACACATATAAGCAAACAATTACATATGCATAAAACATATTTATTCCACTACCAAATCATATATGGCACAAGCATTGACAAACATAAGCTGAACATGCAAAATACATTTTATTAAAATTACAAAATAATGCAAGTACTGTAAGCCTCATTTGCTATGTCCTTATGTACTTATGAAATACTCAAGCAATTAACCCATTAGTATCTATATGATTAAATAACATGATTCAATTATCATTTTATACTATCTCACTTAAAAGGGCCGAATATACCAGCATAAAAGATATTAGCAGATGTCCAAACTTACAAACTCAATAAACATCATATAAATACATACATACTTGACCAAATATACAAAGACACATATATGCAATTATATGTACCTAGCTCATACCAAAGTTCAGATAGATCCAAATAATCAATCAGATCAATGTTCACATGAATTCGTTTGCATGCACATAATTGAACCGAAAATAACTATACGGTATATACATTATTTTTGTAATAGTTAGATTCATATACAGACATTTATTATAATTTAATAAGATTATATCAACTCATGCATTTTTATCATTTCCAATAAATCATATTATCAAGCTATCTAAATACCTATTCGGCCTATACTCATCATTTCAAACCAATTAATCATGCCAAAACTCTTATATATATATATATACCAAACGTTTCACATTTACCAATTACATGTGTCATTTAACATTTTATGAAAAAATGAGTTTAAGTCTTCATCAAACATAATCGAATACAGAACATAAACATAACAAGCACATCACACTTGTATTCCATGGCTAATTACACATTATTAAGACATTATCTTAATCCATAATGCAATTTCCCACAAGATCGAATTACACCTACTATATGCACATATACCATAGCCGAATATAAGCTAAATAAAATCCATACATCCCTTGCATCATAATGACATAAACATATACACCATTTGATCATTAAAATCATACATTTCAACACCAAACTAACATAGGATATAAGCCATATTCGTATGGCTATAATACATATAAAGACAAAGTTTTCAACTCAAACATAGACATTATCCATTCTATACATGCCTTTATCCAAAATAAACCAAACTAAAAGAATACCAAAAAGATGATAGTGTGGTTGGATTTGTTTGACGATTTTTACGAGCCCGTAGCTTGACAAAAATCTATAAAAGCAGAACATTGAACATAAGCAGAGTAAGCTTACTAGCTTAGTAAGTCTTAAGCAAATTATCTCAGTAACAATTAAACATTTTAATCATTAGGTTTATGGCATTGAGTATAAATATTTCAATATGTACATTAATCATAGCCGAATGCTATCATTACCCTTAACCTAAGTATTAGCACTTTATTTCCAAGGACATATACATCATCAAAACACATAAATATCACATGTATTCACATAATCCAAGTCAAATGAATATATCATGCATATCGTTCACATATACTTATTTGTAAACATATACAAACACATCCAAAACTCTCTCACCATCCACCTTGCCACTTATAGCCGATTCTTCAAAATAATGTATTTAAACTCAATTTCGTATATATAATGTTCATACTTAACTCAAATGATGATATACCGACTTACCTCATTCCTTACTAATATATATAAGGCTTATACTTACCCGAGCTTTTAGCACATTGCACTAAATATGTCTCACCTTGTATGTTTCCCGAATTCTCTATTTATAATGTATCACCGGCATTAAGCCTGCTAAGCATCAAAGCCCGAAATACACACCGGCATTGAGCCTGCTAGAACATAGGTCCGAGATTTAAACACCGGCATTTAGCACTGCTAGGCAATAAGCTCGATATAATTCACCAAGCACGAGGGCACGCTGGGCATTTAGCTCGATATAAATCATCAAGACAAAGCTCGCTAGGCATTTAGCACGATATAAATCACCAAAGACAAGGCTGCTAGGCTCAAGCCCGAATATCAACATAATTAACCATTCCATGCACATTTATTAATTCCAAAACCACATATAACACATATATTTCATAATATCACATATCAAATTTGGATAAACTTAACCACATTACATCAAATAAAATCCATTCAATATTATACTAACCACATTCGACAATTCCACATATATATTTCCAAAATTTCCGAATTTCATCACTTATTATATTACGTAAATAATTTTTGACATATAATTGCTTAAAGACTTACCTCGACTATCGACGGACAACGAAGACTGGCTATTCGATAACCTTTGCCTTTCCCCGATCCAAATTCGTTTTTCTTTGTTCTTGATCTAAACACATTAAAATTTAGCTCATTCAAGCACATTTCATCTCAATTTAATCCCAAAACACATAAATAGGCAAATTACCATTTTACCCTTAATATTTCACATTTTTACAATTTAGTCCTATTTGCACAAAACACAAAATACACAAAATTTCATTACACAACCTAAGGGCCGAATATTCATAGGGACTATACAAGTCCATTTATTTCATTTATTTTTCATTTTAACCCTTCAAAATTTTATTTTTGCAATTTAGCCCAAAATACTCAAATTCACCAAAATTTCCAATACAAAACATTTTAATCTATAGCATAACTTTAACATATATTCATCAAACATTACAAAGCATAAGCTTCTATCATGGCTGAACATCACATACACACTAATCTCAAAAATTCTAGCATGGGTCGGATAGTATTCGAAGCAACGATTACAAAAACGTAAAAATTATCAAAAACCGAAATCAAACTAACCTTGGATTTAAGCTTACAAGTGCCAAAATTTAAGCTTGTATTTTCTCTTTTCTTCCTTAGCACATTCGGCCTTAAGAAACAAAAAGATGATAATGGCTTTTCATGTGTTTTATTTAACATATAATATGTTATTTATTTATTTACTAATATAACCTTATATTATAAGATTTTATAACATATAACTTAAGGTTACTATTGTCATATACCACCAACTAACCTTAAAAATGGGCTATTTGCCCTTTAATACCTCATATTAAAAAAAAAGCCATTATCATTTTAGCACTTTTCACTATAGTTTGCAACTTTTGCACTTTACGCAATTAAGTCCTTTTTTGTCAAATTAAGCACACAAACGATCAAATTTTCATACGAAACTTTCACACACATTAATTCACATATAATAAGCATCGAAAATAATATTTAAAAATTTTTTCGAACTCGGATTCGTGATCCCAAAACCACCGTTCCGATTAGGGTCAAATTCGGACTGTTACAACTCTCCCCCCTTAGGGATTTTCGTCCCCGAAAATCTTACCGTTAAACAAAGTCGGATATTGTTACCTCATTGAATCCTCAGGCTCCCACGTAGCCTCTTCTACTCTGTGTCGATTCCATAGTACTTTTACTAACATAACTTTCTTGTTTCTTAACTCTTTCATTTCACGGGCTAAAATACGAATCGGTTCCTTCTCGTACGTCATATCGGACCGAATTTCAATTTCAGACGGAGAAATCACATGTGACGGATCCGATCTATATCTACGGAGCATCGAAACATGAAATATGTTGTGTATCTTTTCTAATTCAGAAGGCAACTTCAATCTATAAGCCACAGGGCCGATACGTTCGATGATCTCATACGGTCCGATGAATCTCGGACTTAGTTTGCCTTTTTGACCAAATCGGAGTACTTTCTTCCACGGTGAAACTTTCAAAAATACCCGATCTCCGATCTGAAACTCAATGTCTTTACGTTTCAAATCAGCGTAGGACTTTTGGCGATCCGATGCGGCTTTCAAACTATCTCGATTATAGCCACCTTACATTCGGTTTCTTTAATCAAATCAACCCCGTGTATCTTATTTTCACCGAGCTCGGTCCAATACAACGGTATACGACACTTGTGGCCGTATAGAGCTTAAAAGGTGCCATTTTGATACTAGATTGAAAAGCGTTATTATAAGAAAATTCAATCAAAGGTAAGTATCTTTCCCACGTACCTTCAAACTCAAGGACGCAACATCTCAACATGTCCTCAAGTGTCCGAATGGTTCGTTCAGATCGACCGTCTGTCTGCGGATGGAAGGCTGTGCTAAAGTGGAGTTTAGTACCTAAAGCATCTTGCAACTTCTTCCAAAACCGCAATGTAAATCTCGGATCTCTATCCGAAACAATGGAACTCGGCACACCATGTAATCTCACAATTTGAGATACATACAACTCAAACAAGTTTATCGAGCGAATAGTCCGTCATTTAATTGGAACAAAGTGAGCTGATTTGGTCAGTCTATCCACTATAACCCAGACTGCATCTTTCTTGCTCGGTGTCATAGGCAAACCGGAGACAAAATCCATAGAAATTTTATCCCATTTCCATTTAGGTATCATGATCGGCTGAGGTAACCCAGAAGGCACCTGAAGTTCGGCTTTTACTTGTTGACAAATTAAGCACTTCGAGACAAATTCAGATATATCCCGTTTCATACCAGGCCACCAATAGAACTGTTTCAAATCATTATATATTTTCGTGCTACCCAGATGTACCGACAATCGACTATTATGAGCCTCGTTCAATATCATCTGAATCAAATCCACATTCCTCGGAACACATATTCGGCCTTTGAAGTTCAAACAATCATTTTCATCGATTTGAAACTCTGACTCTGCATTATTTCCACACTGAACTCGTCTAGCAATCGTATCTTTGTCAATTTTCTATGCATCAAAAATTTGTTGAATAAACAACGGTCTTGCCTTCAACTCAGCTATGATCGAACCATCACCAGACATAACCATATGTGCGTTCAAAGCACAAAGAGTAAATAATGATTTTTGACTTAAGGCATCCGCAACAACGTTGGCTTTCCCCGGGTGATAGTCCATCACTAATTCATAATCTTTCAACAGCTCTAACCATCTGCGTTGTCTCAAGTTCAAATCTTTTTGAGTCATCAAATACTTTAGAATTTTGTGATCCGAATAAACATGACATTTCTCACCGAATAAGTAATGACGCCAAATCTTCAACGCAAAAATAATGGCTGTTAACTCCAGATCATGAGTCGGGTAATTTCTTTCATGAGGCTTTAACTATCTCGAAGCATAGGCTACTACTTTTCCTTCTTGCATTAAAACGCAACCCAAACCATTCAAAGAAGCATCACTATACACAAAAAATTCTTTACCCGATTTAGGCTGAATCAACACAGGAGCTTCGGTCAAAAGAGCTTTCAGCTGATCGAAACTTTGCTGACATTTTTCCGTCCAGTCGAACTTGACATCTTTCTGTAATAGCTTTGTCAATGGGGTAGCTATTATAGAAAAACCTTTCACGAATCGTCTGTAATATCCAGCAAGTCCCAGAAAGCTTCGAATTTCAGAAACATTCTTTGGTGGCTTCCAATCAAGTATAGCCGATATTTTATTCGGATCAACCCGAATGCCTGACGCTAAAATAACATGACCCAAAAAGCTGACTTCCTTCATCTAGAACTCACACTTACTAAACTTTGCATACAACTATTGATCTCGCAAAGTTTGTAACACAATTCTCAAATGCTCGGCATGTTCGGTTTCATTTCTGAAGTAGATCAGGATATCATCTATAAACACTACCACAAACCGATCCAAATACTATCTGAAAACCCGATTCATCAAATCCATAAAAATAGCAGGTGCATTAGTAAGTCCAAAAGGCATAACCAGGAACTCAAAATGTCCGTACCTCGTTCGAAATGCAGTCTTTGGCACATCGGAATCTCTGACTCGCAACTGATAATAACCCGATCTCAAATCTATCTTTGAAAATACTGAAGCCCCTTTCAACTGGTCAAACAAGTCATCAATCCGAGGCAACGAGTATTTATTCTTTATAGTCACCTTATTCAACTGCCGATAATCAATACACATTCGCATAGTCCCATCTTTCTTTTTCACAAATAGAACTGGTGCACCCCAAGGAGAAAAACTCGGTCGTGCAAAGCCCCTATCTGTCAACTCTTGCAACTGTGCTTTCCACTCTTTCAATTTAGTAGGTGCCATCCGATACGGAGCTATTGAAATTGGAGTCGTCTCTGGTACTAATTCAATACCAAACTCTATCTCTCGAACTGGTGGTAAACCCAGTAATTCTTCAGGGAACACATCTGGGTATTCACACACAATTGGTACGGATTCAATCTACTTTTCAGACACTTTATTATCCAACACATAGGCCAAGTAAGCTTCACATCCTTTCCTCACATATTTATGAGCTAACATCGAGGATATTACTGCCGGTATCCCATTCAAGTCATTAGATTCAATCCGGATGATCTCACCGTTCTGACATCTCAAATCAATGGTCTTTCTTTTGCAATTCACCACAGCATCGTGCAAAGTTAACCAGTCCATTCCCAAAATTATATCAAATTTGTCGAAAGGCAACAACATTAAATCAGCTGGAAAGCATGAATCCTGAATCATCAACGGGCAACCTTTACACACTTTGTCAACGAGTACACATCGACCCAAGGGGTTGGACACACGAATCACAAACTCATGAGACTCAACAGGTGAGTCGTCGCATGGATACTAAAGTTTCACACACATATGAATGAGTCGAACCAGGATCAATCAATGCAATCACAGTAGTATCATAAAGAATGAAAGTACCAGTGATAACATTTAGGGAAGAAGCATCCTCTCTGGTACGTATAGCATATGCTCTAGCTGGTGCACGAGCCTCTGATCTAACTGCAGTGTCTTTGGTTCCTCTCTGATTGCCACTTACATTTCCCGAATGTCTAGGTGGTCTGCCTCGCACTGACACATTACTTGGTCTAACATTCTGAGCTGTATTTTGCTCGGTTGACATCGGGCACTCTCTAATAAAATGATCTGACGATCCACATTTAAAGCAGGACCGATCACGGAATCTACAACTCCCAGAATGCCATTTACCACAATGCTTGCATTCAACCCGATTCTGCTGAACATTACCAACATTGGCCATCGAAGTAGCCCGGGAACCTACAGGAGGTCGATCTCGTCTAGATATGTCTGAAGTAGCTTTATGTCGGCCAAAGTCATCTTTGAGCTTCTTAGATACAGAATGGAAAGTCTTACTCGATGATCTTTTACGAGTGTCTCTAGCTTCCATTTCAGCCTTTCTTTTCTCTTTTCCAAGCTCTTCAGCTTTGCAAGCTCGTTCGAAAAGTACCACAAACTCTTTGATTTCAAGTATGCCAACTAGCAACTTTATATCTTCATTTCGACAATGTCTTGAATCTTTTGCACATAATGGCTTGGTTGATACACACTCGGGCATATCGGCTCAATCGACAAACTTTCGCTCATACTCGATCACGATCATGCGACACTGTTTGATTCTAGAAATTCTTTTCGTTTCGATCGATGAATCTCTGACTAATATATTTCTTACAGAACTCGATCTGGAAGAAATCCCAAGTCACTTTTTCTTTTGAAACCATCGATACTAGTGTATTTCACGATGATATGCGGTGTCCCGCATGAGAAAGATATAGCACACTTGGGCATTGCGTCGAGTACATGATGACTCATCAAGCACCCGAATAGTGTTATCAAGCCACATCTCAGCTCATTCCGCGTCATCATCATCATTAGCTTTGAATTCTTCGGCCCCATATTTCCAGATTTTATCAACGGAAGGCCTACTAGATCTCATCGGATCTATCATTGAGGTTTTGAAGGTATCGGAGTTGGATTATTCGGGGGTGGAGGTTGTTGTACAGCCGGATTAGTCTGAATAAATTGGGTAAACCATTCATTCATCATCTGGTAGAAGGCTTGTTTAGCCTCCCCCTCATGGCTACCCGAGACAGGTCGAGAGTCTACCGGCGCTGACCCACGTGCGAGATCAGGCGCTACACTCTCTACATCATCAGCTACGGCTCTGTCAGGATCCATTTACTATATAAAACAAAATTTTACACGTTAGAAGTCACCACACTATCGCATATATAATAAAGGCATGTATAGCTAGACTCTCACGCGCTACGGTAGTCCTAGAATCGATTAAACCGTAAGCTCGATACCAATAAAATGCAACACCCTAACCCGTATCCGTCATTTGAATTAGGGTTACGGGCATTACTGAATAATCATTACTTTTATTCAATCAATTAGATTATATTTAAACAAATTTATATAATAATACACATATAAGCAAACAATTACATATGCATAAAACATATTTATTCCACTACCAAATCATATATGGCACAAGCATTGACAAACATAAGCTGAACATGCAAAATACATTTTATTAAAATTACAAAATAATGCAAGTACCGTAAGCCTCATTTGCTATGTCCTTATGTACTTATGAAATACTCAAGCAATTAACCCATTAGTATCTATATGATTAAATAACATGATTCAATTATCATTTTATACTAACTCACTTAAAAGGGCCGAATATACCAGCATAAAAGATATTAGCAGATGTCCAAACTTACAAACTCAATAAACATCATATAAATACATACCTACTTGACCAAATATACAAAGACACATATATGCAATTATATGTACCTAGCTCATACCAAAGTTCGGATAGATCGAAATAATCAATCAGATCAATGTTCATATGAATTCGCTTGCATGCACATAATTGAACCGAAAATAACTATACGGTATATACATTATTTTTGTAATAGTTAGATTCATATATAGACATTTATTATAATATAATAAGATTATATCAACTCGTGCATTTTTATCATTTCCAACAAATCATATTATCAAGCTATCTAAATACCTATTCGGTCTATACTCATCATTTCAAACCAATTAATCATGCCAAAACTCTTATATATATATATATATATATATACCAAACGTTTCACATTTACCAATTACATGTGTCATTTAACATTTTATGAAAAAATGAGTTTAAGTCTTCATCAAACATAATCGAATACAGAACATAAACATAACAAGCACATCACACTTGTATTCCATGGCTAATTACACATTATTAAGACATTATCTTAATCCATAATGCAATTTCCCACAAGATCGAATTACACCTACTATATGCACATATACCATAGCCGAATATAAGCTAAATAAAATCCATACATCCCTTGCATCATAATGACATAAACATATACACCATTTGATCATTAAAATCATACGTTTCAACACCAAACTAACACAGGATATAAGCCATATTTGTATGGCTATAATACATATAAAGACAAAGTTTTCAACTCAAACATAGACATTATCCATTCTATACATGCCTTTATCCAAAATAAACCAAACTAAAAGAGTACCAAAAAGATGATAGTGTGGTTGGCTTTGCTGACAATTTTTCGAGCCCATAGCTTGACCAAAATCTATAAAATAGAACATTGAACATAAACAGAGTAAGCTTACTAGCTTAGTAAGTCTTAAGCAAATTATCTATAACAATTAAACATTTTAATCATTAGGTTTATGGCATTGAGTATAAATATTTCAATATGTACATTAATCATAGCCAAATGTTGTCATTACCCTTAACCTAAGTATTAGCACTTTATTTCCAAGGACATATACATCATCAAAACACATAAATATCACATGTGTTCACATAATCCAAGTCAAATGAATATATCATGCATATCGTTCACATATACTTATTTGTACACATATACAAACACATCCAAAACTCTCTCACCATCCACCTTGCCACTTATAGCTGATTCTTCAAAATAATGTATTTAAACTCAATTTCATATATATAATGTTCATACTTAACTCAAATGATGATATACCGACTTACCTCATTCCTTACTAATATATATAAGGCTTATACTTACCCGAGCTTTTAGCTCATTGCACTAAATATGTCTCACCTTGTATGTTTCCCGAATTCTCTGTTTATAATGTATCACTAACATTAAGCCTGCTAGGCATCAAAGCCCGAAATACACACCGGCATTGAGCCTGCTAGAATAGAGGTCCGAGATTTAAACACCGGCATTTAGCCTGCTAGGCAATAAGCCCGATATAATTCACCGGCACGAGGCCTGCTAGGCATTTAGCCTGATATAAATCACCGGCACAAAGCCTGCTAGGCATTTAGCCTGATATAAATCACCGGCACAAGGCCTTCTAGGCTCGAAGCCCGAATATCAACATAATTAACCATTCCATGCACATTTATTAATTCCAAAACCACATATAACACATATTTCATAATATCACATATCAAATTTGGATAAACTTAACCACATTACATCAAATAAAATCAATTCAATATTATACTAACCACATTCGGCAATTCCACATATATATTTCCAAAATTTCCGAATTTCATCATTTATTATATTACGTAAATAATTTTCGACATATAATTGCTTAAAGACTTACCTCGACTATCGATGGACAACGAAGACCGGCTATTCGATAACCTTTGCCTTTCCCCGATCCAAATCCGTTTTTCTTTGTTCTTGATCTAAACACATTAAAATTTAGCTCATTCAAGCACATTTCATCTCAATTTAATCCCAAAACACATAAATAGGCAAATTACCATTTTACCCTTAATGTTTCACATTTTTACAATTTAGTCCTATTTGCACAAAACACAAAATACACAAAATTTCATTACACAACCTAAGGGCCGAATATTCATAGGGACTATACAAGTCCATTTATTTCATTTATTTTGCATTTTAACCCTTCAAAATTTTATTTTTGCAATTTAGCCCAAAATACTCAAATTCACCAAAATTTCCAATACAAAACATTTTAATCTATAACATAACTTTAACATATATTCATCAAACATCACAAAGCATAAGCTTCTATCATGGCGAACATCACATACACACTAATCTCAAAAATTCTAGCATGGGTCGGATAGTATTCGAAGCAACGATTACAAAAACGTAAAAATTATCAAAAACCGAAATCAAACTAACCTTGGATTTAAGCTTACAAGTGCCGGAATTTAAGCTTGTATTTTCTCTTTTCTTCCTTAGCACATTCGGCCTTAAGAAACAAAAAGATGATAATGGCTTTTCATGTGTTTTATTTAACATATAATATGTTATTTATTTATTTACTAATATAACCTTATATTATAAGATTTTATAACATATAACTTAAGGTTACTATTGTCATATACAACCCACTAACCTTAAAAATAGGCTATTTGCCCTTTTAATACCTCATATTAAAAAAAAGCCCTTATCATTTTAGCACTTTTCACTATAGTTTGCAACTTTTGCACTTTACGCGATTAAGTCCTTTTTGTCAAATTAAGCACACAAACGATCAAATTTTCATACGAAACTTTCACACACATTAATTCACATATAATAAGCATCGAAAATAATATTTAAAAATTTTTTTGAACTCGGATTCGTGATCCCGAAACCACCGTTCCGATTAGGGTTAAATTCGAACTGTTACACACGGTCGTGTCCCAGCCTGTGTGTCCGCTCGTGTGAGTAATCAAAATAGGGCCACACAGTCGTGTCGTAGGCCGTGTGCTAGACTGTGCTAAACACTGACTTGGGCCACATGGCCGTGTGGATCCTACACCTAATTTTGAAATGGCACATAGCCGTGTGGCAGCCCATGTCCCAGGCTGTGTGCATCTATTATTACCCCTAAAACAAGCCAAAACAAATCCAAATTTTGCATACCAAGATATTCTACTTTCATATGTCTTTGTAACACCCCTAACCCGTATCCATCACCGGAATAGGGTTAAGAGGCATTACCGGACAATCGGGAACTTTTACAGATATTTCATAACATAATAAGACAAATCACATCAAAGTGTCCCTAGAATAGGTCAACGAGACCTTTAACATGCTTTAGAATAAGGCCGGGACTAAACCGAACACATACGGGAATTCTCAGAAAATTAAAATTTTTTCTAAGTTACAGAGGTCACACGCCCGTGTGGGCAGGCCGTGTGCCTCCCACGGCCTCAGACACGCCCGTGTCTAAGCCGTGTCAAAACAGGGCATACATACTGACTTGCACCACACGGCCAGTCACACGCCTATGTGTCCAGCCCATGGTCACTACTGACTTGTTTTGAATTACAACTACGAGGGACACGGTCGAGCCACACGCCCGTGTGCTCAACCGTGTGGGCAAATATAGGCCATTTGCAAGGCCAAAATGCCACCCACACTTGGGTCAATCTTTCATGCCCTTACAAGCATCAACCTATACACATTTGGCAACCCAAAGCACATCAAATTATGCAACATTTCTACTCAATTATGAGCTTAACAATCACACCTACTTATAAGACATTTGGTTCCAACTAATCACATACATTTCAAGAGCAAATCCATCACAACTTACCATCAATAATGTGCTAGTTATTCATCAATAAACTTACCATTCATAAACCATTTCTTTTATCAAACATATACACTCATATTGCATCAATATGCTTACCATAGTCTTAACCATTTCATTTGCTATCAAGCCATACCAAAACATGCATCATATATCATAATCATTCATGCATATTACAAACATTTATCTAGCCACATCACATGGCTATTAACACACCTCAAACATATTCCAAAACAACTAGCCTATACATGCCATACTTAGTATATACATTTCCATAAGGTACCAAAATGAGTTTGGGTAGTGTGATGATGATCCTTGACAGTCTCGAGCCTTCAGTAGCTTTGACGATCTGTAAACAGAGTAAACACACACACACATAAAGTAAGCTTTCCAAAAGCTTAGTAAGCCATATACAAATAAACTTAACATATAAACATTCATAAACATAGTTATTTAAAATCATTATCACATTCTCATTTCAAGCACATAATAGTCTCTTTGGCTCACTTGGTTTACCATTGCTTACCAATTCATCATTTCTCATATATCTCATTTGCTCATATCTCAAACATACATATATCTCAAATGTACCGTTGCATCAATGCACATACTTACTCACCTTTCATGCTTATACAAAGCATATATATATCAACGTACCTGAAATAGATATACAACTCTAATAGTCATTCATTTCTTGGACTTGCCCGTTGAACCATTCGGAATCTAAATGTAACACCCCTTACCCGTATTCAACGCTGGAATCGGGCACGAGGCGTTACCGTATTAAAAACCTCAAATCGCTACTTAGGCACAACATGACCTCTCTCTTTGGCCATCACAACAACCTCAAACTCGACTTATGAGGCCTCTCTCAAACACACGAGAGCTCTCGAGACCATATCGAAAACTCTTACGATCTTAAAATTTTTCCATCTATACAGGGCTCACACGCCCGTGTAAGATTTGGCACGCCCGTGGATGTGACACACGCCCATGGTCACTACCCATGCATGAAAACTCAAGCATCCTGCCAATGCCCCATGGTTAGGGCACACGTCCGTGCTCTCCGCCTGTGGTGCACACTGACTACCTTAACACGGCCTAGAGTCTAGACACACGCCCGTGTGGCTAGCCCGTGGCCAACACTAATTAACACACATGTTCTAGGCACACGCCCGTGTGACTAGTCCGTGGTCTATTCTGATTTAAAATACTAACATGCAGAGGACACACGGCCAAGTCACACGCCCATGGGCTGACCGTGTGTCACACATGGCCTAGACACACGCCCGTGTGTCTACCCACATGGACAAGAACAAAGCTATTTGCCAAGTTCTTTTCACCCTCCAAGCATACACAATCATGCACTCATTCAACACATCCATAAACAACTCAAAATCTTACAATCTCACTTAAATAACTACATCTTTTCATATAATAAAGTGCCAACAACTATGGCATTATACAAAATAGATTATCCATCTAAAGGCCAACACATCATAGCCATATACAACAAAATTCACTAACTTATCAAACCCCTATACATGCCATATACAAAACATTGAGTCTAATGTACCAGAGTGTGCTGATAGTGTGGGCGATCTTCCAATTGATCCTCGTATCTCGATTCAACACTTTTGCTCTATAAGACAAGGGAAAAGAAAGGGAGTAAGCTTTGAGCTTAGTAAGTTTACTCATAAATAATTAAGCACCATAGTATAAGCTAAACAACAATTAGCATTATACTAACATATAATGTACAACTATGCTTACTCTTTCTATCCCTTACCACATTTCCAACACATCACGAGTCACTTACTCATAACCATTGACATGCACCCTTGCATTCAATATCACATTTACACAATATACAACACATCATTATTTCTCAATAATACATCCACACAACTATGCTACTCACTATCACATCCACACAGCAAATCTCTCGCTGGTTCCGCACTAAGCCCACCACAATCAATTATTAAGGTAGTATCGCACTTAGCCTACCATCAAGGTATTCATAGCGGTTTCGCACATAGCCCACTAGATAATATACCTAACGATAGCATCGCACATAGCCAGCTCATCGTCAATATGGATTAGGATGGTATCGTACTTAGCCCACCATTTAGCATTATTACAACACATTCACAAATCTACTTATTTAATCATTCATCCATTCACAAAATCTATCACATTCATTCCACTTGAACCACATAGGTTCTCAATCATTCTAAACCATGCTATACACTAGCTAGCATTAACAAATTGTAAGTATGAATGCATTGTTTATGCATAGACTTACCTCGAAACTCAAAAGTATAGAAACGTGCAATTTAGTCCACCATTTTGCTCTTACCTCGGTTTTGATCCGGGCTTTGTCTTTCTTGATCTATAATGAATAAATCAGCTTATTCAATACACACATTGACTAAATTGACCCACATCTCATACTTTGGCAAAATTACTCTTTTGCCCCCAATCTTTCTCATAATTACACTATTGCCTCAAGGCTCGTAAAGTGATTTTTATTCAACTTTCTAGCCTTTCATGCTTAGTCGAATCACTTACTCAACTAAAATAATCATCAATTCTCACTACATCACACATGTATGACCAAACTCAAGATTTTTACAAACTAGTCCCTACATGCATTTTCTATGGAAACTCATTTAGCAAAAGATGTTTCTACTACATCAAGCTTTCATAATCTTCCATAAAACATCAAAATACATGCATGTCATACATGGCCACATTTTGAAAATCCATCATAGCTCATCAAATAGCTAAAAATAGCTTACTCATGAAACAAGGACTTCAAAAATACAAAGAATAACAAAAACGAGGCTAGATGCTCTTACTTGCAAGCTTGAAATTTTTGAAGAACCCTAACAATGGCTCTCTAAAATTTTTGGTAGCCTTGGAGAAGAAGATGAATGAATTTTGTCATCTTTTCTCCTATTTTAATCACTTAATTATTAAATGACCAAAATGCCCTTTTTGATAAACTTTCTATTTTATCTCATCCATGCCCAAATTTGTCCAAAAATTAGAAATTGGGAAAATTGCTATTTAAGGACCTCTAATTAATATTCTAAAGCTATTTCACACAAATAGCTTCTAGAATCTCACATTTTGCAACTTTTACAATTTAGTCCTTTTGGACAATTCAATCGCAATTTCACAAAATTGCTTCATGAAACTTTCACACTAGCATGCATACGTAGCATAAACCTCAAAACTCATTCATAAACCTCGGATTTGTGGTCTCGCACCACTACTCCGACTAGGCCCTAAATCGAGATGTTACAACTCTCCCCCCTTTAGAGATTTTCGCCCCCGAAAATCTTACCAGTAAAGAGGTTTGGATGTTGCTCTCTAATTCCCACGTAGCCTCTTCCACACCGTGTTTCTTCCATAACACTTTTACTAGTGCTGTGCTCTTATTTCTCAACTGTTTCACTTCTCAAGCCAAGATCTTAATCGGCTCTTCATCATAAGACATATCAGGTCTTATCTCAATTTCAGTCAAAGGAATCACATGTGAAGGATCAGAACGATGTCGTCGCAACATCGAAACATGGAACACATTATGAATCTTTTCCAACTCTACCGGCAAAGCCAATCGGTAAGCTACTGGCCCAACTCTGTCTGTAATCTCATACGGCCCTATGAATCTTGGACTCAATTTTCCTTTTCGTCCAAATCTCATAATCTTCTTCCATGGGGACACTTTCAAGAAAACTTTGTCGCCCACTTCAAACTCAATTTCTTTTCTTTTTAGATCCGCGTATGACTTCTGTCGGTCCGAAGCAACTTTCAAACTATTACGGATTATTTTCACTTTCTCCTTAGTCTCTTTTACTAGATCGAACCCATGGATCTGCTTCTCACTAAGCTCGGTCCAATACAAAGGAGTCCGACACTTACGACCATACAAGGCCTCATACGGAGCCATCCGTATACTTGACTGATAACTGTTGTTGTAAGCAAATTCGACTAAAGGTAGATATCTCTCCCAACTACCCTCGAATTCTAACACACAGCATCGAAGCATATCTTCGAGAACTTGAATCACTCTTTCAGACTGACCATCGATTTGCGGATGGAACGCAGTACTGAAATTCAACTTTGTTCCCAAAGCCTCTTGCAACCTCTTCCAAAACCTCGAAGTGAACCTCGATTCCCTATCCTATATTATAGACACAGGTACACCATGCAACTTCACTATCTCTGCAACATACAACTCAGCTAACTTATCCAGTGAATAATCAACACGTACTGGAATAAAGTGAGCCGACTTCGTTAGTCTATCCACAACCACCCACACAACATCTCTCTTTTTCGGAGTCATCGGCAACCCCGTCACAAAATCCATGGTAACCCGATCCCACTTCCATTTGTGTACCAACACTGGCTGAAGCAATCTCGAAGGCACTTGATGCTCAGCTTTCACTTGTTGACAAATCAGACACTTTGTCACGAACTCTGAAATATCTCTTTCCATACCCGACCACCAATAAGACTTCTTCAAGTCATTATACATTTTAAATCTTGCCGGATGTCTTGACAAACATCCTTTGTGGGCCTCATGCAAAACCTTTCGGATTAACTCCTCATCTCTAGGTACACAAATTCTGTCATGGTACAGCTAACAACCATTCGAGCCCACTCAAAAATCGGAATCACTTTTTGGTTCACACTTAGCTCTCTTAGCTAGCATTTCACTGTCATTTCTCTGAGCCTCACATATCTGTTGAACAAATAGTTGCTTAACTCGCAACTCTGCCAGAATAGCACCATCATCAGATAATACCAAACTCGTCCTCATAACTCTTAGAGCATACAAGGATTTCCTACTCAGGGCATCCGCAACCATATTCGCTTTTCCCGGGTGGTAATCAATGACTAACTCATAGTCTTTCAACAACTCAAGCCACCGTCTCTGTCGCAAATTCAGATCCTTTTGATCCATCAAATATCTCAAAATCTTGTGATCCGTAAAGATTCGGCACTTCTCACCATATAAGTAATGTCGCCAAATCTTTAACGCGAAAACAATCGCAGCCAACTCCAAATCATGAGTCGGATAATTCTTCTCGTGCGGTTTCAACTGTCTCGAGGCGTAAGCGACTACCTTACCCTCTTGCATCAACACGCAACCGAGACCATTAAACGATGCGTCACTGTAAACCATGAACTCTTTCCCCGATTCTGGTTGAACCAAAATCGGCGCCTCAGTCAACATTGTTTTCAATCTCTCGAAACTCTATTGACATGTCTCAGTCCGTTCAAACTTGACATCTTTGTGCAATAGTTTCGTCATCGGGGTAGCAATCACAGAGAACCTTTTTATGAAATGTCTGTAATATCCTGCTAATCCCAAGAAACTTCTGATTTTTGACACGTTCCTTGGCGGTTTCCAATCCACCACATCCGATATCTTACTCAGGTCAACTCTAACACCATCACCCGACACAATGTGTCCTAGGAATCCGACCTCTCGGAGCCAAAACTCACTCTTGCTAAACTTAGCATACAACTGTTTATCTCTTAAAGTTTGCAAGACAATTCTCAAATGTTCTTCATGATCGTTCTCATCCCGAGAATAGATCAATATGTCGCCAATGAAGACAACTACAAACTTGTCCACATATGTTCTGAAAACACGGTTCATCAGATCCATAAAAATCGCCGGTGCATTCGTCAAACCAAACGGCATAACCAAAAACTCATAATGGCCATACCTGGTCCGAAATGCAATTTTCAACACATCCTGCTCTTTCACTCTCAACTGATAATAACCCAACCTCAGGTCTATCTTGGAGAAAACTGTAGCTCCTTTCAGTTGATCAAAAAGATCATCAATCCTTGGTAAAGGATACTTATTCTTAACCGTCACTTTGTTAAGCTGTCTATAGTCTATACACAACCTCATAGACCCATCTTTCTTCTTCACAAACAATACCGGAGCACCCCACGGTGAGTAGCTCGATCTTGCAAAACCCTTATCTGTCAACTCTTGCAATTGAACCTTCAGTTCTTTCAACTCTAAAGGTGCCATCCTATACGGAGCAATCAAAATAGGTGCCATTCCCGGAACCAACTCAATCCCAAACTCAACCTCTCTCACTGGTGGTAATCCGGGTAATTCTTCCGGGAATACATCCGGATACTCACATACCACTGGCACTGTTTCAAACTCTACTCCAACCTCTCGAGTATTCAAAACAAAAGCAAGATAGGACTCACACCCTTTTCTCAAGCATTTATCAGCCACTAAGGAAGAAATCATCACTGGTAGACTATTTGATCCACCTAATTCAACCCGAACCACATCTCCACTCTCACATTTCAAATCAATAAACTTACTACCACAGTTCACTAAGACAATATGGGTAGTCAACCAATCCATGCCTAGGATTAAATCAAACTCATCAAATGGAAACAACATTAGGTCTGCCGGAAAACAATGGCTCTTAATCAACAAAGGACAATTTTTACACACCTTGTCCACTAACACATGCTTTCCTAACGAGTTTGACACCTTAACCACAAAGTCCGTAGACTCAACAGTCATACTCAAACTAGATGCCAATCTCATGCAGATATAAGAATAAGTAGACCCTGGATCTATTAAAGCAATAACAAAGGTGTCAAAGAGAGAAAAAATACCCGTTATCACATCAGGGGAGGATGCCTCTTCGCGAGCGCGAATGGCATACATCCTCGCAGGTGCCCGACCCTCCGGTCTCACAGCAGGGTCTTTGGATGCACCTCTACCACTAGCCCCACCTCTTGGGTTCCTTGGTGGTCTACCCCTTGCAGACACATCGCCGGGTCTCATCTCTTGCTTCTCTTCCTTATCATCCCTCTCGGGGCAATTTCGGATAAAATGGTCGGGGGAACCACACTTATAACAGTTTCGACTGTTACCCCAACACTCTCTGGTGTGATATCTACCACAACTTGGACAATCCAGTTTGCTCTTCGGATTGCCCACACTTTCCATCGAGGTAGCTTGGACTCTCGAACCCGAACGAGTATTGCCCAAGTCTCGATGCGAATAACCCACTGGTGCTGTCGTCCTAGGACTCACTTCCTTGGACCTTTTTGACTGGGCTTGATACGACTTGCCCATCGGCCTCTTTCTAGCATCTTAGGCTTCACTCACAGCCCTTTTCTTTTCTGTACTCAACTCTTCGGCCTTACTTGGCCTTTCAACCAACACCACAAATTCTTTCAACTCCAAAATACCCACTAGGAGTTTGATGTCCTCATTCAGTCCGTCTTCGAACCTCTTACACAATATGGTCTCTTTCGAAACACATTCTTGAGCGTATTTGCTAAGCCTAACAAACTCATGCTCATATTTCGCTACTGACATTCTTCCTTGCTTCAACTAAATGAATTCCTTCCTTTACCGATCAGTAAATCATTGGCTTATATACTTCTTCTGGAACTCTTCCAGAAAGAAGTCCCACGTCACCCGCTCTCTCGGGACCACTAACGTCAACGTCTTCCACCAATGGTATGCCGAGTCCTTCAGCAAGGATACGACACACTTCAAGCTCTCTTCAGGAGTACAAGAGAGTTCATCGAATACTCTCATCGAGTTCTCTAACCAGAACTCTGCCCTCTCAAGGTCATCATCAACCTTAGCTCTAAACTCCTCAGCCCCGTGTTTTCTAATCTTATTCACTGGGGGTTTTGATATCCTTACTACATCAATACCTTGAGGAGCCACAGGAATTGGCTGAGGTATAGGAGGAGGAGGTGGAGGAGGTTGAGCATTAGGGTTCGCTCGAACAAAATCTGAGTACCAATTGCTCATCATCTGGAGAAAGGCTTCCCGTGCCTCTTCCCTCTGACCCCTGGCCTCGGGTCCACTTTGAACAGGCACAGTTCCTTGCGCAGGAGCCGGCACATTACTAGCTGCTTCATCAGCAGTCAATGGATCGGAATCCATATTCTATATAAAACAAGATTTAAAATCATCAGAAGCCACCACACTATCATTGTACACTTATGGCATGTATAGCTAGACTCTTACACCCGCTACGGTAGTCCTAGAACCGACTAAACCATAGCTCTGATACCACTAAATGTAACACCCCTTACCCGTATTCAACGCCGGAACCGGGCACGAGACGTTACCGTATTAAAAACCTCAAGATCGCCACTTAGGCACAACATGACCTCTCTCTTTGGCCATCACAACAACCTCAAACCCGACTTATGAGGCCTCTCTCAAACACACGAGGGCTCTCGAGACCATATCGAAAACTCTTACGATCTTAAAATTTTTCCATCTATACAGGGCTTACACGCCCGTGTAAGATTTGGTACGCCCGTGGATGTCACACACGCCCATGGTCACTACCCGTGCATGAAACTCAAGCATTCTACCAATGCCCCACGGTTAGGCACACGCGTGCTCTCGCTTTGGTGGTGCACACTCGACTACCTTAACACGGCCTAGATTCTAGACACATGCCCGTGTGGCTGGCCGTGGCCAACAACAACGATTAACACACATGTTCTAGGCACACGCGCCCGTGTGACTAGTCCGTGGTCTATTCTGATTTAAAGTACTAACATGCAGGGGACACACGGCCAAGTCACACGCCCATGGGCTGACCGTGTGTCACACATGGCCTAGACACACGCCCGTGTGTCTACCCACATGGACAAGAACAAAGTTATTTGCCAAGTTCTTTTCACCCTCCTAGCATACACAATCATGCACTCATTCAACACATCCATAAACAACTCAAAATCTTACAATCTCACTTAGATAACTACATCTTTTCATATAATAAAGTGCCAACAACTATGGCATTATACAAAATAGATTATCCATCTAAAGGCCAACACATCATAGCCATATACAACAAAATTCACTAACTTGTCTAACCCCTATACATGTACAAAACATTGAGTCTAATGTACTAGAGTGTGCTGATAGTGTGGGCGATCTTCCAATTGATCCTCGTATCTCGATTCAACACTTTTGCTCTATAAGACAAAGGAAAAGAAAGGGAGTAAGCTTTGAGCTTAGTAAGTTTACTCATAAATAATTAAGCACCATAGTATAAGCTAAACAACAATTAGCAGTATACTAACATATAATGTACAACTATGCTTACTCTTTCTATCCCTTACCACATTTCCAACACATCAAGAGTCACTTACTCATAACCATTGACATGCACCCCTGCATTCAATATCACATTTACACAATATACAACACATTATTATTTCTCAATAATACATCCACTCAGCTATGCTACTCACTATCACATCCGTACAGCAAATCTCTCGCTGGTTTCGCACTAAGCCCACCACAATCAATTATTAAGGTAGTATCGCACTTAGCCTACCAACAAGGTATTCATAGCGGTTTTGCACATAGCCCACTAGATAATATACCTAACGATAGCATCGCACATAGCCAGCTCATCGTCAATATGCATTAGGATGGTATCACACTTAGCCCACCATTTAGCATTATTACAACATATTCACAAATCTACTTATTTAATCATTCATCCATTCACAAAATCTATCACATTCATTCCACTTGAACCACATAGGTTCTCAATCATTCTAAACCATGATATGCACTAGCTAGCATTAACAAATTGTAAGTATGAATGCATTGTTTATGCATAGACTTACCTCGATACTCAAAAGTATAGAAACGTGCAATTTAGTCCACCACTTTGCTCTTGCCTCGATTTCGATCCGGGCTTTGTCTTTCTTGATCTATAATGAATAAATCAGCTTATTCAATACACACATTGACTAAATTGACCCACATCTCATACTTTGGCAAAATTACTCTTTTACCCCCAATCTTTCTCATAAATACACTATTTCCCCAAGGCTTGTAAAGTGAATTTTATTCAACTTTCTAGCCATTCATGCTTAGCCGAATCACTTACTCAACTAAAGCAATAATCAATTGTAACACCCCTAACCCGTAACTGTCGCCGGACTAGGGTTAAAGGCGTTACCGGATAGATTCAGAACTTATAAAGAATTATCATACAAGTGAATATCTATCCCATTCATAATGTCCCTTAGTAGGCCAACGAGACCTAATACATGCTTATAAACTGAGTCGGGACTAAATCGAAGCACATACAAAATTTCATGAAAAATTAAAACTTTTTTAAGTTTCAGGGCTTACACGCCCGTGTGGGCAGGCCGTGTGCTTCCCACGACAATTGAACACACCCGTGTGTCCTCCCCGTGGTCTAAACTGACTTTACCTCCATGGCCATCCAGCACGTCCGTGTACCTTGGCCGTGGTCGAATCTGACTTCACATCCACAGCCACCAAGCACGCCCATGTGCCTTGGCCCCACGGCCACCCAGCACCCCGTGTACTAAGGCCGTGTACTCTAAGGCCATATACTGACTTTTTCACACGGCTACTAGACACACCCGTGTGTCTTGGCCGTGTGCTACTAGGCTAGCTACTTACTTAGCCCCACGGTAACTAGGCACGCCCGTGTGCCACAACCGTGTGACATTATAGGCCATTTACAAGGCCAAAATGTCACCCAATGGGTCATATCTACAAACAATGTTTACCAACTCATTTCATACACATATGCCAAGCAAGAACATACCAATTTAACCAACCAATTCATACATCCATTACCAATTCCAAACTTGTTAAACTACAAGGTTAAAACTCATCTAATCACAAACATATCTCATTCATTCACTTAGTCAAACTTGACCAATTCATGCATCAACTAACCATGCCAAAACATACTTCACCTATCACATTCATTATAGCAAAATCTTAACTCAAAAATAGCAAAATCACATGGCTAAGCTCATATAACAACTTATACTAAAATACTAGCCTATACATGCCATATCTAGCTATGTACATTTTCAAAGTGTACCAAAATGAGTATAGTAGTATGATGACAATCCTTGACGGTCCCGAGCCTTCAGTAGCTTTGACGACCTATAAAACAGAGAAAATACACACACACAGAGTAAGCTTTCCAAAAGCTTAGTAAATCATAATACAAACAAACTTAGCATAAAAGGCACATATGCATAAGGTACATTGGCACATAACATTTACTTAACAAACAATCACATATTTGCTTTGATTCATATACTTAGCCACAATTGCCACATTCATCCATTCAAAAAAATCAATTATATATATACATAACTCTTTCATAATCATTCTTGCATCTCATTCTCGTTCTTATATTCAATCATACTTTTCTTCATATCAGATTCATATGAGTACTTACCTTTTTATACACACTAGTGTACATACCAAACGTACCTGAAATGAATATACATTCACATAATTGTTCATAGCTCAGATTTGCTCATTGAACCGTTTGGAAACTAATAGAATACTCAGAAACTCAGAATAATCGTACAATGCTAACGTCCCAGATGAGGTCTTACATGTAATCGAATATCGATGCCATTGTCCCAGACAGGGTCTTACACGTAATCGAATATCGATGCCACTATCCCAGACAAGGTCTTACACGTATTCGGATATCGATGCCAATGTCCTAGATAGGGTCTTACACGTAATCGAATATCGATGCCACTGTCCCCGACAGGGTCTTACACGTATTCGGATATCGATGCCACTGTCCTAGACAGGGTCTTACACGTAATCGGATATCGATGCCACTGTCCCAGGCAGGGTCTTACTCGTAATCGGATATCGATGCCACTGTCCCAGGTAGGGTCTTACACGTAATAAAATCAACGCCAACATCCCAGACGTGGTCTTACATGATAAAACAGAATAGATACCTTTATATTCATAAGTTCATACGGGATTTCTCAGATTTATCATTATATTGACCTCATCTCGGAATTCATAAACATAACTTCTCGTAAGCATTCATTTTCATCATAGATCATATGAATATGCTCAATTTAATTCAAATTACATTTATTTGCAATATGACTTACCTCGGATTCGATTTATCGGAAATAGAAACGACTACTCGGTTGCTTTCGCTTTCCCGCGATCTAAGTCCGTTTTCCTCAGTTCTTGATCTAAACATATTCAAAATTAACCCTTTTATTCACTAATTCATTCAATTCAATCCAAGGACACACATTTAGGGCTATTTGCAAATTAACCCTCACATTTACATAATTTATCAATTTAGTCCATTTTTCTCAAAACATCAAATTCACAAAATCATCACACATCCAAACTTAGCCGAATGCCCATACATCTCATACAAGCCCATATTTTTCATCAAATTTGCAATTTAGTCCCAAAAGTTACTATTTTCTCAATTTAGCCCTAATTAGCCAAATTCATCAAAAATTCAAGAACAAAGTATGTTCATCTAGCTCAAATCTTTCATTTAACACCATAAAACATCATAAAGCTCAACATATCATCAATGGCATATCACACAAACATCATCAATACACAAAATTGAGACATGGGCTTGATAGTAGACGAAGCAACGATTGCAAAAATGAAGAAATTATCAAAAACAGATCGAAAACTAACCTTGAATTAGACCAAAACTATGACCGAACCCTTGCCTATGTTTTTCTTTTCTTTCTTTGCTTATTTCGGCTAACAAAGGATGATAATGTGGTCATTTTCATGTTTTTATTTATCTTATAACCATTTAATACATAAAAGACATTTTTAACCTTTAATCAAATATATTAAAACATATAATTCAAGGTCATTTATGACCTTAGCCGTCCACTAACTATGATAGTGGCTTAATTGCCACATGAGTCCTTACTCTTAAGAAGACATAACAAATAAGCATCCTTACATAAAACATGCAAATTTCTCTTTTAATGCAATTCAATCCTTTTGTCAAATTAAACACACAGACAAACAAATTAACTTACGAAACTTTACCACATGCTAAATCACATACCAACGGCACAGAAAATAATATTAAAATATTATTCAAACTCAGATTTGTGGTCCAGAAACCACTGTTCCGACTAAGGTATAAATTGGACTGTTACATCAATTCTCACTACATCACACATGTATGACCAAACTCAAGATTTTTACAAACTAGTCCCTACATGCATTTTCTATGGAAACTCATTTAGCAAAAGATGTTTCTACTACATCAAGCTTTCATAATCTTCCATAAAACATCAAAATACATGCATGTCATACATGGCCACATTTTGAACATCCATCATAGCTCATCAAATAGCTAAAAATAGCTTACTCATGCAACAAGGACTTCAAAAATACAAAGATTATAAAAAACGAGGCTAGATGCACTTACTAGCAAGCTTGAATTTTTGAAGAACCCTAACAATGGCTCTCTAAAATTTTTTAGCACCTTGGAGAAGAAGATGAATGAATTTTGTCATCTTTTCTCCTATTTTAATCACTTAATTGTTAAATGACCAAAATGCCCTTTTGATAAACTTTCTATTTTAACTCATCCATGCCCAAATTTGTCCAAAAATTAGAAATTGGGAAAATTGCTATTTAAGGACCTCTAATTAATATTCTAAAGCTATTTCACACAAATAGCTTCTAGAATCTCACATTTTGCAACTTTTGCAATTTAGTCCTTTCGGACAATTCAACCGCAATTTCACAAAATTGTTTCATGAAACTTTCACACTAGCATGCATACGCAGCATAAACCTCAAAACTCATTCATAAACCTTGGATTTGTGGTCTCACACCACTATTCTGACTAGGCCCTAAATCGGGATGTTACACTAAAAGGATACTCGGAATGCTCGGAATAGTCGTACAATGCCAACGTCCGAGACGTGGTCTTACATGTAAACAGATATTGATGCCATTGTCCCAGACAGGGTCTTACACGAATCAATACGATGCCAATGTCCCAGACATGGTCTTACACGTAAATCTCAAATCGATGCAAACGTCCCAGACATGGTCTTACACGAAATCTCGAATCAATGCCAACGTCCCAGACGTGGTCTTACATGATATCAAATATCAGACACCTATGTCATGACATATGCTATCCTATCTATTCCTAGGTTCATACGGGACTTCTCTGACTTTAACAACTTGTCGATATATACGTAAGCTCAGATTTCCCATACATTCCATCTCAATGGATATTCATAGCAATTCGAATCTCATATATACACAAATAATTCAATTCAAATACATTTATTTGTATATCGACTTACCTCGTACGGGAAGAACGGAGATAAACGACTATTCAATAACTTTCGACTTCCCTCGATCTAAATTCGATTTCTTCGGTTCTTGATCTATACATATTCAAATTTAACCCATTTATTCAATAACTCATTCAATTCAATCCAAGAACACACATTTAGGGCAATTTATAATTTAGCCCTCATATATTCACATTTGGACATTTTAGTCCCTATTTCACAAAATCACAAAATATACAAAATCTCATGATACCCATGCTTAGCCGAATTCTCATGTAGTCCATACAAGTCCATACATTTCATTTATTTCACAATTTAGTACTTCAAAATTTTATTTCATCAATTTAGTCCAAATTGCTCAATTTCATCAAAAATTCAAAGACAAACTATGTTAATCAAACACATATCTTTCATAATTCACTATTAAACATCACAAAAATCATGTGTTTATCAATGGCACATTTCAAAAACATCATCAATTCAAAAAATTGAAGCATGGGTTTTGAAGTATACAAAGCAACGATTGTAAAAACGTAGAAATTATCAAAAACCGATCAAAAACATATACCCGATTATGCATAAGCCATGGCCGAATGTAACAATCTTTTCTTCTTTTCTTTCTTTTGTATTTTCGGTGATAGATGGATGAACAATCCACTATCATGCTTATTTTGTTTTATTATAAAAACTTTAATACATATTTTACTTATTTAACCTTATAATAAACATATAAAACTTATATAATTCAATGCCATAACCGTCCATACCATTATTCAATGGTTATATTGCAATATAAGGACTTTATTTTAATAAAGACATGACACTTAAGTGTTTTTAACTTATAGCATGCTAATTTAGCATCTTTCACAATTAAGTCCTTTTATCAAATTAAACACACAAACAGACAAATTAATTCACAGAAATTTCACACATCCTTAATCATATAATGCAGACACAGAAAATAATATTAAAATATTTTTTGACTCGAATTTGTGGTCCCGAAACCACTATTCCGACTAGGGTATAAACCGGACTGTTACAATTCTCCCCCCTTAGGGATTTTCGTCCCTGAAAATCTCACCATTAAATAGATTTGGATATTATTGTCTCATTGAATCTTCAGGCTCCCACGTAGCCTCTTCCACTCCGTGTCGATGCCACAACACTTTCACTAACGGAATTTTCTTGTTTCTCAACTGTTTCACTTCACGAGCCAAAATACAGATCGACTCTTTCTCGTAAGTCATATTGGATCGAATTTCAATCTCAGACGGAGTACTCACATGTGACGGATTGGATCTGTATCGTCTAAGCATCGATACATGAAATACTTTATGAATCTTTTCTAGCTCAGGTGGTAACAACAATCTGTACGCAACCGGCCTAACAAGCTCAATGATCTCATACGGTCCGATGAACCTCGGACTCAACTTGCCTTTGTGTCTAAATCTGAGTCCTTTCTTCCACGTAGATACTTTCAAAAACACTTTATCACCGATCTCAAATTGAATATCTTTTAAATTTTAAATCTGTATAAGATTTCTGATGATCGGACGCTGCTTTCAAACTATCTCGGATCACTTTCACTTTCTGTTCAGTGTCTTTTATCAAATCAACCCGTGTAAATTATTTTCACTAAGCTCAGTCCAATTACAGAGGTGTCCGACCATTTGCGTCCGTACAAAGCCTCATAAGGTGCCATTTTGATGCTCACTGAAAACTATTATTATATGCAAATTCAATCAATGGCAGGTATTGTTCCCACGTACCGTCAAACTCAAGAATGCAACATCTCACCATATCCTCGAGTATCTGAATAATCCGTTCGGACTGACCATCCGTCTGTGGATGAAACGCTGTACTGAAGTGCAATTTCGTGCCAAAAGCTTCTTGCAATTTATTTCAGAATCGTGATGTAAATCTCGAATCTCTATCTGACACAATAGACAGTGGCACCCCGTGTAATCTCACAATCTCAGAAATATAAAGCTCAGCTAACTTATTAAGTGAGTAATCAGATCGTACCAGAATAAATTGAGCAGATTTCGTTAATCGATCAACTACGACCCAAATTGCATCTTTCTTTCTCAGAGTCAGAGGAAATCCAGAAACAAAGTCCATCGTCACTCTATCCCATTTCCACTCGGAAATCAGAATTGGTTGTAACAAACCAGATGGAACCTGATGTTCAGCTTTAACTTGTTGACAAATTAAACATTTCAAAACAAAGTCAGAAATGTCTCGTTTCATACCAGACCACCAATAGTGTTGCTTCAGATCATGGTACATCTTTGTACTTCCAGGATGAACAGATAGACGACTGTTATGTGCTTCATTCAAAATCAACTAAATTAACTCAGGGTTTCTCGAAACACAAATTCGATCTCGAAACCTCAAGCAATCATCAATATCAACTCAAAATTCAGAATCAGAGTTCGAATCACACTGAGCTCGTTTCACTAGCATTTCATTATCAACTTTCTAAGCATCACATATCTTTTGTAAAAACAACGGTTTCGCTTTCAATTCAGCTAACACTGAACCATCACAGACAGATCTAAATGAGTATTCATTGAACGTAATGCAAACAGTTATTTTTGACTCAAAGCATCAGTGATGACATTTGCTTTACCCGGGTGATAATCTATCACAAGCTCGTAGTCTTTCAACAACTCTAACCATCTTCTCTGACGCAGATTCAAATCTTTCTGGGTCATCAAATACTTCAAACTTTTATGATCTGAAAATAAGTGACATTTCTCACCGAACAGATAATGACACCAAATCTTTAATGCGAACACAATCGCAGCTAGCTCAAGAACATGTGTCGGATAGTTCTTTTCATGCGGCTTTAGTTGTCTCGAGGCATAAGCTATAACTTTGCCTTCCTGCATCAAAACACATCCCAGACCATTTAACGAAGCATCACTGTAAATCATGAATTCTTTACCCGCTTCTGGTTGTACCAAAACTGGAGCTTTAGTTAACAAAGTTTTCAACTGATCGAAGCTTTTTTGACATTTATCGGACCATTCAAACTTCACGTCTTTCTGAAGAAATCTAGTTAATGGAGTAGCTATCATCGAAAAGCCTTTCACGAACCTTCGATAATAACCAGAAAGTCCCAAAAAACTACGGACTTCAGACACATTCTTCGGGGGCTTCCAATCCAGAATAGCAGAAATCTTACTTGGATCAACTCGGATTCCAGAGCCCGATACAACATGTCCTAGAAAACTAACTTCACGTAACCAGAATTCACATATGCTGAACTTCGCGTACAATTTCTTTTCTCGCAGAGTTTGCAACACAACTGTCAGATGCTTGGCATGCTCGTTTTCATCACGTGAATAAATCAAAATGTCGTCAATGAAAACAACAACAAATCGATCTAGGTACAGTCTGGAAATTTTGTTCATTAGATCCATAAAAATAGCAAGAGCATTCGTTAGTCTGAAAGGCATAACTAAAAACTCATAATGCCCGTACCTCGTTCTGAATGCAATTTTTGGAATGTCTGAATCTTTTACTCTCAACTGGTAGTATCCCGATCTCAGATCTATCTTTGAAAATACAGTAGCTCCTTTTAGCTAATCGAACAAATCATCGATTCTGGGCAATGGATATTTGTTCTTTATTGTCACTTTATTCAACTGATGGTAATCAATGCACATTCTCATCGTGCCATCTTTCTTTTTCACAAACAGAACAGGAGCACCCCAAGGTGAGAAACTCGGTCTTGCAAACCCTCTGTCAGTCAACTCTTGCAATTGTGACTTTAACTCTTTCAATTTCGTTGGTGCCATTCTATACGGAGCTATCGAAATAGGTGTCGTACCAGGCAACAGATTTATACCAAATTCAACTTCACATATCGGAGGCAATCCCGATAATTCTTCAGGGAATACATCAGGAAATTCACAGACAACAGGCACTAATTCAACTTTCTTTTCAGACACTTTTGAATCAATTACATAAGCAAAATAAGCTTCATAACCCTTTCTCAAACAATTCTGAGCTTTCAATACAGATATCACTACAGGTAACCCAGTCAAATCATTAGACTCAACCCAAACTATTTCATTATTCTGACATCTCAAATCAATGATCTTTCTTTTGCAATTCACAATAGCATCGTGTAATGTCAACCAGTCCATACCCAAAATTATATCGAACTCATCAAAAGGCAATAACATCAGATCAGCCGGAAAACAAATATCTCTGAACATCAACGGACAGTTCTTGCATACTTTATCAACCAAGACACTTTTACCTAAGGGGTTCGATACTCTAATAACAAATTCAGTAGACTCTACAGGTAAAGTCTTACTGGTTACTAAGTTCATGCATATATACGAATGTGTAGAACCAGGGTCTATCAATGCAATCACAGAAGTATCATAAAGAGTAAATGTACCCGTTATAACATCCGAAGATGAAGCTTCCTCACGAGCTCGGATGGCATATGCTCTGGCTGGCGCTCTAGCTTCAGATCTCGCAATAGTATCTCTTGTAGTTCTCTAACTACCACTGACGTTTCTTGTATTTTGAATAGATCTACCTCTCGCTGAAACATTATCGGATCTTGGATTCTAAACAATCTCTGGCTCAACAGACTCTGGGCAGTCTCGAATAAAATGATCTAATAATCCACATCTGAAGCAAGCCCGGTCATTAAATCTACAACTTCCCGGATACCTTTTACCATAATGTTTACATTCAGGTCTCTCGGATCAGACATTTCCAACACTTGCCATTGAAGTTGCTGGAGCTTTGGTATTCGACTGTGATCTGGCTCGATCTCTACTCAATTGTCCCATATTAACTCTTGAACGGATATGCTCATCTCAAAATTTCTTCGAAGCAGACTGAAATGATTTGCTCAAAAATCTCTTTCTCACATCTCTGGCTTCAGAATCAGCTTTTCTTTTATCGTTCCCGAGTGCCTCAGCTTTGCACGCTCGGTCAACTAGCACAACAAACTCTTTTATCTCCAAAATACAGACTAATAAACGGATGTATTCGTTATGACCATCTTCGAACCTCTTACACATTATTGCTTCCGACGATACACATTCTCGAGCATACTAACTTAGCCTCACAAACTCTCGTTCATATTCAGTAACAGACATGCGGCCTTGCTTCAAATCTAGAAATTCCTTTCGTTTCTGATCAATGAATCTCTGACTAATATATTTCTTTCGAAACTCAATCTGAAAGAAATCCCACGTGACCCGCTCTTTCGGAACAACAGAAATTAAAGTTTTCCACCAGCGATAGATAGGCGTCTCGTAACAAAGATACAACACATTTAATACTTTTTTTTGAGTCAAAGACATCTCATCAAATACTCGGATAGTGTTTTCTAACCAAAACTCAGCTTTTCAAAGATCGTCATCATCGTCGCATACTGAATTCTTCAAACCCCATACTTGTAGATTTTATCGACCGGAGGCTTATTCAATGATTTATACCCATTCTGGGAGGCATAATCGAAGTCCGAGGGGAATAGACAGGGGCGGAGGTTGTGAAACAGTCGGATTATTCCTTACAAACTGAGTGAACCACTCACTCATCATCTGAAAGAAAGCTTGTTCAGATTCTCCCTCTTGAACGCTACTAGTCGGTCTCGAATCGGATGGCGCTGTCCCTTGAGCGGGAGCAGGCGCATTGCTTTCTACATCGTCAACTACGGCTCTTTCGGGATCCATTACTATATGAAAATCACATTTTACAGGTCAGGATTCATCACACTATCACAGTTCAGATATATGGCATGTATAGCTAGACTCTTACACGCTACGTTAGTCCAAGAATCGACTAAACTGTAGCTCTGATACCAACCAAATGTAATACCCCTAACCCCTATCCATCGCCAGAATAGGGTTAAGAGGCATTACCGGACAATCGGGAACTTTTACAGATATTTCATAACATAATCAAACAAATCACATCAAAGTGTCCCTAAAATAGGTCAACGAGACCTTTAACATACTTTAGAATAAGGCCGGGACTAAACCGAACACATACGGGAATTCTTAGAAAATTAAATTTTTTTCTAAGTTACAGAGGTCACACGCTCGTGTGGGCAGGCCGTGTGCCTCCCACGGCCTCAGACACGCCCGTGTCTAAGCCGTGTCAAAATAAGGCATACATACTGACTTGCACCACACGGCCAGTCACACGCCCGTGTGTCCAGCCCGTGGTCGCTACTGATTTGTTTTGAATTACAACTACGAGGGACACGGTCGAGCCACACGCCCGTGTGCTCAACCGTATGGGCAAATATAGGCCATTTGCAGGGCCAAAATGCCACCCACACTTGGGTCAATCTTTCATGCACTTACAAGCATCAACTTATAGACATTTCGAAACCCAAAGCACATCAAATTATGCAACATTTCTACTCAATTTTGAGCTTAACAATCACACCTACTTATAAGACATTTGGTTCAAACTAATCACATACATTTCAATAGCAAATCCATTAAAACTTACCATCAATAATGTGCTAGTTATTCATCAATATACTTACCATTCATAAACCATTTCTTTTATCAAACATATACACTCATATTGCATCAATATGCTTACCATAGTCTTAACCATTTCATTTGCTATCAAGCCATACCAAAACATGAATCATATATCATAATCATTCATGCATATTACCAACATTTATCTAGCCACATCACATGGCTATTAACACACCTCAAACATATTCCAAAATAACTAGCCTATACATGCCATACTTAGTATATACATTTCCATAAGGTACCAAAATGAGTTTGGGTAGTGTGATGATGATCCTTGACGGTCCCGAGCCTTTAGTAGCTTTGACGATCTGTAAACAGAGTAAACACACACACAAAGTAAGCTTTCCAAAAGCTTAGTAAGCCATATACAAATAAACTTAACATATAAACATTCATAAACATAGTTACTTAAAATCATTATCACATTCTCATTTCAAGCACATAATAGTCTCTTTGGCTCACTTGGTTTACCATTGCTTACCAATTCATCATATCTCATATATCTTATTTGCTCATATCTCAAACATACATATATCTCAAATGTACCTTTGCATCAATGCACATACTTACTCACCTTTCATGCTTATACAAAGCATATATATATCAACGTACCTGAAACAGATATACAACTCACATAGTCATTCATTTCTTGGACTTGCTCGTTGAACCGTTCGAAATCTAATAGGATACTCAGAATGCTCGGAATAGTCGTACAACGCCAATGTCCCAGACGTGGTCTTACATGTAATCAGATATCGATGCCACTGTCCCAGACAGGGTCTTACACGAATCAATACGATGCCAATGTCCCAGACGTGGTCTTACACGAAATCTCAAATCAATGCCAATGTCCCAGACGTGGTCTTACATGATATCAAATATCGGACACCTATGTCATGACATATGCTATCCTATCTATTCCTAGGTTCATACGGGACTTCTCAGACTTTAACAACTTGTCGATATATACGTAAGCTCAGATTTCCCATACATTCCATCTCAATGGATATTCATAGAAATTTGAATATCATATATACACAAATAATTCAATTCAAATACACTTATTTGTATATCGACTTACCTCGTATGGGAAGAACGAAGATAAATGACTATTCAATAACTTTCGACTTCCCTCGATCTAAATCCGATTTCTTCGGTTCTTGATCTATACATAATCAAATTTAACCCATTTATTCAATAACTCATTCAATTCAATCCAAGAACACACATTTAGGGCAATTTACAATTTAGCCCTCATATTTTCACATTTGGACATTTTAGCCCCTATTTCACAAAATCAAAAAATATACAAAATGTCATGATACCCATGCTTAGCCAAATTCTCATATAGTCCATACAAGTCCATACATTTCATTTATTTCACAATTTAGTCCTTCAAAATTTTATTTTATCAATTTAGTCCAAATTGCTCAATTTCATCAAAAATTCAAAGACAAACTATGTTAATCAAACACATATCTTTCATAATTCACTATCAAACATCACAAAACTCATGTGTTCATCAATGGCACATTTCAAAAACATCATCAATTCACAAAATTGAAGCATGGGTTTTGAAGTATACAAAGCAACGATTGCAGAAACATAGAAATTATCAAAAACCGATCAAAAACACGTACCCGATTATGCATAAACCATGGCCGAATGTAACAAGCTTTTCTTCTTTTCTTTCTTTTGTATTTTCGGTGATAGATGGATGAACAATCCACTATCATGCTTATTTTGTTTTTTTATAAAAACTTTAATACATATTTTACTTATTTAACCTTATAATAAACATATAAAACTTATATAATTCAATGCCATAACCGTCCATACCATTATTCAATGGTTATATTGCAATATAAGGACTTCATTTTAATAAAGACATGACACTTAAGTGTTTTTAACTTATAGCATGCTAATTTAGCATCTTTCACAATTAAGTCCTTTTATCAAATTAAACACACAAACAGACAAATTAATTCACAGAAATTTTACACATGCTTAATCATATACTGTAGACACAAAAAATAATATTAAAATATTTTTCTGACTCGGATTTGTGGTCTCAAAACCATTGTTCTGACTAGGGTATAAACCAGACTGTTACAGTCTTTAGATACCACAACCACATAATATCATACTAAAAATATACCATTTTAATTCACCTACAAAACCTAACCAATGTGTCATTCAAAGACACCACATTTAATAGTCATTCAAACCAACCATTTAACTATAAAAGGCCCATAACATGGTTCACCAATTCATACTTAATCTTCATCCAAAATGACCAAATGCAAACACACACATCAAATTCCCAATTCAAGCATTATGACCTTAATCTTAACATAAAGAATAACAAACCAAAACACATCAACCATACATATTTAATTCAACCATTTCACTAAATATGCCATTTAACGTAACATTTACATATTGACAACAAAAGACCTATATACATGCCACATTCCAAACGATGCAATGCTACCAAAATGGCTGGATAGTGTGAGCTTTCAGGCGATCCGTCCGGTCAGTCCGCAACTTTGATAAGTACAAAAGAGCATCATAAAACAAATAAGCTAATAAAGCTTAGTTTAAATCATCAAGTTAAACTTACCTTCATTGACATCACGAATATAAAGAGGTTTCTGATAACCAAATACACATTCACAACTCATATTAGTTCTTCATCATATAAAAACATATCTCATGGTAATCCTCATCTCAAATAACATATCAATTCTTTAAACCACAATTCATTAATATAATTGTACTCATATATAAACAGGTAACTTTTAACATCTTGAATAAGCATCAACATTTAAATCCATAAGTCAATTGTATCTTCAATTAACATTTAGCCCAATGAACTAAGTAACTCGACTCGGATACCCAGGTAACTACACCACACCAGAGGCATCATAGATGCATAATAGAGGCACCAAAGTGCAAATCCTGTACAAGCCCACATACTAACCCTATTGGCATGCCAATCGTATCCTAAGAGGCACTACATCCTTTTCATACACATACTATATTTTCATTATAAAAATATTCATAATATGAAATTATTAAAATACTACCATCATTCGTATATTTCCATACGTACTCATTTGTATATTGCAATCATATATCCTTATCTATTGAAATTCCACATAATTACTATTTATAACTAGAAAATGATAAATAATCACAATTTAACATACATTTTCATGTTGAAATACTGTAACACCCTAGATTTTGGGGTTAAAATATTTGAGGATGGTAATAGAAGCCAGTGAGTGGCTCAACCAATTAAGCGTGTCTCCGCGTTTTAGTGTCAGAATGGGCTTACTGGTTTGGTGGTTGATTGTGTATTAGTTTAGCTTGGGGTTCAGGGTTCGAGTCCTTAGGTGTGTTTTGAGGGATTTTTTTAGTTTTGTTTTTTTTAAAGTCCAAATATTTATTTATTCATTTATTTTTGTTTTCAGTTTGAAAAAAAAGAGAGAGGTTTTCATGTTGTTCTTTTTCTCTCTCACTCTTCCTCACATTCAGTTTTTTTCTTTCTTTCCCTATTTTCTTATTTCCAAAATTCTGATTAGTGTTGTGGAGATTTTATAATTTTTGTTTTTCTTCATTCTAGCCTTCTTTTCTTTTGTTCATCTTCATTCAATACAGTTTCAAGAGGAAGATGTGTAAGTATTGTCTTCATTACAATTGGGTTTTGGATTTACTGAGGTTAAGGTTTAATTGAAATGAATGTTGATTATGTATGTCTTTTTAAATTTAGTTTCAGATTGAGGTTGTTGAGGTGCATCAGTCGCTCTTGTTTGGTGTTTTTTTATCACGAACCAGGTGTGTATTCGGAAACCTTTCCTTTTTGTTATTGAATTTTTGTCTTGTTTTCGTAAAATTAAGCATAATATGTGTGTTTTTGGAATTGACTAATCTAAGGGTCGATTATTGTGGAATGGCTTGAATATAGGTGAGTTTTTGGTATATTTTTGAGTTGTCGAGGGTTGAAGACTGTTTCAACAACAAAAACATGTTCTACAACCAATTCTGATGTGGTTTCGTGACCACACGGGTGGCCACACGGGCTTGTGCCCCACATGGGTGGTTCACATGGACATGTGCATTTGGGAATTAGGGTTTTCGGCCAAATTTTGGTGCCACACGGCCTGGCCACACAACTGTGTGGCTAATTTTAGGGATTTTAGTCGATTTTCACACAGATGTGTATTCTAGACACACGGTCGTGTCCCGTGGGCACACGGCCATGTGAGACTTCCACAAGGTCGTATTTGCCCTGCACCTTAATTTTAGCTAATTTGGACAGAAAGTTATATGGCCTGTTCAGACGACCATGTCCCTAGGTCACACGGGCATGTGCCTCCTTCACATGGGCGTGTAGACCCCCACACTGCTGGGGCATACGGTCGTGTGGCCCTGTTTCACAAATATTCTTTTTGTGTCAGATTATGACTTATTTGTGTTCCTGTGTGTTCCAACCCTCAGCTAGGTTTTAGTAAGGGTGGTTGGGACTCTGTTTTTGTTACAGTCCAGTTTAGACTCTAGTCGGAATAGTGGTTTCGAGACCACAAATCTGAGTTAAAAAAATATTTTAATATTATTTTCTGTGTCTACAGTATGTGATTAAGCATGTGTGAAAGTTTTGTGAATTGATTTTGTTGTTTGTGTGCTTAATTTGATAAAAGAACCAAATCGCGTAGAATGCAAAAGTGCTGTAACAACCCGATTTTGACCCTAATCGGAATAGTTGTTTCGAGACCACAAATCTGAGTCCAAAAAATATTTTAAAATTATTTTCAGTGTTTATTATGTGTGAATTTGCTTGGGTTAAATTTTAAGTGTTTTAATTTCGCTGTTTGAGTATCCGATTAAATAAAAGGGCTTAATCGCGTAAAATGAAAATTAGATGGTTAGTTGTGAAAGTGCCTAATTTTTGATGTCTTTTTAATATGGAGGATTTATGTTGCAATTAGGCCATTTTATTAAGTAGTGGACGGCAACATGCTTATATTTTATGTTTTTATATGTTAATTTTATAAGTAAAATTTATATTAATATAAAATTTGTGTTATAATATAATATACAAAACATTAAAAGCCATTAACATTCTTATTTTACAACCAAAACAGAGAAAAGAAAAAGAAAGAAATAAGAGCTAGGTATTCGGCCATTGTTGAGTTTGATTAAGGTATGTATCTAGCTCGGTTTTTTGATAATTTCTACGTTTTTGAGATCGTTGCTTCGAGTACTACAAAGCCCATGTCTTAATTTTTGAATTTGATGAATATTTTGAGTTTTACCATTGATGATAGCTTGTGATTTTTTTTGTTTGATGATGAAATATCAAAGATATGTGAAGGATTAATATGTTTTGTCTTTGAATTTTTGATGAATTTGAGTAATTTGGACTAAATTGCAAAAATAAATTTTTGAGGGACTAAAATGTGAAACAAATGAAATGTATGGACTTGTATGAACATGGGTAATATTTGGCCAAGCATGGGTAATGTGAAATTTTGTGTATTTTGTGTTTTGTGCAATAGGGACTAAATTGTAAAAAGTGTGAAATGTCAGGGGCAAAATGGTAATTTGCCCATTTATGTGTTTTTAGACTAAATTGAATAGAATGGTGTTTAAATAAGCTTAATTTGAATATGTTTAGATTAAGAACCAAAGAAATCAGATTTGGACCGGGGAAAAACGAAAGTAGTCGATTAGTCGATTTTACCGATCGTCGATGTCCGAGGTAAGTCAATAAGCATTTAAATGCTGTTATATTTATGAATATATATTGCTATGTGATAATTTGAATTATTTGATTAAAATTATGCTTTAGCCAAATGTGATATTGAGAATTGACTATGTTCCGAGTTTGATTCGATCGAGATCCGATGTCCGAAAGCCCCGTTCGAACCCTAGGAATAGTTAGGATGCATATGTCATGACATAGGATATCCGATATGTGTTATCGTTTAAGACCACGTCTGGGACGTTGGCATCGACTTATGTTTACGTGTAAGACCCTGTCTGGGACAATGGCATCGGTATGCGATTACATGTAAGACCACGTCTGGGACATTGGCATTGTACGAGCTTTCGACTATCCGTGTATCCTTTTTAATTCCAAATGGTTCAACGGGCATTGTTAAATGAAAAACCAATGTGAAAATCGAATTAAAAGGGCTCAGGTATGTATTTAAACCATGTTATGAAAGTAAGGTAAGTTGATTGTTTATTTGATTGTATAAATGTTAAAGTTATATATGTGATCTATGTGTAAGAAATTTGATTTAGTATATTCGGCCAAATGTGATTATTGTGATCTTAATAGTGAGAATTTTATAAGTTCATGAGTATATGTACAATTAACCATTTGATATGTGTAAGAAAGATTTTAATGCTAAGTTTGTGTTTATGATTTTGTATATTTGGTTTTGATAATTTAGTTGATATTTACTTGCTTATGACTTACTAAGCTTAAATAGCTTACTTTGTGTGTGTTTTTGTTTACCTTTGTTTTATAGATTTTGGATTCACGTTACGAGCTCGGGGATGATCGTCAAGAAAGCCTATCACACTATCGATGCTTTTTTCAGTATTTTACTAAGTTGAATTTGGGCTTATGGCATGTATAGCATAGATGAAATATTTGATTTTGGGACTTGTATATATATAGACATGCGAAAATGGCTTGTCTTTGATCATTAGGATTAGGCTTGGTTTTTATGAGTTCTTGATCAAGTGTTTAATGTGTTTGGTTTTATCAATTCAGTTATGGCTTATTTGTTTGTGGTATATGGTTGCTATGTTTCGTTAATAATGTGGTGAATGAGTTGATAAAAATATAATATGAGTGGTATGTATGGATTTGGTAACTAATTGAGTCGGTTATGTCTTATAAAAATGAAACATGTACATGAAGGTTGGAAACCATTTATAATTCGGCTTAGTAGTGAGGAAAAATATGATTAATTGTTCGAATGTGTATTGGTTGGATAATTATAAGTTTGGATGTATATAGGTAATTTTGATTAGGTTTGTATTTGTAAGGTATTCATATATGTTATGCTTGAATGATTGGCTAAATAGGTACGGTTGGTAAATTTGGAATTGGTTGTATTTGTTATGTGTGAAGTAAGCTATACTAAGGGAATTTGACAATTTGATATAGTAACTTTGAGTCAAGTTGAAATAGTATGTTTGCATTGGTGAAATGGTTTAGAAATGTGGAATATGTGTATAAGAATATTCGGCTAAAGTATTAGACTCATATAAATGGGTATGTGATATGGTTTATGTTATGTATCAAAGTTATTTTATATAATCGAATATATAGTTAGTGACTGGTTATGTGTATGGATTTAAAGAATGCAATTTGGGTGTTCTTTTAGTGTAATTTGTGCTCAAATGGTTCAAATCAACATGGTTATTTGCGCATGAACTTGTGTCAAGAAAAGAAATATATTTGGTCATTGAAATGATACTTGTTTAAAAGAGTATATGTGTATGTATGACTAGTATGCCGTGTGGTTAATTAATGAAATAAGTTAATATTGATTCGGTAATTATATGTAGATATGGTTTAGGTATTAGAAAATATGCGCATGATATTATAGTAAATAAAGCATGTTTGGTTATGTTTTATATACCAATGCTGTATAAATGGATAAATGAAAATTTTAAATAGTAAAGTTTGGGTTGTTTGACGTTTAAATTTGTATATGTGCAAGAGTATTTATATATTTATAATAATAAATTTGATATATGTGACTAATGGAATAGTAGTTTTGTTATATGTTCTTTATATGATATGTTTAGATAGACGATGGTTTATGTTTTAACTATGCATTGTTTTTGAATATTATGATTATTTTTATATATTTGATATTTGATTAAGTTTCGAGCTTTGATGTGATTGAATTTTGAGTTGTGAAGTCTAATGAATATCTGTATGAACTGTGATATGATCGGTAATGCCTCGTAACCCCAATCCGGTGATGGACACGGGTTAGGGGTGTTACAAGTGCCTTGTTAATTGTTAAAGTGTTTTAATGCTATGTTCTTTTAATATGAAGGCCTTAAAATGGAATTAGGCCATAGAATTATATCATGGACGGTAAAGGGTATGAAGTATACATGTATTATATGTTTCATTAAAAGGTTAATTTTGGAATTTGATTATTAAAGAAATTATAATTAATAAACAAAAGAAAGAAAGCCACCATCTTCATCTTTTCCACCGAAATTAAGAAAAGAAAAAAGGGTTTGAAGCTCTTTTATATTCGGCCAACATTTAGTTTGATTCAAGGTTAGTTTTTGTTCGGTTTTTGATAATTTCTACGTTTTCGTAATCGTTGCTTCGAATACTTCAAAACCCATGCCTTAATTTTGGAATTTGATGAAGAATTTTAAATGTACCATTGATGAAAGCTTGAGTTTTGTGATGTTAGTTGATGAAATATGAAATATATGTGTTAGATTAACATGTTTTGTCTTTGGATTTTCGGTGAATTTGAGTAATTTGGATTAAATTGTGAAAATATTATTTTGAGGGACTAAAATGTGAAATAAATGAAATGTATGGACTTGTATGATCATATTGAAAATTTGGCTAAGCATGGGTACAAGGGAATTTTGTGTATTTTGTGATTTTGTGAAATAGGGACTTAAATGTCAAAACGAGAAAATATGAGGGCTAATTTGTAAATTGCCCTAAACCTGTGTTTTTGGATTGAATTGAATGATTTGGTGAATAAAAGAGTTAAATTTGAATATGTATAGATCAATAACCAAAGAAAACGGATTTAGACCGAGGAAAGTCGAATGTGAACGAGTAGTCGAATCCGTCCGTTTATTCAGAATACGAGGTAAGTCTATATACAAATAAATATATTCAAGTTGAATTATTTATGTTTATTTAATATTGAATTGTGATGAATGGTTTGGATGATATACGTGTGAAAATCCGAGAAAGTATAGATAATGTGTCAAAGTCCAAAAAGTCCCGTACGAACCTTATGAATAGATAGGTTTCAGATGTCATGTGTAACAGTCCGGTTTAGACCCTAGTCGGAACAGTGGTTCCGGGACCACAAATCCGAGTTAGTAAAATATTTTAATATTATTTTCTGTGTCTATAATATGTGAATTAGCATGTGTGAAATTTCTGTGAAATAATTTGTCTGTTTGTGTGCTTAATTTGAGCAAAAGACTAAATCACGTAAAGCGTAATAGTAGCATTCTATTTGATTAAGGGCCAACTTGTTGTGGCTTTCAAATATGGAGCCTTTAAAAGGCAAATTTTCCACTAATAGAGTGAGTGGACGGTTATGGTCAAGAATGACCTTGAATTACATGTTTTATAAATTTAAAATTAAAGGTTAAAAATGTAAAATGAAAATTTATTCATTATATCATAAAACATAAAAGAAATAAACCATGTCCTCCATCCTTTTATCACCGAAAATAAGAAAGAAAAGAAAGGGTTTGAGCTTGTTATATTCGGCCATGGTTCAAGCATAAATCAGGTATGTGTTTTTGATCGGTTTTTGATAATTTCTACGTTTTTGCAATCGTTGCTTCGTATACTATAAAACCCATGTTTTAATTTTGAGAATTGATGATGTTTTTGAGATGAGCCTTTGATGAACTTATGTGTTTTGTGATGTTTGATAGTGAAATATGAAAGTTATGTGTTTGATTATCATAGTTTGTCTTTGGAGTTTTGTTGATTTTGAGTAATTTGGACTTAATTGAGAAAATAATATTTTGAGGGACTAAATTGTGAAATAAAAAAATGTAAGGACTTGTACGAGCTACATGAGAATTCGGCTAGGCATGGGTAACTTGAAATTATGTGTATTTT
This sequence comes from Gossypium sturtianum, assembly GCA_025698515.1. Classification (NCBI taxonomy): domain Eukaryota; kingdom Viridiplantae; phylum Streptophyta; class Magnoliopsida; order Malvales; family Malvaceae; genus Gossypium; species Gossypium sturtianum. Next base: position 97,020,047 of record CM046949.1, read on the forward strand.
GTGATTTTGTGAAATAGGGACTAAATTGTCCAAATGTGAAAATGTGGGGGCTAATTTGTAAATTGCCCTAAATATGTGTTTTTGGATTGAATCGAATGATTTGATGAATGAATCGGCTAAATTTGAATATGTAACATCCCGAAATTGGGCCTGGGAGAATCGGGCCTATTGGGCCCCGAGCGTAGAAGCATTTTTTAAAATTTTTGGGAATATGAGAACGGCATTATTTCAAGTTGGACCTGTTAGGAAGGTGATTTTGGAAGGTTACGGGGTTTCTATGAAGTCCCGGGTTCAAGTTAGGCCATAGGAAGAATTTTGGTTTTTGGCTCTTTAGGGGAGAGAGCTAGCAGAAGCTGGACTTAAGGAAATTTGTTGGTGTTTTGCTAGCACAAGTGGAGCATGTGGCAAGGTGGTGTGGCGTCAAGGGGAGTGCAAGGAGGTTGGAGGTTCGAATCTAACAAGTGTTATTTTGGTGGCTATTATTTTGAGTTTGGGAGAGGAAGAAGCAGAGTTGAGTTCAAACTCTGCCAGGGTGGTTGAAGAATGAGTCAAACAGTTTGAATTGGAGGTGGAAAGCAATTTGTGGAGCAAAAAGGGGAGAAAATCATGGGATTCAAGTGGAAGGAGGTGTTGGCCGAATGTGGGGGTCTCTAAGGGGAGGGGGTTTGGCATTTTCGGCTAGTGTGGTATAGGTGCCGAATTTCTTTAGGCTCTCTGGGCATTTTTGCATTTTTTTTGGGCATTTTGCTACTCAAGCATTTTGGGGTTCTCTTTTTCTCAACTTGTTGCTGCCGAATTTTCTTTCCAGTTTCATTCTTTCTCTCATTCGTTTTGGTTTTCCTACATTGTTTCTCCTACATTGTTACCTAAACACCTCTTGGCCGAAACTCCCCTTTCCATCTCCTATCACACGTTCTTTTATACTTTTTCTCACCTTTCTCTCTTGTGTTTCACATAGCCAAATCTGGTTTCTTTGCTTGGCTGCCAATTACCGAAGGGTTGCACCTTGATTCATAGTTGCTATTCTCAGTTGCTGAGCTTTCCTCTCTATTCGGTTTCTCTTTGAGCAAGAATTTCTCCAAAAGCCAAACCTCATCTTTTATCGCATTTGAATCGGCTTCTCTTTTTTTTTGCCAATAACCGAACATTGGCTAGTCTGAAGCGTGGTGTCCTCTTGATCGTCGAACCTATCTTGTCTATTCGGTTAAATGCGTGTTTATAAGGTAATATCTTTTCTCTTTTTCTTTTCCATCTTTTCTTTCTCTCCTCTTCTCTCTAAAGCCGAAACTCTCATTCTTTTTGCAAGGCCGAATCTGCTCACTCTTTCTAATTTTGAACCCCCTCCTGCTCTCTTTTGGTAAGGGCCGAATTCTCTAGGTTGCAAACTCGTGCCTTATTGTTGCTAATCGAGAGCTCTTCGTGGAGGCAAGTGATAGCCAGGCTGAGAGGGAAGCAGGAAGAGTGCCTAATGGAAGTGGACTCGTAACCCCTGCTCCCAAGTTTAAGCGGCGTAGTGTGTCAGCGGTTCGGGACTTTTTACCGGGTTGTGAAACGACGTCGGCATCTGGTTTAGATAGGCAAATCCTGATTGAGCGTGCTAGTGAAGGTGACGATGATCGTGAGTGTATAGTACTCTACGTAATCAGGTGTGTAATCTCACACCTCTCTGAATGTTTGCGTGAGATGTTTTGTGAATCGGCCAAATGCCGAAAAGCCGAAAAACCGACAATTGTGACCACTTGAGCGTGCGAGCGCTCGTAGTGGTAAATCGAGATACGAATGATGATGTTAAGTCGTTGAGAGCGTCACGAGCACTCTCATGGCCCGAGAGTGTGACGGGAACTGGCCAGAAGCGAAAGCGGGCCAAATGGGTCGAATGGGCTATCCGGCCCACTTGGGCAAAATTGTAGGAAAACTATCAAATGATAGGTTCGATTGTGAAATCTAAAAATATGAGACCAAAACTACGTGTAATGGGCCACACGAGCGTGTGGGCCCGTTTGGGCCTGAAATGGATTTTAGGCCCAATAGTTCCGTAGAGACCCAAAAAGGGTCCTGTGTCACTCGAGGCGACAGTAGGCCTTTGGAAAGGCCATTAGATGATAAAATTACCAAAATACCCCTGGAGTGTAAATTACCGAAACACCCCTGGAGGGTAAATTTCTGTTATACCCCTGATAATGGTTGGTTATTATGTATATACTTTATTTACACTGTTATACGTATGTTGCATTGCATTTATGATATGTTGCATGGGGTGGGATTGATGATCAGAGGAAGTGTTATTCTGGTGGCTCTGTCACAATTCTGTCTGGTGGCTATGCCACGTATCTTCTGTTAATCTGGTGGCTCTGCCACAAATTCTGTGATAAGCAGCTTGTCTGCCTTATTGGTGTGTAGGGCTGGGTGGGTTGACTTGGTCCCCACAGGTGTGTAGGGCTGGTACGGGGGTGTGTAGTGGATGGATTATTAGGTTGGGCTGCATACTCTATTGCATTATCATGTTTATAGGGCTAAGGCCCAGATTGTTACTGAATAGGGCTTCATCCCAGTCTACTTCTGTATGGGCTTCGGCCCAGTTTGCTTTTGTATGGGCTCAGGCCCAGCTAATGATCGATTAAGGGATTATACACTGAGTTCTCGTAACTCACCCCGCTACTTTACCCTTGCAGGTGATCCCCAGCATTAGAGGATTTGGAGCTGCGAAGGACTCTGTGGTGGCCATACATCAGAGTATTTCTCATGAACTTTAATAAATTTCAGTTTAGCTTTATTTTAAGATTACTTATTTTGGGTTATAATTATGTAATATAGCCATTGGACTTAATTTTTCTTTTAAACTTTCATTTCGGTTATTTTCAAACTATAAATGTTTAAACTCGGGATTTTTCTTAAAACTACAATAACGGTTTCTAAAATGTCACATTTTCGTAATTCACTGAATCTGATTTCTGTTATAAACAAAGTTTTCGGAAATAATAATAATAAGAATGTTTTTTTTTACAAGAAAACCATAAATACAATCCTTCTATGTGACATGCTAGATCTGGTCGTAACATCTTGGCCGGGTTTGGGGTGTTACAGAATATGTTTAGATCAAGAATCGAAGAAAACGGACTTAGATCGTGGAAAGTCAAAAGTTGTCGAATAATTGAATCCGATCGAATATCCGAAATCCGAGGTAAGTCGATATACAAATAAATGTTTTTGAATTGACTTATTTGTGTATTTATAAAATTTTGATTACTTTGAATAATGCTCGAGATAATAATATATGAGATCCGAGATAGTATCGACAAAGTATGGAGTCTGTGAAGTTCCGTATGAACCTAGGAATAGATAGGAATGCATATGTCATGACATAGGTGTCTTATATGTGATATCATGTAAGATCACGTTTGGGACGTTGGCATTGATTCGAGATTTCGTATAAGACCACGTCTGGGACGTTGGCATCTATATGAGATTTACATGTAAGACCATGTCTGGGACATTGGCATCGTATTTAATTCGTGTAAGACCCTATCTGGGACAGTGGCATAGATATTTGAGTACATATAAGACCTCGTCTGGGACATTGGCATTGTGCAACTATTCTGAGCATTCCAAGTATCCTATTAGATTCTGAACGGTTCAACGGGCAAGTCCGAGAAATTAACTATTATGTGAGTTGAATATCCGTTTCAGGTACGTTTGAAAAGTACACTATGCGTGTATGAAAGGTAAGTGCCTATATGAATTTACTAAGATGCATATGTGTATTGAAATGATGAGATAATATATGAATATATGCTTGAATGAGCTATATGTATATGTGATATTTGAGTTGAAGAATGTGGTAAGCTATAGCTAAGCAAATGAGCCAAAGAATATGTGATGAATTTTGCAAAGAGAAACATTAATGTCATTGTATCAATATAGCTATGTGCAATTTATGTTAAGTTTATTTGTATATGGCTTACTAAGCTTTTGAAAGCTTACTTTGTGTGTGTTTGTTCTGTTTTATAGATCGTTAAAGCTACGAGAGGCTCGGGGACCGTCGAGGATCATCACCACACTATCAAACTCAACTTTGGAACTTTTGAATGTGTAAATAGCTAAATATGGCATGTATAGGCTAGTCACTTGGTATAACTTTGAGATGTAAATAGCCATGTGATTTGGCTAGATAAATGTTGGTAATATGCATGAGTGAATATGGTATATGATGCATGTTTTGGTATGGCTTGATGGCAATGAAATGGCCTTATGAATGGTAAGCTTATTGATGAATTGATGCCATAGTGATTTAGTGAAGTTGTGGATGAGTTATGCTTGGATTTACATGTGAATTGATTGTGCAAATTGGCATGTTTAGAAATGAGATTGAATGGGATAATATGGTGACCATTTGGTGTGTTTTTTGTTGCCATTGTATTGAGAAATATGCTTGTTTATGCTTTTAGGGATGACCCAAGTGTGGGTGGCATTTTGGCCTTGAAAATGGCCTATATTTGCCCACACGGTTGAGCACACGGGTGTGTGGCTCGACCATGTCCCTCGTGGTTGAAATTTAAATCAATTAAGGATCGACCACAGGCTGGACACACGGGCGTGTGACTGGCCGTGTAGTGCAAGTCAGGATCGACCACGGGTGAGGCATACGAGCGTGTCCACGACCGTGTGGACAAGTCAGTATGTATGCCCTGTTTTGACACGGCTTAGACACACAGACGTGTTAAGGCCGTGGGAGGCACACGGGCTGACCACACGGGCGTGTGACCTCTGTAACTTAGAGAAATTTTTTTGAATTTTTGAGAAATTCCATATGTGTTCGGTTTAGTCCCGACCCTAATCTAAAGCATGATTAAGGTCTCGTTGACCTATAAAAGGGACACTTAAATTGCGTTTGATGAAATGTATTATGAAATGTCTGTAAAAGTTTTCGATTGTACGGTAATGCTTCTTATCCCTGTTCCAGTGATGGATACGGGTTAGGGGTGTTACATTTGATTGGTATCAGAGCTACGATTTAGCCGATTCTCAGACTAACGTAGCGTGTGAGAGTCTAGCTATACATGCCATATATCTGAGCTGTGATAGTGTGATGAATCCTGACGTGTAAAATGTGTTTTACGTATAGTAATGGATCCCGAAAGAGCCGTAGCTGACGATGTAGAAAGTAATGCGCCTACTCACGCTCAATGGACAGCGCCGTCTGATTCGAGACCAGCTACTAGCGGTCAAGAGGGAGAAGCCAAACAAGCTTTCTTCTAGATGATGAGTGAGTGGTTCACTCGGTTTATGAGAATAATCCATTGTTTCACAACCTCACGCCTTGATTAATCCCCTTAGACTTCAGTTGTGCCTCCGGTTATGAATCTGAATCTGTTGAACAAGCCTCCGGTTGACAAAATCCACAAGTATGGGGCTGAAGAGTTTAGGGCCACCAACGGCGACGATGCCAAGAAAGCCGAGTTTTGGTTAGAGAATATAATCTGGGTATTTGATGAGATGTCTTTGACTCCAGAAGAAAGTATTAAATGTGTTGTATCTTTGTTACGAGACGCGGCCTATCAGTGGTGGTAAACTTTGATTTCTGTTGTTCCGAAAGAGCGGGTCACATGGGATTTCTTTCAGATTGAGTTCCAGAAGAAATATATTAGTCAAAGATTCATTGATAAAAAATGAAAGGAATTTCTGGAATTGAAACAGGGCCGCATGTCTGTTACTGAATACGAATGAGAGTTCGTGAGACTAAGCCACTATGCTCGGGAATGCATTTCGACCTAAGCGATAATGTGCAAAAGATTCGAAGATGGCCTTAATGAAGATATTGGCTTATTAGTTGGAATTTTGGAGATAAAAGAATTCGTTGTGCTTGTTGACCGAGCGTGTAAAGCTGAGGCCCTCGGGAAAGATAAAAGAAAAGCTGAGTCTAAAGCCAGAGATGTGAGAAAGAGATTTTCGAGCAAATCATTTCAGTCTGCTTCGAAGAAATTTCGAGATGAGCATAGCCGTTCAAAGGCTAATGTGGGACATTCGAGTAGAGATCGAGTTAGATCACAGATGAGCTCCAAAAGCTCTAGTAACATCAATGGCTAGTGTTAGAAATGTCAGATCCGAGCGACCAGAATGTAAGCATTATGGTAAAAGACATCCGGGAAGTTGTAGAATAAATGATCGAGCCTATTTTAGATGTGGATTGTTAGACCATTTCATCCGATATTGCCCAGAGTCTGTTGAGCAAGAGATCGTTCAGAATATGAGATCAAAAAATGTTTCTGCGAGGGGTAGACCTTCCCGGAATGCAAGAAATGTCAGCGGTAGTCAGAGAACTACGAATGATTCAGTTGCGAGATCTGAAGCCAGAGTGCCTGCCAGAGCGTATGCCATCCGGGCCCGCGAGGAAGCTTCATCTCCTAATGTTATTACGGGTACATTTACTCTTTATGATATTTCTGTGATTGAATTGATAGACCCTGGTTCTACTCATTCGTATGTATGCATGAACTTAGTATCCAGTAAGACTTTCCCTGTAGAGTCTACTGAGTTTGTTATAAAAGTATCGAACCCCTTAGGTAAAAGTGTCCTGGTTGACAAAGTATGCAAGAACTGTCCGTTAATGTTTCGAGATATCTGTTTTCCTGCTGATCTGATGCTATTACCTTTTGATGAGTTTGACATAATTTTGGGTATGGATTGGTTGACATTGCATGATGCTGTTGTGAACTATAAAAGAAACACTATTGATTTGAGATGCCCGAATGATGAAATAGTTTGGATTGAATCCAGTGAATTAAACGGGTTGCCTGTTGTGATATCTGTTTTGAAAACTTAGAATTGTTTGAGAAAGGGGTATGCAACATATTTTGCTTATGTAATTGACTCGAAAGTATCTGAAAAGAAAGTGGAATCAGTGCCTGTTGTTTGTGAATTTTCTTATGTTTTCCCTAAAGAACTACCGGGATTGCCTCCGATACGCGAAGTTGAATTTGGTATTGATCTATTGCTTGGTAAAAATCCTATTTCGATAGCTCCATACAGAATGGCACCAACAGAATTGAAAGAGTTGAAGTCTCAGTTGCAAGAGTTAACTGACAGAGGGTTCGCAAGACTGAGCTTCTCACCTTGGGGTGCTCCTGTTCTGTTTGTGAAAAAGAAAGATGGCACGATGAGAATGTGCATTGATTATTGTTAGTTGAACAAAGTGACTATAAAGAAAAAATATCCTCTGCCCAGTATTGATGATTTATTTAATCAGCTTAAAGGAGCTACCGTATTTTCGAAGATAGATCTGAGATCGGGATACTACTAGTTGAGAGTAAAAGATTCAGACATTCCGAAAACTGCTTTCTGAACAAGGTACGGGCATTATGAGTTTTTAGTTATGCCTTTCGGACTAACGAATACTCCTGCTATTTTTATAGATCTAATGAACAAAATTTTTAGACCGTATTTAGATCAGTTTATTGTTGTTTTCATTGACGACATTTTGATTTATTAACGTGATGAAAATGAGCATGTCGAGCATCTGAGAATTGTGTTGTAAACTTTGCGAGATAAGAAATTGTATGTGAAATTCAGCAAATGTGAATTCTGGTTGCGTGAAGTCAGTTTTCTGGGACATATTGTATCGGCCTCTGGAATACGAGTTGATTCGAACAAGATTTCTGCTATTCTGGAATGGAAACCTCCGAAGAATATGTCTGAAGTACGCAATTTTCTGGGACTTGCTGGTTATTATCGAAGGTTCGTAAAAGGATTTTTGATGATAGCTATTCCGTTGACTAAATTGCTTCAGAAAGATGTGAGATTTGAATGGTCTGATAAATGTTAGAAAAGCTTTGATCAGTTGAAAACCCTTTTGACTGAAGCTCCAGTGTTAGTACAACCAGAATCGGGCAAATAATTCGTAATTTTCAGTGATGCTTCATTGAATGGTCTGGGATGTGTTCTGAAGCAAGAAGGCAAAGTAATAGCTTATGCCTCGAGACAACTAAAGCCTCATGACAAGAATTATCCAACACACGACCTTGAGCTAGCTGCGATTGTGTTCGCATTAAAGATTTGGCGTCATTATCTGTTCAGTGAGAAATGTCACGTGTTTTCAGATCATAAAAGTTTGAAGTATTTGATGACCCAGAAAGATTTGAATCTGCGTCAGAGAAGATAGTTAGAGTTATTGAAAGACTACGAGCTTGTGATAGATTATCACCCGGGTAAAGCAAATGTCGTTGCTGATGCTTTGAGTCAGAAGTCATTATTTACATTGCATGCTATGAATGCTCATTTAAATCTGTCTGATGATGGTTCAGTGTTAGCTGAATTGAAAGCGAAATCGTTGTTTTTACAACAGATGTGTGATGCTCAGAAAATTGATAATGATATGCTAGCGAAACTAGCTCAGTGTGATTCAAAATTTGATTCTGAATTTTGAGTCGATGTTGATGATTGCTTGAGGTTCCGAGATCGAATGTGTGTTTTGAGAAACCCTGAGTTAATTCAGTTGATTTTGAATGAAGCACATAACAGTCGTCTATCTATTCATCTGGGAAGTACAAAGATGTACCATGATCTGAAGCAACACTATTGGTGGTCAGGTATGAAACGAGACATTTCTGACTTTGTATCGAAATGTTTAGTCTGTCAACAAGTTAAAGCTGAACATCAGGTTCCATCTGGTTTGCTACAATCGATTCTGATTCCCGAGTGGAAATGGGATAGAGTGACGATGGACTTTGTTCTTTGGATTGCCTCGACTCAGAAAGAAAGATACGATTTGGGTCGTAGTTGATCGATTGACGAAATTCGCCTATTTTATTCCGGTGAGATCTGATTACTCACTTGATAAATTAGCTGAGCTTTACATTTCTGATATTGTGAGATTGTACGGGGGGTTGTTGTCTATTGTGTTTGACAGAGATCCGAGGTTTACATCACGATTCTGGAAGAAATTGCAAGAAGCTTTAGACACAAAATTGCATTTTAGTACAGCTTTTCATCCGCAGACGGATGGTCAATCTGAACCTATTATTCAGATTCTCGAGGACATGTTAAGATGTTGCATCCTTGAGTTTAATGGTTCGTGGGAACAATTCTTACCATTGATTGGATTTGCATACAACAACAGTTTTCAGTTGAGAATCAAAATGGCACCATTTGAAGCTTTGTACGGACGTAAATGTCGTACACCTTTGTATTTGACTGAGCTTAGTGAAAATAAGATACACGGGGTCGATTTGATAAAAGATACAGAACAGAAAGTGAGAGTGATCCGTGATAGTTTGAAAGTAGCATCTGATCGTCAAAAATCCTATGCAGACTTGAAAAGAAAAGATATTGAATTTGAGATCGGTGACAAAGTGTTTTGAAAGTGTCTCCGTGGAAGAAAGTACTCCGATTCGGACGTAAAGGCAAGTTGAGTCCAAGGTTCATCGGGTCGTATGAGATCATTGAGCGTGTTGGACCTGTTGCGTATAGATTGTTGTTGCAAATTGAGCTAGAAAAGATTCACAATGTATTTCATGTATCGATGCTTAGGCGATACCGATCTGATCTGTCACATGTGATTGCTCCGTCTGAAATTGAAATCCAATCTAATATGACCTACGAAGAAGAACCGATCCGTATCTTAGCTCGTGAAGTGAAAGAATTAAGAAACAAAAGCATTTCGGTAGTTAAAGTATTGTGGCATCGGCACGGAGTGGAAGAGGCTACGTGGGAGCCTGGAGACTCAATGAGACAGCAATATCCGAATCTGTTTAACGATAAGATTTTCGGGGATGAAAATCTCTAAGGTGGGAGAATTGTAACAGTCTGGTTTAGACCCTAGTCAGAACAGTGGTTTCGGGACCACAAATTCGAGTCAGTAAAATATTTTAATATTATTTTCTGTGTCTATGATATGTGAATTAGCATGTGTGAAATTTCTGTGAAATAATTTGTCTGTTTGTGTGCTTAATATGAGCAAAAGACTAAATCGCGTAAAGCGTAATAGTAGCGTTCTATTTGATTAAGGGCCAAATTGTTGTGGCTTTCAAATATGGATCCTTTAAAAGGCAATTTGTCCACTAATAGAGTGAGTGGACGGTTATGGTCAAGAATGACCTTGAATTACATGTTTTATACATTTAGTATTAAAGGTTAAAAATGTAAAATGAAAATTTATTCATTATATCATAAAACATAAAAGAAATAAGCCATGTCCTCCATCTTTTTAGCACCAAAAATAAGAAAGAAAAGAAGGGGTTTTAGCTTGTTATATTTGGCCATGGTTCAAGCATAAATCGGGTATGTGTTTTTGATCGGTTTTTGATAATTTCTACATTTTTGTAATCGTTGCTTCGTATACTATAAAACCCATGTTTTAATTTTGAGAATTGATGATGTTTATGAGATGAGCCTTTGATGAACTTATGAGTTTTGTGATGTTTGATAGTGAAATATGAAATTTATGTGTTTGATTATCATAGTTTGTCTTTGGAGTTTTGTTGATTTTGAGTAATTTGGACTTAATTGAGAAAATAATATTTTAAGGGACTAAATTGTGAAATAAATAAAATGTAAGGACTTGTATGAGATACACGAGAATTCGGCTAGGCATGGGTAACTTGAAATTATGTGTATTTTGTGATTTTGTGAAATAGGGACTAAATTGTCCAAATGTGAAAATATGGGGGCTAATTTGTAAATTGCCCTAAATATGTGTTTTTGGATTGAATTTAATGATTTGATGAATGAATCGGTTAAATTTGAATATGTTTAGATCAAGAATTGAAGAAAACAGACTTAGATCGTGGAAAGTCAAAAGTTGTCGAATAATTGAATTCGATCGAATATCCAAAATCTGAGGTAAGTCGATATAAAAATAAATGTTTTTGAATTGACTTATTTGTGTATTTATGAAATTTGGATTGCTTTGAATAATGCTCGAGATAATAATATATGAGATCCGAGATAGTATCGACAAAGTATCGAGTCTGTGAAGTCCCGTATGAACCTAGGAATAGATAGGAATGCATATGTCATGACATAGGTGTCCGATATGTGATATCATGTAAGACTGTAACGCCCCAAAAATGTGGGGTTAGTAATTTTGCTTAATTTCCATGATGTGCGTTCGGCTAGCTATTTGAGTGTATTTAGGTGTACTAAGGTGGCCTGGGTTCGAGTCTGAGCTTTGGAAAAATTTTAGTTTTTGGCTCTTAGGAGGAAGGGACTGTTAGCAGTAGGACTTAAGTATAATTATGTGTATTTAAGTGACACAAAGAGAGCTTGGGACTTAAAGGTGTGGCGTCACTAGGATAACAAGGAGGAGTGGGGTTCGAATCCCACGAATTGCAAAGGGGGACTTTTATTTTACGTCTTGGGGATGAAAGAAGTAGAGTTTGAATCAAACTCTGCAAGGGAGGTTGAAGAATGGGTCAAAATTTTCAAACGGAAGGTGGGGAGCAATTCTAGGAGCTTTTGGTGGAGAAAATCGGGGAAGTGATGCGTGTGGGAGTGTTGGCCAAAATTGGGAGTGTGGCTAAGTGAGAAATTCGGCTAGAGGGGTGTATTTGGAGGCATTTCGGCAACCTTGTGTGAAGTAGAAACTGAAAATCTTTTTTTTTCATTTGGGGTTTTCTTTTGTTCATCTCAAGATTCCTTTCGGTATTGGAATTTTGTGAAACATTGTTACCATTCAAGTCTTCCTTTCGTTCAGTATTTCCTCAACTACTGCTCACTCCTTGCCGACACATTTTTTTCCTTCTTTTAGTTTTCTTGGCCGAACTCAACATTCTCCTTCCCTTTCGGTTTTCTTTTCTGTTCCCTGCAAGATAGCCGAACCTATCCTTCTCCTTTGTTCCCAACGCATCATCTCTTATTCTTTAAGTTTGAGTAAACTGAGGTTAACCTCTTCTTTTCTTCTAATATACTTTCATCTCTGGGGCTGTACGTGTCTATTTCTATTTACTCAAAGAGACCTGTTCCTGCCGAATTTCAGAGTAAGTATTATTGACTTTCTTTTAGTCAATTGTGGTTGTTGGTGTTATTCTTTCTCTCTTGTGCCGAATCTTCGTACTCCATTCATCTCAATCTCTTTGTTCTTCGTGGTTAGGGCCGAACCCTCTTGTTAGTCAACTTACGAATTTCGTTGTTCATTGGTAGTGGTAAGGCTGGAATAATTCAATCACGTTATTTTTTGTTATTAGTTAGATCTCTTATGGCTTGATGATCAAACTTCAGTTTCAATTTTTCTTCTCTGGGGGCCGAATGCTGGACAGTTCTAACGATTTCTTTTATACCAAATCATGTTAGGAGAGGGAGATCGCCCTTAATCAGCAAGGACGCGCCAGTATTCGCTAGTCCTAGCAAGGTGAGTGATTGTGGTTTAAGTTATTAACGGTGGTGGATTGAGTGTATACGTTAGCCTGATTTTAGTAATCTGATACAATATGTTGGTGGATTGTAGGATTCAGAGAGCGTGGATCTTACCTAGTTTCGCAAATAGGTGTGTAATCGTACACCTATTACCATTCTGTTCAAATATTGGATATTGTTGTCTCTCATTTCTGTGCTACTGTGTAGCGGTAAAAGTCGAAAAGCCGTATTTTTGGTAACTGAAGGCCTCGAGCGTACGAACGCTCGTAGGGATAAATCGAGCCACAATCATTGGCGATAGACCGTTGGGAATGCCACGAATGTTCTCGTGGGCTTAGGTCGTAAAAGGCCATGTTGGGCCGAAGTGGTCCCAACGAGCTAATGGGCCCACAGGTGCAGAATCCATGGTAAGTGCCGGAAAATAGATGTGGCTGCGAGGTTTGTAGAATCGTGACCAAAAATGGGCTGAATGGGCCCCACGAGCGTGCGGGCCCGCTTAGGTCAAAAATTGGGCTTTAGGCCCAATTACCCCATTTGACCAGAAAGGGTATCTATGTTGCTCGAGGCGACAGTTGGCCTCTGGAAATGCCGTTAGAGGTCTGAAATTACTGAAATACCCTCAATGGGTGGAATTACCTAAATACCCTCAATGGGTGGAATTACTGAAATACCCTCGATGGGTAAAATTACCGGAATGACCCCGAGGGGTGAAATACCACTTTACCCCCAACTGACCAAATGACTGTTATACCCTTAGTGGTAGTATAAGAGATTTATGTGTATTTTGTATGATTGATTATGATTGTGTTATACTGCATACATGGGTTATATATGACATGACATGCTGCATTAGGTTGGGTTCTGTATTTTGGAGGAAGTACTATACTGGTGGCTATGCCATGATTTACTGATTTAGTGGCTTTGCCACATATACTAATTCTAGTGGCTCAGCCACGTTTACTGTTATTAACAGCATTGCTGCGTGGATATTAGCAGCTCGACTGCGTTATTAGTGTGTAGGGTTGGGTGGGTCGACTTGGTCCCCACATGGTGTGTAGGGTTGGTGCGGGTGGTGTGATGGTCGGACTGGGTTGGGCTGCATTCTTTTTGCATTGACATGGTTTAGGGCTAAGGCCCAGACTGCTACCATAATGAGGGATTACACACTGAGTTCTCGTAACTGACCCTTTTCCTTGACTGTGCAGGTAATCCCCAGTCTTAGATGATTTGGAGCCGCGAGGGACTATGAGGTGGCCACATGCTCTATATGTTTTACTTGTAAACTTAGTTATTTTATTTAAATTAAATTTTAATATATTGGGCTAATGATTCTGTAATAAGGCCATTTGGGATTTTTTTTAAACTTTTAATTGGTATTTTCTTTTCCCTACTACCTGCTAGACTAGGAAACGCGAGTTTTAAAAATGACAACAGTTTTTTAAAAAAAAAGGAAATTACGATTTAATTCTATCTAATAAATGCTTTGATTAATAAAGAAATAATGTGTTTACGAAAATACTATCCTTAAAGTATCACAGTGAATAAATGTTTTGAATTGAGGTTTTCGAACTTGCCAGTTTACAAACGTCCCTTTAGTGTGACACGTCAGATCCGTTCGTAATGTTTAGACCGGGTTTGGTGTGTTACATTTAGTGGTATCAGAGCCAGGTTACAAAACTCGGCTGTGGAGTGGGTTTTGAAAATTTTTCTAATCTGTTTAAATTCTGGTTTGGAAAGTAATATTGTTACTGGAAGTGTGGCACATCGAGTCTCCGGCACCAAATCTGTAAGTTCTCTAACACTGTACTTTGTTACATACTGAAATGATTATACTGAGAAACTACTAGGGATAGTAGTAGCACACTGAAACTCCTTAGTTAGAGAAACTGAAACCATAATGAGAATTCGATCTGCGAAAACAACTCTAATTACTGCTTATCATAAAATATCTGTTAATAATTATGAGAATTATAAGCTGATTCATAAAACTCTTAAAACAGAGAAATACTCTACATCGATATGAGCACAAGAGGTCGTGGAAGGGGTACACGTGGCCGCGGTAGAGGCTGAGGTGCTAGGGCTGGGTCTTCAACGTCAAGACACATGCTTGCTAGGGAAGCGCCAGCCTCACCAGTGATTGAGATGGGGTCTCATGATCGAGCCGGTAGGGATGATGCCCTGTCCCAAGCGATGTTGCGGGTTTTGGAAAGGGTTGCTGGAGGAAGTACTGGGTCAATGGGCCGAGGGTCAATTTCTGAGTGACTCCGGTCGAATGGGGCAGAAATTTTCAGAGGCATCTCTGGTGTAGCCCCGAATGTGGCAGAATATTGGTTGGAGGCGGTCGAACAAATAATGGATGACCTCAATTGTACGGTGGAGCAAAAATTGAAAGGAGCAGTGTCTTTACTGCGAGATGAGGCGTATCAATGGTGGCTTATCGTGAAGGAAGGCACGCAGGCCGACCGTTTGACATGGGACTTCTTTAAGACGGCCTTCCAAGGAAAATATGTCGGGGCGAGTTATGTGGATGCCTGGAGGAAGGAATTTCTGAGTCTGATCCAGGGAAATAAGTCTATAGCAGAGTATGAGGCAGAGTTTATGCGGTTGAGCCGGTATGCTCGGGGCATAGTCGCGACTGAGTATGAGCACTGCGTGTGTTTCGAGGATGGTCTCCGAGATGAGTTACGGGTACTGATAGCTCTGCAGAGGGAAAAAGACTTTGCTGCCCTGATTGAGAAGGCAAAGATTGCCGAGGATGTGAAACACTGAGAGCGTCAAAACCGTGAGAAGGAAAGGGGCAGAAATAAGTGGGATTTTGGGCCCTCAAGTTCTTCTGGTGGGCCTAAGAAGAGGCCTAGATTTGATGGGCTGGTCCGAGCTGGAGTTCCTGCTATTGCTGGCGGACCGCAGCCTTGCGCTATGTGTGGGTTATCTCACTAGGGGGAATGCTGGAGAAGAACTAGAGCGTGCTTCAGGTGTGGGTCTAGGGATCACAGGGTTAAAGACTATACTCAGAGGCCCGGTCATATGCAATCTGCGGGTCAGGGCTATGTTCAGCCACGGAGAGGTGGTCAGCAGCCACCGAGAGGCCGGGGTCAGGCCAGTGGGGGTAATGGTTTGGGACGAGGTCGTGGTGCACCGGGCAGAGGTGCAGGTAACACGGAGGCGAGACAACCAGCGTTGGTCTATGCTGCTCGGCGCCGTGAGGAAGGTGACACCCCTGATGTCATAACTGGTACGTTCCTCATCTATAATGTAGCATATACCACTTTAATTGATATTGGGTCTACACACTCGTATGTTGCATATACTATGTCTGGGTCGTTGGGTATACAGTTCAAACTTACTGATAGAGAAATGTCGGTGGTAAGTCCGCTGGGGCAGTCGGTTAGAGTAAATAAACTATTTAGAAATGTGCCCCTAGAAGTCCAAGGGGTGGCCTTTTCAGCGGATTTGATGGAACTGCCGTTTGGTGAATTTGATCTTATTTTGGGCATGGATTGGTTAGTGAAGCACCGTGCAAATTTGGACTGCGCTGCTAAGCGTATGGTACTGAAGTCTTCAGAGGATGAGGAGGTGGTTGTGATAGGGGAGCGAAGGGATTACTTATCTAATGTAATCTCAGCACTAAAGGCTGAAAAACTGGTTTGCAAGGGTTATGAGACATTCCTAGCTTATGTCTGCATTTTTGATTCTGCGAGTCCGTCTATTGAGAATGTCAGAACTGTGAAAGAGTTTTCGGATGTATTTCCCGAAGAGCTTCCGGGGTTGCCTCCAAATTGTGAGGTCGAGTTTGGCATTGAGCTTCTACCTGGAACGGCTCCGGTGTCCATCGCCCCTTATAGAATGGCGCCGAACAAGTTGGTAGAATTAAAGGCTTAGATCCAAGAGCTATTGGACCGAGGATTCATTCGACCGAGTGTGTCTCCTTAGGGAGCACCAGTATTGTTTGTGAAGAAGAAGGATGGGTCCATGCGCATGTGTATTGATTATCGTCAATTGAATAAACTGACGATTAAAAACAAGTACCCATTACCAATGATAGACGATCTGTTCGACCAGCTACGAGGAGCTTCGGTTTTCTCCAAGATAGATCTTAAATCAGGGTATCATCAGCTAAGGGTTAAGGAGGCGGATGTGTACAAGACTGCATTCAGGACTCGTTATGGACATTACAAGTTTCTGGTCATGCCGTTTGGGTTAACGAATGCACCAGCTGCTTTCATGGATATGATGAACTGGGTTTTCCAACCCTATTTGGACCAGTTCGTAGTGGTGTTTATAGATGACATTCTGGTGTATTCAAGAACCGAGGAAGAGCATCATTTGCATCTCCAAATTGTTCTGCAAATACTGATAGAAAGCAGCTTTATGCCAAGTTCAGCAAGTGCGAGTTCTGGCTGCGGGAGGTGACATTTCTGGGTCATGTAGTGTCTGCCGAGGGGATTAGTGTTGATCCCCAAAAAATTGAGGCCGTATTGGACTGGAAACCACCAAAGTCGATCTCGAGATTCGAAGTTTTTACGGAGTGCATTTGGGTATTACAGATGGTTCGTTGAGGGTTTTCAGCGATTCTTTGCACCTAACTAACTAAGTTTCTGCGTAAAAAGTGCAGTTTAATTGGGTGATAAGCGGCAGGAGAGTTTTGAAAAACTGAAGAAGATTCTGACTGAAGCCCCGGTATTAATACAGCCAGAGGCTGGAAAGGAGTTCATTGTCTACTGTGAAGCATCGCACACGGGTTTGGGTTGTGTGCTGATGCAAGAGGGTAAGGTGGTGGCTTATGCGTCTCGTCAGCTTAGGCCGCACGAGGTGAATTACCCCACCCATGACTTGGAGTTAGCTGCAGTGGTGTTTGCACTAAAGATTTGGAGACACTACTTGTACGGGGAGAAGTCGATCATTTATACCGACCATAAAAGCCTCAAGTACCTCCTTACTCAGAAGGAGTTGAATCTTAGGCAATGAAGATGGATAGAGTTGCTTAAGGATTATGATTGCTCGATTGAGTATCATTTGGGAAAAGCTAATGTAGTAGCGGATGCATTGAGCCGCAAGGTTGTGTCTGATCTAAGAGCAATGTTTGCTCGTCTCAGCCTGTTTGAGGATGGTAGTCTGTTAGCTGAACTTCAAGTGAAACCGACTTGGATTAATCAAATTAAGGAGAAGCAGTTGCTGGATGAATCATTGATTCCTTGTTTCCGATTGGTGAGAAAGGGAGAAACTGTGGACTTTGGGCTGAATAGTGAGGGAGTATTATGCTTCCGTGAGAGAGTTTGTATACCGAGAGATTCAGAGTTAAGGCAGTCCATACTGCGGGAAGCACGTAGTAGTCCATACGCTATGCATCCTGGTGGGAACAAGTTATACCGAGACCTGCGTGAACTATACTGGTGGCCAGGGCTTAAGCGTGAGGTCACCGATTTCGTAGGTAAGTGTTTGACATGCCAGCAAGTGAAGGCCGAGCATCAAGCGCTTACGGATTATGGAACTCAGTAAAATTCCACACGGAAGTGGGAGAGGGTAACCATGGATTTTGTTAGTGGGCTACCCCTGACGCCTACTAAGAAAGATTCGGTATGGGTCATTGTTGATCGACTGACTAAATCTGCCCACTTCATACCAGTCCACACTGATTATTCGTTGAAGAAGTTGGCCAAGTTGTACGTGGCTGAGATTGTGAGGTTACATGGGGTACCAGTGTCTATCATTTCGGATAGGGACCCTAGATTCACATCACGATTATGGAGAGTGTTACACGAAGCTTTGGGTACAAGGTTAGATTTCAGCACGGCATTTCATCCTCAGACTGATGGTCAGTCGGAGAGAGTAATTCAGATTTTGGAAGACATGCTAAGAACCTATGTAATCGATTTCAAGGGCAGTTGGGAAGACTATTTGCCACTAGTGGAATTCGCTTATAACAACAGTTACCAATCCAGCATTCAAATGGCACCATACGAGGCGTTATATGGTCGTAGGTGTCGTACCCCTACTTGTTGGACAAAACTGGGTGAGCGGCGAATGTTGAGACCAGAACTAGTTTTTGAAACTGAGGAAAAAGTTAAGTTGATTCGGGACTGGTTAAAAGAAGCATCTGATAGGCAGAAGTCGTATACTGATTTAAAAAGTAAAGATATTGAGTATACGGTGGGGGAGTTTGTCTTCTTAAAGGTCTCACCGTGGAAGAAGATTCTAAGATTTGGACGGAAAGGCAAGCTGAGCCCTAGATTCATCGGGCCTTACCAGATATTAAAGCGTGTGGGATCAGTCGCCTATCAGCTGGAGCTGCCTCCTAAGTTAAATCGTATACATGATGTGTTCCATGTCACTATGATGAAGCGATACCGTTTCGATCCATCTCATATAGTGCCGGTGGAGGGGATCGAGGTAAGACCTAATCTGACTTTTTAGGAAGAACCGGTGCAAATATTGGATCATGATGTTAAGTGTTAAGAAGAAAATCTGTCCCGTTAGTCAAGGTGCTTTGGCGTAATCACGGTTCATAGGAAGCCACGTGGGAGCCTGAGGAAGCAATGCGGCAGCAATACCCTCATCTCTTTTGATCAGGTAAATTTCGAGGCCGAAATTTCTTTAAGGAGGGTAGAGTTGTAACGCCCCAAAAATGTGGGGTTAGTAATTTTGCTTAATTTCCATGATGTGCATGAACGGCTAGCTATTTGAGTGTATTTGGGTGTTCTAAGGTGGCCTGGGTTTGAGTCTGAGCTTTGGAAAAATTTTAGTTTTTGGCTCTTAGGAGGAAGGGACTGTTAGCAGTAGGACTTAAGTATAATTATGTGTATTTAAGTGACACAAAGAGAGCTTGGGACTTAGTGGTGTGGCGTCACTAGGATAACAAGGAAGAGTGGGGTTCAAATCCCACGAATTGCAAAGGGGGACTTTTATTTTATGTCTTGGGGATGGAAGATGTAGAGTTTGAATCAAACTCTGCAAGGGAGGTTAAGGAATTGGTCAAAATTTTCAAACGGAAGGTGGGGAGAAACTCTAGGAGCTTTTGGTGGAGAAAATCGGGGAAGTGATGTGTGTGGGAGTGTTGGCCGAAATTGGGAGTGTGGCTAAGCGAGAAATTCGGCTAGAGGGGTGTCTTTGGAGGCATTTCGGCAACCTTGTGTGAAGTAGAAACTGAAAATCTTTTTTTTCCTTTGGGGTTTTCTTTTGTTCATCTCGGGATTCCTTTCAGTATTGGCGTTTTGTGCAACATTGTTACTATTCGGGTCTTCTTTTTGTTCAGTATTTCCTCAACTACTGCTCACTCCTTGCCGACACATTTTTTCCTTCTTTTAGTTTTCCTGGCCGAACTCAACATTCTCCTTCCCTCTCAGTTTTCTTTTCTGTTCCCTGCAAGATAGCCGAACCTATCCTTCTCTTTTGTTCCCAATGCATCATCTCTTGTTCTTTAAGTTTGAGTAAATCGAGGTTAACCTTTTCTTTTCTTCTAATATACTTTCATCTCTGGGGCCGTACGCGTCTATTTCTATTTACTCAAAGAGACCTGTTTCTGCCGAATTTCAGAGAAAGTATTATTGACTTTCTTTTAGTTAATTGCGGTTGTTGGTGTTATTCTTTCTCTCTTGTGTCGAATGTTCCTACTCCCTTTATCTCAATCTCTTTGTTTTTCGTGGTTAGGGCCGAACGCTCTTGTTAGTCAACTTCCGAATTTTGTTGTTCATTGGTAGTGGTAAGGCTGGAATAATTCAATCACGTTATTTTTCGTTATTAGCTAGATCTCTTATGGCTTGATGATCAAACTTCAGTTTCCCTTTTTCTTCTCTGGGGCCTAATGTTGGACAGTTCTAATGATTTCTTTTATACCAAATCATGTTAGGAGGGGGAGATCGCCCTTGATCAGCAAGGAGGCGCCAGTATTCGCTAGTCCTAGCAAGGTGAGTGATTGTGGTTTAAGTTATTAACGGTGGTGGATTGAGTGTATACGTTAGCCTGATTTTAGTAATCTGATAAAATATGTTGGTGGATTATAGGATTCGGGGAGCGTGGATCTTACCTAGTCTCGCAAACAGGTGTGTAATCGTACAACCATTACCATTCTGTTCAAACACTTGATATTGTTGTCTCTCATTTCTGTGCTACTGTGTAGCGGTAAAAGTTGAAAATTCATATTTTCAACAATTGAAGGCCTCGAGCGTGTGAATGCTCGTAGGGATAAACTGAGCCATAATCGTTGGCGATAGATCGTTGGGAATGCCACGAATGTTCTCATGGGCTTAGGTCGTAATGGGCCTTGTTGGGCCGAAGTGGGCCCAATGGGCTAATGGGCCCACAGGGTAGAATCTATGGTAAGTGCCGAAAAATAGATATGGCTGCGAAGTTTGCAGAACCGTGACAAAAAATAGGCTGAATGGGCCCACGAGCGTGTGGGCTCGCTTGGGCCAAAAATTGGGCTTTAGGCCCAATTGCCCCGTTGGACCAGAAAGTGTATCTATGTCGCTTGAGGCGACAGTTGGCCTCTGGAAGAGCCGTTAGAGGTCTGAAATTACTGAAATACCCTCAATGGGTAGAATTACTGAAATACCCTCAATGGGTGGAATTACTGAAATACCCTCGATGGGTAAAATTACCGGAATGCCTCCGAGGGGTGAAATACCTGAAACACCCCAAACCCGGCCCACAAGCCCCGACCGGATCTGGTATGCTTCTTGAGAAAAACTCGTTTTGTCGGTTTGTAAATCATGTGATTTCGTGGTAGGAAAAATGGATTTGAAGTACGATTTTATTAAAAAAAACCGTTTTTGTTATTTAAATTGTATCTTATTAAATCATTAAACTTTATGATTTTGTAAATCAAAAGAAGAACCGAATTTAGAATTTATGATTAAGTTGAAAACCATAGTAATTAGGTGTCATAAAAATTTTAGGGCGTTCGTCAAAAATATTTAATTATTTGGTTGAAATTAAGCGTTGCAGAAATAAAATTTAGAACGTATAAATAAATCAGTTTATGGCGGCCTTATTACAAAACATAATCCAAAATAAATAAAGATAATGTAATAAGTTTAATTATAAAGAAAACCGAATACTGAGTTGAGCAATGGCCACCACGTAGTCCTTGCCGAACCGGTCCAAATCAATGTGTATCACCTGAAAAAGTTATCCCACGAAGGGTGAGTCAACAGACTCAATGTGTAACAATACACTAAAGGCCCAAACGATCGTGACAAATAAAGCCCGTTACATAACAAATCATATTATCACCTGTACATATAAAATGAAAATGCAATCCCGATCCCACCTAGATATCCATCCGCTACACACCACTCGTACCTGCCAATCACACCGTGGGGATTACTAAATCGACCCTCCATCCGCTACACACCATCAAAGGCAGTTGCTGCAGTCAACATGCACATCGCCCTTATAAATTGTGGCATAACCACCAAATAAGTGTGACAGAGTCACCGATTCGAATATGTGACCGAAGTCACCGATTCATAATATTGTGACGAAGTCAGTCACGGATATTGTGGTAAAACCACGGAACACTTCCCCTTTATCAATATCACCCATATGCCCATGAAATAAACATATTATTTCGATATCATGCCATATAACCCAAAATCGTGAACGGAATCATACTTATTTCACATCCATGCTTATAGCATTATTAACGAAGTATTAGGGGTTTAACATACACGAAAATCATGTACCATTGAATGGTACCGAAGCCATAATCATTCATATTACTTATTAACACATGCTAACATTAATATTATTAATGCATCGAGAAATTTAGTGTAGGGCTACACACCTTGTAAACACAAAGAACGATAGAATACTTAAGATTTTCGACTTTGGCCTACAACGTCGATGCAGTACCTACATAACACTATATGAGAAATCGATTATCACTAAAAGATATGGCCTTTGGCCGATTATCAAGTTTGCTTACCTTGGATCATTCAAATCCCGAATAATCTCCCCCTACACGTCGACTATAGAGAAACCCGTAACTTTCCTTCAAGATTCGGCCAAAGAAAATAGGAATTAGAGTTTCGCTTTTCAACCGTCGAGAAAAAGAAAGAGATAAAGAAATCGGTCTAAAAGAGATTCTTCTTTGAAAAGTAATGACCAAAACGCAAATGGTCACTAAACTCCAAGGAATTGACAAGAAGAACTTGAAGTGGAGAAATCAATTTAGATGAGAAAGATGATTGGTTTTTGGTGCTTAGGAGTAATCGGTTTCAATGGTGTTAATGAAGTGAAACTTTCGGCTTAAGGAAAAGAATAGCAAGGGTTATAGTTTCGGCTTTAACAAAATAGAAAGAAAGGAAGAGAAAGAAAAAGAAGAAGAGAAATGATCAAAAGGCTATATGGTTTCGGTTATGGTAGAAATTGAACAAAGAAAAAGTTTTAATATTGATGCACATACGGTCAAATAAGAAAAAGAATGAAAGAAAAATTCCTTCAAAAGTAATAATATTTCGGTACCAAAAGAAAGAAAAACTTGAGAGGAAAAGAAGAAAAAGGGATACCAATATGGTCAAAGATGGTAGCCAAAACAAAACAAAATTTTCACCTAATGCCCATGACAAATTTGGCTAAGGAGAAAGATTTTGGAGAAAAGGGAAAAAGATGCACAAAATGCCAAGAATTTGGGGAACTATCTTCCCCCTAATCCCATACAATATTCGGCCAACCCCCCTAGCCCCACAAGCAACAAGATGATACTCAAATTTTAGGATGTTACAACTCTACCCTCCTAAAAGAAAATTTCATCCTCGAAATTACCTGGCTAGAACAAATGAGGGTATTCTTTGTCGCATTGCCTCTTAGGCTCCCACGAAGCCTCTTCCAATCCATGATTACACCATAACACTTTGACTAGAGGAACTGATTTCCTCCGCAACACTTTCACATCCCGTTCCAGAATCTGAATCGGCTCTTCCTCGTAGGACAAATCTGGTCGTAGTTCCACTTCCTCAACTGGTACTACATGAGATGGATCCGACCGGTAACGTCGTAGCATCGAAACATGGAACACATCGTGCATTTGCTTCAACTCCAAAGGTAACTCTAACTGATATGCCACAGGTCCAACCCTTTTTAAAACCCGATAAGGTCCTATAAACCTGGGACTTAACTTTCCCTTGCGACCAAATCTCATCACCTTCTTCCAAGGTGAAACCTTTAGGAACACTTGATCCCCCACAGCAAATTCTATATCCTTCCGCTTAAGGTCTGCATACGACTTTTGCCTATCAGATGCCTCCTTCAATCAGTGCAGAATTACCTTGACCTTTTCTTGATTTACGCCACAATCTCAACCCAAAACACGATGTTCCCTAATTTCTGTCCAACATGTAGGAGTGCGACACTTCCGTCCATATAGTGCTTCATACGGTTGCCATCCGAATCGGCTTGATAATCGTTGTTGCACGCAAATTCCGCTAAAGGCAAAAACTCTTCCCGACTTCCTCTGAAATCTATCACACATCCCCTCAACATATCTTCTAACACTTGGATTACTCGCTTTCGATCGGCGTCCGATTGAGGATGAAAAGACGTACTGAAATCCAACTTGGTGCCTAAAGCTTTGATATAATGCTTTCCAAAATCGAGACGTAAACCTCGGATCCTATCAGAAATAATCGACACCGGCACTCCATGCAACCTCACAATCTACGCCACATACAACTTCGCCAACTTCGCAGAAAGAGTAATCAACTCGCATTGTGTATGAAATGTGCGAGACTTCGTCAATCGATCCACTATCACCCATACCGAGTCTTTCTTAGTAGGCGTAAGGGGAAGCCCACTAACAAAGTCCATGGTGATTCGCTCCCACTTCCACTGCGGAATCTTAATCGGCTAAAGCAATCCCGAAGGTACTTGATATTTAGCCTTAACTTGCTGACACGTTAAGCACTTCCCTACAAACTCCGTAACTTCTCGCTTAAGACCAGGCCACCAAAACTGATTCCACAAATCTCGGTATAACTTGCTCCCTCCAGGATGCATAGCATAAGGGCTACCATGCGATTCCTGAAGAATCCTTTGCCTCGGCTCCTTATCCTTCCGGCATGGACCTTACCCTTAAAACACAATACTCCATCACATTAATACCATAATCTCTCAACTCCCCACTCTTCACCGCCGCGACTTAACACTTAAATCAACATCTACCAACTGTCTTTCTTTCACCTGACTCAACCACGTTGGCTTTACCTACAATTCCGCCAACAAACTTCCGTCGTCATAAAGACTAAGATGTGCAAACATTACCCTTAAATCTGACACTACTTTCCGACTTAAGGCATACGCCACTACATTCGCCTTGCCCGGGTGATACTCTATAGAACAATCGTAGTCTTTCAACAACTCCACCCACCTTCATTTTGTCTCAGTTCGGCTCCTACGAGTCAACAGATACTCAAGGCTGTTGTGATCCGTATAGATTATTGACTTTTCTCCATACGAGATAATGCCTCCACACCTTAAGAGCAAAGACTACATTTGCTAACTCCAAGTCATACGTCGGATAGTTAACCTCGTGTGGCCTCAATTACCGAGACGCACACGCAACCACCTTCCCGCCTTGCATCGAACACATCCCAATCCGAGTGTGAGGCGCATCACAATACACCACGAAATCCTTCCCCGCCTCAGTTGAATCAAAGCTGGAGCTTGGTCAAAACCCTTTTAAGCTTCTCGAAGCTCTCCTGCCGCTTATCTACCCACAAGAAAGGTACCTCATTTCTCAACAATTTTGTCAAAGGTGCATTGCTATCGATGAAAATCCTTCGACCAACCTTCTATAATAGCCCGCTAAACCCAAGCTGCGAACCTCACTCTGAGACTTAGGTGGCTTCCAATCTAACATCGCCTCAACCTTCCGAGGATCCACCCTTATCCCCTTCCGCAGACACCACATGCCCTAAGAACGCAATCTTCCTTCACCCAAAATTCGCACTTGGCCGAATTTGGCATAAATCTTCTTTCCCTTAACACTTGCAACACTATCCAGAAGATGTTCATCATGCTCTACCTCGGACTTGGAATACACTAGGATGTCGTCATGAATACCACGACGAATCGATCCAAGTAGGGTTGAAAACCCGATTCATCATATCCATGAACGCTTGGTGGGGTTCATTCGTCAATCCGAATGGCATTACCAAGAACTCATAATGCCCATATCTTGTTAGGGAAAATTTGTCTTATGGATATCTACTTCTTTCACCTTAAGATGATGATATCCCCACCTTAGATCTATCTTTGAGAATACCATGACTCCCTTAAGTCGATCGAACAAGTCATCTATCCTCGGCAAAGGATACTTGTTCTTGATGGTCGACTTATTCAAGCTCTGCAGTAATCAATGCACATACGCATAGTCCCATCCTTCTTCTTCACGAATAGGACCGGTGCTCCCCATGGGGACACACTAGGTCGGATAAACCCACAATCAAGCAACTCTTGTATCTGAGCCTTAAGCTCAACCAACTCTTTTGGTGCCATTCTATACGGAGCGATAGATCACGGCGCCAAACCAGCAACAAGTTAATCCCAAATTCCACCTCGGAGCGGAGGCGATCACGGAAGTTCTTCCGGAAAGACATCCACGAATTCCCTTACACCCCGACTCCTTCAGCAGATTTGCCTCCTTAGCCTCTAAGGCACTGACCAACATAAGAAAAGCCAAACAACCCTTCCTAACCATCTTCTCTGCCTTAAGAGCAGATACCACATTTGATAAATAGTTCCGTCTCTCGCCCATCACCACAACTTCCTTATCGTCAATAGTTCTTAATAACATTTGCTTAGCAGCACAATCCACATTTGCACGGTACTTTACTAGCCAATCCATGCCTAAGATCAGATCAAACTCTCCGAATGGTAACTCCATTAAATCAGCTGAAAACTGCGTCCCTTGCACTTCCAAAGGAACTTCCTTAAAGAGCTTATCTACTACTACAGTCTGCCCTAAAGGACTAAGTACAGTCATCTTCCTAGGTACAGTCTCAGAGTTCATATGCAGAGTTCTAGATACTTCACTAGCTATGTAAGAATGAGTTGACCCTATATCTATCAAAGCAATAAAGGGCAACCCAGAAATAATGAACGTACCCGTTATAACATCAGGTGCGTCACTATCTTCCCTCCGACGAACTGCATACACCAAACCTGGCTGTCTCGCCTCAGTGCTACCACCGCCTCTGCCCGGGGTCCCGCGACCTCTACCAGAACCATTACCTCTGCCATTCGGACCACTACTCCTCATCGGCTGCTGTCCACCTCTGCCGGCCTGATTAGAACCCTGACCTACTGAACGGTTCCTCTCTGTATCCATCGGACAATCCCTAATCATATGATCCTTGGATCCACACTTAAAACATCCCCCTGTCTTCTTCCAACATTCTCCTAGGTGCATCTTTCCACACCGAACACAAGTACAGTATTGTCCTCTCCGTAGCAACTCGTTGCGACCTCGCGGCCCATCAACTCTAGGTTTCTTTTGGAAATTCTGGATGACTCACGAAGACCCATAGCTCCTCTTATTCTTATTCGACCTCGGTCCTGGTTGCATCTCTCGGTCCGCTTAACTTCTTCACTATCCGCGCCCTATCCACTAAGGCCGCAAAGTCCTCTCTCGATCGGGGCAATCAACACTCATGACTCATCCCTTAAACCATCCTCAAATCTGACACACCTCTCGTAATCAGTAAGCTACAATCCCTCTAGCATACCGACTTAACCGCAGAAACTCCGCTTCATACTCAGCTATCGACTTATTTCCTTGTAATAAATTCAGAAACGCCTTTCTCTGAGAGTCAATGTAGCTAGCTCCGACGTATTTCCCTTCAAACTTGACCTTAAAATACCCTCAATCCACTCGATCTGTAGAAATACTCTCCTTGATAGTGAGCCACCACTGGTAGGCCTCCTCTCGAAGCAGCGAAACAGCACCTTTTAGCTTTTCCTCAGCAGTGCAGTCCAAATCGTCCATGATCCTCTCGACTGCCTCTAACCAGTACTCCACTACATTCGGAGCTACCCCAGATACTCCCCTAAAAACCTCGGCTCCATTTGATCTAAGTCTTTCAGCTACTGACTTTCGAGCTCTATTACCCATACTAGCTCCCGCTACTCGCTCTAGAACTCGCAGCATAGCCTGCGATACTGCGTCATCTCCTCCAGTTTGCTCTTGAAATTCTACCCACTACCGCATGGTGGCGGTGCCTCATATTGAACCACGACTGGACCTAAGCGGTTTACGACATAGCCATTCTGCCTCTCTGGCGTCCACGGCGACCACGTCCCCTAGAACTCATGTCTATTTAGCGTCTTATCTCGATTTTACAAAAATTTTATGCATTAGAGTCTTTTCACTTCTTGTTTAAAGAAAGTCTTATGCAACAGGATTTAATCAGTGGTTTTTTTCGTGGAAGTACACATATACCTAGGGTCCATGTCTCTAAAGTACAATTTCCTAGGCCTATCAACATCATGAAATCAATTTATCAACAAAAGAACTTACTGACGGACTGGGCCGAGAACTTGGTTGCCATGCTTCCATAAAAACCAGTTTAACCAAAAATTTTCAAAAAGTCATTTGGGCTTAAAATTTTTTTTTAAACGTTGTGGACTTCAAAACCAAGGCCAAGTGTTTAAAATCGGGCTCGATACTAAGTTGAAACACCCCAAACCCGCCCACAAGCCCGACCGGATCGGTATGCTTCTTGAGAAAAACTCGTTTTGTCAGTTTGTAAATCATGTGATTTCGTGGTAGGAAAAATGGATTTGAAGTACGATTTTATTAAAAAAACCGTTTTTGTGATTTAAATTGTATCTTATTAAATCATTAAACTTTATGATTTTGTAAATCAAAAGAAGAACCGAATTTTAGGTTGAAAACCATAGTAATTAGGTGTCATAAAAATTTTAGGGCGTTCATCAAAAATATTTAATTATTTGGTTGAAATTAAGTGATACAGAAATAAAATTTAGAACGTATAAATAAATCAGTTTATGGCGGCCTTATTACAAAACATAATCCAAAATAAATAAAGATAATGTAATAAGTTTAATTATAAAGAAAACCGAATACTGAGTTGAGCAATGGCCACCACGTAGTCCTCACTGATCCGGTCCAAATCAATGTGTATCACCTGAAAAAGTTATCCCACGAAGGGTGAGTCAACAGACTCAATGTGTAACAATACACTAAAGGCCCAAAGGATCGTGACAAATAAAGCCCGTTACATAACAAATCATATTATCACATGTACATATAAAATGAAAATGCAATCCCGATCCCACCTAGATATCCATCCGCTACACACCACCGTGCACTCGCCAATCACACCGTGGGGATTACTAAATCGACCCTCCATCTGCTACACACCATCGAAGGCAGTTGCTGCAGTAAACATGCACATCGCCCTTATAAATTGTGGCATAACCACCAAATAAGTGTGACAGAGTCACCGGATTCGAATATGTGACCGAAGTCACCGGATTCATAATATTGTGACCGAAGTCACCGGATATTGTGGTAAAACCACGGAACACTTCCCTTTATCAATATCACCCATATGCCCATGCAATAAACATATTATTTCGATATCATGCCATATACCCCAAAATCATAACGGAATCATACTTATTTCACATCAATGCTTATAGCATTATTAACGCAATATTAGGGGTTTAACATACACGAAAATCATGTACCATTGAATGGTACGAAGCCATAATCATTCATATTACTTATTAACACATGCTAACATTAATATTATTAATGCATCGGAAATTTAGTGTAGGGCTACACACCTTGTAAACACAAAGAACGATAGAATACTTAAGATTTCCGACTTTGGCCTACAACGTCGACAGTACCTACATAACACTCTATGAGAAATCGATTATCACTAAAAAGATATGGCCTTTGGCCGATTATCAAGCTTGCTTACCTTGGATCATTCAAATCTCGAATAATCTCCCCCTACACGTCGACTACAGAGAAACCCCGTAACTTTCCTTCAAGATTCAGCCAAAGAAAATAGAGAATTAGAGTTTCGCTTTTCAACCGTCAGAAAAAGAAAGAGATAAAGAAATCAGTCTAAAAGAGATTCTTACCGAAAAGTAATGACCAAAACGCAAATGGTCACTAAACTCCAAGGAATTGACAAGAAGAACTTGAAGTGGAGAAATCAATTTAGATGAGAAAGATGATAGGTTTTTGGTGCTTAGGAGCAATCGGTTTCAATGGTGTTAATGAAGTTAAACTTTCGGCTTAAGGAAAAGAATAGCAAGGGTTATAGTTTCGGCTTTAACAAAATAGAAATAAAGGAAGAGAAAGAAAAAGAAGAAGAGAAATGATCAAAAGGCTATATGGTTTCGGTTATGGTAGAAATTGAACAAAGAAAAAGTTTTTAATATTGATGCACATACGGTCAAATAAGAAAAAGAATGAAAGAAAAATGCCTTCAAAAGTAATAATATTTCGGTACCAAAAGAAAGAAAAACTTGAGAGGAAAAGAAGAAAAAGGGATACCAATATGGTCAAAGATGGTAGCCAAAACAAAACAAAATTTTCACCTAATGCCCATGACAAATTCAGCTAAGGAGAAAGATTTTGGAGAAAAGGGAAAAGATGCACAAAATGCCAAGAATTTGGCCAACTATCTTCCCCCTAATCCCATACAATATTCGCCAACCCCTAGCCCCTAAGCCGTCCACATTCATGGTCAAAATGACCAAAAAAAATTTCCAAAACATCACCCATACATCAAGCCTTATGTCCCTTATCCTTCCATAACACCTTGATTCTATTCCTTAACTAATAACTTGCCTTTTTCCAATAGTCTACTATCCAAAAATGAAAGAAAATCCATCCATACAAAAAATAGAGTTTGACTGACACAATAGGAAAGAGAACAAGAAAATAAAAATCCTTCCAATTGCTAACCAAGGGATTCAAACCTCTCCCTTCATGCATCCACCCAAGCACCAACACCACTTTGCCAATAACTCTTCATGTGCTAATTTCAAACACTTAAATTAACTTAAGCATCATAATCACTTGATCCACTTCACTAAATTCTTCATACTAATAATTATTCTAGCTTCGAATAATTCTAAGCCTTCACAAGATTATATTAGGCACACAATAAAATCATATCCAAGCTATCACAAGCAACAAATGATACTCAAATTTTAGGATGTTACAATACCACTTTACCCCCAACCGACCAAATGACTGTTATACCCTTAGTGGTAGTATAAGAGATGTATGTGTATTTTGTATGATTGATTATGATTGTGTTATACTGCATACATGGGTTATATATGACATGCTGCATTGGGTTGGGTTCTATATTTTGGAGGAAGTACTGTACTGGTGGCTATGCCACGATTTACTGATTTAGTGGCTTTGCCACGTATAATGATTCTAGTGGCTCAGCCACATTTACTGTTATTAGCAGCATTGCTGTGTTGATATTAGTAGCTCGACTGCGTTATTGGTGTGTAGGGTTGGGTGGGTCGAATCGGTCCCCACATGGTGTGTAGGGTTGGTACGAGTGGTGTAATGGTTGGACTGGGTTGGGCTGCATTTTGTTTGCATTGACATAGTTTAGGGCTTAGGCCCAGACTGCTGCCGTAATGAGGGATTACACACTAAGTTCTCGTAACTCACCCTTTTCCTTGACTGTGCAGGTAATCCCCAGTCTTAGACGATTTAGAGCCGCGAGGGACTTGGAGGTGGCCACACGCTCGATATGTTTTACTCGTAAACTTAGTTATTTTATTTAAATTAAATTTTAATATATTGGGCTAATGATTATGTAATAAGGCCATTTGGGATTTTTTTTAACTTTTAATTTGTATTTTCTTTTCACTACTACCTGCTAGACTAGGAAACGCGAGTTTAAAAAACGACAACATTTTTTTTTAAAAGGAAATTATGATTTAATTCTATCTAATAAATGCTTTGATTAATAAGGAAATAATGTGTTTACGAAAATACTATCCTTAAAGTATCATACTGAATAAATGTTTTGAATTGAGTTTTTCGAACTTGCCGGTTTACAAACGTCACTTTGCTGTGACACGTCAGATCCGGTCGTAATGTCTAGGCTGGGTTTGGGGTGTTATAAAGACCACGTCTGGGAAGTTGGCATCGATATGAGATTTACGTGTAAGACCATGTCTGGGACATTGGCATCGTATTTGATTCATGTAAGACCCTGTCTGGGACAGTGGCATCGATATTTGAGTACATGTAAGACCTCGTCTGGGACTTTGGCATTGTACGACTATTCCGAGCATTCCGAGTATCCTATTAGATTCCGAACAGTTCAACGGGCAAGTCTGAGAAATTAACGTTTATGTGAGTTGAATATCCGTTTCAGGTATGTTTGAAAAGTACACTATGCTTGTATTAAAGGTAAGTGCCTATATGAATTTACTAAGATGCATATGTGTATTGAAATGATGAGATAATATGTGAATATATGCTTGAATGAGCTATATGTATATGTGATATTTGAGTTGAAGAATGTGGCAAGCTATAGCTAAGCAAATAAGCCAAAGAATATGTGATGAATTTTGCAAAGAGAAACATTAATGTCATTGTATCAATATAGCTATGTGCAATTTATGTTAAGTTTACTTGTATATGGCTTACTAAGCTTTTGAAAGCTTACTTTGTGTATGTTTGTTCCATTTTATAGATCGTTAAAGCTATGAGAGGCTCGGGGACCGTCGAGGATCATCACCACACTATCAAACTCAACTTTGGTACTTTTGAATGTGTAAATAGCTAAATATGGCATGTATAGGCTAGTCACTTGGTATAAGTTTGAGATGTAAATAGCCATGTGATTTGGCTAGATAAATGTTGGTAATATGCATGAGTGAATATGGTATATGATGCATGTTTTGGTATGGCTTGATGGCAATAAAATGGCCTTATGAATGGTAAGCTTATTGATGAATTGATGCCATAGTGATTTAGTGAAGTTGTGGATGAGTTATGCTTGGATTTACATGTGAATTGATTATGCAAATTGGCATGTTTAGAAATGAGATTGAATGGGATAATATGATGACCATTTGGTGTGTTTTTGGTTGCCATTGTATTGAGAAATATGCTTGTTTATGCTTGTAGGGATGACCCAAGTGTGGGTGGCATTTTGGCCTTGAAAATGGCCTATATTTTCCCACACGGTTGAGCACACGGGCGTGTGGCTCGACCGTGTCCCTCGTGGTTGAAATTTAAATCAAGTCAGGATCGACCACGGGCTGGACACACGGGCGTGTGACTGCCCGTGTGGTGCAAGTCAGGATCGACCACGGGTGAGGCACACGGGCGTGTCCACGGCCTTGTGGACAAGTCAATATGTATGCCCTATTTTGACACGGCTTAGACACACGGGCGTGTTGAGGCCGTGGGAGGCACACGGGCTGACCACACGGGCGTGTGACCTCTGTAACTTAGAGAAATTTTTTTGAATTTCTGAGAAATTCCATATGTGTTCGGTTTAGTCCCGACCGTATTCTAAAGCATGATTAAGGTCTCGTTGACCTATAAATGAGACACTTTGATTGCGTTTGATGAAATGTATTATGAAATGTCTGTAAAAGTTTTCGATTGTATGATAATGCTTTTTAACCCTGTTCTAGCGACGGATACGGGTTAGGGGTGTTACATCATGACATAGAAATTCTGATATGAGATATCATGTAAGTCCACGTCTGGGACGTTGGCATTGATTTGAGATTTACGTGTAAGACCATGTCTGGGACATTGGCATCATATTCGATTTGTGTAAGACCCTGTCTGGGACAGTGGCATCGATATTGGATTACATGTAAGACCACGTCTGGGATGTTGGCATTGTATGAATATTTCGAATTATTTGAGTATCCTATTTGATTCCGAATGGTTCAACAGATAATTTTGAGAAATGAAAGCCTATATGAAATGTGTAACCGATTCAGGTACGTTTGAAATGCATACTATGTATGAGTATGAAAGGTAAGTATATATATATATATATGAACTTGCAAAAGTGAAATATGTGCACTGACTAGATGAGACAAAATGTGATATATGTAAGAATGTGTTATGATCAAAAGAGATACTTGAAAATATGATTTGTTGGTAAGCAATGGCTAAACAAATGAGCCAAAGAAGAATTATGAATTTGCAATTTAGATATATGAATGATCTTGTATTTGATATGATTATGAATGTTTATTTGTTAAGTTTATTTGTATATGGCTTACTAAGCTTTTGAAAGCTTACTCTGTGTTTGTGTGTTTGCATTGTTTTATAGATCGTTAAAGCTACGGAAGGCTCGGGGATTGTCGAGGATAATCACCACACTATCAATCTCTATTTTGGTACCTTTTGAAAGTGTATATATTAAAGTATGGCATGTATAGTCTAGTAAGTTTTAGTTATGTTTTGAAAAGTGTACAAATAGCCATGTGATATGGCTAGATGATGAATATGATGTGAATGAGTAGTTTATGCTATATGATGCATAGATTTGGTATGGTTTAATGACTAATGGTTGGATTATTGAGTTTGACAAATTATGATAAGTTTTATGATGCAAAACTAGTATGTTATTTATGAAAAGATGTTCTAATGAATTGGTAAGTTATGGATGGATTTTGATTAGAAATGCTTGTGATTAGATTGAGCTAAATGACACATAAGTTGTGGGTTTGATATGTTCTTGAATGGTTAGAAAAGATGGTCATTTTGGTATGTTTTGATTGCATTTGGAGATATGATTTGAATTATTATAATGCTTGTAGGTATAACCCAATGTGTGGGTGGCAAATTGGCCTTGTAAATGGCCTATAATTGCCCACACGGTTGAGCACACGGGCATGTGGCTCGATCGTGTCCATCGTGGTTGCATTTCTAAACAAATCAGTTTTGACCACTAGCTGGACACACCGGCGTGGGACTGGCCGTGTGGTTCAAGTCAGTTTCGACCACGGGTGAGGCACACGGGCGTGTCTCAGGCCGTGTGGACAAGTCAGTATGTATGCCCTATTTTGCCACGGCTCAGACACATGGGTGTGTCTGAGGCCGTGCGAGGTACACGGCCTGCCCACACAGGCGTGTGACCTCTATAACTTTGAAAAATGTTTGATTTTTGGAAAAAAATTGTATGATCTCAGTTTAGTCCCGACCCCTTTCTAATGCATGTTTAAGGTCTCGTAGACCTCATTAAGGGCTATATGCTTGTATTATGCTATGATATGACGATGATATACTTTATGATGTGAAATGTTTGTGAAAGTTCTGATTTGCCCGGTAATGCCTCATAACCCTAGACCGGCGATGGTTACGGGTTAGGGGTGTTACAGTTTTGGCTCGGTCTTATGCTATATTTGTGATCATTGCACTTATTTAATGATTGTTTAAGTGTTAAGTACTATTATAACTGATTCTGAATCTGGTCGATTGAATGTGTACACTCTAAATTCTGTTTGACTGTTTGTAAGTTATGTACATTGATTCTGTAAGCCTATTTGCATACATGCATTTGCATAAAATTTCGGGTTTGGTTGCAAAGAGAAGGAAATTTGATCTGATTTGGCAGTTATAATTGCAACATATTTGTACAGGGATTTACCGTAATATACCGTACATATGCTAGCTCAGCTGTATACTGTTACTTTAGTGGCTTAGTTCCACATATGTGTTGTGTAGGGTTTGATGGGCCTTTCAAGATCCTATGTGGTACCCAGGGTTGGTTGGGCTTCCTTTAGCTCCTTTGTGGTGTTGATCGGCTATTTAACGTCACAACAATAATGTGCAAGCGTACACTGTCGATGCAAGTATAGTAGATAAATGTGAGTCTGTTGGATATCAATCCCACATGGATGGTAGTCTTTTGTCTATTAATGTTGGTACAACAACTAGATGGAAATGAGATAAATTGTGAGAATAGTTGTTGATGCAATAACTTGAGAACAATAAAATAAAATATGATAATGATAAAATGGGATCCCCAACATGAATCTTCAGCAGAATACTAAGTGCTCACAAGGTATAAAAAGGATAGATGATTGTCGAAGCAATAAAGTTCAATGTATATCTTACCCAGCGTCACTCCTCTCTTTAATCTGAGACTTAAACATGCATATTAACCTCACCTTTCCTATGATGACAATATGGCACTATTAAGAACAAGTGGACTAAATTTCTCTAATCTTCACTCAACTTCCGTTGTAATGCTTGTTGGCTCAAACTATCACTGTACTTTCCAGTGTCAGTGATTGCAATAACACTTCCGTGTTAAAAACATTCAAACCCCAAGATTAAACAATAAAAGAAAGATTTAATAAGATAACATTTAATCAAGAATTCATGTGTACTTCCTTACAGCAAATAACTTCTCATCTAGGAATGCATCGAAAAATTGAAGTATGTTTTCGTCTTCGCTGCTAACTTCTAATCGAGACAGATGGTCTGCAACTTGATTCTCTGAACCCTTATGATCTTTTATCTCGATGTCAAATTCTTGCAGCAGTAATATCCAACATATCAGTCTTGGTTTGGCATCCTTTTTTGCAAAGAGATATCTCAACGCCGAGTGATTAGTAAATACAGTAACTTTTGTGCCAACAAGATAGGAACGAAACTTGTCAAAAGTAAAGACTACATCCAGCAGTTCTTTTTCTGTAGTTGTATAATTGAGTTGAGCCTCTGTAAGAGTTTTCCTAGCATAATAGATGGCATGGAATATTTTTCCTTTTCTTTGTCCTAGAACTGCACCCACAACAAAGTCGCTTGCATCGCATATAACTTCAAAAGGTTGAGACCAATCGGGTGCAATGACAATGGGTGTATTTACTAGCTTCTTTTTTAACTGAATAAAGGCATCTGGACATGCATCGTCAAAGAAGAATTTTCGATTCTGTTCCAGCAATAAGCATAAGGGCTTTGCAATTTTTGAAAATTTTTGAATAAACCTTCGGTAAAACCTCGCATGTACAAGAAAACTACAAATACCTTTCACGTTTGTTGGTGGAGGTAATTTCTCAATGATTTCCACCTTAGTTTTGTCTACTTGAATGCCTTGACAAGAAATACGATGTCCTAACACAATGCCTTCAGTTGCCATCAAATGACAGTTTTCCCAATTCAGGACAAGCTATGTGTCCTCTCATCGCTTCAATATTTTATCCAAATTGTCAGCGCAATGATCAAAATAATTCCCATAGACTGAGAAATCATCCATAAAAACGTCTAAAGAGTCTTCGATCATATATGAGAATATTACCATCATGCACCTTTGAAATGTGGCTGGTGCGTTGCAAAGACCGAAAGGCATACAACGAAAAGCGAAAGTACCAAAGGGGCAGGTGAAGGATATTTTCTCCTGATCCTCCAGTGCAATAGCAATTCGATTGTACCTAGAATAGTCATCTAAAAAGTAATAATAGGCCTTTCCAGTAAGCCGATCCAACATTTCATTAATGAAAGGAAGCGGGAAGTGATCCTTTTTTATGGCCGCATTCAATTTGTGATAATCCATACAAACTCCCCATCTCGTGGGAATGCGTGTAGGAATTAATTCATCCTTATTGTTGCAAACCATAGTGATGCCACTCTTTTTAGGCACGCATTGCACTGGACTTACCCAATTACTATCAGAAATCGGGTAAATAATTCCAGCATCAAGCTATTTTATGATTTCCTTCTTGACAACTTCTTTCATCTTCTCGTTTAATCTTCTTTGTTTTTCAATCGATTGCCTGCCTTCATCTTCCAACTTGATCTTGTGCATGCAAAAAGAAGGACTAATACCTTGAATATTAGCAATACTCCAAGCAATAGCTCATTTTTGTTGCTTGAGAATATGGACCAATTTCTTTTCTTGAGTTACAACTAGTGTTGCCGAGACAATAACTGGGAGAGTATTATAGTCACCTAGAAAGACATATTTAAGATGAGGAGGTAGTGGCTTCAATTCCAGTGTAGGAGCTTCTTCAATAGATGACTTGAAAATTGGGGTTGTTCTATTGGCTAGGTCTAAGGATTCAATCTTCCATCCATGCTTGAGTTCAAGATTATTAGCTTCAACCATACTATCACAATCGTCTAAGGATTCGACATTAGATGTCACTGTAAACTCTTCAGAAAGTACTGTGCTTTGGTCATTAAACTTTTCCTCAATTAGATCATCTAGCACATCAACAGTATGACATTCTTCTTTGTCCTTGCATTGAATAGATTCAAAAACACTGAAGGTGACTTGCTCATCATTAAGTCGCATGGCTAGCTACCTTTATAAACATCAGTAAGAGTTCGATCTGTGGCTAAAAATGGTCGTCTCAAGATTATTGGAACCTCCTTGTCTGCCTCGCAGTCAAGTATGATAAAATCAACCGAAAAAATGAATTTATCCATGCGAACTAAGACGTCATTTATTTTCTCTTCAGGTTGAGCCAATGATCGATCAACTAGTTGTAATGTCACTACAGTAGATTTCATGTGACCAATTCCCAACTTTCTGAAAGTATATAGTGGCACTAGGTTAATGCTAGCTCCCAAGTCGCATAAAGCCTTACCCA
This sequence comes from Gossypium sturtianum, assembly GCA_025698515.1. NCBI lineage: Eukaryota > Viridiplantae > Streptophyta > Magnoliopsida > Malvales > Malvaceae > Gossypium > Gossypium sturtianum. Next base: position 97,057,979 of record CM046949.1, read on the forward strand.
AATAATGATTGCCAATTGAACATGGGATGGTAAAGCTCCAAGGATCTTTAAATTTAGAGGGTAAATTGTTTTTCAAAACAACATTACAGCCTTTTGTGAGTGCAATAGTTTCAATATCAGTGAGCTTCTTCTTCTTGGACAAGAGGTTGTTCATAAATTTCCTATAAATTGAAATTTGTACTAGAGCATCTACTGAAGGAATGTTGATCTCTGCTGTTTTGCTTGGTGTGTCAGAAGCTGCGATCTCGCTTATCATGCTCATTCTTTCTACATCTTTGTAGGAAGGGTAAAGGTGAAGATATATCTACTTGCATTGACATCTTTGATTGCGGCAATAGTTTCGAAGGTCAGACATTAGGCATATGAGTGACAATTTGTGGAACTTCTTTGTCTGATGCATTGACAAACTCTTTAGATTCAACCTTCTCACCAGTGATCACTCCATCCGTATCTTGAGGTGCTACAGTAGAGTCTAGAAACAGTTCACCAGTTTGTTTACCACTCCTAAGAGTGATAGCCTTACAATGTTTTGTCCCCATCAGACTAGGATTTTTCGTGTCACTAGGTAATGAGCCTAGTGGTTGAGTATTCAAATTTGAAGCAAGTTGTCCTAATTGTGCCTCCAATTCTTGAATGGAAGATGAATTCTCTTGTACGATAGCTTCTGTGCGGGTAATATGCTCCTTCATTAACTCCTTAAGTGTTCATAATAGGTCAGAAGTAGAAGCTTGAGTGTACGGTTGCTATTGATGTCCTTGAACATTCTGATTTGGTATTGAAGAGTGTTGTGGATGCATCAGATTTTGGTGTGGATGTGTCTAGCCTTATTGTGGATGCATCTAAGTGTGCTGATTGTAGTTTTACTATTGTTGATTGTAATTCCCTTGCCTGGGATTATAATTGCCCTGAGTAGATGTATTCCCATATTTGAATGTCATAGCATTTTGTCCAGCATTTTAAGTTCCCCAAAACTGTTGGTTACGTGTAGAGTTTTTGTAAGAATTACCATAAGAATTGTTGCAGGTGTTACTAATATAACAGGCATTCTCTGCATGTTGTGGGCAATCTTCATAGCTATGGTTGACACTACAAATCTCACAACAAAAAGTAGGAACATTAACTTGCTAAGCGACTTGTATAGGTGCAACTCCACTAGTCTCTTGCATATTTTAATCATGTTTGTGAGAGAAGAAACTTGAGCACTTAGTACGATTATTGCATCCAATTCGATAACTCTTGGAGTAGTTTTTGTTTGTGCAGCTCTGGAGATAGCGTATTGATAATCATTTTGAGCAATTCTCTCAAGAATTCTCATAGCCTCATTATAAGTACAATCTAGCAGAGGTACATTGGCTGATGCGTTGATAAGATTCCTTGTATGTGAATTCAACCAATTATAAAAAATCTCAAATTTTGTTTTTGGTTGAATGTCGAGCATAGGACAACATCGAAGTAAAGATTTATAATGTTCCCATGTGGTGTGAAGATTTTCATCATCCAACTGATGATAAGTAGTAATATCATTTTGAAGACAAACATTCATTGTAAGTGGGTTAAATCACAAAACAAACTGTGTTGCTAGTGCATCCCAAGAAGTAATTGATCCAGTAGGTAGTCTAAAAAACCAAGTACGGGCTCTTCCCTGTAAAGAATAAGGAAATAAAAGCATCTTCAAGGCATCATCAGGAACGCCTTGTTGACTAAAGGAAGCACAGATCAATAAAAAGGATTTAAGATGTTCTCTCGCATCTTTATGTCGTGGTCCAGCATATTGCCCATTAAAATTCAACATTTGAAACATTGTTGGCTTGAGTTCAAAATTCCCAGCTTGGATTGCTGGCCTAACAACTCCTGGTTGTAAATCATCCAAGACAGGTATTACAAAATCTCGTATAGTCCTATTTTGTATGCGAGCATCTTGCAGCAACAATGGGTTATTGACATTTTGCTGTTGCATCGGGGGTATGGTTGCATTGTTCCCTAGTAAAGCCATATTTCTTTGCTCTTGATGTCTACTTCGAACAGTCCTTTCAATTTTTGGATCAAAAGTGGCAAGAAAATATGAATTACTTTGGGTCATAAAACACCTAAATTGAAGTTAAAGAATTAGCAACAAAGAAAAACCAATTAGTGAATACTATACAAGGAAAATAAAGTGCAAAAATACACAAAAACAAAAACAAACATCAAACAAACGCCATCCCCGACAATGGCGCCAAAACTTGAACGATTGTTTAACGTCACAGCAATAATGTGCAAGCATACACTGTCGATGCAAGTATAGTAGATAGATGTGAGTCTGTCGGATATCGATCCCACAAGGATGGTAGTCTTGTAACAGCCAGATTTAGACCCTAGTCAAAACAGTAGTTTTAAGACCACAAATCCGAGGTTGGAATAATATTTTAATATTATTCTTGGTGTTTATTATATGTGATATAGCCTGTGTGAAAATTTTGTGTGGTAATTTTATCGACTGTGTGTCAAATTATGAAAAAGGACTTAATTGCGTAAAGTATAAAAGCTGTGTGCTGATTTATAAGTGTTCAATTGTTGTTGTTTTGTTAATGTGAAGGACTTATGAGGCAATTAAGCCACTATATAGTTAGTGGATAGTGGATGGAAAAAAATACCAATGGATAGTGGAAATGAAATAAAAATAAAAACGGGTAAAAAGGTAATTGAGGTATTAATAATAAAACAAAAGAATGAAAGTGATCATCTTTTATTCACTCATTTTAACCAAAATTAGCAAAGAATAAGAAGAAAAGAGAAGCCATGGATGAATACTAGGGTTCGGTCATTTTTTGGAATCAATTAAGGTATGTTTTGACTTTAGTTTTTGATAATTTTTATGTTTTTGAGATTGTTGCTTAGTCTACTATCAAGCCCATGTTGTAATTTGAAGAATTGATGATGTATATGAGGTGTGCCATTGATGAAATGGTAAGCTTTGTGATGAATATTAGTGTTAAATGGAAGATATGTGTTTAATGAACATGTTTTGTTCTTGGATTTTTGGTGAATTTAGCTAATTAGGGATAAATTGTGAAAAGTGTAAATTGAGGGACTAAAATGTGAAATAAATGAAACGTGTGGGCTTGAATGAACACAAGGGAAATTCAGCTAAGCTTATGTGAAAGGAAATTATGTGAATTTGATGATTTTGTGAATTAGGGACTAAAGTGTCGAAATGTAAAAATGTGAGGGCTATTTTGTAAAATGCCCTAAATATGTGTGTTTGGATGAAATTGAATGAATTGGTAATTGAATAGATTGAATTTGAATGTGTATAGACCAAGAAAGGAGAGGTTCGGATCGAGATCGAGGCAAAGACAAAGTACTCGATTAATCGACCGTTTCAGTATTTCGACGTTCGAGGTAAGTTCGGATATAATACTAGTCATTAAATTTATATCTATGTGATGAGAAATGAATAAATGTATAGTGTTGTATTAATACTATATTACATATGAGATCGAGTATTGAGGCACTAAGTGTGCGAAATTAGAAAAGATACAGAAATGAATAGAACAGTGTGTGCGAAAGATTGAAGCTTCGGCTTATCAAATTGGCACTGTGTGTGCGATACCGATATAAGTTTGGCTTACCGAATTGGCACTGTGTGTGCGACACCGATATAAGTTTGGCTTACCGAATTGGCACTGTATGTGCGACACCGATATAAGTTCGGCTTACCGAATTGGCACTGTGTGTGCGATACCGTTATAAGTTCGGTTTATTGAATTAGCACTAAGTGTGCGAATAAATCAAAAGAGTAGCAAAGATTGATCGTAATGTAAAACCGAGTGATTGAGAAGCATGTTGGTGAGTAACTATGTGTTGACAAAAAGGTATGTATTTAACCTTTGTGGGTGATGAGATTGTGTATGATTTCATAAGTGGTTGAATTGGATTATTGGATATGAATGATGATATGTATGAAACCTATGTGGTTGGTGAATTTGGATGTAGATGAATGGAATGCTATGTGAGGATTAGACATGGTTGAGTTTGTGTATCATAAGTAAATTATCTATGTGATGTTTTAATTTGTAGAATGATTCAATTTAATGAGTTAATTGTATTATGTCACGAACTTACTAAGCTTTGAAAGCTTACTGTGTGATTATTTCTCTATTTTACAGTGCCAGCAAAGTTAGCTCGGATTTAGGAATCGTCAGTATCTTTATCACACTATCGGTAATCTAATTTGGTACTTTTGGAAAGATGTAAATAGATGAAATATGGCATGTATAGGCTAGAAGTTATGGTATGTTTTGGGAATGTTTAATCCTTGCCATGTGAGTTGGCTTGGAAGTGAAATGATGTTAACTTATGAATGTGTTATGTTTAAGTTATGTGAAGTACATTTTGGTATGGCTTGGTGATAATGATATGTTTCTTTAAGTATGGTAAGATTAGTAAAGAATTGATGCCATAATAATATAATGATTTTGTGGATGAGTCATGCTTGATAATGTATGTGATTTGGTTGAGCAAGATGGTTTATAAGTTGACATATTTAGTAATGAGAATTGTATGTAATGATATGATAATCACTTGACATGAAATTGGTTGCTAAATTTTGTGTGGGATCATGCTTAAAATTGCTTGTAGGATTGACCCTTGTGTGGGTGGCAATTTGGCCTTGTAAATGGCCTATAATGTCACACGGTTGTGGCACACGGGCATGCCTAGTGACCGTGGGGCTAAGTCAGTAGCTAGCCTAGGAGCACATGGCCGAGACACACGGGCATGTCTAGTAGCCGTGTGAAAAAGTCAGTATATGGCCTATGGGTGCACGACCTTAGCACACGGGGGTGCTTAGTAACCGTGGAGCCAAAACAGATTCGACCACGGCCAAGGTACACGGGCGTTCGTGGTGGCCGTGGATGTAAAGTCTGATTCCACCACGGGAAGGACACACGGGTGTGTCCAGCAGCCTTGGGAGGCACATGGCCTGCCTACACGGGCGTGTAACCCCTGAAACTTTAGAAAAGTTTTAAATTTCTGAGAATTTTTGTATGTGTTCCGGTTTAGTCCCGACCCCTCTCTAGTATGTGTTAAAGGTATCGTGGGCCTCAATAAGGGACTATTTGATTATGTTTTGATGTGCTTTGATGATGATTGACTTTGTGTCATGAATTGGATGTTAAATGATTCGATTGTTCGGTAATGCCTCTTAACCCTATTCCGGCGACAGTTTCGGGTTAGGGGTGTTAAAAGTCTTTTATCTATTAATGTCGGTGCAACAACTAGATGGAAACGAGATAAATTGTGAGAATTTTTGTCGATGCAATAACTTGAAAACAATAAAATAAAATATGATAATGATAAACTGGGATCCCCAACATGAATCTTGAGCAGAATACTAAGTGCTCACAAGTTATAAAAAGGATAGGTGGTTGTCGAAGGAATAAAGTTCAATGTATATCTTACCTAGCTTCACTCCTCTATTTAATTTGAGACTTAAACATGCATACTAACCTCACCTTCCAATGATGGCTATACGACATTATTAAGAACAAGTGGACTAAATTCCTCTAATCCTCACTCAACTTCCATTGTAATGCTTGTTAACTCAAACTGTCACTGCACTTTCCAGTGTCAGTGACTGCAATAACACTTCCGTGTTAAAAAACATTCAAACCCCAAGATTAAACAATAAAAGAAAAATTGAATAAGATAACATTTAATCAAGAATTCATGTGTACTTCCTTACAAATAGAAAACAGAGAATAATCACCAGCATTCATAAAAAAATAAGAAAGAATCGAGTGGAGAATACTATTCCTGGACAACTCGACTGAATCTCTCATTCCCTCTTGTCTTGCACTTAGGTCTTCTCGTCAGAAGCTAGTATGTATCTGGTTTTCACATTGGGTCACTTGTAAGAGGCTTAAGTTGCCATGGCTACAAGCTTTAAGGTAGGATGATGAAGATGATGATCCGAAAAAAAGAGCTAGCTTTCCTTCTCACATCTACCTTTTATGTCCTGCTCCAACAGTAAAGGTGTCCTTTCCTCAAAATTATTTTATCCTTGTACGTACAGGTTGGTTATACCAGACTGGACAGCTCACACAATTTTAGTTCTTATCCGGACAGCTATCAGGTGCAGCGACAAATGTGGACGCAATCTGGAATTCACTCATGCAAAGAGATTAATGCAAAAAGATAGCAAAATTAAGGATAAAATAGGCTAGGATTCACTGTGTTATAAAATGCAATTTACTAAACTGAAAATGTTAAAATCTATGCTAAGGATAATTAAATGGGAACAATTTAACCAATAAGTAAGGGGGAAAACCTATGTTCTTTCTAGTGTTATTAGGTGTGAATGGGGATTGGAGTGGTGTTTTGTTGGTTGGGTGGGATTTCTGACTGTTGCATTTCACACTTCTGAGTCTATGTCTGTTTGCCTGATTAATTAGCCTCTTAATGAAATGCTCTGATTAATCCATATCTGTTTGGGTACATGTGTGCTTGGAATGACGACGTAAATGAGTTATGTTTGATAATGCTAACTCTCAGTTTATCAGATTGTCGTTTGAGTTACCCGTATGTTATTTGTAAGCATATGGTTCGTATTCTAAACCATCCGTTGGATTACAATTTTTGTTTTCGTCTGTTTTAGAATCACATTGAGCTCGTGTAGCTCACCCCTTAGTGTTTCCCCTTTCAGGTACATTCTCATATTCTGAAGCTGGACTCGGCATGCCGGAGGTTTCGAAGTGACATGTTTCAAAATGTGCTAATTGGTTCCTTTCTCAGTTCTTATTTTGTTAAACTATTTTGGATTGTAATTAATTTTAAGAACTATGGAAAAGGTTTAATTAGATTTCTGCATAATGCTATTTTGGACTGAATTTTTCTTTTGGAAACTGCGAAATAAAGTTTCCAAACACTTTAAAGCATCTTGTGATTTTTCTGTATGAAAATGTTAAACGGGTTAGTTTGAGTCAAGCTAACAGTGCTGAAATGAGATTTTGTCAACTCGTTTAGTAAAATTTTCCACGACCACTTCAGTGATCAATGTAACCTCCGGGATTCGGTCCAAAACTTCTAGTGTAACAGCCCAGTTTCAGTGAAATCAGAATAGTGGTTTCAGGACAACAAATTTGAAGTCAAAAAATTTATTTTATTATTATTTTCTGGTCTACTGCATGATAAAAATATCGTATAAAAATTTCATTAAAAAATTTTACTGTTTACATGCTCAATTTGATAAAAAAGACTAAATCGCGTAAAGTATAAAGTTGAGTTCTAATAGCTAAAGGTATTAAATAGCTATAAAACTTTAAAGTGGAGGTCCTTATATGGTAATTAGACCATTATTATGTTAGTGGATGATAATGGCTTGGCAATTTTGTAATTATTAAAGTTTATTAAGATTAATTTTGGAAATTTGTAATAAAAGTTAAAATTAATTAAAATAAAAGCCAAGTATCATCTTTTCTTCTTTCTTCAACTGATTGTGAAGAGAAGAAAGCCATTTTTTTGAAGCTAGGTTCGGCTACTTTGAAGCTCAATTGGTGAGTATTTTTGTCCCGTGTTTAGTAATTTCTATGTGTCTGGGATCATTGTAGCTTAATCTAGCTAGCTCGAGGACTAATTTGTGAAACTATTAATGTATTTGAGTTTTTCCATTGATGAACATGTTAGGGTTTTGAAGTTTAATGGTAGAAAATGAATGGTTGTTATTAGATAAACAACTTTAGTAAAAGAATTTTTTATGAAATTATCAATTAGGGATTAAATTGAAAAATGTGATAAATTGTGTGGTAAAATTACGAATTTGTGAAATATGTGGGCTGTTTTAAGCATGTATATAATTCGGCTATGATGGGTTGTAATGAAATTGTGCAAGTTTCCATTTTTATGAGATAAGGACTAAATTGCAAAGAATTAAAAGTATATGGGAAAAATGGTAATTTTGCCAAAAATGTGTGTTGGACTAAATTGAATATGAATTATATTGAATAAAGATAAATTCATTCGTATGGATCCAGTTAGACCTCGTACGGAGTTATATCGAGGCAAAGAGAAAATCTCGGATTAGTTGCCTCCGTATCTACGAACACTTGTCGAGGTAAGTTCGTGTAATTAAATTGCATATTTATATGGTTTAATTGAAATATATGTATGTGGATTGGATAGTTGCTATGTATAATTACCGATTGCAATCGATTTCAACTCTTATGAGCTTACCATTACTCAGCTCGTATGAGCTTACCGTTATTCAGCTCGAAGGAGCTTACCGTTATTGTAACACCCCAAACCCGTCCCATACGGTATGACCGGATCTGTCATGTCACATGAAGAAAGTGTGTAAAGAACTTATGATTCTTACTAAAGTTGATGTTATTAGGTTATAGTTAAGAAAACAAGTTTGATTATAAATATTCGATAAAAATACCACTAATCTCGAGAGGTTGATTGGTGAATCGAAAATCGAACTAGTGAACTTTAAAAAAAACTGTGACTTTTGAAAATGATGTTGATAATTCGAAGGAAAATCCAAGTTAAATTATCTGTACATATTTGTTATGAAATCCGTTTGTTAATCAATCTTGGAAAACCGTTGTTTAAGATCTCAGAAAAATCCCCGTTTAAAACAATTCATGGAAAATAATAAGTACCTCAAAACATAAAGCAAAATAAAAATATTAGAGGCCTTATTACAACTTTAAACCCAAAATAGTAAAAGTAACGAAATAAAGTGGAAAAGAAATTTACTAATGTTCGAAAACATCATTCCTAAAGTATGGCCTCCATCGAGTCATCCATGGCCTCAAGTCCTCATTACTTAGCATTACCTGCAAGTATTAAGAAAAAGGAGTGAGTTACAAGAACTCAGTGTATAATCCCCTTACTGTCATCCACTGGGCCTGAACCCGCATAGTAACATTTTGGGCCTAAGCCCATTTACATAATAGTATTTAAATGAAATGAATGCAACCCAACCCATCCATCCATCACACCCCCGACCAGCCAATCACACTTGTGGGGATCAAGTCAACCCACCCCGCCGCTCACACCAATTTGCAGTCGAGCTGCTATCGTATAGTATTTTTGTGGTCAAGCCACCGAAATCATAATTAAGCACAATAGTAAACGAATTGTGGCTATGCCACCAGGCTACACTGCTCTCCATACAAATTTTCCCACCCCATGCATTATGTAAAGATGCATCATGCATAAAAAAATATCCAAATATATATAACAACTATTAAACTAATGAAATATTTCGGTGAATCGGCCCATTAAAGCACTTTGGCAATTCGGCCCACTATGGGCACTTTAATAATTCGACCCATCGAGGGCATTTTGGTAAATCAACCCTTTAAGGGCGTTAAAGCAATTCAGCCCGTTAAGGCATTTCGATAAATCGGCCCATTGAGGGCATTTTAGTAATTCGGCCGTTAAGGGCATTTTCGTAATTTGTCAAGTTAATATCGATTTTGACAGATCTTAGGATTAATGTTGTTTAAGCAAGTTACTCGATTCAAGCCATATTACGGTTATTAGATTTGTAAGCAACAACGATCATTTTTTTTTTCTAACATGATGGTGAATAACGAATCTACGGGATTTCGGTGTGAGATTACACACCTGATTACGTAGAGCACTAAACCTTCTTGATCGTCGGCACCTATGATACCATAACACTCGATTAACAAACGAAAAGAGTTTCTTAATCCATATCTAAACAATCGATTTATCACACTTACCCTCACCACCGCGAACAACCACAATCTGCCTATTCTCACCGGATGCTGGCCCCCTTCCACAACCTGGTGGAAAATCCCGAACTACCGATACCGCCCTACGTTTGAACTTGGGAGTAGAGATTGCAAGTCCACTCCCTTTTCGTCCTCCTATCAATTTTCCTTTAGTATCGCTACCACTTGCCTCCATTGTAAGGGTCTCGGTCAGAATAATATTACAATGAGAGAAGTAGTTGTCTAAGGAGAGGGTTTCGGCTTACCACTACCTCTGAAGGATCAACGAGTAGAGGAGAACGAGTGATTTAGTCCCTAGAATAATCGATTAGTCAAATCTATCGATCTGTTTAGCAAAATAATCGCATAGTGATATCGAATGGACCAAGAAGAAACTCCTTACCTTAATCGATGATAGATCCGACTCCCACCGATTCGACTTATGGCTACGGATGAGTCAGCAAAGATATGAAATTCGACACCCCACTAGAACGCTACAAAAATAAGAGATGATCATGATATGAGGGAGTAGAAGAGAATGTTGTTTCGGTTTAGAAACAAAGTGAAACAACCGAATGATGAGGGTCACACATTCGGCTATGGAGAAAAGAAGATGAAAAGAAGAGAATGAAATCACTTACCCGATTCGGTCAAGGAAGAGAGTGCCCAACACGCAAAAGAAAAAAAAATGAAGAAGAGAATAAGTGTTATAAGGTTCGGCTATTTGGAGAGAAATGAACAAAGAAGATTCGGCCACCAAGTAATATCGATTAAAGAAAAAGAGAGAAAGGTTGAAGAAATGGTGAGGAAAGAAAAGAAGAGATGAATAAGAGAAGTGTCAGAGAATTTCGACTAACACTATGAAGGAGATGAATAAAAGAAGGACTTGTGTTTCGGCAAGCAAGGGAAAAGAGTGGAAAAAGAAAGCACAAAATGTTAAAAAGAGTAAAAGCTTTTCATGCACAAAACTTGTAAAAAGACCATAAGATATTCGGCTCCCAAATCCCCTTACCAAAACCGTATGCCCCTTACACCAAAAAGATCTTAGTTGACCAAATTTCTTTCCCCATACACCTCCCAAAATTCGGCCAACATATCCCCCTCATCACTATCCTTTATTTCTCCTTAATTCCCTCCTTAATCTTCTCTCCATCACCTCAATCTCTTCTCCATCATCTCAATCAAATGGATTTGAATGAATCTTCCTTTCCTTCTTTAGAGTCATGGTCGAATCTTACCATCTTTCACTTGATTAGCACAAAAAATAAATCCAAAAGTTGCAATAGGTGGAATTCGAACTCCACCCCTTTAGCCCCTTCATGTGACGCCTCACCACCTTGTTACTAGCTCCTCCTGTGCTAGCAAAATACACACTTATTTCCTTAAGTCTTGACGCCACTTACCTTCTCCCCCTTAAGTGCTTAAACACAAAAATTTTCCCAAGACCCAGCTCAACCCCAAGCCTTCTTAGGGCCCCTAAACATACACAACTAACATTCTTAACTAGCCTAACACATATTATAATGCAAAACAGAAAATCCTGAATTTCAGGATGTTACAGTTATTCAGCTCGGAGAAGCTTTTCGTTACAGCTCGTATGAGCATTCATGTACATGAATTGATGAATTACAGTTCAGTACACCTCGTGTGTACTACTCGCGTATCCAACGATATTCTAAATGGTTCAACGGGCACAGTTCTATTATGAGATTATATGAGTTCGATATGAACTATTACAGGTACTTACTTGAAATACATGAAAGTGATATTACATGATATATTGATATATGAAATGAATAATACATGTATATGAAATGTGATTACTTGTTGAAATCATCCATGTGTATTTGATTTTATATGTAATTTACATGGCTAATATGTTGGTGAACATGTGTTTAGGCTTTTGGCCAAATTGGTTGGGATATGCTATGTTTACTTACCTAAACTGTGGTTAAATGGTAAGTTAAATTCTATGTTATACGAACTTACTAAGCTTAAATGCTTACTCTGTGTTATTTTCTGTGTTTTATAGTGATTCGAAAGCTCGTTCGGGTTGGAAGCTTGTTGGATCTATATCACACTATCTATCGGCTTTTTTGGTACATTCAGTTGTTTAATTTCGGTTATAATGGCATGTGTAGGTTATTTAGGCTAATGTTGGCTTATGTGTGATGTTCTGGTTTTGGCCATATGTTTTGGCTTGTACTTGGGTACATTTTGCTATGTATATATGAGTGGTCTTATCATGTTTGATGTGTGGTTTGGTATAGGTAATATGTGAATTGATTTGATAAACCAAAATAGTAACATATTTTAAGTCCACATTTAGCATGCTTTTGGATGATTTAAGCCTTATTTTATGTCATTTGGTGATCTTAATCCTTTCTTTTCATGTTTTATACTCAGGAAAGCACTGGGGGATGAAAAGAATAAGAAACGGGCTTAAAATGGGCCAAATGGGCCACATCACGAAATCGACACGGCCTGGGCCCAAGACCACACGGCCGTACCTCACTCAACAGTTTTGAACACAGTCTATCCACGATTCACACGGGCGTGTGCCATGGTCGTGCCCCTGCCGCGGCCAAGAGGAGTTTTACTCGGATTTGGATACTTGGTGGAAAAGAAACATATTCCAAAGCATATTTAAACACCCAAATAGGAATTGCACTCGGATTAGGATACTTTGAGACCAGGTAAGGCATCTCCAAGCCTATTTAAACACCCTAGGGAGCAACTTAGAGGGGGAGTTCGACAGAAGCCCTCTGTCGGGGCGGTTAGCTAGGCCAAGGAGCCGAGCCGAAAAGGTAAAATTTATGGGAAGCGCTCGAAGATAGCCAGTTGATCCATCTCAAGAAGCCGGAATTCTACTCAAGACGGCGGATCTCTCCTTCAATTCCTTCAGGGGGTTTTAGGGATTTCTTATGTTTTGTTTGATCTTTTCTTCCGAGATGTTTTCTTTTATTGTTATGAACTTTCCCTTCAGATACCTGAAGGGGATGAAACTTAGATGAATCTTGTTATTGTTTTCTGAACTATATGATAAATACTTGATTTGTTCTTAATTATGTGTGCTTAATTCTTGTGTTAATATTTCCGGGATATTGATTCAAGTTGAATGTGCTTAGGTGGTGGAGCAAAAGTCCCTGCTTAAGAGTAGATCTAGAATAATTAAGCGGAGTTGATCGCGTGCCTAGAGATAGGGTGACGAGATTTTGCCGGATTAGGGTGAAACCTAATATGGGAGTCCATAGATAGAGTTAATGCGATTCTAGGGGTTTTAATTAGAAAGAGATTTCAATTAATCAACCTAGGGTTAGACATTATTCGCCTCGAGAGAGCTTTTAATATAAATTAGGGATTCTTACGGATCAAGTCAAATGAATACATCATTTGGTTCAGTGTTAGATGACAAATGAAGTCTCGGTGGATTCTTCCTAAGGGTATCGTCTTAATCAACTGAGTTTTCCAACAGTATTTCCCCAATTCATTCTTTTTGTCTTTGCGTCTTTAGCTTAGTAGTTAGTTAAATTTAGAATAAATAACCACTTCACTTATTTTAGGCTAGATAATAAAAAGAAAGTTAGTATTAGTACTTTTAGTTCCTTTGGGTTCGACAATCCGGTCTTGCCTAAGCTATACTACTGTTCGATAGGTGCGCTTGCCTAAAAATCGTTGTCATAGTTAGTTTCCAGGTTCGATCATTATCATTATAAATTTTAAAACTCTGAAACCAACGATCAAGTTTTTGGCGCTGTTGCCGGGGAACTAAAATATTAAGAAAGCTCTATTTTTATTACTTTAGCCATTATTATTATTATTTATTGCAATTATTTCATTTATTTATTTTTATTTACTTTGCTAATTTTTATTTTATTTTCTTTTGGCAGATTATTTTAATTCATAAAAGAGATGTCACTGAATAACTGTCAGTGGCAATTTACAAGAACAAGGCCAACTAAAACATCCGGAGTTTTCAACCTCGACCCAGTCACCATGCTATCAAATCAAGTAGAGATGATGAATAAAAAAATTAATGGTTTGTGTTCTCCGCAGGTACATCCGGTAATGCAGTACAAAAAAAGTGGAGGTGTGGCGAATCCTGAGTACCCACCCTACGGATATGGCATGGAAAACGAGCAAGCTCACTATACGGGTAACAATTTTAAATTTCAAAATAACCCTTATAGTAATACTTACAATCCAGGTTGGAGGTACCACCCTAATTTTTCGTGGGGAGGTCAAGGTAATCAGAGACAACAACCCCTCCCGAACTTCCAAAATCAGCCCTATCCACAGGAAAAGAAGCCGAACCTTGAAGAGATGTTGACAAAATTCATGGCAGCCACAGATACCCGTCTCCAAGACACTGAGACAACACTAAAAACCCAACAAGCATCGATCAAAGGGATCGAGAACCAAGTTGGGGAACTTACTAAGTCAGTTGGACAACTTGCGAAGCTGAACTCAGAACTACCACAAGAAAGCTTGCCAAGCAACACTGAAACTAACCCTAAAGAGCAAATTCAAGCCATAACTATTTACAATAATGAAGGGTTAAATGAACCAGAACAAAGGCAAGAAAACGTGGCACATAAGGGTAAGGTTGAGGTAAGCCATGATATACCAAAACCAGTAATTACAGAGTACCAAGTTCGTGTGCCATATCCCGAAGCAATGAAGAAGGACAACACAGAGGAACAGTTTGGTAAGTTTCTAAAACTTCTAAAGAAATTACATATAAACTTACCGTTTCTCGAAGCTCTTTCGCAGATGCCCGATTATAGAAAATTTTTAAAAGAGCTGTTGACAAACAAACGGAAACTAGACGAGGCATCGTATGTGGAGCTAAACGCAATGTGCTCAACAATTCTACAAAATAAACTGCCACGGAAGTTAAAAGATCCAGGAAGTTTTACAATTCCATGTTTAATTGGTAGTTTATCTATTGATAATGCTTTAGCTGATTTAGGGGCAAGCATCAATGTTATGCCTTATAAAATGTTTAAACAGCTAGGTCTAGGGAAACCCAAACAAACTAGGATGAGCATTCAATTAGCTGATAAAACTATTAGAATTCTTAGGTGTATAATCGAAAATGTTCTTGTAAAAATTGATAAATTTGTATTCCCAGTAGACTTTGTTGTTTTAGACATGGATGAGGACAACACGATCCCCTTCATTTTAGGAAGACCCTTTTTAGTAACTGCCAGGACTAAAATTGATGTTGGTACAGGAGAACTCATACTTCGTGTAGGCGACGAGACAGTAACTCTTCAAGCTCTTGACCCAGCTAGGACATCGAGTAATAAAGGTACGAACGTAAATTCTATTGATAACCACTTAGTTCAACCTTCTTTACAGGAAGCACCACGAAATCACCTAGCTGAGCCAGATCTTAGACCTCGTACCCATAAAGAAGTAATGCATGAAGAGCTAAGACTTCAGGTCGATGAATTAGACGATTGTAAAACACACTTTAAAGAGAAACTTGGAATACACGAAGTGAAACCGAAGGAACCCCCAGACGAGCTGATAGGAACAACATATCACTTCAAAATAGGGGATCAGGTATTGTTGAATAAGGAAGACCCTCGAATCGCCAATCCAGACCTCAAAACAAACGAAGAAATCACTTTTGAGGTACTTAATATCTTCCTATATGGGACAGTCGAGGTAAGCAATCATAAATTCAGCACTTTTGAGGTAAACACTACTCGACTTAAACTATATATCAAAAACCAAATTGATCACATGGGAAAGGATTTTCACCTCCTCAAACCACCCTGATTATGCGAATGAGAGGAAAGTCTAGCTTAATACTATAAACGAGCACTTCTCGGGAGGCAACCCGAGCACTAACCATTTCTTTTTACATTTTTATTTTATTTACTTTTATTCTTCCTCTTTAGCACCTAATTATAAGCTAACCAAAAGTGCAGATTTTCAAGCCACACGGCCTTACACACGGCCGTGGCTGTGGCCGTGTGGGCACCATAGGTAGGTAAAAGGGCGTGGCTGTAGACGTGTGGTAACAGGACAAAAAATTTTCCCAGAACACGGGCTGCATCTCTATTTAAACCCCCCTTCATCCTTTTTCTTTTCCAATTATCTTTCTTCTTTCATTTTCCATTATTTACTTTTATTTTTATTTTTATTATTATTTTCTTCTTATTCTTCATGCCATTTAGATTTAGCTTAGGATACAATAAAATCTTGCCGGCTGCTTTGATGATTCAAATTCAAACGGTTCAAGGCGCTTCCCCACATTCACCTTTGCCAATTCCTATCCGATCTCTTTTTATGGACTCCATCCAAAATTCAGGAAGTTTCACTTCTCTCCCTATCTTATGATTTCATTATTTTGCTATTATCTATCTTTGTACATTGAGGACAATGTACATCTTAAGTGTGGGGGGTTAACTATAGCATTATTTGAAAATCCCTAAACTATGCCTTGTTCTTAAGTAATTTTCGCATATTACAATTAGAATGAAATTTCTTTTGATTAATGATTCTTATTGATATGTTTTGGAGTAAGTCATTGATAATTGTGCATTGATGATTGAATTTTAAAGATACTAGAGAATCAAGCATGATAAGTCTATTTTTTTCAAAAAATTAAAAATTTTTTAGGTTGTCTACCTGAACTTGAATATTACTTTGAAGTCTAAAATTTACGAGGTTGACATCAAAAACCCATATTTTTTGTGAGATTTTGAGCCTTATAGAGCATATATTCTTTTTTTTGCTCACTTTATTGATTATGAGTGTGTCAACATTGATTTGTTATTCTAGAACTTGCATCGATTATACAAGTCAAGACCACACCTTTGATTTGATATACAGAGATGATGAAGGCACCTAGGATTTAACCCACTTACTCCACTAAAAAGCCTACCTTCATAATTAACCCCTAGTGAACCCCGTTGAATCCTAACAACCCTTTTTATTGACTTACCCACTAATATTAACCCAAAACCTTTTATTTTTACCACCATTCCTTTTAATTACCCCTATGTCGAGATTTGACATGATCAGTTGTCTAGCTATGATCTTTATTTCAGTAATTTATCCTTTATTATGTATTTATAATGCTTAAAAAAATATTTCAAAGTATATTCATTATTAGTTTATGATTAAGAGAGCTTACATGTTTAAATTCCAAGTATTGAAAAAGAAGCTCGTATTATTATTTGTTTTCAATTGATGTAATTACTTATTATTCAGTTCATTGTTTCTAGTTAGGTAATTTGTCGATTCTATCTCGATTCTAACCCTCTAATTCAACCTTTATCCACACCTTTAACCCAAGCCCCGTTACAACCCTGTTAAAGACCTTTTGATTTGTGCATCATTTCATATCATAGTGGTGGAGACTTGATTTTCATGCAAGCCTATGGGATTAACTCTTCATGTTTGACTTTTGAGTGCTTAATTTTGAACCTTAAACACCTCGAGTGATTTGAGAGAATCTTTAGTGAGGATGTCAATTCTTGTCGGTTTTGAATCAGAGGTAATTATTTAGATGAAAGGAAACACCTATATTTTATGCTACAAATGTATGACTTAAACTGTTTGAATCTTTAGGACTCTTTGAGTTGAATTATCCATGAATGAATTATCTTTGAATTAAGATGAAACATTATCAATGACTATTATGAATTGAGGGAAGTTCGTTTTAATTATGAGTTGAGAATTTCGCTTGAGGACAAGTAAAAGCTTAAGTGTGGGGGTATTTGATAAACCAAAATAGTAACATATTTTAAGTCCACATTTAGCATGCTTTTGGATGATTTAAGCCTTATTTTATGTCATTTGGTGCTCTTAATCCTTTCTTTTCATGTTTTATACTCAGGGAAGCACAGGAGGATGAAAAGAATAAGAAATGAGCTTAAAACGGGCCAAATAGGCCACATCACGAAATCGACACGGCCTAGGCCCAAGACCACACGGTCGTGCCTCCCTCAACAGTTTAAGTCTACTGTGAGTGGTAGCCGTGGTGTAACAAAAGACTCTACTGTGAGATCCGAGGCACGAGCACTAGCTAGTGCTTATGCTATTCATGCACACGAGGATGCTTCTACGCCAGATGTTATTACCTGTACTTTCTTTCTTTATGATACTGATGTAACTGCTTTGATTGATATTGGATCGACCCATTCATATGTTTGCACAAATTAAGTGTCTAGTAAGAGTTTACCTGTTGAGTCCACTGAATTCGTGGTTAAGGTGTCAAACCCTGTAACACCCCAAACCCGGCCCAAACACCACGGCCGAATTTGGACTGCCACTGAAGAAAACGTTTGAAAAGCGTTTGACGTAGTGGTGGAAACATAGAAATTGGTTGTCGGTTGTAAGACATTGTATATATTTAGATTTCTAGGTAAAATTTGGTTGTTACAAAATATCCGGAATTAAAACTGTAATATATATATTTTAAAATGTAAGTTGCTAAAAATAAAATCATTTCCAACTAGTAATTTAATCGTCAATCCAACTAAAACATAATAATAAACTTCAACTACTTTACATAGCCCTCATTACATCAAATAATTATTCAAAAAATACTTAAAATATAAAGTGCATAAAATTAAATAAAACATCTTCTGCATGAAATAAATAAAAATTAGCTTCTGCATGGCCACCTCGTATCCACTCCAACCCGGTCCAAGCATCATGTATCACCTGCGATGTTTGGTAAAAATTTGCGTGAGTCAAACAGACTCAGTGTGTAATTAGTCCACAGATTTCCACCCACGTGGGCTTAGCCCACAACCACATCAAACCACATATCAGATAATAAGGCAACTTATCCACATAATTCCACATATTGGGCTTGGCCCATAACCATACCAATCCACACACCACACATGTTTATGCAAAGTGCACCCACCCCAGCCTAGGGTCCATCCTCTACACACCCCGTATCCACCACCACACACACACCGGGGATTACTAAATCACCCTCCAACCTCTACACACCAATTTGGCAATTAATGTCGTCCATGCGAACCAAATTGCAAATAATCCACAACGCGACCTCAGTCAGCGTCAATCCACGATGTAGCTCGTAGCTAACATCAAACCACGATGGGGCACATAGCCGTCACCAACCACGATATGGCACAAAGCCGATACCGCCCACGATGAGGCATGTGAGCCTCTCATCAGCCCACGTGAGGCTCGTAGTTCTCACTAAACCACGTACATAAATGTACACCCTGTCCTTCTTTCACATATATCAATCCCACCCCATGCACATGCAACATACGGTAGTGTCATAATGAATAATGCATGTACAGGTTATTCCGACATACAATCATACTTTCATAGGCATATTCACAATCTCATCAATAATTAACACTCGACTGTTATTGTTATACCCTATTTTAGGGTAACCATCTCATTATTGCCTTCGCATTAATCAACATATACACAACACATGCAAATATAACATACAACCGGGAAATTGTGGGTTAACCACACACCTGATAACTTGAAGCGTTACGCTCTCAATACCGATGCTATCACTAAGCGAAACTACCGCTATCTGCCTATAGTCCTGCCCTGCTGCTGGCCCACACCTTGGTGGCCAATCCCGTACAGCAGAGACTGATCTTCTCTTAAACTTAGGGATAGGGACTACCCCTTTCTCTCCTTGACTGGTACTCGCCTCCATCAACAATACTTAATCAGAACCAAATGGTTAATCGATAACATCTTAATCCAAATATATCGAATCTATACTTACTAAGTACCCTTACCGAAATGTACTTGAATCCCGAAGGCTTTGCTTATTCCTTGCTTATCCAAATCCCGAAACTGTCACTTGCTCCTGAAGTTGTCGAGATCCCTACTTAACCTCTGTTAGAATCGGCTATTAGCAATAATCTAAGAAAAAGGCCCTTGGCCGAATACCACATATCACTTACCTTGATCTTTTCAGATCCCGAAAGACCTCCTTCACAATGGCTACAAACAAAACACAAGATCATGGCTTAATACACATTCGGCCATCCTTAAACCAAGGCCTAACTACATGATTTCGACACACTAATAGAAAGAGAGCCCAAACCAATTGCTAGGATAGAAAATGCTTACCCTTACACGTTACTTACCACTAACGCCTGCTTGAAGGGACTACAAGAAAGTAGTCAATGGCACCACTTTAGAAGATTCGGCCTCAAAGATTTGCGAAATAAAAGAGAGAGAGCGAGAGGCTGAAAGATTCGACAATGGTGATCAATAGTAGAGAGGTTTCGGCTTTTGTCAATAATGAGAATAAAGATTGGTCTTGGGGAAGATGATGATTCGAATGAACACAGAGAAGGTAAAGAGAAGAGAATGAGAGCTCCCAAATGGAGATGAGATATTCGGCTAACACAAAATAAAAGAAGAAGTTTGGGAAAGGTGATAGATTCGGCCAAGCTAGCAAACAGGGAGAAAAAGAATAAAATACAAATGGCCTTACCGAAACTAGGTGGCTTCTTCACATAAAGAAAACTGTATGGAAAAGAGGAGAAAGAACAAAATTCAGCACACACACTAAGGCTAAATTTCGGCACACACTACCACCATATTCAAACCAAAAATGCTACCCCTAGAGTCCTATATTCGGCCATTGCTTTCACCTCACCCTTATCCCACGATTTTCTCCTATTTTCTCTCTTCAACACTCATTCAAAAAGTTTGAATGAGTCCAACCTTCATCCACCTACCTTAGCTGAATTTTAAAAGAAGAAAACAAGTTTTTATCCTCATCTTTTAAAGTCCCATATGCCGTCCAACACCTTCCCCCTTTCTTGACGCTAAAATGCAAAATAAATCCATACCCCCTGCTGCCAACATGACTCAAACCTGAGCTCTTCTCCACTTGCTTGAGGCGTCACCTACCAAGGCCCTAAGTGGCGCCTCCATGCCACTTTACCAAGCCCAACCTCATGTCCAAATTCCCTCACAAATTTCCTTAAGGCCTCCTTAACCCAGCTCCCCCTACTAACCTTAAAATCTAATATTTTTCTAAGGTACTCCCATACATCCTAGGGTTCTCAAAACCCTTAAAACACATCCAAACACACACTAGGCCCACTATCACTTGAATTATGCACTAACCGCATAACCCCTAAATCCCGGATGTTACAAACCCCCTAGGTTAGTATGTGATGGTTGATAAAGTTTGCAAGAATTGTCCTTTGATAACTCGGGGGTACAATTTTTCGGCTGATTTGATGTTATTACTATTCGATGAATTCAACGTGATTTTGGGCATGGATTGGCTAACTCCGCATGATGCTATGGTAAACTGTAGACGAAAGCTTATCGTATTGAATGGTGAGATGCTTCATATTGAATCAGATAATTCGAGCGGGTTGCCTTTTGTGATATTAGTTATGTCAGCACAGAAATATGTGAGAAAAGGTTGTAATGCTTACCTTGCTTATGTATTGGGCACTAAAGTGTATGAATCGAAGCTTGAATTAGTGCTAGTGGTTTGTGAGTATTTCGATGTGTTTCCAGAGGAATTACCTGGATTACTATCGATCAGAGAGGTCAAATTTGCTATAGAACTTGTACTGGGAACATCACCGATATCAATAGCACCTTATAAAATGGCTCCTACGGAGTTAAAAGAGTTTAAAGCATAGTTGCAAGAATTGACAGACAGGGGTTTTACTTAACCCAGTTTTTCACCTTGGGGTGCACCGATTTTGTTCGTTAAGAAAAAAGACAGATTGATGAGATTATGCTTTGACTACCATCAGCTCAACAAAGTTACAATCAAGAACAAATATCCACTGCCTCATATTGATGATTTGTTTGACTAGTTGAAAGGTGCCACAGTGTTCTTGAAGATTGATCTTCGTTCTAGATATTATCAGTTACGAGTGAAAGATTTGAATGTGCCAAATATTGCATTTAGAACTAGGTACGGACACTATGAATTTCTTGTGATGTCGTTTGGCTTAACTAACGCACTTGCAGTATTTATGGATTTAATGAGCAGAATCTTCAGACCGTATTGAGATAGGTTTGTTGTGGTATTTATTGATGATATTCTGATATATTCTCGAGATGAGACTCAACATGCCCAGCATTTGAGAATTGTTCTGCAAACTCTGCGAGATAAACAACTATTTGCTAAATTTAGCAAATGTGAGTTTTGGCTCCGAGAAGTTGGTTTTCTAGGACACATAGTATCGACTGAGGGCATCAGAGTTGATTTGAGTAAAATTTCAGTGGTTATTAACTGGAAACCACCAAGAAACATATCTGAAGTCAGAAGTTTTTTGGGATTAGCTGGTTATTACCAGATATTTGTAAAAGGGTTCTCGATTATAGCTACACCGATGACACAGCTATTACTGAAAGATGTGAAGTTTGAATAGTTTGATAAATGTCAGCAAAGTTTTAACGAGTTGAAAGGACTATTGGTTGAAGCACCAGTTCTGGTTTAGCCTAAATCGGGTAAAGAATTTGTGATTTTTAGCGATGCATCACTGAACGGTTTGGGTTGTGTTTTAATGTAAGAAGGCAAAGTGATATCTTATGCCTCCAAATAGTTAAAGCCACACGAGAAAAACTATCTGTCACATGACTTTGAGTTGATACCTATTGTGTTTGCGTTGAAAATTTGGCGACACTATTTGTTCGGTGAAAAATGTCACATATTTATCGATCACAAGAGTTTAAAGTATCTGATGTCATAGAAAGATCTGAATCTGTGACAGCGTAACACCCATCACCCGTATTCAATGCTAGAATATGGTTACAGAGCATTACCAAACTTATAACACATATAACCGTACTTTTCTCATACATTCAATCAATTCATACAATCATTCCATCCGATCACAAGAGTTTAAAGTATCTGATGCCATAAAAAGTTATCAGTTTTATAAGCCTATACATGCCATATTTACAAATATCCAAGAGTTCAAAAGTACCAAACAACAACTGGATAGTGTGATGCGTAACTCTGACTTTATCCAGATCAAGCGAGCTATCGAACCTCTATAAAACACGGAAAAAGAAACAGAGTAAGCTTTAAAGCTTAGTAAGCCCGTATAATTCAGAAGTTAACTTACCATTTATACATAATCAAACAATTAAACAAAGTATATCAAATTCACTTGCCAAATGCCTATACACAAGCATTCATCAACAAGTTAGTCACATAAGTGCGTGTAATCATCCATTATCTCAATTTAATACTCAATACTTTGTATCATATCAAATTCATAATCATGTACATCATTTGTAACATTTCACTCACAATCATATGAACAATAAATCATTCGATAACAGTAACTCATCCGTTTGAACAATACTTCATCCATATAACAGTAATTCATCCGTATAACGCATACCTTATTCACATAACCAATAACAAAATTTATGCCCGTTAAACCTATTAGAATATCGAGGGATACTTGGGTGATATACATAACATATAAATTAGTAATCTGTCAATTCATTATCATTTTTGCTCTTTCGAGCTATGATCAGTAAGCTCCTCCTGAGCTGATGGACAGTAAGCTCTATTGAGCTGAAATGGTAAGCTCTGACGAGCTGAGAACAGTAAGCTCTTATGAGCTGATACATCGGTAAGCTCATACGAGCTGCGGTGAGTCCTCAACACATGCAGGATCTCAACCTAAACGGTAACCATAGTGACATGTCACTCGTATCCTATGAATTCCTACGGTTCAAACGGGGCTCGGTAACCATTAGACTTTATCAATAAGGCATTCTTATTTCAAGTAGATCAATTACTCAATTATATACATTCATTTCAAATAATTACAAGTATTTAAAAGTTCGATTCTAATTATACGAACTTATCTCGAGTTACTCGGATTGAAATATCAGCTAATCGTCAACCTTTCCTTTTCCCCGATCTAATCCCGATCTCAGCTTATCTTGATCTATATATTATTAAAATCAGCTTATTTTAATCAACTATTTATTCAATTTAGTCCAAAACACACATTAAGCCCATTTTACACATTTGCCCCTAAACTTTCGTATTTTTACAATTTAGTCCTTATCAAATAAAAGTGCAAATTCGTGCAATTTAGTACAAACCCATGCTGAGCCGAATTTAATACATATTACTAGCAGCCCATATTTTCATTTTTATTCACACTTTTAACCACCACATTTCACATTTTATCAATTTAACCCCTTTTTGACATTTTTTGTCAAAAATCACTTTACAAAAACTATTAATCTAACATTAAACCTTCCAAATCTATCATAACTCATCAAATTACTCAAGAATTCAACAATGGAAACATGATAAATCTTTAACAATTTCAAAATTTAAGGTCCGAGCAGGCGAATACTAAGCAACGATCACAAAAACGTAAAAATCATTAAAACGGGACAAAATACATACCTAATTGCTTGAATTTTGCTTAGCCGAATGAAGAACCCTAGTTTCTTCTTGTTCTTATTTAATTTTAGTCAAAAAGATGATAATGAAGCATAAATTTTGATTTTGTTGTATTTAACTAATCTTTATTTAAACAAATTACATTATTAACCTTTAATAAAACATTATTATTTCACTTAAACTATGGACATAAATGTCCACTAACTATAACACCCCTAACCCGTATCCGTCACCGGATTAGGGTTAAAGGTATTACCGGATAGATCGAAAACGTTTACAGACATTTCATAATGCAAGTAATCAATTGCAATCACTATGTCCCTTAGATAGGTCACTGAGACCTTAAGCATGCTTTAGAAAAGGGTCAGGACTAAACCGAACACATACGAAAATTATCAGAAATTTAAAATTTTTTGAACACTGCAGAGGTCACACGCCCGTGCAATCAGGCCGTGTGCCTCCCACGGCTACTAGACACACCCATGTGTCCTGGCCGTGCCAAAACAAGGCATGTATACTGACTTATCCCCACGGCCACCAGGCACGCCCGTGTACCCTGGCCGTGTACTCTTATGCTATATACTATCTTAATCCCACGGTCACTAGGCACACCCGTGTGCCACAACCGTGTCTGCTTAACAGGCCCTTTGCAAGGTCAATATGCCACCTACACTTGGGTTTACTCTACAAGCTACTTACCAATTCATTTTATGCACAAATAACAACCAAAGACATGTAAAATGATCAACAATTCTTCATAACCAAACTCATTTCTAATCATGCCAATTTTGGACAACTAAATCATACATATACATAAGCATGGTTTAACCACATTTACCCTTCATAAAAACATTCTTTTGATCAAACATGCATACTCATAATGCATTCATATGCTTACCATAAACTTGACCATTTCTTAGTCATGTAATCATACCAAAAACAACATCATATACCATATTCATAATTACATAATACCAACATATAACTAGCCACATCACATGGCTAGGTTTATCTCAAACATATACTAAATGACTAGCCTATACATGCCATATTAGGTTATATACACATTCAAAAGTACCAAAGTCAAGTTTGATAGTGTGATGACGATCCTTGACGATTCCCGAGCCTTTCGTAACTTTGACGACCTATAAAACAGAGTAAACACACACACAGAGTAACCTTTCCAAAAGCTTAGTAAGCCATATACAAATAAACTTAGCACGTAATACACATAACTAAATTTATACATCGACATTAATACCTCTCATGTGCAAAATTCATCACATATCTTTTGGTTTATTTGTTTAGCCATCACTTACCACATTTCTCAATCAAGCATCACTTATGCACATAGCCCATTCAAGCTTATATATCACATAATATCTCATCAAATCCATATTCACATTCTTTTTGGTAATTTCATATATGTATACTTACCTTTCATACACATACATAGTGTACCTTTCAACGTACCTGAATCATTATATAGTTCATTTAGTCATTCCCATATTGAACTTGCTCATTGAACTGTTCGGAATCTAATAGGGTGCTCGGAATGCTTGAAATAGTCATCCAACGCCAACGTCCCAGACGTGGTCTTACATGCAATCAGATATCGATGCCACTGTCCCAGACAAGGTCTTACACATAAATCTCATATCATATCGATGCCAACGTCCCAAAAGTGGTCTTACATGTAAATCTCATATCGATGCCAACGTCCCAGACGTGGTCTTAAACGTAAATCTCATATCGGTGCCAACATCCCAGACGTGGTCTTACACGTAAATCTCATACTGATGCCAATGTCCCAGACGTGGTCTTACATGTAAATCTCATATCGATGCCAACGTCCCAAACGTGGTCTTACACGTAAATCTCATATCAGTGCCAACGTCCCAAACGTGGTCTTACCTTACACGTAAATCTCATATAGATGCCAACGTCCTAGACATAGTCTTACACGTAAATCTCATATCGATGCCAACGTCCCAGACGTGGTCTTACACATAAATCTCATATCGATGCCAACGTCCCAGACGTGGTCTTACACATAAATCTCATATCGATGCCAACGTCCCAGACGTGGTCTTACACGTAAATCTCATACCGATGCCAACGTCATAGACGTGGTCTTACACGTAAATCTCATATCGATGCCAACGTCCCAGACGTGGTCTTACACGTAATCACATAACAGACACCTATGCCATGACATATAAAACTCTATCTCCTCCTAGGTTCAAATGGAACTTCTCGGACATTGTCAACTTGTTGATCTATATATGCATATTCGAATTACGCATACATTCCATTACAATTGATATTCATAGCAATCCAAATTTCATATTTACACAAATAATTCAATTCAAATACATTTAATTGTATATCGACTTACCTCAAGTTTAGTTTTACGGAAACGGATACGGCTACTCGATTACGTTCGGTTTCCCGCGATCTAAGTCTGTTTTCTTCGGTTCTTGATCTATACGTATTCAAATTTCACTCTTTTATTCACTAACTCATTCATTTAAATCAAAGAACACATATTTAGGGCAATTTGCAAATTAGCCCTCACATTTCACATTTGGACAATTTAGTCCCTATTTCATAAAATCACAAAATACATCAAATTTTAATACACCCATGCTTAGCCGAATATTCATGTATCTCATACAAGTCCATTCATTTCATTTATTTAACAAATTAGTCCCTCAAAATACTATTTTCTCAATTGTGTCCAAAATACTCAAATTTAACAAAACTTCAAATACAAAACATGTTAATCAATTACATATACATCTTATTTCATCATAAAACTTCACAAAGCTTATGAACTCATCAATGGCACTTTACAAAATATTCATCAATTCTCAAAATTTAAGCATGGGTCTTGTATTATACAAAGCAACGATTACAAAAACGTAGAAATTATCAAAAATCGAAACCAAAACATACCTTAATTTAGCTTAGAAGTAGCCGAAACTTAGCTTTCTTCTTATTTTCTTTTTCTTTTTGATATTCGGCAGAAAGATGATAACAATGGTTTTATTTAATGCCTTTTGTTTTTATTATAATAACTTATAATATATATATAATATAATTTTTATCTTATAAACTTAATATATAAAAACATATATATATACACATCAATACTTAATGTCGTCCACTATCTCATTTGTGGCCAATTTGCAACATAAATCCCCATATAAAAGAAGACACACCAATTAAGCCACTCAATCAAATAGAAGGCTACTTTTACCTTTTATGCGATTTAGTCCTTTGCTCAATTAATCACACAGACGGACAAACTAACTCATGGAAGTTTTCACACATACTAATCACGTATCAAAGGCACGAAAAAATAATATTAAAATATTTTCTAACTCAGATTTGTGGTCTCGAAACCACTGTCCCGACTAGGGTCTAAATCGGACTGTTACAATTCTCCCCCTTAGGGATTTTTGTCCTCGAAAATCTTACCGTTAAACAGATTCGGATATTGCTGTCTCATTGAATCTTCAGGCTCTCACGTAGCCTATTCTATTCCGTGTCGATGCCACATTACTTTGGCTAACAGAATTTTCTTATTTCTCAATTCTTTCATTTCACGAGCTAAAATACGGATCGATTTCTCTTCATAAGTCATATCAGATCAGATTTCAATTTCAAACGGAGCAATCACATGTGACGGATTGGATCGGTATCGACGGAGCATTAACACATGAAATACATTATGTATCTTTTCTAGCTCAGGTGGCAACAACAAGCTATACTGATAAACCGCAATAGTAACATATTTTAAGCCCACGTTTAGCATGCTTTTGGATGATTTAAGCCTTGAATTATGTAATTTGGTGCTCTTAATCCTTTGTTTTCATGTTTTATACTCAGGAAAGCACCGGAGAATGAAAAGAATGAAAAATGGGCTTAAAACAGACCAAATAGGCCAAATAATGAAATCGACACAGCTTGGGCCCAAGACCACACGGCCGTGCCTTATTGATAGACTCGAACACTGATACGATCTACCTCGGGGTTGAGTCGAGTCGTATGTGAAGTTGCCCGATCGTCTACGAAGAGGTTTCGTTCGATTTGTTTTAAAAGGGAAAAATGGTTGGATTTAAGAAAATGGTAGCGGTTTAATAACAAAGAAAATAGATGGATGAATGGAATGATGTTCGAAACAAGAAAGAACCCTTAATAAAAGTTTAAGGACCCGAATCTTATATGTTTCAAAAGGATGGTTGAGTTGGATAAAAACCTCGACCCACTATCTAGCAAGATAGGAACCTCGGTATAAAGGTTTGAACGCCACACTCGAATGGATGATAAGTTCGAAACAAAGTCATATTGACACAACTAGCTACTAGATAAGTCAATTTGAACCTTGAAGAATAATGAGAGTAGATAACTCACAATAAGAAAATTTCATTAAAAATCAAAAGTTTCCTTTACAAGCTAATAACAAAGTATATATAGTGTTTACATGTGGTTAGCTGAAGAGTCATATGAATTCAGCTTTAATATGCATTTAAATGGCTGAAATAAAATCTAATCAATAAATAAAAAACTCTTAAATTCCTCCAGCCAAACAACAGCAACTTTATGACTCCTAATGAATTTGAATGCTTTAGAAATGTCCCTTGAGTTGTCCTTGGCTAGCCGAAAATACACCAGCAATTAATGGTGTTTTGAATGCTTGTTATCATCTTTTAAATGAGCCAAAAAACTGCTGGTAAGTGAAGAGGTTGCTGCCGAATTTATGAGGAGTTAAAATGCTCCTTAAAACTCCTTAATTTGATGTATTAAGCATCCCTTGTAATGACCACTTCTTTTGTAACCAAAATCAACTAAAAAGTCACTTCCATTAATGTTGTAATGACCTTGTAAAGTAACTTGGTTGTGAGCTGAAAATAACTGCAATAAACACATTAAAAATGCACTTAATAAACACAAATGAACACTAATTAAACTCTAACACATTAAACACTTGACTTTATCAAATGAACTAAAAGTTAAGACTTCAATTAATGCAAACAACTAGTTAATTTATGGAAGCATAATTAAATTAACTTAAACTCATGCTTCATTAAAAATCCTAGTAACTAGATTAATTAATAAGCCTCTTATTAAACACAACTTATTTAATTAAACTAAACACCTTTATTTAAAGCTAATTTAAAAGTTTTTATTCAGCAAAATAAAAATGCATGAATTAAATCAAGCGAAACAAAAGCTGAATGAACTAAATGTGAACTTAAACCAAGCTCAATGAGCTGAGATGAACTCATGTGAGCTGAACCACATAGAAAGGAAGTTTAATTGAGCTGAAAATGAGCTGGAATCAGCTTCATTTTGCACTTTGGCCCCTCGAGCTTAGGCCACTCTCGATGGCGTCGGATGGAGTCGAACCATGATGCGACCAGGATCGCATCATACCCCCTCTTGAAAACGATTCATCCTCGAATCGAGCCGATGGTTCTCTCGAACAGAATTCCTTTTGCTCGGCTTTCCTCAATCAAACGGGGAGGATGGTAATCGAGGCACCTGGAAAGAATAGCCGTGAATTAACAAGTATTGCTTCAAACAAATTTGCAATCCACGCATAAACATAGCAACAGAAGTATGTCGCAAGTGGAAGGACAAGATCAACTTATCATACAAAAGAAATAATGCCTTATCAAATGTTTGAAACAGAATTACATAAGGATCAAGGCATTCAACCAACTTAAATTCCTTCCACGAATTAAAATGCGAGTAGTAGGTCAAAAGTTGAACATAATCGTCACCAACAAGTAATAGAACAGATTCACATGATTCATGACCTCGCACAATCAATCCTTGCAATTGACCTTTGGACATATGCTCGCTAACAAATGCATCATGCCATTTATCAAAAACAAGAGTCTTTTTATCAATATCCAAAACCGATAGATCATTATCAAATAGAATAGAACAATTAAGCACATCACGATTTAAGGACTTTATAAAAATGAAATCATCAACGTGATGGTTGTCATCTTCCGAGGAAAACAAAAGTGTTTTAAAGCTTTTGAGAATCTTACCTTGCTTGTCTTCAAGAGCAGGAAAACAAAGATTGTAACACCCCAAACCCGGTCTAGACGTTACGACCAGATCTGGTATGTTACAGGGTAAAAGTTATTAAAAAGGGTTTGAAACTCGGGAGAGATACTGTAAGTAAAAAAAAACTTTTCGTTTGGTTGATGTTTTGAAAATAGTTTTTTGAGGTTTAAGGATAGAGAAACGAAATGTTGAATTAAGTTAAACAAGTACTAGTTGTCAGTGTTGGTATTTCAGAGAAAATGAATTCTTTATGTTGATTAAAAATTTATCTTATTTACCAGGTTTTAACATAAAATGATGTCATATGTAATTAGATAATATATAAAGAAAACCAATTATTAAAATAAGAAGGCCTTATTACATAATAAAATCCCCAACTAAAATAAATTTGTAAAAGGAAACGGGTGTACGAAAGAAACTTTTTATGGCCTCCTCGAGTCTGCCTCGGCTCCCAGATCCACAATCTACTGATTACCTGCAACATTAAGCAAACGGGGTGAGTCACCAAGACTCAGTGTGTAATTCCCCTATATCACATAAACGGCCCATGGCCCACAATCGCATATTGGGCCTTAGCCCACTCATGATGGCATACAGAAGAATTTAATGCAATATGTCCCAGCCCAACCTAGTTTCCATCCTCTACATGCCACCCGTACCAGCCCATCACACCGTGGGGATTTCTACAATCAACCCTCCATCCACTACACGCCTCATACGTGGCATCAGGCCACTCGTGGTTCCAGACCACCGTGATATTAGATCACCGTGACAGAGTCACTATTAACATACGTGAGGCAAACCCACCGTGGTATCAACCACCGTGACAATCCCTAATGAATATATGTGGGGCCAACCCACTGTGGTACCAAACCACCGGGACGAGTCACTAAATCATATATATACGTGGTGTTAAACCACCGTGGCACCAAGCCACCGAGACATGGTCACCAAATCAAATTTACGTGGGGCCAACCCACTCGTGGTAACAAACCACCGTGACAGTCTCAAAATCTTCCCCTTTCACATCATAATCCAAGCCCATGCATAACATACATGTCATAATGAATGCAACATGTTATCAAGCCAAGTGGAAGGTTACCACATACATCCATACTCACAAAGAAAACATTACAGTCACGTACCTGGCATCCCTAGCCTTACCCATTAAGGGTATTACATTTATCTACACGATCTTTTCGGCTTTTCACCCCATTACATACAATCAATAATGAGATAAATAATAGAGTGTGAAGTTTTACACACACGATAACACGCAATATTATGCTATCTATGTCGACACTAACACTAGCAGGAACGACTGCTATTTGCCTATGATTCTGTTCTGAAGCCGGTCCACAACCCGGTGGCCAATCCCGAACCGCAGACACTTCTCGCTTTTTAAACTTAGGGGCTGGGACTACGGGTCCAACCCCTTCCTTCCCTTGACTGGCATTTGATTCCATGAAAATGATCTTGGTCAGAAGACCAGGTTAAGGCATTGAAGCAGAGGAAATAAGGATATACGCTCAAAATGGAAAGATTTCTTACCTAGATCAACAGAACCCGAAGGCTATTAAGCTTGGATTAAGGAGTCGCTGAAGTCCCTACACATTTACCAAATCAGATTCGGCTTTCCAAGGTATAGGTTAGAAGGAGTGGCCTTTCGGCCAAATGAATGGTATAAACCTCTTACCTTGATCGACCGATTGTCCCCATAGAACCCTTCAAACACTGACTAGATGCAGAAAGAATATGAAAAGGAGGCTCCCCTACATTCGGCCAAAGAACCTCAGTACAAGATTAACCCCATCGATTAACAACCAGCAAGAGAATAAGAAAGAATCGAGAGAGAAGAAAATGCTTACCACTTAACGGGAAGGAACCTATTGAGAAGGTTGGGAGAAAAGGTAACGGTAAGCCTCACCAATTAAGCAGAATCCAATTGGAAAAGTTAAGGGTGTGGGTAACAACAACCCAATGAAACAAAACGAAAGCAGAAGATGATCACCCAAGGAAGATTCGGCCTAAAGAAAAGTAAGAACCAACACAAATGAGAAGGAAAAGAAAATGGGTTTCGGCTTGAGGAAAATGAGAGAACAAAAGATGAATTTTCAGGGTAAGGGAAGTGTAACACCCCAAACTCGGACAAGACACCACGCCCGAATCTGGTATGTTACGGGGAAAAACGTCTTTGAGTGATCAGATTTTTTTTTTTTCGTTTAGAAGTGGGGTGAAAACATAGTGAATTTGAGGAAAGTTTGAGTAGGCTTGTTTGATTAGATTTTGAAAGCTTAACCAAGTATATAGTTAAAACGAGTTAATTTCATTTAGGACTTCCAATAGTTTCTTAGTGCCATTTTGAAACATTTTAGACTTAGTGGCAAATCGGGTTTGATTTGAAAATCGTTTGAGTTTATTGAATAACAACACATAGCGAGATACCCGATGGTATAGTTTAAAACACTTTGCGATATAAGTTTGAAAACATTGTTTTTCCAAGTTTTAGTAAAATTTCATGCCAAGTTATTTGTTAAGCAGGTTGAGAATCTAATTAAAACATACCCATCATAAAACATAATTTAAAGGCCTTTTACAAGTCCAAATTAAAACCGAATAAAAGTAATTAAACAAAAGTACCCAAATGATAGAGTTGGAGTTAAAACTTTATTATGCATGGCATGAGCACCCGAGTCCATCCGGCTCCATGTCCGCGTCTACGAGTCACTGAAATGTCAAAGGAGAGGGTGAGTCGAGTGACTCAAAGATGCATAAATCCCGCTCCCGATGAAACAACATGCTAACACACATCATAACGTAGCAACATAATTAATGCAACCCGATCCTAACCATCCGTATCTCCTTTTTCTACCCCGTGTGGTACCAAACCACTTTGGTGGTGCCAAACCACCTGGTGACGTATAGTCACAATGTGTTACCAAAACTCTTTGGTGTCCCAAAGACACAATGTGCTACCCAAGCACCGTGACCGTAGTCACAATGATCGAATGATGGGGCCAACCCATCGTGTGATACCCAATCACTAGCGAGACGATCCCATAACTCAAAGTGGGGCCAACCCACGGTGGCGTTAACCACGAGGACAAGTCGCAATGAGGTGCCCAACCTCCGGTGTCCCAAAGACACAAATGTGCTACCAAAGCATTTGGTGACCGTAGTCACAATAATCGAATGATGGGGGCCAACCCATCGTGTGATACCCAATCACTAGTGACGATCCCATATCTCAAAGTGGGGCCAACCCACGGTGGCGTTAACCACGGGGACAAGTCGCAATGAGGTGCCCAACCTCACGGTGTCCCAAAGACACAAATGTGCTACCAAAGCACTGGTGACCCAAAGTCACAAAGTGTGTTACCAAAACACCGGTGCTCGTCAAAGCACAAATCATCACTTTGCCCCTCCACTCATATCACCCATCAACAACCAACTCATGTAATCATGCATATCATACAAATTGTGCATATCATGCTAATATGTTTGACTCATGCCCCATATCACATACATACATAGTCATGATACCATATAGATCATCAGTAATCTAGTAACAATACTGACTTACCCGGATACGTACACATACCCCGTTTGGGTATCCAATAACCATCATCTTGTCATGATTTTAATAGGCAAACAGGTTTATTAATAACATTACTAGATATCGGTGTGTTAGTTTACACACTGTAATCTGAGTCTAGAAATCCTGACAAAAGCGATCTAAGTCCCTTGATTAACTAGCTCCTACAATCGGCCAAGACATAGGGGTTAGGCACTAAGACCATTCGGCCAAAGACATATAAACCCAAAGGGGTTAATTTCAATCCCTTACCTTGAAGATGATCTGGTTTCCTACCAAACCTGAACCAAGCAGTGGTTCTCCTTTAGCAATCGGCTACACCTTAAAAGAAGAACAGTTAATCCATTGTCATCCTTGAGTTAATCGCACTAAATCGATAAATAACCCAATAACAACATGGCCACTTACCACTGCTCACCAACCAGTCTCTAACAGGTAAAGGCCTCACTTGGCGGCTTCAAAAAAAATCCCGAATGCCCTAACAAGCAATCGGTTTTAACAAAGGAGAATAACACCCATCAATAGTTGTCATATACAACTCTTAAACAACTCACATCGATTAAGAGAAAGAAAGAAATTAAATGACCATTCGGCCAAGGGCTTACCAACACCCAAACGATTGAAGCAAAACCCCAACACCAACAAAGATTCGGCCAAGAGAGTTACAAGGGAGAGGAGAGATTCGGCCAAAATGAAAACACAAGCTAGAAGGAAATTTGGAATCACCAAGGAGGATTAGGCTACAAACTAGAAAAGAAAATAATAAAAGAAATAGATGTGGTTTAAGAGAAGAAAGAAATCGGTCAAAGGTTGAAGAGATATTCGGCTCAAGTGCTTCAAGAAATGGGAGAAAATAAATGGAAATTCGGCTAAGAGAGCAATGTGAATTCGGCACTAGTGTATTAAGAGAAAAGAGACGAAAATATGCTAAGAGAAGGTATTAGTTTCGGCTATCAATGTTTTTAAGTCAACGAAGGAGTTATGGAGAAGAGAAAATACCATTCGGTTTACACAATGACAAAAAAAGAACATGAAGAGGGGGATATTCGGCTACCAAGAAAACTTAAGAGAAAACAGGCAAATTTCAGTTGAATGCTCTTGAACTCTCGGTTTCAAAAGAAGAAAATGTACGAATTTCTTTGACACAAAGTGACCGAACACACCCAAAATGCCAAATGCATTTCGGCCCCTCCAACACCATACCATGCCGTCCACTTCCCCACTCCACACTCCCCAAATTCGGCTAAATCCCCCCAATAGCTCCCAACCACTCATTTCAAATGAGTTTACCAAGTCTTACTCCTACCATCATTCTCCACCTTTCATTTGAAAGTGAAGACCAAGTCAAAGGAGGAATTTAAACTTCATCCAACTCTTCCCTCCTATGCCGTCAAAAAGAAGCCAAAAAGTGGCCACTCCATGGCTTGAACTCGGGACCCCGCCTCCCGCAATGACGCCAACACCAGCTCCAAGTGGCGCATGCTTTGCCACTCCACCGGCTCCTCTTTTGTGCTCAAGAACACCAAATAAAACTCTTATACCCTAGCTCCTCTGGCTCCCGACTTAACACCCAAAAATCAAAATTTTCCCATTCACTCAGGCATACATTTAGACTTCAATTAAGCCCCCCAAAACATAGAAATAGCCACATGACACACTAGACACATGCAATATCATGCAACAACAAAATAGCCCCTAACCGGGATATTACAGTTCTACCCCTTAA
Source organism: Gossypium sturtianum (assembly GCA_025698515.1). NCBI lineage: Eukaryota > Viridiplantae > Streptophyta > Magnoliopsida > Malvales > Malvaceae > Gossypium > Gossypium sturtianum. Next base: position 97,093,510 of record CM046949.1, read on the forward strand.
AATAATTTCGACCTCGAAATTACGATCGAAGAGTTGCGGGTATTCTTTGTCTCATCATATCCTCGAGGTTCCCACGTCGCTTCTTCCACGCCATGATTTCGCCAAAGAACCTTAACCAAAGGCACGACTTCTTACGCAGAACTTTCACCTCCCGATCTAGTATATCTCGCAGGTTCTTCTTCCATAGTCAAATCTGGATTTACCTCGATCTCTTCCACCGCTACCACATGCGACGGATCTCGAGCGATACCTCCGAAGCATCGAAGCGTGGAATACGTCGTGAATCGACTAAGCTCTGCTGGCAACTCAAGCCGATACGCCATGGTCCAACTCGCCTCGGAACCCTATACGGCCCAATAAACCTCGGACTTAGCTTGCCTTTCTTCCGAACCTCAACACCTTCTTCCAAGCGAGACCTTCGGGAAAACTCGATCCCCACGGCGAACTCTATATCTCTTCGCTTAAGATCGGCATAAGACTTCACGGTCCAAGCTTCCTTCAATCTAGCCCTGAATCGAAGCAACCTTGCCTTCGGTCTCAAAGCCAACCAACTCGGGTCCCAACAAGCGGCGTTCACCTAACTCCGTCCAACACGTAGGTGGCGACACCTCCTACCATACAACGCCTCATACGGTGCCATCTTGATGCTCGCAGTAAATCGTTGTTGTAGGCAAACTCAACTAATGGTAGAAACTCCTCCCAACTACCTCACGAAATCCAAGATACAACCTCTCGGCATATCCTCTAAGACTGAATAACCTTTACGATTGACCGTCGATTGCGGGTGAAAAGCCGTGGCTGAAATCCAAAGCGAGTACCCCGAGCACGATGCGGTGCTTTCGGAACCTTGGCGTGAATCTGGGATCCTATCCGAGATTATCGAAGCGGCACACCGTGCAACCTCACTATCTCGACACATACGGCCGCTAGCCACGAAGTGAGTAGTCGACCCTCACCGGAATAAAGTGAGTGATTTAGTCGATCGATCCACCACTACCCAAAGCTGAATCTTTCTTGCTAGGCGTAGCGGTAACCCTTGACGAAATCCATGGTTATCCTTTCCCACTTCCATCGAGGAATCTTCACGGTGAAGCAACCCGACGACAAGCGATGTTGGCCTTGACCTGCTGACAAGTCAGACACTTCCCAACAAACTCTGTCACCTCCTTCTTCAAGCCAGGCCACCAAAACTGCTCTCTAAGATCCCTATACATCTTGCTACCTCCGGGATGCATAGCATGAGGAGGCGCATGTGCGTCTGAAGAATCTTACGCCTCGGCTCAACATCTTTAGGCATACAAGCCTTACCACGAAAACACAGAACCTCGTCACTAGGCAGTGTAACCCTCCAAACCACCATCCTGCACTTGCAACCTCCGCGCACTCAGAACCTTATCCAATAACTGTTTCTCTCTGATCTGCTCAACCCAAGTAGGCTTAACCTGCAACTCTGCCAGAATACTCCCATCGTCGTACAAGCTCAAGTGGGCGAACAAAGCTCTTAAGTCGAAACAACCTTGCGACTCAACGCGTCAACCACCACGTTAGCCTTGCCGGGTGATACTCAATCGAGCAGTCATAATCTTTCAAAACCTTTCGACCCATCTCTGTTGCCTCAAATTCAAATCCTTCCGAGTCGGTAGATACTTGGACTCTTGTGATGCTGTGTAGACTATCGATCTCTCTCCGTATAAGTAGTGCCTCCAAATCTTTAAAGTGAAGACTACGTTTGCTAGCTCCAAATCGTCGTCGGATAATTGACCTCATGTGGCCTCAGCTGCCGAGAAGCGTAAGCCACAACCTTACCTTCTTGCATCAGCACACAACCCAAGCCCGTATGTGATGCGTCGCAAAAGACTGTGAATTCCTTACCAGCCTCAGGTTGAATTAGAACCGGAGCCTCAGTCAAAATCTTCTTTAACTTGTCGAAGCTTTCCTGCTGCTTCTCAGTCCATACAAACGGAACTTCTTTCCTCAGCAACTTGGTCATCGGCGCTGCTATCAACGAGAAACCCTCAACAAACCTTCGGTAGTATCCGGCCAAACCCAGAAAACTCCGAATCTCAGCCACTGACTTAGGCGGCTTCCAATCCAAAACTGCCTCAATCTTACGAGGATCTACTCGAATCCCCTCAGCCGACACTACATGACCCAAGAAAGTCACTTCTCTAAGCCAGAACTCGCACTTACTGAACTTAGCATAGAGCTGCTTTTCCCTCAAAGTTTGCAACACCACTCGCAAATGCTTATCATGCTCTTCCTCTGTCCTTGAGTACACCAAGATGTCGTCTATGAAAACCACGACGAACTGATCCAGATGCTGTTGAAACACCCTATTCATCATGTCCATAAACGCTGCCGGTGCGTTAGTCAACCCGAACGGCATTACCAGAAATTCGTAGTGCCCATACCGAGTCCAAAGCTTATTTGTTTTATGGATATCCGCCTCCTTAACCTTCAATCGATGGTACCCGGATCTCAAGTCGATCTTCGAGAATACCGCCGCACCGCCGGTGATCAAACAAGTCATCTATCCGTGGCAGCGGATACTTGTTTTTAATCGTCGGCTTGTTCAATGGCGTGTAGTCTATACACATCCGCATCGAGCCATCTTTCTTCTTGACAAAGTACTGGCGCACTTGCGGCGAAACACTAGGCCTAATAAAACCTCGATCCAATAACTCCACGGATCGAGCCTTAAGCTCCACCAACTCCTTTGGCGCCATCCTATACGGAGCAATAGACACCGGCGCGATTCAGGGTAATAGATCTATTAGAACTCTACCTCGCGATCTGGCGGCAAACCCGGAAGCTCCTCGGGGAAAAACATCGGCAAACTCCTTAATGGTGCGAACCTTCTCCACTGCAGAGACTCCTTAGCCTCCAAGGCATACACATGAACCACATACGCTTCACGACCCTTCCCGACCATCTTCTCCGCTTTTTGAGCGGATACCACATTTGATAAGTAATCTCTCCTATTACCTATCATAGCCACCTCTTCACCCTCGACCGTCTTAAGAACCATGCTCTTGGCCGCGCAATCCAACCTCGCTGGTACTTGACCAACCAATCCATCCCAAGAATCGGATCGAACTCCCCAAACGGCGGTTCCATCGGATCGCTGACAAACACTACCCCTTGGAGTTCTAAGGGTACCTCTCTAAGCAGGTTTATCTACTACTCTTTGAGTGACCTAGAGGGCTAATCACGGTCATCCGCCTAGAAGATATCTCGAGTCTAAATCCATGGTCTCTACTATACCATTTGGCAACATAAGAGTGCGTTGAACCCACATCAATCAAAGCAAGTATAAGGAGAACCAAAAATCAAGAACGCGTGCGGTTATGACGTCCGGTGCGTCGCCCTCCTCTCGGCGCCTCGCGCGCATACACTAATCGGTATGCGGCATCGAGCTACTCACAACTCGCCGGTGCTCCACGGCCCCGACCGAGAACCATTACCACCTGCTGCCATTACCACGGCCCCTCTGCGGTGGCGGTCCATTACCTCGAGGCCCGATTACGGCCCCGACTGGGATCGAATCCTAGCCAACCTACGCGGACGGTCCCTCACACGATGCTCCAGAGAACCACACTCGAAGCAACCTTTTCCTCAGTCCAAAGCAACCACCCCAATGAGATTTCCCTGCCCGATCACCATGCGGCGGTCCACGCCTAGCAAACAACAAACCTAGCGGTGGTTCGGCCCACTCGATCTAGCCCTTTTCTGCGGATTACGGCGATCCAGGAAGACCCAAAGCTCCTCTTATGTCGATTTCGATCCATGCCTTGTCTCACCGACTCCTTAACACCTCGGCTACCTTAGCCTTCTCAACTAAGACAAGCAAACTCGCTCCTGGCGAGGAGCAATCAGCTGACCTCAAGTCGTCTCGCAGACCATCCTCGAAACGAACACACCTCTCATGCTCGGTGGCCACAATGCCCTCGGCATACCTACTCGGCCCAGAACTCGGCCTCGTACTCGCAAATGATTTACTCCCGAACAAGCCTCGAAATGCCTTCCGCTGGGAGTCAATATAACTAGCTCCGATGTACTTCTTTTGATATGCCATACTGAAATAATCCCATGTTAGATCCTCTCTTTGCCACCTTTGTCTCGAACCGTGAGCCACCACCGATATGACTCATCCCGAGAAGTGATACGATACCCTTGACTTCTCTTGGTTTGTCAAGTCCGGATCGTCCATGATCCGCTCGATCGCCGCCTCCGACCAATATTCGCAAATCTTTGGAGCAACACGAAACACCTCGGAAGAATTGGCCCCATTTGCCCGAAGTCGCCAGCACGTGATTTCCTAACTCTGCATTACCACCAACACCAGCTACTCTTTCCAACACTCGCGAAGATCGCGCTGTGACACTGCGTCGCCCCCGTCGATCTTGGAACTCACCACCTCCGGTGGTGGCGATGCCGGTATCTCATTTTTACGAACCACGACGGATCCTACGGGCTCGAAACCGTCATCCTACTACGACCTGCGTCCACGACCACGTCCACCTCTAGCGCTCATGACTAATCTTCCTACGTATCGATTAAAGAATTTTATGCATCGGTATTTATTCCACTTGTTTTTTTAAAAGCAAGTCTTATGAATATTTAAAGAGGATTTGTTCTCGCATGAGTTCACAAAATCCTATCGATTTCAATCTCTAAAGTAGTATACTATTGCTATTCATCAAATCATATCACATCCAATCAATTCACAAGCAATAGTAGTGGGTACTTACAGGCGAATCAGTGTAGGAGACTCGGTGCCATGCCTTCCAAACCATACCTTGAGAATAAAACTAACAAAACAATCTTTTGAAACATTTTTTTTTGGCCTCAGCCCACAGTAGAGCTTTTGAACTTAGCTCTCGATACCACAATTGTAACACCCCAAACTCGGACAAGACACCACGCCCGAACCACGGTATGTTACGGGGAAAAACGTCTTTGAGTGATCAGATTTTTTTTTTTCGTTTAGAAGTGGGGTGAAAACATAGTGAATTTGAGGAAAGTTTGAGTAGGCTTGTTTGATTAGATTTTGAAAGCTTAACCAAGTATATAGTTAAAACGAGTTAATTTCATTTAGGACTTCCAATAGTTTCTTAGTGCCATTTTGAAACATTTTAGACTTAGTGGCAAATCGGGTTTGATTTGAAAATCGTTTGAGTTTATTGAATAACAACACATAGCGAGATACCCGATGGTATAGTTTAAAACACTTTGCGATATAAGTTTGAAAACATTGTTTTTCCAAGTTTTAGTAAAATTTCATGCCAAGTTATTTGTTAAGCGGGTTGAGAATCTAATTAAAACATACCCATCATAAAACATAATTTAAAGGCCTTTTACAAGTCCAAATTAAAACCCGAATAAAAGTAATTAAACAAAAGTACCCAAATGATAGAGTTGGAGTTAAAACTTTATTATGCATGGCATGAGCACCCCCGAGTCCATCCCGGCTCCATGTCCGCGTCTCACGAGTCACTGAAATGTCAAAGGAGAGGGTGAGTCGAGTGACTCGATGCATAAATCCCGCTCCCGATGAAACAACATGCTAACACACATCATACGTAGCAACATAATTAATGCAACCCGATCCTAACCATCCGTATCTCCTTTTTCTACCCCGTGTGGTACCAAACCCTTTGGTGGTGCCAAACCACCGGTGACGTATAGTCACAATGTGTTACCAAAACACACTGGTGTCCCAAAGACACAATGTGCTACCCAAGCACTTTGGTGACCGTAGTCACAATGATCGAATGATGGGGCCAACCCATCGTGTGATACCCAATCACTAGCGAGCGATCCAATAACTCAAAGTGGGGCCAACCCACGGTGGCGTTAACCACGGGGACAAGTCGCAATGAGGTGCCCAACCTGCGGTGTCCCAAAGACACAAATGTGCTACCAAAGCACCGGTGACCGTAGTCACAATAATCGAATGATGGGGCCAACCCATCGTGTGATACCCAATCACTAGCGAGAAGATCCCATATCTCAAAGTGGGGCCAACCCACGGTGGCGTTAACCACGGGGACAAGTCGCAATGAGGTGCCCAACCTCTGGTGTCCCAAAGACACAAATGTGCTACCAAAGCCTTTGGTGACCCAAAGTCACAAAGTGTGTTACCAAAACATGGTGCTCATCAAGACAAATCATCACCGCCCTCCACTCATATCACCCATCAACAACCAACTCATGTAATCATGCATATCATACAAATTGTGCATATCATGCTAATATGTTTGACTCATGCCCCATATCACATACATACATAGTCATGATACCATATAGATCATCGGTAATCTAGTAACAATACCGACTTACGGATCACGCACACATACCCGTTTGGGTATCCAATAACCATCATCTTGTCATGATTTTAATAGGCAAACGGGTTTATTAATAACATTACTAGATATCGGTGTGTTAGTTTACACACACTGTAATACGAGTCTAGAAATCGACAAAAGCGATCTAAGTCCCTTGATTAACTAGCTCCTACAATCGGCCAAGACATAGGGTTAGGCACTAAGACCATTCGGCCAAAGACATATAAACCCAAAGGGGTTAATTTCAATCCCTTACCTTGAAGATGATCGGTTTCCTACCAAACTGAACAAGCGAGTTGGTTCTCCTTTAGCAATCGGCTACACCTTAAAAGAAAAAACAGTTAATCCATTGTCATCCTTGACTTAATCGCACTAAATCGATAAATAACCCAATAACAACATGGCCACTTACCACTTTGCTCACCAACCAGTCTCTAACGGGTAAAGGCCTCACTTGGCGGCTTCAAAAAAATCCCGAATGCCCTAACAAGCAATCGGTTTTAACAAAGGAGAATAACACCCATCAATAGTTGTCATATACAACTCTTAAACAACTCACATCGATTAAGAGAAAGAAAGAAATTAAATGACCATTCGGCCAAGGGCTTACCAACACCCAAACGATTGAAGCAAAACCCCAACACCAACAAAGATTCGGCCAAGAGAGTTACAAGGGAGAGGAGAGATTCGGCCAAAATGAAAACACAAGCTAGAAGGAAATTTCGGAATCACCAAGGAAGGATTCGGCTACAAACTAGAAAAGAAAATAATAAAAGAAATAGATGTGGTTTAAGAGAAGAAAGAAATCGGTCAAAGGTTGAAGAGATATTCGGCTCAAGTGCTTCAAGAAATGGGAGAAAATAAATGGAAATTCGGCTAAGAGAGCAATGTGAATTCGGCACTAGTGTATTAAGAGAAAAGAGACGAAAATATGCTAAGAGAAGGTATTAGTTTCGGCTATCAATGTTTTTAAGTCAACGAAGGAGTTATGGAGAAGAGAAAATACCATTTGGTTTACACAATGACAAAAAAAAAGAACATGAAGAGGGGATATTCGGCTACCAAGAAAACTTAAGAGAAAAGCAGGCAAATTTGGTTGAATGCTCTTGAACTCTCGGTTTCAAAAGAAGAAAATGTACAATTTCTTTGACACAAAGTGACCGAACACACCCAAAATGCCAAATGCATTTGGCCCCTCCAACACCATACCATGCCGTCCACTTCCCCACTCCACACTCCCCAAATTCAAGCTAAATCCCCCAATAGCTCCCAACCACTCATTTCAAATGAGTTTACCAAGTCTTACTCCTACCATCATTCTCCACCTTTCATTTGAAAGTGAAGACCAAGTCAAAGGAGGAATTTAAACTTCATCCAACTCTTCCCTCCTATGCCGTCCAAAAAGAAGCCAAAAAGTGGCCACTCCGCAGCTTGAACTCAGGACCCCTGCCTCCTGCAATTGACGCCAACACCAGCTCCAAGTGGCGCATGCTTTGCCACTCCACCAGCTCCTCTTTTGTGCTCAAGAACACCAAATAAAACTCTTATACCCTAGCTCCTACAGCTCCCCTGACTTAACACCCAAAAATCAAAATTTTCCCATTCACTCAGGCATACATTTAGACTTCAATTAAGCCCCCAAAACATAGAAATAGCCACGCAGCACACTAGACACATGCAATATCATGCAACAACAAAATAGCCCCTAACCCGGGATATTACAGGAAGAAGATTCGGCTAAGAAGAACAAAATGAGAAAGAAATAATGAGATGGTGTGAGTGGTAGGAGGTTTCGGTTAAGGGATTAAGAGATGTGAAACAAATAGGAACAAAAGGAAAAATAAAAGAGAACAAGAGGGAGAGAAGATGGTTTCGGTTTTAACTAAATGAAGAATGAGAAACAATGACCTTAGAGGTTTCGGCTACTCAAAGAAAAGAACCAAAAAAAATTGCCAACCTGAAGAACACCAAATGCCAAAAAAGAAAACTCTCTCTACCTAGTTGCTAAACACTTCAAAAAAATTCGCCACCTACAATCTCCAAAACCGAATGCCACCACATTTGACCGAACCCCCCAACACAAACAAAAATCCGGCCACACCCCTACACAAGCTTCCCACAACTGGCCACTTCCTCCATCCACTTGAAAATCCCTTACTTTCCTCCTAAATTCACTCTTGTTCATTCATTCAAAATAGTTTGAATCATTCAAATTCCACCTTTTGCTCATGGCCTCACATTCAATTCTTTTGACTCATTCAACACTTATCCATGTAGTGTCCTTGCCGAATCCACCACCCAAGCTCCTTAGACGCAAAAATAAAACACCCCATTGCTGGCGACGCAACTCGAACCCTTTGCCCCTGCAGCTTCTCCCTTGTGACGCCACTTCAAGCACTCTAAGTGGCGCCTCCTTGCCACTTTACCACCTCTTTACTTGTGTTAACAAAACACAATTAAATATCCCTAAGGCCTGCCTCAGCTAGCTCTTCCCCTAAAGTGCCTAAAAATAAAATTTTCACCAAGGCTCAGGCTCAACCCCAAACCTTTCTGAGACCCCTAAGCACATCAAAACCACAACAAAACATGCCAACACACAGCAATATACAAAAATGCCAGGCCCCTAATTCCAGGATGTTACAGTTCTACCCCCTTAAAGAAATTTCGGCCTCGAAATTTACCTGATCAAAAGAGATGAGGGTACTGCTGTCGCATCGCATCCTCTGGCTCCCACGTAGCTTCCTCTGAACCGTGATTCTGCCACAACACTTTAACCAACGGGACCGTCTTCCTCCGTAATACCTTAACGTCACGATCCAAGATTTGAACTGGTTCCTCCTCAAAGGATAGATCAGGCCTTACTTCGATTTCTTCCACTGGCACAACATGAGATCGATCCGAACGATAGCGTCTTAACATTGAAACATGGAATACGTCATGAATCTGACTCAATTCTGAAGGTGGCTTGAGCTGATAAGCTACCGGTCCCACACGCTTCAACACCCGATACGGTCTGATAAATCTGGGGCTTAGCTTACCCTTCCGTCCAAACCTTAAGACTTTCTTCCACGGTGAAACCTTTAAGAAAACCCGGTCACCTACTGCAAATTCTATGTCTTTACGCTTCAAGTCTGCATAAGATTTTTGCCTGTCAGAAGCTTCTCTCAACCGTGTCCGAATCAACTTAACTTTGTCCTCCGTTTCAGAAACCAACTCCGGACCCAATAATTGTTGCTCACCCAACTCTGTCCAGCAAGTAGGAGTGCGACACTTTCGACCATACAACGCCTCATACAGTGCCATCTGAATACTAGATTGGTAACTGTTGTTGTATGCGAATTCCGCCAACGGTAGAAACTCTTCCCAACTACCCCTGAAGTCTATGATGCAGCCTCTCAACATATCTTCTAAGATCTGAATTACCCTCTCGGGTGACCATCCGATCGAGGATGGGAATTTATCTTGAAATCTAACTTTGTACCCAATGCCTGATGCAACGCTTTCCAGAACCTTGACGTAAACCTAGGGTCCCTGTCTGATATGATAGACACTGGTACCTCATGCAACCTCACAATCTCTTCTACATACAGCTTAGCCAACTTCTGTAGAGAGTAGTCGACACGAACCGGTATGAAATGGGCAGACTTTGTCAAACGATCAACAATTACCCATACCGAATCCTTCTTAGTAGGCGTAAGAGGTAGCCCACTAACAAAGTCCATCGTGATCCTCTCCCACTTCCACTGCGAAATCTTCACCGGCTGCAACAACCCCGAAGGCAACTGATGTTCTGCTTTTACCTACAGACACGTCAAACATTTACTCACAAATTCGGTTACCTCTCGCTTCAGACCTGGCCACCAAAACTATTCTCGTAAATCCTGATACATCTTACTTCCTCTAGGATGCATAGCGTATGGGCTGCTATGCGCTTCCTGTAAAATCTTACATCTCAACTCATGATCCTCTGGTATGCAAGGTTTTCCCCGAAAACATAATACCCCATCACTATTCATACTGAAATTCGCTGTCTTATCATCAGTTCCCAACTACAACTTCGACTTTAACAACTCATCAGCCCACTGATTTTCTTTAATATGACTGACCCAAGAAGGTTTCATTTGAAGCTCAGCTAATAAACTTCCATCATCGTATAAACTGAGGTGAGCAAACATTGCTCTCAAGTCAGAGATCACCCTACGACTTAAAGCATCCGCCACCACGTTAGCTTTACCCGGGTGATACTCCATCGAGCAATCATAATCCTTTAACAATTCGATCCATCTCCTCTGCCTTAAATTCAACTCCTTCTGGGTGAGAAGGTATTTTAGGCTCTTGTGATCTGTATAAATGACGGACTTCTCCTCATACAGATAATGTCTCCAAATCTTCAAGGCAAATACTACCGCTGCCAATTCCAAATCATGTGTGGGATAATTCAACTCATGCGGTCTTAATTGCCGAGACGCATATGCTACCACTTTCCCCTCCTGCATCAGCACACATCTCAATCCTGTGTACGATGCATCGCAATAAACAGCAAACTCTTTCCCAGCCTCAGGCTGTATCAACACTGGAGCCTTTGTCAAAATCTTCTTCAGCCTCTCAAAACTCTCCTGCTGCTTATCAGACCAGACAAACGGAACCCCTTTCCGCAACAACTTGGTTAACGGTGCCGCAATCAAAGAGAACCCCTCAACAAATCTTCTATAATACCCCGCCAGACCAAGAAAACTGCGGATTTACGCCACGAGACTTAGGTGGCTTCCAATCCAACACAGCTTCAATTTTACGTGGATCGACCTAATCCCTCAACAGACACCACGTGACCCAAAAGGTAACTTCCCTTAGCGAACTCACACTTTATCGAATTTGGCGAACAATGCTTCTCCTCGAATTTGTAAAACCACCAGAAGATGCGAATCATGCTCCTCCTCCAATTTTGAATAAATCGGGATATCATCTATAAACACCACGACAAATCGGTCTAGATAGGGTTGGAATGCCCGGTTCATCATGTCCATAAACATTCTTTGGTGCATTGGTCAACCCGAGCGGCATCACGAGAAATTCGTAGTGGCCATAGAGAAGTACTGTAAGCGCCGTCTTATGAATATTCGCCTCCTTGACTCTAAGCTGATGATATCCTGACCTCAAATCTATCTTCGAGAAGACTGAAGCTCCCTTAAGTTGATCGAACAAATCATCAATCCTCGGCAGTGGGTACTTATTCTTGATAGTCAACTTGTTCAACTGGCAATAGTCAATGCACATACGCATTGATCCGTCCTTCTTCTTAACAAATAGCACCGGCCCTCCCCAAGGTGATACACTCGGTCGGATAAAACCTCGATCTAGTAGTTCCTGAATCTGGGCTTTCAATTTCATCAACTCTTTTGGCGCCATCTTATATGGTGCAATAGACATAGGCGCTGTTCTCGGAAGAAGATCAATACCAAACTCCACCTCGCGTTCCGGAGGTAATCCCGGAAGCTCTTCTGGGAAAACATCAGAAAATTCCTTCACTGTTCGAACTTTCCCCACAGTTGGTTCCTTGGCCTCCAGAGCATAAACAAATGTTATGAATGCCCTACAACCCTTCCTCACCATTCTTTCAGCCTTTAGAGCGGACACTACATTAGATAGGTAGTTCCTCCTCTCAACTATTACCACCACCGCATCATCCTCAAGAGTCCTTAACAACATGCGCTTGGCAGCACAATCCAAGTTTGCTCGATACTTCACTAGCCAGTCCATACCTAAGATCAAATCGAACTCCCGACGCAGCGGTTCCATCGGATCAACCGGGAAAACCATCCACCGAACTTCTAGAGGTACGTCCCTAAAGAGTTTATTCACCACTACAGATTGTCCTAAAGAGCTAAGTACAGTCATCTCCCTAGAAGCAATCTCAAAGTCCATGCTTAAAGTTTTAGATACCACACTAGCAACATAGGAATGTGTCGACCCAATATCAATCAATGTAGAAAAAGGCAATCCAAAAATTAAGAACGTACCGGTTATGACATCTGGTGCATCGCCCTCCTCTTAGTGTCTAGCTGCATAGACTAACCCTGGCTGTCTCGCATCTGTGCTCCCTGTACCTCTGCCTGGTGTTCCACGGCCCCGACCGAAACCATTACCTCCTCTAGCTGGACCACGACCTTTCTGTGGCTGCTGGCCACCTCTACCCGATTGAACATAACCCTGACCTACTAGCCGCGCTCTGCCCAGCTCCTGTGGATAGTTTCTTACCAGATGATCCGTAGACCCACACCTGAAACATCCTCGGTTACTCATCCAACATTCGCCCAAATAAAATTTACCACATCGGGTACACCTCTGAGGCTGACTATCGACAACAGGTCTCGCAACCCGACTCAGCCCATCCAACCTAGGTCTTTTCTGGAATCGCCCAACTAACCCCGACGATCCAAAATTCCTTTTATTTCTACCTCTATCCCTATCCTGATTCTGCTTTTTGGACCGCTTCACCTCCTCAGCTATCTTAGCCTTTTCCACTAAAGCAGTAAATTCTCTTTCTCGCTGCAGAGAGATCAGCACTCGCAAATCATCCCTCAGACCATCCTCAAACCGAACACAGCGCTCATGGTCTGTAGCAACAATACCGGGCATAACGACTTAGGCGTAAAGAGTGCGCCTCATATTCACCATCGACTTATTCCCTTGAACAGATTTAGAAAAGCCTTACTGTTTGAGCATCCACATAACTTGACCCAATGTATTTCCCTTGAAATGCTGATTTGAAGAAATCCCAGGAAATACGATCAGCCACTGCACCATCCCTGACCGTCAGCCACCATTGGTACGCCTCGTCCCGCAGAAGAGACACAACCCCTTTCAACTTCTCTTCCACTGTAAAATCAAGATCATCCATTATGCATTCTATTGCTTCTAGCCAACTCCAGATACACCCCTAAACATCTCTGCTCCATTAGCTCGAAGTCGTCCAGACACAGATTTTCGAGCCATTGATCATGTGCTCACTCCAGTAACCCTCAGATTTCCGAGCCATTGATCATGTGCTCACTCCAGTAACCCTCTCCAAAACTCGCAACATCGCCTGAGACATCGCATCATCTCCGCCTATTTAATCCTGAAAATCCACTTCTGTAGCTGGCGGTACTGGCATCTCATCTCCTGACCCATGTCCTGATTTCGAGGGTTCAGACCCAACACCTCGACCTCTACCACGGCCGCGCACAGCATGTCCACGTCCCCTAGTACTCATGGCTTCCGATGCGACTTAATCTGATTAAAAGTTTTATGAGTTAGTATTTCTTTCACTTGTTTAATACTGAGCAGTCTTATGAGAAGTAGCTTTAGAGAGTAATTCTCGCCAATCATATCTCGACCTAGAGGTTTCAGTCTCTAAAGTTTGGATCTCCTAGTGCTAGCAAACATATTCTTTCATGCAAACAATCATTCCATACATACATCACCAACAATTAGAATGCTTACCTGCGTGGATCGGGTGCTGGTAGACTCGAATGCCATATTCCCAATCAAAATATTTCCTCCAAGTAACATTTAAATCGACTTTATAAAACACTGTTGAACCCATTTCACAGCCCGAGTTTTGCAACCTAGGCTCTGATACCAAAATTGTAACACCCCAAACTCGGTCTAGACGTTACGACCAGATCTGGTATGTTACAGGGTAAAAGTTATTAAAAAGGGTTTGAAACTCGAGAGAGATACTGTAAGTAAAAAAAACTGTTTGTTTGGTTAATGTTTTGAAAATAGTTGTTTGAGGTTTAAGGATAGAGAAACGAAATGTTGAATTAAGTTAAACAAGTACTGATTGTCAGTGTTGGTATTTCAGAGAAAATGAATTCTTTATGTTGATTAAAAATTTATCTTATTTACCAGGTTTTAACATATAATGATGTCATATGTAATTAGATAATATATAAAGAAAACCAATTATTAAAATAAGAAGGCCTTATTACATAATAAAATCCCCAACTAAAATAAATTTGTAAAAGGAAATGGGTGTACGAAAGAAACTTTTTATGGCCTCCTCGAGTCTGCCTCGGCTCCCAGATCCACAATCTACTTATTACCTGCAACATTAAGCAAACGGGGTGAGTCACCAAGACTCAGTGTGTAATTCCCCTATATCACATAAACGGCCCATGGCCTACAATCGCATATTGGGCCTTAGCCCACTCATGATGGCATCTGAGAAGAATTTAATGCAATATGTCCCACCCCAACCTAGTTTCCATCCTCTACACGCCACCCGTACCAGCCCATCACACCGTGGGATTTCTACAATCAACCTCCATCCGCTACACGCCTCATCACGTGGCATCGGGCCACTCGTGGTTCCGGACCACCGTGATATTAGATCCGTGAGTGAGTCACTATTAACATACGTGGGGCCAACCCACCACCGTATCAACCATCGTGACAATCCCTAATGAATATATGTGGGGCCAACCCCACTGTGGTACCAAACCAGGACGAGTCACTAAATCATATATATACGTGGTGTTAAACCACCGTGGCACCAAGCCACCGAGACATGGTCACCAAATCAGATTTACGTGGGGCGGCCCACTCGTGGTACCAAACCACCGTGATGGATCTCAAAATCTTCCCCTTTCACATCATAATCCAAGCCCATGCATAACATACATGTCATAATGAATGCAACATGTTATCAAGCCAAGTGGAAGGTTACCACATACATCCATACTCACAAAGAAAACATTACGATCCGTGCACTGCATCCCTAGCCTTACCCACAAGGGTATTCCGACTGTCTACACAGTCTTCTCGGCTTTTCAGCCCATACAATCAATAATACAGATAAATAATAGAGTGTGAAGTTTTACACACCTGATAACACGCAATATTATGCTATCTATGTCGACACTAACGCTAGCAGGAACGACTGCTATTTGCCTACGATTCTGTTCTGAAGCCGGTTCACAACCCGGTGGCAAATCTGGAATCGCAGACACCGCTCGCTTTTTGAACTTAGGGGCTGGGACTACGGGTCCAACCCCTTCCTTCCCTTGACTGGCATTTGATTCCATGAAAACGATCTTTGTCAGAAGACCAGGTTAAGGCATTGAAGCAGAGGAAATAAGTATATACGCTCAAAATGGAAAGATCTCTTACCTAGATCAACAGAATCCGGAGGCTATTAAGCTTGGATTAAAGAGTCGCTGAAGTCCCTACACATTTACCAAATCAGATTTGGCTTTCCAAGGTATAGGTTAGAAGGAGTGGCCTTTCGGCCAAACGAATGGTATAACCTCTTACCTTGATCGATCGATTGTCCCCTAGAACCCTTTAAACACTAACTAGATGCAGAAAGAATATGAAAAGGAGGCTCCCCTACATTTGGCCAAAGAACCTCAGTACAAGATTAACCCTATCGGTTAACAACCAGCAAGAGAATAAGAAAGAATCGAGAGAGAAGAAAACGCTTACCACTTAACGGGAAGGAACCGATTGAGAAGGTTGAGAGAAAAGGTAACGGCAAGCCTCACCAATTAAGCAGAATCCGATTGGAAAAGTTAAGGGTGTGGGTAACAACAACCCAATGAAACAAAACGAAAGCAGAAGATGATCACCCAAGGAAGATTCGGCCTAAAGAAAAGTAAGAACCAACACAAATGAGAAGGAAAAGAAAATGGGTTTCGGCCTGAGGAAAATGAGAGAACAAAAGATGAATTTTCAGGGTAAGGGAAGAAGATTCGGCTAAGAAGAACAAAATGAGAAATAAATAATGAGATGGTGTGAGTGGTAGGAGGTTTTGGTTAAGAGATTAAGAGATGTGAAACAAATAGGAACAAAAGGAAAAATAAAAGAGAACAAGAGGGAGAGAAGATGGTTTCAGTTTTAGGTAAATGAAGAATGAGCAACAATGACCTTAGGGGTTTCGGCTACTCAAAGAAAAGAACCAAAAAAAATTGCCAACCTGAAGAACACCAAATGCCGAAAAAGAAAACTCTCTCTACCTAGTTGCTAAACACTTCAAAAAAATTCGGCACCTACAATCTCCAAAACCGAATGCCACCACCTTTGACCGAACCCCCCCAACACCAACAAAAATTCAGCCACACCCCTACACAAGCTTCCCACAACTGGCCACCTCCTCCATCCACTTGAAAATCCCTTACTTTCCTCCTAAATTCACTCTAGTTCATTCATTCAAAATAGTTTGAATCATTCAAATTCCACCTTTTGCTCATTGCCTCACATTCAATTCTTTTGACTCATTCAACACTTATCCATGTAGTGTCCTTGCCGAATCCACCACTCAAGTTCCTTAGACGCAAAAATAAAACACCCCCTTGCTGGCGACGCAACTCGAACCCTTTGCCCCTGCAGCTTCTCCCTTGTGACGCCACTTTAAGCACTCTAAGTGGCACCTCCTTGCCACTTTACCACCTCTTTACTTGTGTTAACAAAACGCAATTAAATATCCCTAAGGCCTGCCTCAGTTAGCTCTTCCCCAAAAGTGCCTAAAAATAAAATTTTCACCAAGGCTCAGGCTCAACCCCAAACCTTCCTGAGACCCCTAAGCACATCAAAACCACAACAAAACATGCCAACACACAGCAATATACAAAAATGCCAGGCCCCTAATTCCAGGATGTTACAAAGATCAAATTTACCTTGCTCGCCCATCACAAATCTTCGCTCTTCGGGGGTATAGCATAGCTCAAGTTTCGCGGTTGAATTAATCTTTTCCAAACGGATCGCAAACGTCATGGACAACCAAAGAAATTGTTTGAGGAACGAATATAAATTGAAAACACATTCAAAAATTTTTGTTTCCTTATTCAAATACCACAAATCAAAATGATAGAAATGGTTAACACAATCGATGTGCCTTGATTTTCCAACAAGATGAATCAACACAAATTCCCGGCTTAAAAACATGAGTTTGTTTATTTAAGGCAAAAAATAACAACGTTTCACTAAACCGATCATGTTAAACCAATAGGACTTGTACATACTCAAAAACGAACATTCAAATCTCTTTTCATGCTTCAAAACAGATTTGCACAAGTTCAAAGATTTCTCACAAAACTTGAGTGGGTGCTCGTTAATATCATGTTCAAACAAATTAAGCGTTTTTTGTGAAAAACCGTTTGCACACAAGATAAAATTTTTGGGTTGTCGATCGGAACGAACAGTGTCAACCACATTCAAAGAGTAGAAATTAATTAGATGAGAATAAGGGGGTCTTTTTATAACTAAGTCATCGAAGATTTTATTGACGAATGTCAAATCAGATTGCCGTGACTCGTTTAAAAGTTCCTTACCTCACTTACCTTTGGGTTCGTGTGGTTTATTTTCAACTATACCTTGGTTGATCATACGGAAATGTCGTTCTTTCGGAAGGTATTGTAGTTGAAAAACATCTTTCGGTCTTTCGGGAACCTGAAAAGTAGAAATAGAACAAGAGCAAACTTCAAGAGGGTTAGTTGAATCACTCCTCACTTTTTCTTGCTCATTCTTTTCTTTTGTTTCTTTTTCTATCTCGGGTTCTTTTCTTTCTTTTTCAATTTTATTTTTGTTTTCAAACTCCTTTTCAATTTCTTTTTCACTCTCTTTTCCTTCACTCTCATTTTCTTTTTCAAATTTCTTTTTGACTTCTCTTTCAACTTCTTTTTGTTCTTTCTCTTTTTCAAAAACCTTCTCAATGGCTTTTTCAAGCTCTCTCAAAACTCGCTCATTTTCTCTCTAACTTGCCTCATTTCTCTCTTTTCTTTTTATTTCTTTTGCCTTTTCTTATTTTTCTTTTCTTTTAAATGATGTTACAAAAGAATCAAGATGGTAATTATTTGGCTCGAAAGAAGAAAATTTATTTACAAAAGAATCACGATAATTGCATCGGGAAGAATACTCCGTGTAGGATTTCTTTGAAGTTCCTGAAGGAGTATACCGTTCATCTCGCACGTCATCTTGGAGGGAGTAAAAATCAAAGTCGACTTCTCTTCGCCTCGAGTTCCTTGATGAATAAGAATCTCGATCGAAATCTCGTCTTGAATAATAGTTAAAAGTGTGTCTTTACGAAGTTCTCGATTCTGCTTTTTGATTTGATGACACTCATTTTCATGGATCTCTTTGTTCCACATGATCTAATCTCTCGTGTAGTCTATCAAACTTGGAATTCACCATTCTTTTCATTTTTTGCACCAAGTATTGGTACTCCGATTCGGTGAACTCTTCGCGAGACATTTTTGATTGCTGAAAAGAAATTTGTTAAGTAAAACAAAAAAAAATTAAATTCCTCACAACAAAATCCTCACAATTTCACTCGAAAAGAAGAAGGAAAAGTGACACTCTCGCTCGTGTTTTCACTCGTTTGGCTTTTACCTCCACTCGAATGATCTCACTCGCTCGTGCCTTTTACCACTCGAATCCACCTCTCAAAATTCTGGAAGGTTGCCTTAGACTTCTTAACAACTTGTAGGTCAGTTCAAGGGGTCTAAGCAAAGGAAAAATCGTTATAGGTAAAGGTAGGCTGAAAGAAAATGAGTTAAGGGTGGCGTTGGGTAAGATGGAGGGGAACCAAATGATGATGGAAAGGGTTCTTGATGATCAAGAATAAAGGAGAGTGATTTTGAAGATCGGGTATAGAAGAGGAGAACAGAAACAACAAGTACTTGGCACACTTTCAAAAGAAAACTTCACTCTCTTTTTTTTCACTCGTATTTTTTTTTTGAATTTTCGTAATTCTTTTTTTTCTTTTTTTTGTTTGTTTTTCACTTCAAATTCAATAGAATGAAATACATGCAATTTCGAAAAAAATTCGAATTTTTTTTGAATTTTTTTACGAACCTACTTTCGGCCTGATACGAACGTCGTCGAAGCTCCTCATTTTCTAGCTCTGATACCAAATGATACGATCCACCTCGGGGTTGAGTCGAGTCGTATGTGAAGTTGCCCGATTGTCTCCGAAGAGGTTTCGTTCGATTTGTTTTAAAAGGGAAAAATGGTTGGATTTAAGAAAATGGCAGCAGTTTAATAACAAAGAAAATAGATGGATGAATGGAATGATGTTCGAAACAAGAAAGAACCCTTAATAAAAGATTAAGGACCCGAATCTTATATGTTTCAAAGGGATGGTTGAGTTGGATAAAAACCTCGACCCACTATCTAGCAAGATAGGAACCTCGGTATAAAGGTTTGAACGCCACACCCGAATGGATGATAAGTTCGAAACAAAGTCAGATTGACACCACTAGCTACTAGATAAGTCAATTTGAACCTTGAAGAATAATGAGAGTAGATAACTCACAATAAGAAAATTTCATTAAAAATCAAAAGTTTCCTTTACAAGCTAATAACAAAGTATATATAGTGTTTACATGTGGTTAGCTGAAGAGTCATATGAATTCAGCTTTAATATGCATTTAAATGGCTGAAATAAAATCTAATCAATAAATAAATAACTCTTGAATTCCTCCAGCCAAATAACAGCAACTTTATGACTCCTAATGAGCTGCTTAAATGAATTTGAATGCTTTAAAAATGTCCCTTGAGTTGTCCTTGGCTAGTAGAAAAGACACGACAACTAATGGTGTTTTGAATGCTTGTTATCATCTTTTAAATGAGCCAAAAAGCTGCTGGTAAGTGAAGAGGTTTTTGCCGAATTTATGAGGAGTTAAAATGCTCCTTAAAACTCCTTAATTTGGTGTATTAAGCATCCCTTGTAACAGCCACTTCTTTTGTAACCAAAATCAACTAAAAGTCACTTCCATTAATGTTGTAATGACCTTGTAAAGTAATGATTGTGAGCTGAAAATAACTCGCAATAAACACATTAAAAATGCACTTAATAAACACAAATGAACACTAATTAAACTCTAACACATTAAACACTTGACTTTATTAAATGAACTAAAAGTTAAGACTTCAATTAATGCAGCAACTAGTTAATTTATGGAAGCAGAATTAAATTAACTTAAACTCATGCTTCATTAAAACATCCTAGTAACTAGATTAATTAATAAGCCTCTTATCAAACACAACTTATTTAATTAAACTAAACACCTTTATTTAAAGCTAATTTAAAAGTTTTTATTCAGTAAAATAAAAATGCATGAATTAAATCAAGCTAAACACAAGCTGAATGAACTAAATGTGAACTTAAACCAAGCTCAATGAGCTGAGATGAACTCATGTGAGCTGAACCAAATAGAAAGGAAGTTTAATTGAGCTGAAAATGAGCTGGAATCAGCTTCATTTTGCACTTTGGCCCCTCGAGCTTAGGCCACTCTCGATGGCGTCGGATGGAGTCGAACCATGATGCGACCAGGATCGTATCAAACACGGCCTGACCACGACTTACACGGGCGTGTGCCAAGGGCGTGTCCCTGCCGTGGCAAAGAGAAATTCTATTTGGATTAGGATACTTAGAGGTGAAGTAACACATTCCGAAGCCTATATAAACACCCTAAGTATGACCTAAGAGGGGGAGCCCAAGGATTTTGTCAAGGGGCATCCAGCTAGGCCAAAGAGGGCAGATTTGTGGGAATTTACTCGAAGGAAGCCAGATGATTTATCTCGAGAAGCCGGTGTCATACTCAAGATGGAGGATCTCTCTTTAATTCCTTTAGGGGTTTTAGGGTTTTTATTATGTTTTGTTTGATCTTTTCTTCTGAGATTTTTTCTTTTATCATTATGAACTAAACTCCTCAGATACCTGAGGGGGATGAAACCTAAGATGAATCTTGTTATCATTTTCTGAACTATATGATAAATACTTGATTTGTTCTTAATTATGTGTTCTTAATTCTTGTTTTGATATTTCCGGGATATTGATTCAAGTTTGATGTGCTTAGGTGGAGGAGCAAAAGTCCCTGCCTAAGAGTAGATCTAGCATAATTAAGCAGAGTTGATCGCACGCCTAGACATAGGGTGACGAGATTTTGTCGAATTAAGGTGAAACCTAATATGGGAGTCCATAGATCGAGTTAATGCAATTCTAGGGGTTTTAATTACAAAGAGATTTCAATTAATCAACCTAGGGTTAGACGTTAGTAGCCTCGACGGAGGTATTAATATAACTTAGGGAGTCCTACGGAACAAGTCAAGTGAATAAATCGTTTGGTTCAGTGTTAGATAACAAGTGAAGTCTAGGTGGATTCTTCCTCAGGTATTGTCTTAATCAATTGGTCTTTCCCACAAGTATTTCCCCAAATTCATTCTTCTTTGTCTTAGAGTCTTTAGCTTAGTAGTTAATTTAGATTAAACGACAATTACCTTTATTTTAGGCTAGATAATAAAAGAAAGTTAGTATTAGTACTTTTAGTTCCTTTGGGTTCGACAATCTGGTCTTGCCTTAACTATACTACTGTTCGATAGGTGTGCTTGCCTCAATCGTTGTCATAGTTAGTTTCCAGGTTCAATCATTCTCTTTACAAATTTTAAAACTTTGACAAATCATAGCGATCAAGTTTTTGGCGCCGTTGTCGGGGAACTAAAATATTAAGAAAGCTCAATTTTTATTACTTTAGCCATTTTTTTTATTTTTTGCAAGTTACTTTTATTTCTTATTTTCTTTTTAAACTTTGCTAATTTTCTTTCTTTTCTTCCTTTCAGGTACCTCTAGTTTATGACTAAAAGGAACCCGACAGGACCCCTACTTTACGACAGTGAAATTGAAAGCACAGCTCGCAAAAATCGTAGAGAAATAAGGTGAAGCTTAACCTACATAGTAGAAGAGCAAGAAGACGAAATTAATACTACCGAAGAGATGGCTGAGAACAATCTGCCACCTCCAGAGATAGCCAACAATCATGCTCCCCGAACTATTTATGATTATGCTAAACCTAGTTTAACAGGAACTGAGTCAAGTATTGTTAGACCTGCTATTGCCGCAAATAATTTTGAACTGAAACCTAAAACAATTCAGATGATATAACAATTTGTTCAGTTTGATGGTTTGCAGGATGAAGATCCAAATAATCACTTGGCGAATTTCCTAGAATTTTGCAACACTTTCAAAATAAATGGCGTTACTGATGATGCCATCCGTCTTCGGTTATTTCCCTTCTCTTTGAGGAATAAAGCCAAACAGTGGTTGCATTCTCTTCCACGAGGGTCAATCACTACATGGGATCAAATGACCAAAAAATTTTTATTGAAATATTTTCCACCGGCCAAAACGGCCAAGTTAAGGAATGATATCTCTTCTTTTGTGCAGATGGATTTAGAGACACTTTACGATGCATGGGAGAGATACAAGGATTTGTTGAGAAGGTGCCCACACCAAGGATTACCCTTGTGGCTATAGGTCTAAACTTTTTACAACGGTGTGAACCCCTCAACAAGGCAATTAATTGATTCAGCCGCCAGCAGAACTTTGAATAACAAAACTCCTGAAGCGGCCTATGAGTTTATAGAAGAGATGTCATTGAATGACTACCAGTGGCAAGTTACAAGGACAAGGCCAACAAAATCAAACAAAGTTTTCAACCTCGACGCAGTAACCATGCTATCAAATCAGGTTGAGGCGCTAAATAAAAAGATTGATGGTTTGTGTTCTTCGCAGGTACATCCAGTCATGCAGTGCAATGCAAGTGGAGGCGTGGTGAATCCTTAGTACCTACCCTACCATCCGGGCACAGAGAGCGAACAGATGAACTATATGGGTAACATTTTTAGATCTAACAATAACCCTTATAGTAATACTTATAATCCAGGTTGGAGGAACCACCCCAATTTTTTATGGGGTGGTCAAGGAAATCAAAGACAACAACCCCCTCCAAATTTTCAAATCAGCCCTACCCATAGGAAAAGAAGCCGAACCTTGAAGAGATGCTGACAAAATTCATAGCAGTCTCAGAAACCCGTCTTCAAAAAGCTGAGACAACACTTGAAAGTCAACAAGCATCAATTCAAGAGATCAAGAATCAGGTAGGTCAACTTACCAAGATCATGTCAGAACGACCACAAGGTAGATTGCCAAGCAACACTGAAACTAACCCAAAGGAGCAGATTCAAGCCATATCAGCTCATGATAATGTAGGGTTAGATGAGCCCAATCTAAGGCAAGAAAGTGTGGTAGAAAAAAGTAAGGTTGAGGTAACCCAAGAAAAGCCAAAACTGATAATCAAAGAGTACCAACCTCGCATACCATACCCCAAAGCAATGAGGAGAGACGACACAGAGGAACAATTCGGTAAGTTTCTTAAACTTTTAAAGAAATTACATATTAACTTACCATTACTTGAAGCTCTTTCGCAGATGCCAGATTCTAGGAAATTTTTAAAAGAACTCTTGACAAACAAGCGAAGGGTAGACGAAACATCGCATATGGAGCTAAACGTAATGTGCACAGCAATTCTACAAAATAAACTACCACGAAAGTTAAAAGAACCAGGGAGTTTTACAATTCCATGCTTAATTGGTAGTTTATCTATTGATAATGCGTTAGCTGATTTAGGGGCAAGCATAAATGTCATGCCTTATAAAATGTTTAAACAACTAGGTCTAGGGAACCCCAAACAAACTAGGATGAGCATTCAATTAGTTGATAAAACTGTTAGAATTCCTAGG
Source organism: Gossypium sturtianum (assembly GCA_025698515.1). NCBI lineage: Eukaryota > Viridiplantae > Streptophyta > Magnoliopsida > Malvales > Malvaceae > Gossypium > Gossypium sturtianum. Next base: position 97,117,416 of record CM046949.1, read on the forward strand.
GGTATAATCGAAGATGTGCTAGTGAAAATTGATAAATTCGTATTCCCAGTAGACTTTGTCGTTTCAGACATGGATGAGGACAATAGTATCCCTTTAATTCTAGGAAGGCCCTTTTTAGCAACGGCCAGGACTAAAATTGATGTCGACGCAGGTGAACTCATACTCTGTGTAGGTGACAAGATAGTCACTCTTCAGGCTCTCGATTCGGTTAGAACATCGAGTAAACAAGGTGAGAACGTACATTCTATCAATAACAATTCAGTTAACCCTTCTTTTCAGGAAGCACCACGAAAGAGCACAACTGAGCCCGATCCTAGACCCCATGCCAACAAGGAAATAATTCATGAGGATCGAAGGTTTCAGATCGATAAACTAGACGAGTGGAAGACGCATTTCAAGGAAAAACTAGGGATGCACGAAGCAGAACCAATGCCACTCTACGAGACAGACAAGTTCAAAATAGGAGATCAGGTATTGTTAGATAAAGCAGACCCACGAATATCTCCTCCTGACCCTAATACAAACAAAGAAATCCCTTTTAAGGTAATCAATGATTTCCCATACGGAACAGTCGAGGTAAGTAATCCTATATTTGGCACTTTCAAAATAAACGCTACTCGACTTGAACTATACACGGATAATAGGAAAAATAGCATGAGGAAAGATGTTCAACTCTTTAAACCACCCTGATTATGCGAATGAGAGGTAAGTCTAGCTTAAGACTTTAAACGAGCGCTTCTCGGGAGGCAACCCGAGCACTAACTCCTTTACACTTTACATTTTAGTTTATTTTATTTTTACCTTTATTTCTCCTTTTTTTTAGCATTCAATTTTAAACTAACAAAAGTGCAGATTTCCATGCCACACGGCCTTGCACACGGCCGTGGCCGTGGCCGTGTGGACACTACGGACTCCCGTACTGACATAGAAGAGGTAGTACGAGCCAATGACGAAAGATTCCTAGATCACGGACAACTATAAATTGCCACGGCCGTGTGCTATGGCCGTGGCCGACACTAAGGGAAGTCACACGTGCTCTAACTAACTCGCCACGGTCGTGCGATGCGGCCGTGGTTGACACTGTTTGATCCTACACGGGCGTGGTGACCCGAACAGGGGCGTGGGAGAAACGAGAGAAGCATAACACGGCCGTGCAAGACGGCCGTGTGACCCAGCACGCCCATGATACACGGGCGTGGGAACGTACTAGACTTGAAATTTCTATTTAAAACACCTACCCCTCCCATCTCTTCCATCCCATTTTCTTTTCCCTTTCTTTCTCAGACCTCTCCCTACTTTTCTTCTCTAATCTTTCCCCAACTATCAAGCCACACCATGTCAAAGAATCGGAAGGAACCAAGCACAGTCTCCCTATGGGAGATCGATCTAAATAAGTTCATGCTGGCCGCTTCAATTATTCGACAAGCCAAGGGTCTTTGAGGCCATTTAACTCTTATTTTTCTTTTCTCTTCTCCTTTATTTTCCTTATCTTAACTTCTCTTCCACTAAATTTAGTCTATCTTATTTTAGTTTCTTGTTTTTAGGTTCTTCAGGCTGCTTGGGAATCACCCCACCACGACCTCTGCCAACATCACCGCGGCCTTAGAAATCACACCCACCTCGCGAACCATCCAACAATAAGGACTCCTTAGTCCATAAGTCTTTTCTTTTTCTTGTTTTTTACTTTTTACGATCTTTCTCTTTATCTTTCTTGTCTTTAAATAAATAATTAGTTTATTTTGAATTTTTCTTAGTATTTCTTGGCTATTTCTTCACGGGCTACCTAATTTCTTCATCTAGCGCAGTAATAGTGGGCAGCCCCCATACCACCACCAGAGACGCCTCCTCCAACTTATCTTTCACCTCCGAATCAAGTTTCCACACCTCCAACTCAAGGAATCCATCCAAATTCAGGAAGTTTCATCTCTCCCTATCTTTTATAAATTTCTATCTATCTTTGTACATTGAGGGTAATGTACATCTTAAGTGTGGGGGGTAAAACTTAAAAGTGCCGAACTTTTTGCATTATTCTCAAATCCTGAATTATGTCTTGTTTCTTAAAGTAAGTTTCTCATATTATGATTAGAATGAAATTTCCAGTGATTTGTGATTTTTATTGATATATTTTAGATTAAGTCATTGATAATTGTGCATTGATAATTTAAACTTTAAGATAATAGAGAATCAAGCATGATAAGTCTATTTTTCAGAAATTAAAATTTTTTTTAGGTTGTCGACCTGAATTTGAATATTACTTTGAAGTTTTAAATTTACTAGGTTGACATCAAAAAGCCATAATTTTTGTGAGATTTTGAGCCTTATAGAGCATATATTCTTTTTCTTGCTCACTTTATTGATTATGAGTGTGTCAACATTGATTTGTTATTCTAGAACTTGCATCGATTATACATGTCGAGACCATACCTTTGATTTGATGTACTAAGATGATAGAGGCACCTAGGATTTAACCCACTCACTCCACTAAAAAGCCTACCTCCATAATTAACCCCTAGTGAACCCCTTTTGATCCTAACAACCCTTTTTATTGACTCACCCACTAATTTTAAACCAAAACCCTTTGTATTTGTTATCAACATTCTTCTTGACTACCCTTTTTGTCGAGATTTGATTTTGAGCAGTTGCCTAACTATGTTCTATATTTCAGTTGTTAAAATACTTTCTTATTATTGTAAATATTTAATGATTTGTTCTAAAAAAACGACGAAGTTTATTCATTATTAGTTTTATTAGTAAGTGAGCTTACATATTTAAATTCCACAATTGTTGAAGAAAAAAAAGCTTGTATTATTAGTATTACAAGTTTTTAGTTGATGTAATTATTAGCTCATTTTTTTAGTTGGGTAATTTGTCAAGTTAATCTCGATTCTAACCCTCTAATTCAGCCTTTATCCACACCTTTAACCAAGCCCCGTTACAACCCTGTTAAAGACCTTTTGATTTGCGTATCATCTCATATTATAGTGGTGGAGATTTGATTTTCATGCAAGCCTATGGGATTAACTTTTCATGTTTGACTTATGAGTGCTTTTTCTTGAACCTTAAACACCTCGAGTGATTTGAGTGAATCTTTAGTGAGGATGTCAATCCTTGTCAATTTTGAATCAGGGGTAATTATTTAGATAAGGGAAAACACCTACGTTTTCATGCTACAAAAACGTATGACTTAGATTGTTTGAATCTTTAGGACTCTTTGAGTTGAATTATCCATGTATGAATTATCTTTGAATTATGAACAAAACATTATTGATGAATATTATGAATCGAGGAAGTTTGTTTTAATTGTGAGTTGAAAATTTTGCTTGAGGACAAGCAAAAGCTTAAGTGTGGGGGTATTTGATAAACCGCAATAGTAACATATTTTAAGCCCACATTTAGCATGCTTTTGGATGATTTAAGCCTTGAATTATGTAATTTGGTGCTCTTAATACTTTGTTTTCATGTTTTATACTTAGGAAAGCACCGGAGAATGAAAAGAACGAGAAACGGGCTTAAAATAGACCAAATAGGCCAAATCACGAAATCTACATGGCACAGGCCAAGAGACACTGCAGGCGTGCCTCATTGATAGACTCGAACACGGCCTGACCACGACTTACACGGGCGTGTGCCAAGGGTGTGTCCCTGCCGTGGCAAAGAGAAATTCTATTCGAATTAGGATACTTAGAGGTGAAGTAACACATTCCGAAGCCTATATAAACACCCTAAGTATGACCTAAGAGGGGGAGCCCAAGGCTTTTGTCAGGGGGCATCCAGCTAGGCCAAAGAGGGCAGATTTGTGGGAATTTACTCGAAGGAAGCCATTTGATTCATCTCGAGAAGCCAGTGTCATACTCAAGATGGAGGATCTCTCTTCAATTCCTTCAGGGGGTTTTAGGGTTTTTCTTATGTTTGGTTTTATCTTTTCTTCTGAGATGTTTTCTTTTATCATTATGAACTAAACTCCTCAGACACCTGAGGGGATGAAACCTAAGATGAATCTTGTTATCGTTTTCTGAACTATATGATAAATACTTGATTTGTTCTTAATTATGTGTTCTTAATTCTTGTTTTGATATTTCCGGGATATTGATTCAAGTTTGATGTGCTTAGGTGGAGGAGCAAAAGTCCCTGCCTAAGAGTAGATCTAGCATAATTAAGCGGAGTTGATCGCACGCCTAGACATAGGGTGACGAGATTTTGCCGGATTAAGGTGAAACCTAATATAGGAGTCCATAGATCGAGTTAATGCAATTCTAGGGGTTTTAATTAGAAAGAGATTTCAATTAATCAACATAGGGTTAGACGTTAGTAGCCTCGACGGAGGTATTAATATAACTTAGGAAGTCCTACGGAACAAGTCAAGTGAATAAAATCGTGCAGTTCGGTGTTAGATAACAAGTGAAGTCTAGGTGGATTCTTCCTCGGGTATTGTCTTAATCAATTGGTCTTTCCCACAAGTATTTCCCCAAATTCATTCTTCTTTGTCTTAGAGTCTTTAGCTTAGTAGTTAATTTAGATTAAACGACAATTCCCTTTATTTTAGGCTAGATAATAAAAAGAAAGTTAGTATTAGTACTTTTAGTTCCTTTGGGTTCGACAATCCGGTCTTGCCTTAACTATACTACTGTTCGATAGGTACGTTTGCCTCAATCATTGTCATAGTTAGTTTCCAGGTTCGATCATTCTCTTTATAAATTTTAAAACTTTGACAAATCATAGCGATCATATACACAACAGGTCCAACACGCTCAATGATTTCATACGGTCCGATGAACCTCGGACTCAACTTGCCTTTACGTCCAAATCGGAGTACTTTCTTCCACGGAGACACCTTCAGAAACACTTTGTCACCGGTCTTGAATTCAATATCTTTACGTTTCAATTCTGCATAGGATTTCTGACGATTAGACGCTGCTTTTAGACTGTCACGGATCACTTTCACTTTTTGTTCAGTATCTTTTATCAAATCAATCCCGTGTAGCTTATTTTCACTAAGCTCGGTCCAATACAGAGGTGTACGACATTTGCGTCCGTACAAAGCTTCATAAGGTGCCATTTTAATGCTCGACTGAAAAGTGTTGTTATATGCAAATACAATAAGTGATAAGTACTGTTCCCACGTACCGTTAAACTCAAGAATGCAGCATCTCAACTTATCCTCAAGAATCTGAATGATCCGCTCGAATTGACCATCCATTTGCGGATGAAAAGCTGTACTAAAATGCAGTTTTGTGCCCTAAGCTTATTGTAATTTCTTCCAGATTCGCGATGTAAATCGAAAATCTCTATCAAACACAATGGCCAATGGCACTTCGTGCAATCTCACAATATCAAAAATGTAAAGTTCAGCTAACTTTTCAAGTGAGAAATCAGATCGTACCGGAATAAAATGGGCGGATTTCATCAAACGATCAACTACAACCCAAATTGCATCTTTCTTTTTTCAAAGCGAACGAGAGCACTTACGGTGAAAAACTTGGTCAGCGAACCCTCCGTCGATTAATTCTTGCATTTGTGACTTCAATTCTTTCAACTCTGTAGGTGCCATTCTATATGGAGCTATCAAAACAGGTGTCGTACCAGGCAACAGATCAATGCCAAATTCAACTTCACGTCTTGGAGGCAATCCCGGTAGTTCTTCAGGAAATACTTCAGAGAATTCACAGACAACAGGCACTGATTCAACTTTCCTTTTAGACACTTTCGAATCAATTACATAAGCAAAATAAGATTCATAACCCTTTCTCAAATAACTCTGAGCTTTCAATACAGATATCACAGTAGGCAATCCATTTAAATCATTCGACTCAATACGAACTATTTCACCATTTGGACGGCTCAAATCAATAGTCTTTCTTTTCTGATTCATATAACAAAGATCGTGCAATGACAACGATCCATACCGAGAATTATATCAAACTCATCAAAGCGGTAATAGCATCGGATCGTGAGGAAAGCAGATATCTCGAAACATTAACAGACGGTTCTTGCATATTTTGTCAACCAGAACACTTTTACCTAAGGGGTTCGATACTTTTATAACAAACTCAGTAGACTCTACATGCAAAGTCTTACTGAATACCAAATTCATGCATATATACGAATGAGTAGAACCAGGGTCTATCAATGCAATCACAGAAGTATCATAAAGTGTAAATGTACCAATTATAACATCAAGAGATGAAGCTTCCTCACGAGCTCGAATGGCATACGCTCTGGCAGGAGCTCTAGCTGCAAATCTCACAATAGCGTCTTTCAAGGTTCTCTGACTATCACTAACAGTTCTTGCATTTCGGAAAGGTCTACCTCTCGCTGGAGCATTTTCAGATCTCGGATTCTGAACAATCTCTTGCTCTATAGACTCTGGGCAATCGCAAATGATATGATCTAACGATCCACATCTGAAACAAGCTCGATCATTCAATCTACAACTTCCCGTATGTCTTTTACCACAATGCTTACATTCAGGTCGACCAGATCGGACATTTTCTACACTAGCCATCAATGTTACTGGAGCTTTGGAGCTCAACTGTAACCTAGCTCGATCTCTATTCGATTGTCCTTCATTAGCCTTTGAACGACTGTGCTCATCTCTAAATTTCTTTAAAGCAGACTGAAATGATTTGCTCGAAAATCTCTTTCTCACATCTCTAGCTTCAAACTCAGCTTTTCTTTTATTTTTTCCAAGTGCCTCAGCTTTGTACGCGCGATAAACAAGCACAACAAACTCTTTTATTTTCAAAATCCCAACAAGCAAACGAATATCTTCATTTAAGCCATCTTCAAACCGTTTACACATTATTGCCTCGATTGATACACATTCTCGAGCATACTGACTCAATCTCATAAATTCTCATTCATATTCAGTAACGGACATACGACCCTGTTTCAATTCTAGAAATTCTTTCCATTTCTGATCAATGAATCTCTGAATGATGTATTTATTCTGGAACTCATACAGGAAGAAATCCCAAGTAACTCGTTCCTTTGGAACCACAGAAATCAAAGTCTTCCACCACTGATAGGCTGCATCTCGTAACAAAGAAACAACACACTTTATACATTCTTCAGTAGTCAGTGACATCTCATCAAATACCCGGATTGTGTTTTCTAACAAGAATTCGGCTTTCTCAGCATCGTCATCACTGGTAGCCCTGAACTCTTCAGCCCCATATTTACGAATTTTGTCAACCGGAGGCTTGTTCAACAGATTTAGATTCATAGTCGGAGGCATAGCAGATGTCTGAGGGGGATTAAGTAGAGGCGGAGGTTGTGAGACAGTCGGGTTATTTCTAACAAGTTGAGTGAACCACTCACTCATCATCTGGAAGAAAGCTAGTTTAGCTTCTCCCTCTTGACCGCTCGTAGCCGGTCAAATCAGAATACGTTGTCCCTTCAGCAGGAGTAGGCGCATTGCTTTCTACATCGTCAGCTACGGCTCTTTCGGGATCCATTTCTATATGAAATTCTAATTTTATACGCCAGGATTCATCACACTATCACAATTCAGATAATATGGCATGTATAGCTAGACTCTGACATGCTACGTTAGTCCGAGAATCGACTAAACCGTAGCTCTAATACCAACCAAATGTAACACCCCTAACCTGTATCTATCACCAGATTAGTGTTAAAGGTATTACCGGACAGATCAGAAACATTTACAGACATTTCATAATGCAAGTCATCAATTGCAATCACTATGTCCCTTAGATAGGTCACCGAGACCTTAAGCATGCTTTAGAAAAGGGTCGGGACTAAACCGAACAAATACAAAAATTCTCAAAAATTTAAAATTTTTTGAACACTCGCAGAGGTCACACGCTTTGTGCAATCGTGCCGTGATGTGCCTCCCACTTCGCTACTAGACACACCCATTTGTCCCGGCCGTGCCAAAAACAGGCATGTATACTGACTTATCCCTACAGCCACCAGGCACGCTCGTGTACCCTGGCCGTGTACTCTTATGCTATATACTGACTTAAACCCACGGTCACTAGGCACACCCGTGTGCCACAATCGTGTCTGCTTAACAGGCCCTTTGCAAGGTCAATATGCCACATACACTTGGGTTTACTCTACAAGCTACTTACCAATTCATTTTATGCAGAAATAACAACCAAAGACATGCCAAATGATCAACAATTCTTCATAACCAAACTCATTTCTAATCATGCCAATTTTGCACAACTAAATCATACATATACATAAGCATGGTTTAACCACATTTACCTTTCATAAAAACATTCTTTTGATCAAACATGCATACTCATAATGCATTCATATGCTTACCATAAACTTGACCATTTCTTAGTCATGTAATCATACCAAAAACAACATCATATACCATATTCATAATTACATAATACCAACATATAACTAGCCACATCACATGGCTAGGTTCATCTCAAACATATACTAAATGACTAGCCTATACATGCCATATTAGGTTATATACACATTCAAAAGTACCAAAGTCAAGTTTGATAGTGTGATGACGATCCTTGATGATTCCAGGAGCCTTTCAGTAGCTTTGACGACCTATAAAGCAGAGTAAACACACACACAGAGTAAGCTTTCCAAAAGCTTAGTAAGCCATATACAAATAAACTTAGCACGTAATACACATAACTACATTTATACATCAACATTAATACCTCTCATGTGCAAAATTCATCACATATCTTTTGGTTTATTTGTTTAGCCATCACTTACCACATTTCTCAATCAAGCATCACTTATGCACATAGCCCATTCAAGCTTATATATCACATATTATCTCATCAAATCCATATTCACATTCTTTTTGGTAAATTCATATATGTATACTTACCTTTCATACACATACATAGTGTACCTTTCAACGTACCTGAATCATTATATAGTTCATTTAGTCATCCACATCTCGGACTTGCCCGTTGAACCGTTCAGAATCTAATAGGGTGCTCAGAATGCTCAGAATAGTCATACAATGCCAACGTCCCAGACGTGGTCTTACATGCAATCAGATATCGATGCCACTGTCCCAGACAGGGTCTTACACATAAATCTCATATCGAAGCCAACGTCCCAAACGTGGTCTTACAAGTAAATCTCATATCGATGCCAACGTCCCATACGTGGTCTTACACGTAAATCTCATATCGATGTCAACGTCCCAGACGTTGTTTTAAACGTAAATCTCATATCGATGCCAACGTCCCAGACGTGGTCTTACACGTAAATCTCATATCGATACCAACGTCCCAGACGTGGTCTTACACGTAAATCTCATATCGATGCCAACGTCCCAGACGTGGTCTTACACGTAAATCTCATATCGTTGCCAACGTCCCAAACGTGGTCTTACACGTAAATCTCATATCGATGCCAACGTCCCAGACTTGGTCTTACATGTAATCACATAACAGACACCTATGCCATGACATATACAACTCTATCTCCTCCTAGGTTCAAACGGAACTTCTCGGACATTGTCAACTTGTTTATCTATATATGCATATTCGGATTTCGGATACATTCCATTACAATTGATATTCATAGCAATCCAAATTTCAGATTTACACAAATAATTCAATTCAAATACATTTAATTGTATATCGACTTACCTCGAGTTTAGTTTTACGGAAACGAATATGGCTACTCGATTACTTTCGCTTTCCCGCGATCTAAGTCCGTTTTCTTCGGTTCTTGATCTATACATATTCAAATTTCACTCTTTTATTCACTAACTCATTCATTTAAATCAAAGAACACATATTTAGGGCAATTTGCAAATTAGCCCTCACATTTCACATTTGGATAATTTAGTCCTTATTTCACAAAATCACAAAATACATCAAATTTCAATACACCCATGCTTAGCCGAATATTCATGCATCTCATACAAGTCCATACATTTCATTTATTTCACAAATTAGTCCCTCAAAATACTATTTTCTCAATTAAGTCCAAAATACTCAAATTTAACAAAACTTCAAATACAAAACATGTTAATCAATTACATATACATCTTATTTCATCATAAAACTTCACAAAGCTTATGAACTCATCAATGGCACTTTATAAAATATTCATTAATTCTCAAAATTTAAGCATGGGTCTTGTAGACAAAGCAACGATTACAAAAACGTAGAAATTATCAAAAATCGAAACCAAAACAAACCTTAATTTAGCATAGAAGTAGCTGAAACTTAGCTTTCTTCTTCTTTTCTTTTTCTTTTTGATATTCGGCACAAAGATGATAACAATGGTTTTATTTAATACCTTTTGTTTTTATTATAATAACTTATAATATATATAATATAATTTTTATCTTATAAACTTAATATATAAAAACATATATATATATACACATCAATACTTAATGTCGTCCACTATCTCATTTGTGGCCAATTTGCAACATAAATCCCCATATAAAAGAAGACACACCAATTAAGCCACTCAATCAAATAGAAGGCTACTTTTACCTTTTATGCGATTTAGTCCTTTGCTCAATTAATCACACAGACGGACAAACTAACTCATGGAAGTTTTCACACATACTAATCACGTATTAAAGGCATGAAAAAATAATATTAAAATATTTTCTAACTTGGATTTGTGGTCTCAAAACCACTGTTCTAACTAGGGTCTAAACTGGACTGTTACACTAACCTTTTAAATGGTTTATCTACCATTTAAGGGAAACATAATTAAAAGCCAAAGCTATTTGAAACCTTTAACTAATAGAACATGCATTTTACATTTTACGCGATTTAGTCCTTTTTACCGAATTAAGCATTTAAACAATAAAATTTCTTTACGAAACTTTCACACAATAATTCTATCATGCTGTAAACTTTAATAAAATAATAAAATAAATATTTTGACCTCGGATTTGTGGTCCCAAAACCACTGTTTCGATTTGACTAAAAATGGGCTGTTACAACTCTCCCCCTTAGGGATTTTTGTCCCCAAAAATCTTACCGATAAATAGGTTAGGGTACTATTTTCGTATAGCTTCCTCGGGTTCCCACGTAGCTTCCTCGATCCCGTGTTTATGCCAAAGAACCTTCACTAGGGCTATACATTTATTTCTCAATTCTTTGATTTCACGAGATAAAATTCTGATTGGTTCTTCAATATACGTCAAATCAGTCTGTATATCAAAATCTACCTGAGAAATCACATGTGACGGATCAGATCTGTATCGATGTAGCATAGAAACGTGAAAGACATTATGAATCTTTTCAACTTCTGACGGTAACGCTAGTCGATACGCTACAGGCCCTATTCTTTCGATGATCTCATACGGTCCAATAAATCGCAGATTCAGCTTTCCTTTACGGCCGAATCTAAGAATCTTTTTCCACGGTGACACCTTTAAAAACACTCGTTCCCCAACTTGAAACTCAATTTCTTTACTTTTCAAATCTGCATATGATTTCTGTTGATCTGAAGCTGCTTTTAAACTGTCGTGAATCGTTTTCACTTTTTCTTCAATTTCTCTGATCAATTCAACCTCGTGAATTTTTTTCTCACTTAGTTTAGTCCAGTATAGCGGATTTCGACATTTGTGACCATATAAAGCTTCGTACGGTGCCATCTTTATACTCGTTTGAAAACTATTATTATACGCGAACTCAATCAACGTTAAGTATTTTTCCCAACTACCCTCAAACTCTAAAATACAACATCTCAACATGTCTTCAAGAATCTGAATAACTCTCTCGATCGATTATCGATCCGAGGATGAAAAAGTATCTTGAAATTCAACCTGTACCTAAAGCTTCTTGCAATTTCTTCCGAGTGCGGCGTAAATCTCGGATCTTTATCGAAATAATAGATAGTGGCACCCGTGCAAACGAACAATCTCAGAAATGTACAATTCAGCCAATCTATCAAGTGAGTAATCAGTACGTACCGGTATGAAATGAGTAGATTTCATTAGTCGATGAACGACAACCCAGATAGCATCTTTCTTTTTCGGAGTTAGAGGCAATCCCGATACAAAATCCATTGTAACTCTATCCCATTTCCACTTGGGAATCATCACAGGCTGTAGTAAACCCGATGGTACTTGATGTTCAGCTTTGACTTGCTGAAAAATAAAAAATTTAGAAACAAACTCTGAGATAGCTCGTTTCATGCCTTGCCACCAATAAAACTGTTTCAAATTGTTGTACATTTTGGTGCTTCCCGGATGAACAGATAAGCAGCTATTCTGTGTTTTGTGCAAAATCTTCTGAATGAGTTCTGACTTTCTCGGTATGCAAATTCTATTCCGAAACCTTAAACAATCATCGGTTCCAATCTGAAACTCTGAATTAGGGATAGTCTCACATTGAATTCGTTTAACTTGCAATTCGTGGTCATCTTTCCGAGCTTCACATATTTGTTGAAGAAATATCGATTTAGCTTTTAATTCAGCTAAAATAGACCCATCATCACAAATCATCAATTGGGTATTCATTGCTCGCAATGCAAACAAAGATTTTCGGCTCAGGGCATCAGCAACAACATTAGCTTTTCCCGGGTGGTAATCAATCACAAATTCATAATCTTTCAATAACACGAGCCCTCTTCGTTGTCGCAGGTTCAAATCTTTCTGTGAGATCATATATTTTAAGCTTTTGTGATCCGTATAAATGTGGCATTTTTCACCGTATAAGTAGTGTCGCCAAATTTTTAATGCAAACACAATTGCAGCCAACTCTAAGTCATGTGTTGAATAGTTTTTTTCATGCGGTTTTAGTTGTCGGGAAGCATAAGCTATAACTTTTCCTTCTTGCATTAGAACACATCCCAGACTGTTTAATGGCGCGTCACTATAAATCACAAACTCTTTCCCCGATTCAGGTTGAACCAGAACTGGTGCTTCAGTTAACAGTACTTTGAATTGTTTGAAACTATGCTGACATTTTTCTAACCATTCAAATTTCACATCTTTTTGAAGCAGTCGAGTCATCGGTGTCGCAATCATCGAAAATCTTTTTACGAATCTTCGGTAATAGCCCGCTAAGCCCAGAAAAATACGGACTTCAGACACATTTCTCGAAGGTTTCCAATCAACAATAGCAGAAATCTTACTCGGGTCAACGCTAATACCATCAGCTGAAACAATATGCCCCAGAAATCCAACCTCTCGGAGCCAAAACTCACATTTACTAAACTTTGCAAATAATGAACACAACTCTCAAGTGCTCGGTATGTTCAGATTCATCTCACGAATAGATCAGAATGTCATCAATGAATACAACAACAAATCTGTCTAAATATGGTCTGAATATCCGGTTCATCAAGTCCATGAAAACTGTAGGAGCATTAGTTAATCCGAAAGGCATATCTAGGAATTCATAATGTCTGTACCTCATTCTAAACGCTGTCTTTGGCACATCTTAGTCTTTAACTCGCAACTGATAATAACCCGATCTCAACTAAATCTTTGAAAACACTGTTTCCCCTTTCAACTGTCTGTAATCAATACACATTCTCATCATGCTGTCTTTCTTCTTTACAAGCAATACCGGTGCACCTCAGGGCGAATAACTCGGTCGTGCAAAAACTCTATCTGTCAATTCTTACAATTGAGCTTTCAACTCTTTTAGTTCTGTTGGAGCCATTCTGTACGGAGCTATTGATATCGGTGTTGTTCCCGATACTAATTCAATGCCAAATTCAACCTCTCTGATCGGTGGCAAACCTGGTAATTCTTTTGGAAATACATCCAAAAACTCACAAACCACAGGTACAAATTCAATCTTTCATTCAGACACCTTTGTATCCAATACGTATGCAAGATATAAATCATAGTCCTTTTTCATACATTTATGAGCTAACATAAACGATATCACAGTAGGTAATTCACTCGAATCATCAGACTCAATCCGAAGAATTTCACCATTCTGACATTTCAATTCGATAATCTTTCATCTACAATTCACAACTGCATCATGCATAGTCAGCCAGTCCATACCCAAAATCACAACAAACTCATCAAATGGTAGAAGCATCAAGTCAGCCAAAAAATAGTAACCCCGAGTCATCAAAGGACAATTCTTACAAATCTTATCAACTAAAACAGACTTGCCTAAGGGGTTCGATACTTTAATAACAAACTCTGTAGACTCGACATGTAAACTCTTTTTAAATACTAAATTCATATGGATATATCAATGGGTTGATCCAGGATTTATCAACGCAATTATATCAGTATCGAAAAGAGAAAAAGTATCGGTAATAACGTCTGGCGATGTTGCCTCCTCCTGTGCATAGATAGCATAAGCTTGGGCAGGTGCTCGTGCCTCAGATCTCACAACAGAATCTCTTGTAGCACCTCGGTTACCACTCGTATTTCCAGTGTTTCGGGGTGGTCTCCCTCTAGTAGCCGTATTACTTACTTTCGACGGTTGATCTCTTTCAGCTATAGACTTCTCTGGACAGTCCCGGAGATAATGATCAAGAGATCCACATTTAAAACAAGCTCCGCTCATTAATCTACATTCACCGTAATGTCGCTTATTGCAGTGCTTACATTCAGATCCAACATTTCTAACACTACCCACACTGGAAACAGATGTCGTCTGAGGTTTAGAGCTGAGATGTCTCGTATCTCTATCTCTGATCAAAATCTCCGCAGAAGCAGTAGAACGAGGATGATATTCTCTAGATTTCTTTGATGCTGACTTATGTGATTTGCCCGCAAATCTCTTTCTAAAGTCTCTAGCTTTAGAATCGGCTTTTCTTTTCTCTTTGCTAAGCTCTTCAGCTTTGCAAGCTCTGTCAAATAGAACGAAAAACTCTTTCAGCTCAAGAATCCCAACTAACAGTCTGATTTCTTCATTTAATCCATCTTCGAATCTTTTACACATTATAGCCTCAGAAGAAACACATTCACAAGCATATTTATTGAGTAGTACAAACTCTCTTTCATATTCTAGTTACCATCATATGACCCTGTTTCAATTCAAGAAATTCCTTTCGTTTCTAATCAATGAACCTTTGGCTGATGTATTTCTTTCTGAATTCAACTTGAAAGAACTCCAAAGTAACTCTTTCTCGCGAAACTACGGATATCAATGTATTCCACCACTGATACGCAGTGCCTCTCAACAGTGATACAGCACACTTTAAACATTCTTCAGGTGTGCAAGACAATTCATCAAATACCCAAATCGTGTTCTCAAGCCAAAACTCGGCTCTCTCAGGGTCATTGTTAATAGTGGCTCTAAATTCCTCAGCCCTGTGTTTCCGTATCCTATCAACAGGTGGTTTATTCAATCGCAAAGGATTCATACCTTGAGGAACTACAGGGATCTGTTGGGGAATAGGTGGGGTGGAGGTTGTTGAGCAGCCGAGTTCGTACGAATGTATTGTGTGCACCACTCGTTCATCATTTGGAAGAAGACTTCTTTAGCCTCTCCTCCCTGGCCGCATGTTACGGGTCTAAAATCAGAAGGTTCTATCCCTTGAGCGGGAGCAGGCGCATTACTCTCAACATCATCTACTACAGCTCGATCAGAATCCATTTACTATATAAAAACATGTTTGTAAATGTCAGCAGTGATCACACTATCACAGTTTATATATGCCATGTGTAGCTAGACTCACATACGCTACGTTAGTCCTAGAATCGACTAAACCGTAGCTCTAATACTAATAAATGTAACACCCCTCACCCGTATTCAACGCCAGAATAGGGTTACAGAGCATTACCGAACTTATAACACATATAACCGTAGTTTTCTAATACATTCGATCAATTCATAAAATCATTATTCCATCTCAATCAATTTGTCCCTTATAATAGCCTACGAGGCCTTAAACATGCTTTAGAAGCGGTTCGGGACTAAACTGATAACTTATAAAACTTCCACGAAACTTTGAAATTTTTTTCTCAATATAGAGGACACACGCCCGTGTGACCAGGCCGTGTGTCTCACACGGCCATTAGACACGCCCGTGTCTCCAGCCGTGTGAAAACAGGGGGTACATACTGACTTGGGTCACACGACCAACCACACGCCCATGTTTCTAGCCAGTGTGCCCTTCGAAGTGGCCACATACGCCCGTGTGCAAGGCCGTGTGCTAGGTCATGCCAATCCTGTAGGGTATACTGGCTTATGCTACACGGCCAAGTCACACGCCCGTGTGCTAGGCTGTGTGCCCAATTTGGGGGAATACTGACTTGTACCACACGGCCAGTCACACGCTGTAACACCCCAAACCCGGCCCATGCGCTATGACCGGATCTAACATGTCACATGAAAAAACGTGTAAAATCCTTTTGATTCGTACTAAAATAGGTATTATTTTGTTATAATCAAGAAAAACAAGTTTGATTTGAAATATTTGATAAAATACAACTAATCTCGAAGGTTGATTGATAAATCGATAATTTGAACTAAAGATCTTATAAACTATGACTTTTGAAAATATTATTGATAAATTGAGAGAAAATTTCCAAGTTATAATATTTGTAAAAGTTTGTTATGAAATCCATTTTTTAATCTATTTTG
Organism: Gossypium sturtianum; assembly: GCA_025698515.1. NCBI lineage: Eukaryota > Viridiplantae > Streptophyta > Magnoliopsida > Malvales > Malvaceae > Gossypium > Gossypium sturtianum. The sequence goes on from CM046949.1 coordinate 97,133,915, forward strand.
GAAAACCTTTATTTAAATTTTTAGAAAAATCCCCATTTAAAACAATTCAAGCAATATAATAAGTACGTCAAAACATAAAGCAAAATAAAAATATTCTAGAGGCCTTATTACAACATAAAAACCCAAAATAGTAAAAGTACTAAAGTGAACAGAAATAGAAATCTAAAGTTCAATAAAAACCATTTCTGAAGTATGGCCTCCACCGAGTCATCCATGGCCCAAGTCCACTTCACTGAGCATTACCTACAAGGGTTAAGGAAATGGGTGAGTTACTAAAACTCAGTGTATAATCCCCTTACCGTTGTCCACTGGGCCTGAACCCATTTAGCATCAACTTGGGCCTAAGCCTATAATAACATCTTGGGCCTGAGCCCATATAACATAATCTTGGGCCGAAGCCCAATTACAAAATAGTATATATATATATAAATGCAAAGTATGCAACCCAACCCATCCATCCAATCTCTCCCCCGACCAACCAATCTCTCCTGTGGGGATCAAGTCAACCCACCCCGCGGTCTCTCCAATTTGCGGACAAGTCGCCATTTATAATATTTTTGTGGCTAAGCCACCGAGTATCATATACGGTAATATAATCGGCACTGACCTTAATCACGATGGCACAAAGCCATATTTAAATTGGCACATAGCCATTATCGTAATTTGTGGCAATGCCACCGGTCTACATTTCTCTTCATTCAAGTTTCCCATCCCATACAATATATAAAGATGCAATATGCATAGTAACATATAATATCCACATATAAATACAACCATTAATCTATAGAATATTTTTAATGAATCAACCCATTATAGAATTTTGTAATAATTCGACCCACTAAGGCATTTTAACAATTCGGCCCATAGGGGCATTTCGGTAGTTCGGCCCATAGGGGCATTTCAGTAAATCGGTCCATAGGGACAGTTCGGTAAATCAGTCCATAGGGACATTTCGGTAAATCGGTCCATAGGGACATTTTCGTAATTCTAACAACTTTATTATCGATTTTGTCAAATCTATAAAAATAATGTACTTTACGCCAATTTCTCGTTTAATGCCAATTTTATGATCTTTAGTCGTTTAATAATAACAATCAACTATCAAACATGTTACCGAATCATAATCTACAGAATTACGGTGTGAGATTACACACCTGATTACGGTAAGTATTAAACCATCTTGATCTTCGGCTCCTAAGACATCATAACACTCGGTTAATCTAACGAACGAGATTTTTATTAATCCAAAACTAAACCGAGCGATCTATTAAAATGCTTACCCTCGATAACGTGAACAACCACGATCTATCTATTCTCACCGGATGATAGTCCACAACCCGGTGGAAAATCTCGAACCCCCGATACCGCTCTACGCTTGAATTTAGGAGTAGGAATCGCAAATCCACTCCTTTTGAGTTCTCCGGTCGCTTTTCCTTTCAACTCGGTTCCACTTGCCTCCATTAAAAAGATCTTGGTTAGAAAAAACTACTACTATGAAAGAAAGTAGTCATTTAGGGATAAGATTAAACACCTCTATTTTGAAAGATCAACGATTGAATAAGAACGAACGATAAATCCCTATAATAGCCGTTTAGTCAAAACTTCGGTCTGATTTGCATCATAGCCAAGTAGAGATATAACGAAAAATCCAAAAATGAACACCTTACCTAAATGATGATAGATCCGACTTCGATCGCTTGACTTAAGACTAAAGAGGAATCGGCAAGAATGTGCTTTCGGCCACTCACTAGAACACTACGAAAGAAAAGATGATCACGTTTAGATAGAGTAGAAGAAATGATGTTTTCGGTTAGGAAAACCGTCCCATGACAAAGGCACATATTCGGCATGAAGAAAAGAATTAAAAAAGAAGAGTATTACTTACCGATTCGATCAAGAAGTGAGTGCCAACATGAACGAGAAAGAAATAATGGAGAAGAGATGAAAGATTCAAAAGTTCGGATATGGAGGGAAATAAGCAAGAATATTCGGCCTCAAGGAACTATTGTTTTTAAGAGCAAGAGAGAGAGAGTTGAGGAAATAATAAAAAGAAAAGAGAAGATGGGCAAGAGTGCTAAACTTGTTTCAGCTTTCAAAGGGAAAAATGAGTAGAAATAATTTGGACACAAAGGCTAAATGGTTTCGGCAAAACAAAGAAAAAGATACTCACTAGTGGCTTTGGTGTTTCGGCAATGAGAAAAGAAATTGGAGAAAAAGAACACAAAAGTGCTAAAAGAAAGTAGGCCTTACAAGCACTAAATTTGCCAAAAGGCAAATGCAAAATTCGGCTATCCCAAAACCCCTCCCAAACCGTGCATACCTTACCAATAGTATCAAAAATTGACCACAAACACTTTCCAAAACACCACCCACATATTAAGCCAACATGTTCCCTTCTCTTACCATTTTCTTTTGGTTCTTTCCTTCACTTCTCCTTGTTTACCTCTATAGCATATTTCTTTAGCCACCTTTCCATAATTAAAAAGTCTCCCCTTACCATAATTACCATCATGGCTGACACTTAGGGAAGGAATACAAAAATTAAATCCCAAAATTTGCACTAGGTGGGATTCGAACCTCAGACCATTAGTACACTCCACACGCCACTTTCCACCTTTACCAATAGACTCCTTGTGCTAGCAAAATGCACACTTATTTCCTTAAGTCTTGATGCCCTTTACCTTCTCCCCCCTTAAGTGCATAAACACAAAAATTTACCTATAGCCTAACTTGAACCCGGAACTTCCTAGAAGCCTCGTAACTTTCCAAAATCACCTTCTTAATAAGTCCAACTTGAAATAATGTCATTCTTTTGTTCTAAAAAATTTTAAACACTCCTACGCCTAAGGCCCATTGGGCCCAATTCTACTAGGCCCAAATTTAGGTCGTTACAATTCTACCCTCCTTAAAGAAATTTAGTCCTCAAAATTTCCAACCAACTACTAAACGCACCGCTCAAATCACACCACTATGCTTTCATTGCAAGCACTCACGATCTTAATAACACTAATGTACTTTCAACATAATCTTGAATCCTCTTTCACACAACCAAACATCTAACCACAGAAGCAAGCAGTTATCTACCTCTTATACCTAAAATTTTCTACATTCAATCATCACGTCCAACCAAAACATACCTGACTTGATAGTGATGAAACAACCCTGGGCCTTATGCTCCTTAGACCCGCATCTCAAGCATGCTCCTGACCTCCTCCAGCACCCTCCCGGATGACGCCTTCTGCAATAATCGCAAGCCAGAAAGTTTGGACGTGCCTTAACACACTTTACGGAACGAGACTGCGTCCCAAAAGAACCGCGATCTCTTTTCTTCTTACAGTCCACACACTCAACTCGAAGTGCTTCACCGATTCCTTTAACCTCCTCCAATACCTCCTTAACTATTTGAGTCAGCTCATCAACCCTAGCTCGATCATGAGATCCCGTCTTAGCCACTGGTGATGCCAGCGCCTCCCTTTCGGGCACATGCCTCGGTGCCGAAAATCTAGCCCTAGCACCTCGACCTCTATCACAGTCGCGTCCACTACGTCCACGTCCTCTAGCGCTCATATTTGCTAAGTCGATTTAATCTGACTAAGAGTCTTATGAATCATTATGCTATTCAATGTTTATTAAACGATATTTTATGGAGTATAAGAAGTAAAGTTATTTTCGCAAAACGCATCCTAAAGTCTCAATCTCTATAATTTCAGCTCCTAAAGCTAAAAGTTCTAGAGTATTTCTATTTTGTGGAGTTTTCTTACCACAGTCATAACACAATAATCATAATCATAAAATGATAACATATACTTACTTGACTTGGTGCCGGATACTCGGGGTGCCATACTTCCTTTAAAATAACATTTCTAATTTAAAATTCAAACAGCTTTGGAAAATGCTTTTGAACCCAAACCGCAGCTAAATTTTGCAATCGGGCTCTGATACCATTAAATGTAACACCCCAAACCTGGCCCATGCGCTATGATCGAATCTGACATGTCACATGAGAAAACATGTAAAATCCTTTTGATTCGTACTAAAATAGGTATTATTTTGTTATAGTCAAGAAAAACAAGTTTGATTTGAAATATTTGATAAAAAACAACTAATCTCAAAGGTTGATTGATAAATCGATAATTTGAACTAAAGATCTTATAAACTATGACTTTTGAAAATATTATTGATAATTTGAGAGAAAATTTCCAAGTTAAAATATTTGTAAAAGTTTGTTATGAAATCCATTTGTTAATGTAACACCCCAAACCCGGCCAATACGCCACGACCGAATCTGGCATGCCACGAAGGAAAACGTTTTGAAGAAAAACAAGTTAACGATAAAATTTTAGTGAAAAACTTTTTATTATTCTAAATTCGTAAAAAAAATTAAGTTGAAAAGCGATATTTTACTTTGCAATTTCGTAAATAGATTTTTAAAACTTAGTTGCGGCTTAGATTAAGTAAACCATTTATAAATTAAAGAGAAACTAAAGCAATTAGGTTGAAAATCATATCTAATAGAAATTTGGAAACTTAAGTTTTGTAAAATAGTTTGAGTTATCGAAAATACTTAAGTTGTTAAAATTATCAATTTATTTAGGTTACCCGATGGTAACGTTTTAAAAACCATCGCGCTTTGTATTTTAGAAAACTTTGTTCACATATCATTAAATCAATCATGTAATTTGCAAGTTATTCCTAAAACAAATCCAAAGCATATAAATAATCCAAAACATAATTAAAGAGGCCTTATTACAAACCCATAAAAATGAAAACCAAATTAAAATCAAGTACCCAAATGGAAGTTCATGTAAAACCAAATTTCATTGCATGGCCTCCTCGAGTTCATCAGGCTCCTCATCCGCGAATTTACGAATTACCCGAAAAGTAAGGGAGAAGGTGAGTCACCAAGACTCAGTGCATATTCCTCTCCCGGGTAAATGCCACATACTTACACAATTTATAACCAAGCAATATATATATATAATGCACCCAACCTAGCCATCCAAAACTCCTTTTCTACCCCGTGTGGTACCAAACCTTTGGTGGTGCCAAACCACCGTGACCCAAAGTCACAATATCCAATAATGTGATGCCAAATCACTTTGGTGACCCAAAGTCACGAATAATCAAGTTGTGGGGCCAACCCACGTGTGATACCAAATCTTGGCGACAATCCCATATCTCAAAAGTGGGGCCAACCCACGGTGGTGTTAATCCACGGGGACGAGTCGCTATGAGGTGCCAAACCTCCGTGTCCCAAAGACACAAATGTGATACCAAATCACCGAGGTGCCAAACCTCGGTGTCAGAAGACACGAATATCAATCTTCCCCCTCCTCTCATATTGCCCATACCAATGCAATAGATAAACAAATCATGTCAATATACTTTGATATGAACATATAACCAATACATATCGTAGATCGTGATATTAAACAACATATAGCAACAACATATCGAAACGGACTTACCCGTATCCTTGCTCATACCCATCAAGGTATCATATCAATATCTCATAGTTTCGGCTTTAACAACTTGAATAGTTATTTAACACACACACATATATATATATAAACCAAGTTATAAAGTGTGTACGATACACACCTTTCACTAACACAAATACTAACTTCCGTAGACCCGATCTACCTCACTAGATCACCTTGTCCTACATTCGGCCAGACCACAAGATTATAAGCAAAACCATTCGGCCAACATCACATCTTAATCCCAATAGCCTTTGGCTTTTCAACCATTAAAAGAATGATGAATCGACAAGAATCCTTACCACTTGACTTACCAACTTTGATTGCTAGAGAAGTAAGGCTTAGATCAAATGCTTCCAAAGTCCCAAAGAGCCTATAAGAATAATCGGTTCCTAATAATAGTTAGAACCTTGCAACAAATGTCCATAGGTTCGGCCTTTGACCATAAGAAAACGACATAGAAAAGAGAAAGAAATGAAGGAAAAACGGTCATGAACACTTACCCTTTTTCCAAAACCGATTGAAGAAAACCAAATGAAGACCTACCTTTGTTGATATTCAGCCAAAACAATACAAAAAGGGAGTGGGAAGTTTCGGCAATATGGTTATGAAAGAAGAAAGATATGTGTATAAAAAGTAAGGAAGTATGTGAGTAGAAAAGAGAATAAAAAAAAATGAGAGAGAGGATTCGATTTTAGCAACAATGGAAGAAAAGAAAAGTGAATTTGGGGAAGAAAGAGGTTCGGCCAAATGAAAGAAAAAGGAAATGTGGTTGAGCAAATATCAAAAGAAGAAAAGAGAGAAATGGGAGAAAAAAAAAAGGTTCGGCCAAGCACCTAGTTTGTCGAAAAGAAAAATGCACAAAATGTATAAATGAGTTTTCGGTTTCAAAAGGAAAAATGAGAGAAAGAAAATAGTATTTGGTTCAAACAAAATGAGAGCTAAAACCAAAAGTAAAATTGCACAAAATGCTTATGGTGCATTCGGCCAAAGAGGGATTTGTTTGGAGAGGAAGAGAAAAATATGCCAAAAGGTGCACAATTGCTAAAGTTGGCCAAATATCCCCCCCAAACCTCGTATCAACATTCGGCCACCCCTCTAGCCACACATGCCGTCCACATACATGCACTAAAGGCCTTGGAATAGTTTCAAAAACATCTTCCTTAAGCCAAGCCTTGAGATCCTCTACATTCCCAAAGTTGAAGGAATTTTATCCCCAAAATCTAGCAATTCTATCCCTTATGTCATGCTTACCATAACCTTAAGTCTTCTTGTCATAAAAAGAAAGTTGTCCATCTTATCCATATGTATAGTTGACCGACACTTAATGCTAGGATGAACAAAAATAAAATCCTCAATATGTTTTCCATGCTACTCGAACCACTTCCCTCAAGCAACCTTTCAAGCTCCTTATCCACTATGCCACTAACTCCTCATGTGCTTTAATTTAACACTTAAATTATCTTAAGTGTCAAGCTCACTTAATCCACTTCACTAAATTTTCCACACTAAAAATTATTCTAGCTTAGCTAATATTTCCAAGCCTTCACACAAATATACTAAGCACACAATAACAATCATATCCGAGCTAACATAAATAACAAGATGATACTCTAATATTTTTAGGATGTTACAATTCTACCCCCTTAAGAAAATTTCGTCCTCGAAATTACCCGATCAAAAGAGTTGAGGGTATCTTTGCCTCATCGTATCCTCCGGTTCCCACGTAGCTTCTTCCACGCCATGATTCCGCCATAAAACCTTCACTAAAGGAACGGACTTCCTACGCAAAACTTTCACATCTCGATCTAGAATCGCACGTGTTCTTCTTCTATCACAACTGGACTCACCTCTATTTCCTCTCTTTGTCACAACATGCGATGGATCGTAACGATAGCGTCTAAGCATGGAGACATGGAACACATCGTGAATCGACTTCACTCGATGGCAACTCGAGCTGATAGGCTACTGGTCCCACTCGTCTCAACACCTTATACGCCCAATAAACCTTGGACTTAACTTGCCTTTTCTCCCAAATCTTAACACTTTCTTCCATGGCGAGACTTTCGAGAAAAACTTTGTCACCCACGGAAAATTCTATATCCCTCCGCTTGAGATCGGCATATGACTTACGCCTATCCAAGCTTCCTTCAACCGAGCTTGAATCAACTTCACCTTATCTTCGGTTTACGCAACCAACTCTGGTCCTAACATTTGACGCTCACTCAACTTTCGGTCCGGCATGTAGGTGTGCGACACCTCCTACCATACAACGCCTCATATGGTGCCATCTTAATGCTTGCTCGATAATTATTGTTGTATGCGAACTCGCTAATGGTAAAAACTCTTCCGGTACCTCTCAAGTCCAATACACAACCTCTCAACATATCCTCTAAAATCAGTATAACTCTTTCCATCGCCTGCCGTCGATTGTGGATGAAATGCGGTACTAAATTCCAACCGCGTACCCAAAGCCTAATGTAACGCTCTCTAAAACCTCGACGTAAATCTAGGATCTCATGCGAGATGATCGACATTGGTACACCGTGCAACCTTACTATCTCCGCCACATACAACTTAGCTAACCACAAGCGAGTAATCCACCCTTAGGAATAAAATGGTCGACTTAGTCGGACGATCCATAATCACCCAAACCGAGTCCTTCTTACTTGGCATAAGGGGTAATCCATCGACAAAGTCCATAGTGATCCTTTCCCACTTCCATCTGTGGAATCTTCACCGGTGAAGTAACCCAGACGGGCAGAATCGATGCTCCGCCTTGACCTGGCGACACGTCGGACATTTACCCACAAACTCGTTACCTCACGCCTGCACTGCCACCAAAAGCGCTCTCTTAAATCCCGATACATCTTGCTACCTCCGGGATGCATAGCGTATGGGCGCGCTATGTGCGTCCCGAAGAATCCTTTGCCTCAACTCAACATCCTTTGCCATACAAGCTCTTCCTTTAAAACACAATACTCCATCCTTGGACAAACTATAATCCTCTAAACCACCATTCGAACTCGAAACCTTCGATCATTCAAACCATCATCCTCTAAAGCTGTTTCTCCTTGATCTCGCTTCTAACCAAGTCGGCTTGACTTGCAATTCAGCCAAAAGACTCCCATCGTTATATAATCTAAGATGAGCAAACATCGATCTTAAGTCCGATACAACCTTTCGCTTAACGATCCGCCACCACGTTAGCCTTGCCCGGATGATACTCAATCGAGCGATCGTAGTCCTTCAACAACTCTATCCATCTACGCCGCCTCAAGTTCAAATCCTTCCGAGTCAAAAGATACTTAAGACTCTTGTGATCCGTGTAGACAATCGACTTCTCTCCATACAAATAGTGTCTCCATATCTTCAAAGCAAAAACCACTGCAGACTAATTCCAAGTCATGCGTCGGATAGTTAACTTCATGTGGTCTCAACTGCCGAGATGCATAAGCCACTACCTTCCCTTCTGCATCAAGACACATCCCAAAACCAAGATGTGATGCATCACGAAGAAACCGTGAATTCCTTGCTCGCCTCAAAGTTGAATCAAAACCGAGCTTCATCAGAATCTTCTTCAACTTGTCAAAACTTCCTTGCTGCTTCTCGGTCCACACAAATGGAATTCCTTTCCTCAATAACTTAGTCATAGGTGCTGCTATCAAAGAAAATCTGTAACACCCCAAACCCGGCCCAAACATTACGACCGAATTTAGTTTGCTACAGAGAAAACAATTTGAGAACCATTTTAAAACCGATTTAAGTTTTGTCGAAAATCTTTCAACTTCAAGTCTCTTGTTAAAAACCATACTTAGTGTTGTTTAAAAATATTTATTAAGTCGAGTTGTTTATAGTTTTCAAATGTACCCGATGGTACTTTAAAACATTTTTCGTTTGATTTGGAAAAACATGTGAACTCATTATTAACATAATTAAATAGTTTAAACAAATATTCAAAGCATGTAACAATAATAAAATAATTCTAGGAGGCCTTATTACAACTCAATTAAAACAAAACCAACCATAAAAATAAGATAAAACAAAATCCAAGTTCATCTATTAAAATGTCCATCGCATGGCCACCTCGAGTCCATCCGGCTCCATCTCCGCGATCTACTCATCGCAAAATGTTAAGGGAAAGGGGTGAGTCACCAAGACTCTCAGTGTGTAATCCCCACCCAAGAAAGTAACTCATACACAAGCCATTAATAAACATGCACATGCAACCCAACCTAACCATCCATACTCCTTCTCTACCCCCGTGTGGTCAAAACCACCGGTGGTCAAAACCACCGATGACTTAGAGTCACAAATCGGATGATGGGGCCAACCCATCGTGTGGTCAAAACCACTGATGACCAAAGGTCACAATATAACAAATGTGGTCAAAACCATTGGTGGTACCAAACCACTGGGACTTAGTCGCAAATTATCAATCGGTGTGGTCAAAACCACCGATGACCATAGGTCACAAATAATCTGATGGGGCCAACCCATCTTGTGGTCAAAACCATCGACGACGACCCATAAAATCATCCTCCTCTCATTAATCCCACCATCACATGCTTATATATCAATTATCATATATCATGGCATAACATTTAGCATCATGTGATGGCATGCAAATCATATATCAACAATCGCAAGTTAGGGGACTTACCCGGAATCCATGCTTAACCATAAGCAAACATTACCACAAGAGTGACTAACAATAAAGTAATCATGTAAATTAATAAAGTGTGTAATGAGTTTTTACACACCGATACTATCGTAATTCCTAGGTCCCAGAAGAATTAAGTCGTCCACCCTAGATTTCCTTGCCCTATATTCGGCCAAGCACAAGGTTTAGTGTCCTAGGCCATTCGGCCAAACCAAAATATCCAAAGGGTTAGTATTTAACCCAAAGCCTTACCTAACGCCCTTTGGGTACTAACTACAACATACGAGATGTGATTTCGCTTCACCTTCTACAATCGGCAACCACATGTTAATAGCCTTCGCCTTTTAATCACTAACTAAATAACTTACCAAAATAGATCTTACCATCACTTACCAAAAATTGATTGCCGACGATGATGGATTCACTTGCTCGCTTCCAAATCCTCGAAGGCCCTATAACCAATCGGTTCCAAAAAGGGTATTAACATCCTTGCTATTAAATACCAAAATCAGCCCTTACCCTTTGTAGATGTCTATTGCAGAGAAGAGAATATAGAGAAGAAGGTTTTGGTCATCTCTTACCTTCACCAACCGATTGCCAAAAGAAACCCCGAAAGCACCTCTGTCTACCGATATTCGCCACAATGAATCTTAATAGGAGATACGAGATTTTGGCAACAAGGGGTGGAGGTTATTCGGCTATTAGAGATAGGAAAATTATAGGGATTTCGGTTTAAGGATAAAAGAAATAGATGAGATATTGAAATGTGGAGAATTCGGCCAAAGACTAAGAAAAAGGAGAATGGTTTTCGGTTTTGGAAGAGAATGAAAAGAAAAGATGAAGGCTAGGAAAATTGCTAGCCAGAAAATTCCAAGTAATTCCTTTAAGCAAATTCGCCCCTACACCTATGTTGCCAGCCCACTCTTCTTTGAAGAGTTTAAAATTCATCCCACTGCCTTAATTCACTCTAGACCACTTATTCAAATTAATTTAAAATAATTTGAATAGCTAAAATGCCTAAATTCTCTCTTGCCAACTCTTAAGGACTAATCAAATAATGATTCAATTAAAAAAACAATTTAAAAGCCCCATTATCCCTTCACCTCTTCAAAACAATTAAACAATAAAGCCACCTTTGCCTTCCTAAATAAATAATAATAAAATAAAATAAAGGTTAGCAAACACCCCAGCCGAATGCAAAGACCAAAAACTAGATTAATCTTTTACCAATTCCCTATTTATTCTCTTATCCTTTAACAATTATCAAATAAATAATGAAAAATAGAAGAGACCATGTGCTTGTCAAACTCCAGCCGAAAGAAACAAGGGACCATGTGCAGGCCAATTCACGCCAACAGCAAAGGAAAAAAAATAAAAACCATTTGCAGCTGCTGGGATTCGAAACCAAGACCCCACTGCAGCCCCCCTCTGCCAACGCCCTTGCCAACTCTTCCAGCCCGACTTTCATGCCATAAAGCCCCCTTATTTATTTATAAGACCTCCCTGGGCCGTTTACCCCAAAAATTAAAATGCAAAGCGCCGCTCAAAGACTCGAACTGCGCCCATCCACCTCCAAGCCTCTAAGTGGCACACGGTAGCCACTAAGCCAACCCAACTTTCATGTCCCTTACCCTTGCCATTTATTTTTAAGGCATACCTAGCCCAGTTCCCCTTTTGGCGCAAAAATAAAAGTCTATTTGCTTCCCAAGTTGCTCGAACCTCTTCCCTCCTACACTCCCTTTTGACGCAAGCCTCCAAGCCCCTAAAGTAGCGTCCCAAGCCACTTTACTAAGCCCCAGTTCATGTCCATAACCTCCTACAATTTTCCTTTAAGGCCTCCTTCGTTTAGTTTCATTTTAGACTTAAAATCCAACATTTTCCCAAAGCTTTCCCTTTCATCCTTGGGTTCTAAAAACCCTTAAAACACCTCCAAACATACTTAAAACCTACTAACACTTGAGTTATGCTCCAAACGCATAACCCCTAATCTAGGATGTTACAGTTCTACCCTCCTTAAAAATAATTTCGTCCTCGAAATTACTTACTAACGAATAATCGTACATCCTAACTCACCGCACTACGCTTATGCTGCGCACTCTGATCTTAACAAATCTAACACATCCCCTAGAACTCATTTCTAACGTCGCGATTTAATCTGATTAAAGAGTTTTATGCATTAGTACTTTTGTTCCACTTTGTTAATCCACGAACAGTTTTATGAAACGAAGTTTTCAGAAGTTGTTCTTTCGATCAATCAAAGTTTCCAGTTCAAATTCACTATTCTAATTCGTGAGAATCACCTTCACATTCATCCACAACATTCACTTCACTACTTTGGACATTTTCGATCATTCCCTACCCTAGGGGGTAGTTTCGTCTTTTTCCTACTGAGGGTGTTTTCGTAATTTCCAAAGTCGTGGTATTATTTATTGTGTTTGGCCTATGACCGAGTCCTCTTGGTTAGGGTGAACCGAAGCTACGCTTGGGTAGGATTCCCGCGAAGAGGAGGTGAGTCACGAGGACCGCTTAAATACCAAGCTCTTAGGATCCAATCCTAGACATGCGCACTGTGGTTACCACACCCTAACTCGGTGACTTGGTCGTAGGTTTGTTTAATTAGGCACTTAAAGTCTTTTGTACTCTGTTTGGGGTAAACTAATCCTAGTGTTCAACCACTTAATCATACTATCTACGTTCCATACCATACCCTTCTACTGGATAATAATTCATACGAAGTTAGAGGTACTTACAGGCGGATTGGTGCTAGGAGACTCGGTGCCATCTTTGTTCAAAAACCAAAAACAATTCAAAAAGGCCTACCAAAATATTTTTGGGCCTTGGGCCCCCACAGCCGAGCTTTTGAACTGGGCTCTGATACCAATTTGTAACACCCCAAACCCGGCCCAAACATTATGACCGAATTTGGTTTGCTACAGAGAAAACAATTTGAGAACCATTTTAAAACCGATTTAAGTTTTGTCGAAAATCTTTCAACTTCAAGTCTCTTGTTAAAAACCATACTTAGTGTTGTTTAAAAATATTTATTAAGTCGAGTTGTTTATAGTTTTCAAATGTACCCGATGGTACTTTAAAACATTTTTCGTTTGATTTGGAAAAACATGTGAACTCATTATTAACATAATTAAATAGTTTAAACAAATATTCAAAGCATGTAACAATAATAAAATAATTCTAGGAGGCCTTATTGCAACTCAATTAAAACAAAACCAACCATAAAAATAAGATAAAACAAAATCCAAGTTCATCTATTAAAATGTCCACTGCATGGCCACCTCGAGTCCATCCGGCTCCATCTCCGCGATCTACTCATCTGCAAAATGTTAAGGGAAAGGGGTGAGTCACCAAGACTCAGTGTGTAATCCCCCACCCGGTAAAGTAACTCATACACAAGTCATTAATAAACATGCACATGTAACCCAACCTAACCATCCATACTCCTTCTCTACCCCGTGTGGTCAAAACCACTGGTGGTCAAAACCACTGATGACTTAGAGTCACAAATCAGATGATGGGGCCAACCCATCGTGTGGTCAAAACCACTGATGACCAAAGGTCACAATATAACAAATGTGGTCAAAACCACTGGTGGTACCAAACCACTGGGACTTAGTCGCAAATTATCAATCGGTGTGGTCAAAACCACTGATGACCATAGGTCACAAATAATCTGATGGGGCCAACCCATCTTGTGGTCAAAACCACTGACGACAGCCCATAAAATCATCCCCCTCCTCTCATTAATCCCACCATCACATGCTTATATATCAATTATCATATATCATGGCATAACATTTAGCATCATGTGATGGCATGCAAATCATATATCAACAATCGCAAGTTAGGGGACTTACCCGGAATCCATGCTTAACCATAAGCAAACATTACCACAAGAGTGACTAACAATAATTGATAATCATGTAAATTAATAAAGTGTGTAATGAGTTTTTACACACACGATACTATCGTAATTCCTAGGTCCCGAAGAATTAAGTCGTCCACCCTAGATTTCCTTGCCCTATATTCGGCCAAGCACAAGGTTTAGTGTCCTAGGCTATTCGGCCAAACCAAAATATCCAAAGGGTTAGTATTTAACCCGAAAGCCTTACCTAACGCCCTTTGGGTACTAACTCCAACATACGAGATGTGATTCTCGCTTCACCTTCTACAATCGGCAACCACATGTTAATAGCCTTCGCCTTTTAATCACTAACTAAATAACTTACCAAAATAGATCTTACCATCACTTACCAAAAATTGATTGCAGGACGATGATGGATTCACTTGCTCGCTTCCAAATCCTCGAAGGCCCTATAACCAATCGGTTCCAAAAGGGTATTAACATCCTTGCTATTAAATACCAAAATCAGCCCTTACCCTTTGTAGATGTCGACAGAGAAGAGAATATAGAGAAGAAGGTTTCGGTCATCTCTTACCTTCACCAACCGATTGCCAAAAGAAACCCCAGAAAGCACCTCTGTCTACGATATTCGCCACAATGAATCTTAATAGGAGATACTGAGATTTCGGCAACAAGGGGTGGAGGTTATTCGGCTATTAGAGATAGGAAAATTATAGGGATTTCGGTTTAAGGATAAAAGAAATAGATGAGATATTGAAGTGTGGAGAATTCGGCCAAAGACTAAGAAAAAGGAGAATGGTTTTCGGTTTTGGAAGAGAATGAAAAAAAAAAGATGAAGGCTAGGAAAATTGCTAGCGAAAATTCCAAGTAATTCCTTAAGCAAATTTCGCCCCCTACACCTATGCTTGCAGTCCACTCTTCTTTGAAGAGTTTAAAATTCATCCCTTTGCCTTAATTCACTCTAGACCACTTATTCAAATTAATTTAAAATAATTTGAATAGCTAAAATGCCTAAATTCTCTCTTGCCAACTCTTAAGGACTAATCAAATAATGATTCAATTAAAAACAATTTAAAAGCCCCATTATCCCTTCACCTCTTCAAAACAATTAAACAATAAAGCCACATTTGCCTTCCTAAATAAATAATAATAAAATAAAATAAAGGTTAGCAAACACCCCAGTAGAATGCAAAGACCAAAAACTAGATTAATCTTTTACCAATTCCCTATTTATTCTCTTATCCTTTAACAATTATCAAATAAATAATGAAAAATAGAAGAGACCATGTGCTTGTCAAACTCAAAGAAAGAAACAAGGGACCATGTGCGAGGCCAATTCACGCCAACAAAGAAAGAAAAAATAAAAACCATTTGTGTTCTTTGGGATTGAAACCAAGACCCCACTGCACCCCTGCCAACGCCCTTGCCAACTCTTCCCACTGACTTTCATGCCATAAAGCCCCTTATTTATTTATAAGACCTCCCTGGGCCGTTTACCCCAAAAATTAAAATGCAAAACGCTGCTTCAGCAGCTCGAACCTGCGCCCATCCACCTCCAAGCCTCTAAGTAGCACACGGTAGCCACTAAGCCAACCCAACTTTCATGTCCCTTACCCTTGCCATTTATTTTTAAGGCATACCTAGCCCAGTTCCCCTTTTGGCGCAAAAATAAAAGTCTATTTGCTTCCCAAGTTGCTCGAACCTCTTCCCTCCTACACTCCCTTTTGACGCAAGCCTCCAAGC
The DNA here is from genome assembly GCA_025698515.1 of Gossypium sturtianum. NCBI lineage: Eukaryota > Viridiplantae > Streptophyta > Magnoliopsida > Malvales > Malvaceae > Gossypium > Gossypium sturtianum. The sequence goes on from CM046949.1 coordinate 97,149,681, forward strand.
CCCTAAAGTAGCGTCCCAAGCCACTTTACTAAGCCCCAGTTCATGTCCATAACCTCCTACAATTTTCCTTTAAGGCCTCCTTCGTTTAGTTTCTTATTTTAGACTTAAAATCCAACATTTTCCCAAAGCTTTCCCTTTCATCCTTGGGTTCTAAAAACCCTTAAAACACCTCCAAACATACTTAAAACCTACTAACACTTGAGTTATGCTCCAAACGCATAACCCCTAATCTAGGATGTTACAAAATCCTTCCACAAATCTTCGATAATACCCCGCCAGACCTAGGAAACTCCGAATCTCAGCCACTGACTTAGGCGGCTTCCAATCCAACACTGCCTCAATCTTTCGAGGATCCACTCTAATCCTCCTCGGTGATACTACGTGACCCAAGAAAGTCACCTCCTAAGCCAAAACTCGCACTTACTAAATTTTGCATAAAGTCGCTTTTCCTCAAAATCTGCAACACTACTACTCGCAAATGCGCATCATGCTCCTCCTCGACTTGGAGTATACCAAAATATCGTCTATAAATACCACAACAAACTGGTCCAAAAGCTGCTGGAATACCCGATTCATCATGTCCATGAATGCTGCCGGCGCGTTAGTCAACCCAAACGGCATTACCAAAAACTCGTAGTGCCCATACCGAGTGCGAAATGCCGTCTTATGGATATCGACCTCTTTCACCTTTGGTGATGATATCCGGACCTTAAATCAATCTTGAGAAAACCATTTGCCCTCTTAAGTCGATCAAACAAGTCATCTATCCTCGGCAAAGGATACTTGTTTTTGATCGTCACTTATTCAATCGACGATAGTCTATACACATCCGCATCGATCCATCCTTCTTCTTGACAAAAAGTACCGATGCTCCCCAATGCGAAACACTTGGTCGGATAAAACCTTGATCCAACAACTCTTGAATTTGAGCCTTCAATTCCCCTAATTCCTTCGGTGCCATCCTATACGGAGTAATAGACACTGGCGCAGTTCCGGGTAATAGATCTATACCAAATTCAAATTTACGATCCGAAGACAATCCCGGAAGTTCTTCAGGAAATACGTCAACATATTCCTTTATCGTGCGGACATTCCCCACAGTAGACTCCTTAGCCTCCAACGCACACACATGAACCACAAATGCCTTACAGCCCTTCCTGACCAACTTCACAGCTTTCAACGCAGATACCACGTTGGATAGATAATCTCTTCTATTACCTATCATAACCACCTCTTTGCCCTCAGCTGTCTTCAAAACCATGCGCTTAGCGGCGCAATCCAAACTTGCTTGATACTTGACCAACCGGTCCATCCCAAGAATCGATCGAACTCCTCAAACGGCGGTTCCATCGGATCGACTACAAACATTACCCCTTGGAGTTCTAGGGGTACATCTCTATCTGACTTATTTACTTCTCTGAGTGACCGAGAGGGCTGGCATCATCATCTTCCTAGAAGTAGTCTTAGAGTCTAGATTCATAGTCTCTACTATTTTACTAGCAACATACGAATGTGTCGAACCCACATCTATCAAAGTAGTATATGGTTCACCAAAGATTAAGAACGTACGTTATGACGTCCGCAAGCGTCACCCTCCTCTCGACGTCTCGCTGCATACACCAAACCAGGCTGTCTTGCCTCAGTGTTGCCAGCACCTCTGCCAGATGCTCTGCGGCCTCGACCAGAACCATTACCTCCTCTACCATTACCACGACCTCTCTACGGTGATGGTCCCTCATTTCTGAACTGAGCACGACCTTGACCCTCAGACTGATTCCTGGCTAGCTTACGTGGACAGCCTCTCTCACACGATGATCCAGCGAACCACACTCAAAACATCCTTTCCCTCCGGTCCAACATTCGCCCCAATGAAATTTTCCACATCGGTTACACTGTGCTGGTCCCTGATTAGTAGTAACAGGCCTCCCAGATTGATTCGGCCCACTCTGCCTAACCCTCTTCTGAGAATTACCGGCTGACCCGGATGATCCAAAACTTCTCTTATGTTTATTTTTGTCGTGCCTCTGCCTTACTGATTCCTTTATCCCTTTCGCTATCTTAGTCTTTTCAACTAGCGCGAAGCAAACTCTCGCGCTCCCGATGTGGAGCAATCAGCAATCTCACTCGTCCCTCAATCCATCTTCGAACCGGACACATCGCTCGTGTTCGAAGCCACGATACCTCCAAAGATACCGGCTCAATCTTAAAAATTCGCCTCATATTCTAATACGGACTTACTTCCCTAGACCAAACTCGAAATGCCTTATCTTTGTGCATCAATGTAACTAGACCCAACATATTTCTTCCGATGATACGCGCCTTAAAATAATCCCAAGTGAGATCCTCTCCACGCAAAGACTATTCGCATCGTGAGCCACTACCGATATGACTCATCCGAAGAAACGACACTATCCCTTTCGGCTTTTCCTCGGCATTCGGATCCAAGTCATCCATGATTCGTTCGTCACCTCTAACCAATACTACTGCATCGGGAGCCACACGAAACACCTCGAAATACCTCACTCCATTGGCTCTCGGAGTCGCCGGCATGATTTTTGAGCTCCCGCACCTCCACCTATTCCAGCTACCCTTTCAAGGACTCGCAAAGATCGCGCTCGAGACACTGCGTCATCCCCGTTTGATCCTGATGCTCAACTCCAACCGCTGGTGGTGGGGGTAGTGGTACCTCATTTTCGAATCCTTGACCAGACCTCACTGGCTCAGACACAGCCATCTTACCCCGACCGCGTCCACGAGTAATACGACCCCGACCTCGAGTACTCATGTCTATAGTCTCGACTTATCTGATTTAAAAGTGTTATGCATTAGTCATTATTCCACTTTCTTTAAAACACAGTTTTATGAATAATTTTAATAAGAAGTTGTTTCGCTAGTACATTCAACCAATAGTTTGGGTCTCTAGAGTAGTTTCTACTACTAATTAGTCATACTAACATCATCATATCATCAAGATCAACAGTTTAAAGTACTTACCCGGGCGGATTGGTGCCGGAGACTCGGTGCCATGCCTTTCAGATCATATAATTTTAAACAAAAACATTTTAAGATCATACTTTAAATCATTTTGGGCCTTGGAGCCACAGCCGAGCTTTTGAACTTGGCTCTGATACCAATTTGTAACACCCCAAACCCGGTCAATACGCCACGACCAAATCTGGCATGCCACGAAGGAAAACGTTTTGAAGAAAAATAAGTTAACGATAAAATTTTAGTGAAAAACTTTTTATTATTCTAAATTCGTAAAAAAAATTAAGTTGAAAACTGATATTTTACTTTGCAATTCCGTAAATAGATTTTTAAAACTTAGTTGCAGCTTAGATTCGTAAACCATTTATAAATTAAAGAGAAACTAAAGCAATTAGGTTGAAAATCGTATCTAATAGAAATTTGGAAACTTAAGTTTTGTAAAATAGTTTGAGTTATCGAAAATACTTAAGTTGTTAAAATTATCAATTTATTTAGGTTACCCGATGGTAACATTTTAAAACCATCGCGCTTTGTATTTTAGAAAACTTTGTTCACATATCATTAAATCAATCATGTAATTTGCAAGTTATTCCTAAAACAAATCCAAAGCATATAAATAATCCAAAAACATAATTAAAGAGGCCTTACTACAAACCCATAAAAATGAAAACCAAATTAAAATCAAGTACCCAAATGGAAGTTCATGTAAAACCAAATTTCATTGCATGGCCTCCTCGAGTTCATCCGGCTCCTCATCCGCGAATTTACGAATTACCTGAAAAAGTAAGGGAGAAGGTGAGTCACCAAGACTCAGTGCATATTCCCTCTCCCGGGTAAATGCCACATACTTACACAATTTATAACCAAGCAATATATATATAATGCACCCAACCTAGCCATCCAAAACTCCTTTTCTACCCCGTGTGGTACCAAACCACTGGTGGTGCCAAACCACTGGTGACCCAAAGTCACGATATCCAATAATGTGATGCCAAATCACTGGTGACCCAAAGTCACGAATAATCAAGTTGTGGGGCCAACCCACGTGTGATACCAAATCACTAGCGACAATCCCATATCTCAAAAGTGGGGCCAACCCACGGTGGTGTTAATCCACAGGGACGAGTCGCTATGAGGTGCCAAACCTCTAGTGTCCCAAAGACACAAATGTGATACCAAATCACCTTGGAGGTGCCAAACCTCCGTGTCAGAAGACACGAATATCAATCTTCCCCCTCCTCTCATATTGCCCATACCAATGCAATAGATAAACAAATCATGTCAATATACTTTGATATGAACATATAACCAATACATATCGTAGATCGTGATATTAAACAACATATAGCAACATCATATCGAAACGGACTTACCCGTATCCTTGCTCATACCCATCAAGGTATCATATCAATATCTCATAGTTTTGGCTTTAACAACTTGAATAGTTATTTAACACACACATATATATATATATATAAACCAAGTTATAAAGTGTGTAAGATACACACCTTTCACTAACGCAAATACTAACTTAGTAGACCCGATCTACCTCACTAGATCACCTTGTCCTACATTCGGCCAAACCATAAGATTATAAGCAAAACCATTCTACCAACATCACATCTTAATCCCAATAGCCTTTGGCTTTTCAACCATTAAAAGAATGATGAATCGACAAGAATCCTTACCACTTGACTTACCAACTTTGATTGCTAGAGAAGTAAGGCTTAGATCAAATGCTTCCAAAGTCCCAAAGAGCCTATAAGAATAATCGGTTCCTAATAATAGTTAGAACCTTGCAACAAATGTCCATAGGTTCGGCCTTTGACCACAAGAAAATGACATAGAAAAGAGAAAGAAATGAAGGAAAAACGGTCATGAACACTTACCCTTTTTCCAAAATCGATTGAAGAAAACCAAATGAAGACCTACCCTTGTTGATATTCGCCAAAACAATACAAAAGGGAGTGGGAAGTTTCGGCAATATGGTTATGAAAGAAGAAAGATATGTGTATAAAAAGTAAGGAAGTATGTGAGTAGAAAAGAGAATAAAAAAAAATGAGAGAGAGGATTCGGTTTTAGCAACAATGGAAGAAAAGAAAAGTGAATTTGGGGAAGAAAGAGGTTCGGCCAAATGAAAGAAAAAGGAAATGTGGTTGAGCAAATATCAAAAGAAGAAAAGAGAGAGATGGGAGAAAAAAAGGTTCGGCCAAGCACCTAGTTTGCCGAAAAGAAAAATGCACAAAATGTATAAATGAGTTTCTGGTTTCAAAAGGAAAAGTGAGAGAAAGAAAATAGTATTTGGTTCAAACAAAATGAGAGCTAAAACCAAAAGTAAAATTGCACAAAATGCTTATGGTGCATTCGGCCAAAGAGGGATTTGTTTGGAGAGGAAGAGAAAAATATGCCAAAAGGTGCACAATTGCTAAAGTTGGCCAAATATCCCCCAAACCTCCTATCAACATTCGGCCACCCTCTAGCCACACATGCCGTCCACATACATGCACTAAAGGCCTTGGAATAGTTTCAAAAACATCTTCCTTAAGCCAAGCCTTGAGATCCTCTACATTCCCAAAGTTGAAGGAATTTTATCCCAAAAATCTAGCAATTCTATCCCTTATTTCATGCTTACCATAACCTTAAGTCTTCTTGTCATAAAAAGAAAGTTGTCCATCTTATCCATATGTATAGTTGACCGACACTTAATGCTAGGATGAACAAAAATAAAATCCTCAATATGTTTTCCATGCTACTCGAACCACTTTGTAACATCCTGAAAAGGGCCTATGCATTTTTGGTTTAATTGTACGAAATGACATATCTTATGTGTTATGAATATATTTTGAACACTTTTGGAAACCTGGAAATGTATGGAAATGTTAAGTTTAAAAGAGGAAAGTGAACATTTTTAGAACCTTGGAAATGTAAGGAAATGTCTTGTAAGGAAATGTCATGGAAATGTAAGGAAATGTCTTGTAAGGAAATGTCATGGAAATGTAAGGAAATGTCAAGTTTACAGAGCCGATCGAAAATTTTTGGAAACTTAGAAATGACCTAGAAATGACGAGTTTTAAGGTTTAAAAGGGGAAATTAAGGCAAGGTGGCCTTAAAAGAAAAAGTTTGTGAAATTTGACACACAAACAGGCTTGGAAAAGTGGTCTGAAGATGCCACTTACGGCCTATGGAAATGGCGCCATATGCAAGAGGAATGGGCCTAAGTTCGAGTCACATGGGAAGCAAATAAAAGAAATTTTATTTTGCTACAAGGAGCAGAGAGGTGGACGGCACATGGCTATAAATTAGGAGCTTTTATTATTTTATAAATAGTGGATAAATAAGGGATTTATTTATCATTATTTTCAAGAGATAATTGTTGGATTAAATTCTTTTAATTTGAATAAAGAGATAAAGAGGAAAATAAGGGAGAAGTGATGGCCAAGTAAGGGACTTTGAGTTTAATAATTTCGGCTAAGTAAGGATAGTTCTTTGAATTATCTTTTATTTTAAGTGATAATTAAAGGATAAAGTTATCAGATAGAGGAGTGGTGGCCAAGTAAGGGACTCCTTAGATGATAATTTTGGCTATAAAAGGAAGGAAGGAGGGCTACTCATCAATTTGTGCTTCCTCCTTTCTCTGCCGAATTCTTAGTGCTCTCTTCTCCTCTTTTCTTTCTTTTCTTTTGTCAAGCCGAAATTAAGTAATTGTTGGAACCTAGCCGAATATTTTCCTCTCCATTAGAAGCCAAAGCTGAATCCTCCATCTTTATTCTTCCTTTTCTTTTCTTTCTAATCCCTCCAAAAGCTGAAAGTTGTGAGATCATCATCTAGCCATAGCCGAATCTCTGAAGGTTGAAGTGAAGGTGCAATCGATTTCTTCAAGTAAGGGTAAGATCTTATTCGGTTTCATCCTTTTTTCTTAAGATTTGCCGAAATCTAGGACTAACCCCATTAATATCTTGTTACCGAAACTTTGAAGAGATCTTTCGAGATTTACTAAGTGTCGACTACAAGAAAGGAGAAGTTCTTTTCAGAAGGTACACCATAGAGCCACGTGTTCCTTAGTTATTCGGTGAGTTTGGGATTTAAAATCCACAAGGTAAGTGTCTATAGTATTCGGCCAAGGCCATGTTTGGTAAATATATGTGTTCATTAATTATTCAAAAGCCGAAAACTAACCAAGTTAATTGATTCAATGCTTGGCCGAATGCAAGAAGAGTATAAAGAGATTTCAAGACTTGATTCTTAAGTCAAACGGCAACAAGGTAAGTTTAAGTATACTAATCCTACTAGGATTTGGATTTATGGTCGAATGGCTTTTTATTAAAGTAGTAGGTGATTAATCAAATGTAGGGATTAAGGATCTAAGCATTAGATCAAGCTTTTTAGGATTTCAAGACCCTTAGGTAAGTATGATAAGTTGTGGATATTTGGTTAAGAATTCGTATATTGATGATTAAATCAATTGTTCGATTAAGTGTGTTGATGGAGGCGAATACCATTCAAGAAGGGAAAGGGAAGGTCTCTGTCCCCAAGTTCAAGAAGAGATCTGCATTTTCATAGTTAGGGATTGGCCAGGGGTGTGGACCAGTGTCGAGAACAAGAAAGTAGGCAAATAGCCGTAGTATCACCTAGTGATAGCATCGATGTCGAAAGCATAGTTCTCCAAGTGATCGGTGTGTGATTAACCCACCGTTTTTCCGGGTATATGATATGTATGTGAAATGTGTATGTGTTATGAATGTGCTAACTAGTGCAGTGGAAATTGTGATAAGGATACCATCAAGGGGTATGTCGATAATCTGGTAAGTACCAAACCTGATGATATGTGATTATTAAAATGAATATGTGATAATATGCTTGATGAACATGCTCATGCATCATTACATTGTATCATTATTTTATGTGGCATGTGCATGGGTTGGGATATGAAAGAAGGTACGGGTGTACTTCGAGTACGTGGTTTGATGTTAGCCTTGGGCTACATCGTCGATTGACGTTGACTGAGGTCACGTTGTGGATTAATTGCGATTTAGTTCGCGTGGCTTGATGAGTGGCTATGTGCCTCATCGTGGTTGATATCGGCTATGTGCCATATCGTGGTTGATGAGTGACTATGTGTCCCATCGTGGTTTTGGTGTTAGCTACGGCTACATCGTGGATTGGCGCTGATTGAGGTCACATTGTGGATTAATTGCGATTTAGTTCACGTGGCTTGATGAGTGGCTATGTGCCTCATCGTGGTTGATATCGGCTATGTGCCATATCGTGGTTGATGAGTGACTATGTGTCCCATCGTGGTTTTGGTGTTAGCTACGGCTACATCGTGGATTGGCGCTGACTGAGGTCGCATTGTGGACTATTGTGCTTAATTGCACGTGGATGGTAGTGATTGCCTTTGGAGTGAAAAGGAAAGGGTGATTTGATAATCCCCTGGTGTGTGGTAGGCTGGATAAGGGGGTGTGTAGCGGATGGACCCTAGGTTTGGGTTGGGCTTCATAATTGCATGATTTCGTATGTGAACATATGTGGAAATGGGCCAAGCCCAATATGATATGTGGATTAATGTGGAAATGGGCAAAGCCCAGTATATGAATGTGGATCAGTGTGGAAATGGGCTAAGCCCAGTATGTGGAAATTATGTGGTTAACTACCCTATTAGATGAATGTGATATAAATATGGGCCAAGCCCGTAATGTGATAACATGTGAATTTGATAATTGATATCCGATATATGAGTTAATATGTGGTTAACATGTGGGTGGAATTCGGTGGATTAATTACACACCGAGTCCGTATGACTCACCCAATTTTTATTAAACATCGCAGATGATTCGTGGTGATTGGACCGGGTTGGAGTGGATACGAGGTGGCCCATGCGAGAAGACATCTTCTTTATTTTATTCAGTTTATTACTAAGAACTTTTGTTTAATTATTTATTGTAATAAGGCCCGATTAAAGTATTTAAGTATTTCTATTTGAGCATTTTATTATGTTTAAGCTAGACGACCATTAAATTATTATTTGGAAGTGCCTTTAATTTGGATATTTTTGTCAAGCTTATACTATTTAGAATTTTTAATTGGACATGGTTTTAAAATGACAAAATTTTTAATGTTTTTCCCAAAAGTGAAATCAGTCTTCAAACGTTTTTCTGCAGTGGCATCTCAAATTCGGTCGTAACGAATGGGCCGGGTTTGGGGTGTTACAAATTGGTATCAGAGCCCGGTTCAAAACTTGGCTTTGAGGTTTTAAGCCCGAAAATAGTTTTAAAAAAAAATGGGCTTTTCAAAATATGGACTTTTATTTCAGGTTATTCTGGCATGGCACATGTATCTCTGGCCCGAAGTCCACCAGGTAAGTACTTCTGGCTATTGAAGTGGTTTGAATATGTGAATGTTATAAGTATGAAGGGAACGTAGATTAGTGAACTAGGATCTGTTGAACCCTAGGACTGGGCTACTCAAACACAAGTGCATAAGACTTAAGGACCATTAAACAAACCTGTGAACTAAGTCGCCGAGTTAAGGTGTGGCAACCATAGTACGTATGTCTAGGATTGGTATTCGTGAAGAGCTTGGTACTTAAGCAAATCCTAGTGACTCACCTCCTCTTTACTCGAATCCTGCAGTGCGTAGCTACGGTTCACCCTAACCAAGAGGACTTATTCACGGGCTAAACCCGATAATTAAAACCCGAAAGGGACTAGCCATGCGCTTTTATAAAATTCCTAGTTTTAAAATCCCTAAATTACCCTTTTAATTGTAGTAAAAGATTATTGTGAAATTTTTTCCAAAATATCTCCGATTTACAAAATTACAAAAATGCCCCTGTATTGTAAATTACTAAAATACCCTTAGTTCTTAAGATTTTCAAAAATACCCTCGACTTTTGCTACAATATTTCTACTTTACAAAAATACCAAAAATTGCATTTTACAAATAACAAGATACCCTGATTTGGAAAATTTACTGGAATCGCCTTGACTTCCAAAATTACCGAAATAACCTCGATTTTCAAATTTTTGCAACACCTCGATTTGGAAAACAAAATAACCCAGAGATTTTGTAAATTCAAATACCTTTAATTTGAAAAATATTTTCGAATTGACCCCGATTTATTACCAAAATACCCAGAGGGAAAAGACGAAATTACCACAGGTAGGGAAATGGATGGAATGGCCATAAAAGTGTAGTGAATGATGTTGTGAATGAATGTGACTTCGTGGAAAAATGAATGTGTCTCGCTATGAATGTGAATGTGACTCCTCGAGTTAGAGTAGTGAACTTGAACTAGAAACTTTGGTTGATCGAAAGAACTACTTCGAACATCTCTTTTCATAAAGCGTTCGCGAATAATCGTGGAACAAAATTTCGATGCATAAAACTTTTAATCGATTAAATCGCGACGTTAGAAATGAGTTCTAGGGACGTGAACTTAGAGATCGCGTGCCTAGAAAGTATGATGATTCTATTAAGATCGAGTGCTGCATAAGCGTAGTGCGGTGAGTTAAGAGGTACGATTATTCGTTAATAAGTAATTTCGAGGATGAAATTATTTTTAAGGAGGGTAGAACTGTAACATCCTGAAAAGGGCCTATGCATTTTTGGTTTAATTGTACGAAATGACATATCTTATGTGTTATGAATATATTTTGAACACTTTTGGAAACACCGAAATGTATGGAAATGTTAAGTTTAAAAGAGGAAAGTGAACATTTTTAGAACCTTGGAAATGTAAGGAAATGTCTTGTAAGGAAATGTCATGGAAATGTAAGGAAATGTCTTGTAAGGAAATTTCATGGAAATGTAAGGAAATGTCAAGTTTACAGAGCCGATCGAAAATTTTTGGAAACTTAGAAATGACCTAGAAATGACGAGTTTTAAGGTTTAAAAGGGGAAATTAAGGCAAGGTGGCCTTAAAAGAAAAAGTTTGTGAAATTTGACACACAAACAGGCTTGGAAAAGTGGTCCAAGATGCCACTTAGGGCCTATGGAAATGGCGCCATATGCAAGAGGAATGGGCCTAAGTTCGAGTCACATGGGAAGCAAATAAAAGAAATTTTATTTTGCTACAAGGAGCAGAGAGGTGGACGGCACATGGCTATAAATTAGGAGCTTTTATTATTTTATAAATAGTGGATAAATAAGGGATTTATTTATCATTATTTTCAAGAGATAATTGTTGGATTAAATTCTTTTAATTTGAATAAAGAGATAAAGAGGAAAATAAGGGAGAAGTGATGGCCAAGTAAGGGACTTTGAGTTTAATAATTTCGGCTAAGTAAGGATAGTTGCTGAATTATCTTTTATTTTAAGTGATAATTAAAGGATAAAGTTATCAGATAGAGGAGTGGTGGCCAAGTAAGGGACTCCTTAAATGATAATTTCGGCTATAAAAGGAAGGAAGGAGGGCTACTCATCAATTTGTGCTTTCTCCTTTCTCTGCCGAATTCTTAGTGCTCTCTTCTCTTCTTTTCTTTCTTTTCTTTTGTCAAGCCGAAATTAAGTAATTGTTGGAACCTAGCCGAATATTTTCCTCTCCATTAGAAGCCATAGTCGAATCCTCCATCTTTATTCTTCCTTTTCTTTTCTTTCTAATCCCTCCAAAAGCCGAAAGTTGTGAGATCATCATCTAGCCATAGCCGAATCTCTGAAGGTTGAAGTGAAGGTGCAATCGATTTCTTCAAGTAAGGGTAAGATCTCATTCAGTTTCATCCTTTTTTCTTAAGATTTGCCGAAATCTAGGACTAACCCCATTAATATCTTGTTGCCGAAACTTTGAAGAGATCTTTCGGGATTTAATAAGTGTCGACTACAAGGAAGGAGAAGTTCTTTTCCCGAAGGTACACCATATGTAATATCCAGGGATAGGGGCTATTTTTTTTTATTGCATTGTTTTGCATGTGGTTGTTTTGCAATGTTGCTTTTGTGTTGTTTTGGGGATTAGTTGTAAGCTTAGTATAAGCCGGAGTGGTAGGAAAAATTTTGGTTTTAAGTTTTATGTAAGAGGAGCTCAAGGAGCTGGGGTTTATAAATAATTTTAGGTGAAAAGTTAGCACAAGAGTTGAGCTAGTAAGATGGCAAAGCATGCGCCACTTGGGGCTTGTGTTTGGCGTCACTTGCAGGGGAGGAGGTCCTGTGTTCAAGCTGCGAAAATCCCACATTTTTGCTCTCATTTTGACGGCAAGGAAGAGGAGAATTTGTGGGCGGTTCAAACTCGCCATGGACCAAGTCAAATGTTTAAATGGTGGGTGGAGAGCGAATTTAGGAGGGAGACTAGTTCAAACTAGTTTGAATGTGTGGCTTGGAGTAATTGTGGGTAGTGGCCGAATGTTGGGGAGTTTGTAGAGAGAGTGGCTGTTTTGGTAAGTGGGGAGGGTGTTAGCCGAAATTCACTTAGGCACTTTTGTGCATTTTTCGGCCACTTTGTGTCAAGCCAAATTCCTCTCTTTTGTCAATAGTAGCCGAAATTACAAGAGCTTTCTCTCATTTTCTTTACTACTTGAAACCAAAAGATCAAACCCCTATAGCCTTGCCGAATTTGCTTTGTCCCTCTCAATTTTCTTGGTAGCCGAATGTTCTTTGCTCTCTCTCTTTTCTCTTCATTTGTGTAAGTGAAACTCCATTCTCCAAAACACTTTCTCCATTCTTTCTTTTGCAAGTCGAAACTTCACCCTTCTAAACCTTTCCATTTCTTCTTCTTTTCCCCATTTCTATTGTTGGCCGAATATCAACCCCTATCCTTTTGCATTTCGTTTTCTCTTTTCTTTCACTCTGACCGAATCTTGTGTGATTATTACAAACCACCCTAGTTTAATCCTCTTTTTCCATCTTGTTTAAGAGTTGGCCGAATCTTTCCTCTCTCCTAGTGGTTCTTGGCCGAATATTGGTTGGTTTTAGGTAAGTGCTTGGCCGAATGGTTATTTCTCCTCTCCCTTGTTCTGGTTCGATTTTGGGTTTGGTTGAAAGGAGTTAATATTTGTTAACTATTACGTTATAGGGCCTTTGGATTTTGGAAGCAAGCAAGAGGAGTCTTCTTTCTGCTAATCGTTGGTAAGTGGTGGTAAGGGATAGGTTCTAGTAGTGCATTCTTTTAGTTTTCGTTAATCAAAGACTTCAAAAATTAACAGTTCTCTTGTTAGGTGTGGCCGATTGGCTAAGGAAGCATTGGTTGGTTCAGTTTTGGTAGGAAACCAAACCAAGTGAAAGGTAAGGGATTCAATTGTTAACCCCTTTGGTTTAATGGTTTTGGCCGAATGGTATAAGTGGCTAATCTATGTTTGGCCGATTATAGGAGTAAGGTATTTGAGGATCTTAGATCGGTTCGTTGGGTTTAAAAGCTTGCGTTTTAACAGGTGTGTAAACTAACACACTCATTGCTTAGTAATATGTTTAATAAACCTGATTGTCAAACAGTGTGGTTGATTGATATGATACCCTATGGGGTATGTGCACGGATTTGGGTAAGCCCGTTCCATTACGAGTTCTATTAATGGTATATGATATCATGATCGATGATGTATGTAATATCCCGGGTTAGGGGCTATTTTTGTTATGGCATAATTTGCATGTTAGGAGCTTGCTATGTTGCTGTTTTGGTGTCTTAGGGGCTTAATTGTAGGCTAGGACTATGCCTGAGCAGGTAGGAAAATTTTAGTTTTTAAGCCTTAGGTGAGAGGAGCTGAGGGAGCTGGGGTTTTTATATTTTATTTGGTGTTTTAGAGTACAAAAAAGGAGCTGGTGGAGTGGCAAAGCATGCGCCACTTGGAGCTGGTGTTGGCGTCAATTGCAGGAGGCAGAGGTCCTGAGTTCAAGCTGCGAAATTCCCCATTTTGGCTTCCATTTTGGCGGCTCAAGGAGGAGGAGTTGTTGGTAGTTCAAACTCTACCATGGACCAAGTCAAATTATTCAAAAGAAGGGTGGAGAGTGAATTTAGGAGGAAGACTAGTTCAACTAGTTTGAATTGGGTGGTTGTGAGTGATTGGAGGTAGTGGCCGAATATTGGGGTGTGTGTGGAGTGAGTGGCCGGTTTTGGTAGTGGGTAGGAGAGGTGTGCCGAATTTCATTTTGGCATTTTGGTGTTTTTCGGTCAAGGGTTAGTAAGCTAAGTTCTTTCTCTTTTGTCAATTGCAATCGAATTTTCCAAGGTTTTCCTCTCATTTTCTTCACTTCTTGAAACCAAAAATTCAAGTGAGTTTCTCCATCTTTTCTTTTGCAAACCGAAAGTCAAGTTCTCACTTACTGTCGAATCTGTGTTGCCCTTTGAGTTGGTGTGGCTGAAAGTTCTCAACCATCTCCTTCTTTTATTCATTTGTTAAAGCCGAAACTAGTAATCCTTCTTTTTCATATTCCCATTCTTTTACAACTCTTGTGCCGAATCCATATCTCCTTCTTAGCCGAATCTTTCATTTGTTTCTTACCATTTCATTAAGCCGAAACCATCTTATTTTGTTCCCCTAATCTTCATTTTCTTTTCTCAATACTATCTTGTCGAAGCTATACTCCCTATTCACATATTCTCTTTTCTCTTCTCACCCTAAGCCGAACATAGGAGTGTCGAATCTTCTTCTCCCTCGGGTTCAAGGTGGTGACCGAACCTATCCCCTCACCTAGTGTGTTGTTGGCCGAATATAGTTGGTGTTGGGTAAGTGTGTGTTTGGCCGAATGGCCATTTCTCTCTTTTCTAGTACTATGTTCATTTCGGTTTGTTTAAAGCTTGCGTTGGTTGTGGTTGAAAGGAGTTAATCACCTGTTTAATCATCTCGTATAGGGTCTTTGGATATTGGAAGTAATCAAGAGGAGTCTTCCTTCTTTGTAAACCGATTGGTAAGTAGTGGTAAGTGTTGGGTACTATTATTATTAGTTCAATCTTTTGGTTTCGATTAAGCTTAAGGGTTCAAAGAATTAACCGTTCTCTTTTAAGGTGTAGCCGATTGTTGGGAGGAGAACCATTGTGGGTTCGAGTTTGGTAGGAAACCAAACCAATAGCAAGGTAAGGGATCAAAGTTAAACCCTTTGGTTTATTTGGTCTTAGCCGAATGGTGTAGAAGGCTAACCTATGTTTTTGGCCGATTGTTGTTAGGAGCAAGAGGATCGTGGGTTAGATCGGGTTCTTTGGGGTTTAGGCTTACTATATATACCTGTGTGTGTAACTAACACACCCCATACTTAGTAATATCTGCTAATAACTCGATTGCCTTGTTAAAACCAAAACAAGATGATGGATTATTTGGTACCCAAATGGGGTATATGTACGGATCCGGTAAGTCTGTAGCATTACGAGTTTTATTGATGATATATTTAATATTATGATCTATGCTATGTATGCTACTTAAATGTAATGCTAAGCATGTTGGCATGATATGCATGACTTGTATGATATGCATAATTTACATGAGTATGGCATGATGATGGGTGAAATGAGAGGAGGGGATGATGATATCCGTGTCTTTGGGACACTGTGTCTTTGGGACACCAGAGGTTTGGCACCTCCAGTGGTTTGGTACCACAGATGATATATTTTGTGACTTTGGGTCACAAGAGGTTTGGCACCTCCTCGTCTCGTCCCAGTGGCTTAACACCACAAGTGGGTTGGCCCCCACGCTGATTATACGGGATTGACGCTAGTGATTTGGTATCACACGATGGGTTGGCCCCATCATCGGATTTGTGACTACGGCCACACGGTGATTTGGTATCACACCTGTGTCTTTGGGACACCGAGGTTTGGCACCTCATTGTGACTCGCCCCCGTGGTTAACACCACCGTGGGTTGGCCCCACTTATGAGATACGGGATTGTCGCTAGTGATTTGGTATCACACGATGGGTTGGCCCAATCATTGGATTATTCGTGACTTTGGGTCACCAAAGTGGTTTGGCACCACACTTATGGATATCGTGACTTTGGGTCACCGGTGGTTTGGCACCACCGGTGGTTTGGTACACACGGGGTAGAAAGGTGATATGGATGGTTAGGATCGGGGTGCATTGATTATGTTGCTATGATATGATGTGTGTTAGCATGTTGTATTATCGGGAGTGGGATTTATGCACTGAGTCTTGTGACTCACCCTTTCCTTTGACATTTCAGGTGACACTTAGACGCGGACATGGAGCCGGGATGGACTCGAGGTGCTCATGCCATGCTTTAATAAAGATTTGCTCAGACTTTATAAAATTCGGTACTTTAGCTTATTTATTACTATTTGGTTTTGTTTTGGGTTGTAAATGGCCTTTAAATTAGGTTTTACTATGTTTATGCTTAAAGTAGCTTTCTAATATGCCTTAACAAATTAATTGAGTTAAAATTTGCTAAAATCTTGGAAGGACAACGGTTTCAAAACTATAACGCAATGTGTTTTAAACTATACCATCGGGTATCACACTATGATTTGGTATCAAGGAAACTCAAATGATTTTCAAACCTAAACTCGATTTCCTACTAAGTCTAAATGTTTGAGTAACATCAAGAAGCAACTTGAATTTCTAAATGAAATAAACTTGTTTAACTTCTTAATTGATTAAGTTTCCAAATCTCGAGTTTTCAAAATGACGCATGAAGTTTTCAACAATCATGCCCAAGATTTCTACACGCTCAAAACTTTTCACAAAATTTTCATCAAGTTTTTAAACAAAACCCAACTTCTCAAATACGTTTTCCTCGTAACATACCAGATTCTGGCCGTGGTGTCTTGACCGAGTTTGGGGTGTTACAATTCAGGTATCGAGCCAAGTTCAAAGGCTCTACTGTGGGTCCGAGGCCCAAAATGTTTTCAAAAGTCTGTTTTAAGTGTTTTGTTTGAAATAAATGGTTTGAAAGGCATGACACCGAAGTCTCCCGCACCATCCGCCTGTAAGTACCCTTACTATTGCTTGTGATTTATTGATGTGATTGGATGATTGCAATAGTGGATTACTTTAGAAACCAAACCGATAGATTCTCGTGAACTCGCGAAAACAAAGCTTCTTAAATATTCATAAGACTTTGCTTTAAAATAGTGGAATAATTGCCGATGCATAAAACTCCTAAATCGGATAAGTCGAATTCTAGTCATGAGCACTCGAGGTGGACGTGGTCGTAATACTCATGGACGTGGCCGTGGTAGGATGACGGTATCGAACCGATGAGGGTCCGTCGTGGGTCGAAAATGAGATACGGCATCACCACCCGGTGGAGGTGGTGAGTTTCAAGATTAGGACGGGGATGACGCAGCGTGTCACAGCGATCTTCGCGAGTGTTGGAAAGGGTAGCGTGGTGTAGGTGGTGGTGCGGGAGTTAGGGAAATCTGTTCTCGAGCGACTCCGGCGAACGGGCCGAATTCTTCGAGGTGTTTCGGTGTTGCTCCCAGCACTGCTGAGTATTGGCTGGAGGCGACAGAGCGGATCATGGATGATTTGGACTTGACTGCTGAAGAGAAGCTGAAGGGCATAGTATCGCTTCTTCGGGATGAGTCATACCAGTGGTGGCTCACGGTTCGGGATAGTGTGGCAGCAGAGGATCTTACGTGGGATTATTTTAGGGTTGCCTACCAGAAAAAGTACATTGGAGCTAGCTACATCGACGCGCAGCGAAAAGCATTTTTGAGGCTAGTCCAGGGGAGTAAGTCTGTTTCCAAGTACGAGGCTGAGTTCTTGAAGCTGAGCCGGTATGCTAGGGGTATTGTGGCTACTGAACACGAGAGGTGTGTTCGTTTCGAGGATGGTCTGAGAGACGAGTTCAGACTGCTGATTGCTCCTCAGCAGGAGCGTGAGTTTGCTGTCTTGGTTGAAAAGGCTAAGGTAGCCGAGGGTGTTAAGGAGTCCGTAAGGCAGGGCATGGACAGGAACAGGCATAAGAGGAGCTTTGGGTCTTCTGGGTCGTCGGGTAACCCTCAGAAAAGGGCTAGACAGAGTGGGCCGAATCAGTCTGGTAGGGTTGTTGCTGCTACTCAGGGACCGCCGCGGTGTAACCATTGTGGGAAATATCATTGGGGAGGCTGCTGGACCGGTGGAAAAGGTTGTTTTGAGTGTGGTTCTCTGGATCATCGCGTGAGGGACTGTCCGCGTAGGTTGGCCAGGATTCAGTCTGAGAGTCAGGGCCGTACTCAGTTTAGGAATAATGTACCGCCACCGCAGAGGGGCCGTGGTAATGGCAGAGGTAGTAATGGATCTGGTCGGGGCCGTGGAGCACCGGCGAAGTGTGCGGTAGTTTCGACGCCGATACACTGGGTTAGTGTATGCAGCAAGGCGCCGAGAGGAGGGCGACGCACCGAACGTCATAACCGGTACGTTCTTGATCTTTGGTTCTCCTTTTACTACTTTGATTGATGTGGGTTCGACGCATTCTTACATGGCCAGTAGTATAGTAGAGACCATGGATCTAGACTCTGAGATATCTTCTAGGCAGATGACTGTAATTAGCCCTTTAGGTCACTCTGTAGTAGTAGATAAGCTGTTTAGAGATGTACCCCTAGAACTCCAAGGGGTAGTGTTTGCTGCTGATCTGATGGAACTGCCATTTGGGGAGTTCGATTTGATTCTTGGGATGGACTGGTTGGTTAAGTACCAGGCGAAGTTGGATTGCGCGGCTAAGCGCATGGTTCTAAAGACGACTGAGGGTGATGAAGTGGCTATGATAGGTAATAGGAGAGATTACTTATCTAATGTGGTATCTGCTCTAAAGGCAGAGAAGATGGTGAGAAAGGGCTGTGAAGCGTATGTGGTTCATGTGTATGCCTTGGAGGCTAAAGAGTCTGCTGTAGAAAAAGTCCGAACAGTTAAGGAATTTGCTGATGTGTTTCCAGAAGAACTTCCGGGTTTGCCGCCGGATCGTGAGGTAGAGTTCGGGATAGATCTGTTACCCGGAACTGCGCCAGTGTCTATTGCTTCCGTATAGGATGGCGCCAAAGGAATTAGTGGAGCTTAAGGCTCGAGATCCAAGAGTTGTTGGACCGAGGTTTTATCAAGGCCAAGTGTTTCACCGTGGTGCGCCGGCACTCTTTGTTAAGAAGAAAGATGGTACAATGCGGATGTGCATAGATTACCTTGGTGAATAAGTCGACGATCAAAACAAGTATCCGCTGCCACGGATAGATGACTTGTTTGATCATTTGAAGGGTGCAGCGGTATTTTCTAAGATTGACTCGAGGTCCAGGTATCACCGATTAAAGGTGAAAGAAGCGGATATTCACAAGACAGCGTTTGGACTCGGTATGGGCACTACGAATTTCGTAATGCCGCTCGGATTGACTAACGCGCGCGGCAAAGCATTCATGGATATGATGAATAGTGGTGTTTCAAAGAAGATCTGGACCAGTTCGTGGTAGTTTTTATTGACGACATCCCGTGTATTCAAGAACAGAAGAAGAGCATGATGCGCATTTGCGTGTGGTAATCGCAGATTTTGAGGAGAAGCACTTTATGCTAAGTTCGGTAAGTGCAAGTTCGCTTAGAGAAGTGACTTTCTTGGGACATGTAGTGTCACCGAGGGGATTGGAGTGGATCTCGGAAAATTGAGGCGATTTTGGATTGGAAACCGCCTAAGTCGATGTTTGAGATTCGAGTTTTCGGGTTTGGCGGTGATACTACCGAAGGTTTGTAGAGGGTTTCTCGTTGATTGCAAAGCACCAATGACCAAGTTGTTAAGGAAAGAGGTTCCATTTGTTTGGACTGAGAAACAGCAGGAGAGTTTCGATAAGCTTAAAAAGATTTTGACAGAAGCTCCGGTTTTGATTCAACCTAAGGCTGGTAAGGAATTCACGGTCTGCTTCATCGCGATGCATCACATACGGGGTTGGGTTGTGTGTTGATGCAGAAGGTAAGGTTGTGGCTTACGATCTCGGCAAATGAGGCCACATGAGGTCAACTATCCGACGCACGATCCGGAGTTAGCGGCTGTAGTCTTTGCGTTGAAGATTTGGAGGCACTACTTGTACGAGAGAGATTAATAGTCTACACCGATCATAAGAGTCCGAAGTACCTCTTGACTCGAAGGATTTGAATTTGAGGCGCATGCAGATGGGTTGAGTTGCTTAAAGACTACGATCGCTCGATTGAGTATCATCCGGCAAGGCTAACGTGGTGGCGCACGCGCTGAGCCGTAAGGTTGTTTCGGACTTAAGAGCGATGTTTGCCCACTTGAGTTTGTATGACGACGGAAGTATTCTCGCAGAGTTGCGAGTTAAGCCTACTTGGGTTGGAGGATCGAGAGAAACAGATAGAGGATGAGGTTACGAGTGCGCGGAGGTTGCAGTGCACGGTGGTGGTGGTTTGGAAGGTTACAACTTGTCTAGTGATGGGGTGTCCGTGGTTTTCAAGGTAAAGCTTGTATGCCCAAGGATGTTGAGTCGAGGCAGAGGATTCTTCAGACGCACATAGCAGCCCTTATGCTATGCATCCCGGAGGTAGTAAGATGTATAGGGATCTCAGAGAGCGATTTTGGTGGCCTGTCTCAAGAAAGAAGTGACAGAGTTTGTTGGGAAGTGTCGACATGTCACAGGTCAAGGTGAACATCGCTGCCGTCGTGGTTTCTTCACTGTGAAGATTCCTCGATGGAAGTGGGAAAGGATAACCATGGATTTCGCCAAGGTTACCGCTTACGCCAAGCAAGAAGGATTCAGCTTTGGGTAATTGTGGATCGATCGACTAAATCAGCTCATTTCATTTCGGTGAGGGTTGACTACTCACTCGAGAGGTTGGCGGCCGTATGTTTCGAGAGATAGTGAGGTTGCACGGTGTGCGAAGATCGATCATCTCGGATAGGGATCCCCGATTTACGTCAAGGTTCGGAAAGCATTGCATCGCCTCGGCACGCGGTTGGATTTCAAAGACGGCTTTTCCGCAAATCGACGGACAATCGGAAAGGGTTATTCAGATCTTGGAGGATATGTTGAGGGGTTGTGTTCGGATTTTGAGGTAGTTGGGAGGAGTTTCTACCATTAGCTGAGTTTGCCTACAACAACAGCGATTTACCAAGCGAGCATCAAGATGGCACCATATGAGGCGTTGTATGGTAGGAAGTGTCGATCACCCACGTGTTGGACGGAGTTAGGTGAACGCCAGTTGTTAGGACCGAGTTGGTTGCCGAGACCAAGACAAGGTTAAGTTGATTCGAGCTCGCTTGAAGGAAGCTTTCGGACCGCGAAGTCTTATGCCGATCTTAAGCGGAGAGACATAGAGTTTTTCGTGGGGATCAAGTTTTTCTGAAGGTCTCGCCATGGAAGAAGGTTTTGAGGTTCGGAAAGAAAGGCAAGCTAAGTCCGAGGTTTATTGGGCGTATAAGGTATTGAGATGAGTGGGACCATGGCGACGCTTGAGTTGCCGCAGAGTTAAGTCGATCCACGACGCTTTCCATGTTTCGATGCTTGGCGTTATCGTTCGGATCCATTGCATGTGGTAGCGATGGAAGAGATCGAGGTAAATTCAGATTTGACCACGGAGGAAGAACCTGTGCAGATTCTAGATCGGGATGTGAAGGTTCTGCGTAAGAAGTCTGTGCCTTTGGTTAAGGTACTTTGGCGGAATCATGGCGAAGAAGAAGCTACGTGGGAACCCGAGGATATGATGAGACAGCAATACCCTCAACTTTTCTCGATCGTGTAATTTTGAGGTCGAAATTATTTTAAGGGGGTAGAACCGTAATATCGGGTTAGGGGCTATTTTTGTTATGGCATAATTTGCATGTTAGGAGCTTGCTATGTTGCTGTTTTGGTGTCTTAGGGGCTTAATTGTAGGCTAGGACTATGCTTGAGCAGTAGGAAAATTTTAGTTTTTAAGCCTTAGGTGAGAGGAGCCTGAGGAGTTGGGGTTTTTATATTTTATTTGGTGTTTTAGAGTACAAAAGAGGAGCTGGTGGAGTGGCAAAGCATGCGCCACTTGGAGCTGGTGTTGGCGTCAATTGCAGGAGGCAGAGGTCCTGAGTTCAAGCTGCGAAATTCCCCATTTTGGCTTCCATTTTGGCGGCTCAAGGAGGAGGAGTTGTTGGTAGTTCAAACTCTACCATGGACCAAGTCAAATTATTCAAAAGAAGGGTGGAGAGTGAATTTAGGAGGAAGACTAGTTCAACTAGTTTGAATTGGGTGGTTGTGAGTGATTGGAGGTAGTGGCCGAATATTGGGGTGTGTGTGGAGTGAGTGGCCGGTTTTGGTAGTGGGTAGGAGAGGTGTGCCGAATTTCATTTTGGCATTTTGGTGTTTCGGTCAAGGGTTAGTAAGCTAAGTTCTTTCTCTTTTTGTCAATTGCAGCCGAATTTTCCAAGGTTTTCCTCTCATTTTCTTCACTTCTTGAAACTGAAAATTCAAGTGAGTTTCTCCATCTTTTCTTTTGCAAACCGAAAGTCAAGTTCTCACTTGCCGAATCTGTGTTGCCCTTTTGAGTTGGTGTGGCCGAAAGTTCTCAACCATCTCCCTTCTTTTATTCATTTGTTGAAGCCGAAACTAGTAATCCTTCTTTTTCATATTCCCATTCTTTTACAACTCTTGTGCCGAATTCATATCTCCTTCTTAGCCGAATCTTTCATTTGTTTCTTACCATTTCATTAAGCCGAAACCATCTTATTTTGTTCCCCTAATCTTCATTTTCTTTTCTCAATACTATCTTGCCGAAGCTATACTCCCTATTCACATATTCTCTTTTCTCTTCTCACCCTAAGCCGAACATAGGAGTGCCGAATCTTCTTCTCCCTCGGGTTCAAGGTGGTGACCGAACCTATCCCCTCACCTAGTGTGTTGTTGGCCGAATATAGTTGGTGTTGGGTAAGTGTGTGTTTGGCCGAATGGCCATTTCTCTCTTCTCTAGTACTATGTTGATTTCGGTTTGTTTAAAGCTTGCGTTGGTTGTGGTTGAAAGGAGTTAATCACCTGTTTAATCATCTCGTATAGGGTCTTTGGATATTGGAAGTAATCAAGAGGAGTCTTCCTTCTTTGTAAACCGATTGGTAAGTAGTGGTAAGTGTTGGGTACTATTATTATTAGTTCAATCTTTTGGTTTCGATTAAGCTTAAGGGTTCAAAGAATTAACCGTTCTCTTTTTAAGGTGTAGCCGATTGTTGGGAGGAGAACCACTGTGGGTTCGAGGTTTGGTAGGAAACCAAACCAATAGCAAGGTAAGGGATCAAAGTTAAACCCTTTGGTTTATTTGGTCTTAGCCGAATGGTGTAGAAGGCTAACCTATGTTTTGGCCGATTGTTGTTAGGAGCAAGAGGATCGTGGGTTAGATCGGGTTCTTTGGGGTTTAGGCTACTATATACCAGTGTGTGTAACTAACACACCCCATACTTAGTAATACTTGCTAATAACTCGATTGCCTTGTTAAAACCAAAACAAGATGATGGATTATTTGGTACCCAAATGGGGTATATGTACGGATCCGGTAAGTCTGTAGCATTACGAGTTTTATTGATGATATATTTAATATTATGATCTATGCTATGTATGCTACTTAAATGTAATGCTAAGCATGTTGGCATGATATGCATGACTTGTATGATATGCATAATTTACATGAGTATGGCATGATGATGGGTGAAATGAGAGGAGGGGGGATGATGATATCCGTGTCTTTGGGACACTATGTCTTTGGGACACCAGAGGTTTGGCACCTCCAGTGGTTTGGTACCACAGATGATATATTTTGTGACTTTGGGTCACCAGAGGTTTGGCACCTCAGCGTCTCGTCCCAGTGGCTTAACACCACAGTGGGTTGGCCCCACAGTTGATTATACGGGATTGACGCTAGTGATTTGGTATCACAGGATGGGTTGGCCCCATCATCGGATTTGTGACTACGGTCACCAGTGATTTGGTATCACACTGTGTCTTTGGGACACCAGAGGTTTGGCACCTCATTGCGACTCGTCCCTGTGGTTAACACCACCGTGGGTTGGCCCCACTTATGAGATACGGGATTGTCGCTAGTGATTTGGTATCACACGATGGGTTGGCCCCATCATTGGATTATTCGTGACTTTGGGTCACAAAGTGGTTTGGCACCACACTTATGGATATCGTGACTTTGGGTCACCGGTGGTTTGGCACCACCGGTGGTTTGGTACCACACGGGTAGAAAGGTGATATGGATGGTTAGGATCGGGGTGCATTGATTATGTTGCTATGATATGATGTGTGTTAGCATGTTGTATTATCGGGAGTGGGATTTATGCACCGAGTCTTGCGACTCACCCTCTCCTTTGACATTTCAGGTGACACTTAGACGCGGACATGGAGCCGGGATGGACTCGAGGTGCTCATGCCATGCTTTAATAAAGATTTGCTCAGACTTTATAAAATTCGGTACTTTAGCTTATTTATTACTATTTGGTTTTGTTTTGGGTTGTAAATGGCCTTTAAATTAGGTTTTACTATGTTTATGCTTAAAGTAGCTTTCTAATATGCCTTAACAAATTAATTGAGTTAAAATTTGCTAAAATCTTGGAAGGATAACGGTTTCAAAACTATAACGCAATGTGTTTTAAACTATACCATCGGGTATCACACTATGATTTGGTATCAAGGAAACTCAAATGATTTTCAAACCTAAACTCGATTTCCTACTAAGTCTAAATGTTTGAGTAACATCAAGAAGCAACTTGAATTTCTAAATGAAATAAACTTGTTTAACTTCTTAATTGATTAAGTTTCCGAAATCTCTGAGTTTTCAAAATGACGCATGAAGTTTTCAACAATCATGCCCAAGATTTCTACACGTTCAAAACTTTTCACAAAATTTTCATCAAGTTTTTAAACAAAAACCCAACTTCTCAAATACGTTTTCCTCGTAACATACCAGATTCGGTCGTGGTGTCTTGACCGGGTTTGGGGTGTTACAATGTATGTGATATGAGATGCAATGTTAAACATGTTAGCATGATTACATGTATTGCACGATTTGCATTAGTATGATATGTTATGGGTGATATGAGAGGAGGGGGAATATGATATCCGTGTCTTTGGGACATCGAGGTTTGGCACCTCCAAAGTGGTTTGGTACCACACAGATTGATTATTGTGACTTTGGGTCACAGAGGTTTGGCACCTCGCCTCGCCCCGTTGGCTTAGCATCACAGTGGGTTGGCCCCACAGTTGATTATACGGGATTGACGCCAGTGATTTGGTATCACACGATGGGTTGGCCCCATCATTGGATTCGTGACTTCGGTCACCAGTGATTTGGTATCACATTCGTGTCTTTGGGACACCAGAGGTTTGGCACCTCATAGCCGCCTCGTCCCGGTGGCCTTCGCACCACAATGGGTTGGCCCCACGGTGATTATACGGGATTGACGCCCGGTGATTTGGTATCACACGATGGGTTGGCCCCATCATTGGATTATTCGCGACTTTGGGTCACCAGTGGTTTGGCACCACAATTATGGATATCGTGACTTTGGGTCACCAGTGGTTTGGCACCACCAGTGGTTTGGTACCACACGGGGTAGAAATGGAGTACGGATGGCTAGGATTGGTGCATTACTTGTATTGCGTTGCTATGATGTGTGTTAGCATGTTGCATTAATCGGGAGAGGGATTTATGCACTGAGTCTTGCGACTCACCTTCTCCCTTATCATTTCAGGTGACACTTAGATTGCGGACATGGAGCCGGGTGGACTCGAGGTGACCATGCCGTGAATAAATTCGAACTTTCACTGATTTAGACTTGGTACTTAATTTCTTTTATTCCATATGGTTTTGTTGGGATTGTAAAAGGCCTCTTAAAATTATGTTTTGATTATTCACATGCTTTGATTGGATTTCAATTATGTCCTAATAAATTATGGATTATTATCGAATAAAAACTTGGATATAAAATGAGGTTTTCAAAACTACAAGGCGATATGTTTTAAATTTTACCATCGGGTATCACACTATAAATTAAAAATAAATGCAGCTCAAACGTTTTCTAAAACTAGAGATTTTTCCACACTAAGCTCAAAATGTTTTTAAGCATCAAGAAGGAGATTACTTGGGATTCTCAAACGATATGGATTTGTCTTACTTATGGAGTCAACCAAGTTTTCAAATTTCCGGGTTTCCAAAATTCACTACCAGTTTTAAAGCAATCATGCCCAAGATTTTGACAAGTATAAAATATGACAAAGAGTTTTTCATCGAATCTTTAACACAAGCCTAACCCCTCAAACACGATTTTCCCGTAACATGCCAGATTCGATCGTGGTGTATTGACCGGGTTTGGGGTGTTACAATTTTGGTATCGAGCCGTGTTCAAGGCTCATTTGTGGGCCTGAGGCCCAAAATGTTTTAAGAATTTTTGTTTTTAAATGTTTTTGTTTCAAAGTATATGGTTTGAAAGGCATGGCTTTGAGTCTCCGCACCAATCCGCCTGTAAGTACCCTTACTATTCTTGTGATTACCGATGTTGGTGTAATATGATTGAATGACTAGCAATTACTTTAGAAACCGAAACCACTAGGTCCACGACTTGCGAAAACAAAAATTTCTTTAATAAGAAATATTCATAAGACTATGCTTTTAAATAGCGGAATAAATCGATGCATAAAACTTCTAAATCGATAAGTCGAGATCGTAGTCATGAGCACTCGGGGTGGACGTGGTCGTAATACATGTGGACGTGGTCGGGGTAGGATGACGGTTTCGAACCGAAAGAGGGTCCAGTCGTGGGGAGAGAATGAGATATAAGTACCACCACCGGTGGAGGTGGTGAATTTTAGGATCGGACCAGGGACGATGCGTCGCGTGCGATGTCGCGAGTTCGGAAAGGGTAGTCGGAGTAGGTGGAGGCGCGGGAGCTAGGAAATGCGGCTCGAGCGACTCCGAGCAAATGGGGCCGAGGTATTTAGAGGTGTTTCGTGTTGCTCCAAAGACGGCCGAGTATTGGCTGGAAGCGACGGAGCGGATCATGGATGATCTGGACCGATCGGGCCGAGGAGAAGTCGAAGGGGATAGTATCGCTCTTTTCGGGATGAGTCATACCGGTGGTGGCTCACGGTTCGAGGCGGGCTGCAGCGGAGGATCTCACTTAGGATTATTTTAGGGCTGCTTATCAGAAAAAGTACATTGGAGCTAGCCACATTGACGCACAACGAAAAGCATTTTTGAGGCTAGTTCAGGGGAGTAAGTCTGTGTTAGAGTACGTGCGTAATTCTTGAAGTCGAGTAGGTATGCTATGGGCATTGTGGCTACTGAACACGAGAGGTGTGTTCGATTCGAGGATGGTCTGAGAGACAATTAAGACTTGCTGATTGCTCCACAAGCAGAGCGTGAGTTTGCCGTCCTGGTTGAGAAGGCTAAGGTAGCCGAGGGTGTTAAAGAATCATTGTGCAAAACATGGATAGGAACAGGACATAAGAGGAGTTTTGGATCTTACGGGTCGTCGGGTAATCTGCAGAAAAGAGCTAGACAAAGTGGGCTGAATCAGTCTGGTAGGTCTGTTGCTGGTAATTAGGGACCCGCACAGTGTAACCGTTGTGGGAAATCTCATTGGGGAGGTTGCTGGACCGGTGGAAAAGGATGTTTTGAGTGTGGCTCTTTGGATCACCGTGTGAGGGACTGTCCGCGTAAGTTGACTAGGATTGATCCGAGAGGCGTGGCCGCACTCGGATTCAGAATAATGGACCGCCACCGCAGAGGGGTCGTGGTAATGGCAGAGGAGGTAATGGTTCTGGTCGGGGCCGCAGAGCACCGGGCAGAGGTGCGGGTAGCTCTGAGGCAAGACAGCCTGGGTTGGTGTATGCAGCGAGACGCCGAGAGGAGGGCGACGCACCGGACGTCATAACCGGTACGTTTTGATCTTTGGTTCTCCATATACTGCTTTAATTGATGTGGGTTCAACGTATTCATACGTTGCTAGTAGCATAGTAGAGACCATGGACTTAAACTCTGAAACTACTTCTAGGCAGATGACAGTCATTAGCCCTCTAGGTCACTCTGTAGTCGTAGATAAGTCAGATAGAGATGTACCCCTAGAACTCCAAGGGGTAGTGTTTGTGGCTGATCTGATGGAACTGCCGTTTGGGGAGTTCGATCTGATTCTCGGGATGGACTGGTTGGTTAAATACCAGGCTAGATTGGATTGCGCGGCTAAGCGCTTGGTTCTAAAGACGGCTGAGGGTGATGAGGTAGTCATGATAGGTAATAGAAGAGATTACTTATCCAACGTGGTATCTGCTCTGAAAGCGGAGAAGATGGTCGTGAATTTCGTGAAGCGTATGTGGTTCACGTGTATGCCTTGGAGGCTAAGGAATCTGCTGTGGAAAAGGTCCGGACAGTTAAAGAATTTGTTGATGTGTTTCCAGAGGAACTTCCGGGCTTGCCACCAGATCGTGAGGTGGAGTTCGGGATAGATCTGTTACCGGGAACTGCGCCAGTGTCTATTGCTCCGTATAGGATGGCGCCAAAGGAGTTAGTGGAATTAAAGGCTCAGATCCAGGAGTTGTTGGATCGAGGCTTTATTAGGCCAAGTGTTTCACCTGGGGAGCGCCGGTACTCTTTGTTAAGAAGAAAGATGGTACCATGCGGATGTGTATAGACTACCGCTTGATTGAACAAGCTGACGATCAAAAACAAGTATCCGTTGCTGCGGATAGATGACTTGTTTGATCAGCTGAAGGGTGCTTGGTATTCTCGAAAATTGATTTAAGGTCAGGTATCACCAATTGAAGGTGAATGAGGCGGATATCCACAAGACAAGCGTTTCGTAATATCCCGGGTTAGGGTCGCTTTGGTCGCATGCATGATATTGCATGTGTCTAGTGTCTTTGCGTGGCTATTTCTATGTTTTGGGGGCTTAATTGAAGTCTAAATGTATGCCTGAGTGAATGGGAAAATTTTGATTTTTGGGTGTTAAGCCAGGGGAGCTGTTGGAGCTGGGGTATAAGAGTTTTATTTGGTGTTCTTGAGCACAAAAGAAAAGCTAGTGGAGTGGCAAGGCATGCGTCACTTGGGGGCTTGAGTGTGGCGCCATCTGCAGGGGGAGAGATCTTGTGTTCAAGCTGCGGAGTGGCCACATTTTGCATCCTTTTTGACGGCATGGAGGAGGAGAGTTGTAGGCAGTTCAAACTCTGCCTTGGACTTAGTCTACTCATTTGAATGGTGGGTGGAGAGTGGATTGAGGAGGAAGACTTGTTCAACTTATTTGAATTTGTGGTTGGGAGTGAATTAGGGGATATGGCCGAATGTTGGTGAGGTTTGGGGGGGAGTGTGGACGGTTTGGTGATGGGAAGTGTGGTGTGCCGAAATGCACTTCTCACTTTGTGCATTTTCGGCCAAAAGGCATTTTGAAGCCAACATTTTCTTCTTTTGTTAAAACAACCCCAAGCAACTCTATTTGCCGAATTTTGTAATTGGTTTTCTTTACATTTTGTGTTGTTGACCGAAGGCTCTTCTAGTTTCTTTCTTCTTTTCATTTGTGTAAACCGAAAGTTATCTCCCAAAATATCCCCATCATTTCATTTCTTCCCAAAATCTTAAGCCGAACCTCTCTTCTATTGTTGCCGATTTTTCTCTTTCTCTTAAACCATCTTGCCGAAATTCAATTCTCACTCTACTCTCATCTCACATTTGTTTTCTCTCTTCTCTCATTCAGAACCGAACACGGGTGTGTTAAACATCTAAAGACAATTCTCTTTTCTTTCTTTTAAGGTGTTGGCCGAATCTTTTCTTCCTTCTAATAGCTCCCTCTCTTGACCGAATATTAGTGAAGGGTGATCTAGTTGGTTGATCGATCTTGGGTGTTGGGTAAGTGTTTGGCCGTATGGCCATTTCTTTTCTCTTTCTGTTCTTAATCGATTCGGGTTTGATTAAGAGCCGAATATGGTAACTTTGGAGGAGTGTTAATCGTTTGTGAATCATCTCGTTATAGGATCCTTGGATTTTGGAAGCAAACAAGAGAAGTCTCTGTTTCTCGCTAATGATTGGTAAGGGTTGGTATTGTTGTTAGTTTATTCTCTTAGTTCTCGTTTAGTCAAAACTTCAAGAGATTAATACTTTCTTCTTTATAGGTTGGCCGATTGTCAAAGGGAACCACTATTTGGTTCGGGATTTGGTAGGAAACCAAATCAGGTGAAGGGTAAGGGCTTTTGATAAACCCTTTTGGATTATATGGTTATGGCCGAATGGTCTTAGTACCTAACCCTAAGCTTGGCCGATTCTAGGAGCAAGGAGTTTAAAGATTGTAGATCGTTTCTTTGGGATTAAGGCCTTCGTTATACTGTGTGTAAACTAACACACTATACTTAGTAATATTGTTATTAAACCTGTTTGCCTATTAAAAACCATGACAGTATGATGGATTATTGGATACCCAAACGGGGTATGTGTACGTATCCGGGTAAGTCTGATTTATTACAAGTTCTATTATGGATACCTTGGGTATTATGATCTATGATATGTATGCTATGAGAGGTAATGCTAGACATGTTGGCATGATATGCATGACTTGTATGATATGCATGATTACATGAGTATGGTATGTTGATGGGTGAGATGAGTAGAGGAGCATGATATTTTGTGCCGACGAGCACTAGTGTTTTGGTAACACACCTTGTGACTTTGGGTCACCGGTGCTTTGGTAGCACATTTGTGTCTTTGGGACACCAGAGGTTGGGCACCTCATTGCGACTTGTCCCTGTGGTTAACACCACCGTGGGTTGGCCCCACTTTGAGATATGGGATCGTCTGCTAGTGATTGGGTATCACACGATGGGTTGGCCCCATCATTCGATTATCGTGACTACGGTCACCGGTGCTTGGGTAGCACATTGTGTCTTTGGGACACCGGTGTTTTGGTAACACATTGTGACTATACGTCACCGGTGGTTTGGCACCACCAAAGTGGTTTGGTACCACGGGGTAGAAAAAGGAGATACGGATGGTTAGGATCGGGTTGCATTAATTATGTTGCTATGTATGATGTGTGTTAGCATGTTGTTTCATCGGGAGCGGGATTTATGCATCGAGTCACCGACTCACCCTCTCCTTTGACATTTCGGGTGACTCGTGAGACGCGGACATGGAGTTTGGGATGGACTCGGGGTGCTCATGCCATGCTTAATAAAGTTTTACTCCAACTCTATCATTTGGGTACTTTAGTTTAATTACTGTTATTTGGGTTTTAATTTGGATTTGTAAAAGGCCTTTAAATTATGTTTTATGATGGGTATGTTTTAATTAGATTCTCAACCTGCTTAATAAATAACTTGGCATCAAATTTTGCTAAAACTTGGAAAGACAACGTTTTCAAATCGCAATGTGTTTTAAACTATACCATCGGGTATCTCGCTATGTTTTGTTATTCAATAAACTCAAATGATTTTCAAATCAAACTCGATCTGCTACTAAGCCTAAAATGTTTCAAAATGGCACTAAGAAACTACTGGGAGTACTAAATGAAATCAACTCGTTTTAACTATATACTTGGATAAGTTTTCAAAAATCTAATCAAACAAACCTAATCAAACTTTCCTCAAATTCACTATGTTTTCACCCCACTTCTAAACGAAAAAAAAATCTGATCACTCAAAGACGTTCTTTCCCGTAACATACCAGATTCGGGCGTGGTGTCTTGTCCGAGTTTGGGGTGTTACAATTGTGGTATCAGAGCCAAGTTCAAAAGCTCGGCTGTGGGCCTGAGGCCCAAAATGTTTTCAAAAGATTGTTTTGTTAGTTTTTATTCTCAAAGTATGGTTTGAAAGGCATGGCACCGAGTCCCGGCACCGGCCGCCTGTAAGTACCCGTACTATTGCTTGGGAATTGATTGGATGTGATATGATTTGATGAATAGCAATAGTATACTACTTTAGAGATTGAAAGCCCGATAGGATTTTGTGAACTCGCGAGAACAAATCCTCTTAAAATATTCATAAGACTTGCTTTTAAACAAGTGGAATAAATATCGATGCATAAAAATTCTTAATCGATACGTAGAAAGATTAGTCATGAGCGCTAGAGGTGGACGTGGTCGTGGACGCAGGTCGTGGTAGGGATGTTTTACGAGCCCGTAGGATCTGGTCGGGGTTCGAAAATGAGATACCGGTTCCGCCACCACTGGAGGTGGTGAGTTCCAAGATCGACCGGGACGACGCAGCAGTGTCATAGGCGATCTTGCGAGTGTTGGAAAAGAGTAGCTGGTGTTGGTGGTAATGCAGAGTTAGGAAATCGTTCTGGCGACTTCGGGCCAATGGGGTGAATTCTTCCGAGGTGTTTCGGTGTTGCTCCAAAGATCGCTGAATATTGGTTGGAGGCAACCGAGCGGATCATGGACGATCCGGACTTGACGGTGAAGAGAGAAGCCGAAGGGCATCGACGCTTCTCCGGGATGAGTCATATCGGTGGTGGCTCACGGTTCGAGACGATTGTGGCGCGGAAGAGGATCTAACATGGGATTATTTCGTAGTGCATATCAAAAGAAGTACATCGGAGCTAGTTATGTCGACTCAAATGAAAGGCTTTTCCGAGGCTTGTTCGGGAGTAAATCTGCTTTTTTAGTACGAGGTGAGTTCCGGAAGGTGAGTAGGTATGCCGGGGGCATTGTGGCCACCGAGCATGAGAGGTGTGTTCGTTTCGAGGATGGTGCGAGACGACTTGAGGTCGCTGATTGCTCTCTCAGGAGCGCGAGTTTGCTGTCTTAGTTGAGAAGGCTAAGGTAGCCGAGGGTGTTAAGGAGTCAGTGAGGCAGGGTATGGACCGAAATAGACATAAGAGGAGCTTTGGGTCTTCTGGGTCGTCGGGTAATCCGCAGAAGAGGGCTAGACCGAGTGGGCCGAACCAGCCTGTTAGGTTTGTTGCTGCTAGGCAGGGACCGCCGCAGTGTGATCAGTGTGGGAAATCTCATTGGGGTGGCTGCTGGACTGGAGGGAAAGGTTGCTTCGAGTGTGGTTCTCTGGAGCATCGTGTGAGGGATTGTCCGCGCAGGTTGGCTAGGATTCAGTCTGAGAGGCGGGGCCGTAATCGCTCGAGGTAATGGACCGCCACCACGAGAGGGGCCGTGGTAATGGCAGAGGTGGTAATGGTTCGGTCGGGGGCCGTGGAGCACGCGCAGAGGTGCGAGTAGCTACGATGCTAGATGCTGGGTTAGTGTATGCTTCGCGAGGCGCCGAGAGGAGGGCGACGCACCGGACGTCATAACCCAGACGTTTTTGATTTTTGGTTCTCCTTATAACGCTTTGATTGATGTGGGATCGACGCACTCTTATGTTGCCGTGAGTATAGTAGAGACCATGGATTTAGACTCGAGATATCTTCTAGGCGGATGGCGTGATTAGCCCTCTAGGTCACTCTGTAGTAGTAGATAAAGCTGTTTAGAGAGGTACCCTTAGAACTCCAAGGGGTAGTGTTTTGTTTGATCTGATGGAACCGCCGTTTGGGAGTTCGATCCGATTCTTGGGATGGATTGGTTGGTCAAGTACCAGGCGAGGTTGGATTGCGCGCCAAGCGCATGGTTCTTAAGACGGTCGAGGGTGAAGAGGTGGCTATGATAGGTAATAGGAGAGATTACTTATCAAATGTGGTATCCGCTTAAAAGCGAGAGAAGATGGTCAGAAAGGCTGTGAGGCGTATGTAGTTCATGCGTGTATGCGTTGGAGGCTAAGGAAGTCCTGCTGTGGAGAAGGTTCGCACTGTTAAGGAGTTTCTTGATGTTTTTCCCGAGGAGCTTCCGGGTTTTGCCGCGATCGCGAGGTGGAGTTCGGGATTGATCTATTACCCGAGGCTGCGCCGGTGTCTATTGCTCCGTATAGGATGGCGCCAAAGGAATTGGTGGAGCTTAAGGCTGAGATCCAGGAGTTATTGGATCGAGGTTTTATTAGGCCAAGTGTTTCGCCGTAAGTGCGCCGGTACTCTTTGTTAAAAGAAAGATGGCTCGATGCGGATGTGTATAGACTACCGCCAGATTGAACAAGTCGACGATTAAAAACAAGTATCCGTTGCCACGGATAGATGATTTGTTTGATCAGCTGAAGGGGGCTGCGGTTTTCTCGAAGATCGACTTGAGGTCTGGTATCACCGATTTAAAGGTTAAGGAGGCGGATATCCATAAAACAGCGTTTGGACTTCGGTATGGGCACTACAATTTACGTAATGCCATTCGGGTTGACTAACGCACCGACGGCGTTTATGGACATGATGAATAGGGTGTTTCAACAGTATCTGGATCAGTTCGTCGTGGTTTTCATAGACGACATCTTGGTGTACTCAAGGACAGAGGAAGAGCATGATAAGCATTTGCGAGTGGTGTTGCGATTTTGAGGAAAAACAGCTCTATGCTAAGTTCGATAAGTGCGAGTTCGGCTTAGAGAAGTGACTTTCTTGGGTCATGTAGTGTGTGGTGAGAGGATTCGAGTAGATCCTCGTAAGATTGAGGCGATTTTGGATTGGAAGCCGCCTAGGTCGATGGTCGAGATTCGGAGTTTTCGGGTTTGGCCGGATATCACAGAAGGTTTGTTGAGGGTTTCGTTGATAGCAGCACCGATGACCAAGTTCTTTGAGAAAGAAGTTCCGTTTGTATGGACCGAGAAGCAGCGGGAAAGCTTCGACAAGTTAAAGAAGATTTTGACCGAGGCTCGGTTCTAATTCAACTCGAAATTTGGTAAGGAGTACACAGTCTATGCGATGCATCACATACGGGCTTGGGTTGTGTCTTGATGCAAGAAGGTAAGGTTGTGGCTTACGCTTCTCGGTATTTGAGGCCACATGAGGTCAACTATCCGACGCATGACTTGGAGCTAGCGGTACGTGGTCTTCGCTTTAAAGATTTGGAGGCACTACTTGTACGGAGAGAGATCGATAGTCTACACGGATCACAAGAGTCCAAGTATCTCATCGACTCAAAAGGATTTGAATTTGAGGCAGCATGGATGGGTCGAGTTCTTTGAAAGATTACGACTATTCGATTGAGTATCATCCGGGGCAAGGCTAACGTGGTGGCGCACTCGTTGAGTCGTAAGGTTGTTTCGGACTTAAGAGCATTGTTTGCCCACTTGAGCTTGTATGACGATGGGAGTATTCTCGCGAGTTGCGAGTTAAGCCTACTTGGGTTGAGCAGATCGAGAGAAGCAGATTGTTGGACGAGGTTACGAGTGCGCGCGAAGGTTGCAAGTGCGAGAATGGTGGTTTGGAAGGTTACAATTTGTCTAGTGATGAGGTCTTTGTGTTTTCAAGGTAAGGCTTGTATGCCTAAAGATGTTGAGTGAGGCAAAAGATTCTTCAGACGCACATAGCGATCCTCATGCTATGCATCACGGAGGTAGTAAGATGTATAGGGATCTTAGAGAGCGATTTTGGTGGCCTGGCTTGAAGAAGGAGGTGACAGAGTTTGTTGGGAAATGTCCGACTTGCCAGCAGGTCAAGGTGAACATCGATTCCGTCGGGTTTGTTTGGCTTCACCGTGAAGATTCCTCGATGGAAGTGGGAAAGGATAACCATGGATTTTGTCGGTGGGTTACCGCTTACGCCAAGCAAGAAAGATTCAGTTTGGGTAGTGGTGGATCGATCGACTAAATCACTCACTTTATTCCGGTGAGGTTGACTACTCACTTGAAGCTAAGCGAATTGTATGTGTCGAGAGATAGTAAGGTTGCACGGTGTGCCAATTTCGATAATCTCGGATAGGGATCCTAGATTCACGTCAAGGTTCGGAAAGCGTTGCATCGAGCTCGGGTACTCGTTTGGATTTCAAAGACGGCTTTTCACCATTGATCGACGGTCAATCGAAAGGGTCATTCAGTCTTAGAGGATATCTTTGAGAGGTTGTATCTTGGATTTCAGAGGTAGTTGGGAGGAGTTTCTACCATTAGCTGAGTTTGCCTACAACAACGATTACAAGCGAGCATCAAGATGGCACCGTATGAGGCGTTGTATGGTAGGAAGTGTCGCTCACCCACGTGTTGGGCGGAGTTAGGTGAACGTCGATTGTTGGGACCCGAGTTGGTTGTTGAGACCGAAGACAAGGTTAAGTCGATTCGGTCTCGATTGAAGGAAGCTTGGACCGCAGAAGTCTTATGCCGATCTTAAGCGAAGAGATATAGAGTTATTTGTGGGGATCGAGTGTTTGAAGGTCTCGCCTTGGAAGAAGGTGTTGAGGTTCGGGAAGAAAGGCAAGCTAAGTCCGAGGTTTATTGGGCGTATAAGGTATTGAGACGAGTTGGACCCGATGAGCGTATCAACTTGAGTTGCCGCAGAGCTTAGTCGATTCATGGCGTTTTTCACGTTTCGATGCTTCGACGTTATCGTTCGATCCATCGCATGTAGTAGCAAAGTGGAAGAGATCGAGGTAAATCCAGATTTGACCATGGAGGAGGAACACATGCGATTCTTGATCGAGATGTGAAGGTTCTGCGTAAGAAGTCCTGTGCCTTTGGTTAAGGTTCTTTGGCGGAATCATGGCGTAGAAGAAGCTACGTGGGAATCGAGGATATGATGAGAAAGCAATACCCGCAACTCTTACGATCGGGTAATTTCGAGGTCGAAATTATTTTTAAAGGGGGTAGAACCGTAATATCCCGGGTTAGGGGCATTTTTGTTGTGCATGATATTGCATGTGTCTAGTGTCTTTGCGTGGCTATTTCTATATGTTTGGGGGCTTAATTGAAGTCTAAATGTATGCCACGAGTGAATGGGAAAATTTTGATTTTTGGGTGTTAAGCCGGGGAGCCGTTGGAGTGGGGTATAAGAGTTTTATTTGGTGTTCTTGAGCACAAAAGAAAAGCTAGTGGAGTGGCAAGGCATGCGTCACTTGGGGGCTTGAGTGTGGCGCCATCTGCAGGGGGAGAGATCTTGTGTTCAAGCTGCGGAGTGGCCACATTTTGCATCCTTTTTGACGGCATGGAGGAGGAGAGTTGTAGGCAGTTCAAACTCTGCCTTGGACTTAGTCTACTCATTTGAATGGTGGGTGGAGAGTGGATTGAGGAGGAAGACTTGTTCAACTTATTTGAATTTGTGGTTGGGAGTGAATTAGGATATGGGCGAATGTTGGTGAGGTTTGGGGGAGTGTGGGACGGTTTGGTGATGGGAAGTGTGGTGTGCGAAATGCACTTCTCACTTTGTGCATTTTCGGCCAAAAGGCATTTTGAAGCCAACATTTTCTTCTTTTGTTAAAACAACCCCAAGCAACTCTATTTGCCGAATTTTGTAATTGGTTTTCTTTACATTTTGTGTTGTTGACCGAAGGCTCTTCTAGTTTCTTTCTTCTTTTCATTTGTGTAAACCGAAAGTTATCTCCCAAAATATCCCCATCATTTCATTTCTTCCCAAAATCTTAAGCCGAACCTCTCTTCTATTGTTGCCGATTTTCTCTTTCTCTTAAACCATCTTGCAGAAATTCAATTCTCACTCTACTCTCATCTCACATTTGTTTTCTCTCTTCTCTCATTCGAACCGAACACGGGTGTGTTAAACATCTAAAGACAATTCTCTTTTCTTTCTTTTAAGGTGTTGGCCGAATCTTTTCTTCCTTCTAATAGCTCCCTCTCTTGACCGAATATTAGTGAAGGGTGATCTAGTTGGTTGATCGATCTTGGGTGTTGGGTAAGTGTTTGGCCGTATGGCCATTTCTTTTCTCTTTCTGTTCTTAATCGATTCGGGTTTGATTAAGAGCCGAATATGGTAACTTTGGAGGAGTGTTAATCGTTTGTGAATCATCTCGTTATAGGATCCTTGGATTTTGGAAGCAAACAAGAGAAGTCTCTCCTTTTACGCTAGCTGATTGGTAAGGGTTGGTATTGTTGTTAGTTTATTCTCTTAGTTCTCGTTTAGTCAAAACTTCAAGAGATTAATACTTTCTTCTTTATAGGTTGGCCGATTGTCAAAGGGAACCACTATTTGGTTCGGGATTTGGTAGGAAACCAAATCAGGTGAAGGGTAAGGGCTTTTGATAAACCCTTTTGGATTATATGGTTATGGCCGAATGGTCTTAGTACCTAACCCCTAAGCTTGGCCGATTCTAGGGAGCAAGGAGTTTAAAGATTGTAGATCGTTTCTTTGGGATTAAGGCCTTCGTTATACCAGGTGTGTAAACTAACACACTATACTTAGTAATATTGTTATTAAACCTGTTTGCCTATTAAAAACCATGACAGTATGATGGATTATTGGATACCCAAACGGGGTATGTATGCGATATCAAGGTAAGTCGATTTATTACAAGTTCTATTATGGATACCTTGGGTATTATGATCTATGATATGTATGCTATGAGAGGTAATGCTAGACATGTTGGCATGATATGCATGACTTGTATGATATGCATGATTACATGAGTATGGTATGTTGATGGGTGAGATGAGTAGAGGAGCATGATATTTTGTCTTGTGAGCACAGTGTTTTGGTAACACACCTTGTGACTTTGGGTCACCAAAGTGCTTTGGTAGCACATTTGTGTCTTTGGGACACCGGAGGTTGGGCACCTCATTGCGACTTGTCCACGTGGTTAACACCACCGTGGGTTGGCCCCACTTTGAGATATGGGATAAATCTCGCTAGTGATTGGGTATCACACGATGGGTTGGCCCCATCATTCGATTATCGTGACTCTGATCACCGGTGCTTGGGTAGCACATTATGTCTTTGGGACACCAAAGTGTTTTGGTAACACATTGTGACTATACGTCACCGGTGGTTTAGCACCACCGGTGGTTTGGTACCACACGGGGTAGAAAAAGGAGATACGGATGGTTAGGATCGGGTTGCATTAATTATGTTGCTATGTATGATGTGTGTTAGCATGTTGTTTCATCGGGGAGCGGGATTTATGCCTTTGAGTCACTCGACTCACCCTCTCCTTTGACATTTCAGGTGACTCGTAGACGCGGACATGGAGTTGGGATGGACTCGGGGTGCTCATGCCATGCTTAATAAAGTTTTACTCCAACTCTATCATTTGGGTACTTTAGTTTAATTACTGTTATTTGGTTTTTAATTTGGATTTGTAAAAGGCCTTTAAATTATGTTTTATGATGGGTATGTTTTAATTAGATTCTCAACCTGCTTAATAAATAACTTGGCATCAAATTTTGCTAAAACTTGGAAAGACAACGTTTTCAAATCGCAATGTGTTTTAAACTATACCATCGGGTATCTCGCTATGTTTTGTTATTCAATAAACTCAAATGATTTTCAAATCAAACTCGACCGCTACTAAGCCTAAAATGTTTCAAAATGGCACTAAGAAACTACCGGGAGTACTAAATGAAATCAACTCGTTTTAACTATATACTTGGATAAGTTTTCAAAAATCTAATCAAACAAGCCTACTCAAACTTTCCTCAAATTCACTATGTTTTCACCCCACTTCTAAACGAAAAAAACTGATCACTCAAAGACGTTCTTTCCGTAACATACCAGATTCGGGCGTGGTGTCTTGTCCGAGTTTGGGGTGTTCTGGTTTCAGTACTCGGTATGGGCACTACGAATTTACGGTAATGCCGTTTGGGTTGACTAACGCACGGCGGCATTCATGGATATGATGAATAGGGTGTTTCAGTGACAGATTTGGATCGATTCGTAGTGGTTTTTATTGACGACATCTTAGTATACTCAAAGACAGAGGAGGAGCATGATGCACACTTGCGAATAGTACATCGCAAATTCGAGGAAAAACGACTTTATGCAAAATTTAGTAAGTGCGAGTTCGGCTCAAGGAGGTGACATTCTTGGGTCATGTAGTGTCATTTGAGGGGATTAGGGTAGATCCTCGGAAGATTGAGGCGCTTTTGGATTGGAAGCCGCCTAAGTCGAAGTGGTTTGAGATTCGAGTTTTCAGGTTTGGTGAGGATACTACCGAAGATTTGTAGAAGGTTTTCTTTGATCGCAGGCGCCAATGACCAAGTTGTTAAGGAAAGGGGTTCCATTTGTTTGATCGAGAAGCGGCAGGAGAGTTTCGACAAACTAAAGAAGATTTTGACTAAAGCTCTGCTTTAATTCAACTTTGAGGGTGGGAAGGAATTCACGGTGTATTGCGATGCATCACATACGGGATTGGGTTGTGTCTTTGATGTAGGAAGGTAAGGTTGTGGCTTACGCATCTCGGCGATTGAGGCCACATGAGGTCAATTATCCGGCCGCACGACTTGGAGTTAGCGGTGTAGTCTTCGCCTTGAAAATTTGGAGGCACTACTTGTTCGGAGAGAGATCGATAGTCTACACAGATCACAAGAGTCTAAAGTATCTTTTGACTCGAAGGATTTGAATTTGAGGCGCATGAGATGGATTGAATTGCTCAAGGATTATGATTGTTCGATTGAATATCATCCGAGCAAGGCTAACGTGGTGGCGCACGCGTTGAGCCGTAAGGTTGTTTCGGACTTAAGAGCAATGTTTGCCCATCCGAGTTTGTATGGCAATGTAGTATTCTCGCAAAGCTGCGAGTTAAGCCTACTTGGGTTGAGCGATCAGAGAGAAACAGTTGGAAGATGAGGTTTTGAGTGCGCAGAGGTCTCAGTGCGGGATGGTGGTTTGGAGGGTTACAGATTTATCTAGTGATGGAGTGTTGTGTTTTCAAGCGAGCTTGTATGCCGAAAGACGTTGGTGAGCGGAGGATTCTTCAGACGCACATAGTGACCATACGCTATGCATCTGGAGGAAGCAAGATGTATAGAGAGCTAAGAAAGCAATTTTGGTGGCCGAGTCGAAGAAAGAAGTAGCGGGGTTTGTAGGGAAGTGTCGACATGTCGCAGGTCAAGGTCGAGCATCGATTGCCGTTGGGGTTGCTTCGACTAGTGAAGATTCCACAATGGAAGTGGGAAAGAATAACTATGGATTTCGTCGGTGGATTACCTCTTACGCCGAGCAAGAAAGACTCGATTTGGGTAATTGTGGACCGTCGACTAAATCAGCTCACTTCATTCGGTAAGGGTTGATTACTCACTTCGAGAGGTTGGCGAAGTGTATGTGTCGAGAGATAGTGAGATTGCACGGTGTGCAATGATCGATTATCTCGGATAGGGATCCCGATTTATGTCAAGGTTCAGAAAGTGTTGCATCAGAGCTTTAGTACAGCGCTTGGATTTCAAAGACGGCTTTTCACCCGCGATCGGACAGGCGATCGGAAAGGGTTATACAGATCTTAGAGGATATCTTTGAGAGGTTGTGTTCGGATTTCGAGGTAGTTGGGAGGAGTTTTCGCCATTAGCCTGAGTTCGCCTACAATAATAGTTACCAAGCAAGCATCAAAATGGCACCATATGAGGCGTTGTATGGTAGAAAGTGTCGCTCACCTACATGTTGGACGGAGTTGGGTGAACGCCGAGTTGTTGGGACGAGTTGGTTGCGAGAGACCGAAGACAAGGTTAAGTTGATTCGGGCTCGATTGAAAGAAGCTTGGATAGGCGTAAGTCTTATGCCGATCTCAAGCGGAGAGATATAGAGTTTCTTTGTGGGGATCAAGTTTTTTCAAGGTCTCGCCATGGAAGAAAGTATTGAGATTCGGAAGGAAAGGCAAGCTAAGTCCGAGGCCGTATAAGGTGCTCAAAGCGAGTGGGACGATGAGCTTACCGGCTTGAGTTGCCGGCGGAGTTGAGTCGATTCACGATGTATTTCACGCGTTTCGATGCTTAGGCGTTATCGTTTAGATCCATCGCATGTCGTAGCGATGGAAGAGATCGAGGTGAATCCGGATTTGACCATGGAGGAGGAACTTTGTGCGGATCCTAGATCGGGATGTGAAGGTTTTGCGTGGGAAGTCGGTGCTCTGTAAAGGTGCTATGGCGGAACCATGGCGTGGAAGAAGCTACGTGGGAACCCGAGGATGTGATGAGACAGGCAATACCTCAACTCTTTTGATCGGGTAATTTCGAGGCCGAAATTATTTTTAGGGGTAGGACTGTAATATCGAGGATAGGGGCTATTTTTTTTATTGCATTGTTTTGCATGTGGTTGTTTTGCAATGTTGCTTTTGTGTTGTTTTGGGGCTTAGTTGCAAGCTTAGTATAAGTTAGAGTGGTAGGAAAAATTTTGGTTTTAAGTTTTATGTGAGAGGAGTGAAGGGAGTGGGGTTTATAAATAATTTTAGGTGAAAAGTTAGCACAAGAGTTGAGCTAGTAAGATGGCAAAGCATGCGCCACTTGGGGCTTGTGTTTGGCGTCACTTGCGGGGAGGAGGTCCGTGTTCAAGCTGCGAAAATCCCACATTTTTGCTCTCATTTTTGGCATGGAGGAGGAGAGTTGTGGGCAATTCAAACTCTGCCATGGACCAAGTCAAATGTTTAAATGGTGGGTGGAGAGCGAATTTAGGAGGGAGACTAGTTCAAACTAATTTGAATGTGTGGCTTGGAGTAATTGTGGGTAGTGGCCGAATGTTGGGGAGTTTGTAGAGAGAGTGGCCGGTTTTGGTAAGTGGGGAGGGTGTTAGCGAAATTCACTTAGGCACTTTTGTGCATTTTTCGGTCACTTTGTGTCAAGCCAAATTCCTCTCTTTTGTCAATAGTAGCCGAAATTACAAGAGAGCTTTCTCTCATTTTCTTTACTTCTTGAAACCAAAAGACCAAACCCCTATAGCCTTGCCGAATTTGCTTTGTCCCTCTCAATTTTCTTGGTAGCCGAATGTTCTTTGCTCTCTCTCTTTTCTCTTCATTTGTGTGGCCGAAACTCCATTCTCCAAAACACTTTCTCCATTCTTTCTTTTGTTTGAAACTTCACCCTTCTAAACCTTTCCATTTCTTCTTCTTTTCCCCATTTTTATTGTTGGCCGAATATCAACCCCTATCCTTTTGCATTTCGTTTTCTCTTTTCTTTCACTCTGACCAGAATCTTGTGTGATTATTACAAACCACCCTAGCCGAATCCTCTTTTTCCATCTTGTTTAAGAGTTGGCGAATCTTTCCTCTCTCCTAGTGGTTCTTAGCCGAATATTGGTTGGTGTTAGGTAAGTGCTTGGCCGAATGGTTATTTCTCCTCTCCCTTGTTCAGTTCGATTTTGGGTTTGGTTGAAAGGAGTTAATCTTTGTTAACTATTACGTTATAGGGCCTTTGGATTTTGGAAGCAAGCAAGAGGAGTCTTCTTTCTGCTAATCGTTGGTAAGTGGTGGTAAGGGATAGG
Organism: Gossypium sturtianum; assembly: GCA_025698515.1. NCBI lineage: Eukaryota > Viridiplantae > Streptophyta > Magnoliopsida > Malvales > Malvaceae > Gossypium > Gossypium sturtianum. The sequence continues at coordinate 97,192,646 of CM046949.1, forward strand.
TTCTAGTAGTGCATTCTTTTAGTTTTCGTTAATCAAAGACTTCAAAAATTAATGAGTTCTCTTGTTAGGGTGTGGCCGATTGGCTAAGGAAGCATTGGTTGGTTCGGATTTTGGTAAGAAACCAAACCAAGTGAAAGGTAAGGGATTCAATTGTTAACCCCTTTGGTTTAATGGTTTTGGCCGAATGGTATAAGTGGCTAATCTATGTTTGGCCGATTGTAGGAGCAAGGTATTTGAGGATCTTAGATCGGTTCGTTGGGTTTAAAAGCTTGCGTTTTTAACAGTGTGTAAACTAACACACTCATTGCTTAGTAATATGTTTAATAAACCCGATTGTCAAAGCAAAGTGTGGTTGATTGATATGATACCCTATGGGGTATGTGCACGGATTCGGGTAAGCCCGTTTCATTACGAGTTCTATTAATGGTATATGATATCATGATCGATGATGTATGTGATATGAGATGCAATGTTAAACATGTTAGCATGATTACATGTATTGCACGATTTGCATTAGTATGATATGTTATGGGTGATATGAGAGGAGGGGGAATATGATATCCGTGTCTTTGGGACACCGAGAGGTTTGACACCTCCGGTGGTTTGGTACCACAGATTGATTATTGTGACTTTGGGTCACAGAGGTTTGGCACCTCGTCGTCGCGTCGATGGCTTAGCACCACAGTGGGTTGGCCCCACTGATTGATTATACTGGGATTGACGCCCGGTGATTTGGTATCACACGATGGGTTGGCCCCATCATTGGATTCGTGACTTCGGTCACCGGTGATTTGGTATCACATTCGTGTCTTTGGGACACCGGAGGTTTGGCACCTCATAGCGTCTCGTCCCGGTGGGCCGTACCACGATGGGTTGGCCCACACGGTGATTATACGGGATTAGCGCCGGTGATTTGGTATCACCACGATGGGTTGGCCCCATCATTGGATTATTCGCGACTTTGGGTCACCGGTGGTTTGGCACCACCGGTGGGTTTGGTACCACTGCGGGGTAGAAATGGAGTACGGATGGCTAGGATTGGGTGCATTACTTGTATTGCGTTGCTATGATGTGTGTTAGCATGTTGCATTAATCGGGAGAGGGATTTATGCACTGAGTCTTGCGACTCACCTTCTCCCTTATCATTTCAGGTGACACTTAGATTGCGGACATGGAGCCGGGTGGACTCGAGGTGACCATGCCGTGAATAAATTCGAACTTTCACTGATTTAGACTTGGTACTTAATTTCTTTTATTCCATATGGTTTTGTTGGGATTGTAAAAGGCCTTTTAAAATTATGTTTTGATTATTCACATGCTTTGATTGGATTTCAATTATGTCCTAATAAATTATGGATTATTATCGAATAAAAACTTGGATATAAAATGAGGTTTTCAAAACTACAAGGCGATATGTTTTAAATTTTACCATCGGGTATCACACTATAAATTAAAAATAAATGCAACTCAAACGTTTTCTAAAACTAGAGATTTTTCCACACTAAGCTCAAAATGTTTTTAAGCATCAAGAAGGAGATTACTTGGGATTCTCAAACGATATGGATTTGTCTTACTTATGGAGTCAACCAAGTTTTCAAATTTACAGGTTTCCAAAATTCACTACCAGTTTAAAGCAATCATGCCCAAGATTTTGACAAGTATAAAATATGACAAAGAGTTTTTCATCGAATCTTTAACCTGAAGCCTAACCCCTCAAACACGATTTTCCCCGTAACTTGCCAGATTCGGTCGTGGTGTATTGACCGAGTTTGGGGTGTTACACCATAGGCCACGTGTTCCCTAGTTATTCGGTGAGTTTCGGGATTTAAAATCCACAAGGTAAGTGTCTATAGTATTCAGCCAAGGCCATGTTTGTTAAATATATGTGTTCATTAATTATTCAAAAGCCGAAAACTAACCAAGTTAATTGATTCAATGCTTGGCCGAGTGCAAGAAGAGTATAACAGAGATTTCAAGACTTGATTCTTAAGTCAAACGGCAACAAGGTAAGTTCAAGTATACTAATCCTACTAGGATTTGGATTTATGGCCGAATGGCTTTTTATTAAAGTAGTAGGTGATTAATCAAATGTAGGGATTAAGGATCTAAGCACTAGATCAAGCTTTTCGGGATTTCAAGACCCTTCCGGTAAGTATGATAAGTTGTGGATATTTGGTTAAGAATTCATATATTGATGATTAAATCGATTGTTACGATTAAGTGTGTTGATGGAGGCGAATACCATTCAAGAAGGGAAAGGAAGGTCTCTCGTCCCCAAGTTCAAGAAGAGATCATTTTGGAGTTAGGGATTGGCCAGGGGTGTGGACCAGCGTCGGAACAAGAAAGTAGGCAAATAGTCGTAGTATCACCTAGTGATAGCATCGATTATCAAAAGCATAGTTCTCCAAGTGATCGTGTGTGTGATTAACCCACCGTTTCCGGGTATATGATATGTATGTGAAATGTGTATGTGTTATGAATGTGCTAACTAGTGCAAAGTGGAAATTGTGATAAGGATACCCTCAAGGGGTATGTCGATAATCAGGTAAGTACCAAACCTGATGATATGTGATTATTAATATGAATATGTGATAATATGCTTGATGAACATGCTCATGCATCATTACATTGTATCATTATTTTATGTGGCATGTGCATGGGTTGGGATATGAAAGAAGGTACGGGTGTACTTCGAGTACGTGGTTTGATGTTAGCCTTGGGCTACATCGTGGATTGACGTTGACTGAGGTCACGTTGTGGATTAATTGTGATTTAGTTCGCGTGGCTTGATGAGTGGCTATGTGCCTCATCGTGGTTGATATCGGCTATGTGCCATATCGTGGTTGATGAGTGACTATGTGTCCCATCGTGGTTTTGGTGTTAGCTACGGCTACATCGTGGATTGGCGCTGACTGAGGTCACGTTGTGGATTAATTGCGATTTAGTTCGCGTGGCTTGATGAGTGGCTATGTGCCTCATCGTGGTTGATATCGGCTATGTGCCATATCGTGGTTGATGAGTGACTATGTGTCCCATCGTGGTTTTGGTGTTAGCTACGGCTACATCGTGGATTGGCGCCGATCGAGGTCGCGTTGTGGACTATTATGCTTAATTGCACGTGGACGGCAGTGATTGCCTTTGGAGTGAAAAGGAGAGGGTGATTTGATAATCCCCGGTGTGTGGTAGGCTAGATAAGGGGTGTGTAGCGGATGGACCCTAGGTTTGGGTTGGGCTTCATAATTGCATGATTTCGTATGTGAACATATGTGGAAATGGGCCAAGCCCAATATGATATGTGGATTAATGTGGAAATGGGCAAAGCCCAAAGTATATGAATGTGGATCGGTGTGGAAATGGGCTAAGCCCGGTATGTGGAAATTATGTGGTTAACTACCCTATTAGATGAATGTGATATGAATATGGGCCAAGCCCGAATGTGATAACATGTGAATTTGATAATTGATATCATATATATGAGTTAATATGTGGTTAACATGTGGGTGGAATTCGGTGGATTAATTACACACTTTGAGTCCGTATGACTCACCCAATTTTTATTAAACATCGCAGATGATTCGTGGTGATTGGACCGGGTTGGAGTGGATACGAGGTGGCCCATGCAGAAGACATCTTCTTTATTTTATTCAGTTTATTACTAAGAACTTTTGTTTAATTATTTATTGTAATAAGGCCCAGTTAAAGTATTTAAGTATTTCTATTTGAGCATTTTATTATGTTTAAGCTAGACGACCATTAAATTATTATTTGGAAGTGCCTTTAATTTGGATATTTTTGTCAAGCTTATACTATTTAGAATTTTTAATTGGACATGGTTTTCAAATGACAAAATTTTTAATGTTTTTCCCAAAAGTGAAATCAGTCTTCAAATGTTTTTCCGCAGTGGCATCTCAAATTCGGTCGTAACGAATGGGCCGGGTTTGGGGTGTTACACACTTCCCTCAAGCAACCTTTCAAGCTCCTTATCCACTATGCCACTAACTCCTCATGTGCTTTAATTTAACACTTAAATTATCTTAAGTGTCAGGCTCACTTAATCCACTTCACTAAATTTTCCACACTAAAAATTATTCTAGCTTAGCTAATATTTCCAAGCCTTCACACAAATATACTAAGCACACAATAACAATCATATCCAAGCTAACACAAATAACAAGATGATACTCTAATATTTTTAGGATGTTACAGTTAATCTATTTTGGAAAACCTTTATTTAAATTTTTAGAAAAATTCCCATTTAAAACAATTCAAGCAATATAATAAGTACGTCAAAACATAAAGCAAAATAAAAATATTCTAGAGGCCTTATTACAACATAAAAACCCAAAATAGTAAAAGTACTAAAGTTAACGAAAATAAAAATCTAAAGTTCAATAAAAACCATTTCTGAAGTATGGCCTCCACCGAGTCATCCATGGCCCAAGTCCACTTCACTGAGCATTACCTACAAGGGTTAAGGAAACGGGGTGAGTTACTAGAACTCAGTGTATAATCCCCTTACCGTTGTCCACTGGGCCTGAACCCATTTAGCATCAACTTGGGCCTAAGCCCATAATAACATCTTGGGCCTGAGCCCATATAACATAATCTTTGGCCGAAGCCCAATTACAAAACAGTATATATATATAAATGCAAAGTATGCAACCCAACCCATCCATCCAATCTCTCCCCCGACCAACCAATCTCTCCTGTGGGGATCAAGTCAACCCACCCCGCCAGTCTCTCCAATTTGCAGACAAGCTACCATTTATAATATTTTTGTGGCTAAGCCACCAGAGTATCATATACGGTAATATAATCGGCACACAGCCTTAATCACGATGGCACAAAGCCATATTTAAATTGGCACATAGCCATTATCAGAATTTGTGGCAATGCCACCGGTCTACACTTCTCTTCATCTAAGTTTCCCATCCCATGCAATATATAAAGATGCAATATGCATAGTAACATATAATATCCACATATAAATACAACCATTAATCTATAGAATATTTTTAATGAATTAGCCCATTATAGCATTTTGTAATAATTCGGCCCACTAAGGCATTTTAACAATTCGGCCCATAGGGGCATTTCGGTAGTTCGGCCCATAAGGGCATTTCGGTAAATTAGTCCATAAGGACATTTCGGTAAATCGGTCCATAGGGACATTTCGGTAAATCGGTCCATAGGGGCATTTTCGTATTTCTAACAACTTTAATGTCGATTTTGTCAAATCTATAAAAATAATGTACTTTATACCAATTTCTCGTTTAATGCCAATTTTACAATCTTTAGTCGTATAATAATAACAATCAACTATCAAACATGTTACCGAATCATAATCTACAGAATTACGGTGTGAGATTACACACCTGATTACGGTAAGTATTAAACCGTCTTGATCGTCGGCACCTAAGACATCATAACACTCGGTTAATCTAACGAACGAGATTTTTATTAATCCAAAACTAAATCGAGCGATCTATTGAAATGCTTACCCTCGGTATCGTGAACAACCACGATCTGTCTATTCTCACCAGATGATGGTCCACAACCCGGTGGAAAATCTCGAACTGCCGATACTACTGTACGCTTGAATTTAGGAGTAGGAATCGCAAATCCACTCCTTTTCAGTTCTCCGGTCGCTTTTCCTTTCAACTCAGTTCCACTTGCCTCCATTGAAAAGATTTTGGTTAGAAAAAAACTACTACTATGAGAGAAAGTAGTCGTTTAGGGATAAGATTCAGCTTACCTCTATTTCCGAAAGATCAACGATTGAATAAGAACGAATGATAAATCCCTATAATAGCCGTTTAGTCAAAACTTTGGTCCGATTTGCATCATAGCCAAGTAGAGATATAACGAAAAATCCAAAAATGAACCCCTTACCTAAATGATGATAGATCCGACTTTGATCGCATGACTTAAGACTAAAGAGGAATCAACAAGATTGTTCTTTCCGACCACTCACTAGAACACTACGAAAGAAAAGATGATCACATTTAGAGAGAGTAGAAGAAATAATGTTTTCGGTTAAGAAAACCGTCCCATGACAAAAGGCACATATTCGGCATGAAGAAAAGAATTCAAAAAGAAGAGTATTACTTACCGATTCGGTCAAGAAGTGAGTGCCAACATGAAGCGAGAAAGAAATAATGGAGAAGAGATGAAAGATTCAAAAGTTCGGCTATGGAGGAAATAGCGGGAATATTCGGCCTCAAGGAACTATTATTTTTAAGAGAGAGAGAGAGAGTTGAGGAAATAATCAAAAGAAAAGAGAAGATGGGCAAGAGTGCTAAACTTGTTTTGACTTTCAAAGGGAAAAATGAATAGAAATAATTTGGACACAAAGGCTAAATGGTTTCGGCAAAACAAAAAAAAAGATACTCACTAGTGGCTTTTGGTGTTTGGCAATGAGAAAAGAAATTGGAGAAAAAGAACACAAAAGTGCTAAAAGAAAGTAGGCCTTACAAACACTAAATTTGCCAAAAAGGCAAATGCAAAATTCAACTATCCCAAAACCCTCCCAAACCGTGCATACCTTACCAATAGTATCAAAATTGACCACAAACACTTTCCAAAACACCACCCACATATTAAGCCAACATGTTCCCTTCTCTTGCCATTTTCTTTTGGTTCTTTCCTTCACTTCTCCTTGTTTACCTCCATATCATATTTCTTTAGCCACCTTTCCATAATTAAAAAGTCTCCCCTTACCATAATTACCATCATGGCCGACACTTAGGGAAGGAATACAAAAATTAAATCCCAAAATTTGCACTAGGTGGGATTCGAACCTCGGACCATTAGTACACTCCACACGCCACTTTCCACCTTTACCAATTGACTCCTTGTGCTAGCAAAATGCACACTTATTTCCTTAAGTCTTGATGCCCTTTACCTTCTCCCCCCTTAAGTGCATAAACACAAAAATTTACCTATAGCCTAACTTGAACCTGGAACTTCCTAGAAGCCTCGTAACTTTCCAAAATCACCTTCTTAATAAGTCCAAGTTGAAATAATGCCGTTCTTTTGTTCTCAAAAATTTTAAACACTCCTACGCCGAAGGCCCATTGGGCCCAATTCTACTAGGCCCAAATTCGGGTCGTTACACACGCCCGTGTGTGAGACCGTGTGGAGCATACTGACTTGGTTTTAATATCAACACTAGGGGACACACGACTGTGTAACATGACTGTGTGTCGCACACGGCGGAGACACACACCCATGTGGACAAAAATAGGCTATTTGCAAAGCCATTTTTCCACCCTATTTATACATGCATGCACAAGCATATATTGCAACATTTTATAACCCAATAGGCAGCCAATTCACAACATTTCATACACATTTTTTACAAATTCAACATAGTATTCAAATACCTAATTAATATCATGCATTTTCCATTCATATGCTTATTACAAATCAAGACAACATTTGCATATTTCCATTCCATCTACTACTAGCCAAAACATACCATATTTGAACACTTATACACAACCAAAACATTACACCAAGTTAAGGCTAATCACATGGCTTTAACTTATACCACAATAGGTACCAAAATCACTATCTCAAGTAACCATAACTATCATCTTTATAACTAGCCTATATATGCCATATTTACAAATATCCAAGAGTTCAAAAGTACCAAACAACAACTGGATAGTGTGATGTGTAACTCTGACTTTATCCGGATCGAGCGAGCTATCGAACCTCTATAAAACACGGAAAAAGAAATAGAGTGAGCTTTAAAGCTTAGTAAACCCGTATAAATAAGAATTTAAATTACCATTTATACATAATCAAACAATTAAACAAAGTATATCAAATTCACTTACCAAATGCCTATACACAAGCATTCATCAACAAGTTAGTCACATAAGTGTATGTAATAATCAATTATCTCAATTTAATACTCAATACTTTGTATCATATCAAATTCATATATCATGTACATCATTTGTAACATTTCACTCTAAATCATATAAATAGTAAATCATTCGATAATAGTAACTCATCCGTTTGAATAGTACTTCATCCATATAAAAGTAATTTATCCGTATAACACATACCTTATTCACATAACCAATAACAGAATTTATGCCCGTTGAACCTATTAGAATATCGAGGGATACTCGGGTGATATACATAACATATAAATCAGTAATCCGTCAATTCATTATCATTTTTGCTCTTTCGAGCTATGATCAGTAAGGTCCTCCTGAGCTAATGGACAGTAAGCTCTATTGAGCTAAAACGGTAATCTCTGACGAGCTGAGAACAGTAAGCTCTTACGAGCTGATACATCGGTAAGCTCATACGAGCTGCAGTGAGTCCGCAACACATGTAGGATCTCAACCTAAACGATAACCCTAGTGACAAGTCACTCGTATCCTACGAATTCCTACGGTTCAAACAGGGCTCGGTAACCAACAGACTTTATCAATAAGGCATTCTTATTTCAAATAGATCAATTACTCAATTATATACATTCATTTCAAATAATTACAAGTATTTAAAAGTTTGATTCTAATTATACGAACTTACCTCGAGTTGCTCAGATATAAATATCGGCTAATCGTCAACCTTTCCTTTTCCCTGATCTAATCCCGATCTTAGCTTATCTTAATCTATATATTATTAAAATTAACTTATTTAATCAACTATTTATTCAATTTAGTCCAAAACACACATTAGGGCCATTTTACACATTTGCCCCTAAACTTTCACATTTTACAATTTAGTCCTTATCGCATAAAATTGCAAATTCATGCAATTTAGTACAAACCCATGCTTAGTCGAATTTAATACATATTACTAGCAGCCCATATTTTCAATTTTATTCATAGTTTTAACCACCACATTTCACATTTTATCAGTTTAACCCCTTTTTGACATTTTTGTCAAAAAACACTTTACAAAAACTATTAATCTAACATTAAACCTTCCAAATCTATCATAACTCATCAAATTACTCAAGCATTCAACAATGGCAACATGATAAATCTTTAACAATTTTGAAATTTAAGGCATGGGCTAGCGAGAATACGAAGCAACAATCACAAAAACGTAAAAATCATTAAAAACGAGACAAAACACATACCTAATTGCTTGAATTTTGCTTAGCCGAATGAAGAACCCTAGTTTATTCTTGTTCTTCTGTAATTTCGGTCAAAAATATGATAATGAAGCATAAATTTTGATTTTGTTTTATTTAACTAATCTTTATTTAACAATTTACATTATTAACCTTTAATAAAACATTATTATTTCAAATAAACTATGGACATAAATGTCCACTAACCTTTTAAATGGTTTAATTACCATTTAAGGGAACCATAATTAAAGGCCAAAGCTATTTGACACATTTAACTAATAGAACATGCATTTCAAATTTTACGCGATTTAGTCCTTTTTACCGAATTAAGCATTCAAACAGTAAAATTTCTTTACGAAACTTTCACACAATAATTCTATCATGCTGTAAACTTTAATAAAATAATAAAATAAATATTTTGACCTCAGATTTGTGGTCCCAAAACCACTGTTCTGATTTGACTAAAAACGGGATGTTACAACGTTGATGGCTCGAATTGTTGAAAGATTATGAGTTAGTTATTGATTATCATCCGGGAAAAGCAAACATAGTTGCGGATGCTCTGAGTAGAAAGTCTTTGTTTGCTTTGTGAGCGATGAATACACGATTGACATTTTCTGATGATGGCTCGATCTTAGCAGAGTTAAAAGTTAAATCGACATTTTTACAGTAGATCTGTTGTAACAGCCCAATTTCAGTGAAATCGGAACATTGGTCTCAGGACCATAAATCCGAGCCGAAAAATAAAATTTATTTTTATTTTCTTATGTGATCCATATTATACTAGAAAATTCGGGTGAAATTTTTGAAAAGAAAATTTTACCGATTATGTGCTTAATTACGAGAAGGATCAAATCGCATAAAATGGAAAAGTTGGATTCTAGTAGCTAGAAGGATCAAATAGCTATGGAATTCAAAACTTAAGGTCCTTATATTGTAACACCCCTTAACCAATCCGTCGCCGAAATGGAGTTACGAGGTATTACTAAGCAAATTACAACTCAGAGCAAACATTCATTTTTTTTATCAAATATAACACCTGATCGACATAAAATCAAACATACTTTACTACTTATAATACATAACCAATTCATACTTTAAAAATTTAATCGTATAAACATTAATAATAATTTAACCATTTATTCAACACAACTAATTTACATCATATCATAACACATATACTATATAACTTCAATAGCCGAATCTTATGACCAAAGTTCATGCCATTCGAATTCTTAATCAATCATCAATTCTATTATATTTCATATATACCGCATACATAAATCCACCTATTTATAAACATCCATTTCAAAAGTTAAATACCAAACATATCAATCTATGTACTTATGCAAATTCACTCATTAAGCCAAAACAAAACATATAATTTAGCCTGTTCAATATCCATACATATAATATTAGCAAGCATTACCAATTAGTCTAATAATATCTTATTCATTACCAATCATATATATATACATTTTACATTAGTACTATTATTAATCATATTTAGTCATGAATAGGCAAATCATGTTACACTCAATTCACATGTTCAATAATAGATTCAAAATTTCATATACCCAACCATACATCTCCCTATTTAATTGGCTATCAAATTACCTATAAAATTTACATACTTGTCAAATTAAATCAATTACTAAGGCCGAACTTACTACCTCATATTTATCACATTTCGTAATCAATCATTGAACTTTTAAATAATGAACCACAATCAAACATATCGTAGATATATCTATTAGTCTTACCCATCATTAGCTGAATATATCTGCACATTGTTTATCACCTTCGAGATTATTCACAAAATAAATTATACTTTATAAATGAGTCAATAATAAGCCAAAATCAAATCACATTCACTACATATCTTATTGCCAAAACATTTAACCAAGCACCATATTATATATCCATGAGATTACTTCTCAAATAGACTTAAACCATAATCAAATATAATTAAACTCAAGCCTAGAAATCAAACTCATTAAGCATTTAACCATAAACATATAAACCAAGCTTAAACAAAATGAGCAAGCCATTTTCGCATGGCTTTATATATACATGCCTCAAATTCAAATATTTCAACTAGACTATACATGCCATAAGTTCAATTTCAAACTTAACAAAATACCGAAAAGAGTTGATAGTGTGATAGGCTTTGCTGACGATCCCCGAGCTCGTAACGCGAATCCAAAATCTATAAAACAAAGATAAACAAAAACACACACAAAGTAAGCTATTTAAGCTTAGTAAGTCAAAAGCGAAGTATTATCAACCAGCTTAGCAAAATCAAAGTTATATCAAGTAGTAAATTGTATACAATCACAAATAATTACTCGAATTTCAATATCAAAGTCACACAATATACCCTTTGGCCGAATACACATAGCTGAACAATTATACATTTTTCACATGTTTATACATTAACCTTGGTACAGTGAACTAAACATATAACTTACCTTTCTCTTTATAACACAGTTTATATACGTACCTGGGTTCTTTTTGTAACAACCCAAACCCGGCCCAAACATTACGACCGAATTTGATTTGTTACGGAGAAAAACTTTTTGAACACCATTTTAAAACCAATTTAAGTTTTGTTGAAAACTCCTCGTTTTTGGTTATCTTGCCGGAACTATACTTAGATTTAATTTGGAAATTTAATTGAGTCCGGTTATTATACAAATTTCAAGTGTGCCCGTTGGCATGATAAAACATTTTCGTGTTATTTTAAGAAAACATGTGATTTTAATGCAGTTTTAATAATATAGTTTAAACAAAGTATCCAACATATCAGAAATAACAAAAGTAAAGTTTATGGAGGCCTTATTACATCCAAAATAAAAAAAAAATAACCCAATAATAAAAATAAAATAGCTAAGTTTAAAGTTCAATATATTTAAGTCCACTGCATGGCCACCTCGAGTCCAACCGGCTCCTCAACCGCCATCTACGAGTCACCTGAAAAATGTTAAAGGAGAAGGTGAGTCACAAGACTCAGTATGTAACCCCTTCCCCGTATTTAAACAATTTCATACACGACATATAATCAATCATCATGTACTAAGTCATGCACCCGACCTAGCCAACCAAACGCCTTTGTCTACCCCATGTGGTACCAAACCACTTTGGTGACCGTAGTCACAATGTGTTACCAAAACACCGGTGGTGCCAAACCACTGGTGACATATAGTCACGATGTGTTACCAAAACACGGTGTCCGTGGACACAAATCGGGTGATGGGGCCAACCCATCGTGTGATACCAAATCACCGCGACGATCCCATATCTCAAGTGGGGCCAACCCACGGTGGTGTTAACCACGAGGACGAAGTCGCTATGAGGTACCAAACCTCGGAGGTACCAAACCTCCGGTGACATATAGTCACAAAGTGTGTTACCAAAACACCGGTGCTCGTCAAGACGAAATATCACTGCCCCCTCCACTCATTTAACCCACGGTAGATAAAGCGGTTATCAACAGATCTCATGCATTTATCACATGTATCAATAAGCCATGCTTCCCAAAAGCATCAATAACACATTCATATTAACAGTACTTACGAACCACCACTCATACCGTTATGGTATTAATCCGATGCTACACAAATCGAGTTAGCATACAAAACACTCAAGCACATTTAAATGATTATACGTGTGTATGTACACACTGATGTCGATGAGAAGTCTAAATCCCGAAAGAGAAGTCGGCCACCCTAGATCTCACTGTACCTATATTCGGCCAACTATGGGATTAGTACTATGGCCTATTCGGCCATATCAAATAAATCTAAAGGGTTACCAATTGAACCCAAACCTCACCTATTTGCCCCTAAGTACACACTTGGCACTGGTCACAAATCGCTTCACTTCCTACAATCATAGCCATCATCATTATTAGTAGCCCTTGGCTTAATCGAATCCCAAAAGAATAGATCCTTACCAAAACCGATTTACTGTGGATGAGGCTTGGATCGAATACTTCAAAATCCCGAGTACCTAAATAGAACCGATTCTATCATTGATTAGCCAAAAATAATTCAGCTTTTCAATTAACCAAGTCGTCGGAGAGAATGGGACATGGAAAAGAGTTTCGGCATACTTACCCTTGCTTTAATATTCGGCCAAGACTTGAAAATATGGAGAGGGGAAATTCGGCTATGGCTAGGGAGTATGTTCGGCCAACTAAGAAAAAGAGAAGAAAAAGGTTGGGGATTCGGCACTTCCAATGGGTATATCGGCTTGGCATCTTGGAGAAGAAAAGGAGAGAAAGGAGAGGGTAGGTGTTTTGGTCAGAAATCAAAAGTAGAAGAAGAGGAAGATGGTGATGTAGAAATCGATTTTGAGAAGGAATGAAAGAAACAAGAGAGGTGATTGCTTAGCCGAAAATTAGGAGGAAGAGACTAGCAATTTCGGCACATCCCCCCCTCTTTTACTTGCAGTCCACTCCTTCCAAAGGAGTTCAAATCTCAAGCTAAACTCCTTTGAAAGTATTCAAAATAATTTGAATACCCCAAATGCCTATTTTTCCTCTGCCAACTCTAATTAATCCCATGATAATCCATAAATAAAATAGCCTCCTTATTATCCTTAAAATTGAACAAATAAAAGTCTAATTTTAAATGCTCATATTATCTTTTAATAATAATATTTAATAAAAGAGTTTGAAGGGAGAAAAATTCTCCCACTTGTGCCGTCAAACATAGTGCAAAAGAAAGGGAATTTTGTGACTCAACCAAGGCTCTCCCCATCCCTTGTGGCGTCACAAGCTTACTCTTAAGTGGGCTTGCTTTGCCACTTATTCTAGGCTCATCTTATGTCCAGATTATCCCCATTTATTCTTATAACCCCACTTGTTAAGGCTCCCTACCTCAAAGCTTGAAAATAATATTTTTCCCACTACTCGAGCTTACTAAAAATCCATAACTAAGCCTTAACATTCCATAAATAATATCACGTGATTCATAATCTGAAAAATAATTAAATTCCAAATAACCCCATATTTGGGATGTTACAGATTCTACCCCCTTAAAATAAATTTCGTCCTCAAAATTCCTTGATCAAAAGAGATGGGGGTATTCACGCCGCATCACCTCCTCGGGCTCCCACATAGCTTCTTCCACTCCGTGGTTCCGCCATATCACTTTCACTATAGGCACCGCCTTCCTACGTAGAACCTTCACATCTCGGTCTACAATCTGAACCGGTTCTTCTTCAAAAGATAAACCGAGTTCACCTCAATCTGCGCCATTGGCACAACGTGCGAAGGATCTCGACCGACACTCACCGTCTCAACATCGATACATGAAAGACATCATGGATCGATTCGATTCTCACGGCAACTCTAGCCGATAAGCTACCGGTCCTACTCGCTTTATAAATCAGATATGGCCCGATGAACCTTGGGCTCAGCTTCCCTTTTCGTCCAAATCTTAACACCTTTTTCCAGGCGACACTTTCAGAAAGACTTTGTCTCCCACAAACATACTCCATTTCCTTGCGTTTGAGATCGGCATAAGACTTCGCCTATCCGACGCTTCCTTGAGACGAGACCGAATCACCTTGACTTTGTCTTGGTCTCGTTACCAATTCTGGACCCGAACTTGTCGTTCCCCAACTCAGTCCAACATGTAGGAGTACGGCATTTTCGTCCATATAGAGCCTCATATGGAGCCATTTGAATACTCGCTTGATAACTATTGTTATAAGCGAATTCGCGTAATGGTAGGTACTCCTCCCAACTACCACTAAAATCCAAGACACAACCTCTTAACATGTCTTCTAAAATCAGTATCACCCTTTCCGATTGTCCGTCAGATTGTGGATGGAAAGCCGATGAAATCTAACCGTGTACCCAAAGCTTGATGCAACGCTTTCCAAAACCTTGACGTGAATCGGGATCCCTATCCGAGATAATCGATCATGGCACACCATGCAACCTCACTATATCACTCACATACGGCTTCGCTAGCTTCGAGTGAGTAATCCATTCTCACCCAGGCATGAAGTGAGTGATTTAGTCGAGCGATCCACAATTACCCAAATGCGCATCCTTCTTGTTGGGCGTGGGGGTAGCCCACTAACAAAATCCATAGTGATCCTCTCCCATTTCCATTGAGGGATCTTTATCGGTTGAAGTAGTCCCGATGGTAACTGATGTTCAGCCTTAACTTGCTGGCACGTCAGACACTTCCCTACGAACTCAGTTATCTCACGCTTCAACCCCGGCCACCAGAACTGTTTTCGCAAATCTCCATACATCTTGCTTCCTCCCGGATGCATAGCATATGGGCTGCTATGTGCATCATGGAGAATTTTCCGCCTCAACTCCTTATCCTTCGGCATGCATGCTCGCCCTTGAAAACATAGCACTCCATCCCTAAACAGACCGTACCCTTCCAAACCACCATCTTGAACTTGTACCTTCTTAGCGCTCAAGCCTTCATCCACTAACTGCTTTTCCTTAATCTCCTCAATCCAAGTCGGCTTTACTTGGAGTTCCGCCAAAAGACTCCCATCATCATATAGACTCAACCGAGCGAACATTGCTCTTAAGTCCGTCACAACCTTCCGGCTCAATGCGTCAGCTACCACATTAGCCTTACCCGGATGGTACTCGATTGAACAATCGTAATCCTTTAGTAGTTCAATCCACCGACGCTGTCTCAGATTCAGATCCTTTTGAGTCAGAAGATACCTCAAGCTTTTGTGATCCGTGTAGACTATCGACTTTTTGTCTCCATATCTTCAGAGCGAAGACGACTGCCGCTAACTCCAAGTCGTGCGTTGGGTAGTTAACCTCATGTGGTCTTAACTGACGGGATGCATAGGCTACTACCTTCCCATCCTGCATCAACACACATCCCAAACCAAAGTGTGAGATGCATCACAATAGATCGTGAATAACTTTCCCGCTTCAGTGTACCAAAACCGAGCTTCCAGTCAAAATTTTCCTTAACTTATCAAAGCTTCCTTGTCGCTTCTCCGTCCATACAAATGGAACACCTTTCCTTAGTAACTTGGTTAACGGCGCGCTATTAGAGAGAATCCTTCCACGAATCTCCGATAGTACTCGCTAAACCCGAAAACTTCGTGATTTCACCCACCGACCTAGGTGGTTTCCAATCGAGATCGCTTCAATCTTGCGAGGGTCTACTCTAATTCCTTCACCGAGACCACGTGCCCTAAGAAAGCCACTTCCCTCAGCCAAAATTCGCACTTACTGAATTTGGCATATAATTGCTTCTCCCTCAATACCTGCAAAACTATCCGTAAATGCTTGTCATGCTCCTCTTCTGTCTTTGAATAAACCAATATGTCGTCTATGAACACCACGACGAATTGGTCCAAGTACTGTTGAAATACCCTATTCATTAAGTCCATAAATGCCACCGGTGCATTGGTCAGCCCGAATGGCATCACCAAGAACTCGAAATGCCCATACCGAGTTCGGAATGCCGTCTTGTGAACATCAGCCTCCTTCACCCTTAATTGATGATAACCTGACCTAAGGTCAATCTTTGAGAATACCGACGCACCTTTCAGTTGGTCAAACAAATCATCGATCCGAGGCAACGGTACTTGTTTTTGATTGTTAACTTGTTTAAGCGCGGTAGTCGATGCACATCCGCATAAAACCGTCCTTCTTCTTGACAAACAACACAGTGCTCCCCACGGAGATATACTTGGTCGAATAAACCCTCTATCCAAGAGCTCCCGAATTTGAGCCTTTAGCTCCACCAATTCCTTTGGTGCCATTCGGTATGGTGCTATCGACACAGTGCCGTTCGGTGTAGCAAGTCTATCTGAATTCGACTTCCCGATCCGGAGGCGGACCGGAAGCTCTTACGGGAACACATCAAACAAATTCCCCAACCGTTCGGACCTTTCCAACTACTAACCCCTTAGCTTCCAAAGCGCGATTTGAACCAAATACGCCTCACAACCCTTCTTGACCATCTTTTTGGCCTTCAAGGCGGTCACTACATTGGATAGGTAGTTCCTTCTATCTCCTATCATAACCACTTCATCACCTTCACTGTCTTAAGAACCATGCGCTTGGCGCGCAATCCAAATTCGCTTGATACTTAACCCGGCCAGTCCATTCCAAGGATCAAATCGAACTCCCCAAACGGTAGTTCCATCGGATCAGCTACAAATACTACCCTTGGAGTTCTAGGGTGCGCCTCTATAAAGTTTATCTACTATTACAGAGTGACCTAAAGGGCTAACTACAGTCATCTCCCTAGAAGCGCTTTGAGTTTAGGTCCATAGTTCCTACCACACTACTAGCAATGTACGAAGTGCGTCGAGCCCACATCAATTAATGCAACATAAGGAAAACCAAAAATTAGAAACATACCGGTTATGACATCCGGGTGCGTCACCTTCCTCGCGACACCTCGTTGCGTAAACTAAGCCAGTGCCTAGCCTCGTGTTGCTGAACCTCGCGCTTGAGTTCCACGACCTCGGTTAGGACCGTTGTTTCCTCCGCCATTCCCACGACCCTCTGTGGTCCCACACTTCTATTCTGAGTACGATTCTGCCCCTCCGGCTGATTCTTAGCTAGTTTCCGGGGACAATCTCGACACGATGCTCCAAAGACCCACACTCGAAACATCCTTTATCACCGGTCCAACAACCTCCCCAATGGGTCTTTCCACGTGATTACAATCGAGTCGGCCTCGATTAGTAGTCGTGGGCCTTGTCGCTTTGATTGGGCCCACTTGGCCTAGCCTTTTTCGAACACTACCGCTTGATCCGGTGACCCAAATCCTCTCTTCGATTATTCCTACTATAACTTTGCCTCACGGCCTCCTTGATCCCTTGGCTACCTTAGCCTTTTCCACTAGAGATGAGAACTCATGAACTCTTTGTGGGGCAATCGGTAACCTCAAATCATCTCGAGTCCGTCCTCAAAGCGGACACGGCGCTCATGTTCAGTAGCCACGATGCCTCTAGCATACCTACTCACCTTAAAAATTCCGCCTCATATTCCGACACGGACTTAGTTCCTTGCACTAATCCCGAAAAGCCTTCTCTGTGGCGTCGGTGTAGCTGGTACCCACATACTTCTTCCGATAGGTGGTTCTCGAAATACTCCCAAGTCAAATCATCTCTGCGTAGCCCCATCTCGAACCGTAAGCCACCACCGACACGCTTCATCCTTTAGAAGCGACACACCGCCCTTTCGACTTTTCTTCCTCATTCAGTCAAGGCCATCCATGATTCTTTCGATTGACTCTAGCGAGATTCCACGCTGACTGGTGGGTGCCACTCGACACACCTCGGAATACCTCCGCTCTGTTAGATCGGAGTCGCTCGGGGACGATTTCCGAGCTCCCACGTTTCCACCAACCCGACCACCATCTCCAAGACTCGCGAACACGACTTGCGATACCGCGCCGCCACCGGTGCGATTCGGCTGGCCTCACTCTAAAAGTAGGAGGTGGTGGTGGCGGTGGTACCTCATTTTGAGAACCTTGTCCCGACTGACGGGTTCGGACACCGTCATCCTACCCCTACCACGCCCACGGCGCCCACGTCCTCTAGAACTCATTCTATCTACCGCGCTTTTAATCGATTAAGAAAAATTTTTATGCGTTAGCATTTGTTTCACTTTATTACTCATGAAGAAATTTTATGGATAAGGTTTAATCAGAGATTCTTTCGAGCAAACAATGTTTCAGTCTTCTTTCCTAGTTCACACAAAGAAGTTCATGCATCCATTCCTTAATACTTTCCATACCTATTCGCTCATCGGACATTTTTGCCCATTTCTATCCCAGGGGTATTTTCGTCTTTTTCCTACAGGGTATTTTAAGTAATTTTCTAGAACCAAAATATTTTGTTGATGATTTTCAAAGCAAGGTTTTGAATGTCTCAGAAATCATTGAAATTTTTGGGCAAAACCATTGAATTAATATTTTATGGGTCAGGGGCATTTTGGTAATTTTACTCCTAAGGGTATTTCTGTAATTTTTCACAAGTCAAGTTTTTCGGGAAAAACGTTGTAAAAGTAATGTTCTAGGATTTGAGAAAGTTATTGCACAAGTTTTGAAAACATTAGGGTTTGTTGTTTCATTCTATTTGAAAAACAAGGCTAATTCCCCTTTCGGGTTTTAATCATTGTGTTTAGCCTATGACCGAGCCCTCCCGGTCGTGGTGAACCAAAGCTACGCACTGTGCGAATTCGAGTGAAGAGGAGGTGGGTCACGCGGATCGCTTAAATACCAAGCTCTCCTTGAACCTTTCTAGACATGCGCATGAGAGGTTGCCACACCACCGAGCCCTCTCGAGTTAGGGTGAGCAGGAAGCTACGCACTGCAGGATACTGCCAAGCGAAGAGGAGGTGAGTCACGAGGATCGCTTAAATACTGTGCTCTTAGGATCCAATCCTAGACATGCGCATGGGGTTACCACACCTAGCTCATTGACTAAGTCATAGGTTGGTTTAGTTCCTTAAGTCTTATGCTTCGTTTGTGTTTGAGTAATCTAACCTTAGGGTCCAAGTCCTATAAGTCTATCTACGTTCCATGCTTCCTACCCTTCTACGAAATATAATTCACAAAGAGGTTTAGATGTACTTACTCGGGCGGATTGGTGCCGGAGACTCGGGCCATCTTTGTTCAAAACCAGAAAATCATTCCATAAGACCTACCAAAACATTTTTGGGCCTTGGGCCCCACAGTGAAAGCTTTGAACGGGCTCGATACCAATTTTGTAACAACCCAAACCCGGCCCAAACATTACGACCGAATTTGATTTGTTACGGAGAAAAACTTTTTGAACACCATTTTAAAACCAATTTAAGTTTTGTTGAAAACTCCTCGTTTTGGTTATCTTAGGAACTATACTTAGATTTAATTTGGAAATTTAATTGAGTCAGGTTATTATACAAATTTCAAGTGTGCCCGTTGGCATGATAAAACATTTACGTGTTATTTTAAGAAAACATGTGATTTTAATGCGTTTTAATAATATAGTTTAAACAAAGTATCCAACATATCGAAATAACAAAAGTAAAGTTTATGGAGGCCTTATTACATCCAAAATAAAAAAATAACCCAATAATAAAAATAAAATAGCTAAGTTTAAAGTTCAATATATTTAAGTCCCTTTGCATGGCCACCTCGAGTCCAAGCTGGCTCCTCAACCGCCATCTACGAGTCACACTGAAAAATGTTAAAGGAGAAGGTGAGTCACCAAGACTCGAGATGTAACCCTTCCCCGTATTTAAACAATTTCATACACATGACATATAATCAATCATCATGTACTAGGTCATGCACCCGACCTAGCCAACCAAACACCTTTGTCTACCCCATGTGGTACCAAACCACTTTGGTGACCGTAGTCACAATGTGTTACAAAACACTGGTGGTGCCAAACCACTTTGGTGACATATAGTCACGATGTGTTACCAAAACACCGGTGTCCGTGGACACAAATCGGGTGATGGGGCCAACCCATCGTGTGTACCAAATCAAATCGGCGCAGACGATCCCATATCTCAAGTGGGGCCAACCCACGGTGGTGTTAACCACGAGGGACGAGTCGCTATGAGGTACCAAACCTCCGGAGGTACCAAACCTCTCGGTGACATATAGTCACGATGTGTTACCAAAACACTCTTGGTGCTCGTCGGCCACGAAATATCACTTTGCCCCCTCCACTCATTTAACCCACATAGATAAACGATTATCAATGAGATCTCATGCATTTATCACATGTATCAATAAGCCATGCTTCCCAAAAGCATCAATAACACATTCATATTAAGTGTACTTACGAACCACCACTCATACCGTTATGGTATTAATCCGATGCTACACAAATCGAGTTAGCATACAAAACACTCAAGCACATTTAAATGATTATACGTGTGTATGTACACACACGATGTCGATGAGAAGTCTAAATCCCAAAAAGAGAAGTCGGCCACCCTAGATCTCACTTTGTACCTATATTCGGCCAACTATGGGATTAGTACTATGGCCTATTCGGCCATATCAAATAAATCTAAAGGGTTACCAATTGAACCCAAACCTCACCTATTTGCCCCTAAGTACACACTTCGCACACTGGGTCACAAATCGCTTCACTTCCTACAATCGGCCATCATCATTATTAGTAGCCCTTGGCTTAATCGAATCCCAAAAAGAATAGATCCTTACAAAACCGATTTACTGAGGATCTGAGGCTTGGATCGAATACTTCAAAATCCCGAGTACCTAAATAGAACCGATTCTATCATTGATTAGCCAAAAATAATTCAGCTTTTCAATTAACCAAGTCGTCGGAGAGAATGGGACATGGAAAAGAGTTTCAAAGATGCTTACCCTTGCTTTAATATTCGGCCAAGACTTGAAAATATGGAGAGGGGAAATTCGGCTATGGCTAGGAGTATGTTCGGCCAACTAAGAAAAAGAGAAGAAAAAGGTTGGGGATTGGCACTTCCAATGGGTATATCGGCTTGGCAATACCTGGAGAAGAAAAGGAGAGAAAGGAGAGGGTAGGTGTTTTGGTCGAGAAATCAAAAGTAGAAGAAGAGGAAGATGGTGATGTAGAAATCGGTTTTGAGAAGGAATGAAAGAAACAAGAGAGGTGATTGCTTAGCCAGAAAATTAGGAGGAAGAGACTAGCAATTTTGGCACATCCCCCTCTTTTACTTGCCGTCCACTCCTTCCAAAGGAGTTCAAATCTCGGCTAAACTCCCTTTGAAAGTATTCAAAATAATTTGAATACCCCAAATGCCTATTTTTCCTCTGCCAACTCTAATTAATCCCATGATAATCCATAAATAAAATAGCCTCCTTATTATCCTTAAAATTGAACAAATAAAAGTCTAATTTTAAATGCTCATATTATCTTTTAATAATAATATTTAATAAAAGAGTTTGAAGGGAGAAAAATTCTCCCACTTGTGCCGTCCAAACATAGTGCAAAAAGAAAGGGAATTTTGTGACTCGAACCAAGGCTCTCCCCTATCCCTTGTGGCGTCACAAGCTTACTCTTAAGTGGGCTTGCTTTGCCACTTATTCTAGGCTCATCTTATGTCCAGATTATCCCCATTTATTCTTATAACCCCCACTTGTTAAGGCTCCCTACCTCAAAGCTTGAAAATAATATTTTTCCCACTACTCGAGCTTACTAAAAATCCATAACTAAGCCTTAACATTCCATAAATAATATCACAGCAGTTCATAATACGAAAAATAATTAAATTCCAAATAACCCCATATTTGGGATGTTACACTTTTAGTTCGAATTTCACATTTGGCCTTCACTTACACATGCCCGTTGAACCATTCGGAATTAAAAAGGATACGCGGATAGTCGGAAGCTCGTACAATGCCAACGTCCCAGACGTGGTCTTACATGTAATCACATACCGATGCCACTGTCCCAGACATGGTCTTACACGTAAACACAAATCGATGCCAACGTCCCAGACGTGGTCTTACACGATAACACATAATGGATATCCTATGTCATGACATATGTATCCTATCTATTCCTAAGGTTCGTACGGGGCTTACGGACGTCGAATCTCAGTCGAATAAAGCTCAGAAGTTAGCCAAATCACAATACCCATATTCGGCCATAGCACATATAAATTCAACTAATTTATTTTGATACAGAACAAATACATATCTATAGTTATTTCAACATTTAAATGCTAATTGACTTACCTCGGATGTCGTCGACATTAAATCGGCTACTCGACCACTTTCGTCTTTCCCCGATCAAATTCTGATTTCTTTAATTCTTGATCTAAACATATTCAAATTAAGCTTATTTAAACACCATTACACTCAATTTAGTCTAAAAACACATAAATGGGAAAATTACAATTTTGCCCCTAATATTTTACTCTTTTTACAATTTAGTCCTTTTTGCACAAAACACAAAATACACAAAATTTGACTATACACCTTAAGGGCCGAATATTCCTAGTCCTCATACAAGTCCATACATTTCATTCATTTCAAATTTTAGTCCCTCAAAAATTTATTTTTGCAATTTAGTCCTAATTACTCAATTTCATAAAAAATTCAAAGACAAAACTTGTTAATCTAACACATATGTTTTATTTTCTACCATCAAACAACAAAAATCACAAACTTTCAACAATATCATAACTCAAAATATTCACCAAAATCAAAAATTCAAGCATGGGTCTTGTAGATAACTTAGCAACGATCTCAAAAACATAAAAATTATCAAAAACCGAACTAGAACTCACCTTGAATCAAGCTTCAAAAGTGCCGAACCCTAATCTTCTTTATTTCTTTTTCTTTTCTTTGTGTTTCAGTCATAAGAAAGAAAAGAGATGAACATGACTTTCAATTGTTTTATGTTTGTTTTATTATAACAATATTATAATATATTATTTATTATTATAACCTTTATCATTAATATGAAAACTATATAATATTAGCCTAGTGCCGTCCACTATCTCCTTAAATGGGCTAATTGCCCTTTAAGGACCTCATATTAAAAAGCCACTATCAAATAAGCACTTTACACTTTAATTTGTAACTTTTACATTTTACGCGATTAAGTCTTTTTATTTAATCGGACACCTAAACGACAAAATTAATTCACGAAAATTTAACACAAACAAATTCACACATAATAAACACGAAAAATAATTTTAAAATATTTTTCAAACTCAGATTTGTGGTCCCGAAACCACTATTCTGACTAGGGTCAAAATTGGGCTGTTACATATATGGTAATTAGACCATTAAGAAAAGTATGTAGATTTTTCTTGGTGACTCATCCATGGAAATATAGAAAAAGGGTAAGGACTAAATTGGAAAGTGAAAATTTTAGTTAATTAAAAAGATGAAAAGAAAATAAAAATCATATTTTCTCATCTTCTTCCAAAAATAAACATGGAAACCCTAGGATAGAGAGAAGAGACTTTCATGGCCAAATTGGGTAGGTTTTCTTGTCCCGTTTTTAGTAATTTTGATATTTTTGGAATCGGGATAGCTTAATCTCTCTATTTGGGGGATTAATTTGAAAAGTTATCAAAGTATGAAAATGGGTCATGGATGTATATGCTGGAAATTAGAAATTTATGGTAGAAAATGAAATATTATTGATAGATAAACAACTTTTACAAAGTGAAATTTGATGAAAACATGATTTAGGGACTAAAATGTAAACTTGTGAAATTGAAGGAAAAATTCTAAAATTTTATGAATACATGTCCTGTAAAATTTGTAATAGGGCTTTGGTTAGGCTTGGAATAGGGAGTAATTTGTACAAGTTTCATTTTCTGAGCCTAGGGACGAAAATGGAATTTATGGAAAAGTTAGGGGCAAAATAGTAATTTTGCCTAGGATGAAAATTTAGTCCACATGAATGTAAAATATGATAAATTGATGTTAAATCTACTCGTATAGATATGGATAGACCAAATTCAGAGTTAGAACGAGGAATGAGGAAAATGTCGGATTAGTAGATTTTACGTACACGAACCTTTGTCGAGGTAAGTTCGTGTAAATAAATTGTATATGTTTTATGCTTGATTTAAATGTTGTGTTTGTGAATTTTATTAATGTCATAAATATGTGAAATGATCACCTACTCGATATAGACCGATAAATGAAAATTCCCGATAAAATGGTTAATGAATGTTACTTGTATGCTTGACATGAATGTGTTTTACTCAAATTACATAAATGTTACGGAGGTATGAAATAATAAAATGCCTGATAATGATTGAAAAGTGTTTAAATCCCTGTTGAATAAATGGAAAATCGATGGATATGTGATTTCCCAAAACGAAAGAGGTCATGCATTTGTTGCGGATAGGATTTAGCTCGGATGAGTAATCCTTCGACCTCAATTCTGATAGGATTTAGCCCGGACGGGTAATCCTGATATAAGTCCTCTCAAGCATATGTTATGGATTGGATTTAGCCCGGACGGGTAATCCAAATCAAGCTCCTTAGAGCATATGTCATAAAAAGGATTTAGCCTGGACTGGTAATCCTATTGTATACATGTATGGCTCGAGAGCGTACTCCCTAAAATAGTACCTTATGGGTACCATTGAATACGAATTGACGGATCCTAATTTTGATGCGATCCCGGTCGCATCATGTTTCAATACATCTCGACGACATCGAGATTGGCCTAAACTCGAGGGGCCCAAGTGCAAAATGAGACGTTTAATTTCAGTTTGTTAATAAATTGAGTTGTTGGACTTTATTTTTAATTAAGTTGCTTGAATAAATTACTCTTCTTAGTTAATTGAGTTCATTTTAGTTAATTGAGTTCATCTTAGTTAATAACTCATCTTAGATTAATAAATGAGTTGCTGGTCATTAATTCAACTCATCTTAGTTTTAATAATTGAGTTATTATTGAACTTCATTTAATAGGTGCTTCTTTAATTAATCTAGTTACTAGGATAATTTATTGATGCATGAGTTTAAGTTCAATTAATTATGCTTCATTTAATTAAACTAGTTGCTGGAATAATTGATGAATAAGTTTTAGTTCATTTATTGAAGTTAAGTGTTTAATGTGTTTGAGTTTAATTAGTGTTTAATTGTGTTTAATAAGATCATTTTAATGTGTTTATTGTAGGAGTCTTTTCAAGTCATAACCGTTACAATTCAAGGCTGTTACAAATTAAATAAAGTGGATGTTCAAGTCATTTTCGGTTACAAGCAAGGGGCTGTTACAAAGAAGGTTTAACTACCAACCGTTTTTGCTTCTTTAAAGAGTTTTTGTTACAAAGAGTTTAAAGAGTGGATTATTGCTTCTTTAAATTCGGCAGCAAGCTTTTCAACTACCAACCATTTTTGCTGCTTCAAAAGAATTAATTGAAGCATTCAAAACACCATTAAGGTGCTGGTGACTATTCAGCTATCCAAAAGACATTTCAAGAGTCACTTTTCAAGCATTCAAGGTCAATTATGCAGCTGAATTGAAGTGAATTAAATGGTGGAGTTATTTGGTTCAAGAATTCCAAGAGACTTGAGCTTTATTTTAGCTTTTAAGATGAATACTTGTGACCATTCAGCTAGCCTTTTTCTAGCCTTATAAATATGTGTGTAATCAGCCTTTTGAGGGGACTTTTTACATTTTATTGAATGAAATTATATCATTTTGTGAGATTTCCTTCTCTCAAATTTTGTTTGAAGACTTGTTGGCTTATCTACAAAGCTAATGGCACCAACCTGTTCTTTCTTTTAATCCGAACTTATCACTATCAATAGTGTGGCGTTCAAACCTTTATACCGAGGTTCCCATCTTCCTAGATAGTGGGTCGAGGTTTTATCTCATCTATCCAAAACCACTTAAGCCATATAAGTCCCGGGTCAACATTTCTTAATGTTGGTTTGATCTTGCCGCTTGAGAACTATTTCTTTCCATTCCATCCAAAAACTATCAACTTTCTTTTAATTCCTTTTAATTCCTTACTAGCTGAACCTATCTTCAACACTTAGCCAATTTTAAGCCTATCTTTCATTGATATTTCCCATACTTAGCCAACTATAAATGACTTGCTAATTGGAACGATACTTTCTCGTCGACGATCGGGCAACGCAAATACGACTCGATAGCCAACTATAAACGACTTGCTAATTGGAACGATACTTTCTCGTCGACGATCGAGCAACGCAAATACGACTCGAAATCAATCACGAGGTCGAATCGTATCAAATTTGTACACCACGAGTGTACTACCTGTGTATCCATTAATATTTCAGATAAATTCAATGGGTAAAAGTTCTTGACATGAGAAGATATGAATAAGAAATGAGTTATTACACATATCGGCTTGAAATACATGAAAATGATGATACGTGATAATTGATATATGGAAATATGAAATGATGATACGGTACATGGAATTTATTTGATGAGTATGTACATCCTTGATTATAGACTTATACACCTTGAGTGTACTAATCGTGATCTTGATATTTCGAGTAATATGAGTAAAGTTCTGATATGAAATGATCTGAACTCGAAATGAACTAGTATGAAATTATACTTGTAATAATGAGATGAATTATGCATGTTGAATGCATACATGTTGTGGAAAGCATATGTGCTTGGAAACTTGATTGTTGTTGAGCCCATATATATGTTTTGATATTATTATAGAATGTATGACTAACAAGGGCAATGAGGATGTGTGTAGGGCTTGAGGTCAAATTGATTGAATATGCCTTACATAGTTACCTCAAAATAGAATGAATGGTAAGTAAGTACCATGTTATACGAACTTACTAAGCATTTTATGCTTACCCCGTTTTATTTTCCCCTGTTTTAGAGTAAATCGAAAGCTCGTTGGATTGGAAGCTCAACGGAGATCACTCACACTATCCATCGGCCTATGACGGTACAATATGGTAAATCAATTATGGTTGTAATAGCATGTATAAGATATGTTGGCCATATTGGCATGTAAATATAAATGATGCTTGTAATCTAACCATTGGAATGGCTAGTAATGGTTATTTTGATATACCTGTAATGTTATGCTATGGTAACTATATATGTATGTTAAGTAGTTGATCAAATCATGTTTAACACATGAACTGAACCAAGGTAAGATAGTAAACATGTATGCATGCAATGATAGGCCATGTTGAATGATGAAATTTGCTTATTTGAATGCTTGGAATGGTTGGATTGTACTTAGTAGGTTTTGGTGCAGGAAAATGGTAAATTTGGGTGAAAAATGAGGCTAGGAAATGGCTTTATTTTGTCCGCAAGAGAAGACACATGGGCATGTGTCTAGACCGTGTGTGACACACGGCCTACCTTATGGGCATGTAGCCAGGCCGTGTGTCCCCTGCACCTTAAATTCGAGAAACTAGAATGCTCAAAATTGAGTACACGGGTAGAGACACGGACGTGTATCTCAGTCGTGTGGGAGACACGGCCTTGAACACGGGCGTGTGTCTTGGACGTGTGAAATCTGTACCTAACTCGAATTGAATTAAATAACCACACGGCCTAACACACGGGCGTGTGGTATGGCCGGGTGGCCCAAGTCAGGGAGCAACCTAAATTGAACACGACCTGAGGCACGGGTGTGTCTAAGGATCACACGGGCATGTCCCTTAGACCACACGGGTGTGTGAGCCCTGCACCTTGGAAAATTTTGGAATTTCGCAAAAAATTCCCTAAGTTCCCGATTTAATCCTGACTTGATTCTAATGCTCATATTGGGCCTCGAGGGTCCATCTAAGGGACATTATGAATGACCTCGGTGAATGAATAGTAACTTGCCTGAATTAATTGATAAATGTTTTGAATGTTTTGGTAATGCTCTGAAACCCTGTTTCGGCGACGGATACGGGTTAGGGGTGTTACATCTGCGAAGCTCAGAAATGTGATAGTGAGATGTTAGCAAAATGGGTACAGTGTGAGTCAACTTTTGATTCAGAATTTTAGATAGGACTCGATGATTGTTTGTTATTCAGAGGTAGAGTTTGTGTACCAAAGAATTCAGAGCTTATACAGAGAATTTTGCACGAAGCTCATAATTGTAGCTTGTTTGTTCATTCGTGGAGCAATAAAATGTACAGTGATTTGAGACAGATGTACTGGTGGCCAGGAATGAAACGCGAGATTTCTAACTTTGTATCCAGATGTTTGATATGTCAGCAAGTTAAAGCTGAACATCAGGTACCTTCAGGACTGTTACAGCCAGTGATGATACCGGAGTGGGAATGGGATAGAGTTACTATGGATTTCGAATCGGGGT
This sequence comes from Gossypium sturtianum, assembly GCA_025698515.1. Lineage (NCBI taxonomy): Eukaryota > Viridiplantae > Streptophyta > Magnoliopsida > Malvales > Malvaceae > Gossypium > Gossypium sturtianum. Next base: position 97,221,514 of record CM046949.1, read on the forward strand.
TACCTCTATCTCTGAAAAGGAAAGATTCTATCTGGGTTATTATTGATCATTTGATGAAGTCTGCACATTTTATTCCGGTACGTACAGATTTCTCACTTGATAGATTAGTTGAGTTATATGTTTCTGAGATTGTCAGATTACACGAAATGCCAGTCTCCATTATTTCAGATAGAGATCCGCAGTTTACATCATGATTCTAGAGAAAGGTACAGGTAGCTCTGGGTACGCGGTTGCATTTTAGCACTACATTTCACCCTCAGACTAATGGTCAGTCTGAGAGAGTGATTCACATTCTTGAAGATATGCTTCGTTGCTGTGTTTTAGAGTTCGAAGGCAATTGGGTGAAATATTTACCGTTGGTTGAATTCGCATATAATAATAGTTTTCAGTTGAGCATAAAGATGGCACCGTATGAGGCTCTGTATGGTTTTAAATGTAGAACTCCATTATACTAGACTGAGCTCAATGAGAAAAGATACACGGGGTTGATTTGATTCGTGAGACTAAGGAAAAAGTGAAAGTGATTCGAGATAGTTTGAAAATAGCTTCGGATCGTCAGAAATCCTATGCGAATATTAAACGTAAAGATATAGAGTTTCAAGTCGGTGACAGAGTATTTTTGAAAGTTTCACCTTGGAAGAAAATTCTTCGGTTTGGTTGTAAAGGAAAGCTGAGTCCTCGATTTATCGGGCCGTATGAGATTACTGAAAGAGTTAGACCTGTTACGTATTGATTAGCTTTACCGTCAAAACTTGAAAGAATTCATAATGTCTTTCATGTGCCTATGTTGCTACGATACCGATCTGACCCTTCATGTAACACCCCTAACATGTAACCATCGCCGATTTAGGGTTAAAAGGCATTACCAGACATTCAGAAACTTTTACGGACATTTCATAAAATAAATCATCAAATACAATCAAATTGTCCCTGTAATAGTTCAACGAGACCTTAAACATGCTTTATAAAAGGGCCGGGACTAAACCGAACACATACTGAAATTCTTGGAAATTTAAAAATTTTCTAAGTTACAAAGGTCACCTTTGTGTGGGGGTGCCGTGTGCCTCCCACTGAGATCGACACGCCCATGTGTCTAAGCCATGTCAAAACAGGCATACATATCGAGCTTGTCCACACGGCCGTGGACACACGTGTACCTCACCGATGGTCGAACTCGACTTGCACCACACGGCCGGTCACTGCGCGCGTGTGTCCGGCCCCGTGGTCGAGAGCGACTTGCTATGAAATACAACCACGAGGGACACGGTCGAGCCACACGCCTGTGTGCTCAACCGTGTGGGCAATTATAGGCCATCTACAAAGCCAAATTGCCACCCACACAATGGGAAAATCCTACAAGAACAATTATACATCAATCTAAGCATTTCAAGCAACCAAAACATACCAAAATTTTCATCATTTCTAACTACATATGAGCTCAACAATCAAACCAACTTATAAGCCATTTAGCTCAACTTATTCACAAACATTTCTAAACAAATCTCATCCACAACTTACCATTTCAATATGACATCTACTCATCATGGATATACCAAATTTTGCATCAAAAATCTTACCATCACTTTGACCTTTTCATTAGTCATAAACCACACCAAACAAGGCATTAAAAGACATGACTAGTCATTCATAATCACTACCATATATCTAGCCATATCACATGGCCATATACACATATTAAACATAACTCAAGGCAACTAGCCTATACATGCCATACTTAGTATTTACACTTTCAAAAGGTACCAAAATGAGATTGAGTAGTGTGATGACGATCCTCGATGGTCCCCGAGCCCTCAGTAGCTTTGACGATCTATAAAATAGAGCAAACACACACAAAGTAAGCTTTCAAAAGCTTAGTAAGCCATATACAAATAAACTTAACATAAAATGCACATTGCTACATCGATACCATGACATTAATGTTCTCATTTTAAGTTCATCACATATTCTTTGGCTCATTTACCTAGCCATTGCTTACCACATTCCTCAATTTAAGTATCACTTATACACATAGCTCATTCAAGCATATATTCATATGTTACCTCATCAAATCCATACACATATTCACTTTAGTAAGCTCATATAAACACTTACCTTTCATACACACATAGTGTACTTTTCATACGTACCTGAGTCGTTTACACATTTCACATAGACATTCATTTCTCGGACTTGCCCGTTGAAATGGTCGAAATCTAATAGGATACTCAGAATGCTCGGAACAGTCGTACAATGCCAACATCCCAGACGTGGTCTTACATGTAATCAGATATCAATGCCACTGTCCCAGATAGGGTCTTACATGAATCAATACAATGCCAATGTCCAAGACATGGTCTTACACGTAAGTCTCATATCGATGCCAATGTACCAGACGTGGTCTTACTCAAAATCTCGAATCAATGCCAACGTCCCAGACATGGTCTTACATGATCTCACTTATCGGGACCTATGTCATGACATATGTTAACCTATCTATTCCTAGGTTCGTACGGGACTTCGCAGACATAGATAACTTGTCGATACATCCTCAGATTTCATATATATTCCATATCAAACATTATTTATAGCCATTTAGATTTCATAATTGCATAAATAACTCAATTCAAATACATTTATTTGTATATCGACTTACCTCGGACGAGAAGAACGGGAATAAATGACTATTTAATAACTTTCGACTTCCCTCGATCTAAATCTGATTTCTTCAGTTCTTGATCTATACATATTCAAATTTAACCCATTTGTTCAACAATTCATTCAATTCAATCCAAAAACACATATTTAGGACAATTTGCAAATTGGCCCTCACATTTTCACATTTGGACATTTTAGTCCCTATTTCACAAAATCACAAAATATACAAAATCTCATGATACCCATGCATAGCCAAATTTTACTCATGCTCATCTAAGTCCATGTATTTCATTTATTTCACAATTTAGTCCCTCAAAATATTATTTTCTCAATTAAGTCCAAAATACTCAAATTCATCAAAAAGTCAAAGACAAATTAACATCATCAATGGCACATTTCAAAATATTCATTAATTCTCAAAATTTAAGCATGGGTTTTGTAGAGTGCGAAGCAGCGATTACAAAAACGTAGAAATTATCAAAAACCGAACATAAAACATACCTTAATCTTGCTTGATAGTAGCCGAAACCTAAAATGATTTTTCTTCTTTTCTTTCTTTTGTAATTTCGGTGATAGATAGATGAACATTCCACTATCATGTTTATTTTGTTTTATTATACAAGCTTTAATACATATTTTACTAGAATAACCTTAGTATAAATAATTAGAAAACCATATATCACATGTCCATAACCGTCCACTAGCCTTATTAATGGCCAAATTGCTTCATAAAACCTCCTAATTATAAAAACATCAACAATTTGGTACTTTCACATTTAACCATCAAATTTTCATTTTATGCGATTAAGCCCTTTTATCAAATTAAGCACACAAACGGACAATTTTAATCCATGAAATTTTCACACATACTTAATCACGTATCATAGACACAGATAATATTAATATATTATTCTAACTCAGATTTGTGGTCCCGAAACCACTGTTCTGACTAGGGTCTAAACCAGACTGTTACACTTCATGTTATTTCTTTGACGGATGTCGAGATTCAACCTAATATGACATATAGTGAAGAACTGATCAGAATTCTGGCACGAGAGGTGAAAGAATTGAGAAATAAAAACATAGCTTTAGTAAAAGTACTCTGGCAACGACATGGAATAGAAGAAGCTACTTGGGAACCTGAGGAAGCTATGAGAAAGCAATATCCGAACCTACTTTCTAGTAAGATTTTCAGGGACGAAAATCCCTTTAAGGGAAGAGTTCTAACAGTCCATTTTCAGTGAAATCGGAATAGTGGTTTCGGGACCACAAATCCAAAGTCAAAAAAACTATTTTATTATTATTTTATGGTCTACTACATGATAAAAATACCGTATAAAAATTTTGTTAAGAAATTTTACTATTTACATGCTCAATTTGATAAAAAGAACTAAATCGCGTAAAGTATAAAAGTTGAGTTCTAATAGCTAAAGGTATTAAATAGCTATAGAACTTTAAAGTAGAGGTCCTTATATGGTAATTAGACATTACTATGTTAGTGGATGATAATGGCTTGGCAATTTTGTAATTATTAAAGTTTATTAAGGTTAATTTTGGAAATTTATAATAAAAGTTAAAATTAATTAAAATAAAAGCCAAGTATCATCTTTTCTTCTTTCTTCAACCGATTGTGAAGAAAAGAAAGCCATTTTTGTTGAAGCTAGGGTTCGGCTACTTTGAAGCTCAATTGGTGAGTGATTTTTGTTCCGTTTTGGATATTTTTTATGTTTCTAGGATCGTTGTGGCTTAATCTAGCTAGCCCGGGGACTAAATTGTATTTGAGTTTTTCCATTGATGAACATGTTAGGGTTTTGAATTTTAATTGTAGAAAATGAATGGTTGTTTTTAGATAAACAACTTTTGTAATGGAATTTTTGATGAAATTATCAATTAAGGATTAAATTGAAAAATGTGATAAATTGTGTGGTAAAATTGTGAATTTGTCAAATATGTGGGCTATTGTAAGCATGTATATAATTCGACTATGATGGGTTGTAATGAAATTGTGCAAATTTCCATTTTTATGAGATAACGACTAAATTGCAAAGAATTAAAAGTATAGGGGCAAAATGATATTTTTTCCAAAAATGTGTGTTAGACTAAATTGAATATGAATTATATTGAATAAAGTTAAATTCATTCGTATAGATCCAGTTAGACCTTGTACGGAGTTAGATTGAGGCAAAGAGAATCTCAGATTAGTCTCCTCCGTATCTACGAACACTCGTTGAGGTAAGTTCATGTAATTAAATTGTGTATTTATATGCTTTAATTGAAATATATATATCTGGATTGTATAATTGCTATGTATAATTACTGAATGCATATCCGATGACATATGATGACTACCGAGCCCCGTTTGAGCCTTAAGAATTAGTAGGATACAAATGACATGTCATTAGGATTACCGATTTCAGCTCTTATGAGCTTACCGATACTCAGGTCGTATGCGCTTACTGTTATTTAGCTTAGAGGAGCTTACCGTTATTTAGCTCAGAGGAGCTTACCATTTACAGCTCGTATGAACATACATGTACATGAATTCATTAATTACAGTTTAGTACACCTCGTGTGTACTACCCGCATATCAACCGATATTCTAAATGGTTTAACAAGCATAGTGTAATGCCCCGGAATTTGGGCCTAGAAGTATTGGGCCTGAGCAAGGGAACGGTTAGGAAACTATGCATAAAAGTTTATGTGAGCTAGGAAATGACACAATTAAATGTCTGCTCAAGTGGTTAGGGGTCCTGAGAGGAGTTAGAGAAGTCCTGGGTTCAAACCTGGGCTTTAGCAAAATTTTGGTTTTAAGTGGATAAAACCCTGGATGCTTAGATGTAGGCCTTTTAAATTATTGTGTAAAAAAACTGACACAAGGAAGCATGTGGTCTAGTGGTTGTGACGTCATTAAGGTTGCAAGGGAGCCTGGGTTCAAGTCTTGGCTCTTGCAATTTATTTTGGTTTTTCTTTTAAAGGAACCTGGACTTTGGCCTTTAGACCTTTTAATTAATTGAAGATAAAAGGTGACACAAAAGAGCTTGTGGCAATGAGGCAAGTGGTGTGTTGAGCTATTAAGGGGGGCTTGGGTTCGAATCCCATTGCAAGAAAAAAGGATATTTATTTTGCTAGCATGAGGCGGCAGGAGTTTGAGGTGTTTTTGAACTCTGTTGGGTGAGAGTTTGAATGGGTCTTGGAGGTTGTTATGGAGGATATCAAGGAGGGATAAGGGGAGTGATTTGTAGAGATTTTCAAGGAGTTTGAAGGCTTGAGAAGTTGTGCCGAAATAGGTTTTGTGCTCTTGGAAATTCGGCTAGGGGCTTTTGTTAGGTATATCCGAAGTGCCGGAGTTGTTTTCTTTGCTTGCTCTTTTGTATGTTGCCGATTGGTCTCTCCTTTTCAGTTTTAGTTTTGCTTCTTTTCTCTAAAAGAAACCGAATACTGTTTCTTCTCTGCTTGAAACTCCCTACTCATCTCTTCTTTAATCATTTTCTGCTATAGCCGACCCTCTCTTTTACTTTCATCTCTACTTCTTTTCCAATTTCGTTTTTCCTTTCTCTATTAGGCCGAATTCTCATACTCTCTCCCTCTCAAATCTCTTTGTTCTTCTTGTTTCGGGCTGAATCTTCTTGACTGACTATTGCCGAAATACGTTTGTTTTATTGGTAAGAGGGTGTTACAACCACTTTATTATTTTGTTCTTAGTCAAATTTCTTTTGGCTCTATTAACAAGCTTCAGTTTTCCCTTTTCTTTCTCTTGGGGGCCGAATGTATAGTTGTCTTCTAACAACTTTTGATCTGCCGAATCATGTTAGGAGGGGGGATCGCCCTTGATCAGCAGTGAGGTCCTCGTATCTGTTAGTTCTAGCAAGGTTAGCGTTTGTGGTTTAGTAAATAAAGTTTATGGATTAAGAGTATGCATTAATCTTGTGTTGTGTTGGTTATAGGTTTTGTGCTCCATATTATTCGCACTCTTCGTTGTTGCAATCAGGTGTGTATTTGTATGTGGTATTCGATGATCGGCTAAAAATTTGAAAGTATGTGTTGTTTACACTGCTGTGACTGTAGATCGGCAAAATGTCGAATAACTGGAAATATGGCGTATGATGCCACACGAGCGTGCAATCGTGCGTGTAGTGAACCGAGCCCACGAAACATGGGTGTTTAACTGTAGAGGCCACCATGAACAATCTCATGGGCTTAGGCCGTTTTGGGCCACGTTGGGCCGAAATGGGCCGTGTGGGCCCAATGTGCTCATGGGCCCTACACGGGCAAATTTTAAGGACATGTAGAAATTATTGGACCCGGCTGTGTCGTTCACATAGTTAAGGTCGTTTCTTGGCTTACCGGGCCACACGGGGATGCGGGTCCACATGGGCCTCATAATGGGCCTTGAGCCCATTCGCACTGTTGACTGTTAAGGTAAGATTACCGAAATACCCCTTGTAGGGTAGAATTACCGAAATACCCCTGTAGGGTAAAATGACCGTAATACCCCTGTAGGGTAGAATGACCGTAATACCCCTATAGGATAAAATGACCGTAATACCCTTGTAGGGTAAAATGACCGTAATACCTCTGTAGGGTAAAATGACCGTAATGCCCCTAGAGGTTAAATGACTATTTTTTACTTGTGGGTTAATGACTGACTTAGATTGTGAATTTGACTGATTTGACTGTGATCGTATGACTGTGTTTTAACTGACTTGACTGTGGTCGTGTGACTGATATGCTTTTAATATATGTTTAAATGACTATTACTGAGCATGTCCATTCTGCATACACCCGTGATGATTGAGCATGACATACACAACATATTGCATGGGGTTGGGACATTGTTACGGAAGAAGTGTACGGCCCGTTTCCGTTCTTTACAAGGCTTTCAGCCTTTCTACGATATTTATGGCTTTTACCCGTTCTGTTACCCAGCAGCGGTGCTGCGATATTTATGGCTTTTTGTAACATCCTGGAAAGGGCCTATGCATTTTCGGTTTAATTGTACGCAGTAACATGTTTTATGTACTAAGAATAAATTTTGAACAATTTTGGAAACATGAAAATGTATGGAAATGTTAAGTTAAAAAAATGGAAAGTGAACATTTTTGGAAACTTGGAAATGGATGGAAATGATTTGGAAATGATTCAAAATAGGAAAGTGCACATTTCTGGAAACTTGGAAATGTAAGAAAATGTCAAGTTTACAGAGCCGAACGAAAATTTTTGGAAACTTAGAAATGACTTAGAAATGTCGATTTTTAAAGTTTAAAAGAGGAAATTAAGGCAAGGTGGCCTTAAAAGAAAAAGTTTGTGAAATTTGACACACAAACAGGCTTGGAAAAGTGGCTGAAGATGCCACTTAGGGCCTCTGAAAATGGCGCCACATGCAAGGTGTTGGGCACAGGTTCGAGTCACTTTGGAAGCAAATAAAAGAAGTTTTATTTTTGCTTCCGAAGCTCCGAGGTGGACGGCACAAGCCTTCTAGAAAGGAGGAGTTTTATTCTCTTTAATATTCGATTAATAAGGTGATAAATAAGGGATTTAATTTGGATTATTTTTGAAGAGATAATAAAGGGTTATTCTCTAATTATTTTAAATTAAGAGATAAAGCTATCAAATAAAGAAGAGTGGTGGCCAAGTAAGGGATTACGAGGAGTAGTTTCGGCTATAAAAGGAAGGAAATAGGGCTACTCATCAATTTTTCTTCCTTCTCCTCTCTCTGCCAAATTTACGAGTGCTCTCCTCTCTTCTCTTCTCTTTTCTTTTGTCAATGGATCTATAGTCCACCATTGCCAAAATTCTCAAGTTTCTTTTCCTTATTTTCGTGGAAACCAAATACCCCAAGAGAACCCCTAGTCGACTTCTCCATTAAATCCCAAAAGCTAAAACTTTATCATCTAGTCATCAAGGCCGATTCTTTAAGGGCTTTTAACAAGGGTGCTACCGATTTCTTAAAAGGGTAAGATCCAAAGTTTGGTTTCAGTTCTTTTATATTTTAAACCTATCTAAAATTTAGGGACTAATCTCTATTATGGATTTTGGCCGAGTTATGGAAGGGTGTTTTTGGATTTAAGAAATTATCAACTACAAGAAGGTATCTTTGAACTTCTAAGATCTAAGGTAAGTTATGAATACCATTCGGCCATAAGCTATATTATTATGATTTAATGTTAGATTGGATCTAACATGGGTACATAGGGATTTCGACAGCAATAAAGAAGCAAGGATCCAATTTGGGATTTAAGATTTGGAAGGTAAGAACAAAGGTAAATTCGGCCAAGGCCTATTTTAGTAGTAGATCTATTATTATGTGTTTTAAGCCGAAAACTAACCAATTCAAGGGATTTAGTGACTAGCCGACTTCAATGGGGAAAAATACGAGTTTCTGGGATTTGATTAAATCATCAAATCGACACCAAGGTAAGCTTTAAGAATACAAATCCTACTAGGATTTGGTTTTCTAGCCGAATAGGCTTTGTGCTAAATAGTAAGTGATTAATCAATTGTAGGAACTTGAGATCTAAGGCGATGGATCGATTTGGGATTTCGGTGAAGTGGTTAAGCAAATCAAGTGTGTACCCTACACTACTTCTTAATATGTTTCATGGCCTGTTTTATTAAAATATGTGATATTAAGAATATGAAAGTGGCTAGGGTACCATGTTATGGTACTAAGTACTCAGGTACGTTTCCTACTTCTACAAAGAATATGAAAAAGGTCATTAGTAACATGAGAATATGATAAGAATGTGAACTTTGGCATATTTATGCATATCATCATTATATGGGCATATGGGTTTGTTTGAAAGGGGAAGTGAAAGTGGTGACCTAAGACCACAGTAATCTGAACGTGGTGACCTAAGACCACAAATGCAGTGACCTAAGATCGCGATATGGAGTGTAGCGGAAGGAGGGTCGACTTAGTAGTCCCCACGGTGTACAGGTTGGTACGGGGGAGTGTAGCGGATGGCTTATTAGGATTGGGTTTGGGAATGCATCATAATTTGTATGCTATGATATGAATGCGTAACATTTGTATGCCTGATTCTATTTTGATTTAGTGTTTGTGTACACATTGAGTCTGCATTTGACTCACTCCGCTTGGGAATATTTTTCAGTGATGATCGGTGATGGACCGGGACTATGTGAATTTGTGGTGGCCATGCTCAACATGAAGTTTTTATTTTATGAACTACTATTTCTATTTAAGTATTTGAATTACTTGGAAATTATTTGATGTAATAAGGCCATAAGGCCATAGTTGAATTGTTTTCCATTTATTTCTATTTATTATGATTATGAGTTTTACCTATTAAAGTTTAAGTAAAATTTTTAATATAAAGAATTGAATTCGTTTTCAACACAAGCCCAACCCAAACAATGTTTTCTTTTTTTCAAAATCGCACAAGTTTTCTCTAGGTAACGAAAGAATTTTGAAACCGGTTTACTTGAGGAACATACCAAATCTGGGCAAATCTCATGGGCCGGGTTTGGGGTGTTTCAGTTTGGTATCAGAGCCCAGTTTTAAAACTCTCGGCTTTGTGGGCCAAGGCCCAAAGCGTTTTCAAAGCGAGCCCAGCCCAAATGAGTTTTTTTGAAAATATTTTATGAAACAAGCGGGTTTTACGGCATGGCACCTAAAGTCTCAGACCATGATCCACGGGTAAGTACCCCCTAACTATTTGTGTGATTATGTGTAATGAATATTAGAAGGGTAGAAAAGGAATGGGAACGTAGAATAGCATGATAGGAACTTGAACCCTAGGACTAGTCTACTCAAACACAAACACATAAGACTTAAGGAGCGTTAAACAAACCCATGGCTAAGTCACTAAGTTAGGGTGTGGTAACCCCGCATGCGCATGTTCAGGATTGGATCCGAAAGAGCACGGTATTTAAGCAGCCCTAGTGACTCACCTCCTCTTCGCAGAATCCCACAGTGCGTAGCTTCGGTTCACCCTAACCCGAGAGGGCTCAATAGGTGTGGCAACCTGCGTGCGCATGTCTAGGAATGGTTTCGGTGGGAGCTTGGTATTTAAGCGATCCGCGTGACTCACCTCCTCTCCACTCGAATCCTGCACAGTGCGTAGCTTTGGTTCACTACGACCAAGAGGACTCGGTCATAGGCTAAACACAATAACTAAAACCGAAAGGAAATTAGCCGTGTTTTTATAAAAACAACAAAACCCTAGTTTTAGAACTCTTAAAACTTTCTTCTAAATTCATGAAAACCATCTTTACAAAATTTTTGAAAGATTTCCAATTTATACAAAAATGCCCCTAGTGGTAAAATTACCAAAATACCCTTGGTTTATAAAATGACCAACTACCCAACAGCTTTTTGCCAAAATTTCATTATTTTATCAATGTTCAAAAACCCTAATTTGCAAATTATCAAAAATACCTTGAATTTTGGAAATTTCAAAATTGCCCCTAACTTATAAAATTACCAAAATGATACGATTTCCAAAATTTTTACAACATCACCGTTTTGAAAAGTACAATTCTCAAAAAGAACCTCAAAGTTTTGCAACCTTTGAAATATCCACGATTTATAAGATTTTACAAATTTTTGACTTGGAAAAAAATCACCAAAATACCCTCGAGGTCCAAAATCACAGAAATACCCTGGATTTCAAAATTTTTCAAAATACCCCAGAAATTTAAAAATACCAAAATACTTTTTGACAAAATCACCAAGGAACTTTTTCCTTTTGAAAAATTACGAAAATACCCCTATAGGACAGAATTACGAAAATACCCCTGGGTAGTGGAAGGAAAACAAAACAATAACAATGAAAACTACAACCTTTCTCTGAATGAACGAGAGTTCATGATTGTTTGATGGATGTATGGATGAATGAATGGAAAGACTGTGTGCATACGAAAGAACCACTCCTAAAACTCTTTTCATAAAATTTCTTCGCGGGTAATCAAGTGAAACAAAGACTAATTCATAAAACTTCTTAATCGAGATCACGACGTTAGAAATGAGCTCTAGAGGACGTGGTCGTCGTGGACGAGTAGAGGAAGGATGGCGGTGTTAGAACCCGTTAGATCGGGTCAAGGGTCCGACAATGAGATACCATCGCCACCACCACCCCATTTGTTGGTGTTGAGCGGCAAGCTCTCAGGCGGGGATGATCTTTTGTGTCGCGGTGTCTTTGCGAGTTTTGGAGTTGGTGGTCAGTGCGGGAGGAAATTCGAGAACCCGTAAGTCGTGCTGAGCGACTCGAGCTAATGGAGCCGAAATGTTTCGTGGGGTATCGGTGTGGCACCCGGTTCGGTGAGTCTTGGTTGGAAGCACAGAGCGCAGCATGGATGAGCTTGACTTGACCCACGAGGAGAAGTTAAAAGGAATGGTGGCAATCTTTATTCTGCGATGAAGCGATCAGTGGTGGTTGACTGTTCGAGATGGTGCCACGGCTGAGGATTTGACCTGGGAATATGTTAAGGAAGCATTTCAGAAGAAGTATGTGGGAACCAAGTATATTGATGAGCAAAGGAAGGCATTTCTGGGGCTGGTTCAAGGGAACAAGTCCGTGGCGGAGTATGAGGCTGAATTCTTGAGGTTGAGCTGATATGCTCGAGGAGTAGTGGCAACTGAGCATGAGCGCTGTGTCCGTTTTGAGGACGGGCTAAGGGATGATCTCGAGATCGTTGATAGCACCGCATCGGGAGCGGGAGTTTTACGCTTTGGTAGAAAAGGCCAAGGTGGTTGAGGAATCAAGGATTCTACAAAGCAGGCTATGGATAGGAATAGGCCCAAAAGAGGTTTTGGAACGTCTGGAAAGGTTCATAAGAGGCCTAGAGTTGATGGGCCGCGAGGTCAGCAAGTTGGTTCAGAAGGGCGGTATCGACCTTGTGATGTGTGTGGAAAGAAGCACTTAGGAGAGTGCTGGAAGAAAACAGGAGGATGTTTTAGATGTGGGTCCAAGGACCATGTGATCAAGGATTGTCCTAAGCAATCAGATGAAAGCCGACCAACAACTCAGAATGTTAGTCAGACTGGTAGAGGAGGACCGCAGCCTCAACGAGGTCGTGGTTCGAGTAATGAGAGGTAATGGTCTTTGGCAGAGGCCGTGGAACACAAGGTAGAGGTCTTTGCTAATGCTGAGGCAAGGCAACCAGGTTTGGTTTATGCGGTTCGCCGGAGGGAAGATGGAGACGCGCCGGACGTTATAACCGGTACGTTCTTTATTTTTGACAAGCCCTATTTTTCTCTAATTGATGTGGGCTCGACCCATTCCTATGTTGCATGTAGTGTAGTGGAAACACTAGGCCTAGACTTCGAACCTTCTGATAGGCGGATGACTCGTAGTAAGCCCATTAGGCCTAAGCTGTAGTGGTGGATAAGATCTTTCGGAATGTACCCTAGAGATTCAGGGAGTGAACTTTGGTGACTTAATGGAACTACCTTTTGGGAGTTTGAACTTATACTTGGAATGGGTGGCTAGTAGAGCACCGAGCCGTGTTGGATTGTGCGGCTAAACGAATGGAACTAAGGACCCCGGAGGAAGAAGTAGTAGTAATGATCGGGAGAGAGAAGAAACTACCGTCCAACGTAGTTTCGGCGTTGAAGGTTGAGAAAATGGTTAAGAAAGGGTGCAAGGCGTTCTTAGCCTTTCGTAAGTGCGTTAGGTGGAAAAGAAGAAGGTGTCGGTGGAGTTAGAGCGGTGAAAGACTTTGAAGATGTATTTCAGGAAGGAATTACCAGAATACCCCCCTGATAGGGAGGTGGAGTTTGGAATAGACTTACTACCGGGAACAGCTCCTGTGTCAATCACTCCACACCGAATGGCGCCAAAGGAGTTAGTTGAGCTCAAGGCTCAAATCCAAGAGTTGTTGGATCGTGGGTTCATACGACCCAGTGTGTCTCCATGGGAAGCACCAGTTCTGTTTGTAAAGAAGAAGGACAAAACTATGCGTATGTGCATAGATTACCGTCAGTTGAATAAGCCGACCATCAAGAACAAGTATCCTTTGCCAAGGATCGATGACTTGTTCGATCACCGGTGAAGGGCCGCAGTATTCTCAAAGATAGACTTAAGGTCGGGATATCACCGATTGAAGGTGAAGGAGGCGGATATCCATAAGACCGCTTTTAGGACAAGATACGGCCATTTTGAGTTTGTGGTGATGCCGTTTGGATTGACAAACGCTCCAGCCGCGTTCATGGATATGATGAACCGAGTTTTTTCAACCCTACTTGGATAGGTTCATCGTTGTGTTCATCGACGATATTTTGGTGTATTCTAAGTGCGAAGAGGAGCATGATGAACATCTCCGAGTGGTGCTACAAGTGTTAAGGGAGAAGAAGCTCTATGCCAAATTCAAGCAAGTGTGGATTTTGGCTTAAGGAGGTGGCATTCTTAGGGCATGTGGTATCCGCAGAAGGAATAAGAGTGGATCCTAGGAAGATCGAAGCAGTGTTGGATTGGAAACCACCTAGGTCCGTGGCTGAGATTCGAAGTTTCTTAGGTTTGGTGAGCTATTACTGGTAAGGTTCGTAAAGGATTCTCGTCAATAGCCGCGCCTTTGACAAAGTTACTAAGGAAGGAAGTACCCTTTGAATGGTGCGATAAGCAACAGAAGAGCTTTGACAACCTTAAGAAGGTGTTGACGGAGGCTCCGGTGTTATTCACCGAGAGGCTGGGAAGGATTTTGTGGTGTCTTGTGGACGCTCGCATGCACGGGATTAGGATGTGTGCTAATGCAAGAAGGAAAAGTAGTCGCTTATGCGTCTCGGCAACTAAGGCCTCATGAGGTTAACTACCCAACTCATGACTTGGAACTGGCAAGCAGTGGTTTTCGCCCTTAAGGTTTGGAGGCACTACCTCTATGGAGAAAGGTCGGTGATCTACACAGACCACAAGAGCCTTAAGTATCAATTGACTCAGAAGGAGTTGAACTTGAGGCAACGAAGGTGGGTGGAGTTGTTGAAGGACTACGACTGTTCGATAGAATATCATCCGGGCAAGGCGAATGTGGTAGCTGATGCCCTAAGTCGGAAGGTTGTGTCGGATCTAAGGGCTATGTTCGCTCACTTAAGTTTGTATGCGATGATGGAAGCTGTTGGCGTGAGTTGCAAGTCAAGCCCACATGGTGAAGGAGGTGAAAGAGGGACAGTTGGTTGATAAGGATCTAAGTGCTAAGTTACAGCAAGTGCAGAACGGAGAGTTAGAGGATTATAGTGTTAATGATGAGGGAGTATTGTGCTTCAAGGGAAAGGCATGTATGCCTAAGGACAAGGAGTTAAGACAAAGGATTCTTCGGGAGGCGCATAGTAGCCCTTATGCTATGCATCCCGGAGGCATTAAGCTGTACAGAGATCTAAGGGAACAATTTTGGTGGTCTGATCTTAAGCAAGAAGTGACTCGAATTTGTGGGGAAATGTTTGACGTGTCGACAAGTTAAATTTGAACACCAAGTTCCATCAGATTGCTTCAACCAATCGAGATTCCGCAATGGAAGTGGGAGAGAATTACCATGGATTTCGTTAGTGGGCTTCCCCTTACGCCTACTAAGAAGGACTCGGTATGGGTGATAGTGGACCGTTTGACTAAGTCCGCGCATTTCATCCCGTAAGATTTGACTATTCTCTTGGTCTAAGTTATATGTGGCGGAAATTATGAGGTTACATGGTGTACCAAGATCGATCATCTCCGACGTGAGACCCAAGGTTTACGCCTCTGGTTGCTGGAGGGCACTTCATCAAGCTTTAGGCACTAAGTTGGACTTCACTACGGCTTTTCATCCACAATCAGACGGGTAGTCCGAACGAGTTATACAAGTGTTGGAGGATATGTTGAGAGGCTATGTGATGGATTTCCGAGGAAGTTGGGAAGACTATTTGCCTTTAACTGAGTTCGCCTACAACAACAGCTATCAGGCTAGCATTCGGATGGCACCATATGAAGCATTGTATGGTCGAAAGTGTAGAACTCCTACTTGTTGGGTGAGTTAGAGAACGTCGAGTTTTGGGTCCAGAGTTAGTGGCCGAAACTGAAGAGAAGGTTGAGATGATTTGAGCACGGTTAAAGGAAGCCTCTGATAGGCAAAAGTCGTACGCAGACCTTAAGCGGAAGGAAATAGAGTTTGAAGTGGGAGACCAAGTGTTTCTGAAAGTCTCGCCTTGGAAAAAGGTAATGAGGTTCGGTCGCAAGGGGAAGTTAAGCCCAAGGTTTATAGGGCCCTATCGAGTACTGAAGCGAGTTGGAGCAGTGGCATACCAATTGGAGTTGCCACCAGAGTTGCGGCAGATGCACGACGTATTCCATGTATCCATGCTACGTCGTTACCGATCAGATCCGTCTCATGTGGTACCTGTCGAAGAAGTAGAGCTAAGGCCAGACTTATCCTACGAGGAAGAGCCGATTCGGATATTGGAATGTGATGTGAAAGTGCTACGGAGGAAGTCAGTTCCTCTAGTCAAGGTGTTATGGCGCAACCATGGATCGGAAGAAGCTTCGTGGGAACTAGAAGAGGCAATGCGACAACAATACCCTCAATTATTTTGGTTAGAAAATTTCGAGGACGAAATTATTTTAAGGGGGTAGAATTGTAACATCCTGGAAAGGGCCTATGCATTTTCGGTTTAATTGTACGAAGTAACATGTTTTATGTACTAAGAATAAATTTTGAACAATTTTGGAAACCTGAAAATGTATGGAAATGTTAAGTTAAAAAAAATGGAAAGTGAACATTTTTGGAAACTTGGAAATGGATGGAAATGATTTGGAAATGATTCAAAATAGGAAAGTGCACATTTCTGGAAACTTGGAAATGTAAGAAAATGTCAAGTTTACAGAGCCGAACGAAAATTTTTGGAAACTTAGAAATGACTTAGAAATGTCGAGTTTTAAAGTTTAAAAGAGGAAATTAAGGCAAGGTGGCCTTAAAAGAAAAAGTTTGTGAAATTTGACACACAAACAGGCTTGGAAAAGTGGCCTGAAGATGCCACTTAGGGCCTCTGGAAATGGCGCCACATGCAAGGTGTTGGGCACAGGTTCGAGTCACTTGGGAAGCAAATAAAAGAAGTTTTATTTTTGCTTCGAAGCTCTCGAGGTGGACGGCACAAGCCTTCTAGAAAGGAGGAGTTTTATTCTCTTTAATATTCGATTAATAAGGTGATAAAAAGGGATTTAATTTGGATTATTTTTGAAGAGATAATAAAGTGTTATTCTCTAATTATTTTAAATTAAGAGGTAAAGCTATCAAATAAAGAAGAATGGTGGCCAAGTAAGGGATTCTGAGGAGTAGTTTCGGCTATAAAAGGAAGGAAATAGGGCTACTCATCAATTTTTCTTCCTCCTCCTCTCTCTGCCGAATTTCTAAGTGCTCTCGTCTCTTCTCTTCTCTTTTTCTTTTGTCAAGCCGAATCTATAGTCCACCATTGCCAAAATTCTCAAGTTTCTTTTCCTTATTTTCGTGGAAACCAAATACCCCAAGAGAACCCCTAGTCGACTTTTCTATTAAATCTCAAAAGCTGAAACTTTATCATCTAGTCATCAAGGCCGATTCTTTAAGGGGCTTTTAACAAGGGTGCTACCGATTTCTTAAAAAGGGTAAGATCCAAAGTTTGGTTTCAATTCTTTTATATTTTAAACCTATCTAAAATTTAGGGACTAATCTCTATTATGGATTTTGGCCGAGTTATGGAAGGGTGTTTTTGGATTTAAGAAATTATCAACTACAAGAAGGTATCTTTTGAACTTCTAAGATCTAAGGTAAGTTATGAATACCATTCGGCCATAAGCTATATTATTACGATTTAATGTTAGATTGGATCTAACATGGGTACATAGGGATTTCGACAGCAATAAAGAAGCAAGGATCCAATTCGGGATTTAAGATTTGGAAGGTAAGAACAAAGGTAAATTCGGCCAAGGCCTATTTTAGTAGTAGATCTATTATTATGTGTTTTAAGTCGAAAACTAACCAATTCAAGGGATTTAGTGACTAGCCGATTTCAATGGGGAAAATACGAGTTTCGGGATTTGATTAAATCATCAAATCGACACCAAGGTAAGCTTTAAGAATACAAATCCTACTAGGATTTGGTTTTCTAGCCGAATAGGCTTTGTGCTAAATAGTAAGTGATTAATCAATTGTAGGAACTTGAGATCTAAGGCAGTAGATCAGATTTCGGGATTTCAGTTAAGTGGTTAAGCAAATCAGGTGTGTACCCCACACTACTTCTTAATATGTTTCATGGCCTGTTTTATTAAAATATGTGATATTAAGAATATGAAAGTGGCTAGGGTACCATGTTATGGTACTAAGTACTCAGGTACGTTTCCTACTTCTACAAAGAATATGAAAAAGGTCATTAGTAACATGAGAATATGATAAGAATGTGAACTCTGGCATATTTATGCATATCATCATTATATGGGGCATATGGGTTTGTTTGAAAGGGGAAGTGAAAGTGGTGACCTAAGACCACAGTAATCTGAACGTGGTGACCTAAGACCACAAATGCGATGACCTAAGACCGCGATATGGAGTGTAGCGGAAGGAGGGTCGACTTAGTAGTCCCCACGGTGTACAGGTTGGTACGGGGGAGTGTAGCGGATGGCTTATTAGGATTGGGTTTGGGAATGCATCATAATTTGTATGCTATGATATGAATGCGTAACATTTGTATGCCTGATTCTATTTTGATTTAGTGTTTGTGTACACATTGAGTCTGTTTGACTCACCCGTTGGGGAATATTTTTAGGTGATGATCGGTGATGGACCGGGACGGCAGAACTTGTGGTGGCCATGCTCAACATGAAGTTTTTATTTTATGAACTACTATTTCTATTTAAGTACTTGAATTACTTGGAAATTATTTGATGTAATAAGGCCATAAGGCCATAGTTGAATTGTTTTCCATTTATTTCTATTTATTATGATTATGAGTTTTACCTATTAAAGTTTAAGTAAAATTTTTAATATAAAGAATTGAATTCGTTTTCAACCCAAGCCCAACCCAAACAATGTTTTCTTTTTTTCAAAATCGCACAAGTTTTCTCTAGGTAACGAAAGAATTTTGAAACCGGTTTACTTGAGGAACATACCAAATCTGGGCAAATCTCGTGGGCCGGGTTTGGGGTGTTTCACTTTTAGCCATTCTGTCTATGGTGCCAAGCCGTTCTGTTGACTTAGTGCCGCAATCGTTGCTAAGCTTGGTGTGTTGGCTGGGTGGGTCGATTTAATCCCCATTGGAGTGTAGGGTTGGACAGGAGACGGAGTGCAGGGTTGGTTTGGGTATTCATGCATTGCATATACTTATTCTGATATTGAGATGGGCTTAGGCCTAGATATATGTGATATGTGAGTCTTGATATGGGCTCAGGCCCAACCGAGGCTGATGGGGGCTAAGGCCCAGTTGCTACCGTTACTGGAATGGGCTAAGCCCAATTTGTTCTGTTATGGGTTGTGCCCCAAATGATATTGTTTTGGGCTTTAGCCCACATATACTCTGAACTGAACTGTACTGTTACTATTACTAGGCTCAGGCCCAGACTGATACTATTTCTGTATTCTAACTGTTTCTTTAATAAGGGGATTACACACTGAGTTTTTCGTAAACTCACCCCATTTTTAGCCTTTCAGGTAATCCCCTGTGTTAGACGGTTCGGTGCTGCGAGGGACTCAGAGATGGCCACACTACTGCTCCTATTTTCGTTACTTGGCTTTTGTTTACTAATAATTTTCTTCTGGGTTTTTATATTTGTAATAAGGCATCTCTAATTTTATAGCTTTCGGTCTGAGATTTTAATCATTATGATTTATACTTGTTACAGGTAGAACGCAGTTTTCCCAAAACGATAACTACTTTCAAAACACTATGTTTCTGCAATGCTTTTTAAGCTTCCGCAACAAATAAGGTTTTAAAGGTAATAACATTTTAAAAAGGGAATAACTTTTTAATAAACCACGATTGAAAATGAACAAACGCGAACTGAGGTGTTGTACAAGTTTTACATGGTTTCAAAGTTTTAAATTTCAAGAAGGGTTTTTAATGAAAACATGGTTTTCAAAAAACACTTCAATGTGACACGCCAGATTCGGCCATAACGTCTAGGTCGGGTTTGGGGTGTTACACACAGTTTTGTTATGAGATTATATGAGTCTGATATAAACTATTATAGGTACTTGCATGAAATACATGAAAGTGATATTACATGATATATTGATATATGAAATGAATAATACATGTATATGAAATGTGATTACTTGTTGAAATCTGTAACACCCCAAACCCGGCTAGAAGTTAGGCCCGAATTTGGCGTGCCACATTGAGGTGTTTTTTCAAAAACCGTGTTTTCATTAAAAACCCTTCTTGATTTTTTTGTACAAAACCTCAGTTTACATTTTAATCATGGTTTATTAAAAGTTATACCATTTTAGAACGTCATTACCTTTAAAACCTTATCTGTTACGAAAGCTTAACTTAAAACCGTTGATTTAAAAAATGTGATATTTAAAAATTGAGTTGCAGAAACGTAGTGATTTAAAAATAGTTATCATTTTTAGAAAATCGCGTTCTACTTCTAGCAGATTTAAATCGTAGTAAACTGTAAAGCCCAAATTAAAAGTCAGAAATTAAGAGCGGCCTCATTACAACCCGATAAAACGGTAAAAATAAAGTAAAATAGAAACTAAAATTCAAAGCTGCTCGTAGTGTGGCCACCTCCGAGTCCTCCAAAGACGTCGAACCGCCCACCGAGGATCACCGAGAAGAATTAAAAGAGGGGGTGAGTTTATGAAAACTCGTATGCAAACCTCATCGGAAAGAACATGAACCACAATAATCTGGGCCGAAGCCCATTACAGTAACGGTGGCAATTGGGCCTTAGCCCAAAATAGCCTCGGTTGGGCCGTAGCCTATATCAAATGTCACATATCATATTTATCTGGGCCTAAGCCCATCTCAATATTAAAATCATGAATGCAATGCATTAATGCCCACACCAACCCTGCACTCCGTCTCCTGTCCAACCCTGCACTCCTGTGGGGATTTAATCGACCCACCCATCCCTACACTCCTTATGTAGCACCGGTTGCGGCACTAACTTATCATTGCAGCAGAGGTGCTCATGGCTTAAGAGCCTTCAGTGGATCCACAGTCGTCAAGCGACCATGCGATCCTATTAGCACTTCCTTCGTATTAATAGTCCCATCCCCATGCAACATAATAACACATGAATGCAACATACCATAATATACATACGATAGCAATCATATAACATGTAGAGCATTTAGTCATTCTGCCCTTCAGGGGCATAACAGTCATCTTACCCTCCAGGGGTATTTCGATCATTTTACCCTTCGAGGGTATTACGGTAATTCTACGACCTTTCTGGAGGTCTACAGTAGCCTCGAGCGACATAGATATCGTATTTAATCAAAATGGTGTCTTTAGACCCAAAGCCCAAAACTCGGCCAAGGTGGGCCCACACTCTCGTGTGGCCCTTTCGGCCCAAAACTGCCTTTAGCCATGTGATCGCCATGGCCGGCTCCTTATTTCCTATCCGTCCACAACATTTACTCACATAGGGCCCACGGGCCTGTTGGGCCCACTCAGCCCATCTCAACCAAACGAGGCCCAAAACTTCCTAAGCCCATGAGAACGCTCACAGTGGCCTCACGCATCATGCGCCTATTTTCGTGGGCTCGGTTCACCACACGTGCGTTCGCACGCTCATATGGCATCATTTGCCGGTGTTTCAGCTTTTCGGCATTTGCTGATCTACAGTCAGAATGGTGTGAGTACACACCTGTTACGAGCGTAGGTTGAACCCTCGGGATTACGCACCTATAAATCCATATACTTTAATCATTAGCCTTAACCATAATAAGACATATCCATTAGGTTGAAATTGACAAATCACCACACTACTTACCAAGAACGACAGCAACTCTTGCTACGCTTGAACGTTCAGTCTACTCTCTTACGAAGTTGAGTCCCTAAAGAATAGCACGAGTTAGCGATATTGATCAAAATAATGAAGGAATGGCCTTTCGGCCTAAATGAACCTAAAATAAAGAGCAACCAACCAGCCCCCCCATTCGGCCCCAGCCATCCTTACCAAGGTGCCACAGATTCGGCAACTGACCAACAAAGGTTCCGGGTTTCTCAAAGGAACAAACAAGATTGAGATGGAGAGAAATGTTCAAATTCGACCTGATTAAAAGAATTAGAAGATGAGTGTTTCGGTCCTCTAAGAGGAAAAGAGAAGAAGAACATAAAAAGAAAAGAGACTAATACCTAGCAACTATAGAAAAACGGAATGAAAATGGAGATTCGATGATCGAAAACACACCACGCTTCAGACTAGATCAAGTTCAGCTAATGGCAAAAGAAAAGGAAACTGATTCAAATGGGGCAAAGGGGAATTCGGCTTATGGAGAAAATAGTAGAAACACAAGGAAGAAAAAGAGAAGTTTCGGCTATAGGAAGAAAAAGGGTTAGATAAGAATTCGGCTATTGGTGTTTTGGCAATCACAAATGAAAGAAAAAAGTATTTGAAAGGAAAAGAGGAGTCACTTGAGAGATTGTGGTTTCGACCAAGAATGAGTTGAAGCCAAAGATCCAAAATGCACTAGCCAAAAAAAGAAAACAATGCCAAAAGTCCCTAGAGAGTTTCGGCACACACACACAAAAAGGATTTCAATTTTCTCTCTTTGCTCCCTACCCAAAGCCGAATTTGCCTACCAAAAAAACTCCTAGCCGAAATTCACCTCCCATAAGCTCCCATATTCGGCCAACCACCCCCCACACTCTCAAATCCCTTGATTCTCTCATCAATGCCCTCTACAATTCACTCTCCATCACTTAATCAAACAGTTTGACCTGGTCACCAACCTCCAAGGAAGAGTTCTGACTGAACTCTACTTCTTCCACCCAGCTAACACAAAAAATAGAAGCCTTGATTGCCAACTGTGGGGTTCGAACCCCTCTCTCCTTGACTCACAAGTGACGCCACCAGCACTCCACCACAAGCTCCCTTGTGTCTTAAAACTTAAGCAATTAGAGATAAGTCTATGGCTAACGTCTAAATCCATTTATAAGGGTAATCTAAAAAGAATTGCAAATGCCAAGACTTGAACCTTGGATCCCCTTGCTTCCCTATGGCGTCACTCCCTTGCTCCCTAAGTGGCGCCACTTTTCCACTTCACCACAACTCCTCTTGTTCTCAATTTCTTCCACACTTTATTCTGGAAGCCAACCTACTAACTTTCAGGGTTTTATTCACCTAAAACCAAAATTTTCCTAAAGCCCAAGTTTGATCCCGGGACTTCATAGAAGCCCCCTTACCTTTCAAAATCACTCACCTAACAGGTCCAACTTGAAATAATTCCGTTCTCATATTCCCAAAAATTCTAAAGTGCTTCTACGCTCGGGCCCAATAGGCCCAATTCTCCTAGGCCCAAATTCAGGGTGTTACAAATCTACCCCCTTAAAGAAATTTCGTCCTTGAAATTTCCAGCTATCTAACAGCCGTACACTACCGGTTACACCACTACGCTTCTGCTGCGCACTCTAGTCCTAATTACAATTTAGGTAAATAGCACACTATGGGTAAAGTACGTACCAGTATTCGCATCTGAGGCGTCTCCATCCTCTCGGTAACGTGCTGCATAAACCAATGATGGTTGCCTCACCTCCGCAAGACCAGCACCTCTACCTGGAGCTCCACGCCCCAAACCGTTTCCATCCCTGGCATGCCCACGGCCTCTAGGCGGCTGCTGTCCACCCCTCAGTGGCTGTACATTACCCCTACCAAAAGCTTGGCTCTGATCCGATCTTCTGGGACACTCTCTGAAATGATGTTCCATGGAACCACAACTCAGACAAGCCCCTTTCCTTCTCCAGCACTCGTCCATATGACTTTTCCCACATGTAGCACAATGTGGTAGTCCAGTAGCAGTAACAGGGGGTCTAGCTCTGACTGGCCCATCTACTCTAGCCCTTCTCTTAAATCTCTGATCAGAATCGGAATGCTCAGACTCTCTATTGTTTTCGCCCCTTTCTCTTTCCCTATTTAAACACTCAGAGCGCTTCACATCCTCAGCGATCTTAGCTTTCTCTACTAATGCAGCAAAGTCCCGCTCCCTTTGTAGAGCTATCAATACTCGGAGGCTGTCCCTGAGGCCATCTTCGAACCGAACACAACGTTCATACTCCGTCGCCACAATTCCTTGAGCATACCGGCTAAGCCGCAAAAATTCTACCTCGTACTCAGCCACAGACTTGTCACCTTGAACCAAATTCAGAAATTCTTTCCTACGAGCATCGTAATAGCTAGTGCCCACATACTTTCCTTGAAATTGGACTTGAAGAATTCCCAGGTCAATCGATCAGATGAGGTACCCTATTTTACCGTAAGCCACCACTGGTAGGCTTCATCCCTCAGCAAAGACGTAGCACCCTTCAATTTTTGTTCCAGTGTGTAGTCGAGGTCCTCCATAATTCTTTCGGTAGCCTCTAACCAGTACTCTGCCACACTTGGGGCCACCCCAGAAACTCCCCTGAAGATCTCTGCTCCATTGGATCGAAGTCATTTCGTAATCGACCCACGGCTCCCAATAACAGTATTAAGCCCAACCGACCCCACAAATCTTTCCAAAATACGAAGCATTGCCTGAGATAGTGCGTCATCCCCAGCAGCTCGATCGAACGACCCTGTCTTGGTTACCGATAAAGCTGGTGCTTCTCTTGCCTTGACATCGGGCATGTGGTCTGACGCTGAAGACCCAGCCCTAGCACTTCCACGACCTCTACCGCGGCCTTTTGCACCCTTCTAGCGCTTATTATCACTTCGCGTATTATCTGAAATAGAAATTTTATGAATTTAGCTCATAGTTCCAGTAATTAAACAAATGTTTTATGGAAGTAGTAGTTAAGAGTTGTTTTCACAATCGCAAGCTCACTACAGTTTTAGTCTCCTACGGGCTTCAGTTTTACTCTAACTAAGAGTCTTAGTATAGTCTATCATCTAAAGTAAGCCCAATATCTATCTACAGTATAACAGTTTAAAACAGATAGGAGAACTTGCTTGGTTCGACGCCGGAGACTCGGTGTGCCATACAAAATCTTCCAAAACCACTTCAAAATCATTTGTAAACATCTTTAAATTAAAAACTAAAGCCCATTTCACAGCCCGAGTTTTGCAACCGGGCTCTGATACCACTAAATGTAACACCCCAAACCCGACCTAGAAGTTAGGCCCGAATTTGGCGTGCCAAATTGAGGTGTTTTTTCGAAAACCGTGTTTTCATTAAAAACCCATCTTGAAATTTTTGTACAAAACCTCAGTTTACATTTTAATCGTGGTTTATTAAAATTATACCGTTTTAGAATGTCATTACCTTTAAAACCTTATCTGTTGCGAAAGCTTAACTTAAAACCGTTGATTTACGAAAACATGATATTTAAAAATTGAGTCGCGGAAACATAGTGATTTAAAAATAGTTATCATTTTTAGAAAATCGTGTTCTACTTCTAGCAGATTTAAATTGTAGTAAACTGAAAAGCCCTAATTAAAAGTCAAAAATTAAGAGCGGCCTCATTACAACCCGATAAAAATGGTAAAAATAAAGTAAAATAGAAACTAAAACTCAAAGCTGCTCGTAGTGTGGCCACCTCCGAGTCCTCCAGTACGTCGAACCGCCTACTGAGGATCACCTGAGAAGAATTAAAAAGAGGGGGTGAGTTTATGAAAACTCTGTGCGTACAACCCTCATCAGAAAGAACATGAATCACAACAATCCGGGCCGAAGCCCATTATAGTAACGGTGGCAATTGGGCCTTAGCCCAAAATAGCCTCGGTTGGGCCGTAGCCCATATCAAATGTCACATATCATATTTATCTGGGCCTAAGCCCATCTCAATATTAAAATCATGTATGCAATGCATTAATGCCCATACCAACCCTGTACTCCGTCTCCTGTCCAACCCTGCACTCTTGTGGGGATTTAATCAACCCACCCATCCCTACACTCCTTATGTAGCACCGGTTGCGGCACTAACTTATCGTTACAGCAGAGCTGCTCATGACTTAAGAGCCTTCGGTGGATCCACAGTCGTCAAGCGACCATGCGATCCTATTAGCACTTCCTCCGTATTAATAGTCCTATCCCCATGCAACATAATAACACATGAATGCAACATACCATAATAAACATACGATAGCAATCATATAACATGTAGAACATTTAGTCATTCTGCCCTTCAACGGCATAACAGTCATCTTACCCTCTAGGGGTATTTCGGTCATTTTACCCTTCGAGGGTATTACGGTAATTCTACGACCTTTCTGGAGGTCTACAGTCGCCTCGAGCGACACAGATATCGTATTTAATCAAAACGGTGTATTTGGACCCAAAGCCCAAAACTCAGCACAGGTGGGCCCACACTCTTGTGTGGCCCTTTCGGCCCAAAACTGCCTTTGGCCATGTGGTCGCCATGGCCGGCTCCTTATTTCCTATCCGTCCACAACATTTACTCACGTAGGGCCCACGGGCCCGTTGGGCCCACTCGGCCCATCTCAACCAAACGAGGCCCAAAACTTCCTAAGCCCATGAGAACGCTCACGGTGGCCTCACGCATCATGCACCTATTTTCGTGGGCTCGGTTCACCACACGTGCGTTTGCACTCTCATGTGGCATCATTTGTCGGTGTTTCAGCTTTTCGGCATTTGCTGATCTATAGTCAGAATGGTGTGAGTACACACCTATTATGAGCGTAGGTTGAACCCTCGGGATTACGCACCTATAAATCCATATACTTTAATCATTAGCCTTAACCATAATAAGACATATCCATTAGGTTGAAATCGACAAATCACCACACTACTTACCAAGAACGACGGCAACTCTTGCTACGCTTGAACGTTCAGTCTACTCTCTTACGAAGTTGAGTCCCTAAAGAATAGCACGAGTTAGCGATGTTGATCAAAATAATAAAGGAATGGACTTTAGGCCTAAATGAACCTAAAATAAAGAGCAACCAACCATCCCCCCCTTCGGCCCTAGCCATCCTTACCAAGGTGCCACAGATTCGGTAACTGACCAACAAAGGTTCTGGGTTTCTCAAAGGAACAAACAAGATTGAGATGGAGAGAAATGTTCAAATTTGGCCTGATTAAAAGAATTAGAAGATGAGTGTTTCGATCCTCTGAGAGGAAAAGAGAAGGAGAACATAAAAAGAAAAGAGACTAATACCTAGCAACTATAGAAAAATGGAATGAAAATGGAGATTCGATGATCGAAAACACACCACGCTTCAGACTAGATCAAGTTTGGCTAATAGCAAAAGAATAGGAAACTGATTCAAAAGGGGCAAAGGGGAATTTGGCTTATAGAGAAAATAGTAGAAACACAAGGAAGAAAAAGAGAAGTTTCGGCTATAGGAAGAAAAAGGGTTAGATAAGAATTTGGCTATTGGTGTTTTGGCAATCACAAATGAAAGAAAAAAGTGTTTGAAAGGAAAAGAGAAGGAGTCACTTGAGAGATTGAGGTTTCGGCCAAGAAAGAGTTGAAGCCAAAGATCCAAAATGCACTAGCCAAAAAAAGAAAATAATGCCAAAAGTCCCTAGAGAGTTTCGGCACACACACACAAAAAGGATTTTGGTTCTCTCTTTGCTCCCTACCCAAAGTAGAATTTGCCTACCAAAAAAACTCCTAGCCGAAATTCACCTCCCATAAGCTCCCATATTCGGCCAACCACCCCCCACACTCTCAAATCCCTTGATCTCTCCTCAATGTCCTCTACAATTCACTCTCCATCAATTATTCAAACAGTTTGACCAGGTCACCAACCTCCAAGGCAGAGTTCTGACTGAACTCTACTTCTTCCACCCAGCTAACATAAAAAATAGAAGCCTTGATTGCCAACTGTGGGATTCGAACCCCTCTCTCCTTGCCTCACAAGTGACGCCACCAGCACTCCACCACAAGCTCCCTTGTGTCTTAAAACTCAAGCAATTAGAGATAAGTCTATGGCCAACGTCTAAATCCATTTATAAGGGTAATTTAAAAAGAATTGCAAATGCCAAGACTTGAACCTTGGATCCCCTTGCTTCCCTATGGCGTCACTCCCTTGCTCCCTAAGTGGCGCCACTTTGCCACTTCACCACAACTCTTCTTGTTGTCAATTTCTTCCACACTTTATTCTTGAAGCCAACCTACTAACTTCCAGGGTTTTATTCACCTAAAACCAAAATTTTCCTAAAGCCCAAGTTTGATCCCGGGACTTCATAGAAGCCCCCTTACCTTCGAAAACCACTCACCTAACAGGTCCAACTTGAAATAATGTCGTTCGCATTTTCCCAAAAATTCTAAAGTGCTTCTAAGCTCGGGCCCAATAGGCCCAATTCTCCTAGGCCCAAATTTAGGGTGTTACAAAATCATCCATGTGTATTGGATTTTATATGTAATTTACATGGCTAATATGTTGGTGAACGTGTGTTTAGGCTTTTGTCCAAATTGGTTGGGATATGCTATGTTTTCTTACCTAAACTGTGGTTAAATGGTAAGTTAAATCCTGCCTTATATGAACTTACTAAGCTTAAATTCTTACTTTGTGTTATTTTTTGTATTTTATAGTGATTCGAAAGCTCATTTGAGTTGGAAGCTTGTCGGAGCTATATCATACTATCTATCGGCTCTTTTAGTACATTCAGTTGTTTAATTTCGGTTATAATGGCATGTGTAGGTTATTTAGGCTAAAGTTGGCTTATGTGTGATGTTGTGGTTTTGGCCATATGTTTTGGCTTGTACTTTGGTACATTTTGCTATGTATATATAAATGGCCTTATCATGTTTGAATGTGTGGTTTGGTATAGGTAATATGTGAATTGATTTATGTTTGATGGATGAAAATTTAAAAGGTAGTTGATTATGTATTTGGATATGTATTATAATTTGAAGTGATTTAGTGCTTATTGTGGAAAGCACATACGTATAATGAGGTTAGCTTTTGAATGGTTTGTATTCGTGTTTTTAATGAACAAATTACAATTGACTTACATGACCATTTGATGCTAGAGGTCAAGTACATAAATGGTACTAAATGGTATGTTTTTATTAATGATCTACATGGTAAGTTTTGGTATAAATATGCATATGAGTTAGTTAAACAATTGGATATATTGAATGTTTAGATTTAGATGTTATAAGTTTTCATTTGAGGTGCCTAAGGGCACATTGGTTGTATGTGATGATTTTACATGTTTAAGGCTTGATTTTGGCTTGTTTTGGATGCCTATTTATGACTTGTGTATATGCAAAATGTTGAGTGTAGGTGGACGCCAAATTGGGTGAAAAATGTGGCTTGTAAAATGGCCTATTTTCATCCATACGGACAGAGACACGGGTGTGTGTCCCCTATATCTTTTATAGAGTGCAAGTCAGTATGCTCACACGGCCTAGCACACGGGCATTTGGTTTGGCCGTGTTGTAACAGTCCAGTTTAGATCCTAGTCAGAATAGTGGTTTCGAGACCACAAATCTGAGGTCGAAAAAATATTTTAATATTATTTTTAGTGTTTACAGTATGTGATTAAGCATGTGTGAAAATTCTGTGTGAAAATTTTATCGTTTGAGTGTCCAATTTGATAAAAGGACCTAATCGCATGAAATGTAAAAGTTGCCTATTAATTGTTTAAGGGCTTATTGGGGTTGGTTTATTAAATGTGAGGTCCTTATGATACAATAAGACCATGATTAAGTTGAGTGGACAAAGATGGACACAAATTAGTGGATTTTTAATGTTGAAATTAAGGTTAAAAATGGTAATTGATAAATAATGATAATATTAATTAAAAGAAACCAAATTTTCATCATTTTTCATGTTTTCCACTACCGAAATTAGAAGAGAAAGAAAGCTTAAGAGCAAGTTAGGGTTTGGCACTCATTTTGGTTAATTAAGGCATGTTTTTGCATCGATTTTTGATGATTTTTACGTTTTTGTGATCGTTGCTTAGCATACGATCAAGCCCATGCTTTAATTTTAGAATTTGATGATGATTTTGAGATGTGCCATTGACGAATGCTTGAGTTTTGTGATATTTGATGATGAAATATGAAAGATATGTGATAGATTAACATATTTTGTCTTTGAATTTTTGATGAATTTGACTATTTTGGGCTAAATTGTGAAAATGAGAAATTGAAGGACTAAAATGTGAAATAAATGAAAAATGTGGACTTGTATGAACATAAGGAAGATTCAGCCTAAGCATGGTGTAATGAAATTATGGTTATTTTGTGATTTTATGAAATAGGGACTAACATGTTAAAATGTGAAAATGTGAGGGCTATTTTGTAAAATGCCCTAAATATGTGTATTTGGATTAAATTGAATGATTTGGTAAATGAATGAGCTAAATTTGAATATACATAGATCAAGAAAAGAGAGATTCGGATCGAGATCGAGGCAAGAATAAAGTGCTCGATTGATCGACTTGAATCGTGTTTCTACGTCCGAGGTAAGTTCGTGTATAATACGAATTGTTTAAATCATATTCATGTGTTATGAAATGAATGAATATGTGGTTGATGAATTAGTAATGCTATATGTGGATTTGAGAGATGTGGCACTAAGTGTGCGTAAATAGAATTGATACAGGGGTGAACGGCACTATGTGTGCGAAATAAAGAAAGTATCGACTTTATTGATTGGCACTGTGTGTGTGATACCGAGTCAAATTCGGTTTAATGTAAAGGCACTAAGTGTGCGATGATATTAAAGCTTCGGCTAAGAAATTGGCACTAAGTGTGCGAGTAAATCGAATGGTTAATGGAGATCGAATGAATTATGGTACTGGGCATTGAGTAGCAAAAGTGATTGTTAATTAAGTGAGGGTACAGGTATGTACAGAACCTATGTGGTTGATGATATTGTATATGGGATAAATGGATGATCATGTGAGTATTGACTATGGATGAGATTGTGTATTATTGTGAATAATACCATGTGATAGTTAATTTTACATATTAAACTTGAATTTTTGAAGTAAATGTGTTATATTACGAACTTACTAAGCTTTTAAGCTTACTGTGTGAAGTTTTTCTCTGTTTTAAAGTGTCTTTAAATCTAGCTCGGATCTGGGGATCGTCAGCGACTCAATCACACTATCGGCCATCTATTTTGGTACTTTTGGAAGTTGTATATTTGGTATATTGTAACACCCCTAACCCATATCTGTCGCCAGAAAGGGGTTACAAGGTATTTCCAGACGAAACTTAACTTCCGAATATATAATCATATGCATAATTTTATTGAAACTCTTAAAACAGATAATTATTAATATAAATAAAACTAAATTAATCTCTTTGCAAATCATATGGCGGTACTTTCTAAATACATAATCAGATTTATAATTCATAAGCAATAAGCACCGAACATATCGTTTTATCACATTGCATTTGTTTATACCATAAATATAATATAGTACTACAATCAATAAACACATATATAAGATATAATAAATAAAGATATTCAAACACATCTCATTTTTTTTTTGGCAAGTTCCATTTGGCACCATTTAGAAAATAACAAACTTAATTCCTTATAACTTAAAGTACTATTCATTTAGTAACTTTACAAAACCTCAGCCGAATATACTAATGCATATTTAAATGTCCACTTTTAACTTACTAAATCCCTTTACAAGCGTATATTCTTACATAGAAATAATTCCAAACATTATCCAAAATTTTTATATCACACTAAGAATAATACAATTGCGTATTTGCAATATAACAAACTTCATATTCAAGACCAATTCAACAAATACATATTCAACTAAGCACAAACAATTATATATAAATTAACCCATCACTTTATATACTTATATGTAAATATATATAAATACCAAATCGTGATTTATTTACCAACATAATTCTTATCCATTTCTTTATTTAATGAAAGAATTTTAATAAGCTAACACATCCATTATATATAAACATCATGTCTTAAACATATATCTCTTACGCAGCAATAATTATTAATAAACTAACATAGTTTGAAAACACACAACAAAGCATCCAAATTTACTATTCAAATGGTCAAAACCCAAATACAATTGCCGAATATAAACGAGTTAAATTCAATACATATAGGAATTATATTTTTCTCAAATCACAAGACCATATTAAGTCATTTTATATTCGGCTATTCAATAAAAATACACTATGAATCAAATTTTATACCTTATAAAACCAAAGTATTAGCCATATATGCACAAAATCCCATTTCTGAATAAAACCAAATGCAAGACATATTCGAATCAATAAATTCATGAGTAAAATATCAAACATAACCATACTTATATATACCAAAACCAAATCAACCAAAACCACAACCAAACATAATCATCAAGCCAAAATATAAATTCCAAGATAACAAGATGGACAAGCCATTTTCGCATGGCTTATTCATATATATACAACTTCAACCATATTCGAAAAGTAGTATAGCCTATACATGCCATAAATTTCTAATTCAACTTTTAAAAGTACCGAAAGCAGTCGATAGTGTGATAAACTTCGCTGACGATCCCCGAGCCTGCAACTAGTCTCCAAAATCTATAAATAGAAGTAAAAATACACACACAGAGTAAGCTATCATAGCTTAGTAAGTCATAAGAAAATATTAACTCAATAACAATAATAATTTAATAATACATAACCAAACCATACTTGTAAATTCAAATATCCACATATAACTAAACATGAATTAAGTTTTGTCCAAACACGCATCCGTTCTTTATCCAAAATCATCTTTCATACTCAATATCAATAGAAATTTCATTTGGCCGAATACATACTATCATAATACATTTATACAATTCACATTTCTTTAGTCATAATTTCACATTCAATTACCATATAGACATATGCACATATAAACTTTGGCATGAGTATGAAATTCACATTTCCATATCATACATATATTTATATCATTAAACTGAATATGACCAATCATATACTTAAACATATGGTTTCATTCACTTCATTCATAGCTTAATTTTTAATTCAAATATTATCTCAATGGCATTGATAATTTATTAAGGTATAACAAAGCCATACTTATGAAATTTAATTACCAAACATTTATCTACACATTAATTATAACATTTCCAAACACACATTGATTCATTAACATGTTTAATATCCCATAGACCTTATTTTGCCGAATATATATATATTTCCCTATAAACACGTTCAAGGTTCACATTTCAAATACCTACTAATCGAATGCACATAAATCCTTTAATATCAATATGAATTTCACATTTCAATTTATTCCTCATGTAACATTAGGCCGAATATAAGCTCAAAAATCAAACATTAATATCACATATTTATGCATTAATCCACATATAGATTTTCATATACACATTCACTACCATTAACGTCATTTATAACTTGTATCACATATCAAATAATCAACTTACCTTATTTCTGAAAAGGTAATAAATTGTCACATACCTGTTCACTTTAACTCATTTAACACATTTGGTTACTTTTACCGTTGCTCACGTAAAATTTTCTAGGCATAAAGCATAATATAATACACCGGCACAGAGTCTGCTAGGCAATAAGCCTGATATAATTCACCAGCATAAAGCCTGCTAGGCATAAAGCCTGATATTATACACCGTCACAAATCCTGCTAGGCATAAAGCCCGATATCACTGATACAAAGTCATCTTACACATAATTCATATATTGGAAATCTTAACTAATCCTTAAGGTTCTTACGAAGCTTTTCAAACATCCTATCTCAATTGAATCGAACTTGTTCCTAAATCTCATAAACATTTATACATTTGGCTAAGTCAAATAAAAATTCATATATTTATTTCTACATGTATACTTCACATTTTATAAAATTTAGTACGTCTTTTTGCTTATAAACTTACTCTCGGACAACAGAATCGGAACAGACGATTAATCGACGATTTTAGTTTTCCTCCAATCCAAATCTGATTTCTTTGATTCTTGATCTAAATGTATTCAAAATAAACTAATTCAATATAATTTCATTCAATTTAGTCTAAGAACACATAAAAAGGAAAATTACCATTTTACCCCTGACATTTACACTTTTTACAATTTAGTCCCTATTGCACAAAACATAAAATACACAAAATTTTAGCATACCCATGTTGAGCCGAATTTTACTCACTCTCAAACAAATCAACATATTTCATTTATTTCACATTTTAGTCCTTCAAATTATTATTTTTGCAATTTAGTCCTAATTACTCAAAATCATCAAAAACTCCAATACAAAACATGTTAATCTAAAACATATCTTTCATATTTCATCATCAAACAAAAAAAATCACAAGCTTTGAACAATGGCATAATTCAAAATATTCACCAAAATCAAAAATTCAAGCATGGGTCTTGTAGATAACTTAGCAACGATCTCAAAAACGTAAAAATTATCAAAAATCGAAATAAAATCATACATTAATTTAGCTTCCAAAGTGCCGAATGTATAAAGATTTTTATTTCTTTCTTTTGTTTTTTCTATTCGGTCATGAAAAATAAAGATGACAATCACTTTTAACTTATGTTTTATTATTATATAGCTTATTATATGTTTTACTAATTTAACCTTATTATAATATATTTATAAACATAAAGCTAATGGATATTTTAGTCCATTGCCACCCACTATATGTTAAAATGGGTAAATTCTTACTTTAATGCTTCCATTTAAAAAGACAACATCAATTTAGCCCTTACACATTAAACTATCAAATTTCCAATTTACGCGATTAAGTCCATTTTACTAATTCAACATTCAAATGACAAAAGTAAAATGGGAAAATTTAACACATATAAATTCACACATAATAGACATAGAAAATAATTTTTAAAAATTTTTCTGACTTAGATTCGTGGTCCCGAAACCACCATTTCGATTAGGGTCTAAATCGGGCTGTTACATATATGGCATGTATAGGCTAGTGATTATGGTAGGTTTTGAGATGTATATATCTTGCCATGTAATATGGCTTGATAGTTTAATGATTTTGGTATATACTTTGGATATGTGAAAAGGATGGTTAATATATGTAGGTGTGTTTTATGTGAATGATCATTATGGTATAAATTAGTGAAATGAAAGTGGTAAGTTTCATGCTTAAATTTGTAAGGATTTAATGATTTATGGAATACATGTTTTTTATGTGAATTTGATATTTTGAATTGGTATACTTGAGTTGGAATTTAGTATGGAAATAAATGATATAGTTGAAGGTTAAATGGTGCATATTTTGGTATGTTTTGAATGCATTTGGGGTATGAATTTAGTATGTCTTGATGCTTGTAGGTGTGACCCAAAGTTGGGTGGCAATTTGGCCTTGCAAGTGGCCTATATTTACCCACACGGTTGAGCACACGGGCGTGTGTCTCAACTGTGTCTCTTAAGGTTGCATTTTAAATCAAGTCAGGCTCGCACACGGGCCAGACACACGAGCGTGTGACAGGCCGTGTGAATTAAGTCAGTGTTGCCCACGGGTCAAGCACATGGTCGTGTCTTCGGCCGTGTGGACAATTCAGTATGTATGCCCTGTTTTGCCACGGCTTGAACACACGGGTGTGTCTGAGGCCGTGTGAGGCACACGGCCTACCCATACGGGCGTGTGACATCTGTAACTTTAAAAAATGTTAAGTTTTTGGAAAAATTTTGTATGAGCTCGGTTTAGTCACGACCCCTTCCTAATGCATGTAACGCCCTGAATTTTTGGGCCTAGTAGAATTCGTCTTATTGGGCCTTGGGCATGGGAGCGTTTAAAATTTTTTTGAGAACAAGAGGACGACACTAATGCGGGTTGGACCTATTAGGTGAGTGATTTTGGAGTGTTTAGAAGGTACTACGAAGTCCCGGGTTCAAGTTAGGCCATAGGAAAAATTTTGATTTTTAGCCTTAGTGGAACCCTGATCTCTAATGGTATGACTCATAAATAAATTAGGGTAAAATAAGACACAAAAGGAGTTGTGGTCTAGTGGCAAATAGCGCCACATGGGAGACAAGGAAGTGACGCCATAGAGGAAGCAAGGGGTCCAAGGTTCAAGTCTTGGCTCTTGAAATTTATTTTGGTTTCTCTTTTAAATAAATCTGGAAGCAAGTAGGTAGGCTTTATAGTTAAATGTGTTGGACTTATGACACAAAGGAGCTTGTGTCCTAGTGGTGGTGGCGTGACATGGCTATCAAGAGGACTTTGGTTCGAATCCCTTTGAACGCAAAGGTGGATTATTTTGCTAAGGAGTCGATTTTTGAGGATTGATAGAGAATCCCACATCGGGAAGCTAGCATGAGGATAGGCAAGAAGCTGGCTTTAAATAGAGCAAACCATGAGGAGAGTAAGCATACCTTTCTTGGCTTATCCCTTTCGCTTTGTGGCGTGCTCGTTTGGGTTAGGCGTTCGATCATTCGTTGATTTGTATGTCGTTGGGTCGCGGTGGTGGTGATCGAAGTTGATCGACACACCCCTTGGGGGTCAAGGGTGAGATCATTGTTGGCTTCTGCGCAAAACAGTGTTCAGAGCCTGGATTAACTTCAGATTCCTATCAGGTGTGTATTTCGCACTACTCTAGCTGTAGAGCGGCAAATACTGAAATACCGGTCACACGATGATGGTAGCCATACGAGCGTGCAAGCACACGTGTGGGAGCTTCGACGCGATAGTTGAGGCCCTCATGAGTGTTCTCATGGGTTTAGGCTGCCTTGGGCCGAATGGGCCCGTGGGCCCATGTGAATAAATTGTATGATTGTGTAGTAGATATTGGACTGGTCTATGTGAATCCCATATCTGTGGCTAGATTTGGGCTGAATGAGCCGCACGAGCGTGTGAGCCTATTTAGGCTGAGAATGGGCCCTAGGCCCATTCGCATCATTATCTCTGTTTAGAATACTTTGGTTTAACTGGGGAAATCGCAGTTGATCGCTCTAGTGAAGGTGACGGCACTCGTGATTATTTAGTACTCTACGTGATAAGGTGTGTATCCGTATACACTGTTCTGATTGTTGATCGGTTGAAAAATTGAAGGTGCGTATATTGTACTATTTTGACTGTTGATCGGCATTATGCCGAAAAGTCAAAATACCGGCGAGCGATGCCATACGAGCGTGCGATCACGCGTGTCATGAACCGTGCTCACGGAGCGTGAGCGTGTGATAAGAAAGGCCACCATGAGCGAATTCATGGGCTTGGGCCGTAGTGGGCCACTTAGGCTGGAATGGGCCTCGATGGTCCAATGGGTCGTAGGGCCCGCGAATGCAAGTCACACTGTTAAATGGGAAATAGATAGGCTTATCATGTCGCGCACATGACTTAGGTGCTTTGGGCCGCGTCAGGCCGAAAGGGGGCCGTGTGGGCCCAATGGGCTTGTGGGCCCACACAGATGAAATGTCTGTGATGTGATAAGTTATTGATTTTGGCTGCGCCGTTGCATAGCCGTGGTTGTTTTTAGGCTAAATAGGCCACACGAGTGTGTGGGCCCACTTGGGCAGGGTAATGGGCCTTAGGCCCATCTTCGCCGTTAAGTCAAGTTAGATTTCCTAAGTCGCTCGAGGCGACGGTGGACCTTCCGTTGGGTCATTAATACCCTCGGTTTATAAAATTACTGAAATACCCTCGGTTTACAAAATTACTAAAATACCCTCAGTTTATAAAATTACTAAAATACCCTCAGCTTGTAAAATTACTTAAATACCCTCAGTTTGTAAAATTACTAAAATACCCTCAATTTGTAAAATTACAGAAATACCCTCGGTTTGTAAAATTACTAAAATACCCTCATTTTGTAAAATTACGGAAATATCCTCGGTTTGTAAAAATTACTAAAATACCCTCAGTTTGTAAAATTACTGAAATACCCTAAGTTTGTAAAATTATGGAAATACCCTCATTTTGTAAACTTACTGAAATACCCTCGGCTTGTAAAATTACTGAAATACCCTTGGTTTTCAAATTACTGAAATACCCCTATAGGGTAGAACTACCGAATTACCCTTGTAGGGTAGAATCACCAAATTACCCCGTAGGGTAGGATCACCAAAATACCCCTGAAGGGTAGGATTACTGAAATACCTTTATGGGGTAAATGGTTGTTTTGCCCTTGTGGGTAAATGACTAACTTGTGCTATGATTTGACTGACTTTACTGTGATCGTATGACTGTGTTTTAACTGACTTGACTGTAGGTGTGTGACTGACATGCTGTTAATATGTGTTGAAATGACTGTTACTAAGCATGGCTATTTTGCATACACGTGTAATGATTGAGCATGACATACACGACATATTGCATGGGGTTGGGATTTGTAATTGGAGGAAGTATTGTACCAGTGGCTCTGCCACATTTTACTGCTCTAGTGGCATCGCCACATATACTGATTTTAGTGGCCCGCCACGTTCATCATTATCGCCACTCTCGCTGCGTTAGTACTATGTACTAGTGGCTCTGCCACGTTTTACTGTTATAGTGGCATCGCCACGTAATCTGATTTTAGTGGCTCAGCCACGTATACTGTTATTAGCAGCTTTGTTGCGTTGTTATTAGTAGCTAGGCTATGTTATTGGTGTGCTGGCTGGGTGGGTCGACTTGGTCCCCACGTGGTGTGTTGGTTGGTACAGGGGAGGTGTGTTGGCTGGACTGGGTTGGAATGCATCCTCATACTGTTGCATATCTGTTTATGAGATCTGTTACAGTACTAGGCTTAGCCCACTTGTTCTGCTATTGGTATTGGCTAGGCCCAATTGATTCTGTTATGGGCTGTGACCCAAATGATATTGTAGTGGGCTTTGACTCACGTATGCTTTGAACCGATCAGTATCTTATTACTCTTAAAGGGCTTTGGCCCTGCATCGTTTGGATTTCTATTTCTGTATACTGATTGTTACTCTAGTAAGGGGATTACACACTAAGATTTCATAAACTCAACCCGTTTTTAACGTTGTAGGTAATCCTCAGCCTTAGACGGATCGGAGCTGCGAGGGACTCGGAGAAGACCACACACTGCTTATGCTTGCTGTTTTGATTATTTTTAAATATTTTTATTTGGGTTGTTATAAGGCCTCTCTAATTTTAACTTATTATTTCTTATATTTATTTATGATGTTTTCTAACTGCTAAAAGTGGGATACGATTTCCAAAACGATAAACTGACTTCAAAACACTACGTTTCAGCAACGTTTTCAAAATGCTTCTGCTACTCAATTTTTAAACATCATGTTTTCGTATATTATATATTTTAAATATGCTTCCGCAGCAGATAAAGTTTTAAAAGTTACGTTTTGTAAGTGGTTAACAATTGCGTAAGTGTTTTGAGTTTCAAGAAAGAGGCTTTAACTCTCAAACAAGTTTTAACAAACAAGAAACATGGTTTTGAAAAACACTTCCATGTGACACGCCAGATTCGGGCCTAACTTCTAGGCCGGGTTTGGGGTGTTACATTTAATGGTATCAGAGCCAGGATGCAAAACTTGGCTGTGGATTGGGTCTTCAAAATTGAATTTCTGAAAGTTTGTTTCAAAAAGGCTTGAAAAGATTTAAAGTTCTGAAATTGTGTTGACCATTTTTCGAAAGTGTGGTAGACCGAGTCTCCGGCGCCGAATCCGTAAGTTTCTGAAACAGTTATTAGTTTCGTTGAAAAGTAGTAGATAAAGATACTATGATTTCTTAGATATTAGACTGTACGGCTATACTTAAACTTAGAGTTGTATTTATTCTGTGTATATTCTGGAAATGATTTGCGTGTGATATCCATCCGCTCTGATGGATAGATAGTGTGGTGTGTGCTAGTGTTATTAAGATCAGAGTGCATAGCGAGAGCGTAGTGTGCTAGGTTAGGATGTGCGACTGTTTCTATAGTTGGAAATTTTGAGGACGAAATTTCTTTAAGGGGGTAGAATTGTAACGCCCCAAATTTTTGGGCCTAGTAGAATTGGGCCTATTGGGCCTTGGGCATGGGAGCGTTTAAAATTTTTTTGAGAACAAGAGGAGGGCACTAAAGCGGGTTGGACCTATTAGGTGAGTGATTTTGGAGTGTTTAGAGGGTACTACGAAGTTCCGGGTTCAAGTTAGGCCATAGGAAAAATTTTGATTTTTAGCCTTAGTGGAACCCTGATCTCTAATGGTATGACTCATAAATAAATTAGGGTAAAATAAGACACAAAAGGAGTTATGGTCTAGTGGCAAATGGCGCCACATGGGAGACAAGGAAGTGACGCCATAGAGGAAGCAAGGGGTCCAAGTTTCAAGTCTTGGCTCTTGAAATTTATTTTGGCTTCTCTTTTAAATAAATCTGGAAGCGAGTAAGTAGGCTTTATAGTTAAATGTGTTGGACTTATGACACAAAGGAGCTTGTGTCCTAGTGGTGGTGGCGTGACATGGCTATCGAGAAGACTTTGGTTCGAATCCCTTTGCACGCAAAGGTGGATTATTTTGCTAAGGAGTCGATTTTTGAGGATTGATAGAGAATCCCACATCGGAAAGCTAGCATGAGGATAGGCAAGAAGCTGGCTTTAAATAAAGCAAACCATGAGGAGAGTAAGCATACCTTTCCTGGCTTATCCCTTTCGCTTTGTGGCGTGCTCGTTTGGGTTAGGCGTTGGATCATTCGTTGATTTGTATGTCGTTGGGTCGCGGTGGTGGTGACCGAAGTTGATCGA
Organism: Gossypium sturtianum; assembly: GCA_025698515.1. Classification (NCBI taxonomy): domain Eukaryota; kingdom Viridiplantae; phylum Streptophyta; class Magnoliopsida; order Malvales; family Malvaceae; genus Gossypium; species Gossypium sturtianum. The sequence continues at coordinate 97,261,863 of CM046949.1, forward strand.
CACACCCCTTGGGGGTCAAGGGTGAGATCATTGTTGGCTTCTGCGCAAAACAGTGTTCAGAGCATGGATTAACTTCAGATTCCTATCAGGTGTATATTTCTCACTACTCTAGCTGTAGAGCGGCAAATACCGAAATGCCGGTCACACGGCGATGGTAGCCACACGAGCGTGCGAGCGTACATGTGGGAGCTTCGACGCGATAGTTGAGGCCCTCATGAGTGTTCTCATGGGTTTAGGCTGCCTTGGGCTGAATGGGCCCGTGGGCCCATGTGAATAAATTGTATGATTGTGTAGTAGATATTGGACTGGTCTATTTGTATCTCATATCTATGGCTAGATTTGGGGTGAATGGGCGACACGAGCGTGTGGGCCCATTTGGGCTGAGAATGGGCCCTAGGCCCATTTGCATCATTATCTCTGTTTAGAATATTTTGGTTTAACTGGGCAAATCGCAGTTGATCGCTCTAGTGAAGCTGACGACACTCGTGATTATTTAGTACTCTACGTGATAAGGTGTGTATCCGTATACACTGTTCTGATTGTTGATCGATTGAAAAGTTGAAGGTACGTATATTGTACTATTTTGACTGTTGATCGGCATTATGCTGAAAAGCCGAAATATCGGCGAATGATGCCATACGAACGTGCGATCACGCGTGTGGTTAACCGTGCTCACGGAGCGTGAGCGTGTGATGAGAAAGGCCACCATAAGCGAATTTATGGGCTTGGGCCGTAGTGGGTCACTTGGGCTGGAATGGGCCTCGATGGTCCAAGGGTCGTAGGGCCCGCGAATGGAAGTCACACTGTTAAATGGGAAATAGATAGGCTTATCATGTCGCACACATGACTTAGGTGCTTTGGGCCGCGTCAGGCCGGAATGGGGCCGTGTGGGCCCAATAGGCTTGTGGGCCCACACAGATGAAATGTTCGTGATGTGATAAGTTATTGATTTGGACTGCGCCGTTGCATAGTTGTGGTTGTTTTTAGGCTAAATGGGCCACACGAGTGTGTGGGCCCACTTGGGCAGGGTAATGGGCCTTAGGCCCATCTTCGCCGTTAAGTCAAGTTAGATTTCCTAAGTCGCTCGAGGCGATGGTGGACCTTCTGTTGGGTCGTTAATACCCTCGGTTTCTAAAATTACTGAAATACTCTCGGTTTGTAAAATTACTAAAATACCCTCAGTTTGTAAAATTACTAAAATACCCTCATCTTGTAAAATTACTAAAATACCCTCGGTTTGTAAAATTACTGAAATACCCTCGATTTGTAAAATTATAGAAATACCATCGGTTTGTAAAATTATTAAAATACCCTCAGCTTGTAAAATTACTGAAATACCCTCAGTTTGTAAAATTATGGAAATACCCTCGGTTTGTAAAATTACTAAAATACCCTCAGTTTGTAAAATTATGGAAATACCCTCAGTTTGTAAACTTACTGAAATACCCTCGGCTTGTAAAATTACAGAAATACCCTTGGTTTAAAAATTACTGAAATACCCCTATAGGATAGAACTACCGAATTACCCCTGTAAGGTAGAATCACCGAATTACCCCGTAGGGTAGGATCACCAAAATACCCCTAAAGGGTAGGATTACTGAAATACCCTTATGGGGTAAATGATTGTTTTGCCCTTGTGGGTAAATGACTGACTTGTGCTATGATTTGACTGACTTTACTGTGATCGTATGACTGTGTTTTAACTGACTTGACTGTGGGCGTGTGACTGACATGCTGTTAATATGTGTTGAAATGACTGTTACTAAGCATGGCTATTTTGCATACACGTGTAATGATTGAGCATGACATACACGACATATTGCATGGGGTTGGGATTTGTAATTGGAGGAAGTATTGTACCAGTGGCTCTGCAACATTTTACTGCTCTAGTGGCATCGCCACATATACTGATTTTAGTGGCCTGGCCACGTTCACTGTTATTAGCAGCTCTACTGCGTTAGTACTATGTACTAGTGGCTCTGCCACGTTTTAATGTTATAGTGGCATCGCCACGTAATCTGATTTTAGTGGCTCAGCCGCATATACTGTTATTAGCAGCTTTGTTGCATTGTTGTTAGCAGCTAGGCTGCGTTATTGGTGTTCTGGCTGGGTGGGTCGACTTGGTCCACACGTGGTGTGTTGGTTGGTACGGGAAGTGTGTTGGCTAGACTGGGTTGGGATGCATCCTCATACTATTGCATATCTGTTTATGAGATCTGTCACTGTACTGGGCTTAGGCCACTTATTCTGCTATTGGTTTGGGCTAGGCCCAATTGATTCTGTTATGGGCTGTGACCCAAATGATATTGTTGTGGGCTTTGACTCACGTATGCTTTGAACTGACTGTACTGTTACTCTTAAAGGGCTTTGGCCCAGACTGTTTCAGTTTCTGTTTCTGTATACTAATTGTTACTCTAGTAAGGGGATTACACACTGAGATTTCATAAACTCACCCCGTTTTTTAATGCAAGGTAATCCTCACCTTAGACGAACCTGAGTCTGCGAGGACTCGAGAAGACCACACACCGCTTATGCTTGTTGTTTTGATTATTTTTAAATATTTTTATTTGGGTTGTTATACGGCCTCTCTAATTTTAACTTATTATTTCTGATATTTATTTATGATGTTTTCTAACTGCTAAAAGTGGGATACGATTTCCAAAATGATAAACTGACTTCAAAACAGTACGTTTCCGCAACGTTTTCAAAATGCTTCTGCTACTCAATTTTTAAACATCACGTTTTCGTATATTATTTATTTTAAATATGCTTCCGCAACAGATAAAGTTTTAAAAGTTACGTTTGCAAGTGGTAACAATTGCTTAAGTGTTTTGAGTTTTAAGAAAGAGGCTTTAACTCTCAAACAAGTTTTGACAAACAAGAAACATGGTTTTGAAAAACACTTCCATGTGACACGCCAGATTCGGGCCTAACTTCTAGGCAGGGTTTGGGGTGTTACATTTAATGGTATCAGAGCCAAGATGCAAAACTCGGCTGTGGATTGGGTCTTCAAAATTGAATTTCTGAAAGTATTGTTTCAAAAAGGCTTGAAAAGATTTAAAGTTCTGAAATTGTATTGACCGTTTTCCGAAAGTGTAGTACACCGAGTCTCCGGCGCCGAATCCGTAAGTTTCTGAAACTGTTGTTAGTTTCGTTGAAAAGTAGTAGATAAATATACTATGATTTCTTAGATATTAGACTGTATGGCTATACTTAAACTTAGAGTTGTATTTATTCTGTGTATATTCTGGAAATGATTTGCGTGTGATATCCATCTGCTCTGATGGATAGATAGTGTGGTACGTGCTAGTGTTATTAAGATCAGAGTGCACAGCGAGAGCGTAGTGTGCTAGGTTAGGATGTGTGACTGTTCCTATAGTTGGAAATTTTGAGGACGAAATTTCTTTAAGGGGGTAGAATTGTAACGCCCTAAATTTTTGGGCCTAGTAGAATTGGGCCTATTGGGCCTTGGGCATTGAAGCGTTTAAATTTTTTTGAGAATAAGAGGACGGCACTAATACGGGTTGGACCTATTAGGTGAGTGATTTTGGAGTGTTTAGAGGGTACTACGAAGTCCCGGGTTCAAGTTAGGCCATTGGAAAAATTTTGATTTTTAGCCTTAGTGGAACCCTGATCTCTAATGGTATGACTCATAAATAAATTAGGGTAAAATAAGACACAAAAGGAGTCAATTTTTGAGGATTGATAGAGAATCCCACATCGGGAAGCTAGCATGAGGATAGGCAAGAAGCTGGCTTTAAATAGAGCAAACCATGAGGAGAGTAAGCATACCTTTCTTGGCTTATCCCTTTCGCTTTGTGGCGTGCTCGTTTGGGTTAGGCGTTGGATCATTCGTTGATTTGTATGTCGTTGGGTTGCGGTGGTGGTGACCGAAGTTGATCGACACACCTCTTGGGGGTCAAGGGTGAGATCATTGTTGGCTTCTGCGTAAAATAATGTTCAGAGCTTCGATTAACTTCAGATTCCTATCAGGTTTGTATTTCGCACTACTCTAGCTGTAGAGCGGTAAATACCGAAATGCCGGTCACACGGTGATGGTAGCCATACGAGCGTTCGAGCGCACGTGTAGGAGCTTCGACGCGATAGTTGAGGCCCTCATAAGTGTTCTCATAGGTTTAGGCCGCCTTGGGCCGAATGGGCCCGTGGGCCCAAGTTAATAAATTGTATGATAGTGTAGTAGATATTGGACTGGTCTATGTGAATCTCATATCTGTGGCTAGATTTGGGCTGAATGGGCCACACGAGCGTGTGGGCCCATTTGGGCTGAGAATGGGCCCTTGGCCCATTTGCATCATTATCTCTGTTTAGAATACTTTGGTTTAACTGGGCAAATCGTAGTTGATCGTTCTAGTGAAGGTGACGGCGCTCGTGATTATTTAGTACTCTACGTGATAAGGTGTGTATCCGTATACACTATTCTGATTGTTGATCGGTTGAAAAGCCGAAGGTGCGTATATTGTACTATTTTGATCGTTGATCGACATTATGCCGAAAAAGTCAAAAATGCGAAACGATGCCATACGAGTGTGCGATCGCGCGTGTGGTGAACCGTGCTCACGGAGCGTGAGCATGTGATGAGAAAGGCCACCATGAGCGAATTCATGGGCTTGGGCCGTAGTGGGTCACTTGGGCTGGAATGGGCCTCGATGGTCCAATGGGTCGTAGGGCCCGCGAATGCAAGTCACACTGTTAAATGGGAAATAGATAGGCTTATCATGTCGCGCACATGACTTAGGTGCTTTGGGCCGCGTCAGGTCAAAAAGGGGCCGTATGGGCCCAATGGGCTTGTGGGCCCACGCAGATGAAATGTTCGTGATGTGATAAGTTATTGATTTGGGCTGCACCGTTGCATAGCCGTGGTTGTTTTTAGGCTAAATGGGCCACACGAGTGTGTGGGCCCACTTGGGCAGGGTAATGGGCCTTAGGCCCATCTTCGCCGTTAAGTCAAGTTAGATTTCCTAAGTCGCTCGAGGCGACGGTGGACCTTCTGTTGGGTCGTTAATATCCTCGGTTTGTAAAATTACTGAAATACCCTTGGTTTGTAAAATTACTGAAATACCCTCAGTTTGTAAAATTACTAAAATACCCTCCGCTTGTAAAATTACTGAAATACCCTCAGTTTGTAAAATTACTAAAATACCCTCGATTTGTAAAATTACAGAATTACCCTCGATTTGTAAAATTACTGAAATACCCTCAGCTTGTAAAATTACTGAAATACCCTTGGTTTGTAAAATTACGGAAATACCCTCAGTTTGAAAAATTACTAAAATACCCTCAGTTTGTAAAATTATTGAAATACCCTTAGTTTGTAAAATTATGGAAATACCCTCAGTTTGTAAACTTACTGAAATACCCTCGGCTTGTAAAATTACTAAAATACCCTTGGTTTACAAATTACTGAAATACCCCTAGAGGATAGAACTACCGAATTACCCCTGTAGGGTAGAATCACCGAATTACCCCGTAGGGTAGGATCACCAAAATACCCCTGAAGGGTAGGATTACCGAAATATCCTTATGGGGTAAATGATTGTTTTGCCCTTGTGGGTACATGACTGACTTGTGATATGATTTGACTGACTTTACTGTGATCGTATGACTGTGTTTTAACTGACTTGACTGTGGGCGTGTGACTGACATGCTGTTAATATGTGTTGAAATGATCGCACTAAGCATGGCTATTTTGCATACACACGTGTAATGATTGAGCATGACATACACGACATATTGCATGGGGTCGGATTTGTAATTGGAGGAAGTATCGTATCGGTGGCTCGCCACGTTTTTATCGCTCTAGTGGCATCGCCACGTATACTGATTTTAGTGGCCTGGCCACGTTCACTGTTATCAGCAGCTCTGCTGCGTTAGTACTATGTACTAGTGGCTCTGCCACGTTTTACTGTTATAGTCGCATCGCCACGTAATTTGATTTTAGTGGCTCAGCCACGTATATTGTTATTAGCAGCTTTGTTGCGTTGTTATTAGCAGCTAGGCTGCGTTATTGGTGTGCTGGCTGGGTGGGTCAACTTGGTCCCCACGTGGTGTGTTGGTTGGTACGGGGGAGGTGTGTTGGCTGGACTGGGTTGGGATGCATCCTCATACTGTTGCGTAGCAAGCCTTGATTTGAATGAATTTGTAGTATTGGTTGAAAGAGCCTGCAAAGTAATGCGCTTCCTCCCGCTCAAGGGACAGCGCCGGCTGAATCTAGGTCGATAGCTAGTAGTCATGAGGGAGAGGCAAAACAAGCCTTCTTCTAAATGATAAGTGAGTGGTTTACGGAGTTTGTTTGAACGAATCCGTCTGCTCAAAAACCTCCACTCCCGCAAGTTCCTATAGTGCCACAAGTTTCAGATCCGATTCGATTGAGTAAGCCTCCAGTGGATAAAATTCGAAAGTACGAGGCCGAAGAGTTTAGAGCCACAGTTGATGATGATGCTGAACGAGCTGAATTCTGGCTTGAGAATACCGTAAGAGTGTTTGATGAATTATCATGTACTCCTGATGAATGCTTAAAATGTGTTGTTTCATTGTTGAGAGATACGACATATCATTGGTGAAAAACATTGATACTTGTGGTTCCAAGAGAAAGAATCACTTGGGATTTCTTTCAAGCTGAATTCCGGAAGAAACATATCAGTCAACGGTTTATAGATCAGAAACGTAAAGAGTTTTTGAGCTGAAACAGGGCCGTATGTCTGTTACGAAATATGAGCGGGAATTTGTGAGATTAAGTCAATATGCACGAGAATGTGTCGACAGAAACTACTATGTGTAAACAATTCATCGAAGGATTGAATGAAGACATTAAACTTCTAGTCGGAATTCTTGATTTGAATGAATTTGTAGTATTGGTTGAAAGAGCCTGCAAAGCCAAGGAGCTTAGTAAAGAAAAGAAGAAAGCAGACTCAGAAGCTAGAGACGAAAGAAAAAGGTCGATGAGTAAATCGTATCAATCTTCATCAAAGAGATTCAAAGATGTAACTAATCACTCAAATGTTTCGTTTGGACATTCGAGTAAAGATCGTGTGAAACAAAATACTGGTCCTAAAACTCAAACTTCAATTGAATCAAGTGTTAGAAGTGTCAGATGCAATAAGACTGAGTGTAGACAGTGTGGGAGACGTCATATTGGAGAATACTGGGGCAAGTATAATAATAGAGCTTGCTATAAATGTGGATCACGAGATCACTTTATTCGGAATTGCCCAGAATTAGCTGAGAAAGATAATGTTCGTAGTGCGAGGCCGAGTAACACGACAACTAGGGGTAGACCACCTAGAAACACCGAAAATGTGAGTGGTAGTCAGAGAGGAACAACGGATAGAGCTGTGAGATCTGAGGCGAGAGCACCTGCCAGAGCCTACGCTATTCGCGCTCGCGAAGAAGCGTCATCTCCAGACATCATAACTTGTACTTTTACTCTTTTCGATACTTCTGTGATTGCATTGATAGATCCAGGGTCTACTCATTCGTATGTATGCATGAACTTGGTATCCAGTAAGATTTTGCCTGTAGAGTCTACTGAATTAGTAATTAGAGTATCGAACCCCTTAGGCAAATGTGTTCTAGTTGATAAAGTGTGCAAGAATTGTCCGTTGATGTTTCGGAATAATTGTTTTTCGGCTAATCTGATGCTGCTACCTTTTGATGAATTTGATATAATTTTGGGTATGGATTGGCTAACTTTGCATAATGCTATTGTGAATTGTAAACGGAAAAGTATTAATTTGATAAGTCAGAATGATGAGATAGTTCGAACTGAATCCAGTGATTTGAATGGGCTACTGGCTGTAATATCTTCGATGAAAGCTTTGAATTATGTGAAAAAGGGATGTGAAGCTTATTTTGCATATGTGATAGATACAAAAGTGACAGAAAAGAATGGTATATGAATTCCTGTAACACCCCTAACTCGTATCCGTTGCTGGATTAGGGTTAAAGGCATTACCAGACAAATCGTAAACTTTTACGAACAATTCGTAACATAATTCATCATATAGCATCAAAGCGTTCCTTAAATAGGTTATCGAGACATTAATCATGCTTTAGAATAGGGTCGGGACTAAACCGAACACATATGAAATTTCTCAAAATTTAAAAACTTTTTCTAAATTACAGAGGTCACACGCCTATATGGGCAGGCCGTGTGTCTCCCACGGCTACTAGACACACCCATGTGTCCTGGCCGTGCCAAAACAGAGCATGTATACTGACTTATCCACACAGCCACCAGACACGCCCGTGTGCCATGGCCGTGTAAAACTAGGCTAGCTACTGACTTATTCACACAGCCACCAGGCATGCCCGTGTACTACAGCCGTGTACGCAAAACAGGCCACTTGCAAGCCCTAAATTGCCACCCACACTAGGGTCATCTCTACAAACAACATACCAATTCATTTCACGCACAATTGACATTCAAAAACATGTCAAATTAATCAACAAATCTTTACATCCAACCTTATTTCCTTTCATGCAAATTTGCACTACTAAAACACATATACATTCAAACATGATTCATCTACATTTACCTTTCATATAATCGTTCCTTTGCTCACACATACATGCTCATAATGCATTCATATACTTACCATAGTTTTGGCCATTTCATTAGCTATCAAGCCATACCAAATCTTCAATCATATATCATATTCACTCATGCATATTACCAACATTTATCTAGCCAAATCTCATGGCTATTTATACACATTTCAAACATAATCCAAAATGACTAGCCTATACATGCCATATTTAAATATATACACATTTTCAAAGTACCAAACAAGTTTCAGTAGTGTGATGACGATCCTCGACGGTCCCCGAGCCTTCAATAGCTTTGACAATCTATAAAACAGAGCAAACACACACAGAGAGTAAGATTTCAAAAGCTTAGCAAGCCATATACAAATAAACTTAGCATAAAATGCTCATAACCATATTGATACAATGACATTAATGTTTTCTCAATGCAAATTCATCACATATTCTTTGGCCCATTTGCTTAGTCATAGCTTGCCACAATTCTCAACTCAATTATCACATATACACATAGCTCATTCAAGCATATATTCACATATTATCTCATCATTTCCATACACATATTCATCTTAGTAAGTTCATATAAACACTTACCTTTCATACACACATAGTGTACTATTCAAACGTACCTGAAACAGATATACAACTCACATAGTCGTTCATTTCTCGGACTTGCCCGTTGAACCATTCAGAACTAAATAGGATGCTCAGAGTGCTCGGAATAGTCTTACAATGCCAACGTCCCAAACGTGGTCTTACATGTAATCAAATATCGATGCCACTGTCCCAGACAGGGTCTTACACAAATCAATAAGATGCCAATGTCCCAGACATGGTCTTACACGTAAATCTCATATCGATGCCAACGTCACAGACGTGGTCTTACACAAAATCTTGAATCAATGCCAACGTCCCAGACGTGGTCTTACATGATATCACATATCGGACACCTATGTCATGACATATACTATCCTATCTATTCCTAGGTTCAGACGGGACTTCTCGGACATTAACCATCTCTCGATACTTTCTCGGAATCCATATATTCATCATTTCAAATATTATTCATAGCAATTCAAATTTCATATATTTACAAATAAGTCAATTCAGATTCATTTACTTGTATATCGACTTACCTCAGATTCGGATAGTTGATCGGATTCGGTTATTCGACTAATTTCGCTTTCCCGCGATTTAAGTCCGTTTTCTTTGGTTCTTGATCTATACATATTCAAATTCAATCCATTTATTCATCAACGCATTCAATTCAATCCAAAAACACATATTTAAGGTAATTTGCAAATTAGCCCTCACATTTTCACATTTGGACAATTTAGTCCCTATTTCACAAAATCTCAAAATACATCAAATTCCACATTACCCATGCCTAGCCGAATTTCACTCATGCTCATTTGAGTCCATACATTTCATTTCTTTCACAAATTAGTCCTTCAAAATTTCATTTTCTCAATTTAATCCAAATTACTCAAAATCAACAAAACCCCAAAGACAAAATATGCTAATCAAACACATATATTCATTATTTCATCATCAAATATTTCAAAGCTCATATGTTCATCAAAGACACATTTCAAAAACATCATCAATTCTCAAAATTAAGACATGGGTTTCAAAGTTTACGAAGCAACGATTACGAAAACGTAGAAATTATCAAAAACGGATCAAAAACACATACCCGATTATGCATAGACCATGGCCGAATGTAACAAGCTTTTCTTGTTTTCTTTCTTTTGTGTTTTCGGTGGAAGGATGAACATTATGGCTTAATTTCATGTTATTTTATCATATTAAACATAATAATACACTTTTTACTATATTACCCTTTATCAATTAACATTTGAAACATATAAACATCAAGGTTATATTTGTCCTTTGTCATCCACTAACTCAAATAATGGGCTTATTGCCTTTTAAGGACTCCACATTCAAAAGCCACATCAATTAGGCCATTAATCAAATAGAAAGCCACTTTTACGAATTATGCGATTTAATCCTTTTCTCAAATTAAGCACACAAACGGACAAATTAACTTACGGAACTTTATCACATGCATAATCACATATCAAAGGCATAGAAAATAATATTAAAAAATATTTTACTGACTCAAATTTGTGGTCTCGAAACCACTATTCTGACTAGGGTCTAAATCGGACTGTTACAATTCTCCCCCTTAGGGATTTTCGTCCCCGAAAATCTTACCGTTGAACAGATTCACATATTGCTGTCTCATTGAATCTTCAGGCTCCCACGTAGCCTCTTCCACTCCGTGTCGATGCTACAATACTTTTACTAACGGAATTTTCTTGTTTCTCAATTCTTTCACTTCACAAGCTAGGACACAAATCGGTTCTTCCTTATATGTCATATCAGATCAAATTTCAATCTCAGACGGAGTAATCACATGTGACAGATCAGATCTGTATCGTCTAAGCATCGATACATGAAATACATTATGAATTTTCTCTAGCTCAGGTGGCAATAATAATCTGTACGCAACTGGCCCAACACGCTCGATAATTTCATATGGCCCAATGAATCTCGAACTCAACTTGCCTTTTCGTCTGAATAGGAGCACTTTCTTCCACGGAGATACTTTCAAAAACACTTTATCGCCGATTTCAAATTCAATATCTTTACGTTTCAAGTCCGCATAGGATTTCTGACGATCAGACGCTGCTTTCAGACTGTCACGGATCACTTTCACTTTCTATTCAGTGTCTTTTATCAAATCGACCCCGTGTATCTTATTTTCACTGAGCTTAGTCCAATACGGAGGTGTACAACATTTACGTCTGTACAAAGCTTCATAAGGTGCCATTTTGATGCTCGACTGAAAACTATTATTATACACAAATTCAATCAATGGAAAATACTGATCCCACATACCATCAAACTCAAGGATGCAGCATCTCAACATGTCCTCAAGAATTTGAATAATCCGTTCAAACTGACCATCCGTTTGCGGATGAAAAGCGATACTGAAATGTAATTTTGTACCCAAAGCTTCTTGCAGTTTCTTCCAGAACCGTGATGTAAACCTCGGATCTCTGTCTGACACAATAGACAGCGGCACCCCGTGCAATCTCATAATATCATAAATGTAAAGCTCAGCTAATCTATCAAGTGAGTAATCAGATCTCACCGGAATAAAATGGGCAGATTTCGTCAATCGATCAACTACGACCCAAATCGCATCTTTCTTTCTCAGAGTCAGAGGTAAACCAGAAACAAAGTCCATCGTCACTCTATCCCATTTTCACTTAGGAATCAGAATTGGTTGTAACAAACCAGATGGAACCTGATGTTCAGCCTTAACTTGCTAACAAACTAAACATTTTGAAACAAAGTCAGAAATGTCTCGTTTCATACCTGACCACCAATAGTGTTGCTTCAGATCATGATACATCTTCGTACTGCCCGAATGAACAGATAGACGACTGTTATGTGCTTCATTCAAAATCAACTAAATTAACTTTGAGTTTCTCGGAACACAAATTTGATCTCGGAATCTCAAACAATCATCAACATCCACTCGAAATTCAGAATCAGAATTCGAATTACATTGAGCCTGTTTCACTGACATTTCATTATCAACTTTCTAAGCATCACATATTTGTTGTAAAAACAACGGTTTCGCTTTCAATTCAGCTAACACAAAACTATCATCAGACAGATCTAATTGAGCATTCATAGTACGTAATGAAAACAGTGACTTTCGACTCAATGCATCGGCAACGACATTTGCTTTACTCGGATGATAATCTATCTCAAGCTCATAGTCTTTCAATAGTTCTAGCCATCTTCTCTGTCGCAGATTCAAATCTTTCTGAGTCATCAGATATTTCAGACTTTTATGATCTGAAAACACATGACATTTTTCACTGAACAGTTAATGACGCCAAATCTTTAATGCGAATACAATTGCAGCTAGCTCAAGGTCGTGAGTCGGATAATTCTTTTCATGCAGCTTTAGTTGTCTCGAGGCATAAGCTATAACTTTGCCTTCTTGCATCAGTACGCATCCCGGACCATTCAACGAAGCATCACTGTAAATTACAAACTCTTTACCTGATTCTGGCTGTACCAAAACTGGAGCATCAGTCAAAAGGGCTTTCAACTGATCAAAGCTTTTCTGATATTTATCGGACCATTTGTATCTCACATCTTTCTGAAGCAATCTAGTCAACGGAATAGCTATCATCGAGAATCCTTTTACAAACCGACGATAATAACCAGAAAGTCCTAGAAAACTACAGATTTCAGACGCATTCTTTGGGGGTTTCCATTCCAGAATAGTAGAAATTTTACTCGAATCAACTCGTATTCCAGAGGTCGATACTACATGTCCCAGAAAACTAACTTCTAGCAACCAGAATTCACATTTGCTAAATTTCGCATACAATTGCTTTTCTCGCAGAGTTTGCAACACAATTCTTAGATGCTCAGCATGTTCAGTCTCATCCCGTGAATAAATCAAAATGTCGTCAATGAATACAACAACAAATCGATCTAGGTACGGTCTAAAAATTCTGTTCATCAGATCCATAAAAACAGCAGGAGCATTCGTTAGTCCAAATGGCATAACTAAAAACTCGTAATGCCCGTAACTCATTCTGAAAGCAGATTTCAAAATGTCTGAATCTTTTCCTCGTAACTGATAGTATCCCGATCTCAGATCTATCTTTGAAAACACAGTGGCTCCTTAAAGCTGGTCGAACAAATCATCGATTCTGGGAAGAGGATATTTTTTCTTTATTGTCACTTTATTCAACTGACGATAATCTATGCACATTCTCATCGTACCATCTTTCTTTTTCACAAACAAAACGGGAGCACCCCACGGTGAGAAACTCGATCTTGCAAACCCTCTATCACTTAACTCTTGCAACTGATACTTTAACTTTTGTAATTCTGTTGGTGCCATTCTATACGGGGCTATCAAAATAGGTGTTGTACCAGGCAACAGATCCATACCAAATTTGACTTCACATATAGGACGTAATGCCGGTAGTTCTTCAGAGAATACATCAAAAAACTCACAAACAACTGGCACTGATTCAACTTTCTTTTCAGACACTTTCAAATTAATTACATAAGCAAAATGTAACACCCCATACCCGAGTCCGAAGCTTAGACCGAATACGAGAAGTTACTATGCTTGAACTTGCTTAATCAAGTACTTACGGGCTATAAAATTTTGTTCCGAATTAAGAACTTATCTTTCTTAATAAACTTGTACTTTTCATGGGCCTACGAGGCCTTAAACTCATGTTCGTAAACTTTCAGAACTCAATCGAAAACTTTTCATTGAAACAGGGGTCACACGCCCATGTGAGTTGGGACACGCCCGTGTAACCCTGAGACACGCCCATGTCTCCTAACCGTGCTTAAAACTCGAGCTAACTGCCAAACTTCACACGGCCACGGCACATCCGTGGTCCTGGCCCGTGTGAAAAACCTTAGCATTCTGACTTATAACACACGGCCATGGCACGCCCGTGGACTTAGACCGTGTACTACAACTTGATATTATGACTTAAGGTGCAATGGTGCAGGGTACACACGGCTTAGACACATGCTCGTGTGTCCGACCGTGTGGGCACTTAGAGGCTATTTACCAAGCCAATTGCCACCCTGAAATCAAGAGCAAACTCATACTATCTCAACAACTCAAATCACTACAACTTTAATGAACAATATAACATGCTCCATTGATATCAATAACATACATACTTAGTCAATCTTGGCCAATCATTTAGCCATTTACAAAAGAATAATAATAAACTTGATAGCCCATGCTTTTCCCCTTTCTAAGACATATACTCAAAATGAAATGTTTCCTATACATGCCATACTTAAATAAACAACTTGGCTATACCAAAATAGTGGTTGATAGTGTGATTCGAGCCCCGACTTCAACGATCCACAAGTTAGCTTGGCGGGACTACATAGAAAGAAATAATAAAAGACGTAAGCATTTAGCTTAGTAAGTTTGCATAATGCACATAGCAACGTACTTGCTTAATATAAACCATTTGACATAAACAATGGCATCGTAAATTTCAGCTATAAAGCTTACTTATTCATACTTGATTCTTACATAACTCATGAAACTTACTAGTCTCATACTTGATAGGCAAACAAAGTACCTGTATCACTAGATCACATTGATCAAAGATACTTGAACATAATACTCATAATTTCTAATTCATCATTTATAACATGAATAATATTCTTTATCACTTGATAATAACCTTACTTACTTAGCTTTCTTGTTATCTCTTTGGAGCTTAACTCGTTGCCCGATGAATTTATATGAATAACCGAGGATACTAAATCTCATCTAAATTTCGAGGCCATGACTTAACATGGACTTATACGAAGTATTTCTTGTTCTCACCAATGTCATGCCTTAACTTGGACTTATATGGGATCTCTTTCTCTTGATAACTTTTCAATGCCAAGCTTGCCTTGGTCTTACATGATAACTTGTTCAATGCCAAGCTTGCCTTGGACTTACATGATAACTTACTCAATGCCAAGCTTGCCTTGGACTTACATGATATCTTATTCAATGCCAAGCTTGCCTTGGACTTACATGCTATCTTATTCAATGCCAAGCTTGCCTTGGACTTACATGATATCTTGCTTGCTTGTCGATGCCATGCCTCGGCTTGGTCTTATACGGACTTTCTTGTTTCATGTGGTAGATCGAGTATCCTAAGTTATTCAACTTCAATCGGGGCTTTCTCATGCTTGATCTCATTAATTTCTTTGTTTAACATAACATTAAACGTTTTTTCATAATAACATTGTACATTATACTAAGCAATTCAATGATATAAATCATAAAGCTTAGAAATCATACAAACTTACCTCAATATACAAAATGTAGCTAGGTATGCAATTTAGTCCTCGACCTTGTTCTTGCCTCGGTTTCGATTCGGGCTTCATTTTTCTTGATCTATAGTCATAAATAGATCATTTAATATCCACATTGACTAAATTGACCCTTTACTCATACTTGGGAAAAATTACTATTTTGCCCCTATACTTTCTCATATTTGCACTTTTGCCCCATGGCTCGTAAAATAATTTTCATTCAACTTTCTTAGACTACATGCTTAGCTGATTCATTTTCTCTACTATAGCAATCATCAATTCTCATTATTTCTAGTAGGTATGACTAATTTCATAACTATTACAAACTAGTCCATACTATCATATTTCATGAAATTCATTAAGGAAAAGATGTTTATCTAACATCAAACTCTCATAATCTTCCTTAAAACATCATTTAACAAGTATGTCATTCATAGATGAAATTTTTGAACATGCATCTTAGCTTATTTTATAGCTAAAAATAGCTAATTCATAATACGAGGACTTAAAAAACACGAAGAATATTAAAAACGGGGCTAAGATGAACTTACTAGCAAGCTTGAAAAAAATGAAGAACCCTAGCTATGGAGTCTTCAAATTTTCAGCAATGGAAGGAAGAAGATGAATGAAATTTTATCATCTTTTTCCTATTTTAATCACTTATTAGACAAATGACCAAAATGCCCTTCTCTTTAAAAATTTCTATTTTACTAACTCATATCCATTTTTGTCCAAAATTTATAATTTGGGAAAAATGCTATTTAAGGACTCATAATTAATATTCTAAAGCTATTTCATACAAAATGCTTTTAGAAACTCACATATTACAACTTTTGCAATTTGGTCCTTTTTGACCATTCAACTTCATTTTAGCAAAATTGCTTCATGAAATTTTCACACTAACATGCAAACATGGCATGAACCTTAAAAACTCATAAATTCACCTCGGATTTGTGGTCTCGCACCACTATTCTAACTAGGCCCTAAATCGGGCTGTTACACAAAATATGTCCCATATCCCTTTTTCATATATCTTTGAGCTTTCAATACAGATATCACAGCAGGCAAACTATTCGAATCATTAGACTCAACCTGAACTATTTCATCATTCGAACATCTCAAATCAATAATCTTTCTTTTACAATTTACCACAGCATCATGCAATGTCAACCAGTCCATACCCAGAATGATATCAAACTCATCAAATGGTAATAGCATCAAATCAGCAGGAAAATAGATATCTCGAAACATTAACGGACAGTTCTTGCATACTTTGTCAACCAGGACACTTTTACCTAAGGGGTTCGATACTTTTATAACAAACTCAGTAGACTCTACAAACAAAGTCTTACTGGATACCAAATTCATGCATATATACGAATGAGTAGAACCAGGGTCTATCAATGCAATCACAGAATTATCATAAAGTGTAAATGTACCAGTTATAACATCAGGAGATGAAGCTTCCTCATGAGCTCGAATGGCATATGCTCTGGCAGGCGCTCTAGTTTTAGATCTCGCTATAGTGTCTCTCGTAGTTCTCTGACTACCACTGACATTTCTTACATTTCGGGATGGTCTACCTCTCACTGGAGCATTACCTGATCTCGGATTCTAGGCAGTCTCTTGCTCAACAGACTCTGGGCAATCATGAATGAAATGATCTAACGATCCACATCTGAAGCAAGCCCGATCATTCAATCTACAACTTCCTGGGTGTCTTTTACCATAATGCTTACACTCAGGTCGTTCGGATTGAACATTTCCAACACTTGACATTGATGTTGCCGGAGCTTTGGAACTTAAATGTGATCTAGCTCGATCTCTATTAGAATGTCCCACATTAACTCTCGAACGACTTTGTTCATTTTTTAAATTTTTTTGAAGCAGACTGAAATGATTTATTCGAAAATCTCTTTCTCGCATCTCTGACTTCTGACTCAGCTTTTCTTTTATCTTTTCCGAGTGCCTCAGCTTTGTACGATCGATTAACAAGCACAACAAACTCTTTTATCTCAAAAATCCCGACTAGCAACTGAATATCTTCATTAAGACCATCTTCAAATCTTTTACACATTATTGCTTCCGATGATACACATTCTTGGGCATACTGACTCAGTCTCACGAACTCTCATTCATATTCAGTGACAGACATGTGGCCTTGTTTCAATTCCAGAAATTCCTTTTGTTTCTGATCTATAAATCTCTGACTGATATATTTCTTCCGGAATTCAGACTGAAAGAAATCCCATGTAACCCATTCCTTCGGAACAACAGAAATCAGAGTCTTCCACCACTGATAAGTCGCGTCTCGTAACAAAGAAACAACATATTTAATACTTTTTTCCGAAGTCAAAGACATCTCATCAAATACTCGGATAGTGTTTTCTAACCAAAACTCGGCTTTTTCAGCATCACCATAACTAGTAGCCCTGAACTCTTCAGGTCCATACTTACGGATTTTGTCTACCGGAGGCTTGTTCAACAGATTCGGATACATAACTAGAGGCACAACTGAAGTCTGAGGGGGATTAACCAGTGGCGGAGGTTATGAAGAAGTCGGGTTATTTCTCACAAACTGAGTGAACCACTCACTCATCATCTGGAAGAAAGCTTATTTAGCTTCTCCCTCCTGACCGCTCGTAGCCGGTCTCGAATCAGATGACGCTATCCCTTGCGCGGGAGCAGGCACATTGCTTTCTACATCGTCAGCTACGGCTCTTTCGGGATCCATTACTATACGTAAATCACATTTTACACGTCAGGATTCATCACACTATTACAATTCAGATATATGGCATGTATAGCTAGACTCTTACAGCTACGTTAGCCCCAGATCGGCTAAACCGTACCTCTGATACCAATCAAATGTAACACCCCTAACCCGTATCCGTTGCTGGATTAGGGTTAAAGGCATTACCGGACAAATCGTAAACTTTTACGAACAATTCATAACATAATTCATCATATCGCATCAAATCGTCCCTTAAATAGGTCATCGAGACATAAATCATGCTTTAGAATAGGGTCGGGACTAAACCGAACACATATAAAATTTCTCAAAAATTTAAAAACTTTTCTAAATTACAGAGGTCACACGCCTGGTGCAAGGTGCCCGTGTGCCTTCCACGGCTACTAGACACACCCATGTGTCCTGGCCGTGCCAAAACAGAGCATGTATACTGACTTATCCACACGGCCACCAGACACGCCCGTGTGCCATGGCCGTGTAAAATTAGGCTAGCTACTGACTTATTCACATGGCCACCAGGCACGCCCGTGTACCACAGCCGTGTACGCAAAACAGGCCACTTGCAAGGCCTAAATTCCCACCCATACTAGGGTCATCTCTACAAACAACATACCAATTCATTTCACGCACAATTTACATTCAAAAACATGTCAAATTAATCAACAAATCTTTACATCCAACCTCATTTCCTTTCATGCAAATTTGCACTACTAAAACACATATACATTCAAACATGATTCATCTACATTTACCTTTCATATAATCGTTCCTTTGCTCACACATACATGCTCATAATGCATTCATATACTTACCATAGTTTTGGCCATTTAATTAGCTATCAAGCCATACCAAATCTTCAATCATATATCATATTCACTCATGCATATTACCAACATTTATCTAGCCACATCTCATGGCTATTTATACACATTTCAAACATAATCCAAAATGACTAGCCTATACATGCCATATTTAAATATATACACATTTTTAAAGTACCAAACAAGTTTGAGTAGTGTGATGACGATCCTCGACGATCCCCGAGCCTTCAGTAGCTTTAACAATCTATAAAACAAAGTAAACACACACAGAGAGTAAGCTTTCAAAAGCTTAGTAAGCCATATACAAATAAACTTAGCATAAAATGCTCATAACCATATTGATACAATGACATTAATGTTTTCTCAATGCAAATTCATCACATATTCTTTGGCCCATTTGCTTAGTCATAGCTTGCCACAATTCTCAACTCAATTATCACATATACACATAGCTCATTCAAGTATATATTCACATATTATCTCATCATTTCCATACACATATTCATCTTAGTAAGTTCATATAAACACTTACCTTTCATACACACATAGTGTACTATTCAAACGTACCTGAAACGGATATACAACTCACATAGTCGTTCATTTCTTGGACTTGCCCGTTGAACTGTTCGGAACTAAATAGGAGGCTCAGAGTGCTCGGAATAGTCGTACAATGCCAACGTCCCAGATGTGGTCTTACATGTAATCAGATATCGATGCCACTATCCCAGACAAGATCTTACACGAATCAATACGATGCCAATGTCCCAGACATGGTCTTACAAGTAAATCTCATATCGATGCCAACGTCCCAGACGTGGTCTTACACAAAATCTCGAATCAATGCCAATGTCCCAGACGTGGTCTTACATGATATCACATATTGGACACCTATGTCATGACATATACTATCCTATCTATTCCTAGGTTCAGACGAGACTTCTCGGACATTAACCATCTCTCGATACTTTCTCGGAATCCATATATTCATCATTTCGAATATTATTCATAGCAATTCAAATTTCATATATTTACAAATAAGTCAATTCAGATTCATTTATTTTTATATCGACTTACCTCGGATTCAGATAGTTGATCAGATTCGGTTATTCGACTACTTTCGCTTTCCCGCGATCTAAGTCAGTTTTCTTCGGTTCTTGATCTATACATATTCAAACTTAATCCATTTATTCATCAACACATTCAATTCAATCCAAAAACACTTATTTAGGGTAATTTGCAAATTAGCCCTCACATTTTCACATTTGGACAATTTAGTCCCTATTTCACAAAATCTCAAA
Source organism: Gossypium sturtianum (assembly GCA_025698515.1). Classification (NCBI taxonomy): domain Eukaryota; kingdom Viridiplantae; phylum Streptophyta; class Magnoliopsida; order Malvales; family Malvaceae; genus Gossypium; species Gossypium sturtianum. The sequence goes on from CM046949.1 coordinate 97,282,199, forward strand.
ATACATCAAATTCCACATTACCCATGCCTAGCTGAATTTCACTCATGCTCATTTGAGTCCATACATTTCATTTATTTCACAAATTAGTCCTTCAAAATTTCATTTTCTCAATTTAATCCAAATTACTCAAAATCAACAAAACTCCAAAGACAAAATATGCTAATCAAACACATGTTTTCCTTATTTCATCATCAAATTTTTCAAAGCTCATATGTTCAAAAAAGACACATTTCAAAAACATTATCAATTCTCAAAATTAAGACATGGGTTTCAAAGTTTACGAAGCAACGATTACGAAAACGTAGAAATTATCAAAAACGAATCAAAAACGGATCAAAAACACATACCCGATTATGCATAGACCATGGCCAAATGTAACAACCTTTTCTTCTTTTCTTTCTTTTGTGTTTTCGGTGGAAGGATGAACATTATGGCTTAATTTCATGTTATTTTATCATATTAAACATAATAATACACTTTTTACTATATTACCCTTTATCAATTAACATTTGAAACATATAAACATCAAGGTTATATTTGTCCTTTGTCATCCACTAACTCAAATAATGGGCTTATTGCCTTTTAAGGACTCCACATTCAAAAGCCACATCAATTAGGCCATTAATCAAATAGAAAGCCACTTTTACGAATTATGCGATTTAATCCTTTTCTCAAATTAAGCACACAAACGGACAAATTAACTTACGAAACTTTATCATATGCATAATCACATATCAAAGGCACAGAAAATAATATTAAAAAATATTTTACTGACTCAAATTTGTGGTCCCGAAACCACTATTCTGACTAGAGTCTAAACCAGACTATTACAATTCCCTGATGTGTTTCCTGAAGAACTATTGGGATTACCTCCGATACGAGAAGTTGAGTTTGGTATTAACTTAGTGTTGGGGACGACTCCTATCTCAATAACTCCATATAGAATGGCACTGATAGAATTGAAAGAGTTGAAGTCTCAGTTGCAAGAGTTGACCGATAGAGGATTTGCACGACCGAGTTTTTCTCCTTGGGGTGCACCGATATTGTTTGTGAAAAAGAAAGACGAAACTATGAGAATGTGCATTGACTACAGACAACTCAACAAGGTGACTATAAAGAATAAATATCCTTTGCCACGTATTGATGATTTATTTGATCAGCTGAAAGGAGCTAAAGTATTTTCTAAGATAGATTTGAGATCGGGCTACTATCAACTACGAGTTAAAGACTCTGATGTGCCGAAAACTACTTTTAGAATGAGGTACAGACATTACGAATTCTTAGTTATGCCTTTTAGACTAACGAATGCTCCTGCAGTATTTATGGTTTTGATGAATCGGATATTCAGATCGTATTTGGATCGATTTGTCGTTGTGTTTATTGATGATATTTTGATTTATTCTTGTGATGAAACGCAACATGCTGAGCATTTGAGGGTTGTGTTACAGACTCTGCGTGAGAAGCAATTGTATGCAAAATTTAGTAAATGTGAGTTCTGGTTGCGTGAGGTTGGTTTTCTAGGACATATAGTGTCAGCTGCGGGAATACGAGTTGATCCGAGCAAGATTTTAGAAATTTTAGATTGGAAACCTCTGAGAAATGTATCTAAAGTCCGCAGTTTTTTGGGACTAACGGGATATTATAGACGATTTGTGAAAGGCTTCTCGATGATTGCGACTCCGTTGATGAAATTACTACAGAAAGATGTTAAATTCGAGTGGTCAAAAAAGTGTCAGCAGAGTTTTGAACAGTTGAAAGTATTGTTAACAGAGGCACCAGTGTTAGTTCAACCAGAACCGGGTAAAGAATTCATAGTTTACAGTGATGCATCATTGAATGGTTTAGGCTGTGTGTTGATACAAGAAGGCAAAATTATAGCCTATGCTTTGAGACAGTTAAAACTGCATGAAAAGAACTATCCGACTCACGATCTTGAATTAACAGCTACTGTATTTGCATTGAAGATTTTGCGTCATTACTTATTTGGTGAGAAGTGTCACATTTATACTGATCGCAAGAGCTTGAAATATTTGATGACTCAGAAAGAATTGAATTTGAGATAGCGGAGATGGTTGGAATTACTAAAAGACTATGAATTAGTAAGTGATTATCATCCGGTAAAAGCTAACGTGGTTGCTGACGCTTTGAGCCGAAAGTCTTTATTTACTCTACGAGCAATGAGTAATCAGATAGATCTATGTGGTGATAGTTCAGTTTTGGCTGAGTTGAAAGTGAGGCTGTAACACCCCAAACTCGGCCTAGGAGTTAGGCCCAAATCTGGCGTGTCACATTGAAGTGTTTTTTGAAAACCATGTTTTCATTGAAAACCCTTCTTGTTTAAAGGCTTAAGTAAAATCCTAGTTATGCCAATTTATTTTTAAAACGAGGTACATTGAAAAATTATTAGTTTTATTCCCAAAACATCTTTTCAGTTGCGGAAGCTAATTTTGAAAGTAATTGATTTACGAAAAAGATTAAGTCGCGAAACCATTTCGAAAATGTTGCGAAAATGTAGTGTTGTTTTAAAAACAGTTAGCATTTTGGAAAACCGTGATTTACTTCTAACGGATATAATTCAAAGTAAATAAAACCCCAAGTTAAAATCCAAAACCTTAAAGAGGCCTTATTACAAGAATTAAAACCCAAAACGAAAACTAAAGCATAAATGAAGTCCAAAGGCAGTCGTGTGGCCAGCTTCGAGTCCTTCGCAGCACCAATCCTCTTAAAGATGGGGATTACCTGCGCAGTTAAAAACGGGGTGAGTTTGCGAAAACTCATTGTGTAATCCCCTCCTAACTAAAACAATTAGTAAGACGCATGTAAATCATAATCACCGGGCCTGAGCCCACCATGAAAGAATGAATAATATATGTGGATCTAAGCCCAAAGACAATTTCACTTGGGTCTCAGCCCTTATCAGAACCAAATGGGCCTAGCCCATTCTCCATATCAGTAATAATTAGGCCTAGCCCATATCAGAATCAAGTCCATATGCATAATGTGTGATGCATGCTAACCCATCCCATCCAACCCTGCACTTGCCTCCGTCCAACCCTGCACTACCTGCGGGGAATAAATTACCCACGCCATCCCTACACTCCCAATGTTAGCATTGGTTGCGGCACTAACCAAAATTGCAGCATAGCTGCTAGTATTTATGCGACTTTAAGCCTTCAGTAACGGTCTCATGATTGGCACATAGCCATCAGTAACTATAATAAGATCAGCACATAGCCATCAGCTACGGTAATATAATCGGCACACAGCCTTGGGTAAAGATGATCGACACAGAGTCATCGATATATATGTTAGGCACACAGCCACGGGTAAATACAATTGGCACAAAGCCATAAACAAGATGGCACAGAGCCATAATCAGATTACGCAACTTTAAGCCGTCCGTCGGTCCACAGTCATCATGCGACCCGTGTGACCTTAACATATCAATACTGGATCCACAGTCATCATGTGACCCATGCGAACCTATCAGAACTTCCTCCGTATCAAAGTCCCAACCCCATGCAATATACCGTGTATGTCATGCTCAATCATTACACGTGTATGCAAAATGGCCATGCTCAGTAACAGTCATTTACACACATATTGAAAACATATCAGCCATATAATCCCAGTCAAATCAGTTAAAACACAGTCATACATTCACAGCTAGATCAATCATAGTCCTAATCAGCCAGTTACCCGTAAGGGCAAAATAGTCATTTTACCCTATAAGGGTATTTCGGTAATCCTACCCTTCAGGGGTATTTCGGTAATTTTACAAATCAAGGGTATTTCAGTAATTTTGCAAATTAAGGGTATTTTAGTAATTTCATAAGTCGGGGGTATTTCGGTAATTTACAAATCAGGGGTGTTCCGGTAATTTTGCAAATCAGGGGTACTTCGATAATTTTGTAAACTGAGGGTATTTTGGTAATTTTGCAAATCGGGGGTATTTTGGTAAGTTTGCAAACTGAGGGTATTTCGGTAATTTTGCAAATTAGGGGTAGTTTGGTAATTTCACAAACCGAGGGTATTTCGATAATTTTTACAAATCGAGGGTACTTCGATAATTTTACAAGTTGAGGGTGTTTCAGTAATTTTGTAAACCAAGGGTATTTCAGTAATTTTGTAAACCAAGGGTATTTCAGTAATTTTGTAAACCAAGGTATTCTAAACAGAGATAACGATGCGAATAGGCCTAGGGCCCATTCTCGGCCCAAATGGGCCCACACGCTCGTGTGGCCCATTTAGCCCAAATCTAGCCACAGATATTATATTCACATAGTCCAGTCCAATATTTACTACACAATCATACAACTTATCCGATTGGGCCCACGGGCTCAACATGGCCCCTTTCGGCCCATCGTGGCCCAAATAGCCTAAACCCACAAGAACACTCATGATGGCCTCAACTATCGCGTCAAAGCTCCCACACGTTCGCTCGCACGCTCGTGTGGCTACCATCGCCGTGTGACCGGCATTTTGGCATTTGCCGCTCTACAGCTAGAGTAGTGCGAAATACACACCTGATAGGAATCTGGAGTTAATCCGCGCTCCGAACACTCCAATTCCCAAACGCCAACCAAGGTATGCTTACTCTCCACATAGATCGCTCTATTTAAAGCCAGCTTCTCGCCTACTCTCATGCTAGCTTCCCGATGTGGGATCCCTCCATCAATCCTCCAAAATCGTCCCAACTACAAAATAAATATCCCTTTTTGCTTGCAATGGGATTCGAACCCTTGCCCTCTCCTATGCTCCAGACGCTACATGCCACCACAACACAAGCTCCTTTTGTGACTTAAAACATGCTCAAATATTTATAAAACCTATATGCCAGTGTCCAGATTCTTATAAGAGCCAAAAATTAAAGAAATTCTGCAAGAGCCAAGATTTGAACCCAAGCTCCCTTACACCCTTAATGACGCCACAACTACTAGGCCAGATGCTTCCTTGTATCATTTTTTTATCAAAATAATTCAAAAGGCCTACACCCAAGCATCCAGGGTTTTGTTCACTTAAAACCAAAATTTTTGCTAAAGCCCAAGTTTGGACCCAGGACTTTTCCAACACTTCTCAGGACCCTTAACCACTTGAGCAGACATTTAATTGTGTCATTTCCTTGCACAATTAAATACATATTTGTAGCCTCCTTACGGACCCATACTCAAGGCCCAATACTTCTAGGCCTAAATTCGGGGCGTTACAGAGGCCAATGTTTCTACGTCAGATTTGTGATGCCCAGAAAAGTGATGCTAAGATGATGACAAAATGAGCTCAATGTGGTTTGAATTCTGATTCAGAATTTCGAGTTGATGATGATGGTTGTTTGAGATTTCAAGATCGGATTTGTATTCCGAGAAATTCAGAGTTGATCCAGTTGATTTTGAACGAGGCTCATAATAGTCGTATGTCTGTTCATCCGAGAAGTACGAAAATGTACAATGATCTGAATTAATTTTATTTGTGGCATGGTATGAAACGAGATATCTCAGAGTTTGTTTCGAGTTGCTTAGTTTGTCAGGAAGTCAAAGCTGGACACCAGGTTCCATCCGGTTTGTTACAACTAATCATGATTCCTGAGTGGAAATGGGAGAGAATCACAATGGAATTTGTGTCGGGATTGCCTTTATCTTCGAGAAAGAAAGATGCAATCTGGGTGATAGTTGATAGATTAACGAAATCAGCTCATTTTATTTCGGTGAGAACATATTATTCGCTTGATAAGCTAGCTGAATTGTATATTTTCGAGATTGTGAGATTGCACGGGGTACCATTATCTATTGTTTTTGACAGAGATCCGAGATTTACTTTGCGGTTTTGGAAGAAACTACAAGAGGCTCTAGGTACGAAGCTGCATTTCAGTACTGCATTTCATCTGCAAACGGATGGTCAATCCGAGCAGATTATTCAGATTCTCGAGGATATATTGAGATGTTGTATTCTTGAGTTTAAAAGTACATGGGAAAAGCATTTGCCGTTGATTAAATTCGCGTACAATAATAGTTTTCAATCTAGCATTAAAATGGCACCATATGAGGCTCTTTACGGTCGAAAATGCAGAACTCCATTGTATTGGACTGAGCTCAGTGAGAATAAGATTCACGGGGTTGATTTGATTAAAGAGACTGAATAGAAAGTGAAAGTGATTCGTGACAGTCTGAAAGCCGTATCAGATCGTCAGAAGTCTTATCCAGATTTGAAACGAAAATATATTGAACTTGAGATCGATGATAGAGTGTTTTTGAAAGTGTCTCCATGGAAGAAAAAACTTTGTTTCGACAGAAAAGGCAAATTGAGTCTGAGGTTCATCGGGCCGTATGAGATTATTGAACGTATTGGGCCAGTTGCTTATAGATTGTTGTTGCCACCTAAGCTAGAGAAGATTCATAATGTGTTTCACGTATCGAGGCTTAGATGATACAGATCCGATCCATCACATGTGATTGCCCCTACTGAGATTGAGATTCAGTCAGATTTATCTTATAATGAAGAACCAACTCGAATTTTGGCTCGTGATTTCAAAGAGTTGAGAAATAAGAGAATTTCTTTAGTGAAAGTGTTGTGGCACAAACACGGAGTTGAAGAGGCTACATGGGAGGCTGAAGATGTTATGAGAGAGCAATATCTGAATCTATTCACTGGTAAGATTTTCGGGGATGAAAATCTCTAAGGGGGAAGAGTTGTAACAGCCTGGTTTAGACCCTAGTCGAAATAGTGGTTTCGAGACCACAAATCTGAGGTTAGAAAAATATTTTAATACTATTTTTAGTGTTTACAGTATGTGATTAAGCATGTGTGAAAATTCTGTGTGAAAATTTTATCGTTTGAGTGTCCAATTTGATAAAAGGACCTAATCGCATGAAATGTAAAAGTTGCCTATTAATTGTTTAAGTGGTTATTGAGGTTGGTTTATTAAATGTGAGGTCCTTATGATACAATTAGACCATGATTAAGGTGAGTGGACAAAGATTGACACAAATTAGTGGATTTTTAATGTTGAAATTAAGGTTAAAAATGGTATTTGATAAATAATGATAATATTAATTAAAAGAAACCAAACGTTCATCATTTTTCATGTTTTCCACTACCGAAATTAGAAGAGAAAGAAAGCTTAAGAGCAAGTTAGGGTTCGGCACTCATTTTGGTTAATTAAGGTATGTCTTTGCTTCGGTTTTTGATGATTTTTACGATTTTGTGATCATTGCTTAGCATACTATCAAGCCCATGCTTTAATTTTAGAATTTGATGATGATTTTGAGATGTGCCATTGATGAATGCTTGAGTTTTGTGATAGTTGGTGATGAAATATGAAAAATATGTGATAGATTAACATATTTTGTCTTTGAATTTTTGATGAATTTGACTATTTTGGGCTAAATTGTGAAAATGAGAAATTGAAGGACTAAAATGTGAAATAAATGAAATATGTGGACTTGTATGAACATGAGGAAGATTCGGCCTAAGGATGGTGTAATGAAATTATGTGTATTTTGTGATTTTATGAAATAGGGACTAAAATGTTAAAATGTGAAAATGTGAGGGCTATTTTGTAAAATGCCCTAAATATGTGTATTTGGATTAAATTGAATGATTTGGTAAATGAATGAGCTAAATTTTAATATGTATAGATTAAGAAAAGAGAGATTTGGATCAAGATCGAGGCAAGAATAAAGTGCTCGATTGATCGACTTGAATCGTGTTTCTACGTCCGAGGTAAGTTCGTGTATAATACGAATTGTTTAAATCGTATTCATGTGTTATGAAATGAATGAATATGTGGTTGATGAATTAGTAATGCTATATGTGGATTTGAGAGATGAGGCACTAAGTGTGCGTAAATAGAATTGATATAGGGGTGAACGGCACTATGTGTGCGAAATAAAGAAAGTATCGACTATATTGATTGGCACTGTGTGTGCTATACCGAGTCAAATTCGATTTAATGTAAAGGCACTAAGTGTGTGATGATATTAAAGCTTCGGCTAAGAAATTGGCACTAAGTGTGAGAGTAAATCGAATGGTTAATGGAGATCGAATGAATTATGGTACTGAGCATTGAGTAGCAAAAGCGATTGTTAATTAAGTGAGGGTACAGGTATGTACAGAACCTATGTGGTTGATGATATTGTATATGGGATAAATGGATGATCATGTGAGTATTGACTATGGATGAGATTGTGTATTATTATGAATTATGCCATGTGACAGTTAATTTTACATATTAAACTTGAATTGTTGAAGTAAATGTGTTATATTACGAACTTACTAAGCTTTTAAGCTTACTGTGTGAAGTTTTTCTCTGTTTTACAGTGTCTTTAAAGCTAGCTCAGATCTGGGGATCGTCAGCGACTCAATCACACTATCGGCCATCTATTTTGGTACTTTTGGAAGTTGTATATTTGGTATATGGCATGTATAGGCTAGTGATTATGGTATGTTTTGAGATGTATAGATCTTACCATGTGATATGGCTTGGTAGTTTAATGATTTTGGTATATACTTTGGATATGTGAAAAGGATGGTTAATATATGTAGGTGTGTTTTATGTGAATGATCATTTTGGTATAAATTAGTGAAATGAAAGTGGTATGTTTCATGCTTAAATTTGTAAGGATTAAATGATGTATGGAATACATGTTTTTTATGTGAATTTGATATTTTGAATTGGTATCCTTGAGTTGGAATTGAGTATGAAAATAAATGATATAGTTGACGGTTAAATGGTGCATATTTTGGTAGTTTTTGAATGCATTTGGGGTATGAATTTAGTATGTATTGATGCTTGTAGGTGTGACCCAAAGTTGGGTGGCAATTTGGCCTTGTAAATGGCCTATATTTACTGTAACACCCCTAACCCAAGACCATCGCTGGAATAGGGTTAAGAGGCGTTACTAGACATTTGATTATCATTTTCACAACACAAAATCAATCATCAATCAAACATATTCAAATATAAACATATAGTCCCTCGTTGAGGTCTATGAGACCTTAAACACGTGTTGGAAAGAGGTCGGGACCAAACCGAACACATACAAAAATTCTTGGAAATTTAAACATTTTTCAAAACTGTAGAGGTCACACGCCCGTGTGGGCAGGCCATGGGCCTCCCACGGCCTCAGACACGCCCATGTGTCTAAGCCGTGTCAAAACAGGGCATACATACTGACTTGTCCACACGGCCATGGACACGCCCATGTGCCTTACCCGTGGTCGTTACTGACTTGCAAGAATTACAACCACGAGGGACACGGTCGAGCCACACGCCCGTGTGCTCAACCGTGTGGGCAGTTATAGGCCATTTTCAAGGCCAAACTTGCCCCCCACACCTTAAATCACCTATATACACCAAATCATTTCCAATTCATGGCTCAAAACGCATCCAAACATACCAATAATAACACCAATTCATCTTCAATTATACCATCACTAACCTTACATTATTTCTACTCAGATAGCTCATCCAAGGGCAACCAATTTTACATCTCAAATCCTATCACTATGCATCATCTAGTCATACTACAAATTCACACTTAATAAGCCATTCTCATCAACCAATTCAAGCATGAAATATACCAATTCCAATCTCACCATATCATACCAAAATCATCATTTTCATAACTTCAAGTATAAACCAACAACATTCATTTTCCATGCCATATCACATGGCAAGGTTTATACCACTCAAAACATGCCACATTAACTAGTCTATACATGCCATATTCAAATATACACATCTTCAAAAGTACCAAAATAGATTACCGATAGTGTGATAGAGATGCTGACGATCCCTGGATCCGAGCTAGCTTTACTGACACTGTAAAACAGAGAAATAAATCACACAGTAAGCTTTCAAAGCTTAGTAAGTTCGTAATATAATACATGTAACTCAACAATTCAAGTCAATATACAAAAATAAACCATCACTTAGATTAATTTACCAATGATACACAAACTCGACTATGCTCAATACTCACATAGCATTCCATTCATCTATTTTCAAATTCACCAACACATAGGTATCATACATACCTTAGCCAACACATAGTTACTCATCAACCAAGCTACTCAATTGCTAGACTTTACATTTCGATCAACCTTTGCTATTCTTTAGATTTATTCACACACTTAGTGTTAATTTTGTAATCGAAACATATTTGTCATCGCACACTTAGTGCCAATATGTTAAACCGAACTTCTAACGGTATCGCACACACAATGCCAAATCAATAAGCCGAAGCTTCTATCATTTTGCACATAGAGTGCTAATCATCTCTGTCTCGTTTCTAACTTCGCACACTTTGTAACAGTCCGGTTTAGACCCTAGTCAGAACAGTGGTTTCGAGACCACAAATTTGAGTCCAAAAATATTTTAATATTATTTTCTGTGTCTACTGTATGTGATTAAGCATGTGTGAAAGTCTCGTATGAAAATTTGTCTGTTTGTGTGCTTAATTTGAGCAAAGGACTAAATCATGTAATTCGTAAAAGTGACTTTCTATTTGATTAATGGCTAATTTGAATGTGGCTTTTAAATGAGGAGGCCTCATGAGGCAATTAAGCCATTAATGAGATAATGGATGGCAATGGTCAAGAATGACCTTATATTTTATGTTATATATATTTTGTATTAAAAGGTTAATATAGTTTTGTTGATTTTGAGTAATTTGGGTTAAATTGAAAGAATAATATTTTGAGGGACTAAATTGTGAAATAAATGAAATGTATGGACTACTTGAGAATTCGGCTAAGCATGGGTATCATGAGATTTTGTATATTTTTTAATTTTGTGAAATAGGGACTAAAATGTCCAAATGTGAAAATGTGAGGGCTAATTTGTAAATTGCCCTAAATATATGTTTTTGGATTGAATTGAATGAATTGTTGAATAAATGGGTTAAATTTGAATATGTATAGATCAAGAACCGAAGAAAACAGACTTAGATCATGGAAAGTCAAAAGTTGTCGAATAACTGAATCCGATCGAATATCCAAATCTGAGGTAAGTCGATATACAGATAAATGTATTTTAATTGAATTATTTGTGTATATATGAGATTCGAATTGCTATGAATATCCATTGAGATGGAATGTATGGGAAATCCGAGCTTACGCATATATCGACAAGTTGTTTAAGTCTGAGAAGTCCCGTATGAACCTAGGAATAGATAGGATAGCATATGTCATGACATAGGTGTCCGATATTTGATATCATGTAAGACCACGTCTGGGACGTTGGCATTGATTCGAGATTTCGTGTAAGACCACGTCCGGGACGTTGGCATCGATTTGAGATTTACGTGTAAGACCATGTCTGGGACATTGGCATCGTATTGATTCGTGTAAGACCCTGTCTAGGACAGTGGCATCGATATCTGATTACATGTAAGACCACGTCTAGGACGTTGGTGTTGTACGACTATTCCGAGCATTCCAAGTATCCTATTAGATTTTGAACGGTTCAACGGGAAAGTCCGAGAAATGAATGACTATGTGAGTTGTATATCCGTTTCAGCTACGTTTGAAAAGTACACTATGTGTGTATGAACGGTAAGTGTCTATATGAACTTACTAAGGTTAATATGTGTATATAAATGATGAGATAATATGTGAATATATATATGCTTGAATGAGCTATGTGTATATGTGAAATTTGAGTTGAAGAATGTGGCAAGCTATGGCTAAGTAAATGAGCCAAAGAATATGTGATGAATTTGCATTGAGAAACATTAATGTCAACGTATCAATATGGTTATGTGCATTTTATGCTAAGTTTATTTGTATATGGCTTACTAAGCTTTTGGAAAGCTTACTTTGTGTGTGTGTTTACTCTGTTTATAGATCGTCAAAGCTACTGAAGGCTCGGGACCATCAAGGATCATCATCACATTACCCAAACTCATTTTGGTACCTTATGGAAATGTATATACTAAGTATGGCATGTATAGGCTAGATGTTCGGAACATGTTTGAGATGTGTAATTAGCCATGTGATGTGGCTAGATAAATGTTGGTAATATGCATAAGTGATTATGGTATATGATGCATGTTTTGGTATGGCTTGATGACAATGAAATGGTCTTATGAATGGTAAGCGAACCTATTCACTGGTAAGATTTTCGGGACAAAAATCCCTAAGGGGGGAGAGTTGTAACAACCTGGTTTAGACCTTAGTCGGAACAGTGGTTTTGAGACCATAAATCCGAGGTCAGAAAAATATTTTAATAATATTTTTTGTGTTTATAGTATGTGATTGAGCATGTGTGGAAGTACTGTGTGAAAATTTTATCGTTTGTGTGTTTAATTTACAAAAAGGACTTAATCGCATTAAGTGCAAAAGCTGTGTACTGATTGTTAAAGTGCCTAAATGTTGTTGTCTTTATATTTTGGAGGTTTTATGATGTAATTAGCCCATTTTATGAGATTAGTGGAAGATGATAGTATGGTTTTGGTGTTATTATTAATAGTTGTTAAGGGTAAAATGGTAAAATGGTAAAATGCCAAATAAGTTAATATTAATTAAAACAAAACTAATTTGATGGCCATTTCTCATCTTTCTTCCACCAAAAAATAGAAAAGAGAATAGCCATTGAAGCTTTTGAAATTTCGGCACTTGCTAAGCTCAATTAAGGTATGTTTTGGTTTCAGTTTTTGATAATTTTTACGTTTTTGTGATCGTTGCTTAGTGTACTATCAAACCCATGCTTTAATTTTAGAATTTGATGAATAGTTTGAGATGTGCCATTGATGAACATGTGAGCTTTGTGTTGATAGTTGGTGAAATATGAAAGTTTGATGTTGGATTAACATACTTTGTCTTTGAATTTTTTGTGAATTTGAGTAATTTGGGCTAAATTGAGAAAAGTGTAAATGGAGGGACTAAAATGTGAAATAAATGAAATGTGTGGACATGTATGAACATATAGAGAATTCGGCTAGGCATGGGTACAAGCAAACTATGTGTATTTGATGATTTGATGAATTAGGGACTAAAGTGTCGAAATGTGAAAATGTGAGGGCTATTTTGTAAAATGCCCTAAATATGTGTGTTTGGATTAAATTGAATGAATCGGTGATTGAATGAGTTAAATTTGTATATGTATAGACCAAGAAAGGAGAGATTCAGATCGAGATCGAGGCAAAGACAAAGTGCTCGATTAATCGACCGTCTTGTTACTGCGACGTCCGAGGTAAGTTCGGATATAATACTTGCCATTAAACTTATATCTATGTGATGAGAAATGAATGAATGTATATTAATGAAATAGAAATGTGTTATATATGAAATCGAGTATTGAGGCACTAAGTGTGCGAAGTTAGAAACGAGACAGAGATGATTAGCACTCTGTGTGCGAAACGATAGAAGCTTCGGCTTATTGATTTGGCACTGTGTGTGCGATACCAACATAAGTTCGGTTTAACATATTGGCACTAAGTGTGCGATGACAAATATGTTTCGATTACAAAATTAGCACTAAGTGTGCGAATAAATCTAAAGAATAGCAAAGGTTGATCGAAATGTAAAGTCGAGCAATTGAGTAGCTGGGTTGATGAGTAACTATGTGTTGGCTAAGGTATGTATGATACCTATGTGTTGGTGAATTTGAAAATAGATGAAAGAATGCTATGAGAGTGTAATGCCCCAAAAGTTAGGGGTTGGTAATTTTGCTTAATTTCATGTTGTGCTTGAATGGCTAGCTATTTGAGTGTATTTGAGGGTTCTAGGGAGGCCTGGGTTCGAGTCTGAGCTTTGGAAAAATTTTAGTTTTTGGCCTTGAAGAGGATAGGGCTGTTAGAAGTAGGACTTAAGTATATTTAGGTGAGCTTCGTGACACAAGATGAGCATGTGGCTTAGTGGTGTGGCGTCAATGGGATAACAAGGAAGAGTGGGGTTCGAATCCCACGAATTACAAATTGGAGACTTTTATTTTGTGACTTGAGAGTGGAAGAAGTAGAGTTTGGAGAAAACTTTACAAGAGAAGTGGGAGACTTGGTCAAAAGTTTCAAATGGATGGATGGGAGCTATTCTAGGAGACTTTGGTGGAGAAAATCAAGGAAGTGATGTGTGTGGGAGTGTTGGCCAAATTTGGGAGTGTGGCTAAGTGAGAAACTCGGCTAGAGGGGGGTCATTGGGAGTATTTTCGGCAACTTTGAAAGTGAGTGCAAACCAAAATTTCTTTGTGTTGTTCTACTTCTCTTTTGCTCATTTTTGGGTTTTCTTTCTGAAGTGACTTCTCAAGCAACTTGTTACCATTTGGGATTTTCATTTCGTTCTTTATCTCCTCAACCGCTGCCCACTTCCTGCCTATATTTCTTTCTTTTCCTCATTTTCTTCCTTGCCGTTTAGACTTGTGTGCAAGTTAGTTCTTTCTCTTCTTGGCAACATCTTGGCCGAATCCAATCTCTTCTTTTCCTCTCGTCTTCTTTTCTGTACCCTTCAAGATAGCTGAACCTATCTTCTTCGTTGTCCTCAACGTTTCTTCTCTTGTCCTTTCAGTTGAGTAAACCGAAAGCAATCTCTTCTTACTTTTCTTTTGAAGTATCATCTTTGGGGCCGTACTCAAGGGTACCTGTCTTGCCGAATTTGAAGAGTAAGATATACTGACTTTCTTTCAATTATTTTCGTGTTGGGTAGCATTTTTGTCTCTCTAGCGCCGAATCTCCTCTACCTTCTGTAGTTTGATGTTGGTTTGTATGTAGGTTCACTCGACATGTAAGAAGGGGCAAGCGTTCGGAAGCAATCGAAACGTACTCTTAGCCTCGATCAAGTAAGCATTCTTGCTTTGTTTTTGTCAAGGGTGGGTTTTAACCACAGGTTTACCCTATATCTTTTAATAAGGAGTGGATTGTAACGCAGAGTACATTCAAGGATTCTTGATCTTCGCTGACTTTTGGAGGACTTAGCAGATTTGGTTAATCAAGGTATGTATAGGTGTGATTTCAGCTTTTGTAAAGGGGAAAGAGGATAACTCTATTGTTGGGATGACTAACTGATAGTCTTATTTTAATGTAGGTTCGGTGTGAAGGGATTCGTGGCACGTTCGTAATCAAGGTGTGTAATCGTACACCTATTACCATACTGTTCAAACACAGAATATTGTTGTTCTCACTTTTGTGCTACTATATACCGATAAAAGCCAAAAAATCGATAAGCCGAAACTTCAGCATCTGAGATCACTCGAGCGTGTGAGCTCTCGTAGAGATAAACCAAGCCACAATTGTTGGCGATAGACCGTTGGGAGTGCCACGAACTTTTTCGTGGGCTTAGGCCGTAATAGGCCTTGTTGGGCCGAAGTGGGCCAAGTGGGCCCAAAAGGGGCTAATGGGCCAACAGGGACGAAATCCATGGTAAGTGCCGCATAATAGATGCGGCTACGAGGTTCCCAGAACCGTGATCGAAAATGGGCTGGATGGGCCACACGAGCGTGTGGGCCACTTGGACCGAAATTGGGCTTTAGGCCCAGTTGCACCGTTTTGACCAGAAAGGGAACCTGTGTCGCTCGAGGCGACAGTAGGCCTCTGGAAAGGCTGTTAGATGACTAAAACTACCGAAATACCCTTGATGGGTAAATTACCGAAATACCCTTTATGGGTAAATTACCGAAATACCCCCAATGGGTGAAATTACTAAACTACCATCGATGGGTAAAATTACTGGAATACCCCTGAGGGGTGAATTACTGATTTAACCCCAACCGACCAAATGACCGTTATACCCTTAGTGGTAGTATCATTGATGTATAAGTATTAGTTGTATGACCGATTTTGATTGTGATGCACTACATACATGAGTTAAATATGACACGACATACTGTATTGGGTTGGGTTATGGATTTTGGAGGAAGCACTGTACTGGTGGCTCTGCCAAATTATACTGATTTAGTGGCTTTTTCCACGTATCTTGCGATTCAGTGGCTCACCACGCCACTCATGCTTGGCGGCTTTGTTGCGTTATTATTAGCGACTAGACTGCGTTATTGAGTGTCTTTGGTGGGTGGGTTGACTTGGTCCCCACCAGGTGTGTTGGTTGGCACGGGGTGTGTTGGCTGGATTGGGTTGGGGTACATTTCTGTGTTGCATTGATATGTATTTGGGCTTTGGCCCACTCTGTTACTGAATAGGGCTTAGGCCCAGACTGTTACTGAATAGGGCGTAGGCCCAGACTATTACTGGATAGGGCTTAGGCCGGCATCGTCACCGTATGGGCTTGGGCCTGCATCGTGTATCGTGATGGGGATTACACACTGAGTTCTCATAACTCACCCTTTTCTTTAACTGCGCAGGTAATCCCCAGCCTTAGAGGATTTGGAGCTGAAAGGGACTAGAAGGTGGCCACACGTCCGATATGCTTTGAAGTTAAACTTAGCGACTTTATTTTACTTTATTTTAATTTATTGAGCTAATAATTATGTAATAAGGCCATTGGGGTTTTTAACTTTTCTATGGTGTTTCTTTTAATTACAACCTGCCAGTCTATTAAACATGGGTTTTTAAAACAATAACTACTGTTTTCAAAATATCACGTTTCCGCAACTGTTTGAACCAAACTTCCGCAACAAACAAGGTTTTAAACATAATAATATTTTGCAAGAGAATGACTCCGAGTAAATCTCGTTTCGATTTTAAGCAACCGAACTGGGGTTTTAAGTGATAGAAAGTTTTAAAGTTGTAGAAGGGTTTTCATTGAACTTATAGTTTTCAACAACACTGTGATGTGACACATTAGATCCGGTCGTAACGTCTAGGTCGGGTTTGGGGTGTTACATTTAGTGGTATCAAAGCCTGGTTGCAAAACTCGGCTGTGGAATGGGTTTTCAGAATTTTTCCTAAACTGTTTACATTTTGGTTTGGAAAGAAATAATGTTACTGAAAGTGTGGCACACCGAGTCTCCGGCACCAAATCCGTAAGTTCCCTGACACTATACTCTGTTATATACTGAAATGACTGTACTAAGAAATTATTAGGGATAGTAGTAGCATATTGAAACTCCTTAGTTAGAGAAACTGAGACTATAGGAGACGGGAAACTGTAGTAAATTCGATCTGCGAGAATAACCCTAATTACTGTTTTTCATAAAATATCTGTTAGTAATTATGATAACTATAAGCTGATTCATAAAACTCTTTAATCTGATAAATACGCTACATTGATAAGAGCACAAGAGGTCGCGGAAGAGGTACACGTGGCCGTGGCAGAGGCCGAGGTGCTAGGGCTGGGTCCTCAGCATCAGGACATATGCCCGATAGGGAAGCGCCGGCCTCACCAGTGACTGAAACGGGGTCTCACGACTGAGCCAGTGGGGATGATGCCCTGTCCCAAGCGATGCTGTGGGTTCTTGAAAGGGTTGCTGGAGCAAGTACTGGGTCAGTGGGCTAAGGGTCAATTTCTGAATGACTCCGGTCGAATGGGGCGGAAATTTTCAAGGGCATCTCTAGTGTAGCCCCGACTGTAGCAGAATATTGGTTGGAGGTTGTCGAGCGAATAATGGATGATCTTGATTGCACGGTGGAGCAAAAACTGAAAGGGGCAGTGTCTTTACTGCGAGATGAGGCATATCAATGGTGGCTTACCATGAGGGAGGGCACGCAGGCCGATCGTGTGACATGGGACTTCTTTAAGATGACCTTCCAAGGAAAATATGTTGGGGCAAGTTATGTGGATGCCCGGAGGGAGAAATTCTTGAGTCTGATCCAGGGAAATAAGTCTGTGGTTGAGTATGAGGCAGAGTTTCTGTGGTTGAGCCGGTATGCTCGGGGCATAGTCGTGACTGAGTATGAGCGCTGCGTGCATTTCGAGGATGGTCTCCGGGATGAGTTGCGGGTACTGATAGCCCCGCAGAGGGAAAGAGACTTTGCTGCCTTGGTTGAGAAGGCAAAGATTGCCGAGGATGTGAAACGCTCAAAGCGCCAGAATCGTGAGCAGGATAGGGGCAGAAGTAAGAGGAATTTTGGGCCCTCAAGTTCTCCTGGTGGGCCTAAGAAGAGGCCAAGGTTTGATGGGCCAGCCTGAGCTAGGGTTCCTGTTGTTGCTGTTAGACCGCAGCCTTGCGCTGAGTGTGGGAGATCTCATCTGGGAGAGTGTTGGAAAAGATCGGGGTCATGCTTCAGATGTGGGTCTAGGGATCACCAGGTTAGATACTATATGCAGAGGCCTGTTCAGATGCAAGCTGTAGGTCGGGGTTATGTTCACCCGGGGGGAGAGGTGGTGGCGACCACCCAGAGGCCGTGGTCGGCCGAGGGGGAATGGTCTGGGACGAGGTCATGGAGTGCCGGATAGAGGTTCTGGTAACACTGAGGCGAGACAGCCAGCGTTGGTCTATGCTGTTCGGCGCCGAGAGGATGGCAACGCTCCTGATGTCATAACTGGTACGTTCCTCATTTATAATGTACCGTATATCGCTTTAATTGATATTGGGTCTACACACTTGTATGTTGCATATACTGTGTCTGGATCGTTGGGTATACAGTCTGAAATTACTGATAGGGAAATGTTGGTGATTAGTCCACTGGGACAGTCGGTTAGGGTGAATAAACTATTTAGAGATGTGCCCCTAGAGGTCCAAGGGGTTGTCTTTTCGGCGGATTTGATGGAACTACCATTTGGCGAATTTGATCTCATCTTGGGCATGGATTGGTTAGTGAAGCACCGTGCGAATTTGGATTGTGCGGCTAAGCATATGGTACTGAAGTCTTCGGAGGATGAGGAGGTGATTGTGATAGGGGAGCGGAGAGATTATTTATCTAATGTAATCTCAGCACTAAAGGCCGAGAAACTAATTCATAAGGGTTGCGAGACATTCTTAGCTTATGTCAGCATTTCTAAATCCGTGAGTTCATCTGTTGAGAACGTCAGAACTGTAAAGGAGTTTCTAGATGTATTTCCTGAAGAGCTTTCGGGGTTACCGCCAAATCGTGAGGTTGAATTTGACATTGAGCTTCTACCGAGAACGGCTCCGGTGTCCATCGCCCCTTATAGGATGGCGCCGAAGGAGTTGGTAGAGTTAAAGGCTCAGATCTAAGAGCTGCTGGACCGAGGATTCATCCGACCGAGTGTGTCTCTGTGGGGAGCACCAGTATTGTTCGTGAAGAAGAAGGATGGGTCCATGCGTATGTGTATTGATTATCGTCAATTGAATAAACTGACGATTAAGAACAAGTACCCATTACCAAGGATAGACGATTTGTTTGATCAGGTGCGAGGAGCTTCGGTTTTCTCCAAGATAGATCTTAGATCGGGGTACCATCAACTAAGGGTTAAGGAAGTAGATGTGTATAAGACTGCATTCCGGACTCGTTATGGACATTACAAGTTTCTGGACATGCCGTTTGGTGTAAACGAATGCACCAGCTGCTTTCATGGATATGATGAACCGGGTTTTCCAACCCTATCTGGACTGGTTTGTAGTGGTGTTTATAGACGACATTCTGGTGTATTCAAGAACTGAGGAGGACCATGATTCGTATCTCCGGATTGTTCTGCAGATATTAAGAGAGAAGCAGTTTTATGCCAAGTTCAGCAAGTGTGAATTTTGGCTGCGAGAAGTGACATTTTTGGGGCACGTAGTGTCTGCCGAGGGGATTAGGGTTGATCCTCGAAAAATTGAGGCCGTATTGGACTGGAAACCACCAAAGACTGTATCCTAAATTCAAAGTTTTTTGGGTCTGGTCGGGTATTACCGACGATTCGTTAAGGGGTTTTCACTGATTGCTGCACCTCTAACCAAGTTGTTGCGTAAAAGGGTACCGTTTAATTGGACTAATAAACAGCAGGAGAGTTTTGAGAAACTGAAGAAGATTCGATCGACGCCGGTATTAATCTGACCCGAGGTGGAAAGGAATTCATTGTCTACTGTGATGCATCACACACGGGTTTGGGTTGTGTGCTGATGTAAGAAGGTAAGGTGGTGGCTTACGCGTCGCGACAGCTTAGGTGTGGGAGGTGATTCAAGGTGTGGGAGGCAAGTTTGGCCTTGAAAATGGCCTATAATTGCCCACACGGTTGAGCACACAGGCGTGTGGCTCAACCGTGTCCCTCGTGGTTGTAATTCTTGCAAGTCAGTAGCGACCACGGGTGAGGCACACGGGCGTGTCCATGGCCGTGTGGACAAGTCAGTATGTATACCCTGTTTTGACACGGCTTAGACACACGGGCGTGTCTGAGGCCGTGTGAGGCACACGGCATGCCCACACAGGCGTGTGACCTCTGCAGTTTTGAAAAATGTTTAAATTTCTGAAAATTTTCGTATGTGTTCGGTTTGGTCCCGACCTCTTTCCAACACGTGTTTAAGGTCTCGTAGACCTCAATAAGGGACTATATGTTTATATTTGAATATGTTTGATTGACGATTGATTTTGTGTTGTGAAAATGATAATGGAATGTTTAGTAACGCCTCTTAACCCTATTCTGACGACGGTCTCGAGTTAGGGGTGTTACACAAATAGCATCATACCACATACTTATCAATCAAAAACATCACATACTAAGTAAAAACAATTCAGATCCTCATAATCATGCTTACTCATTTCAAACCTTACCACATCCCAAACACATTTCATAAAACATTGCTCACATTCACTTGCACTTATATCCTGGACTTATCACCACAAATGCACACGAAATTTTCATTTAAACAAGTTTCTCGATGAACACTTTGGAATAATGTTGGATACTTGGTGGTTTCGCACACAACCCACCATTTAATAATTAACAAGGTGGTATCGCACACAGCCCACCAATGATAATCAATACGATGGTATCGCACACAGCCCATCATTAATAAATAACAAGGTGGTATCGCACACAGCCCATCGTTAATAAATAACAAGGCGGTATCGCACACAGCCCACCAACAATAATAATTACGGTGGTATCGCACACAGCCCACCAACAATTACATATTTACAGATATTTATCTTTACCCATATTCCTATCCCGAAGGTTCATCCGAGAATTTCCTCATTTTCTACCATTTTTAATAAATCTTACCAATAAGCATTTACGTCCACACAATGCATTAATAGATAAAAACATACATAATAAGGATGTATCGTTTACACATAAACTTACCTCGATACAAAATATGTCAGTTTGCAATTTAGTCCGTAACCTTACCTTTTCCCCGGTCAAGGTTGATTCCACGTTCTTCTTGATCTATAATGACATATTTAACTTATTAAATCACCACATTATTCAAAACATTTCAAAATTTCTATTTTGGAAAAATTACCATTTTGCCCTTATACTTTCACAAAGTTACACTTTTGCCCCTAGGCTCGTAAAATGAAATGTGTTCATTTTCCACATATCCAAGCCTAGCTGATTCATTTTCTCTCTTATAGCAACTCACAATTTCAATTATTTCACACACTTATTATTTATTTTTATAACTTTTACAAAGTAGTCCTATTAGGAGTTTTCATGAAAAATCCTTTCACAAAAGTTGTTCTTTAACCTACTAATATTCATTTTCTTCCATAAAATTTTAGAAATCAACACAAATTTTCACATGGCAAATCCTTAGACTCTCAACCATTTTGCAAAATAGTCCCCTTATTAGCTAGATTGAGCTTTAGGGGTTCCAAAAACACAAAAATCATCAAAAATAACCATCATAATCACTTACTTGCAAGAGGATAGCTCGGCTGAAAGTTTGAGCTTCAAAAACCCCTATTTCTTGCTGAAAATTTCGGTGGAGGATGAAGGAGAATGAAAAAGATGATAGCTTTCTTGTTTTTCTCTTATTTTATTCAATTAAGTCACCTAATCCACCAATCATTGATTAAATTAAGTCTCTTGTCCCCCCTATGGCCAGCTATTGCCTTTAAAAAGGCCTAATTGCACATTTAGGACCTCCAATTAAAATTCTATAGCTATTTGACACCTCTAGCTTGTAAAATAAAACTTTCACACTTTATGCGATTTAGTCCTTTTCCGCAATTAAGCATGAAATCACCAAAATTAATGCACCAAAATTTTTATGCACTCATATAATCATGATATAACACATATAATAATATTAAAAATAATTTCTCTGGTCTTGGATTAGGGGTTCTGAAACCACTGTCCCTACTAGTCCCAGAATCAGGCTGTTACACATGGTCGTGTGACAGACTGTGTGTGATACAGAGTCTAGGCTATTTGGGCCATGTGGGCCACATGGGCGTGTGTAAGGCAGTGTGGGTCCAAAAATTTGAAAATTTTCCTAGTACCGTATATGTTGTTCCGATTGACCATGGGCTTTCCGTACGGTCGTATGTGATTAAATGAGCTGTAAAATATGAAATTTGGCCAACTGTTTGTATGAATTCTAATATCTGTTCGTATAATTGAAATGTCACATGTTGATTAAACCCCGTATTTGTGATGCTATGTGTTTGTACTGTAAGCATATCTGATATATGTTACATTCTGTATTTGCATCTGGGATGGGGTATATTAATATCTGGAAGAAGTGTTTCTGTAAAATGGTGACAGTTCACCTAATGATCCGGCAGCTCAGCTGCAATTATTCTGTAAAGTGTCATAATGACACTAAGTGGTGTGTAGGGTTGGATGGGTGTTCTACACCCATATGGTGTGTTGGGATGGACGGAGTTGGTGTGTAGCAGTTGGGGGTAGGATTATATGTCTATATCTGCTCCGTTACAAATCTATTTATGATAAATATGTCTAATATGCATTTAACTACTTTAAGTTATTCATTATACACTGAGTTTCAAAAACTCACTCTCTGTTTGTGTAACATCCCAAACCCGACCCAAACGCCGTGACCGGATCTGGTATGTCACATGGGAAAAATAATTTGTATGTAATTTCGTGCATTGCAGAATGTTAGAAAGTTCCTTTTTAAAATCATCAAGTTTAACAGTCCATTTGAAAACTTAGTAATTATTTAGTGAAAATTCCTATATAGCCAAATTCTTGTGTTTAGGTGACGTTTGAAAACTCTGTTACATTAAAGAAATCACGAGGTTTGTTATTGCATGTGGTTTGAAAAATCGTTGGTTAGGTTTCGAGAAAAAACCCCTTTTTTATTTCGTTCTATTCAGAAAATGTTTGATCAATCAAGTTTGTGATATTAACGTCTTAATAATTAAACCATAATTAAAACCAAAATAAAAGTGGCCTTATTACAAATCAAAAACCTCCTAAGGTAGCAAACGATAAATAAAATAAAGTTTTAATTGAATACCCTACGCATGGCCACCTCAAGTCCAATCCAGCCCAATCCACTGAACTAAGAGTCACCTGCAATTTGTTTAAGCAAATAAAGTGAGTCACAAGACTCAGTGTGCAATTAGTCCACATAATCCACAAGTGGGCCTAAGCCCCCATATCACTATTGGCCAAAGCCCAATCAATATAGCATATCAGAATAATCAGAATGATAACCCAACCCAGCCTAATATTCCATCCTCTACACACCGCTCCATATGTCCATCCTCAACACACCTGTAGGGATTTCTACAATCAACCCTCCATCCTCTACACACCTCTTTGGCGATCATGCTTGTGATCCACGTTGCTCAAAGTCGATATAATGTGGTCTAGCCACCGATAAATGTGTGACCAAGTCATCGATATACAATAAGGCACCGAGCCATCGAAATAGTGTGACAGAGTCACCGATATACACTTCCCTTCATAATCATTATCAATTCCCAAAATCCCATGCACATGCAAACATAGTATAATGAACATATAATATAATATCATACAATTACTATTTAGAATACAAGCACAACCATGCTAATGACAATGTTTATAAGACTTACTCGAAGAACAACTAACCTGGTGTTACGATTTTACCCTTCATGGGTAACTCAATAGCCCTTACCAAACTTTCGGCTTTCACACAGTTCACATAAACAATTTATACAACATAGAAAGTGTGGTAATTACACACCTATAAACACGAAGAACTATGCTATCAATCTCACTAACACCCTCACTTGCGGGAATCACCGCGATCTGCCTATCCCTCTCCGAAGCTGGCCCACAACCCGGTGGAAAGTCTCAAACGACAGACACCGCACGTTTCTTAAACTTAGGGGTAGGGACTACGAGTCCAACCCCTTTCTTCCCTTGACTGGCATTCGAATCCATGACAGATCTTGATCAGAGAACCAGGTTAAAGCAATCGAAAAGAACAAAAGAATATATACTCATAACGAAGAAGTTTCTTACCTAAATCGACAGATTCTGAAAGCTAACGAACTGGTGTTGAGTAATCGGTTGAGTCCCTACACACTCCCCACATTAGAATCGATTCTCCAAGATAGATTAGAAGAAATGGCCTTTCGGCCAAACGAGTTGGTAAGAACCCCCTTAGCTAGATCGACCTCCAAACACTAGCCAGATGCAGAAAAGAATGCGAAGATGAGACCCCCTCCTATATTCGGCCAATGCATCAAAGTACAAGTTAACTCCTTCGGTTTTACCACCAGCAAGAGAAGGGAAAAGAATCGAAAATGAAGAAGGAGAATACTTACCACTAAACAGGAAGAAGCCGATTTGAGAAAACTAGAAAAATAAGTGACGGCAATCCACTGAAATAAGAACGAACAAAGAGAAATGAACACACAAAGGAGATTCGACTATAATGAAAAATAACACAACCCAAAGAGAAAGAATAAGGTTTCGGCTTTGAAGAAACAAATGGAAGATAAAAGGACCAAGAAGGTGTTTCGGCTTTGAAGAAGAACTCGTGACAAATGGTGAAAAGAAAATGGGGCACTAGGTTCAGTTGAAGAGAAAGAAAGATGAGAAGAGGAAGAAAACAAGAAGAGAAAACCCTTTGAGAGAGAGTTGAAGTTTCGGTTTTGAAAAGATGAGAAAAGAAGCAAAAATGTTCACCAAAGCAAGAGAGAAAAGAATGAGCTCCTAAGGTTGATTCGGCTAACTAAATTCTCCAAAATGAACACTTAAGGGACGGCACCCCCTTATGACCAATAATGCTCAAAAGAAAAGAAAGAAAAGTCTAAGTCCCAAAGAACTTTCGGTACACTCACCTCACCTAGCCCCAAACCAAAACTCCCTCAACATCCCTACCACATTCGGTCACCACTTCCCCCAGCAAACCACCAAATCCCTTGATCAACTCCTACATTCACTCTCTTCCCATCACTTGAATTGGTTTGAATAATTCCACTCCACCTTTCTCTCATGGCCATACATTCAAAACATTTGACCCATTCAACTCCCACTCTTCAAAGTCCATCCATCCTAACACCCAAAAATAAACTCCAAAAAGCCAACTATGCGACTCGAACCTACTCCCACCTCCTCCAAGCTCCTCTTGAGGCGTCATCCCCTCTTTCTTCCTAGGCGTCCCCTTGCCACTTTACCACTCCTTCTCTTGTGTCAACCAACACAAGCATTAATCCTTAAGGCCTGTCCCAGCTAGCTCTCTCCCCTAAAGTGCCCAAAATGAATTTTTTGCCAAAGCTTCAGTTTAATCCCGAGCCTTCCCGGAGACCCCAAACATCACGAATTAACACATAAAGCATACCAAACACACAGAAACATATAAATGCAAAGCCCCTAATTCCCGGATGTTACAGTTCTACCCCCCTAAGGAAATTTTGGCCTCGAAATTTACCTGATCAAAAGAGATGAGGGTATTGCTGCCGCACTGCATCCTCAGGTTCCCATGTAGCTTCTTCCGTACCATGATTTCGCCGCAAGACTTTGACCAAAGGAACTGATTTCCTTCTCAGCACTTTAACGTCTCGATCTAAGATCTACACAGGTTCCTCCTCAAAGGACAGGTCTGGTCTTATCTCAATCTCCTCCACTGGCGCAATGTGAGACGGATCCGAACGATAGCGCCTCAACATCGAGACATGGAACACATCATGTATTTGTTTCAATTCCGAAGGCAACTCAAGCTGGTATGCCACTGGTCTCACATGTTTCAATATCCGATAAGGCCCGATAAACCTGGGACTTAGCTTGCCCTTCCGTCCAAACCTCAAAACTTTCTTCCAAGGCAAAACTTTCAGGAAGACTTGATCACCCACTGCAAATTCTATATCCTTACGCTTCGGATCGGCATAGGATTTACATGCATTGGAAGCCTCCTTCAACCGAGTTCGAATCAATTTAACTTTTTCCTCTGTCGCTGAAACCAAATCCGGACCCACGATCCGACGCTCACCCAACTCGTCCGACCAAGTAGGTGTACGACACCTCCGATCCATACAACGCTTTATAGGGCGCCATCCGAATACTAGCTCGGTAGCCGTTGTTGTGTATAATTCGCCAATGGTAGAAACTCTTCCCAACTACCCCTGAAGTCTATGACACAACCTCTCAACATATCTTCCAAGATCTGAATTACCCTCTCAGACTGACCATCAGTCCGTGGATGAAAAGTTGTGCTGAAGTCTAGTCTTGTACCCAATGCCTGATGCAGTGCCTTCCAAAACCGTGAAGTAAACCTAGGGTCTCTATCCGATATAATCGACACTGGTACCCCATGCAACCTCACAATCTCTGCCACATACAGCTTAGCTAACCTCTGCAATGGATAGTCAACACGAACAGGTATGAAATGAGCGGACTTCGTCAACCGATCTACAATCACCCATACCGAATCCTTCTTAGTAGGCGTGAGAGGTAGCCCACTAACAAAGTCCATCGTTATCCTCTCCCACTTCCACTGCGGAATCTTCACCGGCTGCAATAACCCTGAAGGCAGCTGGTGCTCTGCTTTCACCTACTGGCATGTTAAACACTTTCCCACAAACTCGGTAATTTCCCGCTTCAATCCAGGCCACCAAAATAGTTCACGCAGATCCCGATACATCTTATTCCCTCCAGGATGCATCGCATACAGGCTACTATGCGCCTCCTGACGAATCATCTGCCTCAACTCAACATCTTTTGGCATGCAAACCCTCTCACGGAAACACAAAACCCCATCACTGTTCAAACCAAAATCCACTACCCCACCATTCTGTACCTGCAGAAGTCGAGCACTCAAGACCTCATCCAATAACTGTTTCTCTTTAATCTGACTAACCCACGTCGGCTTTACTTGAAGTTCAGCTAGCACACTCCCATCATCATACAAGTTGAGATGGGCAAACATCACTCTCAAATCCGATATCACTTTTCGACTTAACGCATCCGCCACCACGTTAGCTTTCCCCGGATGATACTCGATCGAGCAGTCGTAATCCTTTAATAGTTCAATCCACCTCCGCTGCCTCAAATTTAACTCCTTTTGAGTAAGAAGATATTTTAGACTCTTGTGGTCGGTGTAGATAATGGACTTCTCCCCATACAAGTAATGTCTCCAGATCTTCAGAGCGAACACTACCGCAGCCAACTCCAGATCATGCGTGGGATAGTTTATCTCATATGGTCTTAATTGCCGAGATGCATACGCAACTACCTTCCCATCTTGCATTAACACGCACCCTAACCCCGTGTATGAAGTATCACAGTAGACAACAAACTCTTTCCCCGCTTCAGGCTGAATCAAAACTGGAGCCTCCGTTAAGATCTTTTTCAGCTTTTCAAAACTTTCTTGTTGCTTGTCAGTCCAAACAAATGGTGTTCCTTTCCGTAATAAATTCGTTAAGGGTGCCGCAATTAAGGAGAAACCCTCAACAAACCTTCTGTAGTATCCAGCTAACCCCAGGAAACTTCGAATTTCCGCCACAGACTTAGGCGGTTTCCATTCCAACACAGCCTTGATCTTCCGAGGATCAACCCTAATCCCCTCAACAGATACAACATGACCCAAAAAGGTAACTTCTTTCAACCAAAATTCACACATACTGAATTTGGCGTATAACTACTTCTCCCTCAAAATCTGCAGAACCACCCGAAGATGTGAATCGTGCTCTTCTTCCATCTTGGAATATACCAGGATATCATCTATGAACACCACGACAAACTAGTCCAGAAAAGATTGAAATACCCGATTCATCATATCCATAAACGTAGCTGGCGCATTCGTTAACCCAAACGGCATTACTAAAAACTCATAGTGACCATAGCGAGTTCGAAACACCGTCTTCTGAATATCCGCTTCCTTGACCTTGAGCTGATGATATCCTGACCTCAAATCTATCTTTGAAAAGATCGAAGCCCCTTTAAGCTGATCAAACAGGTCGTCAATCCTCGGCAATAGGTACTTGTTCTTAATCGTCAACTTATTCAATTGATGGTAATCAATGCATATCGCATCGACCGTTATTCTTCTTCACAAACAAAGATGGCGCTCCCCACGGAGACACACTTGGTCGGATAAAACCACGATCCAACGACTCGAACTGGGCCTTAAGTTACGCCGGCTCCTTCGGTGCCATCCTCAGAAGAGGCGATGGATACTTTGGAGTCGTTCTGAAGTAGCTCAATTCCAAACTCCACCTCGCATTCGGAGGCAACCACTGGAAGTTCTTCGGGGAAAAACATCCACAAACTCCTTCTTTGTTCTTACCTCATATGCAGTCACCTCCTTTGCATCCAAT
This sequence comes from Gossypium sturtianum, assembly GCA_025698515.1. Taxonomy (NCBI): domain Eukaryota; kingdom Viridiplantae; phylum Streptophyta; class Magnoliopsida; order Malvales; family Malvaceae; genus Gossypium; species Gossypium sturtianum. Next base: position 97,310,683 of record CM046949.1, read on the forward strand.
GCACCGATAAAAGCTAGGAATGCCTTGCACCCTTTTCGAACCATCTTAATGTGACTCTTAACGTAGAAACCATATTGGACAAATAATTCCTCCTTTCCCCTATCACAATTACCTCAACACCCTCTGGGGTACTCAACACCATTCGCTTAGTCGCACAATCCAATTTAGCATGATGTTTAACCAACCAATCCATGCCTAAGATAAGGTCGAATTCTCCGAATGGTAATTCCATCAAGTCTACCGGGAATACTATTCCTTGAATTTCTAAAGGAACCTCCCTAAACATCTTGTTCACTACTATAGATTGTCCTAAAGGGCTAACCACAGTCATCTCTCGAGTAACAATCTCAGATTCTATACTTAAAGTCTCAGATACAGTGCTATAAACATATGAATGGGTCGATCCAATATCAATCAAAGCAAGAAATGGCTTATCAGCTATAAGAAATGTACCGGTTATGACGTCCGGTGCGTCGCCATCCTCTCACCGCCGTGCTGCATAGACTAAACCTGGTTGTCTCGCATCTGTACCACTGACACCCCTACCTGGTGCTCCACGACCCCGACCATAACCATTCCCTCCTCTGATCGGACCACGACCTCTCGGCATCTGCTGTCCACCCCTTCCTGGCTGTACATACCCCTGACCTACCATCCGTGCCCTGGTCATTTCTTGCGGACAATCCCTTATTAGATGATCTTTTGACCCACACTTGAAGCATACCCTATCTCTTCTCCAGCACTCTCCTGCATGTGACCTCCCATACTGAGCACACTGTCGAAATTGCCCAACAGTAATTGGCATTGCAACACGACCCGGCCCATCAACCCTAGGCCTCTTCTGGAAACCCCCAGATGACCCTGACGATCCATAACTCCTCTTATTTCTACCTTTATCCTTGTCCTTATTTTGCCTCTCAGACCGTTTTACCTCCTCGGCTATTTTAGCCTTTTCCACCAGAATAGCAAAATCCCTCACCCGCTGCGGAGCTATTAACACTCGCAACTCATCTCGCAGCCCATCTTCAAACCGCACGCAACGCTCATAATCTGTCACAACTATCCCTCGGGCGTAACGACTCAACCGCAGAAATTCTACCTCATACTCAGCCACTGATTTACTCCCTTGTACCAGATTTAGAAATGCTTTCCTCTGAGCATCCACATAACTTGCCTCAATGTATTTCTTCTGAAATGCAGTTTTGAAGAAATCCTAGTCGATGCGATCCACCGAAGTACCCTCTCTTCTTGTGAGCCACCAGCGATATGCCTCGTCCCGAAGAAGAGACACCACCCTTTCGAGCTTTTCCTGCGTCGTGCGATCTAAGTCATCCATAATCCGCTCATCGCCTCGGCCAAGATTCAGCCACATTTGGAGCCACACGGAGATACCCTAAATGTTTCACCGTTTTGCTCGAAGTCGCTCAGAATAAACTTAGAGATCTTGCCCGATGCTTGCCCGATAACTCGCTCCAACACACGCAGCATTGCTTGAGGCGAGCATCATCCTCACCCGGTTCTATCTTACGATCCGCTTACGCCGCCGGTGTATTTGGCGCCTCACCTTCGTGCTCATGCCTTGTCTCGAGAACTCGGCCTCAATACCACGACCTACTACTGCCATTTGCGTGCAACACGCCCCCGCCCTCTAGCACTCATGTCTATCGTTTCGTCTTAATCTGTTTTACCAATTTTATGCATTAGCTTTTCTTTTCACTGATTATTAACGAGTAGTTTTATGAGAATAGGGTTATAAGTAGTTTTCCGCAAGAACACATGCATATCTAAAGGTTTCCATTTCTAAAGTAGAGTTGCTAGATTCTAAGTTTCATAGCACGATATATCTACTTCATGCAATTCACCCAATTCAGTCAGAAAACTTATCGTGTAGACTTGGTGCCGGAGACTCGGGTGCCATACTTTCAGAGAACCTGTACCTATATATATTTTCTTTTTAAACCATCTTTAAACCTAATTTGGAAAACGTTTTGGACCCAAAAACCCATAGCCGAGTTTTGAAAACCGGCTCCGATACCAAATTGTAACATCTCAAACCCGGCCCAAACACCGTGACTGGATTTGGTATGTCACATGGGAAAAATAATTTGTATGTAATTTCGTGCATTGCAGAATGTTAGAAAGTTCCTTTTTAAAATCATCAAGTTTAACAATCCATTTGAAAACTTAGTAATTATTTAGTAAAAATTCCTATATAGCCAAATTCTTGTGTTTAGGTGACGTTTGAAAACTCTGTTACATTAAAGAAATCACGAGGTTTGTTATTGCATGTGGTTTGTAAAATCGTTGGTTATGTTTCGAGAAAAACCCTTTTTTTATTTCGTTCTATTCAGAAAATGTTTGATCAATCAAGTTTGTGATATTAACGTCTTAATAATTAAACCATAATTAAAACCAAAATAAAAGTGGCATATTACAAATCAAAAACCTCCAAAGGTAGCAAATGATAAATAAAATAAAGTTTTAATTGAATACCCTACGCATGGCCAACTCGAGTCCAATCTAGCCCAATCCACTAAACTAAGAGTCACCTGCAATTTGTTTAAGCAAATAAAGTGAGTCACAAGACTCAGTGCGCAATTAGTCCACATAATCCACAAGTGGGCCTAAGCCCCCATATCACTATTGGCCAAAGCCCAATCAATATAGCATATTAGAATAATTAGAATGATAACCCAACCCAGCCTAATATTCCATCCTCTACACACCGCTCCATATGTCCATCCTCACACACACTGTGAGATTTCTACAATCAACCCTCTATCCTCTACACACCTCTTTGGCGATCATGCCGATGATCCATATTGCTCAAAGTCGATATAATGTGGTCTAGCCACCGATAAATGTGTGACCAAGTCACCGATATACAATAAGGCACCGAGCCATCGAAATAGTGTGTGTGAGTCACCGATATACACTTCCCTTCATAATCATTATCAATTCCCAAAATCCCATGCACATGCAAACATAGTATAATGAACATATAATATAATATCATACAATTACTATTTAGAATACATGCACAACCATGCTAACGACAATGTTTATAAGACTTAATCGAAGAACAACTAACCTGGTGTTACGATTTTACCCTTCATGGGTAACTCAATAGCCCTTACCAAACTTTCGGCTTTCACACAGTTCGCATAAACAATTTATACAACATAGAAAGTGTGGTAATTACACACCTATAAACACGAAGAACTATGCTATCAATCTCGCTAACACCCTCACTTGCGGGAATCACCGCGATCTGCCTATCCCTCTCCGAAGTCGGCCTACAACCTGGTGGAAAGTCTCGAATGGCAGACACCGCACGTTTCTTAAACTTAGGGGTAAGGACTACAGGTCCAACCCCTTTCTTCCCTTGACTGGCATTCGAATCCATGACAGATCTTGATCAGAGAACCAGGTTAAAGCAATCAAAAAGAACGAAAGAATAGATACTCATAACGAAGAAGTTTCTTACCTAAATCGATAGATTCTGAAAGCTAACGAACTGGTGTTGAGAAATCGGTTGAGTCCCTACACACTCCCCACATTAGAATCGATTCTCCAAGATAGATTAGAAGAAATGGCCTTTCGGCAAAACGAGTTCGTAAGAACCCCCTTAGCTAGATCGACCTCCAAACACTAGCCAGATGCAGAAAAGAATACGAAGATGAGACCCCCTCCTATAGTCGGCCAATGCATCAAAGTACAAGTTAACTCCTTCAGTTTTACCACCTGCAAGAGAAGGGAAAAGAATCGAAAATGAAGAAGAAGAATACTTACCACTAAATAGGAAGAAGCTTATTTGAGAAAACTAGAAAAATAAGTGACGGCAATCCACTGAAATAAGAACGAACGAAGAGAAATGAACACACAAAAGAGATTTGACTATAATGAAAAATAACACAACCCAAAGAGAAAGAATAAGGTTTCGGCTTTGAAGAAACAAATGGAAGATAAAAGGACCAAGAAGGTGTTTCGGCTTTGAAGAAGAACTCGTGACAAATAGTGAAAAGAAAATGGGGCACTAGGTTCGATTGAAGAGAAAGAAAGATGAGAAGAGGAAGAAAACAAGAAGAGAAAACCCTTTGAGAGAGAGTTGAAGTTTCGGTTTTGAAAAGATGAGAAAAGAAGAAAAAATGTTCACCAAAGCAAGAGAGAAAAGAAGGAGCTCCTAAGGTTGATTCGGCTAACTAAATTCTCCAAAATGAACACTTAAGGGACGGCACCCCCTTATGACCAATAATGCTCAAAAGAAAAGAAAGAGAAATCTAAGTCCCAAAGAAATTTCGGCACACTCACCTCACCTAGCCCCAAACCGAAACTCCCTCAACATCCCTACCACATTCGGTCACCACTTCCCCCAACAAACCACCAAATCCCTTGATCAACTCCTACATTCACTCTCTTCCCATCACTTGAATTGGTTTGAATAATTCCACTCCACCTTTCTCTCATGGCCATACATTCAAAACATTTGACCCATTCAACTCCCACTCTTCAAAGTCCAAGCTGAAACCACCACCTCTCCATTCTAACGCCCAAAAATAAACTCCAAAAAGCCAACTATGCGACTCGAACCTACTCCCACCTCCTCCAAGCTCCTCTTGAGGCGTCATCCCCCCTTGCTTCCTAGGCATCCCCTTGCCACTTTAACACTCCTTCTCTTGTGTCAACCAACACAAGCATTAATCCTTAAGGCATGTCCCAGCTAGCTCTCTCCTCTAAAGTGCCCAAAATGAAATTTTTGCCAAAGCTTCAGTTTAATCCCGAGCCTTCCCGGAGACCCCAAACATCACGAATTAACACATAAAGCATACCAAACACCCAGAAACATATAAATGTAAAGCCCTTAATTCCCGGATGTTACAGTTTGACTGATATTTTTAGGTAATCCTCAAACTTAGGTGGGTCGGTGCAAACGGGAGCTCGATTAATGTCATAATCTATTTAAATTAATTTATTTAAATTTTGGTATTTTGGTTTTGTAAATTTTTGGACTCTCTAGACTTTTTAGACTATTTAGATTTTTAAATAACTTTATTTTCGTATTTTGCTTAATACTACTCAAATGTTTTAGTCGACAAAACTTGCATCTCTACAAAATTAAAGGCTTTCAAACAACTAACTGTGTTTCTCAAATATCCTTTTTTTAAGGAGTCTTCCGCTGCGAAAATTATAAGTTCTAGAAAATAAAAACAAAATAACATTTTTAGTAAATAGAATGATAAGAAATGTTTTTGAATAAAATCGAGATTTTTGAAGTTTATGATGATTTTCCATTTACTCAAAAACCAAAATTTCAATCATATTAAGTAACAACTCTAGATTTGGTCATCAAGTCTAGGCCGGGTTTAGGGTGTTAGACCCAAACTTACAAGGAACATCTAAATCCTTGTCCAATCCTTTATATTTACCAGTTGGGCCAATCACAAGGGCCTGAGCTAAACACTTTAAGGAGGCTCTTAATGGGCTCATGAAGAGACTTTTATGATCAAGCCCAATCTAAACGTGGACCAAGCTCAAATTCAATGGTGGTCAAAGCCAGTCAAGCAATGGATGAATCATCTTATGGGTTTGATTCATCAATAGGCCAACTTTAAGACTTATATCATTTTTAGTTTTATTTCATTTCACTAAGTCTGCAATTTAATTTAATTCACAGATTTTGTCATGTATGAATTTTAGATATGTCTTATGCTTTGTTTTAATGTCTATGCGTGAGTAATTGATTCACGTGTCAAGCTTGTGTCATAGGCTCATTTTTATATGCGTGTGGAGTATTGTCATAATATGTTGCTATTATATATGCGCATGTTAATTTATCGCATAAGGTTTTTGGTCATTTGTTCTTATATGTGTGAGTCTTAGTGATAGCACTAGAAAGAACATAGGTTTTTCTCCTTACTTATTGGTTAAATTGTTCCCATTTAGTTATCCTTGGCATATATTTTAGCATTTTCAGTTTATTAAATTGCATTTTATAACTCAATTAATCCTATCCTATTTTATCCTTATGTTTGCTATCTTTTTGCATTAATGTCGCTGCATGAGTTAATTCCAGATTGCGTCTAGAATTGTCGCCGCACCTGACAGCTGTCTGGATAAGAACTAAAAATGCGTGAGCTGTCTAGTCTTGTATAACCAACATGTACATATAGAATAATTCTGAGGAAAGGATACCTGTATTGTTGGAGGAGGACATAAAAGGTTGACGTGAGAAGAAAAAAATGAGAGAGTTTTTGTTCTTGACCATTACCTTTTTCATCCTACCTTGAAGCTTGCAGCTATGGTAGCTTAAGCCTCTCATGGGTGAGCCAACGTGAAAAATGATGCAGACTAGGTTCTGACGAGGAGACCTAAGTGTGAGACAAGAGGGAATAGAGAGATTCAGTTAAGTTGTCTAGGAATAGTATTCTCTACTCGATTCTTTATTATTTCTTTCTAAATGCTGGTGATTACTCTCTATTTTCTGTGTGTATGGAAGTACACATAAATTCTTGGTTAAATGTTATCTTATTAAATCTTGCTTTTATTGTTTAATCTTGGGGTTTGAATGTTTCTTAACAAGGAGGTGTTATTGCAGTCACTGACACTGAAAAGTACAGTGACAGTTTGAGCCAACAAGCATTACAACGGAAGTTGAGTGAGGATTAGAGGAATTTAGTCCACTTATTCTTAATAGTGCCATGTTGCCATCATCGGAAGGTGGGGTTAATGTGCATGTTTAAGTCTATGATTAAATAGAGGAGTGACGCATGGTGGGGTTAATATACATTGAAATTTATTGCCTCGACAATCACCTATCCTTTTATACCTTGTGAGCACTTAGTATTCTGCTGAAGATTTATGTTGGGGATCCCAGTTTATCATTATCATACTTTATTTTATTGTTTTCAAGTTATTGTTCCGACAAGTATCCTCAAAATTTATCTCGTTTCTATCTAGTTATTGCACCAACATTAATAAACAAAAGATAACCATCCCTGTGGGATCGATATCCAACAGACTCACATTTGTTTATTATACTTGCATTGACTGTAACAGTCTGGTTTATACCCTAGTCGGAACAGTGGTTTCGGGACCACAAATACGAGTCAAAAAAATATTTTAATATTATTTTTTGCGTCTGCAGTATATGATTAAGCATGTGTGAAATTTCTGTGAATTAATTTGTCTATTTGTGTGTTTAATTTGATAAAAGGACTTAATTGTGAAAGATGCTAAATTAGCATGCTATAAGTTAAAAACACTTAAGTGTCATGTCTTTATTAAAATGAAGTCCTTATATTGCAATATAACCATTGAATAATGGTATGGACGGTTATGGCATTGAATTATATAAGTTTTATATGTTTATTATAAGGTTAAATAAGTAAAATATGTATTAAAGTTTTTATAATAAAACAAAATAAGCATGACAGTGGATTGTTCATCCATCTATCACCAAAAATACAAAAGAAAGAAAAGAAGAAAATCTTGTTACATTCAGCCATGGTTTATGCATAATCGGGTATGTGTTTTTGATCGGTTTTTGATAATTTCTACGTTTTTACAATTGTTGCTTTGTATACTTCAAAACCCATGCTTCAATTTTGTGAATTGATGATGTTTTTGAAATGTGTCATTGATGAACACATGAGTTTTGTGATGTTTGATAGTGAATTATGAAAGATATGTGTTTGATTAACATAGTTTGTCTTTGAATTTTTGATGAAATTGAGTAATTTGGACTAAATTGGTGAAATAAAATTTTGAAGGACTAAATTGTGAAATAAATGAAATGTATGGACTTGTATGGACTACATGAGAATTCGGCTAAGCATGGGTATTATGAGATTTCGTATATTTTGTGATTTTGTGAAATAGGGACTAAAATGTCCAAATGTGAAAATATGAGCGCTAAATTGTAAATTGCCCTAAATGTGTGTTCTTGGATTGAATTGAATGAGTTATTGAATAAATGGGTTAAATTTGAATATGTATAGATCAAGAACAGAAGAAATCAGATTTAGATCGAGGGAAGTCGAAAGTTATTGAATAGCCGTTTATCTCCGTTCTTCCCGTACGAGGTAAGTCGATATACAAATAAATGTATTTGAATTGAATTATTTGTGTATATATGAGATTCGAATTGCTATGAATATCCATTGAGATGGAATGTATGGGAAATCTGAGCTCACGTATATATCGACAAGTTGTTAAAGTCTGAGAAGTCCCGTATGAACCTAGGAATAGATAGGATGGCATATGTCATGACATAGGTGTCCGATATTTGATATCATGTAAGACCACGTCTGGGACATTGGCACTGATTCGAGGTTTCGTGTAAGACCACGTCTGGGACGTTGGCATCAATTTGAGATTTACGTGCAAGACCATGTATGGGACATTGGCATCGTATTGATTCATGTAAGACCCTGTCTGGGATAGTGGCATCGATATCTGATTACATGTAAGACCACGTCTGGGACGTTGGTGTTGTACGACTATTCTGACCATTTCGAGTATCCTATTAGATTCCGAACGGTTCAACGGGCAAGTCCAAGAAATGAATGACTATGTGAGTTGTATATCCGTTTCAGATACGTTGATATATATATGCTTTGTATAAGCATGAAAGGTGAGTAAGTATGTGCATTGATGCAAAGGTACATTTGAGATATATGTATGTTTGAGATATGAGCAAATGAGATATATGAGATATGATGAATTGGTAAGCAGTGGTAAACCAAGTGAGCCAAAGAGACTATTATGTGCTTGAAACGAGAATGTGATAATGATTTTAAATAACTATGTTTATGAATGTTTATATGTTAAGTTTATTTGTATATGGCTTACTAAGCTTTTGGAAAGCTTACTTTGTGTGTGTGTTTACTCTGTTTACAGATCGTTAAAGCTACTGAAGGCTCGGGACCGTCAAGGATCATCATCACACTACCCAAACTCATTTTGGTACCTTATGGAAATGTATATACTAAGTATGGCATGTATAGGCTAGTTTTTTTGGAATATGTTTGAGGTGTGTTAATAGCCATATGATGTGGCTAGATAAATGTTGGTAATATGCATGAATGATTATGATATATGATGCATGTTTTGGTATGGCTTTATAACAAATGAAATGGTTAAGACTATGGTAAGCATATTGATGCGATATGAGTGTATATGTTTGATAAAAGAAATGGTTTATGAATGGTAAGTTTATTGATGAATAACTAGCACATTATTGATGGTAAGTTGTGATGGATTTGCTCTTGAAATGTATGTGATTAGTTTGAACCAAATGTTTTATAAGTAGGTGTGATTGTTAAGCTCATAATTGAGTATAAATGTTGCATAATTTGATGTGCTTTGGGTTGCCAAATGTGTATAGGTTGATGCTTGTAAGTGCATGAAAGATTGACCCAAGTGTGGGTGGCATTTTGGCCTTGCAAATGGCCTATATTTGCCCACATGGTTGAGCACACGGGTGTGTGGCTCGACCGTGTCCCTCGTAGTTGTAATTCAAAACAAGTCGAGAGCGCGACCACGGGTGGACACGGGCGTGTGACTGGCCGTGTGGTGCAAGTCAGTATGTATGCCCTGTTTTGACACGGCTTAGACACGGGCGTGTCTGAGGCCGTGGGAGACATACGGCCTGCCCACACGGGCGTGTGACCTCTGTAACTTAGAAAAATTTTTAATTTTCTGAGAATTCCCTGATGTGTCTCTAACTAACTATGACCACAATAAAGGCAAGCGCACCTATCGTTATATAGTATAGTTATGGTAAGACCGGTAATATCGTATCCACAAGGACCAAGAGTACTAGTAATTACTATCTTCTTATTATCTAGCCTAAAAATTGGAGTGATTTCTTTTTAAACTAAAACTAATTAATTAAAACACGACAAAGAATGAATTAGGAAAATACTTTTGCTCCCGTCCTCCTCCAGCACTCGCCCACATGACCTTTCCCATAAATATCACAAGGTGGTAACCCAGTAGTAGCAACAGGGGGCCCAGCTCTGACCGGCCCATCCACTCTGGCCCTTCTCTTAGGTCTCTGATCCGAATTGGAATGCTCAGAATCCCTCTTGTTTCTACCTCTTTCTCTTTCTCGGTTTAGGCGCTCAGAGCGCTTCACATCTTCAGCGATATTAGCTTTCTCTACTAACGCAACAAAGTCCCGCTCCCTCTGTGGAGCTATCAACACTCGAAGACTGTCTCTGAGGCCGTCTTCAAACCGAACACAATGGTCGTACTCTGTTGCCATAATTTCTTGAGCATACCGGCTAAGTCGCAAAAATTCTACCTCGTACTCAGCCACAGACTTGTCACCTTGAACCAGATTCAGAAATTCATTCCTACGAGCGTCGACATAGCTAGCGCCCACATACTTTCCTTGAAATGTGGACTTGAAGAATTCCCAGGTCAATCGATCAGACGGGGTACCCTCTTTTACCGTAAGCCACCATTGGTAGGCTTCATTCCTCAGCAAGGACACGGCACCCTTCAACTTTTTATTCTGGCGTGCAGTCGAGGTTGTCCATAATTCTTTCAGTGGCCTCTAACCAGTACTCCGCCACACTTGGGCCCACCTCAAAAAATCCCCTGAAGATCTCTGCTTCATTTGACCGGAGTCGTTCCGTAACAGGCCCACGGCCCCCAATAATGGTATTAGGCCCAACAGACCCAGTAACTCTTTCCAAAATACGAAGCATCGCCTGAGACAGAGCGTCATTCCCAACAGCTCGGTCGAACGACCCTGTCTCGGTTACCAGTGAAGCCGGAGCCTCTCTCGCTTCATCGTTGGGCATATGGCCTGATGCCGAAGATCCAGCCCTAGCACTACCACGACCTCTGCTGCGGCCTCTTGCACCTCTTCTAGTGCTCATTATCGCTTCGCGTATTATCTGAATTAGAATTTTATGAATTTAGCTCATAGTTTTGGTAATTAAACAGATGTTTTATGGAAGTAGTAGTTAAGAGTTGTTTTCGCAATCGCAAGCTCACTACAGTTTTAGTCCCCTATAGTGTTTAGTTGCGCGTTTAGGTGACAGAATGGGCCTGCTGGTTTAGTGATTTTTTGTGTGTTAATGCATCTCTGGGTTCTGAGTTCGAGCCGTCATGTGTGTGGTTTGGGGAAGAAATTTTGATTTAGTTTGGTTTTAAAGTCCAAAATACCTATTTTAATTTTAATTTTAATGATATTTTTGGATAAAAACTTCCCAAAGGGATTTTCACGTTCTCTTGTTTCTTTCCCCACTCTCTCTTGTCAGATTTTATTTTTCTTTTCTTCCTTTTATTTTTCTTCAGGATTTAAAAATTATACGTTTCTCTGCCTTTAAGTTCTCCTCTTTAATTTTCATTGAAGGTTTTTTGGATAGTTCAAGGTTTTGAGCAGAGGTAAGTGGTGTTCTTGGAGCAATTTTAGGTTATTCATATGTGTTAGATTGGTATGGTGATGATATGGGTTTTTGTTTGTGTAATTGAGATTTCAAAATTGTGTTGGGGAGGTATTCTGATCTTCTTTGGTGTTGGAATCGCGAATTCAGGTGTGGGTTCAGAAACTTTCCTTTCATTATTGAAATTATGTTTTGGATCCGTGAATTTTGACATATTTTGTGTGTTTTTGAAATTGACCAATCGAAGTGTTGATTGTGGTGAAATTCTTGAAATTCTAAATGTTTGGGGCGTATTTCTGTGTTATTGAGGGTTGGGGATCGTTTCAACATCAAAGGCACGTTTTGTAGCTTGTTTTGGTGTGGTTTCATAACCATACGGGTGCCCACACGGGCGTGTGCCCCACATGGGTGGCTCACACGGCCATGTGAAATTGGGAATTAGGGTTTTTAGGTGAATTTTGGTGCCACACGGCCTGGCCACATGGGAGTGTGAGACCCCCACACGGCCGTGTCTCATCTGTTCTTAATTTTTAGCATTTTTGGACAGTGAGTTACACAGGCTGCTTACATGGGCGTGTGCCCCCTCCACACAGGCACATGTGGCCTTCACATAGGCGTGTAGACCCCCACACAGCCTGGGCACTTCCACACGGCCGTGTGGCCTTATCTCGCCAATTTTTGTACTGTGTTGATTTATGACCTGTTTGTGGTTCTGTGTGTTCCGACCCTTGGCTAGGTCATAGTAAGGGTAGTCGGGACTCTGTTTTGACTCGGACATATCTGTATATGCAATCGTTGCATTAGTTAAGTGACTCGTTAATGCGATGTTGCCTAATATATGAGTATTGTGATGTATGATTCTAGATTTGGTCGATTGAACATGCGTACTTCTGATTCTGTTTAATTGGTGTGTGACTGTCTGAAAACTGTGTATATCAATTCTGTAATTGATTGACTGGTTACGAGCTTCTGTGTCTGTGTAATTTACAGTGTTTGGTGTGCATCCTTGCATTTGCATTATGGTTTCGAGCTTGGGATATGAAGAGAAGGAAGTTTGATCTGATTTGGCAGTTTCAACTGCAATACATCTGTATAGCAGTTTACCGCACAGTACGATACTTTTGGTAGCTCAGCTATATACTGTTATTTACGTAGCTTTGTTCCACATGCATGGTGTGTAGGGTTGGATGGGCCTTTCGAGGTCCTATGTGGTGTGCAAGGCTGGTTAAGTTTTTTATAGCTCATTTGTGATGTGAATAGGGGACAAAGAGGTGTTTGGCTGGATAGGTGGGTTGCATGGTGATGCATTTATTTCGTATTTTGTCTGTCTGTCTGTCTAATTGTGAAATTAACGATGTATAGATCATCGTATTCAGTACTGATGTGTCTGTTCTAGTTGTGATGATTATTTGGATATCAGATTGCCATTGTGATATTTTTGATTGTGGCACTTAATTTTTTGTTTTTCTGTCGTATCGATCTCACACTGAGCTTGTGTAGCTCAGCCCCTCTCAGTTTATCCTTTTGTAGGTACTCTCGTTTTCTATTTCTATAGCTGGACTCGTTGTGCGGAGGTCTCGAAAGTGTCACATTTTTAAAACTGGTTAATAAAGTGTTTTCTGTAAATTTGAGTTTTATGTAAACGGTTTTGGACTGTAAGTTCTGTTTTGAATACTATGGTATGAAATTTTGTGATAAATATAAGTAGATGTTATTTGGATTGAACAACTGTATTTTGAGATATCGAGATTTGATAACTGAAAATTTTTACGTAACCTAAATACTGTTTGTTTTCTCATTTGTTGAACCTAAATTTTCCTACGATCACTTCAGTATTCAATGTAACCTCCAAGATTCGATCTAGACTTCTAGGCCAGGTTTTGAGGCGTTACATTTACATATCAGTGTGCGCCCGTGTTCATTTAAAAAAAAGTTTTTATAAACCGTACCATAATATTTTGAAATGATATGTATTTCACTGATTTTGAGGAGATAAAATGTCTGAGACTTCGATGATGGTCTAGGGTGAAAATTCAAAACTTTAAGATTAGAAATGTAGATTTTCGTATTTATTTTGTGTTTATTTTCTGAAAATGTAGATACTCTAAGTTAGTCACAAGACTGATATGGATTCTGATGGTAAGCATGATTGTGAGGGTCAATCTGGTGAGACTCTCAAAGAATCGTTAGCTTCTCCAGGACGTGAGTTTGTTCAGGAGTCAGAAGTCAATGCGGTTCTGCTAGCTTCGGGTAGCGATAACCCGGAGGTTGGTACCACGGTGTTGACTTGGGTGGTGAGAGAGGTGTTAGAGAAAGTTTTTGAGGTTAGTTTAGAAAGGAATAGAGAGTTAGTTCAAGGTAGGTGTGTAGATTGTGGGAAGAAAAGGGATCGTAGTCTTTTGAGGTTGCAGCCTTAGTCTGTGAAGCGTATAAGAACGCAGTTGGGTGTTAGTAAAGGTTGCGCGAATGGTTCTGGTAATGGGGCGAGCGTATCGGTTTGTGGGCACTGTAAGAAGCACCATTCGGGCGACTGTTGGAAGAAGTTGAGAGCGTGTCTTAGATGCGGGTCCACAGAGCATCGAATTAGGGAGTGTCCGCGGCGACATTGAGATAGGTATGGTTGTTGGTTGTTGTGATTCTATGTGTTATTTATTTGAATGATATTGATTGCTTATTCGTTGGATAACGTTTGTGTGTGTGATGAACAAGTATGTATCTGCTTCAATGACTAAGTGTTTTGGTTGTATGTGAGGTCTTGAGTTCAAGTCTAGTGTGGTAGCGCTTCGGGACTAGAGTGCGCAGCAGGAGCGTAGTGGTGTAGCTTGTGTTATACCACTGTTCTGTTAGTTGGAAATTTTGAGGACGAAATTTCTTTAAGGAGGGGTAGGTTGTAACACCCCGAATTTTGGGGTTAGAAATTTTGAGCTATGGAGTTAGAGTCAGTGAGTAAGTTGTGCTATTGTGTTTAGTTGCGCATTTAGGTGACTGAATGGGCCTGCTAGTCTGGTGGTTTGTTGTGTGTTAGTGTACCTCTGGGTTCTGAGTTCGAGCCATCATGTGTGTGGTTTGGGGAAATAATTTTGATTTAGTTTGGTTTTAAAGTCCAAAATACCTATTTTAATTTTAATTTTAATGATATTTTTGGATAAAAACTTCCCAAAGTAATTTTCACGTTCTCTTGTTTCTTTCCCCACTCTCTCTTGTCAGATTTTATTTTTCTTTTCTTCTTTTTTATTTTTATTTTTGGGATTTAAAAAGTATACGTTTCTCTGTCTTTAAGTTCTCCTCTTTAATTTTCATTGATGGTTTTTTGGATAGTTCAAGGTTTTGAGCAGAGGTAAGTGGTGTTCTTGGTTTTTGGTAGAGCAGTTTTAGGTTATTCATATGTGTTAGATTGGTATGGTGATGATATGGGTTTTTGTTTGTGTAATTAAAATTTCAGAATTGTGTTGGGGAGGCGTTCCGATCTTCTTTGGTGTTGGAATCGCGAATTCAAGTGTGGGTTCGAAAACTTTCCTTTCATTATTGAAATTTTGTTTTGGATCCGTGAATTTTGACATATTTTGTGTGTTTTTGAAATTGACCAATCGAAGTGTTGATTGTGGTGAAATTCTTGAAATTCTGAATGTTTTTGGTGTATTTCTGTGTTATTGAGGGTTGGGGATCATTTCAACATCAAAGGCACGTTTTGCAGCCTATTTCGGTGTGGTTTCGTGACCACAAGGGTGTGTGCCCCACATGGGTGGCTCACACGACCATGTGAAATTGGGAATTAGGGTTTTTGGGTAAATTTTGGTGCCACACGGCCTGGCCA
Source organism: Gossypium sturtianum (assembly GCA_025698515.1). NCBI lineage: Eukaryota > Viridiplantae > Streptophyta > Magnoliopsida > Malvales > Malvaceae > Gossypium > Gossypium sturtianum. Next base: position 97,325,896 of record CM046949.1, read on the forward strand.
CACAGGCATGTGTCCCACACGGGCGTGTGAGATTTCCACACGGCTGTGTCTCCTCTGTTTTTAATTTTTAGCATTTTTGGACAGTGAGTTACATGGGCTGCTCACACGGGCGTATGCCCCCTCCACACGGGCGTGTGTGGCCTTCACATGGGCATGTAGACCCCCACACAGCCTGGGCACTTTCACACGGCCATGTGGTCCTATCTCGCCAATTTTTATACTGTGTTGATTTATGACCTGTTTGTGGTTCTGTGTGTTCCGACCCTTGGCTAGGTCCTAGTAAGGGTAGTCGGGACTCTGTTTTGACTTGGACTATCTGTATATGCAATCATTGCATTAGTTAAGTGACTCATTAATGTGACGTTGCCTAATATTTGAGTGTTGTGATGTATGATTCTGGATTTGGTTGATTGAACATGCGTACTTCTAATTCTGTTTAACTGGTGTGTGACTGTCCGAAAACTATGTACATCGATTCTGTAATTGATTGACTGGTTACGAGCTTCTGTGTCTGTGTAATTTACAGTGCTTGGTGTCCATCATTGCATTTGCATTATGATTTCGAGTTTGGGATATGAAGAGAAGGAAGTCTGATCTGATTTGGCAGTTTCAACTGCAATACGTCTGTATAGCGGTTTACCGCACAATGTGATACTTCTGGCAGCTCAACTGCATACTGTTATTTACGTGGCTTTGTTCCACATGCATGGTGTGTAGGGTTAGATGGGCCTTTTGAGGTCTTATGTGGTGTGCAGGGTTGGTTGAGTTTCTTATAGCTCATTTGAGGTGTGAATGGGGGACGAAGAGGTGTTTGGCTGGATGGGTGGGTTTCATGTTGATGCATTTGTTTCGCATTTTGTCTGTCTGTCTGTCTGATTGTGAGATTAACGGTATATAGATCGTCGTATTCAGTACTGATGTGTCTGTTCTGGTTGTGATGATTATTTGGATATTAGATTGCCATTATGTTATTTTTTTATTATGGCACTTAATTTTTTGTTTTTCTGTCGTACTGATCTCACACTGAGCTTGTGTAGCTCAGCCCCTCTCGATTTATCCTTTGCGGTACTCGTTTTACGTTTCTCATTTGGACTTGTTGTGCGGAGGTCTCGGAAGTGTCACATTTTTAAAACTGGTTAATAAAGTGTTTTCTGTAAATTTGAGTTTTATGTAAACGATTTTGGACTGTAAGTTCTGTTTTAAATATTGTAGTATGAAATTTTGTGTTAAATACAAGTAGACGTTATTTGGATTGAACAACTGTATTTTGAGATATCGGGATTTGATAACTAAAAATTTTTACGTAACCTAAATACTGTTTGTTTTCTCATTTGGTGAACCTAAATTTTTCTACGATCACTTCGGTGATCAATGTAACCTCCGAGATTTGGTCTAGACTTCTAGGTCGGATTTTGGGGCATTACACTAAATTTATTGATTTTTTTAATTTTTGAATTAAAATGAAAAAAATTGTAAATATGGAGGACTAAATTTGTTTTTTTTTTATATATTTAGAATCAAATGGATAGATTTTGAGGACATTAGAGTGCTAAATTAATTATTAGACCAATAAAAAAACGACATCAACACTTCCATTAAATTTCAAATAACTTTTAATGAATGTTTGGTGACAAAAAAAAAAATTGATTTCGAATATTTTTGTGATTATTTCTATACTTTACCCCTATGTATTTTGATTTTAATTTTAATTTTTTTAATTTATATATTTTTAATTTTTAGAATCATGATCAAATTATCAGAATGTGTAAATATTAAATATTAAATTTATTGATTTTTTAAAAATTTATAACTAAATTAACAAAATAAATAATATTAAAAACTAAATCTATTATTATAATATATCACGTGAATAACTAAACACATTTTAACAATAAAGTAACTAAAATATGAAATTGACTTAACGGTAAATTAACAAAAGTATTTGATGACGTAAATATAAACCCGCTTTTGAAAACATATTATTATACTAAAGAATATATATTTAATTTTGTATAATATAATTTATGAATTTAATAAAATTTATGGTAAAACGGAAAATTATGACAACCTAGAGTTATGCAAGCACAAGGCTAAATATTTTTGATGAAATTTAATCATTTATATTTTAAACTTAAAATCTTAAGACAAATTGCAAAATGGGGACTACTCTAGAGAGTAGAGAGACAATGGATAATCTAGTGATTTCCCTTTAAAAAGAAAGAAGAAATAATAATAATACCGCCACATCATCGATCCAAGTGAACCCCTATTCTAAGCGTCTGAACCGAATCTCATCCGTCCATTTTTATCCAAAATAAAATATCATCTTTGCAAAGTGATCATCAAACAGTATCTAAAGCTGTGTTGGCTTTGGGCTTTGGTTTTCAGTGTAGAAAATTTTGAAAACCGAAGAGAGAAGCGAGAGATTTTTGTGGGGACTGACTGCCCTTTCAAGTTCAAAGCTTTGTTGAAGGAATTTTTTCTTTCATTTTCGCTATTCTTTTTGCAAAATTAATGGCTACTGAAGAGGTCAATAACCCTCCTTCACTTCCTTCTTACCCACAGGTACACTTCTTTACTCACAAATTTTTTCCTTTTTTTTTTTCCTTAACGATGATCAAAGTTTTGATCTTTAAAGTTTATGTGTGTGTACTTTTTGATGGAATATAAAAGAAACCCATTTTCATTCAACCTCAAATTTCATGGATTTTGATGTAATTTAATTTTTTTACTGATTTAATATTTCTCTTTTATTTTCTCATCTTCAATTCAGTTTTTTTTTTTGCAGAAATTTCTTCATTTTCATTGATTTTTTTTTCTGATATTTTCTTTTTATATATTTTTTTAAAAAGACACCTTGCCTTGAGAATTGTCAGAAAACTTATATTTCCTTTTTTTGTTTCTCATTTTCATTTTTTTTTCTGGCTGCAGTTTTGATGTTCATCAAAGAAGTTTCTGTCGATCTCATGAGGATTTTATTTTTCGTTTGTAATTTTACATCATAGTAACTTCATGACTTATTTTCCTCCACTTTTAAGCATAAAATTTAAGCTACCTAGCTTAAAAATTGCTTGAAAATCGAGAAATAATTCGTCTTTAATTTGATCATGCAGCTAATTATTAATGCCATAGAAGCATTAAACGACAAGAATGGTTCAAACAAGACCTCAATATCCAAATACATAGAGTCCAAGTATGGAGATTTGCCTGCTGGCCATTCCACTCTCCTTTCTCACCACCTTAATATAATGAAAGAAAGTGGGGAGCTTGTGTTTTGGAAAAACAATTACATGAAAGCTGATCCGAACGCTCCACCAAGGCGTGGCCGTGGTAGGCCTCCAAAACCCAAGGTCCCATTGCCACCTGGTATGGTTTTAAGCTCTGCAAGGCCAAGGGGCCGCCCTCCTAAGGACCCCAATGCTCCCCTTAGGTCCCCCAAGCCTTCTGGGAGTGGGAAACCACGTGGAAGGCCAAGGAAGATGGCTCGACCCGAAGGGGGAATAGCTGCCAGCTCCACAACTATGATGTCGGCCTTCGTTAGGCCTAGGGGACGTCCGCCTAAGGTGAAGACTTCCGTATTCACTGAAGTCAGTGTTGGACATTAAACAGTATTCTCTTCAACGGTTTTTAACTTGTAGTGGTGATTTACTATTTACTTTATGTTTATTTGTTTGTTTTGTTGTAGAATTTGCACGGTGTTTGTTAGTTTGATAATCGTGTGTGTTTTTAAGTGTCTTGTAGAAAATTTAATGTAGTTGTACTTGAGGCTTTGTACTTTTTTCTTCTTCTTTTTTTCTTTTAAATTGAAAGTCATTGTAAAAAGGATGAGTTTGACGACCATATCGAACTTGTTTATCCGTGTTGTGAGTTTGCTTCAATTTTGAATGAGATGCTTGTTTACTCATTACCCATGATACCCAAACTCTTCATTTCTCTTGAAATGTAATATTTGTGTATCAAACATATTTGGACATGATTCTGAGGTTAAGGTATGTAAAAATTGAGCATGATCGTATTAGACATATACATATACATATACATATACCCTTGTCAACATTTACCCCGAAATTAGGTAAGACATAGATGCTTGTTATGCCATGTGTTTGCTTGCCTAATATTTGTTAATAGCATTTAACTACGCTGTTACTTTGCAATTATCTGTAGCTGTTTTGAAGTTAAGAACAGATTCTGAAATTAGGTGACACATAGATGCTCACTTGCATTAGCAAGTAGCATGGACTTGGTCACTGGTTAATTTGAGCTTGGCAGAACAACGTGCATGCAATGAAAATATGATTTTTTTTTTTTTGGGTCTTTGGTTAGGCATTAAATTGTAAAATTATTAGTGTTATCAGCTCTTTCATGGGAATTATTGATTTTCCCATTCTCTAACCTTAGATTTTTACAATTTTTTTTCCTGAAATTCAATGTGTTGTCGAATGCATGTTTGTGTTTGTTTCTGGAATTCACTTTGAATTTAAGAACATAACTTCGTAATTAAAATAGACGATTTCATTTTATAATTACATATGATTACCTTTAGAATATTGGTTTGAATGGAAGTACGAGGTTGTCTGACAAAGGTGGGGGAGGTTTCGGATCTTTTTAGGTTTGGGATTGCTTTCACCATAATTCTACGTTCCAACAACCTGTATAAGATGGTGATGTACGCTTTCATCTTTGACCAAAGATAACGCTGGAAGGGATTCAAATTGTGTAGTTTTCGGATTTAGGTTAAGTTTTGAATAAGTTTTCTGATTTAAGATATTTTCAATGTTTTCTTTATGTTATATGTCATCATATTTTTATTTAAACTTTGATGATATTTTAACTTGTATAAAATGGTGGTTACAGCTTTTATCATACTTATTAAAATATATTTATATAATTAATATCAATATTTGTCAGCAAAACTGGTTTAATTTGATTACTGATGCTATTCTATATTATCATCTTGATATTTAGAATAATTGATTCAATCAACTCCAATATTTTATACTAGCAAAAAAAAAAAATATTTTAACATGTGACTTTACATGTTTATTTTTTAAATTTTTTAAATAATATATTTTTATATATTTTAAAATATATATTTGCTAATTAAATGATAATTGGTCATAATAAGACTTTATTGATTTGATAAATAATTGAGAGAATAAAATAATATTTTAGAAACAGTCAATAGTAAAATATTAAGTAATTAGATAAGTTACTTTTAATTCGAATACGAGTCAAAATTTTACCTATAAAGAATCATTATTTAAACATTTCATTGTTTTTAAAATAATATTTCACAACACAAAGATAAATAACATTTACTATTATAAAAATATTATTATAATCAAATGATAGTAAAACCATGGAATATCAAACAATAATAACCAAACATCTCAAATAATAATGAAATCATATATATATTTTTTGTGATGGAAACAAACATACTAAATAATGTTAAAATGTTTTTTTTTTTAGATTTTGGCACATTCCTTGAAGATAAAGTTGTAAAGGTGAAAGTTTAAGATGAAAGAGGAATTGGATTTGGGGGACGACTTCGAAAGATTTTAAAAGAAAAAAAAATAGAGAATCATCGTGCTGATAACGTGTTATAAAATAAAACGAGATGGAGAGAATAAAGAACAAAGAAAATATGAAAGCAATAGAAAATGTACTTTATTGATAAAAATGGATGATTACAATGCTTCATCAGAGTCTCCATTTATAGGCATAAGAAGTATAAAGAAGTATAAAAAAAGTAGAGATCTAATTCTAATAACTATTAGAATTTAAATTAAATCAAAACTTTATCTTGATCATGATGGAAATCCACTTAATAAGATATTCATAACACTCCCCCTTGTATGCCCATTTGTAGATAATGTGCCTCGTTAAAACCTTATTAGAAAAAACCCTATGGGATAAAAATATAATGAAGGAAAAAGAGTACACAATTTTTTATTACAAGCTGCCTCATTAAAAACCTTTACCAAGAAAACCCAATGGGACAAAACCTTGGTTAAAGGAAAAGAGTACAACTTATTTTAAGCTCCCCCTAATGGCAACATTACATTACATCTTTGAGTTGACGCATTTCAATCTTGTGTAGTAGTCTTTCAAATGTTGAAGTTGGCAATGCTTTAGTAAAAAGATATGTTAATTTATCACTAGAACAAATTTGTTGAACATTTATATCACCTATTTTCTCAAGATCATGGGTGAAGAATAATTTTGGCGAAATATGTTTCGTTCTATCACCTTTAATGTAAACACCCTTTAATTGAGCTATACATGATGCGTATCTTCATATAAGATAGTTAGCAACTTTTATGTAATTTTCCTGTAAAGGAAAATTACATATCTTCTAGATATGTTGGGTCAATAGCCTTAGCCAAACAAACTCTCGATTTGCCTCATGCATTGCAATTATTTCTGCATGATTTGAAGAAGCAACAACTAATGTTTGCTTTGTTGAATGCCATGATATGGCAGTACCCCCACATATAAATAAATATCCTATTTGAGATCGACCTTTATGTGGATCTGATAAGTATCCAACATCGACATAGCCAACTAATAAGGATTTTAAATCATTTGAATAAAATAACCCATTATCAATGGTTCCTTTGAAATACCTAAATACATGTTTAATTTCATTCCAATTTCTACGTTTTGGATAAGAACTAAATCTTGCTAACAAGTTTATAGCGAAAGATATATCAGGCCTTATGTTGTTTGCAAGATACATCAATGCCCCTATGGCACTTAGATATGGTACTTCAGGACCAAGAAACTCTTCATCATTCTCGCAAGAACGAAATTAATCTTTATTCACATTTAATGATCGTACAACCATCAGAGTACTCAATGGGAATGATACGACCACAGCCTCGTTGAGGTGTTTGAGTCGTGTAGTGCCCGATCGTTAAAATGAGAAGTGCCGTTCTATTAGAAGCAAAACAATGAATTCAGCTAAGTAGAGGCTTTAGTTAACAAAATAGGTTCAAAAGGGCTAAGTAAATAAAAAGGATAGTTTGGCTAACAAAGAAAAACAAAGGAATTAAGGTGATAGTGGTAATGGAATGGAAATAGGACTTAAGGGTCAAGAATGAACCAACACTAAAGGAGAGTGTTGACCCGAGACTTATAAGACTTTTAAGGTGGATTAGGAATAAAAATGGGACCTTGACCCGCTATCTAAGAAGATAGGAACGAAAGGTATCAATTTGGGGTGAACGCCACACTTTGAAAGTGATAAGTTCGGATAGAAGAAACAGATTGGCGCCACTAGCTAAGTAGATAAGTCAAGCTGAGTCCTGAACGAAATCTGAGAGTTGAAATACTCACAAATAACTCAGAATTCATTCAAGTAGCAAAAATTCTGAAATACAACTCAATTGGTTCATATTTATAACTACATTCCTAGGCTAGCTGAATAGGCATTAAGGTAACTAAATAGACATTTGAGTTCAACTTAAATGAGCTGAAACTTCTTGGAAATTTCTTAGCAGCTTCCTTGAAACTTCCTTCAGCTTTGGAGACACTAATGGGCAGCCCTTTGATGTCTTCAAGTAACTTGATTTTAATGAAGTGGATGGTGAGCTGAAATGGCTGGACAAATTCAGCCATTGTGATTGAATTAGCTTTAATTAAGCTGCCTTGGTTATTTGAAGAGTCAATGAGCTTAATGGCACCTGGAGCACTTCAACGGGCATGTAAGTGTGAAAACCGAATTTGAAAAGCCCCTTGTGTGTGAAAGCACATAACTGAATGGTCATTCCATGTGAAAAGGATTTCCAGCAATGTGAAAGCTTTCAAAGCTGCTTTGGAGAACTAGACGGTCAGCTTGGGAGAAAGAAAACATCAGCTCACTTGGCCCTTGGTGATCACAAAGGGATGCTTGAAAGAGCTAAACCATCAGCTCACTTGCATTCAAGCCGTCACATGTATGTAGCTACACCATTTAATTCAAAAAATTAATTTAGCTTAGGACACATTAATTCGACAGCAGCTAGGACACATTAAAAGCATGTTTTAAGCTAAGACATATTAATAACATGTATTTAAGCTAAGACACATTTAAGACATATATTAAAACAAAACACATTTAACACTTAATTATTAGTTTCAGATTTGAACATATTTATAAGCTGAAACTAATTAACTAATTTTAACTAAGGACATTAATTTATTCTAGCCTTAAACGTATAAATGAAAGAAATAGATTTGAGCTCAACGAGCTAGGATTGCTGAATTAAACTCATTGAGATAAGTTTGAGCTGAGTTCAGCTTGCAAAAGGTTGCAAGGTAAACTTGTAGGGCTAGTCCAAGCTCTCTCGATATGTCCAGCCAAGGTCTCGCCCCACACTTGATCTACTAAGGCCGAAATAGCCTCTTTGAAGTGCTTGGCTCGTGCTCGGGTGATAGGTCCTTGAGGCAGCTCCAAAGGCTCCTTGCTCGAGCTAGGTGTGACTCGGGGCGTGGCCGTATCATCCCCCCTCTTCAAAGCGATTTGTCCTCAAATTGGAACCTGCTTTAAAAGGAGATAAGTCAGACACATTAAAGCTCACACTTATATTATACTCACCCGGTAGGTCGAGTCGATAGGAATTTTCATTGATTCATTCCAAAACTTGGAAGGGACCATCTCCACGCAGTAATAGCTTGGACCTTCGTTGGGCTGGGAATCATTCCTTTCTCATGTGAACCCAAAGCCAATCGCTAGGTTCGAACACAACTCTTTTTCGGCCCTTATTTGCCTTTTGCATATAACTCTCGGGCCTTGCTTCAATGTTTGCTCGTACCTTTTAGTGCAACTCCTTCACATACTCGACCTTTTTTCTAGCATCTGCATGAATAAGTTGATCATTAGGTAAAGGCACTAGGTCTAATGGAGTCAAAGGATTAAATCCATAAACTATTTCAAAAGGAGAGTATTTAGTTGCCGAATGAACGGATCGATTATATGCAAATTCGATATGCGGCAAACACTCCTCCCATGACTTCAAATTTTTTTGAATGATGGCTCGCAACAAGGTAGATAGCACACGATTGACCACCTCCGTTTGGCCACCCGTTTGGGGGTGACAAGTGGTTGAAAATAGCAACTTGGTCCCAAGCTTCCCCCACAATGATCTCCAAAAATGGCTTAAAAACTTTACATCTCGATCAGACACGATTATTCTCGGGATGCCATGTAGTTGAATAATTTCCCTAAAGAAAAGATTAGCAATATGAATAGCATCATCAGTTTTTGTACATGCTATAAAATGAGACATTTTTGAAAATCAGTCAACAACAACATAAATAGAGTCCTTCTTCGTTTTAGTTCTAGGCAATCCAAGGAAAAAGTCCACCGATAGGTCCATCTAAGGCGCTTTGGGTATAGGAAGTGGCGTGTACAGCCCATGTGGCTTAATCTTGGATTTGGCCTTCTTGCACATCACACATCGTTCACAAACTCGTTCAACATCCCGTTTTATTCTAGGCCAATAAAAATGCTCTTGGAGCATCGCCAAAGTTTTTCCCACGCCAAAGTGGCCCATGAGGCCCCCGCTATGCGCTTCATTAACTAGCAAGTCCCGAATGGAACTTTGTGGGATGCACAACTTACTTTCCCTAAAGAGGAAGCCTTCGTACCTATAGAACTTATCAACAACCACATTTTCACAAGCAGCAAACATTTCACCAAAGTCATCATCAGAAGCATATAAGTCTTTCAAGAATGTAAAACCAAGCAATTTAGAGTCTAAATATGACAAAAGTGTATGCCTTCTCGATAGTGCATCAGCCACTATATTATCTTTACCTTTTTTATATTTGATGACATAGGGAAATGATTCTAAGTATTCTACCCATTTGGCATGTCGTTTGTTCAACTTGTGCTGGCCTTTGATGTGCTTTAATGCCTCGTGATCAGAGTGAATCACGAACTCCTTCGGCCACAGATAATGCTGCCAAGTCTCGAGAGCTCAAAATGAGAGCATACATCTCTTTGTCGTTGATGGGGTAGTTTAGCATGGCTTTGTTCAACTTTTCACTAAAGTAAGCGATAGGCCTTCCGTATTGAGTTAACATAGCCTCAATTCCCACACCTGATGCATCACATTCAATTTCAAATGTCTTAGAAAAATTAGGCAGTGCAAGTAAAGGAGCTTTAGTAAGACAATCTTTAATAGCATTAAAATATTTTTCTTGCACTTCGTCCCAATGAAAGGTTGAGTTCTTCTTGATGACACTAGTCAAAGGAGCAGCCACGGTGCTAAAGTTGGGCATGAAGCGCCTATAGAAGCTCGCCAGGCCATGGAAGCTTCTCACTTGGCTGACACTCGTTGGTTTAGGCCACTCTTGAATTGCTTTAATCTTCTTTTGTTCCACCTCGAGTCCTTCCGAGCTGACAACGAAACCTAGGAAAACAACTTTGTCAGAATAGAACGTGCACTTTTTAAAATTGGCATATAAGGTCTCCATTCGAAGAACCTCCAAAACAAACTTAAGATGCATTACATGCTCATCCAACAACTTGCTATAGATAAGAATATCATCAAAGTACACAACACAAAACTTACCAATAAACGATCGCAACACATAGTTCATAAGTCTCATAAAAGTACTAGGGGCGTTGGTTAGGCCAAATGGCATGACCAACCATTCATACAAACCATGTTTCATTTTAAATGCAGTCTTTCATTCGTCACCTTCTCGCATACGAATCTGATGGTACCCACTCTTGAGATCGATTTTTGAAAACAACTTGGCACCACTTAACTCGTCGAGCATGTCATCTAGGCGCTGTATTGGATGCCTATACTTGATGGTGATTTTGTTTACAGTGCGGCAGTCGACACACATGCGCCAAGTCTCGTCCTTCTTTGGCACCAACAAAACTGGCACGGCTCATGGGCTAAGGCTCTCTCGGATGTAGCCTTTTTCCATAAGTTCATTGACTTGTCGTTGAAGTTCTTTGGCCTCTTCGGGATTAGTCCGGTATGCTGGTTGATTTGGAATAACGGCTTCGGGCACAAAATCGATTTGGTGCTTGATCCCACGAATGAGTGGCAACCCACTCGGGACGTCTTTCGAAAAGCGCCTTGGAAATCCTGCAAAAGAGACACAATAGAAGAAGGGAGATTTCTGGTTAAGTTGTTAGTATTAAACAAATTTTCCTTGTACATAAGCACAATGACCAGTTGTCTCATCAAGAATGCCTTTCGAACATCATTTCCTTTTGCAAATACATTCAATTTCTCACACTATTTTTCTTTTTCATCTCTTTCTTTTCTCACAATATTTTCACTCTCATTTTTTCCCTTTTTCCTTTCTTTTTCTCATTTTTCTTTTCTTTCGCACTCTCACTCTTTTCTTTTTCTCTCGCTTGTTTAACAGAAATTTTCAACTTCACTTGGTCCTCGTAAACTTGTTTCAGCGTTAATGGTGCTAAGGTCACGGTCTTGCCCAAATGCTTGAAAGTATACCTATTGGTATACCCGTCATGGATGACTCGTCTATCGAATTGCCAAGGACGTCTGAGCAATAAATGCCCCGCGTGCATGGGCACAACATCACACAACACTTCATCCGAGTACTTTCCAATAGAAAATGTCACAAGCACTTGTTTGGTCACCTTTAGCTCGCCTCCATCATTGAGCCATTGGAGTTTGTAAGGGCTGGAGTGCTTGGTGGTCGGTAGCCCCGATTTTTCCACCATGAGAGTGCTAACCACATTAGTGCAACTCCCACCGTCGATGATCACGCAACAAACCTTTCTTTGGACTTGACACCGAGTATGGAAAATATTCTCTCTTTGTTGTTCGTTTTCCACACCTTGGAGACTTAGACTCCTTTTGATAACAAGGAGTTCGCCATCAACAGCATGTTCCAACTCCTCCTCTTTATCGGTAGTGGCATCGTGCTCGTTTTCATCTTCCTCCTTCGATTCAATTTCTCGGTTCGCACGTACCACCATATTGCTACGGTTGGGACATTGGCTAGCGATATGCCCCCTCCCGAGGCACTTGAAACACTTGATGTCCCTCGTTCGATTGGAAAATGACTCGGTCTCATTGCATTTACAAGTGTCACCAATAGGCTTGCTCGTCTTGGCTGGCACCATTTGCTCCTTGGCACGGCTCGGTGGATTGTTTTTGCTAGTGCCTTGGCCCCATTTTGATGTACTCGTGGTGGAATAGCCTCGAAAGATGCCTTTTCACTTAAGTTGTTTTTCCACCTTGATGGCCATGTGCACCATGTCCACGATTTCAACATAGTGTTGAAGCTCCACGATGTTGGCAATGTCTCTGTTGAGACCGACTAGGAAACGCGCCATTGTTGCCTCACGGTCTTCTTGGACATCTGCACGGATCATTGTAATTTCTATCTCTTTAAAGTAGTCTTCAACACTCCTCGTACCTTGGGTAAGGTTTTGGAGTTTTTGGTAGAGTTCCCGGTGTTAGTAAGATGGAATAAATCACCTTCGCATCACTACCTTCATCTCGACCCAATTAGATATTGGCCGTTCTTCGTTCCTTCTCCGACTTGTGGTGAGTTGGTCCCACCAAATCATGGCATAGTCAGAAAACTCAATTGCTGCCAACTTCACCTTCTTGGTCTCAGAATAATTATGGCATTCCAAAACCAATTCAATCTTCTTCTCCCACTCTAAGTAAGCTTCCGGATCAGATTTTCCTTGAACGAGTGGAATGGAGAGTTTAATATTTTTCAAGTCATTGTCCACTCGCCCTTGTTCTCTAAAGCCTCGGTTCCTTGGACCTCTTCGCCTTTCACTTTGGTTTGACCCTTGGTCACTTTTGGTTTCACTTGGGTCATAGAGGTCATCTTGGTTGATTTTCGGGCGGCCTCGATCTCTTTGTGAACCTTGGGGAGTCCGCTCTCGTTGGCCCCTCTCCTCGACTCATTCCAAGTGCTCGTTAATTGATTCCAACTCATTCCGGAGCATGCGTTGGAACTCTCACAAAAGATCTTGTTGAGCCAAGTCCTGTACTTCACCTCCTCCGGGTGCAACGTTTCTTATCAGTTGACGTCAGCCTCCTTCTGCCATATTGCGTTTAGGACTTCTAGACATGTAAAATAAATCTCACAGCAAATCCTCACGTTTCACTCAAAAAGAAAAGTAGATGGCACTCCCACTCGTGTTTGCACTCCTTAATGGCTTTTTCTTCTCTCTAATGCTCTCACTAAACTCGTGCCTTTTTCCACTCGTTTCTCCTCTTGTGATTTTGTAGAAGACTCTTCTAGACTTACTTTTAGACTAGGGGTCGGCTACAAAGGGGTTTGCTATGGTAGTAGGTGAGATGGTGCAAGGTAGGCTGAAAGAAATTAAGTTTGGTTATAAAGTGTGTCTAGATAGTGTTGATGATAACAAGAGAGAATTTGATGGATCGGGTACAATTGAACACTTTCCAAACACTTTTTTTTTTTAAATTTTGAATTTCTCTTTCTCTTTTTTTTTTAATTACAAAATGCTAAATAAGAACAAATGCTTTTTATGCACGAATTTTTTTTTGAATTTATTTTAAATTGCTTCGGAATAGCCAGAAACGCTCGTACTCCTCGTTTTAACCAGCTCTAATACCAAATGATATGACCACGGCCTCATTGAGGTGTTCGAGTCATGTAGTGCCCGATCGTTAAAATGAGAAGTACCATTCTATTAGAAGCAAAAGGGTGAATTTGGCTAAGTAGAGGCTTTAGTTAACAAAATAGGTTCAAAAGGGCTAAGTAAATAAAAAGGATAGTTCGGCTAATAAAGAAAAACAAAGGAATTAAGGTGATAGTGGTGATGGAAATAGGACTTAAGGGTCAAGAATGAACCAACACTAAAGGAGAGTGTTGACTCGAGACTTATAAGAATCTTAAGGTGGGTTAGGAATAAAAATGGGACCTTGATCCGCTATCTAAGAAGATAGGAACCAAAGGTATCAATTTAGGGTGAACGCCACACTTTGAAAGTGATAAGTTCGGATAGAAGAAACATATTGACGCCACTAGCTAAGTAGATAAGTCAAGCTGAGTCTTGAACAAAATTTGAGAGTTGAAATACTCACAAATAACTCGAAATTCATTCAAGTAGCAAAAAGTCTAAAATACAACTCAATTGGTTCATATTTATAACTACATTCCTAGGCTAGCAGAATAGGCATTAAGGTAACTAAATAGACATTTGAGTTCAGCTTAAATGAGCTGAAACTTCTTGGAAATTTCTTAGCAGCTTCCTTGAAGCTTCCATCAACTTTGGAGACGCCAATGGGTAGGCCTTTGATGTCTTCAAGTAACTTGATTTTAATGAAGTGGATGGTGAGTTGAAATGGCTGGAAAAATTCGGCCATTGTGATTGAATTAGCTTTAATTAAGCTGCCTTGGTTATTTGAAGAATCAATGAGCTTAATGGTAGCTAGAGCACTTCAATGGGCATGTAAGTGTGAAAACTGAATTTGAGAAGCCCCTTGTGTGTGAAAGCACATAACCGAATGGTCGTTCTATGTGAAAAGGATTTTCGACAATGTGAAAGCTTTCAAAGCTGCTTTGGAGAACTAGACGGTCAGCTTGGGAGAAAGAAAACATCAGCTCACTTGGCCCTTGGTGATCATGAAGGGATGCTTGGAAGAGCTAAACCATCAGCTCACTTGCATTCAAGCCGTCCCATGTATGTAGCTGTACCATTTAATTTGACAAATTATTTTAGCTTAGGATACATTAATTCGGCAGCAGTTAGGACACATTAAAAGCATGTTTTAAGCTAAGGCATATTAATAACATGTATTTAAGCTAAGACACATTTAAGACATTTATTAAAACAAGACACATTTAAAACTTAATTATTAGATTCAGATTTGAACATATTTATAAGCTGAAACTAATTAACTAATTTTAACTAAGGACATTAATTTATTCCAGCCTTAAACGCCTAAATGAAAGAAATAGATTTGAGCTCAACGAGCTAGGATTGAGATGAATTAAGCTCATTGAGATAAGTTTGAGCTGAGTTCAGCTTGCAAAAGGTTGCAAGGTAAACTTGTAGGGCTGGTCCAAGCTATCTCGATGTGTCCAGCCAAGGTCTCGCCCCACACTTGATCTACTAAGGCCAGAATAGCCTCTTTGAAGTGCTTGGCTCGTGCTCGGGTGATAGGACCTTAAGGCAGCTCCAAAGGCTCCTTGCTCGAGCTAGGTGTGACTCAGGGCATGGCCGTATCAGGGTGTGCTCTATCCATGTAAAATTTATTTAATATCTTTTCTGTATAAGTTGATTCATGAACATAAATTTCATCTTTTAAATGCTCGATTTGTAAGACAATATAAAACTTTGTTTTTTCCAAGATCTTTGATCTCAAGTTCTTTATTTAAACAATTTATTGTATTTTGAAGCTCTTCAGGAGTTCCAATAATATTTAGATCATCAACATAAACAACAATTATCACAAAATTTGATCCAAACCTTTTTATAAACACACATGGACAAATTGGATCATTTTTGTAACCTTTCTTTAACAAGTATTCACTAAGACAATTGTACCACATACGTTCATATTGTTTTAATCTATATAAACTTTTCTTTAATCTGAACAAGCAATTTTCTCAAGAAACTCTATATCTTTTTGGGATTTTCATAAAAAATTCACTATCGAGTGTACCATATAAATAGGATGTAACAACATCCATTAAATGCATGTCAAGTTTTTCACGTACTACCAGACTAATAAGATATCTAAACGTGATTGCATCCACCACAGGAGAATATGTCTCTTCATAATCAATGCCAGGCCTTTGCGAAAATCCTTGTGCTACAAGGCGAGATTTATATCTTACGACTTCATCAATTTCATTTTGTTTTCACAAAATACCCATTTATATCCTACCGACTTTACACCTTTAGGTGTTTGGACTACTTGTAAAAAAACTTCATGTTTAGAAAGTGAATTCAATTCCGCTTGAATTGTATCTTTCCATTTTGGCCAATATTTTCTATTTTTACATTCCTTAGTAGATTTAGGCTTAGGATCCTTATTTTCTTTTGTTATTTCAATAGCAACATTATAAGCAAAATTGTTGTCGACAACTATATTTTTTTCGGTTCCATGTTTTTTTCGTATTGACATAACTTATCGAGATATCTTTATTTTCATAATTTCACTTTCACTTTTAGGTACCTGAATCTCTTCTTGAGTTTTATAATTAGTTATGTCATGGGTCTCTTCAAGAACCCCCGCCTCCACTGTATGACCATCTTGAATGTTTGCTCCCTTTTTTTACGAGGATTTTTATCTTTGGAATCGACCGGTCTTCCACGCTTCAGGCATGTATTTCTTTCTTTTCCACTAACAATTTGCCCTATTAAGACATCAATTCGTATTGGAGCATTTTCAGCTGGTATATGAGATTTAATGAATCTGGCAGTTGATTTGTAAAATGAATTATCTGTTGAACTTCTAGTTCACATTGCTTTGTACGAGGATCTTAACATTGATAATTCATTTCAAGCACTTTATTAATCCAACTTTTTTTTCTCTCCCCCTAATGTTGGGAAAACTGACAACTCATGTCATAACCAAATATCGAATTAATAGCTCAAAAATATTATAAGGAGACTCATATAAATATAGATTCCCAATCTCTTATGATGACCCATCTTTGTGCATTGTGGTGGAGCAGTTGGAACATATACTGCACATCCAAAAATTGTAAGATGGGAAATATTTGGCTCTTGACCAAAAATCAATTATAATAGGAAGTATTTATAATTTATTGGCTTGATGCGTACAACATGTAAATCAATACAATCTTATGCTGAATAGAAAGTTTTGTTCTCTTAAGTAATGATTTAGCTATTAGTTGGAGGCATTTGATAAACAATTCAACTAAATCATTTTGTGTGTGAACATGAGCTACATGATGTTCAACTTTTATCTGAATTGACATATAATAATTATTGAAAGCTTGGGACATAAACTCACCAACATAAGCAAGATGAATTGTTTTAATTGCATAATCTGAAATTAATTATTTAAACAAGCAATCTTGCAAACGATAGGTTGCAAATTGAGAACACATATGTGATTATTTTGTAGATGCATCTACTAAAATCATATAATATCAAAATCATCCACATGGTGGATGAATGAGCCCATATTCATTTCATAAATGCAAGACATTAAATCTTAACTTTAGCTAGTGAGTTTCTAATAATTAATTTTCATTGAGAACAAGCAACATATGAGAATTCTTTTAAATTAAAGAATCTTCTGGTTTTTTAATGAATGTCCATATGAATTCTTAATTAATTTTCACATCATATATGATCTAGGATAGTCTAACTAGTCACGCCAAGTAGTAAATGCATTTGCATCAGTAAACTTCTGGTTTACTTTAACATGTGTATCAATTGTACTAAATTGTAACAAATTAATAATTTTACTATCATTCCTTTTACTTCGTATCCACATATAAGTGCTATTGTGACATTTACTACTGGAAATGTCTAAATCAATGTAAATATTATAATGTCACTAAGTCAAAAAAATAAATATAATTTCCAAACAATTATATGCAATATTTGCTTTAAGGAATATGCCAAAATCTTCAAATATCTAAAAAAAAATTGCAACTTTAGGTGCATCCAACCATAACGAGCTTTACGTAGAATTATTATATTTTATTGCTCATAAATAGATCTTTCACAGTTAAATATTTTACTTTCAACCCCTTAATGAGGATGATGACAAAAGAAGATCACAAAGATTATAAAATAAATATAAATTAATAACCCAATCCTCTCTTTTTCATCCTTTGAAAATAGATATTTATAGCAATAGTGATTCATATGAAATATAATATTTTTCTTATTCACAATCTCGATATAAGATCCATTATAAATATCTTTTAAAACCAATAGATTAACCATTACAAGATATTAATATTTGAGCTCTTGTAGAGCTTTCGACTAATTTTGTACCATCAAATATTGGAATAATATTTGTTTGTTTTAGTACCAAATAAGATAAATACTTTCTATCTATAATGATAGAATTTATTACTACATTCTCATATCATTCCTCAAAGAATATTAACAGAAATAAAATATTTAGGCATATACCACATATGTGGCCAATAATATTTCATATCACATTGATAAACATAAGTTATCTTTACCCTTTGAAGAGTTATCTTGAGAACTTTCATTGTTCTCTTATTTATTACTATGTTCCCACTTTTAGTGGTCAATGAGTATACCTTTTATTTTCTTTATGTTTACATTCACTTCGGGGAATGCAATAGATTTACTAGGACGAACTTATAAACGTCCCAATAGATTCTTTATTTCATAATCATCATCGCAGACATGCGTGGATTTTAAATTAGAATCTATCTATTAATGTTGTCATGATTAGTCTCCAATTATAACAAACATGATATAATAAATAAATATGGTAAAATATGCCCGAATATCTTTAACATCATCGTCATCACCATGATCCATTATGAGACTGAATCTTTCAACATCCTGAAGATGAAGTTGTAAGGGTGAAAGTTTAAGATGAAAGAGGAATTTGATTTGGGGGACGACTTTGAAAGATTTTAAAAGAAAAAAAAATAGAAAATCACCGTGCTGATAACGTATTATAAAATAAAGAGAGATGGAGAGAATACAGAAGAAATAAAATATGAAAGCAATAGAGAATGTACTTTATTGATAAAAAGGGATGATTACAATGCTTCATCAGAGTCTCTATTTATAGGCATAAGAAGTATAAAAGAAGTAGAGATCTAATTCTAATAACTATTAGAATTTAAAGTACGTTAAAACTTTATCTTGATCATGATGGACATCCACTTAATAATATATTCATAACAAAAATGTTTTTTTTTGGTAATTCTTTAGATGTTATTTTGAATGAAAAAGTCATACTAATGCATATATTTATAGTGCTAAATGTTGGTTTTAATTGGTATATAATTGTAATACTTATAGAGTGAAAATTAATTGAAAATAATTAGTGTAATTTTATTCAGATCCAAAGCCTTAAGTCATAGTAACTATTACGTTGATAAAAACATTATTAATAAATAAACAAATTTATACATTATAGATTAGATCACCAATATATTAATATTATTTATATATATAATGTTAACCTCACCTTTTATTTTTTTATAATTATAAAAATGACTTTAACATTATTAATTATTATTATATTTATATATAAGTTATATTTATTTAATCAAAAACTTGAATTTTTATTATTTTTAATTTATCTAATTATTTTCAATGATTTTATAAATTTATAAATTTATTAATTAATAGTATATTATGTTATTTTTTCAAGTAGAACTTTTAAAACAAATGACCTAAATTAATTAATTTTACATTTATATATATCATATTAATTAATATTGGTTTTATTATTATCACATAATATTATTATAATGTCAATTGAATAATATAATTAACAACAAAAAATATTCTCGTCATATCAATTTTTTTTCAATATTCTTAATTTTATATACTATAAACAAAACACAAGAATGCTAACACATCATTCGAGCAATAATTGTTAATTTTTTATTGGTACTCCAAGATTTAGGGTTCAAAATTTGATGTTGTCATCTTCATGTATAGTTGTAGGAAAAAAAATTAAAAATGTTTCCCTCTAAATACTTTTTTCTTCTTTGGTAAAACTTTACCATGCCAACCGCTTGGACTATCAGCAACTGGCCATTAGAGGTGTTTATGGACTACTTCAAATTGAGCTTATGTATGATATTAATACACTTTATACTTGTCTAAGTCTGACTTGATCCGAAATACGGGTCTAAAATTTTGCCTAAGCCCACTCGTATTTGTAAATGGCTAGCCCATTTTAAGTCCACCCATATTATTTTTTTAATTTTTAAAAAATATATTTATATTATTTTAATTTAATATTTAATAATTTTATATATTTTTTATTTATTAAAATTTTATATATAGTTATCTTAACTTTTTTTTAATTTTTACATTATGATAGTATATAATACTATTATAAATTTAACTTTTATGTGTTATAAATTACATAATATATAAAAATAACATAATATAAAATATCACTAACTTAAAAATGGGCCAGGTCGGGCTCAAGTCTTGAATGTTCAATCTCGAGCCCAACCCATATTTTAAACAGGCCTAATTTTTTCTCGAAACCCATTTTTTTAGCCTAATTTTTGCTAAAATTCTCCTAAATTTCAGATGGACCTTCGGGCTTGGGAGGTAACTTGGCCCATGAACAGGTCTGGTTGCCATGCCCTCCCACCTCAACCTCTTTTTCACTATTTCCTTTATTTTCTCTGGGAGTAGTGTATTCAAAGAATCTCACATCTCTTAGTGAAGCCCTTTGAGTTGTACTTATATAGTATTACTTGGTATTAGGCTTATAAGAGCTAAAATGAGAAGCATAGTCAAGTGCAAATTAGTTGATTTCTTCCCCCCTCTCGCACATGATACAAGGCTCAGTCCGTTTTTGCTACAATCTCATGATTTTCTTTCCATCTAATGTTCAAAATTTTTTTAAAAAAGTGCTTGTTGAATATTGAAGGATAGGCTATCCATGGCATATTCTTAAGGACAATACTAGTCACATCTCTGATCATCTCCATATTTTCTCTTCCCTTTACCTCCTATCATTTCCCCTCCTTTATGCATTCCCCTCTTTGCCGTCATTGTTCTTGTTGCTTCTTTCGTCAACTTTTGGTTTTTTTCCTTGCATGAAAAGGCATTTTTAAAGTGATATTTTCTTGGCCTTGGTGTAGCTCTTTGGTTCCCCCCCCAATGGAAGACTTGTTTGAGGTGTTCGCTTCTTCATTTGTTGCAATTTTTATCTTCCTTTGTATTTTAATGTGTGAAGGGTTAGTTATGTTTGTTCAATTTGTTGCGAGACTCAATGCTCCTAATCAATGCATTTTGATTTGAAGGCTAATGCCAATTTATGTTAGCTTTGATATCTGAAGACTTTTTTTTGTAGACTAATCACCATCCCTCTTGTTTTTAACGAGTGGGTTAGGAATGCAGGCTTTGGTCACTTTGTTATTTTCTTACTTTGTTTGTTTACTATTATCATCTTAGTTGTTTCATGAAATATAAATCAATATAGTTAGTTCTGCACCCGTTTTGATTATATTGCCCGATGCATATTTTAATAGTAAACTGAAACA
This sequence comes from Gossypium sturtianum, assembly GCA_025698515.1. Taxonomy (NCBI): domain Eukaryota; kingdom Viridiplantae; phylum Streptophyta; class Magnoliopsida; order Malvales; family Malvaceae; genus Gossypium; species Gossypium sturtianum. The sequence continues at coordinate 97,347,088 of CM046949.1, forward strand.
ACTAACTTTTTTTGTACTTATGAAAATTTCAACTTATACCAATTGCATTAGGTCATTTTGCCCAATTATGATGACATCACCTAAAAAATTGTGCCACAGTTGGTGGATGAATAATGCTAAATATAACATTTATCAACTTTAAAGTCTAAAATTTAAAGCAAAAAAAAAAAAAAAGGAAAAAGAAGAAAACTAAGTAGGGGTTTGTGAAGAGGATGTCAGTGGGAGCATTTTGGTGTCTATTTTACTGAAGAAGATGACTGGTATTGCTAATGGTGGTGACAGTGACAGCAAGGATAATAAAGGGTGACTAGGGTTCATGAAAAAATGGGAAATGGTGAACTAAAAGGAAGTAAGGAAAAAGAAATAAAATAAAATAAAATAAATAAATAATTGAATAAAGAAATGAAAAAAAAAGAGAAAGGAAAAACAAATAGGGGATCTGATTGAATAAAGAAAAGGAAATAAAGAAATAAAGAAATAAAGAAAAATAAAGAAAATGAAATAAAAAAGAGAAAAAAAATCTAGTGATTACTACGTGGCAATTTAATTTGCCACATCATACTTCCATCACTCAAGTAATGGCCCATAAGGATTGCGCAACCGTTTTTAAATAATTTGATAATGTTAGCAACAAGAAAGTTTTAAAAGTTTAGTGACTAAAACATAATCTGACCCAAAGTTAAGAGACAACGGGGTAAACTTGTAGTTTACCCATGTTTATAATATTTTCTATTATACATATATAATTATACATGTTAATAATTAAATCAAAATTTACAAATGGATATATTTGAACAAGATAGAAGACAAAAGTTCATAGCTCATGAAATAATGAAAATAAAGGGCTTAATATATAGATTCATCTATGAACTTAGCAATTTTTGTAACAGCCCAAAATTTAGTGGTGTTAGAAAATACGATTTCAAAACACCATTTTTTGATGATTGAGTTTGAAAATATTATTAATTAATATTTACGAGTCTATTATAATGCTATATTGATTTTTGGTTCAGTAATTTTATTGAATAAATAGTTAATTAAGGTGCAAGTGCAACAACCTTAAAATCAGTGGTGTTGAAAAATGAGGTATTGAGACCTCGTTTATGTAAATCAAGCTGTAAATATTTTTATTAAATATTTACGGAGTTATTGTATAGGTGAATTAAAGTTTTGATAGGAAACTTGACCGAATTAATGACTAATTAAGGCATAAGAACTAAATTGTAAAAGTGGTAAAAATTAATCACTATGAATTTTTAATTAAATCAAGGACCAATTAATCAAAATTTTCATTTATAAATTGACATTCGGTGGTGATTGCACAGGGTTATCCACTAAATTGTTAATTAATCTTAAAAAAGTTAACTAATTAAACTTTAGTTAAAGATACTTAAGATTAAGTAATATAATCACATGTATATAAGCTCAATTAAAGAGTTATCATCTTTATTTTTTTTCCTTTCTCATCTCCATCGAAGTATTAAGAACCCTTGGAAGCTATTGTTGAGTTCTTTTAACCTTTTAGCCCTCAATTTGGTATGGTTTTTAAATCCATTTATTGTAATTTTTATGTTTTTGAGGTCCTGGGAGCTTGATTTAGCTAGCCTATGTTCCAAATTGTAAAGCTGTTAAAGTTTTCAAAAGTTTCCATGGTTTATTTCTTAAAGTTCTTGATGTTAAAGTGTTAGCTTTTAAGCTTAGAAATGAAAAAGGACTAGTTTATAAAGTTTAATTGCTAGTTTTTGAATATAGAGACTAAAGTGTAAATTTTAAAATTGATGATAAATTTCTATAATTATAGATAATGGAGGGCTTTAGAAGGATGAAATTGAGATTGGTTTTGAAATCGAAGCTCAAATTTGAAAGTTATGACAATTTTGGTTTTAGGGATTAAATTGAATAAAATGTAAAACTTTAGGGCGCTATCGAAAATTGAAATCGAATTGATACATGCATATAGTAGACTGCCATAAAAAAATTTTGAATTAATAATTTGAATTAAATAATTTTATAGATTGGAATTTGGACCAACTTGTATGTAATCGCGGAAAAGGCAAATTAGCGGATTAGTCCTTGATGTCTTATTAATTGTTGATTTGTCTGGTAAGTTTATATGGTACAATTATTTTTAAATTTTTATTTAATTAAATTATGCATGTATGAATGTTTAATTATACTTTGAAATCTTAATAATTTAGTACTAAAGGTGAGATATGGACTAATTTGTAAAGTACTGTAAATGCGATAATTATAAACTTGTATGAAGTACTAAAGGGATATGAGATGTGTTACAGTAGAAGATATGTACATGATGATGCTATAGTAATATAAATGTTACGAATTCAGTATTAATTCTCGCCTGAACTTAGTAAACTATTAGGATATGATTGGCATACCAATAATGTTAATTGCACGCTTGTACGGGTTTGTAGTTTGGTGCCTTTGTTTGCACTTCGGTACCTTTATATAGCACTATGGTGCTTTCTGGTTTGGTGCAGTTACCTGTGTATTTGATTTTATTTACTAGAGTTCATCGGGCTAAATGGTAAAAGGAAAGAGATTAATTGTGATAAAACAACATAAATTTGATTGTAATGTGTTAATTGTTGTATTGATTATAAAAATGGAAATGAAATGTTGAGATATGTAATAAGAAATGTATTTGCTTGAATTATTATATGATAAGGTTTCAGCTTAACTCATCTATCTGTTACATGTTATGACATGTAAGGAATTCCTTACCAAGTAAGTAACTAGTTGTGCTTATATGTATAATAAGGTAAGTTTACATTTCAATACCTATGAACTTACTAAGCATTCAATATGCTTATACCATTGTTTCTTTTCCTTATGGTTTTCAGTTTACGAAACGTGATGATCTGACCGCATAGAAGCTCACACTATCCACCTATCAATTAGGTAGACTTTTACTCATTTTGTAGCTCGATATTGTGGCATGTACATAGGTTTCTGTCTATGTGTCTCTTATGAATAATATTTTGGGTCGAACTTAGTTTAATTCTTTGTAACACCCCTTTGTCCGAAGGGTCGACCGACGAACCCTGGTGTTACCAGAAGGACTAAGGTCAATATGCAATAATATGAAAAACAAGGTTTCATTTCTTAAGTTATACAGGCAAATGGTAGGCAGTGAAAAGGTCATAAATGACGCTTAGTGAACTTTGAATTTGAAACACAAGCCAAAAGAAATAATATGACTATGTAATATCAATTATAGAATGAAATTTGTTGTTCATCGAAGTGCCACAATTGAACAACTTATACAAAATAAAATTGAACTAGGGTGAGAACCATATTCAACAAAGTACAACAAAACAAAACTATAAGTTGGCCATGCCTACAAGCTGCCCCGATATGTACATGCAACAAAAATAAACAAAGCTGAATGGTGAAATATTAAATATATTTTCTTGAAAGTTTTATCAGGGGTAAAATCGTCATAATTTTACCAGAGGTAAAATTGGGATGAGAAAATTATTTAACATAAATATTGAAGTTTATTTTGGGAAATAGAAAAACATAATCAAGTTGGATCATATTACAAAGTACAGGGTCGAAAAGTCTGGGAAGTACTCGTAATTGGACCCGATGTGAGAGAGATCCAAAATCCCCTCATGGAATATGAAAGGGCGACAACCCTAGTAGGAATACTAGGGGTGTGCCGCCCACCCTAATCCTACTCTAAGTAGTGAGTGTTTTTCTATTTAAAATAAACTTCTTTAATTCAACAAGGGTTCTACCTTCTTTCCCTATAAATAGATGGCATCAATAGGGATATTAACACACAACTTTCAGATATTGTTATTCTGCCCGAAAATAGAAAGACTTTTATTATCTAAGAATTCCAGAATAACGATTCTGCCAGTTTCTATTTGAGAAGAGAATTTTCATTTTCACCCCCAAAAGAAAAGAAAACTATTTCTAGTTTTTGTGTTTGATTTGATTTGATCGAGCTCACATTCAAGGCAAATCGTGGTACGAGAATAGCAGAGAAGATCGTTTGGTTGAAAGTTGAGAATGACAAGAATCCGTCTATCCAAAAATATAGAAACGATTTTGGTTTAGGGTTTATTACTATAAATATGACAAACCGAGTCAATTTTCAAAAATTTTATTTTTCGCTATGCAAGAACATCGTTTCCAAATCGGGTTTTTTTTCCAATAATTAGTATTGGAGATACGGTTGTGCTATATTTATAGTACAAAAATAGAGATCAAAATTCTCTCTTCTTCATGTATGATTATATTTGATAAGATGTGGTTTTTTTGTAATTGTATGCACGTTTAGGAGAATGTATGTGAATGAATGTATGATATTATTTTATTATTTTGGATGATAAATTAAACAAATTTGTGATTCCTAGAAATTTAAATTTAATTTATTATTATCTCGAGCATGTATATTTTAAATCGTGAATTATCATCTCCACTCAATGTTTTATTTTATTATTTATTTAGAATAACACCATCGTTACATGCTCCCACTTCCACAGAGGAATCTTAACTGGCTGAAGCAGACCAAAAGGCAATTGATGTTTGGCCTTAACCTTTTGACATGTCAAACAGTGCGATACGAAGGCAGTCACTTCCTGTTTTAGACTAGGCCACAAATAAAGTTCTCGGAGGTCCCGATACATTTTATTTCCACCAGGATGTATAGCATAAGAGCTACTATGGGCTTCCTGTAGAATCAATCGCCTCAACTCCTTGTCGTTACGCATACAAATTTGACCCTTGAAACACAAAACCTTATCCCTGTTCAAGCTAAAATCCAAAGTTCACTCGAATCAATCTGTTCCAGACACTAAACTAGAGACTCACTGACCAATTGTTTAACTCAAACCTATTCGACCCACGTTGGTTTAACCTGCAGTTCAACTAGCAGTCCCCCATCCTCAAAAAAACTCAGACGGGCAAACAATGTCCTCAAATCGGTCATTGCTCTACGACTAAGAGCATCGGCCACCACATTCGCCTTACTGGGATGATTCTCTATCATGCAATCATAATACTTTAGCAATTCAACCCACCTACGTTGCCTAAGGTTTAATTCCTTTTGAGTTAACAGATACTTGAGGCTCTTGTAATTGGTGTAAATGATACACTTCTCACCATACAAGTAGTGCCTCCAGATTTTCAGGGCAAACACAACTGCAGCTAGATCAAGAACGTGTATAGGATAATTACCCTCGTGTGACTTAAGCTGTTGTGGCGCATAAGCTACCACTTTACCTTCTTTCATTAGAACATATCCCAAACCAACATGCGACGCATCACTATAAACCACAAACTCCTGACCCGATTCAGGCTGGACCAAAATAGGAGCTTGTGTCAGGACAAATTTGAGCTTCTCGAAGCTCGACTGCTGCTCATCAGACCATACAAACAAGGTGTTCTTACATAACAGTTTAGTCAAAAGGGATGTGATCAGCGAAAATCCCTCGACAAACCTCTGGAAGAAACCTGCTAAGCCCAGGAACCTCTGAAGCTCAAGCACATTCTTCGGTTGTTTCCATTCGACTACAACCTCAATTTTCTTAGGGTCGCCTCAGATTCCTTCGGTAGTCACAACATGCCCGAGAAAAGAGATCTCCTGCAACTAGAACTCACACTTACTAATTTTAGGATATAGTTGTTTTTCCCAAAGTGTTTGCAGCACTATACGAAGATGCTTGTCATGCTCAATCCTGGTCTTTGAATAAATAAGTATCTTGTCAATGAAGACTACTACAAACTGATCCAAATACAGCTGGAAGACCCGATTCATTAAATCTATGAATGTAACTGGAGCATTCGTCAAATCGAATGGCATCACCAGAAACTCATAATGTCCATAACGAGTCCTGAAAGCAGTTTTGTACACATTAGTCTCCTTAACCTTGAGCTGATGGTAGCCAGAAAGAAGATCAATTTTGTAACACCCTGGTTTAGGGGTTATGCGTTTGGAGCATAACTCGAGTGTTTAGCAGGCTTAGGGTAAAGTTGGATGGATTTTAAGGAGTTGGAGAACCCTAGAAGGTAAGGGATGACTTAGGAAATTTTTGTTTTTTAGTGTTAAAAAGGGGAGCTGGGCTATAGGGGTCTTAAAAGAAATATTTGGGGGATTAAGACGCAAGAAATGGCTTGGCAGAGTGGCAAGGGAGGCGCCACTTTAGAGCTTGGAAGGTAACGCCTCAAGGTGCAAGAGGGGGCCAGAGTTCGAGCTGCAAAGGCAGCATTTTGGTTTTTATTTTTATATGCGGTGATGGGCTTAAGTAGGAAGGGTTTAAAGTTAAATGATGGGGGCTTTATGACATGAAAGTCAATTGGGAAGAGTGGCCTGGGACGTTGGAAGAGAGGGCTGCAGCAGTGATGTCCTAGGTTCGAACCAAAGGAGTTGCAACTGGAGTTTTATTTTCTGTTTCTTATTTTGCAGCAAATTGAAAGGTGTTGGACGGCTCATGGGACCTTCAATTGGGATATAGATTAGTATTTTGTTTTAATCCGGCTGGAGGAGATAATTATTAGATTATTCTTTTGGTTTTTATTATTTTAGATAGTGGTAGGATAATTGTAGGATTATTATTTTAGTTTACAATTAGTGATAATGGCTATTTTTTTTATATTTGATAAAGTGATAAAATATGGATAGATAGTGGGGGAGTTGGCTAATTCAAAATTAATTTGAATTAGTGGCCTGGAGCTTTTGAAGTGGCAGCCGAAATTGGGAGTCTTCTAGGGGAGGGGGTGCCGAATGTGCTATTTAATGGGCAGCTTCCTTCTTGAATTTCTTTTGACCCTTTAGCCGAATGTTTAATCTCTTCTAGACCTTCATTTTCTTTTTCTTCTCATACTCTATTCTCACCAAAACCGTCCCTCCTTCTCACTGTTTAATTGGCCGAAACTTCAGGGGTCGCTTAGCCGAATATTCCATTTGTTTCTCTCCACTTCATTCAAGCCGAAATCACCCCTAAAAGCTTACCTTGACCAAACATTCCAACTCCATTTAGGAGTCATTACCGAAACATTTAGCCTCTCATTCTCTCTGCCTTGTTTACAAGTCCACAGGCGAATCTTATTCCTTGTGGTAGCCGATTATTGGTTGGGCAAAGGTTGAAGCGTTGGGTTTTTCTTTTTAGTCGTTGTGAAAGGTAAGGTCGTATGATATTAAAACTATCTCTTGTAGTATTCGGACAAAGGGGCCTTTCGCATGGATTGTGGTTGATAGCCGATACTAATAGTCTTGTAACAGATTTTCGGCAATTCCATTGGTGTTTTCGGGATTCAAGAAGGAAAAGGGTAAGTGGTTTGATTTTTCGGCCTTAGGCCAATATATGTGGTTATGTGTTGACCGAGGGTTGACTATGGTCTTTTAGGGGCATATCGACAAGAGCATAGAAGAAGCCCGGGATCTCGGATTATTTCGGTAAGGATATTAGTAAGTGACTTAGACTCGTTAATAAGTAGATTATGACTTGTTGATTAATCGGGTGGTTACGATTAAGTGACTTTCGATGGAGGCCAATACCAGTCTTGAAGGAAAAGGAAAGCTCCCATCCCAAAGTTTAAGAAAAGAATTTGTCTCAATGGTTCGAGATTGGCCACTGTGGTGTGGGCCAAAGAATGTAAAGCTATAGGCAGATAGCCGTAGTCTCGCTTAGAGATAGCGTCGAGGATCGAGAGTCTAGAACTCCAAGTAATAAGGTGTGTGGTTAGACCATTGTTTTCGGATTTGTATGATATCTGTTGTGTTATATGTTTACTAATGAATGCGATTGCCATATGTGTAATGGATACCCTAAAGGGGTATGATGACGACCAGGTTAGTAGCAAATTGGCTAATATGTGATAATTGATTTTAACTATGTGAGCATGCCTATGATTGTGAATATCATGTACATGCATCATCTCAGCATCATATTATGTTACATGTGCATGGGTGGGTTTTGAAAGAAGGTACGGGTGTACTTCGAGTACGTGGTTGATGTCAGCTTTGTGCTACATCGTGGATTGGCGCTGACTGAGGTCGCGTTGTGGATCTTTGCGATTTAGTTCGCGTGGTTACCTTGATTGATATGGGCTTTATGCCATATCGTGGCTTGATGGATTGCGGTGTGCTCCATCGTGGTTTGATGTTAGCTATACGCTACATCGTGGATGGCATTGGTTGCCTTTATGGAGGGAAAAGGAGAGGGTGACTCGATAGTCCCCTGGTGTGTGGTAGGTGGATAAAGGGGTGTGTAGCGGATGGACCTTAGGATTGGGTTGGTATCATGATTGCATGGTTTCGTTATGAATTGATATGGAAATGGGCCAAGCCCAATATGACTTGTGGATTTGTATGTTTTGAGAACATACGTGGAAATGGGCCAATCCCGAGAATCGTGGATTGATGAGAAAAAGGGCCTAGCCCAAGATTTGAATATGATTTGATTGTGGGCCAAGCCCAGATTGTGGTAATGTTTAAATGATTATATTTACATGCTGCATTTTATAATTGGGTTGATTTGTGGCTAGCATGTGGGTGGATATCAGTGGTTTAATTACACACTGAGTCTGTATGACTCACCCAATTATTTATCCAACATCGCAGGTGAGTCGTGAGTAATGGACCGGGTTGGAGTAGATACAAAGGTGGCCATGCAGAAGCAGATTTTTCATGCAGAAGTAGATGTTTTACTTGTTTAGTTAATTAATAATGATTTTTATATTATCCGTATTTTGGGAATTTATTTGATGTAATAAGGGCCACTTTTGATTAAAGTACTCTATTTATAGTTGATAAAGGTTATATCGTATTTAGTAATATTTTTACAAAGGATTTATATTATAATAAATTATAATAAAGTTTTAATCCAAACCAAGCTTATATTATTTAATAATTTTAATGGACTTACTTCCCGAAAGTTAACAAAATTTTCAAGTTTTACTCTAAAGACAAGGATTTTTAACCGTCATTCCGTAGTGACACACCAGATCCGGTCAGGGCTTGTGGGCCGAGTTTGGGGTGTTACAGTTTGGTATCAGAGCCCGGTTCAAAACTCGGCTTTGAGGGTTTTGGGCCCAAAAACATTTTCAAAATGGGCTTTTTAAAAATATGGGCTTTTAAGAAATTTTTTCAGGTTTTTCTGGCATGGCACCTGTACCTCCGGCCCGAGTCCACTAGGTAAGTACTTCAGACTTGTGAAGTAATTTGTTATATGAACTGTTATGGGCTTTGTTGGGCTCGTAGATTAGTGAATTAGGATCAGTTGAACCCTAAGGCTAGTCTACTCAAACATGTGCATAAGACTTAAGGTTACTAAACAAACTGTGAAGTAAAGCCGAGTTAAGGTGTGGCAACCTGTGTGCGCATGTCTAGGAGTGGTATTCAGTGGGAGCTTGGTATTTAAGCAGTCCGCGTGACTCACCTCCTCTCCACTTGAATCCTACCTGGTGCGTAGCTACGGTTCACCTTAACTAAGAGGACTTGTTCACAGGCTGAACCAATTATTAAAACCCGAAAGGGATTAGCCTTCTTTGTTTTAAAAATCTTGGTTTTAAAATTTTCAAATTTACCCTTTTTGGTTTGTAAACCCTAAATCTGGTTTTGAACAACATTGTCTCGATTTACCCAAAATTACCAAAATGCCCCTAGCGGCAAAATTACAAAAAAATGCCCCTGTATTGTAACATTACCGCACGACCCACAACTTTTGTTAAAATATTTCTACTTTGCAAAATATCAAGATACCACGATTTGAGGAAATTTACGAAAATACCCTATGTTGAAAATTACTAAAATGCTCTCGACTTTCAAAATTTCGGTTTAACCCCAAGTTTAATAAAATTTTCTTACTTTGCAAAAGTACCCAATTTTCTGTATGGCAAAAATAATAATACGACTTTGAAATTTACAAAATTACCCCGATTGTCAAAATTACCAAAATACCCACAGTTACCAAAATCGTTATACCTTCAATTTGCGAATTTTTTGAAAATACTCTTCAATTTTGGGAATTTCAAAAGATCCTGACTTATTAAAGTTTTGAATCGCTCACGGTTTATGACGAAAATGTCCTCTGTAGGACAAAATGACGGAAATACCCACAGGGTAAAGCAGGCGAGAAATGTCCGAATAGTGAATGTGTGTGGTGGATACCACTGAGTGTGCCTTTACTGAGGAAGGAATGTGTTCTTGTTGATGAACGGATGTGTGTGTGAATGTGATTCTTGAACTAGAGTAGTAAACTCGAACTGAAACTTTGTGTGATCGAAAGAACTACTTCTAAATATCTTTCATTCCATAAAATTTGCTCGTGGTTAAATAGTGGAACAATTTCTAATGCATAAAACTTGTTAATCAGATTAAATTACGACGATAGAGATGAACTCTAGGGGACGCGGTAGAGGTAGAATGGCAGCATCGAAACCGATAGGGTCTCGCCATGGGTCAGAAAATGAAGTGCCGCCAAGCGGTGGGCGTAGAGGGCAAGATCGACAGAGAAGATGGACGCGATGATCGCGGGCCATGTTGCGAATGCTAGAGCGAGTAGCGGGAGTTAGTAGAGGAAATGGAACTCGGAAGTCGGTGTTGGAAAGGCTTAGATCAAATGGAGCCGAGATCTTTAGAGGAGTGTCGGGAGTAGCTCCTAACGTAGCGGAGTATTGGCTAGAAGCAGTTGAAAGAATCATGGATGATTTGGACTGCACCAATGAAGAAAAGTGAAAGGTCTTGTTTCGTTGCTTTCACGACGAAGCTTATCGTTGGTGGCTCATTGTCAAACAAGGTGTACCGCGGCAGATCATTGGATTGGGATTACTTTAAGGCCAAGTTTGAAGGGAAGTACGTAGGAGCCGATTATTTGGACTCGCAAAGGAAAGCGTTTCTAAATCTAGTACAAGGGAATAAGTCGGTAGCGGAATATGAAGCTGAATTTGTGCGGCTAAGTCGAGACGCCAAAGGAATTGTGGCTACCGATTATGAAAGGAGTGTTCGATTCGAAGATGGGCTGCGAGATGAGTTTGCGGGAGTTGATCGCTCCATGAGAGGGAAAGGACTTCGCCATTCGGTGGAGAAAGCTCGGATCGTGAAGAGGTTAAGAAGACTATAAGAGAAAACCGAGAGAAGAATAGGAGCGAGAATAAGAGAAGTTTTAGACCATCAAGCATCGCTTGGTAATGTCCAGAAAAGACCAAGGATCGAGAATCATGTACGTGCACTTGTACCAGCTGATCGAAATCATTCATGTGTTGAGTGTGGGAGAGCTCATTTAGGAGAATGTTGGGGAAATAGTAAAGAATGCTTTTTGGTGCGGATCTAAGGCACATCTGGTTAAGAATTGTCCTCAAGCAACGAGAGGTCGTGGTTCAAGCCATGGAAGGAATGGTTCTAGTCAGTCGACCAAGGATGTGATAACAGGTAAGCTCCTTTGCTTTGGTACATGTTTTAACTGCTTTGCTTGCCTGTGAATTAGTTTTGGTGCTGCTAAGAGAGGTGTTTCAAATTTTGAGCGCGAACTTAGAGGCTATGTTTGGGAAGTATGATAGCCTTAGTAAGATCAGAGTGCGCAGCATAAGCGTAAGGTGGTAAGATAGGTTGTACAGATGTTCGTTAGCCAAGTAATTTCGAGGATGAAATTATTTTTAAGGAGGGTAGAATTGTAACACCCTGGTTTAGGGGTTATGCGTTTGGAGCATAACTCGAGTGTTTATGAGCTTAGGTAAAGTTGGATGGATTTTAAGGAGTTGGAGAACCCTAGAAGGTAAGGGATGACTTAGGAAATTTTTGTTTTTAGTGTTAAAAGGGAGCTGGGCTATAGGGGTCTTAAAAGAAATATTTGGGGATTAGAGGCGCAAGAAATGGCTTGGCAGAGTGGCAAGGAGGCGCCACTTTAGAGCTTGGAAGGTAACGCCTCAAGGTGCAAGAGGGGGCCAGAGTTCGAGCTGCAAAGGCAGCATTTTGGTTTTTATTTTTATATGCGGTGATGGGCTTAAGTAGGAAGGGTTTAAAGTTAAATGATGGGGGCTTTATGACATGAAAGTCAATTGGGAAGAGTGGCCTGGGGCGTTGGAAGAGAGGGCTGCAGCAGTGATGTCCTAGGTTCGAACCAAAGGAGTTGCAACTGGAGTTTTATTTTTACATTTCTTATTTTGCAAACAAATTGAAAGGTGTTGGACGGCTCATGGGACCTTCAATTGGGATATAGATTAGTATTTTGTTTTAATCCGGCTGGAGGAGATAATTATTAGATTATTCTTTTGGTTTTTATTATTTTAGATAGTGGTAGGATAATTGTAGGATTATTATTTTAGTTTACAATTAGTGATAATGGCTATTTTTTTTATATTTGATAAAGTGATAAAATATGGATAGATAGTGGGGGAGTTGGCTAATTCAAAATTAATTTGAATTAGTGGCTGAGCTTTTGAAGTGGCGGCCGAAATTGGGAGTCTTCTAGGGGAGGGGGTGCCGAATGTGCTATTTAATGGGCAGCTTCCTTCTTGAATTTCTTTTGACCCTTTAGCGAATGTTTAATCTCTTCTAGACCTTCATTTTATTTTTCTTCTCATACTCTATTCTCACCAAAACTGTCCCTCCTTCTCACCTGTTTAATTGGCCGAAACTTCAGGGTCGCTTAGCCGAATATTCCATTTGTTTCTCTCCACTTCATTCAAGCCGAAATCACCCCTAAAAGCTTACCTTGACCAAACATTCCAACTCCATTTAGGAGTCATTACCGAAACATTTAGCCTCTCATTCTCTCTGCCTTGTTTACAAGTCCCTGAAGCCGAATCTTATTCCTTGTGGTAGCCGATTATTGGTTGGGCAAAGGTTGGAGCGTTGGGTTTTTCTTTAGTCGTTGTGAAAGGTAAGGTCGTATGATATTAAAACTATCTCTTGTAGTATTCGGACAAAGGGGCCTTTCGCATGGATTGTGGTTGATAGCCGATACTAATAGTCTTGTAACAGGATTTTCGGCAATTCCATTGGTGTTTCGGGATTCAAGAAGGAAAAGGGTAAGTGGTTTGATTTTTGGCCTTAGGCCAATATATGTGGTTATGTGTTGACCGAGGGTTGACTATGGTCTTTTTAGGGGCATATCGACAAGGGCATAGAGAAGCCTTCGGGATCTCGGATTATTTCGGTAAGGATATTAGTAAGTGACTTAGACTCGTTAATAAGTAGATTATAACTTGTTGATTAATCGGGTGGTTCTGATTAAGTGACTTTCGATGGAGGCCAATACCAGTCTTGAAGGAAAAGGGAAAGCTTCCATCCCAAAGTTTAAGAAAAGAGCTGTCTCAGCGGTTCGAGATTGGCCACTGGGGTGTGGGCAAAGAATGTAAAGCTATAGGCAGATAGCCGTAGTCTCGCTTAGCGATAGCGTCGAGGATCGAGAGTCTAGAACTCCAAGTAATAAGGTGTGTGGTTAGACCATTGTTTCCGGGATTTGTATGATATCTATTGTGTTATATGTTTACTAATGAATGCTGAGTGCCATATGTGTAATGGATACCCTAAAGGGGTATGATGACGACCAGGTTAGTAGCAAATTGGCTAATATGTGATAATTGATTTTAACTATGTGAGCATGCCTATGATTGTGAATATCATGTACATGCATCATCTCAGCATCATATTATGTTACATGTGCATGGGTGGGTTTTGAAAGAAGGATGCGGGTGTACTTGAGTACGTGGTTGATGTCGACTTTGTGCTACATCGTGGATTGGATTGGCGCGATCGAGGTCGCGTTGTGGATCTTTGCGATTTAGTTCGCGTGGTTACCTTGATTGATATGGGCTTTATGCCATATCGTGGCTTGATGGATTGCTGTGTGCTCCATCGTGGTTTGATGTTAGCTATACGCTACATCGTGGATGGCATTGGTTGCCTTTATGGAGGGAAAAGGAGAGGGTGACTCGATAGTCCCCTGGTGTGTGGTAATTTGGATAAGGGGTGTGTAGCGGATGGACCTTAGGATTGGGTTGGGTATCATGATTGCATGGTTTCGTTATGAATTGATATGGAAATGGGCCAAGCCCAATATGACTTAATGGATTTGTATGTTTTGAGAACATACGTGGAAATGGGCCAAGCCCGATGTCGTGGATTGATGAGAAAAGGCCTAGCCCAGTATTTGAATATGATTTGATTGTGGGCCAAGCCCAGATTGTGGTAATGTTTAAATGATTATATTTACATGCTTTGCATTTTATAATTGGGTTGATTTGTGGCTAGCATGTGGGTGGATATCGATGGTTTAATTACACATCGAGTGCGTATGACTCACCCAATTATTTATCCAACATCGCGGTGAGTCGTGAGTAATGGACCGGGTTGGAGTAGATACAAAGGTGGCCATGCGTATGCATTTTTCATGCAGTAGATGTTTTACTTGTTTAGTTAATTAATAATGATTTTTATATTATCCGTATTTTGGGAATTTATTTGATGTAATAAGGGCCACTTTTGATTAAAGTACTCTATTTATAGTTGATAAAGGTTATATCGTATTTAGTAATATTTTTACAAAGGATTTATATTATAATAAATTATAATAAAGTTTTAATCCAAACCAAGCTTATATTATTTAATAATTTTAATGGACTTACTTCCCGAAAGTTAACAAAATTTTCAAGTTTTACTCTAAAGACAAGGATTTTTAACCGTCATTCCGTAGTGACATACCAGATCCGGTCAGGGCTTGTGGGCCGGGTTTGGGGTGTTACAAATTTTAGAAAACACTGATGCTCCTCAGAACTGGTCGAATAGGTCGTCGATCCTCGGTAGCAGATACTTATTCTTTACCGTCAACTTGTTCAGCTGGCTGCAATCTACACACATTCTCATTGATCTATCATTTTTCTTTAAAAATAGGACAGGTGCTCCCCACAGAGACACGCTCGATTTGATGAACCCTCAATTGAGAAGTTCTTGGAGCTGATCTTTTAGCTCTGCAAGTTCTATCAGTGCCATACAATAGGGTGCAATGGACACAGGAGCAGTACCTTGTAGTAGATCAATACCGAACTCAACCTCCCTATCAAGAGGTACTCTTGGTAACTTCTCGGGAAAGACATCCGAGCATTCCCTCATAATACGAATATCCTTTATAGAGAGCTTAGCAGGTACAGATCAGACACAAAAGTAAGGTACGCCTTATTACCCTACCGTACTAGCTTTTCAACCATAAGGGTGGAGATTATGTTAGAGAGGTAATCTCGATGTTCACTAATCATTACAACCTCACTGTTTTTGCTGGTTCACAGAGTAACTCTCTTAGAGGGACAGTTTAGACTAGCCAGATGTTTCATGAGCCAATCCATTCCCAGAATCAGGTCAAACTCACCAAAAGGCAACTTCATTAATTCAGCCGGAAATACCACACCCTAAATCTCTAACGAAACCCGTCTATATACCTTATCCACCCTAATTGACTGACCTAGAGTACTGATCACAGAAAACTCCCTAGCAGTATTCTTAATAGATATACCCAATTTTACAGAAATAGTACTAGCTACATATGAGTGAGTAGACCCAATATCAATCAGAGCAAAGTATGTAACAGAATGAATAAGAAACGTACCCACTATAACGTCGACGTCTTCACTGTCCTTATGACGTCTCATCGCATAAACCAATGCAGGCTATCGAGCCTCAGCCTGAACCACATCTCTACTCGGTGTTCTCTAACCTCTATCAGAACCATTACCACCCTTGGTGTAACACCCAAAAAAAAATTCTATCTTTATTTCTTTGAAATCTTGACACAAATATGTGTCTTCTTTAGTGGTTATGTGTTCTGGATATGTGTGGGAGGTCTCAAGTTCAAGCCCTACCTTTGGCAAATTTTGATATTTTTCTGATCTAAGCCTTGTGTTTGGGGAGTGGGCTTATATTTAATTATTTGTAGAATCATATTAGAATGGACCTGCTGGTTTGAGTGGTAAGGGAGTCTATGTGTTGTGTGGAGGTCCTGTGTTCGAATCCCTGTGCAAGCGTGGGTATTTATTTTTGTTCGGCTCTGCGCAAGTGTTTCAGTGAAGTTGGGTTTCTGAGAAGTGGCTGTTAGTGGGTTAGTGGGGAGTTTGGATTTGGGAGTTGTCATAATCTGATTTTATTTTATCTTTCTTTTATTTTTTCGAAAAATACTTTCCTTTGACATTTTTTTCCAAAATTCCCTGTTTCTTTTTCCCCTCTGTCGATTTTCGTCTCTTCCTTTTCTATTCGATATTCCAACTCGCTTTCCTAGGTGCAACGTTTGATTTCGTTTAATCGGTAAGTTTCATAAGAATTAGATTGTAGCATTTTCGTGGCTAGGGTTAATTGGGGGATTGTATTTTCTTTTGATTAGGGGTTGAACAAGTTTCTGCTGGTGCTCCTACAGCGAATTGAACTTTAGGGAGGATCCTTTTCGTTACCGGTAAGTACTCGAATGTGTTGTTGAGTATTATGAGTTTTCTTTGTGGAATTCTCCATTAAAGTTTCAAGGGTGTGTTTGATATCGAGCTTTTGGCTACGTTGTTTGTAGGTTTCAGGAAGCTCGGGAGTGGTTTCGTATTGAAACAATACCAGGTGTGTACCCGAACCGCAAGAAATTGAGTTTTTAGAAAAAGCTGAAAACCTTATTGTCGACGCTACACGACCGTATGGTAGGCCATGTGATAGGCCATGTACAACGACACGACCGTGTGATCGACGAAGGCTAGGCCATGCGCAAGACACGGCCATGTGATGGCCGGAGTGTGGCCGTATGGGCTACACGGGCTAAACCATACTGAGTGTGTGGGCCACACGGGTGTGTAAAATTTGGGCTAGGCTGTGTGATCCACACGGGCAACCCACACGGGCGTGTGGGCCCCTTTATCTGAATTTTTCCCTAGGGTTGCATGGGTCATCCTTAATGACTGTGGGCCTACTGTAGGGCCGGTAAGGGCTAGCAAAACCCTAAACTGTATAATCTATTTGACTGATATTCTATATTGAGCATGATAGTATATACATGTTATATCTGCATGTAAGCATGTGAGCATGGTTAATCTATATTTATAAAACTGAATATTTTGTAACTGATATTGGGGTTGGGATGATGGTTATTGGAGGAAGTGTTCTGAAAGCTTTTGTGCCTATTATCTGGCAGCATGGCTGCATTATATCTGTTATGTGCCGCATCGGTATAGTATGGTGTGTAGGGCTGGGTGGGTGTTTTAAACCCCACATGGTGTGTAGGGATGGACATAGATGGTGTGTAGAGGATGGGGGTAGGATATCTGATTTCTGATTCTGATCTGCATATCTATATCTGTATCTGAAATGGGCTTAGGCCTAAAATTTGCCTCTGGATCTGTAATGGGCTTAGGCACGAATCTGTATGTGACTGATTCTGTTTTCTGTGTGCATGCTTAATTCTGTGGGGTTACACATTGAGTTTACATAAACTCACTCCTTTCTGTTTAATCTGTACAGGTAATCCATAGGGTTAGGTGGATCGGTGCAGCAGAGGACTCAACGATGACCACTCGCCATAAACTGTTATTTTACTTTTCGGTTTAAATTAATTTTTGGCTTTTGATTTAAGAGTTTGTATTTTCTAGGACTGAATGGACTATTTTAAATATTTTGGCTTTGGTTTTGGGTTTTTGGAGTTACTTACTCATGTTTTTCACTATGACGGTTTTTTATCTAAAAAGATGTTTTCTAAAAATATCGAACAGTTTCTCCTAAACTTAACGATTTTATAAGCTTTCGCTAAAAACACGTTTTATCTCTAAGTGACCAAATGAAAGAGAGCTTTGAAATTAATAAGAGCGATAAATGCTAATGAATTGGAAAGATTTAAACATAACGATAACGGTTTTTCAACCCATTTCATGTGACACCTTCGGATTCAGCCATAACGTCTAGGCCAGGTTTGGGGTGTTACATTTAGTGGTATCAGAGCCAGGTTGCAAAACTCGACTGTGAATTTTGCGTTCCAAATCTTATTTTCTAAAAGTATTTGGTTTTAAAATGATTTGAGTAAAATAAGCAAGTATGTGATTCACTGAGTCTTCGGCGTCGATCCTGTAAGTATTTATGTACTTAGTTAAACTATTCTAAAACACTATAGTTAGTACTCTCTGAAACTATAGTGAAACGAATAAGACTGAATCTCTTGAAAACATTACTGAACATCTGATACTTATTACATAAAATATCTGTTAATAAATATTAAACTGATGCATAAAACTCTTAATGTAGATAAACTCGAATTAGACAATGAGCGCACGAGGTATCCGTGGACGTGGTACTCGAGGCCGAGGTAGAGGCCGTTGGGGGGCTCGAGTTGAGTCCTCATACCTGGGTAGCATGCCAAATCTGAACACTAGTGAGACACCAGTGTCACACACTCATCGAGGCCCGGGTCTCAGAGTCGTCCATTGGGGCGACGTGACCGTCTCAAGCCATCGAGGATATTGGAGAGGGTCATTTGGACCCAATTCTAGATCCGGGGCCGAGAGTGTCGAATCGAGCAACTCCAGTCTAATGGAGCTGAGTTATTTAGGGGTGTCACAGAAGTCACCCCTAATGTGGCTGAGTATTGGTTGGAGGCCACTGAGAGGATTATGGATGATTTGGACTGTGCGCCTGAGCAGAAATTGAAAGGTGCAGTCTCCTTACTTCACGACAAAGCATATAAGTGGTGGTTAACAGTTAAGGAGGGCACTCAGCCTGACCGCCTGACTTGAGAGTTCTTTAAGACTACGTTTCAGAGTAAATATATGAGAGCCAGCTATGTTAATGCTAGGAGACGTGAGTTCCTGAACCTAACGCAAGGTGATCGATCTGTGGCTGAATTTCTGAGGCTGAGCCGCTATGCTCGAGGTATGGTGGCATCAGAGTATGAGAGGTGTGTTCGGTTTGAGGATGGGATGAGAGATAATCTCAGGGTTTTGATTGCTTCACAGAGGGAGCGTGAGTTTTCTATTCTGGTAGAGAAGGCAAAGATTGCTGAGGATGTTAAGCGAGCAGAATGTCAAAACAGGGACCGTGAGAGAGGTAAGAACAAGAGGGATTCAGAGCCCTCGAGTTCTGTGCAGAGGCCTAAGAAAAAGGCCAGATCTGATGGCCCAGTTAGAGTGAGAGCCCCTATTACTTCTACTGGGATTCTGCCTTGTGGAGATTGTGGTAGGCGCCATCCGGGTGAGTGTTGGAAGAGGATTGGGGCCTATTTGAGATGTGGGTCATTAGAGCACCGTATTCAAGAGTGTCCACTGAGGGCTGATTAAGTGCAAGCTCTGGCATCGGGTCCCGCACAGCTGCAGAGAGTAGTTAAGCAGCCACCTAAGGGCTGTGGTCAGGCTAGGGGCGGTAACAATTTGGGTCGTGGATAGAGAGCACCGGGCAGGGGTGCTGGTCAGACTGAGGCGAGGTAGCCTGCCTTGGTTTATGCTGCACGTCGTCAAGAGGATAGAGATGCGCCTGACATCATCACCGATACATTCTTTATATTTTATGTACCTTACTTTGCTCTAATAGACATAAGATCTACTTATTCCTATATAGCCTATTCTGTTTCTGAAAATCTGGGGTTATCGGTTGAGAGTACTTCTAGTGAGGTTACTATGATAAGTCCGTTGGGGCAGTCTGTTCAAGTTAGTAAATTGTATAATGATGTCCAGTTAGAGGTGCAAGGGGAGATATTTTTTGTTAATTTGATGGAGCTTCTGTTTGGGAAGTTTGACCTGATTTTGGGTATTGACTGGTTGGTAGAGCACCGAGTTAGTTTGGACTGCGCATCTAAGAGGGTTGTTCTGAGGACCAAGGATGACTTGGAGGTGGTTATGATTGGTGAGCGTTGAGACTATCTGTCGCATGTGATCTTTGCTCTAGTAGCTGAGAAACTGGTCCAGAAAGGATGTGAGGCGTACTTGGCCTATATAAGTGTTTCGGATTCTGGGGACTCTTCTGTTGGGAACATTAGAACAGTAAATGACTTTCTGGATGTTTTTCCTAAGGAGTTACCTGGATTACCATCAAATTAGGAAGTGGAATTTGGGATTGAGCTTCTTTCGAGTACAGCTCCGGTCTCCATCGCTCCCTACGGTATGGCACCGAAGGAGCTCACAGAGCTTAAGGCTCAACTACAAGAACTTTTGGATCGTGGTTTCATCCGTCCGAGTGTGTCTCCTTGGGGAGCACCAGTACTGTTTGTTAAGAAGGATGGGACCATGAAGATGTGCATAGATTATCGACATTTGAACAAGCTGACCATTAAGAATAAGTATCCACTTTCGAGGATCGACGACTGATTTGATCAGTTTCGAGGGGCTTCTGTGTTCTCTAAGATCGATCTTCATTCAGGGTATCATCAGTTGAGGGTTAAAGAGGTGGATGTACATAAGACAGAATTTAGGACTCGTTATGGACATTACGAATTCCAAGTTATGCCTTTCGGGTTGACAAATGGACCGGCCACATTTATGGATCTGATGAACCGAGTATTTTAGCCGTATCTGGATTAGTTCATCGTGGTTTTCATTGATGACATTCTGGTTTATTCTAAGACTGAGGATGAGCATGATGAGCATCTTAGAGTAGTGCTTCAGATTCTGCGTGAGAAGCAGCTTTACGCTAAATTCAGCAAGTGTGAGTTCTGGCTTCGTGAAGTAACTTTTCTGGGGCATGTGGTTTATGCTGAAGGGATTCGTGTTGATCATCGAAAGATTGAGGCTGTGTTGGATTGGAAACAGCCTAAGAATGTATCTGAGATTAGCAGCTTTCTGGGTTTGGCGGGATATTATCGTTGATTTGTTGAGGGGTTCTCTTTGATTGTAGCTCCTCTTACTAAGATTTTACGTAAGGGTGTCCCTTTTGTCTGGACTGATGCACAGCAAGAGAGCTTTGAGAAGCTTAAGTCTGTTCTGACTCAGGCTCCTGTTCTGATACAGCCTGAACCTAGAAATGAGTTTGTAGTATACAGTGATGCGTCGCACGTTGGTTTGGGTTACGTTCTGATGCAGGATGGTAAGGTTGTGGCTTATGTGTCCCGTCAGCTTAAGGCACATGAGGGGAACTATCCGATGCGTGATCTTGAGTTGGCTGCAGAGGTCTTTGCGTTGAAAATCTGGAGACATTATTTGTTTGGTGAGAGGTGTATCATCTACACCGATCACAAGAGTCTCAAGTATCTCCTTACTCAGAAGGAGTTAAACCTTAGACAGCATAGATGGATTGAGCTGCTCAAGGATTACGACTGCACGATAGAGTATCATCCTGGTAACGCCAATATGGTGGCTGATGCTCTAAGTCGCAGGGCGATGTCTGGTTTGAGGGTAATGTTTGCACGCCTTAGTCTATTCGATGATGGGAGTCTGTTGGCCGAGTTGCAAGTTAAGCCGACTTGGATTATAACAGTTCGGTTTAGACCCTAGTCGGAATAGTGGTTTCGAGACCACAAATCTGAGTCAAAAAAATATTTTAATATTATTTTTCGTGCCTATGATACGTGATTAAGTATGTGTGAAATTTTTGTGAATTAATTTTGTCATTTGTGTGCTTAATATGAGAAAGGACTAAATCACGAAAAAAAGTAAAAGTGACATTCTATATGTTAAAGTGCTTATTTGAGTTGGCTTTTAAATGTAGTGGCCTTATGAGGCAATTAAGCCATTTTATAAGATAGTGGATGGCTAATGGACAGTTTTGGACATAGTTTATATGGTTTTCTTATTTAATTATAAAGGTTAAATAAGTAAAATAGTAAATAAGTAATATTAAGTAAAAGAAAAAGCTAAAATATGTTATTATTTTTATCATCCATCACCTAATGTAGAAAAGAAAGGAAGGGTTTTAAGTTTTCATGGTATTCAGCTATTACAAGTATCAATTCAAGGTATGTTTTGCTTCGGTTTTTGATAATTTCTACGTTTCTGTGATCGTTGCTTCGTGTTCTCCAAAACCCATGCTTAAATTTTGTGAATTGATGAAGATTTTGAAATGTGCCATTGATGAACACATGAGTTTTGTGATGTTTGAAGATGAATTATGAAAGATATGTGTTAGATTAACATAGTTTGTATTTGAATTTTTGATGAATTTGAGTAATTTGGACTTAATTGAGAAAATAATATTTTGAGGGACTAAATTGAGAAATAAATTAAATGTATGGACTTGTATGGACTACATGAATATTCGGCCAAGCATGGGTAATATGAAATTTTGTGTATTTTGTGATTTTGTGAAATAGGGACTAAAATGTCAAAATATGAAAATGTGAGGGCTAATTTGTAAATTGCCCTAAATATGTGTTTTTGGATTGAATTGAATGAACTAGTGAATAAATGAGTTAAATTTGAATATGTATAGATCAAGGACCGAAGAAAACAGACTTAGATCGTGGGAAATCGAAAGTAATTGAGTAGCCGAGTTCATTTCTGTTTATCCGAATCCGAGGTAAGTCAATATACAAATAAATGTATTTACATTAATATATGTATGTTCATATGAAAATTTATAATGATGAATGTATAAGAGATGATGAGTACATGAAATCCGAGATAGTATCGACATGGTGTCAACATCCGAAAAAGTCCCGTATGAACCTAGGAATAGATAGGATTACATATGTCATGACATAGGTGTTCGATAAGTGATATCGTATAAGACCACATCTGGGACATTGGCATCGATATGAGATTTATGTGTAAGACCATGTCTGGGGCATTGGCATCGTATTTGATTCGTGTAAGACCCTGTCTGGAATAGTGGCATCGATATCTGAGTACATGTAAGACCACATCTAGGACGTTGGCATTGTACGACTATTCTGAGTATCCTATTAGATTCTTAATGGTTCAACGGGAAAATCTGAGAAATGAACGTCTACATGAAATGTATAAATGAATCAGGTATGTTTGAATTTACACTAAGCAAATGTATGAAAGGTAAGTGTTTACATGAACTTACCTAGATGAGATGTGTGAATAGATTTGATAAGGTAAAATGTGTTATATGTGTGAATGAGCTATGATCTAATGAAGTACAAGGTGATGCATATATGTTGGTAAGCAAATGGCTAATGAAATGAGCCAAGGAGAATTATGAATGTGCAAATGAGCTATTAGTGATCGTATATTTAGATGAATAATGAATGCTTATATGTTAAGTTTATTTGTATATGGCTTACTAAGCTTTTGAAAGCTTACTTTGTGTGTGTTTGTTCTATTTTATAGATTGTCAAAGCTACAAAAAGCTCAGGGATCGTCGAGGATCGTCATCACACTACTCAATCCTGTTTTGGTACCTTTTGAAAGTGTAAATGCTTAAGTATGGCATGTATAGGCTAGTTACTTTGAAATATGTTTGGGATATATAAATAGCCATGTGATATGGCTAGTTAATGATATGTCATGAATAAGTAGATAAGCTATGTTATGTGTTTTGTTAATGGTTGAGCATATGGTAAAATTGAACTTTGTTTTGGTGATGAAAAGTTGGTATAATATTGATGGTGTGATGCCATAATGAATTGGCAAGTTTATAGGTGAATATTTCTTAGATATATACTTGTGATTTGTTTGAGCTAAATGGCATATAATATGTTGTGATGAAATGTACTTGTATGAGTTGTAAAGATGACCATTTGATGAAATTTTTGGTTGCCAATTGTGTATGGAATGATGCTTGTATATGATTGTAGGGATAAGCCAAGTGTGGGTGGCATTTTGGCCTTAAAAATGGCCTATAATTGCCCACACGGTTGAGCACACGGGTGTGTGGTTCGACCGTGTCCCTCGTGGTTGCATTTCAAAAACAAGTCAGGCTCGACCACGGGCTAGACACACGGGCGTGTGACTAGCCGTGTGATGCAAGTCAGGCTCGACCACGGGTGAGGCACACGGACGTGTCCATGGCCGTGTGGACAAGTCAGTATGTATGCCCTGTTTTGACACGGCTCACGCACATGGGCGTGTTTGAGGCCGTGGGAGGCACACGGCCTTCCCACACGGGCGTGTGACCTCTGTAACTTATAAAAATTTTTAAATTTCCGAGAATTACTGTATGTGTTCGGTTTAGTCCCAGTCCTTTTCTAAAGCATGATTAAGGTCTCGTAGACCCATCTAAGGGACACTTTGATGTGATTTGTCAAATTATGTCATGAAATGTCTGTAAAAGTTTTCGATTGTCCGGTAATGCCTCTTAACCCTAAACTGGTGATGGTTACGGGTGAGGGGTGTTACATTTGATTGGTATCAGAGCTACAGTTTAGTCAATTCTCGGACTAACATAGCGTGTGAGAGTTTAGCTATACATGCCATATATATGAAATGTGATAGTGTGATTAATCCTAATGTGTAAAATGTGTTTTCGTATAGTAATGGATCTCGAAAGAGCCGTAGCTGACGACGTTGAAAGCAATGCACCTGCTCCCGTTCAAGGGACAGCGCCATCTGATTCGAGACCGGCTACTAGCTGTCAAGAGGGAGAAGCTAAACAAGCTTTCTTCCAAATGATGAACGAGTGGTTCACTCAGTATGTGAGAACTAATCCGGCTGTTTCACAACCTTCGCCCTCGTCTAATCCTCCTCAGACTTCTGCTATACCTCTAGTTATGAGCTTGAATTTGTTGAATAAACCTTCAGTCGACAAAATCCGTAAATAGGGGGCTGAAGAGTTTAGGGCCACTAGAGATGACGATGCCGAGAAAGCTGAGTTTTGGCTCGAGAACACAATCCGGGTATTTGATGAAATGTCACTGAATCCTGAAGAATGCATAAAATGTATTGTTTCTTTGTTACAAGATGCAGCCTATCAATGGTGGAAGACTTTGATTTCTGTGGTTCTAAAGGAACGGGTTACTTGGGATTTCTTCCAGTCTCAGTTTTGAAAGAAATACATCAGTCAGAGGTTTATTGATCAGAAATGAAAAGAATTTCTCGAGTTGAAATAGGGTCGGATGACTGTGACCGAGTATGAATGGGAGTTCGTGAGATTAAGCCAGTATGCTCGAGAATGTGTATCAACCGAGTCAATAATGTGCAAAATATTTGAAGATGGCTTAAATGAAGATATCCGTTTGCTTGTTGGGATTTTTGAAATAAAAGAGTTCGTTGTGCTTGTTGATCGAGCGTGCAAAGCTGAGGCACTCGAGAAAGACAAAAGAAAAGCTGAGTCTGAAGTCAGAGATGCGAGAAAGAGATTTTCGAGCAAATTATTTTAGTCTGCATCAAAGAAATTCAGAGATGAACATAGTCGTTCCAAAGCTAATGTGGGACAATTGAATAGAGATCGAGCTAGATCACAGTTGACTTCCAAAGCTCCATTAACTTTGATGGCAAGTGTTGGAAATGTCCGATCAAAGAGACCTGAATGATCGAGGTAGTTGTAGATTGAATGATCGAGCTTGTTTCAGATGTGGATCGTTAGATCATTTTATCCGAGATTGCCTAGAGTCTGTTGAGTAAGAGATTGTTCAGAATCCGAGATCTGATAATGTTTCAATGAGAGGTAGACCTTCCCGAAATGCAAGAAATGTTAGTGGTAGTCAGAGAACTACAAAAGACACTGTTGCGAGATCTGAAGCTAGGGCACCTGTTAGAGCGTATGCCATTCGAGCCCGTGAAGAAGCTTCATCTCCGGATGTTATAACGGGTACATTTACTCTTTATGATACTTCTGTGATTGCATTAATAGACCCAGGTTCTACACATTCGTATATATGCATGAACTTAGTGTCCAGTAAGACTTTGCCTGTAGAGTCTACTGAATTTGTTATTAGATTATCGAACCCCTTAGGTAAAAGTGTCCTGGTTGATAAAGTATGCAAGAACTATCCGTTGATGTTTTGAGATGTTTATTTTCCGGCTGATCTGATGTTATTACCTTTTGATGAGTTTGATATAATTTTGGGTATGGACTGGTTAACATTGCATGATGCTGTTGTGAACTGCAAAAGAAAGACTATTGATTTGAGATGTCAGAATGATGAAATAGTTCGGGTTGAGTCTAATGATTTGAATGGATTACCTGCTGTGATATCTGTGTTAAAAGCTCAAAATTATTTGAGAAAAGGTTATGAAGCTTATTTTGCTTATGTGATTGATTCGAAAGTAACTAAAAAGAAAGTTGAATCAGTGCCGATTGTTTGTTAGTTCCCAGATGTGTTCCCTGAAGAATTGCCGGGATTACCTCCGATACGTGAAGTTGAATTTGGTTTTGATTTGTTACCAGGAACGAATCCTATTTCGATAGCTCCGTATAGAATGGCACCAACAGAGTTGAAAGAGTTAAAGTCACAATTGCAAGAGTTGACTGATAGAGGATTCGCAAGACCGAGTTTCTCACCTTGGGGTGCTCCTGTTCTGTTTGTAAAAAAGAAAGATGGCACGATGAGAATATGTATTGATTATCGACAGTTGAACAAGGTGACTATAAAGAATAAATATTCTTTGCCCAGAATTGATGATTTGTTTGATCAGTTGAAAGGAGCCACTGTGTTTTCAAAGATAGATTTGAGATCGGGATATTATCAGTTGCGTGTAAAAGATTCAGACATTTCGAAAACTGCTTTCAGAATGAGGTACTGGCATTATGAGTTTTTAGTTATGCCTTTTAGATTAACGAATGCTCATGCTGTTTTTATGGATTTGATGAACAGAATTTTTAGACCGTATTTAGATCGATTTGTTGTCGTATTCATTGACGACATTTTGATTTATTCATGTAATGAGATTGAGCATGCCGAGCATCTGAGAATCGTGTTACAGACTCTGCGTGAAAAGCAATTGTATGCAAAATTTAGCAAATGTGAAATTTGGTTGCGAGAAGTTGGTTTTCTGGGACATATTGTATCAGCCTCTGGAATACAAGTTGATCCGAGTAAGATTTCTGCTATTCTGGAATGGAAACCTCCGAAGAATGTGTCTGAAGTCCGTAGTTTTCTGGGACTAGCTGGTTATTATCGTCGGTTTGTAAAAGGATTCTCGATGATAGCTACTCCGTTGACTAGATTGCTTCAGAAAGATGTGAGGTTTTAATGGTCTGATAAATTTCAGAAAAGCTTTGATCAGTTGAAAGCCCTCTGTTAACTAAAGCTCCAGTTTTGGTACAACCAGAATCGGGTAAAGAATTCGTGATTTATAGTGATGCTTCATTGAATGGTTTGGGATGTGTTCTGATGCAGGAAGGCAAAGTTATAGCTTATGCCTCGAGACAACTAAAGTCGCATGAAAAGAACTATCTGACACATGATCTTGAATTTGCTGCGATTATGTTTGCGTTAAAAATTTGGCGCCATTATATTTTCGGTGAGAAATGCCACGTGTTTTTAGATCATAAAGGTTTGAAGTACTTGATGACTCAGAAAGATTTGAATCTACGACAGAGAAGATGGTTAGATCTATTAAAAGACTATGAACTCGTGATAGATTATCATCCGGGTAAAGTAAATGTAGTTGCCGATGCTTTGAGTCGAAAATCACTATTTGCATTATGTGCTATGAATGCTTATTTGGACTTGTCTAATGATAGTTCAGTTTTAGCTGAATTGAAAGTGAAACCGTTGTTTTTACAACAAATACGTGATACTCAAAAAGTTGATAATGAAATGCTAATGAAACGAGTTCAGTGTAACTCGAATTCTTATTCTGAGTTTCAAGTTGATGATGATGATTGCTTGAGATTTCGAGATCGAATTTGTGTTCCGAGAAATCCAGAGTTGATTCAGCTAATTTTGAATGAAGCTTATAATAGTCGTCTATCTATTCATCCGGGAAGTACAAATATGTATCATGATTTGAAGCAACACTATTGGTGGTCTGGTATGAAAAAGGATATTTCTGACTTTGTGTCGAAATGTTTATTCTGTCAGCAAGTTAAAGCTAAACATCAGGTTCTGATTGGTTTGCTACAACCGATTTTGATTCTCGAATGGAAATGGGACAGAGTGACAATGGATTTTGTTACAGGTTTGCTTTTGACTCCGAGAAAGAAAGATGCAATTTGGGTTGTGGTTGACAGATTGACGAAATCAGCCCATTTTATTCCGGTACGATCAGATTTCTCACTTGATAAGTTAGCTGAACTTTACATTTCTAATATTGTGAGATTGCACGGAGTGCCATTGTCTATTGTGTATGACAGAGATCCGAGGTTTACATCACGATTCTGGAAGAAATTGCAAGAAGCTTTAGGTACAAAATTGCATTTCAAGATCTGACTTTTCACCCGCATGATATGAGTCGATCGAGCGGATCATTCAGATACTCGAGGATATGTTGAGATGTTGCATTATTGAGTTTGATGGTTCGTGGGAACAATATTTGCCATTAATCAAATTTGCATACAATAATAGTTTTCAGTCGAGCATCAAAATGGTACCTTATGAGGCTTTGTACGGACGCAAATATCGAACACCTCTGTATTGGACTGAGCTCAGTGAAAATAAGATACACGGGGTCGATTTGATAAAATACACTGAATAGAAAGTGAAAGTAATCCGTGATAGTTTGAAAGTAGCGCCTGATCGTCAGAAATCATATGCAGATTTGAAAAGAAAGGATATTGAATTTGATATTGGTGACAAAGTATTCTTGAAAGTGTCTCTGTGGAGAAAAGTACTCAGATTCAGACGTAAAGGCAAATTGAGTCCGAGGTTCATCGGGCCGTATGAAATTATCGAGCGTGTTGGACCTGTTACGTATAGATTGTTGTTGCAACCTGAGCTAGAAAAGATTCATAATGTGTTTCACGTGTCAATGCTTAGACGATACAGATCCGATCTATCACATGTGATTATTCCGTCTGAGATTGAAATCCAATCCGATATGACTTACGAAGAAGAATCGATCCGTATCTTAGCTCGTGAAGTGAAAGAATTGCGAAATAAGAAAATTCCGTTAGTGAAAGTAATGTGACGTGATAGTAAATTATGGAAGGAAATTTATTGAATTAAAATGTGAAAATGGGGATATTCTTCGTGTTGAATCAGATGAACAGGATAGGTTGCCTGTAGTGATTTCTCATATGTCTGCTTGGAAATATGTAAGAAAGGGGTACGAAGCTTATCTCGCCCTTGTGATGAATGCAAAAGAGACTGGGTTAAGAATTGAATCAGTGCCAATAGTATGCGAGTACCCAGATGTATTTCCAAAATAATTGCCCAGGTTACCTCCAGTTAGAGAGATTGAATTTGGGATTGAGTTAGCTCCTGGTACTGCCCCTATTTCAATTGCTCCGTATAGGATAGCTCCAACTGAGTTGAAAGAGTTGAAGGTACAATTACAAGAGTTGGCTAATAAAGGCTTCGCAAGACTGAGCTATTCTCTGTGGGGTGCTCCAGTATTATTTGTGAAAAAGAAAGATGGTTCCATGAGGTTGTGTATAGATTATAGGCAGCTAAATAAGGTAACCATAAAGAATAAGTACCCGTTACCTAGGATCAATGATTTGTTTGACCAACTGAAGGGAGCCACTGTATTTTCGAAGATAGATTTGAGATCTGGATATTACCAGTTGAGAGTCAAAGACGCAGATGTGCTAAAAACTGCATTTCAGACAAGGTATGGACATTATGAATTTTTAGTCATGCCTTTCGGTTTAAGAAATGCCCCTACCGTGTTTATGGATTTGATGAACCGCATCTTTCGGCCATATTTGGATAAATTTGTTGTAGTCTTTATTGATGATATACTGATTTACTCTCGTGATGAGAATGAGCATGCAGAGCACTTGAGAACGGTTTTGCAAACTTTGAGAGATAAATAATTATATGCCAAGTTTAGTAAAAGTGAATTTTGGCTTAAGGAAGTCAGATTTTTGGGGCACATTGTTTCAGGTGACGGTATTCGAGTTGACCCGAGTAAGATTTCAGCGATTGTTGGAATGTAATTGAGGTTAGGAGTTTTTTGGGCCTAGCTGGCTATTACCGTTGGTTTGTCAAAGGATTTTCCATGATAGCTACTCCGATGACGAGGCTACTACAAAAAGATGTGAAGTTTGGTGGACAGAAAAGTGCCAACAGAGTTTTGAGAAATTGAAGGCATTGTTGACCGAGGCTCCAGTTCTAGTACAACCCGAACCAGGAAAAGAATTTGTGGTCTATAGTGATGCATCCTTAAACGGATTGGGTTGTGTACTCATGCAAGAGGGCAAGGTGATAGCATATATATCTAGACAGTTAAAGCCACATGAGAAGAATTACCCGACACATGATTTGGAGTTAGCAGCTATTGTATTTGCACTAAAGATATAGAGACACCATTTGTATGATGAAAAATGTCAGATATTTACTGATCATAAGAGCCTAAAGTACTTGATGACCTAAAAGGAGTTGAACCTAAGGCAACGAAGATGGTTAGAGCTGATAAAGGACTACGAGTTAGTGATTGACTACCACCCGAGAAAGGCGAATGTGGTTGTCGATGCCTTGAGTAGGAAATCCTTGTTCGCATTGAGAGCCATGAATACACGGATGGTTTTGTCGAGTGATGGTTCTATTCTAGATGAGTTGAGAGCTAGATCGATGTTTCTCCAAGAGATTTGTGAAGCTCAGAAAGGCGACAGAAATTTACAGGCCAAGAGAGTTCAATGCGAGTTGGGTGCTGAGTTAGATTTTCGGGTTAATTCTGAAGGATGTCTGATGTTTCGAGATAGGGTCTGTGTACCCAGAGATGATGAGCTTATTCGGAAAATTTTGCACGAAGCACATAGTAGATGTTTATTGGTACATCCAGGCAGCACAAAAATGTATAATGACTTGAGAAAATGGTATTGGTGGCCAAGTATGAAGAAAGATATTTCAGAGTCTGTATCGAGATGCCTAATTTTTCAACAAGTGAAGGCTGAACACCAAGTACCTTCAGGTTTACTTCAGCCTATTATGGTTTCCGAGTGGAAATGGGACCCTATTACTACGGACTTTGTGACGGGTTTGCCATTGACACCGAAAAAGAAGGATGCCGTATGGGTCATGGTTGATAGACTCACGAAGTCAGCCCATTTTATACAGGTGCGCATTGACTATTCGCTTGATAAGTTGGCAGATTTGTATGTGTCAGAAATTTTAAGACTTCACGGAGTACCGTTGTCAATTATTTTGGATAGAGACCTGAGATTTAAGTCACGATTTTGGAAAAAGTTGCAAGAAGCCTTGGGCACAAAGTTGAGTTTTAGTACAACTTTCCATCCACAAACCGACGGGCAGTCGGAAAGAGTAATACAGATACTTGAAGACATGCTTCGATGCTGTGTTTTGGAATTCCAAGGTAATTGGGAAAAATACTTACCGTTAGTGGAATTTTCCTACAATAACAGCTTTCAGTTGAGTTTGAAAATGGTGCCTTATGAGGCATTGTATGGGCGTAAGTGCCGAACGCCTCTGTATTGGACCGAACTCAGAGAGAATCAGATTCACGGGGCCGATTTGGTCAGAGAAACCGAAGAGAAAGTAAAAGTGATACGTGATTGTTTAAAAGCTACTTCCGATAGACAAAATTCCTACGCGGATTTGAATCGAAAGGAGATTGAGTTTCAAGTTGGTGATAGGGTATTTTTAAAGGTGTCACCATGGAAGAAAGTTCTCAGATTTGGTCGGAAAGGCAAATTGAGTCCGTGCTTTATCAGACCGTATGAGGTTACCGAGAGGATAGGGCCGGTAGCTTATCGTTTGGATTTTCCATTTGAGTTGGAAAAGATTCATGATGTTTTCTACGTGTCTATGTTACGTCCCTACTGATCAGACCCTTCGCATGTAATTGTGCCGACAGAGGTAGAAATTCAACCGGAAATGACTTATGGCGAAGAGCTGGTTAAGATTTTGGCACGAGAAGTCAAACAGTTGAGAAATAAAAGTATAGCCCTTGTGAAAATACTATGGCAAAGACATGAAGTAGAAGAAGCTACATGGGAGCCCGAGGAGGTTATGAGAAACCAATATCCCAACCTTTTTATCGGTAAGATTTTCGGGGACGAAAATCCCTAAGGGGGAGAATTGTAACAGCCCAATTTTGGGGCTAGTCAGAACAGTGGTTTCAGAACCACTAATCTGAGGTTGGAGAAATTAGTTTTAATATTATTTTATGTGTTATAGCATGATTATATGAATGCATGAAAATGCTGGTGCATTAATTTTAGCGATTTCATGCTTAATTGCGAAAAAGGACTAAATTGCATAAAGTGCGAAAGTGTTGTTCTACAAGCTAAAGGTGTCTAATAGCTATAGAACATTAATTAGAGGTCCATAATGTGCAATTAGACCCTTAGGAAAGGGTTGGCCGGCCATAGGGGACAAGAAATGTCAAAATTTGGTCAAAGTTGTTGGATTAGGTGGATTAAATTGATGAAATAAATAAAATAAAGAAAAAGATGATATCACCCTATTCATTTATCTTCTCTCCACCGAAATTTTCAGCAAAATAAGTGGTTTGAGAACTCAAAAATTTCAGCCAAGCTTTTCTCCTTACAAGTAAGTGTTTTAATGGTCATTCTTTGATAATTTTTGTACTTTTAAGACCCTTGTAGCTTGAGCTAACTAATGAGGGGACTATTTTGCAAAATGGTTAAGAGTCTAGGGTTTTTCCATGTGAGTATTCATGTTGATTTCTAAAATTTTTTGGAAGAAAATCAATCTTAGTTGCTAAATAAACAACTTTTGTGAAAGGGATCTCCATGAAAACACCTAAAAGGACCTTTTTGTAAAGGTTGTAAATATGTGGTAAATGTGTAAAATAATTGATATTGTGAGTTTTTATAAGAGTAATAAATGTTCATCTAGGCTTGTTAAAGGAGGGAATTTGATTAGAATAAATTTACGAGCCTAGGGGCAAAATCGTAAATTTGTAAAAGATTATGGGCAAAATTGTAATTTTTACCAAAGTATGATTCATGGGTTATTTTAGTTAGTGTGGTTGTTAAACAAGTGAAATTGTTATTATAGATCAAGAAACACGAAGCCCTGATCGAAACCGAGGCAAGGACAAAGTCGTGGACTAAATTGAACAATTCCACAAATATTTTGGTACCGAGGTAAGTTTGTGTTAAATTGAGCAACATAATAGCATTTGTTTTTAATTGCTTGATACCATGAGAAATGCCTATTATTTTTATGAGAATAATTAATGATGCCTCGATAAAAGTATAATGAGATTATGTTAAGTTGAAGTCCCGGTGGAACACTCGGAATAGAAAGGATACCGTTATCATGACATGAGAGAATGTAGGTCCCATATAAGACCATGTCTGGGACATGGCCTCGGCACCGAAAGAAGATCTCATATAAGACCATATCTGGGATATGGCATCGACATCGAGATATGAGATCCTGTGTAAGACCATATCTGGGATATGGCATTGGCATCATGCTAAATGTATGATGAGATTGAGTATCCTTCAATATTCCAAGTAGTTCAACGGGTAAAGAGCTAAGTTTATGTTAAAGATTATGATGAGTTAAGTTACGTTCTAGATAGCATAAGTGCTAAATTACGTGATGAAGTGATACAGGTACCTATTAGTAAAACATGAGATATGAATCCGAAATGTGATATGTGATTGGTAAGAGTAAACATGAGTAAGTTGTGTCAAGTGCTTGAGAACTTGTGTTGCTATATTCAATGAGATGAATGGATGCTATCATAAATCTTTATGTTGCTATTTATTTCATGCAAACTTACTAAGCTTTATGCTTACCCTTCTCATTTCCCTTTTCCTTGTAGTATCGCCAAGCTAGCTCGGGGATCGTAGGATGTCGGAGTTCGTATCACACTAAAGTTTGATTTATTTTGAGTATGGCATGTATAGGAACTTGGTTATTTTGTGTTATGTCATATTTGTTAGCCAATGTGTGGCTATTAATGTCATTAAATTCATTTTGTAAATATTCATTTGAAATTGGCCAATTCTTGACAAGTTTATATATTCAATGATGATGAAGTTCATGAAGTGCATGCTTGTGTGATAGGATAAGTAATGAGTAAAGTATACACATGATGAATGTAGTGTAAACCTATGTGTGGATGTCTTGATTTTTGGTATTAGAAGTGCCTTATGGTCATGATGTATGTTGCATTGAAATGGTATAAGTGTGGTTGCTTTGTAGGGTGGCAATTGGCTTGGTAGATAGCCTTATAATTGTCCATACGGGTAGACACTGCAGGCGTGTGTCTAGCAGTGTGTGACACATGGTCGACCTTATGGGCGTGTTGATGGCCGTGTGTCCCCCCGCATGCTAGGTTGGCAAGTCAGAATACCCAGTGATAAACACACGGGTTGAGACACGGCCATATGTCTCAACCGTGTGGAAGACACGACCATAGGACATGGGCGTGTGCCCAGGCCATGTGAAGTCTGCACCTGAAATTAGGAATTAAATTTGACACACGGCCTAAGGACACGGGCGTGTGACTTGGCCGTGTGACCTTATTGAGATGATAACGTCAGAAACAGAATGTCAAGGTTTTTACACACGGGCTAAAGAATGGGCGTGTCTAGGCCGTGTGAGGGACATGGGCTATTTTGTGTTATGTCATATTTGTTAGCCAATGTATGGCTATTAATGTCATTAAATTCATTTTGTAAATATTCATTGGAAGTTGGCCAATTCTTGACAAGTTTATATATTCAATGATGATGAAGTTCATGAAGTGCATGCTTGTGTGATGGGATAAGTAATGAGTAAAGTATACACATGATGAATGTAGTGTAAACCTATGTGTGGATGTCTTGATTTTTGGTATTAGAAGTGCCTTATGGTCATGATGTATGTTGCATTGAAATGGTATAAGTGTGGTTGCTTTGTAGGGTGGCAATTGGCTTGGTAGATAGCCTTATAATTGTCCATACGGGTAGACACACGGGCGTGTGTCTAGCCCGTGTGTGACACACGGTCAGCCTTATGGGCGTGTTGATAGGCTGTGTGTCCCCCTGCATGCTAGGTTGGCAAGTCAGAATACCCAGTGATAAACACACGGGTTGAGACACGGCCATATGTCTCAACCGTGTGGAAGACACGACCATAGGACATGGGCGTGTGCCCAGGCCATGTGAAGTCTGCACCTGAAATTAGGAATTAAATTTGACACACGGCCTAAGGACACGGGCGTGTGACTTGGCCGTGTGACCTTATTGAGATGATAACGTCAGAAACAGAATGTCAAGGTTTTTACACACGGGCTAAAGAATGGGCGTGTCTAGGCCGTGTGAGGGACATGGGCTATGGACATGGGCGTGTGTCTGGCCGTGTGATAACCCCTGTAGGTTCGAAATGAAAAATAAAATCCACATAGACTAGGGACATGGGCGTGTGTGTCCACATGGCTTGCCCACACGGGCATGTCCCTCTCCACACGGGCGTGTGGCCCTGTTTTGTGTAAAAGTTTTCTTAGTGTTCGAAAGTTTTCTGTTCAGTCCCTAAATGTAACACCCCAAACCCGGCCTAGACGTTATGGCTGACTCTGGCGATATCACATTGAAGTGTTTTTTTTAAAACATAGTTTCTTTGGAAACCCATTCTATTGTTAAATCTTTTTTATGATCTTAACGGAAAATTTGAGTGTAACACCTCTTACCCGTATTGTAAGCCGGAATCGGGCACGAGGTATTACCGGACTTAGTCCCCTTAATCACGCGACTTTAATCAATAGCTTTCAATTCCAACTAGACATATCTCTATGGCCATCATAACAACCTTATTGAGAACCTACGAGGCTTTAAACATTCGTACGAGGGGTTTCAGAACCTTACCGGAAACCTTTGCGATCTTAAGATTTTTCACCTAAACAGGGGTCACACGCCCGTGTGAAACGGGACACGTCTATGTCCCTACCTCGTGTGGGATTTATTTTCATTTCGAACCTACAGGGGTTTTCACACGGCCTAGACACACCCGTTTTCTTAGCCCGTGTGCTCCACACGGCCTAGACACGCCCGTGTCCTGCCCGTGTGTAAAATCTTGGGTATTCTGTTTGGGTCACACGGCCTAGGCACACACCCGTGTGGCTAACCCGTGGTCGACACTGACTTTAAACACCAACGTGCAGGGGACACACGGCCAAATCACATGCCCATGGGCTGACCGTGTGTCACACACGGCCTAGACACACGCTCGTGTGCCTATCCGTGTGGACAAGAACAAGGCTATTTGCCAAGCTCTTTTCATTCCCCTAACTCACCCAATATGGATCCATTCGACATATCATCAAACAACTCATATTTTGCAATATAACTTCCAAGAATAACTACATCTTTTAATATATAACAAGGTGAGCCATCAACCATGGCAATATACAAAATAGTTTATCTTTCAAAAGGGCCAACACACTTTTGGCCAAAATAACAAAACAATCTAACTAATCTAGCCCCTATACATGCCATACACAAAATGCACTAAGTCTAGATATACTGAAGTGAGCTGATAGTGTGGGAGATTTTCTGGTTATCTGTGTATCCCGACCCGGCTCTTAAACTCTATAAAACAAGGGAAAAGAAAAGGGGAGTAAGCTTTAAGCTTAGTAAGTTTACATGTAAACAAATAACATCATAGTATGTACTAGACAACAAATAGCATTATACTAAACAAAATCAATCCACATTCACAATCATGCTTACTCATTTTATCCCTTACCACATTCCAACCCTATCACAAGCTTAATGCTTACATTCATTCACTTGAATTCCTGCACTTAACACCACAAATTCTCATGATACGACACATCATAATTTCTCACTAATTCAACCACAATGCCAAATCACTCGGTGTAACATCCTGGAAAGGGCCTATGCATTTTCGGCTTAATTGTACGAAGTAACATGTTTTATGTACTAAGAATAAATTTTGAACAATTTTGGAAACCTGAAAATGTATGGAAATGTTAAGTTAAAAAAAAATGGAAAGTGAACATTTTTGGAAACTTGGAAATGGATGGAAATGATTTGGAAATGATTCAAAATAGGAAAGTGCACATTTGGAAACTTGGAAATGTAAGAAAATGTCAAGTTCATGAGAGCGAACGAAAATTTTTGGAAACTTAGAAATGACTTAGAAATGTCGAGTTTTAAAGTTTAAAAGAGGAAATTAAGGCAAGGTGGCCTTAAAAGAAAAAGTTTGTGAAACTTGACACACAAAGCAGCTTGGAAAAGTGGCACAAGATGCCACTTAGGGCCTCTAGAAATGGCGCCACATGCAAGGTGTTGGGCACAGGTTGAGTCACTTGGGAAGAAAATAAAAGAAGTTTTATTTTTGCTTCCAGAAGCTCTCGAGGTGGGCGGCACAAGCCTTCTATAAAGGAGGAGTTTTATTCTCTTTAATATTCGATTAATAAGGTGATAAATAAGGGATTTAATTTGGATTATTTTTGAAGAGATAATAAAGGATTATTCTCTAATTATTTTAAATTAAGAGATAAAGCTATCAAATAAAGAAGAGTGGTGGCCAAGTAAGGTATTACGAGGAGTAGTTTCGGCTATAAAAGGAAGGAAATAGGGCTACTCATCAATTTTTCTTCCTCCTCCTCTCTCTGCCAAATTTTGAGTGCTCTCCTCTCTTCTCTTCTCTTTTTCTTTTGTCAAGCCGAATCTATAGTCCACCATTGCCAAAATTCTCAAGTTTCTTTTCCTTATTTTCGTGTGAAACCAAATACCCCAAGAGAACCTCTAGTCGACTTCTCCATTAAATCCCAAAAGTGAAACTTTATCATCTAGTCATCAAAAGGCCGATTCTTTAAGGGGCTTTTAACAAGGGTGCTACCGATTTCTTAAAAGGGTAAGATCCAAAGTTTGGTTTCAATTCTTTTATATTTTAAAACTATCTAAAATTTAGGGACTAATCTCTATTATGGATTTTGGTAGGAGTTATGGAAGGGTGTTTTGGGATTTAAGAAATTGTCAACTACAAGAAGGTATCTTTCTGAACTTCTAAGATCTAAGGTAAGTTATGAATACCATTCGGCCATAAGCTATATTATTATGATTTAATGTTAGATTGGATCTAACATGGGTACATAGGGATTTCGATGACAATAAAGAAGCAAGGATCAATTCAGGATTTAAGATTTGGAAGGTAAGAACAAAGGTAAATTCGGCCAAGGCCTATTTTAGTAGTAGATCTATTATTATGTGTTTTAAGCCGAAAACTAACCAATTCAAGGGATTTAGTGACTAGCCGATTTCAAAGGGGAAAAATACGAGTTTCTGGGATTTGATTAAATCATCAAATCGACACCAAGGTAAGCTTTAAGAATACAAATCCTACTAGGATTTGGTTTTCTAGCCGAATAGGCTTTGTGCTAAATAGTAAGTGATTAATCAATTGTAGGAACTTGAGATCTAAGGCGATGTAGATCAGATTTGGGATTCGAGTGAAGTGGTTAAGCAAATCGGGTGTGTACCCCACACTACTTCTTAATATGTTTCATGGCTGTTTTATTAAAATATGTGATATTAAGAATATGAAAGTGGCTAGGGTACCATGTTATGGTACTAAGTACTCAGTACGTTTCCTACTTCTACAAAGAATATGAAAAGGTCATTAGTAACATGAGAATATGATAAGAATGTGAACTCGGCATATTTATGCATATCATCATTATATGGGGCATATGGGTTTGTTTGAAAGGGAAGTGAATGTGGTGACTTAAGACCACGAACACGGTGACCTAAGACAAGTGGTATCTGAATGTGGTGACCTAAGACCATAGTAATCTGAATGTGGTGACCTAAGACCACGATGTCCGAATCACGGTGACCTAAGACCGCGATATGGAGTGTAGCGGAAGGAGGGTCGACTTAGTTGTCCCCACGGTGTACGAGGTTGAGTGCGGGGAGTGTAGCGGATGGCTTATTAGGTTTAGGTTTGGGAATGCGTCATAATTTGTATGCTATGATATGAATGCGTAACATTTGTATGCCCTGATTCTATTTTGATTTAGTGTTTGTGTACACATTGAGTGCATTTGACTCACCCGTTGGGAATATTTTTCAGTGATGATCGGTGATGGACCGGGACAGCGAGAACTTGTGGTGGCCATGCTCAACATGAAGTTTTTATTTTATGAACTACTACTTCTATTTAAGTACTTGAATTACTTGGAAATTATTTGATGTAATAAGGCCATAAGGCCATAGTTGGATTGTTTTCCATTTATTTCTATTTATTATGATTATGAGTTTTACCTATTAAAGTTTAAGTAAAATTTTTAATATAAAGAATTGAATTCGTTTTCAACACAAGCCCAACCCAAAACAATTTTTTTCAAAATCGCACAAGTTTTCTCTAGGTAACGAAAGAATTTTGAAACCGGTTTACTTGAGGAACATACCAAATCTGGGCAAATCTCGTGGGCCGGGTTTGGGGTGTTTCACTCGGTGGTTTCGCACTTAGCCCACCATCAATCGTTAATAGGGTGGTATCGCACATAGCCCACCAAAAAGGGTAATTATAGTGGTATCGCACATAGCCCACTAGATGATATAAATGACGATGGTATTGCACACAGCCCATCGTAGTTAAGTAATAAGGTGGTATCGCACTTAGCCCACCGATAAGTGTTGTTATTACACATTTGCATGACTATTTCGTCATTCATACAAAACTATACAATAAATACCAAATTCAATCCACTTGAATCATACACGTTCTCAATCATTCCATGCACCAATCGACAACAATAATGTGTATATAAAATGCCTCGTTTACACATAAACTTACCTCGGTGCAAAATGTTTCGATTTGTGGTTTAATCTGTAACCTTGCCTTTTCCACGGTCAAGGTTGATTCCGCGCTCTTCTTGATCTATAACAATAGAATTTACTCATTTAGATCATTCTATGATCATAATGCATCAAAATCTACACTTAGGCAAAAATGACCATTTTGCCCTTGTACTATGGCAAAATTATGATTTTGCCCCTAGGCTCGTAAATCATTTTCAACACATTTTCTCATTAAACAAGCCTAGCTGAACATTTATTTCTCTTACAACTACTCACAATTCCAACTATTTCATGCATTTATGACACAAATTCAATCTTTGCATTTAAGTCCTATCTAGGTGTTTTCATGCTAACACCTTTCACAGAAGTTGTTTCTCATCTCCATAACATTCTTTTTCTTCCATAAAAACTCAGCTAAAATCATAAATACTCTCATGCCAAGTCCCTATACTTTCAACTATATCTCAAATTAGTCCCCTCATTAGCAAGCTTAAGCTTTGGGGACTCCAAAAACACAAAAATCATCAATTAAAACCACCTAAATCACTTACTTGAATGAGAATTGAGTGGTTGAAAGTTTCAACCACAAAGACCTCTATTTCTCTTCAAATTTTTGGTGGAAAGAGATGAGTGAATAGTGAAAGATGATAGTTTTTCTTTTTACCATTTTTAATTCATCTTTTCTCACCTAGTTCACCCAAGTTTGACCCAAAATTAAATGCTCTTGTCCCCCTATGTCATATGGCTGGCCAACACATTCAAAATGGTCTAATTGTGCTTTAAAGACCTCCAAATTACATTCTATAGCTATTAGGTACCTCTACCTTAAAAAATAGAACTTTCGTATGCGATTTAGTCCTTTTTCACAATTAAGCATGCTATTGCTAAAATTAAAGCACCAAAATTTCCACATAGCCTTATATTAATGCTATAACACATAAAATAACATTAAAATAATTTTCCCTAACCTCATTTCAGTGGTCTCGAAACCACTATTTCGACTAGCCCCAAAATCAGGTTATTACATTGAGGGTATCCTATTTGTTTAAAACTCAAGTTGTTTTTTTCTAGCAGAATGTTGATCATATTAGTTTGTTACTATACTTTAAAACAATGTTTGAAGCGGAAGCTTTTATAGTATGTTACGAAAACGTGGTGTTTTGAAAAGCATTTATCTTTTGAGAAATTGCGTCCCACTACTCTCAGAGATGAATTAAAATAAGTAAAATCCAAAATTAAAATTTAAAAATTTTAAAAAGGCCTTATTACAAAAACAAATACCCAAATTAAATTTCTTGTAAATAAAAAGTCAAAGATGAAAGCAAGTGCAGTTGTGTGGCCACCTCCGAATCCCTCGTAGCACCGATCCGCCTAAGATTGGGGATTACCTGTACAGATAAACAGAGGGGTGAGTTTATGAAAACTCAATATGTAACCCCAAATAAGCTAAATGCCAATCATGCCAGCCAAGCAAATCTGATCTGAGCCTAAGCCCACATCAATATGATTCGATTCGGTTGGGGCCTTAGCCCATTCTGATATCGATATCGATATCGGTGTGGGCCTTAGCCCATTCCAGTGACAGAAATAGTTCAGGCATGCAATCAGAAATCCTACCCAACCAGCCTCTACACTCCACTCCGTCCAGCCCTACACTCCATGTGGGGATAAAATCAACCCACCCATCCATACACTCTAAAAATTAGCACCGATTGCAGCACTAAACAATATTTGCAACAGAGCTTCCAGTACATTACACTTACTCCAATCATAATAATCCCATCCCCATGCAACATATCACACGTGTATGCAACATATATATCGTGGCATGCTCATATACAGTCATACATAACATAAAGCATACATGCATTTAATATCATAGGGGCATAACAATCATTTTATATTTTAGGGGCATAACAGTCATTTTATCAGTTTGGGGTCTAGGTATACTTACCGACCCATCAGTAGGTCCACAGTTGTCTCGGGTGACCCGTGCAACCTTAAGAATCAAACAGTGAAAATGGGCCCAAGGCCCATAATGCGGGCCCATATGGGCCCACACACTCGTGTGGCCCACATAGCCCAGAATTTTCTCGGCCATGTAAATTACACAGCTTGGCCCAATATTTTCCACACGTTCGTGTGGTTTACCCGTGTGGGGCCCACAAGCTCGTTCGGCCCACACGACCCATTTCGGCCCAACGTGGCCCAAAACGGCCTAAGACCATGAAATCGCTCATGGTGGCCTCAATAGTCTAACACCCACATTTTATGCATTCGGATTACCACACGAGCGAGCGCACGCTCGTGTAACATCAATTGTCATATTTTTTAGCTTTTGCCGGTTTACGATTTGGGCAGTGTTTACACACCTGGTTTCTACTAGCTGAGAAGGAATGCCCCGAGCCCTTGTAACCTACGTGTGACCAACCAATCAGTAAAGCCCTACTCAATCAAAACACACGAGTTGGCCAAGCGTTAACAAGCAACAACGTTACCTTCAATCGAGTAAAGAGGGAGGTTTCGCCCTTGTAAATGCCAATTAACGATCTTCCACCCCTCGAATAACTCCTAGGCACCAACCTAAATCAAATAAGCATTGATTCATCAGGCAACAGGATAACAATTTATTATCTACACTTACCAACAACGCGAGAAGGGTACCAACTACGAAGTGTAAGAACTTATCAGTACGTAGAGAATGATAATGTAACATCCCAAAAACGGGGCTATTTGGAATAAATTATTTTTCTTATGTATAAACTGCTGAGTCATTATTTATGGAATAATAATGATCAATTTAAGGCTTGGTGTTGGCTCGATTTGGTAGGGAATTTTAGTTTTTAACTTTTAAAAGAAGGGAGCCTTGGTAAGTGGTGTTATAAGAATAAATGTGGGTATTATTAACACTAATTAGGCCTTGGTAAAGTGGCAAAAGAAGCCCACTTAAGAGCTACATGTGACGCCACCAAGGAGCAAGGAGAGCTTGTGTTCGAATCACGGAAATTCCCCTTTTTGTTTTTTTATTTGGACTGGCACAAGGAGAGGAGAGTTTTTCTCCTTCAAACTCTTTTATTAGGTGTAATTATTAAAAGATATTACTTAGATTATTAACTAGATATTATGGGAATAATCTAAAAAGGGTGGCAAGAGAAAAAGTAGGCATGTGTTAATTCAAATTCTTTTGAATTATTTCAAATTAGTGGCCAAGAGAGAAATAAGGAGTTGGCGAATGTGGGACTCCTTGTTGAAGAGGAGTGGACGGCTAGGAGACTGAGTATAGGGGAAGAGTGCCCAAGTTTCTTTGGTTTCTTTTCCTATTAGCGAATTCTCCCAAAAGTCT
Source organism: Gossypium sturtianum (assembly GCA_025698515.1). Classification (NCBI taxonomy): domain Eukaryota; kingdom Viridiplantae; phylum Streptophyta; class Magnoliopsida; order Malvales; family Malvaceae; genus Gossypium; species Gossypium sturtianum. The sequence continues at coordinate 97,390,101 of CM046949.1, forward strand.
CCCATTCACTATTTTCTCTTCTCCATCCTCTCCAAACCGAAAGCACATCCCCTAGAACCTTTCTTTTCTTTTCCCAACCTCTTTGCTTGAAACTCCACATGCAAACTCCTTTTCTTTATTTCTTTGTTAACAGAACCTCTACTCCTTGTTGCCGAAACTCCAACACCTTTGTCTCTCCATTATTTACCTCTTGGCCGAATATTCAAGCAAGGGTAATCTTCTCAAAACTCATCTCCAATCGGTTCATAAGGTAGGTAGGTATGGCCGAATGCCATCTTTCTTCTCCTCTGTGTTTTGTCGATTTCTATTAGGGGAATAGGTGCGATTTCGGCAATAGTTAAGTCTTCTAAACAAGTGGTAACCGATTCTTGTTAGGTACTCGGGAAGTGAAGCGATCGATTCGGGCCCGATCTCTAGTATTCGGTTTGTGAGTGCGTAACGGTGAGATCTACTTTAATGGTCAGTTGATATTCGTTTTAGCCCGAAGGCTACTAACTTTGAGTGCCGATTCATGAAATCGAGAAGCGATTTGGGAGTTGGGTGTTGCGGTTGGTGTCCAAAAGTGTGAAGGTGAGATTTTGGGTTCACAAGGAACCCCTCCCAATAATTTGATTTGGCCGAATAGGCCTAAGACTAATCCATAGTTGGCCGAATATAGGTGCAGTGAGATCTAGGGTGGCCGTTTCTTTTTTCGGGATTTAGACTTCTCATCAACATCAGTGTGTACATACACACTTATAATAGTTAATAAAGTGTATTAAGTGTATGTTATGTGTAAATCGCTTTATGTAGATATGGCAATAGTGCCTTAATGGTACAAGCGAGGATCGGTAAGTCTCTATTTGAATGAGATTGATAATAATGCTTTTGGGAAGCATGGATTATTTGATACATGTGATATATGCATGTTCTGTTATTAACCGCTTGACATGGGTTGATGAGAGGAGAGGCGGTGATATCGTCTTGGCGACGAGCACCCGGTGCTTTGGTAGCACTGCTGTGACTATATGTCACGGAGGTTTGGTACCTCCGGAGGTTTGGTACCTCATAGCGACTTGTCCACGTGGTTAACACCACCGTGGGTTGGTCCCACTTGAGATATGGGATAAATCGCGGTGATTTGGTATCACACGATGGGTTGGCCCCATCACCCGATTTGTGTCTACGGACACGGTGCTTTGGTAGCACATTGTGACTATATGTCACCGGTGGTTTGCACCACCGGTGTTTTGGTAACACATCGTGATGACTACGGTCACCGAGTGGTTTGGTACCACATGGGGTAGGCAAAGGTGTTTGGTTGGCTAGGTTGGGTACATGATACTTTGCTTAATTAGCTGTTATTTGTTGTGTATGAACCGTTGTATTAACCGGGGGAAGGGTTACATACTGGGTCTTGGTGACTCACCTTCTCCTTTAACATTTTTCAGGTGACCCGTAGATGGCGGTGGAGGAGCCGGTTGGACTCGAGGTGGCCATGCAGTGGATTTAAATTTATAGAACTTTATATTTGCTTATTTTTACTTTGGTTGTAATAAGGCCTCCATAAACTATATTTGTGTTATTTTCCTTTATGTGGGATATTTGCTTAGACTATACTATTAAATTGAATTAAATCACGTGATTTCTTAAGTTAACACGAAAAAGTTTAATCGTGTCGTCGGGTACACTTGGAGGCAGAGTATAATAATTGGACTTAACTAAATTTCCAAATTAAATCTAAGGGTAGCTTTGACAAGACAACCTAGGAAGCGAGAAGTTTTCAATAAAAATTAAATGTTTTTGAAATGGTGTTCACAAGGTTTTACTCGGTAACAAATCAAATTCGATCGTAGTGTTTGGGCGGGTTTGGGTTATTCAGAATTGGTATCGAGCCAGTTCAAAACTCATTTGTGGGGCCCAAGGCCCAAAAATGTTTTAGTAGGCCTTTTTGAATTGTTTTGGGTTTTAAGCGGCATGGCCCGAGTCTCCACGACCGATCCGCCTGTAAGTACATCTAAACCTTTTTGTGAAATATATTACGTAGAAGGGTAGGAAGCATGGAGCGTAGATAGACTTATAGGACTTGGACTCTAGGGCTAGATTACTCAAACACAACGAAGCATAAGACTTAAGGAACTAAACCAACCTATGACTTAGGCAATGAGCTAGGGTGTGGTAACCCACATGACGCATGTCTAGGATTGGATCCGGAAGAGCTTGGTATTTAAGCAGTCCTCGTGACTCACCTCCTCTTCGCGGTATCCCTGCAGTGCGTAGCCGGTTCACCCTAACTCGGAAGGCTCGGTGGTGTGGTAACCTCTGTGCGCATGTCTAGAAAGGTTCGGTGAGAGCTTGGTATTTAAGCGGTCCGCGTGACCCACCTCCTCTTCACTCAGTACGCACAGTGCGTAGCTTTGGTTCACCACGACCCGGAAGGCTCGGTCATAGGCTAAACACAATGATTAAAACCCGAAAGGGAATTAGCCTTGTTTTTCAAAATAGAATGAATAATCACCCTAATGTTTCCAAAACTTGTCCAATAACCCTTTTGAACCCTAGAACACTAGGTATACCATGTTTTCTCGGAAAACTTGACTTGTGAAAATTACGAAATACCCTTAGGAGTAAAATTACCAAAATGCCCACGACCCATAAAATAGTGATTCAGCGGTTTTGGCAAAAAAAAAAATTCAACTATTTTACAAATATTCAATAACTTAGCTTTGGAAATCATCGTGAGAATATTTTGGGTTACGGAAAATTACGAAAATACCCTGTAGGAAAAAGCGAAAATACCCCAAGGTTAGAAATGGGCGAAATGTCAGATGGTGAGTAGGTATGGAAAGTATTAAGGAATGGATGCATGAACTTCTTTGTGTGAACTAGGATAGGAAAGCTGAAACATTGTTTGCTCGAAAGAATCTCTGATTGAACCTCATCCATAAAACTTCTTCGCGAGTAATAAAGTGAAACAAATGCTAACGCATAAAATTTTTCTTAATCAGTTAAAAGCGCGGTAGATAGGATGAGTTCTAGAGGCCGTGGGCGCCGTGGGCGTGGTAGGGGTAGGATGACGGTGTAATACGAACCCGTCAGTCGGGACAAGGTTCGGAGAATGAGGTACCCTTGCCACCACCACCTCCTACTTTTAGAGAGCGAGGAGGCGGAGCGGACCGGTGGCGAGTCGGTATCGCAAGCGTGTTGCGAGTCTTGGAGATGGTGGGTGGGCTGGTGGAAATGTGGGAGCTCGGAAATCTGTCCCCGGCGACTCCGATCTAACGGAGCGGAGGTATTCCGAGTGTGTCGGGAGTGGCACCCAGTCTGTGGAATATTGGTGGAGTCCCCTTTGAAAGGATCATGGATGACCTTGACTTTGGCGAGGAAGAGAAGCTGAAAGGGCAGTGTCGCTTCTAAAGGATGAAGCGTATCGGTGGTGGCTTACGGTTCGAGATGGGGCTACGGTAGATGATTTGACTTAGGAGTATTTGAGAACCCGCGTATCGAGAAAAAGTATGTGGGCATTAGCTACACTGTGCCCAGAGAAAGGCTTTTGCAGGATTAGTTCAAGGAACTAAATCCGTGTCGAATATGAGGCGAATTTCTAAAAATTTGAGTAGATATGCGAGAGGCATCGTGGCTCACTGAACATGAGCGTATTTTGTGTCCGCTTTGAGGACGGACTCAGAGACGATCTAAGGTTACTAATTGCCCCACTGGCCGAGTTCGTGAGTTCTCATCTCTAGTGGAGAAGGCTAAGGTAGCCGGAAGGAATCAAGGAGGCCGTGTGAGCGAGAACTATAGTAAGAACAATCGAAGAGAAGTTTTGGGTCATTTGGGTCAAGCGGAGCGCTCGAGAAAAGGCTAGGCCAAGTGGGCCCAATCAGACAACAAGGCCCACGATTGCTAATCGAGGTCGACTCGGTGCAATTTGTGGAAAGACCCATTGGGGAGGTTGTTGGGCGGTGATAAAGGATGCTTTGAATGTGGGTCTTTGGAGCATCGCGTCGAGGATTGTCCCCAAAACTAGCTAAGAAGCGGCGAGAGGGCCGAGCCGTGCTCGGGATAGAAATGTAGGACCACGGAGGGTCGTGGTAATGGTAGAGAAACAACGGTCCCTAGCAGAGGTCGTGGAACTCAAGGCGAGGTTCGGGCAACACAGAGGCTAAGCGGCTGGTTTGGTTTACGTGACAAGGTGTCGCGAGGAAGGTGGCGCACCGGATGTTATAACAGATGCGTTCCTAATTTTTGGTTTTCCTTATGTTGCATTGATTGATGTGGGCTCGGCGCACTCGTACATTGCTAGTAGTGTGGTAGGAACTATGGACCTAGACTCGAAGCGCTTCTAGGGAGATGAGCGTAGTTAGCCCTTTAGGTCACTCCGTAGTCGTAGATAGACTTTATAGAGGCGTACCCCTAGAACTTCAAAGGGTAGTATTTGTAGCTGATCTAATGGAACTACCGTTTGGGAGTTCGATTTGATACTTGGTATGGATTGGTTGGTTGAGTACCAAGCAAGGTTGGATTGTGACTAAGCGCATGGTCATAAAAGCATTGAAGGTGATGAAGTGGTTATGTTAGGAGATAGAAGGAACTATCTATCCAACGTAGTGACCGCCTTGAAGGTGAAAAGATGGTCAAGAAGGGTTGTGAGGCGTATTTGGTACAAATCACGTGCTTTGGAAGCTAAGGGTTAGTAATTGGAGGTCCAGAGCGGTTGGGGAATTTCTTTGATGTATTTCGGAAGAACTTCCGGGTTTGCCTCGGATCGAGAAGTCAGTCGGTATAGACTTGCTACACAGGCGGCTTTGTATCCATAGCACCATACCGAATGGCACCAAAGGAATTGGTGGAGCTAAAGGCTCAAATTCAGGAGCTCTTGGATAGAGGGTTTATACGACCAAGTATATCTCCGTGGGGAGCACCTGTGTTGTTTGTCAAGAAGAAGGACGGTTCTATGCGGATGTGCATCGACTACCGTAAGTTAAATAAGTTAACGATCAAGAACAAGTATCCGTTGCCTCGGATTGACGACTTGTTCGATCAACTGAAGGGTGCCTCGGTGTTTTCGAAGATAGACCTTAGGTCAGGTTATCACCAATTAAGGGTAAAGGAGGCTGATGTTCACAAAACGGCATTCCGAACTCGGTATGGGCATTTCGAGTTCTTGGTGATGCCATTTGGGTTGACTAATGCACCGGCGGCATTCATGGACTTGATGAACAGAGTATTCCAGCAGTACTTGGACCAGTTCGTCGTGGTGTTCATAGACGACATATTGGTTTATTCAAGGACAGAAGAAGAGCATGACAAGCATTTACGGATAGTTCTGCAAGTATTGAGGGAGAAGCAGTTATATGCCAAATTCAGTAAGTGTGAATTTTGGCTTAGGGAAGTGGCTTTCTTAGGTCATGTAGTGTCAGCTGAAGGAATTAGGGTAGACCCTCGCAAGATTGAAGCAGTATTGGAGTGGAAACCACCTAGGGCGGTGGTACGCAATCGAAGTTTTCTAGGTTTAGCGAGGATACTATCGGAGATTCGTGGAAGGATTCTCTCTAATAGCAAAGACCGTTGACTAAGTTGCTAAGGAAAGGTGTCCCGTTTGTATGGACGGAGAAGCGCAAGAAAGCTTTGATAAGTTAAGGAAGATTTGACGGAAGCTCGGTTTTGGTGCGACTGAAGCGGGAAAGTTATTCACGATTTATTGTGATGCATCTCACACCGGTTTGGGATGTGTGTTGATGCGAGGATGGGAAGGTAGTAGCCTATGCATCCCGTCAATTAAGATCGCATGAGGTTAACTACCCAACGCACGACTTGGAGTTAGCGGCGATGCGTCTTCGCTCTGAAGATATGGAGACATTACTGTATGGAGAGAAGTCGATGGTCTACACGGATCACAAAAGCTTGAGGTATCTTACGACTCGGAAGGATCTCGAATCGAGGCGGCGTCGATGGATTGAACTACTAAAGGACTATGATTGTTCCATCGAGTACCATCCGGGAAAGGCTAATGTGGTAGCCGCGCATTGGCCGGAAAGCGATAACGGACTTAAGAGCAATGTTCGCTCGGTTAAGTGCGTATGATGATGGGAGTCTTTTGGAGAACTTCAAGTAAAGCCGACTTGGATTGAGGTGATTAAAGAAAAGCGGTTAGTGGATGAAGGCTTGAGTTGAAGAGGGTACAAGTTCAAGGCGGTGGTTTGGAAAGTGCGATCGACTAGTGAAGGAGCGCTTTGTTTTCAGGGCGAGTATGTATGCCAAAGGATCGAGAATTAAGGCAGAAAATTCTCCAAGATGCACATAGCAGCCCATACGCTATGCATCCTGGGGAAGCAAGATGTATGGAGATTTGCGGAGCTTGATTTTGGTGGCACAGGTTGAAGCGTGAGATAACGGAGTTCGTAGGAAAGTGTCGGCGTGTCGGCAGGTTAAGGTGAACATCGGTCACCATCGGGACTACTTCAACCGATAAAGATCCTCAATGGAAATGGGAGAGGATCACCATGGATTTTGTTAGTGGGCTACCCCTTACGCCCACCAAGAAGGATGCGATGCAGGTAATTGTGGATCGCGACTAAATCGGCTCACTTCATGCCGGTGAGAATGGATTACTCACTCCAGAAGCTAGCGAAGCCGTATGTGGGTGAAATAGTGAGGTTACATGGCGTGCGATGTCGATTATCTCGGATAGGGATCCCGATTCACGTCAAGGTTTTGGAAAGCGTTGCATCAAGCTTTGGGTACGGTTAGATTTGAAGACGGCTTTCCATCCACGATCGACTGACGATCGGAAAGGGTGATCTGAGGTTTTAGAAGACATGTTAAGAGGTTGTGTCTTGGATTTTAGTGGTAGTTGGGAGGAGTACCTACCACTAGCGGAATTCGCCTATAACAATAGTTATCAAGCGAGTATCCAAATGGCTCCATACGAGGCCCTATATGGACGAAAGTGTCGTACTCCTACATGTTGGACGGAGTTGGGAGAAAGACAAGTTCGGGTCCAGAACCAGTAATCGAGACGGAAGACAAAGTCAAGGTGATTCGGTCTCGTCTCAAGGAAGCATCGGATAGGCGAAGTCTTATGCCGATCTCAAGCGCAAGGAAATGGAGTATCTTTGTGGGAGACAAAGTCTTTCTGAAAGTGTCGCCTTGGAAAAAGGTGTTGAGATTTGGACGGAAAGGGAAGTTAAGCCCAAGGTTCATTGGGCCATATACTGTTGTGAAGCGAGTAGGACCAGTGGCTTATCAGCTAGAGTTGCCGCAGAATCGAGTCGATTCATGACGTATTCCATGTGTCAATCTTTGAGGCAGTATCGGTCAGATCCTTCGCACGTTGTACCAGTAGCAGAGATCGAGGTGAACACGGATTTATCTTTTGAGGAAGAACCGGTTCAGATTGTAGACCGAGATGTGAAAGTTCTACGTAGGAAGGCAGTGCCTTTAGTGAAAGTGTTATGGCGGAACCACGGAGTGGAAGAAGCTACGTGGGAGCCCGAGGAGGTGATGCGGCAACAATACCCCCATCTCTTCTGATCAAGGAATTTCGAGGACGAAATTTATTTTAAGGGGGGTAGAACTGTAACATCCCAAAAACGGGGCTATTTGGAATAAATTATTTTTCTTATGTATAAACTGCTGAGTCATTATTTATGGAATAATAATGATCAATTTAAGGCTTGGTGTTGGCTCGATTTGGTAGGGAATTTTAGTTTTTAACTTTTAAAAGAAGGGAGCCTTGGTAAGTGGTGTTATAAGAATAAATGTGGGTATTATTAACACTAATTAGGCCTTGGTAAAGTGGCAAAAAGAAGCCCACTTAAGAGCTACATGTGACGCCACCAAGGAGCAAGGGAGAGCTGGTGTTCGAATCACGGAAATTCCCCTTTTTGTTTTTTTATTTGGACGGCACAATGAGGGAGAGTTTTTCTCCCTTCAAACTCTTTTATTAGGTGTAATTATTAAAAGATATTACTTAGATTATTAACTAGATATTATGGGAATAATCTAAAAAGGGTGGCAAGAGAAAAAGTAGGCATGTGTTAATTCAAATTCTTTTGAATTATTTCAAATTAGTGGCTAAGAGAGAAATAAGGAGTTGGCCGAATGTGGGACTCCTTGTTGAAGAGGAGTGGGACGGCTAGGAGACTGAGTATAGGGGAAGAGTGCCCAAGTTTCTTTGGTTTCTTTTCCTATTAGCGAATTCTCCCAAAAGTCTCCCATTCACTATTTTCTCTTCTCCATCCTCTCCAAACCGAAAGCACATCCCCTAGAACCTTTCTTTTCTTTTCCCAACCTCTTTAGCTTGAAACTCCACATGCAAACTCCCTTTTCTTTATTTCTTTGTTAACAGAACCTCTACTCCTTGTTGCGAAACTCCAACACCTTTGTCTCTCCATTATTTACCTCTTGGCCGAATATTCAAGCAAGGGTAATCTTCTCAAAACTCATCTCCAATCGGTTCATAAGGTAGGTAGGTATGGCCGAATGCCATCTTTCTTCTCCTCTGTGTTTTGTCGATTTCTATTAGGGGAATAGGTGCCGATTTCGGCAATAGTTAAGTCTTCTAAACAAGTGGTAACCGATTCTTGTTAGGTACTCAGGGAAGTGAAGCAGTCGATTCGGGCCCGATCTCTAGTATTCGGTTTGTGGTGCATGAAACTGGTGAGATCTACTTTAATGGTCGGGTTGATATTCGTTTTAGCCGAAGGCTACTAACTTTTTGAGTGCCGATTCATGAAATCAGAAGCAGATTGGGGAGTTGGGTGTTGCGGTTGGTGTCCAAAAGTGTGAAGGTGAGATTTCGGGTTCACAAGGAACCCCTCCCAATAATTTGATTTTGCCGAATAGGCCCTAAGACTAATCCCATAGTTGGCCGAATATAGGTACAAAGTGAGATCTAGGTGGCCAACGTTTCTTTTCGGGATTTAGACTTCTCATCAACATCAGTGTGTACATACACACTTATAATAGTTAATAAAGTGTATTAAGTGTATGTTATGTGTAAATCTGCTTTATGTAGATATGGCAATAGTGCCTTAATGGTACAAGCGAGGATCCCGGTAAGTCTCTATTTGAATGAGATTGATAATAATGCTTTTGGGAAGCATGGATTATTTGATACATGTGATATATGCATGTTCTGTTATTAAGCGCTTGACATGGGTTGATGAGAGGAGGGCGGTGATATCGTCTTCGACGAGCACCGGTGCTTTGGTAGCACTGTGACTATATGTCACCGGAGGTTTGGTACTCCAGAGGTTTGGTACCTCATAGCGACTTGTCCCCGTGGTTAACACCACCGTGGGTTGGCCCCACTTGAGATATGGGATCGTGCGCGGTGATTTGGTATCACACGATGGGTTGGCCCCATCACCCGATTTGTGTCTCACGGACACGGTGCTTTGGTAGCACATTGTGACTATATGTCACCAGTGGTTTGGCACCACCAGTGTTTTGGTAACACATCGTGACTACGGTCACCAGTGGTTTGGTACCACATGGGGTAGGCAAAGGTGTTTGGTTGGCTAGGTTGGGTACATGATACTTTGCTTAATTAGCTGTTATTTGTTGTGTATGAACCGTTGTATTAACCGGGGGAAGGGTTACATACTGGGTCTTGGTGACTCACCTTCTCCTTTAACATTTTTCAGGTGACCCGTAGATGGCGGTGGAGGAGCCGGTTGGACTCGAGGTGGCCATGCAGTGGATTTAAATTTATAGAACTTTATATTTGCTTATTTTTACTTTGGTTGTAATAAGGCCTCCATAAACTATATTTGTGTTATTTTCCTTTATGTGGGATATTTGCTTAGACTATACTATTAAATTGAATTAAATCACGTGATTTCTTAAGTTAACACGAAAAAGTTTAATCGTGCCGTCGGGTACACTTGGAACCGGTATAATAATTGGACTTAACTAAATTTCCAAATTAAATCTAAGGGTAGCTTTGACAAGACAACCGGAAACGAGAAGTTTTCAATAAAAATTAAATGTTTTTCGAAATGGTGTTCACAAGGTTTTACTCGGTAACAAATCAAATTCGGTCGTAGTGTTTGGGCCGGGTTTGGGTTGTTACAGATAACCCGACAACGGGGAAGGAAAAATAGTCAGCTGCAAAGGAAATAAAAGAATCAACAAAAAGAAATGAAGGGGAAGGATGAAAAGAGGGAGAAGGTTCGGCCAAGGGAAAAGGAAAACGTTTGCTCACCTTTTTCAGAAGAGTAATTTTCTAGAAAGTCAAAATAGAGAGACCACAGGAACACTAATTCGGTAGGAAGCAGTAAGAACAGAATCGTCACAATGAGGGTAGAAAGAAAAGAAAATCGGCAAGGAAGGAAACAACAGAAAAGCGTCAAAAATATTTGGAAAGATGAGAGGGAGCCGAAATTGCAAAAAAGAGAACAAAATGCATAAGCAAAACCCGAAATGAGGAGCATCCCCCCTGGCTGAATTCATGGGTGCCCACAGTCCAATTTCGGCACAACTCTCCCTCTCCCCTCACTTCCCTTGATTTTCTCCCAAAATCCCTCCTCAAATCTCTCCACCCGATCACACCTCCCCTCAACCACTCAATTTGAATTCTTTTCAACCACTTCAGTGTTTCAGTCAAACTACAACACCCCCACGGCACAGTAGCAAAATAAATACTCCCTTGCCTCCACCAAGATTCAAACCTCAGTCCACTGGCATATGTAACACGCCACTTACCCCCTAGACCAGCATGCTTTTTATGTCTTTCCTTACCCACAATAATTTACAAGCCTACTAACTATAGGCAAGGGTTTATTCCTTAAAAACAAAACTTTTTGCACAAGCCAAGGCTTGAACCCAAGACTTCTCAGATACTCCCAAACACACCCAAATCACTTAACCACTGAAGCAGACAAGTACTTGCGTTACAAACATACAAAAATAAGTACTTAAATTTTGGGGCGTTACATGAACCACTCCATAAGTAAGTTTAGGGTCTCGTAGACCTATAAGAGGGACGTTATGATTTTGAATGAAAAGTTTTAAGTTGAAAAGAAATTTGGTGGCCCAATGTTGTATCTTTAAGTGAGTTAAGTCTGGTAATGCCTCGTACCTAGTTTCGGTGTTGAATACGGGTAAGGGGTGTTACAAATGTTGTTTGCAAAGTTCAGCAAATGTGAGTTTTGGCAACGAGAGGTTGGTTTTTTGGGACATATAGTTTTAGCTGCGGGTATCCGAGTTGACCCGAGCAAAATTTCTGCGATTATAGATTTGAAGCCTCCGAGAAATGTATCCAAAATCTGTAGTTTTCTTAGACTAGCTGGCTATTATAGATTATTTGTGAAAGACTTCTCGATGATTGCAACTCCGATGACACGAATGCTTCAAAAAGATGTTAAATTTGAGTGGTCAGAAAAGTGTCAACAGAGCTTTGAGCAGTTGAAAGCATTATTGACAGAGGTACCAGTGTTAGTTCAGCCTGAGTCGGGTAAAGAATTCGTAGTTTTTAATGATGCATTGTTAAATGGCCTGGGTTGTGTTTTGATGCAGGAAGGCAAAGTTGTAGCTTATGCTTCGAGACAGTTGAAGCCACACGAAAAGAATTATCTGACGCATGATCTAGAGTTAGCCGCGATAGTGTTCGCATTGAAAATTTGGCGTCATTACTTGTTTGGTGAGAAATGCCATATTTATACCGACCACAAAAGCTTGAAATATTTGATGACTCAGAAAAATTTGAATTTGCAACAGCGGAGATGGCTAGAATTACTAAAAGACTATGAATTAGTGATTGATTATCATCCAGGGAAAGCTAACGCAATTGCTGATGCTTTGAGCCGAAAGTCCTTATTTGCTTTACGTGCTTTGAACACACAATTAGCTTTTCCTGAAGATGGTTCGATAGTAGCCGAGTTGAAAGCGAGACCATTATTTCTACAGCAGATTTGTGAGGCTCAAAAATTTGATAATGAATTGGAAGCAAAACGAGCTCAGTGTGAGTCGACTTCTGATTCAGAGTTTTGAATAGGGCCTGATGACTATTTGATGTTTCATGATAGAATATGTGTACCGAGAAATTCTAAGCTCATTCAGAAGATTCTAAACGAAGCACACAGTAGTTGTTTAACAGTACATCCGGGAAGCACGAAAATTTATAATAATTTGAAACAGCTTTATTGGTGGCACAGCATGAAACGAGATATCTCAGAATTTGTTTCAAAATGTTTTATTTTTCAGCAAGTCAAAGCTAAGCATCAAGTGCCGTCAGGTTTATTACAGCCTATTATGATTCCAGAGTGGAAATGGGATAGAGTAACATGGATTTCGTATCGGGTTTGCCCTTATCTCTTAAAAAGAAAGATGCGATCTTGGTTATTGTTGACAGATTGACGAAATCAGCTCATTTCATTTCGGTACGTACAGATTTCTCACTTGATAAATTAGCTGAGTTGTATATTTCCGAAATTATGAGATTTCATGGTGTTCCCCTATCTATTGTTTCGGATAGAGATCCAAGATTTACTTTGCGATTTTGGAAGAAATTGCACGAAGCTTTGGGTTCAAAGTTGCATTTTAGCACTACATTTCACCTGCAAATGGATGGTCAATCCGAACGAGTTATTCAGATACTTGAGGATATGTTGCATTGTTGCATTCTTGAGTTTGAAGGTAGCTGGGAGAAATATTTACCGCTAATTGAATTTGCTTACAATAATAGCTTCCAATCGAGTATAAAGATGGCATCATACGAAGCTCTATACGGTCGTAAATGTAGAACACCGTTGTACTGGACTGAGCTTAGCAAAAATAAGATTCACGGGGTTGATCTAATCAGAGAGACTGAAGAAAAAGTGAAAGTAATTCGGGATAGTTTGAAAGCAGCTTTGGATTGGTAGAAATCGTACGCAAACTTGAAATGGAAAGATATTGAGTTCCATATCGGGGATAAAGTGTTTTTGAAAGTGTCGTCGTGGAAAAAGATATTGCGGTTTGGTCAGAAAGGGAAATTGAGTCTGCGATTCATCGGACCGTATGAGATTACTGAGCGAGTTGGGCCAGTGGCATATCGACTATCTTTACCGTCTGAGTCAGAGAAAATACATAATGTGTTTCATGTGTCGATGGTTCGACGATACTGATCTGACCCTTCACATGTCATTTCCCCGACCGAGGTTGAAATTCAGTCTGATATGTCATATGCTAAAGAACCGATTCGAATTTTAGCTCGTGAGATCAAAGAGCTAAGAAATACGAGAATCGCATTAGTGAAAGTATTATGGCATCGACATGGGGTTGAAGAAGCTACATGGGAACCCGAGGATGCTATGAGAAAATAATACACGAACCTATTCACTGGTAAGATTTTCGGGGACGAAAACCCCTAAAGGAGGAAGAGTTGTAACAGCCCGATTTTAGCTAAATCGGAATAGTGGTTTCATAACCACAAATTCAATGTCAGAAAATTATTTTAATATTATTTTCGATATTTACAGCATGTTATTTGATATGTGTGAAAATTTTGTGAGCTAATTTTATCGATTGGTTGGTTAATTTGATAAAAAGGAATAAATCGCGTAAAATGCAAAAGTTGCATTCTACTTGTTAAAGGTGTTTAATTTCTATGATTTAATAAATCAAAGGTCCTTATAATGTTATTAGTCCATGATTAGTGTAAGTTGACAATTATGGCCATCCATTATATGTTTTTATATGTTTATAACAAAGGTTATTATGGTAAATTAGTAATTAAGTTATAATTTAATAAAACAAAGCCAAAATTCATTTCATTCATCATTTTAGAAACCAAAAATAGAAAAGAAAAAAAAAAGGGTTTGAAGCTTTCTAAGGTTCGGCACACTCCTAGCTTGATTAAGATACGGTTTTAGCTCGGTTTTTGATGATTTCTATGTTTTTGTAATCGTTGCAGCTCAATCTAGCTAGCCCATACCTTTAATTTCAAAACTGTTAAAGATTTTGAGAGTTGCCATTGTTGAATCTATGTGTTCTTTGGTGTTTAATGTTGAAATATGAAAGCTTGATGATAGTTTTACATGTTTTGTTAAGTGATTTTTGATGAGAATGCATAATAGGGATTAAATTATGAAATGTGCAAATTGTGTGGTTGAAATGTGAAATAAATGAAAGTTTTGGACTGCTAGGGACCTATATATATAATTTGGCCAAGCATCAGTTTTGTTGAATTGTGTGAATTTTGTGTATTTGTGAAATATGGACTAAATTGATTAAATGCGAAAGTTTAGGGGCTAATGTGTAAAAATGCCCAAATGTGTATTTTTGGATTAATTGAATGAGTAGATGAATAAATAAATTAATTTTGAATTCATATAGATCAAGAAAGAAAGAATTTGGATTTAGATCGGGGGAAAAGTAAGGTTATCGAGTAGTCGACCCGATTCGTCAATTCCGAATATGAGGTAAGTTCGTATGTGATGATTACATTATAAATGTATGTTAAAATGCTTTAATATTGCACAAATTGTTAAAACGGGATTATAGATAATGTATGAATTATCAAAACGACTTTACGGATGCATTCGATGATAGAAACGAAAAGTGTGAAAGCCCGGTTGAACCTTAAGAATAGTTTTGGATACTATTGACATGTCAGTAAGTGATACGTTGAGTTGGATTTGGGCCATGATATTAGCACTTCGGGTGCGTATTTTACCGATTTGGCTTCGGGCCATGCATATCGGATGATTTAGCTTCGGGCCATGATAATAGTTCTTCGGATAAGTTGCCTTGATTTGGCTACGGGCCATGGTATAGGTACTTATCGTATGAGACTCCTGAGTATCCAATTTCTATTCTGAATGGTTCAACGGGTAAACGAATGATGTGGTTGAGAAAGAGGTTAGTACGAGGCAATACAGGTACGTGCAGAACCTATTCGAGTATTAAATAGTGAAAGTTCGATGAGTTTGTATTTGATCATGTTTTGAGACATGAGAAAGGTTTGTAGCTAATTTGTATATGGTTTTGTCATGTGTAATTGGTTGATTTGCATTTATTCGATGAAATAAGTTATTCACATATGAGCTTACTAAGCTATGAAGCTTACTTCGTGTTATTTTTCTATGTTTTATAATGAATCAAGGCTAGCTCAGATCCGGGAGTCGTCGGGAACATCATCGCACTATCAAACATCTAAGTTGGTACTTTTGAATTATACATTTATGGTATATGGCATGTATAGGTTAGATGTGGTATTTTGGTTGTGATTATAGCCATGAGATATGGCTTGTAAATGTATTTTTGGTTTGTATATATAGCCATGAGTGATGGCTTATTCTGGTATGTTTGGTATGGATGTGGTTATGGTTTTATAGTTGCTCAAATGGTTAATTGATTTGTGGAGTATAAATGCTTGAGAAATGCCTTGATAAGGTATAATTTTAGATGTTGTGTTGGTTATTTATAGGGTAAGTTATGTATGTGTGAATTATGGTAAATGAACCATATTGTTTGATATTGTTTTAGCATGTATTTGGCTAAGTAAATGGTAGTGATTTGAGAATTGGAATAGATGAAATTATAATGGTATGAATTGTGCATTTGATTGATGATTTTTGCTGCCTAATTGTATGAGGAAATGGTACCATTTTGCCTTGTGTAGGTGTAAGAGTATGCCCAAAGATCAATCATGAGATGGTTGTAATAACATACTTGATTTACCATGTTTATTAATATAAAGCGTTGTCATTATTATTTCAGTTTTTCTTTCTGTGTGTACAAATAAACTGTTTTATAATAATGTCCTGAGAATAATATGATTATTCTTAAAAGATCCTTAGTCAAGTATTATTGTTGACTAGGACAACAATAATGCATTAAGACTAACATGTAGTTGATTGATGATAAAGAGTTGTCATTGATATGGAGTGTCAAAATCAATGCATGAATATGTGTGTTAGAGAACAACATATTGGACTGACCCGCTATGAGTATGTTTCTTGGATTGTTATGTAATTGTCACAACATTACTCATAGTGATTAATATGTACATGATCCTCAGACTTGAGATCATTATTATCCCAACATCGTGAGTTGTTTATTTTGATACAGTCAAATGTACACCGTAACATGTTGTTCTATAAAGGCTGATGTTGGATATACCGCAATCTATGTAGAGGGATATGGTTGATCAATATAGGATAAGTCCCTCCTACATAATAGCAGTAATATCTTAGGCCACTTGATTGAGTGAGACTAGAAATGCATGGCCATGCTCAAATAAGTTGATATGAGATGTCATACTAATTTGTATATCATAGTCTACTCAAGATATCAAGAAACATGGGATGGACTATGCAAGTGTGACTGTTCCATGACTTGTGTCCGTTCGAGAGATAAAGGACTTAAGGATTAATGCATGAAAGGTTAATCACAAAAGGTTATGTCGAATCATGACTTCTTGTAACCTAGGTAGCAATGATGCATTGCTAGATGCCACTCATTGTTTGTCACATTAGAATTGTTCTAGTATTACTGCTAACGTTACAAGAACCTACAGGGTCACACCCTATGGTTGAAATGAACAGAATAAAACATAGTTGGTATTGTGTTTGGTTGTCACATGAATTACATTAATTAAAGAATTAATTTAATTGGGCAATCAAATATTGAACATATTATATGTACAAGGATGTTGTACACATAATGACAACATAGTTCTATTAATATATGAATTTGGTTCGTATATAAATTTAAATAAATATAGTTTACTGAAATCCTTGTTATAATTAATGTAATTATAATTTTCGGTTAAAAACTTTATTGTATTTATTTAATTTTATGAGTCATTAAAGATATACCAATTATAAAAGGTAATAAAAGATACTGAGCTTAATATAAACCCTAAGATATTTCTTGTGAGGTCTAGCAGCCGTCAAGCAAATAAACCTCCAAAACAGTTTTGGAGATTTCTTCCATTCATAGTCAAACCGGGTGGATTACGTAGAGGCCGACATCGGAAAAGGTTGCGGCTTGGTTTGACAGTAGATCAAAATTCTTGTTGCCGAGGCGTCGTTGTTTACTCAGATTGAAGTTTCGATAATTTCAAAACCTTTATTTCACCCCGATTCGTTCCTCACACATGGATTCATGGTTTGGATCGCCAGAATTAATTTTATTTTGCTGCGCCAAAGGGTGCCGGCGTTCCAACAGTAGGTACATTAAAGTTGGGGTGGGAAATTGGCCTTGCAAATGGGCTATTTTTGTCCACACGGGCAGAGACACGAGCGTGTGTCTCGGCCGTGTGTGACACACGGTCATGTTACACGGCCGTGTGTCCCCTGGTGTTGAAATTGAATTGATGTCAGTATGCTCCACACGGTCTCACACACGAGCGTGTGACTGGCCATGTGGTACAAGTCAGTATACCTCCAATTGGCACATGGCCTAGCACACGGGCGTGTGACTTGGCGGTGTTACATAAGTCAGTATACCCTACAGGTTGGACACGGCCTAGCATAAGGCCTGGCACACGGGCGTGTGTGGCCAGTTCGAAGGGCACACGGGCTAAACACACGGGCGTGTGGTTGGCTGTATGACCCAAGTCAGTATGTATGCCCTGTTTCCACACAGCCTAAGACACGGGCATGTCTGGAGGCGTGTGAGGCACACGGTTTGTTCACATGGGCGTGTGACCCCTGTATGGTTGAAATTTTTCTAAGTTTCCAAATTTTTTTGTATGTTATCGGTTTAGTCCCAAACCACTTCTAAAGCATGTTTAAGGCCTCGTAGTCCCTCAGAAGGGACAATGTAAATTGTGTTGAATGATTAATGAGAATGAATGCTTTATGTTTGATAAATGTATGCTATATGTTGTGAATTGATCGGTAATACCTCGTAACCCTACTCTGGCAACGAATACGGGTTAGGGGTGTTACAATACGGCATGTGGTCAACGTCTTGATACAATTGAGGGAGAAATGTAGTTAATGAGAACAGATGTCAAGCAGGTACAGTCTGATTACACCAACTCAACAAGAACATTGACTAAGCTCGAGGATCAAATGAGCCAATTGATGAGCATGATGGGCGAAATCAAAAGACAAATTAGCTCGGGCATTCCCAGTAACACGGAAGATAATCCACGGAGGGAAGGTAAAGAGCATGTGAAAGCCATAGCAATCCGATCGGGCAAGGTACTGAGTAGCCCAAAAATACCTATCCTAGAGGTAACTATGGATAATACTGATGAACCTCAAGATAACTCTCTAGAAGTAGAAAACGGACCTGAACCAGAAGAGGAGAATGCACTAGTGGCTAAGACAAGAAAAGAGACAGTTAAATATTCTGAAATCACAAAAGTCTCATTCCCATCACGATTAGAAGAAAGACAAAAATGGGACAAGGATGAATTTGTAAGTTTTTTTAATTTGTTTAAAACCTTAAATGATAACCTATCCTTGATTGAGTTAATTGAGAAGGTTCCCAAGTACGTAAAGTTTTAAAGGAGATGATGGCAAGGTGAAAACTGAAAGTTAAGGTAAGAGAACAAGTTAATTAAAGTGCTTCCTTTTGTGTAAGCATTTTCATACAAGTACCGCGAAAAGTGAAAGACTCAAGCAGTTTTACCATTCCCATAGAAATAGGGACCATTCACTTTAATATAGCCCTATGCAATTTAGGAGCTAGTATTAATTTAATGCCCTTATCAATTTTTGAAAAACTCAGGTTAAGGAATCTTAAAGCAACTCAAGTAACATTACAATTAGCTGACAGGTCTTCACTACACCTAAAGGGGGTACTGGAAGATGTGTTAGTCAAGGTGCGAAGATTTATTATTCCTATGGATTTTGTAGTACTTGACTTTGAGAAAGATTTAGAGATACCGATCTTACTAGGAAAACCTTTCCTAGCCTCTTCTAGATCTACCATTGATTTAGAGAAAAATGAGTTGACAATGAAAATTAATGGTGAGACTGAAACATTCAAATGTGGCTATCAGTCGAACGAGGCAAGTATGAGGAAATTAGGGGAGCACTGCAAAAACTTATCGATTTCTAACATTCCCAAATCAAGGGAAATGTTTCCTTTTATGACTATAGAAAGAATAAATAGGTTCAAGGAACGGGACAAACGACCAAAGGGAAAATGGCACGACGGATGATGGACAAATATTAATAGAATAAAAAAATCATCCACGAGTGAATTAACAATACTGCTAGATAAATCTTGTAGTATAACTTAAAATTTTTGAATTGTTACATGATATTTGTAAATTACTATATACTTAACTAACCACAGTTTAGATTTTAAATTTTATTTGATGTAGGTTTATCCTTAGATCGAAACATCCTTAAGATGGAATTTTGGGCCGAAACAGAGTCGTCGTCATGACATCACAATAGCAAGTCGCGACGTAGCAAACAGTCCCTGGGAATCTTCAAACTGGTGGATGTGTCGCGACAAAAATATCCTGCTAGGGATGTCGCGACATGAAACCCCTGTGTCACGACATCGCTGTAATTTTCTACAGGTTGACCCAACCCATTGTGCAACCCGACAACTTAAACACTAATTTTACCCGATTTTTAAACCTTTAAAACCCTATTTTATAACTTAAACTCTTATTTACTCCTAATTAAAACACTCCTTAAACCCTTACCCCCTTAAACTCTCTCAAATCTATCAATATCCCCTAAACCCCAAATTTCCCAAATTTACTTTCACAAACTTGGTACAACAAGGAACGGGGACATTACAGGCAAGCAAGGAATTCAAACAAACTTCAACTATACATTCAAGGTTAAGGGTTCCTAAACTCAAACTTTTTACTGTTTCACTGAATTATTTATTTAGTAATTCGTTAGGATAGAAACATTATGCCTCCTAGAAAAGTTATGCAAACAATGGAAACAGAGCCATCGATGGCTCAAAATCCCTCTACTTTTTCGAATAGGAATGTTGAAAAGAATTTTAATGAACTTCAAGGAAAAATATTTATTCAAGAGAGGGGATTTGATCCATCGATGATTTTATGTAAAGAGATATGGCCTTTGGTTAGATATTATTGATGGCAGCATTTTTAGATGATCCCAAAGGATAATGCCGTGGTCTCTATTGTTTAAGAAATCTACACATCTTTACGGGACCACGAGACTAGAAATACCGAAAGACATAAATGGGATACAATACTTGTGCGAGCGAAAGAGTTGAGAGTAACCCCTTGAATAATTTGTGAATTTTATAATGCTCCATACTATGAAAATGATTTCATCGATGAAACTGACTTAGAATATTTTAGAGACATAGATATGGATAGTATTATAAACTTATTAACTGAAGGAAGGGGTGAATGAAAGTATCGCGCAGGTACTAATATCCCAGTATCTTTTTATCAAGCCATTCAGTTTATTTGCACACGAATTGTACTTGCTTTAAATGTTTCTAACGTTAATACCTTTAGAGCAGTTTTACTCTATGCTATTTTGCAAAAAAAAAAAAAAAAACAGGTGTGTGTTGGCAAATGGATCCACCAGAACATGGGAAGATGAATTAGTAGTCAAAAGGTGAGAGTGTTCTTTCCCCATCTAGTAATGGCTTTATGCAAAAAGGAAGGTGTACCTGTGACATCAATTGAACAGTCATTGAAACCATCACGAAGCATTATCGGAGACACTTTGTTCCAGCAATACATCGAGCTACGGGCCAAACAGATCAAAGAGCTACAACAAGAAATGACAGTTATACCCACCTCGTCACAAAGGTTGGCACGAGCTCAACAAGACATTGGTGAGGACAGTCATCCAAAATTAGATTGGATGATTTAGTGGATGCAAAAATCAGGACAAATTTTTCAAGAGTTTGCTAGGTAAAATAAAATATGAGTCCCCAACTATACACCTGATATGTTCGGTCCAACAAATATGGAACAAGACGAACAAACACAGGAAAGCAAAGAAGAAGGATAAGAAGAGGAGGATGACGAGGATGAGGAGATGGACGTCGATGAAACACCCCACACCCGGCCCACGAGCCTTGACCGGATCTGGTATGCTCCCCGAAAAAAACCGATTCAAAATTCATTTGTTACTTTGGAAAATGGTGTGTTTTGAAAGAAAGATTGTTTTGAGTTGGGCTCGAGTAGAAAACAAAATCATTTTATAATGAAAACCTTTTTTTGATTTAAGGTGATAGAACGTATAAAGTACACTTAGAATAAATTACTTAATCTTTAACTTAATAAAAATTTGTAACCATGATAAAACAATGAAATAGTTCGACAGTGGCCTTATTACATCAAACCAACCCAAATAATTTAAAGTACTTAAATGAAATGAAATGTCCAAATAAAATAAACTTCAAGTGAGCATGGCCACCACAAGTTCTCGCAGTCTGGTCCATCACCGTCCATCACACGAAACATGTTCCCACAACGGGTGAGTCAACAGACTCAATGTGTAACCAACACTAAAATTTAATAGTCAGGCATACATTATCATATTACATTCACATTCACATAACAGATAGAAAAGTGATGCAACCCGAACCCAAACCTATATGCCATCCGCTACACATCACCCGTACCAACCTGCACACCGTGGGGACTACTAAGTCAACCCTCCATCCGCTACACACCATCGAAGGCAGTCGCTGCAGTCGACGTGCTCATCGCCCTTATAAATATTTGTGGTCTTAGGTCACCACATTCAGATATCGTGGTCTTAGGTCACCACATTCAGATATCGTGGTCTTAGGTCACCACATTCAAATACCGTGGTCTTAGGTCACCACATTCAAATATCGCGGTCCTAGGTCACCACATTCACTTCCCCTTTTCAATAACCGGTATGCCCCATATCATACGTATTATGCATTAACATGCCAAATTTCACATTCTTATCACTTATCACATGTTAAACATAACATATTTCATAATCCTAGTAGGAGTAGGAAACGTACCTGAGTACTTTGTACCATAACATGGTACCTTAGCCACATTCTTACACTTTCATATTAACACATATATCAAGTTAAAGCCATAAATCTATTAAGATTAGTGTGGGGTACACACCTGATTCGTTTAACAATTCACTGAAATCCCGAAATTCGATCTATCGCTTTAGATCTTTTAAGACCCTTTAGTGCCGATTGATGTCTAATCAAATGCCGAAAACTTTGTATCCTTCTTTCTTGAAATCGGCAATCACTAGATTACTTGAATAGATTAGTTTCGGCTTTTGAACAATTAATGAACACATATATTTACCAAACATGGCCTTGGCCGAATGCTATAGACACTTACCTTGTGGATTTTAAATCCCGAAATTCACTGAATAACTAGGAACACGCGGCCTATGGTGTACCTTGGGAAAAGAACTTCTCCTTCCTTGTAGTCGACGCTTAGTAAATCCGAAAGATCTCTTCAAAGTTTGGAAACAAGATATTAATGGGGTTAGTCCTAGATTTCGCAAATCTTAAAAGAAAAAGGATGAAACCGGATGAGATCTTACCCTTACTTTAGGAATCGGCAATCCTTGCTTGAGCCTTTAACAACATTCGACTATGTAGGCTAAAAAGATCTTGATTTGGCTCTTTGATTGGTATAAAGAAATCGGATAATGATGGTATCTTGAGTTTTCGGCTTTAGCTAACAAAAGAAGAAGAACAAATGCTCTAGGAAATTCGGCAGAGAGAGAAGGGTTGAAAGAAAGAAAGAATGGCCCTCTTTTCCTCTAGTAGCCGAAATTACTATCTTAGAATCCCTTACTTGGCCATCACTTCTATTTTGATAGCTTTATCACCTTATTTAAAATTAATAGAAATAATCCTTTAATTATCTCTTATTAAAAATACCAATAATTATCCATCATGTACCCATCTATTTAGCCGAATTTTAAAGAGAATAAAACTCCTCCCTGGAGTTCCTTAGTGCCGTCCACCTCCTCTGCTCCTTGTAGCAAAAAAAAAATAAAATCCTTTATTTGCTTCCCATGCGACTCGAACTCGGGCCCCTCTCCCCTTGCTTGTGGCGTCACTTACTGGGCTTTAAGTGGCGTCTCCTTG
The DNA here is from genome assembly GCA_025698515.1 of Gossypium sturtianum. Lineage (NCBI taxonomy): Eukaryota > Viridiplantae > Streptophyta > Magnoliopsida > Malvales > Malvaceae > Gossypium > Gossypium sturtianum. The sequence continues at coordinate 97,413,093 of CM046949.1, forward strand.
CCACTTTTCCAAACCCGTTCTTGTGTCAAATTTCCTCTATTAATTTTCTTAAGGCCACCTTGCCTTAGTTCCCTCTTTTAAACTTTAAAACTTAACATTTTCTAAGACATTTCCTTACATTTCCAAGTTCCCAAAAATGTTCACTTTCCTCTTTTAAACTTAACATTTCCAAAGCATTTCCTTACATTTCCAAGTTTCCAAAAATGTTTTCTTTCCTCTTTTAAACTTAACATTTCCAAAGAATTTCCTTACATTTCCAAGTTTCCAAAAATGTTCACAATACATTCATAACACATAAGACATGCCATTTCGTATAATTAAATCAAAAATGCATAGGCCCATTTCGGGATGTTACAGTTCTACCCCTCTTAAAATAATTTCGTCCTCGAAATTGCCTGGCTAAAATAAATGAGGGTATTGCTGTCGCATTGCCTCTTCTGGCTCCCACAAAGCTTCCTCCGATCCCTGGTTGCGCCATAACACTTTGACTAGAGGAACTAACTTCCTCCGTAACACTTTCACGTCTCGTTCCAAGATCTGAATCGGCTCTTCCTCGTAGGATAAGTCTGGCCTTAGCTCCACCTCTTCAACCGATACTACGTGAGATGGATCCGATTGATATCGACGTAGCATGGAAACATGGAATACGTCGTGCATCTGCTTCAACTCCGGTGGCAACTCTAACTGATATGCCACTGGTCCAACTCACTTCAACACTCGACAGGCCCTATAAACCTTGGGCTTAACTTCCCTTTGCGACCAAACCTCATCACCTTCTTCCAAGGCGAGACTTTCGAAACACTTGATCCCCACTTCAAACTCTATTTCCTTCCGCTTGAGGTCCGCATACGACTTTTGTCTATCGGATGCCTCCTTCAACCGTGTCCGAATTATCTCAACCTTCTCTTGATTCGCCACTAACTCTGGACCCAAAACTCGACGTTCTCCTAATTCAGTCCAACACGTAGGAGTTCGACACTTCCGACCGTACAACGCTTCATACGGTGCCATCCGAATGCTGGCTTGATAGCTGTTGTTGTACGCAAACTCTGCTAAAGGCAAATACTCCTCCCAACTTCCTCTGAAGTCCATCACACAGCCCCTCAACATATCCTCTAACACTTGGATTACCCGTTCGGACTGCCCGTCCGACTGTGGATGAAAGGCCGTAGTGAAATCCAACTTAGTGCCTAAAGCTTGATGAAGTGCCTTCCAAAACCGAGACGTAAATCTTGGGTCTCTATCCGAAATGATTGACACCGGCACTCCATGTAACCTCACAATTTCCGCCATATATAATTTGGCCAACCTCTGAAGAGAATAATCAACTCTTACCGGAATGAAGTGCGCAGACTTGGTCAAACGGTACACTATTACCCATACCGCGTCCTTCTTAGTAGGCGTAAGGGGAAGCCCACTAACAAAGTCCATGGTGATTCTCTCCCACTTCCACTGCGGGATCTTGATTGGCTGAAGTAATCCCGATGGAACTTGGTGTTCAGCTTTAACTTGCTGACACGTCAGACATTTTCCCACGAATTCAGCAACTTCCCGCTTAAGATCAAGGCCACCAAAACTGCTCCTTAGATCCTGTACAACTTAGTGCCTCGGGATGCATAGCATAAGGGCTACTATGCGCTTCGAAGAATCCTCCGTCTTAGTTCCTTGTCCTTAGGCATACATACCTTTCCCTTGAAGCACAATACTCCTCATCATTAACACCATAATCCTCTAACTCTCCGTCTGCACTTGTTGTAACTTAACACTTAGATCCTCATCCACCAACCGACTTTCCTTTACCTCATTTAACCATGTTGGTTTGACTTGCAATTCGCCAATAGGTCGCCATCATCATGAGACTCAAGTGTGCGAACAACGCCCTCGGATCCGATACAACCTTCCGACTGGGGCATCCGCCACTACATTTGCCTTGCCCGGATGATACTCTAACGAACAATCATAGTCCTTCAATAATTCTACCCACCTTCGCTGTCTCAAGTTTAACTCCTTCTGAGTCAATAAGTACTTGAGGCTCTTGTGGTCCGTGTAGATTACCGACTTTTCTCCATAAAGGTAATGCCTCCATACTTTCAGAGCAAAGACCAAAGCTGCCAATTCCAAGTCATGAGTCGGATAGTTAACTTCATGAGGCCTTAACTGTCGAGACACATAGGCGACTACTTTTCCATCTTGCATTAGAACACAGCCTAATCACGTATGCGAAGCGTCACAGTACACCACAAAATCCTTCCCTGCCTCAGGCTGAATCAGAACTGGTGCCTCGGTCAAGACCCTCTTAAGCTTCTCGAAGCTCTCCTGTTGCTTATCCGTCCATACAAAGGGTACTTCTTTCCTTAACAACTTTGTCAAAGGTGCGGCTATTGACGAGAACCCTTCCACGAGCCTTCTGTAATAGCCTGCCAAACCTAAGAAACTACGAATCTCAGCCACAGACCTAGGTGGTTTCCAATCCAATACTACTTCGATCTTCCTAGGATCCACCCTTATTCCCTCTGCGGATACCACATGCCCTAAGAATGCCACCTCCTTAAGCCAAAATTCACACTTGCTGAATTTGGCATAGAGCTTCTTCTCCCTTAATACTTGTAACACTATCCGTAGGTGCTCATCATGCTCTTCCTCGACTTGAGTATACCAAAATGTCGTCGATGAACACAACGACAAACCTATCCAAGTAAGGTTGAAAACCCGGTTCATCATATCCATGAACGCTTGGTGGGGCGTGCGTCAACCCAAACGGCATTACTACAAACTCAAAATGGCCTTACCTTGTCTTAAAGGCCGTTTTATGGATATCTGCCTCCTTCACCTTCAACTGATGATATCCAGACCTTAGATCGATCTTTGAAAATACGGCAGCCCCCTTAAGCTGATCAAACAATTCGTCTATCCGTGGCAAAGGATACTTGTTCTTGATGGTCAGCTTATTTAACTGACGATAATCTATGCACATTCGCATAGTTCCGTCCTTCTTCTTCACAAACAGGACCGGTGCTCCCCACGGAGACACACTGGGTCGAATAAACCCACGATCCAACAACTCTTGGATCTGAGACTTGAGCTCCACCAACTTCTTTGGCGCCATTCGGTATGGAGCGATTGACACCAGAGCTGTTCTCGGTAGCAAGTCTATTCCAAATTCCACCTCCTTATCTGGGGGTATTCCTGGTAGCTCCTCTGGAAAAGCATCCACGAAGTCCCTTACCGTTCTAACTCCACTAATTCCCCCTTCTTTTGCGTCCACAAAGACTAACGAAGGCGTAAATGCCTTGCACCCTTTCCGGACCATTTTCCGCCTTTAACACCGAAACTACATTAGACAGGTAATTTCTTCTTTCTCCTATCATAATGACCACCTCATCCTCCGGGGTCCTTAACTCCATTCGCTTAGCCGCACAATTCAACACGGCTCAATGCTCTACTAGCCAGCCCATGCCAAGAATAAGGTTGAATTCTCCGAAAGGGAGTTCTATTAAGTCGAGGAAATACTACGCCTTGGATTTCCAAGGGTACACTCGAAAGATCTTATTCACCACTACGATTTGACCTAGTAGGCTTACTACAGTCATCTTCCTATCAGAAAGTTCAGAGTCTAGGCCTAGTGTTTCCACTACACTACATGCAACATAGGAGTGAGTCGAGCCCACATCAATCAGAGCATAATAAAGTTTTCCAAATACAAGGAACGCATCGATTATGACGTCCGCGCGCGTCATCCATCCTCTCCCGTGAATCGCATAAACCAAACCCGGTTGCCTTGCTTCAAGATAGCAAAGCACCTCTCGCCGGTGTTCCACATCCTCTACAAAGCACCATTAACTCTATTATTCGGACCACGACCTCGCCGAGGTCGCTGCCCACCTCTACCGGCTTGATTAACATTTCGAGCTACGGCCGATTTCCATCTGGTTTCATAGGACAATCCTTGATCATATGGTCCTTGGACCCACACTCGAAACATCCTCCTGTCTTCTTCCAACACTCTCCTAAGTGTCTCTTCCACACTGTTCACAAGTACGATACTGCCCTTCTGTAGCAGCTTGCTGACCTTGCGGCCTATCAACTCTAGACCTTTTATTCCCAAATGATCCTGATGATCCAAAGCCTCTTTTCTGCTTGTTCCGGTCAAAGTTCTGCTTTGTAGAGTCCTTAATCCCTTCAGCTACCTTAGCTTTCTCTACTAAAGTAGAAAAATCCCGTTCCTGATGCGGAGCTATCAATAACCTCAGATCATCCCTTAGTCTGTCCTCAAACCGAACACACCGTTCATGCTCCGTAGCCACTACTCCTCGAGCATATCGGCTCAACCTCAGAAACTCAGCTTCATACTCCGCTACGGTCTTGCTCCCTTGAACCAACCCCAAGAATGCCTTTCTTTGAGCATCTATGTAATGAGTGCCAATGTACTTCTTCTGGTATGCCCCCTTCACATAATCCCATGTCAGATCCTCAGCTACGACACCATCCCGCACGGTTAACCACCATTGATACGCTTCATCGCGTAGTAGTGCCACCATTCCTTTCAGTTTCTCCTCAGGGGTCAGATCGAGCTCATCCATAATGCACTCGGTTGCCTCCAACCAGTACTCAGCTGTACTGGGTGCCACACCGGATACACCACGGAACACCTCAGCTCTGTTGGCACGGAGTCGCTCAGGTACTGACTTTCCAGTTCCCGAATTTCCCCCTGCACCAGCCACCAACTCAAGAACTCGCAAAGACACTGCGACACAAAGATCATCCTCGTCTGAGCTTGCTGCTCAACACCAACAGCTGGGGGTGGTGGTGGCGGTGGTATCTCATTGTCAGACCCTTGACCCGATCTAACGGGTTCCGACATGGTTGTTCTACCTCTACCGTGTCCTCGTACGTTACGTCCACGTCCTCTAAAACTCATTTCTATCGTCGCGATTTGATTAAAAAGTTTTATGAATTAGTCCTTGTTTCACTTATTATTCGCAAAGAAATTTTATGAAAGAAGTTTAATAGTGGTTCTTTCGATCAATCAAAGTTCAAATCTTCTATCCTAATTCAGAGAAGTACATTCATTCAAACATTCATTCAGTGACATCCATTCCATAGTATCTCCCATACACATTCACTCTTCGGACATTTCTGTCCGTTCCTATCCCAGGGTTATTTTCGTCATTTGTCCTACAGGGGTATTTTCGTAATTTTGCAATTCGGAAATTTTTTGAAAAATTTTGTAAAAATAGTTCTCACAAATTAAAAAGGTAATTTTAAGAGTTTTTTTTTAAAACTAGGGTTTTTATAAAAACTCGGCTAGTTCCCTTTCGGGTTTTAGTTATTGTTTAGCCTATGACCGAGTCCTGTTGGTTAGGGTGAACCGAAGCTACGCACCAGGTAGGATTCCTGCGAAGAGGAGGTGAGTCACTAGGACTGCTTAAGTACCAGGCTCTTCCGGATCCAATCCTAGACATGCGCACAGGGGTTGCTACACCCTAACTTAGCGACTAAGTCACAGGGTTGTGTAATTAGGCACTTAAGTCTTATGTAAGTGTTGGGGAAAACAAGTCCTAGGGTTCAAGTACTTATCATGCTAATCTACGTTCCATTCCATTTCTACCCTTCTACACATCATAATATAATCCACACAATGGATAGAAGTACTTACCTGGTGGACGTCGGGTCGGAGACTTAGGTGCCATGCCAGAAAAACCTGCTTATTTCCAAAAATATTTTCATAAAACTTACTTGGGCTCGATTTGAAAACGTTTTGGGCCTTAAACCCCAGGCCGAGAGTTTAAAACCTGGCTCTGATACCAAACTGAAACACCCCACACCCGGCCCACGAGCCTTGACCGGATCTGGTATGCTCCCCGAAGAAAACCGATTCAAAATTCATTTGTTACTTTGGAAAATGGTGTGTTTTGAAAGAAAGATTGTTTTGAGTTGGGCTCGAGTAGAAAACAAAATTGTTTTATAATGAAAACCTTTTTTTGATTTTAGGTGATAGAACGTATAAAGTACACATAGAATAAATTATTTAATCTTTAACTTAATAAAAAATTGTAACCATAATAAAACAATGAAATAGTTCGACAGTGGCCTTATTACATCAAACCAACCCAAATAATTTAAAGTACTTAAATGAAATGAAATGTCCAAATAAAATAAACTTCAAGCTGAGCATGGCCACCACAAGTTCTGCCGTCCCGGTCCATCACTGTCCATCACCTGAAACATGTTCCCACAACGGGGTGAGTCAACAGACTCAATGTGTAACCAAAACTAAAATTTATTAGTCAGGCATACATTATCATATTACATTCACATTCACATAACAGATAGAAAAGTGATGCAACCCGAACCCAAACCTATATGCCATCCGTTACACATCACCCGTACCATCCTGCACACCGTGGGGACTACTAAGTCAACCCTCCATCCGCTACACACCATCGGAAGGCGCCATTTGCAATCGACGTGCTCATCGCCTCTTATAAATATTTGTGGTCTTAGGTCACCACATTCAGATATCGTGGTCTTAGGTCACCACATTAAGATATCGTGGTCTTAGGTCACCACATTCAAATATCGTGGTCTTAGGTCACCACATTCAAATATCGTGGTCTTAGGTCACCACATTCACTTCCCCTTTTCAATAACCTGTATGCCCCATATCATACGTATTATGCATTAACATGCCAAATTTCACATTCTTATCACTTATCACATGTTAAACATAACATATTTCATAATCCTAGTAGGAGTAGGAACGCACTGAGTACTTTGTACCATAACATGGTACCTTAGCCACATTCTTACACTTTCATATTAACACATATATCAAGTTAAAGCCATAAATCTATTAAGATTAGTGTGGGGTACACACTGATTCGTTTAACAATTCACCTTTGAAATCCCGAAATTCGATCTATCGCTTTAGATCTTTTAAGACCCTTTAGTGCCGATTGATGTCTAATCAAATGCCGAAAACTTTGTATCCTTCTTTCTTGAAATCGGCAATCACTAGATTACTTGAATAGATTAGTTTCGGCTTTTGAACAATTAATGAAAACATATATTTACCAAACATGGCCTTGGCCAAATGCTATAGACACTTACCTTGTGGATTTTAAATCCCGAAATTCACCGAATAACTAGGGAACACGCGGCCTATGGTGTACCTTCGGAAAAAGAACTTCTCCTTCCTTGTAGTCGACGCTTAGTAAATCCCGAAAGATCTCTTCAAAGTTTCGAAAACAAGATATTAATGGGGTTAGTCCTAGATTTCGGCAAATCTTAAAAGAAAAAGGATGAAACCGAATGAGATCTTACCCTTACTTTAGGAATCGGCAATCCTTGCTTGAGCCTTTAACAACATTCGGCTATGTAGGCTAAAAAGATCTTGATTTCGGCTCTTTGATTGGTATAAAGAAATCGGATAATGATGGTATCTTGAGTTTTCGGCTTTAGCTAACAAAAAGAAGAAGAACAAATGCTCTAGGAAATTCGGCAGAGAGAGAAGGGTTGAAAGAAAGAATGAATGGCCCTCTTTTCCTCTAGTAGCCAAAATTACTATCTTAGAATCCCTTACTTGGCCATCACTTCTAATTTGATAGCTTTATCACCTTATTTAAAATTAATAGAAATAATCCTTTAATTATCTCTTATTACCAATAATTATCCACCATGTACCCATCTATTTAGCCGAATTTTAAAGAGAATAAAACTCCTCCCTGGAGTTCCTTAGTGCCGTCCACCTCCTCTGCTCCTTATAGCAAAAAAAAAATAAAATCCTTTATTTGCTTCCCATGCGACTCGAACTCGGGCCCTCTCCCTTGCTTGTGGCGTCACTTACATCGGGCTTTAAGTGGCGTCTCCTTGCCACTTTTCCAACCCGTTCTTGTGTCAAATTTTCTCTATTAATTTTCTTAAGGCCACCTTGCCTTAGTTCCCTCTTTTAAACTTTAAAACTTAACATTTTCTAAGACATTTCCTTACATTTCCATGTTCCCAAAAATGTTCACTTTCCTCTTTTAAACTTAACATTTCCAAAGCATTTCCTTACATTTCCAAGTTTCCAAAAATGTTTTCTTTCCTCTTTTAAACTTAACATTTCCAAAGAATTTCCTTACATTTCCAAGTTTCCAAAAATGTTCACAATACATTCATAACACATAAGACATGCCATTTCGTATAATTAAATCAAAATGCATAGGCCCATTTCGGGATGTTACGCTTCTACCCCTCTTAAAATAATTTCGTCCTCGAAATTGCCTGGCTAAAATAAATGAGGGTATTGCTGTCGCATTGCCTCTTCTGGCTCCCACGAAGCTTCCTCCGATCCATGGTTACGCCATAACACTTTGACTAGAGGAACTAACTTCCTCCGTAACACTTTCACGTCTCGTTCCAAGATCTGAATCGGCTCTTCCTCGTAGGATAAGTCTGGCCTTAGCTCCACCTCTTCAACCGATACTACGTGAGATGGATCCGATTGATATCGACGTAGCATGGAAACATGGAATACGTCGTGCATCTGCTTCAACTCCGGTGGCAACTCTAACTGATATGCCACTGGTCCAACTCCCTTCAACACTCGACAGGGCCCTATAAACCTTGGGCTTAACTTCCCTTTGCGACCAAACCTCATCACCTTCTTCCAAGGCGAGACTTTCAGAAACACTTGATCCCCCACTTCAAACTCTATTTCCTTCCGTTTGAGGTCTGCATACGACTTTTTCTATCAGATGCCTCCTTCAACCGTGCCCGAATTATCTCAACCTTCTCTTCAGATTCTGCCACTAACTCTGGACCCAAAACTCGACGTTCTCCTAATTCAGTCCAACACGTAGGAGTTCGACACTTCTGACCGTACAACGCTTCATACGGTGCCATCCGAATGCTGGCTTGATAGCTGTTGTTGTACGCAAACTCTGCTAAAGGCAAATACTCCTCCCAACTTCCTCTCAAGTCCATCACACGACCCCTCAACATATCCTCTAACACTTTGATTACCCGTTTGGACCGCCCGTCCGATCGTGTGGATGAAAGGTCAGAGTGAAATCCAACTTAGTGCCTAAAGCTTGATGAAGTGACTTCCAAAACCGAGACGTAAATCTTGGGTCTCTATCCGAAATGATTGACACCGGCACTCCATGTAACCTCACAATTTCCGCCATATATAATTTGGCCAACCTCAAGAGAATAATCAACTCCTACCGGAATGAAGTGCGCAGACTTGGTCAAACGGTACACTATTACCCATATCGTGTCCTTCTTAGTAGGCGTAAGGGGAAGCCCACTAACAAAGTCCATGGTGATTCTCTCCCACTTCCACTGCGGGATCTTGATTGGCTGAAGTAATCCCGATGGAACTTGGTGTTCGGGCTTTAACTGACGACACGCCGACATTTTCCCACAAATTCAAGAACTTCCCGCTTAAGATCAAGGCCACCAAAATCGTTCCCTTAGATCCTCAGACAACTTAGTGCCTCGGGATGCATAGCATAAGGGCTACTATGCGCTTCCCAAGAATCCTCCGTCTTAGTTCCTTGTCCTTAGGCATACATACCTTTCCCTTGAAGCACAATACTCCTCATCATTAACACCATAATCCTCTAACTCTCCGTTCCGCACTTGTTGTAACTTAACACTTAGATCCTCATCCACCAACCGACTTTCCTTTACCTCATTTAACCATGTTGGTTTGACTTGCAATTTCGCCAATAGGTCGCCATCATCATACTGAGACTCAAGTGTGCGAACAACGCCTCAGATCCGATACAACCTTCCGACTCGGGGCATCCGCCACTACATTTGCCTTACCCGGATGATACTCTAACGAACAATCATAGTCCTTCAATAATTCTACCCACCTTGTTTGTCTCAAGTTTAACTCCTTACGAGTCAACAAGTACTTGAGGCTCTTGTGGTCCGTAGATTACCGACTTTTCTCCATAAAGGTAATGCCTCCATACTTTCGAGCAAAGACCACACCGCCAATTCCAAGTCATGAGTCGGATAGTTAACTTCATGAGGCCTTAACTGTCGAGACACATAGGCGACTACTTTTCCATCTTGCATTAGAACACAGCCTAATCCCGTATGCAAAGCGTCACAGTACACCACAAAATCCTTCCCTGCCTCAGGCTGAATCATAACTGGTGCCTCGGTCAAGACCCTCTTAAGCTTCTCGAAGCTCTCCGTTGCTTATCCGTCCATACAAAGGGTACTTCTTTCCTTAACAACTTTGTCAAAGGTGCGGCTATTGACGAGAACCCTTCCACGAGCCTTCTGTAATAGCCTGCCAAACCTAAGAAACTACGAATCTTAGCCACAGACCTAGGTGGTTTCCAATCCAATACTGCTTGATCTTCCTAGGATCCACCCTTATTCCCCTCTGCGGATACCACATGCCCTAAGAATGCCACCTCCTTAAGCCAAAATTCACACTTGCTGAATTTGGCATAGAGCTTCTTCTCTCCTTAATACTTGTAACACTATCCGTAGGTGCTCATCATGCTCTTCCTCGACTTCGAGTATACCAAAATGTCGCCGATGAACACAACGACAAACCTATCCAAGTAAGGTTGAAAAACCCGGTTCATCATATCCATGAACGCGGCTTGGGCGTTCGTCAACCCAAACGACATTACAACAAACTCAAAATGGCCTTACCTTGTCTTAAAGGCCGTTTTATGGATATCTGCCTCCTTCACCTTCAATCGATGATATCCGGACCTTAGATCGATCTTTGAAAATACGGCTGATTTCTTAAGCCGATCGAACAATTCGCCTATCCGTGGCAAAGGATACTTGTTCTTGATGGTCACTTTATTTAATCTGACGATAATCTATGCACATTCGCATAGTTCCGTCCTTCTTCTTCACAAACAGGACCGGTGCTCCCCACGGAGACACACTGGGTCGAATAAACCCATGATCCAACAACTCTTGGATCTGAGCCTTGAGCTCCACCAACTTCTTTGGCGCCATTCGGTATGGAGCGATTGACACCAGAGCTGTTCTCGGTAGCAAGTCTATTCCAAATTCCACCTCCCTATCTGGGGGTATTCCTGGTAGCTCCTCTGGAAAAGCATCCACGAAGTCCCTTACCGTTCTAACTCCACTAATTCCCCCTTATTTTGCGTCCACAGCACTAACGAAGGCCAGAAATGCCTTGCACCCTTTCCGGACCATTTTCTCCGCCTTTAACGCCGAAACTACATTAGACAGGTAATTTCTTCTTTCTCCTATCATAATGACCACCTCATCCTCTGGGGTCCTTAACTCCATTCGCTTAGCCGCAAAATTCAACACGGCTCGATGCTCTACTAGCCAGTCCATGCCAAGAATAAGGTTGAATTCTCCGAAAGGGAGTTCTATTAAGTCAGCAGGAAATACTACGCCTTGGATTTCCAAGGGTACACTCCGAAAGATCTTATTCACCACTACAGTTTGACCTAGTAGGCTTACTACAGTCATCTTCCTATCAGAAAGTTCAGAGTCTAGGCCTAGTGTTTCCACTACACTACATGCAACATAGGAGTGAGTCGAGCCCACATCAATCAGAGCATAATAAGGTTTTCCAAATACAAGGAACGTACCGGTTATGACGTCCGGCGCGTCTCCATCCTCCCTCCGGCGAACTGCATAAACCAAACCCGGTTGCCTTGCCTCGATGATAGCAAAGCACTCTGCCCGGTGTTCCACGTCCTCTACCGGCACCATTACCTCTATTATTCTCGACCACGACTCGCCGAGGTCTGTCCACCTCTACCGCTTGATTAACATTACGAGCTACGGCCGATTTCCATCCGGTTTCATAGGACAATCCTTGATCATATGGTCCTTGGACCCACACTCGAAACATCCTCCTGTCTTCTTCTAACACTCTCCTAAGTGTCTCTTCCCACACTGTTCACAAGTACGACATCGCCCCCTGTAGCGACTGGTCGACCTCGCGCCTATCAACTCTAGACCTTTTATTCCCGAATGATCCTCGATGATCCAAAGCCTCTTTTCTCGCTTGTTTTGGTCAAAGTTCTCGCTTTGTAGAGTCCTTAATCCCTTCAGCTACCTTAGCTTCTCTACTAAAGTAGAAAAATCCCGTTCCTGATGCGGAGCTATCAATAACCTCAGATCATCCCTTAGTCTGTCCTCAAACCGAACACACCGTTCATGCTCCGTAGCCACTACTCCTCGAGCATATCGGCTCAACCTCAGAAACTCAGCTTCATACTCCGCTACGGTCTTGCTCCCTTGAACCAACCCCAAGAACGCCTTTCTTTGAGCATCTATGTAATGAGTGCCAATGTACTTCTTTACCGTATGCCCCCTTCACATAATCCCATGTCAGATCCTCAGCTACGACACCATCCCGCACGGTTAACCACCATTGATACGCTTCATCGCGTAGTAGTGCCACCATTCCTTTCAGTTTCTCCTCAGGGGTCAGATCGAGCTCATCCATAATGCACTCGGTTGCCTCCAACCAGTACTCAGCTGTACTGGGTGCCACACCGGAGACACCACGGAACACCTCAGCTCTGTTGGCACGGAGTCGCTGTGCATCGACTTTCCAGTTCCCGAATTTCCCCGCACCAGCCACCAACTCAAGAACTCGCAAAGACACCGCGACACAAAGATCATCCCCCCGCCCGAGCTTGCCGCTCAACACCAACACCGGGGTGGTGGTGGCGAGTGGTATCTCATTGTCGGACCTTGACCCGATCTAACGGGTTCCGACATGGTTGTTCTACCTCTACCGTGTCCTCGTGACGTTACGCCCACGTCCTCTAAAACTCATTTCTATCGTCGCGATCCGATTAAAAAGTTTTATGAATTAGTCCTTGTTTCACTTATTATTCGCAAAGAAATTTTATGAAAGAAGTTTAATAGTGGTTCTTTCGATCAATCAAAGTTCAAATCTTCTATCCTAATTCGTAGAAGTACATTCATTCAAACATTCATTGATGACATCCATTCCATAGTATCTCCCACACACATTCACTTTTCGGACATTTCTGTCCGTTCCTATCCCAGGGTTATTTTCGTCATTTGTCCTACAGTGGTATTTTCGTAATTTTGCAATTCGAAAATTTTTCGAAAAATTTTGTAAAAATAGTTCTCACAAATTAAAAAGGTAATTTTAAGAGTTTTTTTAAAACTAGGGTTTTTATAAAAACTCGGCTAGTTCCCTTCGGGTTTTAGTTATTGTTTAGCCTATGACCGAGTCCTCGTTGGTTAGGGTGAACCGGCTACGCACTGTAGGATTCTCTCACAAGAGGAGGTGAGTCACTAGGATCGCTAAGTACTGTGCTCTTCCGGATCCAATCCTAGACATGCGCATTGTGGGGTTGCCACACCCTAACTTAGCGACTAAGTCACAGGGTTGTTTAATTAGGCACTTAAGTCTTATGTAAGTGTTGGGGAAAACTAGTCCTAGGGTTCAAGTACTTATCATGCTAATCTACGTTCCATTCCATTTCTACCCTTCTACACATCATAATATAATCCACACAATGGATAGAAGTACTTACCTGGTGGACGTCGGGTCGGAGACTTAGGTGCCATGCCAGAAAAACCTGCTTATTTCCAAAAATATTTTCATAAAACTTACTTGGGCTCGATTTGAAAACGTTTTGGGCCTTAAACCCCAGGCCGAGAGTTTAAAACCTGGCTCTGATACCAAACTGAAACACCCCACACCTGGCCCACGAGCCTTGACAGGATCTGGTATGCTCCCCGAAGAAAACCGATTCAAAATTCATTTGTTACTTTGGAAAATGGTGTGTTTTGAAAGAAAGATTGTTTTGAGTTGGGCTCGAGTAGAAAACAAAATTGTTTTATAATGAAAACCTTTTTTTGATTTTAGGTGATAGAACGTATAAAGTACACTTAGAATAAATTATTTAATCTTTAACTTAATAAAAAATTGTAACCATAATAAAACAATGAAATAGTTCGACAGTGGCCTTATTACATCAAACAAACCCAAATAATTTAAAGTACTTAAATGAAATGAAATGTCCAAATAAAATAAACTTTGTTTGAGCATGGCCACCACAAGTTCTCGCCGTCCCGGTCCATCACTTTGTCCATCACCAAACATGTTCCCACAACGGGGTGAGTCAACAGACTCAATGTGTAACCAACACTAAAATTTATTAGTCAGGCATACATTATCATATTACATTCACATTCACATAACAGATAGAGAAGTGATGCAACCCGAACCCAAACCTATATGCCATCCGCTACACATCACCCGTACCATCCACGCACACCGTGGGGACTACTAAGTCAACCCTCCATCCGCTACACACCATCGGCGATCATTGCGCAATGACGTGCTCATCGCTCTTATAAATATTTGTGGTCTTAGGTCACCACATTCAGATATCGTGGTCTTAGGTCACCACATTCAGATATCGTGGTCTTAGGTCACCACATTCAAATATCGTGGTCTTAGGTCACCACATTCAAATATCGTGGTCTTAGGTCACCACATTCACTTCCCCTTTTCAATAACCTGTATGCCCCATATCATACGTATTATGCATTAACATGCCAAATTTCACATTCTTATCACTTATCACATGTTAAACATAACATATTTCATAATCCTAGTAGGAGTAGGAAACGTACCTGAGTACTTTGTACCATAACATGGTACCTTAGCCACATTCTTACACTTTCATATTAACACATATATCAAGTTAAAGCCATAAATCTATTAAGATTAGTGTGGGGTACACACCTGATTCGTTTAACAATTCACTGAAAACCCGAAATTCGATCTATCGCTTTAGATCTTTTAAGACCCTTTAGTGCCGATTGATGTCTAATCAAATGCCAAAAACTTTGTATCCTTCTTTCTTGAAATCGGCAATCACTAGATTACTTGAATAGATTAGTTTTGGCTTTTGAACAATTAATGAACACATATATTTACCAAACATGGCCTTGGCCGAATGCTATAGACACTTACCTTGTGGATTTTAAATCTCGAAATTCACCGAATAACTAGGGAACACGCGGCCTATGGTGTACCTTCGGAAAAAGAACTTCTCCTTCCTTGTAGTCGACGCTTAGTAAATCCCGAAAGATCTCTTCAAAGTTTCGGCAACAAGATACTAATGGGGTTAGTCCTAGATTTTGGCAAATCTTAAAAGAAAAAGGATGAAACCGAATGAGATCTTACCCTTACTTTAGGAATCGGCAATCCTTGCTTGAGCCTTTAACAACATTCGGCTATGTAGGCTAAAAAGATCTTGATTTCGGCTCTTTGATTGGTATAAAGAAATCGACTAATGATGGTATCTTGAGTTTTCAGCTTTAGCTAACAAAAAGAAGAAGAACAAATGCTCTAGGAAATTCGGCAGAGAGAGAAGGGTTGAAAGAAAGAATGAATGGCCCTCTTTTCCTCTAGTAATGAAATTACTATCTTAGAATCCCTTACTTGGCCATCACTTCTATTTTGATAGCTTTATCACCTTATTTAAAATTAATAGAAATAATCCTTTAATTATCTCTTATTAAAAATACCAATAATTATCCATCATGTACCCATCTATTTAGCCAAATTTTAAAGAGAATAAAACTCCTCCCTGGAGTTCCTTAGTGCCGTCCACCTCCTCTGCTCCTTGTAGCAAAAAAAATAAAAATAAAATCCTTTATTTGCTTCCCATGCGACTCGAACTCGGGCCCCTCTCCCCTTGCTTGTGGCGTCACTTACTAGGCTTTAAGTGGCGTCTCCTTGCCACTTTTCCAAACCCGTTCTTGTGTCAAATTTCCTCTATTAATTTTCTTAAGTCCACCTTACCTTAGTTCCCTCTTTTAAACTTTAAAACTTAACATTTTCTAAGACATTTCCTTACATTTCCAAGTTCCCAAAAATGTTCACTTTCCTCTTTTAAACTTAACATTTCCAAAGCATTTCCTTACATTTCCAAGTTTCCAAAAATGTTCACTTTCCTCTTTTAAACTTAACATTTCCAAAGCATTTCCCTACATTTCCAAGTTTCCAAAAATGTTCACAATACATTCATAACACATAAGACATGCCATTTCGTATAATTAAATAAAAAATGCATAGGCCCATTTCGGGATGTTACAGACGAGGAGGATGATTGGATGATTATTTTTAAAAGACCTGTATTAATTTTTGGATGATTGTAATTTAGATTTTGTAGGAGTAGGATAAATAAGTAGATTTTCTTTTATTTTTGTCGCATTTTGCTTAATTTTTTCTATGTAGGAACCTGACACAAAGGATATACAAACAAATTCTAACTTTCAACGATCAAAGGAGGAAGCACCTACCAATAGGAGTTCAAGCAATCACGATCAATCGGGTAACTTCTTTCCTTATCTTTTGATGAGCTACACATTGAGGACAATGTGTCAACTAAAGTGTGGGGGGGTAACATAGAATAATTTGCTGCAAATTTTTACATTTTCTTTGATTTTTCTTTGACACATCAAGACCTGTGTTGCAACATAGCAACCAGTATACTCCTCTGCAACTGTCTTCAGGGGTATGTCACGAAACCCGCAAATTGTGTCACAGCATTGAAGGCAGTTTCTTACTTTCTTCATTCTGCTCTCTATGTTGCGACATCAAATCTCCCATGTTGTGACATAGCTTCCAGGATTGGCTCAAAATGCCTTCTAATGGTCTCTTGCACACTCATGAAGTACATTAGCTCTCCCTTAGTCCTCATTCAACCCTTAAGGTTAATAAAAGACGTGATTTGCACATTTTATTAAATGGAAGTAAAACTAAAGAAACTCAATTAAAACATAACGAAAATGCTTGTATTCAAGCTCATTAAATAAGAAAACTAGTTTAATCTACTACACCGAATTACGATAGATCAGTAACACTTCGCAACCCTACTTCGGTAATGGAGACGGGTTAGGGATGTTATAATCAGTCAAGTTCGAGTTGTAAAGGATTTCTTAGATGTGTTTCCAGGAGAACTTCAAGGGATGCCACCTAATAGTGAAGTGGAGTTTTCAATTGAATTGGAACTTGGTATAGCGTCTATCTCCTGTACTCTATACAGAATGGCACCGTTAGAATTGAAAGAGTTGAAAACACAATTACAAGATTTTTTGGATAGGGGATTTATACGATCAAGTGTGTCACCATGGGGTGCACCAATTCTATTTGTGATGAAGAAATATGAAACACTACGCCTATGTATACATTGTCGCTAGTTGAATAAGGTAACTATAAAGAATAAGTATCATTTTCCCATAATTGAAGAATTATTTGATTAGCTATGTGGGGCTACTATTTTCTCTAAGATTGATATATGATCTTGATATTATCAAGTGAAGATCAGAGGTGATGATGTCCCTAAGACTGCATTTTGATCAAGGTATGGCCATTATGAATTCTTAGTGATGCCCTTTGGCATAACAAATGCGCATGCAATATTCATGGACTTGACAAATATAGTGTGTAACAGCCCGATTTAGACCCTAGTCGAAACAGTGGTTTTGGGACCAAAATTTGACATTGAAAAATTTATTTTATTATTATTTTAATATTTACAGCATGATATTAGAGTTGTGTGAAATTTTCGTAAAGAAATTTTATCGTTTAAGTGGTTAATTCGGTAAAAAGGACTAAATCGCGTAAAGCGTAAAAGTTAGGTTCTGTAAGCTAAAGGTGTCAAATAGCTATAGAACTTAAAAGTGAAGGTCCTTATGTGGCAAATAGCCCATTTATGAGTTAGTGGATGTTAGTGGAGTGGCATTTGGTGTAATTATTAATGTCTTTAAAAGTAAAAAGGTAAATAGGTATTAAAGTTAATAATAATAAAACAAAGCCAAATATTATCATCTTCCATTCATTTTACAATCAAAAATGGGGTTTAAAATAGCCATGGAAGATCTTGACATTCAACTATGGTGTTTTTGCTCAAATAGGTACGGTTTTAACTCTGTTTTTAATAATTTCTACGTTTTTGATCTCGTTGCAGCTTAACCTAGCTAGCCTGTATCTCTGTTTTTGAAACTGTTATAGATTTTGAAAGATGCCATTATTGAATGTGTAACACCCCTTACCCGTATTCAACGCCGGAATCGAGTACAAGGCATTATCGGACTTATCTCATTTGAAAATACAACACTGGGCTATCAAATTTCATTTCCAATTTAAAACTTTTCATTCACATCCATAACATTCTTTTTATGGGCCTACGAGGCCTAAATCATGCAAACGGAGGGCCTCAAGATCAAACCGGGTACTTTTGAAAACTTATAAAAATCTTGCTTTACCAGGGCCACACGCCTATGTGGAGAGAGGGACACTCCCGTGTCACGTGCCACACGCCCGTGTTTGACACCCGTGGTCGACACTGACTTGCATCACACGGCCTGTCACACGCCCGTGAGTCTGGCCCGTGGTTGCCTCTGACTAGCACCACACGGCCAGTCACACGCCCGTGTCCTTCGACCGTGTGGTGAATTAAATTCCAAATTCAGGTGCAGACTTCACACGGCCTAGACACATGCCCGTGTGCCTACCTATGTGGACATAAACAAGGCTTTTTGCCAAGCTCTTTTTGCCACCCTAACTCACACAACATAATTCCATTCAACACATCATCAAGCAACTCAATTTGTGCAACAACACTTTATTGAATAACCTCATATTTCATAACTTAAACATAATGAGCCATCAACTAGGGAAATATACAAAAGAATTCATCCTTAAGGGAGCCAATACATACTTGGCTAAAATAACAAAACAATTCACCTAGTCTAGTCCCTATACATACCATATTCAAAATACTAAGTCTAGATATACCGAGATGAGCTGATAGTGTAGGTTGTCTTCCAATTATCCTCGTATCCCGACCCCGCTCTTTGACACTATAAAACAAGGAGAAAGGAAAGGGAGTAAGATTTAAGCTTAGTAAGTTTACATGTAAACAATAAACATTATAATACATGCTAGTCAATATATAGCAATATGTACTAAGCAAGATCATTCCTCAATCTATACTCATGCTTACTCAAATCACCTCTTACCACATTCCCACCATATAACAAGCATAATGCTCACATTTAATGGCATACATTCCTTGCACTTATCACTAAAAAACCACTTGAATCAAGCACTTAAACAATTCCTTGATGAACCATTGAAATGATAACAAACACTCGGTGGTTTCGCACATAGCCAACCATTAATCTATAATTAGGGTGGTTTCGCACAAAGCCCACCAACAAGAATAATTACGGTGGTATCGCACTTAGCCCACCAATGATAATATAAACGATGGTATCGCACACAGCACATTGTGAATGAATAGTAAAGTGGTATCGCACTTAGCCCACTATGAAGAGTATTTACGGTGGCATCGCACATAGCCCACCATTAATCTATAATTGAACTCATACAAAATTTACTCAACATCTATCGAATTCAATTCATCTCAATAATGAATAATTTCATTCATACAATGCACCATTCATTAACAATATGTATAATCAAAATGAGTAGTTCACACATAAACTTACCTCGGTGCAAAATGTGTTAATTTGCGGTTTAATCTGAAACCTTGCCTTTTTCCCGGTCAAGGTTAATCCCACGCTCTTCTTGGTCTATAACAACAAAAACTCACTCATTCAATCATTTTATAATCATAATGCTTCATAATCTTTACTTAGGAAAAAATGACCATTTTGCCCTTGTATTATGGGAAAATTACGATTTTGCCCCTACGCTCGTAAATCATTTTTCATCACATTATCTCATTAACCAAGCCTAGTTGAACATTTATTACTCTTACAACTACTCATAAATCCAATTATTTCATGCATTTATTACACATTTTCAATCTTTGCATTCAAGCCCTATTTAGGTGTTTTCATGCTATCACCTTTCACAAAAGTTGTTTCTCATCTCACTAACATTCATTTTCTCCCATAAAAACTCAGCAAACAACATAAACACTCTCATGGCAAGTCCCTAGACTTTCAACCATATTGCAAATTAGTCCCCTCATTAGCTAGCTTAAGCTTTGGGGACTCTAAAAATACAAAAATCATCAAGAAAGACCTCTAAGATCACTTACTTGCAAGGAGATAGCTTAGCTGAAAGTTTGAACCCCAAAACTCTCTATTTTCTCTTAAATTTTTGGTGGAAGAAGAAGGGTGAATAGTGGAAGATGATATCTTTCCTTTTTATCATATTTTATTCATCTTTTATCACCTAAAGTCACCAAATTTTTACTAACATTAATGTTCATTTCCCCCTAGCTTCCTATGGTCGGCCAACACATTCTTTATGGCCTAATTATACTTTAAGGACCTTCAATTTAATATTCTATGGCTATTAGACACCTTTACCTTTAAAAATAGAACTTTTGCACTTTATGCGATTTAGTCCTTTTTCACAATTAAGCATTCAATCGTTAAAATTAAAGCACCAAAATTTTCGTATAGCCATATATTAATGCCATAACACATAAAATAATATCAAAATAATTTTCCTCAACCTTGGATTAGTGGTCTCGAAACCACTATTCCGATTAGCCCCAAAATTGGGCTGTTACAACTCTCCCTTCCTTTAGAGATTTTTGTCCCCGAAAATCTTACCGGTAAAAAGGTTTGGATATTGTTCTCTCATGGCATCTTCTGGTTCCCACATAGCTTCTTCCACACCGTGTTTTTGCCACAACACTTTTACTAAAGCTATGCTCTTATTCCTCAACTGTTTAACCTCCCGAGCCAATATCTTAATTGGCTCCTCTTCATAAGTCATGTCCGATCGTATCTCAATCTCCGATGGAGGGATCACGTGCGAAGGATCGAAACGATATCGTCTCAACATTGATACATGAAACACGTTGTGTATTCTCTCTAACTCTATCGGCAAAGCCAACCGGTATGCCACTGGCCCAATCTTTTTGGAAATCTCGTACGGCCCTATGAATCGTGGACTCAATTTACCCTTTTTACCAAATCTCAATATTTTCTTCCACGGGGATACTTTCAGAAATACCTTGTCGCCTACTTGAAACTCGATTTCTTTTCTTTTCAAATCCGCGTAAGACTTTTGTCGGTTCGATGTAGCTTTCAGGCTATTACGGATCACTTTCACCTTCTCCTCGGTCTCTTTAACTAAATCAACCCCATGAATTTGTTTCTCACTAAGTTCGGTCCAATACAAGGGAGTCCGCCACTTGCGCATCAGATATCTGACTTAAATGCGGTGCCATCCGTATGCTCGACTGATAACTGTTGTTATAAGAAAACTCAACCAAAGGTAGATATCTTTCCCAACTACCTCCAAACTCTAACACACAGCATCGGAGCTGTAACATCCTGGAAAGGGCCTATGCATTTTCGGTTTAATTGTACGAAGTAACATGTTTTATGTACTAAGAATAAATTTTGAACAATTTTGGAAACCTAAAAATGTATGGAAATGTTAAGTTAAAAAAAATGGGAAGTGAACATTTTTGGAAACTTGGAAATGGATGGAAATGATTTGGAAATGATTCAAAATAGGAAAGTGCACATTTGGAAACTTGGAAATGTAAGAAAATGTCAAGTTTCTGAGCCGAACGAAAATTTTTGGAAACTTAGAAATGACTTAGAAATGTCGAGTTTTAAAGTTTAAAGAGGAAATTAAGGCAAGGTGGCCTTAAAAGAAAAAGTTTGTGAAATTTGACACACAAACAGGCTTGGAAAAGTGGCTCAAGATGCCACTTAGGGCCTCTGGAAATGGCGCCACAAGCAAGGTGTTGGGCCTGAGTTCGAGTCACAAGGGAAGCAAATAAAAGAAGTTTTATTTTGCTTCCAGAAGCAGAGAGTTGGACGGCACCAAGGCATTTGGAAAAGAGTCCTATTCTCTTTAAATTTCGGCTAAGGGGTGGATAAATGGTGATTTATTTTGATTATTTTCAAAGAGATAATTAGAGGATTATTCTTATTAATTTTAAATAAAGAGATAAAGATAAGAGGAGTGATGGCCAAGTAAGGGATACTAGGCCTAGTAATTTCGGCATTTAGGGGAAAAGAGAGGCCATTCTACCTATTTTCTTTTCTTCCCAACTAAGTCTTTGCCGAAAATCCCCTAGCAAACTCTCTTCTTTCTCTTTATGTTTGCCAAGCCGAAATCCTCTTCTCCCTAAAATCCACCATTGCCGATTCTCCCTAAGAGCAAATCCCTCTCTTTTCAATTCAGTTGAACCTTAGCCATCTAGCTTCCAAGTATTCATAGCCGAATCTTTGAAGGGTTTCGAACAAAGGTGCAATCGTCTTCTTCAAATAAAGGTAAGATCAAAGTTTGATTTCTGTTCTTTCCTTTAAGGACTTGTCGAAATCTCAAAGGCTAATTCTAATTCTTATTGTATTCTTTGACCAAAATATTAAGGAGAGATTTCGGGATCTTTGCTAGTGTCGACTTTTAAGGGAGATAGTTCGAGATCTAGCCAACCAAGGTAAGTACATATTCGGCCAAGGGCTATGAAAAGGTGATATAAATGTTAGAAGTGGATCTAATAGATATCCTATAGGTTTTGACATATCCATAACCAAGGGATACTTTCGAGATTTGGAAATCGCAAGGTAAGTGTCTAAATACAATCGGCTAAGGCCATGTTTGGTATTGTAGATCTATTTCTCATATGTTTTAAAAGCCGAAAACTAACTAGTTAGGAGTTTTGGTGGCTAGCCGATTTCAAGAAGGAACTCAGCAAGTTTTTGGGATTTGATTTTTAATCTAATCGACACAAGGTAAGTTTAAGTATACTAATCCTACTAGGATTTGGATTTATGGCCGAATGGCTTTTCATTAAATTAGTAAGTGATTAATCAAATGTAGGGATTAAGGATCTAAGCGATAGATCGATTTTGGGATTTCAGTTGAAGTGGTTAAGCAAATCAGGTGTGTACCCCACACTACTTCTTAATATGTTTCATGGCCTGTTTTTTTAAAATATGTGATATTAAGAATATGAAAGTGGCTAGGGTACCATGTTATGGTACTAAGTACTCAGGTACGTTTCCTAATTCTAAAAAGAATATGAAAAAGGTCATTAGTAACATGAGAATATGATAAGAATGTGAACTCTGGAATATTTATGCATATCATCATTATATGGGGCATATGGGTTTGTTTGAAAGGGGAAGTGAATGTGGTGACTTAAGACCACGAACACGGTGACCTAAGACCGTGGTATCTCGAATGTGGTGACCTAAGACCACGATGAATCGAATGTGGTGACCTAAGACCCACGATGTCTGAATGCTACTGACCTAAGACCGCGATATCTCGAATGTGGTGACCTAAGACCACAAATGCGGTGACCTAAGACCGCGATATGGAGTGTAGCGGAAGGAGGGTCGACTTAGTAGTCCCCACGGTGTACAAGGTTGGTACGGGGAGTGTAGCGGATGGCTTATTAGGTTTGGGTTTGGGAATGCATCATAATTTGTATGCTATGATATGAATGCGTAACATTTGTATGCCCGATTCTATTTTGATTTAGTGTTTGTGTACACATTGAGTCTGTTTGACTCACCCGTTTGGGAATATTTTTCAGGTGATGATCGGTGATGGGTGGGGACAGCGAGAACTTGTGGTGGCCATGCTCAACATGAAGTTTTTATTTTATGAACTACTACTTCTATTTAAGTACTTGAATTACTTGGAAATTATTTGATGTAATAAGGCCATAAGGCCATAGTTGGATTGTTTTCCATTTATTTCTATTTATTATGATTATGAGTTTTACCTATTAAAGTTTAAGTAAAATTTTTAATATAAAGAATTGAATTCGTTTTCAACACAAGCCCAACCCAAAACAATTTTTTTAAAATCGCACAAATTTTTCCTAAGGATAAAAGAACTTTGAACCGGTTTACTTGAGGAACATACCAAATCTGGTCAAATCTCGTGGGCCGGGTTTGGGGTGTTTCAATTTGGTATCAGAGCCCAGTTTTAAAACTCTCGGCCTGTGGGCCAAGGCCCAAAATGTTTTCAAAGCGAGCCCAAATGAGTTTTTTTGAAAATATTTTATGAAACAAGCAGGTTTTCTGGCATGGCACCTAAAGTCTCCGACCCACAGTCCACCAGGTAAGTACCCCTAACTATTTGTGTGATTATGTGTAATGAATATTAGAAGGGTAGAAAAGGAATGGAACGTAGAATAGCATGATAGGAACTTGAACCCTAGGACTAGTCTACTCAAACACAAACACATAAGACTTAAGGAACGTTAAACAAACCCATGGCTAAGTCACTAAGTTAGGGTGTGGTAACCCCTGTGCGCATGTTTAGGATTGGATCCGGAAGAGCACAGTATTTAAGCGATCCTAGTGACTCACTTCCTATTCGTAGGAATCCCACCAGTGCGTAGCCGGTTCACCCTAACCTGCAGAGGGCTCGGTGAGGTGTGGAAACCTCGTGCGCATGTCTAGGAATGGTTTGGTGGGAGCTTGGTATTTAAGCGAGTCCGCGTGACTCACCTCCTCTCCCACGAATCCGCACAGTGCGTAGCTTTGGTTCACCCCGACCAAGAGGACTCGGTCATAGGCTAAACACAATAACTAAAACCCGAAGGGAATTAGCCGTGTTTTTATAAAAACAACAAAACCCTAGTTTTAGAACTCTTAAAACTTTCTTCTAAATTCATGAAAACCATCTTTACAAAATTTTTAGAAAGATTTACGATTTATACAAAAATGCCCCTAGTGGTAAAATTACCAAAATACCATTGGTTTATAAAATGACCAACTACCCAATGATTTTGCCAAAATTTCATTATTTTATCAATGTTCAAAAACCCTAATTTGAAAATTATCAAAATACCTTGAATTTTGGAAATTTCAAAATTGCCCCTAACTTATAAAATTACCAAAATGACCTTGATTTCCAAAATTTTTGCAACATCACCATTTTGAAAAGTACAATTCTCAAAAAGAACCCTCAAAGTTTTGCAACCTTTGAAATATCCCCGATTTATAAGATTTTACAAATTTACCGGCTTGGAAAAAATCACCAAAATACCCCGAGGTCCAAAATCACCGAAATACCCCTGGATTTCAAAATTTTTCAAAATACCCCGAAAATTTAAAAATACCAAAATACTTTGTGACAAAATCACCAAGGAACTTTTTCCTTTTGAAAAATTACGAAAATACCCCTGTAGGACAGAATTACAAAAATACCCCTGGGTAGTGAAAGGAAAAAAAAAAATAATAACAATGAAAACTACAACCTTTCTCTGAATGAACGAGAGTTCATGATTGTTTGATGGATGTATGGATGAATGAATGGAAAGACTGTGTACATACGAAAGAACCACTCCTAAAACTCTTTTCATAAAATTTCTTCGCGGGTAATCAAGTGAAATAAAGATTAATTCATAAAACTTCTTAATCAGATCACGACGTTAGAAATGAGCTCTAGAGGACATGGTCGTCGTGGACGAGGTAGAGGAAGGATGACAGTGTCAGAACCCGTTAGATCGGGTCAAGGGTCTGACAATGAGATACCACCGCCACCACCACCCCCAGCTGTTGGTGTTGAGCAGCAAGCTCAGACGGGGGATGATGCTGTGTCCCAGGCTGTGCTGCGAGTTTTGGAGTTGGTGGCTGGTGCAGGAGGAAATTCGGGAACCCGTAAGTTCGCGCTCGAGTGGCTCCGAAGCTAATGGAGGTGAAATGTTTCGTGGGGTATCGGTGTGGCACCCGGTTTAGTGAAGTCATTGGTTGGAAGCAACAGAGCGCATCATGGATGAGCTTGACTTGACCCCGAGGAGAAGTTAAAAGGAATGGTGGCATTTATTCTGCGATGAAGCGTATCGGTGGTGGTTGACTGTTCGGGATGGTGCTACGGTGAGGATCGACACAGGAATATGTTAAGGAAGCATTTCGAAGAAGTATGTGGGAACCGGGTATCTTGATGAGCAAAGGAAGGCATTTGAAGGGTGGTTCAAGGGAACAAGTCCGTGGCGGAGTATGAGGTGAATTCTCGAGGTTGAGCCGATATGCTCGAGGAGTAGTGGCAACTAAGCATGAGCGCCGTGTCCGTTTTGAGGACGGGCTAAGGGATGATCTCGAGATCGTTGATAGCACCACATCGGGAGCGGGAGTTTTTCGCTTTGGTAGAAAAGGCCAAGGTGGTGAGGAATCAAGGATTCTACAAAGCGGGCTATGGATAGGAATAGGCCCAAAAGAGGTTTTAGAACGTCTGGAAAGGTTCATAAGAGGCCTAGAGTTGATGGGCCGCGAGGTCGCAAGTTGGTTGAAGGGCGGTATCGACCTTGTGATGTGTGTGGAAAGAAGCACTTAGGAGAGTCTTTGGAAGAAAACAGGAGGATGTTTTAGATGTGGGTCTAAGGACCATGTGATCAAGGATTGTCCTAAGCAATCGGATGAAAGCCGACCAACATTTCGTAATGTTAGTCGGTGGTAGAGGAGGACCGCACCTCAACGAGGTCGTGGTTCGAGTAATGTGAGGTAATGGTCTTTGGCAGAGGCCGTGGAACAAAAAGGTAGAGGTGTCTGCTAATGCCGAGGCAAGGCAACCAGGTTTGGTTTATGCGGTTCGCGGAGGGAAGATGAAGACGCGGCCGACGTTATAACCAAGACGCGTTCTTTATTTTTGACAAGCCCTATGTTTCTCTAATTGATGTGGGTTCGACCCATTCCTATGTTGCATGTAGTGTAGTGGAAACACTAGGCCTAGACTCGAACCTTCCGATAGGCGGATGACTCGTAGTAAGCCCATTAGGCCTAAGCGTAGTGGTGGATAAGATCTTTCGGAATGTACCCCTAGAGATTCGGGAGTGAACTTTGGGTGACTTAATGGAACTACCTTCGGGGAGTTTGAACTTATACTTGGAATGGGTGGCTAGTAGAGCACCGAGCCGTGTTGGATTGTGCGGCTAAACGAATGGAACTAAGGACCCCGGAGGATGAAGTAGTAGTAATGATCGGAGAGAGAAGAAACTACCGCCCAACGTAGTTTAGCGTTGAAAGGTGTGAAAATGGTTAAGAAAGGGTGCAAGGCATTCTTAGCCTTTGTAAGTGTGTTAGGTGGAAAGGAAGAAGGTGTCGGTGGAGTTAGAACGGTGAAAGACTTTGAAGATGAATTTAGGAGGAATTACAGAATACCCCCGAGATAGGGAGGTGGAGTTTGGAATAGACTTACTACGGGAGCAGCTCTGTGTCAATCGCTCCATACCGAATGGCGCCAAAGGAGTTAGTTGAGCTCAAGGCTCAAATCCAAGAGTTGTTGGATCGTGGGTTCATACGACCCAAAGTGTGTCTCCATGGGGAGCACCGATTACATTTGTAAAGAAGAAGGACGGAACTATGCGTATGTGCATAGATTACCGTCGATTGAATAAGTCGACCATCAAGAACAAGTATCCTTTGCCAAGGATCGATGACTTGTTCGATCGGTGAAGAGGGCATGATATTCTCAAAGATAGACTTAAGGTCGGGATATCACCGATTGAAGGTGAAGGAGGCAGATATCCATAAGACCGCTTTTAGGACAAGATATGACCATTTTGAGTTTGTGGTGATGCCGTTTGGATTGACAAACGCTCCAACCGCATTCATGGATATGATGAACCGAGTTTTTCAACCCTACTTGGATAGGTTCATTGTTGTATTCATCGACGATATTTTGGTGTATTCTAAGTCTGAAGAGGAGCATGATGAACATCTCCGAGTGGTGCTACAAGTGTTAAGGGAGAAGAAGCTCTATGCCAAATTCAGCAAGTGTGGATTTTGGCTTAAGGAGGTGGCATTCTTAGGGCATGTGGTATCCGCAGAAGGAATAAGAGTGGATCCTAGGAAGATCGAGGCAGTGTTGGATTGGAAACCACCTAGGTCCGTGGCTAAGATTTGAAGTTTCTTAGGTTTGGCAGGCTATTACAGAAGGTTCGTAGAAGGATTCTCGTCTATAGCCGCGCCTTTGACAAAGTTACTAAGGAGAGAAGTACCCTTTGAATAGTCTGATAAGCAACAGAAGAGCTTTGACAACCTTAAGAAGGTGTTGACGGAACCAGTGTTAATTCAGCCGGAGGCTGGGAAGGATTTTGTGGTGTACTGTGACGCTTCACATACGGGATTAGGATGTGTGCTAATGCAAGAAGGAAAAGTAGTCACTTAAGCGTCTCGGCAACTAAGGCCTCATGAGGTTAACTACCCAACTCATGACTTGGAACTGGCAGTAGTGGTTTTCGCCCTTAAGGTTTGGAGGCACTACCTCTATGGAGAAAGGTCAGTGGTCTACACAGACCACAAGAGCCTTAAGTATCTGTTGACTCAGAAGGAGTTGAACTTGAGGTAACGAAGGTGGGTGGAGTTATTGAAGGACTACGACTGTTCGATAGAATATCATCCGGGCAAGGCGAATGTGGTAGTTGATGCCCTAAGTTGGAAGGTTGTGTCGGATATAAGGGCTATGTTCGCTCACTTAAGTTTGTACGATGATGGAAGCCTGTTGGCAGAGTTGCAAGTCAAGCCCACATGGCTGAAGGAGGTGAAAGAGGGACGGTTGGTTGATAAGGATCTAAGTGCTAAGTTACGCAAGTGCGAGCGGGGAATTAAAGGATTATGGCGTTAATGATGAAGGAGTATTGTGTTACAAAGGAAAAGTCTGTATGCCGAAGGACAAGGAGTTAAGACAAAGGATTCTTTGGGAGGCGCATAGTAGCCCTTATGCTATGCATCCCGGAGGCATTGTCGCATGTCTGAGAGATCTAAGGGAACAATTTTGGTGGTCCGATCTTAAGCAAGAAGTGACTGAATTTGTGGGGAAATGTTTGACGTGTCGACAAGTTAAGGTGAACACCAAGTTCCATCGGATTGCTTCAACCAATCGAGATTACGCAATGGAAGTAGGAGAGAATTACCATGGATTTCGTTAGTGGGCTTCCCCTTACGCCTACTAAGAAGGACTCGGCATGGGTGATAGTGGACCGTTTGACTAAGTCCGCGCACTTTATCCCGTGAAGAGCGACTATTCTCTTGTAAGCTGGCTAAGTTATATGTGGCGGAAATTGTGAGGTTACATGGTGTACCATGATCGATCATCTCCGAGCGAGAGACCCAAGGTTTACGTCTCGGTTACGGAGGGCACTTCATCAAGCTTTAGGCACTAAGTTGGACTTCACTACGGCTTTTCATCCACAATCGACAGGCGGTCGAACGAGTTATACAAGTGTTGGAGGATATGTTGAGAGGTTGTGTGATGGATTTCGAGGAAGTTGGGAAGACTATTTGCCTTTAGTTGAGTTCGCCTACAACAACAAACTATCGAGGCTAGCATTCGGATGGCACCATATGAAGCATTGTATGGTCGGAAGTGTAGAACTCCTACTTGTTGGGTGAGTTAGGAGAACATCGTGTTTGGGTCCGAGTTAGTGGCAAATCGAAGAGAAGGTTGAGATGATTCGAGCATGGTTAAAGGAAGCCTCGATAGGCGTAAGTCGTCACATGAGACCTTAAGTAGAAGGAAATAGAGTTTGAAGTGGGAGACCAAGTGTTTCGAAAGTCTCGCCTTGGAAAAAGGTAATGAGGTTCGGATCGCAAGGGAAGTTAAGCCCAAGGTTTATAGGGCCCTATCAGTAATCGGCGAGTTGGGGCGATGGCATACCAATTGGAGTTGCCACGAGTTGCGCAGATGCACGGCGTATTCCATGTATCCATGCTACATCGTTACCGATCGATTCGTCTCATGTGGTACCCGTCGAAGAAGTAGAGCTAAGGCCGGACTTATCCTACGAGGAAGAGCCGATCGGATATTGGGGCGTGATGTGAAAGTGCTACGGAGGAAGTCGGTTCCTCTAGTCAAGGTGTTATGGCGCAATCATGGATCGGAAGAAGCTTCGTGGGGAACCGAGAAGAGGCAATGCGATAACAATACCCTCAATTAATTTAGTTAGAAAATTTCGAGGACGAAATTATTTTAAGGGGGTAGAATTGTAACATCTGGAAAGGGCCTATGCATTTCGGTTTAATTGTACGAAGTAACATGTTTTATGTACTAAGAATAAATTTTGAACAATTTTGGAAACACGAAAATGTATGGAAATGTTAAGTTAAAAAAATGGGAAGTGAACATTTTTGGAAACTTGAAATGGATGGAAATGATTTGGAAATGATTCAAAATAGGAAAGTGCACATTTCTGGAAACTTGGAAATGTAAGAAAATGTCAAGTTTCAGAGCCGAACGAAAATTTTGGAAACTTAGAAATGACTTAGAAATGTCGAGTTTTAAAGTTTAAAAGAGAAAATTAAGGCAAGGTGGCCTTAAAAGAAAAGTTTGTGAAATTTGACACACAAACAGGCTTGGAAAAGTGGCCTGAAGATGCCACTTAGGGCCTCTGGAAATGGCGCCACATGGAAGGTGTTGGGCTGAGTTCGAGTCACAAGGGAAGCAAATAAAAGAAGTTTTATTTTGCTTCCGAAATGAAGAGTTGGACGGCACCAAGGCATTTGGAAAAGAGTCCTATTCTCTTTAAATTTCGGCTAAAGGGTGGATAAATGGTGATTTATTTTGATTATTTTCAAAGAGATAATTAGAGGATTATTCTTATTAATTTTAAATAAATAGATAAAGATAAGAGGAGTGATGGCCAAGTAAGGGATACTAGGCCTAGTAATTTCGGCATTTAGGGGAAAAGAGAGGCCATTCTACCTATTTTCTTTTCTTCCCAACTAAGTCTTTGCCGAAAATCCCCTAGCAAACTCTCTTCTTTCTCTTTATGTTTGCCAAGCCGAAATCCTCCTCCCTAAAATCCACCATTATCGATTCTCCCTAAGAGCAAATCCCTCTCTTTTCAATTCAGTTGAACCTTAGCCATCTAGCTTCCAAGTATTCATAGCCGAATCTTTGAAGGGTTTCGAACAAAGGTGCAATCGTCTTCTTCAAATAAAGGTAAGATCAAAGTTTGATTTCTGTTCTTTCCTTTAAGGACTTGTTGAAATCTCAAAGGCTAATTCTAATTCTTATTGTATTCTTTGACCGAAATATTAAGGAGAGATTTCGGGATCTTTGCTAGTGTCAACTTTTAAGGGAGATAGTTCGAGATCTAGCCAACCAAGGTAAGTACATATTCGGCCAAGGGCTATGAAAAGGTGATTTAAATGTTAGAAGTGGATCTAACAGATATCCTATAGGTTTCGACATCCCCATAACCAAGGGATACTTTCGAGATTTGGAAATCGCAAGGTAAGTGTCTAAATAAAATCGGCTAAGGCCATGTTTGGTATTCTAGATCTATTTCTCATATGTTTTAAAAGCCGAAAACTAACTAGTTAGGAGTTTTGGTGGCTAGCCGATTTCAAGAAGGAACTCAGCAAGTTTTCGGGATTTGATTTTTAATCCAATCGGTACAAGGTAAGTTTAAGTATACTAATCCTACTAGGATTTGGATTTATGGCCGAATGGCTTTTCATTAAATTAGTAAGTGATTAATCAAATATAGGGATTAAGGATCTAAGGCAGTAGATCAGATTTTGGGATTTCAGTGAAGTGGTTAAGCAAATCAGGTGTGTACCCCACACTACTTCTTAATATGTTTCATGGCCTGTTTTATTAAAATATGTGATATTAAGAATATGAAAGTGGCTAGGGTACCATGTTATGGTACTAAGTACTGCAGCGTTTCCTACTTCTACAAAGAATATGAAAAAGGTCATTAGTAACATGAGAATATGATAAGAATGTGAACTCTGGCATATTTATGCATATCATCATTATATGGGGCATATGGGTTTGTTTGAAAGGGGAAGTGAATGTGGTGACTTAAGACCACGAACACGGTGACCTAAGACCGTGGTACACGAATGTGGTGACCTAAGACCACGATGTCTGAATGTGGTGACCTAAGACCACGATAATCTGAATGCGGTGACCTAAGACCGCGATATCTGAATGTGGTGACCTAAGACCGCGATATCTGAATTTTCTGGATTAACTCATCATCTTTAGGTACACAAATCCTATCGTGAAACATCAAACAACCATCTGAACTCACCCGAAAATCAACATTATTTCCCGATTCACACTTAGCTATCTTAGCCTGCATCTCATCATCATTCTTTTGAGCCTCACATATCTGTTGGATAAATAGTGGTCTAACCCTCAACTCGGCCAATATAGCACCATCATCAGACAACGCTAAGCTCGTATTCATGGCCCACAAAGCATACAAGGATCTTCTACTCAAGGCATCCGCTACTACATTTGCTTTCCCCGAATGATAATAAATTACTAGCTCATAGTCCTTCAATAATTCGAGCCACCACCGTTGTCGCAAATTCAAATCCTTTTGGTCCATTAAATACTTTAAACTTTTATAGTCGGTAAAGATTCAGCACTTCTCACCATATAAATAATGTCGCTAAATCTTTAATGCGAAAACAATCGCAGCCAACTCCAAATCATGAGTCGGATAATTCTTCTCGTGTGGTTTTAGCTGTCTCGAGGCGTAAGCTACTACCTTACCCTCTTGCATCAGTACACAGCCAAGTCCATTAAATGATGCATCACTATATACCACAAACTCCTTGCCCGACTCAGGTTGCACTAAAATCGGCGCCTCAGTCAACAATGTTTTCAATCTCTCGAAACTCTGTTGACATTTTTCAGTCCATTCAAACTTAACATCTTTATGCAATGATTCAGTCATCGGGTAGCAATCATGGAGAATCCCTTCACGAACCGTCTGTAGTACCCCGCTAAACCCAAAAAGCTTTTAACTTTCGATGCATTTCTTGGCGGTTTCCACTCTACAATAGCTGAGATCTTACTCGGATCAACTCTAATACCATCACCCGACACAATGTGTCCCAGGAATCCGACCTCTCGGAGCCAAAACTCACTCTTGCTAAATTTAGCATACAACTGCTTGTCTCTTAAAGTCTGCAAAACAATTCTCACATGCTCCGTATGTTCACTCTCATCCCGAGAATAGACTAATATATCGTCAATAAAAACGACTACAAACTTGTCCAAGTACGGCCGGAAGATGGAATTTATCAAGTCCATGAAAATCGTAGGAGCATTCGTTAAACCAAATGGCATGATAAGAAACTCATAATGGCCATACCTCTTCCAAAATGTAGTTTTCGGCACATCCTGCTCCTTAACCCTTAACTGATAATAACTAGACCTTAGATCTATCTTGGAGAACACTGTAGCTCCATTCAGTTGATCAAATAAATCATTTATTCTTGGTAAAGGGTACTTATTCTTCACTGTCACCTTATTGAGCTGTCTGTAGTCTATGCACAATCTCATCGACCCATCTTTCTTCTTCACAAAAAGTACCGGGGCACCCCACGGTGAATAGCTCGGTCTTGCAAAACCCTTGTCTATTAACTCTTGCAACTGAACCTTCAATTATTTCAACTCCAATGGTGCCATCCTATACGGAGCAACTGAGATAGGTGTCATTCCCGGAACTAACTCAATCCCAAACTCGACCTCTCTAACTGGATGTAACCCGGGTAACTCTTCCGGAAACACATCTAGATATTCGTATACTACCAGCACTGATTCAATCTTTACTTCTAACTCTTGAGTATTTAGCACAAAGGCGAGATAGGACTCGTATCCTTTCCTCAAGTATTTCTCGGCTACCATAGTTGAAATTATCACAGGCAAACTATCTGATTTACCTGATTCAACCCGAATGACATCTCCATTTTCACATTTCAATTCAATAAACTTGCTACCATAGTTCACTAAAACATTATGAGCCGTCAACCAATCCATACCAAGAATCAAGTCAAATTCATCAAATGACAACAACATAAGATTTGCCAGAAAACAATGACCTCTAATTGTCAAAAGATAATTCTTACACACCTTGTCAACTAGCACATGTTTGCCTAACGGGTTTGACACCTTTACTACAAATTCCGTAAACTCAACAATCATGCTCATACTAGATGCCAGTTTCATGCAAATGTAAGAATGGGTAGACCCCGGATCAATTAAAGAAATAATAGAGGTGTCATGAAGAGAAAAAGTACCCGTTATCACATCTGGAGACGATGCCTCTTCGCGAGCGCGAATGGCATAAGTCCTTGCAGGTGCCCGACCCTCCGGTCTCACAGCAGAGTCTCGAGGCATACCTCTACTACTAGTCCCTCCTCCCGGATTCTTTTGTGGTCTACCCCTCGAAGATACATTGCTTGATCTTATCTCTTGCTTCCTTTCCTTGTCATCCCTCTCAGGACAATTCCAGATGAAATGATCAGGCGAACCACACTTGTAACAGTTTCGATTATTACCCTAACACTCTCCAGTGTGCTGCCTACCACAATTTGGACACTCCGGTTTGGACTTCAGATTGGCCACACTTGCCATCAAAGTGGCTTGAACTCTCGAGCCCGAGTATTTGTTACCTCGGTCTCTATGTGAGTATCCAACTGATGCAGTCGTTCGAGGGTTTACTTCCTTGGACCTCTTCGATTGAGCTTGGTATGATTTACTCATCAGTCTTTTTCTTGCATCCCGGGCCTCACTCATAGCTTTCCTCTTTTCCTTATTCAGTTCTTCGGCCTTACATGCCCTATCAACCAACACCACAAACTCTTTTAACTCCAAAATCCCAACTAGAAGTCTGATGTCCTCATTTAGCCCATCTTCAAACCTCTTGCACAAAATAGCTTCTGTAGACACACATTCTTGTGCATACTTGCTGAGCCTAACAAATTCACGCTCATATTCTGCCACAATCATTCTTCCTTGCTTCAGTTCAAGGAATTCTTTTCGTTTCTGGTCCAAAAACCTCTGACTTATATACTTCTTTCGGAACTCTTCCAAAAAGAAGTCCCACGTTACCCTCTCTGTTGGAACCACTGAAGTTAACGTCTTCCACCAATGATAGGCCGAGTCTTTTAACAATGACACGGTGCATTTTAAGCTCTCCTCAGGTGTGCAGGAGAGTTCATCAAATACCCTCATCGAGTTCTCAAGCCAGAACTCCGCCCTCTCGAGGTTATCGTCTATATTAGCTCTAAACTCCTCGGCCCCTTGCTTCCGAATTTTATCTACCGGGGCCTTAGTCATTCTTACTAAATCTATACCTTGAGGAGCCACTAGAACTGGCTGAGGTATAGGAGGGGGTGGAGAAGGTTGAGTATTAGGGTTTGCTCGTACATACTCTGTGTACCAGTTACTCATCATTTAGAGAAAGGCTTCCTGAGCCTCTTCTCCCTGACCCCTAGTCTCGGGTCCACTCTCTACAGGCGCACTCCCTTGCACGGGATCCGGTGCGTTACTAGCTACATCATCAGCAGCCATTCGACTGGGATCCATTGGCTATATAAAAAGAAAGTTTAGATTTGTCAGAAGTCACCACACTATCAATATACGCCTATGGCATGTATAGCTAGACTCTAACACACGCTACGGTAGTCCGAGAACTGACTAAACCATAGTTCTAACACCACTAAATGTAACACCCCTTACCCATATTCAACATCGAAATCGAGTACAACGCATTACCAGACTTATCTCGTTTGAACATACAACATTCTTATTATGGGCCTACGAGGCCTAAATCATGAAAATGAAGGGCCTCGAGATCAAACAGGGAACTTTTGAAAACTTATAAAAATCTTGCTTTACCAGGGCCACACGCCCGTATGGAGAGAGGGACACTCCCGTGTCATATGCCACACGCTTGTGTTCGACACCCGTGGTCGACACTGACTTGCATCACATGGCCTGTCACACGCCCGTGTGTCTGGCCCGTGGTCGCCTCTGACTAGCACCACACGGCCAGTCACACGCCCGTGTCGTTCGACCGTGTGGCGAATTAAATTCTAAATTCAGGTGCAGACTTCACACGGCCTAGACACACGCCCGTGTGCCTACCTATGTGGACATAAAAAAAGGCCATTTGCCAAGCTCTTTTTGCCACCCTAACTCACACAACATAATTCCATTCAACACATCATCAAGCAACTCAATTTGTGCAACAACACTTTCTTGGATAACCTCATATTTCATAACTTAAACATAATGAGCCATCAACTATGGCAATATACAAAGGAATTGATCCTTAAGGGAGCCAATACATACTTGGCTAAAATAACAAAATAATTCACCTAGTCTAGTCCCTATACATGCCATATTCAAAATACTAAGTCAGATATACCGAGATGAGCTGATAGTGTAGGTGGTCTTCCAATTATCCTCGTATCCCGACCCGACTCTTTGACACTATAAAACAATGAGAAAGGAAAGGGAGTAAGCTTTAAGCTTAGTAAGTTTACATGTAAACAATAAACATTATAATACATGCTAGTCAATATATAGCAATATGTACAAAGCAAGATCATTCCTCAATCTATACTCATGCTTACTCAAATAACCTCTTACCACATTCCCACCATATAAAAAGCATAATGCTCACATTTAATGGCATACATTCCCTACACTTATAACAACAAAACCACATGAAACAAGCACTTAAACAATTCCTCGATGAACCATTGAAATGATAACAAACACTCGGTGGTTTCGCACATAGCCCACCATTAATCTATAATTAGGGTGGTTTCGCACAAAGCCCACCAACAAGAATAATTACGGTGGTATCGCACTTAGCCCACCAATGATAATATAAACAATGGTATCGCATACATCCCATCGTGAATGAATAGTAAAGTGGTATCGCACTTAGCCCACTATGAAGAGTATTTACGGTGGCATCGCACATAGCCCACCATTAATATATAATTGAACTCATACGAAATTTACTCAACATCTATCGAATTCAATTAATCTCAATCATGAATAATTTCATTCATACAATGCACCATTCATTAACAATATGTATATTCAAAATGAGTAGTTTACACATAAACTTACCTCGGTGCAAAATGTGTTAATTTGCGGTTTAATCCGAAACCTTGCCTTTTCCCCGGTCAAGGTTAATTCCATGCTCTTCTTGGTCTATAACAACAAAAATTCACTCATTCAATCATTTTATAATCATAATGCTTCATAATCTTTACTTAGGCAAAAATGACCATTTTGCCCTTAAACTATGGCAAAATTATGATTTTGCCCCTAGGCTCGTAAATCACTTTTCATCACATTATCTCATTAACCAAGCCTAGCTGAACATTTATTACTCTTACAACTACTCATAAATCTAATTATTTCATGCATTTATTACACATTTTCAATCTTTGCATTCAAGCCCTATTTAGGTGTTTTCATGCTATCACCTTTCACAAAAGTTATTTCTCATCTCACTAACATTCATTTTCTCTCATAAAAACTCAGTAAACAACATAAACACTCTCATGGCAAGTCCCTAGACTTTCAACCATATTGCAAATTAGTCCCCTCATTAGCTAGCTTAAGCTTTGGGGACTCCAAAAATACAAAAATCATCAAGAAAGACCTCTAAGATCACTTACTTGCAAGGAGATAGCTTAGCTGAAAGTTTGAACCCCAAAACTCTCTATTTTCTCTTAAATTTTTGGTGGAAGAAGAAGGGTGAATAGTGAAATGTAACACCCCAAACTCGGCCTAGACGTTATGACCGGATCTAACGTGTCACATCAAGTGTCGTTTGAAAATCGGCTAGTTCAGTAAAAGCTCATACTAAAAATTTATTCTCTTTGAGACTTTTAGGGTAGTAAATTCATGAGCACATAATTTCCTTGTTAATCAAATCGTTTGTTTAATAAAATTAAACATCGCGGAAGCTCGTTCAAGTTGTAAATTTTAAGATTTGAAAATCGTAATTTCCTTTAAAAACTGTTTTCATTTTAAAACACGCGTTTCCTAGTCTAGCAGGTAGTAATGCAATGAAAATACCAATTAAGAGTTAAAAATCCCAAATGGCCTTATTACAAAATCATTAGCCCAATATATTAAAATTAACTAAAATAACTAAGTTTAAGTTTAAAACACATTGAGCGTGTGGCCACCTCCGAGTCCCTCGCAGCTCCAAATCATCTAAGACTGGGGATTACCTGCACAGTTAATGAAAAGGGTGAGTTACGAGAACTCAGTGTGTAATCCCCTATTACAGTAATAGTCTGGGCCCAATCCCTATTCAGTATCAGAGTGGGCCTAAGCCAAAATATCATATGAATGCAACACAGAAATGTAACCCAACCCAGTCCAGCCAACACACCTCCCATACCAACCAACACACCTCGTGGGGACCAAGTCAACCCACCCAACCAGCACACCAGTAACGCAGCCTAGCTGCTAATAACAACGCAGCAAAGTTGCTAATAATAGTATACGTGACTGAGCCACTAAAATCAGTATACGTGGCTGGGCCACTAAAATCGGTATACGTGGCGAAGCCACTATATTAGTAAAACGTGGCAGAGCCACCAGTACAGTGCTTCCTCCAAAACAAAAAACCCAACCCAATGCAGTATGTCATGCATAAATAATCTATGTATGCAGTGTATCACGATCATACTCAATCATACAGATATTACACATTTAGCACTGACACTACCACTGAGGGTATAACGATCATTTGGTCGGTTGGGGTAAAACGGTAGTTCACCCCTCGGGGGTATTTTGGTAATTTTACCCATCGAGGGTATTTTAGTAATTTTGTCCATTGAGAGTATTTCAGTAATTTAGTCATATAACGGCCTTTCCGGAGGCTTAAAGTCGCCTCGAGCGACACAGATACCCTTTTTCGGTTTAACAGTGTAGTTG
This sequence comes from Gossypium sturtianum, assembly GCA_025698515.1. Lineage (NCBI taxonomy): Eukaryota > Viridiplantae > Streptophyta > Magnoliopsida > Malvales > Malvaceae > Gossypium > Gossypium sturtianum. The sequence continues at coordinate 97,451,803 of CM046949.1, forward strand.
GGCCGAAAGCCCAATTTTCGGCCCAAGTAGGCCCCCACACGCTCATGTGGCCCACTCAGCCTAATATTGATCGCGGCTATGCGAACTACACAACCCATTTCACTATTATCAACTCACCGAGGACTTTACCCATGTGGGGCCCATTATCGAGGCCCATTACGACCTCAACCCACGGAAATGCCCGTGGCGGCTTCTACGGTCTAACGCCAACAATTTTGGCTCAATATATCCCTACGAGCATTTGCGCACTCGAGGGCTCTCAAATGCCGGAGTGTGACTTTTCGGCTTTTGCCGATACACAGTAGCACCAGAGTGTGCGACATCGAAATACAACGTTTGAAACATACGGTAATGGGTGTACGATACACACCTTGATTACAAAACGTGCCACCAATCTCCTAGCACCGATCCTACGTTAAAAAGACTATCAGTTAGTCATCCGTTCAAAGGGGTTACCCTCCTTTTACACAATGCAAAACCGAAACCATACTTACACCTACCTTGATTGACCGATTTTTGTTAAGTCTCCCCAAATACCAGCGAAGATTAAGAACCCCTGGATGGATTCTGCGTTACAATATACCCTTATTAAGAGGGATTGAATAAATATTTGAGTAAAATCCACCCTCGACCAATATAAACCCTCAGATAAGATTAGCCCACAATCCAAACACAAAGCGAGAACACTTACTTGATCAAAGTTAAGAATAACGTATCGATTGCTTCCGTCGCTAGGCCCTTTCCACACTTCGAGAAACCCTAACAACCAATCAACATCAAACTAAAGAAGAAAGGGAAGATTCGGTAGTGGAGAGAAAAGAATAGTACCATCACGAAATAACTAAAAGACAGTTAGTACTACTTACCCTCAAATTTGACAAGGACAGGTTCCTTTAAGTAAAGAGGAATAAACACGTACGACCCCAGAGATGAAAGTATACTAGAAGAAAAGCAGAGGTTAACTTCGGCTCACTCAAAAGAACACAAGATGAAGCGTTGAGAAGAAGGGGGAAGGATAAGTTCGGCTAACTTGAAGAGAACAAAAAGAAAGATGAGAGGAAAAGAGGATGTTGAATTCGGCCAAGGAACCTAAAAGAAGAAAAGAAATGTAGGCAAGGAGTGGGCAGCAGTTGGGGAAATAATGAACGAGATGTGAACCCGAATGGTAACAAAGTTGCTTGAGATGTCACCTTAGAAAGAAACCTGAAATGAACAAAAAGAGAACTTGGAAAAGCAAGAAGGAAATTTTGGTTTCTACTAACACTCAAGGTTGCCAAAAATGCTCCAAATGACACCCCTCTAGCCAAATTTCTCACTTAGCCACACTCCCAAATTCGGCCAACACTCCCACACACATCACTTCCCTGATTTTCTCCACCAAAATCTCCTAGGATTGTTCTCCACCTTCCATTTGAAATATTTGACCAAGTCCTCAACCTCCCTTGTAGAGTTTGATCCAAACTCTACTTCTTCCACTCCCAAGGCATAAAATAAATGCCCTCATTTGCTTGCCAAGAGATTCAAACTCCACTCCCCATTGTTATCCCAGTGACGCCACAGCTACCAGGTCCCATGCTCAATTTGTGTTACTTAAATACACATAATCATACATAAGTCCTACTACCAACTGCTAGCTCCCCTTATAGGCAAAAACTAAAATTTTTCCACAGCTCTAACTCAAACCCAGGCCACCTTAGAACACCAAAATACACTCAAATAGCTAGCCGTTCATGCACATCATGGAAATTAAGAAAAATTATTAACCCCTCATTTTTGGGGTGTTACAACTCTACCCCCTTAAAGAAATTTCGGCCTCGAAATTTACCTGGTCAGAAAAGGTGAGGGTATTGCTGTCGCATCGCTGCCTCAGGCTCCCACGTGGCTTCTTCTGAGCTGTGATTACGCCATAGCACCTTGACTAACGGAATAGATTTTCTTCTTAACACTTTAACATCACGATCCAGTATTTGCACCGGTTCTTCCTCAAAGGTCAGATCAGGTCTTACCTCGATCTCCTCCACCGGCATAATATGTGAGAGATCGGAATGGTATCACCTTAGCATGGAGACATGGAACACATCATGTATACAATTTAACTCAGGAGGTAGTTCCAGTTGATAGGCGACCAGTCCTACACGCTTTAATATCCGGTAAGGTCCGATGAACCTAGGGCTCAGCTTGATATCAAATAGATTGGAAAACTGGAAATCAAATTTGATATCAAATAGATTGGAAAAAGTGGAAATCAAATTTGGATCAGGAAAATCGGAAGTTATCGATTAGTCGTTCCGATCCGTTCGTGTCCGTACGAGGTAAGTTCATAAGTAAATAAATGCTATTAAATTTGAATGTATATATGTTATATGTGCTGAATTGATCTTTAATAAATATATATGTATATGTCAAATTGAATTTAGAGTTGGAGAACTAGTTACGAGTTTGAATCGATAGAATTATGACGTCCGAAAAGCCCCGTACGAACCATAAAAATAGTTAGGATACATATGTCATGATATAGGATTCCGATATGTGTTATCGTGTAAAATCACGTCTAGGACGTTGGCATCGATTTGAGATTTACGTGTAAGACCATGTCTGGGACATCGGTATCGTATTTGATTCCGTGTAATACCCTGTCTGGGACAGTGGCATCGATATTGATTACATGTAAGACCACGTCTGGGACGTTGGCATTGTACGAGTTTTTTGAGATATCCAAGTATCCTATTTGATTTCGAACGGTTCAACGGGCATTCCAAGAAATAAATGAGTATATGAGTGTGCATCCGAATCAGGTATGTTAAAATGAATATGAATTTGAGCTAAGAAAGTGAGTATGATTATGATTAGTTGGTATAAGATCTATGTGAAAATGAGATGTGGATATTAGCAAGTGAACTATGAACAAATGAATCATATAAGAAATGTAGAATTGTAATTGTGTTTTCGCCATATATGATTCAGGTACAAATGATTTGTATATGAAATTCGAATATGAAATGAATATATGATAATGAATGATGTGTTATATATGCTCGTTAAATGAAATTATGGTCCTATATTTGAGACATGAGAATTTTGAAACACGAAACATGGTTTTGATGTGTGATTTGTTATGGTTATTCGAGTTTGGAAGTGTATAAAAATAAACTAATATATTTTTATGAATAATCTGTAATAAATGACCATGATTCAGTTGGTATGTAATGTATTTGTGGAAGCTTAATATTATGAATAAGCTAATGGTTGATATATGAATTTGAAAACATGGTTTATATGTCCATCCATAATTAAGCCTAGTGAAGTTACCTAATATGGTCTTAAGAAATTGCGATTATGATGAATGTTTATGTGGTTGAGATTTGTTAAATTCGGCCTAGTTAAATTGAATTATAAACATTATTAAAATGATTTATTTGCTTATGGCTTACTAAGCTTTCAAAGCTTACTCTGTGTGTTTTTCCTATGTTTATAGATTTTCGTGATCTGCTCGGACTGGAAGTCGGTGAAGATTGCATCACACTATCTGGTTAATGATTTTGGTATTTATACCTTTTATGGCTTGGTTATATGGCATGTATAGGCTATGGTATTTGATACTATGGTTGGAATGTATTTGGTCATTTGAGATGGTTGATTATGAATGTGGTTGTGGAATTTAGTATATTTTGATAAACATGATATTGGCTAAATAGCTTAGAATTGTTATGAGATTGGCTTGATATAATCTAAGTGTATATGGCCATTTTAATAATGGTTTAAGTTATTCATATGATCATTTGATAGATGATAAGTATTTGCTTAAGAAATGCATGAAATTGAGTTGATGAGTTGGCTCATTTTTTAGGTATGGATTGATGTTTGAATTGGGAAATATTGTACAATTGAAATAGGTTATATAGATGATTAAAGCTTGTGTAATTGGGATGTTTTTAGTTAATCAAATGGTATTGAAATGGTTTATAATGTTATGGTTTAGGTATGCATGAAGAAGTCGAGAAGTATGGCTTAAATCAAGCCTAATTTCGTGCTACACGGTTGAGCACACAGGCGTGTGTCTCGACTGTGTCTCTTAAGTTTGTAATTCGAATCAAGTCAGACTCGCACATGGGCTGGACACACGAGCGTGTGACTGGCCATGTGAAATAAGTCAGTGTCGACCACGGGTTAAGCACACGGGCGTGTCTTCGGCCGTGTGGACTAGTCAGTATGTAAGCCCTGTTTTGCCACGGCCTAGACACACGGGTGTGTCTAATGCCGTGTGAGGCACACGGCCTGACCACACGGGTGTGTGACCTCTGTAACTTTGAAAAATGTTTTAAATTTTTGAAAAATTTTATATGTGCTTGGTTTATTCCCGACCCCTTTTCAATGCTTGTTTAAGGTCTCGTAGACCTTTAAAAGGGACTCTATGTATATGATTTGCTATGTTATGAAGATGGTGCATTGTATGTTTGTGAAATGATCGTAAAAGTTTTGATATGTCCGGTAATGCCTCTTAACCCTATTTCGACGATGGTTACGGGTTAGGGGTGTTACATTTTATTGGTATCAGAGCTATGATTTAGTCAATTCTAGGACTACCATAGCGTATGTGAGACTAGCTATACATGCCATATATAACCTGCGATAGTGTGATATCTCCCGACTCTGACGAAAATTGTTTCGATGAGACAGATATGTTTTCCAACCGAGCTAATTTTGATAGTACAGAAGTAAATACTCAAATGTTTGAGTGATAATGTGTTGATTATGAATTGAAACTCATAAAGGTATGGATCAAATTGTATGACATATTGTTATTGATAAATGTTATAATGATATGAGCATATGAGTTATGACATTTGAGTTATGATGCAATATCAGAATTTTGATTGTGAATTAGTGATTTGAGTTAGCATATGAACTATGTGTTAAGTACAAAAGTATTGATAAGTCAATGATTATTAAATGTTTTGAGAATGTGAAATTAGAAATGAACTGGTTGTTTGTGATAGTATATGTTATGTGCATGTATGTGAGAGAGTTAAATTTGAGGCTTTACTACCCTCACCCCCTTATCAGTGAAATGTTAAAATGAAATCCGTAAGATTTTTGAATGAATAAGTTCACAGAGTGGAAATACAGAGATCAGTGTTTGAAAGATTATTAATTTGGTCAGAAAAGAGAATGAATCAGCAAATGAAGACAGTACTAAAAGAGATATTGGATAGTTCTGAAGACTATTCAGATTATGCAACGTCATATTAAAGAAGAAGATAAGTCCGATCAAATGACCTATCCAGGTATGTTATTTAAAGAAAGTATTAGTGGAAGCTTTTCTGAATTGATTTCTGTTAGTGATGGGATAATGTGAAAATTTCTAATGATAGAATTAGACAGTGGATTAATGTTTGAACTGTATTGATGGTTGAGTATAGTTGTAACACCCCAAACCCGACCGTAACGTTACGACCAGATTTGGCATGTCACATGGAAAGGTTGTTAAAGAAACTTTGTGATCGTTTAAAAAAAATTCCGAGCTTAATTATTTATTGCTTGTAATCCGTTTGTTAATATTTTAGAAAAAGATTATTTATAAAGTATCTTAGAAAAAAAGTCCGTATTTAACATTTCATAATATAAAATAACCGTACTAAATCAAAAACCAAATTAAATCCCGGAGGCCTTGTTACATAACAAATTCCCAAATTTAAAATAAGTTTAAGATAAAGAAAAACGAAGTTTACGAAAGAAGTAACGCATGGCCACCACAGAGTCCTCCTCGGCTCCAAATCCTCGAACTAGGGACTACCTGCAAAATTAAGCAGAGGGGTGAGTCATCGAGACTCAGTGTGTAAATCCCCATTAAACGAAATCTGGGCCTCAAGCCCGCAGATACACATTGGGCCTTAGCCCACTCAATATAGCATATATCACATGTATGCAATGCAGCCCAGCCCAACCTAGTTTTCCATCCTCTACACACCTGAATCATCCAAACACCAGTGGCATTATGCCACTGTGGTTCTAGACCACCATGATCTCAGATCACTCGTGAAAAGGTCACTAAAATAATAAACGTGGGGCCAACCCACTGTGGTCTTAGACCACCGTGACAATCTCTGATAAATTTATGTATACGTAGGGCCAACCTACTGTGGTCTTAGACCACCGAGACAAGTCACTGATTCATGTTTACATGGTTTCAACCACCGTGGTTCTTAAACCACTCGTGACAATAGCCACTCGTGGCAATAGTCACTTCATTAACACTTCCCCTTTCAGTCAATCCCAAGCCCATGCAATATGACATAATAATTGGTGTATGCAGTATGTCATGTATGCAAAACATATATCAAATATAACGTATAACATGGATTACCATCATAATCAGATAAACGAAATACAACATAATCAAGCTAATCAACCTCTAAGGGTATAACAGTAATTTTACCTACCAAGGGTATTCTCGTAATTTACCTATCGAGGGTATTTCAGTAATTTCACACCTGCAATGGCCTTTCTGAAGACCTAATGTCGCCCCGAGTGACTCGGCTACCATTTCCGATCGTTACCAGACTATTGGGCCTGAAACCCTATTTCGGCCCATTCGGGTTCACACACTCGTGTGGCCCAACTAGCACAAATTTAGCCACAGATATGAGATTCACCTAGTCTAGTCTAATACATACTACACAATCATACAATCTACTCATATGGGCCCACGAGCCCATTAGGCCCACTTGGCCCCAATCGGCCCATCATGGCCCAAACAACATCAACCCACAAGAACACTAACGATGGCCTCAACTATCGCGTCGAAGCCCCCACACGTGCGCTCGCACGCTCGTGTGGCTACTTTCGCCGTGTGACCTGCATTCAACATTTTCCGCTCTACAACTAGAGTAGAGAGAATACACACCTGATAGGAATATGGTGCTAACCCGCGCTCCGACCACTCCTGTGCCCAAACGCCAACCAAGGTATATCCTTCCTCCCATCATACATAGCTCTATATATAGCCAGCTTCTCACCTTCCTTCTTTGTATCTTTCCGATGTGGGATCCCTCCGCTAGCAGAGTTTAAATCCAACTCAAACTCTGACCGTCCAATCCGTAAAATAAATACCCCCTTGCTGATCTAGAGACTTGAACCTCAGACCTCTTTCCAGCTGTAACGCCACCTTGCCACTAGGCCACAAGCTCCTCTTGTGTCTTAAAACATGCCCAACTAAAATATGTCTATGGCCAAGGTCTAAATCCATTTAATAAAATAATCTAAAAGAAATGCAAGTTCCACGCCTTGAACCTTGGACCTCCTTCCTTCCTTGTGGCGTCACCCCCTTGCTCCCTAAGTGGCGTCACTTTGCCACTACACCACACACTCCACTTGTGACATTTTCCTCCACATTTTGTTCTTAAAGCCTACCTACTAACTCCCATGGTTTTATTCACCTAAAACCAAAATTTCACCTAAGCCCAAGTTTGATCCCGAGACTTCATAGAAGCCCCCTAACCTTCCAAAATCACTCACCTAATAGGTCCAACTTGCACAAATGCCGATCTCTTGATCTAAAAAATTTTAAATGCTACTACGCTCAAGGCCTATTGGGCCCAATCCTACTAGGCCCAATTTCAGGATGTTACAAATCTACCCTCCTTAAAGAAATTTCGTCCTCAAAATTTCTAACTAACCCACAGTCGTACATCCTAACCTATAACACTATGCTCACGCTGCTTACTCTGATTCCAATAACACTAATTCACTTTCTATCTTAATCTTGGAACCTCTTCACAAACCAACATCTAACCACGAAGCAAGCAATTTCTCATACTCAACCAATTGCTATATCAAAACATCACATCCAAACCAAACACACGAATAAATATCGTAAATAGACATTTCAAAGATATAATAGATTATAGTGTAAAAAGAAGCTTACGAATTCGGTGCCGGAGACTCAGGTGCCATACATCCAAAAAGACATATTTTTCCTAACCAGATTTCAATTGAATTTTGAAAAAATATTTTCGAACCCATTCCACAAGCCGAGTTTTGCAACCTAGGCTCTGATACCATAATTGTAACACCCCAAACCCAGCCTAAACGTTACGACTGGATCTGGTATGTCACATGGAAAGGTTGTTAAAGAAACTTTGTGATCGTTTAAAAAAAATTTTGAGCTTAATTATTTATTGCTTGTAATCTGTTTGTTAATATTTTAGAAAAAGATTGTTTATAAAGTATCTTAGAAAAAAAGTCCGTATTTAACATTTCATAATATAAAATAACCGTACTAAATCAAAAACCAAATTAAATCCCGGAGGCCTTGTTACATAACAAATTCCCAAATTTAAAATAAGTTTAAGATAAAGAAAAATGGAGTTTACGAAAGAAGTAACGCATGGCCACCACAGAGTCCTCCTCAGCTCCAAATCCTCGAACTAGGGATTACCTGCAAAATTAAGCAGAGGGGTGAGTCATCGAGACTCAGTGTGTAAATCCCCATTAAACGAAATCTGGGCCTCAAGCCCACAGATGCACATTGGGCCTTAGCCCACTCAATATAGCATATATCACATGTATGCAATGCAGCCCAGCCCAACCTAGTTTTCCATCCTCTACACATCTGAATCATCCAAACACCCGTGGCATTATGCCACTGTGGTTCTAGACCACCGTGATCTCAGATCACTCGTGACAAAGTCACTAAAATAATAAACGTGGGGCCAACCCACTGTGGTCTTAGACCACCGAGACAAGTCACTGATTCATGTTTACGTGGTTTCAACCACCGTGGTTCTTAAACCACTCGTGACAATAGCCACTCGTGACAATAGTCACTTCATTAACACTTCCCCTTTCAGTCAATCCCAAGCCCATACAATATGACATAATAATTCGTGTATGCAGTATGTCATGTATGCAAAACATATATCAAATATAACATATAACATGGATTACCATCATAATCAGATAAACGGAATACAACATAATCAAGCTAATCAACCTCTAAGGGTATAACAGTAATTTTACCTACCAAGGGTATTTTCGTAATTTACCTATCGAGGGTATTTCAGTAATTTCACACCTGCAATGGCCTTTTCGAAGACCTAATGTCGCCCCGAGTGACTCGGTTACCATTTCCGATCATTACCGGACTATTGGGCCTAAAACCCAATTTCGGCCCATTCGGGCCCACACGTTCGTGTGGCCCAACTAGCACAAATTTAGCCATAGATATGAGATTCACCTAGTCTAGTCTAATACGTACTACACAATCATATAATCTACTCATATGGGCCCACAGGCCCATTGGGCCCACTTGGCCCCTATCGGCCCATCATGGCCCAAACAACATCAACCCACAAGAACACTAACGATGGCCTCAACTATCGCGTCGAAGCCCCCACACGTGCGCCGCGACGCTCGTGGCTACTATCATTGTGTGTGGCCAGGCATTCGGCATTTGCCGCTCTACAACTAGAGTAGAGAGAATACACACCTGATAGGAATCTGGTGCTAACCCGCGGTCCTACCACTCCTTTGCCCAAACGCCAACCAAGGTATATCCTTCCTCCCATCATAGATAGCTCTATATATAGCAAGCTTTTCACCTTCCTTCTTTGTATCTTTCCGATATGGGATCCCTCCGCTAGCAGAGTTTAAATCCAACTCAAACTCTGACCGTCCAATCCGCAAAATAAATACTCCCTTGCTGATCCTGAAACTTGAACCTCAGACCTCTTGCCAGCTGTAACACCACCTTGCCACTAGGCCACAAGCTCCTCTTGTGTCTTAAAACATGCCCAACTAAAAATAAGTCTATGGCCAAGGTCTAAATCCATTTAATAAAATAATCTAAAAGAAATGCAAGTTCCACGCCTTGAACCTTGGACCTCCTTCCTTCCTTGTGGCGTCACCCCCTTGCTCCCTAAGTGGCGTCACTTTGCCACTACACCACACACTCCACTTGTGACATTTTCCTCCACATTTTATTCTTAAAGCATACCTACTAACTCCTAGGGTTTTATTCACCTAAAACCAAAATTTCACCTAAGCCCAAGTTTGATCCCGGAACTTCATAGAAGCCCCCTAACCTTCCAAAATCACTCACCTAATAGGTCCAACTTGCACTAATACCGATCTCTTGATCTAAAAAATTTTAAACGCTACTACGCTCAAGGCCTATTGGGCCCAATCCTACTAGGCCCAATTTCAGGATGTTACAACAGTGGTTGTGGTTGAGTTAATTACGACGATCACTTCTGAGAATGTAATGTGTTCATTTAATTTTAGAGGTATATGTAGCTGATTATGTTAAGATAAAATTCTTATCGTATAAGAACGTTACCTAAATGTACTAATAGAAGAAAGCATGGTTGATCTATTTGGGTTATGTTCGACATTGATATGTCTTTCTCTGATAATTTATTACATTGTATGGATATGAAAGTCGACGGTAAAATCTGTATGAGGCTAATATTCTATTTCTATTGGTTATTGTTCTGTTGAATATACGTGAAGTTTATATTGCTTCTGTTACTGTGGATTTCATTATTTATGAGAGACATTGTTCTTTCTGGACATTTTCTAGGATATCATCAGAATTGATATCATTCTATATGGGTTTTAATTTTTAGATATCCTGTGTAACTCCATATGTTGAAATTTCGCTATTCCGATTTTCTTATGATTCCATGTGATCATCGCATGAGATCTTTATTTTGAGAGATGACTATGTCTATTATGATTATAATTTTTAGTTTGAAATGTGAGAGTATAGTGATACCGTCCTCAGAGTTATAGAAGTTGTGTTTCTGCAATGGTTGCTATTAAAATCATATTTGATTCTTTTCTGTGTTCAAATGCTTCATTAACAGCCAGGATAATATTTAATATAGGGTTGAGACATCGTTCTTATTAAGGCCCAATGATTTCTATTTGGTTAAGGTGATTTCAGTATAATTCAGAGTTTCGATGATTAATATATGAGACAGCTTCATTATAAACTCTTTTCTAGTTTTCATGAAAGGTTCGACATCGGTAAAAGTGAAAATGATAGAAGATCAAGATTAAATCTGTATAATGATATTTCCGGGGTTATCCTTTTTAACAATAAGAAAAAAATATCTTCGAAAAGACTGATTCAGTAGTTTAGACTAATTTGAATTATTTGATTGAAAAGATAATTGGGTTATATATGTTTGAATCTATCCACCTGACTGGAAATGAATTTTGAACGTACATGTGTGAATTGGGGGATAGTCTGGAAGAAGAACTCGTATTCTTGAAGACTTGATATCGAATTATATCTATCGGAATGATTCTATCTGGGAAATGTTGTGGTAAATTAAAGTTAGTTCAATTGTTGAAGTTTTCCTTTTTGCACGAAGATATTGTCAACTGAAACATCAGTACTGGTTCAGCCTCAGTTGAATAAAAGTTTACGATTCTCAGTCATGTGTCAATGAATGGTTTGAAGTGTGTTCTAGTAAAAGAGTGTACAGAGATATCTTGTGATTCCCTATAGTTAAAGCTGCATGAAAAGAGTTATGTGACATATTTGATGACTATAAGAGTTTAAAATGTTAATGTCAGAGAAATATCCAAATTTGGGGACAGTAAAGATGACCTGAATTGGGCACAGCAAAGATAGCTCGAATCATCAAAAAGTTTTGAGTTAATAAGTGATTGTTATCCGAGGAAAACGATTATAGTTTTGGATATTCCGAATAAGAAACTTTTGTGTGCTTTACGAGCGATGAAATGTGATCGATCTTATCAGGTAATGAACAATTGTTAGATGAATTAGAGGCTAAATAAATGTTTATTTAGCGAAGTTGTTAAATTCAGAAGTGTGTCAGCAAATTATAAGTTAAAAAGGGGTTCAGCATAAATTGATTTCTGATTCAAAATGTAACAGCCCGATTTTGACCCTAATCAAAATAGTGGTTTCGGGACAACAAATTCGAGTCCAAAAAATATTATAAAATTATTTTCAGTGTTTATTATGTCTGAATTTGCTTGTGTTAAATTTTCGTGTTTTAAATTCGTTGTTTGAGTGTCCGATTAAATAAAAGGGCTTAATCGCGTAAAATGAAAATTTGATGGTTAGTTGTGAAAGTGCCTAATTGTTGTTGTCTTTTTAATATGGAGGATTTATGTTGCAATTAGGCCATTTTATTAAGTAGTGGACGGCAACATGCTTATATTATATGTTTTTATATATTAATTTTATAAGTAAAATTTATATTAATATAATATAATGTTATAATATAATAAGCAAAACATAAAATGAAAGCCATTATCTTCCATTTTTGACCGAAACAAAGAAAAGAAAAAGAAAGAAACAAGGGCTAGGTATTCGGCCATTGTTGGGTTTGATTAAGGTATGTATCTAACTTGGTTTTTTATAATTTCTATGTTTTTGTAATCGTTGCTTCGAATACTACAAGACCCATGCTTGAATTTTTGAAATTGATGATGATTTTGTGCTATGCCATTGATGATAATTTGAGTTTTATGATGTTTGATGATGAATTATGAAATATATGTGTTAGATTAATATGTTTTGTCTTTGAATTTTTGGTGAATTTGAGTAATTTTGACTAAATTGTGAAAATTAAATTTTTGAGGGACTAAAATGTTAAAAAAAATGAAATATATGGACTTGTATAGAGCTAGTGAATATTCGGCCTAAGCATAGTATATGCAAATTTTGTGTGTTTTGTGTTTTATGCAATAGGGACTAAATTGCAAAAAGTGTAAAATGTCAGGGGCAAAATGGTAATTTGCCCATTTATGTGTTTTTGGATTAAATTGAATGAATATGTGGTTAAAATAGTTAAATTTGAATTTATTTAGATCAAGAACGGAAGAAAACGGAATTAGATCGGGAGAAGTCGAAAGTAGTCGAGTAGTCGATTTCGTCCGTTGATATCCGAGGTAAGTCTATAAGCATTTAAATGTTGTTAAACTTGAGAATATATAAATGTTATGTGATGAAAGGAATTATTCGATTATATATGTGTTTGGCCGAATGTGATCTGAGATAGGGAACTATGTTTCGAGCTCGTTTTGATCGAGATTTAATGTCTGAAAGTCCCGTACGAACCCTAGGTATAGATAGGATACATATGTCATGACATAGGATTTACGATATGTGTTATCGTGTAAGACCACGTCTGGGACGTTGGCATCGACTTGTGTTTACGTGTAAGACCATGTTTGGGACAGTGGCATCGATATGTGATTACATGTAAGACCACGTCTGGGACGTTGGCATTGTACGAGCTTCCGACTATCCGCGTATCCTTTTTAATTCTGAACGGTTCAATGGGCAATGTAAAACAAAGACCGAATGGAAATCGAATTAAAAGGTCCAGGTATGTGTTAATTAATTGTTTATATGAAACAAGGTAAGTTGATTACTTGAAATGATATTAAGTTATGTGAATATAAATTTCGAGTTAACATATTTGAACATACAAGTGTTTAGGTTTACTTATGTGTTTGTGATAATAATGGTGAATAAATATATACGTATATGACTGATTATGTTAGGCCTTATGGTATATGAATGTGAGGTTATAATGTGATCTGGTAGTAAATGACAACTTATAAATGATATTGTGCATATTCGGTTTTGTTAATAAAATGTTAATATGTAATTGTTGATATATATGTTTTTGCTTAAGACTTACTAAGCTCAAATAGCTTACTCTGTGTGTGTTTTGTATATACGCTTTATAGATTTTGGAGTCACGTTACGAGCTCGGGGATCGTCAGTAAAGCCTATCACACTATCGACCATTTCTTTTGGTATTTTATTAAGTTTGAATTTTAACTTATGGCATGTATAGTCTAGTTGAAATGCTTGATTTTTTTTTGGGATATGTATATATATAAAGCCATGCGAAAATGGCTTGATTATTATGTTTAAGTTTGGTTTTATATGTTCTTGGTTAATGTTTGATGTGTTTGATTTCTATGCGTGAATTCGATTATGCTTGATTATAGTTTAAGTATAAGTGAAAAGAAATATCATGTATATATATATAAATAATGTGATGCTTAGTCATGTGAGTCGGCAATAAGGTAAGTAATGGATATTAGTTGAGTTAAGATATGTTATGTGTTAGGATAGCCATAGACATGTTATATAAATTTGCATGTGGAGTACTTGAAATATGATTAAATTGTAAAATGGTTAATTAAGTTGGTTTGAAATGGTAAGCTTCATAGGTTTTTGGTTTAGAAATGGTGAACATATGTGTATGAGTATATTCGGTCTCGGCAATAAATTTATATTGATAGGTTCGTATTATGATTTATAGTGTGTATATATTGCTAAGTGCACTTGGTTGGATTAATAGTATAGATTGATGTATTTGGTAAGATTAAATTCGGTTGATGTATTTAGATTATGACTATGTGATTAGTGAATTATATAAAGTTTTGACATGAAAGTTATATGCGAATATGGTAAGTTTTGTAATAGTTAAATAAATGGAATTGAATTAATGGATGTCTTAACGCATGCTAGGTATGAGAGAATTATATGTTCCAATATATATATTTACATATAAGTTATTATGATTCGGTTGTAATGGCAAAGTATGCAACTTACTTTGCTTGAATGGTTGGTATATGTGTACTTTGAATTGATTATAAAGTATGCAAATTTGCTATACTATGAATTGTTCTTTATGTTCATAAATGTTTAATGTAATTATAGTGACATGTGCATGTTTATGTATTTTGGTTTTGTTATTGAGCATGTGGATTAGATGCTACAAAATGTCTTTGAAGTTCGAAAATGATTAAAGATATTATAGTGAATGGCGCATGAAATAGTAATGTTTATAAATATACTTGATCAATTGGTAATATTTTAAAAATGTTCCATGTATGAAATGAATATGATTGGTTTTGATATGCGCATGTATGAAAGTAAAATGGTTGATACTCAACTTATGAAATATTTGTTTTGATGTTGTTCAATATATGCTAAGTAATGTTTTACGATTTAAAAAAAAATTAAAATGCGATTGATATGAACATGAGAGTATTAAATGTTCGAATTTTGAATGGGATAAGTGGTTTGATGTGTTTAATTTACGAAGCATGAGAAGAAATGAATGACTATTTTGAGTTGTGTTTTATTCGGTAATACCTCATAACCCTAGTCCGGCGACGGATACGGGTTAAGGCGTGTTACATTTGATTGGTATCAGAGCTACGGTTTAGTCGATTCTAGGACTAACGTAGCACGTGTGAGTGTAGCTATACATGCCATATTTTATATTGCGATAGTGTGATGACTTCTGACATCTGAAATGTGTTTTTGTATAGTAATGGATCCCGATCGAGCCGTAGCTGATGATGTCGAGAGTATAGCGCCTGCTCCCGCGTAAGGGATAGCGTCGGCCAGGAGGGAGAGGCTAGACAAGCCTTTTATCAAATGATGAACGACTGGTTTACTCAATATATCCGGACTAATCCGGCTGCACAACAACCTTCACCCCCAACTAATCCATCTTCGATCCCTATTATACCTCAAGTGAGTGATCCGTTGAGATTGTCTAAGCCTCCTGTTGATAAAATTAGAAAACACGGAGCTGAAGAGTTCAGAGCTAAATTCTGGCTCGATAGTACTACTCGAGTGTTTGATTAGTTATCTTGCACCCCTGATGAGTGCTTAAAATGTGCGATATCTTTACTACGAGACACTGCATATCACTGGTGGAATACACTAGTATCGGTGGTTCTGAAAGAACGAGTGACCTGGGAATTCTTTGGTGAGTTCGTAAGAAATACATCAGTCAGAGATTTATCGACCAGAAATGCAAAGAATTTCTTGAATTGAAACAGGGTCGGATGACAGTGACTGAGTATGAGTGGAAATTTGTGAGACTCGGTCGGTATGCCCGAGAGTGTGTTTTGACCAAGCTATAATTTGTAAAAGATTTGAAGATAAATTGAACGAAGACATTAAGCCCGTTAGTTGGCATACTTGAGATAAAAGAGTTCGTGGTACTTGTTGAGCGAGCTTGCAAAGCCGAAGAGCTCGAGAAAGAGAAAAGAAAAGGCGACTCGAATCTAGAGATTCACGTAAAAGACCATTCGAAGAAGTCATTCCGATCGACATCGAAGAAGTTCCGAGATGATGCTAGCCGTTCAAAGACTAGTGCGGGTTATTCTAGGCGTGATCGCACTCGTGAGCTCGAGAGCTACCTCCGTAGCTAGTGTGGGTAATGTCGGATCAAGTCAACCCGAGTGTGAACATTGTGGTAAAGCGACATCCGGCGATTGCAAATTGCATTATCGAGCCTATTTTAAATGTGGATCAAAGGATCATTTCATTCGTGAGTGCCTGCGAGTTAGCGAGCAAAATCGTCTGAGAATACGAGATCGGGTAACACTACATACTCGAGGTAGACCACCCGTAAATACGGGTAATGTGAGTGGCAATCGAGAGAGGGACCAAAGATACTGGTTGTTAGATCCGAGGCTCGCGCAGACTGCCGAGCCTATGCTATTCGCGCACGCGAGGAGGCCTCATCCCCGGATGTTATTACTGGTATTTTCACTCTCTATGATACTAGTGTTGTTGCATTGATTGATCCTGGTTCGACTCATTCTTATGTGTGTGAGACTTTAGTATTCAGTAAGACTTTGCCTGTAGAGTCTACTAAGTTTGTGATTAAAGTATTGAACCCCTTAGGCCGGTGTGTTTTGGTTGATAAAGTGTGCAAGAATTGTCCGTTGATGATTCGAGATACATGTTTTCTGGCTGATTTGATGTTGTTGCCATTCGACGAGTCTGATATAATTCTGGGTATGGATTGGTTAACTCTGCATGATGCTATTGTGAACTGCAAATGGAAGACTATTGATTTACGGTGTTAGAATGATGAGATTATTCGGATTGAATCTAATGATCTGAATGGTTTACCAACAGTGATATCTTCGATGTTAGCTCAGAAATACGTAAGAAAAGGTTGCGAAGCTTACTTTGCATATGTGCTTGATAGTAAAGTAACCGAAAGAAAGATTTAATCAGTACTTGTTGTGTGCGAGTATCCAGATGTGTTTCCTGAAGAATTACCGGGTTTGCCACCTATTCGAGAAGTTGAATTTGGTATTGAATTAGTGCCGGGGATGACTCTGATATCGATAGCTCCGTACAAAATGGCACCTACGGAATTAAAAGAATTAAAAGCTCAGTTGCAAGAGTTGACAGATAGAGGTTTTGCGCGACCGAGTTTCTCTCCCTGGGGCACACCAGTTTTATTTGTGAAAAAGAAAGACGGAACTATGAGAATGTGTATCGACTACAGACAGCTCAATAAAATGACTATAAAGAATAAGTATCCATTGCCACGGATTGATGATTTGTTTGATCAGTTGAAAGGGGCTACTGTGTTTTCAAAAATAGATTTGAGATCAAAGCTACTATCGATTATGAGTTAAAGACTCTGATGTGCCAAAGACTGATTTCGAACGAGATACGGACACTATAAGTTTCTGGTTATGCCTTTCGGTCTTACTAATGCACCTGCTATTTTCATGGATTTGATGAATCGGATCTTTAGACAGTATTTGGATCGGTTTGTGGTAGTATTCATGATGATATTTTGATTTACTCCCGTGATGAAACCGAGCATGCCGAACATCTGAGACTTGTGTTACAGACTTTGCGAGATAAATAGTTGTATGCAAAGTTCAGTAAATGTGAGTTTTGGTTACGCGAAGTTAGTTTTCTGGGCCACGTTGTATCAGCAGAGGGTATTCGGGTTGATCCGAGTAAAATTTCAGCTATACTTGATTAGAAACCTTTGAGAAATGTCTCTGAAGTTCAGAGTTTTCTGGGAATTTCTGGTTACTATAGACGGTTCGTGAAAGGTTTCTCTATGATCTCAACACCGATGACGAAGCTATTACAGAAAGATGTTAAGTTTGAATGGTCAGAAAAGTGCCAGAAAAGTTTTGATCAGTTGAAAGCTCTTTTGACCGAAGCTCCAGTGTTAGTTCAGCCAGAATCGGGTAAATAATTTTTCATTTACAGTGATGCATCTTTGAGTGGTTTGGGTTGTGTTTGGATGCAGGAAGGCAAAGTTATAGCTTATGCCTCGAGACAGTTAAAGCCGCACGAAAAGAACTATCCGACGCATGATCTGGAATTGGCAGCTATTGTGTTTGCATTGAAGATTTGGCGTCACTATCTGTTTGGTGAGAAATGTCATGTTTATTCTGAACATAAAAGCCTGAAGTATTTGATGACTCAGAAAGATCTAAATTTAAGACAACGTCGATGGTTAGAATTGTTAAAAGACTACGAGCTTGTGATTGACTATCATCCGGGAAAGGCTAATGTTGTTGCTGATGCTTTAAGTTGAAAATCATTATTTGCTTTGCGTGCAATGAATGCGCATATGGTTATATCTGATGATGGTTCGATAATAGCTGAATTAAAAGCAAGACCGTTGTTTGTTCAAAAAATTTGTGATGCTCAGAAAGTTGATAATGATTTGTTAGCAAAGCGAGCTCAATGTGAATCGAATGTTGAATCTGAGTTTCGAGTTGATACAAATGGTTGCTTGAGGTTCAGAAATCGAATATGTGTTTCGAGAAATTCGGAGTTGATTTAGATGATTTTGAACGAAGCTCATAACAGTCGATTATCTGTTCACCAGGTAGTATGAAAATGTATAATGATCTGAAAGAACTTTGCTGGTGGCATGGTATGAAACGAGACATTTCTGACTTTGTTTCGAAATGTTTAGTTTGTCAGCAAATAAAAGCCGAGCATTAGGTACCTTCTGGGTTACTTCAGCCGATCATGATACCTGCGTGGAAATGGGACAGAGTCACGATGGATTTTGTATCTGGTTTACCGTTGACACCGAGCAAGAACGATGCAATCTGGGTTATTGTGGATAGATTGACTAAATCGGCTCACTTTATTCCGGTTCGTATAGATTATTCGCTTAATAAACTGGCTGAATTATATGTTTCTCAGATTGTGAGATTACATGGAGTGCCTATCTCTATTGTTTCGGATCGAGATCCGAGGTTCTATCGCAGATTTTGGAAGAAATTGCAAGATGCTTTAGGTAACGAAACTACACTTTAGCATGACTTTCCATCCGCAAACAGATGATCATCCGAACGAATCATTCGGATACTTGAGGATATGTTGAGATGTTGCATTCTCGAGTTTGAAGGTACGTGGGAACGATACTTACCTTTGATTGAATTTGCTTATAATAATAGCTTTCAATCTAGTATCAAAATGGCACCTTACGAGGCTTTGTACGGTCATAAATGTCGTACACCATTATATTGGACTGAGCTCAGTGAAAATAAGATACACGGGGTCGATTTGATCAAAGAGACTGAACAAAAAGTGAAAGTGATTCGTGATAGTCTGAAAACAGCATCAGATCGTCAGAAATCATATGCAGATTTGAAATGAAAAGATATAGAATTTCAGATTGGAGACAAAGTCTTTTTGAAGGTATCACCGTGGAAGAAAATACTTAGATTCGGTCGTAAAGGCAAATTGAGTCCGAGATTTATAGGACCGTATGAGATTATAGAGCGTATCGGGCCAGTTGCTTATAGACTGCTGTTGCCACCTGAGTTAGAAAAGATTCACAATGTATTCCATGTTTTGATGCTCCGTAGATACCGATCCGATCCTTCACATGTGATTAGTCCGACAGAGGTTGAGATTAAGTCCGATATGACATATGAAGAAGAATCGATTTGTATTCTGGCTCGTGAGATTAAAGAATTGCGAAATAAGAAAATTCTGTTAGTTAAGGTATTGTGGCATAAGCATGGTGTTGAGGAAGCAACTTGGGAGTCGTAGGATACAATGAAAGAGCGTTATCCAAACCTATTCATAGGTAAGATTTTTGGGGGACGAAAATCCTAAGAGGGGAGAGTTTATGACACCGATTTTGACCCTAATCAGAATAATGGTTTCGGGACTACAAATTTGAGTTCAAAAAATATTTTAAAATTATTTTCAGTGTTTATTATGTGTGAATTTTCTTGCGTTAAATTTTCGTGTTTTAATTTCATTGTTTGAGTGTCCGATTAAATAAAAGGGCTTAATCGCGTAAAATGAAAATTTGATGGTTAGTTGTGAAAGTGCCTAATTGTTGTTGTCTTTTTAATATGGAGGATTTATGTTGCAATTAGGCCATTTTATTAAGTAGTGGACGACAACATGCTTATATTATATGTTTTTATATATTAATTTTATAAGTAAAATTTATATTAAAATAATATAATGTTATAATATAATAAACAAAACATACAATGAAAGCCATTATCTTCCATTTTTGACCGAAACAAAGAAAATAAAAAGAAAGAAACAAGAGCTAGGTATTCGACCATTTTTGGGTTTGATTAAGGTATGTATCTAGCTCGATTTTTTATAATTTCTACGTTTTTGTAATCGTTGCTTCGAATACTACAAGACCCATGCTTGAATTTTTGAAATTGATGATGATTTTGTGTTATGCCATTGATGATAATTTGAGTTTTATGATGTTTGATGATGAATTATGAAATATATTTGTTAGATTAATATGTTTTGTCTTTGAATTTTCGATGAATTTGAGTAATTTGGACTAAATTGTGAAAATAAATTTTGAGGACTAAAATGTTAAAAAAATGAAATATATGGACTTGTATGGAGCTAGTGAATATTCGGCCTAAGCATAGTATATGCAAATTTTGTGTATTTTGTGTTTTATGCAATAGGGACTGAATTGCAAAAAGTGTAAAATGTCAGGGGCAAAATGGTAATTTGCCCATTTATGTGTTTTTGGATTAAATTGAATGAATATGTGGTTAAGTTAGTTAAATTTGAATTTATTTAGATCAAGAATGGAAGAAAACGGAATTAGATCAGGGGAAGTCGAAAGTAGTCGAGTAATCAATTTCGTCCGTTGATATCCGAGGTAAGTCTATAAGTATTTAAATGTTAAACTTGAGAATATATAAATGTTATGTGATGAAAGGAATTATTCGATTATATATGTGTTTGGCCGAATGTGATCTGAGATAGGGAACTATGTTTCGAGCTCGTTTTGATCGAGATTTAATGTCCGAAAGTCCCGTACGAACCCTAGGAATAGATAGGATACATATGTCATGACATAGGATTTCCGATATGTGTTATCGTGTAAGACCACGTCTGGGACGTTGGCATCGACTTGTGTTTATGTGTAAGACCATGTCTGGGACAATGGCATCGATATGTGATTACATGTAAGACCACATCTGGGACGTTGGCATTGTACGAGCTTTTGACTATCCGCGTATCCTTTTTAATTTCGAACGGTTCAACGGGCATTGTAAAACAAAGACCGAATGGAAATCGAATTAAAAGGTTCAGGTATGTGTTAATTAATTGTTTATATGAAACAAGGTAAGTTGATTACTTGAAATGATATTAAGTTACGTGAATATAAATTTCGAGTTAACATATTTGAACATACAAGTTTTCGGTTTACTTATGTGTTTGTGATAATAAAGGTGAATAAATATATACGTATATGATTGATTATGTTCAGCCTTATGGTATATGAATGTGAGTTTATAATGTGATCTGGTAGTAAATGACAACTTATAAATGATATTGTGCATATTCGGTTTTGTTAATAAAATGTTAATATGTAATTGTTGATATATATGTTTTTGCTTAAGACTTACTAAGCTCAAATAGCTTACTCTGTGTGTGTTTTTGTATACTTCTATTTTATAGATTTTGGAGTCACGTTACGAGCTCGGGGATCGTCAGTAAAGCCTATCACACTATCGACCATTTCTTTTGGTATTTTATTAAGTTTGAATTTGAACTTATGGCATGTATAGTCTAGTTGAAATGTTTGATTTTTTTTGGGATATGTATATATATATAAAGCCATGAGAAAATGGCTTGATTATTATGTTTAATTTTGGTTTTATATGTTCTTGGTTAATGTTTGATGTGTTTGATTTCTATGCGTGAATTCGATTATGCTTGATTATAGTTTAAGTATAAGTGAAAAGAAATATCATGTATATATATATATATATAAATAATGTGATGCTTAGTCATGTGAGTCGGCAATAAGGTAAGTAATGGATATTAGTTGAGTTAAGATATGTTATGTGTTAGGATGGCCATAGACATGTTATATACATATGCATGTGGAGTACTTGAAATATGATTAAATTGTAAAATCGTTAATTGAGTTGGTTTGAAATGGTAAGCTTCATAGGTTTTTGGTTTAGAAATGATGAACATATGTGTATGAGCATATTCGGTCTCGGCAATAAATTTATATTGATAGGTTTGTTTTATGATTTATAGTGTGTATATAATGCTAAGTGCTATTGGTCTAATTAATAGTATAGATTGATGTATTTGGTAAGATTAAATTCGGTTGATGTATTTAGATTATGACTATGTGATTAGTGAATTATATAAAGTTTTGACATGAAAGTTATATGCGAATATGGTAAGTTTGGTAATAGTTAAATAAATGGAATTGAATTAGTGTATGTCTTAACGCATGCTAGGTATGAGAGAATTCTATGTTCGAATATATATATATATACATATAAGTTATTATGATTCGGTTGTAATGGCAAAGTATGCAACTTACTTTGCTTGAATGGTTGGTATATGTGTACTTTGAATTGATTATAAAGTATGCAAATTTGCTATACTATGAATTGTTCTTTATGTTCATAAATGTTTAATGTAATTATAGTGACATGTGCATGTTTATGTATTTTGGTTTGGTTATTGAGCATGTGGATTAGATGCTACAAAATGTCTTTGAAGTTCGAAAATGATTAAAGATATTATAGTGAATGGCGCATGAAATAATAATGTTTATAAATATACTTGATCAATTGGTAATATTTTAAAAATGTTCCATGTATGAAATGAATATGATTGGTTTTGATATGCGCATGTATGAAAGTAAAATGGTTGATACTCAGCTTATGAAATAATTGTTTTGATGTTGTTCAATATATGCTAAGTAATGTTTTACTATTTAAAAAAATTTAAAATACGATTGATATGAACATGAGAGTATTAAATGTTCGAATTTTGAATGGGATAAGTGATTTGATGTGATTAATTTACGAAGCATGAGAAGAAATGAATGACTATTCTGAGTTGTGTTTTATTCGGTAATACCTCATAACCCTAGTTCGGCGACGGATACGGGTTAAGGGGTGTTACACAAAAATTCAGATATGGTATTGATGATTATTTGATATTTCGAGATAGAGTGTGTATACTGAAAAGCTCTATGAATATACAACAATCGCTACAAGAAAATCTCGGTGGTAATTTATTTGTTCATATGGGGAATAACAAGATGCTGTGATCCGAGATATGATATCGATGATGAGTGTGAAATGTGATATTTTCGACTTTGTTGATTTTATAAATGAAGGGTTGATGAATTCAGTATCGGGATTATCTTTATCATTGAAAAATATAGAGTTATCTCGAAATATGATTAATCTGTTTGAAGAAATCTCTCTCAGACGTATAAATTTTCTTTAATTAATTAAGCGATTTGAGTTATCCGCTTCGTGTTGGTAAGTTCATCTATGGTGTCGATTATCATTGTTTTGGATTAAGATCTGAAACTTATATGATAATTCTGAGAGATGTTACAGTAATCTGTGAGTATGAAATTGCATTGAAATTGGGCAATGCAAACCAAATTCTCGAAATATTTATTTGTCACTATGTTTTAGAATTGCAAAGCAACTAAGAAAGACTGTTGCTATTATAAGCAGTTACTAAACTCCATTATTTCAGGATTGAGCTTTGAGAGAAAATGATCCACGGGATTAATATCGTTAGAGAAAGTGAGCAGAAAATAAAAACAATTTAATATAGTTATAAGCGGTCTCAGCTATAGATAATGTACAAAAAACTTGATGGTCTCAAAACTAACTAATAATTCGACAAAGGCAAGCGCACCTATCGAACAATAGTATAGCTATGGTGAGTCCGAAATATTGTATCCACAAGGACTAAAAGTACTAGTAATAACTATCTTTCTATTATTTAGGCTAATAATTAAAGGGATTTGCTTTTAATTTAAAACTAACTAATTAACTATGAACGTGACAAAGAGTGAAGGAAATAATCGAATAAACCAATGATAAAGACAATACCCAAGGAAAAATCCACCTAGACTTCACTTATTATTCTAACTCTGAATTAAACGATTTATTCACTTGTCTTGATCCGTAGAAATCCCTAAATTATGTTAATATCTCTTTCGAGACTAAAAACAACCGACTCTAGGTTTATTAATTGAAATCTCTTTCTAATTAAAACCCCTATCATCGCATTAACTCGATTTATGGATTCCCTTATTGGATTTGACTCTAATCCAGCAGATTTATGTCGTCCTATTTCTAGGGTTGCAATCAACTCCGCTTAATTATGCTAGATCTACTCTTAAACAGGGACTTTTGCTCCACTGAATAAGTACATCAAACTTGAATTAATACCCTGAAAATATTAAAGCAAGAATTAAGAACACATAATTAAGAATAAGAATAAGTATTTATCATGTAATTCAGACAATTAAATAATCAGATCCATCGTAGGTTTCATCCTCCCTAGGTATTTAGGGAGTTTAGTTCATACTCATAGAGGAAAACATCTCAAAATAAGGAAAACAACAAGACATAAAGAACCCAAAAACTTCTAAGGAACTTGATGGAGATCTTTAATCTTGAATGAGATCCTGCTTTTGAATTGATTCCAACGGCTTCCTTCGAGTAATTTCTTCGTTCTACTCTGCTTGCTCCCCTTAGGTCTTCCTCTGGAGTGTATTTATAGACTTTAAAAGGCTCAGAAACCCTAAAAATTGGCTTTTTCCGCGTGAAAACGAAGCTGGGTGCGACAGGGACACGGGCGTGTGATCAACCCGTGTGAGGGTGCCCAGGCCGTGTGAGAATTTGCATGGTTCGCGATCGACACGGGCTGGCACACGGGCGTGTGTCCAGCCCGTGTGTTTTACACGGGTATGTGCCCTGTAACGCCCCAAATTTGGGCCTAGAAGAATTGGGCCTATTGGGCTTTGGGCTTTGGGTCTCAGAAAATTATTAGGTGAGCGAGAAAATGACAATTGGCATGTGGGCTTTGAGGGTTAGTGAATTTGGAGTGTCTAGGGGTGTTGGAGATGTTCTGGGATCAAGTAAGGGTATAGGAAAAATTTTGGTTTTAGCCCCAAGGGAACTGTGACTTCAGTTAGTAGGCCTTTTAAATAAATGAAGAAGAAAAATGACACAAGAAGAGCTTGTGGTGTAGTGGCAAAGTGGCGCCACTTAGGTAGCAGGGAGGTGGCGTCATTAGCAGGTAAGGGAGTCCAAGGTTCGAGTAGTGGCATGGTATTTTATTGGGGTATTTATTTTTTTGTCGGAGACAGCTAGAGTTTGTGTTGTGTTGAAATTGATGGATGAGAGGTTTGAAATGGTCATGGAGAGATTGTAGGAGCTTATCTTGGAGAAAATTTAGGAGCCGAGAAGTGTGAAGAGTTGGTGCCGTTTTTGGGAAGTGGAAAGTGTATAAATTCGGCTTAGGAGGGTAAATGAGTGTCGTTTTTAGGTCTTTTAGGGGGTATTACGAATTTTCATTGTGGCTTTCAGCATTTGGAGAGTTTTGCAAATAAGTCAGTGTAACACCCCATACCCGAGTCCGAGGCTAAGACCAAATACGAGACATTACTATGCTTGAACTTGCTTAAACATGTACTTACGGGCTGTAAAATTTTGTTCCGAATTAAAAACTTATCTTTCTTAGAAAAAAACATACGTTTCATGGGCCTACGAGGCCTTAAACATCTATCTGGAAACCTTAGGAACTCAATCGGAAACTTTTCCTCGAACAGGGGTCACACGCCCATGTGACTTGGGACACGCCCGTATACCCCTAAAACACGCTCGTGTCTTCCACCCGTGGTCGACACTGACTAATATCACACGGCCTTGACACGCCCGTGGCTTTGGCCTGCGTGCTAAACCTTGGCATTCTGACTTATCCACACAGTCCATATCCATACACACGCCCGTGTACTTCAGCTGTGTGGTAATTCAATTTACAAGTGCAAGGTGCAGACTCTACACGTCCAGGGCACATGCCCATGTGCTAACTGTGTGTAGCACACGGCCTAAAACACACACGACCGTGTTATTAGCCCGTGGTCTATTCTCAGAACACACCGGTTTAGGGGTGTGCATATGGGGTATAAATCAAGTGTTAGTAGGTTTTGGGAGTGCTTGGTTGAGTTTTAGAGGCTCTAAGAATGTTGGGATGAGAAGGGAAGGCTTTGGAAAATTTAGATTTTTAGGGTAAAAAGGAATTGGGCCTAGGAGAATTGAGCCCAATGGGCCTTAGGCGTAGTAGCGTTTAAATTTTTGGAGAACAAGAGACCGGCTTAAATGCAAGTTGGACCTATTGGATAAGTGATTTTGGAAGGTTAGAGGGCTTCTATGAAGTCCCGGGATCAAATATTAGCTTTGGGGAAATTTTTGTTTTAGGTGCAAAAAACCCTGAAAGTTGGCAGGTAGGCCTTAAGAATAAAATGTGGGGAAAAATGACACAAGTGGAGTGTGTGGTGTAGTGGCAAAGTGACGCCACATAAGAGACAAGGGGGTGACGCCACAAGGGAAGGAAGGAGGTCCAAGGTTCAAGTCTTGGCTTTTGCATTTTGGTTTTCTTTTTACTTGGACCTCAGAATTTGGCCATAGTTTATATTTAGTTGCGCATGGTTTAAGACACAAGATGAGTTTGGGGCCAAGTGGTCAGCGGTGTGGATTATGTTGAAGGGAGCCTGGGTTCGAATCTCATGAGAAGCAAGGAGTATTTATTTTATGGATGCGGACGGGAAGAGTTTCAGATTGAATTTAAACTCTCATCGACGAAGGGATCCCACATCGGAAAGATACAAAGAAGGAAGGTGAAGTGCTAGCTATATAAGGAGCATCCTAGGAGGAGAGTAAACACATCTTGGAGGGCGTTTGGGCACAGGAGTGGTCGGAGCGCGGATTAACACCAGAGTCCTATCGGTGTGTAACTCTCTACTCTAGTTGTAAAGCGGCAAATGCCGGCGTGCGGTCCACGGCAATAGTAGCCACACGAGCGTGCGAACGCACGTGTAGGGCTTCGACGCGCGATAGTTGAGGCCATAAGTAGTATTCTTGTGGGTTGGGGTCGCTTGGGCGCGATGGGCGAAGTGGGCCCAATGGGCCCGTGGGCCCTTATGAGTAAATTGTGTGATTGTGTAGTATATAGTGAACTAGACTAGGTGGAACTTATATACGTGGCTAGATTTGTGTTAGGTGGGCCACACGGCGTGTGCAGGGCCAAATGGGCCGAAATTGGGCTTTAGGCCCAATAGTCCATTCGACCAGAAATGGTAGTTGGTCGTCGGCGATGCGACGGGCCTTTAGAAAGGCCATTCCAGTGTACGAAATTACCGATATACCCTTGGTGGGTAAATTACGAAAATGCCCTTAGTAGGTAAAATTACGATTTTACCCTTAAAGGTTGATTAGCAAGGTAGGGGCGTGTTAGTTTTCTTTGTGCTATAGTTTTGTCTTGGCCGAATGGCCTAAGTGTTCATTGTTTTTATGCCAAGGCCGATTGTAGGGAAGAAGAGCCCATGTCTGGGAACCTTTTGTAAGTCCGTTAGTCTCATGTGCGTAAGGTAAGAAGCGTTTGGGTTTGGTATCATTTAGGTGCGTAATCATCGCACTATTTTTCGTGGTTTGGTTTGCTAACATGTTTATGTGTGTATTATGTGTAATAGCCGTTTATAATGGCATAAGTGATGAATAATGGTGATGGTAAGTTAATCTTGATATACATTTATATATGTACAATGTGGTAGTGATAAGTGATAAATACTCATTCTATATGATATTCTTGCATGATTTATTGACACATGGGCGCGGGATTGGATTGAAGAAGGAAGAAGTGTACACGGGATGTACGTGGTCTAATGATAGCTCAAAGCTACATTAGCGCTTGAGGTTAGCTTTGTGCTACCTCAAGGGAGGTGTTGGCTAGGTGCCCATCTCGGCGGTTGATTGCTATGTGCATCACCAGAGAGGCGATTACGATATTTGGATCACTTTGGTTGATCGGTGGCTCACCCACGGCCTCGAGCAATGAGAATGCCGAGGTAAGATTTATGGATCACGATGTGATCGGTGGCTCACCACGGCCTTGTGCAAAGCAGTCCGCCGAGGTAACATATGTGGGATCACTTTCGGTTGTGATCGGTGGATTAGCCATGACCTTAGGCGTGGAGTCCGCTAAGGTTGGTGTCACGGTTGGATAGTAGGTTGGGTGAGATGCATTCTTGCATGATTTGTTTCGATGGTCAGGTGGGTATGGGCCAAGCCCATACGGATGGAAATATGTGTTGTGGTTATGCCTTCGAGTCGGTGGACTCACTCTTTTCATTAACCATTTCGGGTAGTGCATAAAGTCTGGACCGGGATCGGAGAGGACAAGGTGGCCCATGCCGAGGATGATGTTCAATTATTCCATGCTAAATTTTGATATAAGTACTTTATTTGAATTTTTGGGTTGTAATAAAGGCCATTTTATGTTTTTGGTATTACTTTAACTATGGTTTATTTAAATTAAATTGCTACGTGAAAATGATTTATGGTTTGCAACCTATTTATTCAAATTGGATATTATAAACTAAAGTTTTAAAAATGAATGAGTTTTATAGCAAAGTTTTATTCCAAAGATATGTTTTCCAAAATTCAGCAAACTACGATGTTTTATTTTAAGATTTTCAACCGTCTTTTCCCAGTGACATAACCAGATTCGGTCGTAGCGAATGGGCCGGGTTTGGGGATGTTACATATTCTGACTTAAAACACTAATGTGCAGGGGACACACAGCTTAGACACACGCCCGTGTGTCCATCCGTGTGGGCACTTAGAGGCTATTTTCCAAGCCAATTGCCACCCTGAAATTAAGATCAATCCAATTCTCAATTTGCCAACTCAAGTATTACATCTAACATGAATAATACTACATGCTTCATTGATAATTATAAACATACACACTTAGTTAAACTTGGCCAATCACTTAGCCATATACAAAAGAATAATAAACTTGATAGCCTATACTTTGGCCCTCTTTAAGACATTTTTCAAAATGAAATGCTTCCTATACATGCCATACTTAATATAAACAACTTGGCTATACCAAAATAGCGATTGATAGTGTGCTCTGAGCTCCGATGACGATGATCCACGAGATTAGCTTGGCGGGACTACATGGAAAGAAAGAGTGAAAGAGATAAGCATTTAGCTTAGTAAGTTTGCATATAATGCACATAACAACATACTTGCTTAATATAAACCATTTGACATAAACAATGGCATCATAATTTCAGCTATAAAGCTTACTTGCTCATACTTGATTCTTACATATCTCATGATACTTACTAGTCTCGTACTTGTGAGGTAAACAAGGTACCTGTATCACTTGATCACATTGATCAGTATACTTTAACATAATAACCATAATATCTAATTTATCATTCATAACATGAATAATACCCATTCTCGACTTGATGATAACTTTGCTTATTTACTTCTTGTTATCTCATTTAAACTTTACTCGTTTGCCCGATGAATTTCTATGAATAACCGAGGATACTGAATCTCATCTCACATGCTCGATGCCAAGGCCATATCCTAGATACGGTCTTACATGGAATCTCTCATCTTGGTTTCGAGGCCATGTCTTGACATGGACTTATACGAAGTCTTTCTCGTGAGTTCCCTTGGGAACTTACCATTGCCATGTCTTGACATGGTCTTACTTGGTATCTTTACTCATGAACTGGTCAATGCCGAGCCTTGGCTTGGACTTACATGAAATCTTCCTTGTTACTCACCAATGCCATGCCTTGGCTTGGACTTAAATGAAATCTTCCTTGTTACTCACCAATGCCATGCCTTGGCTTGGACTTACATGGGATCTCTATCTCTTGATAGCTTTTCAATGCCAAGACTTGTCTTGGACTTACATGATAACTTTTCAATGCCAAGACTTGTCTTGGACTTACATGACATCTTTGCTTGGAGACTCACCAATGCCATACCTTGGCTTGGGCTTATATGGGTCTTCATCTCATAATAACTCTTCAATGCCAAGACTTGTCTTGGTCTTACATGATAACTTGTCTGATTGCCGATGCCATGCCTCGGCTTGGACTTATACGAACTTTCTCATTTCATGTGATAGATCGAGTATCCTAAGCTATTCAACTTCAATCGGGGCTTTCTCATGCTTGATCTTATTGATTACTTTGTTTAACATAACATTAAACATTTTCATGACAATATTGTACATTATACAAAGCAATTCAATGATATTAATCATAAAGCTTAGAAATCATACAAACTTACCTCAATACAAAATGTATGTAGATATGCAATTTAGTCCTCGACTTTGTTCTTGCCTCGATTTCGATTCGGGCTTGCGTTTTCTTGATCTATAATAATAATTAGATCATTTAATACTCACATTGACTAAATTGACTCTTAACTCATACTTTGGCAAAATTACTATTTTGCCCCTAAACTTTCTCATATTTGCACTTTTGCCCAAGGCTCAGAAATGATTCTCATTCAAATTTCTTAAACTTCATGCTTAGCTGATTCATTCTCTCAACTATAGCAATCATCAATTCTCATTATTTCTAATAGGTATGAACAATTTCATAACTTTTACAAACTAGTCCCTATATTCATTTTTCATGAATTTCAATTAGAAAAAGATGTTTATCTAACATCAAACTCTCATAATATTCCATAAAACATCATTTAACAAGCATTTCATACATGGGTAGATTTTTGAACATACATCTTAGCTCATTTTATAGCTAAAAATAGCTAATTCATAATACGAGAACTTCAAAAATACGAAGAATATTAAAAACGGGACTAAGATGAACTTACTAGCAAGCTTGAAAGATGAACAAACCCTAGCTATGGGGTTCTTCAAATTTTCAGCACAATGAAGAAGATGAATGAGATTTTTATCATCGTTTCCCTATTTTAATCATTTATTAGATAAATGGCTAAAATGCCCTTCTCTTTAAAATTTTCCCTTTTATAACTCATGTCCATTTTTGTCCAAAACATATAATTTGGGAAATTTTCTATTTAAGGACTTCTAATTACTATTCTAAAGCTATTTCATACAAAAATCTTCTAGAAACTCATATTTTGCAACTTTTGCAATTTTAGTCCTAATGGACCCTTTAATGGAAATTTCCATAAAATTTCTACATGAAACTTTCATAATACCATGCAAACATCTCAAATACTTTAAAAACTCATATTACTACTTCGGATTTGTGGTCTCGCACCACTTATCCGACTAGGCCCTAAATCAGGATGTTACAATTCTCCCCCCTTTAGGGATTTTTGTCCCCGAAAATCTTACCAGCAAATAGGTTTGGATATTGGTTCCTCATACTCTCTTCTGGTTCCCATGTAGCTTCTTCTATCCCATGTCTTTGCCACAATACTTTCACTAGGGCAATACTTTTATTTCTTAGCTGCTTGACTTTCCGAGCTAAGATCTTGACTGGTTCTTCACCATAAGTCATGTCAAGATGAATCTCTATTTTTGATGGGGTAATTATATGTGAAGGGTCTGATCGGTAGCGTCGTAACATAGACACGTGAAACACATCATGTATCTTTTCTAACTCTGATGGCAAAGCCAAACAGTAAGCTACCGGCCCAACTCTCTCAGTAATCTCGTACGGTCCAATGAAACGCAGACTTAATTTTCCTTTCTGGCCAAATCTGATAACTTTTCTCCACGGTGACACTTTCAGGAAAACTTTATCCCCGATTTGATACTCTATTTCTTTTCTTTTTAAATTCGAATAGGATTTTTGTCTGTCTGATTGATCGTTGTTTTATGCGATGTCAAAGTCTTAAAATTTATAATGAGAATGATCGAACCTAAAAACTAACTATGATAACGATTTGAGGCAAGCGCACCTATAGAACAGTAGTATAGTTAGTGGTAAGACTCGTAACATCCCAGTTTAGGGCCTAGTCAGAATAGTGGTGCGAGACCACATATCCAAGGGTTATAAATGAGTTATTGAGGTTTATGCCATGTATGCATGCTAGTGTGAAAGTTTCATTAAGCAATTTTGTGAAATTGTGGTTAAATTGTCCAAAAGGACTAAATTACAAAAGTTGCAAAATGTGTGTTTCTAGAAGCTATATGTGTGAAATAGCTTTAGATTATTAATTAGAGGTCCTTAATGAGCATTTTTCCCAATTTTTAGTTTTTGGAAAAAATGGGCATGGATGAGTTAAAATAGAAAGTTTATCAAAAAGGGCATTTTAGTCATTTATCAAATAAGTGATTAAAAAGGAGAAAAGATGACAAAATCATGCTCATCTTCTTCCCCTCATTGCCAAAAATTTGAAGGAAGCCATAGCTAGGGTTCTTCAATTTTTCAAGCTTGCTAGTAAGTGCATCTAGCATCGTTTTTGATATTCTTTACATTTTTGAAGTCCCGGTAGCATGAGTAAGCTATTTTTAGCTATTTGGTGAGCTATGAAGGATGTTCAAAAATGTGGTCATGTATGACATGCATGTATTTAGTTGTTTTATGGAAGATTATGAAAGCTTGATGTAGTAGAAACATCTTTTGTTAAGTGATTTTCCATGAAAATGCATGTAGGGACTTGATTGTGAAAATCTTAAGTTTGGTCATACATGTGTGTTTTAGTGAGAATTGATGATAGCTTTAGTTGAATATGTGGTTCGGCTAAGCATGAAAGACTAGAAAGTTGAATAAAAATCACTTTACGAGCCTTTGGGGCTAAAGTGTAAATATGAGAAAGTTTAGGGGCAAAATAGTAATTTTGCTAAAGAATGAGATGTGGGTCAATTTAGTCAATGTATGTATTGAATAAGCTGATTTATTCATTATAGATCAAGAAAGACGAAGCCCGGATCGAAACCGAGGCAAAAGTAAGGTGGTGGACTAAATTGCAAGTCTCAATACTTTTGTGTACCGAGGTAAGTCTATGCATAAACCATGCATTCATACTTACAATTTATTATTTCTAGCTAGAGTAGCATGATTGAGAATGATTGAGAACCTATGTGGTTCAAGTAGAATGAATGTAATGGATGTGTGAATGGATGAAGGATTGTGAATGATTGAGAACCTATGTGGTTCAAGTAGAATGAATGATTGCGTAAATAGATAATTGAATGTGTTGTGTTAATGCTAAAAAGGGTGGGCTAAGTGCTATAACATCCTAAGGCATATTGACGATGAGCTGGCCATGTGCGATGCTATCGTTAAGTATATCATTTAGTGGGCTAAGTGAGAAACCCCTATGATTACCTTTGTGGTAGGCTAAGTGCGATACCACCTTATTAATCGATTGTGGTGTGCTAAGTGCAAAACCACCGAGACATTTGCTGTGTGGGTTAACTGTGTGGATTAGCCATGTGATTGCATTATTGAGTAAAATAGCCATGTGGATGTATTATTAAGTTAATTAGTCGTGGTGGATGAATTATTGAGAAATAATGATGTGTTGTATATTATGTAAATGTGACATTGAATGCAGGGGTGCATTTCGATGGTTATGAGTATATGACTCATGATGTGTTGGAAGTGTGGTAAGGGATAGAAAGAGTAAGCATAGTTGTGATTTACTTATGTTGGTATAATGCTAATTGTTGCTTAGCTTATACTATGTTGCTTAATTATTTATGTGTAAACTTACTAAGCTCAAAGCTTACTCTCTTTCTTTTCCCTTGTCTTATAGAGTAAAGGTGTTGAATCGAGATACGAGGATCAATTGGAAGATCGCCCATACTATCAGCACACTTTGGTACATGAGACTTAATGTTTTGTATATGGCATGTATAGGGGCTAGACAAGTTAGTGAATTTTGTTGTATATGGCTAAGATGTGTTGGCCTTTAGATGGATAGCTTATTTTGTATAATGCCATGGTTGTTGGCTATTACATTATATGAAAGAAAGTTATAGTTATCTATGTGAGATTGCAACTCAATTTGAGTTGATTATGGATGTGTTATATGAGTGCATGTTGTGTAAGCTATAAGGGTGAGAAGAGCTTAGCAAATAGCTTTGTTCTTGGCCATGCGGATAGACACACGGACGTGTGTCTAGGCTATGTGTGACACACGGTTAGCCCACGGGCGTGTGCTTTGGCTGTGCATCCCCTGCATGTTAGTATTTTAAAATAGAATAGACCACGGACTAGTCACACAGGCGTGTGCCTAGGGCATGTGGGATTAATTAGTGTTGGCCACGGGCTAGCCACACGGGCGTGTGTCTAGACTCTAGGCCGTGTTAAAGTAGTTAGTGTGCTCCACGGGTGGTAAGCATGGGCGTGTGCCTTGGCCGTGGGGCATTGGCAGAATGTTGGGTTTTTAGGCACGGTTTGGGGACATGGGCGTGTGTGTCCATGCACAGGCGTCTCTAATCTTGCACGGGCGTGTTAGACCTGTATAAAAGAGAAAAATTTTAAGATTGGAAAATGTTCCAGTTTAGTCTCGAGAGCCCTCGTGTGTATGAGGGAGGCCTCGTAAGTCGAGAATGAGGTTGTTGAGATGACTTCAGAGAGTAGTTACGACGAGCCTAAGTGGCGATCAAGTGGTTTGAGTTCGGTAACACCTCGAGCCCAGTTCCGGCATAGAACTCGGGTAAGGGGTGTTACATTTAGTGGTATCAGAGCTATGGTTTAGTCGATTCTAGGACTACCGTAGCGGGTGTAAGAGTCTAGCTATACATGCCATAAGTGTACAATGTTAGTGTGGTGGTTTCTGATGATTTAAATCTTGTTTTATATAGAATATGGATTCCGATCCATTAACTGCTGGTGAAGCAGCTAGTAATGTGCCGGCTCCTGCGCAAGGGACTGCGCCCATTGAGAGCAGACCCGAGGTCAGGGGTCAAGGGGAAGAGGTACGAGAAGCCTTTCTCCAGATGATGAGCAATTGGTACTCGGATTATGTTCGAGCGAACCCTAATGCTCAACCTCCTCCACCTTCCCCTCCTATACCTCAGCCAAATCTAGTGGCTCCTCAAGGTATGGATGTAGTGAGGATATCGAAACCCCCGGTGGATAAGATTAGGAAACACGGGGCTGAGGAGTTTAGAGCTAAGGTAGATGATGACCCAGAGAGGGCGGAGTTCTTGTTGGAGAACTCGATGAGGGTGTTCGATGAACTCTCATGTACGCCTGAAGAGAGCTTGAAGTGTGCCGTATCTTTACTGAGAGATTCGGCATACCATTAGTGGAAGACGTTGACGTTAGTGGTCCCGAGAGAGCAGGTGACATGGGACTTCTTTCTGGAAGAGTTCCGGAAGAAGTATATAAGCCGTGAGGTTTCTTGATCGAAAAAAGGAAAGAATTCTTTGAGTTGAAACAAGGAAGAATGACAAAGGGTGAATATGAGCGTGAGTTTGTTAGGGCTTAGTAAATACGCTCAAGAATGTGTATCGACCGAGACCATCTTGTGTAAGAGGTTCAAGATGGGGTGAATGAGGATATCAAACTCCTAGTGGGCATTTTGGAGTTGAAAGAATTTGTGGTATTAGTTGAGAGGCAAGTAAGGTCAAGAGCCGAGTTCGTAAAAGAGAAGGGTCGTGAGTGAAGCCCGATATGCTAGAAAGAGGCCGATGGGCAAGTCATACCAAGCCCATCGAAAAGATCCAAGGAAGTGAATCCTCGGACGACAAAGACCGAAGATGGGTTATTCGTGACGAGACTTGGGCAATACTCACTCGGGTTCGAGAGTCCAAGCTCCCTCGATGGAAAGTGTGGGCAATACAAAGAGTAAACCGGAGTGTCCAAGTTGTGGTAGGCATCACACCGGAGAGTGTTGGGGAAATATTCGAAAATGTTATAAGTGTGGTTCCCCTGACCACTTTATCCGTAACTGCCTTGAGAGGGATGATAAGGAAGAGAGGCAAGAGCTGAGACCTAGCGATGTGTCTATGAGGGGTAGACCACCAAGGAACCCGAGAGGCAGGAATAGTGGTAGAGATGCGCCCAGAGATTCTGCTGTGAGACCAAAGGGTCGGGCACCTGCGAGGACGTATGCTATTCGCGCTCGCGAAGAAGCATCCTCCCCTGATGTCATAACGGGTACTTTTTCTCTCTATGACACCTTTATTATTGCTTTAATAGATCCAGGGTCTACTCATTCTTATATTTGTATGAGATTAGCATCTAGTTTGAGTATGACCGTTGAGTCTATGGACATAGTGGTTAAGGTGTCAAACCCGTTAGGAAAGCATGTGTTAGTGGACAAAGTGTGTAAGAATTGTCCTTTATTGATTGAGAATCATTGTTTTCCGGCAAACCTTATGTTGTTGCCGTTTGATGGGTTTGATTTAATCCTAGGCATGGATTGGTTGACTACCCATAGTGTCTTAGTGAACTGTGGTAATAATTTTATTGAATTGAAATGTGAGAGTGGAGATGTGGTTCGGGTTGAATCAGGTGGATCGGATAGTCTACCAGTGATGATTTCTTCCCTAGTGGCTGAGAAATGTTTGAGAAAAGGATGTGAGTCCTATCTTGCTTTTGTGTTGAATACTCGAGAGATTGGAGTAGAGTTTGAAACAGTGCCAGTGTTATGTGAGTATCCAGATGTATTTCCGAAAGAGTTACCCGGATTACCTCTAGTGAGAGAGGTCGAGTTTGGAATTGAGTTGGTTCTGGGAACGGCACCTATTTCAATTGCTCGTGATAGAATGGCACCAGAGAGTTGAAAGAACCAAGTTTCAGTTGCAAGAGTTGGATGATAAAGGTTTTGCAAGACCGAGCTTTATATAAATCCGGTTTATACGTTAGTCAGAACAGTGGTTTTGGGACCATAAATCCGAGTCTGAATAATATTTTAATATTATTTTTTGTGCCATTGATATGTGACTAAGTATGAGGTAAATTTCCGCAAGTTAATTTGTCTGTCTGTGTGCTTAATTTGACGAAAGGATTGAATTGCATCAAACGAAAAATTTCATGCTATTTGTTAAAGTACTTAAGTGATGGGGTTTTTGAATGTTTGTGGCCTTAATAGGAAAATATGCCAATAGGTGGATAGTGGATGAACAAACAGTAATTTTACCCTTGATATATATATGTATACCTTATTATTATGAAAGGTTAATATAGTAAAATGTTTATTAATATACTTATAATAAAACAAAACATGAAAAATGGGAATTAATTCATTCATCCTTCCACCGAATGCATGAAATAAAGAAATAAGAATAGCTTGTTACATTCGGCTAGATTGAGGCACAAATTCAAGGTTAGTTTTTGATCTGTTTTCGATAATTTCTACATTTTTGCAATCGTTGCTTCGTTTACTATCAAGCCCATGTCTCAATTTTGTGAATTGATGATGTTTGTGTGAGATGCCATTGTGGATAGGTTGAGTTTTGAGATGAGTTTAGTTGTTAAATGAAAGATTTGAGCTAGATGAACATGTTATGTTTTTGAGATTTTGATTAATTTAGCTAATTAGGGCTAAATTGTGGAAAATAACAAATTGAGGGACTAAATTGCTAATTTGTTGGAAAATATGGGCTTGTATGATATATATTTACATTCGGCTAAGCATGAGTGTGGGTTGATCTTGTGAATTTGATGTTTTGAGAAAAATGGATTAAATTGATAAATTGTGCGAATGTGAGGGTTAATTTGCAAATAGCCCTAAATGTATGCCTTTGGATTGAATTGAACGAGTTAGTGAATAAAAAGGTTAATTCTGAATATGTCTAGATCAAGAACAGAGGAAAATAGACTTAGATCGCGGGAAAGCGAAAGTAAACGAGTAGCCGTTTTCATTCCGATAAATCGAATCCAAGGTAAGTCATTATGCAAATAAACGTATTAGTAATGAATTATGTGTATTCCTATGACTATTGCTAAAGATGAATGATTACGATATGATCTGTATATAAATTTTGAGATAAGAACGATATAGTGACAATGTTCGAGAAGTCCCGTACGAACCTAGGAATAGGTAGGATTAGTTATGTCATGACATAGGTATCTGTTCTGTTTTATCATGTAAGACCACATCTGGGACGTTGGCGTTGATTTGAGATTTCGTGTAAGACCACGCCTAGGACGTTGGCATCGATATAAGCTTTACGTGTAAGACCATGTCTAGGATATCGGCATCGTATTGATTCGTGTAAGACCTTGTCTGGGACAGTGGCATCAATGTCCGAGTGCATGTAAGACCTAGTCTGGGACGTTGCATTGTACGACCATTCTGAGCTTTCTGAGTATCCTACTAGATTCCTAATGGTTCAACGACCAAGTCTGTAATACGAAATGGACATGTAAATAGTGCATCCGTTTCAAGTACGTTGATTTATACACCAAGTGTGTATATAAGGTAAGTTCCTATAAGATCTTACTATGATGATTATGTACATTTGAACAACAATATGCAATGTGATAGTAAGTGTGAATTAGCTTTAGGTATAAGGGACTTATGAATTGATGAATGTGGCAAATGTGGCCAAAAGTATGGACCAAAGCATATATGTGAAAAGTTTGTTATGTATATGAAATGTGCCTATGTTTCTACATGCTTATATGTTTGCTTATTAAGTTTATTTGTATATGACTTACTAAGCTTTTGGAAAGCTTACTCTCTGTGTGTGTTTTCTCTATTTTATAGGTCGTCAAAGCTACTGAAGGATCGAGACCGTCAAGGATCGTCATCACACTACTACTTTGTGTGTTTTCTCTATTTTGGTACACTTTGAAAATGTATAAAGTTAGATATGGCATGTATAGGCTAGTGTTTTGGTATAAGTGCTATATGAACTTAGCCATGAGATTTGGCTAGTTATGAGTTGAGAAATTGCTTGAATGAATGTGGTATGTGAAGTATGTTTTGGCATGGTAGTTGATGCATGAAATGGTCAAATTTTGATTAGTAAAAGAAAGAATTATTCTTGATATATGAAATGGTTAGGTTTTGGTAAGTATATATATGAATGATGCTTGTGTATACTTGTGATTTAGTCATGCAAATTAGTATGTATGGATTGGTATTGAAAGTATAGATTGAATGGTCAACTTAGTATGTTTTTGGCTGCCATATATGCATGATATGTGATGGTAAATATTACTTGTAGGTATGACTCAAGTGGGTGGCAATTTGGCCTTGTAAATGGCCTATTTTATCACACGGTTGTGGCACACGAGCGTGCCTAGTGACCGTGGGGCTAAGTCAGTAGCTAGCCTAGTAGCACACGGCCAAGACACATGGGCGTGTCTAGTAGCCGTGTGAGAAAGTAAGTATATGGCCTTAGAGTACACGGCCTTAGCACACGGGGTGCTGGGTGGCCGTGGGTATAAAGTCAGATTCGACCACGGCCAAGGCACACGGGCGTGCTGGATGGCCGTGGAGGTAAAGTCAGTTTAGACCACGGGGAGGACACACGGGTGTGTTCAGTTGCCGTGGGAGGCACACGGCCTACCCCCACGGGCATGTATCCCCTGAAACTTAGAAAAGTTCTAAATTTCTGAGAATTTCTGTATGTGTTCCGGTTTAGTCCCGACCCTATTTCTGAGCATGCTTAAGGTCTCGATGACTTACTTAAGGGACATTATGATTGTATGAAAGTTTTCTGTAAATGTTTCTGATCTGTCCGGTAACGCCTTTAACCCTTGTCCGGTAACGGATACGGGTTAGGGGTGTTACAGAGCTACTCGCCGTGGGGTGCTCCGGTATTATTCGTGAAGAAGAAAGATGGGTCTATGAGGTTGTGTATAGACTATAGACAACTGAACAAGGTGACGGTGAGGAATAACTATCCTTTACCAATGATTGATGATCTTTTTTATCAACTGAAAGGAGCTACAGTGTTCTCCAAGATAGACTTGAGGTCTGGTTATTATCAGCTCATAGTGAAAGAGCAAGATGTGTTGAAAACTGCATTTCGGATAAGGTGTGGCCATTATGAGTTTTTGGTTATGCCGTTTGGTTTGACGAATGCACCTGCGATTTTTATGGATCTGATGAACCGTGTTTTCAGACCGTATGTGGACAAGTTTGTAGTTGTCTTCATTGACGACATATTGACCCGAGTTGACCTAGGACATATGGTGTCAGGTGATGGTGTCAGAGTTGACCCGAGTAAGATATCGGCTGTTGTGGATTGGAAACCGCTGAGGAACGTGTCAGAAATTAGAAGTTTCTTGGGATTAGCAGGATATTACAGACGTTTCGTAAAGGGGTTCTCCGTGATTGCTACTCCGATGACGAAACTATTGCATAAAGATGTCAAGTTTGATTGGACTGAGACATGTCAACAGAGTTTCGAGAGATTGAAAACATTATTGACTAAGGCACCGGTTTTGGTTCAACCAGAATCGGGGAAAGAGTTCGTGGTTTACAGTGATGCGTTGTTTAATGGTCTCGGTTGCTTGTTGATGCAAGAGGGTAAGGTAGTCGCTTACGCCTCGAGGCAGCTAAAGCCGCACGAGAAGAATTATCCGACTCATGATTTGGAGTTAGCTGCGATTGTTTTTGTGTTAAAGATTTGGCGACGTTACTTGTATGGTAAGAAGTGTTGAATCTTTACGGATCACAAGAGTTTAAAGTATTTGATGGATTAGAAGGATCTGAATTTGAGACAGAGACGGTGGCTTGAGTTGTTGAAAGACTATGAGTTAGTCATTGATTATCACCCGGGAAAAGCAAATGTAGTTGCGGATGCCCTGAGTAGGAAATCCTTGTATGCTCTAAGAGTTATGAGCACGAGTTTAGCATTGTCTGATGATGGTGCTATTTTGGCAGAGTTAAGATCTAAGCCACTATTTGTTCAACAGATATATGAGGCTCAGAAAAATGACAGTGAGATGCAAGCTAAGATAGCTAAGTGCGGATCAGAAAGTGATTCTGATTTTTGAGTGGATTTGAATGGTTGTCTGATGTATCGTGACGTAATTTGTGTTCCTAAAGATGAGGAGTTGATTCGAAGGTTTTGCATGAGGCCCACAAAGTGGATGTTTGTCAAGACATCCGGCAAGACGAAAATGTACAACAACTTGAGGAAGTTGTATTGGTGGACGGGTATGAAAAGAGATATTTCAGAGTTTGTGACAAAGTGTTTAATTTGTCAACAAGTGAAAGTTGAGCATCAAGTACCCTGGCGATTGCTTCAGCCAGTAATGGTACCCGAATGGAAGTGGGATCGGATTACCATGGATTTTGTAATGGGGTTGGCGATGACTCCGAGAAAGAGAGATGCTGTGTGGGTTGTTGTGGATAGATTGACGAAGTCGGCTCACTTTATCCCAGTACGTGTTGATTATTCACTGGACAAGTTAGCCGAATTGTATGTTGCAGAGATAGTGAGGTTGCATGGTGTACCTATGTCTATTATATCGGATAGAGATCCGAGGTTGAATTTCAGCACTGCGTTCCATCCGCAAACCGATGGTCAGTCTGAAAGAGTGATTCAAGTTATGGAAGATATGCTTTGATGCTGTGTGCTAGAATTCGAAGGTAGTTGGGAGAGATATCTACCTTTGGTTGAATTCGCCTATAACAACAGTTATCAGTCGAGTATACATATGGCATCGTATGAGGCTTTGTATGGTCGTAAGTGTCAGACTCATTTATATTGAACCGAGCTTAGTGAGAAGCAGATCCATGGGGTCGATCTAGTGAAAGAAACTGAAGAGAAGGTGAATGTAATCCGTAATAGTCTCGAGAGTCGGATAGAGAGTAAGTCGACGATGGATTTGAAAAGAAAAGAAATTGAGTTTGAAGTGGGCGACAAAGTGTTTTTGAAAGTGTCCCCGTGGAAGAAGATTATGAGATTTAGACAAAAAGGGAAATTGAGTCCAAGGTTCATAGGCCGTATGAGATTACAGATAGAGTTGGGCTCAGAGCATACCGGTTGGCTTTGCCAGTAGAGTTGGAAAAGATTCATAATGTGTTCCATGTGTCGATGTTGCAACGGTATCGCTCCGATCCTTCACATGTGATTCCTTCGACAGAAATTGAGATAAGACTGGATATGTCTTATGAAGAGGAGCCGATTAAGATTTTGGCTCGAGAAGTGAAACAGTTAAGAAAAAAGAGCATAGCAGTAGTGAAAGTGTTATGGCAGAAACATGGTGTGGAAGAGGCTACGTGGGAAATAGAAGAAGCTATGAGAGAGCAACATCCAAACCTCTTTACTGGTAAGATTTTCGGGGACGAAAATCTCTAAAGGGGGGAGAGTTGTAACATCCCGGTTTAGGGCCTAGTCGGAATAGTGGTGCGAGACCACAAATTCGAGGGTTATAAATGAGTTATTGAGGTTTATGCCATGTATGCATGCTAGTGTGAAAGTTTCATGAAACAATTTTGTGAAATTGTGGTTAAATTGTCCAAAAGGACTAAATTGTAAAAGTTGCAAAATGTGTGTTTCTAGAAGCTATATGTGTGAAATAGCTTTAGATTATTAATTAGAGGTCCTTAATGAGCAATTTTCCCAATTTTTAGTTTTTGGACAAAAATGGGCATGGATGAGTTAAAATAGAAAGTTTATCAAAAAGGGCATTTTAGTCATTTATCAAATAAGTGATTAAAAAGGAGAAAAGATGACAAAATCATGCTCAGCTTCTTCCCCTCATTGCCGAAAATTTGAAGGAAGCCATAGCTAGGGTTCTTCAATTTTTCAAGCTTGCTAGTAAGTGCATCTAGCCTCGTTTTGATATTCTTTGCATTTTTAAAGTCCCAGTGAGCATGAGTAAGCTATTTTTAGCTATTTGGTGAGCTATGAAGGATGTTCAAAATGTGGTCATGTATGACATGCATGTATTTAGTTGTTTTATGGAAGATTATGAAAGCTTGATGTAGTAGAAACATCTTTTGTTAAGTGATTTTCCATGAAAATGCATGTAGGGACTTGATTGTGAAAATCTTAAGTTTGGTCATACATGTGTGTTTTAGTGAGAATTGATGATAGCTTTAGTTGAATAAGTGGTTCTGGCTAAGCATGAAAGACTAGAAAGTTGAATAAAAATCACTTTACGAGCCTTTGGGGCTAAAGTGTAAATATGAGAAAGTTTAGGGGTAAAATAGTAATTTTGCTAAAGTATGAGATGTGGGTCAATTTAGTCAATGTATGTATTGAATAAGATGATTTATTCATTATAGATCAAGAAAGACGAAGCCCGGATCGAAACCGAGGCAAAAGCAATGTGGTGGACTAAATTGCAAGTCTCAATACACTTTTGTGTACCGAGGTAAGTCTATGCATAAACCATGCATTCATACTTACAATTTATTATTGCTAGCT
Organism: Gossypium sturtianum; assembly: GCA_025698515.1. Taxonomy (NCBI): domain Eukaryota; kingdom Viridiplantae; phylum Streptophyta; class Magnoliopsida; order Malvales; family Malvaceae; genus Gossypium; species Gossypium sturtianum. The sequence continues at coordinate 97,495,235 of CM046949.1, forward strand.
AGAGTGTAGCATGATTGAGAATGATTAAGAACCTATGTGGTTCAAGTAGAATGAATGTAGTAGATGTGTGAATGGATGAAGGATTGGGAATGATTGAGAACCTATGTGGTTCAAGTAGAATGAATGATTGCGTAAATAGATAATTGAATGTGTTGTGTTAATGCTAAAAAGGGTGGGCTAAGTGCTATAACATCCTAAGGCATATTGACGATGAGCTGGCTATGTGCGATGCTACCGTTAGGTCTATCGTTTAGTGGGCTAAGTGAGAAACCCCTATGATTACCTTTGTGGCAGGCTAAGTGCGATACCACCTTATTAATCGATTGTGGTTTGCTCAGTGCGAAACCACCGAGACATTTGCTGTGTGGGTTAACTGTGTGGATTAGCCATGTGATTGCATTATTGAGTAAAATAGCTGTGTGGATGTATTATTAAGTTAATTAGTCAGGTGGATGAATTATTGAGAAATAATGATGTGTTGTATATTGTGTAAATGTGACATTGAATGCAGGGGTGCATTTCGATGGTTATGAGTATATGACTCATGATGTGTTGGAAGTGTGGTAAGGGATAGAAAGAGTAAGCATAGTTGTGATTTACTTATGTTGGTATAATGCTAATTGTTGCTTAGCTTATACTATGTTGCTTAATTGTTTATGTGTAAACTTACTAAGCTCAAAGCTACTCTCTTTCTTCTCCCTTGTCTTATAGAGTAAAGGTGTTGAATCGAGATACGAGGATCAATTGGAAGATCGCCCATACTATCAAAGACACTTTGGTACATGAGACTTAATGTTTTGTATATGGCATGTATAGGGGCTAGACAAGTTAGTGAATTTTGTTGTATATGGCTAAGATGTGTTGGCCTTTAGATGGATAGCTTATTTTGTATAATGCCATGGTTGTTGGCTATTACATTATATGAAAGAAAGTTATAGTTATCTATGTGAGATTGCAATTCAATTTGAGTTGATTATGGATGTGTTGTATGAGTGCATGTTGTGTAAGCTATAAGGGTGAGAAGAGCTTAGCAAATAGCTTTGTTCTTGGCCATGCCGATAGACACACGGATGTGTGTCTAGGCCATGTGTGACACACAGTCGCCCCACCACGGGCGTGTGCTTTGGCCGCAAGGCCCCCGCATGTTAGTATTTTAAAATAGAATAGACCACGGGCTAGTCACACGGGCGTGTGCCTAGGGCGTGTGGGATTAATCAGTGTTGGCCACGGGCTAGCCACACGGGCGTGTGTCTAGACTCTAGGCCGTGTTAAAGTAGTCAGTGTGCTCCATGGGTGGTAAGCACGGGCGTGTGCCTTGGCCGTGGGGCATTGGCAGAATGCTGGGTTTTTAGGCACGGTTTGGGGACATGGGCGTGTATGTCCATGCACGGGCGTGTCTAATCTTGCACGGGCGTGTTAGACCTGTATAAAAGAGAAAAATTTTAAGATTGGAAAAAGTTCCGGTTTAGTCTCGAGAGCCCTCGTGTGTATGAGGGAGGCCTCGTAAATCGAGAATGAGGTTGTTGAGATGACTTCAGAGAGTAGTTACGACGAGCCTAAGTGGCGATCAAGTGGTTTGAGTTCGGTAATGCCTCGGGCCCGATTCCGGCATAGAACCCGGGTAAGGGGTGTTACAAGACCGGAATATCGAACCCAAAGGAACTAAAAGTACTAATACTAACTTTCTTTTTATTATCTAGCCTAAATTAAAGGGAATTTGTTGTTTAATCTAAATTAACTAATTACTAAACTAAAGACTCTAAGAAAAAAAAGAATGAATTTGGGGAATTGCTTTTGGGAAAAAACCAGTTGATAAGGACAATACCCGAGGAAGAATCCACCTAGACTTCACTTGTTATCTAACTCTGAACCAGGCGATTTATTCATTTGACTTGATCCGTAAAATTCCCTAATGTATATTAAACCCTCTCTCGAAGCGAATAACGTCTAACCCTAGGTTGATTAATTGAAATCTCTTTCTAAGTAAAACCCCTAGAATTGCATTAACTCGATCTATGGAATCCCATATTAGGTTTCACCCTAATCCGACAAAATCTCGTCACCCTATCTCTAGGCGTGCGATCAACTCCGCTTAACTATGCTAGATCTACTCTTAGACAGGGACTTTTGCTCCTTCACCTAAGCACATCAAACTTGAATTAATATCCGCGAAATATCAACACAAGAATTAAGAACACATAATTAAGAAGAAATCAAATATTTATCTTATAGTTCAGCAAACGATAACAAGATTCATCTAAGTTTCATCCCCCTCAGGTATCTGAGGGTTTAGTTCATAACAATAAAAGAAAACATCTCAAAAGATAAGATAAGATAAAATAAAACATAAGAAATCCCTAAAACCCTCTGAAGGAATTGAATGAGAGATCCTCCGTCTTGAGTATGATTCCGGCTTCTTGAGATGAATCAACTGGCTATCCTCGAGCGAATCCCCACAAATCTGCCTTCTCTGGCCTAGCAAGACGCCCCCTGTCAAAGGTCTAGGGCCTCCTTCCCTTTTAGGTCATACTTAGGGTGTTTATATAGGCTTTGGAATGTGTTTCTTCACCTCTAAGTATCCAAATCCGAGTGTAATTACTCTTTCTCACGGCAGGGGCACGGCCATGGCACACGCCCGTGTGAATCGTGGCCGTGCCGTGGTCCTGGTTCGATAAGTAGGCACGGCCGTGTGGTCTTGGGCCCAGGCCGTGTCGATTTCGTGATGTGGCCTATTTGGCCCGTTTTAAGCCCGTTTCTTGTTCTTTTCATCCTCCGGTGCTTCCCTGAGTATAAAACATAAAAAGAAAGGATTAAGAGCACCAAATGACATAAAATAAGGGATAATTCATCCAAAAGCATGCTAAATGTGGGCTTAAAATATATTACTATTACGGCTTATCAAATACCCCCACACTTAAGCTTTTGCTTATCCTCAAGCAAAATTCTCAACTCATAATTAAAACGAACTTCCCTCAATTCATAATAGTCATTGATAATGTTTTATCGTAATTCAAAGATAATTCATACATGGATAATTCAACTCAAAGAGTCCTAAATATTCAAACAACCTAAGTCATACATTTGTAGCACAAAACATAGGTGTTTCCCCTCATCTAAATAATTACCTCTGATTCAAAATCGATAAGAATTTACATCCTTACTAAAGATCCACTCAAATCACTCGAAGTGTTTAAGGTTCAGAATTAAGTTCTCAAAAGTCGAACATGAAAAGTTAATCCCATAGGCTTGCATGAAAATCAAATCTCCACCACTATAATATGAGATGATACACAAATCAAAAGGTCTTTAATAGGGTTCTAACGGGGCTTGGGTTAAGGTGTGGATAAAGGCTGAATTAGAGGGTTAGAATCGAGATTGACCTGACAAATTACCTAACTAGAAAAATGAACTAATAGTGAATAATTACATCAATCGAAAACTTATACTACTAATAATAATACTCTAATATGAGCTTCTTTTTCAATAATTGGAATTTAAACATATAAGCTCACCTACTAATAGAACTGATAGTGAATATACTTCGATTTTTTTTTAAGAACAAATCAAATATTTACAATAATAAGAAACTACTTTAACAACTGAAATAAAGAACATAGTTAGGCAACTGCTCAAAATCAAATCTTGACAGAAAGGGTAGTCAAGAAGAATGGTGATAACAAATACAAAGGGTTTTAGGTTAAAATTAGTGGGTGAGTCAATAAAAAGGGTTGTTAGGATCAAAAGCGGTTCACTAGGGGTTAATTTTGAAGGTAGGCTTTTTAGTGGAGTGAGTGGGTTAAAACCTAGGTGCCTCTATCATCTCTCAGATATCAAATCAAAGGTGTGGTCTCGTCAAGTATAATCGATGCAAGTTCTAGAATAACAAATCAATGTTGACACACTCATAATCAAAAAGTGAGCAAGAAAAAGAATATATGCTCTATAAGGCTCAAAATCACACAAAAATTATGGGCAATTTGATGTCAACCTTGTAAATTTCAAACTTCAAGGTAATATTTAAATTCAGGTAGACAACCTAGCTAAAATTTTAATTTTTGAAAAATAGACTTATCATGCTCGATTCTCTAGTATCTTGAAATTCAATTATCAATGCACAATTAACTATGACTTAATCCAAAACATATCAACAAAAATTATAAATTAGGGAATTTTCATTCTAATCATAATACGAGACACTTACTTTAAGAAACAAGACATAATTCAAGATTTGAGAATAATGAAAAAAGTTAGGCACATTTTAGGTTCACCCCCCACACTTAAGATGTACATTGCCCTCAATGTACAAAGATATATATAGATATAGAAAATCAAAAGATAGGGTTAGAGGTGAAACTCCCTAAATTTTTGGATGGATTCCTTGAGTTGGAGGTGAATGATAAGTTGGAGGAGGCGGCCGTGGTGTTGGCTATGGTCGTGGTGGGGTGGCTACCAACAATCTCTGTGCTAGATGAAGAAATTAGGAAGCCTGTGAAGAATTAGCCAAGAAATTTGAATAAACATTTTAAATAAACTAATTATGTATTTAAAGACAAGAAATATAAAGAGAATGAGACTAAGAAGGAAAATAAAATTAAAAGAAAAGACTAATGGACTGAGAAGTCCTTATTGTTGGGTGTGATTTCTAAGGCTGCGGTTATCATAGTGGTCGCGGTGTGATTCCCTAGCAGCCTGTAGAATCTAAAACAAAGAAACTAAAATAAAATAAACTACATTAGGTGGAGGAGAAGTTGAGATAAGGAAAATAAAGGAGAAGAGTAAGGAAGAAGAAGAATTAAATGGTCTCAAAGACCCTTGGCTTGGATAATAGCTGAAGTGGCCTGCATGAACTTAAATCGATTTCCCTCGAGGGGCCTGTGCTTGGCTCTTTCCGCTTCTTTAACATAGTGTTGGTATAGCTCAAGGGTTTTGAGATTTGTTAGGGAGAGAGGAGAAATATGAGAAAAAGAAGGAAGAAAGAAGATGGGGAGTAGGTGGTAAGAATGGGGAGGGGGTGGCTTAAATAGAAATTTGGGGTCTGGTATGTCCCCACGCCCGTGGACTGTAGGCGTGTCGATTCACACGGCCGCCTCGCACGGCCGTGTTGTGCTTCATTCGTTTGTCCCACGCCCATGTTCGTGTCCCACGCCCGTATCATCTATCGTTGTCGCCCACGGGCGCATCACACGCGCGCGTGCCTTACCCCGTGTGAATTTCTCAGTGTCGGCCACGGCCATGTCGCACGGCCGTGGCGTGGTAGTTGGGTCCGTGACTCGAAGATATGATCTGTCCTGATTCGTACCATCCCTACCATGTCAATATGGAGATTTGGTGCATCCACACGGCCACGGCCACGGCCGTGTGTAAGGCCGTGTGGTATGGAAATTGGCCTTTGTTAGTTTATAGTTAGTTGCTAAAAAGGGGAAATAAAAGTGAAAACAAAATAAACTAAAATATAAAGATTAATAGAGTTAGTGCTCGGGTTGCCTCCCGAGAAGCGCTCGTTTAAAGTCTTAAGCTCGACTTACCTCTCGTTTGCACACTCAGAGTGGTTTGAGGAGTTGAAAGTCCTTCATCATGCTATTAGTCTCATTATCATGACAGAGTTCAAGTCGAGATGCACTTATATTGAAAGTGCCAAAATTAGGATTCCTTACCTCGACTATTCCGCATGGGAAAACACTGGTTACCCTAAAAGGGATTTCTTTATTTGTGTTAGGGTCAGGAGGAGATATTCGAGGGTCTACTTTATCTATCAATACTTGATCTCCAATTTTGAACTTGTCTGCTTCGTGGGGTGGCTCTGGTTCTGCTTCGTGTATCCCTAATTTTTCCTTAAAGTGCGTCTTCCATTCGTTTAGATCATCGATCTGAATCCTTCATTCCTCATGAGTTATTGCTTTGTTGGCACTAGTTCTGGGATCGGATTCAGTTGTATTCTTTTGTGGTGCTTCCTGAAAACAAGGGTTAACCGAATGGTTATCACTAGAACTTTCTTTCTCACCTTGGTTACTCGATGTTCTAGCCAAATCGAGAGCTTGAAGAGTAATTGTCTCATTACCTACACGAAGTATGAGTTCTCCTGCATCAATATCAATTTTAGTCCTGGCAGTTGCTAAAAATGGTCTTTCTAAAATTAGGGGGATCGTGTTTTCCTCATCCATGTCTAAAACAACAAAGTCTACTGGGAGTACGAATTTGTCAATTTTCACGAGTACATCTTCAATTATACCCCTAGGAATTCTAACAGTTTTATCAGCTAATTGAATGCTCATCCTAGTTTGTTTGGGTTTCCCTAGACCTAGTTGTTTAAACATTTTATAAGGCATGACATTTATGCTTGCCCCTAAATTAGCTAATGCATTATCAATAGATAAACTACCAATTAAGCATGGAATTGTAAAACGCCCTGGATCTTTTAACTTCCGTGGTAGTCTATTTTGCAATACTGCCGAGCACATTGCGTTTAATTCCACATGTGATGCCTCGTCTATCCTTCGCTTGTTCGACAAAAGCTCTTTAAAAATTTTCTAGAATCGCATCCGCGAAAGAGCTTCAAGTAACGGTAAGTTAATATGTAATTTCTTTAAAAGTTTAAGAAACTTACCGAACTGTTCCTCTGTGTCGTCTCTCCTTAATGCTTCGGGATATGGTATGCGAGGTTGGTACTTTTTGATTACTGGTTTTGGCTTATTATTACTTACCTCAACCTTTCCTTTTTGAACCACATTTTCTTTCCTTAAATTGGGCTCATCTAACCCTTCACTTTCTTGAGCTGTTATGGCTTGGATTTGCTCCCTTGGGTTAGTCTCAGTGTTGCTTGGTAGGCTTCCTTGTGGTCTTTCAGAGATCACCTTAGCTAATTGCCCTAACTGATTCTCGATCCTTTGAATCGATGCTTGCTGATTTTTAAGTGTTGTTTCCGTACTCTGGAAACGTGTTTCTGTGGCTGCTATGAATTTTGTCAGCATCTCCTCGAGATTTGGCTTATTTTCCTGTAGATAGGGCTGTTGTTGGAAGTTTTGGGATTGTTGTTGCCTTTGATTTCCTTGACCTCCCCATGAAAAATTGGGATGGTTCCTCCAACCTGGATTATAATTATTACTATAAGGGTTATTGTTAGAACGAAAATTGTTACTCATATAGTTCATTTGTTCGCTCTCCATGCCCCGTCGTGGGGTGGGTACTGTAATTCATCGCGCTCCACTTGTGTCACATCGCATAATCGGGTCAGACTGCGAGGAACCATATATACCATCAAATTTTTTATGTAACATCTCTACATTTTTTATGTAACATCTCTACCTGATTTGATAGCATGGTTACTGCGTCGAGATTGTAAACTCCGGCTGCTTTTGTTGGCCTTGTCCTTGTGACTTGCCACTGATAGTTATTCAATGACATTTCTTCTATAAACTCATAGGCTGCTTCAGGAGTTTTGTTATTTATAGTTCCGCCGACGGCTGAATCGATTAGTTGCCTAGTTGAAGGATTCACCCCGTTATAAAAAGTTTGGACCTGTAGCCACAAGGGTAATCCATGGTGTGGACACCTTCTCAGCAAATCTTTGTATCTCTCCCATGCGTCGTATAGTGTCTCTAAATCCATCTGCACAAAAGAAGAGATATCATTCCTTAATTTGGCCGTTTGGGCGGTGGAAAATATTTCAATAAAATTTTTTCGATCATTTGGTCCCATGTAGTGATTGACCCTCGTGGAAGGGAATGCAACCACTGTTTGGCTTTATTCCTCAAGGAAAAGGGAAATAACCGAAGACGAATAGCATCATCAGTAACGCCATTTATTTTGAACGATCGCAGAATTCTAGAAAATTCACTAAATGTGTGTTAGGATCCTCATCCCGCAAAACCATCAAACCGAACAAACCGTTGTATCATCTCAGATAGCGTTAGGTTTCAATTCGAAATTATTTGCAGCAATAGTAGGTCTAACAATACTAGATTCAGTTCCTGTTAAACTAGGTTTAGCATAATCATACATAGTTCGAGGAGCATTATTTTCGGCCATCTCTGGGTTATTCTCAGCCATCCTTTCAAAGAGGATAGGTTTCATTTTCTTGCCCTTCTTCTATGTAGTTTAAGCTTCGCCTTATTTCTCTGCGATTTCTACGAACGGTACCTTCAATATCACCGTCAAAAAGTAGGGGTCCTGTCGGGTTCCTTCTAGTCATAAACTAGAGGTACCTGAAAGAATAGAAGAAAAATTAGCAAAGTAAAAATAAAATAAATAAAATAAAAGTAAAAATAAATAAAAAATATGGCTAAAGTAATAAAAATAGAGCTTTCTTAATATTTTAGTTCCTCGGCAACGGCGCCAAAAAATTGATCGTTGTTTTATGCAATGTCAAAGTCTTAAAATTTATAATGAGAATGATCGAACCAAAAAACTAACTATGACAACGATTTGAGGAAAGCGCACCTATCGAACAGTAGTATAGTTAGTGGCAAGACCGGAATGTCGAACCCAAAGGAACTAAAAGTACTAATACTAACTTTCTTTTTATTATCTAGCCTAAATTAAAGGGAATTTGTTGTTTAATCTAAATTAACTAATTACTGAACTAAAGACTCTAAGAAAAAAAAGAATGAATTTGGGGAATTGCTTTTGGGAAAAAACCAGTTGATAAGGACAATACCCGAGGAAGAATCCACCTAGACTTCACTTGTTATCTAATTCTGAACTAGACGATTTATTCATTTGACTTGATCCGTAAAATTCCCTAATGTATATTAAACCTCTCTCAAGCTTAATAACGTCTAACCCTAGGTTGATTAATTGAAATCTCTTTCTAATTAAAACCCCTAGAATTGCATTAACTCGATCTATAGAATCCCATATTAGGTTTCACCCTAATCTGGCAAAATCTCGTCACCCTATCTCTAGGCATGCGATCAACTCCGCTTAACTATGCTAGATCTACTCTTAGACAGGGACTTTTGCTCCTTCACCTAAGCACATCAAACTTGAATTAATATCCGTGAAATATCAACACAAGAATTAAGAACACATAATTGAGAACAAATCAAATATTTATCATATAGTTCAGCAAACGATAACAAGATTCATCTAAGTTTCATCCCCCTCAGGTATCTGAGGGTTTAGTTCATAACAATAAAAGAAAACATCTCAAAAGATAAGATAAAACAAAACATAAGAAATCCCTAAAACCCCCTGAAGGAATTGAAGGAGAGATCCTCCGTCTTGAGTATGATTCCGGCTTCTTGAGATGAACCAACTGGCTATCCTCGAGCGAATCCCCACAAATCGCTCTTTCTCGGCCTAGCAAGACACCCCTGTCAATGGTCTAGGCCTCCTTCCCTTTTAGGTCATACTTAGGGTGTTTATATAGGCTTTGGAATGTGTTTCTTCACCTCTAAGTATCCAAACTGAGTGTAATTACTCTTTCTCACACACAATAGGCACACCATGGCACACACCCGTGTGAATCGTGGCCAGGCCGTGGTCGGGTCTGATAAGTAAGCACGGCCGTGTGGTCTTGGGCCCAGGCCGATTCGATTTTGTGATGTGGCCTATTTGGCCCGTTTTAAGCCTGTTTCTTGTTCTTTTCATCCTCCGGTGCTTCTCTGGGTATAAAACATAAAAAGAAAGGATTAAGAGCACCAAATGACATAAAATAAGGGATAATTCATCCAAAAGCATGCTAAATGTGGGCTTAAAATATGTTACTATTACGGTTTATCACTGATGCAGCTTTTAAACACTCTTGTATTACTTTCACTCTCTCTTCAGCTTCTCTAACCAAATCAACCCCGTGAATTTGGTTTTCTTTGAGTTCACCCAAAATAAAGGTGTTCTCGCATTTACGCCCATATAAATCTTCATAAGGCGCCATCTTTAAACTCGATGAAAACTATTATTGTAGGCTAATTCTACTTATAGGAGAAACATTTCCCAATTACCTCGAAATTTAGAATGCAACATCGGAGCATATCCTCGAGTACTTGTATTAACCTCTCTGATCGATCGGTTTGAGGATGAAAGGCCGCATACTAAAGTTCAACTTTGTACCAAGAGCCTCTTGTAACTTCTTCCAAAATATGGATGTGAATCTTGGATATCTATCCGATATGATTGACAAAGGAACTTTGTGAAGCCTTACTATTTCAGAAACATACAAGTTTGCCAACTTGTCTAATGAGTAATCCACACGGACAGGTAAGAAATGGGCTGACTTCGTAAGTCTGTCAACCACAACCCATACAACATCTTTATTACTCGGTGATAACGGTAAACCTGTTACAAAAACCATGGTGATACGGTCCCATTTCCACTCGGGAACCAAAATGGGTTGAAGCAAACCCGAAGGTACTTGGTGTTCAGCCTTTACTTGCTGACAAATCATGCATTTGGAAACAAACTCTGAAATATCTTTCTTCATTCTCGGCCACCAATACTGTTGCTTCAAGTCATTATACATCTTAGTACTACCCAGATGTACAGATAAACATCTGTTATGTGCCTCATGCAAAATTCTCTGAATAAGCTCCTCCTTTCTCGGTACACAAACTCTATCTTTGAACATCGACTTCCATTGGGACTAAACCGAAATCGGACTCATCATCCGTCTCGCACCGAAATTTGTCTTGACTTGCAATTCACTATCTTCTTTTTGATCTTCAATGATCTCTTGGAGAAACATTGGTCTAGCTCTCAACTCAGCTAGAATAGAACCATCGTCGGATAAAGTTATTTGTGAATTCATTACTCTTAATGCAAATAGGGACTTTCTGCTTAAAGCATCGGCGACCACATTCGCCTTTCCTGGATGGTAGTCAATGACCAACTCATAGTCTTTTATTAACTCTAACCATCTCCGCTGCCTTAAGTTCAATTCTTTCTTCGTCAACAAATACTTCAGACTTTTGTGATCAGTGAAAATCCGACATCTCTCACCATATAGGTGGTGTCTCAATATCTTCAATGCGAAGACTATGGCAACCAATTCTAGATCGTGTGTCGGATAATTCTTCTCATGAGGCTTCAACTACCTTGAGGCATAAGCAATTACCTTGCCTTCTTGCATAAGTACACAGCCTAATCCATTTAAAGATGCATCATTTGTATATCACGAACTCTTTCCCTATCTCAGTTGTACTAAAACCGGAGCTTCTATCAATAATGCCTTTAGTTTCTCGAAACTTTGTTGGCATCTTTTCATCCACTCAAACTTCACATTTTTCTCAGAATAATTTCATCATCGGGGTTGCAATCATGGAAAACCCCTTGATAAATCGTCTGTAATAGCCTGGCTAGGCCTAGAAAGCTTCTAATATCGAGAGATGTTTCTCGGTGGTTTCATCCATTATGGCCAAAATCTTACTTGGATCTACTCGTGCTCCATCTCCCGAGACAATATGTCCTGTAAATCCTACTTCATTGAGCCAAAATTCACTTTTACCGAACTTGGCATAAAGTCGATTTTCTCGTAGAGTCTACAAAACCGTTCGTAGATGCTCAAAGATGCTCATTCTCATATCGGGAATAAATCAATATGTCGTCGATAAAAACGACTACAAACTTGTTAAGGTATGGCTCAAGATGCGGTTCATTAAGTCCATGAATACCGCAGAGCATTGGTCAAACCAAAATGCATGACTAAAAATTCATAATGCCCATACCTCGCTCAAAAGCGGTCTTGGATACATCCCAATCCTTTACTCTCATTTGGTAGTACCCCAATCTCAAGTCTATCTTAGAGAACACAGTGGCTCCCTTCAATTGATCGAACAAATCATTGATTCTTGGCAATGGGTACTTGTTTCATTGTCACTTTATTAAGTCGACGGTAATCTATGCACGATCTCATGGTGCCATCTTTCTTTTCACAAATAAAACCGAGCACCCCATGGTGAACAACTCAACCTTGCAAAGCCTTTATCTCACAACTCTGCAATCGTGACTTGTGTCTTTCAACTCCGTTGGAGCCATTCGTATTGAGTAATAGATATCGAGCGAAGACAGGAGCTAGCTCAATGCTGAACTCAACCTCTCTAACTGGTGGTAGTCCTGGTAATTCCTCAGGGAAAACATCCAAGTACTCACATACTATCGGTACTGACCCAATCTTTAACCCTGTTTCTCTATCATTCATCACGAAGGCCAGATATGCTTCATACCCTTTTCTTATGTATCTCTGTGCCGTCATATAAGAAATCATTACAGGTGATCTACCTTGTTCCGCTGATTCTACATGGAGAATGTCCCCATTCTCACATCTCATCTCGATGTATTTCTTCCCACAATTAACTATTACATCATGGGTGGTCAACCAGTCCATACCAAGAATGAGGTCAAACTCATCAAATGGTAACAACATAAGGTTTGCCTTAAAACAATGACCTCTAATCATTAATAAACAATCTTTACATACTTCATCAATTAACACACTCTTGCCTAAAGGATTAGATACCTTAATCGTAAATTCTTTAGAATCTATAGGCATACTCATCTCGGATACTAGTTTCATGCAAATGTAAGAGTGTGTGGATCCGGGATCTATTAAAGCAATAACTTTGATATCATGAAGATAAAAGGTACCCATAATAACATCATGGGAAGATGCCTCTTCGCGAGCGCGAATGGCATAAGTCCGTGCAGGCACCCTACCCTCGGGTCTCGCGGCCTGCTCTCTAGGGTTACCTCTTCCTCTTGCCCCACTTCCTGGGTTTCTCTGCGGTCTTCCTCTGACCATACTCCCGGATCTCGGGTTCTGAGCTCTCTTTTCTTTCATTGTCTCTGGACAATCTTTTATGTAGTGGTCTTGGGAACCACATCTAAAACATGCATTTTCATGCGCTCGGCATTCTCCAAGATGACGTCTGACACACTGTGGGCATTCGGGTCTTTCAGATTGAAAATTCCCCACACTAGCGACTTAAGTAGTCCGTGCTTTATTTCCCGAATCATCGCTTACTCTTGTCTTTCTTTGAAAACCCAATGGAAGTAGCCGATCGGGTAGGGAAATCTCTTGACTTCTTGGATGAGGATTGGAATGACTTATTCCATCTTTGTCTCTTCCTAGAGTCACGAGACTCCATTTTAGACTTTCTCTTCTCTTTTACTAGCTCTTCGGCTTTACAAGCCCTCTCTACTAGCACAACAAATTCCTTTAATTCTAGGACAGCAACAAACAGTTTGATGTCCTCATTTAACCCATCTTCAAATCTTTTGCTCATGATGGCCTCGGTGGACACGCATTCTCGAGCGTATTTGCTGAGTCGCACAAACTCACGCTCATAATCGGTCACCGACATCTTGCCTTGCTTTAACTCTAGAAATTCTTTTCTTTTCTGATCTACAAACCTTTGACTGATATACTTTTTCTTGAACTCTTCTTAGAAAAATTCCCATGTGATATTTTCCCTTGATACCATCGAAACAAGGGTGTTCCACCATTGGTAAGCAGAATCTCTTAAAAGAGAGACCACACACTTCATGCATTCCTCAGGTGTGCATGACAACTCATTAAATACCCTGATAGTATTTTCTATCCAGAACTCTGCCTTTTCCAGATCATCATCTTTTCTAGCCTGGAATTCTTCTGCCCCATGTTTCCTGATCCTATCAACTGGAGGTTTGTCTCCTCTTACCACCTCTACTACTTGAGGGGCCGCAGGATAGGTTGTGGAACAAAGAGGGTGAAGGGGGTTGTACATTTGGGTTCGCATTTAATGAACTCAGATACCACGTGTTCATAATATGGAGGAAGGCTTCTCTAGCCTCTTCTCCTCCTTGACTCATCGTAGTGGGTCTATTCTCATTCTCATTCGGCACCGTCCCTTCGCGGGAGTGGCAGCGTTACATTTTCTACATCATCCGCCCACACTCTTTCGGGATCCATTTACTAAATGTATAAACATAATTTAAGTCGTCGTGAGTCGTCACACTATCATTATAAAAACATTCTTACGTATGGCATGTATAGCTAGACTTCGTGCTCATGCTACGTTAGTCCTAGAACCGACTAAATCGTAGCTCTGATACCACTAAATGTAACACCCCATACCCGAGTCCGAGGCTAAGACCGAATAGGAGACATTACTATGCTTAAACTTGCTTGAACATGTACTTACGGGCTGTAAAATTTTGTTCTGAATTAAAAACTTCTCTTTCTTAGACAAAACATACGTTTCATGGGCCTACGAGGCCTTAAACATCTATCCGGAAACCTTCGGAACTCAATAGGAAAATTTTCCTCGACAGGGTCACACGCTCATGTGACTTGGGACACGCCCGTATACCCCTAAAACACGCCCGTGTCTTTTACCCGTGGTTGACACTGACTAATATCACACGGCCTTGACACGCCCGTGGCTTTGGCTCGTGTGCTAAACCTTGGCATTCTGACTTATCCACACGGTCCATACACACGCCCGTGTACTTCATCCGTGTGGTAATTTAATTTACAAGTGCAAGGTGCAGACTTCACACGTCCAGGGCACATGCCCATGTGCTAACTGTGTGGCACACACGGCCTAAACACATGGCCGTGTAATTAGCCCGTGGTCTATTCTGACTTAAAACACTAATGTGCAGGGGACACACGGCTTAGACACACGCCCGTGTGTCCATCTGTGTGGGCACTTAGAGGTTATTTTCCAAGCCAATTGCCACCCTGAAATTAAGATCAATTCAATTCTCAATTTGCCAACTCAAGTATTACATCTAACATGAATAATACTACATGCTTCATTGATAATTATAAACATACACACTTAGTCAAACTTGGCCAATCACTTAGCCATATACAAAAGAATAATAAACTTGATAGCCTATACTTTGGCCCTCCTTAAGACATTTTTCAAAATGAAATGCTTCCTATACATGCCATACTTAATATAAACAACTTGGCTATACCAAAATAGCGATTGATAGTGTGCTCCGAGCTCCGATGATGATGATCCATGAGATTAGCTTGGCGGGACCACATGGAAAGAAAGAGTGAAAGAGATAAGCATTTAGCTTAGTAAGTTTGCATATAATGCACATAACAACATACTTGCTTAATATAAACCATTTGACATAAACAATGGCATCATAATTTCAGCTATAAAGCTTACTTTCTCATACTTGATTCTTACATATCTCATGATACTTACTAGTCTCGTACTTGTGAGGTAAACAAGGTACCTGTATCACTTGATCACATTGATCAGCATACTTTAACATAATAATCATAATCTCTAATTTATCATTCATAACATGAATAATACTCATTCTCGACTTGATGATAACTTTGCTTATTTACTTCTTGTTATCTCATTTAAACTTTACTCGTTTGCCCGATGAATTTCTATGAATAACCGAGGATACTGAATCTCATCTCACATGCTCGATGCTAAGGCCATATCCTAGATACGGTCTTACATGGAATCTCTCATCTTGGTTTCGAGGCCATGTCTTGACATGGACTTATACGAAGTCTTTCTCGTGAGTTCCCTTGGGAACTTACCATTGCCATGTCTTGACATGGTCTTACTTGGTATCTTTACTCATGAACTGGTCAATGCCGAGCCTTGGCTTGGACTTACAGGAAATCTTCCTTGTTACTCACCAATGCCATGCCTTGGCTTGGACTTACATGAAATCTTCCTTGTTACTCACCAATGCCATGCCTTGGCTTGGACTTACATGGGATCTCTATCTCTTGATAGCTTTTCAATTCCAAGACTTGTCTTGGACTTACATGATAACTTTTCAATGCCAAGACTTGTCATGGACTTACATGATATCTTTGCTTGGAGACTCACCAATGCCATGCCTTAGCTTGGGCTTATATGGGTCTTCATCTCATAATAACTCTTCAATGCCAAGACTTGTCTTGGTCTTACATGATAACTTGTCTAATTGCCGATTCCATGCCTCGGCTTGGACTTATCTGAGACTTCTCATTTCATGTGATAGATCGAGTATCCTAAGCTATTCAACTTCAATAGGGCTTTCTCATGCTTGATCTTATTGATTACTTTGTTTAACATAACATTAAACATTTTCATGATAATATTGTACATTATACTAAGCAATTCAATGATATTAATCATAAAGCTTAGAAATCATACAAACTTACCTCAATACAAAATGTATGTAGATATGCAATTTAGTCCTCAACTTTGTTCTTGCCTCGGTTTCAATCCGGGCTTCATTTTTCTTGATCTATAATAATAATTAGATCATTTAATACTCACATTGACAAAATTGACTCTTAACTCATACTTTGGCAAAATTACTATTTTGCCCCTAAACTTTCTCATATTTGCACTTTTTCCCCAGGGCTCGTAAAATGATTCTCATTCAACTTTCTTAAACTTCATGCTTAGCTGATTCATTCTCTCAACTATAGCAATCATCAATTCTCATTATTTCTAATAGGTATGAACAATTTCATAACTTTTACAAACTAGTCCCTATATTCATTTTTCATGAATTTCACTTAGAAAAAGATGTTTATCTAACATAAAACTCTCATAATCTTCCATAAAACATCATTTAACAAGCATGTCATACATGGGTAGATTTTTTAACATACATCTTAGCTCATTTTATAGCTAAAAATAGCTAATTCATAATACGAGAACTTCAAAAATATGAAGAAGATTAAAAACAGGACTAAGATGAACTTACTAGCAAGCTTGAAAGATGAAAAAACCCTAGCTATGGGGTTCTTCAAATTTTCGTCACAATGAAGAAGATGAATGAGATTTTTATCATCTTTTTCCTATTTTAATCATTTATTAGATAAATGGCTAAAATGCCCTTCTCTTTAAAATTTTCCCTTTTACTAACTCATGTCCATTTTTGTCCAAAACTTATAATTTGGGAAATTTTCTATTTAAGGACTTCTAATTACTATTCTAAAGCTATTTCATACAAAAAGCTTCTAGAAACTCATATTTTGCAACTTTTGCAATTTTAGTCCTAATGGACCCTTTAATGGAAATTTCCATAAAATCTCTACATGAAACTTTCATAATACCATGCAAACATCTCAAATACTTTAAAAACTCATATTAATACTTCAGATTTGTGGTCTCGCACCACTTTTTCGGCTAGGCCCTAAATCGGGATGTTACAGCCAGTCTTTCTTTTCTTTACCGAAAATCCTGTAGTTACCCTCACACAAGCACATTTGATCTTTTTCTTTTCTTCTTGTTACCTTTTCCAAACCCTCTAAAGCTGAATAATTCAACCCTCCCTTTGCCGAAATTCTTTTTGTGCCGTCACTATTTCTTCAACCTAGCCGATTCTTGTGTAAGTACTTTACTTTTTCAATTGATCTTGCTAGAACCGACTTATCCTCTCCCTCACTCTTTCTAAATCGATTTTGGTAGGGGATTGATATTGAATCTCTATTCTTCAGATCTCTACCGAATTACTCTTTATACGTTTCAGATTTGGGTAAGTATTCTTCACTTTTGGTTTTGAAGGTTGGCCGAATGGTCGTAAGTAGTGTAAGGGTGACTTAAGATGGATATAAGTCACTTATGGTTCAGATTTTAATAATTAAGATTGATGCAGATTTAAGAAGTACTCGTGATTAGTGATCGAGGAAAAGCTATTAAGGCTTGGTGTTTCAAGTAAGGTTAAGGTGAGACTTCAGCTTTTGGTAAGGTATTCAATAAGTTTATGTGATTAATCATTGAGTGACATCATTTGTAGGATCGTGGCTAAGGAGATCGCAGCGCGTTTTGTTATCAGGTGTGTACATACACTATACACACATAATGGATTGGGAAATCTCGAAATCCCGAAAGTTGGGCTTCAGTAGTCTTGCGAGTGTGCGAACACTCGTATGGGGGAAATGGAATTGATAATAGAGACCCCATGAGTGATCTCATGGACTTGGGTCGTGTTTTGGCCAATCGGGCCAAGATGGGCAAAATGGGCTGGATGGGTCGTAGGCTCAAAATGGGCGAACTTGATGAGTTAGTAATAAGTGATGAACTTGTCATTCTGGTTACATGGCTTGGAATTGATTTGGGCCATATGAATGTGATTGGGCCAAATGGGCCATACGAATGAGATTTGGGCCTAATAGGCCATACGAATGAGATTGGGCACAGTGGGCCATATGAACGTATGCGATTTTGTTTGGGCTTTGAAAGGGTCTTGGGCTTAGTATTTGGTAAGTTGCTTGACCTTGCATAAAACTTAATTTATTAACTAGTTATGACCGTGGACAAGTCATAAGGTTAAGGTGTGGCAATGGGTATATGCATGTCTAGGATTGGATCTAGGGAGAGCTTGGTACTTAAGTAGTCTTAATGACTCACCTCCTCTTCTCTAGAATCCTGCATGGTGCATAGTATCTGTTCACTTTAGCCAACGAGGACTTGATAACGGGCCAAGGTAAGTAATAGACCCATAACACTTGAAAAATGACTGAAATGCCCCTAAGGGCGAAAATAACTAAAATACCCCTATGTGTTGAAGGTAAGATTTATGGATGCTACATGTACACTTGCTGCATTCATATGATATTTTGTTTAGGTTGCATATGGGTTGGAAATTATGGAATGGAGGAAGTATATGAGGATCGCATGGTTGCTTGACGACCGTGGATCCACCGATGGCTTTTTAAGCCCATTATATGATTAGCAGCTTTGCTGCAATGTTAGGTAGTACCGCAACCAGGCTACCCTTGAAGTGTATCGGATGGGTGGGTCGATTTAGAAATCCCTACAGATGTGTTTTGGTTGGACGGAGACGAAGAGTATCGGATGGATTATTTGGGGAGGGTTTGCACAGCATTGCATGTATGTTATTATTATGTTGATAATATGATATGTATGCTATTTGTTTGTCGAGGGTCGTATAATAACCGAGTTTTCAAAACTCACTCCCTCTTTTATTTTTCTCAGGTGATCCTCAGTAGGCGGTTCGACGGATGGAGGGACTCAGAGGTGGCCAACTAGCAAGACGATTAGACTTGTTTTCTTAATATCTAAATTCTATATTTTAAGTTATTTATTTTAAGTTAATTTATTTCGAATTGTATAAGGCTTTCCCTCTAGTTATTATTCCATTACTTTCACTATGCATTGAAATTTTGAAACGGAACCTGGATTTATTTCTTTTAAACGTATTTCAAGGTTTTTGAAAATAATTGTGTTTTAAGAATGAGCTTCCGCTGTCAAAGGAAATTTTTACTTAGTAACAAGGAAATGGTTTTTGGCTACACCTCGTTTTGAAAGCAAACTGAATTTTACTTAACTTTTCTCTAGAAGGGTTTTCAATGAAAACAAGGTTTTCGCAAAAAAAATACTTCAATGTGAAACGCCAGATTCGGGCCTAACCTCTAGGTCAGGTTTGGGGTGTTACATGCCCTACCCGTGTGGTTCTGGCTTGGCCGTGTGGATCCTTAAGATGGCCAGTTTTGTCCGGTTTTGGCTCATTTTCCGCTCCTTTTGCTTCCATATGCTCTCCTAAGTATAGAAGTACAAATTTAAAGGATTAGGAGCATCGAATTCACCAAATTATAAAAATAAACATCCAAAAACACGCTAAGCGTGGGATTAAAATGTGTTACTTTTATGGTTTATCAAATATCCCCACACTTAAGCGTTTGCTTGTCCTCAAGTAAAATCCTCAACTCACAATTAAAATTAAACTTCCTTTGTAACACCCCAAACCCAGCCTCGACGTTATGACCGGATCTGACGTGTCACATCGAAGTGATGTCTATAAACCGGTAAGTTCAAAAAACTCAATACCAAACATTTATTCGCTTTGAGACTTGTAGGATTGTTATTTCATAACACCTCATTACCTTATTAAACAAATCATTTACTAACAAGAATTAAATATCGCGGAAGTTCAATTGAGTTGTAAATTTTCCTTTTAAGGTTTGAAAATCGTAATATCCTTTAAAAATCGTTGTCCTTTTAAAACTCGCGTTTCCTAGTCTAGCCAGTAGTAATGAAAAGAAAATACCAATTTAAAGTTAAAAATCCCAAATGGCCTTATTACAGAATCATTAGCCCAATATATTAAAACTAATTTAAATAAAATAACTAAGTTTACGAGTAAAACATGTCGAGTGTGTGGCCACCTCCGAGTCCCTCGCGACTCCAGATCGTCTAAGACTCGGGATTACCTGCATGCTTAAGGAAAAGGGGGTGAGTTACGAGAACTCAATGTGTAATCCCTTATTACGGTAATAGTCTGGGCCTAAGCCCTATTCAGTATCAGAGTGGGCCAAAGCCCAAAAACATATCAATGCAACACAGAAATGTAACCCAACCCAGTCCAGCCAACACACCACCCGTACCAACCAACACACCTTGTGGGGACCAAGTCAACCCACCCAGCCAGCACACCAATAATGTAGTCTAGCTGCTAATAATAACGCAACAAAAAGCGCGAAGACGAAAGCGTGGCTGAGCCACCAGAATTAATATACGTGGCAAAGCCACTAAATCAGTATAACGTGGCATAGCCACCAGTACAGTACTTCCTCCAAATACAAAACCCAACCCAATGCAACATGTCGTGTCATATATAATCCATGTATGCAATATATCACAATCATAATCAATCATACAGATTCACATACATCACTAGAACTACCACTAGGGGTATAACGGTTATCTGGTCGGTTGGGGTAAAATGGTAATTTACCCCTCGGAGGTATTCCGGTAATTTTACCCAATGAGGGTATTTCGGTAATTTCAGACATCTAACGGCCTTTACAAAGGCCTACTGTCGCCTCGAGCGACACAGATACCCTTTCTGGTCAAAATGATGAAATTGGGCCGAAAGCCCAATTCTCGGCCCAAGTGGGCACAAATGCTCGTGTGGCCCATTCGGCCCACTTCACGATCACGGTTCTGCGAACCTCGTAGCCACATCTATTATCCGACCCTTACCATGGATTTCGCCCCTGTGGGCCCATTAGCCCATTGGGCCCAGTTGGCCCACTTCGGCCCAACAAGGCTCATTGTGGCCTAAGCCCACGAGAAAGTTCGTGGCACTCCCAACGGTCTATCGCCAATGTTTGTGGCTCGGTTTACCTCTACGAGTGCTCGCACGCTCGAGTGTTCTCGGATGCTGATATTCTGACTTTTCGATATTTCGGCTTTTAGCCGATTCACAGATCATCAGGGTGTGAATACACCCCTTCACTCATCGCATTAACAGAACAAAAAGAGGTATAAGATTACACACCTACTTTGGTTTGCTGTTTGAGACACTTCCCGAGGCACCTATGATAACAATGATCATTAGTTAGTTTCAACGCCCTTGGAGATTCATAATATTGAAATACCCTACTCATCTAGCTTTACTTACCACGAGACGTGATCCCCTACAGTGCAACGGTAATCGGCCCTATTCCTTGGCTAATGAAAATGGTGCCTGGCAATATTTGATGAACAAGAGAGAGTTAGCAACCATCCAACATTCGGCCCCCACTTAGAAAAGAGGAAGACCGAAGTTTACTCATGAAGTCACAAGAATACTAACTAGCAACGAATTAAGAAAGCATTTGAATTACTCCACCCTTACCCACACCAATGAACGACGACAATTGTCAGTGGTTTGACAACAGGATTCGGCCCCAACCACCAAGAACAAGAAGGTT
Source organism: Gossypium sturtianum (assembly GCA_025698515.1). Taxonomy (NCBI): domain Eukaryota; kingdom Viridiplantae; phylum Streptophyta; class Magnoliopsida; order Malvales; family Malvaceae; genus Gossypium; species Gossypium sturtianum. The sequence goes on from CM046949.1 coordinate 97,516,851, forward strand.
CAAGATGAAGAGAGTATGCAGATTAGGCTTACAAGATTCAGCCAGCAGAAGGAGAACCAAAGCTTTAAGAAGAATTGCTATTCGGCTAAAGGAGAAATCGAAAAGGGAGAAGTATAGCTATACGGCCAAGAGGAAAAGAAAAGAAAATGAATGAAGTGTGAAGAGAAGTGGGAAGAAGAGTAAGATTCAGCCAACCTAGAGAAAGCTACAACGAGTGACAAAAGTTTATGAAAGGCTATTAGCAAGATGAGAAGAAGAAAAGAAAAATGCACGAAAGGTAAAGAAAAGTGCACGAAATGCTTCAGAGAAGAAAACCCGAAAAGAGCCAAAAAAAGAACTCCAAAAGCAAAAAGGGTTTCGGTTTCTACTAACACCCAAGGTTGCCGAAAATGCTTCCAAATGCCACCCCTCTAGCCGAAATCTCCCACTTAGCCACACTCCCAAATTCGGCCAACACTCCCACACACATCACTTCCCCGATTTTCTCCACAAAAATCTCCTACTATTGCTCCCCACCTTCCATTTGAAATATTTGACCAAGTCTTCAACCTCCCTTGTAGAGTTTGCTCCAAACTCTACTTCTTCCACTCACAAGACATAAAATAAAAGTCCTCAATTGTAATTCGTGGGATTCGAACCCCATTCCTCCTTGCTACTTCCTTGACGCCCACCACACAAGCCACAAGCTCTCTTTGTGACTCCTAAATGCACACAAATATACTAAAGTCCTACAGCTAACAACCCTCTCCTCTTTAGGGCAAAAAACTAAAATTTTTCCAAAGCTCAGACTCGAACCCAGGCCTCCTTAGAGCCACCAAATACACTCAAATAGCTAGCCGCTCAAGCACAACATAAATTTTAAACAAAATTATAACCCCTAATTTTTGGAACGTCACATCCTTAATTCATAATTCTTATCAATAATGTCTTATCATAATTCACAAATAATTCATACATTGATAATTTAACTAAGAGAGTACTAAATATTCAAACAATCCAAGTCACACATTTTTATAGCATGAAAAATATAGGTGTTTCCCCTTATCTAAATAATTACATTTGATTCAAAACCGACAAGAACTGACATTGTAACAACCCATTTTGACCCTAATCAGAATAGTGGTTTCGGGACCACAAATTCGAGTCCGAAAAATAATTTAAAATTATTTTCAGTGTTTATTATGTGTGAATTTGCTTGTGTTAAATTTTCGTGTTTTAATTTTGTCGTTTAAGTGTCCGATTAAATAAAAGGACTTAATTGCGTAAAATGTGAAATTTGCTAATTAATGTGTAAGTGCTAATTTGCTAATGGCTTTTTAATATTAGGTCCTTAAAGGGAAAATAGCCCATTCTAGCTATAGTGGACGGCATATGGTCTAAAATGACCTTAATTTATATGTTATAATTATTAAATATAAAAGGTTAAATAAGTAAATTAATAATAAACTAATATATGTTAAAATAAAACAAAAACAAGTCTTGTTATCATCTTTTACTTAGCCGAATTTAAGCAAAAGAAAAAGAAACAAAACCTAGCAACATTCGGCCATTGATTGAGCTTGATTCAAGGTGAGTTTTAGCTTGGTTTTTGATAATTTTTATGTTTTTGAGATCGTTGCTTTGAGTACTATCCGACCCATGCTACAATTTTTTTATTTTGATGATGATTTTGTGTTTTGCCATTGATGATAGCTTGTGATTTTTGTTGTTTGATGATAAAATATGAAATATATGTATTAGATTGACATGTTTTGTCTTTGAATTTTTGATGAATTTGAGTAATTTGGACTAAATTGCAAAAATAAAATTTTAAGGGACTAAAATGTGAAATAAATGAAATGTGTGGACTTTAATGAAGACTATGAATATTCAGCCCTAGCATAGTGTGTTCAAATTTTGTATATTTTGTGTTTTGTGCAAAAAGGACTAAATTGTAAAAAGTGTGAAATGTTAGGAGGCGTAATTGTAATTTGCCCATTTATGTGTTTTAGATTAAATTGAATAGAATGGTGTTTAAATAAGCTTAATTTGAATATGTTTAGATCAAGAACCAAAGAAAACGGATTTGGGTGGGGAAAACGAAAGTAGTCGATTAGTCGATTTTCTGAGTAAAATCGACGTCCGAGGTAAGTCAATAAGCATTTAAATGTTGTTATAATTATGAATATATATTGTTATGTGATAACTTGAATTATTTGATTAAAATTATGCCTTAGCCGAATGTGAAATTGAGAATTGACTATGTTCCGAGTTTGATTCGATCGAGATCCGATGTCCGAAAGCCCCGTACGAACCCTAGGAATAGTTAGGATACATATGTCATGACATAGGATATCTGATATGTGTTATCATGTAAGACCACGTCTGGGACGTTGGCATCGACTTGTGTTTACGTGTAAGACCACGTCTGGGACGTTGGCATCCACTTATGTTTACATGTAAGACCATGTCTGGGACATTGGCATCGTATTTGATTCGTGTAAGACACTATTTGGGATAGTGGCATCAATATGTGATTACATGTAAGACCACGTCTGGGATGTTGGCATTGTACGAGCTTCCTACTATCCGCGTATCCTTTTTAATTTCGAACGGTTCAACGGGCATTGTTAAGTGAAGATTCAATGTGAAAATCGAATTAAAAGGGCTCAGGTATGTATTTAAACTGTGTTATGAAATAAGGTAAGTTGATTGTTTATTTGATCAAATAAATGCTAAAGTATTAAATATAATCTATGCATAAGCATACTAATTATGTATATTCGGCTAAATGTGTTTTATGTGATCTTAACAATGAAAATGATATATGTTCAGGTGAATTTGTACAAATAGCATATGATATGAGTATACAAGATTTAAATGATAAGCTTATATTTGTGGATATGTATATTTTGTATTGTTAACTTGGTGTTAAATATTTAATAGTTGATATTTAGTTTGCTTATGACTTACTAAGCTTAAATAGCTTACTCTGTGTATTTTCGTCTATCTCTATTTTATAGATTTTGGATTCAAGCTACGAGCTCGGGGATCGTCAGCAAGACTTATCACACTATCGACAGTTTCCTCTGGTATTTTACTAAGTTGATTTTGAATATATGGCATGTATAGCATAATAGAAAGTGGATTGTGGATAAAGTACTTCTGAATGTAAATAATTTCTATGCGAAAATGGCTTATCTTCTTTTGATTTAGTTTGGTATCTATGTTTATGGTTTGTAATGGTCATTAAAGATGAGTTGATATTTATGCATATTTGGTATGGCATAAGTTTATAATAGGTAAGTAATTGTGATGTTTATATCTTGGACATATTGAATTTGGTTGGGTGATTAGTACATGTATACTTATTATGCTTTGTGTGATGGATTGATTTAGTTATGAAATGAACTAAGACCGAATGTATACTTATATATATATATTTTGGTTGATGTTAAGTGAAATGTATGTGCATATAGTTTTAGTAAGTATATATATACTTGTATGGTGTGATTTGGTTTTGGTGATATAAATGTTCGAATATAATAAATAGGTATGAGGATTTGTTTAGTCATTAAGTCTTTAATAAGTTGGTTTAAATTGATGATGTTAACTATGCATATTCGGTTATGGTATGTGCTTGTGATAGATATTTAATTGTGATGCGAATGGATTTGGTTTTATGTTTAGGTTATGAAATTTGGTATTTGTAAATGGTAAGAATTCGAATAGGAAATCATGTATGTATGTATAAATGTATTCGGTTATACTTGATAAAATATATAATTGTTGTTAATGATTTGTTCTTTATGAGATAGTTATGAGATTATAGAAATAATGTTTAAACAAAACCATGGCAAGTGAATTAGGTATGTATGGATTAATAAAGTTTATGAGTAGAGACTTGGGATGAATTAAGATGATTAAGCATTTGGTAAGTTTGGTATTTGTTTAGTAAATGAACTTGAATTATTGGATGTCTTATTGAATGATAGGTATAAGATGATTATATGTTCGAACATATATAGATAATTATGATTCGGTTGTAACAGAAAAATATACAACTATATTTTATTTGGATGATTCAGGATACATATACGAATTTTGATTTGAATACTAGGTATGTGAATTTGGTATGTTATGTATTGATCACTTTCATTCATAGATGTAAAATGTGGTTACAGAAACATGTGACATGTGTGATATATATATTAATATCATTGTTATACTTATTTTAGATGTAATGTGATATGTTTTAAAAAATAATACTATGCCTGTTCTGAGTTGTGTCTTTTTCGGTAATGCCTCGTAACCCTAGTCCGACGATAGATACGGGTTAGGGGTGTTACATTTGATTGGTATCAGAGCTACGGTTTATTCGATTCTAGGACTAACGTAGCGCGTATGAGTCTAGCTATAATGCCATATTTTATACTGCGATAGTGTGATGACTTTTGACATCTGAAAATGTGTTTTTATATAGTAACGGATCCCGATCGAGCCGTAGCTGATGATGTCGAGAGTATAGCACCTGTTCCCGCGTAAGGGACAGCGCCTATTGATTCTCGACCGACTTCGAGTAACCAAGAGAGGGAGGCTAGACAAGCCTTCTATCAAATGATGAATGACTGGATTACTCAATATGTCTGGACTAATCCGGCTGCACAACAACCTCCACCCCCGATTAATCCATCTTCAGTACCTACTATACCTCAAGTGAGTGATCCGCTAAGATTGTCTAAGCCTCCTGTTGATAAAATTAGAAAACATGGAGTCGAAGAATTCAGAGCTACTGATGATGATGATACTGAGCGAGCTGAGTTCAGGCTCCATAATACTATTCGAGTGTTTGATGAATTATCCTGCACCCCTGATGAATGTTTAAAATGTGCCATATCTCTGCTATGGGACACTGCATATCACTGGTGGAATACACTAGTATCGGTGGTTCCAAAAGAATGAGTGACCTGGGAATTCTTTCAGACTGAGTTTCGTAAGAAATACATCAGTCAGAGATTTATCGACCATAAATGCAAAGAATTTCTTGAATTGAAACAGGGTCGGATGACAGTGACAGAGTATGAGTGGAAATTTATGAGACTCAGTCGGTATGCCCGAGAGTGTGTTTCGACCGAAGCTATAATGTGTAAAAGATTTGAAGATGGGCTGAATGAAGACATTAAACTGTTAGTTGGCATACTTGAGATAAAAGAGTTCCTGGTACTTGTTGAGCGAGCTTGCAAAGCCGAAGAGCTTGGGAAAGAGAAAAGAAAAGCTGACTCTGAAGCTAGAGATTTACGTTAGAGACCATTCAGTAAGTCATTTCAGTCGACCTCAAAGAAGTTCTGAGATGATGCTAGCCGTTCAAAGACTACTGCGGGTTATTCTAGACGTGATCGAGATAGACCACCTATGAGCTCGAGAGCTACCTCAGTAGCTAGTGTGGGTAATGCCAGATCAAATCAACCCGAGTTTGAACATTGTGGTAAAAGACATCCCGGTAGTTGTAGATTGCATGACAGAGCCTGTTTTAAATGTGGATCTAGAGATCATTTCATTCGGGAGTGTCGAGAGTTAGCGGATCAGAATCCGATTCAGAATACTAGATCGAGTAATACTGTAGTTCAAGGTAGACCACCCAGAAATACGAGTAATGTGAGTGGCAGTCAGAGAGGGACCAAAGATTCAGCTGTTAGATCTAAGGCTCGTGCACCAGCCAGAGCTTATGCTATTCGCTCACGTGAGGAGGCTTCATCCCCAGACGTCATTACTGGTACTTTCACTCTTTATGATACTAGTGTTGTTGCATTGATTGACCCTGGTTCGACTCATTATTATGTGTGTGAGACTTTAGTATCCAAAGAAGACTTTTCTGTGAGAGTCTCATCGAGTTTGTGATTAAAGTATCAAACCCCTTAGGCCGGTGTGTTTTGGTTGATAAAGTGTGCAAGAATTGTCCGTTGATGATTCGAGATTCATGTTTTCCGGCTGATTTGATGTTGTTGCCATTCGACAAGTTTGATATAATTTTGGGTATGGATTGGCTAACTTTGCATGATGCTATTGTGAACTGCAAACGGAAGACTATTGATTTACGGTGCCAGAATGATGAGATTATTCGGATTGAGTCTAATGATCTGAATGGTTTACCGGCAGTGATATCTTCAATGTTAGCTCAGAAATATGTGATAAAGGGTTGTGAAGCTTATTTTTTTTATGTGCTCGATTCTAAAGTGACCGAAAAGAAGATTGAATCAGTACCTGTTGTGTGTGAGTATCCGGATGTGTTTCCTGAAGAGTTACCAGGTTTGCCACCTATTCGAGAAGTTGAATTTGGTATTGAATTAGTGCCGGGGACGACTCCGATTTCGATAGCTCTGTATAGAATGGAACCTACAGAATGAAAAGAATTGAAAGCTCAGTTGCAAGAGTTGACATATAGAGGTTTTGTGCAATCGAGTTTCTCACCCTGGGGTGCACCAGTATTATTTGTGAAAAAGAAAGGCGGAACTATGAGAATGTGCATCGACTACAGACAGCTCAATAAAGTGACTATAAAGAATAAGTATCCGTTGCCACGGATTAATGATCTGTTCGATCAGTTGAAATGAGCTACAGTGTTTTCAAAAATAGATTTGAGATTAGGCTACTATCAGCTACGAGTTAAAGACTCTGATGTGCCAAAGACTGATTTCCGAACGAGGTACGGACACTATGAGTTCCTGGTTATGCCTTTCGGACTCACTAATGCACCTGCTGTTTTCATGGATTTGATGAATCAGATTTTCAGACAGTATCTGGATTACTTTTTGGTAGTATTCATAGATGATATTTTGATCTACTCCCATGATGAAACTGTAACACCCCTTACCCGGGTTCTATGCCGGAACCAGGCCCGAGGCGTTACCATAAAAAACTCCTCAAGATCTCCACTTAGGCTCATTGTGACTACTCTCTTAAGTCACCTCAACAACCTCATTCTTGACTTACGGGGCCTCACTCGTACTCACGAGGGCTCTCGAGACCATATCGAAACTTCTACGATTTTTAAAACTTTTCCATCTATACAGGACTCACACGCCCGTGTAAGATTTGGCATGCCCGTGGAGGTCACACACGCCCATGGTCACTACCCGTGCATGAAAACTCAAGCATTCTACCAATGCCCCATGGTTAGGGCACACGCCCGTGCTCTCCACCCGTGGTGCACACTTACTACCTTAACACGGCCTAGAGTCTAGACACACGCCCGTGTGGCTAGCCTGTGGACAACATTGATTAACACACACGTTCTAGACACACGCCCGTGTGACTAGTCCGTGCTCTATTCTGACTTAAAATACTAACATGCAGGGGACACACGGCCAAGTCACACACCCATGGGCTGACCGTGTGTCACACATGGCCTAGACACACGCCCGTGTGTCTACCCACATGGACAAGAACAAAGCTATTTGTCAAGTTCTTTTCACTCCTCAATCATACACAACAAGTACTCATTCAACACATCCATAGCCAACTCATAATCTTACAATCTCACATGGATAACTACATCTTTTCATATAATAAAGTAGCCAACAACTATGGCATTATACAAAATAGATTATCCATCTAAAAGCCAACACGTCTTAGCCATTTACAACAAAATTCACTAACTCGTCTATCCCCTATACATGCCATTTACAAAACATTGAGTCTCATGTACCAGAGTGTGCTGATAATGTGGGTGATCTTCCAATTGATCCACGTATCTCGATTCAACACTTTCGCTCTATAAGATAAGGGAAAAGAAGGGGAGTAAGCTTTGAGCTTAGTAAGTTTACACATAAACAATTAAGCATCATAGTATAAGCTAAACAACAATTAGCATTATACCAACATATAATGTACAACTATGCTTACTCTTTCTATCCCTTACCACATTTTCAACACATCATGAGTCACATACTCATAACCATTGACATGCATCCCTGCATTCAATATCACATTTACACAATATACAACATATCATTATTTCTCGATAATACATCCACACAGCTAATCCACACACCTAATGTCTCAATGGTTTCGCACTTAGCCCACCACAATCAAATAATAAGGTAGTATCGCACTTAGCCTACCACAAAGGTAATCATAGTGGTTTCGCACATAGCCCACTAGACAATATACTTAACGATAGCATCGCACATAGCCAGCTCATCATCGTTATGCCTTAGGATGGTATCGCACTTAGCCCACCATTTAGCATTATCACTACACATCCACATATCTACTTACTCAATCATACATCCATTCATAATTTCTACCACATTCATTCCACATAGGTTCTTAATCATTCTCAATCATGCTACACACTAGCTAGCATTAACAAATTGTAAGTATGAATGCATTGTTTATGCATACACTTACCTCGACATTCAAAAGTATAGAGATGTGCAATTTAGTCCACCACCTTGCTCTTGCCTCAGTTTCGATCCGGGATTCGTCTTCCTTGATAAGCAAGATCGAAAAATTTGAAGAACCCTAACAATGGCTCCTTGAATTTTCGACAGCCTTGGAGAAGAAGATGAATGAATTTCTATAATCTTTTCCCATTTAAAACATTTAATTGTTAAATGACCAAAATGCCCTTTTTGACAAACTTTCTATTTTAACTCATCCATGCCCAATTTTGTCCAAAAATTAGAAATTGGGAAAATTTCTATTTAAGGACCTCTAATTAATATTCTAAAGCTATTTCACACAAATAGCTTCTAGAATCTCACATTTTGCAACTTTTGCAATTTAGTCCTTTTGGACAATTCAACCGAAATTTCACAAAATTGCTTCATGAAACTTTCACACTAGCATGCAAACATAGCATAAACTTCAAAAACTCATTCATAAACCTCAGATTTGTGGTCTCGCACCACTATTCCGACTAGGCCCTAAATCAGGATGTTACAACTCTCCCCCCTTTAGAGATTTTCGCCCCCGAAAATCTTACCGGTAAAGAGGTTTGGTTGTTGCTCTCTCATAGCTTCTTCCGTTTCCCACGTAGCCTCTTCAACACCGTGTTTCTGCCATAACACTTTCACTAGTGTTATGCTCTTATTTCTCAACTGTTTCACTTCTCAAGCCAAGATCTTAATCGACTCCTCTTCATAAGACATATCCGGTCTTATCTTAATTTCCATTGAAGGAATCACATGTGAAGGATCGAAGCGATACCGTCACAACATCGACACATGGAACACATTATGTATCTTTTCCAACTCTATCGGCAAAGCCAACCGGTAAGCTACTGGCCCAACTCTGTCTGTAATCTCATACGGTCCTATGAATCTTGGACTCAATCTCCCTTTTCGTTCAAATCTCATAATCTTCTTCCATGGGGACACTTTCAAAAACACTTTGTCACCCACCTTAAACTCAATTTCTTTTCTTTTCAAATCCGCATTTCGACTTACGCCGGTCCAGCGACTTTAAGACTATTACGGATTACTTTCACTCTCCTCAGTCTCTTTCACTAGATCGACTCCATGGATCCGTTTTTCACTAAGCTCGGTCCAATACAATGGGGTCCGACACTTACGACCATACAAAGCTTCATATGGTGCCATCTGTATACTCGACTGATAACTGTTTTTGTAGGCAAACTCGACCAAAGGTAGATACCTCTCCCAACTACCTTCGAATTCTAACACTCAGCATCGAAGCATATCTTCGAGAACTTGAA